>OX621260.1:12553610-15107220 GCA_951640165.1 Pseudoips prasinana
GTGATAACATGATATCATATTTTCACCTAACACCCTAAAAAGTATGGTTTATCTAATCATTGCAGAACTGACTTGGAATTTATTCGAAAGTTCAAAATAACGGTTTGAGCTCAGGACTCATACATTTTTAAAGTATGAAAAAACGCAAAATCGTAGACCATACATGGGGGTGATTCGGATACTCCTCAGCATAAAGTATCTAAATTTTTCGTTTGAACGTCAACTCCTCGGCCACCCTGTATAATATCGAATCGATTCTTTACTAAATTCAAGCTTCGAATTGTACCTGTGCGTGAAATGAATCTCTGTATCGCGGGGTACTAATTTAAATTTAGAATAAGCAAGTCCTAAGGAATTGTATCCTTAAAAGTTGCTTATTCTAAATTTAAATGCGCTAAACGTGCGTCTTGTAGTAGTTTGTTCAATGAGGTTCAACTGGGCTATTAGCGGAGAATATTTTTTTAAGTACCCTATTTTTTTTTTATTTCGTTTTTATTATTCCAAAATAAAATACTTTTTAAATATTAATAATTTTAAAAGTATTTTAGTTTTGTTTAATATAAAGTAAAATGAAATATAATCTACCCTATTGACGACTTCTACGCCCCCTACGGGTTGAGTTGTGTTGGTCATTGTTTATACTATAACACCTTAATTATTACTGTCATAGAATCTCGGTCCGTCCTCGGTCAGTCACATCACCCTTCTATTTCAAATCCCACAATGCTTAGTGGTCACCTGTTGTTTGCTCAGCCGAGGGCGGTCCGGTGTTCAAATACTGGCTGTTTGTGTTTGACTATCACCCACCTGCAACGCGGCCTTGTGGCAAGGTGGCGAAGTACGTTTATGGTAGAAATAAAGAAATATAGAAGCTTTTATAGCAGAGTATATCTCTATAATACTATATTCAGGGATTACCAGTGATTCTTTTTCTGGAATACAATATTTATTTATATAGGTATTGTAAAATGTGCTAACATTAGGTTAAGATTTTTTGTAACTAACATCTTATGGACTGAAAAATGGTCTGAAATAAATGATTAATAATAATAATGCTAGATATTTCAAAAATATACCATTATGCGACTTCCAAACATAAATATATAAATAAATATAAAAGGTTTTGTAAAAAAAAGCGCTTGTAAATAGTCAGAACATGTGTGTAGTAATATAGTTAAGTATACATAATTATTTCTATTTACATAGATATTTTGGTAGATACATTTAAATATAAATACATTTCATATAAATTTTATAAATATTATATGAAATATTTATAAAATTTATTTCATAATAGTAATGATATTTAGGTACGGAACCCTTCGTGCGCGAGACCGACTCGTACTTGGCCGGTTTTTTGTAAGTCACGTGATGTCCTTAACTAACTTGGTCAACCTAATGAACGAAACAAATGAAACAAAAATATATGTTTTCAAAAGAACGCATCTTCTTAAAAATATAAATGTCCTAAAAATTCGGCAGCCACCAGAAACTCTTATTATGCCATCTTCAAGACCCATGCACACTAAACTAATGTAACATACTTATTCAAACATTCACTCGGACGTCACCTGCTTAACACTAAACTGTTAGCGTCGTTAAGATTTCTCGGCCGGGTAGCTAGTGATGCGCCCAGTCGATTTGCGGTAATCAATAATCGAGAGCCATCGATTATAGGATACTAAGTTGCGAAGATTGAATAGCTCATGATGGATGACTAGAAAATGAGATTCCGTAAGTGCAATATAACTGACGTCTTGACTATCCATATATGCTGCATTATAGTAATAGACTCTTTGGTATGCGATATCAAGTAACTTGTTTGCATGTAATATATTGGAATGGATTATACAAAAAAAATATAGTTGTGTTTAGTAATATTGACGGGCCGATTGGCTTGTTGGGTATAAGTACTTGCTTTTAACGCAGCAAGTCGTGGGTTTGGGGTCCCACCCAGGACAGACATTTGTGTGCATGAACATGTTTGTTTGTCCTGAATCTGGGTGTAAATATTTATATAAGTATGCATTTACAAAAGAAAAGTATTAGGTATATGTAGCATATCAGTTATCTGGTTACCATAGTACAAGGACTGCAAGTTTGGGGTCAGATGGCCGTGTGAGAATAATGTCCGAGGATATTATTATTATTACAATGATTATTTTAAAAACATACAGCTGATTTCAAACTTTCTATATAAATCCATTTATAATCTAATGTCAAACAAAGCTCATTTTTAAATCTTAAAAGCACTTAAAGGGGTCAGAGCTGTGGGCCTACCCCTCATAAGGGCGCCTCAGGTATCTGTTTCTTAAGTTAAACTATTGTTCGTTCGTCAACTGTTTGGTGTCTTTAATTTTGAATACAACAGTATTAATATAGAAATAGTAGCTTGTTATTTCATGTGATACAACAGACCACATGAAAGGAACCGTTCTTAAATCTGGTTACTTTAATATTGCATTAGACTATACTGCCTCAATGTAAGCTTGACAAGTACAAAAGTGTATGTTAATACCCTAAGTGTAGAATACATTACATTATTTAATTCCATATAGAATAAAAATATTAATTATCGGATAGTTGAAAGAGATCGATGATAGGGATAGCACCACCTACTTTACCTTTTAATGATTAAATCTGTACCGTTAAATATGCTCTGTAAATAATATGCAAATAAGATAAATACTTACTTATCTTTTATTAATTAAAATCGTTTTAGCATACTGCGGTGAAAAAAATATAGTCGAGTTGAGAATGAAACACATAGTAATATATTTTTTGTCCCATTTTATTTCATTAAAATGTGAATCGTACAACATATATAACAAATTATCTATACTATAACTTAATCAAAATATAACTTAAGAATAAAAGTCAGCATATAGACCTTAAAAAATTATGACATAACTTTTTAAAAAATATGAAGGCATTAGATAGCACCTACTTTGTGCAAACTTATTAAAAAAAATGTTTACATACATTTGTAGATGGCTTGTATTAAATTATTGTCAATTGATTATTGTCAATTGACAATAACTTAATACAAGCTAGCTAAATATCATTACTAATATAAAATAAATTTTATAAATGTTTTCATACAATCCGTGTACCTAAATATCTATCTAACTAGAAATAATTATGTATCCTTAATTATATAACTACAAACATGTTCTGACTATTTACAAGCGCTTTTTTAAAGTCCACGTGAATTTTGAAAGCAAGTTTTTTTGGTGATGGTAACGGGTACATCACTATACCGTTTAACAAGGAGTACTCTCGACGTGTGGCCAAACGTTTATGTTGGGAGGGAAAACATTGAGTCCCGTTTGAGGTACCCTTGAGCCTCCGTAGTAGTTGGCGTGTTTTTAGGGACCACTTCTTAGGGAACAAATATTTTTGGGCGGTGATGAAATAAAACATGACCATGTTAGTTTTATGGTGTGGACATAGACATAAGTATCGTCAGGTACAATACTAATATTCCTGTTAGTCGTTCTTCTGATAAATATGTGCCTACCATGTCATAGAAGCATCTGGCGTAGAGGATGTAAAACTTTCTAAATGAGGTCGCTTTGGGATAATAAAATAAATAAATAAAATAATATAAAAAAGGTTTTTATTCACGTAGACTTTAAAAAAGCGCTTGTAAATAGTCAGAACATGTTTGTAGTAATATAGTTGTATACATTAGATATTATTTCTAGTAACATAGATATTTAGGTACATCTTGTATGAAAACATTTATAAAATTTATTTTATTACAGAAATGATATTTAGCTAGCTCGTATCAAGTTATTGTCAAGAGATTATGTTTAATTATCTAGTTTAAGTCTAATATTTTTACTACATATTGTCAATGGTATGTAATAATTGAATAGATACCAAAACATTTTTTAACATTATGATGTAATAAATATAGTTGAAGATTTGATTATAACATTATCTCACCAAACTGAGGCGTTCTCAAGAATGGCCAAGTCAGAAGTACCCTAAACCGGAGCATCTGTCACAGAGGATCTAAAAATTTCTAAATTAGGTCGCTTTGGGATGATAATTGAATAGATACAAAAACGTTTTTTAACATTATGATGTAATAAATATAGTTGAAGATTTAATTATAACATTATCTCACCAAACTGAGACGTTCTCAAGAAAGGCCAAGTCAGAAGTACCCTAAACCGGCGAGCATGTGTGAAAAATGTAATGACAATAAACGAGGCAAAAGAGGTGTGCAAATGGAAAACCGTTGTCTTTGCCTACCCCTCTGGGAAACAGTGGTGAGTATGTATGAAGATTTGATTATTATTTTTATTAGTTATATTTAAGCTAAAAAGTTAAGCATAGTCCCTGGTATCCTTTGACTTCGAAAAGAAAGAGGTTAATTATAATTAATAATTGTCTTCAAGTTATTTGACATTTTCTATTATATATTATTTAGTTTACGCTGACATAGAATTGTACTTCTTCTTTAAATTATTTTGTATGCCTATTATTGGCAAAACATAGCGAACATGTACATTTCCTATGTTTACAAAAATAAATATCATTATTATTTATACTAAGGAATTTTTGTATTGTATGTAAACTAATAACGATAATATCCTGGGATATTATTAAACAAAGCAGAGCTTGTACTGTCGAAACCCGATAACTGATATACTGCATAAACTACTGTTATTTTGTAAAAAGTACAGTAGGACAAACAGACATGTTCATGCACACAAATATCTGTTCTGGGTGGGAATCGAACCCACAACGTCCGGCGTGAAAAGCAAGCATTTGCGAACCACGCCAACAGGCTCGTCATAATAATAGTCTTTCTAGTATTTCGGCCACTGCGGCCAATCTCAATGAAGACTAGCCATCTGCACGGAAGAACGAGGAGCTGATGCAATTTTACGAGGCGGCAATCTTTGTTTTTCGTATTTTACAAACTGACTTAATTTCTTATCAAGTTACTTGTATATCTCAAGACAAAACTCACATCAAGCCTCTTTTTATAGCAAAAAAAAGTATCAGTAGCCAGTTTAAAATTCCAGTCGGGTCTCAGTTTTCTAAAGGCAGGGTCGTTCTGAATCCGCAATTAACCTGCATTAGCATTCGAACCGGCGACCTGAGAGTCACATGCCCGGTCGACACCGTTGGATTAGCGAATACTAAGGTAAGGAATGCTGGCTTCCTTTTTATCCAACTACGGTAAATGAGAGTTATGATTTTCAATTAGCTAGTCACGAAGAAGTAGATAAGAAATTATGGTTTGGCATTTAATAAGGGTCGCTGAAAGACACTGGATGTGGATAGCTCAAGACCGGTAATTGTGGAGATCTTTGGGGGAGGACTTTATCCAGCAGTGGGCGCCTTTCGGCTGGTATGATGACGTTGATTATGATGATGATATAATAATAATACGTTACGAGACACTAAATTCAAGCAAAAAAGTAGAAGACTTTTAGACTGTATGTGTGGCGCAGTGTTTAAGGTAGGTAGGTATTCGAGTCGCTACTACATGTTTCAGGTTCAATTCCTGAACAGTACAACTATTCGTGCGACCCAAACATAGTTGTTTTGAGTCCGGATGTATGTGAATTGCATATTGGTAAAACGACGTGCAATACAGGGTATTATAAAAGATGGTGCGAAATAAACGATGTTAGTCTTGTGGTTACCTTGATTTCTAAGCTAAAGGTCGTAGGTTCGATCCAGGACAAATCTTTGTGTAATGAGCACGATTAATTACTCTGTTTCTAGGTGTAATTTAACTAAAATATGTATGTATTTAGAAATATTAAGAATGTTCATCAGTTGTCCGGTTGCCATAGTATAGGCTCGAAGCATTTTTGTGAAAAATATATATGAACTATTCTAATGTTATCAATTTTCTAAATGAGATGTACTGCATTGAAATTGGTTAATTAAATAAGAAGCTACATACTTACAAAAATATGCTACAATTTTATTGTACAGACGCCAGCACATCAAGCTACCCCAATCTGTCAAATTTCCCCAATTGAAAGTGAACCTTATACTTATATGATAAAGTTGACAATCTATGAAAGAAATTTGACAGATTGGGGTAGCTTGATGTGCTGGCGTCTGTACCTTTCTTTAATTTCCAGGGGTTATTACGGTAGTAACAGAAGCTTTTATTGTAAAGCTAATTTATAAACATTTTTCTTACCAAGTCGTTTTGTGGTCGTTCTCCAAACCCTATAGAATCGATTACATTTTATTTAAATTAATGTAAATATCTATCATAAAACTCTTAAATTGAAGATAAAGATAGCACTTTAAAGCTTCGTCATTAATGTATTCACTAAATATTAACATAAAATAATAAAAATACAGTTACGAAGATCAACTCCGACTTGTGTTTATCGATACGTCTGATTACAGTTCAAAGGTTGGATACATGCGTAAGTTTTTCTTATAATTACCTTTTATCTAGTTGGCATGGTTGGTAAATGCATGCCTTTCACGCCACAGGTCGTGGGTTTAATTCCCACCTGGAATAGATATGTGTGCGCATGAACATGTCTGTTTGTCTTGTGTCTGGGTTTAATTGACTTGTGACGGTCACCGTAGCCTAGTTGGTAGTGCTCCTGCCTACGAAGCTGGTGGACCTGGGTTCGAATCCCGGTAAGTGCAAATATTTGTGTGATGAGCACGAATATTTGTTTCGGAGTCATGGATGTTTTCTATGTATATAAATATTTATCTATCTATATAAGTTTATATATCGTCGCCTGGTACCCATAGTACAAGCTTTGCTTAGTTTGGGGCTAGGATGATCTGTGTGACATTGTCCCTAGATATTATTATTATTATTAATTATCTATATAAGTATGTGTGTAAAAAAGAAAAGTAGTATATGTAGTATATCAGTCATCTGGTTTCCATAGTATGAGCTTTGCTTAATTTGGGATGGCCGTGGGTAAATAATGTCCCGGGATATTATTATTTATCTCTCTTCCCCCCCTTCAAGAGCCCATCGAGATTGGGCTATATTAGTCAGACATAGATTAAGTGAGTACATATCCAGAAGGGATCCCATTGTTATAATGATTGCTTATTGACAGTTTAATTGTACAAGAGTATTCTTCAAAGTACCCTCCTCTAAACCTCTTAAACCCACCCTGACAAACCGTAGCGATCTTATTGTCGATTTTATATGACGGCCCTAAATGCTTGCCTTTCACGCCGCAGGTCATGGGTTTGATTCCAACCCAGTGCAGATATTTATATACATGAACATTGAACAAGTCTGTTTATCCTGTATCTGGGTGTAATTATCAATATAATATGTATGTAAAAGAGAAAAGAAGTATATGTGATATATCAGTTATCTGGTTTCCATAGTAAAAGCTCTGCTTAATTTGGGATCAGATAGCCATGTGTGTATAATATTCCAGGATACCATTATATTATTATTAAGCCCAGGATCAGAATATTAATGTAATAATGGAACTTTCATCATATTCTGAAACGTAGAGATGGATTTACACAGTTGACTCACTTATAGATCGGAAAATCGTTATGCTCTAACTCTTACAAAGCAAACAATAGTTCAATTGAAAACTGCATTGCTATATGACAAACTTTCTAAAAAATAAAGATGTTTATTCAAAAATATTTCTTTCATTAATTTTGCATTTAGTATCGTTTCGAGTCGTTTGTAAAGCTTGACGTTTCGTGTTAAAATGTCAGAGGTTAGCAACCTTCGACCGCAGTGAATCAACAGGCGACGACCGACGTCTCACGACCTCTATGACCTTCAACCTGACCTTGAGAGATTTTGTGTAAATACTACGATTTTATATGCAGTTGAAGTGTTTGTATTTAACAGAAAATTATATAACAGTATATTTTGGTACATTAGCGAACAGAACGAAATAAAAAGTTGTCACTGCGGGATAAAATAAGATCACTGGTAATATAATAGATATCCGGGATATCGCCACAGCGCCATCTAGCCCAAACTAAGGAAAGCTACAAATAGGGAAATTAATCCCTGTGTCGCGGGGTACTTTACAAACATATAATAGACGGTCACAAATTACATCCAGACTCAGAGCAACTATTTATGGGTTACACAAATAGTTGACCGGCACGGGACTTGACCCGCCACGATTGTAGTACAGTATACAGGGCACAGAAAATACCAAACCAATACAAATAGAGATGTTTTTCGAAAAAGATAAATATTCAAAAGTTGCGGGTTGAGTTCGTCGGTTCGAAACCGCATCTTTTGGATCAGAAAGCTGGTTCACTGCTGATTGTTTGAGAATATGAGATCAAGATGTGTATATTTTACTTTATACATATTAAATTGGTAGCCCCTATTTCGTTCACTATTCCCTTCCCCACCTAGACACAGAACAATTAGATAATCATGCTCATTACACAAAGATTTATCCTAGGTGAGAATTGAACCCACGACCTCTGACTTATCAGTAAGGGTCACTAACCGCTAAACCAACAGTCCAGTCCAGCTTATAGAGAACTCAAATGTACTATTGGTGTTTTCTTATAATAGCAACCTCTTTCAGACAACCGATCAGATTAATATCTTAAAAATGGTTGTTTTGTACCTAAGTTAATGATAAACTGAATCCTTTAAACAATGCTTTGTAAATGGTGTGCAATAAAATGTGTTTCTCTTATCTTATTAAAGTTTATTATGAAACAATTGTCAAATTGTCTTAGTAAATTTGTAGTTTGGTAATGATTCAAGTAACTGCTAATTGTACCACTTTGCCTCTTTAGCCTAGCGGTAGCGTGTTCAACCACAGATAATGAAGTCCTGGATTCAATTTCCGGGTCGAGCCAAAAAGTGATTTTGGGATTTTTCCGTAAAATAAATTTCAAAGTTTCAGCCCGAAGTCTGAAGTTCGCTGTATTACACCCCCGCGGCCCCGTGCCTCGGTGAGCACATAAAGCCTTTAGTCCTGTACCTGACCTCTTTCCGGTCGTGTTGCTAGTCATCCCATCGGATCATGAGAGTGATAGAATAGAAAGTGCCCCTGTGTTTGCGCACACACTGGTGCACTATAATACATATGTGCTGCCCAATTGGGACTGTCCGCCGTGGCCGAAATTCGGTCGGGAGGACATTATTATTAATTATACCACTTTGAAAGATATCTCATTATATTTATAACTATATATACCTTTAATTTTTCTTTCTACGATATGATTCATTCACAAATGCATTGCGAAGCAATTCGTCTTTAATTTAAAGTAAAAGCAATAAACTTCCTTCTAATAGCCGTAGGCTAATTGAGAATTTATATAGTTCATTGGCTGGCGATCCGTACCAAAGACTGTATGATAATTTAACTCTTATAAAAAGTGTTATTTAAATAACCTAAAAACTAGTAGATAGATTCTTCAAAATTGCTATGAAAAAAAAAATTTTTTTCATGTAATTTCCATATTAATTTGACTGGCTATGTTGGTCTAGTGGTTAGTGATTCTGACTGCTAAGTCAGAAGGTCGTGGGTTCAATCCCCACCTAGGACCAATTTTTGTATAATGAGCACAATTATATGTTCTTTTTTTATCAGAGGGCGACAAACGAGCAAGTGGGTCACCTGATGGTAAGTGATCACCGCCGCCCATGGACACTGGCGATACCAGAGGAATCGCGGTTGCGTTGCCGGCCTTTAAGAGTCAGTAAACAAGTGTTGCTGACCCTTCCCTCCACCCCAATGAGCTCTGGAGATCTTACTCATACTCGGAAACACAACACTAAAATTATTAATGTCATTATTAAGGAATGTCTTCTGTAGGGTGGAGGTACTTCTCCAGTCGGGCTGCTCTTTGAGCGAATGAACGCTGTGCCCTACCTCTTTCGTTCTGTTTCCCGGTGTATCTTATCTATAATATGTTTATATTTTGAGTTCTATACGTTTGTTTATCAGTGGGCTCTCAATTAAAGTTACGGACGTCATTATATTTTTTAGCTAAAAATACCACAAAAAAAAAACTTTTTCAGAATTGTATTCATAACAAAACGCACAAAACTCCTGTGGAAAAAAGTAATTAAAAAGTTAACAATGCATTTTTAGAAGTAACGCTACTACTTCGGCAATTAAGTACATATTACATTGTATGTATTTGTGCCGTTAAGCGATTACGTAGTAAATGTCAGAGGTGCTGAACCTTTGGCCCGAATGAATCAGCGCTCATCTCACGACCCCTAACACTCACCTCGACCCTGACCTTGAGCGACGAACATTTTTACGTTTTCAACGATTTATACACAGATAGTGTGTGTTGTTTTAGTTTTTATGTTCTTAGAAGGAATGTTGTAGTGGGAATATAAGGAATGTTTTAATAACTCTTTCCTGTAACATTTTTTTTTTCAAAAATGGTCTAGTGGTTAGTGACCCTTACTGCTAAGCTGGAGATCGTAGATTCGATTCACGGTCAATCTCAACGGAGACAAGCCAACTACGCAATTATAGTGTAGGAGTGTATACACAAGCATATGTGCACTCTCTATTCCCTTAGCCTTATAATTCGACATCTATCCGACCCGATCGGGGATAGATCAAACGTAAAACCGCTTTACGATAACTCAGGGATTGTTTGGAGGCTTTATCAAAAATGGCTGTCCTGCGCCTTCTTAGTGGTCTAATTTAATGTATATAAATTGAAAAAAAAGCAATGTATTTATGTATGTAAATATGTTCACAAATCACTATTAAACTACATGGTTTAAGACATTTGACACATATCTATTTGGACACCCAGCAACAAAGAAACAAGACAGCATCAACGGAAATTCCAGGACTGAAATATTTAATTGAATTTACACGTATTCAGTTCCAAGCTTTAATAACAAATCTTCGTAATTTATCCGTAAAATTCATGTTTAATTTTACGCAAGTACATTACTATATTGATCGTAACCATTTAAGTATAAGTTTACAGCATTTTCTAAATGACGAACTGCATGAGTCATTTCCTAAAAGGCGTTTTACGATTCAATCTGAACTTGACAATAGATCTTAGAGATCTATTGTTCCACTCATGCGCATACACAGCTTTGACCATTTTGGAAGCATTGTTGCAATTTCCTGCGATGAAAAAATTACTACAGGTAAAATTACTTAAGGTCAAAATGGATACCTTTGTACCTGAGGACAAAAGTACCTGGCTGGTTGGAGTACCCGCAGTTTAAAAGCAGGTATTCGTGGAATGTTTTTTTGCAAATATGTTTGGTGTCATTTATGTCTATAACTTAAGGTTTGAATTTGGAATTGTTTTGGGTGAGAAGACGCTGAGTTTTGTTGCCAGGGTCGTTCGTATAGGTGAATAGGGGCGCGCTGTTGTTCAAAATGGCGTGTTATTATTGAAATAGTATCCTATCTATACATATAATAAAATCGTAGGAAAGGCAAAACTGTACATTGAATATTTTTTTAAAAGGATACTTGGGGTGTGATCTGATATCGATATCGAAGCCAAAAATATAGTTTTTAGATTTTTTGTCTGTATATATGTCCGGGCTAATTCAAAAAGTACTGTATGGATTTACTTCAAATTTTAGATGAATATTACTAGGAGGTACGACACATAGGCTAGATATTATCACGCTATCACCTACGGGGGAGGAACTATGGTCATTTATAAAATTTAACGCGGGTAAAACCGCAGGGCACAGCTAGTAAATAATATGAACGCTCAAGTTTGTATGACAGTTTAGTTAGCAGTACAACCTTATAGCGTAAGATATTTTGTGTGATACTTTATCCAAACAATCCATTTGATGGAATAGATCTCATTTAGTTGTTAAGCCGCCAATTGTAAAGTTCTTGGGTTATTGTATTTGTTTTGGTATATTATAACCAAAAAAAGTAGTCCTTTTTACCGACACATGTGTTTGCTATTGCCGACTAAAATTAGTAGATATGAAAATCAGAGGTGACTGACTTCCGGACATATCAGTTCCTATTTCTAGATATATACGATAAGATATGTGTTGTTGACAAGATATCTTTTTCATAAAGATCGCAATATCTTTTGCAATTGGCATCGCTCTGAAAATGAGGTCTTTGCTAGGGAAACTTATTTGTAGTATCTATATTTTTTATACTATTGTTATTTTATTAATTATGCTACAAAAACTTAACCCTTTAACTTGTAGTACGTATGTTTCTAATTGATTGAATTTGATTCTTATTACAAACCACGAGAGTTCACAATATGGTGGCAACTTCATTGCCACTAACAGTTAAAGTCTTAATCATGATGTCAGCCAAAAGATGTCCACTGCTGAACAAAGGTCTACCCAAACCCATTAGCCTTTTTCCAAATATTATAGTAGGTTAAGGTAGAATTCATATGTACATAGATTTTTCAAAGTTCATATGATGTTCTCTGGATATTAGCCATTTGCGCAGGAAATATTATTTAACTTTCTTTTCCATTACTCTCATGATCCGATGGGACGACTAGCTACACGACGGGAAAGAGGTCAGGTACAGGACAAACGGCTTTACGTGCTCTCCGAGGCACGGCGGTGTAATACTGCCAACTTCCAGACGGCTGATACTGAGAAATTTCTTTTTACGGAAAAATCCCAAAATCACTTTTTTTTGGCCCGACCCGGGATTTGAACCCAGGACCTCATTTTCTGCGGTTGAACACGCTACCGCTCGATCAACGAGGAAGTCATATACTGCCATTTTAAAGCAATTGCATTTTATCTACACAGCGACTAGACGCTAGCTCAGTTTTTATGTTCTCAAAAGGAATGTTGTTGTGGGAATATAAGGAATGTGTTAATAACTCTTTCCTATAACCTCACGATTTCAAAAATAGTTTTAACTTAATCTATACATATAATAAAATCGTAAGAAAGTCAAAACTGTACATTGAATATTTTTAAAAAGGATACTTGGTTCGTGATTTACAATCGATATCGAAGCCAAAATAATAGATTTAAAAATTTTTATCTGTATGTATGTCCGGGCTAAACTCAAAAAGTACTGCATGGATTTACTTCAAATTTTGCATAAATGTTACTAATAGGTCGGGCAACATATAGGCTACATATGTTGTTGTTATCACGCTATAACCTACGGGGGAGGAGCTGTGATAATTTATAAAATTTAACGCGGGTAAAACCGCGGGGAACAGCTAGTAATTAATATATATGACTGGCTTCTGGATCTAGTGGTTAGTGGCTCTTACTGCTTAGCTGGAGGTCATGGGTTCAACGGTGACAAGTCTACGCAAGACAGATTATAGTGCAGGAGTGTAGGCACAAGCACAGGTGTACTCTCTATTCCCTTAGCCTCATAAATCATTGCGGCTTCTGTCCATTCAATCCTCACCCAGTAAAATTATTTTCAGGACAATTATTTAGTCTGGGTTATCTCTGGGTGTAATTGATATATCAGAGGTATAAATTTAGAAATATATTAGTACGTTTATCAGTTGTATAGTACAGGCTCGCCAAGTTTGGAATTAGATGGCAGTGTATTAGTTGTCCAAATATATTTATTTATTTGAAATACTGATGAAATGAAATAATAAAACCAATACTTGGGTATCAACATACACTTGCACTTTGCACTTGTCAAGCTCACAATTCAGTACACAAACAAAGTTAAATACAGTATTAAAGTAACAAATAAAAAATTGAATTAGTCCATCCGTGCGGTCTGTTTTATCATAAATAGCTATTATTTTTATATTTAGTACTACTAGGTTATTTAATTACAAAAAGCTAAAGCTATTGAGCCAAAGCTAAAACCATTGAGTGCTTAGCTTAGCTGCAGATAGACAATATAATCGCAACAGTGCATAATTTTGATCGGATGTTGTTAAGTAACTATTTTACGCAGATCCATGTGTAATAAATACATTATATTACTTTTTAATTAGCAGAGGTTAACAGTTTATTACGTAGGTAATTGTTAATACATGCTAATAATATATTTGTTACTAGAAGTGTTGAGTAGCACAGCCAACAAGCGCAAACCAACAATCGTTAAGATTTTGGTAAATCCAACGCGGTGGGTCCCAACAGGAAATCGGAATCGTACAAACAATTGACCCTATTGTTTAGCAAACCCTTGAACTAATCTCCGTACCTGGGCATTTCTTTGTCCCTAATTGGTCTGGTCGAAAGGACCCTTTGTACCTTTCCGTGGATAAGGGTTGACCATTGGCAATTGACCATTTACCTGAAGGAATAGAAAGTTGGGATTATTTGAGTTGTATACGTTTTGAGATGTTTTTGAGGATTATCGTATCCTATTTTTTCTCGAATAGTCCTTTAGCTCGTATGTATGAGCTAAAGAAATATTCGTAAAAAAAGATTAAAAGGATACCTTGTAAGGTTTTTAACATTTGGATTAAATGGTTCTCAGACGAGGTAATTTGGATCCCGAAGAAGCTTAACAAGCCTAGATGAGTAGTTAATAAAAAATAAAAGAGTTTTATTCACCTAATCTTTGAAAAACGCTTGTAAGTATATTTATTTACTACTGTAAGAAGATGGATTTTAGAGGTAACCATATATATTTAATTCTAAGTACAAATATATAATAAGATCGGTGGTTTAGATTGGATATTTTTATGCTTTATGGGTTTGCCATAAACCACGATCTCCCTGATGGTAAGTGCAGATGTCGCCGAAGGTGGACTGCGCGTACCCATTAGAGTTTGAATTGAAATTAAATCTATGATAGTAATAGCTTTTTCTTAAAGTTGATTTTTTTATTTCATCTAACTCGTCAACATCTTAGCCACGAGGTGAAATCAAATTACTAGACCCTATTTATTTTATAAATAATTGGAGCATAAGACACAACGGTATATGCTAAAAATTGCAAATATAAAAACAAACTATCGTTATGTAAACAATTAAATAATAACACAAAAAATATATCTTCAAAAAATGAAATATGGGTTTGAATAGTAGTTATTTTTTAAATACACTTAAGTCGAATAAATTATTTATAAACTAAAAAATACCTAAAGGTTTTAAATAATTACTGGTAAATGTTCATACTATAATTCAGGGTTGCAGAAAATTAGTTTTTGAGTAATTATTTAAGTATATAGACTATAAAATTTGAAACATAAATTGCAAGAAAACTTAAAAAGCGCCATCTACTAATTAAACCGAAGAACTTTAAAAAATCGGATTTTGGTATACGAGAATTTCCAAGCAGAATGCATAGGCTGATCATTATTCGATGGTATATATCTAATATTATAAACAGAGCACTTGTTACTATTAATCCTAACACACACAGCCAATTTCAATTCATAAATCTTGATTATGAATGTCAATTGAATTATTGTAAATTAAGTAATCTATGTCTCCGAGACTTAACAATTTACTGTGAATCCGACTCTTGCGACGCTTTCAGTCATCAACTCCATCTTTTGTTCGGCTCGGTAACTAATTGTATTTTACTCGAATGAATTGCGACAGAAAAACAGCCCTTGTGGGATTAGTCAAGGAATATGTGCCCATTCAATATTTAAATTTGGAAAAAATAATAAAGTATTCTACAAAATACAACCTTTTCTCAAATTAATATTGATATATTTGATGCGTGTGTATATTTGTTTGTATAAATGCATTAATATGATATTAAAAACTACCTAAAGGAAACTGAATACAGGTATCAACTCAAGTTGATTCATTCTCCGTCGGCAAAATATCGTCCATAGAAAAGACATCAACGCACCACCTATTAACTGCTCCGCAAAAGTAAGTTGACTAGAATTACAAAGCTTTTGGATAATTTATCTTGCCGTATAATTTCTTTGTAAAAGAATATATTGAGGGAAAATGGAACTCATTACAATTAGTATCTTATTAAAAATAACCGTACAAATAATAATCTGCTACCCACTGGAAAAATTTCAACGCGCAATGAATGAGTGAGTATAGCTTAATAGCCCCGTACGTCATTTATACATATTAGATAAACATACATGTTATTTAGCAGTGGCAAAACTGTTGAAAAATAGACGTTGATATACAAGGTGTAACAATAAAAGTGGACATAAATTAAGGAGCACCATCTAACTACCAATCTTTATAAATAAAAAAAAGTCTGTCAAAAACGACCTTTTTGTGATTTTTGCATGTTACGTTTTGCACGTTGTTCAATTTAATAAGTATGTTCCTTAAACTATGTCCAATATTTATTGTACACATTCTATATGAGATACTTTAATGTGATGATAAATATAATTTACTAGCTGTGCCCCGCAGTTTTATCCACGTGAAACTTTATAAATTATAGCCTATGTGTTAATCCAGAGTGTCAGCTAACTCCATACCAAATCTTATTAAAATCGCTTCAGCCCTTTAGAGGTGAAGAAGGAACAAACATACAAACTTTCGCCTTTATAATATTAGTGTGAAGTATGTACTACTAAGTTTCATTTATATGCTATAAGTCATTGGTAAGTTAAAAGTTTATGTAGAAAAGTAGAAAAAACATTGCCCACTTTTAGTTACGGTATGTAGGTACTAGATAATAAACAATATTAATAAATATTAGTCCATTAAAGAAAGTTTCTAGATTATAATGATAAGGAAATTATTATGTGTATCGTTATAAAGATCATAAAAACGCCGTAATAACCTACAAGTATTAAATTTTAATACTAACCCTTTGATGTTGTACCGTTCAAATCAAACAAATTACTTAATTAATTTGCTCGTATAACAAATTGCGTAGAAAATTATCGAACTAATTTCTATATATACTTATTGGTACAAAAATATCAAGGGAGGAATAAATCAAAATTAAAAATATTTGTATGAACGTAAAAGCGATATCAAAACAGTACTCACGGTCATCTAATTCTTCCTCATAATCGGAGAAGCACCTGTCTTCCTTTAAAGCCTGATTATCAGGCTGTTGGTAAAACCTTTCAGATTTTATGTACATTTTTAGGTACATTACAACGCACAAAATTCGTTCATAAGTACAATAAGGACGTTTGAGTGTATTCTTGTAAGTCAAAACGTTTATATACACGTATTATTTGCACTTAAAACAGCCTTTGATAATATATAATTCTTTAAAATCAATTAACACACCAGATAAAGAACGAACAATGTCAAATGAACGTCACTTAGTTTTAAAAATAACGTCACGGGTCACAACCTTAACCTCGTCGAATAAGTCCAAAACACAAAGTTAAATCACCAGAAAATAATTTAATATCGACCATTTAAAATCCAAATAAATCACTGGCACTCCGGAACAGTATTTTTAAATTTAAATGTATAAGTACTTCGGGGACTGAACGTGAACTGTGAAGTTGTTGGGGAACTCGGGACCAATCGACGCTGATCGGGTGTCTTCGTGACGCGCGTTCGGGCCGAGCTGCGCGCGCGCACTGCCTGACCCGACGGCGGACCTTTGACAAAAAAAAAGCTATACAGGTAGTGGGCTCACGTGGTGTTTTGTTTGATTGTTTGGTTGGTTTGGTGCATTTCTGATGGGTTCCGATGACAATTTTGACGGACATTGAGTAATTAAAACAGTTATACAAATAAAATAATAGTATAACATATCACAATTAATACAAGCATAATTTTCCCTCGCTAGTTCGAAAAGCAAATTTAATGTTATCATACTTATTTGATTTTAACTTATACAATTATTAAGAAATGATTGCCATAAAATAGGATCATTACTTATTTTAAAAAGTTTTTAAATTAACCTTAATAGGAGTATTGATGTATGTTAACGATTTATGCAAATAAAAAATTATAACATTCTTGTTTACGTAAAGGTTTCAAAAGTATGCACTAATAAGAAGGCATTAAATCGTAATATTGAAATAACGGGTGTCAGGTTATGATCTTGGTGGGGATTGAACTCTTTACTATTACTATCTTACCAATCAGAGTTAATAATCACTAGAATCAGAAGCCTGTTTTGTCTCAAAATATCAAAAATCGGCTTCATGTTGATTCTTTTCATTGATGTTACAAGAATAGAATAGAGAATCGCTCACCAATCCATGTTTGACGCAGCTTTTTGGGAGGGGAGGCGTATCTTTTGTAACCTATTAAGTAATTTGACGGGCGTGTTGGCGTGGTGGGCAAATGCTTGCTTTTCACGCCGGAGGTCGTGGGTTCGATTCCCACCCAGGACAGATATTTGTGTGCATGAACATGACTGTTTGTCCTGAGTCTGGGTATAATTTATCTATATAAGTATGCATTTACAAAAGAAAAGTAGTATATGTAGTTTATCAGTTATCTGGCTTCCATAGTACAAGTACGTAAGTACTCTTTATTCTGTGGTACAAGTTCGTTTCTGCTTAGTTTGGGATCAGATGGCCGTGTGTAAATAATGTCCCAGGATATTATTATTATTATTAAGTATTTTGACCCACGACTATATTACATATATATATAATTATAATAAAGCCAGTGTGGGACGTTTTGAATTTGGAATCCCACCAAGTCCTTGATCTGAAATTACTTATAAACTAGGAACGACTCTAAAGTCAAAGCCTGTGTTGACAGGTGGGGGGCGTTCAGTTGAGAAGCGGTTTGCCTCTCTCCAATTTGTTTATGTATGCTATTTCGGCCATTCTATTTAAGAAACGAAATGGATCGTTTTGTCCATATTTCTCATTATGAGAACCGGGATCTTCTAGGCCGCTAATTATCCGTCGTTAGTTTAGCTTCAAATCCCGGCTCGGGCCAAAAAGTGATTTTGGGATTTTTCCGTAAAAAGAAATTTCTCAATATCGGCCCGAAGTCTGGGAGTTGGCGGTATTATACCCCCGTGCCTCAGAGAGCACGTAAAGCCGTCGATCCTGTACCTGACCTCTTTCCGGTCGTGTCGCTAGTCGTCCCATCGGATCATGAGAGTGATGGAATAGAAAGTGCCCCTGTGTTTGCACACACACTTGTACAATATGTCCTGCGCAATTGGCTAATCTCCATTGAGACTGGCCGCCGTGGTCAAAATTCGGCCGGGAGGACATCACTTGTCTGTGAAGTTAGCTTTTCAATCATATTGTGGTGGAGATTGTGTACTCTGAGATTGCACGGGTTCTGGATTCCCAAAGAATTATTAAATTTTATTAACTTACTTTAACCGTCCGCTAAGTCCGTCATACCATATTCCAAAGAATCCTGTAGGATATTTTGTCAAAACAGAAAAAAAAGGCGCCGGGGTTATTCCCGCAGCGCCTGTTTTTTCTTATCGTTCACACACTAGCACAGAGCATTGTATGGGGCTATATATCTTCTATACTACAGTTACACATTCAAAAAGTGATATTGGGATCTTTGTGGAAAGAAATTGGCAATGTAATGTGCTTCAGAAAGCTCTTTAAGTGGTTAGTTTGCACCTGCCTTTTTCCAGTCGTGTTGGCTAGCTTGCTCATCGGGTCCTGAGAGTTCTGAGTTTAATTAGACAATTCCACTTGTTGAAACTTCAGATGACTCAAGGGCTGGGGTGTACCTCGGCCAACGTATCACCTTGACTATTCGTCAAAAGGATCAAATAGAATATAATAAAAATCGTTTTATTTTATCCACATTTGGTGTCTAACAAGCTTCTGATCCATAGATGGGGGACCGCCAAAGCGGTTTTAATTTCTGAGCGTCTTTGTGCTTCGGAGGGCACGTTAAGCTGTCGGTCCCGGTTGTAGTCACTAGGCCCATACGATAAGTAAGTAAGTTTGATCCAACAAAGGTTGCGGTTCAATCCTCACACAAGACAAATATTTGAGATAATGAACATGTCTATTTGTCTTGGTGTCTTTTATGTGTTCTTTGTGTATATTTAAAAAATATATAAGTTGTTTAGTATTCACAGTACGAGCTTTATATAGTTTGGGCTAGATGGCGCTGTGTGATATGTTCCGGATATTTATTATTGGTTTATTTAAGGTTTTTGAGTTTCTCAGACTTTTTAACTAGACTTTTATTTTGAGTAGACTTAAATAGGGGTTTTTATGAAAGTTTGGAGGAATATATAATTTATAAAAATAAGTCATCCACAGAACTTAAACCGTTAGTCAAAAAATAAGTCAATAAAAATTGGTTTTACTTTAAAAATCAAGAAATAAAATCTGATGAATGAAAATATTACGGCTAGTAATAATCAAAGCACGAAGACTCTTTGCCACCCATCTACATACTGCTTAACTTCATCGATCATTTAACACACAGAACGGTGTGGTCTGTGTAGCAAAATATTCATTAAATATAGTTTTTTTTAATTTTTCGCTCATTAATTACTATTAGCCTCTATAACATAAGGGTCTCGCGGAAGGCCTTCAACGAACTTTGATCAAGCTCCTAGCCAGTTCGGACCGGGCATTACAGCAATCGACAACCAAGATTAAATTACTATGATGTTAACTATGATCCCTATCTTATTTAGAGAGTGGACTCACCAGTAAATCCTCATTGAAATCTTTAGCAGAATTAATGTTTTAATTAACACATAATTTATAGGAATCTTATCACCGTCTTAAATTAATTAAACGTGGAAAATCAATTGACCTGTAATTAAACTTAGAATAAACGTAATCTAACATACAGTTTATAAGCAAAATAAAGTAAAGGATTAAAAAATAAAGTAGGTGTATACATTCAGTACAAAAGGTAGTCTATTGCGAGACAGCCAGCTAGAAAGAGAATAGATGAAGGCAGGGTCCCCCTTCAGAGGGAGATAGGTGTAACAGTAGTTCAATTTATTGGCATATAACCATATTAACTATCCGACATTGGTTTCACATACACTTGTAAAACGAAATTGGAAACTTTTCCAAATTACATGCCAGGAAGGTGTAAGTATCTAGTAATTTCTATCTTTTTATTTTTAAAGATAATGCCCGACGTTAGATATATTCATTCCAGTGTCGCGGGGTACTTTAAAAACATATAATTTACGGACACAAAGTATTAATAAGTAATAAGTACATATATGTAGGTTTCACTGAACTTGTGGCGCATCGGCTAAGACAGTTGCCTCGCCGCTTCGTGTCCCGAGTTCGATTCCGGTCAACTATTTGCGTGACCCATAAATGTTTGTGTAAGATGTTTTGTTTATGATTATGATAACATAATTCATTTATACTAAAATTATTATTTCATTTTAGTATGATATAGGTATAATACATACCTATATCATATATCTCATAGCTTTATATCTATGATCACAATTCATCACGTTATTAGTGCAAAGTTAATAAGTTTAACACATTTTTATTTGTTTTATTATCTGTATTTAACAAAGGAGTCGTTAATAATTTATTAAACACGTAAATAAGTGCTATAATGTAAAACATAATGAGGTCGATATTCTATTAAATTATTCGTCTATAAATTATGCATAGATTTGTTATTCTTGCTACCGTGTTACCGGTGTTATAGATTTCGTGCATAAAATGAGGTTACGTTACAAAAATTATGTCATATTTTAAACGATCAACGTGACGTTTTTATGTATGTATGATTCACTTTTGTTTGTAATAAGATTAAGCCCAACTATTCTACCGTGAATAGTTGTACAGTATTTACCTATATTATATAAAATATCTGTAAATGTACCTCCCGATGTATAAATATAATATGGTATAATATAATAAAAATATGGTTATGCCATACTTTACTATAGTACGAATCTAAATATATAAATTTAATACATTTAATAATAATAATAATAATAATAATATCCTGGGACATTATACACACACGACCATCTAATCGCAAATTAAGCAGAGCTGGTGCTATGGAAACCAGATAACTGATAATACATAATACTACTTTTCTTTTGTAAATAATAATAATATTAGTGTAATTTTCATGTACACAAATATCTGTCCTGGGTGGGAATCGAACCCACGAACTGCGTTGTGAAAGGCAAGCATTTACTCGCCACTTCGTATCCCGAGTTTTTTTTAGTTTTACTGGTTTTTCTCCTTGGTTAAAAGGACATTATTGATAAAAAAGTGTTTTATACGCAAACACTTTTTAATCAATAACTATTACATATCTGTGCAAAAATAAGTTTAAATATTTACATTTTATGTAAACATTAATAAATAAATACCTTGGGGCAACTCACACACTCCCATCTGATATCAAACTAGGCAGAGCCTGTACCATGGCAACCAGAATACTGATAACCATACTTATATATTTCTTTTCTACATATCGCACTAATATTATAAAGGCGAAAGTTTGTGAGTGTGTGAGTGTGAGTGTGTGAATGTTTACGACTTCTTCGTCATCTTCGTCTGAACGGCTGGAGCGATTTTAATTAAATTTGGTGAGGAGTTAGCTGACACCCTGTATTATTAAAACCGCGGGGCACAGCTAGTTACACATAAAATGACGCTCAGACATAGATGGGTTATATTCTCGGATAACGAGAATCGAACCCACAACCTCTGGCTTAGCAGTCAGGGTCACTAACCACTGCACCAACAGGCCAGTTACCTCATTCAGGCTTCCAAAAGGTTAACAGTAATGAGATGAGTACACACACGGCTACATATACATATACATTTCCAATATAAGCCGACCTCCCATTGCATGGAAATCCCATACAACGCGGGATCAGCTTATACTGGAAATGTATAGCTTGATGTGTAGCCGTGTGTACACATTATTTCGGACAAGGTGAAATAAAGGATGTACATTAATTATTCTTGTATGTTAATATCCTGTAAAAGAATTAAAATACAACGCTAATCTAAGTAGAATGGGCAGATAAAATCTATATGGGTAGTTTAGTATCTTTTAAAGGTTGTAATTAATTTTGTTATGAGGTTATTTGCGTGTTATATAGTTACTAGCTGTGCTCCGCGGTTTTACATGTTATTCTGCATTAAACTTTATAAATTAGCTTAACTTAATAGCCTATGTGTTAATCCAGGGTGTCAGCTAACCCCATACCAAATTTTATTAAAATCGCTCCAGCCGTTTGGATGTTAAGAAGTAACAAAGATACACACTCACACAGTCACACACACACACACACACAAACTTTCGCATTCATAATATTAGTACGATTTATTTAATAAGAATTAATCCAATTTTTTTTATGTATAAGAGCAAGATAAACGAGCAAATAGGTCACCTGATGGTAAGTGATCACCGCCGCCCATGGACACTCGCATTACTAGAAGAGTCGCGGGCCTTTAAAAGAATCAGCAAACAAATGTTGTTGACCCTTCCCCCCACCCCGATGAGCTCTGGCGACCTCACTCACACGCAGAAACACAACATTAAGATTATTTATTTATTTAAAGTTGCACCAACAGCTTCTGTATATAACATTTCAAATAACGATTGGGACCAAGTTATGGTCTTATACAGTTGCCAATAACAGGTGAACCAACACTCACAAATAGAAATGATAACCTAAGCTAAAAAGAGAGTGTAATAAAATTAAAGTGATAATAAACTATATAAACAAAAATATAAATTAAACTTAACTAAACCAAATTATCAATTAGTAATTCAATCAAATTATACTTATAATAAAAATAAAGACAAACAAAAATAAAAAGACATTAAGTTATTAATGTTATTATTAAGGAGTGCCTTCTTTAAGGTGGAGGTACTTCCCCAGTTGGGTTGCTCTTTGAGCGAATAAACGCTGTGCCTTTCCTCTCCAGTACTAGTTAATAAAATATTATATACCATATTTTTTTCATCTCAAATGATGAAAAAAATATGGTATATGAAGGATGAAAAAACAAATAGTAACTAACTAATAACGGCAATAAGGAACCATAAACAAATAGTTTTTTTAATCTACTAATCATCATTACAACTGAACTTATTATTATTATTTTATATATATTGACATACTAGTCGCTTATTATTATCATGCAATTATGTAATGATTATTTTCAAAAGTTTGACATCCATAATCCCTATATAATTTCTAAATATGTTCACTTAAATATTCATAAATACTGTTGTGTTAACTTGCATGTCTCGATTTGTACACCTATTAAGGTAGAACATGATGAAACAATATTTTATATGTAATATCTTTCAATTACACATGTTTCTAACAAATAAATATATCTTTATCTTTGAAATAAGTCCACTGCTGGACAAGCCTCCCTCAAGAATCATCTTGAGGGGATATCTCATAATCGCCACGCTTGGCAGACGGGTTGGCGATTGCCGTAAGATGGTCATAGTAGTCAGAAGGAACCTGCTGCCCGTCCTCTGGTAGACATAATTTTCAATAGTTAATGGACTGTTTTTTTTAAACAATAGATAATTTGTTGGGTTTCATTAAAATTTAGTCTAGTGTTGCGGACCAAAATTTCGTTTAAAACAACAAGTTTATATGGTGAATAATGGTGGGTAATTTAGTAGTACTATTTTAGTAACCGCTTTTCACGACCCAAACATAATCTATACTATTCGTATATATATTCGAATGGTATAGATACGAATAATTAATCTTGAAATGATTCATAAAACAAATTTACAAATACACCCATATTACTTACTTATCGTATGGGCAGTGGTTACCCTAGTGTCAGAGTTGTTCGAACCACCCAGAAGGTCTCTGACATCACGTAACGACTGTTGTCTACTGAATCCAAACGGGACCGGCAGCTTAACGCACCCTCGAAGCACTGAGACGCTCAGAAATTAAATCACTTTGGCGGTCACCCATCTATGGACTGACCGCAAGCGTTGCTTAACGCTCGCCGATCACTTACGGACCGGCAAGAGCATCTAGCTATGAGCGCCATCTAGTGTTCGTACACCCATATTGAAATATGTTTTAGTCTTTTTATGTATAAGTTAGACTAGCTGTGCCACGCGGTGTTACCCGCGTTAAATTTTATAAATTTTCTATGCTATAAACCTCACGGAGCCCGAGACCTTTCCAACGAATGCAAAACCGTGGAAATCGGTTCGTGCGTTCTGGAGTTATAGCGTCAGGAAGGAAAACCCGACTTATTTTTATATAGTAGATATCGCATATGCAATTCAAATGCTCTACGCGGAATTACAAACGCGATAGTAACGTATACTAAGTATGTTTAAGGTCTTATATTGACGTTTTATGGTAAAATCACAATAGGTTGTGCGTGGGTGGGTGCTCTGACACATTCTACAACTTGTCAAGGAAACTTAAAATTATATCGTTTTTACCATTTTAGTCGATGGAACAATATGGCGGAACATGCATAAATGTGTTATTGTTAAACCACTTAATGTGACTAATAGTAAATCACGCTTCTTGGTACGAGTAGCTAGTGTGAAGTGTAACGTGATTATGTCATAGTGTAAAATATTTCGTTGGAAATAGTTTAGCGGATATGTACAGACGCCAGCACATTAAGCTACTTCAATCTGTCAAATTTCCCCAATTGAGAGTGAACCTTACGCTTTTGTGATATAGTTGAACATCTATAAAAGAAATATGACAGATTGGGGTAGCTGGATGTGCTTGCGTCTGTACATATTATTATATGAGTTAGACGAATAGAGCTTTGCCACTTGAAAGCTTACACTAGGTTATTAGCAATAGGTAGATTTAAAATACCAAAGTCCATCATCTCAGGTATTGTTTTGGATTTGTACTATTGCCTTAGTACTTCGAAGTACAGTCAACAAAGGAGATATTTATACTAGCAAAAGCCACAAAGAAATACGAGCTTGCTTATTTCGTCTTCTTTTGCTTTTTATTTTTTTTATATCTAGTATTTTACATTGTGATTGGCTGGTATGTATATCTAGTATTTTACATAGTGAATGGTTGGTATGTGGGCTATAATAAACATAACAGAATCAGGGTTATTGATTCAGAAATAAGGAGGGTAAGAATTATTGGCAACCTTGCTGCCTAGACTAGCGTTTCTAGCGCCTAGAGCAATGAGTAAAATATGGCGAAATTAGTCATTATCTTACTGCCTAACAAGAAGTGTTAAATTTATACTGTGGTTACACACTTTTAAATAAACATTTTAATACTCGTATTAAAGGTTATAGGTCAAATATTGTATGCAAAAACAGGTGGCAATTGGCATTCAAATGTTGTTGACTGCATATTATCTATTTGAATACTTGATATTTTAAATCAAGATTGATTAGTGATTTATTGAAACATTAATTGGTGTTAAAGTTTATTTAAGCATAAATAATAATATCCTGGGTTATTATTCACACACGGCCGGTTGATCCCAAACTTGTACCAGCTTGTACTGTGGATATCAGATAACTAATATACTACATACAGTACTTTTCTTTTGTAAATACATGTTTCCCATGTTTTTACCCGCGTTAAACTTTGTAAATTATAATCTATGTATTATTCGGATATTTAAGCTATATTACTACAAAGTTTCATCAAAATCCATTAGGTAGTTTTTGCGTGAAAGAGTAACAATTAACACACTAACAAACTTTTGCCTTTATAATATTAGCGTGATTACACCCAGACTTAGGGCAAACAGACATGTTCATGCACAAAAATATCTGTCCTGAATGGGAATCGAACCCACGACCTGCGGCTTGAAAGGCAAGTATCTACCAAACACGCCTATTGGCCCGTCAATGAAATACATTTCATAAAGCTTTATTAGTATATTTTTGTTATAGCACCAAATATTACAGAATTGTGAATAACACGCAATTAAAAGTTTAATTCTAAAGTTAATACCAGGAAATGATAATTTTAATCGTTCAGTGGAGACCAAACCACTACAGGATTGTAAAGCAAATCTGCTGTTAAGTAATATTTTGTATAGGTGAAAGATTTTATTATAATAAGTTCCTAGGAAATTGAACTCCATTCGTTTTGTTCATACTCCTCTTAGACTTGATTGTATTTACCTCAAGTACGCGGTTTATGTAATAGGTATGTATTGATTAATACAAAAGTGCACTTGTTTTGTTCTAAGGATTGCGTGATCGTGTAGCCTCTTTGTAGCTTGCTATAGAAATACTTTCAATGTACAGACGCCAGCAGATCCAGCTATCCCAATCTCTCAAATTTCTTTTATAGATTTTCAACTATATCCCATTATTTATTTCAACTATATATAAGCATAAGGTTCACTTTCGATTGGGGAAAATTGACAGATTGACAGTTTTGTGCAAATCCATGGAGCCATTTAGCCGTCTCATCCTACTAATATTAAAAATGCGAAAGTTTGTGAGTTTGGATGGATGTATGGATGTTTGTGACTTTTTCAGGCAAAAACTACAGAACCGATTTTTATGAAACTTTGTATTTAAATAACACATAGGCTATAGTTTACAAAGCTTAACGCGGGTAAAACCGCGGGCTCAGCTAGTTAAAGAATATTTTAATGTCAATGAATAGTTTGGAATGTTTTAGCTAATTAATAAAAGCTTTCGTAATAGAATATTCGCACCGATATGCCAAGTATTTCTATAAAATACAACGACAAAGGTGCCGTGATAAGTATTGACTGGCGATCGAAAGGGCGCGGGTTCACATCTCAGTTGAACTATTGTGCACCCACCTCTATACAACAGAATTTATAGGCAGTGAAATTCTTTGGCTGCGATAATAACTTACGGAAATCAACATATATAAAAGTTGTGGTAGACTAAGTTATAACCTATTCATTATAACTTGGCATATAACGTAAGTAGAATTCTGTTTTAGTTCTATTTCAGCTCAGATTGAGTTGTAAGATGTCACATTTTTCTGTGACAAATGAGCTACCTAATAGAACTCTATAGATATTATTGAAATAGACGTAGATAAGATACGATAATTTTTAATACACTTTATTGCTCACCATTTTGACATCACGACACGAAAGACGTTCACAGCTGGGCAAAGGCTTCCCCAAAGATCTCTGTAATTGTTGGTCTTGCGTTATCCGCATCCAGAGCTTTCCAGTGGCCATCACAAGATCATTGGTCCATCAGTAGTAACAGTAAAAAAAACGGTTTTTATTCACATAGACTTTAAACAGCACTTGTATATAGTCAAAACATGAATTACAAATGAACTATATTTTATATTTAACCAGCGGCCCGGTACGTGCTTCGCTACGTATAAGGCATAGTAATAAAAAAAATGATTATTAAGTTCATTTATTCAAACAAAAAAATATTTAAAATTGCTAAAAGATGTTGATTTTACACTTTTTCAAGACTTTTTACTACTACTACTTTTTACGACTACATTCAAATCTTCCCTGGACTTCTACAAATAATTCAAGACCAAAATTAGCCAAATCGGTAAAGGCGTTGTTGAGTTATAACATTACAACGAAAAGTGGCATTGATTTTTATATATATAGATTTTACGTAAAATAGATTATTACATAGTGACTTATATTTGATCATATAAAATAATACCTTAATTTATGATGTTGTTATAAGAGCTAATTTCTTAGAGATGGTATCAAAATAGTTATATAAGTTTTTTTAAATACGAATTGTCATGATTTATAGTTTTAGATGTATTTTACTGCATCTTGTCTGAATAGTTATGTCTATATCGAGGTAAGAATTCACTATTATTATTATGACGGACCTTGTGTGTACAGCGAGAATATACAAACTTATTTATGAAAAAAGAAGAACTATTTTCAGTAAACATTTTGGTAAACGTTTGGTTGACTTTACTAAAATTCATTACACTGTTTCCTCAAAGTATCTCCGTACACGTAGCAATAGATATCCTGTAGCAATTTGCATTAAATTATATTGCCTTTTAAGGCATATCGTATTATTCTCTGATTCGCTGCATAAAATAGTGAGCCAGGCAGCTTAATTAAACTTTGGCTTAGTGCGAACTGACATTAAATTTGTTGTAATCAAAGTCATAATATAATGTAATTATTGAAAACATTTGCCGGGTTCTGGGAATGTAAATTTTATGGAGTCTGTAATCTGTATAATTACCAAATTTACTTAAAGAGATCTACGAGACTATGTCTATCTATTAACAAATATGGTCGAAATGTAGTGTAAAAGAAATATTTTTTCAAATCATTCACTTTGAGAGTAAATAATTAACTTAAATAATGCAACGAATTATAAAATATAGGCTAACAATGGAAAAAAACCCCACTAACCCTATTTACACTAATAGGCGTCGAATAATCCCTCCGCATTGCCACGCTGGATGGCAATGCTGATCCTCTGACTCATGAATAGGCCAGCCCCCTGATTGATCAATCTTTTTGCGATTTCCCGAAATATTAAATGGGCAAAATAGAATAAATATTAATACATATATCTTGGGACAGTTAACACACTGCCCTCTGAACTAAGCAGATACTGTACTATAGCCATATAGCAACCAGCAACTAATAAATATACTTTATTATGATATTAGTTAAGGTCGGGCCTTCTCTTGCATGAGTCTGTCAAACAATTTTTTTATTTATAATATAAGCTTGAAATCTGTATTTTTTTATCTAGTTAATATTACAATAAGGTTGTATTACAATAATAAGTAAAATAATGTTATTTATAATAATAACTTTGCACACATTTTAGAGGTAGTAAAATAATAATAGAGTAGTAAAGTCTTATAAACTATGTTTGTCAAAACCCATCGTAAGACGCATCCATTTATGTACTTAGTATACTTAAAATTATTATACTTTTTAAACTGAACAAAAGTATAATCGTCGGATGTGATTATATGTTTGTAAAATTACATCCAGACTCAAAAGAACTACTAGACTATATATCCTGTGGGGGAATCGATTTTAATAGTATTACTATTTTAATAAATTATTTCTAACAGTTCTGCCAATATCATCCAATAATTTAACCTAATAAGTACATAGATATGCATATTTTTTACTTCAATTACGAATTATTCATAAATGATAATTCAACAGATTTAAATCACAAAAGAAAATGAATCATTCAATTCATGTTCTGATACAGATTCTAGTTTAAAACTCATTTCATTGATATCATACAAAGACCTGTCACTATATCACTATAACCCAATATATTAGAATACATTTGTATGTAAAGTAGGCGTAAACGACAACCTACCAAAATCAGATAACTATTATAATCCAGCTTTTGTATGACCTCATAAGTGTTTTTGTAATAGCTCATAGATAGATGTACCCATCAGTCCGTAAGTGATCGGCGGAGTTAAACAACTAGGCTCGCGGTCAGTCCACAGATGGGTGATCGCCAAAGTGATATAATTTCAGAGCGTCACCGTGCTTCTGAGGGCTCGTTAATGGGACGGACAGTCCCAGTTGTAGTCATTACGTGACAGTCGTTAAGCCATTTCAGAGGCCTAATGAGCGGCTTGAACAACTCTGACACTAGGGTACCAACTCCTCATACGATAAGTAAGTATAAGGCTTTTTGTGTTTGACATGTTATTGACCTCAGTCTTTTTCCATCTATTTATAAGTCTAGTACCAGAAAAAAAATATGTCTGTCATCTTGAAACTTAGTTTGAAAAAGTTGTAGTGTCTCTCCGAGATGGTTACTTAAGTCTCTGGTTCTAATAGGCATTTCAATACATGTTACAATTATTAAAGATGTTCCAAATGCGAACAACGTTCTACAAGACATAGAAGAAAGTATCTAAATTAATAAGACATAGACAAAATCTTCGTTTTACGCAAATTAATTTTCGGTGTACGAATTGTATTATTTTTATCGGCAAATCCATCATGGATACCAAGCGCCAGAAATATACGATAGGCTATGACGATCTGTATGTGAGTAAAATCTCTTGGTTGTTTTCTTCTTAACGTGTAAAATCCTCTAGTTATTCCATTGGAATATCAGAGTGCCTTAAATCAAATATTTCTATTGCCAAAAATTATTATTTGGTGCAGCAATTGAACCCGGGGCCAAATACTTCACCATGCAGCTTACAGACAGTGGTTGACTTCGTGGTTTAATCTGACACTTATGTTTTCGTTTCATAAAGGTGAAACTAATTCTATACCTAAAGTATTACCAACACTCCTCAGTGTTTGTAATACTTTAGGTTAGGTTAGTTCCAAGTGCAAAAGCATCAAATTGATCTTACGGAAGTATGGGAGACCATTGTTCTCACTTTTTTGTTTTACTTATTGGTATCCATGAAAATATCTATTTACCATTACCTCCTATTGATTGACAAGAACTTGTATTCCGTTCAGTCCCCAAGTTAGTCAAAAGTTTATAAGAGTTCAATTCAATTTTTTGTAACTTTCCTCACTTTGTTCCATTCAGTCTGTATTACATAACTGACTCTCAATCTATTTTATGTGGGGTTGGAGAAATAAGAGTCTTTGTTCTTCTGGGTTTGGATATCCCTTTCGTCACATTATCAGCCTGATATTATCGACTGCTGGATATAAGCACGACCCCAAAGGTTTTATAACGTTGCCATTTGTGATTGCCGTAGTTACTATGCTTGGCATGTGAGTTGGCGACCGCAATTAGGTGGTAGCTTGCGCTGGTGACACGACTATCTTTAATTGATTTTGTTTGGGTCATTGGGTGCCGCTGGATGCATGCTTAAGACTGGCAAATGTGGAGATCTTCAGAGGAGGCCTTTGTCAAGCAATTCAATTCAATTCAATTCCGTTTATTCATGAACAATTTAAATTGTGTGTGAATATTATACAAACATGAAACATAAATACAATACAAATTAAAAAAAACAGTACAATAAATTTAAAATAAGTAAATGAACATGCATAGACATTTATGATAAAAACTATTAATTATGAAAAAATCCAAAAAATCCATATAATATTAATGGATTATATAATAATAGTTATTATCAATAAATTATTTAATTAATAACATAATGATTTATAAATCGTTTATAGAGTAGAGACATCTTTTCAATAGGAGTGTCTTAAGTTGTGGTTTAAATGAACTTGTGTACAGCATGCCTTTTAACTCAATCGGTAATTTATTAAAAATTTTAACAGCCTGATAATGAGGACTATGTTTAGCAACATCAAATAGAGGCTTGAAGTTGCTGGCAAAATCTTTTCTACGCGTTTTTTCCCTTGCTAAACTCTCAATGGATGTCTTCCAGCTGATATGATGATGATTTACATTAATTACGATTATACATTAATTCTGTATACCGGAGGTGTAAACTCAGGACCATAATTTACGCAATGCACTATCTAATAAAAGGACATATATATAGAATTTGACTTATAATGTCACGCATTTGTGTAGTTCAGTGGCATACGTGTATTATGTTCAAGCTGAGACTTTAATCACGTGCACTTATGTAAATGGACCTCTGTTACTGGGTTCAGTATCTATTTCTTTGGTTTTTGGTAGGCTATTACTAACACCGTGGTAGATATCATTTATTCTAATAGATGTTAAATCATTTTGGACACGTATCCGGATTAATATGCCAAATATGGACATTGAATTTTATATGGATAGGTCATGTTTACGAAGAATGCTAAAATGTGGAAACGATTGGGATTTCCAATATTTGACGGTAGACTTAGATATTTTGTGTAGGTAGGTACGTTCATTGGACAGAGTTCGATGACGTTGTTTTGTTTTGTATTGTAAAATGTTATGTTTCATTCACTACTTTAATACTAAGGGCCTATGCACACCACGTTTTAAGCGCGCCGGACGCGCGTTTGTAGCGATACAGACGCGCGTTAGCATCGCGCAGGATAGAAGCGCGCCGACGACGCGCGTTTCAAAAGGCGCGTCGATTGCGCGTTTATAAAACGAAGTGGGCACAGGTTCTAAAAGTGGACTCATAGCTAGCACTAACTTAAGCTCTCACTGGTCCGTAAGTGATTGGTGAGGTTAAGCAACTAGAGTCGCGGTCTGCCCATAGATGGGTGACAACCAAAGTGGTTTAATTTCTGAGTGATTTCCGGTGGTAGTCATTAGACAAAAGTCGTTAAGCCATCTCAGAGGCCTTGTGGGCGGCTTGAACAACTCTGATACTAGGGTAACCACTGCCCATACGATAAGTAAGTTGTACTAATAGTGGACTCATAGCTAGATGCTCTCACGGTTCTGAAAGTAATCTGCGAGGTTAAGCAATTAGACTCTCGGTCAGTCTATAGATGGGTGACCACCAACGTGGTTTAATTTCTAAGAGATTCTTACATCACACAAAGATTTGTCATGGATGGGGTTCGAACCAACCACCAACAACCTCTGGCAAAGCCATAAACAAACAAGCCAGTCATAAATTAACCTACCTCGATAATTACTCTTGAAATATTTGGAAACACTGTTAGTGTATTAATTCAAGGCTTCAAAGGTCCTGATACTACTCAAAACACATTTATTTAATAACTGGCACACAAATTACAAGACAGATCATTGAGAAGTAAGTAGCGAATTGCTTACATTTTGTTTCTCTAATTACGAAGTCAGCTGTACAAGATATCTCAATACTTTATAGGCTTAAAATCATATTAGATATGCTTCCTTAAACAGAGAACGGGTCTAATCCCTTCGATAGCCACAATTGTCTTAAACTGAAACTAAGATTAAGATCGGCAGAGCGATCATTTACTAAGTTTACTGCTTCGGACTATCAATTTATTCTCTCTAACGGCTATATATTTGCGTTATCAATTTTAAATGCAATATTATAAAGTGTAAAATGACCATTATGCTTGAGAGATTATCATTTGACAATTTTATGGTGGCTGTTGCGCATATACAATGTGAAACAAGGAGGTGTTTATAACGTGATTTCTATGGAAAAACTGTAAAGTAGATTTGAATATTGAAGGTAGATTTCGATGACTACCGTGAGTCAGTCAATATTAATTATATCCTGGGACATTATTCACACACTGCCATCTGATCCCAAACTAAGTAGAACTTGTAATATGGAAACCAGATAACTGTTAACGCGGTTTAAGCCGCGTTAGATTTTCTTAATTATCACAGCTCCTCCCCCTTAGGTGATAGCGTGATAATATGTAGCCTATATGTTGACCCGACCTCTTAGTAATATTCATGCAAATTTTTATACATACATACAGACAAACATACAAAAATTATAAAATCTATATTTTTAGCTTCGATATCGATTGTAGTACCCTTTTTTAAAAATATTAAATGTACAGTTTTGACTTTCCTATGATTTTATTATATGTATAAATATAGATGTGTGGTGACGGCTACAAATATCAGAATCAGAATATCATCACCCCATCTCATCCCGTGGGGGGGCGTAGAAGTCGACCCAAGGGAATATCTACCTGAGGAAGGGCAGCAGCTTCCTTCTGATTACTATGATTATCTTACTGCGATCGCCAACCCGCCTGCCAAGCGTGGCGATTATGGCATATCCCCTCAAGACGATTCTTGAGGGAGGCTTGTCCAGCAGTGGACTTATTTAGCTGTAATGATAGATACTACATTTCTTTTTTAAATACATACTTATATAGATAATTACACCCAGACTCAGGACAAACAGACATGTTCATGCACAGAAATATCTATCCTGGGTGGGAATCGAAAACACAATCAATAACAGCAAGCATCTACTAACCTCGCCAACCGGCCCGCAAGATATAAGCTTCAAATTAATATCACTCTTTCTTTTGAGTCGACGGTCAAAAACACGACTACATTGAAACATTCTACCTACTGAACAAGCATCAAAATTACCTCTTACATCACCACCTCCATATTAGAAGTGAACTAGAATGGTGAAACTAACAAACAATTCTATTGACTTTTGATTATAGAAATGTTGTGGGCGAATGGAACAATGAGCGTTTTCCGTTCGGTGCCCTTACGTGGCAATTGAGACCTTCTATGTTAGGTCTCTCTTTGGAACTGAATAATCTATGGCTGACATTAAGAGCAAGTGAAAATGTGGTCAGTACCCCCACTTTTTTAAGGCCTCACTCAACGCTCAGCTAACTTCGATGTTTGGTGGGACATTATTCACACACGGCCATCTGATCGCAAACTCAGCAGAGCTTGTTCTATGGATATACTAACTGATATACTATATATACCTATTACATTTCTTTTGTAAATACATACTACTTGTATAGATAATTACACCCACGTTCAGGACAAACAGACATGTTCATGCACACAAATATATGTCCTGGATGGTAATCGAACCCACGACCGACGGCATGAAAGGCAAGTATCTCCCAATCACACCAACCGGCCCCTATTATAATATCCTAAGCTCTGACTTTAATGTTTCGACAAAGTTTTTAACATGGCATCCATCTTTATAAGAAATTTTAAGCTCAATACTCGACTTTTCTTCACAGTTAGTTACTTAAAGCCCAAAGATAAGGTTACTCCAATAATTTCCGGGTATGAGTACCTACGTGGTTCATACTTTGCGATTAGCATTGAGAAGGTCGCGCGTAGGCTAGGCGCGCTGAGGAATGCCGAAGCCGAACGCGCTTCGTGACATTTTGACTCGACTGGTTCGACGTTTATAATCGACACCGTGCCTTCTTTTTTTGAAATTATTGTTTCTTTTTCCGGGATATGGCTTTGGTTGGAGAAATACTGGCAGTTATAACCATAGATAATATTGAAGTAGGTCACATGACGCACATTTCCTTATGGTTATGTTTGATTGGATAAAAACGTAATTGTATTTACATTGTATGATTCTATTTGAAATTTGAAGTAGTAGAACTACTTTAAAGGGATAATTGATTTACTTTATTTGTCATAGTAGCACACTTTTAATTGATTGATAGACTGGCCCGAGGTCGTGGGTTTGATTCCCACCCAGGACAAATTGTTGTGTGATGAACACGATTATTTGTTCTGAGTCCGGGTGTAATTTATCTATAATATGTATGTATTTATAAATATATATAAGTATGTTTATCTCAGTCTCGTTTGGGATCAGATCACAATCCCAAAAAATACTTTTAGTTTCATGAATTGTTTAGATCTTCTAAAATAAGTTTAAGTCTACTTGTCTTAAGATTGTTGGAATCCTGAAAAAATCGCTTTCAAATTAGCAATTATAAAAAAAAATCTCTTGTTAAGGTAAATATTATTTTGCTGTTATCGATTGCTATTATGATTTAGATTTTCGAGATAACAATTAAATACGCGGATCTGTGAACTACACACCGGTAACTAAGCTAGATATGAACGAGAGAAATGTCGTGCAACAGGAATAACTCGTTAGATGTCGTTCAATGGGAGATCTACTGATGCACGTGTAGCTCGCAGTTCTTTTCTATGTTCACAGCTGTTTAATAAATACCAAATTACCTTCAGCAGGAAACCTCTTTTCTATAAAGTATTAATATTACCTGAAACAAATAAAAAGATTGTTATTAGAAATATATTCTAAACCAGTAATTTTTAGTTACTTTTTTACTTCTCTTTGATAAAAAAGAAGACAGTTAATATTATAAAAATAGAAAGTCTGTGTGATATATAACTCTATTACTATATGATATTAAGTTTTGTAGAAGTAAAGTACTTTAATAATTTGGAATTGGATGTAATTTGTGTCCGTCTATTATATGTTTGTAAAGTACTCCACAGAAGCAACTAAATGGCTGGGACCAGCAGGGAAAAGAAACGTAGGTAGACCCATAAAACGGTGGACAGATGACATTAAGGAAGTAGCTGGAAAAAATTGGCTCATTATTGGGCAGGAAAGAGAAAAATGGCATAGGTTGGAGGAAGCTTTTACCCAAAAGGGCTCCATATTAATTACTTACATAACTAAACAATAATAGAAATAAGGCAAACGACTACTAATAATACTAACATTAGGTACATTTCAAACACAGGGATTATTATCCCTAATGCGGGCGTTGTCTTTTAAAAGAAAAAAGAACTGATTAAGCGTCAGACCTCAACGCGCTGCTAATTATTTTAATTTTATTAATCAGCACACCTACATAGACGTATGTATTTTTTTTATATGGTTCACAAATCGTACATTACAATATACAATCAAAAGAAACTCAAATCAACTAATACTATAAAACTTGTATACCTTAAAATAATGTGTTGTGTGAATGAATCTTCCATGTAATTGAAAGTTACTTTTATAATATTTAAGATAGAATCGATAGCATATAAAATAAATAAAAATACATAAATATATAAAGAAAGGCGGAAAGGTTCTCGAGTCACGACCATATACCAGAAGACGCAGCGTGGGTAGGTCCCCACAAGGTGGACCGATGATCTCACTAGGGTCATAGGATGGATGTGGGCAGCACAAGACCGGAAGTTGTGGGATCTTTGGAGAGGCCTTTGTCCAGGCCTGGACAAAGGCCTCTCCTGTGTGGACCTCTTTCGGCTAATTCGATAATGAAGATAAATTTATTTGCATAAAACATGTGTAGTACAGGATGTAACATACAGACATAGTATATGTGATAAACATGCCCTGCCAGTTGACGCGTCCAAATAGGATATATTTATATAAATTTAATAAGTGAGATAGTAAAATTATAACAATGAAAACAAAATGTCAGTCAATTTATACATCTTAATATAATTTATGTACCTAATTAATAGAATTTAGAATAATTAAGTCAAATCACAATCACAATTTATCGGACAAAAATCTGCCAAATTATATATATATATATATATATATATATATATATATATATATATATATATATATATATATATATATATGTATATAATTCGTAGAAAGCATAATTTTCATTTTATTTTTAAACATGTGATCATTACCATTTTTGCATTCATTTGGACATAATAATGATATAGGTATATTTCATTAACAAGAGCGAAACAAAATAATACAACGATTAATTTTATAGTATTATTATTTTCTAAATTATGTTTTTGCCTTAGGCTTTCACTACTTCATTGGACTATTGAAGCGAGCCTCTCTATCAAAACAAAACTACAACTAACGTAACTTTCGCCAGAATACATCCTATGATCCAAATCCGACCGCCGAAATACGTGAGGTCTGCTTATAGGGACGTTTTGAACTACTATCGTTCATCCAATTCTGGATAGGGGACGGTATTTATGCTGCAGTAAAAAAATAAGGTCATAGTAGTGGCATCGCGTTCGCACTCATACTCTTGGCCGGCGCCGGCGCAAACGTCATATTAATTTGTCTCTATATTCCAAGTTCCAATTCCGATTTTGAATTGCATTATTTACGATCTTTTTTTTTCTCCTACCGTTCTCTTCGGGAGCATTGGCTCGCACGTTTTGCGCATCCGCCAGAATCAAGTTTTAATTGTATTGGCATTAATTAGTTATTGTTTTAAAAAAGGTAAGGAAACATATCGCGATTAATTTATTAATTTATAATTATAAAAATGGATCAGTGATATCATTCACTTATTTTAGAAGTTACAGTGGGGGGGAGGGGGACACTTATTTTTCCACTTTGGAAGTGTCTTGCGCGCAAACTATTCAGTTTAGAAAAAAAATAATTTAGGAACCTATATTATTTTTGAAGACCTATCTATCTGAAATTAATATAACAAGAATATTGTGTGAACCTCATTTCAGATACAATACTGGCCGTATTTAAACCATTCCTCATTCAAATATTTTTAACATAACCAAGCAGCAAAGCTAAACGCAACGCATTAGCACTATCCTTCGCGCCAATAAAAAACAAGACCTTACATTCCAAAAATAAAATGCACCACATTAAATAAGCACGTATCCATCGCCCGCCGCGTCAACTTCAAACCTGACCTTTACTTATCAAGCTGCTAATGGACAACCATCATCAGAATATGACCGAATTAACATAATCCTCGAGCTGTCGACTTTCACTTCGGTATTTGTCAAGTAGATCAAAAAATAGAAGAATTGATGACCTGTCGCTCGCGAAAGTAGTCGTTTGATAGTTTTTTGTTTGTTTGTTTAGCGGCGTCTATTGTGCTAGGATAAACTGGTCAAGCGAAATTGTTGTTTAATAATAAAAATGTTTATTGAACATACGATATAAATTTAAATATGATATCAAATAGAGTTTTTTATTAGCCTGGCCTCTTATTTATTACATTGCAGCATTGTGTCGGATAATATGCCCGTGATGGAGTAAAGAGGGGTCAGAAGTCTGAGTGTGATATAATATGTACATAATATGTGACTATTCATAATTATATAAGTAGGTACGTTTCTCAGTTGTCTGGTTCCTTTAGTACAGGCTCTGCTTAGTTTGGGATCAAATGGGGGTGTATTCGTTGTACCAAGATATATAAAAGAAAACAGTTTGTGAATGACAAAATATTTTTAGGGGGCGGTGGAAAATGTATCTGCTGATCTTTCATATTGTATAGAGAGTTAATATTTTTGGTATCATCATTTATATTTGATACTAGCTGTGCCCGCGACTTCGTCCGCGTGTTAATTTGTTTATTTTGTTTTTTTTCTTTCAATAATTAAAGACTATTCTAAAATAAAAGTATCCTAAGTTACTCCTTATTACATCAGCTACCTGTCAATAAAAGTCTCGTCAAAATCGGTACAGCCATTTCAGAGATTAGCCGGAACAAACAGACAGACAGACAGACAAAAATTGTAAAAAATGTTATTTCGGAGTATGTACCGTATATATATTCATATACATGAAGTAAAAATCGGTTATTTCAATATTACAAACAGACACTTCAATTTTTTTATATATTCAATTTATTTGTATAGATAGCACAGGCGCCAGCACCTCCAGCTACCTCTGTCAAATTATATCACAAAAGCATAAGGTTCACTTTCAATTGGGGAAATTTGACAGATTGGGGTAGCTTGATGTGCTGGCGTCTGAACATGTTGTTTAAAATCATAGGCAAATTAAACTCCTTAACTTATGTCCAGTACATATGTTACACTTTGTATATAGATCACACAAATAGTTGTCGCTTGCAGGGTTTGAACCCGAAACATGAGGGCGAGTTGCAACTAGTAACGCCACAAGTGCAGTCTAGACATATGATGTCAATTATCTTCCGTTAACGAACTTTACTGAGCAAAATATTCAATTACTATGTTCCTGTGCCTTCTGTAATCTATTGGCTATTTCATTAGCTGCAAAATTACGTACACTAAGCTTATAATTATCCAGAGCCTAAGGCTCCGTCCTATTAGACAGCGACTTAAAGACGCTAATTTAATTAATAGCAGTGCGCCACGGTTTTACCCCTTTTCAATTTTATAAATTATAGTAGATGCCTATGTGTTTTTTCCTGTATTACTACTAAGTTTCATCAACATTCGTCCTGTAGTTTTTGTGTGAGTGAATAAAATATCCATTTATCCATAATCACAAACTTTTGCATTTTTAGTATAAGTAGGATATTTTAATTTATTTAATTTTTGTTTATCATAGGTATAGATAAAACTCAAATCTAAATTACTTATGATATTCATGCCAACCAAATCACATAAAATATAATTTAAAATAAGTAAAATGTCTTGCAAACACAATTGAAAAAAAGAAATTTAGACAAAAATGTGTATATTGAGTTTACTTTTAACCATTCCTTATAAAATATTAAGTATAAAATTTATAGTTTTTTTGAATTCTCCTATAAATGTCGTTGCGAAATATAAAGATTGTTTTTTTTGTCAAAACATACGTTTACACACAAATTAAAGCAATCTTAATAAAAGGTATCTGAAGTTCCAACATGATTTACCTGTCTAGGCGTACATTTGCAGACCAAAATATAAAAATAATAAATGAAAAATTCAATACTAAAAAAAAAAACATATTCCATGAAAATTTGAATTAAAAACAACGTCAAAAAGTATACGAAACAAAGTTAATCATATTATAGTAACATTTATCTGTTAATAAATTTCGAATCTTTTTTTACATAAATTTGCGGGCAAAGCTTTTGACGCCTATTTAGAAGCCATACAGAAAAACTTTTCCACATAATAGCCGTTTTACTCAAGTGTAAGCAAAGGCCATCTTTGCTATAGTAAAGTAAAGTAAAATACTCTTTATTGTACACCATAACGTAAAATTAAAATTGAGCATAAAAAGGGCGGACTTATCACTACTACAATTTCTTCCAGACAACCAATTATGGAGTGGATAGAAGAAGGAAAGGGGAAACAGGGTAGATAGGTGTAACAATGTAAAATTAAAGAAATACAAAATAATACTTACAAAAAAAAATAAAAAAGAAGAAATACATACAATAATTAAAGATGTCCAAAAAAGAAGGAAAGTTTGTGTTTTTGTCCCATTAGGACGATGCCTCTGTAGGGTAGACGCACCTATCTCTGGCCACCTCTGATCGCCTTTACAGTTACTTTAAATTACAATGGCGGTGGAGTTTGAAGCGTGGTAAATTATTTTAAGACGCTTTAAGATCCAATTAAGTGACATTAAATCAGTAGCGATCGGAGGTCGTGGGTTCAAATTGTGAGAGTTAACTACTGGAAAATATTGCGGTGGCAATTTACACCTTATCTATAAGTAGTTATAACACCCATAAGGGTTATATAACAAAACATTTTTTATTTGAAAATTATGGTTAAAAGTCATCGTTGAAAATGCTAGTTTGAAAGAATATGCCTTTTTATTAAAATCATTACCATACTAATGCATCTTGCTGCGTTTTCGGAAATCCTAGTACTTTCAATTGACATGTGCATGTTACACCTTGTATTAAGCCATGTCAAAAGTATTAATATTAACCTCGACTCGACCTCAGAAATTCTGGGGAATATGAACATACAGTACACTGTATGTTCATATTCCCCAGAATATAGTAAGTTTCATTTGCCTGGGTGTACCTTGAGTCGAGGTTAATATTAATACATTTGACATGGCTTAATACAAGGTGTCCCCATAATTTAAGTTTAACTTACAGAAGCTTCTTTTTCTTACCTGGTCTAATAGTTAGTGATCCTGACTGCTTAGCCAGAGGTCGTGGGCTTGATTCCCACCCGTTTATGTGATAATAATAATAATAGCTTAGTAATTTGCTATTTATTATTTATTTAAGGATATTAAAAATATATGTGACAAAACAGACCGGACGGACGGACTAATTCAAAATATTTTGTTGCTTTAATTACTGTTTTTAAACTGTGTTTATGTAATACATTGTGAGCTTGACAAGTACAAGTGTATGTAAATACCCAAGTGCTGAATAAATTTCATTATTACATTTCAACGCGATTATTTGTTTTCTGCCTGGGTGTAATTTATCTATAATATGTATTTATAATATGTATTTCGAATTATATAAGAATGTTTTTCAGTTGCCTGATTGTCATAGGCCCTGCCTAATTTGGGATGAGACGGCGGAATGTTAGCTGTGCCAAGATATTTATTTATTTATTTACTCCGCCAAGACAATTAAGTAAATATTAACTCTTGCTGCAACGAAGTAAAAGTTAATTTAATTCGAACGGGTCTTTTATTTTATGAACTAAAGAATACAAGTGTAGAATTATTTATGCTGAATTCAGGAGAGGTTTTTTGCTCTGATCATTTCACAATCTTTCTAGCTTAGTAAAATATTATAACTTGTATCTTCGCATTTGAACTGCCGAGTGCGTCAGGCCTGCTATTACGTTCTTACAATACATTTCGCAAGATAATAATAGGAAATACTATTTAGCATTAATCTTATACTAAAATACCGTAAAGATACACTAACATATTATGTTTGCAGTGATATATTAGTTACATAAGAAGCTAAAGAGATATTATTTCAAAGTTTATTGGCGTCGTGGTGAGTTTTGCATTAATTACTGGTTGTTAAGGTAAGGAGAGTTAATAGTAATGACTTTTAAGGTAAGGTAAATGTGTAATTAAGGTAAATAAAATTAATGATTTCGGTTGCGTGTTGGTAATTTTAGTGCTTCAACAATTAGTCTTTATATATATCAATTTATTAGGTATACTGAGATGGTTTGGGCATTTAGAAAGGATGAATGAAAGGAGATTGACAAAAGCAGTTTACCTTGCCTGTGTGAATGGTATAACTGGAAGAAGAACCACGTAGAACATTCTCTGACCAAATCGAAGACGTTCTCAAGAAAGGCCAGGTCAGAAGTACCCTTTACTAGCGAGTATGTATGAGGAACATAATGACAGTAAACGAGGGAAAACAGGTGTGCAAAGATTGTGACAAATGGAAATCCGTTGTCTCCCCCTGGGAAACAGGCGTAAGTGATTGTGTGTATATATTAATTTTCTTTTATTTTTTTTATTAAATATATATCAATATATTTTCAATAATCTAACATGTAGGTGTGTATGTATTTATTAAACTTGCGACCGTTTGGCACGTAGGCGCCGCGGTCAAATGTCATGGACGCGTGGGATCCTCCAGGTTCCTATTTTGACTTGTTATGTCATTAGCTTTCCCACGCCAAACCTAAATAAATTAGTTACGCTACTAATCAATAGGTTTGAAAAGCTAAAGAGTAAAAGTAAACACAATTAGGTTGTTTTTGTAAATAAACTTGTTTAATTGTAATGCTGTTCTGCATCAACGGATTGGTGATTGAGTGGAACTGCCTTTAGTATAATGTCTTTTTATTACGGCAGTAGCATGGTTAACCGCAGCTTAAAGATGACTTAACACGTCATACGTGGCATTAGAATTTCTCTTGTAAGAAATACCCCAAGAAACACCTATCATCCTACTATTGGAATCAAAAATAAAAGATCACTTAGTACCTACCCTTAAAATTGATTCTCTGTGCTCTTGCAGCTGGCTTTTTTAGTTGCAACTCTCTCGTATTATGAGGCTCTAGCCTCGTTATACCATTGTGTCTTCCGTTTGGCTCTGGAGGGAAGTGGAACTAATAATTTTCTAACTCCTCCTTGTTTTTTTCTGATTAACTTCGTTGCGGGATCGAAGACAGTACAGCGATTCCTCGAGACATGCCTGAGCCTCATCGCTCAGTGTGATTAAATTTTGTGCCACTGTTGATCCTGGCTTACAGGAGTTGCAGTGGTGAGTAAGAAGATCGGAAAAGTCCCGTTAAAAATAAATAAAAGATACACCCCCATACCTCGAAAAGTTTCTAAAGCCAATTTTCACCGCATCATCTCTATGCAGTCTTGAGAGTTTTATAACTTTGATGGAATTTTCATTGCTTTTAGGTAAAACGCACCTTCACCCGGATCTAAGACTGTGTTTTACATTGTTCGACATACTCACACAACATATAAAACAACAAATATCTTATAATTCTATTTCCTACTATTTAAAGTTTGTATAATGGATTTGGACATTTGTTTCTCAATCACGTCAAAATTGATAAACGGATTAGGTTGAAGTTTGGAATGGCAATAGGTATATCCTAAACCGGAAGACACACCGTGGCAGGCTACTTATAAGATGGATCGATGATCTTGTGAAGGTCGCTGGAAGCCCCTGGGTAAGGATAGCCCAAGAGCGGCAATTGCGGAGAACTTTGTGGGAGACCTTAGCCCAGGAGTGGGCGCATTTCGGCTGAAACGATGATAAAGATGAAGATTGCTAACTCTGAAAATTAACTCAGAGCATTTTCTACGCAGTAAGCAGGCAGGCAGTTATTTTATATATATTATAAGAAAATAAGAAAAGATATGTAGTTACGTACTTAATTATGTAGTACTAGTAAGCAGGTTTATATATAAATTATTTACCACTGGAAGGCAGTATTTTATTTAATTTTTTTTATTTTATTCATTTGGTTCGCCAACAACTTAAACATTAACATGAATCTTTAAAAATAGCACAATACTTAAGATCTAAATGTCTAGTTGCTTATAGGTATATTTTCTTTGCGTCAATGTTTAAAATTAACAGTTCAAATGTGTCTAAAAAGTACATAAATTTTCCAAAAATCGTGATATAAACGACAATCCGCCGTATATTCGGGTTGCAAGATGGTGAATAATATTAGTGTATAGTTTATTATTCGCGACAGACATAATAAGCCGCTAACACGCTGACCTCCGCCCACGAGAGACGTGTTCAGACAGACACGGTCCTATTGCATGTCCGTGGATTAGACCGACTACAGGGTCGCGATTTGGAAGTTGAAGTAATATATTAAAAGATAATTCCTGCTTTTAAACCCTGCAAGCACTGTAATTTTTTATGAAGTTGGCATTAAATGTATCTTGGAAGAACTTAAACACTGCCATCTCATCCTTATCTAGGCAAAGTATGTACTACAGGCTCTGCCTAGTTTGGCAACCATTAACTGATAAATATAATCTACTATATAAAAATAAGTCGGGTTTTCCTTCCTGACGCTATAACTCCAGAGCGCACGAACCGATTTCCACGATTTTACATTCGTTGGAAAGGTCTTGGGCTCCGTAGCAAATAAATTTATAAAGTTTAACGCGGGTAACACCGCGGGACACAGCTAGTCTATACATATAATAAAATCGTAGGAAAGTCAAAACTGTACATTGAATATTTTTTTAAAAGGGTACTTGGGGCGTGATCTACAATGAATATCGAAGCCAAAAATATAGCTTTTAGAATTTTTGTCTGTTTGTCTGTATGTATGTCCGGGCTAAACTCAAAAAGTACTGCATGGATTTACTTCAAATTTTGCAAGAAAATTACTAAGAGTTCGGGTTAACATATAGACTACATATTATCACGCTATCACTTACGGGGGAGGAGCTATGATAATTTATAAAATTTAACGCGGGTAAAACTGCGGGGCACAGCTAGTTTCTTAATACATATGTACATATATTAAGCCTTGTGGTTTCCAGCCTAAAAAGAATATCAGGGCCATCCCATACCATCCCGTGGGTGTCGTAAAAGAACACTACGATATACACCAGGTAGTCCAGCAGCAGCGCTACCCGTGTACTAGCTTTCACCTAACTATCACCATAGCCTAGTTGGTAGTGCTCCTGCTTACGAAGCTGGTGGTCCTGGGTTCGAATCCCGGTAAGTGCAAATATTTGTGTGATGAGCACGAATATTTGTTTCTGAGTCATGGATGTTTTCTATGTATATATGTATTTATCTATCTATATAAGTATGTATATCGTCGCCTGGTACCCATAGTACAAGCTTTGCTTAGTTTGGGGCTAGGATGATCTGTGTGACATTGTCCCCAGATATTTATTTATTTATTGTATTCCAAACGCGGTGATTTACCGACCTCTTCAAAATGGCAACGTTATCGAAAAATCTTTGCGGGAGGCCTGAGTCCAGCAGTGGACAATATCAGGCTGATGATGTGTCATATACATATTAAGAATAAATATGACCCAGAGACAGATAAATAATCGTGCTCATCACACAAAGATTTTCCTAGTGGGAACCCACTACCTCTGGCTAAGCAGTCAGTCTCCCTAACTACTAGATCAACAGGCCAGTCAGAATCGTTATATATAGTCTATATTTTTTTAAATATCTACGATTTTTACGAGCTCAGATATGAAACATGTGCATTCAAATCTAAACCTTATTTATGTTAAAAAAGGTTTAAAATTGGTAAAAGCTGTAAACTACACTTGTATCACGCTGGTTACATTGTAAGCGCCACAACGAAAGTAACGCAGTCTCCGGTTGGAGTCGGCAAGCTCTAAAATTGTAAAGTGCCTGTAACTGTGATAGACATATCATAGTCTAACTACTTTTACTCCAAATCTTCTTGATGAATGAGGTTGAAAAGTACATAGACTCATATATCCACTATCGTGGATAAACAAAGTTAGTAAACAGGATTTATTCCAATTTTGATTGGAGAAATAAATCCAGCGTGGGCAGGCCCAGTACAAAATGGACCGACGATCTCGCACGGGTCGCGGGATGCCGCTAGATGCGAGCAACACAAGCCTTGAGGGAGGCCTAAGCAGTGACGTCTTTCGGCTGATCATCATCAGATGATGATGAATAAACTAAAAAAAGTCACACGAAAATATAGTGAGTGTTTCTATTGTCTGTTTGGGGTTAGTTGAAGAGTTTCAAGACGGAGTTAAGAAATACATGTAACTACACCATGCTTCTCCAGTTTCTGCCTAGAAACGTATACAGATTGATCAGCGCTGTTGTACTCAATGCAACAGCTCACATATAGAAGAAAATTACCTAGTTTGTTCAGTTGGCACCAGATATAAGAAAAGTCAACAGCGTTTTAGATTTTTTTTGTTTAATTTTGGGCTACCGTCTGAAAAGCATGGAGTTAAGTATTACTAAGACCGCTGCATTTTGGCGCCAACGTAGATAAAGACACGTCGAGGCATTTTATAACTAGAATTTATAGAGCATGCTCTATAATTTCTTTATGATTTGAGTATGAAGAAATTGAGTTCTTTGTCGACCGTATCCTAGTTAAACTTATTTCCTGAAACTTTCGCACTACTGTTCCCGTAGACAATTTATAACTTGAATTTACAGAGCATGCTCTATAATTTCTTTAAGGTTTGAGTATGAAGGCAAAGAAATTAAGTCCTTTGTCGATCTTATTCTAGTTGAACTTATTTCCTGAAACTTTCGGACCGCTGTTCCCGTAGACAATTTATAACTTGAATTTACAGAGCATGCACACTGATTTTGTCGGCCGTCTACATTTGCGACAAATCGCCGACAATTATAATTTACTAGTCGACAGTGTGTGGGTGTCGCAGGCTATTCAGCTCGTAATGTCGACTAAACTGCCCGAATAGCTTTCAACCTTTATATATTATGTTTAGTGATTTTAAATTTGTTAATGCATTTCACAGTTGGAATATTAGTCTGAATATAATTTTTAATTTACTATGGTCTCCTAATTCTAGACGAAACACGAACAAACTTAATTATCTGTCTATCAGTGTTGTCTATTAGTGGAACTTGGAGATTTAATGCCAAGATTTGACGTAATATCTCCAAAACCTCTTCTATTATAAACATGCCGGTTGGCGTGGTTAGTAGAAACTTGCATTACACGCGGCAGGTCGTGGTTTCGATTCCCACCCAAGACAGATATTTGTATGCATGAACATGTCTGTTTGTCCTGAGTCTGGGCGTAATTATCTATATAAGTATATATTTACAAAAGAAAATTGTATATGTAGTATATCAGTTATCTGGTTTCCATAGTACAAGCTCTGCTTAGTTTGGGATCAGATGACCGTGTGTGAATAATGCCCCAGGATATTATTAATATCCTGGGCCATTATTATTATTAATATTAATATTATTATTATTATTATTATATACTTTTCTAATATTATGCCATAGTATGTAGTAGGTGTGTAAATTGTTAATTTGACATAACATTATATGTCAGTTTGACAACTGGACTTCAATATAAATCTAATGTCGGGGTCAAATTGTCATGAAAAGTGTGAAAAGTTGAGGGTCTTGACTCTTGACATCCGTCTTCAGCGAAGTTTTACGATACCAGGTAATGACTATTTTATCGTAGTTTTAAACAGGTTCTGGAAACAGTAGGTAAAAAAGAGAAACGAGAAATAAACTGATGATTTGCGGAGTAACTCCCCATTTGTAGTTATTTAATAATGTAGTAATCTTCCAATTTACTCAATACTATGCTTTAAGGATCGTCAGATCTTAAAAACATTGATAATGAGAAGTTTTTACATTGTTTGCGGCAAATTACGTTCTACTGACATTATGTTGGGTTTTTTAATATAAAAATAAATCTCTACAGGGCATTGTCCGCGAGTACACCAGTTTGTAAATGCAGCTTAAAGGTTAAACAAAACAACAGCCTGATCACCAGATCGTATAAACCCATGTCGCATAAATACTGAACATTATCGCCTACGACAACCATATAGCCCATCCGCTCAAGTGCTATATCCTCTTAGCGTTGGTAATACTGTTGTCTCCGTCGTATAGGTGGAGTCGATGCTACCAACTGTGCGTGTGAACGGCTGGTTACGTGAGATGCTATTTAAGGCGCACATCGGTTAAATGACGTCATGGTGCACTCGCGGGGCAAATGTCACGCCCGCGGCCCACGTGCGTGCCCTGATGTGCGACTAGCGTAGGGTTAGCACCTAGCACATGCATAAACATATTTAAAAAAATATAATAGTGCTAAACTGTCTTTATTTTATATTTACTTAGTTAATTGTCACTGTATTTTTCCCATATACATAAATTTGTTCGACTTTCAATACATGCGTAAGAGTAGCTAAAGCAGTATAAATCAATAAAATATTTTCGGACAACTAATACACTGCCATCTGATCCCATACTGGGCAGTGCTAGTACTGTAGCACCGAGACAACTGACATAGACTGATATATACATAACACTTCACTGCACCCAAATTAAACATAAAATTAAAACATAAGTTTCCATATATTTTGAGGTACAAATGGCGCTGCGTTCGAATGAACCAAAGCAATGCAGCGAGATAGAAAAAGTGGTAGTGGGCAGAGCATCTACTTATATAAATTTATGTAAGTATTTAAATATACCTGTGTACGAATATTTTGCGTATAGACATGCAATAAATATATACTTAAATTAAATATATACACAAAATGGGTACTATATATATTGTTCGCTACTTTATAAAATACTATAATTAAATAATAATTTTGAAGAATAAAGAAGTTTCGGAAGAGAAGGAGATGGAAAAACGTAAACTGTGTAAATAACAGGCGTAATTAATAGTTCTTTCAAAGTGTTTTTTTATGAGATGTCACCGTTTTCGCGCGTCTGATATTTTGAGAGAGAGAATTCCAAATTTTGAGCAGCTTGGACAGCAGCAGTAGTGACATATTTGCCGTAGAAATTAGTGGATTACTGGTCGTGCGCCGCTTTTGTGATGGCTCAACCCGTAAAATGAATTCACAGACCTTTCTGCTTCGAATTCAAAACACAAGTATATTTCCTACTCTTTAGCACTATTCAAAAGCGCGTTAAACATTATAGCTTCCAATAAATGTCTGTAATAGTAAAATTAAATTTATTAAGTGGCTGGCAACCCTGAGACCTTAAGCCCATAAAAGACCATCGAGTAGGATTTGAAAATGGAAATTAAGATGTTTCTTTTAAGATACGATGTTTTTGATTTTGGATCAATGTGACTCACAGGTGATCCAATGACGCCTTAATATTGTTTTTTGAGTCATTTAACTGTTTATTAAATTTGTAGTGAGGTGAGATTATGAGCAACATTCAAAATGGGAAATGTTTCCATTTTTTGTTAAATGGATTTACCCAGTAATTTTGTAGTTTTGTATGTGTATTTATTTTTTACTGCACTGGTGATGTATTGGTTTAATCCAGATAGGATAACAATTTGGGTGATCTATTATATTATTATTGTTCCGAATTTTTCCAATAAAAACCTTTTTTTATTGGAACTTTATCAAACTCTCCGTTTGGGGCCTACAGTTCTATAGTTTGTGCTGGGAGTTAATTAATCAATAACTATTTAATTGAAATTTGATGAATCCGTTAAATGAAATGAATAGTCTGATTAAAATGCTCATTTTAAAGTTAATAGAGTAAAATAGCTTACTTAACGAGATTCCCATCGTACCTATCTACACAAACCAGATTACCAAGATTTGCCGATCCTTACGGGGCACAGGGCGCTCAGGAAGCGGCTGCACGAGCTGAGCTTTAGTGCGACTGGTGCGTGCTATTGCGCTGAGGGTAACGAGGAGGTAGATGCAGACCACATTCTTTAACGTTGTATGAAAACATTTAAGTTTAATTATCTAGTTTAAGTCTAATATTTTTACTACATATTGTCAATGGTCCTGTCTAAATTAAGGTATTATTATTATGACGGACCTTGTGTTAATAACGACGGTCGCGCTTTAATGTTATATTGAAGGATAATTCAAAGAGTCTCATAATTTCATGAACATCTTTGAGTTTTGACTAGTATTAATCTTAAGAAATTAATACTCGTATAAAAATTAATTCAAACTACTTAAATATCTATAACTTACACTTTCTACTTTTTATAAAGTTAACGCTTTTTATAGGTGTAAATTAAATTGCAAGTCTTAATGATGAAGATGCATCATTAGCAAAGATTCTACTGGCGTATCATACTTTCCAATTAGGCAGTTATTATTTTATCATATAAAGTTAATTAAAAATTAATTCTTATTTCTGTAACAGTGTGTAACTAATTATCGAATTATTTATCGTGATGGATGATAGTATAGATGCCAGCACATCCAGCTACCCTAATCTGTCAAATTTCTTTTATAGATTTTCAACTTTATCACAAAAGCATAAGGTTCACATTCAATTGGGAAAATTTGACAGATTGGGTAGCTTGATGTGCTGCCGTCTGTACCCGGAAGTGTTTAAATGATTTTCTATCTCGCGGAATATAGAAGATGCAGATAATTTATCATTAAACCAGACACCTGTAGAAAACTAATTAACAGTATTATAATAATAATATCAAGGGACATTATTCACACATTGCCATCTGACCCCAAACAAAACAGAGCTTGTACTATGGAAATCAGATAACTGATATACTACATATACTTCTTTTTCTTTTGTAAATATATACTTATATAGACAATTACACCCAGACACAGGACAAACAGACATGTTCATGCACACTAATATTTGACCTGAGTGGGAATTTTTGAGTACTCAAAATGTCACTGCTGCGTTTCCGGACACTTCTACGCCCCCACAGGATAGGGTAGTGGTATTCGCCATCGTTACATAGCATAGACACAGCGTGGGCAGATCTCCTACAAGACGGGCGCATGTAGCGTAAGACCAGTTATCGTGGAGAATTTTGGGGAAGGCCTTTGTCCAGCAGTGGGCTGATATGATGATGACCCAGCACAATAATTCGAGTTACACCCAACTACATACCTAACTGATATATTAACCATAATTATTTTCTATATGCTGAGGCTTGTTATTAGCAATATATCAATCTATTTGTAAAATTTAGTTGTTTATTAATCTGTAAGCCTTCAGTTAAATAAAATAAATAATATCGCGAATGTATTTTGGCACGAGGAGGAGAGCTAGTCGTTGAGAGGAAGAATTCTGTGCTCTACCTTACTTTGATTTTAGTACCATTGATGGACCCTGGGTTATGTGTCGATTTATTTGAGCCTACAGTAGCATTCGACTTTTTGCACTACTACTACGTTTATACTACACATGATATAAAAAGTCAAATTCAAAGTAAAAAATCATTTATCCCGAAATATTTTACATTTATGTGGAATCGTAATTTTTTTAACCCTACCGTGCAGCGCATGACGTGGTAGCTATTGAGAAACACTGCCAGAAAACTCGGTAGGAATCCTTTTTTAAAATAAAATATACTTAAGATTAATTACAATCATGTGTGTTGACTAAGAACAACTCAATCTCAAGCACTTTTGTCACTTAAATAATCAGAAATTATGTAATATGCCCTGCCACACAATTTGGTTTTAATAATTCTTTTCACCCTATTCGTAGACAATTCTTTAATATCATTGAGTAGTTTGTTATAGAATTTTATACATTGCCCCATAAAAGAGGTACTTATTTTATTATTATGCATTTGTTTACCCGATTCTTTACCTTGTATTTATTAAGAAACTGTTATTTACCTGTTCTGAGAAATCATACCTACCCTATGGAACCTTTAATAGGTCACGATGTAGAACTATAAGACATTGTAACAAAGCCTGACAGATTTACTGACCATTAACAACAAATCTTGGTTGACATTTCTTGAGAAAAATGTCATACAGTACATTTGTATATCTACATATATGCATAATAATATACATTTTAATCTCAATCTCATGACGACCTTCGTTCTCGGAAATGCGCGGGCGCCTTGACATTCGCATGTCAAATGTCAACCGGCCAATGAACCCGCGCGTGATAGTTCGCCAGATTACTGGCCACATGGTTTTTTTTTGGACTTTCAATATTTTAAAGATAAAGAGATGGGACAGCGTGTGAACATCTTTGATATGAGCTGTCTTGCTGTCAAAATAAGTTGACATATACGAGATGACATGAACAAATAAAAAAAAATCTCATTCCATAGCCTCAATGTATGTGGGAGGAAGTTTCACAGATTAAAAAAGAACTGTTTGTTTATAAGATTTTTGGAAGTATGTAGTTCAAAATTCAATTCATCTTATTCTTATACACTTCTATGGTTCCTGAAAAATATGTATTTCTATATGAATTTATATCTATGTATCACGCTAATTTACTAAAGGTTTAAGCAGAGGCAACGGGTATCCAATACGTACGTTTAAAGTACCCTAAGCTTACGCATGAAATGAAATTGAAGAAGGCATAAGAGGCGCCAAAGTTCTTACTTAGATATACAAGAAAGTAGGTACTAATATTGTAGCCAAACCTTTGGGTAGTGAACAGTACAAAAATTAAGGCATAAATGAAGTAAAGGTTTTTTAATTAGCTTAGGCAGTGGTTGCCCAAGTATCACAGTTGTTCTAGTCGTCCAGTAGGCCTCCAACTGTTGTCTATCGACTGTTCTCTAACGGCTGTTGTCTGACGACTGTTGTCTAACGACTGTTATTTAACTAATGTTTTCTAACGACTGTTGTCTAACGACTGTTGTCTAACGACTGTTGTCTAACGACTGTTGTCTAACGACTGTTGTCTAACGACTGTTGTCTAACGACTGTTGTCTAACGACTGTTGTCTAACAACTGTTATTTAACGACTGTTGTCTAATGACTGCTGTCTAACGACTGTTTTGTAACGACTGTTGTCTAACGACTGTTGCCTAACGACTACAGCCGATACTGACAGCTTTAAGTGTTCCTCGAAGCATGTAACACGGCCACTTAACTCACTCCAATTTGTGGCCGTAAACGTCATTTCACAAAAGGCAATTTTTCGCGCCATATAAATCCCCTTAACACTTTTTGGTCCGTCCGAGCGACGAGCAATTGGGACCTCAATATTTTGACTTACTACCGCTGGACTGAACAGGCAGGTAGGCAGGTAACAACGATTAACTTGAATGACTAATATCATTTAGAAGACAGTAAGGTCACCCCGACGTAATTAGGTATTGCATCATTGGTGCTGCTATTATGTTCTTTATGTATCAATATATTTGTTTGATTATTTCCAAGGGAGAGTAGACTTGAGTATGTGATATAAATTCCAGCTTGATACCTCCACGCGTTCCTACTGTGATTCCAAACGAAGCAGAGCTGGTACAGTCAACAGCAAAAGTAGATGATCAAAGTCGGATATTCATTACTAATTATCATAAATTGCGACAAAATAGTGTGGTGGTGAAGAGTATCTAGTTGAAGGTGTGCGTGAGTGTTAAGTGTAAAAAATATTAACGAGTGAAAACTGCCGCCCAATAGCATCATAAACTCAAAACTCAGGTCCGATTTTGATCATCTACTTATGCTGTTGACTGTACTATGGAAACCAGATAACTGATATACTACTTTTCTTTTGTAAATACATACTTATATAGATAATTACACCCAGACTCAGGACAAACAGACATGTTCATTCACACAAATGTCTGTCCTGGATGGAAATCGAAACCACGACCTGTGTCGTGAAAGGCAAGTACCTACCAACCACGCCAACCGGCCCGTCATTTGATGCCAAAAGATTAAAACCATAATATTTTTACTTTATGATGAACTGAAAAAAAAACTGCTAAATAGCAATATACACACAACATATAAAAAAGTTTAAGTACAGAAAAAATCTTAATATTTAAAATACTGTATAATTGGCGGTCTTATCGCATAATAGCGATTTTTTATTATATTTTTTTTTTTAATAAAAATACTGCCAAATGCCTTTTATCGCTTACTAGTTATAAACCGAAACTGTCGATTGAAGTCATAATAAATATCAATTTTGAATATCTTAAATTGAATTATCGATTTAGATATTCATCGAATCGGAACAATGGACTTAATCGAATAACTTTATCGAGACTCGACTAAATAATCGAGTATTTGGAGCTTAAGGACGTGACATCTGGACTTGCCCATTCTCGTTTGCGTCACAATAGAATAGTTTTTGTGGGGTATAATGACTTTATTGAGAATTGGGTGATTGCTTTACTGTCCAATTGTATTGGAATTGAATTAATAGTATAAATGAGCTGTAAATATCCTAATGTTGTCAACTACCTGTGCCTAAATAGATAAATGATTGTAAATTTTACAGTCTACTATTTATATTGAAATCATTGCTCATGAGAAATAAAATGGTATTAATGTATTCATGGCTCGTGCTAGTTCAGAACGTTAACTCAAATTTGACGCCAGATTTGAACTAATTTGACGTAAAATGTTCTTAACTTACATTAAAGTATTCTTACAGGCGCTGCACATACACGCTGTTTAGTATATATTTTGTAAGCATAAAATAAAATAAAATAATAAATATAATGCTGTAATAATGATTTCATTACTCCTGCCAGATAGACTGAACATTCTCTCAAATTTGACGTAAAATGTTCTGGCACTTTTACTTCAGATTTGAGCAAATTTGAGCTAAAATGTTCCAGATTGACAGGTGATATGAAATCATTTCACACCGGCCGTACAGTATATATATTAAAAAAATACAGTACCTATTATAATTAAACTAAATATTTACCCTTTAAAGAATTAACGTAGAATCGCACGTGTCAGAGGTTACACAACCAGCGGGTAAATTGACGTTTACATGTGTATGTGTTTAAACAGGTTTAAATACAATTTGGACCACGACAGATTCCGCCTGAGATAACATTTGCGTTGTATTATGATTATTGAAACATCTTGAAAGTTGAAATGCAAGGCGTTTGGTAAATGCATGACGAACTTATGTATTTTAATATGATTCCGGTTTACTCAAGTAAACATTAAACTGGTACGTAAATCAAAGTAGAGTAGTTTGAGACGCCACCGACAACTCCTTAAAAAATCACTCTAATATTTGCTTAAAAGCAATTAATTTATCATTCATGATGGATATTTTTTTGCTACATGGGTTTGCGCTTGACCACGATCTCACCCGATGGTAAATGAAGATATGGTCTATGTTGGACAGCGCATTCCCATCAGATGCCTTTTTATGTGGTGAAAATGTTCAAATTGCATGTTCGTTGCTTGGGGAGGCGACAGGGTATGTTGGGCTCCCCACTAAAACCACCACGGTAGCTAGCTTCACAGTGCTTGTAGTGGGGGCTCTGGGTACTCGTGAACGATCACACCAGTACACTGCTGTACACTGCAGCCTCAGTTCGACTCTCACCCGGAGAAAGGAAGGGACATGAATGCCTCCACCCCTCCCCAGCACGCAAAAGCTTGTTAAAACAACCTGAGCTACAGCAGGTTACCTATTCGAAAGTGGAGAAAGACAGAAGAAGAAGATGAGTGGATTTCACTCCTCCAAACGCCAGCGATCCCAGGACCTATCGGATGCCTGGTCCAAATTAGACTTTAAAATTCAAAAGTATTTAAAACTTTCATTAAAACTGCTAAAGTCTACCAGGTTTAGGAACTAAATGAATTAGTATTACCTGATTTACGTTCCAATTAATACTATCACCTTGACTCTGGGGCTCTATTAACAAATGTATAAGAAATTAAGCAAATTATCATTATTTTAAACCAAATATATCCATATTATTATTAAAACTGACGTCAGGTAAAATATATTAACGAGTAACTCACGTAATTAATTTTATGTTGTTCAGCACGAGACAGGACGCGACGTCATGCGGGTCGCATTCGCCCTGAAGATGACTTGAAGAAGTTGACAGAAGAAGTTGAAACGGTTGGCCGAATCCAACATAAAATTAATTACGTGAGTTACCCGTTACTATCTTTCATTATGCAAACATATCCAGGTAGGATGTTGCAGCAGACGCCTTAAAGCCGTAGATTCGACCTGGTTAGATTAATTTACACACGCACTCGCAGTAAGGTTCATCCGTATCACCTGGAAGCGATCTCGTCAAGCACGGTTCGCTTTCAGCGTTCATACAACCCACGTACGTGCCGGCTCTGGAATGAATTACCTGCTGCGGTGTTTCCAGAGCGCTACGACATGTCCTTCTTCAAACGAGGTTTAAAAAGAGTACTAATATCACGGTAGGCAGCGGTTTGCTGTGCCCCCTGGCACTGCGAATGTTCATGAGCAGCGGTTACCACTTACCATCAGGTGGGCCGCTAGCTCGTCAGCTCACTAAGGCAATAAAAAAAAAAAAAAAATTCTCATCTGCCATGAACATCTTTCGCAATCTTTCTGACACACCACTTTTATGAAACCCACCCAATTACTCATAGACTACAGACATTTGACAACAATGACAGAGATGCTATCACTACGCCCTACTTCTTAAGTGGTCTATCAACCAATAAAATCCAGTTTAACTTCATTCGTATTACTGTGTAATTAGGACTCGATTTTCAACTGAACTTGCATGGTCGATAGGCTTTTTGAGTCGCGCCTATTTGCCACCAAGGTAAGCAGAACACATCCAATGCCGCCCATCAACCAAAGGCCCAAATCCGATCACTTTCTCAGCTCGGATTACTATCCGAAATGTCAGGAGCTGTGACATTTTTATATCGGTACGACATTTTGATGGTCGTCCGATAACATCGGGCCAATTAGAGATTAATTTATTTTGGGCGTCGGTTATAGGTGAGTGACTCAATATTATGGGATTTTGTTTAGAAGACTTTAAAAGTTCAAGGTATACAAATTACAAAATAATAATAACCTGGGACATTATTCACACGGCTATCTGATCCCAAAGCAAGCGTAGCTTGTACTATGGAAACCAGATAACTGATACACAGACATAGACATTTACTACGTTTCTTAGGCATATACTTACTTATATATATAATTACACCCATACTCAGGACAAACAGACATGTTCATGTACACAATTAATGTCGTGTACACACAGTAACAGAATTTCAGTTCAATTGCAGCAGAAGTAAATTAGTTTGTCTTCAGATCTAAGTAAGATCTTTGGCGATTTTCTGTTATTGTGTGTGTGTTTGTGTTTCTCATAATCTTCAGAAACCTGTCACAAACTTATATGATACATTATCAACTTGGCTTGAACAACTCTGAGAGTATGGTTAGGCACTGCTCATACGATAAGTAAGTAAGATCTGAGGACAAACTGATTTACTTCTACTGCCCTTCTAAACTAAAATTCTGTCATTGTGTGTGTGTGTGTGTGTTCCTCATAATTGTAAGAAGCCTCCCACAAACTCCTATGGTACATTATCAACGTGTATCAAACGAGTAGGTTACAACTAACCCTAGCCCATCCAGTTCGCCTACAACCCATTGTTTGTGGTCGTGCATTCCATTTGTCCCGATACTAAACTAGTTCGGGACACCATCAGGTTATAAAGCATATATGGCTATATTTATATTTAAAATGGTATTGTTGGATAAGGATATTTACATGACTAAAGACATCTCAACAAAGAATAAGAAACGCTATTTGAAGACGTGGGAGTCGAGGCATCTATAAGGCTATTGAGAATATCAAAATGGGGTGAATTTGTCGTCTACTTCAACTGGTTATCTTATTACTACTTTTTTTAAGACATCGTCCGCATTAGGGCATCTAATCCCTGTGTCGCGGCGTACTTTACAAACATATAATAGACTGACAAGAATTACATCCAGACTCAGAACAACTATTTATGGGTCACACAAACAGTTGTTCGGCGCGGGACTCGAACCCACGGCACGAAGCGGCGAGGTGACTGTCTTAGCCGCTGCGCCACACTTATATATATACCATCTTATATATATACATATAGACTAATTACGTTTATTTCGTTTATTTAGCGTTCACTGTAAACTTTCACTGCTTCACAGGGCAGAAGTGTACTTCTAGAGTGTTCTAGCCGTCTATCAAAATAAAACTACCATCTTTGGGTTTTGAAGTTTGATTCAGGATGGTTATTTATGCTCTTGATCATAATTTATAGTCAACTTTCCCTGTTTACATATCAGAAAAATAAAATATCCGGACATATGGTACAGTGCCTCCGCGGACCATTCTCAAGGTACGCTAACTCGTAGAGTGCTCGAATCCAAAAAATATTCAAACCAAAGCATTCGAGCACCTTTGTACTTAGTGTTATGAATATCGGCAAAGTAACGCTTGATTCCATAATTAACAAATATTTGTCTTGTGCGAGAATCAAACCCGCAATGATTGGATCAGAAGACAGGTTAACTACTCACTAAGTCACGCCGCCGTCATCATATCAGCTGAAAGACGTCTACTGCTGGACAAAGGCCTTCCCCAAGGATCTCCACAATGTCCGGTCTTGTACTACTCGCATCCAGCGGTTTCCCGCGACCCTTGCAAGATCGTCGGTCCACCTTTTAAGGTCCTGCCCACGCGTCTTCCGGTTCGTGGTCGCCACTTGAGAACCTTTTACGCCGCCTGCGCCGTTACCTTTTAGTAGTCACGCCGCCAACCTCTTTAGTAATAATGTCCTCCTAGTCGAATTTTGGCCACGGCAGCCATTTTCAATAGAGATTAGCCATCTGCGCGGGACATATTATAGTGCACAAGTGTGTGCGCTAACATGGAAGCACTTTCTGTTCCATCCCTCTCATGATCCGATGGGACGCCTAGTGAAACGACCGGAAAGTGAACTCTTTCCGGTACAGGACTGACGGCTTTACGTACTCTCCGATGCACGGGGGTATACGACCGCCAACTCCCAGACGTCGGGCTGATACTGAGATTTTTTTTTTTACAGAATCCATACATATCCCAAAATCATTTCTTGACCCGGGATTTGAATCTAGGACCTCGTTCTCTGCGGTTGAACACACTACCGCTAGAATCTTGAGACAGTCCTCTTTAGTATTCAAATCCTTAATTATATCTCACACTATCTATATTACAGACTAGCAGTGCCCGCGGACTTTGTTCCGCGTTATAAATATCTTGTCCCTGCCCGTTTGTCCCGCGTAATACTTCGGGTTAAAAGTTCGGGATGAATAAAAATGATGATGATAAATCATAGCCTATGGCACTCCACAAGAACGTAGCTTTCTATTGGTGAAATAATTTTGAAAATCGGTTCCGTAGATCCAGAGATTAACCCTTACAACGTTACAAACTCACAAACGTTACCTCTTTATAATATTAGTATAGGTTCGGGCCAAAAAGTGATTTTGAGACTTATCTGTAAAAAGAAAAATTTCTTAGCATCAGCCCGAAGTCTGGGAGTTGGCGGTATTATATACCCCTGTGCCTCGGAGAGCACGTAAAGCCGTCGGTTCTGTACCTGAACTCTTTCCGGTCGTGTCGCTAGGCGTCCCATCGGATCATGAGAGTGATGGAATAGAAAGTGCTCCTGTGTTTGCGCACACACTTGTGCACTCTATTGAGAGTGGCCGCCGTGGCCGGAATACGGCTAGGAGGACATTATTATTATTATATAGATAACCTACAACATGACCTCTATAGACTGGTCACAGTTAACCAGTCCAGCGTCCAGCTCTGTAACTTATAGTAATGTTAATACCGAGACAAAGCTTCGAAAGTAACGAGTCGATACCATCGCACCTTTCACCGTTCACAATCGCTCGATTTTGCTCCAAATAAGTGAAACTTCGCGATTATGTCGCATTAAAATTGATACCTGCCTGTTATATGACGTAAATACGATATTTATGTAATATGAACGTTAAAAATCGATGGTGCCGCTTCCGGGCATGTTAAGTAAATTATATATAGGTACATAATAACGTACTGACTTATATACTGGCCTTTTTTAGTCGACGAAATGTCGGTATTGTACCTGACTTGATTCCGGTCGTGTTTCTTAGGACATTTCATTGTCTCTGAGAGTCAGGAATAAAGAGCTAGGCTAGTCTTGATTGAGACTGTGCATATGTGAAGGGGATATACAAATAATATCCTGGAACATTATTTAGACACGGCCGTCTGATCCCAAACTAAGCAAAGCTTTTTCTATGGAATCCAGACAACTGATAAGCTACATATACTACTTTTCTTTTGTAAATACATACTTATATAGATAAATACACCCAGACTAAGGACACACAGACATGTTTATGCACACAAATCTGTCCTGGGTGGGAATCGAACCCACGACCTCCAGCGTAAAAAGCAAGCATTTTGACGACGGTCACCGTAGCCTAGTTGGTAGTGCTCCTGCCTGCGAAGCTGGTGGTACTGGGTTCGAATCAAGAAAATATTTGTGTGATGAGCACGAATATTTGTTTCGGAGTCATGGATGTTTTCTATGTATTTAAGTATTTATCTATATAAGTATGTATATCGTCACCTGGTACCCATAGTACAAGCCCGTCGTATATTGTGGATGGGAAAATGTTAATGAGACAAGTATACATAGGGATCTGAAATCTGTCGATTCGAAGTGAAATCCATACCCTCCGTCTATCTATGTATTTATTTGAAATGATTACTTATAAAATAAAAAAAAGATTTATTCCCAACAAGCACAGATAATCCTTAACTTAGTTTAAATCTATCATAGTTCCTTGTGAAGCACGCAGCATTATCAGTACAAGCTAGGAAAGGCGTCTGCTTCAGTAAATGCTACAATAAATAATAATTGCTGTAACGTTTATCTTCCGATAGCGCTTAAAATCGACTATACTTTTAATTAATATACAAAATTATTATGCGTACCGACCTGTAGTAGCGTTGGTTTTGCGACCACAACCACTTTTAGTGTCATCAAATACATTGAGAGAATATTCAATTCAATTCAATTCAAAATATATTTATTTTCTCTCCACAAAGAATAGGGTTATCTAGTGACAATCTCATAATGATATGACAATAATGCCAAGCTAGAACCCAACTTTGTGAGAGACTGGTGCCTGATGTAGGTTTACGAGAAACCTGAATTACAGGTCACCAGAGCCCTCACGCGGTTTGATTTCGAAACAAGGCGAACTTAATATTAATGTTTATTATAAACTAGATTTATAGAACAAAAATTAGGGAACTAAATAATATATATGTTATCATGGGATTATGTGTGTGTGAAAGTAAGTTTGTATGTGTGTATAGGTAAATCTGTGTAGGTAGTAGTTGTGCTTGGAGATATTGGAAGTCAAATGTGTGGAGTGAGTTTATCGAGATGAGCAGTAGAGGAGATCGGCTAATATAACTAGTATTGCGTCATTGCTATGTGTGTTTACATACCACTACTGTCAGAGTATACAACTATTACGAAAAATATAAATATGAATAATATTTTGATTTATCAATCTCGTTTATTCAATCTATTACCACTTTCTTAACGTATGGGCAGAGGATATCCTAGGATATTACTGCCTCTGGTGGTGGTAAGCGTTCGTTCCCGGGTGTAGTCAATACACAACCATGTCAGTAGCCTACTAGGTAGTTTGAACAACTCTGTCACTAAGGTAACCATTGCCCATACGATAAGTTAGTATAACGTGTTTCATAGTATGCTATATTCTTCTTATACCAATTAATATTACGTACCTATTATAACATTTTATATTAAAAGTACCGTAAGTGAACATTTTATCTATTAAATAGAGCGTACTAATTCTTTTGGAACCGACTGTTGGGCCACGGACAGATTGTTGTCGTGTAGGCACCTACTCAAGTGACCGAACCAGATTATTTTTTACAGTTAGGGTATGAGCCAATAATACTCATAGAACAACTTTATATTATGTATATTTTACATCTTTATACTAATTAGTCGTTACTTAACAGCCGTCATACCTTATTGTGTAATCGGTACCTAAATAAACAGTTTATATTTACGTACGAAATCTTATCGTTAATAAACTCTGAAAAGTAACATTGGTTTTAGTAAAATACCATATAAAAACCATAACAACTTTTTGGTCTTCCAGTCGGATTACTTGCTCGTACGTTTAGATACTTTGATTTAAGTTAACACCCATTTGTACTGGTACCTATCTACAAAAACCTATCTGCAAAACAGTAGACTGGGCCTTAGTACTTATTTATTTATTTATTGTTTGGAAAACCAACAGCTATGCATAAAAAATATTACTGCTATAATAGGAAACATAAAGCCAATTACAGGTTTCCACGGATAGCGACTGATACACACATACAATGATACACACATACAATACAAATTTTACTCTTAAACGGAGTAATTGAAGACATATTATTATGTTAAAAGTTATTGGAAAAAATTAAGGTTCAGCTACCTGCGTGCCAGCTCGCTCTTGGTATTAAATGGGTCAATATCAAACTTTTTACATAATATATTAAAATCCTTGCTCGCTCGCACTATATATGAATTTTGCCTATAAATAATTAGTCGACGAAAATGGAATAGATATAGATATATCTATAGGTGTATTAAATCTAGACTATCTCTGGGGAATGTTAAAGTGCAGTTTCTGTAAAATATGGGGACAGTCAATCTCATTAGATAATAGCTTTAATAAAAACGTGCAATCGGCCAAACGCCTTCGATTTATTAGAATTATTTATTTACTATTTATAGTAGTAGTAATGTCATCTTGGTTAAATATCGGCTATGGCGTCCAGTTTTAATGGAGCCATCTGCGGGGGAGTTATTATAGTGCACGTATGTGCAGTATAATAACTCCAATTAATTAAATAGCCCGAAGATACCACCATTTTGTAAACTAGTTATGTAAACTTGTTATTGGCATTTATTTATCAAAATTTGTAACCAATTGTATGTAGCTGTAAGCTTTCCAAAAGAAATAAAAATAAAACAGTCACAGGGGCACTTTATATTCCATCAGTCCCATGATCCTCTGGGAGGACTAGCGATGATACCGGAAAGAGTCCAGGTATAGGATCGATGGCTTTATGTATACTCCGAGGCATGGAACTGTTACATCGCTATAATAACTTCCTAACTCGCTGATACGAGTGATGTAACAGTCTCGTAGAGAATTATTTTTGGCAGAAAACTCCCAATATTGCTTTATATAAGTACATGATTTAGGGATGTTTCTGTACAGAAATTTAACTAGGAGGGCAATATTATTATGCTATTCATATCCAATGAAAGCTTTAATAAATTGGTAAAATACTTATATACATATAAAAATACGACGTTCTGTATTGTTTTTATATAAGAAACAGGGAATAAAAGTCATATAACAGTTGATATGAAACCCAAATAGAACCTCATGTGTGGCCGTTATATGACACTCCCAATAATAAAAACAATCTGAGTCTTAATATTGGACAGAATTCAGTATCTATAATATCGAGTTGAAGGTAATTCACGGAAATCCTCTTAACCGGAGGTAGCAACAAATAGAATATAGAAAATGTATTATTTTTCTATTCTATATATTTCTATGAATACATTAATAAGTTTTAAGAAAAACTAGGGCTATCCGATTTAGCGGCCTAGAATGAAGATCTTTGGGAGGCCTTGTCCAGCCGCGGACATCAACGTGCTGATGATGATGATGAAACCTTTATTTATGATTTTTATTTTGATACGCTTGCACTGTGAGAATGACCCTTGTTGCCTACGTGATAGAGACAGTGTTGATGGCAAAGTCTTTCATCGCTGTCATCGACTGCGCTATTTGTGTTCTATTTTCATACCCTATACATAGCTTGGTCCGAAAATTGGTAAATATCTGCCGATAGTCGACGCCTGCTAGAACCAAAGCCTTCCTTCAAAAATCTACTACTAAACTTGCACTGCCCGCATCCATTCCCGAGAGCCTTATAAAATCGTCGGTCCACCTTATGGAGGTCAACGCTGCATCTTCTTGTTTGTGGTCGCCATTCGAGAACTTATACGTTTTAGATCACGAAGGTTCTACGTGACTCATCTAGTCCTGTGATTGGCATAGAAGTCGTTCGGAGCGAGTATCAGCAGAAGCACTCTCAACTCTTTTGTCAAGACTGGTGATTTACATACATACATAGACTCACGCCTGTTTCCCAGAGGGGTAGGCAGAGACAACGGATTTCCATTTGTCACGATCTTTGCACACGTCTTTTGCCTCGATTACTGTCATTATATTCTTCATACATGCTCGCCGGTTTAGTGGTGATTTGGCTATCGTATATCTGTCAAAACATAAGCCTTGTATCGGACATCGTTCATTCTTTAACACATTTTGTATCAAAGAGGTTGTAGCCATTTAAAAGGTTTGCCCTGGACTGCCTTCATATCCAAATGCTTGTATTTATATCTAAGAGTATAACGCATGAACAACGCGACAAATGTCTTCATTATTCTGCCCACGCGCATCTAAGCAGAGCTTATTACCAAAGACTTTTATCGTAGATGCGACACGGAAATTTATTATGATGGAATTAATTTGTGTGGGATAGGTAAGGTGGTGAGTGTGGACCTTTAATTTATTAGTTAAATATAAAGTGTAAGTATATCGACTACACTCTATATTGCTTTCTGATTGTTTTTGTAAGAAATGAAACGGTTCTTATTTATGTAACAAAATTTAATTTACAAAATAGCAGACAACAAATCACAGTATTATAATTGAAAAATACCCTATTTTATTTAACATAATTAAGTGGGAATCAGATCAATTTACAAATAGCGAGTCAATAGCTTTGTGTTTTTGACGTATATAATAATATGTCTATTATATTAGTATGGATAGTTTATGATTACCTAGATATGATATATAATTTTAACTGCACGTATAGTGCAGTGGCTAAGATACTCACATCGCCGCTTCGTGTCCCGGGTTCGATTCCCGCGCCGGACAACTATTTGTGTGACCCATAAATAGTTGTTCTGTGTTTGGACGAAATTTGTGTCCGTCTATTATATGTTTGTACAGTACCCCGTGACACAGGGATTATATTCGATAGTGCGGGCGTTGTCTTTAAAAAAGAAATATTCTTGCAGTTCATAGTATTGGAATGAATAGGATAAATCTACAAAATGAAATAAATTATTTATGTTATATAGTTTATTTCTTGATACTTTTCATCTCATAAATAACCAACCACTCTCTAATAAATATGTATAGGCACAAACAGGTCCACTTGATCTATGCTCAGGTCACGCCCAGGGCGGAGGCCTCCCACACCTAAAGCAAAGGTTACACCTCTCTGAACAATGCAGCAAAGTACAATATCATCGCCTTCTTAAAATACCAACCGACCATTACTATTCAGTTCAAAATTAAATCTTAATTACATATATGTAAGATTGATTTGTGAATTAAACTGGTGACATGTCAATCCGAGGTCGTTCTCCTTTGATTCATGGCTTATGTTACGAATGGTGAAGCTTTGATCGATCGGTATCGATGTATGGGTGATCAATGAGGTGCTAAATAAAAGGTTAATCTTATTAGTGCTGTGATAGAACATTGGGTATTCGTTACCTTTGCGATCGCAATTATTCGTGAGACGTGGGTAGTATATTGACAGGTTCCTGTTTTATATATGAAAATAGGTTCTCAAACGATGTCGCTATCGGTCTACATATAAAAAAAGAATTAAATTGAATTGAGAACCTTTTTGGACCAATTTTTTGAAGTTGGTTGACAATAAATAAATATATATTATGTACAATCTATTTTTCTTTACTTGTCTTATTTAGTACACAAATATGGCGTACTGGTAACCAAAGACAATTGATAGAGTTGGGAAATTATCGAATGAAGGACTGAACGAACTCATACAGCTGTAAACGAATGATATTAGTAATGTAGGATTTCCTGACAAATAAAATTTTAGTTCTGGCCCTGGGAATAAATTAGCGTTGATAATTTTGTAGTAAGCTGCCAGAATATCACACATTATTTTAATCACAGAAATAATTCCTGAAATATATCGTTGGCCTATATAAAAAATAAAACAAAACTATTTTTAATTTATTTGTTCATGTGATTCACTACATGTATCTTCACTTCTGGAGTCTTCCGATTCTGACAGGTGTATAATGAAACCCTGGGTAGGTGCATCTGTTGCAGCATCTAAAAGTCCGTCAAGCTGCATCATTTTATCCTCTTCTTTTTTTATATGGTTTATACAATTATTCCAAGACATCGTACCAATTTGGCTTAAGCCTTCTTTTAGTAACTCCTTGACTTCAGCCATTTTAAAAGTTTTGTTATTTTTGCCAACATAAGATTTTAACTGCGCCCATATCAGTTCAATTGGGTTTAATTCGCAATGATAGGGCGGAAGGCGTAAAACGGTAACATTTTTGCGGGCCGCCATTTGATCCACAACTTTGTATTACATAGATTTTTGTTAAATTTAGATAAAAGTTGCGCTTTTACCTCATTCTCTTCAAAATTGATATGTTACTCCTGTAGCCACGCTTGTATATCTGCCTTCCGCCAACTCATGTTTGGCACTCGTTCTGCAAGTCTGGATTGGTACGGTGCATTGTCTAGTACTATAACCGACCCAGGTACCACTTTACTCAAATTTTTTTCAAACCTGTAATGCAGATAATTCCATTATTTTATTTTCATCTTGAGCTAATAAATGTTCGATAACACGATTTTCTTTAATTATTTATCCACAAACTATAATGCTTGCATAGCTTAAGTATATTATCTAATTAGGAACATGGCACCTAGTAATAAAGTCACTTATCTTCAAAATATTATCTTATACATACGATCATTCGTCATAAAAAACGAGAAAAGCAATCAATTACAACTGTCACTTAGAAATGAAAAGACAAAGGTTAAATAACTATTTTTGCAACTTTTGAAACCACATTACGGCATTGTGAAATGTGTTTACATTAACCGTGTTTCAAGCGAACTAAACAAAATAAGAGCTCACGTCTCAATTGCGCTGTTATTTACCGAGACAAATTTGGTGGCGTTGACCCGATATCCAATTATTATTGTTATTCAGGATTGTTTATAGAATTCCCAATATGAATAAATAACATTAAAAAAGATTAATTTACTTACCTTGTTTAAACAAAACAATTGCACTAAAATCACAGTCGTATGCAATATCGATGTCTTTGAAGAATAGCCAAAGGTCGTCAGTCTAAAGAATAAAACCGTCCAAATCACAGAAAGAATCAGCAGAGTCCAGTAGAAAGCCAAATCGTTACACTTCAAACACACACAGAGAGCAGTAGAGCACCCGTAACGTACAACATAAAACAAGGCGACGAGACGAATGACAGGACGTATCCCGTCAAGTCAAAAAATTTCACTTGTCAAATAATACTTTTAGTCTACGACCAGTTACAACAAAAACTTTAGGTTTTAAAAATAATGCCTTACCTTACCATACACACATATAACTTGAGATATATATAATATATATATAATATATATATATATATATATATATATATATATAAACATTCTGCTTTATTATTCAGTTTTTTACATTAAAATTATACAGTTCACACTGGTCAGAATCATTCATTCACTTTTCCCTTCTCTAAGTTCCGAAGACAAATTAGCATTTTGAAATGTCAAATTGCCAATATAATTATTAATCTGTGAAAATGGATTCTGATATTTTTTTGATTTTAAGAGAATTAATGTGTTTGGATGGTTAATTTGAAGCAGTTTTTGGTGTTATTTATATAGTATGTGTTTCTTCCAACAATCAAGATGTTCATACCTAACTAAAAGTGCGTGATTGATGACGAAACTAGTGATTTTCGTGCCGAGTAGTGTTTGTTTACCAAATAAGACAAGTAAGAAAAAATGGACCGTACTTGAAACGATGTTTGATAAAAACTGATGGAATAACATAATACTAATGAAACAACCAATAAACAAAAAAAAATGTTTTTTTAAATAATTTTGAGATTTTCTTAGATGTACGGTTATTTGCAAAACATCAACAACCTCGGGGGACTAGATAGCTAACTCCATATTAAGCAACAACTTGTGTTCTACTTGTGTTCTACGAGTTCCAACATAGGTAACTCAGTACATAAGATTTCTTTTTTATACGGACGTATAGCGAGTAGAGAAATGGGTCAAGTTCAAAGGCGCTAGCGCTAAACCTCTTCTCCGCACCCTACCAAGGATATATTCATGTAAGTTGTAATACGTGTAGAGTTATAAACATTCAAGAGAGAAATTAAATTAATACTAATTTTTGTACGAAAACAAAATCTAACAAATTATCAAAAGTTGTAGAACAAATTAAGTGGTTGCTTATAATAATAATAATATATCGTGGGACATTATTTACACATCGCCATCTGATCCCAAACTAAGCAGAGTTTGTACTATGGAAACCAGATAACTGATATACTACTTTTCTTTTGTAAATGCATACTTATACTGATAAATTACACCCAGACTCAGGACAAACATCGAATCCACGACCTCCGGCGTGAAAAGCAAGCCTAGTTGGTAGTGCTCCTGCCTACGAAGCTGGTGGTCCTGGGTTCGAATCCCGGTAAGTGCAAATATTTGTGTGATGAGCACGAATATTTGTTTCTGAGTTTTCTATGTATTTAAGTATTTATCTATCTATATAAGTATGTATATCGTCGCCTGGTACCCATAGTAAAAGCTTTGCTTAGTTTGGGGCTAGGATGATCTGTGTGACATTGTCCCAAGATATTTTTATTATTATTTGCCAACCACGCCAAGAGCAACGCCCTTATCTAGTCCTGCGAGGTTCCTGGTGTTTTACAAGTTACCCTGTATATTTTATATTGTGGGTAAATAAAAACATTTTAATGGAACCTTTTTTATACCATCATAAGTGTAGACTCGTGATTTCGGTTCCACCACGCTTTATCCAAGGTCGCTAATCTTCCCTTACAAACCTCCATTGACCTCATAACCAATTACATCAATTACCGTGACGTTTCCTATTGCAGTTAAAATTGAAACTTATTATAACAATAATAAGACTTAATTTCGGATTGAAGTACACAGTTGACTATACAAAAGGTAGGTCGTATTTGTAAACATGTTTGGATTGTATAGCATATTATCTCGTAGTTCCACTGTTTGTTATATTTGGTGTGATGTTTTGGCATTTCGACCGGCGCGGTAACAATTATGTCAATATATTTAGTCATGAACGAAATTTGTTTGCATATACATACCATGTTGAGACGTGAATGCGTGGTTTTATAACTGTTAAGGCTATGGGCCATAAATGATAATAGCTGTAATCATTTTTGTTTGGTACTATAGAAGAATATGTTTGATACGGTTTCAAATAATCACCTATTAGTCTAGTGATTAGTATACCTGATCCCCGAGCAAGATTATTTGTTCTATATTTGGTTGTAATTTATCTATAATATTATGTGTGTATTTAGAAATATAGAAGTATGTTTCTTAGTTGCCTGGTTGCTATAGAACAGGCTCAGCCTAGTTTTGGACTATACGACAATGTGAAGATATTTGTTTAAGATATTTATTTACTTACTAAAGGAAATTGCCCATTCTTCTATAGAGCTTCGTCCCTCTGTAAATAATTTTGTATGATTACCAAAATTGTAGGTAAAAGAGGAGTGATATCATGACATATAATAAAGTAAAAAATATAGAAATATTTTGTGGGGGTTTCTTAATAATATAAATCAAAGTTCAGTTTTGAGGTTAGGTGTAGATGAGTACCTACTCAAAAAATATTGGTAAATTGAAAGATGGGCTCTGCAACAATGTGAGAATAATATGAAATATGTCCCCTTTAACTAAATAGTTTTTTACAGGTAAGATGATGCTAGAACTATCAAGCAATAACGATAATGACACTCAATATGAAAGAGAAAGAATAAGCTTTGGCATGTTATTCTTTAATTGAACATTAACAACAGTAGAATTAAGCTAACTATAGCCTGACCTAACAACGAACGGCGGCGACACACTTAATTAAAACAAAAACAGTGGCAACAAACGATAAAAACATTCGAAAACCATGCTTGTTTTTCACCAAGTAAACATGACAGCCAGATAGACATTGACAGTTCTTTTTTTTTACCGTTTGCGGGGATCGTTACGCATACTGTCAAGAGTCAGTTGCTCTTGTAAAACTCACTTTTTTTAATATCTATCTACTAATTAACGATATTAACACATTTAAATAATGAACAACTTAATATAATGTAAGTTATTAAAATGACAAGACCTCTAGTTTGATATTTACTGCAAGTGATTAATGTGATCGTAATGATTTCAGTCTTTAACTGTCTTTGCAAATGTACTCAAAATAAAAATTAGTCAAATAAATAACCAATAAACATGAAAACTTAAACCCCACAAAGTTTTTGTGCGTAACAAATAAATAATAATTATAAAAATAGGTTATGAATAATGGATTCCATTTCATGATCATACTCGGTTTAATTTAAGGGAGACAGAAATGGGCAATCACCTTTATATGGGAATAATAGAAACACTATCTAAATTAATTAATATTAAGTTGATCTTATGTCTCTGCGGCCGCTTCCACGGCGCGCTCAATTCCCCCCATAGTCTCAAGCGTTGTATGGTCGCAGTTCTACCTAACCCAACCTACGTTTTTAGTAGCGAAATTCGTTTTTAATAACGCCCGGATAAATTTGATGTAATCAATATGTTTGACATGAAAATTATTTAATTGATGAATTTAAATTGATAAGCGATAAGATTTCTTATGGGCATTTAAAAATATCCCATAACATAATAGTAACAAAGAAAAACGTTTTCTGCACCAAACTGACGAATTATAGACATGCGTGTTATAAGATCATTTTCACAATTGTTTGTGCAATTGTGAAAATGATCTTATATCTTAAGATAAATATGATTAAAAATAACCACATTATTGTAACTTCTTATTCCATATTTAATCATTGTAATTGGGACAGATAGTTTTAATACTACTTACGCTTTAATTCTAGTGTGTGCGTCGCAATTGGGAAAAAACTGGTTGGGTCCTGGTATGTCATCACCAGCAGCAAGTACTATGTAGTTGCCGAGGTAAAAAGAAAAACTCAACTCTAATCCAAATATAATAGTCAAGTGCTATAGCAGTCGTATAGCAGTTGTTTAACATGTAATGCTTGTACATTGTATTGAAACAATCGTTGAAACGCGTGCCATGCATGCAGTTACTGACGCTTGTATGAGCACGGGCTCTGTGTTCAGCTTGTTGTTACGATAATGTATAGCTTGCCTCTTGCATAAACAATTGAAATTAAATTCTAATATTTTTATAGAGTTAGTTTTAGGATTAGATTAACTAGGAACTAACGGGGGACGGAGATATTCTCAAGAAAGGTCAGGTCAGAAGTACTTTAAACATGCGAGCATGTATTGGGAGGACATTAGGGTAAGCGAGGCAAAAAAGGTGTATTTAGAGTGTCTGATCCTAACTACATGTGAAAGACTATTACTAAGTCAAATAATGTACATATGTATATAGTAGTAAGCATGCTTTTACGGTAGAAACTATATTTTTTACGTGCAGAAGTTTACTAAGGCGAAAAAAAGGTTTCTGATTATATTTAATCAGCTGTTCAAGTTTATTATACGGAGTGCTGGATTTCTAAATACGTGCCTAAGTCAGTCCAGGCTTAAGATTATACTAATATCTACAGTCTATTGGACAAGCAATACTTCCCGTTACAATAAACACTCACGCAACAGTGTTTTAATATTCAAATAATATGTAAAAACTGGTTCACCTTTTAACTGAACTTAACTGCATGGCTTCCTAAATAATATCTTGTATATAATACAAGCTAGATGTCAGAGGTAATGATTATTTTATCTTAAATGCTCTATATTTACATAAGTGACAATTTGTCAACAGTAAATATTTTAAGATAAAACCGTTTTTATGTTTCACACATTTGGAGAGTCAAATGTTTCGAAATTAGAATATTTAAGGCCTGAATTCCATGTGGAATAAAATATTGTAGAAACTATTGACTTTTTAAAAAATGCTTCGTGTATCATGTAGTACGAGTATTAATATTTTGAAATTTCAGATATTTTTAATGTTTAATGGGGCTATAAGAAGTGGAACAAATACGGTTCTCCCATTTAATTTGTCTGTAAAAATAAATATAAACTTACAGCAAAAAAAATCGAAGCACATTTTCAGAAAGTAATATATATAGAACTATTAAACATCGAAATGTTTTAACCTTTCTAAAAATTAAGGAGCAAAAATCAATAGCAAATTTTTTATTACATATACTTAGAAGGTAAAATACTTCGCAGGTGTCGTAAAGACGACAGTTTCAATGAAAATGTATAAGAACTAGTACTTACCGTGCTCAGTAATCAACCTGTGGATTACTGTTTTTTCTGTTCCTGATTTATCAATACATAGAGCTAACTAATCATTGTTTCTAATCAGCCAATGGGAAATATAAAAGCCAATATCAATAGCGGGTAATATTGCTCTTTGTATTTATTTTTTAATGCGGGGCTAAGACTAAAAAAATCACTATATATTTCTTTACTTATTTAAGGGAGAAAAAGTGGACTAATATAAAATGAAGAGGCGATTTCCTGGAGCTTATTTACATCAGTGTCCAGTTTATCTCCCTTGGGGGATTTTTTCTAGGGAAAAAAGTGGAATAGTGAAAAAAAAAAATTATAAGCGAAATTTCTAGATTTTTTCACATTAGTGTCTAGTTTTCCCCTTGAGGTATATTATCCGTTTTGTTGGAAACCGGGCCGGGAATACGTATATGTAAAATTTTGTTTAATAAATGTTTTAAAATAATAAAAAATAGTTATATTTTTATTGAAATACCAACCTAATTGATTGAGACCATTATTTACGTAACTATTAGTATTCTATTACCGAAACTAGAAAAATATTTTAATAGCTCAGAAATCTAGATCTTTAATTGCATCCTTTGCGAGCAATTCTAAATTGGAGTAATCAACGCAAATCTAATATTCATATATTTTAGGGTTCCGTATACATAGGAGGAAACAGAAGACAAACGCTATGTTGCGTTATCTATAACCGTTATGATGATGCGATTTACAATACTAATTAAAAATAATTAGTATTGTAAATCGCATCATCATAACAGTTGTAAAAAGTCCACTGCTGGACAAAAGCTTCCCCAAGAATAATCTTGGGGAGATATGCCATAATCGCCACGCTTGGCAGACGGGTTGGCGATAGCAGGTTGATGGTCATAGAACTCAGAGAGACGCTGTCGCCCGTCCTCTGATAGACATTCCCTCGGGTCGACTTATACGCCCCCCACGGGATGAGATGGGGTGATGATATTTTGTCTGATATTCACGCGCCGTCACCATAATGTAAATCGCATGTATCATGGTAAAGAATCTGAATTTGTTTTTTATTTTTGTGGCAAATAAACGTCTCGGCGTATCTTAACAAAATAATTAAAAAAATTACGGAAGTAAAGTAAAACTTTACATTGAATATTTTTTTTAAAGGATACTTTGGGCTGGGATCTAGTATAGATATCGAAGCCAAAAATAAAGCTTTTAGAATTTTGTCTGTGTGTCTGTTTGTCTGTATGTATGCCTGGGCTAAACTCAAACAGTACTGCATGGATTTACTTCAATTTTGCATGAATATTACTAAGAGGTCTGGTCAATATATAGGCCACATATTATCACGTTATCACCTACGGGGGAGGAGCTGTGATAATTTATAAAAATTGACGCGGGTAAATCCCCGGGGCACAGCTAGTCAAAAATAAAACAAACGTTTCACAGTTTGTTGAAATATGTACGAAACCCTAGTAGACCGAGGTCACACTCACATTTCGGTAATTTTTGTAGAATAATTTTGCTAATGAACCACTTGGTGAAACTAGATTGAATAACTGCTTATTCTTGGCAGCTGATTGCCACCAAAATCGTAGTAGTATTCAAATGGTGAAGTAACGCGTTATAATAGGTGCAGATGGTAATAGGTGCAGTGCCAATGTTTTTTGTTTACATTATCCTCCTTAACTAAATAGTACACATGTTCAAACATCCACTGAAATTCGGACTTGAGTTTTCTGTTTAGAAAGAAGAAAGAATATATATATAAGACACATAAGGTACTACATCAATATAAATTAAGCAATACAATACAACACACAGAAGAATACATAAATATTGTGATACTTATGAATAATAATTGATACATTTTTCTGTTATCCATAATTTTACGCACCTATTCGATGTGGTATCCATACTAAGCACCTAAATGACTAAAAGGCCACAGTTCAGCATTCTGCCACAGATGACTGTAGCGCTGATATTCAACTGTGGCCAACGGCCATCCGAAATATATATGACGGTGTAAAAAAACATAATAAATAATGTAATGAGTTGAAAAACTATGAAATAAAATAAAGACATCCAGGAAATAATACCAGGTGATAATAATTGATTGTATTACAAAATATATGAATTGAATAGGAATATAAAAAAAAGATTATTGGCCATCTTTGCTATCAACCTTTCGGTAGATTATCCTCTTCTTCTTCTTAAATTTATCCTAATGAAACCGGACAAAGATAAAATGATTTTTAGATTAACAAAGAGTTTTTTTAAGCTGATGCCTAATGGCTACTACCGGGACCGACAGCTTAACGTGACCTCCGAATAACACATAGGCTATAATGTATTAGGTTTAACGCGGGTGAAACCAGGACGAAGCTAGTTGTTTAAATTTACAAAATAAAGTAAAATACGTATTTCTTCCCGTTGTCTAGTATCCATAGTACAAGCTTTGCTTAATTTGGACTGGATGGCGCTGTGTGATTTAGTTATTAATTTTAATTGGAACGAAGTTCCTTATCGCGCGTTGTGAAAGGGGGCTAGACGGAAAATAATCTTACGAAAAGTTGTCACGACACTTTTTGCAGCATGTTTCTCTCTCTCTCTCTTATAGAAAGCAAGCCAGATATTTTCATTTCTATTTCGCATTGAACAGTGTGGTGTCGCGACGATTATTTTTGTTGAGTGTATACAGGTTTTTTGTACATAATAAATAATAAGAAATAACTTCGTTCCATCCGGGTGTCCCTTGACACCTCTCAAGTTTTTATTCATCATGAGAGGCAAAATACACCTCTGTTACCGCACATAAAACCTAGCACTTTATATCTACATATCCAAAGTTTAGCAAAGAACGTTTCCAGAATATTTAGTTCTATACCCGCTCCATAAATTAGACCTTACTGGACGAAGTCCCGTACACTGTCGAGCGTTCTATGCCCCGCCTACGCGCAAGGTGGAGAGCCCCCGGTCAGCACATTAGTTACGTAACGTGTGATCTCTGATCCCGACCCAGAGCCTTGTGCAGACGACCTCAGGGTAATATGTTAAACAATAAAATTGTACGCGAAATAAACGAACAACGCGGAAGTTAAGGCCTGTTGTACTGACGATTTTACACTTTTGCCGCTTACTATTAATTAATTCTGGTTTTACTGTTTTAAACCATAAAAACGAAAAGTATTAATTTTCGTACAACGTAAACATCGTTTAACAAACAAACATCAGAAGACTCAATTGAATCGATAACCTCCTTCTTTTTGAAATCGGTCATAAAGTAAGTAAGTTTGGTCGGAGAATGTTCTATGAGGTTTCCCCTTCCGGGTGTACATATCATTCACATATGTCAGGTATATACTTCTTTGGTCAATCTTCGTTCATTCATCCTTTCTTAATCATCAGCAATTTATTTGATAGATAATAAAGTCAAAACTAAATATTGAAACATCATTTATAATACACTCTTCGTCCCCTCTCCTAAAATCTGGGCTGTAACCTACAGGGTCCATAATTGATAGCCACCTATCCTATTTAATAAATATTCTGGGACATTATTCCCACACGGCCATCTGATCCCAAACTAAGAAGCTAACTGTCATATTCATATACTACTTTTAATTTTTATTGTAATACAGTATTTTTTAATCTATAACAGGCACCAGTCTGTCACAAAGTAGGTCTCTAGATAATTTAACAAAATGTACCACTTCTTATTGTAAATCTTGGTGAGACGATAAATAAATTATTAATATATAAATAAATGAAATTATCATTTGTCAATACATTCTTATATAGATAATTACAGCCACTCTCAGTACAAACAGACATGTTCATGCACACAAATATCTGTCCTTTACAAACCACGCCAACCAGCCGGTCAGTTTCACTACCAACTAATGTTCTACATTGTTGTTATGTAGCTCTAATGGAGCTGAATCAGAACTATTTTGAAGCTGTTCGATAGCAATCTAACAGCTTTTAGCAACACTTGTTGCTGTTATAAATCGTTCCGCCCACCGGCACATACAGTCCAGAGTATTGTACCCAGTAGCAGTGATTGGTATCGGCTACTACTGACGTGATAACAAGTCCGATAGTATTTACATTGATAGCAAGATGGATTTATAGATGCAGGATTAAATGGAGTTTTATACACTACGTTAGAAAAATATGGACGCGTAAATAAGTAGCTACTAGGTTCCTGATGTATTCTTAATAACCATTTAAAATACATCAGGATCACATCATCACATCATCATCACAGATTTAAACTAGCTGAGTAACCACTCAGCTAGTTTAAATCTGTGACATCGCCGGCGTTAACGTTAGAAATGGGTACAGAGAGAAATGGAAAATGGGTGAGAAACAATAAATAGTCGGAACATGTTTGTACTTAGTAATATAATTAAGTAAACGTCAATTATTTCTAGTTACATAGATATTTAGATAACGGACCGTATGAAAACATTTATAAAATTAATTTTGTAATAGTAATTATATTTAGCTAGCTAGCTTAAGTTCTGTCAAAACGTATATAGACAATACGTAAGAATAATAATGTTTCTGCAAGCTACGTTCCTTTGCTTTACTCAGACGACTTTCCTTTAACAAAACGAGGTCACCCCATAAAACCTAGTTGGCCAAGACCAAAAGAAACAAGTGCGACATCTTACCATTAAAATAACAGGCAACAGTACCAACGTTTCCCTCTTACGCAACCCAGTGCATTGTAACAGGCAACGATACGTCCTATAATTTGCATCCAACGCCATTTTGAATTTCAAATCGGAGTATTAGTAATCATTTTGATAACTATCAGAAGGGAAAGTAAGTTGAAAATGATCGCTCCCTTGAAATCTAAGTTCGTCCTATCATAACTTAGCACTTGATTCTACAATAGCAAGTCCTGTCTATAGATAAAAGCCTTAGAGGTGCAAATTAATGCAGCGCACAGAGTAAGGTGAACTAAAGTAGAATTTATTTCATCAATTCCATGGTTGTCGACTCGATGATTTCTGGCCTGTAAGTTATCAATGCGTTTTAAAGCACAATGGACGTTGCAATTTGAATTTAATGGGAAGCATTGTAACGCAAAGTTTATTAGAAGATATTTTTATGTCGGAATTATGGTAGGTAGGCTCTATTTTATTGTGATTGTTGTTTTGTTGTGGAAGGAAATATGCCTATCAATCACGATATGTATGGATTATGTGATGGGTAGAAAGCTATGTGAAAAATAAATTGTAACTATAGTTAAATTAGTTCGTCAAGATTATCCGTCATAGTTCATCTACGCTTATCGATAGTATAAGCGGATAATACAGTTATGCGCGCAGCTTTTTATGAGATTAAACTTTAAATAAATAATAGTCTAGTATGGTTATAATGTATATCGCTATCCTATTGATATGTCTAAGGGAAATTTCATATATTTTTTTATAAGTATGGAAAGTATGGTAGGTACCATATTTATTTTAAAACAAAATTCGTATTAGTTGGCATGTGTAACTATGGGATATTGGCTGCACTTTGTATATTACTGGCGTATTCAATTACCTTAAGCACCTCCTATCAGTTTGTAGCTTGCAATATTATTATCAGTATGTCAGTCTAATGACAGGTGGACAAAAGCCTCCCTAATAAATTTTCACAATGGAGTTGTGTCTATAATTTGGAGGGAAATGCCATAATCGCCACGCTTGGCAGATGGGTTGGCGATCGCAGTATGATGGTTATAGTACACATAGAGACGCTGTTGCTCGTTCTCTGAGAGACATTCCCTCGGGACGACTTCTGGGATGAAATGGGGAGGAAATATTCTATGCCGTCATTGCAATTTAATTTATTCAGAAAAATAAATCTATAATATATAAATATCTGGGGACAACCAACACACTGCTATCTGATTTCAAAATAAGCAGAGAAAATTTACATTTAAATACTAATATATTTCTAAACAAACACAAATTACAAATAGATTACACCTAGGCACAGATCCTGCATGGGAATCGCACCCACGACCTCTGGTTTATTAGTCAAGTTCACTAACCACAAGACTTAGAACAATAGTCAATCCTTAAGTAGTTTGCGATCATATTTAAACCCTCCGCAACCCACTTAGCGCTCGACTGTTCAATTAATAATGTGCATACTTCACTGAGAATTGCCAACCTAAAGTGGCAGTGGGCAGGGCACATAGCTCGTAGAACCGACGGCCGATGGAACAGAAAGGTTCTCGAGTGGCGACCACAAACCGGAAGACGCAGCGTGGACAGGCCTCCTACAAGGTGGACCGACGATCTTGTGCTAATCGCGGGGAGCCGCTGGATGCGGGCAGCGCAGGACCGGCTATTGTGAAGATCCTTGGGGGAGGCCTTTGTCCAGCAGTGGACGTCTTTCGGCAGATATCATGATGATGATGATGATACTTCACTGTATCAGGAAACTGAAGAAGTTGTATAATATTAATTTTAAGACGTTCCTAATTCATATTTAATTCAATCATGGCCATCAACTAACGCACTTTTTAAAAAGAGCCATTTTTTCGTTTTTCATAATTTCAAACATTGATTTGTTACAAGATGTATTGAAGTAAACATTAATTTACACAATATAACAAGTAGCTGCCTTATCACTACACTTGCGTGCAACTGTTTTGCTTACTCTGCGATGTTCCGCCCACACTTGTCGCGCTCGCCGCGTAAATATAGCGCAGAATTAGAACTACCCGCGGTTATTTATCGCCAGCGCACGCGCAAGAGAAATCGACGCGGCAGGGTTGTGAATTCGGGAACTAGCATTAAATACTTCGTGGATCATTAAAACAAATATTAACTATTTAAGGAATATCAATGATTTTATATACTTACTTGAAGTATCTAGAATTTTTTTAGTTTTATTTTGATTCGATGACATATGTATCTCTACTAAAATAATGATTGGTTTTGCTATAGCTGGTGATTTATTTTTACGAGTCACGAATTTTTTTTAATCCAATCCTAAGTATGAAAGTATTTAATTTTGAAAATTTTTTTTGCAAAATTTGACGTTTATAATTATAAAAGTTTAAGTTAACACGTGGGGCAGAAAGGTTCCCGAGTGGCGACCACGAACCAGAAGACGCAGCATGGGCAGGCCTCCTACAAGATGGACCGATGATCTTGTGAGGGTTGCTGGAAATCGCTGAATGCAGATAGCGCAAGACCGGCAATTGTAGAGATCTTTGGGGGAGGAATTTGTCCAGCTGTGGACGCCTTTCAAATTAACTATATATTCATGTCAGTTATCTGTCACAGATTAATAAGTTACATAACAGATTATGTTATTTGAAAATGTAAAATAACAATCAACTATTTTCACACATCCTTATTCGGCGGACGCTCTGTGTCAGACTGTCACATCGGCACTTCCTGCTTGGCCGTCGCCGCGAACGCACGTTTGTGCCGTAACGCTCATGTAATAGTCCTTTATTTCATCCCATAAAACTATATCAACCAGCGCCGTAATGCAGATTGTAATCATTTATCTGATTGTTGTTTGATGTTTGTTATTTATAATTCCGTGCAAAGTGAATGCATTGGTTCATTGGTTAGGTAATGGTTGAATCTGTTACAGGGGCAAGTTTGTTGCACTGTCATAAAATCTTAGTGGCTACTATTTACTGGATTATGTCTTACTTAAAATAATATAGCTTAATATAGTCACGACGTGGATCGACTGCACGAGTTTCTCTATCCGTCATAATAAAGTAGATTCTATAACAAAATTATAAGTGGTAATGCAAGATACGATGATATTATTTCTACGATTGTGTATTTTTAGGTTAATTGCATTTTTGGCATAAAGTATAAAAAATATTGATTCATATATCATGAAAGCTCTTGAAAAACTATTTCGTTTAACAGAACTATGGCAAAAATATAGAGCTTATAACAATAATGGGGATTTAATTCTGCAAATTAATAAATAAGCTTTAACATATAGGGAAATTAAAAAAAAAAACAATTATTATTTTTTGCAGATTGTGGAAATAAGCCAATCATCAGAAAAATAAAAAAAATATCTTTATTTTATATCTTTTTTTATTTACTTGATCCTAATTTCTATTCTAGAAATAGAATAGAAGAGCACAGCGTCTGACCAGCACCGAAAAATAAAATTATGAAATGAATTTGATATTATCAATCCCAATCTAAATCTTATTCTCTGACAATAGTTATTGAAAACAATTCTTCATCCTAGAAAAAAATAATAAAAACAAATGAGGGCTATAATATTGGCATTAGATCTCGTACTACAGCATTATTTCTTATGATATTATTGGTTTTATTTATTGTACTACATATTAAATGAAACATGTTCATTTAAAAAAGCAGGGTAATAAATCTAGCCTCAGTATTATACTCTCAAGTACCCAAGTTACGGAAGTATGTGAGTAGTTGCGCACACGCATGACCGATGACTTTTTCACGTGTTGGCATTTACTCGACATTTGACATTACCGCCCGCTATACGACTAATTATTATTTGTAGGTGTGGGTGGTGCTGTCCTAACTGGGTTATTGGGGTACCTTGTAGTTGGTCCAACTATAATAACTTTGATTTGAAAGACAACATGAAATTCGGACAACATTCCAAACTAAAATTGACTGCACGTGTGACGCGGCGTGTGCAGTGTGGTAGCGGCGGCTAATATCAGTATACCATCACCCCATCACATCTTGTGGGGGGCGTGGAAATTGACCCGAGGGAATATCTACCAGAGGACGGGCAGCAGCTTCTTTCCGACTATGACCATCATACTGCGATCGCCAACCCGTCAGCCAAGCGTGGCGATTATGGCATATCCTCCCCAGATGATTCTTAGGAGAGGCCTTGTTTAGCAGTGGACTTTTTACGGCTGTTATAATCTAACTAATACCTGAGGGTTCGGGTCATAGCTCAGGAGGCTGCTTAAGTAATAAGACGGAATACTAAGAGTGTGATCACTTGCACGGGATCGCCGATCACATGTTAAGGGGCCAATGCGATCCTCACCACTGACTGAGGAACCTACCCTAGCTAAACTGCGGTTTTCTCTGTTTCTATTCTACGCGTTATCGTATTCATAGTCCAAGCTTTGCTTAGTTGGGGCTAGATGGCGGTGTGTCACATATCCTGGATATTTACCTACTTTCTGTAATCCTGGCCTACAGAAGATGCAGCATAAGACTAAGTTAGCGTATGGGCAGTGGTTACCCTAGTGTCAAGAGTTATTCAAGCCGCCCAATAGGCCTCTGACATGGCTTTACGACTGTTGTTTAATGAATACGGCAGCGTGCCCTCCGAAGAATGGAGACGTTCAGGCATGAAACCGCTTTGGTGGTCACCCATTTATGAATTGACCGCGAGCCTAGTTGATAACCTCGCTGATCCTTTTCGGGCCAGTGAGAGCAACTAGATATGAGCGCCTGGTGGATAAAAGAGCAGCTAGTACTACTAAAACCTTTAGTGAATTACTAAGAAGACGACGAATGACACCTTTAACTCTCATAATCGCAACTTGGTCTTAGAAATGCCTTATCAATGAGACTGGAGGCAGTTAACTAAGTTGGTCCATTTACACGTTAATAAAATTACAATTTATTCAGCAGGCAATAGGACTAGTTATTGATATTAGACTAAAAATATATTACTCCTTTATGTAAATTCAATAAGATGACTCCGGGCTTTCGTATATAATTCATATAACTCAGAGTTGAATGGAAATCGACTGCTACGTGCGCCCTAAAGGTACTGAATATTAGGTTGCCGGTAACATGAGGCAAAACCATGAACTGAATAAAACCAAACCTTATAATAGATTCTATTAGTTTTCATAAATTAAAGGGGCTCATAGCTAAATGCTTTCACCGGTCTGTAAGTGATAGGTGAGGTTAAGCAACTAGGCTCGCGGTAAGTCCATAGATGGGTGACCACCAAATCAAATCGTTTATTAACATAACACAAGTTATAAGTGGTGGTAATATTGTAGTAAATGTGCACTGTATTTAATTTCTGAGCGTCTCCGTGCTTCGGAGGTCACGTTAAGCTGTCGGTCCCGGTTGTAGTCATTCGACAATAGTCGTTTAGCCATGTCAGAGGCCTACTGAATGTCTCGAACAAGACTGACACTAGGGTAACCACTGCCCATACGATAAGTAAGTAAGTTAACAAAATTTCGTATTTGAACGAAGCCCAAAGCATTTTGCCTTTTGATTATGTTAGTACGTTATTGCAAAGACAAGATGTTCTTTTTATGACTCAATATTCAGCGCCAAAACAAAATTTTTTTTTTTAAACCCCGATGCTCCCTAGGCTAACTGCAATGGCTTAGGAAGCACCGGGGTTTTAAAGTGTCTATTTCATTTTAGCGCTTAATACTGAGGAAAAATAAGAAAAATATTAGAACCAATTATTATTATGCAGTTTAAGTAGTTTGACAGTTGTATGCTGTGTTATTTTCAGCTGCCATAGAGAGAGAAGGAATAATATTAGAATTGTCTTAGTAGTGTAACATACACAATCACCAGCAATATAGGGAACTCGCGAATTCACAGATCATCTACTCCGTCGTTAAAATTAATGATTCCCCAGTTTTGATATTGTTAGGTTTATTTAAAATTGCAGACAAGACAAATATATATAGTGTTATACATGTAACATCTCCAGTTAAGGGGATTTCCCTAAATTACCTTTAACCTGATATTGGGTTTAAGCATTACAATAAAACATACACAGTGACAGGTTATCAGACAGTGCCCGCAGTCAGCAGTGACCCAGTTGTTCATTGTTTAGATGCTCGAAGGCCGCAGAGTAACACCTGGGGACAGGCCAATTTCCCGAGCTAAGAATTTTCGATCAGTTTCTTATATAAGATTTATTATTCCTGTATTTAATAACAAACAGATACTTCTTTAATATTGGAATACATGTGCCTGCCTCGTTAATCGAGTAGTAGCATCAACGAAAACGAGGTCCCAGGCTCAAATCCCAGGCCGAACAAGAAAAATACAGTATCAAACTAGAATCTGAAAATTGAGAGCGTTATATACCTGTGCTTCGAGCTCGTAAAGCAGTCAATACTGTCCCTGGTCACTCCCTGGTCGTATTGGGTGCATGACCATATAATATATTACAACTTTTTTTTCTTTTAATATAAATAATATCCTGGGAAAATATTCACACACGGCCATCTAACCCAAAACTAAGAAGAGCTTGTACACACGGCTACATATCAAGCTATAATATTCCAATATAAGCTGACCTCTCATTGTATCGAAATTCTATACAACGTGAGATCAGCTTATACTGGAAATGTATAGCTTGATATGTAGCCGTGTGTACTATGGAATCCAGATAACTGATATACTATATATACTGCCTACTTTTATTATATAGATAATTACACCCTGACTCAGGACAAACAGACATATTCATGCACAAATATCTGTCCTGGGCGCAAGTGCAACCCACGACCTGTGACGCGAAAGGTAAGTATTTACCAAGCACCTAACCAGCCCGTAATATTTCTCCGCTTCTAATAAACATGTAGAGAACCATAGATATGAATTCCATTTCGTTCTCGACCACTTCTTCTGATGTTTGATTTCGTATAACCAGTTTATATGATTAATGCATTGCACAGTGAATGTCATACGTATGTATTACTCTAATTAAATATCTTCCTTTGTGCTCGCTTATTATTTTGGTGATGAATATTTATTAGACCTTCGGGTGGGTTTAGTTGACACTGGACAGTCTCTTTTTGATGGACGTTGAAAATAGGGTGGTGGATGAGTAATATTCTAACAGTCACTTCCTACTGAAAGAAGTTAGAATACTCCTTGTTCTCTTAACAGTGTGATAGTTATATACTCAGAGCGTACCAACAGAATTAATTCAACCCTTCCCCCACTGGATGATATGAACTTGTAACATTCGTTGTCGTCTCTATATAACTAGTTTTTAGATTCATTGTAGTTGTTAATTAACTAAATTAAACTCTTTTTCTTTCTCTTATCAAAGACATTCCCGCACTAAGGAAATGAGCCCCTTTTGCACGGGGTACTTTATAAACATATAATTGACGGACACAAAGTACATCAAAATTCAGAACAACTATTTATGGGTCACACAAATAGTTGTCTTGAGACTCATACCCGGAACACGGAGTGGCGAGGCGACGCGTTACAAGTTTATAAAATTTATGATGAAATTAAAAAATATATCTTGGGACATCTAACACACTGCCATCTGAACCCAAACTAGGCTAAACCTGTACTATGGCAACCATACAACAGATGAACATACTTATATATTTTTTAATTATATGCATACAGATATATTTCACCCAGACACGGAACAAAATGTGTACAGTTTATATTTTCATTAGAAAATAGTTGTCATCTGATACCCGCTGGTAAACGATTTACCTATTATTAGTCCTTCAAGAATTTGCTATTTTTCAACATACATTATGGTCTTGTACTTGAACCAAATTTGAACTATTTGAATAACGTTGACATTAACGGAAGCAAAGATCTTTTTTTTGTCACCTTTTATTGAATTATGACGACCGACCTCGCTCAGATCACAGCGTGCCGCAAAAACTTATAGACTCGTTTGCAGTGACCATTATTTTATGAAAATTGTCGGACCTAAATAGGTTTTAATTTTATAGCATTATACGCAATCCAAAGCGAAAATTGAATCTCAAAAATGGGGAATCATAAATTTAATCGTCCGGCGGATCTGAACCAGCACCAATCTGGGGTAGGCGCGCATTAAGTTACGAACGACACACACTGGCAGATCAAAGGAGAAGGAAACTTCTGAGCCCAGCAGTTAACTAGATGAAATGTGAATTAAAAAAACCGTTATATTTTTCTAAAGGAAATCACAAAATATGGTATCATGTTTCTATCTAGGAAGCGAGAAAACTTAAATTAAGTTATGAAACGAAATAATCGATAAAATAAAGATGAATTACTCGCAATCGATAAGAATAAATCGGTAAAATCTCAGAATATGTTCGAAAATCGAGTGACAAGTGCTTTTCGTGAAATCGATTCATAGCGGATCGTATTCCTTAAATTTTTCTTCGGGCAACACTTCTCTGCCTGACGGCCTTTACATACTCTTTGACTGTCACTCGTTCGTTGTATTTCATTTTAAGTGCGCACGTATTTTCCATGTTTTATTTGTGGTTTTCTTCGACTGTAGTGACTGCACGGGGCGCGGGGGATCCAAACGTGCCATATTCGACATATCACACTCTCCATGCATAAAACCATAACACAACCGAAGCCATTCAAAAATATTTTGTAAAAAACTACAATGTTATAATTTAACCTCACTTTTACTATACTTCATATAACTTGATTCCTGGATAGCCAAATTTCACCAAAATTTCAGTGAGGTCTTGTTATTATATCCTCTCACAAATAAGGCTAGTTTCATTCAGTTAACACCTGGGCCCAGGAATGTATGGAGTCATTTCCTTCTCCTTTAGGAAGAGATTACAATTAGTGTTAGGCCGCCATTTGTACAATTTTGTTATTGTACTCTTGTATCCTGTAATGTTTTGGTGTACAATTAAGAGTTATCTAAATATTATGAGCATGACTGACTGTTAGATGGAAACGGGCTGGTTGGCATGATAAGTCAAATGCAGAAAAGCCAACCATTGGATTGTAAAAGTTATCTGATTTAATAAAAAGTAAATCCATTTTATTAATAATAAATCCATTTATTATCTCATCACAAATGGGGTTACATAATACATATATGTTTAAAGTTACGTTTCAACATACAAGGCATGTCTCCAACTAGCCCCAACTTTGTGAGAGACTGGTGCCTGAAATAGGTTTGAATGAAAACCTGTACTACAGGTCGCCAGGCCCACCACGCGGCTCAAATGCTAGTAAGAAGCTTATTAAACCATAACTTATAAATATAAATCTGGAAGCAGTTATACAATTTAAAAGCAGTTATATAATTCTAAAAGACTTTGTATAATTCTAAAAACAGAAGATAAACATTTAATAGAAGAGTTAGAGAGAGGGTACAGAATACAGAGAGGAGAAAAGGAGTCCTGTCTGTTAATTGCTGTGGAAGACGTTAGAGATAAAGAAAAGGTGTATTATAAGATTTTGGAGAGGTGTGTGTATTTCACAAGAAATGAAATATCTAATACAGTCCTTCTCGCCTTGAGTGGTAGAAATATATAAAAAAAAACATGAAAGTGATAAAAACTCTAAGTCTTTAATTACTATGTAGCACATGGTCACATTACAGACTTAGTCATATCATAGTTTTTATCGAGCACTAGTTATACCTACGAGCTATGGCAAAAGTCGATCGGTTTTTTGTTTTATTTTACTATATCGGTTTCAATGTGTAAAGAACGTATTTGCTGATAAAATGGTTTTAACCTGTCTAAGGTTCGACGGGGTACGTAATTATTGTGTCGTGACATATGGGCCTGTATTAAGTTTGGGTGTTTCTTGCTTAGCGTATGGGCAGTGGTTTCCCTAGTCTCTGAGTTGTTCAAGCCGACTATTTTTTTTATACAACTTAGTTGGCAAACAAGCGTACGGCCCAACTGATGGTAAGTGGTCGCCGTAGCCTATGAACGCTTGCAACACCAGGGGCATCATTAGCGCGTTGCCGACCCTTTAGAAACCTTACAAATCCCTTTCTGAAGGGCCCCATGCTGTAATCTCGTGGGAAAACCGTAACCGCGCCTCTGACATGGCTTAAAGACTATTGTCTAATAACTACAACCGAGCCAATAGCTTAACGTGCCTTCCAAAGCACTGAGACGCTCAGAAATTAAACCACTTTGGTGCCGTCCATTCATGGACTGACCGCGAGCCTAGTTACTTAACCTCGCCGATCGCTTAAGGACCGGTGTCAGTATCTAGCTATGAGTGCCTCTAGTTTTGGTAGTTTGGATGTGAATAAATATAGTGAAGACGCGAATCTACTGAGAGGCAATTAAATCGGTACCAATGAAAAGAAAGAGATTTTATGAAGCACTCCGAGGATAGCGACGCGTACGCAGTCGCTCTCCCGGCCGGGGCCGGTGAGTACGATATATCGGATTGTGTACACGAAAGTTACTTGAGTTTTTTCAGAATCGTTCTCAAATGTGTTCTCCAATAATAATAATCCGAAATGATCTCAGCTATAGCTCGCTATTTTATTAAAATCGTTAGACCACTTAGCCATAGCCTTTTAAATCGGTAAATACAAAGAAAGAGTTTTTATGAAGCACTCCGGGGATAGCGACGCGTACGCAGCCGTTCTCCCGGTCGGTGAGTACGACATATCGGAGTATGTACAGTGACACGAGAGTTTCGTTCTCAGATGTGTTCTCCAATAAAAATAATCCGAAATGACCACAACGATAGCTCGCTATTTCATTATGATCGTTGGACCACTCAGCTATAGCCCCGAAGCTCAATAATATATTCCAAAACACCTACAAAGAATATAATACTGCATATTAACGACGTCTTTTGATTTAATACATTGTTTTATCAATTAATACTGTCAATGAAACAAATTGCTTACGCCTATTTTATTCATTGTCTTGAAACAAGATCCTATTTCTTATCTATTTAGACTTATGAGACGGATTTCGGCTTACAGTGACCCTGGGCTCAAAGCTTATAAGAACTTAATAGTTACAGGACATGTATTGTGGAAGTAGATTGTTCTTTAACGACCTTGCGAAGGTTGGGAAGTAAATGCTTAATATTTAAGGACGGCTGAAGACAATACTTCCTCATAGCAAACTCCGATCAGACACTTCTATAACAAACAAGATAGATCATGTCCAGTCAAAGTACTAGTGTTGGGAAACATCAGAATTCCATACTGTAATTTGAAAAACGGAACAGAACCCTGAACTTCCTTATCTGCGGTTGATCACGTTAGTTCTGGCTCTATGAAGCAATCATAATGCAACGAGATCTTTAAATTTATTCTGCATTTGGGCGTTAAAATACGCTTGGACAATTAGGTAGTTAAATCAAAAACATGATGAACTAACATTCTACTGCTACTCGCTTTCACATTATACCACTAAAGCCTACCGCGACCGCCGGATGCACAAATTTTAAGGCTATTGCAATCTTAAGTATGCTGTGTGGTGACGGCATACAATATCACACCCCAAAAAAACGAAGAATCTCATCCCGTGCAGGGTTTAGAAATCGTCCGAGGTAATACCACTATACTAGAGAATACTAGGGAACGGGCAGCAACGTTTTCTGTGAACAATGACCATCAAACTGCGATCGCCAACCCGACTGCCAAGCATGGCGATTATGGCATATCCCCATATTCTTTGTGGAGGCTTTTGTCCAGCAGTGGACGTACTTTTGCTGACATGATTCATTGATAATTGAATCTTTAAGTTAACATTGTATTTACGGTAAATAACCCAAACGGCTCTATATTGGTGCACAAACTAACCCATCCCCATATCTCAATACAACCCAGATAATAATTACACATGCAAATATCTTTATCTGCGCTCAAGTTTACGGCTCCAATGTTTAGTGGCACGGTAATTGGTATTCGGTATCGATATCGGTATCCAGGTTGTCGACGTCACGAGTCGATAAAGTGGTGTCAAACAACGTGGACTAATTAAAACGTTCAAGTTGCTTGATTAGCGGATCCACTTACGATTCCTTCGTCTAGGCTTGTTTATTTTGTTGGTTCTATGATGGGATTAAGTTACCTTTTAACTATTTCAGTTCCATTTAGGAACTGCTATGAATAACAAGGTAAACCTAAAAGGATTACTTAAAAACTAGCAAAAAAAATCTTTTAGCATTGATGGGATTGAAAAATTGATAGGATACCATTTAAATATATATTATATTTATTTTTTATTTTTTTTTTTATTTTATTTTATATACTATGAAGATATATTTTTTATCTTTATGTTTAGATTGTCCAGAAGGTTTTTGCTGGATAATAGACGCGGGCAAGGGCTTAAGTCGTCTAACAAAGAAAGTAAAACAAAGAAGCAGGGAAGATCACATACTTTTTAATTTATTTTACTTTTTAATAATAATATAAAATGCGGGACATTTCACACAACGCCATTTAGGCCAAACTAAGCAAAAAATACTAGAGAACGGACAGTAATACTTATTAATATTTTTTTGTAAATGTATACCCAAACCAAGACAAATAGACATGTTCATGAACGCAAATATTTGACTTGTGTGAGGATCGAACTCGCAACCTTTAGATCAGAAGGCAGATACACTTCTTTCTCTCTTCACTCTGTTCTTAAACTTTCATCATCATATCAGCCGAAAGACACCCACTGCCGGACAAAGGCCTCCCCAAATATCTCCAAAATGGCCGGTATTGCGCTATCCGCATCCAGCGACTTTCAGTGACCGTCACAAGACCATTGGTCCATCTAGTAGCCCACGCTGCGTCTTTCGGTTCGTGGTCGCCACTCGAGAACCTTTCTGCCCCAGCGGTCGTCGGCTCTACGAGCTATGTGTCCTGCCCACTGCCATTCCATCTTGGCAATTCTTCAACCTTAGATACAATATATCACACTAATATCATAAAGGCGAAAGTATGTGAGTGTGTGAGTATGTATGCTTGTTACTTCTTTACGTCTAAACGGCTGGACCGATTTTAATAAAACTTGGTTTGGAGTTAGCTTACACCCTGGATTAACACATAGGCTATAATTTATAAAGTTTAACGCGGGTAAAGCCGCGGGGCACAGCTAATATTATATAAGCATTCCAACATGCACAGAGCGGTTAATTTTATTAAAATTACCTAAATAATTTTCGAAATCATGTGGAGCATGTGATTTCGCTAAGTGCCGCGTTAACAGTAATAATTACGGTTCGCGAACTCGTATTTTTATTTTGATCACGGAAATGTAATTAAAGGTTTTCAGTACTAAAATGTTTAAATTATTGCCTTTAAAAGTACAGTAATCCAGTTCGATTTTACTGTCACCGTTGACATTATGAAGTCGACACGTTTTCGTTCGTGGTGTGGTAATTTGTACGAAACTTGAGTTTAATTACTTTATACAAAATTACTTGTGTTTGCTTAGTTACATATTAAATGAGGGCTTTTCGAATACTCTGGTGATCAGAGCTTCTAGTTTGTAGCTTAATTCTTCGTTAACAGGTTTACATGTCAATGTTTATACTTGATATTTTCCTTAACAAAGTCATGTAATTCAATATACTTGAATTTGCAGATTGTATAGCAATTAGCTTATAGATATAGACATTTTTAGACAAACCTTAAATTGTTAATTGTTATTGTTTAAATTATATTTCTCGACTCGATAAGTAACTGTAATTATTACTCCAAAATATTTTTAAAATTAATACTATACACTTTAATTACCGTAAAAGCAACTAATCTTCTTCAAAACTAAGAAGCATTTATTTAAAACTAGCCATGCCACTACTTTATACATTATAGTCTATGTGTTAATCCAGGGTGTTAGCTAACTCCATAGTTATATATATAATTAAAATCGCTCTAGGTGTTTAGACGAAAATAATTAACAAACATACACTCACACACTTACATAATTTCGCCTATTTATATATACTTTCAATAATAATAATGTGATAAAGAAGTAAAAAAGGGCTCTATTAAGCTTATACATGTAATATGAAACTTAAAGCCAATTTTATACATTCTATATCTATCTAAGGCTTTTGTAAGACTGTTTGTTTGTAATAAATAAATAAAGCTGCAATTTGTATCAGCTCGGCTTGGTTCGGCTCCCAGTAGAACCTGTTGCGGTCCTTTTAGAGTTACTTATTGACGATATATGTATATTTTGGAATATTAATCTTACGATATAAGCAAAACACGTTTTTTGACAGTGCATAGGATCATTTGACCTTTTGGTCTAGTGGTTCGTGACCCTGACTGCTTAAATAGAGACTGTGGGTTCGATCCCCACTCAGGATAAATCTTTGTGTGATGCTCACGATTATTTGTTCATATAAATAAATAAGATGAAAAACATTTTTATCCACGTAGACTTTTAAAAAGCGCTTGTAAATAGTCAGCACATATGTATTTGTAGTAATATAGTTAAGTATATATAATTAATTCTACGTATACATAGATATTAAGTTATACAGAAGGTACGAAAATATTTAGAAATAAAAATTAGTTTATAATAGTAATGATTTAGTTATTTAGCTAGGTTATATTAGGTCATTGTCAAGATTATACCTATATAAGTTGTGTTATCGAAATTTAAAGTTTTAAGTTATTTGACTACATCTTGTCTAAATATAATTTATCAGTTGTCTGGTTTACATAGCATAGGCTCTACTAAGTTTAGGATCAGATGGCTGTGTGTTAGTTGTCTCAAGATATTTATTTATTTAACCACGCTAAAGGCGAAAGTTTGTGAGTGTTTGTTTGTTACTCGTACTTCTTCAACTCTAAAAGCTGGAGATATTTTAATAAATTTTGGTGGGAAGTTAGCTGACACCCTGGATTAACACATAGGCTGCAATTTATAAAGTTACTAATACCGCGGGGCAAAGCTAATTGCATATAAAATGTCTAACTGTGCAAAAAATCGAACTAGCTAGGCCTTAATAATATCATTTTTATGTTATAATTCACTTACGTCCTAATGATGGATATTTGAAATTATCTTAGACGACATAATCCTATCATATAAGTTCTCTTCGCAAACAACTTGCGCACTAACACTAGTTGTACTATCTCATGTTCTCCTTTGGGCACTATCGATCAAATTTCTCTCAATTTATCAAGCTGCGAGTAACAGCTTGTTCTACGCATATCTCTTAGATAAAACAAATGTATTGCACTACACATACAGTTCCTCTGTTTCAGCCCACGGATATGCCAAATGAGGAGAGGTCTCATAGTGCTTTAGTAGTTCATTGATTAAGATGTTGGATTGTTTAAGTGGGCGTTGATTACGATTTTGACATACAAATATTATGATGATTAGTATATGATGATGATTATGATGTATATTGTTAGGTATTACTCGAGACTTTTGTGGTCATAACATTTTTTTATACTGGATGGTTTTGTGCTTGACGGCGATCTCACCTGATGGTAAGTGAGGGTGAGGTCGAAGTCTTACTTACTTATCGTGTGGGCAGTGGTTACCCTAGTGTCAGAGATGTTCAAGCCGCCCGTTAGGCTTCTGACATGGCTTAACTGGCGACTGTTGTCTAATGGCTACAACCGGGACCGACAGCTCAACGTGCCCTCCGAAGCACGGAGATGCTCAGAAATTAAACCACTTTTGCGATGACCCATCTATGGACTGACCGCGAGCCTAGTTGCTTGACCTCGCAAATCACTTACGGACCAGTGAGAGCATCTAGCTGTGTTTCACTCTAGACTGGTATAAACCCATGTTATACGAGTCTGAAAACACGTCGTTCGTGAGGGTGTTCCAAAGCTTAGCCGGGAGTATGATCATAGAGGAAGCAAAGCGCTTTGTACGGCATAATGGAATATCAAAAATCAGTGGAAACAATTTAATGAAAATATGTATTTTCATATACTCGGCGTTTCCCTGCGAGATCCAATGATAAATGTTGAAATTTGCAGGCGAACCAAACTAACCGACATTGCTAATATGAAATGACATGGGGCGGGGCACATAGCTAGTAGAAACGACAGCCGTTGGGGTAGAAAGCAAGGTCTCAAGATGGACCGATGATCTTGTTAGGGTCGCTGAAAGCCGTTGGATGCGGCAATTGTGAAGACCTTTGGGGAAGTCTTTCAGTTGATATGATGTCTTTTCTTTCACAGTTTATGTTAATATAAATAATATTTACATTTATGCGAAGGTCAGCTTGATGCGCTTTATATTACACTTCAAAAACAGATTTATAAAACATGTCCTCAAGTCTGAAGTTAATTAAGGTTCATATTTAAACATGACTCCGAAAAAGTGCGTCTCACCTCAAAATACAGACTTTAATTAACTAATAACCCACTAAAAAAGGAATAGATCCACTGTTAACTCGCATATATTTTATCTGTCGTACTCCATTTAGAGCACATTCGTTCATTAATCGGGCTCGAAAAGCAGACCTCACATGAACGTAACTGAGTATCCATTTCCACTCATATCAAAACTCAATGAAGTGTAATTACGAATATTACAAAACACGCTCCAATTTCCATTGCATTGGCTTGTAAGTGTCTGAGTGAGTGAGTTGTGTGTGTGAGTGCGGGGACAGTGACCCGGCTATCTCGAGATCGCAGCCTCCGACCGACCAGATGCCGAAAGATGTCAGCCAGGACCGGACTAACGTTGTGATCTGATTCGTTGTTAGAATTAATTAGATGCCGATGCAATTAATTTGCTTTTGGCGTACATAATTAGTACCATTTTTTTTTAATAATTATTTAAAGAAAGTACAGTTAGCAACAGAAGTAGCACAATTGATTCTAATCTATAATCACTGAATATTCTTTTTTCTAATTATTTTTATAACTCTACGTCTGCACTAGAGAAGTGAATCCCTGTAAGTACTTTATAAACATACAATTGACAGACAAAAAGCACACTCCAACTCAGAAAAAACAAGTAGTTGTAGTGTGTGGGAATCAAACCTAGGACAGCGGAAGCGGCGTGGCGACTATCGACTAAAATCTAATAATAAATTAGTATACTGACATAAATTGAATTTGACTTTTATAGTGAACATAAAATGTAGAAATTTGTTAATGCAAAGTTGAATTTAATAATTTAAGACTCGTTCTTGTCTCTCCTACATAGCGGTGCGGAATAGGGTTCATCTCATACATTTGGCTAAGGACATGATGGTTCAGTCTTTAGCTGACTCTTATTCTAGATTATTTATTTGTTTTAAAAGATAAATATTGTTGCTTTCTTAAAATAAAATAATATAAAAAAGGTTTTTGTTCACGTAGACTTCAAAAAGCGCTTGTAAATAGTCAGAATATGTTTGCAGTAACATAGTTAAGTATACATAATTATTTCTAGTTTATTATAGATATTAAGGTACACGGATTGTTAAAACATTTTACAAAAAATATTTTATAATAGTAATTATAATTACCTAGCTTGTATTAAGTTCTTGGTAAAGAGATTATGTTTAAATTTAATTATCGAAATTTATAGTTCAAACTGCAGTTTACTACATTACTTATCATTACTATACTTATTATTACAACGCTTCATCTAGAATAGGCCAAACATACATTATGAAACGCAAAAACCATTGTGTTTTAGAAAATGGCGAACTTCGTTAAAAAAAATAATAAATTATCCATAGCTACTAATTTGTAAAAACGATGTACATTATAGTTCTTGTATAATATAACTTTAATAATATAATAACTTATAATAATCTTCCTTATTAGCAGAATCGTCACATACATATGTATGTGACGATAAGGTAAAAAGGTTATACTATACGAGAATTAATAATTGAAATAAGTGCACAAATGATATAAAAATGTCATTCACTATATCAACACTTGAAATAAATGTCAGTGAACATATTTAATTTAAAAATATAGCGCAGTAAAGAAATGTATAAAATGGAATATAATCGAGATTCATCTCGTTTAGTATACACATAGTAATTCAATATCTTTGCAAATGAATTATAATAAAAAATTGATTAACATGCTAAATGTTTTTGATCTAAATACCTATTTTTTTTATTTCCCTGTCTTTTTTCGAACAAGAGGTCAGTTAGGATTAGGTTACGACAGAGGTCAATAACTTTAGGAGTCTTTAAGTGTTGAATAATGAATGCATTTTTGAATATAACACTTAAACGTGGATAAAATGGCTGCAACTTAAAATAAATTCGCGCTGTTGAAGTTTATTAAGATATTTTTTTACAATTTCTCTGCACTCAACTAATCCTTCAAATGCATTTTTCTTTCTGTACACTCAATCAATCCTTCTTCTCAATATATTGAGAATACATAATGGATACCACCAACGGATAGTAGGTTTAAAAAAAGAACCCCGCGCCTCGAAGAGTCCTTTAAATATAATGCGGTATTCGTTCCGATAAATAGTATAATGTACAAAATTTGTTATATATTTTTTTGGTAAATATGATTGTTATTAATTCTATCTTTTACTAAAACAGTGTTACTAATAAATATGGGCCATGTAGTCTGAAATATTTTTTTTTTTTTAATTATTTATAATAATAAATTCCCATTGATATCGTAAAATCCATCTAAATTTTTTGAGTAAATCCATATCAGCCTATTATTGCCTATTACTGGGTATGCGACAAGGTATGTCGGGCTCCCAGTATATTCCTTTATTAATAACATAGTTTATAAGCAAAAATTGTTACTAACAAAAATATGGGCCAGGCAGTCTGATATAAATTATTAATATATATTTTTTATTTATACGATATGCCCTGGAATATCATAAAATCCATCACATTTTTTTTTTTAGTATATTTCAGATGCCAGCTACTGGGCATGAACAGGGTATGTCTGGTTTCCAGTAGATTCCCAGTGTAGCGACTTAAACCCGACGATGTTTCCTCTACTACCTTTACCTTATGCCACGGGATCTCGAGAATTCATACAATCCATCCCTGTATAACCTTTAGCTCCGGGCTATCGCAAGAAAAAAAAAAGAAGTAGTCGCGTTAATAATGTATTTTAGTTGGTAGTCTGTGATGCGGTTGTCTGAGATGCTACTGCAGGTGCGATGCCCGCTCCGAGTATTATTTGTAATTAATTAGCTTGTATCTTACTGATAAAGACTATGGGAAAGGGTTAAGATTTATGAATAATTTGGAGTTTAAAGTGGTTTTGATAATGTAACAGTCCCGATATCGACTTCACATTTTATGACTTTAGTTATAAATGTTTTTTTTATAAAGTACCAAGTATAGCACTATAGGGCCTATGCACACCAGGATTTTTAGACGCGCCGTCGACGCGCGTTCTGGAAACGCACGTCGACGGCACGCTTTTATCCTACAAAGCAGTTTGTTTTTGTTTGTATCAATACAAACGCGATGCAAACGCGCGTGTGTATCGCTACAAATGCGCATCGACGGCGCGCTTAAAAAACGTTGTGTGCATAGGCCCTTATGTGTATTACAGTCTAGTCTAGAGGCTAATAAGTAAAAAAAATGATTTAACTATAGCAATATCGATGTACAGATAAAAGAGGGGTCTTTTCTAATACAAGTTACATATAACTTAAAAGAAGAGACCCACACACTCTAACAACTACGTGTAGTAAATAAAAGCATTTTTGATTTTTTGATTTTGATTTGAATATGTAATTTTATATTAACCTAAACTTCTACATACTCATAAATAATGATAAAGTTATAAAATGTGATATTATAAAAGCTTTTTGATGGATTTTCTTTCTGGTTTAAAACGATGAATGTCCCGCGGAGGACTTTACACATATGCAATAAGAACACATAGCACATCCAGATTCAGAAAAAAAAAACCTATTTTTGGCTTAGGTCAATGATTTGTCCTATACGAGGATCTAGCCCCAAGCGGGCAACGGTGGTAGAGAGGTGGCTAGTTCAATAATTGCGTCACACTTACAATCTTGATCAGCAGACTGAAACTGATTATCTGGGCATTACATAAACTTACTGTTTTAAAAAGCATTCAACTGACTTCGTTTTGTCTTAATAACGACTTGTTTATACAAAACTTATGTATTACTACTGTGAAAGCATTAAACATATCGAATCAAAAAACAGAACAAAAATAGTACACAAAATAATTCAGACCAGTTTGAGCAACTGGGTAAAAGCGCCTCTTTCGTATTATAGGATTATTACTCTGCTGCATGCGTGGCGCAGCGGTTAAGATAGTCACCTCGCTACTCCGTGCCCCGGGTTCGATTCCTGCTCAGGACAACTATTTGTGTAACTCATAAATAATTGTCCTAAATCTGGATGTACTTTGGTCCGTGATTTACCCCTCAGGGAGTAATTAAACTAGTGCCAGCGGTGTATTTAAAAAAGAAATCTTTGTAGGTAGAGCTTTTTTTATTATTATTAATGACATACAGTGTGTGTGAACAATAATAAAAAAAATTAAACACAAAATATAAAACAATTGAAATTTACATGGTATGAAATAGAGGTAGCAGGATACTGGTTATTTATAAAGAAATCTCTTCCAGCAGAATATATTTCAACCTCATTAGCTTACAATTGTTACATTACGCGTGCCGGAAGGCCAAAAAGCATCCGAAAATTGTTACTTTAAATGTAACTAAGTATTATTTTTAGTTTTAGTGTTTTTAAAAATAAACTCTAAATTAGTCGGCAGATGGCGACACCGGAGACACATTGCGCAGGATGGCAGATATTCATCAGACGCGGACAGACTCCTTCCGTAGCGCGTGAGTTTCTTATTAGCCCGCTTAGAAGTCGCCGTCGCATATCCCTCTCCCTGTCATTGACAAGTTTGGATTTAAAAAAGGATTTACACGTTAATAAAAGAAATGTTTCAGAATAACTTAGTCCACTGAACTTATCTGTAAAGGATGAAGACGACATTAGCGAAATTGGTTCTAAAAATGATTGCTTGTAATTAGTCGTTCGAAACTGTTTCGGCTGAGGCCCTTAAGCGGCGCAAATACTCTTACCTCTTTGGAAGTTATGTGAGCCGTTTGATCCATCGGTCCAAATGCACGCACCCTCTTTCAGGATGTCCAAAATTGAAAATTGATGCTTCATCATTTCACTTTCTCGTTTTTGTTTATTTTTTATTTATGTAGTTATAATTTTTTACTCATGTAGTAATATAATAATATATCAATCCTCAGTTTTTATATTATAAATAAAAAACATTCACACAATTATTATTATAGTATAGTTAAATGTAAGAAATTATATAACTGTTATCCATATTTTTTGTTATTAGTTCCTGTAATTATATTTTTTCAGGCAATAGTTGTAAAAATGGTCTTGTAGAAATCGTTGTAACACCGAATACCATTTAATGCCGCAACGGAAAATTTGTCTTATTCATACCAACGTCAAATTCCATTTGAATGACAAGGAGATAACACTTTTTAAGTAGTTCTTCGAATCGTTGAAGTTAATTTCTTTGATTTATTCCTCTGTCACGCACTACCGAAGCGACGTTGTAAAAACCTGAAGTCTAATTATTTAAACTTCTACTTAACACTATCAACACTGTTATTCATTGTACTTACTATAAACATTTACCTCGTAAAGATAGACCATCAATATAATAATATAGTCACTTTGTGACCACTATGCTAATCAAATGTGTATTATCGATTGAATTTTTAATTATTATTGCTTTAGAATATGCTTGGAAGTGTTTATAAGATTTTTGAATATGTATATGGGAGATTTTATCTGGGTGTATTATCATGAGAATAATCTAGGCAGTGCATAGTTTAAAAGCACGCTTGTGTGACACACTAGTCCGATAGGAAGATGCAACTGGAAAGAGGTAAGGTACAGGACCGACCTCTTTAAGTGCTCTCCGAGGCACGCGGCGGTTAATACCGCCAACTTTCAAATCTCAGGTTATATTACTGAGAAATATTTGCTTACAGAAAAATCTCAAAAACACTTTTACCCGACCTGGGATTATCTGCGATTGAACAAGCTACCAGTAGACCAGCGAGGCAGTCAGATATACGAGTACTAATCTAGTGCAAAATATTTTTGCACTTATGCGATCGGATCGACCACATTACTGCACAATGTTAAGGTATTTAAACAAGGCATAATAATATCCTGGCACATTATTCACACAAAGCCATCTAACCCGAATCTAAGCAGAGCTTGTACTATGGAAACCAGATAACTGATATATTACTTTTCTTTTGTGAATACATACTTATATAGATAACTACACCCAGACTCAGGACAAACAGACATGTTCATTCATGGACACAAATATCTGTCCTAAGTGGGAATCGAACTCATGAACTGCGGAGTGAAAGGCAAGTATTTTCAAACCCCGGCAACCAGCCCGTCAATACCAGCATGGGTTTAATAGTAGCGTGCTGAATTCATTTATCTGGTCACAAACGGATCAGTATCTACAAGACTATCATTTCTAATTCGGAGATAGCTCCAAAATCTGATAAGAAAACCAGGAGTATGACAAGGAATCCGAAGCCCACACAAATATTTTAGATCTCAAATCCGATCGAATGCCTCTTGCACTTACACGCTGTATCCTAAGACCCATCGCATTCTTATAACTTTAAGTAGCTCCCATAAGAATTGTGTTAGTAAACTAGTAGTTAAAAGCACAGACACATAAATCTGTAGAACTGGCATGCGCGATTACTCTCAATTGAACATATTTACGTTGGGAACGCAACGCTTTGCTTACGAGTTCTTGTTATAGTGATGCTTATCAATCAATGTTACTAACGCAGTATACTAGTACCTCTTTGACTTGTAGAAACAAAGGGGGATTTTAACAAGATGCCTTATTGTTTGCATTACATTATCTATCTAAGCATAGTTTTTAGTTAAACACATCACAGATATTTTTTGTGTATTTTATTTGAAGATAGAAATAAAATACAAAATAGTTGTTTAAAAAAACATTGTTTTTACTATGAGTCTAGATTCTCAGGTTAGACTGAATGTAATTAAAAGTGTTCTGGCAAAGAAACGAAAGCTCAGTATTTGGATTTGACGGTGTTATAGTCAGAAGTTGGCCATGGGCCTTGACGAAGGTCTAGTTATTCTGGGAGTTTCTCTTTGTTCTGTGTAATTAAGTCAGAAAAAATAAGAATATAACTCACCCGTTAGGTTATTTTAGCCCAAGCAACAGGTGAGTATTGACAATAACTTGATACGAGCTAGCTAAATATCATTTCTGTAATAAAATAAATTTTATAAATGTTTTCATACAAGATGTACCTAAATATCTATGTTACTAGAAATAATATCTAATGTATACAACTATATTACTACAAACATGTTCTGACTATTTACAAGCGCTTTTTTAAAGTCTACGTGAATAAAAACCTTTTTTATTTATTTATTTTATTTATTTACTAGGTGGACTTAACTCACCAAATTCTCACAATTTAAACATCGTTTCTTCGTTTTGAAGTGATTCATTCTGAAGCATCTATGGAGGGGAAAGTTCTCTTGCTCTTAACATATAATTATGTAAAGGTATAAATAGTGTACCAGTGTTTCGACGCACAATTGCATAGAATTATCATGATTTTAATACTTCCTGCGCAGATGCCTCTCATTAAGACAGCCTATCATGACCAAGGTCAAGCTTTGAATTATTACTACGCTAGCCCCGAGGTAATAATGATGATTTACCTATAATTTAATTAATTTATATCCATTTCAAATTTAATTTAAATCAATCGTTATTTTTTTGTGATTTAATAATATACATCAGAGCATCCAAACATACAAACTTTCTCATAAATAATTCAAGTTGTACACTTCTAATTACTTCTAAGTTCTATGGTAACGGTAGCAGGTGTCGAGGAAATGGCCAATTTTATCACTATCAAAGGTTCACGACTTTCAATATTAATGTCGTAAATACTTGGTGAGCCGTTTCACTTACTTAGTAGTCAAATTGATAATCATTTATAATTTTTGGGCCGATATAATGAACGGCCATTAATTTATAATGGAAAAGTGATAGAGCTACCGATTTTTTATGTGGTCGGTAGTTTACGAATTTAAATACGTCAAAATAAGTAAAGTGAATAAATTAAATTGATAGGAAATTATTATATCTATGTATATTAAATATACAAGAAAGTGGTTAGGTTTTACTATTATTCAATAAATTATGATTAAATTACTTAATTAGTTCTTAACCGGAATTAAAAGGAAACTCTCAATTTGACACTACCGTTACAAGGGATAAATAGGTATGCTAGGGCTAATAGAAACAGGAAAAAATAACTAATTGTTGGCTTGTTGGTCTAGTGGTCTGCTAAGCTAGATGTCGTGGGTTCGATCCCCACCTAGGACAGTTTTGATTAGTTGCTCTAGATCTGTGTGTAATTTCTCTATAATATGTATGTACTTAGAAATAAATAAGTTTATCAGTTTTCCGGTTGCAGTTTATAGTACAGGGTCTACCTAGTTTGGGATCAGATGGCGATGCGTTAATTGTACCAACATATATATTAATTTAATGTATGATAACTTTATAATCAAATAAAGTTAAAGCTTGTTGTTATTTAATCTAAATTAATAACTTGTAATATTGCGGCAAATGAACGAGTCAATATCCATGCAATCACCATTTTCAATATTAATAGACACTCTCACTATGTAATAACTTGGAATTATGCCGCCGTTAATTATTCACGTTTTATGCTATATCTATCATAACTTGAGCGTGCTGATCGATGATCGACAGAGTAAATAGTTTACATCTGGACTTGGAGTCGAGGGTCCGTGTTTTAGAGCTTACCATACAAACTTCTTCATTTGCATACCTGGATTTTAGATTTTCTGATTAGTTCAACATTGGACGTGTTTCAGCTGATATGAAGATCACAGCAAAAGATTAAATGTAATTAATTTATAACCTGCAAGCATTTTGAATTCGTATCATTGTTGTTTAATTCATTCGCCTCCGATATATTTATAAATTTATTTTAAATCAGAGACGTTCTCGCGAAAAGCCAGGTCAGAAGTGCCCTAAACCGGCGAGCATTAAGAAGAATATAATATTTTATTTCGTTTATTGGCGTACAAAACTGGATACAGAGATGTGTGAGAGTGTTTACTGATACAGCAAGAGTCTATACCATACTAGATGCGTCTGCATAGAATAAATGAACATACCAAAGCAAAACTAAAACTAAATTCTTACTTAAAAGTACGTATTTAAGGTACTTTTAATTAAGAATTTAGTTTTAGTTTTGCTTAGGTATAAAATATTTTCATCCATTTCCAAATGTACGCTCCCGTAAATGGTTCATTCATTTGGAAAATCCTTAACAGTAGTAGTCATTATACCGTACCTAAAAAAGTAGTAGACAGATTTGTCTGCAATAAACCTATTCTGCAGTTTTTCAGATAATCAGCAATCATGTTCCTCCGTAAGAAAGCTTACAGCAGTGCCGAAATATTAAAGAAATAAAAATGTTAGAATATATATAGAAAACCTACGACAAGGACCCTGATCCGGCTCGGAAGGACCAGAATCAAGCTTTAAGTTAAATTAAGATAAATAATGCAAATGTATTGCAATGATAATAAATCTACACTTTCTTCACAAAGTGGAGTGCAGGGGGTTGCGTCATTTCCGTATAAGTGCAGAAATTGTTACACTTAACTTATATAACAGAAAGTAAATTGATTTGTTACACGTTTTTGTGATAAAAATGTAGACATACGTCATCAGCCTGTATCGTTCACTGCTGGACGGGGGCCTCCTCTAAAGGTTTCTATAACGGAACTATTTGGAGGGGTTTGCCGTAGTCACCGCGCTTGGCATTCAAGTTGGTGACCGCAATTAGATGGCAGCTATAGTACCTACATAGGTAGCGCTGGTGCCTGACTATCTGGTGTATCCCTTAGTCGACTTTTAATACACCCACGGGATGGGATGTGGCCCTGTTATTCTTTCTAGGCCGAAAACCACACGTCTACAATTGCTTTAATACTTTTCTGTATGTTATTTAATTCTTTTTACAGAAAATCAAAATCACTTTTTGGCACAACCCGGGATTTGAACCCAGGACCTCGTTCTCTGCGGGTGAACACGCTACCGCTATACTGGGAGTTGGCGGTATTATACCCACGTGCCTCGGAGAGCACGTAAAGCCGTCGGTCCTGTACCTGACCTCATTCCGGTCGTGTCGGATCATGAGAGTAATGGAATAGAAAGTGCTCCTGTGTTTGCGCACACACTTGAGCACTATAATATGTCCCGCGCAGATGGCTAATTTCTGTTGAGACTGGCCGCCGTGGCCGAAATTCGGCTAGGAGGACATTATTATTATTTATTATTATTTAATTCTATAATCAGGATATCACTATCTTAGTTCAGTCCACTGCAACGTTGAACCTTATGATTATTGGATAGGTCGAATGTGTGCAAAACATTAAATTTATCTTTTGGTACCAAAATCGGCAATACTGATTAGAAATGAAAACAACAGAAAAGTTGTGCACTTGATTCTCAAGACTTTTTAAGTTTAGGTATTAAAAAATACTAAAGTATTGTTTGACGGATCGGTTGGCGTGGTTGGTAGATACTTTCCTTTCACGCCATAGCTTGTAGGTTCGATTCCCACCTAGGACAGATATTTCCAGGAATCAATTAAGAAAGCGAACCATATAAATCCTGGCGTTCAGAAATTCAGCTCAAACTACGTTCGATTTTTCTGAAATATAAGCTTGCGCTCAGAACTAATTGAGTTCAGTGTGCAAGTTTAAATTTCACCTTATTGTTCTGAGTTTAGTTTCTACTGACCACGTTTAATTTTACTGGTCAAATCGACTCTAAGTCTTCGCCAACAGTAAATGAAAAGTCATTACCTTCTGGCGACAAGTGATATGACAGTTGGCCAGTTTTAGAAGCGGTAAACATATGTTTTGTGACATTGATCATTGCTCATCAATCGGTTACAGAGAGAAGCCGGCACAGAAACGCGTCATATAAATATGATGCATTGTGTAGAAAATATGTCATAAAGCTTTTGCCTACGAATCCGTCCGCGATGTAGTCGAAATCAGACACGGATGAGCTTAAAATGAAACTATTCTATGTTACCCATGGTTTAGTACTTCCCATCCTCATCATTATCATTATCAGCCTGATATCGTCCACTGCTGAACATAGGTCTCCCCCAAAGGTTTCTAAAACGTTGTCTTTTGAAGGGGTTTGCCATAGTCATCGCACTTGGCAAGTGAGTAGGTGACCACAGTTAGGTGGTAATTAGTACACAGGTGGTGCTGCTGCCTGACTACCTGCTGTATCCCTTGGTCGCCTTTACGACACCCACGGGATGGTATAGAGTAGCTCTGTTATCCTTTACAACAGAGATATTTTAATATCAATAATAATAATAATATCCTGGGACATTATTTACACACGGCCAATCTGATCCCAAACTAAGCGGAGCTTGTTCTATGGAAACCAGGTAACTGATATACTACGTTTCTTTTGTAAATACATACTTAGATAGATAATTACACCTAGACTCAGGACAAACAGACATGTTCATGCACAGAAATATCTGTCCTGGGTGGGAATTCATATTGCTATGAATGTCTAATATCAATATTGGAATTCGAGAAATAATGTTGCCGCAATAATCACCTCTCTTGAAAGTTAAATACCAGTTATAATATCTTTAATATATTTTTATATATCATTACTCATTACACACAATTTTCTCCATCCATATAACACTTTTCATTTCAGGCTAGGGCTGCCGTATGTGCTATACTGTTTTTTTATACACCATGACCCTATAATACAGAAAGTCCTTTAATATATGGTATAAAAATGAGTAATACTTTTCATATCTGTCTAGGGCTGCCCTGCATTTTAAACACCGTTTATTTATACACTATGACTCTATAATACAGAAAGTCTTATATGTGGTCTAAGAATGTATAACACTTTTATATCGGACTAGGGCTTTTCTAAACGTTGTTTTTTTTTTCATTTATAGGTCATGAATTTAAAGGTCATGTATAGGGTATGAAGAATCTTTATTTGTTCGACGTTGCCAAACTTGTGTAGCGGGATAGGGCCGCGCTGGTTAATAAAATATATTACACTTCGTTCATTTAATAATACCTTAATATAGACAGAACCATTGACAATATGTAGTAAACATATTAGACTTAAACTAGATAATTAAACATAATCTCTTGACAATAACTTGATACGAGCTAGCTAAATATCATTGCTATAATAAAATAAATTTTATAAGTGTTTTCATACAATGTGTACCTACCTAAATATCTATGTTACTAGAAATAATAATGTACAACTATATTACTACAAATATGTTCTGACTATTTAGAAGCGCTTTTTTAAAGTCTACGTGAATAAAAACCTTTTTTATTTTATTTATTTATTTTATTTTATTTCTAAAATACGATTCAATCATATTGAGAGCTAAGAAAATGCGGCGTTATCATAATTCACAGTTTCAATGGTGCTTTATATTAGTAATCGTGGCTTGTATTTTCTTGTTTTTTTATTTAAACTTCAGTACCTACAATGGGTATGTAGATAGGCGGACTTAATTCCAAAGGCATTTTCTACCAGTCAACCTTAGGTTAGTGCCGTGAGATCATAGCAGTTGCACTTAGGTATAATAAAAATATTTACACATTAACAATAATTACGAGCACTTTCTATAATGTATCAATATATATACACTTTTTATATAATGAAAAGTTTAAAGAAAATCGGTTGATGCTTCATTCATAACCTAAATTTATGGGATATCAAAATACATGATATACAATTATTAAGTATTTTAGGTACCTAACTAGGGTTCACCGTCCAAATTGGTTACTCATAATCTTCATTAGATGATGGTGTAAATAAATATAAATAAAACAAGTGAGGGTTATTAGATACCTATAAATGTATTATAAATACAAGTTAATAAAATGATGAGTCACACATCTGTGTCGTGAAAATAGTGTCCATATATTTGTCTTACAAATAATTATATGGTGTGGTACCGACCCTAATGTTACATAGTTGCTTGTTTGTAGTAAACTATACACTAATCGCCCCATTCATTACTGAGAAGAAAGTCGTATTATAATATTCAACTACAAAGAAATTACCGCAATTTTATTGAGAATCGAACTATGCGCGCCGTCCATTTTGTCCCAGCTGAATTATGTGGATAATTTCAGACTTTACACATGTAAATAAAGACCTTACCTACTTACGATAAGGTTTATTATATACCGTGTTTTACTGCGCATAATATAAGGAAAGGTTAGAATACAAGCGGTTTAAGGACATTGGATAGGCTGAATGTGTGTAAAACACATTTTTCTTTTAGTACGAGTACAAAAATGGGCGGGCTGCGGTAGCATTATGAGAAGTGTCCTCTACTACCACGACGACGTGCAAGCAGCTCCGGGAAAACAGCAATATGTTTGTGGCTCAGTCATTGTGCTGAACTGACAGGAGTCGGCAATAGGGGAGGGAAATCCACAGCCCTCCCAGGGAAAGTGTCCCGACCATCTGGGATATGGCGCAAAAGGTGGGCACCGGAGCAGCATATACGCGTTCCCGGGGCTCGCCCCTTCGGGCGCCAAGAGAAATCGACGGCAGGTTACGTTTAGTCGGTGCGAGTTCGACGTCAAAGAGTGACACTACTTGCGGGTGGCATGCATAGGCATTCCCACTGCTATAACTTGAAAAAAGTACCAAAATGGGCAACATTAATTGAAAATGTAAATAATAGAAAAGTTGTGCAATAAATTCTCACTTCGGCTATTCGATAAGTAAACAATTTGACGTAACCACCGTAAAATGTGATAACCGTATTAACTCATTAGTGTTATTAACTTATTATCATAAGTTATGCAAAGGATATAGATAAACTAATAATGTCCTCCTAGTCAAATTTCAGCGTCGTCGGCCAGTCTCCATGGAGACTAGCCTTCTGCTATTAAAATATATGAAAGTGTCTATTGTTACATTATATATAGTGTTCGTAACTATTATATTTTATAATTAGAGGTAATAAGTAAATACATTTACTTACAATTACAATTACATCTAATAAATAAAAATAAATAAAAAAGGTTTTTATTCACGTAGACTTTAAAAAAGCGCTTGTAAATAGTCAGAACATGTTTGTAGTAATATAGTTGTATACATTAGATATTATTTCTAGTAACATAGATATTTAGGTACATCTTGTATGAAAACATTTATAAAATTTATTTTATTACAGAAATGATATTTAGCTAGCTCGTATCAAGTTATTGTCAAGAGATTATGTTTAATTATCTAGTTTAAGACAGATAATTATCTAGTTTAGATCAGACAACCGATCGAGCATATATTGTGTTTGCCTACTAAATAATTACTCTAATTGGACCAAATCACGTGTTCATGCCCGCTTGAGTATGTTTCGCCGGACCGTCTCAACTGGGTCGTGTTGAAACTGGTTGTAGATGAACCCACTGAGTTTGTTTCGCTGGGTCTTCTCATTTGGGGCGCATTGGATCCGGTGGTAGCATTAAAGCGCGACCGTCGTTATTAACACAAGGTCCGTCATAATAATAATACCTTAATATAGACAGCACCATTGACAATATGTAGTAAAAATATTAGACTTAAACTAGATAATTAAACATAATCTCTTGACAATAACTTGATACGAGCTTGCTAAATATCATTGCTATAATAAAATAAATTTTATAAATGTTTTCATACAATGTGTACCTAAACATCTATGTTACTAGAAATAATAATGTATACAACTATATTACTACAAACATGTTCTGACTATTTACAAGCGCTTTTTTAAAGTCTACGTGAATAAAAACCTTTTTTATTTTATTTTATTTACTTTTCAAGTAGCGAAATACATTTTAAGCTACGTCCGGCTAAACCTAATGCGTAATTAGTATATCTGATTGGGTGATAAGTTATGTGATGTGCATTGAAAAATATCCCCCTAAAGTTACGCTCCAGATGAATTGTTGGCATACGTTATATAGTAATTTTCATTTAGTTATTTGAAGGTGAACCAACAGCTTTTGTATATAACACTTTAAATAACGGTAGGTAACAATTACTTAAAGGCTTATACAATTTCTTTAATCTCTCTGCGCTACCCTAAGGTTGACTGGTAGAAAATGCCTCAACAGAGACTAGTATTTTGCGCGTGACATATTACATGGTGCGCAAGTGGGTGCGCAAACACAGAGGACCTTTCTATTCCATCACTGTCATGATGTGATGAGACGAATATCGACACAACCCGAAAGAGGTCAGGAGCATGGGAGTGTAAATATTGCCAACTTCCAGACTACGGGCTGATAATGGGAAATATTTATTTACAGAAGAATTCCAATATAAGATTTTGGCCCCTCCATGGATTTAAACCTAGGACACCATTATCTTAGATTGAACTCGCTACCATTAGACCAACGAGGCACTCAAATATATATACTGTCGAAACATAACATAACTTCACTTTATAAGTATAAGATTATCATTATTTCAGTAAAGCTTTATAGAGTATTAAAACTTTAGTCCCAAACAAGGCATTGTGCCTCTATCTTGGGTACCAATCACATGAGTTATACTTATTATATATAGGTTAACATGAACAAGACTCATAAATGAAAAAATATTAACATTATATAATAATATATATAAGCAAACTATTTATATGCTGAAGTATGTATGCGATGTATGAAGGTATAATAGAAAACCCAACCCATTTGAGTCGATTTTCATAGAGTCAGCAGTAAAAATCTGTCCTGACCTTACGTCTATATATGTCCCCACGCATATATAAATGCTCTTGTACCTATTAATACTGAGTGACTCAGTTGGTAATGAACCTACTTTCTGATTCAAAGGTTGCGGGTTTGATCCTAGCGCAAAACAAATATTTGTGTTCTAAACATATATTTTCGTCTAAATCAAAAGTTGCCTATACTGGTGAGCATAATAAACGAGACAAAATAGGTGTGCAAGGATTGTGACAAACGGAAATCCGTTGTCTCTGCCGACCCCTGTGGGAAACAGGCGTGAGTATATGTAATTATGTATATACTAGCAGTGCCCTGCGGTTTTACCTGCGTTAAACTTCATAAATTATAGCCTATGTATTATTCGGATATATAAACTATATTACTATAAACTTTCAACAAAATACGTTCGGTAGTTTTTGCGTGAAAGTGTAACATACATCCATACTCACAAACTTTAGCATTTATAACATTAGGAAGATTTACAAAAAATAACTGTTTTTGGTATCCATACTACAAGCTTCACCTAAATTAGGATTGAGTCTTAGGTACAAGAATTTTTTTTTTATATTTAGCATATGATAATTGTATTGTTATATATAGCCCAAATTTATATTTTTCTGCCAGGTTACCATTAAGAACGGAGTCCTACAAAAATGCACGCTAACTACAGTTTCCCATCCAAAACCGAGCAAGTGGAATGCCGGTGTTGTGGTCAGACTAGTCGTTTGGAATTTGTACAGCTTCTGACGACCGCTCATAAGCCTAACGAGGATGCCATAGATCTTTAAATGATACAGCTACCGAACTGGTTTAACTTGGGAATGAGAAGGTGACTTGATTGTTGACCTGTCAGCAGTCACTCAAATTATATAGCTTCATTATCAATGCCAAAACCCGTATGGAAAGTGAACTGCCAATTGCTTCCAAATAACAAAATCGATAGTTTTTTTCTATGGCGTGCAATAAAGAGTATTTATCTTATCTGCAGTTTGTTCTTGAAACCAAAAATAATTGAATTTACATAATGAATTAAGCAAAAAGCCAAGTTTTACTGAAATATTTTAAGACTCAGTAAATCTCAATGTTAGAAACATTGAGATTTAGAGAGTCTAGAATTAACAAAATCAAAAAAACGAGCGCTTTGCGTATATTGTACGGGAAAATTAATAGGCCTAAATAATTCTGCCCACAATCAGACCTATTGTAAATTACGGCAGATTCCATAAGCCTGGACATTTAATTGTGTGAACCTGTAACTCTACGGCATTACCGCTAATATGACGTTAATTTCACCGAACAATTTACGGCAAAGTACTCGGTTTGTTTGGTTTAGTTAATTCTAGACTCTCTAAATCTCAATATTTCTAAATAAGCCTTAATACTTCCGCCTACAATGGGACCTAACGTAAATTACGGCAGAGTCCATAAACCTGGACATTTAATTATACACATCTGGTATGTGTGAACCTGTAGCTTTGCGGCATTACCGCTAATATGACGTTAATTTTACCGAACAATTTACGTCAAAATGCTCAGTTTTGTTTAGTTTAGTTATTTCTAGACTCTCTAAATCTCAATATTTCCAAAAAGGCCTAAATAGTTCCGCCCACAATGGGACCTAACGTAAATGACGGCAGCGTCTATAAACCTGGACATTTAATTGTATACATCTGGTATGTATGAACCTGTAGCTTTGCGGCATTACCGCTAATATGACGTTAATTTTACCGTACAATTTACGGCAAAGTACTCGGGTTTTTTGGCTTAGCTAATTCTAGACTCTCTAAATCTCAATATTTCCAAAAAGACCTAAATAGTTCCGCCCACAATGGGACCTAACGTAAATGACGGCAGAGTCTATAAACTTGGACATTTAATTGTATACATCTGGTATGTGTGAACCTGTAGCTCTGCGGCATTACCGCTAATATGACGTTAATTTTACCGTACAATTTACGGCAAAGTGCTCAGATTGTTTGGTTTAGTTATGAGATACGTTTGTTAAGGTTATTGGTTGCAAGTTTGTCGCATACTTAAGTGTATGTTAAGTGTTTTATCATAGAACATGAAAGAAACTTGATACAAATGAACTTAAATGTATTTGCATGTTGACGATTAAATATAAGAAAGAGTCATTATGCCAGCCGAATGACGTACACTGCTGGACAAAGACCTACCCAAGAGATTTCCACGATTCAGTTGTGACTCTCATTTAGAGGGATATGCCATAATCGTCACGCTTGGCAGACGGGTTGGTGATCATAGTATCAAAGTGTCATTGGTCAAAGTACGCAGAGAGACGGTACTGCTCGATTTCTGGGAGATATTCCCTCGAATCTACTTCTACGCCCTGTATGGCATGAAATGGGGGTGGGGGGACGAGGGGCTGATTTTTTTTCCAATAGACAGTGTGAGAACTAATAAATATATTGGTACAACTTTTTAGCTTTACAATTAATACATAATATTAAAAACACACACTGATAATTAAAATATACTTAATCAAAATTCATGTCAAGTTACTTATCTATTCTGTGGTCTATCTATTTGTGAGTGTTGGTTCACCTGTTATTGGCAATTATATAAGCCTATAAGTAATTGTTACCTACCGTTATTTAAAGTGTTATATACAAAAGCTGTGGGTTCACCTTCAAATAACTAAATGAAAATTACTATATCGACGTATGCCAACAATTCATCTGGAGCGTCCCTTTAGGGGGATATTTTTCAATGCACATCACATAACTTATCACCCAATGAGATATACTAATTACGCATTAGGTTAAGCCGGACGGAGTAAATAAAATAAAAATGGTTTTTATTCACGAAGACTTTAAAAACCGCTTGTAAATAGTCAGAACATTTTTGTAGTAATACAGTTATTATTTCTAGTTACTTATTACAGATATTTAGGTACAAGGAATGTTAAAACATTTATACATATTATTTTATAAGGGTAGTGATAATTCGCTAGCTTGTATTAAGTTATTGTCAAGGTAGATTAGGTTACGTTAAAACTGCGACCATACGCCAGATACAGATTTTTTTCCGAAAACAATTCACTTGGAAATAGATAACAATGCATCGTGAACTTATTTTAATTTGTAGTATTTTTTGTAGGATTAGTAGGAAAGCTTTGGATTAGCAGTATATCTGACGATACATCTGAATCAAATGCCAGCGTGTTAGTTGTCCCAAGATATTCATTTATTAATAATTAGCTCAGTACAGGAGCTTTTCATCTTGTGACACATCTTATTTAAGTATATTTTCCTCATGTAATGTCTCTTCAAATACTTTGTTTGACCTGTCACTATCTCAGTTTATAACTAAAGTAAATGCATAATATTCTGTGACTCATTTGTTGTTGATATTATTTTACTTGCTTACACTTGCTTGTTTGTTTATGCTAGTTTTGTGCGAGTACGCATTTTATTGTGATTGTCCAGTCTGCTCCTAAATGAGTTCACTGAGGGCAAACTTATTACAATTCATGGTAGTTTATTTGAATCTTCCTCCTTCAAACTATTTCCGTGAATTTACTTTACTTTATCGTATGGACAGTGGTTACCGTAGTGTCTGGTTGTTCAAGCAGTCCAGTAGATCTCTGACATGGTTTAATAACTGTCGTCTAACGACTACAGCCGGGGGCGACAGCTTAGCGTACCCTCCGAAGCACGGAGGCGCTCAGAAATTAAACAACTTTGGCGGTCACCCATCTATAGAATAACCGCGTGATTATGTGCTTAACCTCGCCAATCACTTAGGCACCGTGCGGAGCAATGCCTGATAAGGTAGCTTAAGAGAAAATCTGTTGAAATCCTTTTTAATAAATTCCCATCAACCTACAAGGAAGTAAGTTAACAAATATTCATATATTCGTTAGTTTACATACATGCACTAACTTTGTTGCGGCTAGGCGGCAGGTGTGACGTCTGTCAGTGCGCCCGCGCCGTGACAAGGTTAGTTCGTATAGCGGTGCACGGCTGCATTCTTTAGAAGACTCACGCGGTTCGAGATAAGCAAAGTTGGAAGAAAATTTGTGAGCACTTACAGTTTCAGATGCATTATTTAATGCAATAATAATATTTTGGCTTAGAATGTAAGTTTTAGTTCGCCATCAAACAAAAAAACTTATATGTGTGAATGGTACTACCAGAAGGGGAAGACCTCGTAGAACATTTTATGATCTTAGATGTTCTCAAGACAGGCCAGGCCAGAAGTACCTTAAGCCGGCGTTTATGTATGAATAATATAATGATAGTAAACGAGGCAAAAGAGATGTGCAAAAATGGTGCCAAATAGAAATCCGTTGTCTCTGCCTACCCCTCTGGGAAGCAAGTCTATGTACGTATGTATACATTAAACCAATGGTAAACCTTCAAATAATATTCATATGGCATTTGTCCATCAGTGGTCGCCTTCTGGCTTACACGATGATGATGATGACCTAAGCATCTAAATTCTAAGAGCCAGAAATATATATTTTAATTTCTGATTTATCTTATATTTACATTTATCCGCATATTATAACAGGATATAATTATTTACCGCCCTCTAGGAAAACCCATGTTGTATTTTTTTTACGCTCGTTCGATTTGGGGAGTTAATCTGTAACGAGAGCGTTACGAAAAGTGAGAGCGTGCGAGGCAAACGGCCATTGAGAGGAAGATACTGAATATAGAAAGAGAGAGAATTACATTTAGAGTACGCGCACACAATTTCTTTCTCTCTTTTTCTCATAGCCAGTTTTCAGTCATAATGCTAAAATATAGTGGTTAAACATCTATTTTAATTATTTACCACTGTTATTCTAAGATTCAATAATCTTTATATGGTCATAACTAGAGGTGGGCTACGACAAGTCTATTAATTAGCCGACGAGGGAGCAACTCTATCATTCAAGTTGAGCGAATACGGCGCCATTCGACCTAAGACATGTCCGATTTATGACGTTGTATTATTTATAATGTAAACTAATTTAAATCTAAACTAGTTCAATTTTTATGGTTCAGCATACCTTTTGATACACGCATGGGTAGTTTTATATATATGTGCGTATTTGTATTTATACGTAATAAGCATTTTTAATCGAATCATTACGGAAGTTATTGTCCAGAATTTACCACCGAATATTTCTTATTTTGTTCCGTAGTCTAGTGGGATTACTCTTATTTGTCTAAAGTAATTTGTTCCACTATCACCATTATTAAATACAGCTTCTCATCATCCAAAAGTTGTCTGAAAGAACGATTTCTTTCCGCCAATTTGCCTTATTCAATTTTAAACGTAAACAATGAGATGATTTTATAATTTATTAAAAGAAATTTTATCAAAGAACAGCTCGTGACCACGAAGCAGAAGACGCAGCGTCGGCAGGCGCCCTACAAGATAGACCGATGATCTTGATAGGGTGGCTGGAAACCGCTTGATGCGAGTAGCCCAAAACCGGCAACTGTGGAGATCCTTGGGGGAGGCCTTTGTCCAACTGAGCGCGTATTTTGGCTGATATGATGATGATGTATGAATATGGCAATATTTACATTAACACATTAATTGACTGATGATTTGTAAGTTGGTGAATTTATTTAGTAAATTAGTTCTTCACAAGTTACTATATATTAATGTTACTAGTTGTATTCATATAATAATATTCTATTGCCAAGTCGAGAAAATAAGAAGTTCTTGTAGCTCTTAAGATATGGCGTGTAAGCCGTTGGCCGTAGAAAGTAGCGGGATGCTAATGGGGGGCTTTACCACATAGCATGTGGTTAGTCGTATGAGGTAATGCTTCATGGTAATTTTAAGATGGCAACCGTATTACAATTTTTTGAGCCAATTTTATTACAGCTTAACAGCTCGCGAGCCTACTCTGCAATAATAGCTGATGGAGGTTCGATTCCTGCCGAATTATTTAATTAATAAAGGTACGGTTTACCTTTTTATACTTTTGCAGGTGTTATCGATATGAGTCGGCGATCATTCTTCGGAAAACAAAGTTGATGGATAATGCAATAACATGGATGGATAATACATCCTTCAAAGGAGTGTTCGAAAGGGTATCCAAAATTTGATCTGCCATGGTGTATCTCTCGTAGCTTAACGGCAGAGTGCCTTACCCCGGATTGTTGAGAGTAATTAAATTACATTCATTTTTGAGGTTCATCAAAATTGAAGCTCAAAAATGAATGTAATTTAATTACTCTCAACAATCCGGGGTAAGGCACTCTGCCGTTAAGCTACCAGCGATACACAATGGTTTTGGATTTCTATAGGATGTGTGATCGTTCAAATGCAATTATGAACATATTATACAAACATTCTCCACAAGATTTTTAGATTGGGAACTCGTAAATTTGATCTACAGGTAGGTAATATTTGTAGCTCATCTGTTAAGTTACTGCGCGTACCCTATATTTATCAGTTCCTAAATTTAAGTTTACGCTTGCATTGCGCCAAATGTTATAAAACTAATATTTATTTTTATTGGGATAAGCTTTCCATTTATTTGCTACCATTAATATTTCGATATATTCATTTATCGTCCAAACGGGAAGTTAAATTGTATTAATTTAGTTGCGTGCAAATCGACCCTCGGTGAGCAGAATCTTGCATCTACGCCTGCTTAATTAAGCTAAAATCTAATTATCATTTCACCAGACATGTAGATTACCTCAGACTATTTATATCTCAAAGTTTACTTATAACCCGAGAGCGCTTCCAAACTAAGTAGAGACCACATTCTGCGTAGAAGTTTCGCTTAAAATTCAAATCTGTACAGCATAAATTCAAGACAATTAATACCAATATATTGTAAAATTAATTGGCACGAGATAAAATGTAAATGTTCGCGGTACTTTGTTCGTAATCTACATAAACATATGATAATAGGAACAGCCTCCGTCTTGAAATTACTGGTTATAGGCGTATAGATCTATAGATAATCTCCTCGATTCTATCCAATACCGTCACCGTAGCCTAGTTGGTAGTGCTCCTGCCTACGAAGCTGTTGGTCCCGGGTTCGAATCCCGGTAAATGCAAATATTTGTGTGATGAGTATGAATATTTGTTTCTGAGTCATGGATGTTTTCCATGTATATAAGTATTTATCTATCCATATAAGTATGTATATCGTCGCCGTAATCGGAGACGTACTTAAGAAAGGTCAAGTCAGAAGGACCCTAAACCGGCGAGCTTCATACATGAAGAATATAATGTCAGTAAACGAAGCGAAAGAGGTATGCAAGGATCGTGACAAATGGAAGTCCGTTGTCTCTGCCTACCCCTCTGGGAAACAGGCGTGAGTCTATGTATGTATCGTCGCCTGGTACCCATAACAAGCTTTGCTTAGTTTGGGGCTAGGACGATCTGAATGACATTGTCCCTAGATATTATTATTATATTAATATCATTCCATTTCTTACTAACATAGCCCTTATGTTCCGTACCGATGGGAAAATGAAACGTAATGACAGTTGGGTTTTGACATTGACAAGTAACGGGTCTTCTTGTCGCTTGGAAGCCCGCGAGCTTGCATTGTTGGAGATTAATAAGTTGTATATATTAATTGACTATTGGCATGGTTGGTAGATACGCTGCCTTTCACGCCCCAGGTCGTGGGTTCGATTCCAATCCAGGACAGGATATACAGGAACATGTCTGTTTGTCCTAAGTCTGAGTGTAATTATCTATATATCTAAGTATGTATTTACAAGATTGAAAAGTAGTACATGTAACATCTCAGTTATCTACCTTCCATGTACAAGCTCTTCTTAGTTGATGATTTAAGTTAATAAACATAGAAAGAAAGTTACGTTTCGTATATTACTGTAGGAGCAGGAGAGAGAGGTATGAGCACACATTTCCTTTCTCGCTTTCTCTCATCTCAGTCAGTTACGATTGTACTTCAGTCATGTGATCTAAAGTACAAACATTATTTTTATTTATCTTATAAAAAGTGTTGCAAGTCTATTGCACAAATTATCATATGCTAAGATATTAAATAATTCAATAGAAAAAAAGCGCATCTAATGCCCTTAAATTAAGTTTTGATAAAAAATAAAGCAAAATAAATCAAAAGCAAAAATAATACATCAAAAGACGTAAAAATTATAACTATTATGTTTTATATAATAACACTTTTGTTCCTAAGATAAAATAACTTATTCTAATTTACTTACGGTACGTAGCGAAGAATATTCAAATAATTACCTGCAAACAAAAAAAATAGTAATTTAAGTATAATTACTTTCACATATTTTGTATTAAAAGTAATCAGTTGCATAATTATATAAATTAATAACTTCACTATCTTAATTAACTATATCTCAAATAATTATAAGCAATGTACAGCAAGCAGTAGATTTTAATTAATTACAATGTTGATACGTTGACAGTTGTAGATTGCTAGGACCGCGTAGCCATTTTGATTCTTATATTTGATTCTTTTTATCTGTGCTGAAATATTAGATTAAATTCCAATTAAATATTATTAGTTATTACACAATTCTAATCAATATAAACTAATATAACTTTAATATTATCGCATTTCTTTATGACATTGCTGTTTTGAAAAGATCAGTGCTTATTCAGGACAGTTTTAAAAGTAATTTAGTATGTATCTGGGACAAACAAAATACCTGCTACCTGCTGCGTGGTCTGGATATAGTTTAATAAGGGCCTATCTAAAAAGGAAAAGGACATGTCCCCACGCTGGATCATAGCCGTTATATTTTCATAGTGATATCACCTTAGTCAGTATTATTATTAATAATAATATATGTTTTATTATTATTTCTTATTTATAACACTGACGTAAGGAGATATCTTACATATCGTCTTATTATTTATTTTTTTTCACTTTTTTAATTAAATATTTTATATATACAAAATAACATTTAAAAATATAAAATCTTGAACCGGCAGCTGGAACAATGTCCACGAAGCCGCAGGTTACAGTTCTAGAGACAGGAGCCTCCTGATAATTGGACCCATATTGAAAAGCACTGCCTTATGAATCATTATTACGACGGGCCAGTTGGCGTGGTTGGCAGATACTTGCTTTACACGCCGCAGGTCGTGGGTGCGATTCCTACCCAGGACAGATATTTGTGAGCATGAACATGTCAGTTTGGCTTAAGTCTGGGTGTTATTATCTATATGAGTATGTATTTACAAAAGTAGTATATGCAGTATTCCCTTCCCGCTACGCTACGGCTCAGTGCGTCGGAGGTTCGCTGTGAAATAATATTATTTTTCTGCTATTTCGTGATTGTTTTGTGACCTGTGTTTTGTTTCTAGCTTTAGTGTTAGTGCTAAATACTACAATCTGTAAGTTTTTTAAGTGTTTTAATAAGTAATATCTGGATTTTTGTTCAAATTATCATTCGGTGAGTAAGTTTAACTTTTTTTTCTTGTGAGGGTACCGCGTCATAGTCTCAGTTGGGGTACCACAGGGGAGTATACTCGGACCCACATTATTCCTCCTATATATCAATGATTTGTGCAAGATGACGCTTAAAAACTGTAACATATTCACATATGCGGATGATACTGCGTTATTAGTATATGGAAAAAACTGGCTAGAAGCAAAGCTTCATGCCGAGACTGCTCTGGGTGAAGTTACGAGGTGGCTAGCAACAAACTTATTAACTCTTAACGTTGAAAAGACTAAATTCATGCGTTTCTATCTACCAAATAGCGCTAAACCCCCGAGTGGCACAGAAAATCTCGTCGTCCATCAACACAGGGGAGTAAATTGTAGTAACCTCACTTGTTCCTGTCCCGCTATTGCTAATGTTGATAGCTTACGATATCTAGGTGTACTTGTTGATGAACGGCTAGATTGGCAACCTCAAGTTGATGCACTAACTGCAAGAGTAAGAAGATTGGTATATATTTTTAAGAATTTGCGCTGCTCGGCAAGCCGGACTGTCATGCAATATATTTATAAAGGTCTATGCCAATCAATATTAAGTTATTGTATCCCAGTGTGGGGTGGAACATATAGGACTAAGTTTCTTCAATTAGAGAGAGCTCAAAGGTTATTGCTCAAAGTGATGAATTATAAGCCTCGTATGTTTCCAACAAAACAATTGTATGAGGAATGTCAGGTTTTAACCGTAAGGCAAATTTTTATTCTACGATCTGTACTGCGTCATCATTTCCATACACCTATAGTGCCTGAACTATTGCGTAAAAGAGGAGGTTCAGTCATTTGCCAGCCGATAAAAAGTAGGACGTCTTTCGCACATAGACAACAGAAGGCCATGAGTACTAGATTATACAATTATTTAAATAAGAAAATATCAATATATACATTAAACAAACACGAAATCAAAAAAAAACTTAATTGTTGGTTACAAAGGTTGACTTATGATGAAACAGAAGGATTAATAGCTGTAATAAACTAAAGAAAAACTAGATGTACCAAGTGTGTATAATATAAGTTTTTGGATTGAACTAATTTAAATACGATATATTATTATCGACGAATATTCCCAGATAAACAAACGACAGCACACAGTAAATATAAATATATATATTAAAAATGAGAACCAGAGGTTTCCAGAATACGAGTAAATCTCAGTTTGGAAGCCAGTGCGCAATTTGTTTAATTTATTACTGTAAAATACTGTAAAAGAGACATAACAATTTAATTTAATTTAATTATAGTTGAACTAAACTGTCCAATATGATGGACCAATGTCACATCGCTGCATATGTCGCTTGGGTACTTGTGCATATCTTTGTACCGATCACTCAATAAAGTCAACTGTACGCACCTATTTGCCCAACTGTACGCACCTATTATTGTTATAATGTTATGTTATGAAATAAGTATAATTGTATTTTATTTTTCTAGAACAAATAAACATTATTATTATAGTTACTTGTTATCGTGCTAAATTAGTTATCGTGCTGTTTACATTAAAGCGCTTGCTTATTTCGTGTGAATAACATGTCAAAAATGAATGATGTCCTCCCCGATAGAGGGCGAAACGTATTTGGGAGAAGTAAACAGACTCCCAGAACGCCCCCTTCAGGCTTCAACAAGCGAGTGTTAGACGATGCGTCACCGACGTTTTGTACTCCCGATGGTCAACAGGAATCGGACATAAAACGTTTTCGGGGATCTCAATCCGATTATTCGTCTTCATTAAATATTAGCGATACAAACAGTGCGGAATATAATTATTGCGATCTAGTGACACAAGCTTCCGTTTATCTGTCAAAGGTTAACGAATTAGTCAGTGATTCCAACTCGGGTATGAATATCGCGAATAAGCTGTCGGTGATGGATTGTACGCAGCGCTTTACCAGTATTATTTCATTACTTGCGCTTAAATCTTCATGCAATGAAACTAAATCGGCGAACGCAGAACGTCAGTTAGATCTTTGCGTAAATAAAACCAATTCTGAGATTCCTACGTACGCGGAACAATTAAAACTGCGTTTACCGAAAAAAGCCGCCGCCCCCATAGTACAGACGTGAAAACCGGTTCCTTCAATTATTGCGTATCCCACCGCTGAGCGATCAGCGGAGTACGCGACTTCGTCGGCGACCAAGGAAGCGCTTATGAAGGCTATAAAACCCGCGGACGACGGTTTTCAAATAGTAGGCGTTAAAAAAACTTCCAATTCTGGCGTTGTATTCCGAGTGGCAAATGAAACCCAACTCAATAAAATTCGCTCTGTCGAGGCCATTCGTTCAGCGGGTTTAAAACTTCAAACTCCATCCGGGCGACGACCGCGCATACTTATAAAAGAGGTCGTCAATGGATGACCAGGTCTTTTTAACGGCGTTATACAGGCAAAATATCAAAGATAGTGATCTTAAAGTCAGCGAAGACGATTTTACGTCTAAAACAAAAATTGTGCGCAAGCGTAACGTAGCTAATGGGCGCAAGTGGGTGGGAATTGAGCTCGAACCGGAGATTAGAAAACATTTAGTCAGCACTAAAGAAAAACTTTTCATCGACTGGGCTACATGCCGCTTTATTGATGATTTAGAGGTAGTTCGGTGTTTAAACTGCCAGCAATATGGGCATGTTTTCAAGTACTGTAGTAATAAATTACCTACCTGTGCCTTATGCGTAGAAGCACATCCCACAAAATCATGTAAGCACCACAATGACCCAGAATTTAAACCAGTTTGTGCATCGTGTAAAACATATAAAAAACCTCACGACCACAAATGCGGCTCGGACAACTGCCCCACATTTAAGCATAAACTTGAGCAGTTAGTGCTAACTACCAAATATTAATATGGCTTACTTAAAAATAGGGCAGCTAAATCTTCACAACGATAGGGTTGCGACATCAGAGTTGGAAACTTTAGTCAATGAATACAACTTAGATATAGTGCTTGTACAAGAACAATATCAATATGCGCGTTTAAAAAATAAATTGGTGCAGCTAGACAACAAATCACGGGCTGCTATTTACGTAACGCGTACTAATTTTACGGTAAGCGCTATGCGAAACCTCATGACGTCACACTGTGCTGTCGCTGAAATATCATCCCCATCCTGGAAAGTTTACGTAGTGAGCTGTTATTTTCAGTATTCAGATCCTGTTGGTCCCCATTTACATCACTTGCGCCATGTTTATATGTCCCTCAAAGGACACAAAATTATTATTGGCGCAGATGTTAACGCATCCTCTACGTTATGGTATGGCAAATACCGTTCAAGCGATACAGAACGGCGGAACGCCGTCGAAGATTTCGTCGCTGAGATGAATCTATCAATACATAACACTCCCGATGCACCGCCTACTTATTGTAGCCCTACTGGCGAATCTTTTATTGACGTCACTTTTTCAAGCTCAGACGTCCGAATAGATGGATGGCGTGTTTTGCCTGACGCTTCATCCAGTGATCACCGCTTAATCGTGTACGAGTTTGTTCCTCGGTTGGCACAAAGACCTACGGCTATTTACGGTAACTATAGATATCGGCTCAAAGGGGCCGATTGGGATTTTTTCAGAGCTCTTTTTGCCGCGCATGCCAGGGATTTCACCCGGGATGAACTAACAACAGAGGAATGTGCTGTAATGATGTCGGACACTTTTACCTACTGTGCCGATATTGCCATAGGCCGCGTCCCTATCACTAATATTCGAAGATGCGATTGGTGGAATAACTACTTAATTAAAGTTCGATGTGAATTTCGGAGAACACGTAAAAAATATAATAAACTAAAAAAACGTAAAATTGTAGGCGATGTTTTAAATTGCATATATAAATCTCAAAATAGCTCGTTCACGTTACCGCTAGTCAATAGAGAAATCCAAAGGCAATCTTATTAGAAAAATAGTCGATAAATTAGATAAAGAAGGCCCGTGGTCGCCCCTATAGCATGAGTTTAAAGCAAATAGGTCTATAGATTTAGTTTATATTCAAAACATAAAAATCAATAATACCTACACCAGTGGCATAGAGGAGACCACGGAATCCTTACTTAATTCGCTCATACCTGATGATAGTTCCTTGAACGATAATGACTACCATAAGCAGATTAGACAGTGGGCAAACAATCCACCCGCTACCTATATGTCTAGTCTTCCTACAATTAATGAGTTTATGAATACTGTGAAATCGCTACCTGTTAACAAAGCTTCAGGTGAAGATAAATTATCCAACAAAATGATAATAGAAGCCACAAAACAATCCGGTGATTCAATACTAAAAGTTTTTAATCGTTGCATATCTCAAGGGACTTTTCCGCGTTCTTGGCGCAGCGGTTTTATTCGTATTATACCAAAAAATGGCGATAAACTGCCTGAAGACCCTAAGTCATACCGACCAATAACGTTACTGCCTTCCTTAGGCAAGCTTCTAGAACGACTTATTGTACCGCGATTGCTGCCGGGAGGACCAAAATTTCACGGAAATAAATTTGGTTTTACTGCGGGTAAATCGACAGTGGACGCAGCTATCTCAGTGAGGAAAGCTGTAAACTCGTCCGAATGTAAATGCGTTTTGGCCATATTCCTAGATATTTCAGGGGCGTTTGATAATACTTGGTGGCCAATTTTGTTACAAAAACTTAAGTTACGCGGTTGTTACAGTAATATATATTCGATAATCACATCTTATTTCGTACATGGCTCTGCAACTCTTAAGCTTGGTCACTTCAGAGTCACTAAATCGTTAACCATGGGTTGCCCCCAGGGCTCAGTGCTCGCACCGTATCTCTGGAACTTGGGTTTTGATGACTTCTTGACATTACCCTTGCCATCACGCTGCTCTCTAACGGCATATGCCGACGATGGCCTCTTACTTATACAGGGTAACTCCAGGAGAGAGTTGGAAAATCTGGCTCAAACTTGCTTAAGTATGATAAGTGAATGGGGTAAAAGAAATCGCCTTACATTTGCTCCTCATAAAACCTACCAACTCCTTCTTAAAGGTGAACTAAAATCCCCCCCGGGCGTAAAACTTAATAATGTTACTGTAAAACGCAAAATATCAACCTGTTATTTGGGTTTAGTTTTAGAAAAGAATTTCTCGTTTATAGAACATATTAAATCAGTTGGGGAAAAAGCTAAGCGAAACTTTTTTGCACTTACAAGGATATCGACGGCAACCTGGGGCCTCTCTTTTAATACTCTTAAAATCATTTACGGGGCAACCTATCTTGGGTGTATATGCTACGGCTCGCCTGTGTGGGCTGATAGGGCTACCATCGGAGCTGCTCGCCGTAAATTACTACAAAGCCAGAGGTTGGCGTTGATATTTCTGTGTAAAGCCTATAGAACAGTGAGCACAGAGGCCCTACCTGTCCTAGCGGGTGTACTACCGGTTGATCTTGAAGTACAAAGACGAGCAGCAATGTATTATTCTACGCGCGATAATTTAGAAAATGATTTCTTATCATTACGCGACCGTGCGAAAATAACCAGGCTATTTATGCCAATAGCTGACTTAAATAACGAACTACTAAATGAATGGCAATGTAGATGGAATACGTCAACCAAGGGTCGCCATCTGCACCAGTTCTTTCCGGACGTACGCGAACGGTTAAATAAAACTTGGCTAATCATAGACCATTGTGTTGCACAATTTCTTACCGGACACGGCAATTTTAAAAGTAAATTGTATAGTTTCAAATTAGTATCTTCACCAATCTGTCTGTGCTCAACATCCAGTAACGAATATGAACAAACACCACATCCTGTGGGAGTGTGATCTCTGGCAAAATCAGCGTGATATTATGTTAAACAGCTTGCAACCGATATCTGGAGTAGTTTATTATACGGATCTTGTAGCAACAAGGAACAACTTCCGTGCGTTTAAGCGTTTTTGCCATACCTAATATTGGAATCAAATATAACAGCTCACTTAGGACCCTTAAATTGATCCTCGGTGCTTTTGCAGCTGGCTTCTCTAGTTGCAAATCTCTCATTTTATGAGGCTATAGCCTCTTTACATCATTCTGTCTCCCGCTTTGCTCTGGAGGGAAGTGGAACTATTCATTTTCTAACTCCTCCTTTTTTTCTGTTTCTGATTAAATTCGTTGCGGGATCCAAGACAGTTATAGCGATTCCCCGGGACATGCCTGAGCTTCACCGCTCAGTGTCATTTCATTGTGTGCCACTGTTGATCCTGGCTTACAGGAGTTACAGTGGTGGGTAAGAGGGAGGGACTAGTCCCGATAAAAAAAAAATATGCAGTATATCTGGTATCTGGTTTCCATAGTATAAGTTCTGCTTAGTTTGGGATCAGATGGGATGAATAATGTCCCTTCCCACGATATTATAAATATGAATATTTCTGGAACAGACTTGAGGTACTTATCGTGGCTAACATGGTCGAATAAATTATAATATTTGCAATTAAAGAGAGATAAACAAGTAAATAAAATTGTTATCGAAAACCTTCCATAAAACTGCATCGACATGTAAAAATGTTATATATGTATCTCGTTAAGTAAAAACATAAAATATTTAAATTAATGATCTGGATCGTGGACTTTCGAAAATAATTGTTTTAGTGTACTTTCTAGAACGTATTAATATGAAATAATAACTGTGCAAGTTTAAAGTTTATTTCTTACTCACGTATTGCGTGTAAATATTTTCTTTATTATCGAAACAAATTCTTCATCTAATTCAAGATACATGCTCATCTTTTATTCAACTCCAATTATTCTTCGGTATTATTTACAGTCCCCAATATGGACGATGTACTTTTTACATTACATATATAAAACTATACATATTTCTGTTACATATAATTGTTTTATTATTATTTATTTTTAAAACGTTGCCCATAATAAAAATAAACGGTAGAAATATTAAAACCACACTAAAGTACCACTTTTTATAATTATGTCGACAATTATAAATAATTTTTCGTTTGTTCGTTTCTGTGGACTCGAGAAGTGTTTTAGTATTTAATCCCAAATAACAATCATTATATTATTATTGCAACCATAATACATCAAAGAATTTGTATAATAGATATTTCGTTAGTTTGGTATTTCGTTAGTTTAGTATTTAGTTAGATGTAGTAAAATATACATGTACCTACAAACATAAACAGCTGTTTTGACAATAAATTCAAGAAATCAGACTTAGATTAACTAAACCATGACTGTCAAATTAAACTATAATTCTGTATGAGAAATATGAGTCACGATTTAATAATCTCTTTGTGCCTAGAATGAATTTATAGTTAATTTGTACTACTACTTATTCATGTTCTGACTATTTACAAGCCTTTTTAAAGTCTATGTGAATAAAAATAGTTTTTATTTTAATTGATTTATTTACTTTAAGCCTTATATTAAATAGATGTGTAATGTATTGACATAGTACAATAGTTTTAAGTGCCGACGACGTATTGTAAAGTAGGACACTCAATCTCTAGAGGTATTAGTGCCACTACAAAACCAAACTCTTTAAAAAAATATGAAGTCTGCCATATGGAGTCCGTTCTGTTTTTACAGTTATTTATAATTGATTGAATATTTAGGCATACCAAATATTAAACTCCGTTTTTAATAGTAGTTTTATCTCTAACTATAAACCGTGTCTACTATAGCAGTGATCCAAGTCCTACTAAGTAGAACTCCTGTCTAGAAACAAAGTCTAATGTACTAGCCAAAGGCCCGAGGCTAAAGACTGAGCATAACTGGTCCACTCATTGTTAAAAACAATTCATTGTGTCGAAAGTCGCGACACGCCAGCGACTGGCGGCAATTACGTGATTACGACTATTATTGTAAAGATACAAGCATAATGCGAAGAACACACTAGTTCAACGACTTCTTTTCTGTAATACAAAGTCAGCAAAGAAATAGTCAACGACTAGTAGCTTATGTGGGCACAATCACCGGACACTGCACACTAAACAAATACCTCTTCAAGATTGGCGTCACAGATGCCTTTTATGCAGAGGATGCATCCATCTGAAGAAACACCGGCACCTATTGCTACACTGCAATAAAGAATCCTAAACGATTCTAGACACTGCAGGAAGCACTCAAGCCAAGCTATCGAAGCCTCTTCGATTTCTGGATGGAACTGAAATAGTTCGAGTAGCCAAATAAGTGCACGAGCAATGGCCCAATCAGAAGGATAAGTGCGGAAACCAATCGCCCAACTAACTAATTAACTAATGTGGGAACACACGTAGCATAACTCACACGTTACTGTCACTTTCCCCTTCTCCCTCTCTAATGAGCTCCGGAAACCTTCTTCACACACAATATTTACACAAAAATACTTTTATCTTGATTGTATACTTTGTGGTGAGAGGGGTACATCCTTAGACACTTGCTCATAGAGCAAAGACGCACTAGTCTACCTCTCTAGCTTCTCAATTGGATGATGTACGGTAATAATTCTTTTTCAATAGTAATACTACTGAATTTTGTGTAAGTCTGATGTTCTAAAGAGTTGTTATTTATTTGATCAAATAAATAAAATATCTGTTGGTGACTCCATTTTTCTATAATGATTCTTAATAAACAATGTATCATTACTATTCTAAATGATACATTGCTTATAAAAAGTTCATCATAAAAAGATCGTACAAAAATTCTCCCTGATTTATTATATTATGTGCTCCGCGGTTTCTCCCGCATTATAAATTATGTGTATTTGTATGTGTTATTGGGATATATATATAACAAAGTTTCATCAAAACCCGTAGTGTTTGCGGGAAAGAGTAACAAACATTCATACATCCATACCATCCACACTCACAAACTTTCGCATTTATAATATTAGTAGTAAGTAGAATTACATTTGAAGCTTCATAGAATGTGACTTAGTATGTATACATATTAAGTAGATACCACTATTAGTCCAAAGTAATCATATCCCAGATTTCTTACACCATACACTACCCCTACTCATAATTCCATACAATATAGTCCAACTGAACGTTGTCTGGAAGAGATCACTGTTAGCGATAAAGCCGCCTATTGTACCTTATTTTTTAATATTAATTTAATCTTGCACTTAACTTAATGGTGTGTAATAAAGTGTATTTATTTTATCTTTATCTTAAATAATGTAAGATAGAAAGTCAAATCAAATCCTACTAATATTATAAAGGAGAAGGTTTGTGAGAGTGCGTGTGAGTGCGTATGTTGGTTAGTTCTTCACGTCTAAACGGATGGACTGATTTTAATAAAATTTGGTATGGAGTTAGCCAACACCCTGGATTAACACTTAGGCTATAATTTATAAAGATTAACGCGGGCAAAACCACGCGGCACAGCTAGTATATAATAATTTCCAACTAAAGTTCGAATCAACATCGCCACAATTTCTCCCTATAGTAATTTGGCAAAACTATACCACAAAATATGGCCTAGGGGAATTCGGCTAATAGGAAAGTGTGCACTCCGGTTTAGATGGACAAAAACAGTAGTAATAAGAGGCACACGTACGTACAGAACGACAGATTACGCTTAATGATAGTGATTTAGAAGACTACTGCAGCCGTAACATGGTTAACAGACACCTGGCGAATGTATGTCAATTGACATTGCTCATTTTGACATGAAATTGTACAGATTCAATTTAGAGTTTTTGTGCAACCGACTGTTTTGAGCGGAAGTCAGCGGTTAAAGAAATATTTGAATTATATATAGTTATATCATTTATATCATATCAAGACTATGTTAATGTCAGTTGCAGAATTGAGATTATGTTAGATGAAATTGGAGTGTCTCTAACTTTATTTTTGTAATAAATATAGTTTAATGTAAGCGGGTGATATTCGAATTACAACATACACAAAAAACACTTAAGTACTATATTTTCGCTGCATCACCCCAACGTACATTTATATAAATTTCATAATACGCAGAATTGTTGATTAGTGTCAATAGTGAAAAATATATTTCAGATTTATAACCCGTGAAGGTTCAGGATGATCCTTGTCGTGGCAATGCATAACAGAATAGGCTTTTATTGAGAACAGTTTTTTTTTAATTAACGTGGAATTTTGGAGGCTCTAAAACGTTGAAATCGAAAATATATATTAAGTTATACATTGTTCCGGTAATTTACTTAATTATAAATTCTGAGTAGTTTTTTTAGCAAATAAATACCTTGTGACAACATATATCTGGCATCTGATCCCAAACTAGGCAGAGCCTGTACGAGACAACTGATAAACATACTTATATACAGGCTTACTGGGTGAGTCGACCTAGATCCATTATAGGGCTTTAATTTCCATCATTTCTTCAACTTAACCGTTTTCAAGTTATTGGACTTAAAAGTGTTTTTATTCAAAATTTGCCCATTGTTTGTCTATTGTCTCTCTGCATTTCTAAATATATAGATATTATAGATAAAATACACCCAGGCACATAATAAATGATCGTGCCCATCGCCCAAAGATTTGTCCTGGGTGGGGATCGAACCCACAACCTCTGGCCTAGTAGTCAGGTTTACTAGTCACTAGACTAACAAGCCAGTCTAAACAGTCGATTAGATATATACGGCAAATATTCAACCAGTAACAAATTACCATTAGAATGAGGAACTAGCATTTTGTTGTCACAAATTCCACTATAAAGGTGATTCACGCGTGCCATAAGGCCGCGACGAGGCGCGGCTAATCCGCGGTAACGAGCCCGCCAACGCGCACTGTGGACACGCCTTTATTGCATTATGTGCAAGCAACGCTGTGCTTTCATGCACAATTCTCTATGGTCAATATTAAGTTTCCAAATGGGTGTTACAAATAATAAAAGGGGATGGATAATTAGGTGCTGCCAAGTTTTGTAAGATTCATCATCATCTTATTATTATCTGCTGGAAGACGCCCACAGCTGGACAAAGGCCTCCCCATAGAAGGTGATCTTGTGAGGGTCACAGGAAGTAGATGGATACGGATAACGCAAGAAACTTTATAAATAATAGCCTATGTGTTATTCGGATATATAAGCTACATTACTACAAATCAAAATCCATTCAGAAGCTTTTGCACGAAAGAGTCACAAACATACACACTCACAAACATACACACTCACAAACTTTCGCCTTTATAATATTAGCGTGATTCTCATAAATTTAGTAATGTCCTTCTTACCGAATTTCAGCCATGGCGGCCAGTCTCAATAGTGCTGAGATTGCTGAGAAATTTTTCTTTTTACAGAAAAGTCCCAAAACCACTTTTGGCTCCACCTGGGATTTGAACCCAGGACCTCGTTCTTTGCGGGTGAACACGCTACTGCTAGACCAACGAGGTAGTCATAAATTTGAGGTTCATCAAACCGATTCGCACCGCCACGTTTCCAAGATTAATGCTCACAAGGAAACGAAGAGGCTTCAATATGAAAATGTATAACAGAATTGATCGGGCACGGCTCTTTGAATAAATCGCTATAAGGGCTAGTCGTCACAGTTCACACTTGACGTGCCACTTCGTAATCACACAGAACTAATGCGAATGAGCTCGTAAACGAAAATCACCTTTATTTTGTATAGCCAGGTTTTGTTATTTAATTTGAATTAGAAATAGAATAGAGATGTAGCTTAATAAGTTAGAATTTTAGTTATTCAGTTAAGTATTTACTTCATTAGTAGTCTGCAAAAATATTTATAGAATGCAAACTTTGCATTGCTGCCATTTTTAAGAGGAGTCTTTTTAAAGTCATTCAGTCATATATTGATGTCCTTTTAACTACATTTGTATTTGTTTGTAAAAGTTTTACTCTATATGCTTTTATAAGTGACTTTAGGTAAGCTTAATTTAGGTAAGTACTCAATCCCTATATATACTAGTGCCACAACAAAACCAAACTCTTTTGTAATATGCTCAAAAATACACAAAAATAAGAAAAAAATTAGTTCTAAACGGTTGCCATACGAAGTCCATTCTGTTTTTAACAGTTATTTATAATTGATTGAATATTTAGGCAAACCAAATATTAAACTACGTTTTTAATACTAGTTTTATCTATATATATATATATACCCCTATATTTTTGTCACTTGCTTTTCGACTAGTGATAATTAGATTAGGAGTTTAAGTCAAAATCTCAGAAATACACCGTTAGTGCTTGTATTAGTAAAATGATTGCCGTTGTACGGTGTACACTTGAGTTGTTGTTGTTGTTTGAGTGCAAATAGAAGAAAATCACTTTTAATTCGATCACAATTATTATGAAACATGTATATTACAACAAAGTTATGGCAATTCCAATTTACATGTATACGTTTCCATGTTGCACTGACTCAATTATAATAATGAGGTGCGATTGGAAAACCGCGCACTCGTCAAAAATGCTTAGGTTAAAAAAATGCTAACTTTCTTTTATAAATTCCTTAGAATGATTGGTACACCTTTTCCTATCTGTCCCATAATTGGTAATTCAGGTATGATGTATCGACTCACGTTCTCCAGAATTGATGTGCCACGGTGTAAGAGTAATTTCGAACGAATTGAGTAAAGGAACGGCCGCTCGTGCGATTGTCACGCGTGCCGGCCCGCTCATAATCATTCGTGTCTGATGACCGGTGATCGCGTAAATGGAATTCATCTTTATTTCCACTTTGCTTCGATTAGCCATATCTATATCAAATATGTGATACTATGGGAACCCATGTATATACAAGGTGTGATATATATAGTGAACGAAACTCGAGTATCTTAATTTTCCTAGTAACCTGAACATACGAATTTATGACATAGAATTTAAAAGATTAGGTTCTCATACAACAATGTAGATCAGCTGACAAATTTTGTATGGAGACCAAAAAAGACCTTTAAATTATTCACAAACGGATTTCTTTATTGTGTTCAGTTTCATAGGTAAGTAATCCTTTTTTTTCTCAATTTTCCTCCAGTATGTAAAACCTTGTATACATATAACATTTTAATTCTCTCAAGGATCAATAAATTTCCTTTCCTTGCATCAAAAGTGCGTTAAAATATTAGTCTCCGTAGTGCGTTGTCAGTAGAATATATTACGACTAATTACGCACCCCGATTTGGCACGCGTAGATGGGAAGATATATTAGTATTTACCCCAAAAAATTACTTTAAGCGCAATTTTTTTTACCTCGGGTTACATTATTGTATTTTTTTCTGCTAATTATAAAGCGCTCTTCATATTATAATAACAATTTAAATTAAGTTGTAATTTTTCTAGATATTTTAAGCATTTTTAAGTGTCGTTTTTGAATGGTGTGTAATGTGTATTGTCAAATTTGGCTTAAATAAAGGTGTTTATTTATTCAAATGGACTTTAAAAAAGCTCTTGTACCTAAATAGTCAGAACTTGAAAAATAATTGTAGTATCACAAATTAACTATATAATAATATATTAATATTCAGCTTATGGCAATTTTTTTAAGTTATTGTCAAACTTTGTTTAATAAGTTTAACCTCATAGCATTGGTTAAAACTTACGAATCCACAAATCCACCATAATTTGGCTGATGTACAGTTTAGAACACTACACATACTAACAATGTAGTATGTGTAGTGTTCTATTATCTTAAGATATTCAGCTACAGAAAAATTTACTAACGTCGCCAATGGCATTAAAATATCAAACGGTTAAAAGTCTGGTATTTTTTACGAAATCAATAATTTTAATAAACTTATCGGAATAAAACATCAACAAAATCGTGTGTAAAAACATAAAATGTTTTAATTTTAACACAGAATGTTTACGACGCTTCTGTATTGGGTTTTACTGTTAACTTTGCGAAAATATTATGGGGACCGCTACTCGATAACGTACGGAAAAAGGTTATTGGTATTGTAAATTATATTATCTCTCCAGTTACCTCTTAAACTTAAAATTAAGGTAAACTTAAGGTTAAGGCGATATATCAGTCGACACAATCTATCTATACATATAATAAAATCGTAGGAAAGTCAAAACTGTACATTGAATATTTTTTAAAAGGATACTTGGGGCGTGATCTACATTCAATATCGAAGCCAAAAATATAGTTTTTAGAATTTTTGTCTGTGTGTCTGTTTGTCTGTATGTATGTCCGGGCTAAACTCAAAAAGTACTGCATGGATTTACTTCAAATTTGGCATGAATATTACTAGGAGGTCGGGTCAACATATATAGGCTACATATTATCACGCTATCACCTACGGGGGAGGAGCTGTGGCAATTTATAAAATTTAACGTGGGTAAAACCGCGGGGCACAGCTAGTATTAAATATAAATATTGTATCCACAAGATGCAAGGTGTAAGAATAGCGAGAATAGCGCTTTATATAAATCTATGACATGATATTCAATAGAGGTGGGACACAGCGTTGATTCGCTCAAAGAGCAGCCCGTCTGATGAAGTACCTCCACCTTACAGAAGACATTCCTTAATAATAATATTAATAACTTAATGTTGTGTTTTTGCGTGTGAGTAAGGTCGCCAGAGCTCATCAGGGTGGGAGGAAGGGTCAGCAACACTGGTTTACTGACTCTTTTAAAGGTCTGCAACGCACCCGTGACTCCTCTGGTGTTGCTAGTGTACATGGGTGGCGGTGATCACTTACCATCAGGTGACCCGCTTACTCGTTTGTCACCCTATGACATAAAAAATGCCAAACTAATCTCCCATAAAAGGAGAGTTCGCATAAGAACTTGACAATCAGCTGACGCTATTAGTATGAAGGCACGAACAAATTCGAGCTTAGCTAGCTTAGCAGTTTGCCTGACGGTATTAGGTTAAAGCTACAACTCCCATAGAAAGTTGACCACCTGTACAGGTTTGATTCTGCTTGTTTATTAGTATAAAAAAATTTGTTGTATAAGTAGGCGTTTCTAATTCTCGAGACAGGCGTATCAAAACATCAGAAATAAGGTAAATAACGAAAAATTTAAAAATGCCTACGAATATAAATATCGAAGATATTAAATTTATTTGTCGTATTTTGTGACCTTATTATAATGTGATAGATGCTGTTTCATGCGTTGTTGAACTGCATATGTCATTTTAAAACAAAAAATAACTGCCACTGTTTTAAAATATTTTTTCGTATAGGGTTAACACCCTAATCTGAAATTATAGTAACTCGATTGTATCGTACTTTTATTAAAAAGAAATGGAATATTACTTATCTTAAGACTGACTGAACGTAGCAAGTCTCCGTGAGATTTTGTTAAAGGCACACAATTACTCAATTCTCTAGTGTTAGCCAAATACAAAACATATAAATAAAAGACAAAAATCACAACCATACTCAGAACAACTACTTCTATGTCCGACAAATAGTTATCCTTTACGGGAAGCGAACCTGGGACACCAAGTGCGGAGGCGACTAACTTAACCACTGCGCGAGCCACCGAGCTGTTGTCTAATGACGGTATTTAAAAAAAAACACTATTAACCGCCCCGGCTTTCCACGGTTGAAAAATTAACACCCATTTCTTACACTATAGCCTTTTGATTGACTATTTGAACAAAGTTCGTCATCATTAGAGAAAAAGCCACCAGTTTTAAAATAGAGCCATGCTGCTTTATCATTATATTGTATCGTTTATATTTCTTATGCAATAAAATGTACTTCTTCTTCTTCTGATTATAATACTAAGTAATATCCAAATGTTCAGATACCGATGGCAGCCCTGGAGTGAACTGCGTTTAAGTTGACTACGACTACGGGATTTTTGTTCGGACGAAACTTTTCGAAGTTATACTTCTTTTGGCGCGATGGAGAAAAATGATGAGAGTGAATTTTTACGATGCGCGCGCACACCGACACCTAAATTTAACAGCATGAAGTTAGTTCTAGATGAGAGTGAATTTTTACGATGCGCGCGCAAACTGACACCTAAATTTAACAGCATGAAGTTAGTTCTAGGTGGTATGAAAATTGATAACTATGTTCAAGTTGTATATTCTAGTATTTTTATTTAAATAAAATCTTTTTGATTAATTTTAATATTTATCGTTAATCACTACTGCATTTTAATTATTTTTTTTCCATACGCCAAAGAAGTATAACTTCTAACGCGTGTACATAAGTACACACAGAATTTTTTTAGGCAAGTAAACAAAATGTCAATGCAACTTGTAAATAAATACATTAGGTGTTGAAAACTAATTTATTATGTACACTACATTAAAGCTGTCTCCAGAATTTATTGAGTAAAAACATCCAACTAAAATACAGACACACATCGTAAAAGTCACCAAAGCAAAAATACATTATGTCCACAGACTTTTATCTTTGAAAACATTTAAACAAAAGCTATAAAAGGTCTTCAGAGCCGTCAGGTTATAGGCGTAGGATGTTGGGCCAACTTTCTTACTTTATTTGAAAAAGCCTAAAATGACAACCCTACCAATAATCGCACCTACAATCGACACTCGCCAACAAAAAATATAACAATATTATACGTACTAAACACCTAAAAATATTGCAATTTGAAAATTGAAATGGAACAGGTAATAGTGCAGTGACACGCATATAAAGTAAGCAAAGTAACATCGATTGTTACTTTCGCGTATCGATTTCAATATCCATGAATCGATTCGCTATTTACTAGACCTCGTTTAAAAGGGTGAGTAATATTGACAAACATTACTACACCGTAAAACTACTTTCCTGTACCTTACAAATTGCTTGTAAAGTTTGCTACGCTAGTGTCTACTCTCTAATTTAGTACAAGCAATATAGTAAACTTCATTTGTGTTAACATTCAATAAAACTTTATTGCTACATTTAAGTCATTAAAACAAACATGTACTAGTATAAAACTTAACGGTTTATATGTCAGGAGAAGACGGAACAATTGGTAGAGGTAAATTAAATTAACATCGAGTCGATGTCGCGTAGTGTTACGATACGATTAGACGCGTTATTCGAGAAGACACTATTATAGTATAATCGTATATGTGTAAACAAAGCACTTCACTATGCATTAATAAAGCGATACATAGATGACAGGCCCAATAACATGTTGAATTTATGAACCCGTTAGTGCTTGACATAAAAGTCGATATAAAGGCGTTTTTATCGATACCCGCAATCCGCGGCTTGTTACCATTCTGATAATTTCTTCATTTCCAAGTATCAATGTAGTTGTGTCCTCGGTGGACCAGTTTCGTTTTATTATTGTATTAAAGTTGTCCGTTTGAACAATTAGCTACGATACTTTTAATATTCATGATTTATCGTATTAGTGGACTGATTAATAGTGATGTAATCTGATTGCTTTTGGGCGATATATTTTTATGTTTATTTAAATAAGGCAGAAGCTTGGGAAATACATTTTATAGATAGATATCCATCATTATCGTGTAGGTATTTAACTGTATCTATTAATATTTAGTTCGTTCTTTTTTTTGGCTATTAGTTAAATATCTAATTTGGTTGGCGTGGTTGGTAAATACTTGCTTTTAACGCCGCAGGTCTTGCGTGTGTTCTGTTCTCACCTAAGACAGATATTTGTGTTACAGGAACATGCCTGTTTGTCCTGAGTCTGGGTGTAATAATCTATACAAGTATCTATTTACGTAAGGAAAGTAATATATGTAGTATATCAGTTATCTGGTTTCCGTAGTACAAGCTCTGCTAAGTTTGGTATCTGACGGCCGTGTGTGAATAGTGACCCAGGTTAATATTATGATTATGTTATTAGTAGTATTCCTCTTCTCATCCTAAATAATTGTAATTCAATTTGGTTTATATGTCAACTCTTAGATATACCCTCAAGGATAGTATTAATGCATACCCAAGTGCAGTTGACTATACGTGTGTTTGTAAATCTGACGGCTCGTTTATTACGTGGGCGACAGCAAAGCACGTAAAGTACTTTCTATGTACAGTCAGTGGATATACTTACTTGTACATAGAAAGTATATTATCAAAAGCGATGATATTACAAAAAATCCTTTTCCTCTTACTACATGGCTGCCGTATGCACATACTCGTATGTTTGCATAAAACGAGTTCGAGCTCTCGATGAGAATGCTACGCCATGATTGGTAGTTGTTTTAATAGCGTCATAATTTTAAATTAAATCAATTTATAATTAGTCCTAATTTTAAATGTTATGCCTAACTTAGTTAGTTAGACATTTTACTACGACATTCCCTTGTAATTAATTGATGACCACTTTTTTTTTGGAACGAAGTTCCTTATCGTGAAAGGGGGCTAGAGGGAAAAATTCTTAAGAAAAGTTGTCACGACACTTTTTGCAGCTGTGCGGCGTGCGCATGTTTCTCTGTCTGTCTCTCTCTCTCTCTCTCTCTTATAGAAAGCAAGCCAGATATTTTCATTTCTATTTCGCATTGAACAGTGTGGTGTCGCGACGATTATTTTTGTTGAGTGTATACAGGTTTTTTGTACATAATAAATAACTTCGTTCCATCCGGGTGTCCCTTGACACCTCTCAAGTTTTTTTGAGGTGAGTTTGTAAGTTATTATTATTGATTCATAAACTTACTGAAATTTAATATTAATAAGTTGTATAATAACGGCCGTATGGATTCCATATTTTAACGCTAACAACACCATTATATTTAACAAACATAATGGTGTTGTTAGCATTTCATTCATACATAAAATTCATAACTAAAATTATTTGATTTCGTGCAGTAATTAATAACACATTGTAATGTATTTAATTTAATATCATGTTTTTGGCGTGCCAAATAAAATAATTAAATATTATTTTTTGGTTCGGCTGCTTGGATATGGTTTGGCAATTTTGACAGTTGCGTTGTCTATTAGCTAAAGGCGTTACAATTAAAATATAAAAAAAAACAATAACCAACATAGATGAAGGCAATAAATAATTATACACAATACACACATTGGGCGTCTCGTTTTTTATTTGTATTCGATTGTGCGGTCTAAAAGCTTTTACCACGTGCCAATTAAGTTGTTTCGATCACAGATAAAGGTGTAATTAGGCATTATTATTGTGATTCGGAAGCAATTTAGTGAAAGTTGTGGGTTCATGCAATTATTATCTTTAATTCAATTACAAATAAAGTAACATTAAATTATGATTTAAAGGTTTTGAAATCGGAAGCGAGAGTTATTTTTGAAACTTATCCTGTGAATAGAAAACAATGTGTAGATGTTATAGATTAACACGAATTCATAGAGCTAAATGTCATTAAATACTAGTACATACAATATAACAACATAGGAGTCTCACAAGGTAGCATATTAGAGCTCCTTTTTATTTTTGCACTTTGCTGACGAATATGGTAAGTCATAGTGCACCTACCTTGTTTTATGAATCATCCCACGGTTGGCTGGCAGAGAATGCTTTTGGTATTAAGTCCGCGACAGTACATTGTTGTGCATAAAGTTTAAAATTAAAAATAATAAAGTAGATGAAATGATGAGAAACGTATTACGTGTGTTTCACAGCGGTTTCTCTACTGAGCCTATGACGAAGAAATGTCTCATCATAATATAATGTTTAAAATGATTGATTATAATCAATCTTACTAATGACTCTAAAATTACATGCGCCTACGCCTAAATGAGGACTAATGGCTTCATCAGTATTAATTCCTTTCACTTAAACAAGAAGTATATCCAATTTTTGTTGAGATTTCTTAATTAACATGGCGTCAAATTAATAAGTCATCATCATCGTCATATCAGTCGAAATACGTCTACTGCTGGACAAAAATATCCCCAAAGATCTCCACTTTTGTCGATCAAGTGCTACCTGCATCTTGCTGCATCCAGCGACCCTCAAAAGATTATCGGTCCATCTTGTAGGGGATCTGTCCACGCTGAGTCTTCCGGTTCGTGGCTGCCACGTTCCTGGCCCAGTGGCGAAATTAGTACGTACAAATAAATAAAGAAATATAGCTAGATGCTCTCACCAGTCCGTTAGCGATCGGCGAGGTTAAGGAACTAGGCTCAGTCAGTCCATAGATGAGTGACCGCCAAAGTGGTTTAATATCTGAGTGTCTCCGTGCTTCGGATGGCACGTTAAGCTGTCGGTCCCGGCTGTAGTCATTAGACAACAGTCGTTAAGCCATGAGTCCTACTGGGCGGCTTGAGCAACTCTGACACTAGATTACCCATCTATAGACTGATGCTTAACCTTGCCAATCACTTACGGATCAGTGAAAGCATTTGGCTATGAGCGCCCTAACAACGCTATGCTTACATCATCATCATGTTAGCCAAATTACGTCCACTGTTGGAAAAAACCCTCCCCAATGAATGGGGCCATATGCCATAACCGCCACGCTTGGCAGACGGGTAGGTGATTATTCTTTTTTTTTATGTCAGAGGTCGACAAACGAGCAATTGGGTCACCTGATGGTAAGTGATCGCCGCCGCCCATGGAGACTCGCAACACCACAGGAGTCCCGGGTGCGTTACCAGCCTTTAAGAGTCAGCAAACAAGTGTTGCTGACCCTTCCCCCCACCCCGGTGAGCTCTGGCGACCTTACTCACACTCAGAAACACTACATTAAATTATTAATGCTATTATTAAGGAGTGTCTTCTGTAAGGTGGAGGTACTTTCCCAGTCGGGCTGCTCTTCGAGCGAATGAACGCTGTGCCCTACCTCTCTTGAAATTTGATTGCAGTTGGATGGTCATAGTTCACATGAAAACGCTGCTGCCCGTTCTCTGGTAGGTATTCCCTCGCTCCCCATGGGATGATGATATTCTTCGCCGTCCCTACACAGTGCCATGCTTTGCCTCCTTTAAATTGAATAGTACAAGTAGAATTCACCGTTCATACCAAACAAGACTATAAAATTTACAAGATAACATGTAAGATAATGTACTTAAAAACCGAGCCACATTCAGTAATCGACGTTAAGAATAAAAAAATAAAATGTGCCTTTGTCCCTTACAGTGTGTTTTTGCGGAGAAAAAGGAATGCCGGCAGTAGAACGGGTTCCGTGGAGGTCATTAAGGTTATGCAGGTTTCCGAACATGTGTTTATATACCTGTACGTTACTGTGACCTCCGGGGTACAGTGGCGCATGAAATTAGGGATGGGAAAAAATATTTTGCGTTCTATAAACAAAAGAAAACATTTTCTAAATTATTAAACGACCGTTTGTCTGTTTATGTCATGCGATAACGTTTGTGAACTCTCCCAATACAGAGATTTATATGGCCGATGAAAGAATAAAATAAATAAGGCTTACAGAAAAACAGTGTAGAGAACTGTGTGTTAGTCTGATTTGCACTTGGACGTTCTTTTTTTAAATATAAGTATACGTTTTTTTTTGAGGACATGTCATATCTCAAATATTAAAAATCTTGGCTATTTATAACCAGGAGCTTGAACTCATTAGACACATCATTTATATATGTGATTGTAATTAAATTTAATGAGAGAGTCATTCTTGGACATTATCAGAAATAAAATTACATTTATATAATTACATCTCTTAGTAATTATTTAAAATAAAAGCATCCTCATCATCAGCCTGATATTGTGCACTACTGGACCGAGGCCTCCCCCAAAAGGTTTTATAAAGTTGTCATTTGGAGGAGTTTGTCGTAGTAACAGCGCTTGTCATGCGAGTTGGCGACCGCATTTAGGTGGTAGCTAGTACACAGGTGGGGTTACTGCCCGTCTACCTGCTCTATCCCTTAGTCGCCTTTAGGACATCCACGGGATGGTACGGGGTGGCCCTATTATTCTTTTTAGACATTATAAAATAATATTTATTTTCAATATATATACAAAACTCAAAAAGTCATTTTTGGCCATCGAAAAATCGTTCGGCATCGTTTATATTGGGTATAGAATGCTTAGAATGTTGGCAGCATTGGTAGATGGCAATGTATTTTCTTGCAATGAAGAACGAGAGAAGACTTTCATATTTCGCAAAAATATATTAGTATAAAACTTTAATCAGCCAAAATTTAATTATTTGCTGTTGATAAAGAGTAAAAAATACCAAGCCTAACATAATTACCGAAAATATAAATTACAAATTTGCATAAGTTATGAATTCATAAAATTCAAATTCTCAAAAATATCTCTTAATATCAAGCCAAACCAGAACAACTTTCACATAAATACCGAATGTAATTAAATTAAAGATACGATTTCACATTACGGAACCCTAAGTGCAATCATAAATACAAATATAACTCGACCAAAAACTTAACAAATGGAATCGCACAGTAAGCTCTCACGCCGCAAGTACGTAACTTTAAAAAAAATTAAATATCAGCCCGGAAATTTTAATTGTGCCGTAATTTTTACGATAATTTTACGTAAAGAATAATTGTGGGCTGAAGTCGCAAGCAAGAAATATAAAAATATAACGACTTTAAAATCAATATAATAAAGAGAACATAACAAGGAATATGAATAAAAGGTGGACTTTGCAAGATTTGAGCAGCACAAGACCGGCCATTGTGGAGATCCTTGGGGAGGACATGTCCAGCAGTGGTTGGATACCAGTCTTTCGCCTAAAACTCCCTGTTCACCTGGCAGTAGCACATTTAACGGTAGATAAGGACGTCCTGAGATAATGGGAAATTCTGTTAAAAATATCACATTAACAGCTTGGATTCTGGAAGTTGAAGATATTGTTGTCTGGAAGCTGTGATGATTTATTATCCTCTCCATGGCCGTGTCCGCTAACAGTTTTATCAGGTCATGAGAGTTAAGGAATATTAAGTTCCCGAATGTTTGCGTACACACCTGTGAACTATAATATTTCCCACGTAGATAGCAAGTAATTTATTACATTAGGCAACAATTACTGAAATTCGACCAGGAAGACAGTAGTAAATAATAATTAAATAAAAATCCTGGAACATCTATTGCACTGCCTTTTAATCCCAAAGCAGGCAGAGCCTCTATTATTACAACTAGACAACTGATATAAATATTATAGATGAATTCCACCCAAACAAAACAAAGATTTGTCTTGGGTGAAAATCGGACCCATGATGACCTCTGGCTTACCCGTCAGGGTCACTAAAGACCAACAAAAAAATCAAATTAAAAAAATAGTATTATTAGTAGTTACTACCTAAAGTCATGTTTTGTTTTGCCCTTTGGTTTATTTCTTTACAAAAAACAGTAACTGAATCGAATATTTCAATTTTCTTTTAATTTATTTAAACGTGTTGTTGACGCGACCTCGATTGACCTTATCTGTAACGTGTTTACTTTTTATTGTTTTGACTTTGTTATCGATTTTTGTTGAGTTTTTTATTGCGGAATCGTATTGGTATCGACATGAGTATTTAAATAATGTGTCCATAAGTGGACAGCGTTAATAAAAAAATATGCAGTTCTATAATGGTTACGAATGAGGAGTTAATGAAACTGCTTTTGAAGTCATTCAATCTTGTCTAAATAAATTAAATTTATTTCTTTCAACACGCAGTGTCTTTTATATTATGTGTTTTTATGGCGGCAATACTCTTGTTTTTCAATAATAATATCATGGGAAGTCAAAGTCAAAATCAAAAATAATTTATTCCATAAAAAATTTACATTTATGTGGAATGGTAATTTTTTTACCCTACCGTGCAGTGCATGACGTGGCAGCTACTGAGAAAAACTGCCAGAAAACTCAGTAGGAATCCTTTTTATTAATTCACACACGGCCATCTGATCCCAAACTAAGCACAGCTTGTACTATGGAAACCAGATAACTGATATACTAACTACTTTTCTTTTGTAAATATATACTTATATATGTAATAACACCCAGACTCAGGTCAAACAATATCTGTTCTGGCTGGGAATCGCACCTCCGACCTGCGGCGTGAAAGGCAAATATCTATATACCAACTATGCCAACGGGCATAAATACTTATATATGTAATAACACCCAGACTCAGGTCAAACCATATCTGTTCTGGCTGGGAATCGCACCTCCGACCTGCGGCGTGAAAGGCAAATATCTATATACCAACTATGCCAACGGGCATATATACTTATATATGTAATAACACCCAGACTCAGGTCAAACAATATCTGTTCTGGCTGGGAATCGCACCTCCGACCTGCGGCGTGAAAGGCAAATATCTATATACCAACTATGCCAACGGGCATATATACTTATATATGTAATAACACCCAGACTCAGGTCAAACAATATCTGTTCTGGCTGGGAATCGCACCTCCGACCTGCGGCGTGAAAGGCAAATATCTATATACCAACTATGCCAACGGGCATATATACTTATATATGTAATAACACCCAGACTCAGGTCAAACAATATCTGTTCTGGCTGGGAATCGCACCTCCGACCTGCGGCGTGAAAGGCAAATATCTATATACCAACTATGCCAACGGGCATATATACTTATACATGTAATAACACCCAGACTCAGGTCAAAAAATATATGTTCTGGCTGGGAATCGCACCTCCGACCTGCGGCGTGAAAGGCAAATATCTATATACCAACTATGCCAACGGGCATATATACTTATATATGTAATAACACCCAGACTCAGGTCAAACAATATCTGTTCTGGCTGGGAATCGCACCTCCGACCTGCGGCGTGAAAGGCAAATATCTATATACCAACTATGCCAACGGGCATATATACTTATATATGTAATAACACCCAGACTCAGGTCAAAAAATATATGTTCTGGCTGGGAATCGCACCTCCGACCTGCGGCGTGAAAGGCAAATATATACCAACTATGCCAACGGGCATATATTTGGGAATCCGTTATGGATACACATGACAGATTACCTCACGGAAAATGGGGTCACATATTGGATAGGATTGATTTGTGGCGACTGCATAGAATATTATCACCCTATCTCATCCCGTGCAGGGCGTAGAAATCGACCGAGGGAATGCCTACCAGAGAACGGACAGCAGCGTTTTTCTGTGAACTATGACCATCAAACTGCGATCGGCAACCCGTCTGCCAAGCGTGGCGATTGAGGCTTATCCCCCCATTCTTTGGGGAGGCTTTTTTCAGCAGTAGACGTACTTTGGCTGACATGATGATGATTGGATAGGGTTGCTAGAGTTTAAGTCTGCGGACGCGGGAGCATTGGACCTCCTCCACTTCGTTTCGTGATAAATAACTGGTTGGATCAGACTCTACAAAGTCAAGTCACGATATCGAAACTAATTCTATAAGTAGTAGCTATTCTATACTTGACAAGTAAGCAAGGTCAAGTTCAAGTTAAGTTAATTTAATTAACGTTTTTGTACGTGATTGTGCTAAGCAAATTAACCCTATACCTATTTATATGTAGGTGCTTTTGTATTGTTTGTTTGAGATGGATCATAATAATAATATCCATTACCTATTCACACACGTTTATCTGGTCCCAAACTAAGCAGAGCTTGTACTATGAAACCAGATAATTGATAACTTTATATACTACTTTTCTTTTGCAAATACATACTTATATAGATAACTAGCTGTGCCCCGCGGTTTTACGCGCGTTAAACTTTATAAATAATATCCTATGTGTTAATGCAGGGTGTCAGCTAACTCCATACCAAATTTTATTAAAATTGCTCCAGCCGTTTAGACGTGAAGAAGTAACAAGCATACACTCACAAACTTTCGCCCTTTATAATATTAGTGTGATTACACCCAGACCCAGGACAAACAGACATGTTTATGCATACAAATATCTGTCCTGGGTGGAAATCGTACCCACGACTTGCAGTGTGAAAGGCGTACCTACCAACCACGCCAAAGTGCATATATTTGTATCAATAACAGAACCATATTCTTCGTACCATGGTTGACTCATGTGGTCTATGTAAGTCTATGGTGCTCTTGTAGGTGATCTTAACAGAGCTGTTATAAGATAATAGTTTACTCATTGATACTCCAAGTGTCAATGACAGCGTAAAATATCGTAATGTGGCACGAACCAACCAACCATTGTCATGGTCCCGTAGAAGATTCAATTTAACGTAGTTTTGTGATGCTTGTCAAAAAATCAAAACATATTTCTATAACAACTGTTAAAAGACAAAGTCTGTAAGGTATTGATCTCCAAGTCGTAAATAAAGTCGTATAAATCGAGGTGAAAAAATTGTTCCCGTCACTAACTATTCTAAGGTGATTTTTTATATAGTTGTCCGAGCCGAATTCCGGCAACGGTGGCCAATCTCAATGGAGACTAGCAATCTGCGCGGGACAAATATAATAATAGTACATATGTCCCGCGTAGATATGTCCCGCGCAGAAATGTCCACTTGTGTACTAATAATATGTCCCACATGGGCGATTTCTATTCCATCACTCATCAAAAAGAGCCATGCGTGCGTCGCCAGCCTTTAAGAAAGGAATAGGTTCCCTTCTTGAAGGTTGTCAGGACATCATTATTTAGGATAAGAACAATCCAATAAAATGAGGAAATTATCCCTTTATCTATTTACTCTGTTTAATCGGTTTCAAAAACAAGGAATTCGAATTCGTGTGTATGATTTTCATTTAATTTTGCATGTTTGTCTGTTGTCTGTGTTTGTATGTATATTTGGTGTGAAAATTTCTCAAGATATATTCAAGATCAATGTAAAGACGCCAGCACATCCAGCTACTTTACTTTTATTATATAGATTTTCTACTTTATCACAAAAGCATAAGGTTTACTTACAATTGGGGAAATTTGTAGCTTGATTTGCTAGCGTTTGTACAAGCCATTTTTTATAATCAATTTAAACAAAGAATATAATTATGTATATCTTGACGAAACTCATTTCAAAAGAACAATGCTCACAATGTATGGGGAAAAAACCCAGGCCCGGCGCAAATAAAATGTATCTCAGATTTTAAGTATTTATATGTGACATAATATTCAGTAGGGGGCATTACCAAAATCTTTTTTTAAATGTCATAAATTGCTAGTTGTTTTATGTAAGGAGCTTCAAAAATGTGATTTTTTTTAAATTATTTCTTTCTTTACAGTGCGTCTCCGCCTTGCAACAACCACTGAGAATATTATAATGGTTAGCGTAGTATGTTAAAATATATGTATATACATATTTCCATTAAATAATTCTATTTAAAAATTACTTTTACGAAAAAAGGATTAGCAAAATATTACGTTTAAAAACGAATTTTTGGCTATATTTTTTTTTAGTATGAAAGTACTATTTTATACTAAGAATTTGAGATATGTATCGTTTGCGCCGGGGCCTGGGTTTTTTTTGAGCATTATCCTTTTGAAAATTTCTTATGGATTTATCAATATCAAACCAAGGAACTCTAAAACAAAACTGACCGCGATGTCTCCTATTTGGCTTCCCCATTGACACTGTCATTCAATAAATAAAGGCGACGCGTGCGCAGCCCACGCGCCCATTATCTATGTAAATATCACGCGGATTCATACATGTTAGACAAAAAATGAGTTTTGTTTGTAGGGCATTTTTGAACGTAGGCTGTGTATTTTATAAATACATATACAAAAAAGGACCAACAGGTAAACAAATAGTGAAGGCTTCTATGTAGGTTTTATAGTATGAAGGTGTTGATCAAGTTAGAACCTGTTCACCGCTATTCTGTCTTATGAAATTGTCATTTTAGTGGGTGTTTTAGGTACTTGAATTTGTAAAACATTGTGCACGCTAAAATAATAGGGACATGTCAGTTTAAATAGTTTTGTATTTTATCTATAAATTATATTCATTAAAAACTAGGTGCCTCGGCAGACGCTGCCCTACAAATAGAAAAACAACTTGGAATCTGATCTACCCTATCCGATGTATCTCAAATCCAAATTATCATTCTCTCAAACACACATATAAATTGTATCAATATCGATTCGGCTGTTTAGAAGGAGTGAAGTCAACCGTACTTTATCAGAGGTGGTGATGTATACGAATTTAATTACTTTGTGATTTTCTTACTTTACCAATGCATACTTTACCAAAGAAACTTTTAAAAGCCGTTCACGAGATCCCGTCAAAAAGGCAGTCCATAAAAGATGTGTGATAAACTTAATTTCGTCCTTATAGTAGTATTACTTAATTCAAACAATTGCATAACTTTAAATGGCTTTTATGTTAAGGAAGAACACTGGCTCCTAAGACACAGGAACATAAACCTAGTTTAGGGGTCAGGGTATTCACCTTTTCAAAATATTGTATTAAGCCTTGTTTTGTAATCTTATTATCTTGAATTGTAAAATGCAGGCTTTTGGAAAATAAAGAAAAAAGTATTTTAATTCCATTAGTTTACTAGATGTTTTAATAGATATTCTGCTAATCGGAGCTGAGACAGATATAACATACAAAGCCTAAAAAATCTTCTTTATATTCTTGAGGTATAAATGGTCTAAATAACCCATCTTCATTTTAAATATAAAGATTGGCTAGAACAACATTGATTGACACGAAGCGCGCATATTCCTTTCTTAAAGGCTGCCAACCTATTTGCAGCCCTTCTGCTGATGCAAGTGTCCATGGGTGGCGGTGATTATTTACCTTCAGGTGATATAAGGTATAAAAAATAAATTATATATTTTAATCCTTTACCAATCCCTTTCATTTTTAAACCATCCGCATAGCCTTAATTGTAATGTTAAGGATTCAGGGTGTCTTATATTTTGAACACAGATTTATGAAAGCTCTCAGTAGACTCTGCAATTAAATTTTGATTCCATACTTAATAGAGTCTAAATAAAACACTAGATAGCGAACAGATTGCCAGTATCCAGTAGAAAATATTAAGGCCTAACTACATGGTGGACAGATATAAGAAATCTATAATACATGAACTAGCGCGTGTTCACACCTCTCTATTGAAGAGGAAAGAATTGTAAATAATCACTGATACATATATTTTCCACAATTTTTCCATATCATCATCATATCAGTCGAAATTCATCCACTGCTGGAGAACGGCCTTCCCAAAGATTGAAATTGGCAATTGTGGCTATATTTACAGAAGGCCTTTGTCCAGCAGTGAACGTGTTACGTGATATGATGATGATGATGATCGAAAGGTTCAAATTTTGGATTTCTAATTAAGTAGGTATAGACTAATTATCTTTATAATAATTTTTATTATTTGTAGAAATTATAGCAATCATGGCATTGAGAGTAAATTTACTTATGGTTCTTGGTTTCTCTACGTTTAGAAAGAAGACAAGAATAAGATGTGGCGACGGCGTAGAATATCATCACAGCATCTCATCCCGTGGGGGCGTAGAAATCCTCATTAGATAGGATTATATAGGATTCACCTACCAGATAACAGGCAGCAGCGTTTTTCTTTGAACTTAACCATCAAATTGCGATCGCCAACCCAACTGCCAAGCGTGGCGATTATTTCATATCCCCAATTCTTTGGGGAAGCTTTTGTCCAGCAAAGGACGTAATATGGCTGACATGATGAAGAATAAGACAGATCGTAGCAGACTTATGTGAACCCGGCATTATACAAGTTTAGACTTAAACGACAGCTTCCTCTTGTTAGCTATACACTCATTGTTTTCAATGGATTTAGAAACTCTATCTCGCTTTGAAACGCCGAGTGATTCAATAATGAATGAGTTTGTACGATGTATTAAATGGACATGTTTTTATAGAGTGTGGTTAAAAGTATAAATATTGATGTCTTTTGTGTGGCATTGCTGTAAATTAATAAGGATTGCTTATGCTTTATTCATTTTCAAAAACGTTAAGGTAGAGGATTCAGCAGATTGGTAATTTCTGGCTGTAAATGTGAGACTTTCATTTTAGATCTGTCGCCGTGTATCGTAATTAAATTGGACAAGCACTTCTACATGTTAGATAGATAGAGTACACTTCATTGCAACACACAATACCACACAGCACACCAAAAACACAATATATGGTTTCATAATGATGTCCTCCCGACCGATTTCGGCCACGGCGGCCAGTCTTAATGGAGACTAGCAAATTGCGCAGGACATATTATAGTGTACAAGTGTGTGCGCAAACACAGGGGCACTTTCTATTCCATCACTCCCATGATCCGATGGGCCGCCTTGCGACACGACCGGAAAGAGTTCAGGTACAGGACCGACGGCTTTACGTGCTCTCTGAGGCACGGGGGTGTAGTACCGCCAACTTCCAGACTTCGGGCTGATACTGAGAAATTTCTTTTTACGGAAAAATCCCAAAATCACTTTTTGGCTCGAACCGGGATTTGAACCCAGGACCTCATTATCTGCGGTTGAACACGCTACCGCTAGACCAACGAGGCAGTCATAATAAGCACATACATGTATAATCGGCGGTCTTATTGCTTTGTAGCGATCTCATCCAGACAAGTTTATCTATTAATCGTACTTACTCACACTATTTAAATATATATTATACTATAATAATAGAACTTTATTTCAGGCCAAAAGAAAAGTTCATCATTTTGTTAGTATTTTGGTGTGAGTATTAATGGTGCTTTCGTAAATATGTTAGTATTGTTAGTTTTACCACAATAATTATTCATTAAGACCAAGGAGTGTCTCCCCCCAGTATCCCAGAAAGGGACAGACCGCTCTGGCAGCTTTCATTTTTAAAATGCTGTTATAACTACCATGCAGTTGTTGTAGTAGGGGTGCTGCTTTCTTTCGCATAATGGCATGGAAACCATCTGTGCAAGCCTTTGCGAATATTCCCGAGGCACTACAACGCTCTTGTCACTAACATGTAATCACCAATTATCTCTTCTAGGCAATCAAGCAATACACTGATTAACCTCGCTACCACATCGGTGCCCTCGTGTTTTGGGATCGAATCCCGGACAGGACACAAATATCGTACAGCGCTCTTCGCGTTATAACAATGCGTTTGGAATACTCGTGAGGCTGACCCGTTGCTGTAGTGCATCAGGGATGTATGCAGATGAGCAAGTAGATTTATTTTACGGAGCAATGCGTAAAATGTACGCTTTTCTGGTGTGCAAGGTATGGAGCAGTTCGATCAGCATCTTTAACATGATGAGTCGTCTGGACTGTAAATATGTCTCTCCCCCATGGGACCTCGCAAACGCCCAACCGTTATTTTTTGTATTATTTTTTTAATATGTTATTAATTGTAATTCTATTAAGTATCCTTTACACCAATAAAAAAAATCTATTTAATAATATCAAGTCCGCTTCTGTTCTTTAATGTGCAAAGAGATTTAGAAATGAATAATTAATTTTTGAAATAAAATACTAGCGCAGTGGAAGCGTGCTGGGCCCATAACCTAATAGAAACACATTGGTTTTCCGCAATAGCCTGACTTTATTATTATTTTACACATACCTAGCAACTTCGTAGGAACCATAGATATATTAATAATATCTGGGGACAATGTCACACAGATCATCCTAGCCCCAAACTAAGCAAAGCTTGTACTATGGTACTTATATAGATAGATACATTCTTATATACATAGAAAACCACCATGACTCAGAAGCAAATATTCGTGCTCATCACGCAAATATTTGCACTTACCGGGATTCGAACCCAGGACCACCAGCTTCGTAGGCAGGATCACTACCAACTAGGCTACGGTGACCGTCAAATATTAGGTATAGGAACTTATTTTGTTATTTATATTTAAACAATTTTTCCATGTAAAGTTCTCGCTACTATGGCTGATTATTTACGATGTATCAGTATCATAAATTGAAGCGATCGTGTGATACCAGGTGGTCGTAAATCGGTTGATTCTATGACTGGTAGAATAAGTTATACTTACTTACATAAGTAGAACAGACGAGCTCATAAATAATAAGTAGGAGCGAATCTCGACTCTCGTATGTTTAGTAGCTAAATATGTGAATTTAAATTAGAGTGACTTGATTTCACAAAAAGCAAGTTCTCTGCAAAGCTCCTTGTTACTAAACGTGACCATTGTACTTTAGATGTTATGACTGTACGTGGTTGACACCTGGCAATCTTGTCTCATCATAAAAGCTTTTGAAAGTCCACTGCTGGACAAAAGCCTCCCCCAAGAACCATCGCGGGGGTATATGCCAAAATCGTCTCTTTGGGTGACCTTGGTACTGTTTTGCTGATAAGTAATTCGAACATGCAATAGAAGAACACGTGTAACACTAAAATCGCTATCGCTAGGCTCCCATGTTTTGAACAAATTTTTAACTAGCAGTTATCGTCTGTTGAACGTAATAAATACCTAAACTATTATCAAATTATTTCTGCTCAGCCCGTGTTATGCACACAAATGCTTAATCGTGAACATTATACTTCTACATATTTATTCTTGATACTGAATAAATATGTAGAAGACCTTCTACATATTTATTCATTCATTTCTTTCTTTCATTTCATTCATTTCTTCCTTCTGTTCCAGGACAGAAGGAAGCTGCTGCCCGTTCTCTGGTAGATAGATATTCTCTCGGGTTGACTTCTACGCCCCCACGGGATGAAATAGGGTGATGATATTCTGATATCCGCCGCCGTCACCACACAGCATAATCTTGTCTACTGGCACTTTAATGGGTATGGACATAACGTGGCAGTTGATGCGCTCATGCCCAGTGGCGCTCACCAGTCCGTAAGTGATCAGAGAGGTAATGCATCTAGGCACGCAGTCAAAGTCAAAGTCAAAGTAACTTTATTCCGTAAAAATTTTACATTTATGTGGAATCGTCATATTTTTTTACCCTACCGTGCAGTGCATGACGTGGCAGCTACTGAGAAACACTGCCAGAAAACTCAGTAGGAATCCTTTTTTTAAATAAAATATACTTAAGATTAATTACAATCATGTGTGTTGACTCAGAACAACTCCATCCCAAGCACTTTTATCACTTAAATAATCAGAAATTTTGTAATATGCCCTGCTACACAATTTGGCTTTAATAATTCTTTTAAACTTATTCGTAGACATTCTCTAATATCATTGGGAAGTTTGTTATAAAATCTTATACATTGCCCCATAAAAGAGTTCAGTCAGTCCATAAAGGCCTGACCGTTAAGTGGTTTAACTTCTGAGCTTCTCAGTGTTTCGGATGGCATGTTTAGCTGTCGGTCCCGGTTGTTGCCATTAGACAATAGTCGATAAGCCATGTCAGAGGCCTACCGGGCGGCTTCTATGTGCACATGTGTTGTCTTAAATGGTCCGGAATCGATTTTCAACGTTGAAGCCGATTGATCGAATGTTAGCCATTTTAACTATCTATTTGAACGCCAATCACGATCATGATGACCGTCGAATTAGGCGGTAGCCTCCATGTTTTTCAAAACACTATCATTTCTATTTGGCTATTTGCAGTTTTGGAAAATGTTGCAGCTATAGTGATTATTTAAATCAATCTATTAAAATCGATTGATTTAAAAAGACAATATTATTATAGTTCCTTGTACTAACTACATAGTAATTTTATTGAAATAAAGGCATTTGTACAAATTCTATTAAAATTCCAATCGTTATAGCGAATTTTATACTAAGGCTATGGTCTTTTATTGGTAGCTGTAACAAATAACTCGCATAATTAATGGTTGGGCTTGCCGACTGATTCGGTTTCTTTAGCAGATCATCTTTAGAGGAAATGTGACCCATATGATGTCGCTTCCTGACCTATAGACATCCTCAGTCTCCATTTTACGTCTAACTTGATTAGTTTATCAGCCACTAAAACCGTTACCGTGAGTTTATTCAATGAATGCTAGAAATCTATGGAACGCTATGGAAACCAGACAACTGATATACTCCACATACTACTTTCTTTTGTAAATACATACTTATAAAGATAATTACACCCAGACTCAGACAAACAGACATGTTCATGCAGACAAATATATGTCCTGGGTGGGAATCAAACCAACAACCTGCGGCGTGAAAAGCAAGCATTTGCCAACCACGCCAACAGGTCTAAATTCGTTGAACTCTAGAAAGATATATTTTTAACGCCATTTATTTATATTGAAATATGAATTTCTAAATGAGATTATATCGTCTGGGACAACCTCATAAGTTTTACCCTCTTCTAATCCGGGGTAGGCACTCTTGTCGTTAAGCTGAGGTTTTCTAAGCAAATTAAGGTCCTTAAGTTACATGCACTACTTATGTTACAACTGATCAAACTTAATACATTAGTAGAGGGTTACGAAAGGTTACCATACCACTATTCTATAAATCCACCAAATTCTCTTTTACCAAAACAGTGATTTTTTACCGTGTTTGGTTGGCTAGGTCCACGATTCCCTCCAGCGCTGGGAGCTAATCCCAGCGCGAAAGAGTATGCAGTGCCCAGCCGGCTTCTCCCCGTCTATGCGCCGCCCCTGGCACCACTGATGTTTGGAGGGAAACTCCATTCGTCTTGTATAAGCGTCCCCGGGAAGAGGTAACCTGCTGTAGATCAGTTTGCCTAAACCTTACCTCCCCGGGTGAGAACCTCGCGGAAACTGCAGTGTACAGCAGTGTACTGGTGTGATCGTTCACGAGTACCCAGAGCCCGCACTACAAGCACTGTGAGGCTGGCTACCGTGGTGGTTTTAGTGGGTCGAGCCCTACATGACATGAGATTTGACATTTCCACCGACTAAAAATAAAAAAAAATGTTCCACCATTCCCATTCTTCCACACACATTACAGGTTATCCCAATCACTGGCTCAAGCTCTCATTATCTTTGGATGAACAAGTCATCACTTCACCAACAAGGCGGCCTACATTACTTTATATATACTTTTTATTACACATTTTTATCGCTTTTTTAGACATCAGTCTAAAAAAATGCGCTTGCGGTCTGTCATCACCATAGATCGGAGTAAGCAGAGCTAGTTTTGATACTAATTGTGATATGTTTTAAAAGTATGGACATGCCTGGGATCCCAGTATTCACTGAGATTTACATAATATACTTATTGTTAACCTTGTTAATAATTTTTGGACAAACTCATGCGAAAATAAAAATAGATAAATTACCATTATGTATGCACAATAATGGTTATTTATTTACATTACATAACATAAGGTAATTTTTTACATTGATAATGTACGATGGAATCAAAATCAATTATAATGATGCAATCTGTATTTAATCAGAAATTAGGTACTAGTACAGACGCCAGCACATCCAGCTATCCCAATCTGTCCAATTTCTTTTATAAATTTTGAACTTTATCACAAAATCATAAGGTTTACTTTCAATTGGGGAAACTTCACAGATTGGGGTAGCCTGATGTTCTTGCGTCTGTACATAGATAGATATATAGGTACACTTTATTGCACATCTCAGAAGAAAAATTTAGATGTAAAGACATATAGTATATATGGCTTCGCGTCTATTGCAGACGATTTATGGCGCATTGTCTAAAAGACATTTCTTTTTGTGGCTAAACAAACCGATGCGAGAGCGACATAGCCTTCCCCAGGCTTGACAAGGGAAGTTTGTGGTGGTTTGTGCCGAGCCGTTTTCATGTCGCTTCTGTCTCTTATCAGCAAGTACTCCGAACCAGGCTTCATCACAGATCTTACGACCCTCCACTACACGTTTGCGCCATTCAACTCTATTTTCAGCGAGCTTTTACAGTGGTCAATTTTAAAAGTAGTACAATTCAGGATTTCCTAGAATATCGGTATCTTATCCATATTAATATATACATTTGAAGTCTTTAGCCCCAAATATTATATAGCTCTACTAGTCCGATCACTACTCATCACTGACGCTTTTTTATATTGGAACTATTCACCCGGTGAAGAATTTACCAATCACAGTCAACGGCCCAATAAAATTAATTATGTCAACGTATGTAAATACTGTCTGTAGATAATTGCCAATATAATTAAACAAATAACTTTGATACCGTATATTGAATAGCGGATAAATTCAAATAGATAGCATTATAGATAATAATTCATATTAATTAAAAACTTGTCGACAAGCTCGTAAATAGACCAGTATGTTAATTAATTGGGATGTCCATAATGAGCTGATGCTTGAATTCTTAAATTACTTAATAATTGTACCGTAGTAGCTACCTATGCCAAATTCTAAAGTTAATTTATTTTAACTAGAAACATTGGGAACGTTTAGGAAAGAGACTAAAAAGTTAATATTAAGAAATTGCATTACACATATATCCTGATATAGTTAATAATGTCCCAGGATATTACCCTGCGACATTTAAAACACACGGCCATCTGATCCCAAACTAAACAGAGCTTGTACTATGGAAACCAGATAACTGATATATTACATATACAACTTTCTTTTGTGAATACATACTTATATAGATAATTACACCCAGCCTCAAGACAAACAGACATGTTCATGCACACAAATAACTGTCCTGGGTGGGAATCGAACCAACGACCTGCGGCGTGAAAGACAAGCATTTACCAATCACGCCACCCGGCCCGTAGTTTTTAGTAACAGCTGTTATGAATTCTTCAACGTTCTTTTGTTGATTTAATACAACGGATAGCTCTTTCCATACACTAATCAAACCTCAAACTTGATTTAGAAAGATTTAATGTATACCTAGAAATATTTTATACTCAGAACTTGTTGAAAAACTCATAAATATCAGAACAGCTACAGTATGAATATGGACAGTTCGGAAAGTCAACCTAGTTGATGAAATAATTACCTACGCTCTATTGTAGCAGGTAGAGGAGAGGAGATGTATATATATATATATATATATATATATATATATATATATATATATATATATATATATATATATATATATATATATATATATATAATATATATATATATATATATATATATATATATATATATATATATAAATATTATATTGGAAATGTATAGCTTGATATGTAGCCAAAATCATTAAAAGGTACGGTAGGCACCTACCGTACCTTTTAATGATTTTAGTTTTAAAAATCAGTAGGAAGTTTAATTTAAAATACGATAGCTCTCGTTTTGATTAAGCCGAGTGCAAACAGCCGTATGCAAATTACAATACACACGTGGCATTTTTAATAACATCACGGCGATAAACTTATACGTGACCACTCGTCTTGACGCGGCACTCGCTACTGACAGCACCGCGACGCTTGTCGATGTGCATGTTTGTGTGAATGCACCGTTTCGAGCATTTGTAGGTAGTTTCTGTACTGTTTATATTTTATGTACTGTGGAACAGGTGTGGTCAAATAAATTGGTCGTAAACTTTGCTCCGCAAAATAGACTGCTAGGAAAACTGATAGCGAACTGTTTAATAATAATACGTTTTGTCAAATTAATATTGCTTGTAAATAATAGATTGAAATGTTATTGGGTAATAAAGTGTTTTATTTGATAACGTTCGTGGCTTCGCATGCGATGGAATTAGAAAACGATGTAATTTTAAAGCGATCATGACCTGTTCATTGTGCTTACTCCATCAAACGACAGAGGTCAAACAAATTTTCAAAGAGCTATAGTAATATGTCAGACTTTAGAGAAAGGTTTTTTTTATTAGCAAACAAACTTTTGCATGGAAAGCCATCACTGCAGCCTATTGTGAATCCTTTTTTTAAAGAGTCCCATGCTATGGTAATCTGTATATGGTAGGGGACTTCACATACATGTACTTCGCGGTTAAAACACATACAAATTAGAAAAAATACTTATAGGTCACACAAGTAATAATATCATCATCATCATCATATCAGCCGAAAGACGTCCACTGCTGGACAAAAGCCTCCCTCAAAGATAAGAAGTAATAATATACTGGGATATTATTCACACACGGCCATCTGATCTCAAACTAAGCAGAGCTTGTACCTACTATAGAAACCAGACAACTGATATATAATATAGATTATATTATTTTTTATTACACCTATTATTATATACTAGCTGTGCCCCGCGGTTTTACCCGCGTTAGACTTTGTAAATTATCACAGCTCCTTCCCCGTAGATGATAGCGTGATAATATGTTGACCCGACCTCTTAGTAATATTCATGCAAAATTTTAAGTTAATCGATGCAGTACTTTTTGAGTTTAGCCCGGACATACATACAGACAAACAGACAGACAGAAAAAAATTCTAAAAACGATATTTTTGGCTTCGATATCAATTGTAGATCACGGCCCAAGTATCCTTTGAAAAAAATATTAAATGTACAGTTTTGACTTTCCTACGATTTTATTATATGTAAAGATTACACCCAGACTCAGGACAACCAGACATGTTAATGCACACAAATATATTTTCTGAGTGGGAATCGAAACCACGACCTGCGGCGTGAAAGGCGAGTGTCAACAACCACGTCAACCGGCCCGTTATTATGTGTCCACGTGGGCAACAAGATAGTAACGAGGAATTGCGAGGCAGTAAGAAGTTACAGGTGGAAGAGAATAATATATGTTTTTACAATTTACGATAACACTAGCTGTGCCCCGCGGTTTAACCGCGTTAAACTTTATCAATTATAGCTTATGAATTATTCGGATATATTACTACAAAGATTCTCAAAATCCGTCCGGTAGTTTAAGAAACAAACATACACACTCACAGACTCATAAACTTTCGCGTTTATAATATTAGTGTGATTCGGAACCGAAATCTATGTATTTTATACGTCAGGGTCATTTTTAGAACAGTGAAAAAATACCATAATCTATAAAGTTAATGTTTTTATTTTACAAACTAAGGAGAACAAATTTAGTCACCAAATATTACACTTTTTATTAGATGTCTATATATAGACTGTATCTTTGAATTTATGAACACGATATTCACGCATACAACACATATAAACTCAGAACAACTATATACTATCTAACTATACAAACTATATAGTCTAAAACTAGTGACCCCGACTGCTAAGCCAGCGGTCATGAATTCGATTCCCACGCAGGACAAAATTTTGCATGAAGAGCACAATTATTTGTTTGTTAGTTGTCTAGTTGCCATTAGGTTCTGCCTAGTCTGAAATCAGATGCCAGTGTGTTAGATGGAGAATATATTTATTTTTAAAGGAGTCACATAAATAGATGTCCTGTGAAACACAGGTAGTATATACACTAGGGCTGCTATGATAAATGTATCGGTAAATTCAAATACCTAACCTCAAAATCTATAATTGTCCAACACAAATTTTCCAATTCCATTAACTATAAAACTAGTCACGATGACAAACGAAAATCTGTGTGAGAAATCACTGTCAGTAATAATACAAAATGGTACAAAGTTTAACTTAGTTCAACTGGGCCCCCGTAGTGACAACGAGATTGGTAATAGGTGCCATTTTCCAGTAATTGGTCATTGGTGGTAATTTCACGCCAATCGGTTGTAAGTGGCATCGAAATGGGATGAACATTCTTGGCATTGCTGGTAATGATCTCACGATTTCATCTCGCTTCTGTAAAAACATTTTTATTGGTAGATTTGTTCAGTCAACGTCACTTGAATAGAAACATTTCCATTGAAAAATGAGCCGTAATGTCTTAGTCTTAAAGTTTATCACTGTCATTTAGTAACTGACACTGAAAATGCTTAAATATAAAGGAACGTAATGAAACTGTTAGATGTAATTATTACGGTACGGAGATATTTCTCAACCTCAATCTCATAGAGAATTTCATTAAACTCGAGCTAGACTTTGGCTGAAAAATACCAAGAATGACAAACATTACTTTAATACTGCGCTTCTGGTAAATACCACGAAAGACAAATACTACTTTACTACAACGCTTATGGTAAATACCAGATAAGAGAAATACTACTTTACTACTGCGGGTATGGTAAATACGAGGAAAGACAAATACTATCTACTTTACTACTGCGCTTATGGTAAACACCAGGAAAGACAAATAGTACTTTGCTACTGCGCTTATGGTAAATACTAGAAAAGACAATTACTACTTTACTAATGCGCTTATGGTAAATACCAGGAAAGAGAAATAACTTCTTTTCTACTGCGCTTATTGTAAATACCAGGAATGACAAATACTACTTTGCTACTGCGCTTATGGTAAATACTAGAAAAGACAAATACTACTTTGCTTCTGCGCTTAGGGTAAATTCTAGAAAAGACATGTTAGTTGTGCCAAGATACATATTATAATATGAGATCAGATGCCAGTCCATCTGATCCCATATTTAATTGTAAATACACATAGATTATCAGGAAATGAAACGAAATTAAAAGAAATTTATTCAGCACTTGGGTATTAACATACACTTGTACTTGTCAAGCTCACAATGCAGTACATAAACATAGTGGACAGTATAAGAGTTACAAAAAAATTAAGTAGTCAGTCCGTGCGGTTTGTTTTATCGCATATATTTTCTGGAATCCTTAAATAAATAGCAAGTTACTAATCTATTATTTTGAAATTTAGTTCTACTATATTAAAATCGAATAATGGAAGGCAAAGCGGTTGGCTAGCGCAGAAGGCTCTTAACCAGTATTTTAATTTAAGCGACTAATACCTGACTGCACCCTTTTGGGGTTTGGGCTACAGTTCAGGGGGCCGCTAAAGCAAAAATACGAAATTCTAAATGAGGGTGTGATCACATGCACGAGATACCGATCACGCGTTATGACTGCGACTTATACTTGATCATATAGATTAGACAGATTTATGACAGTAATTGTACATTAAAGCGTAAGTAGATATATACTTAAATTATCTGTATCAATTACAAATTTTTTACCTACGTTATTGTAACGTTTTTATTCTATATTTAATCGTCTCTCTGTAAAATACCAAGATTTGTTATATCTATAATGTATTTGTATAGAGTTTCGGTGCAGAAAAAAATGTTATTTATTTATTTCTTTCTTCTTTTAATTGCTCAGTTGAATAGCTTTTCCTAATGTTATCAAAAGTAAAATATATATTGTCAAAAGTAAAAATTCGTTTAATACTAAAACGTAAACAAGGTGACTTCCTGTTAAATTCTGGGCCTTAACAAATCAAGTTCTCATACATCCTCTAGTTAGCTATCTCTGTGGTGTATGGTAATGGGTATCTGTTGCCACCCACCGCGTGTAACCGGGGCTTAGTTACCTACCTGTTATGTCTGATTGCTGCTATTTTTTCACCTCCGCTACTGTTCAGAGAACGTTTAGATGAATTATGGGAAGCTGGCCTGTCTGGTCGTGGCATATCTTTGCATACAAGGAAACAGCTGGTTGAAATAAAGCGACATTTTGAATTAGCTTCGTTATTTTCTGTAATAAAAAGTATTCTTAAGTGCATTATTGGTTACATAGACTTTTTTGTTTTTTTTTCATTATAAAGGATGGTCAAATAGAGCAAGAAAGTTCGTAAATCATTATAAATAAATAAATGAACTTGTATTTAAACATGAAAAAATTGTAAATTTGCAATATGAAATGTCGATGGTGTATCGTTTATAAATAAATAAATGAATGTGCGTGCAATCATGACAATTTGATTTGTTCTCTTGTTCACTGAATGAGTTCATTTTGGCCATAACTTTATTGTTGTCTAGACAAGATAATATGTATTAGTTATTCCTAAGTTAAAATGTATGTCTACGCTATCGCAATGGGTAAACTGTAATGGTAGTGTATGTGGTATAAATAAATAAATTTTGAATTAAGTGCAACATATTATCGACAATACTAATAATAATTGACAGGCTGTCGGTCTACTGGTTAGACTGACTGTTAAGCCAGAGGTCTTGGGTTATATCCACACCCAGAACAAATCCTTATGTGTTGAGCACGTTTATTAATTGTTCTGTGTCTGGGTGTAATGTATCAATAAAAAAAAAATAAGTATGTTAATCAGATGGTTTATTTATTTATATAATAATAACTTACTATGTACATATACAATATTTTAGATGATGAAGAGACAGTTAAAAATCAAAGTCAATACAATTTTGAATTCGTTGATTTTCTTTTGTTTTTATATGAGAAGATGAGTGATAAGTTAGCCTAGAAATCTTTAGTTCCTCTATAAGACCAGTTTATAGAGAGGATAGCGGCGGCTAGCTGTAGCCGAGAAGCAAATAAAACTTACAACGGGATATCCCACTCAATGGGTGTTTCGAACCTCGACCCAGGGCGGTTTCTAAGAGGCTCAGGTTATAGGGACATTGCTTAAAACTTAAGCACATTTTTGATGAGATAATAAATGGTATTGGTTATTAGTTCATTTTATCGATTTATTTTCGTATTGTTAACGTATTATGTATTATCAATTAAATTAAAAAATGTTTTTATTCACGTAGACTTTAAAAAATGCTTGTAAATAGTCAGAACACGTTTGTAGTAATATAGTTAAGTATACACAATTATTTCTAGTTACATATAGATATTTAGAAACACGGATTGTTAAAATATTTATAAAAATTTTATAATGGTTATGATATTTAGCTAGCTTGAGTTAAATTATTGTCGAAGAGATATGTTTAGGTTTCATTATCGAAAATTATAGTTTAAGCTATTATAAAAAAAGATATATAAACTATACTGTATAAATTAATACGTCAAAAATAAAACTACACTTGCGGCGGGGTGTTACGCCTTAGGTCACCGGGGGTCAGGGCTAGAGATGTAAAATGACTGAATATGACCAGTCACAACTGTCATAAACCTTAAATGACCGGTCATTTACTGTCAAATTCAGTCAATTTGACTCAAATATTATTGTCTATTCTCAACTACCACTCAATTATTTATTTATTTAGGTATCCAATTTTTATGCAAGTTTAAATGAAGCAACGTTTTATTTTCTATTATATCATGAGAGGATAAGACGACCACAAAGTCGATGCGCGAGGCGATGCGACGTTACCATTAGGTCTTAAATGCACGCATGATTAGAAATGTAAAATGATTAACACTATATAATAATACTATAAGTAATAAAAACCACTTTCTTATTTCACATTTACAAGTTGTAGACTTTTATCAATGACAAAAACTTAAAAGGTGCTAAAATATTACTGAAATCAAATTGACTGAAAATGACCATTTTTGACCAATTTACCGTTAATTAATAATTCAGTCACTTTAGTCATTTTCAACACTAGTCAGGGTGACATAGTGTAGAACCTCTTCACGATGAGTGCCGTTCCCATAATGGCCGCCCCTGACACCGTGATCTAACAAGAGCCTCTTAAGCTTGTCATTACTCTTTACTATAATTATTATTAATTCAATTAAAGTAAATGTAGAATTTATATATGGATATATAATGTTTAAAAAATCATCTATACAAATAAATAAAATTGGAGTGTCTGTTTGTAATATTGACATAACTGGTTTTTACTACATAAATATGAATTTATATACGGTACATACACCAAAATAACATTTTTACAATTTTTGTCTGTCTGTCTGTCTGTTTGTTCCGGCTTATCTCTGAAATGTCTGGACCGATTTTAACGGGACTTTTATTGGCAGGTAGCTGATATAATAAGGAGTAACTTAGGCTACTTTATTTTAGAAAAAGTCTTATATTTTACTAAAAAAAACAAAAAAAAAGTAATTAACACGCGCACGAAGTCGCGGGCACAGCTATCATAAATATAATAAGACTTTTCTGTAAGCTAGTTCTTCAGTTTAAGTAGTTGAAAGTCGGTGTAGTTTAATTGTTACGAAAATTATATTGTTATTTCAGCTAGTAATTACAATCCGATTTCTATTATAAATAAGTCTTTAGAATTGTTGGCAATTGGTAAATATAATTAACTAACTAATAAATGCTTCTATTTAAGAAAACAGTTTCTACACTATGTTTGGTACTTTTTGGCCATTTTTAGACTTCCCCAAATAACGTGTCATTGTCGTCTAGAGAAGTAAATTGTAATGGCACCCATAGTGGCGCCCATGTTTTTATTTAAATATAAATTATTTATATGTATATTTAAATATAAATTATTTACATATTTAAATATAAATTATTATTTATTAAATTTAAATATAATAATATTAGACTTTTAATCAAATATGGAACAATTTTGTCTAATGATGTCTTTTGAACGGAAAATCGATTATTATTAAAAAGAAAAAACTGTTTGAATGTGGAACGGATTTACAATAGCCGATTCGAATAAAATTTACATGGTACTATAAATAAACGATTGATCCGAGATTAAAAAAAAACATATTTATAAATCGAAACTATGAAACAACCATAGAGAAAACATATAGTTGTATTAATTTTTGAAGATAGTTATCTAAAGAGGGTTAAATTACTGACTTCTTTATTTAAAATTCTACAAACTTAACATTAATAATTAATTGTGTACTTATAGTAACATAGTGGCAAAGTATATATATAAATACTACATTGTAGTACAAATAAATAAAGTTCGGAATATTAGTCAACTAAGGCCACAGTAGCTACAACTTCGTATCAAGTCAAAGTATACCTGAGTAGCACCATGCGGGCCAGACGACTGGGGCCTCAGCGTCCACGGTGCGGTGAGCAGACAGCGAGGCGATCATCAGTCAGGCGTTCTCATCACCTGCCAGCACCGTCATCCCGTCATCGCAACCCCTACAATGATAGTATAAATTAGGTGTAAAATACACCTAATTTCCTCCTAAGATTTACTCGGGTACACCTGAGATTCACCCTAATTCTAACCTAGATTAAGTTACTCGGGTAAATTTGGCATAGTTTTATGCCACTAATATGCTACTTGAGTATTTGGACTATTACTGTGGAACACCACAGGGATTAGATTTATTAGGGCGTAGTCTTAAAAATAACATTTCTGTTATTAACTGACGTTTTGAAATGTAACTTATGTATTGTAATGAAATTGTAATTATGATCACTATAAAATCTTGTCTGTACCATATTTTGGGCGAAATAAAGGTACTTACTTAGGTAATTCAACTAGATAAAATATATTTCATCTATATAAATAAAAATTAATCACAGAAATGTTTGGACGCTCATAACTTCCAAACGACTGCACCAAATTGATTAATTCTTTCTTTTATGTGTCCGCTATCGTCATAGAAGGTTTGTATAAAACATTAATAGCAAATATTAAAAATTTAGCAGTGAGTGTGAATGAGACAGAAGACCGTGAGACATTGTTTTTTGTTGCATATTTCTACAGCACTATTTGTTTTCTCTCCGGAAGGAGAAACGAAACATGTTGTACATTACAATGCATTAAAATAATTTGTCTAATATCTTAATTAGATTTTAGACAGTATTGATGGCAATACAATATGGCGTTACAAAGTTTGCCGGGACAATTTCATTATAATTATTTTTAAGTTATTAAGAATTTTAATGCTAGATAGATATATAATTAGTTGTTTAGGTATGTATATTGTTGAATAAACCATGCTGTTAATAAAAGTATTTATTTATCTATTGCAACAAAAACTGGTGTAATTGATACTGACTGATACGCCAGGTACTCATTAAAAACAAGATCTATTGAATTCGGTCCAAGTTCATATTGTTCCTGACATGTGTATAATTTGCTATATACTGTATCAAACACTACTTTTTGGTACTGTTTGCATGACTTCGACCGTACTTCTGAATATTTTCGTCCCGTAGGGAGAGATTTATTAAAGTAGAACTTCTTCACGCACGCTTCGCTTGGAGAGTAAGCAGGAGAATGCGTGTCGAAAGCGGCGAGGGAGCTTTAAGTTAGTGAAGATAGAAATAGTTACGTTTCGTAGATGCAAGAGAGAGAGAGAGATTTCTTTCTCTCTTTCCCTTATAGCCAGTGACATTTGAAGTTTTATTATTGTCATGTGGTATAAAGCACACTCATTTTTTTATTCGTTCAGAAACAGACTACTGACTAGAATCGAAATAATATTTTTTTTTTAACACTAAGGCCAATTACAATCGTACACAACATCTGTAAAAAATTAATCTTAAAATAATTTTAATTAATTTATTTCAAAGTTTATGAATCAATTGATTACTTGATTGGGAATTTATCTATCTATATATATATAATAAAAATCATTTGCTGTTCGTTAGTCCCGCTAAAACTTGAGAATGGCTAAACGGATTTATCTTATCTTGGTCTTGAAATGTTTGTGGAGGTCTAGAGAAGGTTTAAAAGGTGAAAAAAAAAAATATATATTTTCCGGATAAGCCCTAAAAATAGCTCTTTTCTTTTTCCCAAATAAACGTTTTTTAAAACAAAAGTTGAGGTCTTTTATCTATCGATTGAGGCAGTACGTATTATAATTAAAAGGTAAGAAATGTCACTTTCGAGCGTTATTCCTCTACTCGAGCGCCGCACTTGGTTCGGAACGCACAAAAATCAATCTTTCACGGTTCAGATGATTTGATGCTGACAGTTTGGCGCGGCTAATACCCTATTATCTTCGATTATAGTTGGCTCAAGTGCAAAAAATGCGTTGGATCTTAGCTGGGATCTGCAGCGTTTTTGTAGAAGTTTTTAGGCAGGGCGCGGAGAAAAGTTAAAGGGTATCGAACCTTAGCATTTCAAAGGCTTTGCAATTAAACTGTTCTTTGATAAATTCTGTAAAATATACTGGTCTAAAAGAAGATACTATTCAGTTCATAGAATATATACAAAGCTGTGCGTTGAGTGCGTTAGACCGGCAATTATGGCGATCTTTATGGAGGCTTATATTCAACCTTGGTCGTATTTTGTCTAATATAATATGCTGCCAAATATAGTAGTAAAAAGTTGAATCTGAAAGTATCACATAGTCTAATCGTCCGGCTCAAGCCTAATACAAAGTAAATATTCTAATTGTTAAGCTACAAATGATAAACACTTGGAAATCAAATATACATATAATTTAAGATCACTTTTTAATCATCTTTATGGGGAAGTATATCTGCTACCTATGTTGTAAAAATTTATTCATACTGTTTAAAAAAAGTTACGTTTCAAATGGTGTATTGGTCTAGTGGTTACTGACTCTGACTGCTAAGCCAGAGGTCGTGGGTTCGATCCCCAGCCAGGAAAAAATAATAAATCTTTGTGTGGTGAGCTCGATTATTTTTTTTGTTTCTGAGTGTAATTTATCTATAATATATATGTATTTAGAAATAGATAGATAGCTATTTATATAAGGGCATGTGGCGTGGTTGGTAAATGCTTGCTTTGCACGCAGGTCGTTGGTTCGATGCCCACCCAGAACAGATATTTGTGTACATGAACATGTCTGTTTGTCTTGAGTTTGTGTGTAATTATCAATGTAAGTATGTATTTACTAAAGAAAAGTAATATATGTAGAATATCAGTTATCTGGTTTCCATAGTACAAGCTCTGCTTAGTTTGGGATCAGATGATGTGGGAATTATGTGAATATTTATTTATTGTTATTATTATATCAGTTGTCTAGTTATTATCTATGTATTATGTAGTTAATTATCTATGTATAAATCACGTTTAACTCTACTTTCGAAATTAAAAGAACGGACACATCAAGTCACATCATAATCAATGAACAAATTTCCCCTTTTGACTTTCTTAAACATTTGCGTGTGAGTTCTAGTTCAAATCAAATGTTCTCAAATTCAACTTTCATTTAGACCATGGTTGTTTCCGTGACAATGCTCAAATTTAAACGGCTCGTTCTAGTTGTTGTGGCGCACGCGCCGCGCCCGTTGTCTATGCCTGCGGGCACTGCTAGGGTTGCCAATTCAAGGTGACTCAGTGTTACAGGGTCAATAGACAGCACCTTCTATAAACTTTGTTTAGATAGAAGAAAGGTTTTAACATAACAATGAAAATAATATTATTCCTTCAATACAACAAAGAAACTCATACATTCACACACAATATATTACAAGAAAATATCAAGCTCTTCGTTACGGCTATCTTAGGTCTGTGTTGTTTTGAAACAATTATAAACATGTAATTGGATGAAAAACACACTTAGCCTTAATACAACTTTATTAACCATAACCTTTCGATTGAATCATTACCATGCCACCTACTACCACACGATATATCCACAATATCACGGGAATCACGGGAAAGTTTGTGAGTGTATGTTTGTAACTTCTTCACGTCTAAACGGCTGGAGTGATTTTAATAAAATTTTGTATGGAGTTGCCTGTCACCCAAGATTACCCATAGGCTATAGTTTATAACGTTTAACGCGGGTTAAATCGCGGGGCACAGCTAGTAAAATAATAAAGTAATGTGCAAGTTGTACATATGTACAGACGCCAGCACATCCAGCAACCCTAATCTGTCAAATTTCTTTTATAGATTTTCAACTTTATCACAAAAGCATAAGGTTTACTTTAAATTGGAGAAATTTGACAAATTGGGATAGCTGGATGTGCTGGCATTTGTACTATCATAGTATTTATCAACATATTAAAAACGTTGTACCCCTTTTTACGAAAATTATGTGGACGAAGGAGTATAAAGATTGTAATAGGTAAACTTCATATGGAGAAGGAGTGCAGAAAGCTAATATTTTTATATGTTAAGCATTAGCATATAATATAAGGAACATAAGATACAATGGGCTGTCTTATCGCCTTAAGCGATCTCTTCCAGACAAGCTTTGGATGGATATGAACTGAAAGTAAAGTAAACAGTAGCAGGAGTGCAACAAATAAATTATACTAAGGAACTGTGATAAATATATTGCATACCAAAAACTTAGTATGACTTCACATAGACTCATCATCATCATCATTACAGCTAAATAAGTCCACTGCTGGACAAGCCTCCCTCAAGAATCGTCTTGGGGGGATATGCCATAATCGCCACGCTTGGCAGGCGGGTTGGCGATCGCAGTAAGATGGTCATAGTACTCAGAAGGAAGCTGCTGCCCATCCTCTGGTAGATATTCCCTCGGGTCGACTTCTACGCCCCCCACGGGATGAGATGGGGTGATGATATTCTGATTCTGATATTTGTCGCCGTCACCACACAGCTGACACTATATACTTAAATAAAATTTCTTTTTTTTTATTTGTGGGAACCCTGGCGTGCGCCAGGTGCTTACGTCGTGCGCAGATCGTTCGTCCGGCGGCCGTCAATTGCGCGCAATTGAGGCTTTTTTCCGACCGCGACCATTAGAGAGGACACGCGAGCTCAGTGACATTCGGTATACAGAGTGTTGTTGTGCAGTTAACTTGTTGTTTACTTGATGCATAATAAGTTATAACTTAATTTTACTGAACTACAGCTATTTATACAACTATTTCAATATAGAGGTAAATGTATAAATATTGATTGTAATTAGGCGATTACATAGAAAAATTTAAAGCTTAATAAAAAATCTAAATAGATGTGGGTTTGAGAAAATTAATAAGGTTTCACACTTCAAAATTGGCAGATTCAGAATAGTTATTAAATCACAATAATCTGAATCATCTTTTGATTGTGATTAAGATTACTGTGATTTAATAACAATTCTGAATCTGCCAATTTAGTTAGATGTAGTTAACATAGACAGGTCTGTTTGTTACGAAATTTGGAAACAACGAGTTTATTTTTATGTGTACCCTCATCTAATTATGATGATGAGCAATCAATTAGAAACTTCAAAACTATATTTATTAAGCATCTAAAATCTATGCTTTATTGTTATTCAGAATAATTTATAAATCTTTATTTAAGCAACAACATGTCTTAAACGGAAAGATTATATGATTATATTATAACGATATGCCTATTTATATATTTAAAGTCAATAAGTCATAACAACTGATGAACTTTGCAATCAGAGCCTCGACAAATAGAATAAAATACATAATAATAAATAAACAATGGTACAATCTATAGACAATAATTTACGTCACAACTTTACTCCAAACCAGCTGTGTTTACACCAGAAGAAAACAGTGCCAATTAATGTCCACTTTCAACCAAACCATCTGACGACAAAACTGTAACATGCTGTCTTATCGACATATCTATATCCTGGCCATCTGTCTTTTTAATCGTTTTATCTGAGTTCTTAATCTCGAGATCTCTGCTTATCAGTAGAAACGGGTTTATTAATCTAGGAATACCCAATCTTCTCTTTGAATAGCGCTACTTTAAAGTGGCTTTTCTACATATTATCTCTTATTTTGCGTACACTGGACTATTCGTTGTTAGATATTAAAGTTTTGTAGTTTGGATCTACTTCTGGCTTATATTACATTTCATAATCATCATCATCATTTCAGCCGAAAGACGTCCACTGCTGGACAAAGGCCTCCCCCAAAGATCTCTACATATATATAAGTGTTAATGGAGTTTATCATGCTATAAAAAGGCACTTATAAAATTCAAAATATAAATAGAGTTTTTCAAGCCGTCTATTAAGCCTCTGACATTATTTATATATATTACAACCCGGACCGACAGCTTAATGTGCCCTCCGAAGCAGGGAGATGCTCTGAAATTAAACCACTTTGGTGATCACCCATCTATGGATTGACCGCGAGCAAAGTTACTTTACCTCGCCGATCACTTACAGCATCTGGCTATGAGCGTCTCAAACAAAAAAGAAAAAAAATGTCAGTTTTAAAGAAAACGTTTAACCAGGAACCTTCATAGTAAAAAGTAGTACTTATATAATTTGCCAATATAAATAATTAATATTTAAAAGCTGTATATTATTATTATTTATGTGGTGTATCTCCACAGCTTGCTTTAAGAATCATGCTGTATATTGTCGACTTACTAGTCTTAAGTAGAAAGCCGTGCCAATTACAGATAGTGGGTGACGGACCACCGGTGGAAATTGTATCATCCTGTCGATCTGTCTATCTATGTGTTTACTCGTCTGCGTATATCAACGACTTTATCAGATTGTATCTTGAAAGATACATATTGATATGGTTACAAGCTTTAAGTTCCAAAGTTTTATATCTCAATGTTTTAGAGATGTAAAGTTCGCATGTTGCATTCGCCCTGAAGATGACTTCCACGAGAAGTTAAAACGTTGGCCGAATACAACATAAAATTAATTATGTGAGTTACCCGTTACTATTTTCATTATGTTAGCACCTCACGTCAGTTTAATTTAAGATATACAGTTGGGTAAATTAATTAAATATTAATTAATTTTTCTTTTAAATTCCATAGTTATGAAAATAAATTTAGACGCCATTTTAATTCACGCACATCCTCTATGAAGAGCGAAATGGAGAGGCTGCACCTGTCATTTATTTATTTATTTGTTTATTAAAGTACTGCCACATGCGACATAGAACACAGTTAAAATACATCTATGATACGTGTTCTGATATGTATCACAATAACGGCGTACATAGAATTTGCACTAATTTTGTAACTAACGTTAAACTGGTATTAGCGACTACAATTCATATGTGTAAATCTAAATGAAATTACATGAATTAGGAGCTAAACACGATAAAAAGGCACACAGGAATTACCAGAAAATAAAATAATTTTAAATGTTAATATCAGCATGTCAGTTATAATAATTATGATATCCAGGGACGTTATTCACTCACAGAACTGATCCCAGATTAAGCAGAGCTTGTACTATGGAAATCTGATAACTTATATACCTACTACTTCTCTTTTGTAAATACATATTATAGATAATTATACCCAGATACAGGATAAGCAGACATGTTCATGCACACAAATATCTGTCCCTGATGTCACATTTAAAACTATAAACCGGTCAAGTGCGAGTCGGACTTGCGCACGAAGGGTTCCGTACCATTATCTATAAATACGAGCAAAAAATTCACGTTATTTGTATGAATATTAAATATTTATTTTATTTTATTTTTTAGTATTTGTTGTTATAGCGGCAACAAAATACATCATTTGTGAAATTTTCAACTGTCTGACTATCACGGTTTATGAGATACAGCCTGGTGTCAGACGGACAGACAGACAGCGAAGTCTTAGTAATAGGGTCCCGTTTTACCCTTTGGGTACCGTACCCGAAATAGGTAATGTCGAATAGCAAGTATTCTAATACCTCAATACTTGTCCTCCAATTCCTGATTGAGATATTCAGAAAACCTGTTTGTGTAGGTACCTTATAAAATAGTCCAGTCAATCACGGTATTGATTACAAATCTACTATTTGTAACGGAATCATATTTCAATTTCATTTGAGAACAATAAATTCCTACAATCCGTTAATTCCTATAATAAATGCGAGAAATTTGAATAAAAATTCAATCTAAGCTGTGCAAATTATTTATTTATTTTTCAATTTATTATAATTAATATTATGATGAAGTGGGAATAAAAGAAAACTTGTATTTGCAATAAAAACACACCTGTATTGTGAAAGTGTCTGGTATTATCCTTTGTTTGGTCAACTGAGGTCAAACTATATATTTCTATGAAATATTATGTATGAGATGTATTTTTATATAGACCGTTCTGTGTACGGGTTACATTTTAGCCTGAACCAGGATTCAAATCAACCTAATTTTTTTGGTGCCTCGGAGAGCACGTAATGCCGTCGGTCCTGTACCTGACCTCTTTCCCGTCGTGTCACTAGTCGTCCCATCGGATCACGAGAGTGATGGAATAGAAAGTGCCCCGTGTTTGCGCACACACTTGTGCACTATAATATGTCCTGCCCAATTGGCTAGTCTCCATTGAGACTGGCCGCCGTGGCCGAAATTCGGTCGGGAGGACATCATCATAATTTTTTTGGTAAATATATAATATTTTTGCCGAGAATCTGCTTAAGCATTGTAAAACAAATATGATTGTAATTAAAGTATAATTGTACTAGCTGTGCCCCACGTTAAACCTTAAAAAATAACCTCTAATTAGCCTATGTTTTATTCCGATATATAAGCTTACTACAAAGTTTCATCAAAATCCGTTCGGTAGAGTAAGCGTGAAAGACTAACAAACATCTATACATACCATAATAATGATTATGAAATCGTAATAATCTTTATTTACAGAATACAGGTTAAAAGTACAAGTTGTTATAGTGTTGGTATTGTGTTCTATATTCTACCTTAAAATAAGGCATGCGAACATTATTTTCTATTTTAGATCTTCTTAAATAGTATCCAAGTAGTAGAAAATAATTAGTATTTAAGAATGAGTAGATACATTCTAACCACGCATTACTAACAGTAAACAGTAAAATAATGACAAAAGTAACAAAATAATGTCAAATATAATGTCGAATGTAATATTAGTAGGATTAGGTAATGCTCTATTCTTAAGTTATCCAGATTTACATCAAGCTTCCCTATTTTTCAGTAATGATCCCATTTAACGCCATCATAATTTTCCAATTGACAAAGCTCAATAACTTATTCCTTTCTATATCTTTTATGAACGTCTTTGAAGCGTAAAACACAACATAATGTGCCAATTCAAAGCCAAGAACACATCCAAATAAACAATATCTAAAGAACAAGAGTACAATGGTGTAATAGATAAATGCAAGTGGAGCTCTCGGCTAAATCAGTTCGCCGACAGCCGATATCTGCTAGGGATGTAACGGTCTTGTACCCGGCCGAGATTTATGAATAAGACCTCCAACGCAGTAAGTTCGACTAACGCTAGTGACAGAATAAGGCGATTTGAATATATCGATACTTTGGACTCCTTTCACTGCACATACAAGAATCATTTGAGGAGGTAATGGGCAAAAAGTGAAATAACGGGGTGATTTTTTATTTAAGAAGGGGACAAATGAGGAAATGGGCCAGTTGATGGTAAATGATCACCGTGGTTCCAGAAGAGTCACAGGTGCCTTGATGCCTTAAAAAAGTCAACAAACAAGTATTGCTGACCCTTCCCCCCACCCGATGAGTTCTAGCGATCTTACTCATGTGCAGTAACACAACATTAAGATATTAATGTTATTATTAAGGAATGTCTACTTTTCCAGTCAGGCTGTCGAGCGAATGAACGATGTGCCCTACCTATCATAACTTCTTGTGAAATTAAATACTTGAGATTACGCTTCGTTTTCCTATTCACAAACCAAATGTAGTTTTTTTTCTGTATCGTTACAATTTGAATAAATGAAATCTTAATTCATCATGTCAGCCGAATTAAATCCACTGCACAAAGGCCTCCCCAAAAGATTTCCACACTGGAGTTGAGTCCATCATTTGGAGGGATATGACATAATGGTCACTTTTGGCGGACGGATTGGCGATACGATCGCATATGACGTTCATAGTACTCTGAGAGACTCTGCTGCCCATTCTCTGGGAGATATTTCCTCGGAACGACTTCTGTGCCCCCACGGGATGAGATGTGGTATTAAGCATTGACCAACAGGTTGGGTGGGTGTGATCGAATTAGGGTTACCATATAATGAACGAAAAAAAAAAATTAACGAATTGAACCGTTGTACAATATCACTGTTCCGGGTTAAGAACTTAAATATAACAAATGTTTATAATTAAAACGACAATTAATTATGAATAGCTTAACAAAGTTTGGTTTTTAAACAGTACCTGAGAACTAATATGCAGAATTAAATAATTAGGTACATAAAATTGTAAGTGTTGGAACATAATAATAAGGTGATAATTTACGGGACGTTTATGATTAAGTAGATAAAAAGAAAAACTACTTAAACATACGTTTTCAAAATAAACACGTGATTTACGAACTTACATTATAATAAAGTAAACTACACGATAAAACTATTTAAATCTACAAAATATTTCTCTCCAATCTTAGATAATAATTATAGAAATTAATCTCCCAATTTATAAGATTTATTAGTTATCACACTAATAAACATCTATCACTGAAATCCGACTTAAAGTATTTCGTTTATTTATACGAGGAATTAAACAGATAACATCGTCATTCGAATGTTAATCGTTTGTAAGAAACATCACTTGCATGTTAATATAGGTATCTGATAGTCTCTAGACATAGAAGATCAGTCTCTTTAAATATCTAGGTATTTTATACGGATATAAGAGAGCGTTCATTCGCTCAAAGAGCAGCCCAACTGGTGAAGTATAGACGCCAGCACACCAAGCTACTACAATCTGTCAAATTTCCCCAATTGAAAGTGAACCTTATGCTTAGGTGATAAAGTTGAAAATATATAAAATAACTTTGACAGATTGGGGTAGTTGGATGTGCTGGCGTCTGTACCTTCACCTTACAGAAGACATTCCTTAATAATAACATTAATAACTGAATGCTGTGTTTCTGCATTTGAGTAAGGTCGCTAGAGCTCATCAAGGTGGGTAAAAAATCAACAATACTTGTTTGCCGACTCTTCTAAAGGCCGGCAACGCACCCGGGACTCCTCTAGTATTGCGATTTTCCATGGGTGGTGGTGATCACTTACCATCAGGTGACCCACTTGTTCGTTAGTCGGCATCTTATATAAAAATAACAATGAAAATTTTAATAGCTAATAGCTTCAGGTATGATGGCATCGTTTACACAGAATCTAGCTACGATCGTTATCTCGTATCCCAAGCACGGTAATAATGCCGTTTGGAGGAGATTGCCATACGGCAATCCCCTCCAAACGGCAATGTTATAGAAACCTTTCGGGGAGGCCTATGTCCAGCAGAGAACGATATTCTAGGAAGCCAATTTTTATATAAATTATCCTACTTCCTACTAATAATATAAAGGCAAAAGAGTGTGTGTATGTTTGTTACTTCTTCACGTCTAAACGGCTGAAGCGATTTTAATAAAATTCGGTATGGAGTTAGCTGACACCCTGGATTAACACATAGGCTATATTTTATAAAGTTTCACGCGGGTAAAACGCCGGGGCACAGCCAGTTAGTTATAATTCATAAACATCTAAAGTATCGATATATTTGCGTGTAAGTAGAGTATAGATTTATTTGCATACTTCGCATCACTAGTCCCTCACAGGCGGATGCTACTTTTGCAGATTGTTAGATTTGTCCATGTATTTCATTACCCCTCTTACAGGGAAGTAACGGGGGAGAGTTTCAGTTATTCCAAACCAGTGTTTTAGTAAATTAGAGTGGTATTTTATGCAATAGAACGAATTTATGTGTTACTTATTTAAGTAGAACAATCCGTTGGTACTTTACCGATAGAGATGTTGCTTTTGTTGAAGGTGTTCTTTTTATTAAGAAAGTAAAGGAAATTATTTGTTGTTGTTGTATTTTGCAATGAAGGGGTTTAAAGAAGTTTGTAAGGATTGCAGAACGTGGAATTTCTGTGTATTTGTGTACTTTCGTGTGGTACAGGCTTATGTTTCTGTACGGATGTATGGTTTGTGTCTTTATGAATGTTTGTTACTCTTTCGCGAAAAACTACGGAATACGAAATACTCTCAATAGAAGAAACGCGATCAGCTGATACATGGGGAACAAACGGAATATTTAGGCTTAACCCAGCAGTGGACTAGATGATGATGGTGAGGCAACAAGTTGTGATCTTATATAATCTATACATATAATAAAATCGTAGGAAAGTCAAAACTGTACATTGAATATTTTTTAAAAAGGATACTTGGGGCGTGAGCTTCTTTCTATATCGAAGTCATAAATATAGTATTTAGAATGTTATTACGTCCGAGCTAAACCCAAAAAGTACTGCATGGATTTACTTACAATTTTACATGAATTTTACTAAGTGGTCGAATTAACATATAGGCTACATATTCACGTTATCACCTACGGGGGAGGAGCTGTGATAATTTATAAAATTTAACAGGGTAAAACTGTGGGGCATAGCTACATAGTTGCCAATAACAGGTGAAACAACACGACACAAATACAAGCGATAACCTAAGTTAAAACGCATTTTCGAGACAACACCATCTGTTTTTACGATTTTGAAACACCGAATGAAATGTGCCATGAACATGATAATAATTAATATCCCTCTAACATTATCTGGTGTGGTCCATTCCATACGCTAATCATACATCAAGTTACACAAGCCAATTCATTAGCTATGTAAGTTAGATTAATAGTCGGGTCGAAGGTAATGCGGCGAATCAAAGCGGGTCAGAGCGCAGGTGGTCGGACCCGTGAAGTGGACTACATGGTACCTAAGTACAGACGCCAGCACATCAAGGTACCCCAATCTGTAAAATTTGCCCAATTGAAAGTGAACCTTATGCTTATGTGATAAAGTTGAAAATCTATAAAAGAAATTTGACAGATTGGGGTAGCTGGATGTGCTGGCGTCCGTACAACACTAGTAAGAGTGATAAACGGTAACAGAGGCCATTTAGAAAGGTGGCGAAGGCTGACGTCATATAGGCATACCTACTGAGAACTGTCACGCTATTTGGTAGCGTGTTCAACGGCAGTTAATGAGGTCCTAGGTTCAATCCTGGATAACAGCAACAAGTTCTTTTTGAAGCTAATCTTCTACTATTTCACTTGGGGAGTACGCTGGTGAATACGTGACGAGAGTGAGTGAATGGAAGTTGTGAGAAGATAGAAAGAGACAGAGAGTGACAGTACGTATATACTGGAAGGCAAGAGAGAAGAAAGAGCACAGATTTTCTTTCTCTATTTGTCTCATAGCCCGTTACGTTTCCTTTATCTGAGTTTTACTTCAGTCGTGTGGTCTAAAGCACACTCATTTTTTAGGGTTCCGTAGCCAAAGGGCAAAAAACGGAACCCTTATAGATTTGTCATGTCTGTCTGTTGGTCCGTATGTCACAGCCACTTTTTTCAGAAACTATAAGAGCTGTACTGTTGAAACAGTACAGCTCTTATAACAAAAATAGAAAAAGAATAATAATTTTGGGGGTTCCCCATACATGGAACTGAAACTCAAAATGTTTTTTTCATCGTACCCATACATATGGATTATATATGGATAGGTCTTCAAAAATTATATAGAGGTTTCTAATATAATTTTTTTCTTAACTGAATAGTTTGCGCGACAGACACTTCCAAAATGGTAAAATGAGAGTCCCCCCCCCCCTGTAACTTCTAAAATAAGAGAATGATTAAACTAAAAAAATATATGATGTACATTACCATGCAAACTAACAACGAAAATTGGTTTGAACGAGATCTAGTTAGTAGTTTTTTTAATACGTCATAAATCGTAAACCGCAATTTACCTTTCATTTAATCAACTGAAATACTTGCTGCTACGGAACCCTTCATGGGGGAGTCCGACTCACACTTGGCCGGTTTTTTTATATAATTATAGTTGTATCAAAGACGCAGGGTGGTCAGGCCTCCTACAAGATGGACTGATGATCTTTTGGGGGTCGCTAACGGTCACTTAATGCGGATAGAGCAGGACCGGCAGTTGTGAAGATCCTTGGGGGAGGCCTTTGCCCAGCAGTGGGCGTCTTTCGGCTGATATAATGATGATGATTGTATTATGTTGTTCTGTGTCTAATTGTATTTTGTGTCTGAAAAGCCCCCGCGATACAGGAACTCAAATCTCTAGTGCGGGCGACGTCATTAACAAAATATATAACGCTTTCTATAAAAAATTGGTGTTGGAAGAAAATATATCGAATTAATAATTTTTTTTTATTATAATTCTTTAGTAGATGGTGGAAGGGTGCTTGTTCGCCACCATTGGTACGACTTTGTAGTCAAAGCTGTTACATCATAACATAGTTCATTTTCAACGGCTCTAGGGCATAATGTATTATAGAAAGCATTTTTATTACACTCGATTACATCTAATTAACTATTTTGTTTCTCGAGTTACGCTGGTTACGCTCTTTAACCGGACAAAACAGCTGTCATTAATATGATTGATGCTGGTCAAAGTACGAAACGAACGGAGTTTAATCATGTTTCTTAACCCAATTAATAATGATATCTCGGCTCTATCATTAATTTGAAGAAAGTACCTATTCATTAGTTGTAGACAATGTTAAGGCGATGCTTTTGAGCCGATATCTGATATTTGTCAGAAAGATTACTCTATTGGCGGCTAAGCTGTGGAACACCCTCCCGAACCATGTGTTTCTAGACTCATATACAAACATACAGAGACTAACGCCTGTTACCCAGAGGGGTAGGCAGAGACAACGGAATTCCATTTGTCACGATCCTTGCACACCTCTTTCGCCTCATTTACTGTCATTATATTCTTCTTACATGCTCGCCAGTTTAGGGTACTTCTAACCTGGCCTTTTTTTCGAGAACGTCTCCGATTTGGTCAGAGAATGTTCGAGTTCTACGAGATCTTCCCATTCCAGTTTTACCATTCACACAGGCCAAGTATACGTACTTCTTTTGTCAATCTTCTATCATTCATCCTTTCTAAATGCCCAAGCCAATACTCATATAACATGGGTTTATTCAAGGCTAGAGTGAACAGGCATCTTATGGATACACGCGGTGCACCTTCGACCACATCTTACCATCAGATAAGACCGTGGTCAAGCTGAAACGGATAAGGCATAAAAATAATCAGCACAGTCTCATTAATAACGCTCACAGCCCGATTCCTAAAGAGCTAGGTCCACGGTCAGTCCATAGATGGGTGATCACCAAAGTGTTTTAATTTCTGAGCGACTCCGTGCTTCGGAGGGCACTTTAAACGGTTGTACTCATAAGACAACATTCGTTAAGCCATGTCAGAGGTCTACTGCGCGGTTTGAAGAAATCTGACAATAGGGTAATCACTGTCCACATAACATAAAATATATCGACTAACAAACTATCTTCAGTATTTTCAAACAAACCTAATATTATATTTTAAATGTAATTTAAACAAACTTCAAACACCTAAACATTAAACCCAAGTCGCACCCAAAAAATTCAAAACAAACCCAAAAAAGGACTCTGATTTAGTCAGGGGAGCCATTCGTCTGTTCCGTAGCTCAGAACTAGGGAACAATTCAAAAAAAAAATCACTGTCCATATGATAATTCATCATCATGGCAGGATAATGACGTCCACTGCTGGACAAAGTCCTCCCCAAAACGTTTCCACAACAGAGTAGTGGCCATCATTTGGAGGGATATGCCATAATCGCAACGCTTGGCAGACGGGTTGGCGATCGCAGTATGATGTTCTAAGACGCTGCTGCCTGTTCTCTGGGAGACATATCCTCAGGTCGACCTCGGTGATGAAATGGGGTGGCTACATTCTATAACGTCAGCCACACAGCCTGAGCACACAGTATGATAAGTAGTAGTAGCATATTTATGAAGTAGGACGTGCAGGTAGGAAGCAATGCAGGAAGATAGACGCAGGAAGAAAGAGAGGAAGACCGAGAAGAAAGTTTACTGATGAACTTAAAGAAAAATAACAAGTGGACAGTTATCAAGAAGTAAAAGCGATGGCTCTACAACGGGATAAATGGAGAATGCTACACAGACAAGTGCCAAGCACTTAAATTTTGGATGGATGGACGTGCAGGTAGTTAGTGCCGACAAAGTCATGGCGTAGCATCGAGTGAGCAAGGGTAGAAAGAGAACTGCTCCTTAATACCCTCTAGTAAGTTGATAGGCACCAAATCTGTAATGCTTTCCGAGTGGTTGCGTAACAGAGGTTCGTAACATAAATAAGACACGTCAATAATACCGTCTTTTAGCATGATTCAAAGTAGGTAATTAAGTATGAACAGTTCAATACGTATTTAGAATAACAAGTTTATTTAGCCGCTATAGTTTAATTGCTGTTGTTGTTGACGAACTTCTTGGAAAATAATGTCGATTCGATGAAATGCCCCCTCCGGACCTAAATCGGAAGAGCGGCCCGCGTCGCGTATTAACGTAGAGCGAAAGTTGCACAAAACATCCCTAAAACGATACGCCCTCTTGCATCTCCCTGTAACAGTAACCGCCCAGAGACGAGTGCGAATCGAGTCCAAAGGGGGTGCCCTCCGGCGCGGGTACTTCGTTTGTAGTTTAGATTTGCTAGACGGTTTAGCCCAGGCTCACCTCTATAGTCCGGTGAAGCAGTGAAAGCCGTAAGGCTAACTGAATACGTCATGTGAAAAAAAAAAAAATGAAAATGGCCCGTAATAACAATGTCCTCCTAGCCCTAGTGTCAATGGAGACTAGAAATCTGCGCGGGACAAATTATAGTGCACAAGTGTGTGCACAAACACAGGGGCACTTTCTATTCCATCACTCTTGTGATCCGATGAGACGACTACCATGTTACATTTTTCGAAATACTTAAGATTAGATTATTATTTAGACTTAAGATTTCCATACACGAGATAAAATAAAAAACCATCCAAGTCCGAGTCGGACTCGCGCACGAGGGTTTCCGTACCATTATCTATAAAAACGAGCAAAAAATTCACGTTTGTTGTATGGGAGCCCCCTTAAATTTTTGTTTTGTTATTTGTTGTTGTATCGGCTACAGAAATACATCATCTGTGAAAATTTCTACTGTCTAACTATCACGGTTCATGAGATACAGCCTGGTTACAGACGGACAGACAGACAGCGAAGTCTTAGTAATAGGGTCCCGTTTTACCCTTTGGGTACGGAACCCTTAAAATAATATTGATAAAATGAACTAATCAACACTGACTGATGATTCCACTAGATATTACGTGAATCCACTGTCCACGGCGTTTAGTAAGTCTTGTTTTTGATCGGCCTGTCCATTAGTTAGTGACCTTGACTGCTAAGCCAGAGGTTGCGGGTTCGATCCCCACCCATGACCAATATTGAAATTAACATAAACGCTTTTTGTAAACTTTAAGCTCTATAAACACACACAATCCCCCAACCAAAACACACACACACACACACGCACGCACATACACACACTCAAAGAAATCTGATAGTTCATAAGAGTTTTTTAATAAATGTTTAACTAATTATTGCCCTAACTATGGAACATTGTTGTCTACCTAGGAGGTGGGCGCTAACAGCTACGACACAGTTTTTCCTACCTAATTTAGCTGCTAACGTACACACAATATTGTATATTATCTGTTTTTGGTTCCAATAAATATTTGTAAAACAAATATTTGTATTTGTAATATTTGTGTGATGATTACGGTCATTACTTTGTTCTGTGTCTGGGTATAATTTCTCTATAATATGTACTATATTAAGAAATAGTACAGGCTCTGCCTAGTTCTGGATCAGATGACAGTATGTTAGTTGTCCCTGGATATGTATTATTTACTAGCTGCCCACGGTTTTACCCGCATAAAATTTTATAAATTATCACATCTCCTCCCCCGTAGGTGATAGTGTGATAATATGTAGTATATATGTTGACCCGACCTCTTAGTAGGTAATATTCATGCAAAATTGGAAGTTAATCCATGCAGTACTTTTTCAGTTTAGCCCGGACATACATACAGACAAAACTCTAAAAACTATATTATTGGCTTCGATATCGATTGGAGATCACGTCCCAAGTATCTTTTTAAAAAAATATTCAATGTGCAGTTTTGACTTTCCTACGATTTTATTATAATAGGTCTTTACCTATGAAATTGCCGTTTTGTATGAAAAAATTTAAACGAATTTTTTTCATGAATTTTTTTATTTGTATTAATCGAAGTAATCACCCATGCAATCAATGCATCTTTGCCATCGCAGTGGCAGTTTATTGATGCCCTTCTTAAAGAAATCAGCTGGACGGGAGGCAACAAATTCTTCAAAGGCATTTTGTACTGCCTCTCGGGTATTGAATTTTTTTCCCGCCAAGAAGTTATCCAAATTCTGGAAAAAGTAGTAGTCTGTAGGCGCAAGGTCTGGTGAGTAGGGCGGATGACGGAGAGCTTCCAACCCCAGTTCTTGCAACTTGGAGACCGTCTGCTGTGCAGTATGAGGTCGCGCGTTGTCGTGCAGGAGCAGCGGAGACGAGCGATTGACCAATGCTGGTTGGAGATGCGCCAGCTTCTCCATCATTGTGCTCAGTTCTTCACAGTACACATCTGCAGTAATGCTCACCCCGTTTGGTAAGAAGCTGTGATGAATCACACCGGCACTAGACCACCAAACAGTGACCATCACTTTTCTAGGGGTAAGTTTTCGTTTAGGGCATTGTTTAGGTGCTGAACCAGGATCCAACCAACTTGCTGAGCGCTTGCGGTTATCAAACAGAATCCATTTTTCATCGCAGGTAACAATGCGGTTCAAAATTCCTTCATTTGTGTGTCTGTTGAGCAGTGCAAGGCACGTCTCGACGCGTACTTCGCGCTGGCGATCATTGAGTTCGTGGGGCACCCATTTGTCAAGCTTTTTTACCTTGCCAATTTGACGCAAATGGACCAATATTGTTTTGACGCTAACGTCGAAAGCTGCTGCTAATTCAGCCGTAGATTGTGTATCATCAGCTTCCACAACCGCCTTTAATTCGTCATTGTCGACCAAAGTCTTCGGACGACCGCGAGGTTCATTTTTCAGGTCGAAATTTCCAGAACGGAAGCGAGCAAACCAATAACAGGTGGTGCGTTGGTTTGTAGTGTTAGCTCCGTAAACGTCGTTGATGTTGCGTGCCGCTTGTGCCGCGTTGCTGCCACGACGGTACTCATATTCCATAATTACTCGAATTTTTAACGTATCCATGATGACGAAAAAGATTGAAATGCGATGAAAATGTAACACTAATCAATAAAGAAATGACTACTTTTGGAAAAAAGAATCCATGTTTTTAAAATAAAATTAATTTGAAATTAGAATTCTTAGCCAAACAAAAATTATTTTGATTTGAAATGGCCAGTACTGCAGAACGGCAATTTCATAGGTAAAGACCTAATATGTGTAGATTATATTTTTTGATGGTAAGTTTTTTTTAGGATAAGCCTTAGTATGTTTCTAGGATTTAGAACGCATTAAAACATAATTTAACACAATCAGCATAAAATATTATTTCTGTTTAAAACTGTGTTAAACATTTATCAGTATACTCCGCTAATTATGAATTATTAATAGAGTACCATCACCCACACAACACCGGAACGAACAATGACGTATGTAGAGCGAGGATGCGCGGAGGTCGGGCCAAGGTTCGATGTCGGCCGATGCCTTTTGTTCCAACATCTAGGTTAGACATGAAGATGAGTTGCTGTTGTTATTACATTGTTGAATAACTACTTATGTAATGTATTGAACTGAGCTCAGCATCTGAATTCGGTTTGAACAAGGATTTCGTTAGATAAAGGGTAAACTAGGATAAAATAAAATTTTGTTATAATATCTTTTACACAACTTAATTTATTTAAATGTCGTTATAAAGATGGACGTTTTTTCTATTTATAGTAGTATATGTATATCAGTTATCTGGTTTCCATAGTAGATACAAGCTCTGCTTAGTTTTCGATCAGATGGCCGTGTTAATATTGTCCCAGGATATTCTCTAATATAGCTCCTATGAAAAGAGCAGGACATACATATCCGTGTGGTTATCGGTCCGAAAAAAATTACAGCATCACCAGTCGGGCAGCAGCGCCACCTATTTACTTGCTACCACCTAATAGAGGTTGCCAACTCACATGCCAAGCGCGTAGACTACGGTAAACCCTTTTGGGGAAACCACAACATTAGGCTTACGCATTAGTTTTAAATTTACGTTCCATACAGAAATTGGACCAGTTACATGCGAATACAGAGGAAGCAAGTTAGCATGGAGACCGGAACTAGTGTGCCAAGCATGCAGTCCTACTCCAGTTAATCCCATTTTAACCTTTAAATTTCCATAATTAAAGCTATTTATTATAAGTTTCACAATAACTTAGCTAAATAAGTAAATCATAAATTAAATGTTATAGGTATCTAAATTTTTCATAAAATCCGTGTTCATAAATATTTATTTATATGTACCTACTAAGAAATAATTATATTTACTTTACTTTATTACTACAAACATATTCTGACTATTTACAAGCGCTTTATTAAAGTTTACGTGAATAAAAATCTTTTTCTTTTACAAAACGTTATGTAGTACCTACCAAAACAGCTATGTTTCAAACTTAGCAATAGGGACCTAGAAATAATTATGTTTACTTAACTACATTACTAGAAACATATTCTGACTATTTACAAGCGCTTGTGGATAAAAACTTAACCTTTTTCTTCAAAACGTTATATAGAACCTATATAGTAATACATACGAAAATAGCAATGTTTCAAACTTCGCAATTTAACAGGATGCATATGCAAAAAGCGTAGGAATGGAGACCTTTACCCAATGGGACCTCTGATCCCACACAAATAATAAACAATTGTGACAGGACCTACAAATCACTCGAATGTTCACTTGACACTCAATCACTTACATCACCTGACTCCATACCAATAAAGCTCAAAATCTTTACACATTACATCACGTTCCACTAGCAATCCTTTGCGAATCGTTCACGCGGTTCGTCCTACATTCGACCTTCAGTCCTGACAGGTCGCGGCGGTGACCGGCCATCTACATTAGCATATGGACAAAGCCTTTGAAATGAATAAGTACACTTGACGCACGACACGTGTTGAGGAATGTAAAATGCTGCTTTTGTTTATTTGCATAGAATATAATATAATATAACTAGGTGACCGGACAATTGTAGGCGATGACTTCCAATAGGCGATCGCAGAAGCCTGGGCACGACTGTTTTGCCTTTAGAATGATTAGTCCATGACCTGCAAACTATACTATTGTGGAAAAGGCGGCGTCCACAGCTGCTTGCCGTACCGGTGGCTAGGACCAATCTACTGGGAAAAACCTCACTCACCCGAGCAATTAGATTAATTAATAAAGTACACGAAAAAGTGGATATATTCTCATCTCATGTAATTTGAGTAAATTCGTAAAGATCCTGTAGTTATTTGCATGAATAATTAGTTAAAAATTTAGTTCAATAAGGATTTTATAATTTTAATACCCACATCGCATTCGGTCAAGACCTGTAATGATAGATGTTAAGGAGAGATATAAATAAATAAATATTTGTTTGTTTTGTGTCAATGAAACTCATTAAATAAATAAAAAAAAAGGTTTTTATTCGCGTAGACTTTAAAAAAGCGCTTGTAAATAGTCAGAACATGTTTGTAGTAATATAGATAAGTATACATAATTATTTTTAGTTACATAGATATTTATGTACATTGTATCAAAACATTTATAAAATATATTATATAATAGTTATGATATTTAGCTGGCTTGTATTAAGTTTTTGTCAAAGAGATTATGGTTAAGTTTAATCATCGAAAATAATAGTAGATTTATAGTAGTTTAATTATAGTAATTTATAGACGTATGGAAAGTAATATTTCCAGTTCCCAGAAACATGTTTAAAATTCTTACTTATTTATCATGGTTACCCAGGTTGTCAGAGTTGTTTAAGACCCCTATTGGCCTCTCACATGGTTTAATGACTGTTGCCTAATGGCTACAATCGGTCGGTTCCGATTTACGTGCCCTCCGAAGCACGTAGACGTTGAGAAACGAAACCACTTTGGCAGTCACCCATCTAGGGGCTGACCACGAGCTTAGTTGTTTAGCCTCGCCAATCACCTACGGACCAGCGCGAGCATCTGGATATGAGCGCTTAATAATACTGCTAAAATAATCTCAATTCCATAGCAATACGTATTTATTCATCGTCCGAGCTCTAAATTTTACTACTCTAAAATTTATGCACCTTTAAGTATTCAAATCTTGCTACACATTTGACTAAATCATACTAATATTATAAAGGCGAAAGTTTGTGAGTGTGTATGTTTGTTATTTCTTCACATCTAAACGGCTAGAACGATTTTAATAAAATTTGGTATGGAGTTAGCTGACACCCTGCATTAACACATAGGCTATAATTTATAAAGTTAATGCGAGTAACACCGCGGGGCACAGCTAGTCTAAAATACGGCCAAACTCAAACTAATCTCAATTCCATAGCAATACGTAGGTATCTATTAATCGTAATAGCTCTAACTTTTACTGCTCTAAAAGTTAATATACCATTCAGTATTCAGATCTTGCTACACATTTGACTAAATATATTATAATTTGCTATTTTAGCGCCATTTTAGCGGCGCTATTGTGAGGCGGCTGCCTTTATCATGCAAACTCGCCACTTTTGGCTCCGTCCAGATTTCTCGGACAAAACAATGTTACGGTAACCTCGCGGATTAACTCACTGTTACGTTTCTAGAAATAATATTTTGTAACTAAAGGATGTTTGTTTGGTAACTGTTTACTCAGATTCACCCCGTGCGGGAGCGGGATAGAATAAAATAGCTCCTACTCACACGCTTAAAAAACGTTTGTTGTAAAGTAAAGTAAAGTTAGCAGTGAAAAATATCTTGGTCTCATCATCATCATCATGTCAGCTAAAGTTCGTCCACAGCTGGACAAAAGCCTCACCAAAGAATGGGAGGATATGCCATAATTGCCACGTTTGGCGATCGCAGTTTGATAGTCATAGTTCACAGAAAAATGCTGCTGCCCGTTCTCTAGGAGGTATTCTCTCGGACGATTTCTACTTCTTCGGGGTGAGATGGGGTGATGATATACTATGCCGTCACCACACATTGAAAATTTTAGAGAAATAGCAAATATTGGTACACACGGCTACATATCAAGCTATACATTTCTAATATAAGCTGACCAGTCATTGTATGGAAATCCTATACTACGTGAGATCACCTTATACTGGAAATGTATAGCTTGATGTGTAGCCGTGTGTACTATTTTTCAATCTAAGTCCAGTACGAAGTTCTCCAGCGTGAACTGCTGTGTGTGTCGCTGATGTCTGAGTAGGTATTTAGTTGGATCGGCAAGACATACATACTACACACACATACTATAGGTAAAAAATATTGGACGGTCACCGTAGCCTAGTTGGTAGTGCTCCTGCCTACGAAGCTGGTGGTCCTGGGTTCGAATCCCGGTAAGTGCAAATATTTATGTGATAAGCACGAATATCTGTTTCTGAGTCATGGATGTTTTCTATGTATATAAGTATTTATCTATCTATATAAGTATGTATATCGCCGCCTGGTACCCATAGTACAAGCTTTGCTTAGTTTGGGTCTAGGATGATCTGTGTGACATTGTCCCTAGATATTATTATTATTATTTGTTCTGAGTAGGGATCGCACCCACGACCTCTGGCTTAGCAGTAAAAAAATAATGTTAGTATGTATGATGAGTATGTCTATCAGTTGTACGGTTGCCATACTACTGCCTCTGCCTAGTTTGGGGTCAGATGGCAGTGTGTTAGTTGTCCCAAGATATTTATTATTAACACACTAAATAAAATAAAATAAATAACATAAAAAAGATTTTTATTCACGTAGACTTTAAAAAAGCGTTTGTAAATAGTCAGAACATGTTTGTAGTAATATAGTTGTATACATTATTATTTTTTGTAACATAGTTATTTAGGTACACAATGTATGAAAACATTTATAAAATTTATTTTATTATAGCAAATCTTATATAATAATCAAAATATAATAATAATAAAAAAAAATCTTATATAATAATATAATAAAAATATTAGTCTTAAACTAGATAATTAAACATAATCTCTTGACAATAACTTGATACCAGCTAGCTAAATATCAATTTAGCTAGCTGGTATCAAGTTATTGTCAAGAGATTATGTTTAATTATCTAGTTTAAGACTAATATTTTTACTACATATTGTCAATGGTTCTGTCTATATTAAGGTATTATATTATGACGGACCTTGTGTTAATAACGACGGTCGCGCTTTAATGCTACCACCGGATCCAATGCGCCCCAGCTGAGAAGACCCAGCGAAACTATACTAACCACTAATATTATAAAGGCGAAAGTTTGTGAGTATGTGACTATGTTAGTGTGTATGTTCGTTATTTCTTCACGTCTAAACGTCTGGAGCGATTTTAATAAAATTTGGTATGGAGTTAGCCGACAGCCTGGATTAACACATAGGCCATAATTTATAAAGTTTAACGCGGGTAACACCGCGGGGCACAGCTAGTTTATGAATAAAGTACGTCATCCGACACTCTCCAACCCTTCACCCTACTGCGTAAACAGTAATGCAATTGTAATAAACAAACCACTTTCAAATATTACCTAGACAATACATTAAGCAGAGTTACCTAGGGTTAGGGTTGCCAGATGAAAAGATCAAAAATCCGGGGCAAAGGCCTGATTTCCATTTAAAAATCCAGAAATTATTCACAGTTTGAGAATTGTCTCTCAATAGAATTCCCCTCACAACAGTATAAAAAGGTGCTTAAAATCGTTTTTGTACACTGCAGATTTCTCTCACATGTTACACATCACATTTAAAGCGGTTGTGAGGGGGGCAGGGAGGCTAGCGGCTGAATTTTATTGAAAAAACAAAAAAAAAAACATAGATTTCATGAAACTAGTAAAATCCAGCCGCAATCTGTGGTGAGCCCATAAATCCTGAAATCTTAGGACAAAAAAAGGAAAGAAACAGTTACCATATATCAGGATATTTCCTGAGATATGGTAACCCTACCTAGGGCACAACCTGACCCTAAGGTCTTTCGAGGAATGAAGATTATGATGAAATTATAAACAGGTAAGTATTAATTGCAATGTGCAATTTGATGCTTGCTCTAAAGTAGGTACCGTACTCGACAGTTTAAGGACCGTGGGTCATTCTGTTAGTAATTATCTTAAATTGACAATGACTCCTGGTTATATATATATATATAGCAAACTAGTAGTGCCCGCGGACTTCGTCCCGCGTTATAAATATTTTTGTCCCTGCCCGTTTGTCCCGCGTAATGCTTCGGGTTAAAAGTTCGCGATAAGTAAAAATTGTGATGATTAATCATAACCTTAACCTTAACCTAGCTTTATATTGGTGAAATAATTTTGGAAATCGGTTCAGTAGATCCAGAGATTACCCCTTACAACGTCACAAACTCACAAACGTTATCTCTTTATAATATTAGTATAGATAATTAGTATAGCGAATAAATGATTGATTGATATGACTGGCTTATTAGTATATTGGTTAGTGTAGGTTTGATTATTGGTCTGGTTAGTTGAAGAACTGTCCTACGTTCCTCAGAGAGTACATTAAGCCTAGTCTTGGTTGTCTATCTATAACAATAAATAAATAATTAAATATCCTGGGACATTATTCACAAACGGCTATCTGATCCCAAACTAAGCAAAGCTTGCACTATGGTAACCACATGGCGTATTTTGTACGTACTTACTGATATAGATAGCTGTGCCACGCGGTTTTATCCGCGTTAAAATGTTTAAATCATATGTGTTAATCCAGGGTATCAGCTAACTCTATGCCAAATTTTATTAAAATTGCTCAAGCCGTTTAGCCGTGTAGAAGTAACGAACAGACACACTCTCAAACTTTCGCCTTTATAATATTAGTTTGATTACATCCAGAATCTTCTTGCACACTAATATCTGTCCTGGGTGGGAATCGAAACCACAACCTGCAGCGTGAAAGGCAAGCATTTACCAACCACGCGAACCGGCCCGTCATAGATCGTTATAATTACTCCAAACTTAGGGCGTCGTCGTCATCACTATCTTAGTTTCTCCTTCCAAATAGTACTACTTAATAAGTATATATAAGACTATTTTATCATGAAGATACATTACTATGAACAAATAGTGAGTAATCACGTGCCGACTATTAAAAAGTAACACATTCTTACTACTCATACATGTAAATGCAGTGGTTATAACAATGCAAGAAACTAGATGCATTACGCGTCTAACATGAGTGCTGCGACCTTGCGCTGGACGCCGACCGGTAATGTGCACCGCGATAGAGAAATACAGAAGTTTAACTTACCATTCAAATTGTTACATTGTTTTATTTAATTACTAGCTATGCCCCGCCGTTTTCCCCGCATTAAACTTTATAAATTATAGTCTATGTGTTAATCCAGGGTGTCAGCTAACTCCGTACCAAATTTTATTAAAATCGCTCCAGCCGTTTAGACGTGAAGAAGTAACAAACATACACTCTCACAAACTTTTGCCTTTATAATATTAGTAGAATAATTTAAATTGTGCCAACTATCTGGGAACCTTTCTTTAGGCATATATTTTTTAGGTTATATTTAGTATGTAACACAGTTGACTGTACGTGTGGCGCAGCGGCTAAAACAGTCGCCTCGCCGCTTCGTGTCGCGAGTTCGAGTCCCGCGCCGGACAACTATTTGTGTGACCCATAAATAGTTGATCTGAGTCTGGATGTAATTTGTGTCCGTCCATTAATTCACGACGATCACCGTAGCCTAGTGTGCAGTGCTCCTGCCTACGAAGCCGGTGGTCCTGGGTTCGAATCTCGGTAAGTGCAAATATTTGTGTGATGACCACGAATATTTGTTTCTGAGTCATGGATGTTTTCTATGTATATAAGTATTTATCTATCTATATAAGTATGTATATCTTCGCCTGGTACCCATAGTACAAGCTTTGCTTAGTTTGGGGCTAAGATGATCTGTGTGACATTGTCCCTATATATTATTATTATAATTATTACGTTTGTAAAGTACCCCACGACACAGGGATTAGGTACACTAGTGCGGGTGTTGTCTTTAAAAAAAACTACAGTGTTGTCAGACCTCTCTTTAGTTTTTATTATTTTAAACCTTCGAATTCTCATCATGTCACACAAAAACGTGATTAGTGTGACATGATGATAATTCGAAGGTTTTGCTGGACAAAGGCATTCCCAAATGATTACCACAATGGTGTTTTGTCCAAAATTTGGAGGAATCTGCCATAATCGCCACGCTTGGCAGACGGGTTGGCGATCGCAGTATGATAGTCATAATACACAGAGAGACGCTACTGCCCGTTGAGAGATACGGGCTTTTTGACGGTCTCCATAGCCTAGTTGGTAGTGCTCCTGCCTATGAAGCTGGTGGTCCTGGGTTCGAATCCCGGTAAGTGCAAATATTTGTGTGATGAGCACGAATATTTGTTTCTGAGTCATGGATGTTTTCTATGTATTCAAGTAATTATCTATCTATATAAGTATGTATATCGTCGCCTGGTACCCATAGTACTAGCTTTGCTTAGTTTGGGTCTAGGATGATCTGTGTGACATTGTCCCCAGATATTATTATTATTATTATTCCAGTCTTGTGTGATTAGTTGGACTACTGTATTTCAATTACATACTGTCTGAAACAACATAAATCCACTAGCAAACGTCAATGATGTACTATTTGCGTAAAATGATAAGCTGAGTTATTTATGTGCAATGTGTTCTAGAAAGGACAATGCCCTACATTTTCCTGTGACCTTTAATGAAATGGTTATACAAAGATAGCCACTGAAAATAGCTGTAGAAATAATTGTTCTGAAAGGTTGTTTTGTAGCGTACACATTATGTACTGTAAATGCTTAGTTTGGCAATAATACCTATGTATATTAATTATATGTCCAACTTAGTTTGCCTACTCTTCGTTAAGATTTATTTGAAATCATCCTAACTTTTCATCATGAAATATAATTAGTCATTCTAACGTCCTCTTCGTCGAATTTCAACACGTAGCGGGCAGTGTCAATAATAATAATGTACTGGGTCATTATTTAAATACAAATAACAGATATGCTACTTTTCTTTTGTAAATACGTACTTATAGAGATATTTACATCCAGACTCAAGACAATCATACATGTTCATGCACACAAATATCTGTCCGGCTCCGAGGCACGGGGGTCTAATACCACCAAGTTCCAGACTTCGGGCTAACACTGAAAAATTTATTTACGGAAAAATCCCTAAATCACTTTTTGGCCCGACCCGGTATTGGAACCCAGGACCTCATTATCTGCGATGGAACACGCTACCGCTAGACCAACGAGGCATGATCTATGGTGGTACACAGTATTAACAAAGTTGTGAGATCAGTAATTCAACTTAGCACTAAGTTGTCCTATAATCCTACAACATAGACTAAAAACAATAGAACTAATATTATGTAACACCTACAACCATTAAAGTAAAACGTAAACCACACTTGGTGGCACTACCTCCATCAACGCCTGAGCTAAATAACAAAGGACCTTACCAATTACAAAGTAACTAACACCATACCACAGTATAAATATGAACAGTACAGAAACTAAGCCTAGTTGATGAAATAATTACCTACGCTCTATTAAAGCTACAGTCATAATATCCTGGGACATTATCCAGACTAAGCAGGGCTTGTACAAAGGAAACCAAATAACTGATATACCTACTACTTTTCTTTTTAGTAAATTCATACAGTTTATATAAATAACTAGCTGTGCCCCGCGGTGTTACCCGCGTTAAATTTTATGAATTTTCTTTGCTATAAACCTCACGGAGCCCGAGACCTTTCCAACGAATGCCAAACCGTGGAAATCGGTTTGTGCGTTCTGGAGTTATAGCGTCAGGAAGGAAAACCCGACTTATTTTTATATAGTAGATTACACCCAGACTCAGAGACATCTTCACGTACTCCGGCGTGAAAAGCAAGCATTTGCCAACCACGCCAACACGCGCGGGTTCTGACTTTTAATGTTTTTAAAATTGTTTCGTTCGTTTTACTAAAACATGGATTCAAAATTGAGCATTAACTTTAATTGTTTTGATGAAGCCGAGCCATACAGCCAGTGTACTAAGCAATACGCTTATACATGCTAACTTATACATGACCGCTCGTCTTGCCGCGGCAGTCACTACTGACTGCACCGCGACAACCGCTTAGTGTTGATGCGCATGTTTGTCTGAGAGAGTGATTTCTAGCATTTGTAGGTTTATTTTTTTTATTATAGAGGGCGTCAAACGAGTAAGTGGGTCACCTGATGGTAAGTGATCACCGCCGCCTATGGACACTCGCGACACCAGAGGAGTCGCCAGTGCGTTGCCGGCCTTTTAGAGTCAGCAAACAAGTGTTGCTGACCCTTCCCCCCAACCCAATGAGCTCTGGCGACCTTACTCACACTCGGAAACACAACATTAAAATTATTAATGTTATTATTAAGGAGTGTCTTCTGTAAGGTGGAGGTACTTCCCCAGTCGGGCTGCTCTTTGAGCGAATGAAGGTAGTTTCCGTACTGTTTCTTTTTATTACTATGACCATACAGTCGTAAAAACAACTTCGTGACGTTTAGTTAGTCGCCACTCGCAGTGTTAAATAGGGCCTCCTAAGTACAAGATCACGCGCGTCCGTGAACTGAGGTTTTATTGGTTTGCGGGAGGAAAATCGTCGTGACCCGACCCGTGGTACAAGGCTGTGACGTCGGTTTGCCTCACGCTATGAGATTTAGCGGTGATATCAGTGACAATTTAAACTCATCCTAACCCTTATCATATGATGATGTTGATGAATAATATTCATTATATGAGGCACTCATAGCAAGATGTTCTCACCGGTCTGTAAGTGATCGACGAGGTTAAGCAACTAGTTTCGCGGTTAATCCATAGATGAGTGACCACCGAATTGGTTTAACTAATAACAGTAATATCCTGGGAACTTATTTACACACGACCATTTGATCCTAAGCTAAGCAGAGATTGTACTATAGAAACGAGATAACTGATATAGGTACTACATATACTACTTTTCTTTTGTAAATACATTTTTATATAGATAAGATACACCCAGGCTCAGGACAAACAGACATGTTTATGCACACAAATATTTGTTCTGGGTAAGAATTGAACCCACGACCTGCAGCGTGAAAAGCAAGCAATTGCCAACCCGCCAAATGCGGCAAATATGAGAATATGATCACCCCATCTCATCCCTTGGGGAGCGTAGAAGTCGGTCGACCCGAAGGAATATCTACCAGAGGAAGGGCAGCAGCTTCCTTCTGCTGAAGCCACTTTAATACATGTATAATATCTAGGGACAATGTCACACAGATCATCCTAGCCCCAAACTACAAGGTACTATGGGTACCAGGCGACGATATACATACTTATTTAGATAGATAAATACTTAAATACATAGAAAACATCCATAACTCAAAAACAAATATTCGTGCTTAACTACAAATATTTGCACTTACCGGGATTCGAACCCAGGACCACCAGCTTCGTAGGCAGGAGCACTACCAACTAGGCTACGGTGACATGTATGTACATGTTTTTGTTAATACTGATGTACAGCACATCCAGCTACCCCAATCTGTCAAATTTCTTTTATAGCTTTTCAACTTTATCACAAAACCATAAGGTTCACCTTCAATTGGGCAAATTTGACAGATTGGGTTAGCTTGATGTGCTGGCGTCTGTACAAACGAAGCTATGGTGACATTTTGGGAGTACTAAAATGTCGCTTAAGACAAAAATATTTAATCTATAAATTCAATAGTTCCATAGATATTTAAAGGAAAATGGATAATATGTCTTTTAGATCTTAGGAAATACCTGCATAGGTAATATGAGGAAAACCTGCGCGTGACCCTTGACCTATGGCCGAAGGTTATGAGCTTGTGGTATACACTATAAACCTTAAAATACCACGCATAGAGTTTGAAATAGTGTGTCGTACGTTATACACCATGTGTCGGAAAAAGGAGTACCTATAAAAGGAATACGATTATTTAGAACTAGATGTGCCCCGCGGTTTTGCCCGCGTTAAATTTTATAAATTATCACAGCTCCTACCGCGTAGATAATAACGTCATAATATGTAGCCTATATGTTGACCCGACCTCTTAGTTATGATGCAAAATTTGAAGTAAATCCATGCAGTACTTTTTGAGTTTAGCCCGGACATATAATTTTGTTTTTGAACTCAATACTGGATAATTGTATATATATTTAATAAATAAAAACATACATTAATATACTTACGCCTGCTTCCCTGAGGGGTAGACAGAGACAACAGATTTCCGTTTGTCACGATCTTAACACAACTCTTTTGCCTCGTTTACCGTCATATTTTTCATACACGCTCGCCGGTTTAGAGTACTTCTGACCTAACCTTTCTTGAGAACGTCTCCGATTTGGCCAGAGAATGTTCTACGAGGTCTTCCCCTTCCTGTTATCCCATTCACACAGGCCAGGTACCGATACTTCTTTTGTCAATCTTCATTTAACTGTCGCCGTAGCCTAGTTGGTAGTGCTCCTGCTTGTAAATATTTGTGTGATGAGCACGAATATTTGTTTCTGAGTCATGGATGTTTTCTATGTATTTAAGTATTTATCTATCTATATAAGTATGTATATCGTCGCCTGGTACCCATAGTACAAGCTTTGCTTAGTTTGGAGCTAGGATGATCTATGTGACATTGTCTCTAAATATTATTATTATTATAGATATTATTCATTCATCCTTTCTAAATGCCCAAACCACGTCAGCATATATTTACTACGGGAGATCTAAACGGCCATGTTTCCAAAAACGGAGCCGGTGGATGGCCTCTACATCCTTCGTAGAACCCAGAACAGATATTTGTGTGCATGAACATGTCTGTTTGTCCTCAGTTTGGGTGTAATCCTAAAAATATTATAAAGGCGGAAATTTGTAAGTTTGTGAGTGTCTATATTTGTTACTTCTTCGCGTCTAAACGGCTGAAGCTATTTTAATAAAATTTGGTATGGAGTTAGCTGACACCCTGGATTAACACATAGGCTAGTTATATATAAGTATAAGTATGCATTTATCAAAGGAATTTAGAAATCTGATTTCCGTAGTACAAACTCTACTTAACTTGGGATCAGATGGCAGTGTGTAAATAATGTCCCAAAATATTATTATTAATCCATATACGATTTGCATTACAAAAACGCTATAAAACTAAAATGTTACTTTTCTATCCGCAACGTTTCAACACCTTCTGAACCAATTTTGCAATATTGTGAATGTTACTGTTTAAAATGCTAAACTTAATTAACGTACTTTATTTTTAAGCCGACTTAGTCAACCGGCTTGACTGCCGAACTATAAGGTTACAGGTTCAAACTTTACATAGTTGAACTATAACGAAATACCACACCTAGTTCAGCTCGGGAGGTCACTACGAACGTGAATAATAACTAGGAAATTATTTGAAATAGCTAGAATACTTTTCCAAAACGTTCCAATATATTCGTTTTTGAAGAAACTTTAAATAATTTATTTCATTCTTAATATATACACGAGCAAATCTATACTTGCTATAAAGCTGACAGCAAATACTTTATATATGCTTTAATATGCATTGATGGCAAATGCTTTCTGTCCCTGAGACGCTACTGATGGAGCAGAAATATTGCAAATAAATGTTTCGGCAAATGCTTTCTGTCCCTGAGACGCTAGTCACGAGATCTCGGCATCTATGGAAGTCCATATCTATTCAATATATTTGTCCTACCGTACCATAAATTGAAGCCGTTTTTGAGTCTCCGCCTGATTTAGTTTTCTTTACTTAGTGTGCAATGGTTCCGATGTCTATTTAAGAACTGCCATGGAAATGACAGTGGTGTCAGGTAGAAGACTTTTAGCAGCTCTTTTTGCATGGTAGGTCTATGCTTAATCGGATCCAGCAGATACTTATCAGGAAAGATGGAGACAATGACATGATTGCGACATTTATAGTCTCATTTAAATTTTAATTGAACTTTATACTGCATTCCCAAATGCAATCAACTTGACCATAAACACGAAGACAGATTAGAAGAAGAAGCAGGATTTACCCGTAATTAGACACTGCAATTCTAATCAAAATGATGGCAGACATTATGTTAGAAATATTTCTATATCTTCTGTGATTTTTTATTTGATAACGCCTGCCTGTCTTCGCATAACGCCCACACGAAAAAAAAGTGTCTGCGTGTGCGCGAAGAAAAAAGTGTATCTCCGTCTCGCACCGGCTACATTTAACCTGCCGTGGACTTCTCATGGCGCCAGATGAGAGGAGCCCCGGGAACGCAGATATGCTACTCCAGTATCAATTACTATCGTTCAAGGTCAATGAATCGACCCTCTTAATAAAACTTCTAAGACAGCAATTGGTTTCAAAAGATCTCATCCGCTTATCACTTGAACTCGCCAGTCGTTACCGCATCGATGCGTGGATGCACCTTCCATTATGTAACTCTTGTAAATATGTCAATGGTATTACATCTGACCTTAACCCGCCAGGTCGCGGTGACATCCAAGATTTTCCAGTCAGACTTGTTCAATTTTATGTTCGCGAGTAATTTTATGTTGGTAACATTCTTCTAATAGGCAGGTGCTAATACTGTTTTATTTGCCGTAGAGTTATAATGTACCTTACATTTATGCTATGAATAATTAATATATGAAATAAACTGAATTAAAGTGTTCTTCTAGCTGATTTCTGCGGCGGTCAGTCGCAAGGGAGACTAGCCATGTCCGCGGGACATATTATGTCTGCGCAAACACAGGAGCACTTTCTATTCCATCACTCTCATGATCCGATGGGACGTTTAGCGACACGACCTGAGAGAGGTCAGGCAGGGAAGTGGCTCTGGAGGGAAGTGGAACTATTCATTTCTAACTCCTCCTTTTCTTCTTTCTGATTAAATTCGTTGCGGGATCCAAGACAGTTAAAGCCATTCCCCGGGACATGCCTGAGCCTCACCGCTCAGTGTCATTTCATTGTGTGCCACTGTTGATCCTGGCTTACAGGAGTTGCAGTGGTGGGTAAGAGGGAGGGACTAGTCCCTATTAAAAAAAAGAGGTCAGGCACATGACCGACTACTGTACGTGCTCTCCGAAGCACGGTGGTGTAATATCGCCAACTCCCAGATTTCGGGCTGATACTGACTTTTTTGTTAACAGAAAATCCCAAAATAACTTCTTGATCCGATCCCGGATTTGAATCCAGGATCTCATTACCTGCGGTTGAGCACGCTATCGCTAGACCAAGGAGGTAACTTATTACATTGGTAACGTATTCCTTAACTAAGCAGATGCTAATAGTGTTTTCTTTGCCGTAGAGTTGAGGTTCATTTTTGCTATGAATAATGAAAGAATCAATGAAATAAAATAGTCATGACATAAACATTTTCATTTTATCGGTGACCTGCGGGTTGAATTTTATCATTACAATCTATGAGTCAGAAGTCAAGTAGTTAAATCAAACACTTAATGTTATACCTGACTTACTTGACTTGAAACCCCACTGGGTTGCAAGGTGGTGTTTACTATAGATGACCATTGATCTAAACCATAGGGCGCACGGTAAAGAGATCTCTGAAAAAGGTTCCCAAAGCCCAACCGTGCAACATCGTTGCAATCTCCTTATGTTTGGCCTAAATGGCCTATTGGGTTAGGTACATGACTGCTAAGCCAGAGGCCAGAAGGACAACTGATAAACATAATTATGACTAAATACATAAATATATACTAGCTGTGCCCCGCGGTTCCATCCACGTTTAATTTTATAAATTACTAGCTGTGCCCGCGACTTCGTCCGCGTGTTAATTAGTTTATTTTGTTCTTTAGTAAAATAAAAGACTTTTTCTAAAATAAAAGTAGCCTAAGTTACTCCTTATTACATCAGCTACCTGCCAATAAAAGTCCCGTTAAAATCGGTCCAGCCGTTTCAGAGATTAGCCGGAACAAACGGACAGACAGACAGACAAAAATTGTAAAAAATGTTATTTTGGTGTATGTACCGTATATATTCATATTTATGTAGTAAAACTCGGTTATTTCAATATTACAAACAGACACTACAATTTTATTTATTTGTATAGATGTATTATTCGGAAATACTATACCTATTACTACAAAGTTTTATCCAAATCCGTTCGTTAGTTTTGCGTGAAAGAGTAATTCACATCCATACATCTATAGTCACAAACATTCGCATTTATAATATTAATAGGATAAATTACACACCGACACAGAACAAATAAGGGTGACAAAAATATGTTAGTTTGTTAGGGATCAAACCCTCGACCTCTGGCTTAACAGTCAGAGTCACTAACCACTAGACCAACCAGTTCATAAATATACAGATAATAAAGGCATTCTTACGTTCACTCTATAGATACATGTGAGAGGTCAGGTACAGGACCGACGGCTTACCAGACCTCTTTCGGGTCGTGTCGCTAGCCGCCCAATCGGATCATGAGAGTGATGGAATAGAAAGTGCCCCTGTGTTTGCGCACACACTTGTGCACTATAATATGTCCCGCGCAATTGGCTAATCTCCATTGAGAATGGCCGCCGTGGCCGAAATTCGGCCGGGCAAACATCATCATCACATGTGAGAACAGATGCGCACACACATAACCCCGCGGCAGCACTCGCACACTATTAGCATCATTACTTGTCCTACACCTAACATTAAGATAATCTATGTAACGTACCAAATTAACTTAAAATTATGAAAACTACCTAAAGGGCAGAATTTCCTGACACAAGCATAATATTTTGCTTAAAAGGAAATTCTCTAATATATAAAATGTAACCTAAGTTATTGAAAATAAATATTATTATATATTATATTATACTCGTGGCTATGTTTGCATGGCTAATAGATAATACTTAAACATCTTTACTACCAAGTCAAGTAAAGATATCAATTTTCCAGTCTCACAACCGAATAAATTATCTATTAAAAAGACTTTAATAGTAGTTATAATGGCAATACTCATTAAATTTGATTTATAAGTCAACAAAGGTCAGTCTTGGTCACCTACAGAAGGAAAATGACTATCGCAGCGATTTGTTAGGACTTGTGTTAGTTGGCACAAAATTACTGGTTTTACCACAGACTTATAGCGAAAGAATTATGATTATAGTGACGATTACTGTTTATGTGTTGACTGCCTCGTTGGTTTAGCGGTAACGTGTTAACCGCACGTAATGGGTTCATATCCCGGGTCGGGCAAAAAGTGTATTTGGGATATTTCCCTAAAGAAAATTTCTCAGTATCAGCCCGAAATCTGGGAGTTGGCGGTATTATACCCACGTGCATCGGAGAGTACGAAAAGCCGCCGGTCCTGCACGTGACATATTTTTGGTCTGACTGACCTTGCGGGGTAACTAAGGGCATTTTGCCTAAAATATTACAACCTGTGCCTAGTTTGGGATCAGATGGCCGTGTGTGAATAATGTCCCAGGATATTATTAATATCTTTAAACATATAAGGGCTACCATGGAATCTAAAATTACTTTTGTTGGGAAACCGAGGCGGGGTAAGCGTGTCTGTGGGTGGAATGAATATGTTCGATCTGCTCACTGTGAGGCTAGGTGTAGTTTCCAGGCCTGGATAATGGAAAATCGTCCTTCATCAGGCCCTTCTTATGATGAAATGCACGAGAAACGAAAAATATTTAAAAGCAGATTAAAGTTTTGTCAAAATAATGCTGAGCAAATTGCTATGAATAAGTTAGCCACACAACTCGCTAATTTGAAACAAAGCCTAATCTCTCAGCATGTGTAGATGGCATAAGTGACGCGGCGGGCATTGCGAATAGGTTCAAAGAACATTTTAGAATTAAATCCCCACTCGGTCCCTCAACTGAGGTGATCACTCCTGAGTCCGGCTGTCGTGGAGAGATTCCTCTGATACGTTTCTCAGCTAAACAAGTAAGGAAAGTCATATATAATATAAGCCGAGGAGAATCTCCAGGACATGACGGGCTCAGCATTGAGCACCTAAAACATGCAGGTGTCCATTTGTCGCGTGTCCTATCTATGTTCTTCACAATGTGTATTAGCCACGCGTACTTACCTGCTGATCTTATGAAGACCATGATAATTCCCATTGTGAAGAACAGGACTGGTGATATATCGGACAAGGGCAATTATCGTCCTATTTCACTGGCAACGGTAATAGCGAAGGTGTTGGACAGAGTGCTTGATTCTTGCTTAAATAACTACATACATCTTCATGATGCACAGTTCGGGTTTCGTCCTGGACTATCCACCGAAAGCGCAATTTTAAGTCTCAAGCATACTGTTCAATATTATTTAGATCGCAAAACGCCGGTGTATGCCTGTTTCCTCGACCTCTCCAAGGCGTTTAACCTAGTTTCGTACGATGTGCTATGGGGAAAAATGAGAGACAGGGGTATACCGACTGAGATTTGCCGAGTTTTTCAGTATTGGTACGGAAACCAAACCAACCATGTGAAGTGGGACGGTACACTCTCTGATCCGTATAGGTTGGAGTGCGGAGTGAGGCAGGGTGGTCTCTCGTCTCCTAGGCTCTTCAACCTATACGTGAATGAGCTCGTAGCCGGACTTAGCAGCATGCGTGTCGGATGCAGCGTTGGTGGAGTTAGTGTAAACAACATCAGCTATGCAGACGATATGGTGCTCTTGGGACCGACTGTGAATTCAATTGGAGAGTTACTTAGGTTATGTGAGGCCTATGCTGACTCGCACGGTCTCCTGTATAATGCAAAAAAGTGTGAATATATGATCTTTGAGGTCTTTTCTACTTTTGACTTTTGTACTTTTGAACGGTTCAATAATTAACAGGGTATCCACCATTAAATACCTAGGGCACTTTCTTGCTGACGACCTCAAGGACAATTTGGACATTGAGAGGGAACGGAGGGCTCTGGCGGTCCGGAGCAACATGTTGGCCCGTAGGTTTGCGCGATGTACAGACCAAGTTAAGATCACCCTGTTTAAGGCATACTATCATAGTCTGTACACGGGCAATCTATGGTTCAACTACAACAAGGGAACGCTAGATGTCCTCCGCGTCTAGTATAATAATGCTTTCAGAATGCTATTGAGACTGCCTCGTTACTGTAGTGCGTCGGAAATGTTTGCGCAAGCTCGTACCGACGATTTTTATGCGATTATACGCAAAAAAACAGCATCTCTTGTGCGAAGAGTGAGAGACAGTCAGAATAGCATTCTGAAAATTATAGCCGAGAACCACAAGTCGCCAATTATTTGCCGTTTTGTAAGGTTAATTGTAAATACTAACACTAGAAAATAAGTTATTTTTATGTTACTAACACTCTATGGATTTATTTGTCCGCAATAAAAATTATACAATACAATACAATTACCATGCTTTAGGGAGGCTGTTTGGGACCGACAATCAGCTGACATGATGACGATGAATTTTAAACTCATCTTATTTATCTATATCTATTCTATACATATAATAAAATCGTAGGAAAGTCATAAATGTACATTGAATATTTTTAAAAAAGGATACTTTGGGCGTGATCTACAATCAATATCGAAGCCAAAAATATAGTTTTTAGAATTTTTGTCTGATTGTCTGTATGTATGTCCGGGCTAAACTCAAAAAGTAGTGCATGGATTTAATTCAAATTTTGCATGAATATTACTAAGAGGTCGGGTCAACATATAGGCAACATATTATCACACTATCGCCTAAGGGGGAGGAGCTGTGATAATTTATAAAGTTTAACGCGGGTAAAACCGCGGGTCACAGCTAGTAATATCTATTTTAATGCAAAAAAAGGTTCTGAAATTATCCTCCTACGGAAATAATTGTGATCTCTGACTGTTTAATATAATAATAATAACAAATCTTTATTACAAAAGGTGAATCGTAATACATAATGCATTAATAATAATTTACATCAAAGGGTTGTACTGTCTTATAACTACGATTAGGTGGGTGAAGTGCTGATCTCCTAGCTAGGTTATAAGCTAACCTGTATTAAGGATAATATGCCAGAGAATTTCTAATCTTTGATTATTAAGCTATGAAAATGCACTAAACCCAGTTCTAAACTACACACTATACCATCGACAAAATTATGCGTCAATTATACACCAGCACGTGTCATAACGTACGACTTTGTCGCAACAATGGCTGCCAACAAGAGAGTTTACGAGGCGCTCGTTACACCGACTTGTTTATTCGGACGCCCACGGCTGCCCCACGCGTGGCTCGTGCCCTGGTGTGGGGCAAACTTGGGGCGGACGCGGGACGCGAGCTTTATATAGATCTCAGTATCTTTTAAGCAGAAGAAGAAAATATATTCATTCAGTCATCAGGCACAGATAATAATAATATATAGGTACACATACAGAAATTCTTAATTGCTACCAGTGCGAGTCCTGGTGGAGCGCTGATTTTCTGATGGATCCAAGTAAAATAAGAAACGGACAATTCATGTGTCAGTACAGCTCACATACCAATTTTACTTAGACTCTAGTACTTAGACATTAATAATCTTACTTATAGTAAATTAAAATATTAAATATGTTTAAATAGAGACTACTTAAATAAAAAAACCGGCCAATTGCGAGTCGGACTCGCACATGAAGGGTTCCGTAGCACCAAGTATTTCAGTTGATTAAATGAAAGCAAATTGCGGTTTATGACGTATTAAAAAAAACTACTTGCTAGATCTCGTTCAAACCAATTTTCGTTGTTAGTTTCCATGGTAATGTACATCATAATATATTTAATGCGGTTCATTAATATTTTGTAAAATTTTAATGCGGTTCACAGAATACATCTACTTACCAAGTTTCAACAGTACAGCTCTTATAGTTTCAGAAAATGCGGCTGTCGCATACGGACGGACAGACAGACAGACAGACATGACGAATCTATAAGGGTTCCGTTTATTGCCATTTGGCTACGGAACCCTAAAAAAGTTAAGGTACTTGGATAAGGGCTATATATAGCAACTTTTTAGTTACACCCATTACGTTTGTCTGTCTCTGTCCTGTAATTATTTTACATGATAGCAGGTATATTTATTTTTAGTCGTCCATTCAACAATGTCAGGTGTCGTTGAAACGGTTTTCAAAAATATTGAATATATTTTGATTAATATTTGGGATCCGTTTTAAAGATATTATTAAACTTTAAAGTCCTAAATTTATTTGATGTTAAATAAGGGTAGAAATTTGAATAAATGAAATTGTAGTCAACATATCAAAAGGTTCGTATATAATAAACGATATATAGAAACTACAATCTCAATTGTTGTTGTTTTTGAGAACACAGATTAGCAGATATTTAGATGACTAAGAAGAACATAACCCGCATAATAGTAATTCTAAACCGGTATTTTTGTTCCCCAGATTATTACTAAGTCTACGATTTAATAATAATAATATCCTGGGGCATTATTTACACATGGCCATCTGATCTCAAGCTAAGCAGAGCTTGTACCTACTATGGATACCAGATAACTGATATATTACATATACTACTTTTTTGTAAATATATACTTATAGATAATTACACCCAGACTCAGGACAAAAAGACATGTTCATGGGCACAGATATCTGACCTGGATGGGAATCGAACCCACGACCTCCAGCGTGAAAAGCAAGCATTTGCCAACCACGCCAACAGGCCCGTCATTAATATTTTATATTATAAACATAGACTTAAGAATATGAGGAACAAACAGAACTCCCGCTTTAGAATATAATAGCTAAAAAGACTAGGATCTGCACATAATAGATGAAAAGTGCATTCAAAATATGGAAAGCACTTGCCTATAAGATAGAATACAAACTTTATATTTCAACAAAAACTGTGAGATTTCTTATCTTTCCATTATTCCACCTTCAAGACAATCACACCTACCTACACCTATTGAGCTGTCTGCCCACGTCCATCCAAAAATCATATAAGTGTCAGCTTCTATACACCTTATCTTGGACCACCATAGAACTGCCCATCGGACAACATAAACAATGCTAATATAGTAATCTAAATTCACTCCACAGTTTCTTATTTATTGTATAAAACTATCTAAATACAACTTAATATGAAAAGCTTGGTTTGTGTGCAGTTACCATCCTTTCACGTAATTTATGGATATGTCTCGATTTTGCTGTGTAGTGTCAACTATTAAAATAACACAATGTGAAGGAAAATCACACTAATATTATAAGGGCGAAAGTTTGTGAGTGTGTATGTTTGTTACTTCTTCACGTCTAAAATGGCGGAGCGATTTAAAAAAAAATTGGTATGGAGTTAGCGGACACCCTCGATTAACACATAGGCTATAATTTATATAGTTTAACGCGGGTAAAACCGCAGGGCACAGCTAGTAAAATAATAAAGTAATGTGCAAGTTGTACATATGTACAGACGCCAGTACATCCAGCTACCCTAATCTGTCAAATTTCTTTTATAGATTTTCAACTTTATCACAAAAGCATAAGGTTTACTTTCAATTGGAGAAATTTGACAAATTGGGATAGCTGGATGTGCTGGCATCTGTACTATCATAGTATTTATCAACATATAAAAAACTTTGTACCCCTTTTTACGAAAATTGTGTGGACGGAGGAGTATAAAGATTGTTATAGGTAAACTTCATATGGAAAAGGAGTGTTATTGTAAATTTCTGTAAATATGAATTAAGGTATTGATCACATTTATTAACAATTTTTTTTGAATAGTAAGTTTAACGGTCAAACTAGTCACTTTAAGCTGTTGATCCGGTTGTTCTTGTTAGAAGACAGTCGAAAGTCAAGTCAGAGGCCTAATGGCCGGCTTGAACAACTCTGACACCAGGGAAACAACTGCCCAATATGATATAGAAGGCCCGTAACTAAATAACTTTTACATGAAATGAAATGTAACTCTGCATACTTATAAGATAAGATACACTACAATATCACAGGAGACAAACTATAATTATAGATCACAAAAAATGTAATCACTTCCAAACAACTAGGATTGGAGTAACAGAGATGGCCAAGATGTCATTGTATAGAATTTATGAAGTACTACGATACTACAAAACTTCTTATTATTTAATGATAAAACGGATTGAATCGCTCTAAATAAACACATTTCATTACAATGTAATTTTATATATTAAGACAAAAATATTAAAAAACAGGAATTCTGCTGAGTTTTCTGGCAGTGTTTGTCAATAGCTTCCACGTCTTGCTATACACCATAGGGTAAAAATAATAATTTGACGATTCCACACAACATGAAAAGTAATATTGTAACGGAATAAATGAATTTTTAATTTGGATACACACTGATACCATTACATTACTACTTATATAAATTGTCTCGAATTAAAAACCACACAGATAAATGCCATTATATTTGTACGTTAACTATTTGAATTAAGTATAAGTGGTGTTCCTACTGTTAAAAGGAAAGCAAGACTTTCTGTCCATATTTATGGTGACCCTAGCCTCGTGTGGGTTCACTACACAATGTTTGTTCGCCTGAACGGCTGTATCGGTTTAAATGGGGCTTAAAGATTGTGATGGAGATACGATGGTGGCTGTTGGTGGATTTAGGTGTCATGTGTTATTGATATTGTAAGTTCTAAAGTAATCTCAGCCAGTTGATGTGAATAGTTCCTACATGGATTACAATATTTTGACATAAATATGATATTTTACGATGAAATTGCAATATGCATACCGCATACTCAATCGTTTATTAATTCTACAATGAAGAAGAAGAAGTACACTTTATTGCAAAAGGAATATACACAGTACAATAAGTAGATATAGATCAATGTTTTGCAATTGGCGGCCTTATCACTAAAAGCGATCTCTTCCAGGCAACTTATTTGCGTTGGATGGACCAGAATTTAATTTCAATGGATAATGGTAGCAAAAGGTGTATGAATTTATTGGAAATATGAAAAGATAGCTTACGTATATTACGTAAGAACAATACTTATAGACAGTACTGTATACATAAATACATACACAACATATATATAATTATATACATATGTAGGTATATAAGTAAATATATAAATGTATATTGAGGTGGAGGTACAAATGATTAGATTTTTTTAATATCAAGGCAAAAGCTCTGTCTAGTTTGGCTCCGATAGCAGTGTGTTGTTAAAAGATATTTACTATTTATTTATTTTTCCAATTTACCAGTATCTTCATTTTGAGTAGTTCGATTCAATATCATTGTAAATAATTTACATTCACTGAATTGAAACGGCTTCAACCATAACGCCAAAACGAAACACTGATAAGAATTGAAAACATTAAAGCGCTGACACAAAGGTATATCAACGTTAAAGCAATATAACTAAGGTTGAATTTACAGCAGCAGCAAACTGCACATGTTTCGTTTGAATACGTGTGTTTCAGTTTGGTAAAGAGGTCATAAGATAACAAGTCATTTACAAAGGTCACGTGGAAATTGGAAAAACGTGAACATTGTACCTATTCCTTTAAATTTAGGTTTATTTATATTTAAATATAAATAAACAGGGCACATAGCTCGTAGAGCCGACGGCCGTTGGGGCAGAAAGGTTCTCGAGTGGCGACCACGAATTGGAAGATGCAGCGTGGGCAGGCCCCCTACAAGATGGACCGATGATCTTGTGCGGGTCGCTGGAAATCGCTGGATGCGGATAGCGCAAGACCGGCAATTGTGGAGATCTTTGGGGGAGGCCTTTGTCCAGCAGTGGACGTCTTTCGGCTGATATGATGATGATGATATTTAAATATAATTCACCTAGTGTTTAAATCATCAGCATACTATGGTCCACTGCTGGACATAGGCCCCCAACAGTTGCGTGTTGGCGACCGCAGTTAGGCGGTAGCTATAATATACAGGTAGCACTTGTTTTTAGGGTTCCGTAGCCAAATGGCAAAAAACGGAACCCTTATAGATTCGTCATGTCTGTCTGTCTGTCTGTCCGTCCGTATGTCACAGCCACTTTTTTCCGAAACTATAAGAGCTGTACTGTTGAAAATTGGTAAGTAGATGTATTCTGTGAACCGCATTAAGATTTTTACACAAAAATAGAAAAAGAACAATAATTTTGGGGAGTCGCCATACATAGAGCTGAAACACAAAAAAAAAATTCATCGTATCCATACAATATGTAGTCTATGGATAGGTCTTTAAAAATGATATTGAGGTTTCTAATATCATTTTTTTCTAAACTGCATAATTTGCGCGAGAGACACTTCCAAAGTGGTAAAATGAGTGTCCCCCCCCCTGTAACTTCTAAAATAAGAGAATCATAAAACTAAAAAAAAAAATATGATGTACAGTACCATAGAAACTAACAACGAAAATTGGTTTGAACGAGGTCTAGCAAGTAGTTTTTTTTTAATACGTCATAAACCGCAATTTGCTTTCATTTAATCAACTGAAATACTTTCTGCTACGGAACCCTTCATGTGCGAGTCTGACTCGCACTTGGCCGGTTTTTTTAAGACAGGGGGAATACTTATGCATGCCACCCGCAAAATGTGTCTGCGGGTGGGTATGTCGGACTCGTACCGACTAAACCTAACCTGCAGTGGACTTCTCTTGGCGCCTGATGGGAGGAGCCCCAGGAACAAGGGTATGCCAAAAGGTAGCGCTGCTGCCTGCGCCTTTTTGAGTTTAAAGCTCAATTCTGAATGGTTACGGATGCGGAGGCACGATAATACGCCAAGCCTCTAGTTCTATTAAGAGGCTGAAAACATCGAATTTTAAAGTATCATACGAGTCTCGCCCATATTAGCTACCAAGTACGGGTCAAAACATAACTATTAAAAGGCGTAAAAATGAAAGTAAAATTTATTAAATCGTTGCGAGAGAAGTATAATCTTTTCGGCAATTCTAAGTCAACAAAGGTTTTGATATAAGTAATTCGAAAATTCGTTAATTCCGTAAAAATACATATATGTGGAATTCTCATTTTTTTACCCTACCACGCAGTGCATGACGTGGCAGCCATTGAGAAACACTAACAGAAACCCCAGTAAGAGTCGTTTGATACTGAGAAATTTTTAATTACAGAAAAATCCCAGTATCACTTTTTGGCCCGCCCGGGATTACAACCCAGGACCTTGTTATCTGCGGTTGCACACGCTAATGCTAGACCAATTGCCATATAGAAATGATCTAAAGAGTTGAATGTTATTCAACCATCATTTCCCACGGTTTATCGACAACTCATCGATCAAGTCGGGCACTAAAATGTAATATTTGCACATTTATATGTCACACACACACACATGTCTGCGCAGACACAACATATTTACCTCATATTTAAATGTTGTGTGGTTTATTTGTAGTCAAATCAGCAACGTAGTAACTCTGTTGTTATCGATGAATATTCGGTTCATAATAACTTCACAATTTTGTTTTAGACCACCATCATCGAATCAGCCGAAAGACGTCCACTGTTGGACAAGTGGGGAGGCACTTAAGTACAATCCTTACATTATAAAGTAAGATACTATACACACACAAATGCACAAACACAGATATAATCCTCAGACTTTTGTTTTGGAGTCAGAGTAAAAAAATGTCATGCTAAAATAAACCTACACATATGACAATATACTCTCAAATGCTGTACAAACTACAAAACAATTAAAATCGAAACAAAACGGTGTACGTAGTTATACTATAAGAACGTCCCAACAATTAGTCAAAAGGTCACACGGACAGGCATTAGCCTCGACCAATGTTAATTATTATAGTTATCACAAACATGAAGTTGACAAAATGTTTTTGAATTTATATTGTTGCATTTAGAAGCATGTAGAGTTAGCATTACAGCACAAAGTGCCATAATGCTAATTTTCATATATGTAGTTACTTTTTGTTCTCCAAATTGGACGCCGTGGTCTCTTTCTGTGAGGCAGTCATGCTCCAGAAGGAGGAGGCGACGGGGCGGCGCCGGCAGCCTTTAGACCAACTCCCCTCGGGGCTGCGGTGGCAGTAAGAGTACTGTCCTTTACTGCCACCACGTGCTAGCAGCTCAGGGAAAACAGCGATCTGTTTGTGATGCAGTTGAATGGCAGGACTGGCGGGAGTCGACAATAGAGAAGGGCAACAGCCTTCCCATATGGTTCCCGACCATATGGGACATGGTGCAAGAAGGCACCGGAGCAGCATACCCGCGTTCCAGGGGTTTCCCCATCAGGCGCCAGAAGAATTGCGTATCTTTCATACCCACCCGCAGACACATTTGCGGGTGGCTTGCGTAGGCATTCCCTCTGCCTTATAAAAAGAAGAAGCTGGTGGACAATAGAGATGTGCAAGGCCTCAAACCAACTACCTTAATAATAAAAATAATATATTAAAATAAAAATTATTAAGTAAGTAACCCACGTTAGAGGTTTTCCCTCACTCCCTTTTGGGGTTCTCACACTCAAAACTACGTCTACGTTAAGACGCGAGGCTGCTCAGTAGATTGGATTGGTGAGAATATTTTCAATTTGAATGTAATCTAATCAATCGCATGGAAGGCAATGGTGGTCGCAGTTGTACTCTCGACCGGCGAGTACGATATGTCCTTGACCAGGATTTCTGCGGTTCGGCAATAAAAACTTGCAGAATTTATAATCGAATACGATTTATATGCGCTACATTTCAATTGTTAACAATTTTCAATTTCACCATCATGACGGCAAACAAGTAAACGCTAAACCTGATTGTAAGTAGTCGCCGTAGTCTATGACGCTTTTGACGTACATATACCGTCACTTACGCATTTTATTTATTTATTTATAGAGTACAACAACATTTTGCATAACAATTACGGTGTACATAAAATTTACCTAGTTAATTTCGATTATAGAAGTATTTTTGACATGCATGGAATCTAATGTCTTAAATGTAAAATCTTATAGGAAAAAAAGCTAAAAATAAAACTATAACTATATGTATCATTAATTAAACAACTAGAAATTTAATATGAGGCAAAGTATTTTTAATATAGTTTTAAATTGCTAACTATTCCCCTCTCTTATTTTGCCAACTTGGCAGTATAAAAATATCTACGTAACATCGATATGAAACTCAAACTCGTGGTGACAATAACTCAAATATTAGCTTAGTTGACGGCGCAGCCTTCACAGAGGGAGCGAGGTCGGAGCACAAAGGTTGTCATAATAACATTACCTATTGTTAATGTCTTCACAGTTACTAATAGGTTTGAAGGGCCATATTTCCTTAACAATTTTAACAAATCTAACAAGGTTTTAAGATTTTATATTATCCTTTTTTGGCACCTATTCTCATATTTTGGCACATATAAAACGTTATTATAAATATTTGATGCAGCTACAAAAGTATTCTTTGAAATTGAGAACACCGTAAGAAAAAGTCTCCTTCGAGCACTCGACGAGTTAGCAGCCCTTGAGAATGGTCCGTGGAGGACCGAAACACGTGTTGGGTATCGTACTGGCGCATGTAATTTGCTTTTTATATTGTCCTTCTTGCATGTGCACATTTTTGCGGGCGGGAGGGCGGTGCAAATTGCATCCCAGCATGATTAAACTGACAATTAGCGGAATTAACACTAAATATTGATTTTGTATTTTGATATTTAAGTTAATATACACAAAATTATCATAAATGCTTTATACTTGATAAAAGTTAGTTGTACCGAATCGAATTTACATCACTTTTTCTGTTAGGACGCATGGGTATTTTTCAACTAGGTTAATATTTAACAGCCATTTATGCAAAATCGTAAACCGGCAAAATTTACCGAAAAAGGAATACTTGTCAGTACATTAGAATATATTTAGAGGTATATTATATACGTACATAAAACGGACAAAACCACTGTATAGTTACATTTATTAACATTATATATTATGATTGTATTGGATAATTACTAGCTAGTCGATATGATTTTTTGTACTCTTGTGATACAACATGTAGATAAAATAACTATAACATAATTACCCAGTTAGGTATTTAAACAAGTTGCAGTACTTACCGGTTTTAATTTCAACCCGGAACACTAAAACGCCTATTAATATTTTATAGCCATTATATTGAGTCGACCTTTTGTGATTGAGACAAAGTTCAAAGAACGTATCGAAAGAGACAATCAAAAATAGGTTAGCTAATTTAAAAAATAACCTTTTGATTTAATCCTGTATGGGTTTGCGCTTGACCACGATCGCACCTAATGGTAAGTGAAGATGTGGTCTAATGTGGACCGGGCGTTTGCTTAAGATGCCTGTTCACTATAGCATTGAATAAACCCACCCATGTTGTATGAGTCTGGAAACACGTCGATCGGGACGGTGTTCCACAGCTTAGCCGTGGGTACGATGAAAGAGGAAGCAAAGCGCTTCGTACAGCATAATGAGATGTCAACAACAAAGTGGTGGAGACCCGCCTGGCGCCTATTGGTCCAATGAAAAAAGGAGGAATTTACGTTCATGGATGTCTTGAGATTAACAAGCAGAGTATATAAATAGCAGTTTTAATTTTGAATTCAACAATATCATATATTATTTTTTAATTATATAGTATTTTTAATTTGTATAAAGTAGTAAAAGTACGTGAAATATAGAATTAATTAGATATTTTGGCCACTATAACTTAACTATTACTCTAACTAATCTTAGTAGACATGGTAATGAAATACCTATATTTTAGCTGCACGCTGTTGAGTGTTCTAATATGAGCACCCTATTTTGTTTCAGGTGCTAAATGTTGCGGTGCATCAACTTGATATCGACGCTGATGACGTAAGGGCGCTCACTTGATCTAAATGGTTAGAATATAATATTATACATCAATGTATCTTAATTAAAATAATAATTGGGTATAATTAGTAATCAATTTCAACATGTTAATACCTAATTATTAGTTTTATATCTTTCATAGTAAATCAATTAAATGTGTCTAAAGCGGATGTTACAGAATTATACTAATGTTCTGATTTCTATTGATACCATTAGGCTCGGGTCACAAAAATAAATTAACCAAGGTTTCTCGAAGTACCAACTTAATTACACTATCGGCACGGTATGCTAGCCGTTTTTATGTTTCATTAGAGATGGCAAATGTCAAATGTCAAATCTATACTAATAAACAATACAGAAGTGTTGGTTTGTAATGTCTAAACAATAGCTTTTCACTTAATGCGTTATGTGTACTACAAGTAGACAATAATCGACGGTCACCGTAGTCTAGTTGGTAGTGCTCCTGCCTACGAAGCTGGTGGTCCTGGGTTCGAATCCCGGTAAGTGCAAATATTTGTGTAATGAGCACGAATATTTGTTTCTGAGTCATGGATGTTTTCTATGTATTTAAGTATTTATCTATCTATATAAGTATGTATATCGTCTCCTGGTACCCATAGTACAAGCTTTGCTTAGTTTGGGGCTAGGATAATCAGTGTGATATTGTCCCTAGATATTATATAAAAAAATAATACCTAATAATAATAATAATTTCATTTGAAAAATTTTAGTTATAACTAACATTATAATTAACATTTTTTTAAATGTAATTATTGTCTACTTGTAGTACACATAACGTTAGTAATTAATATATTTAATATTTATCGGCTCATACAGCACACGTATAAACTTTCATTATGCACAATTATCTCAAAATAGAAAGAATACGAGAAATCTTGTCCGTTGAAAGATGTCTACCGTTGGGCAGTGGGCATCTTTCTAATAATATTCTTCTTGACATATTTGTCAATAAAAATGAAACAGTGAGACGGGTACTCAGCCTAAACTTTTTCTCTAAATTTAACACTTAGACTTAAATTAATTAATTTAAGCTGATCACATATGTATTACATATACCACTGTCTATTCGTGGAGACCTGTAATTGGCCTTCAATTACTATTTAGCTTTTTATAACTGTTTTTATGTGCTGTTGGTCTTCCTTAATATTATATAAATAAAAATAAATAAAAATATAATTAATAATGTCCTGCTACCCAAATTTCGGCCACGGTGACCAAATAGAAACTAGCCATCTGCGCGAGACACATTATAGTGCACAAGTGTGTGCGCACTTTATATTCCATAACTCTCATGATCCGACTGGTACGACTAGCGACACGACCGGAAAGAGGTCATTTATAGGACCGACGGCTTTCCACCGGGGCACAGGGGAATAATACCACCAACTCACAAACATTCAGACTGATACTGAGAAATCTTTATTTTTACAGAAAAGTCCCAAAATCATCATCTTTTGGCGCGACCCGGGATTTGAACCCAGGACCTCGTTCTCTGCGGGTGAAAATGCCATCGCTAGACCAACGAGGCAGTAAGAGAACTGATGTGATTACTCATATTCCGGTGGAAGACTTCTACGCCCGGGATGGGATGGAGTGGTGGTATTCCCCTCACCACAAAGCAAATATAGAGTTAGTAAACTACGAATAATATCCATCATTAAACGCTGTCACGCTATTTTCAACATAAATACAATCATAAACTACTTAAACAAGTCATAGCAAGGTCGAGCCGAAATAGTTCAGCAAAGGTTAGTGGAGTCATACAGGTCATATGGAGTTAAACAGTTAAGAGGAATTGCTACTAAAGTATCTTCTACAAGGTTGCAAACCAACAAACTCGATTGTCGAATAGCCCGATATACAGGACCTGTAGGGAAGAAAATGAAACAATGCTGCATATAATATGCAAATGTGATGCATTGGCAAGACACAAAATGGCCATCCTGGGGCTGGCATATCCAGAACCAGGAGACTACAAGGATCTACCCGTAAGAAGCGTACTGGATTATGTGAAGACTTCATTCAGGGCTCTAGGGATAGAATAAAACCCAGTGGGGATAGTACAAAAGATCCTGAAGGGTCGAAGTGCTGTACGCAAGTACACCCCATCAAAGATAAGATAGGGTAAGAAACCCTACATCCCAGCAGACTGTATGTTGGGACGTTGGTTTGCAACCGTGTAGAAAATGCTTACCAAGACTAGATCTCCACGTATACGATTGAAAAAAATCATACGGAAATCTGAAATTGCGTGGTTCCCTACTGTCTTATCATTTTTCTTTTTATTTTGGATTGCATGGTTGGTAACTACTTGGCTTTCTCGCCGCAGGTTGTGGGTTCGATTCCCACCTAGGACAAATATTTGTGGGCATGATGTGACATGATGGTCTGTTTGTTCTGATTTTGGGTGTGATTATCTATATAAGTATGTATTTACAAAAGAAATGTAGTATATCAGTTTCCATAGTACAAACTCTGCTTAGTTTGGGATCAGATGGCCATGTGTGAATAATGTCATGTATTAAACAATCATGCGGGGAGTCTTTGGGGACTGCCGATAGAAGTAAAAACTATTTATTCATTTCTCATACTCGGAAATTAATGTTTACTTTCCATTATTTATATCCTAGTAGCGAGTGGAAGATCCTGCTTCCCACTTTAGGGCGGTAAAGACTAAGACTTATAGTAAATGCTTCCCTCCCTATAATGGGAATAAATTTAAAAAATAGAACTAAATTTGAGTAGGCAGTCGGCTGTAAAAAAACTAACATAAATAGGAAAAAAATGCGGCGGTCATGTGAGTGTATAAACGGCCAGTGAGAATTTAAAAAAAGAACCTCCGTCATACGAATATTCAATCAGGTCACATGTCCTGATGCGAGTTCAACATTTTTACTCCTCCCAAAAAAGTGCACAACGCTGCTAAAGAAGTTATCACTTCAAAAAAGAAAACAAAGCAAGAATTTTATTCGAATACATCTAGCGCTTGAAGCGTCTAGAAATATGATTCAGTCTTTAATGGCGGTTGAGTTCCGTTTACGAAGCCAATTGTACTTACAGAATACATATTAATTTCCCTAAATATTTTATTGTTATTATTTAAGTTTAATAATTATTACTTAGATTATGTTGTGACTAACATAATGGATATTATTATGTACTGTAACTTACTAGACAATTATAATATTTCCCACTGCACCTCACGATTGCTATAAATAAATTTCATATTTGAAATAGTACTCGTATAATTATCAAAGTATGTCAAAATATTGAATAAAGTATAGTAGTAGTATTGGATATTAAGAGGCTGACAATAATATTAGTAGGAAAATGTCTTCCTAATAGAATTTAGCCTATTGTGGCCAGTCTCAATGGAGACTAGTCATTGGCACAGGAAATATTATAATGCATATGAAATTCATTAATGAATTAACCTCGCCTATGTACAGGACTTTTTTTGTAACATTTAACTTAAATGTATGTTACTGTGTGCAATAAAGACTAAGAATGTATAAGCGTATGCGCATACACTGGTACTTTTCCAATACTTAAAGTTCATGATCCTTTAGGAGATCAATTGCAGGACTGACGGGTTTACATGCTCTCCAAGGCACAGAAGAGTTCTTAGTTGAAACATTTCAATATCACTTTTTTGGCCCAACCCGGGATTTGAACCTAGGACCCTTCACCCGCGGTTGAACAGGCTACCGCTAAACCAATGAGACAGAAAATCATTATCATTACAACATAAACCAGTATCAACGCAATAGATGTATACATCAATAACTCGAACAATAATTCACATAAGCTCTCTAAGCAAAAACTTGTACCAGACTGAATATTAGAAATAAATCAATTATATGTTTAATTTACTATCAATCGTAGTCCATTAGTGCCAGTATCGATTTAACATTCTCTCGTTCACACGTACTTTTATTATTTATGGGTGCTACTTTATAATTATATCGTTATTTTTGTCTTATACAGCATGATCCTGGTCGAACCAGCTACCAAAACATTAATGCCTAATCTCACTTCATCAGCCTGAAATCGTCCACTGCAGGAGATACGCCTCCTCCAAAGGGTTTCCAAACATTTCCATTTGGTGGGGTTTGCCGTAAGAGAGTTAGTTAGGGCACAGCGTTCATTCGCTCGAAGAGCAGCCCGACTGGGGAAGTACCTCCACCTTACAGAAGACATTCCTTAATAATGACATTAATAATTTAATGTTGTGTTTCCCAGTGTGAGAAAGGTTGCCAAAGCTCACCGGGGTGGGGGGAAGGGTCAGCCACACTTGTTTGCTGACTCTTAAAGGCCGGCAACGCACCCACGACACCTCCGGTGTTGCGAGTGTCCATGGACGGCGGTGATCGCTTACCATCAGGTGACCCACTTGCTCGTTGATCACTGTAATACTGTATTTCGAAGTTCAAAATAGCGATGAACTGTAGCCCTAAAGTACTGAAACGCGACTCACGTTAGTGCGAAAGTGCGCCACATCGATACACATAATTTCGAATGTTTTCCACCGCGATGCACGTTAGTGCGAAATCGTTTGGGTTAGGTTAGGTTAGAACGGTGACTATTTGGCGCGCGAAGGCGAGCGAGCGTAGCGAGCGTGCCGCGGCAGCGGCCGCCGAGCGCTAGAAAAACATTAACCATGGATATCTCCATAATGGCATGCCTTCGCATTTACTGGACTTTCGCACTAACGTGCATCGCGCTGGAATACATTCGACAATGTGTGAATCGATGTGGCGCACTTTCGCACTAACGTGAGTCGCGTTTCAGTACTTTAGGGCTACAGTTCATCGCTATTTTGAACTTCGAAATACAGTATTACAGTCCTCGTTGATCGACCTCTGACATAAAACAAAATCACCACCGTTGGTATGCGAGTTGGCGACCACAGTTAGGTGGTAGCTGGTACACACGTGGCGGTGCTGCCTGACTACCTTCTGTATCCCTTAGTCACCTTTTACGATACCCACGGGAGGGGTAGACCTGATATCATCTGATCCTGATATTATCGCCACCCCATTTCATCCCGTGGGGAGCGTAGAAGTCGTCACGAGGGAATATATTTATCAGAGGACGGGCAGCAGAGCCCGTGTACTATGACCATCATACAGCCATCGCCAACCCGTTTGCCAAGCGTGGCGATTATGGCACATCCCTTCAAATGATGGACACAACTCTATTGTGAAAATCGTTGTATGTCCACTAGTGGACGTCATTTGGCTGCCATAATGAAAAGACCGTCGTTATAAACACAAGGTCCGCCATAATAATAACATTTAATTCGTACCTTAATATAGACAGAACCATTCAGACAATATGTAGTAAAAATATAGCTAAAATATAAAATTTAGATAATTAAACCTATACATGATGCTTGAAAATACCTTAATTTAAGTTAGTTAAATATCATTACTGTTATAAAATAAATCTTATTGTAAATTATTTCCTACAATCCGTGTACCTAGATATCTATTACATATGTATACATATTTAGATACACGGATCATGTAGATTATAAATATGAAATAATTATAAATTCATTATATATTACTACGAACATGTTCTGACTATTTACAAGCGCTTTTTTAAAGTCTACGTGAATAAAAACCTTTTTTATTTTATACGGGAATTCTTGTTAACTGCCTCGATGGTTTAGTGGTAGTGGGTTCACCTGCAGTTATTGAGATTCTGGATCGGGCCAAGAGTGCCATTGTGATTATTTGTCAAGAAAAAACACCTAGTAACTGGAGCTGAAGATGAGCTTGGCGCTTATACGTTGACGGTGTTACTCGCCTCGGAAAGTACTGAATTACATTTCGTTTACAATTCGTGTGATTCTAATATAACTGTTACACGAGTACATTTTTCATTAGCTACATTTAGTACATTCGACCCACACTGAGAGCAGGGTCATTTTGACAAGGTCACACTGAGGTGTACTATCATTTGTCAAATCTCTTGATAATCACCATGTCTATAATAGAAGATTTAATGTGTAAGTCAACTATTACTTAAAATTAATAATAATGTATACCGGTATTCACTACGTTTTTTTTACAGTTTTACACTATTCTCTTCTATTTTCGCTGGACATATAATCCTTCCAGTGACCCTCACAAGATCATCGGTCAATCTTGTAGGTTCTTGGTCCACTCGAGAACCTTTCTGCCCCAGCGGCTGTCGGCTTTACGAGCTATGTGCCCTACCCACTGCGACTTCAGCTTGGCAATTCTTCGGACTATGTCGCTTACTTTGGAAGTCGCTGGATGCGGATAGCGCAAGACCGGCAATTGTGGAGATCTTTGGGGGAGGCCTTTGTCCAGCAGTAGGCGTCTTTCGGCTGATAGTCTTGTTTTAAAGCTTGTGAGATCATAGATAAGTCTAAGTGAAGGGAAATTAAAAAGGTCTCTTTTATAGTATGGGCAATAGTGGAATGGTAACATTGTTTATCAATGTTGCCAACGCAATGGTAGAAAAACAAAAATATGTTTTGCATAAATTCAGCCTATCCAATGCCCTTTATAAAATTATATCATTTAGGTATATTGCGACTTATTTACATTACCCATGTATTATTAGGTATTTCTACAAGATATTATCATAATATTACTCAGCGGTTGGAGGATGCAATTTGAATGCATATTCAATATTTTTATCTTATTTATCAATCAATTACTTTATCTCGACATTATACGATGACCTTATGTAAATAAATAGCGTCATAGTTGTTGTAAAATGTACATAAATAAAGTGTATTTTGCTTTGTAGCTCTATTTATAAAATGCGGTTGTATAATCTAGTACTATACGATGCGGTTGTTAAATAGGTCATAGGTAGTTAAGTTGAATTTTCCGGCGGGGTTTAAATCAGCACCACTATCAATCTGGGGTAGGCGCTCTGCTGCACTCCGCTCTGCTGTTTCAATAACCACTAAACCAATAGACCTAGACCATTGTAATTGTTAAATTGCTTCTAAGGAAATATAGTCTTTTACTAATTCTTTTATTTCCTTTAACTAGATTTCTTTCGCTTATTACCTTCGGCTTCGGCTAGAAACCAACTTTCAGGTGGGCTCTATAATAATAAAAGTAGAAAACATTCACTCACACCGTCCAACAATCCATCCATCCACTCTCTAGCCATCTGCGCGGGACATATTATAGTTAATAAGTTTATGCGCAACCACAGGGGCACTTTTAATCTATCACTCTCATGATCTGGTGGTAGGTATGACTAGCGACACGTTCGGATAGAGGTCAGATACAGGACCGACGGCTTTACGTTCTCTCCGAGGTACAAGGGTTTAATACCGCCAACGCCCAGACTTCGGGCTCATACAAAAAAAAATCTTTTTACAGAAATATCGTAAAATCACTTTTGGCCCGTCCCGGGATTGTAACCCAGGACCTTGTTAGCTGCGATTGGACATGCTACCGCTAAAGCAACGAGGCAGTCAAGGGTACTAGCCAGTAGCCAAATAAAATTTTATAAAGTTGATACATGTCTTAGATAAAAGTACGATATACTATTTGAATTAATAATTAAACTTCAACATAATCTCTTTGACAATAACTTAATACAAGCTAGCTAAATATCATTATTATTGTGAAATAAATTTATAAATGTTTTCATACAATCCGTGTACTTAAATATCTATGTTAGTAGAAATAATTATTTATACCTACTTAATTATATTACTACAAACATGTTCTGACTATTTACAAGCGCTTTCTTAAAGTCTACGCGAACAAAAACCATTTTTATTATTTATACTGATTTTACATCTCAAAATTTCTTAGTAAAGTCGTTGATGATGAGTAAAATTCGCGTAACTAATGTCTCTACCATGTGATATTCACATTCCTTGAAGTAAAAAGAGCGTAACGTACATTCTTTTCAGACATTGACATGACTTATACTAGTATGAAATGCGTTTAGAATTCTTTTTAACATGTGACTCACTTCTCTTTTACGCGTGATTTTCTGTTATATAATGATATTACAAACATTTAAGACATGTAACTATCATCTTGTTTACATAGTTCAAACTAATTTTACATAATATGATTGGTGTTTTTTGCTATATTGGTGTTTATGCTCTCAAAACGGTGTTATAATTTGTCCGGCCGGGATTAGAGTTTAAAAGTTGTGTAAAAGCAAATATTTGCAGGTGGACTGACGATCTTGCAAAGTTCGCGGGAAGCCGCTCGATGCGGACCGCACAAGATCGGCCATGCTGGAGATCCTGGGGGGAGATCTTTTTCCAGCAGTGGACGTCTTTATTAAGTCAAAAATTTACTTGAGTCCTAGACACTTTTGATGTGTGTACGTTACCATTTATGCCCATTTATCTTGTTCTAACAAAGTGTAAATCAGTAGAATATTTCGTTCACTTTTTTATATGTTATGTCCTGAAAAACCGCAAGAGGGTAGTTAATGAGTAATTAGCGGCAGAGAGCGCCTTCCTTGGGATTTGACGTGGACATACATGAGCGGTTTGTAGGGATGTTTTGTGCAAATTTCACTTTACGTTAATCCGCGAAGATAGGTTGTTTGTGATCCTTTAAATGGGTTGCACAGAATTGCTATTTTGAATTTAGTTGTAGAAATAATAATAATAATATTCTAGGTCACTATTTACAAACGGCCATTTGATCCCAAAACTAAGCAGAACTTGTACTATGGAAGCCAGATAACTGATATACTACATAATAATTATACTACACAAATACAACTTAAAGTTAAAGTATCTACGCTAGATTTAGTTTTAATTAGTGACTATTTATTTTTAATAAAAATCTGCCCAACATTATCTTTAATGTATATATTTAGTAAATATGCCATTTTGTGCGAAAATAAATATTAGGTGGGGTAAAAGTGAGTTTTTATCTCCTACCGAAAAATACACTGTCTATATGCCCAGTTAACGGTATTCTAGTATAATATAAATTACAATACAGCCATTAATTGATACATGACGATGATGATGATGGTAGGGTACGCAATAAATTATAATTTTACAACCATAGTGTAGAAAGTAAACAGTAGTTCAACATGAAAGCACGGTTTGTGTGAATCATAAAATAATTTAGTGCCTTTACTTAAGGTGACTTTTACTACTACAGTAATAAAACTGCTTTTACTAATGCTAATTCGGACGCTACCTAACGGCGCCGTAGAAATGCTCTTTACAAATACTTAATAAAAGTTTACGTAAAGGTATTATCCAGTAATCCCCGCAAAGCTCCCACACCGGTCGGATGTTGCACCTTATTTCCTGTCTTCCATTTTTATTGCAGTCATCATGCAGTGTAATAGTTTGCAGCAATTAATCAGAGGTTCAGATTAAACCAATGACCTTCATCGAAAGTCCGGCCGCGTGAGGTATGCGTTCCTGATCGAATAGAGGAAGCGGCGACTTAAACTTTGAATTTACGTTGAATTTACGATTAAAATATCTTTGCTATAATTACAAATGACGTGAAGACTGAACATAGTGAAAAATTGTAATGAGTAACTCACGCATCGTCTACCCTGATACATCTCCACCCTGTCGCAACGAGCCGCACGCGCCCTCACACGCAGTGCGAGACGGGACGTGACACCGTGCAGGTCGCATTCGCCCTAAAGATAATCTCATGAAGCGGTCGAAATTGTTGGCCAAATCCAACAACTGATAGATGTTAGCCCCGAAGAAATGTGCACGAGACGGTCGGTTGGTTCGATTTGAAACTGGCTTTAGGGGATCTTCGTCCTTCCAAAAGGAAGCTATTGAAATCCGAGGGAGGAGTTAGTTAGAACAGATTCTTATTTACGCTTTATGAGCAGATAGACTATAGAAGTGCCTCCGCATTACAGAAACGCTACATCATAATATTATTATGAGGAAACAAATAAAAAAAAATGTAGTGCCATCTGGGAATTAGACTATTGCGGGACCTGTCATCGTTCCCGTAAATCCTTATGCTAAGTCAAATAAACCACGCTGATGTTTATTGCGTGTCTTGTTGAAATAAATGCATGGCTTGCTGCGACACGCATTCTTAATATTATAGTTAAACATAACATCTTCCAATATAACAAACGACATTCTGCATTGAAACTATTGTGGTAATTAATAAAAAAACATGAGTAGGTTCCTTTTGAACCTTTCAATATTCTAAAAGCTCTAGTCATGACGTAATGCCGATAGCACTTCACCCTTTCTTTGAAACAACCGTTAAATATAAAAAACAGCCAATTTAACTATTTCATTGTGCAGAACATAATCATTAATATTTATCAAACAGTTTTCATACTTAATGTTTGCAATAATTACAGTACAGTAAGTGGAACCGTAAATATTTAGTTAATTAGGTTCTTAGACACACCAAAACATATCTTGTATTTTAAGTGTATGGATGTAGGATTTATCACTTTCACAGAAAACGTTTTGAAGTGCCTACTGCTACGTAGTTTTTCTTTATATCACCCTAAGGTTGACTGGTAGAGAATGCGTTCAGTATTAAGTTCGCCTGTGTACATACACGTGCAAAAGATTTAAATAAAAAAACACTTCATATATTGTTAGGGTTCCATATCCTTAAACGAGATAAGAAACCATTATAGGATCACTTCACTGGCCATCTGTCTGTTTGTTTGATCTCCAAAACAGGTAATTAGTAATTTGAAGGGCATTAGGTAGCCTTAATGTGTGCAATGCACATTATTCCAGACATTTTATATCGGCCAATTTAGTTAAGCAAAAACGGAAATTGTATCTCGTTTAATCCTCTCAAAAAACGACATGGTCTTAATAAATAGTTTAAGGGCATTGGGTAGGCTGAATGTGTGCGAACCACGTTATTATATTGGTACCAAAATCGGCAACAATAATTTTAAAAGTAAACTTTAAAAAATGAGCTGAACGACCTTTTTTATTTTTTAAAATTATTCTAAAATTTGCTTTAAAATATAATCTTTTTTTTATTAAATTGTAATAAAAAACGCATATTTTTTTTTAAATGTTTTGTTTAATTTTTACTCACTAAATTGAGTTATCAAAAATGCCTTGACCGTTGATAAAGTGTTAGTAATTAGGAAATGCAAAGGTATTAAAATCTACATTTTAACATTCATACCGGCATTTATACTATATACACTTAAAATCGTAAGTAGGTACTAACCCAGCAGTGTATATCGTGGCAGGCAATTTGATATTGAATTGCAGTTGGCAATATCTTACCTTTGATTTTACTCGATTTATTACGGAAACCTGTTTGTTTTGTCAAGTATAAATTTTCACACATTATATCCACTGCCCTTAAACTAGATTAATTAATTATTAATTCTCGCTTAATTTATTTTAATATATTTTTTATAGTTACTTATCAATATTAACCGATTTAAATGCCTTGACCATTTCATAAAGTGTTTGTAATTAGGAAATGCAAAGACATTGAAATCTAGATTTTATCATCCATGTCTGTATTTGTACTGTATACACTTAAAATCCTAAGTACTAGCCCAGCAGTGTATATCGTGGCAGGCAATTTGATATTGAATTGCAGTTGGCAATCTTACCTTTGATTTTACTCGAATTATTACGGAAACCTGTTTGTTTTGTCAAGTATAAATGTCATGGGCTGCAATAAAACATTATATTTTATGTTTCCTGATTATAATGGTTTCCGTTAAATAAATAATTTACTAGAACAAATTCATTAGTAATATCAAATACCTAATTATATAATACTATTGGTAGTTGAGTGATAAACTGATAATAATCTTGAACTAAGGTATAAAATGAAGGTCTTTAAAATAAATAGTACGTCAGGGATTTTCGTTATAAAATACGCATAACCTACATGCGTATTTTCACGCAACAATGCCTAAATGCGCTTCTCTGGTGTGGTGTCTTAAGCATAATGACCCGCATGGACTGCAAAACCCTCGGTCATGCCCTCCCCCATGGGATGTCAGAACAGTGACGCAAACTTTATTTCTTATCTTATTTTTGTTTAGTGTCTGTGTTAGCTGTATGTATGTTTCCTGCCTACAAATAATAAGGTAAAAGTGTCGGAAAAGGCGACTAAGGGATACACCAGTTAGTCGGGTAGTACCGTCACCTGTGTACTATGTACGACTTAGCTCGGTCTGCAAATCGAATGCCAAGCGCGGTGAGTAGGGCAAACCCTCCGTTTGAAACCATTGGGTCCTATGTCCAGCAGTAGACGAAATCAGGTTGATGATCTCTGTTTAATAACAATAATAAAAAAACTAGTAAGAAAAGTGAAAAAAGCTCACCCAGACTCAGAACAACTACATATGGGTCACATACAGTTATATATACTTCTCATCAAAATAGTTAATTTTTTGTGTTCATCATCATCATATCAGCCGAAAGACGCCCATTGCTGGACAAAGGCCCTCCACAATTGCCGGTCTTGCGCGTTATCCAGCGGCTTTTTGTTCATGGTTGCCATTCCAGAACCTTTCTGACCCAGCGGATTATCTGAATGGGATAGTATACATATACACGTAATATATTTCTCTACCCTACCATGGATAGTCGTTGAAATGCTTCAAGTCAATTCAAGCTAAGCTCTAATCACAGCCGCAGCTGAATGCCCTCTATATTTCTGCGTCAGGCGAGTTGACGCGAACGGTCGCTTCGTTACCGCGATCGCGATTAAACGTCAATTAGGCCCATTGTCGCACGATCCCTTATAAATAAGCTTACTGTCAATCCGGTTCCGACTAGTTCTATTGGCACAGACTAAAAATATTAGTGGGATATGGAAGATATTGATTTATTATTATTATTGTATGCAATACCAACCATATTAATTTTAATAGCGTTCCATTTCAAATTCAAAATTAGAATGGTTTCATTAATTGTGTTAGTTTTGTTGGAGAAAAATACGTCCTAAGAGTAAATAAGCAACACGTTAGAACCTCTCGTTTTGTGCCGTATTAATAGATTGCCAGTACTTTGTTGGTTCTGTTCTTTCCTTATGAGCTACATTAAGAATATATGTAAACACATTTAAATTAGCCAAGTGCTGTAAAAGACAAAATTGCCAGCATTGTCTAGATAAATAATAATCAATCTTAAGAATTAACTGTTGGGTATCTATCTACTTACAAATTTTATGAGTAAAAATAGTTGAATAAACACACTATAAGATTAATCTTACTAATTAATCAATATATGCACACTTTTATAAGTAAAAAAGTCTAACTTACAAAAGAAAGAAACCGTTTTTTTAAATAAGAAGGATAACTTATAACAAACTAGAATATGATTTGAAAAAAAAATTAACCTATCCTGCGCGTTTTTACAACAAAGAAGACTCCTTAAACACGTTTTCCGGGTGAGAATTGTAGATAGGGTGTTATAGACTTTGTACTGATCTACAGAGTATATCCAATCAAACTTAAAGTTACACAACGACGACGACGACGTATAACTTAAGAAATAAAAACAATTATCAACTAATTGCCGTACCACGGCAAAACAACACTATTATTTGAGGGAGACACACACGACGCACGCACACATACCTGATGACCTTAAAAACTGAGATAACATCAACAAATTTAAAACCAGCCTTAAAAAATATATATTGTATAATACAACCATTGACCTATATGTATTCTACTAGACGCGCAATCCCATATTGAGAATTTGCTCACTGAGTTGCAGCGCCCGCGTTGCAACTCAATAAGCAATTTTGGCCGTCGCGCGCGCGCCCCTCACCTCGCGCACAGCCGGACTGGGACAGAGATTTTATTCGAAACAGCGTGTCTAGTTATACATATAAGTCAATGAATACAACAAATATTATTACATGGTTTTCAACATCCCAGAGAGAAGCAACGTTATAGTTATATTTATACTTAAATATCCTACCTTACTCTGTATTTATGAGATATAAATATTTTATGAACCAATTATAAAATTGCTCACACTCGCGGCAAAAATTATATATAAGAATTAGCTGCACGCCTTGTTGAGGCGACACGTTCCCAGAATGCTGGCTTATATTTCGCCCAACAAATAGGTATTTCCATACAGCGTGGTAATGCTGCCAGTATTCTGGGAACATTATTCATGGGAATATTTAGAATACCTTTAACTTGATGCTTAGTTTTTATTTTACAAAATAATACATATTTTAACAATAATGTTAAGTAGCTCACACTCATATAAGCTTGTTATTTTAATTTATGATGAATATAATGACAGTAAACGAGGCAAGAAAGGTTTGCAAAACTCGTGACAAATAAAAATCCGTTGTCTCTGCCTACCCCTCTGGCAAACAGGCGTGAGTCTATGTACGCATGTACGTAAATATGTATTTTAATTTATTTATAGTTGAGATCTTGTATTGAGTGTAACTTATAATTTTACACTGTGCTCTATTTCTATATAGTCTACTCGCGTTAACGACTTCGTATCCAATACTGACACTATCTGCGGACGTCACATGACTGTCTCATTTGCTTCATTCGAAAAACAAATTGTGTCGTTAAATTGCGACTTGTGTTAATGTTATTTGGGTTTAAATATACAAGGTGTCATATAAATAGTGTACGAAATTATTGGTCTGCGCAGATGTAGGCTTTTTCTACCAAAATCGGCAACATTAGTCTAAGCAATAGAAAAGTTTTATAATAGATTTTCGCAATGGTTGATGATTTTTAGATGTTTTTATTTAATAAACTAAAATTCTAAAATTGTGCATAACTTGTATAAAAACCTGGAAAACAATATATAGTTGAAGTTTACACGCTATATGCCATAAATACTCTCGCCCTTGAATAAGACCGAAAAGTTTAGTTCGACCTCTTCGGGGTCCTCAGCTCGGAAGTAACCACTAACAAGTCTCGCCAAGCTGGTTTAAATTGTGCGTCATTCAAATGTACGAGGGAAGTAGGGCTAAAATCGTAAATACAGAATAAGGTTACAATTTGCTAATAAGAAAGTTACCCCAGTAATACGCAGCGTAAGGGAAAGCACCAACAACATCCTGAGGCTGAGGCTATATGAACTTACAATAGGAAGGTTTATCAAGCTACATGGCATGCATGAAGTTCAAAAATCCTTCCTAATGGGGTAATATTGTTAGTTGTATTTTATTAAGTGCTACCTTTGTTTGCTATTGTGTTAATGTGTAATTTTTTATGTGAAAAGTTCATTAGTATATAGTAAGTAAGTAAGTGACTCTTTATTGTACACCAAAAAATATCACATACAAAGAACTATGAACATGTTATCAAGATTGTACAAAATATGAGTGCCTTTTGCCTAGGTGCGATCCCTTCCAGGCAACCGTTAATTGGACATTAGTTGTAAAAAAATACCTACTAACAAAATTTGGGCGTTTATTTTTTAGATTTTTTTAATGTTTTATTATTTTTTTATTTATAAAAAAGAACCGTTTATTATTTCTATCCTTTCGGGTAATGTCAGGGCAATCTATCATAGATTGATATATTGCCCTGACTTAAAAATATTTAGCAATCAATATGTTAAGCGCGTCTAAAATAAACATTGTTTTCACTACTTGTACCACTATAAATATATATTTATGTTTATTAGAACCTACAAACTATAATTCATCCTCAAAACTACATGTGAGATCAAAATATTAGGTAAGTTTCTGCCAACAACCTAAATATGTTTATATTTTAATGAAATGGCTCTATAATGTTTCTATTTTATGATCTCTTAATACTAAAAGTTCCGCAATATCATCAAAAATCAGAGGCGGTGGATTGTTACGATACGAGTCCGCTCGGCTTTTATAGCAAAATATTATATCGATACGTTCATGCTCAACACACAAAAATACTATTTTAAAATATATTAGAACACATACTTTTTTAAATATATCAAAATGTATACTTTTGAAGCATAATTGCTCCATGTAATCACGCGATTTACTGAAAGTATAACTATATAATAAAATTAGTTCAAAAGTAATGTAAACTATTGAATAGTTATATACTAACATACGTGCGCATAAACAACTACAATAAAAAGGTATAATCGTTTCAATTTTAACCGCATTTACATTAATGGAGCAATACACAGATATTGAACATTATACATTCAAAATATTTAAACTAAAAGTATTATTAAAGAAAAAGCATTAAATATATTTCAATTAATATAAAGATTAGAAGAAGCGATCATATTATCAGTCTATGTTAATATCAATCATTTATTATTTGTACAACATAGGCACAAAAGAAAGAATCAATCTATCATTTATATTGTTTGTATTTGATACACCGCATGTACTATCGGCTTCCCGTTTAAAATATATCACTCCGCACCACTGGCAAATATAAACAATAAAATTATTATGTTTTGCTTATAAAATTTTATTATATTATTGTGTATCATTATTAAATAAAATAGGCAACTAAGTTGTATTGTAAAAGTTATTAGCTATAAATACTGAAAATCAAATTAGTGTTTGCTATAATGCTGGGTAATATTGCACCTTTATCGAACAAGTGCCGAAACATAATAGCGATCAGGATTCCAATTATGGGAAGATAACACATGGGACTGCACGTGTGGTGCAGCGGCTAAGGCAATTGCCTCGCCGCTTAGTGTCGCGGTTTCGAGTCCCGCGCTGGACCACTATTTGTGTGACCACCACCACCCATAAACAGTTGGTCTGAGTCTGGATGTAATTTGTATCCGTCTCTTATATGTTTTAAAGTACCCCGCGACACAGGGATTAAATTCCCTAGTGCACGCGTTGTCTTTTTTAAAAACAAAATTATAATAGAAAACACGGTAATGTCTTTTTAGCATGGAAGATGGAAAGACTCTTGATATGGAATGCTACAGCAGACGTCGAAACCGTTGCATCTGGGAAGATGTTCCCTACGCTTCCGAATCTACGTTAGGTACTGCTCCATCAGCTGAAGCCAGTCATTCAGCAACCTCATTGGAAATAGAATCCAAACGGTCATTTATTGTTTCACGAAATTGCATAATGCGTGATCGAAGCCTCCCCTCCCGACAATGCGGCCAGTTTTCTAAGCATTTTACCTTTCACCCGTGACCTTGCTATCCAGCTTAGCAGTGCTAAGCCACCTTTCAACGATGTGGATGAATTTTTCGATTTAGTAAATTCATTATTTATTATTAGATATTTGAATTTAAGACAACAATATATTATATATTATTCTATTTATTTTATTATAATATTTTCATATTTTATTATACTGTACATGCTGTAAATTCATGAATATGTCAATCTATTCAATATAATCGCTTCCATTGTTTTAAGAAATAAAACGTGTAAGAAAGTTTTATAGATATTTTTTAGATAGGTAACTTAGTTTTTACCGACAAACAACCGGCGAAAGAACAGGTGTGGCACTGATTCCAGCCTTGGGGCTAAGAATTTTTCGTTACAGAAAAAAATTGCTATAGCTTTTCGGCATGACGTTTGTAATCGAATTAGGGACTTTATTATTTTGGAATGTAATGACCTAATATCCAATTATTAATATTAGTAATATCCTGGCACATTATTCACACAAGGCCATTTGATCCCAAACTAAGCAGACCTTGTACTATGGAAACCAGATAACTGATATACAATTACAATTTTCTTTTGTAAATACATACATAATTAAACCCAGACTCAAAACAAACAGACATAATCATGCACACAAATATCTGTCCTTGATGGGAATCGAACCCACGACCAGCATCGTGAAAGGCAAGCATTTACCAACCACGCCAACCGTCGATTAAGATTATACGTTGCTTGAAACAGTACAGTAAGTATTAATAACACCGCCCAACATAACGCTAACAGCATTTGCATCAGGTGATCAGGTCAAGTGGCAGGAGTGCAAGAATGCGCTTGCGCATGCTCTATATAGTAGGTCGTTTACCTAGGGTCAGATCGAGGTCGACATGTCAACGCAAACGCAACTGACCAGAATACCTAAGCAACTTTTGCTCGCATTGCACAAAACTGCGTACGGTCGTTGAACTTCCACAAGTTTCTCTTGAAGAGAATGGAATTTCATTTATTTGTATCATGGCTATAAATGTTTTGTTAACAGTTCTTTAGGAAGTAGCAGCTTTCATTATCAGGCTGATATCGTCCACTGTTAAACATAGGCCTACACAACGTTGGCATTTGGATTGCCGTAGTGACCTCACTTGGCATGCGTGTTGGCGACCGCAGCTAGGTGGTAGCTAGTACACAGGTGATGCTGCTGCCCGACTAGCTGCTGTATTCCTTAGTCGCCTTTTAAGTCACCCACGGGAAGGTATGAGGTAGCCCTGTTATTGTCTCTGGGCCGGAAATTACACGGCTAAGTAATGGTCCTAAAACTAATCAGATCATCATGTCAGAGCTAAAGAAAATCCTCTCAAGAAGGGGAATATCCTATAATCGCTGCGCTCAGCAGAGGGGTTGGCGATCGTTGTATGATAGTCACAGTTCACAGAGAAACGCTGATGCCCGGTCTTTGGTAGTATTCCCTCGGGCTGATTACTATGCGCCTCATATGATGAGCTGGTGTTGTTTATTTTAACGGAGACTAGTCAATTAGGGCGGTCTTGTAATAGTGCAGCAGGGCGTGCACAAACAAAAGTACACTCTATGAGATGGCGAGAGGTCAAGAGTAGGATTGACAGCTTTACGTGCTCTAAGGCACCGGTGTATACGACGCCAGCCCCAGAATCGGGAAGTTACTGAGTGCTTTCTTTGCCGGAAAAATTCCATCATTATTTTTTCCCGACTCGGGATTTGAACTCAGGACCTCATTATCTTCAGTTCGTAGAACAGCTAGACCAATGTTTAACGATTAAATTAATATTATATTATATTCTAGTTCATCAAACACTATATTACACGTTACATATTACACTTGTATTTAACAATAAAAAAAAAATAAGTTGCATTGTGAACTGTCGACGGTGTATCATTTAAAAATAAAATTTTGACGGTCACCGTAGCCTAGTTGGTAGTGCTCCTGCCTACGAAGCTGGTGGTCCTGGGTTCGAATCCCGGTAAGTGCAAATATTTGTGTGATGAGCACGAATATTTGTTTCTGAGTCATGGATGTTTTCTATGCATATAAGTATTTATCTATCTATATAAGTATGTATATTGTCGCCTGGTACCCTGGTACGCCTGGTAGTACAAGCTTTGCTTAGTTTGGGGCTAGGATGATCTGTGTGACATTGTCCCCAGATAGATATTATTATTTGAAATAAAACATAAGTCACGATCGAATATTCTGTTTGTGCGTACAATTAAATATCTATATAATTTTTAAACACTTCACGTCCGACTATTTACAAGCGCTTTTTAAAGTCTATGAGAATAAAATACGTTTCTATTTGTTATTTATTTTATTTAACGTAGTATAAACATAATAGAGTAACAAACCATTCGATTCTCAAGAAATTTGTTGTTATGTTAATCCATGATCACTGCATTATTTTGCCAAATAATACAACAACAATATTCCATAATGAAACGAACACATTTCTAAAAATATTTTACGATCCCATCAAACGTTTTCATTGCTACACAAAAGTTATGGCAACATTGAAAATTTTGTATAGCCTCGCATCACGTCACTTATTTTCAAATATTGTGTCAGTATACATTTTATGATTAAGACATAAAATTTGAGTATTCTAGTTAGTACGATTTTATTAGAATAACTTTATTGCGACGACCGTAAAGCGTTGAATCAGAGGTCAAATGACATATTGTATTATCTATGATTTTGGTTTTTTTTTTAATAAACTATGGCCGGAGCAGGGAAATTGTGGATCGCAGGGTGAAGTAGTAATGAAATCGTTGTGGGTTCGATTGCAAGGAGAAATCTTTGTGTGAGCAAGATTATTTGGTCCAATATATCTATAAAATGTTTGTATTTAGACATATAAATATGTTCATTAGTTGTATGGTTGCTACGAGGGCGTAGTATCGACTATGTCTTAACGCCAGACCTCTACTGAAAATGGTTTGTGTTAAAGAAAAGTAACAAATAGTTTTTTGCTAGATCCGGGATTTGACCCAAGAATTTCATTGTGTATAGTCTTGTGATAGCCTTTTCTATCAACAAGGCTGTCAATAGGGGGATAGGTAGGTTACCAATACTTACTTATCGTAAAGTGCAGGGGTTACGTTAGTGTCAGAGTTGTTCAAGCCGCACAGTAGGTCTCTGACACGGCTTACGAATGTTTCCTAATGACTACAACCGGGACCGACAGCTTAACGCACCCTCCTAAATACGGAGACGCTCAACTCGATTAAACCACTTTTGTGGTCACCCATCCTTGGACTCACCGCGAGCCTAGTTGCTTAACTTTGCCAACCGCTTACGTATCAGTGAGAAGATCCAATGACACCTGTCTAATTTATTCAAACGCCCACTTCACACACTTAAATCATATATATAAATCACTTTTAAAATACCTATGCTTCAAAGAAAAATATTTGATGATTTGACATTCCATTGTTGCTAAAATGCTTTAAAATGTCACTTCTCATTTAGAAGCTGTATTTTATTATGATAATTTAAATCACAATTTAATTTAAAAAACTAGTTCATTCATTGTAACTTAAGTGGAAAATATTTTAAAGTAAATTATTAGAATATCAAGAAACATTTCAATTTCCTTTATATAAGCCGGCAAATAAAACTTAAGTGGTTTCCGTAGCCAAAAATGGCGTCAGTTGTTTTGCCATTTCTTCCTCCCTTTTGATGTATTTTTATGAACTTGTAGCAAATATGCCAGCGAATGCTTTTTAAAATACAAATGTATCTAGATAAGACCTCAGAGGAATCTGGGGAATTAAGCGGCTTAAATGGATAAGAAGAAGAGCCAATACTTTTAAATATCACAACGTTTTTGTACGAAACATAGAAGAGGACGGAGAATGTGGATAAAATAGCTTTTAAGGTAATCATAAATATCCTGGGACGTTATTTACACATGGCCATCTGATCCCAAACTAAGTAGACCTTGTACTATGGAAATATATACTACTTTTCTTTTATAAATACTTACTAAAATAGATAATTAAAACCAGACACAGGACAAACAGACATTTTCATGCACACAAATATTTGTCCTGGGTGGGAATCGAACTGACGACTTTTGGCGTGAAAGGCAAGCATTTATCAAACACGTTAATTGTCCCGTCTAATAGATTTAATGAGCTTCACCGAACCTTATTCCATACTAGCTGTGCCCCGCGTTTCACAGTCGTTAAACTTTATAAATTATGTGTTAAACTAGGGTGCCAGCTAACTCCAAACCAAATTTTATTAAAAACGCTCCAGCCCTTTAGACGTGAAGAAGTAACAAACTCACAAACTTTCGCCTTTATTATATTAGTATTATATTATTATGTTTTTTTAATAAAGCATAGTTCGTGAATATGGACGATTCCTATTGAGGCGTGAATTTTGCTATCGCTTGTCTAATGCAAGAAACGTCATAAGTACGCGGATAACAGCATGATTAGCAGACCTTTTGAACTCACCGTATATGAACTTGTACACCGTTTAAGTTCAACAATAAAACTGTAGCACGGTTTCTAGCTTTACAAATCGCGACGTTTCGAGCGATTACCTTTATAAAACGAGACGTCCAATTCACATAGGACTTGTACACATTTGAGCTTCTGTATTAAATTTATACTTTATATACTTACTAGCCGTGCCCCGCGGCTTTACTCGCGTTAAAATTTATAAATTATAACCTAAGTGTTATTCGGATGTATAAGCTATATTTCTACAAAGTTTCATTAAAATCCGTTTGGTAGTTTTTGCGTGAAAGAGTAATAAACATCCATACTCACAAACTTTCGCATTTATAATATTAATAGGATATACAGTTGAATTATATCAGTGTGAAAATAATTTTCACTTTGCTAACGTGATCATCATCATATCAGCCGAAAGACGCCCACGGCTGGACAAAGGCCTCCACCAAAGATCTCCACCACTGGATGCTGGAAGCCACTGGATGTGGTTAGCGCAGTTACAGTAATATACGACACGCAACTCCCTCTCTTTCTATCCCCACAAACTTATATCTACCGCTCAACTTCGGTTCGCATCGTCCAATCACACTTATCGTAACAATCTCTTAACACATTTAGCAGCTTACTTCCTCAGTCAAACGTGGTTGAAGTAGAAGAAGAAATAACACAGCGCCATCTAGCCCAAACTAAGCAAAGCTAGACAATGGATGAAATAAGTATGTATGCAATTATTTGTATAGTTCTTGTTATAGCGATTCAAATAATTTCCGTGTTTGGCTACAGGACAGCTGCGTAACTAAATCAGATCACACTTTAGCTTAGGATTCGCCGATTTGGTCTCTCTAAAATAGCGGTTGCTCTAATATAGTAGTTTCTCTAAAATAGCGATGGTATGTTGGATTGCACAAATGGAAAGGGCATTGCAAACGCAGTTGGGTAGTCTGAAGTGCGTTTTATTGCGCGCATTAATTTATTTCTGTACCAAATGCGTTATAGATATCATTACTGATTGTTCATAGAGGCAACACTATCGCTAGTTATCTCTCAAATACTATACGAATATATCATGCAAGTGTCTTTATTGCTTAAATTACGGTACCACTAGGTTATTACACGATCTGTAGCTTGACATTTATAGCTTACTCCAATTAGTTACATAAAAGGTGAAACACTTATAAGAATAATATGTGGAATATATCAACGCCATCTAGTACAAAGTACGCGAAGCTATTATCGATACTAGATAATGGATATAAATACTTATTTACGTTGTTTTTTTTTATTGACATATATATATAGAAATCTGCCAATCAATTCAAATCTTTATTTGCTGAAACATGGTACATAAGAACTACTCGTATATTAACTGATTATATCCAACATATTCTGACCTGAAGTCGTGGAAATGTACATAAAATATACCTAGTTGTAAACTAAAACCTATTCCATTACATTATTATTTTGACTTCTGATCTAGATATTCCTTAGTGGTATAAAAACATTTCTCTTTAAGGAAATTAAATAAACACTTCCTAAATTGAAGTAATGACATTTTTTAATATGTTAGGGAAGGTTATTATATATTTTGATTGCCATGCAATTTGTATGTTTTTTAATTTTTGAAAAACAATACCCAGAAAACTCCTAAACCAAGACCAACATATTCAAGATAACAAATATTTGTCATATGCGAGAATCGAACCCGGAACCTTTGGATCAGAAGGCAGTTTTATTTCCAACTGAGTTACATCGGTTATCCATGAGACCAGGACTGAAGAAAGTATAGTCTCCATAAAAAAAAACATACTTCCTTCATCTCTTATAATCTCTATGACGTTGACTGCCTCGTTGGCCTAGCGGTAGCGTGTTCAATCGCAGAAAATGAGATCCTGTGTTCAAATCCCGGGTCGGGCCAAAAAGTGATTTTGGGATAGTTCCGTAAAAAAAATTCTCAGTATTAAATTATAAATAGTATATTTTATATATTAATAGTATATTTCTCAGAATTAAATTATTAATAATATATCTATACATATCTATACAAATAAATAAAATTGGAGTGTCTGTTTGTAATATTGAAATAACCGGTTTTTACTACATAAATATGAATATATATACGGTACATATACCAAAATAACATTTTTTACAATTTTTGTCTGTCTGTCTGTCTGTTTGTTCCGGCTAATCTCTGAAACGGCTGGACCGATTTTGACGGTACTTTTATTGGCAGGTAGCTGATGTAATAAGGAGTAACTTAGGCTACTTTTATTTTAGAAAAAATCATTTATTTTACTAATAAATAAAAAAAAAAAAACAAACTAATTAACACGCGGACGAAGTCGCGGGCACAGCTAGTTATAAATATAAAAAGTATTAAATATCTAAGCCCGAAGTTTGGAAGTTACCGGTATTATCGGCCTCGGAGAGCACGTAGAGCCGTCGGTCCTGTACCTGACCTGTTTACGGTCGTGTCGCTAGTCGTCCCATCGGATCATGAGCGTGATGGAATAGAAAGTTGCCCTGTGTTTGCGCACACACTTATGCACTATAATATGTCCTGCGCAACTGGCTAATCTCCATTCAGAATGGCCACCGAGATTGGGCCGGGAAGACGTCATCATGACGTTTTACAGATTGATTATTGTGAACAGACCTTAAGTCCATCAAACGTAACTGTTTGAAGACGGTGACACGGCCCATGTGTGGATAATTGTCCCCCATTACAGCATGACAAAAGAATTGGGCGGTCGCTACCAGCATCCCGTGAAATTGCGTTTTTTAAATACTTTCTATGCGCACGCGACTTTTGTTCGTCGAGTTTTTACATTGTTTTAGTATTGTTTAACTGTTGGTCTAGCAGTTATAGTAGCAGTAAGATAAGATAGTTACAGCTGGTTTAAATTAACCCGTTCGAATACACTACCGATTCCGAATCCAGAACTACTCGTATAATTTTTACCGCGTTGTTGTAGGGGGTTGGTGTAAATTTAATAGACGGTTATGTATGTGAGCACCAATATTCTCGTCATGGTCACACGTGTCACATATCATGACATTACCGATGTCATATTTAGTTGATTCAAAGCATTAACTCAACGAGCTAGTTAAGGGGCGCTATTTACCTACAAGTACTTAAGAACACCATGTTGTAAAATAAAATGTTCTAACAAATGCAATATGGTTCGGTCTTGCACGGACAGCAAGCAAGTGTTTATGATTTTACTTTCCTTTTCCTTTTATTTTCTTTTCTTTTCTTTTCTTTCTTTTCATTGTGTATTTTTTATGTTTGTGCAATTTTCGGAATTAATCTTTTATTTCATCTAAAGGTTGATCTTTATTTCTGTATCGGCAGTGATTTTTTGTGTCTTGCATATTGGTGTTGTTCTGTTTCATAGGTTACATCCACTAATAATGTTATGCCTTGTATAGATGACAGCAAATCCAGCTACCCCAATCTGTTAAATTTATTTTATTGATTTTCAAATTTATACATAAGCATAAGGTTTACTTTAAATTGGGTAAATTTGATAGATTGGGATAGCTTAATGTGCTGGCGACTGTACATAGTAGGCAGATAAATATAACGTCTCCAACTTTCAGAAACGACCACAAACCGTTAAACAAGTAGGTAATAGCAGGTATCAGTCGGCATAATAGAATAATCGTGACCGAACCTCCACTCGATATAAAAGCGATGAGATTATTACGCAACTTAAGCGTCGTGAATGAAATATATTATTTTCATTCATGTTATCTTATATTCCGAGACAAATGACTGTAGTATCTTTGTTTTATTAAAGGGTTCCGTTGCAATCATGCGTATATCTCTGAGAACGAGTACGATGACCATCATACTGCGATCACCGTCCATTTTACCAAAATGGTTATTATAGGATTTAATAATTTATTTTGGACAACCAGTAACTGTTATATAATTACTAGTCTAAATACAAAACTTAAAAGTGTAAATCTAATGCACAGTTTATTAAGGTGTCACAACATGCACAGATACATGACACTCGAGAATACAAAAAAAAATATTAATTTATTGTTTGGAAAACCAACGCTATACATAAATATATATAACTATAACTAAATATAGGAAGAAAAATACTTTTAGTTCAAAGTAAAATTAAGGAAACCAAATTAAAATACGAAACATGCAATTTAGAACACAGAGCAAAAATTGCATATTAATGACTATTAAAATTACTTAATAATATTAAAATGTGGGATATTCTTGGGGGTCGGCTTTGTTCAGCCGTCTCATTATCATGATGCGTAGGACGGGATAGCCGTATGGACTGAAATAAGGTCAGGTTAAAGACCAACGGGTTTACGTGCTCTTTGAGGCATGAGGGTTAACACCACCATTTACAGACTACAAGCTATTTACTGAGAATTTTTCGTAGCAGGAAAATCCTACTACAATTTTTTTTGGCCTGAACTGGGATTTGAACCAACGATGCAGTCACTCACACAAACACGGTATATAACAATATTCAAAGTAATATTATTATAATGAACGCCTAAACTACTGAACCGATTCTGCTTAAATTTTACAACAATGATAGAGTCCGGAAGTGCGGAAGAACATTTAGCATAACAAAAAACCCAAATGTTTGTTCCATTTTCCCAGCAAGCATTTCCTCTAAGCAAAACTGACGGAAGCTGATTTTTCTAAAAAATTAAAGAACGTATTTAAATATCAAGGTTCAAAGTAATCAACACGATCAATAATGTAAAAAGATAAATTAAAACTAAGCGACCAAACAATCGCTTTATATTTAGAACTTAAGCTTATCGCTTAATCTGAACGTGACCTAAACATAACCTATAAATTAAATCTCCACGACAAATAACCACAGATAAAATAAAATCATTACAATCGATATTAGCCATGCTTTGTTCGTATGATATCTCTTTGTTGATATAGCAGATTTTTTAAGGTACAGATGTTTAGTTTTCTTCGCTCAGGGGACGCTCTGCTCGAGAACACCTCTCTGGCACACACGAGCAAATAAAGTCATCCTATACCAGCCAAAAGAATTCCACGGGTGTTCCAGGGTGTAAACACGGCTACACATCAAGCTATACATGTCCAGTATAAGCTTATCTCGCGTTGTATAGAATTTCTATACAATGACAGGTCAGCTTATATTCGAAATGTATAGTTTGATATGTAGCTTTTCCAAGGACCTTCAGGATGATTGTGTCCATCATTTGGGAATATGTCTGCATACGGATAGGTTGGAAATCCGCAGCAGATGGTGACACTGATACTTTGATGGGCCGGTTGACGTGGTCGGTAAATACTTGCCTTCCACGTCGTGGGTTCGAATCCTACCCGGGACAAATCTTTCCGTGATGAACACGATCATTTGTTCTGTGTCTGGGTGTAATTTATGTATAATATATTTGTGTGTAATGTATTTAAAAATATATAATTTTGTTTATCAGTTGCCTGGGCTTTGCCTAGTTTGGGATTGGATGGCAGTTGTTAGTTGTCCTGAGTCTGGGTATATTTATCTATATAAGTGTGTATTTACAAAACAGAAGTAGTATATCAGTTATCTAATTTCCAAAGTACAAGCTCTGCTTAGTTCGGTATTAGATGGCCGAGTGTGAATAATGTCCCAGGATATTATTATTATAAAAAACTGATATCCGTCGCCATACCCACACAGGGTTATTGCGCTCTGTACTTTATTTAGTAAATAAGGTTTCTTAACTTTTATTAAATTACCACTAGTTACCTTCAACTCACAATAATTACTTTGTTATAAATGCCGTAATATAGCCAATAAAAAGCCACATATTGGTCACTCCCCATCCAATTTTGGACTTAATTCGATGAGACCTTCGTTCCAGTTCCGCCATTCAACCGATACTACTTTCGCTCGATTTTCTCGACCTCTATACGTCTTTTATCTCATAATGCTCTTGTTTTGACTGCTTTACTTTCAAAAACAAACCGTTTCGTGTTGGCGACCAGTTTGCGTGGATTTTAATTTATATAACGGCTGTACAGCGGAGTTGAACCCAGAAGTAAATGTCAAAATGTAGAGCACTTGCTTTCCTGGGGGTCGAATTTTGCTCGCATTTTGACACGTGAGCAATCGTTTCTCTTGAGAACAAAATTACTCTTTCAATACGTATGAAACGGTTTATAATAGTAGGTTTGGTTGTGGATTATAATAATAATAAGTTTATTTAGATCTCACAAGGAATTTTACAAATAAGAAGATCTAGTTAACAATGTTCGTTGCTGTAAATAGTTCCTTGTGAGAGTCTGGAGTCTGAACTGGGTCGAGACCTGTACTACAGAACTCCAGGCTCTCTCCGTAAATTCTAAACAGTTTATTCTATGAAATAAAACAAATATTTGTTATTGAGTGAGTGTGTGTGTGCGTGTGGATAATATTAATAATAATATCTTGGGACAATTAATATACTGCCATGTGATCTCAAAATATCCTACTAATATTATAAATGCGAAAGTTTGTTAGTATAGACGTTTGTAACTCTTCCACGCTAAAACTACGGAATGGATTTTGATGAAAATAGTAATATAGCTTATACATCCGAATAACACATAGACTACAATTTATAAAGTTTAACGCGGGTTAAACCATGGGGCACAGCTAGTTATAAATAAAGGACAATCAAACCTTTTAATAATAATAACCCACAGAAAAGTAAATCATGCTCATCACACAAAAATTTGTCCCAATAGGGATCGAACTCACGACCTCTGACAACAGCGGTTGATCTCAACGGAGAGAAGCCATCGAGGAAGTCAAAGTGATCAACAGTGATAATAAATTGAGTTCTTTTCAGTCAATAATTTGAATATTTTGTTACAAACTCGAAATTCAAATCTAAACATCCGATTAATCAAACGACATACAACCGATAAAGATAACCTTTATCGGTTGTATGACCGTTTGGTTTATCGAATGATTAGATTTGAATTTCGAACGTATTCGAATTATTGTTTTTGACTTCCGTAGTGTTACCTAGCAACGCATACGCGTAATATAAGCTGAGCTTATCGAACAATTAATAAATATAACTCGTAAATCTAGCTTTTAATTGGCGGCAAAGATATTGATAGCCATTTGATTCAAATTGCTTGACCATTTGGCTAATACATGAACTTTAATTATAAAATTTTGTATATGTAAATGTTGTTTTTATTACACCAGGCTAGGCTAAAGAGATAAAACTATGATTATTGTACTATGTTAGCAAATTATTATTGGTTTAGTGCTGCGATTTCAAGCGCAGACAATGGATCTCTTAGGTACATATCTCGGGCCGGCCTAAAAACTAAAATTGTGATTTCTCTTAACATAAGATTTCTTAGTATCAGCCCGAATTATGGATGTTCCATTTTTCGGCGAGCACGTAAAGACATTGGTTCTGTACCTATCTTTCCAATTGTCACGGGGAACTATGACATTAAATCATGAGGCTATTAATATTAATTAATTAATTGGCTTCCGGTCCAGAAAGAATAACAAGACCACCCCATAGCATCCCGTATACGTCGTTAAAGGCGACTAAGGGATACACCAGCTAGTCGGGCAGCAGCCTGTGTACCTACTAGCCACTGCTGGCAATGTTAGAAACCTTTGGGGGAGGCCTATGTCCAGCAGGGGACGACATCAGGCTGATGATGATAATATTGAGACTAGTCCCCCCCTCTTACCCACCACTGCAACTCCTGTAAGCCAGGATCAACAGCGGCACACAATGAAATGACACTGAGCGGTGAGGTTCAGGCAAGTACCGGGGAATTGCTTTAACTGTCTTAGATCCCGCATCGAATTTAACGATACAAACCTAATAAGTTATTAATATCCTCCTTCTCGGATTTTGGCCATGGTCACTCAAAAGTATGATGGTGTCAAATAAGGAAGTTCGTTATTTTCAAAATATAAAACATGAAATGATATATATTTAGTCCCGCAACGTATTTAACGAATTTATTATGATAATGGTGATATGAAAAGTACATCTGTGTTTTGCACTATAATATGTCTAATAAGGCTAGTCTCCATTGAGACTGGCCGCGACCAAAATTAGACCAGGAAGACATCGTTTATTACTAATCTATGAAGCCCGCTGCGAACAAAACGCTTCCCTATGTATCCAACAAATCAATTTACCAGTATTCGATTCGAATAATTCTTATAGTGTAACAAAATGAAATACTCTTGGTCACTGATCCATGACACGCGATCGTAATGGTATGTCTCTTTTTTACTAAGTTTCAATCGAACTAGTTCAAAGAGCACATGTAATCTGAGACGAGAAAAAACCGAACATTGCTCCGGTTTTTTGGTGGTTCATAAAAAATCGTGAATGAGATCAACTTTAATTAAAGCTTGGTACAGAAGGCAGAAGGCTCTGTTATTTATTCGGTAAATAAATAAGATAGAAAACATCAGGGGTTTTTAAATAATAATATCCACCTAGCCGAATTTCGGCCACGGCGGTTGCGAGTCCCAATAGAGATTAGTCATCTGCGCGGGGCATATTATAGTGCACAAGTGTGTGCGCAAAAACAGGAGTACTTTTTATCCACTCTCATGATCTGATCTCACGCCTAGCGACACGACCGGAAAATAGGTCGGGTACAGGACCAACGGCTTTACGTGCTCTACGAGGCACGGGGATGCACATACCGCACATACCACGACTATGCCGCCAACTCCCAGACTTCGAGTTGAAAACTCGGCTAGAATTTTTTCTTTTTACAGAAAAGTCACTAAATCACTTTGGCTTGAAACCGAATTTAAACGCAGGACCTCGTTCTCTGCGGGTGACACGCTACTGTTTGACCAAATAGGCAGGTATGTATGGATGTGTAGAAGTATGGATGTTTGTTACTCTTTCACGCAAAAACTACGGAGCATTTTGGAGCAATAACACATAGGCTATTTACAAAGTTTAACGCGGCTAAAACCGCGGGGCACAGTATTAACCTAATGCTGATTTAATTTCTACTTTATTACAAGTTTAAGTGTATGTGAATAAACATAAACGTTATTCTAGTTTGAAAGTCTTCGACTTTTACAATATGCTCTTTGACAATAACTAAATACAAGCTAGCTAAATATCATTACTATTATAAAATAAATTTCATAAATGTTTTCATACAAACCGTGAATAATTATGTAAACTTAACTATATCACTAAACACATGTTCTGACTATTTACAAGCGCTTTTTTAAAGTTTACGTGAGTAAAAAAAACCTTTTTTTATTTTATTTTATGAATTTGTCTCACATTCTTCATAACAACAACTCATTCCTAATATAAAAATACAGTAATAAGACCGCTCACAAAAGAAAACTCACAACATTTAATCCCGATTCCTGAAGCAATCAGTTCCACCTTACAACCCTATCGTAATGTCACTATCATCGATTTCCCGCTCGTGAAGACACTTGACGCGACCTCACCTGTACCGCGACTAATCGCTCTAAAATGTCTCTTCACGACAAAAAGCTGCGTTTTTGTCACCAACTCACCTGTAAAGTCACTTGTCGATAGCTGATGACGTGGCTTTACGTGACGGTGGAACGTGACCCGCACCTGTTCGAACAGACAAATATGTCTACCCAAAAACGGGCGGCAAAAAAGTCCCGATTGTGATTTTTACCACGCTTCGAATAAAATGTACAGAAAACCTGTTAACAAGTGTTTAACCTTCGTTGACGTTTGTAAATTACAAACAGTATTTACAATATATTCTTCAGATTACTTCTGAATTTTTTGGAAGCTATAATGTCTAATAATAGTATCTTAGGGCATTATTCATACACTATCTGATCCCATACTAAGCAGAGCTTGTACTATGGAAAGCAGATAAGTGATATACTACATATATATCGCAGCAAAAGAACGTCCACGGCTGGACAAAAGCCTCTCCAAAACACTAGGGGATATGCCATAATCGCCACGCTTGGTCTTAGTTTACAGAAAATCGCTGCTACCCGTTCTATGGTAGGTATTCCCTTGGGCGATTTTTGCGCCCCCCACGGGATGAGATGGGGTGATGATATTCTATGCCGTATAGTTAATTACACCTAGACTCAGGACAAACATACATGTTCATGCAGACAAATATTTGTCCTATTGCAATTGCCAACCACGCCATGTGTCTGTCCTGACCTGTCCATATAAGAAAGTATGTACAAAAAAGTAGTATATCTCAAAAATTCGTTCGTAGCTTAACGCAGAGCGCCTACCCCGGATTGGTAGATGGTGCAGGTTTGAGACCCGCCGGACGATCCAATTTATGATTTCCCATTTTTGAGATTAGATAAACGCTTTGCATTGCGAATAATCCTATAAAATTCAAATTTAATAATTTGGAAGGTATTATCAATATGATATGATCTTTCACATGCAACTGTGAATATATCAGTCGGCCATGTTTCTAGAAAACACACCGATAGATAATACCTACATCCTCCGGAAGGGTGTTAGCAAGGGAATCCTAAATTTGATCTGCCAGCGTGTATCCTTCGTAGCTTAACGCAGAGCGCCTACCCCGGATTGGTGCAGGTTCGAGGCCCGCCGGACGATCAAATTTATGGTTTCCCATTTTTGAGGTTACATAAACGCTTTGCATTGCGAATAATGCTATAAAATTCAAATTTAAAAGTAGTATATGTCTTATATCAGTTATTTTGTTTCCTTAGTTCCTGTTGACGTAGTGGGCAAATGCTTTCCTTTCACGCCAGATGTCGTGGGTTGGATTCCCACGCAGAACAAAAATTTGTATACATTAACATTTCCGTTTGTCCTCAGTCAGAGTGTAATTATCTATATAAGTATGTATTTACAAATAAAAGTAGTAATCTGTTATCTTGTTTCCATAGTAAAAGCTCTGCTTACTTTGGAATCAGATGATCGTGTGTGAATAAGGTCCCAGGATATTAACAAAAAAAAAACACATATACATAAGCGCTTTTAAATAGTCAAATAATGAAATTTATTCACCACTTGGGTATTTACATAGTTACACATGTACTTGTCAAGCTCACAATGTATTACATAAACACAGTTTAAAAACAGTAATTAAAGCAACAAAATATTTTGAATTAGTCCGTCCGTGCGGTCTGTTTCATGACATATATTTTTAATATCCTTAAATAAATAATAAATAGCAAGTTACTATGCTATTATTGTTACATTTAGCAATTGTATATTAAAATTAAATTGAAAACAACGAGCAGTTGGCTAGCGCAAAAGGCTCTCAACCAGTAGCTTAATTTAAGCGACTAATACTTGTGGGCACCCTTATGGGGTTCGGGCCACAGCTCAGGCGGCCGCTGAAGTAAAAAGATGGAATTCGAAATGGGGGTCAGATCACTTGCACGGGAATAACGACAACGCGATACTCGCCGCTGAGGATCCTACCCTAGCTAGCCTGCGGCTTTCTCTAGCTACCTAGGTGGACGGCCCGGAGAAGAAAGACACAAAGATACTCCGGGCTTGCTTTTTTCGTCTTCTTTTGCTTTTTGTTTTCGATTTCTTTTTATATCTTTTTTTTTTAATTGTTTTTTGTTTTACATTGTGATTGGCTGTTATGTGGGCTAATGTACGCTCAGAACCGATGACATCTAGTTAATCAAAATAATTGTGAGGTAATAAACAATAACATAAGGTTCTCGAGTGGCGACCACGAACCGGAAGACGCAGCGTGGGCAGGCCCCCTACAAGATGGACCGATGATCTTGTGCGGGTCGCTGGAAACTGCTGGATGCGAATAGCACAAGACCGGCAATTGTGGAAATCTTTGGGGGAGGCCTTTGTCCAACAGTGGACGTCTTTCGGCTGATATGATGAAACAATAACATTCCATTTCACTCAAGCAATTAAAATAATCTCTTGCAAGATGAACAAACGGTGGGTGCATCCGCGCACATTTACAAAATTAATAAGTCACACGAAGTCGACGACTGTATGAGAAAAAAAATGAGTACCCCAGGAGCAGTTCGACCAGTTACCGCAAGCAGCACCCGTTCACGAGTATGACGTGAGGGCCAGCCATAGCCTCCCTCAGTCAGAACATGTTTGTAGTAATATATAATTATTTCTATGTACATAGAGATACCTATTTAGGTACATAGATTGTATGAAAACATTTACAACAAGATTTATTATATAATAGTAATGATATATATGACATATATATTATATGTATTACCATAGGTCAATGTGTGAGCCTATGGACAGAACAGAAGAGAAGTAGGTCATGGCACGCTTTAGAGCGATTTTTTTGCTCTGCTAGCGTCTTGAATAAAGAAGTACAGCAATCTAGTTTTGCGCCAAATGTTAAATCGATCTTCCATGCTAAGTTTATCAGCTTCTTGCGCTTAAACTTCAAAAGAAGGAATAATCAATTCAATTGTATGTTTATCTCTTTTTGTTTTAGTAGTTACGCCATTTTTCAATTGATCGTGAACCGATTATGAAAAATATTTTTTTATTCGATAGAGAATACTTTTGTAATGGTCTTATATAATGGTTAGTCTAAATTGTTTCTAGTTAGTTAGTGTCAGAGTTTCTTAAGCCGCCCATTAGCCCTGTGACATGACTTAATGGCTACAACCGATACCGACAGCTTAACGTGCCATCCGAAGCACGGAGACACTTTGGCGGTCTATGAACTGACCGCAATCCTAGTTGCTTAACTTTGCCAATCACGAATCAGTTAGAGCATCTGGCTACTGGAAATAAATTGTATATATTGTCAAAGACGATTGAGGAACACCAATTATCTACAGAATTACAATTGTGAATACATAAACTCTTTTCAAAACCTCAAATCCTGTACCAGGAAGCCATTATGATCAGGTGCACTTACCCTGCGTTCCCATCGGCCGGTCACGTCGTGCGGTGGCCAGCGTGGTCGCGACCTCATGGCGACCGACCGGCCGGAACGAGCCATAAAAAACCTATCATGTTTCTGATGGACCAGTATACATTGACCCCTAATTCGCTGTTGAATATCAATATCATGATTATTTTTAGCCCCCGACATGAAATGAGGGGAGTTATTAACCAAGGAATAGAAAGCGGAACATTGCGTCGTAAAATATATCTTGGTATGGTTTTTAGCGCATTTGATAGATAGATTCACTCTTTATTGTACACCAATAGTAAAATCACATAGTACGTATATATATCATATATCTAAAACTTCGATAATTAAACCTATATATTAGCTTGACAATTACTTAATATAAGCTTACTAAATCATAAATACATATATTAAATGTATTATCTATTTTTTTTTCATACACCCCGTGTACTTTAATATATAATGTACCTAGTAATACTTATGCTTAATTAATTATATTACTAACATATTCTGACTATTTACAAGCGCTTTTTTAAAGTCTTGGTGAATAAAAATCTTATTATTTATTTATTTATAATTAAATAAAAAAAGAAATAAATAATTGGCGGCTTTATCACTAACATGACTGTGATCTCTGCCAAATGATGCGTTAATTTATGCATCTGCATTCTCCACAAGAATGAAAAAGGAACTCGTAAAATTAATCTATCAATGTATGTCGTTAGTAGCTTAGGGGCAGAACGCCTACTCTATATTGTTAAAACGCGCACTTTCGAGTCAAACCGGATAATTAAGTTTATGATTTCCCAGTTTTAAGTAGTTCTAGGTTAAAATTCTCTATGTATCTGTCTGTTAGATATTTAGAAGCTTAATCAACCGAGATAATAGTTTAATTTTTTTACTCTTCAAGGAAGACATTTTGTTACCGCTATGGGAAAGTTTCAAAACTGCAAAAGAGTCATTTTAATGCTAAAATAACAAGGTATTTAAAAACACTGGCCTCCATTTAGAAACGTTTTATTTACAGTCGTTATTAGTTTGTGTCTGTGTGTGTGTAGGCTGAATGTATGTTTATCAAATCATTAGTTTACAAAAAAATCTGTTTAACTTAACATATTTTTATCTTGCCCATACACAAAATAGTTTCAATGTTCGTAATCGTTCTTATCAAAGTTCAAACTACAACCGTTTCTTTGCGGTCAATCTTATAATGGTCGCACCGGTTTACCCAATCGCAGTCATGTTCTTATTTCAAAATAGTTCATAAAGTATTTTTTTTTCTTTTGTACTAGGTATATGGTACACAAAAAGTTGTGTTCTGATTTCAAAATAGCAATTATTTCGAGACTAGAAAGACTGCACGTGAGGTTTAGACGTAGCCGCCTCGCTTTACCACAGAGCATAGGCTTTTGCACTGTAATACTCGTACCTCCCGCGCATTTGTGTACTTTCAATTGAAACTGGCTGAAATTAGTAATTATAACACCTAGCTGTCATCGGTCATGGCTTATCTACTGCTGTCCAATGATGGTCCGTACCGTAATTTCAAGAGTCATATGTTCGATGAACGAAAAGTCGACTGAACGATTGTTCGAAAGGAATTTATTGCGAAACAACCTTTTCTCGCCAAACGCTACTTCGACTGAACGATTCTTCGAAAAATTATTAATCGATGGACTGCTCTTTCGAATGTTAAATTGAGATTTGGGTTAGGTTAGGTTGGAACTATGACCATCTAGTTACACTATTGTTGATGAAGATTGGTTGAAAGTTTCTTCATCTCTGTAACATAATTTACATATTCTCAATTTAACATTCGAAAGAGCAGTCCATCGATTAATAATTTTTCGAAGAATCGCTCAGTCGAAGCAGCGTTTGGCGAGAAAAGGTTGTTTCGCAATAAATTCCCTTCGAACAATCGTTCAGTCGACTTTCGGTTCATCGAACATATGACTCTCGCGACTACTTTACGGACCCATCTCATGACTACAGCAGATACCGAAAAATTAAAGGGCCATCCAAGGCTATTATGAAATCAAAATAGTTTTGCAACGTCCTGTCTATAGGCTGACTGCAGGCATATTCTTTAGCTGTTTGATCATTACCATATCATTGAGCACCATATACCAAATACGAGCAAAAGCTACTGCTTTAAAAAAAATATTAACGTTTTCATAATGTCCTCTAGGCCGAATTTGGACCATGGCGGTCACTCTCAATGGAGACAAGCCAACTGCGCAGGACATATTAAACTGCACCAGTGTGTGCGCAAACACAGGGGCACATTCTATACCATCACTCTCATGATCCAATGGAATGACTACCAACATGACCAGAAAGAGGTCAGGTACAGAGGTCAAACCTGTCGGGGGTTTACGTATTCTGGAGCTATAATACCGTCAACTCCTATACTTCGGGCAGATACTAAGAAACTTATCTTTTTACAGAAAATTCCAAAAACCGCGTTTTTTCGAACCGGGATTTGAATCCAAGACCCCGTTATCTGCGGTTGAACACGCTACAGCTAGACTAACGAGGCAGTCAAAGCTTTTATCATATATTCCACACTGATTGCAATTAACAGACTGAGAAATTGGCGGACTGCAATTGCTTTCCCAACCACTGTGTTTTATATTTCTGCAAGTAGCTTTTTTTGCGGTTTCCAGTACATAATATACTTATATATCACATAATATACATAACATCGGAGAAGTGAATGCTTGGTAGTTACAGCATGTCGCGGGTTCAAACCACGAAGTGTCAGGTTACACCACAAACTGGTATTACTGCGACTTATTAATAAAATTCGCCTTTTAATAAACTAGCTATGAATTCTTATAATTATATACTAAGTTAAATGATATCAGCAGGTGTTGGTAGACGAAATTGTTGGTAAAAAAATAATCATAAATATATTTTTTATTTTGTTTTCACACTAAAATAATAATATCCTTGGACATTATGACACACGACCATCTGATCCCAAACTAAGCAGAGCTTGTACTATGGATACCAGATTACTGATATATATTACATATACATACTACTTTTCTTTTGTAAGTAAATACATGCTCCGATGGTGTGGTCATCTCTCAAGAATGGCTGATGTAAGGGTGGCTAAACGCATCTTTTTCTGTGAACTCCAGAACGGCAGGCGGAAACAGGGCGGCCAGTTCTTACGATATAAAGATGTGCAGAAAAGACACATGAAAAGGTGCATAATTAATCCCCCGAAATGGGAGGAAAAGGCTAGTTGCCGCCCTGAGTGGAGGCGCTTGATAAACAAAAAGGTTCATGACTTTGAAGAGCAGAGAAAATCCGAGCTGGATGCGAAACGCGATGCTCTTAAGACTAAACCACCAGCAGTCATATTTTACAACTATGTCGACGGTGTCCTCACGTGCAGCCAATGTTTGCGCACGTTTACACACAAGATTGGATACTGTAGTCATCTAAGATCACATGTGAGAAATGATCACCTTCCTCACCCACCTCCTTAACTAATCAGTAGCAGTCACCATAGCCGAAATCGGCTGGGAAGAACACACACACACACACACTTATTCATATTAATAATTACACCCAGACCCAGGGCCCAGGACTAACAGATGCACACAAATATCTGTTCTGGGGCTCTACCGGCTAAGTCGCCGAACATCGATTTCTTAAATGGCGTTCAAATAAATAAAGGTTAAAAATGACTTAATCAATCGTTAAATCATTTACGACGTCACATGTGCTCATAGAAGCCAATTTAACGATTGATTAAGTCATTTTTAACCTTTATTTATTTGAACGCCATTTAATAAATCGATGTTCGGCGACTTAGCCGGTAGAGCCCCTGGGTGGAAACCGAACCCACGACATGAAAGGCTGACTTTTGTAAATACATACTTGTTTAGATAATTACACCCAGACGCAGGAAGAACAGACGCGCGGTCACCACGTAACTTTCGTGTTGCGGGTTCAATTCCCGCGTAGCAGAAGTATTTGTGAGATTATAGTTCTTCTGAGTATAAATGTTTTTGCAGTGACACAACTATTTTTTTCAAATTCTGTTTCTAAATCCCCTTTTTATATTTATATGTTCTTTGGCAGGCGTAGTACTAATAATATTTTGTATGAAACATTTATTCGCCCATAAGCTAGTCTAAAATTGATACGAAAAGCAAATATACATATTATTAGTATTCCATGTATTGTAAATAAATAAGTATAAGTAATATTTTATGTAAGTAATTAGTGGTAGTACTACTATTAAGTAGATACCACTATTAGTCTTAAGTACTTAATCATATTCTATATTTTTACACCATACACTACGCTTATTCCTAATTCCATACAATATACTCCAACTTAAGGTTGTCTAGAAGAGATCGCTTTAAGCCCGCCCATTGTACCTTATTTTATAATTATTTGAGATCCTGTAACTTTTATGTATAATGGTGTACAATAAAGTGTATTTATCTTATCTTTATCTTATATACATGTCTTTTTTTATGTGGAGTTCATTGACCTTTGATATTTTGTATTGTCAATGCATGATTCTAAAATCCCCTTTTTATTTATATGCCCCTTTGGCGGGCGTAGTACAAATAATATTTTGTATGAAAAATGTATACGCAAGCAAATTTATTTGCCTTAAATATTTTTTTATTTGGAGTTCATTGACCTTTGATATTTTACAAGGTTTCGAAGTTTTGGCTAGCAATATACGAAGGTAGGTAAGTCTTATAAAGTTTTCATTTCACGTATGAATGAGAACTTTGTACAAGCATGCAGTGGTTACAAATGAACAAACAGTGATAAAAATGTGTCCACTATAATAATAATATCCAGGGACATTATTCACACAGGGCCATCGGATCCCAAATTAAAGCAGACCTTGTTCTATCGAAATCATATAACTAATATCTTTTTTTAATCTTTTTTAAAAAGACAACGTTCTCACTCGGGAATCTAATCCCTGTTTCGCGGGGTACTTTCAAACATATAATAGACTGACACAAATTAGAACAACTATTCATGGGTCACGCAAATAGTTGTCCGGCGCGGGAATCGAACCCAGGACACGAAGTGGCGAGGCGACACGAAGTGGCGAGGCGACTGTCTTAGCCGCCACACTTGCAGTCAATATACTACATATACTACTTTTCTTTCGTAAACACATACTTATATAGATAGTTACAGCCAGACTCAGGACAAACAGACATGTTCATGCACACAAATATCTATCCTGGGGCTCTACCGGCTAAGTCGCCGAACATCGATTTCTTAAATGGCGTTCAAATAAATAAAGGTTAAAAATTACATAATCAATCTTTAAATCGGCTTCAACATTGACAATCGATTTCGGACCATTTATGACGTCAAATGCGGTCATGGAAGCCGCTTTAACGATTGATAAAGTCATTTTTAACCTTTATTTATTTGGGCGCCATTCACGATCGGCGACTTAGCCGGTAGAGCCCCTGAGTGGGAATCGAACCCACGATCTGCAACATAAAAGGCAAGCATTTACCAACCACGCCAACTGGCCCGTCAATGAAATAGTAATGACATTTATTTAGCACGCCTTTTCTTAGACTGCAGTTCAAGTTTAACATGTACCCATCTTTCTACAAAATATCAAATTGCAGTGAGTTGCAGTGCAGTAGCTAAAATGTGATATTATTAATAAAGCTGTGTCCACCTGAAGGCTGGTCCGCGGTCTGGTGTAACCTGACACCGCGGTTTGAACCTCCGACATGCGGCGATCCGCGATAGCTTACCTATAAATTATACTATAGACGGGTCTGTTGGCGTGGCTGGCATTTTCACGCCCGAGGTCGTGGGTTCGATTCCCACTCAGGACAGATATTTGTGTGCATCCTGAGTCTGGGTGTAATTATTTAGTATAAGTATGTATTTACAAAAAATACTTGAGAGGTGTCAAGGGACACCCGGATGGAACGAAGTTATTTCTTATTATTTATTATGTACAAAAAACCTGTATACACTCAACAAAAATAATCGTCGCGACACCACACTTTTCAATGCAAAATAGAAAGAAAATATCTGGCTTGCTTTCTATAAGAGAGAGAGACAGACAGAGAAACATGCGCACGCCGCACAGCTGCAAAAAGTGTCGTGACAACTTTTCGTAAGATTTTTTTCCGTCCAGCCCCCTTTCACAACGCGCGATAAGGAACTTCGTTCCAAAAGAAAAGTAGTATATGTAGTCTATCAGTTATCTGGTTTTCATAGTACAAGCTCTGCTTAGTTTTGGATTAGTTGGCCGAGTGTAAATAATGTGCAAAGATATTATTATATGTATCTATTTAGAAATATATAGTTAGTTTATCTATGTGTTGTCTGGTTGCCATACTACATTTACGATTATGTCATATCCGTAATATTGCTAGAAGCCCTTGTCCAGCAGTGGACGTTTACGGCCAACACAAGAAAGACACGTAAAATTATATTTGATTCAAGCTTTACAATTTTCATCCCCATTTTGTCACCAGTTTTTATTCCAGCATTCCATAAAGGTCATTCCAACAGACATACAAACTAGACAGTAGTAAGGTTATGCGGATGCCACGCGCGTGCGCAGCCTACAGAAGCATCGTCCGAGGTCGCGGCCAGGAATGTTTTATTTTACATTATTTATCGGGCGAACTACGTGTGATGGGGATTGTACATGGAGATTCGTATTAGCAGTACACCTCTAGAAGGGGAGTGTGATACGTACAACACGGTACATGAAGTATGAGTATTTAATTGCTTCCATATATTATGTTTTATTAATTTAATATTAGCTATCATTACAAAGTTATTTCTACTCGATAGAGTAGCTAGATTCTACTTGATGTATGACTATTTATTTTATTACTATATAATTATATAATACCAATAACACCAATTCAGGGATATAATTATAATAATTTTATATGTTTAAGAATGGATTCATAACATCTTAATATATAAAAACCAAGCACAACAATCAGTTTTTTTTTAAATTTATTTCTATTCGATAGAGTGGTTAGGTTCTTTTTATTTCTTGCTATTTACATATTATTGTATTTCTATACATATAATACTAAAAAACAGCGATATAATTATGATAGTTTTGAATTATTTAGAATAGATTTATAACATCATAATATATTAAAAACTAAGCAGCATAATTTTTTTTATAATTTTTTTTTTAATAATATCTAGCGACAATGTCACACAGATCATCCTAGCCCCAAACTAAGCAAAGCTTGTACTATGGGTACCAGGCGACGATATACATACTTATATAGATAGATAAATACTTAAATACATAGAAAACATCCATGACTCCGAAACAAATATTCGTGCTCATCACACAGATATTTGCACTTACCGGGATTCGAACCCAGGACCACTAGCTTCGTAGGCAGGAGCACTACCAACTAGGCTACGGTGATCGTAGCCTAGTTGGTATTCGTTTAAAATGTTGATATATCATTTTTTTTATCGATTGGTATTATTATTGGTATATTCGTATAAAAATAATCGATTCCAGAAATGACTACATACTCTAAAATCGACCAATTAGTAAAATGTGCAATGCTATAAACACGACCGTCACAATGTTCGTCTTCTAGTCGTAACTTTTGAAAAGAGTGCAATGACGTTGTCGGGTCGTGACGTGTCGAAATATATATAATTTTAATCACAGAAAGTAAAATAACATTGTTTCCCTTTTACACTCTATAAAATCAACCAAATGGACAATTGATCTTTCTCGAACTTTCACACTTTGAGCATTAAGTAGTCAATTCTAGAAGCGTTCTTTTACAGAATGAGTAGTTTATAAAATTGCATATTTTACTAATTGGTCAATCTTAGACTACGTTGTCATTTATAGACTCGGTCATTAGTCGAACAAGCCATGTAAATCTACTGCACAAAGTTTATATTGTTCGACTGCACGTGTGGCGCAGCGGCTAAGACAGTCGCCTCGCCTCTTCGTGTCGCGTTCAAGTCCCGCGCCGGACAACTATTTGTGTGGCTCATAAATAGTTGTTCTGAGTCTGGATGTTATATATTATATGTTTGTAAAGTACCCCGCAGCACAGGGATTAGATTGCCTAGAGCGGGCGTTGTCTTTTAAAAAAAAAATTGTTATCACTTTCAATACGTTCCCAATTTTCTAAAAAAAAAATATTTTCTTATGTCAGCCTATCTTTGGCTGAATTAAATATTGATTAAGACTATTGATTTTTTTGATTTAGTTTTCACAACATTAAATCAAGTAAGTCAATAGTTATAGTGGAAAAATCCCAGCGACATGAATAAAAGCTGGCAAGCCTTATGCATTATTTACTGCAATGATGGAAACATGTATAGACGCCAGCACATCAAGCTACCCCAATCTGTCAAATTTCTCCAATTGAAAGTGAACCTTATGCTTATGTAATAAAATTGAAAATCTATAAAAGAAATTTGGGGTAGCTGTATGTGCTGGCGTCTGTACAAACAGCTTATTTAATTCTATGCAACAGATATACTGCTTACATGTTTTAAAAAAAATTGCTACAGCTGCGTAGTCTTAAGTAACTGTAACTCAATTGGCAGTACATCTGATTCTGCCTTCTAATGCAAAGGTTGCGGGTTCGTTACAAGCAGAATATTTGTGCTCATGAACATGTCTATGTTGCATGGTCTGTCATGTCATATATATTTAACATTTACAAGCGTAGGTTCATGCCATCTACCAGAGTTGAGGTCGTATCCCAAAGGGGATTTTTTTTGGGATACAAACCTCGATCCTATTAGATGAAGCCTAGATTTCTAAAGCTGCCTTATATTGTAATGTAAATGAATGTGAATGACTTAACAAATATAGTAAATTTATAAACTAGATTTTATATTGTAAATATCGTAAGTTAGACTTACTTCAATATAGTTGGACGGTCACATGGACATTGATATCGACAGCATTTTTAATACCTGGGTAGCAAGGACGGTATTTGTAATTCAAATGTATCCACTAATCTACTTGTAGTGTCGACTGTAGACTACACTTAAAAAATCGGATGCGCCCGTCCGTTATGATACCCATCCGGCGTTCCTTTGTATACATAATTAATTATGAATACTATAATCAAGTCCGCAAAAGGGGTGCTCTGGCATTTTAGGAATCAATGATTACATAGTTTGTTATTTTAATTACTAGACGTCTTAAACCCCCGTTTGCCTCCAATCAGTGAAAGCTTTAGTTAACAAGTTCTGCGCAAACACAATTTAGTTTGCCACCGACTTGATAAGAGGAAGAGTCTTTCTTTCTTTATATTTATTCTTTTTCTATAAATTAACTATGTTTTCCGCGATTCTCCTAATAATCCCTGTAAAAAAGAGAAAACATCTCTAAATATCTTTCAACTCTCAACTAGCCGTATGGAAATATGAATGCATGAATGAATATAAATGATATTATTCCTATAGTCGCAGGTTGGTCGGTGGATACACTTTAACCGCAACAACGACTAATTACCTAGGCAGTAAAGTCGGTTTTTGTAATGCTATGTGGGACTGTACAATTTTACTAATATACAAGAGCATTGAACATGATAGGTTCACATCCGATCCCGGTCTAACATTGTTCACCCTTTTAAAGGTGAGTTTCACTAAATATTTTTAAATATAAATTAATTGTAATATTTTACTTAATTAATAACAAGACCGGAGAGATGCAGATCCTTGGAGGAAGCCTAGGCAGTGGATGTCTTTCGGCTGATATGAATGAATAATTAATTAATTTAGCACTTTCGTCTTAACAGGCTCACAATGCAGTACCATAGTCGTATAGCCGAATACAGTTTGGCAATATTTTTTTTTACAAGTCTGACCATGTCGTCTGTTTTATTACATATATTTTTTTTAATCCTTAAATTAAATAAATAACATCTCATTAAGCTATTATTTTAAAATTCAGTACTACTATAATTAAAATTAAAGAATTTAAGACTACGAGCAGCGTTCTCAAGCAGTGGCTTAATTTATTTATCTTAATAATCAGAGGTTTTAATAGAAGTTTGCAACAAACTAAGTATACAAACGAGTTTGAGCTCTTGGTAGACTTGCAGTGCTATGATTGGTTAATATCATGATGGCGCAATAACTTTTCAAAACGTGGGATTAATTAGAAATTATTCGTCCATATGTTTCGATTTCTGCAGAGTCTTACTAAACTTTCAGATATATTATTATGCCTGCCTGTTCTTCTAGTGGTTAGTGACCATAACCGCTAAGCAAGAGGTCATCGGTTCGATCCCCACCCAGGACAAATCTTGTGGGATGGATGAGCTCAATTATTGTTGTGTCTGGGTATAATTTATCTATAATATGTAAGTATTTAGAAATATAAAAGTATGTTTATCAATCGTCTGATTGCCATAGTAAAGGCCTAGCTTGAGATGCTGACGAAAATTGAGTCTCCTTCTTTCGCAGTCGGTTAAAATCTGCTTAGCATGAGCACGATTATGTGTTCTGTGTGAGTGTAATTTGTAATATGTACGTATTTAGAAATATATAAGTATATTATCAGTTCTCTAGTTGCCATAGTTCAGGTTCTGCCTAGTTCGGATCAGTTGGCAGTTTGTTAGTTGTTCCAAGATATATATTATTGTTATTGCTGATATAATATAGAACCCTGTCACAGTTAATTAATAATTTATTTCAAAGCATTTGTAGATCATTTCATATGTATTTCATGTCAACAAAGTTCTATCGTGACTCAACAAGCACTTATTTATTAGGTACTTAATTGAATATCAATTAATATGCTAATTGCATGATAAAAAACAGTTCGTAAAAAAGGTACGTGAATAAATGTTAAACAATATAGTGTTGCTTGCTCAAAGTAATCAGTAAAAGGCACTTTATTTCTAGATTTTCCTTAATAATTTGTATTTGAATCACGTCAGCCATATTAAGTCAGTTGAGATGCGATTATACATACATTAGGTAGGTATTTGTGAGAACGACAAAATGTTTAGTGGATGAAACAAAATGTTAAAAAAGAGTTACTCGTAATTGAGATACGAACGTATCATTAGGTTAAGTGACAATTATATTTTACTTAACGGTTATTATATTAATTATATAAAAATAAGTCGGGTTTTCCTTCCTGACGCTATAACTCTAGAACGCACGAACCGATTTCCACGGGTTTGCATTCGTTGGAAAGGTCTCGGGCTCCGTGAGGTTTGTAGCAAAGAAAATTTATAAAATTTAACGCGAGTAACACCGCGGGGCACAGCTAGTTGTAATATAAATCACGAACCATACATTATATGGAGTGAGTTTAATAATACGTCAAGCATACATTCCAATAATAATTAATAAACATTATTTTAGATTATAGTATAGTTAATTAAATAATCATCCGATGGACGTGGATAGCGCAAGACCGGCAATCGTGAAGATTTTTTTGGGAAGGACTATGTCCAGCAGTGGACGTCTTTTGACTGATGATATGATGATGATAAAAATTCGAATACTTCCCATTAATTAATAACTGGAATACATATGTATATAGAGTAGAGGTGGTTATGTTTATTTTGTTTTCTTGCATTATAATTGATCACTTATAGACTCACGCCTGTTTCCCAGAAGGGTAGGCAGAGACAGCGGATTTCCATTTGTATCGATGCTTGTACGCATCTTTCACTTCGTTTCCTTTTGTTAGATTTTTAATAATTACTAGCTGTGCCCCGCGGTTTTACCCGCGTTAAACTTTATAAATTATCACAGCTCCTCCCCCGTAGGTGATAGCGTGATAATATATAGCCTATATGTTGACCCGACCTCTGAGTAATATTCATGCAAAATTTGAAGTACTTTTTGAGTTTAGCCTGGACATACATACAGACAAACAGACAACAATTTAAAAAACTATATTTTTGGCTTCGATATCCATTGGAGATCACGCCCCAAGTATCCTTTAAAAAAAAAATTAAATGTACAGTTTTCACTTTCCTACAATTTTATTATATGTATAGATAAGATGTTCGCCTGTTAAGGAGACTATATCACGGATTTACTTTGATTGAAATACACATTTAGCGTTCTTAGCATTCAGTAGCAATCTCTCTTCCAGACAACCGTTGGGTGGACAAAGAGAAAGAAATCAAAGAAACGATTTAATACTTAGAGTAAGTTGAGTACCGGTCGACAATTGCCGGTCATGCGCTACTCGCGTCCATATATTATATCCCGCAAATCTATACAAATAAATAAAATTGGAGTGTCTGTTTTTAATATTGATATTACCGGTTTTTACTACATTAATATCAATATATATACGGTACATACACCAAAATAACATTTTTTAAATTTTTGTCTGTCTGTCTGTCTGTTTGTTCCGGCTAATCTCTGAAATGGCTAGACCGATTTTGACGGGACTTTTATTGGCAGGTAGCTGATGTAATAAGGAGTAACTTAGGCTACTTTTATTTTAGAAAACGTATTTTATTTTATAAAAAAAACGAAATAAACTAATTAACACGCGGACGAAGTCGCGGGCACAGCTAGTAATAAATAAATTTATATCAATAAAAAATCGCAATCGACTTTACAAACTTGTAGTATGATGATCATTGATGGTTCATATAGAAAACAATGATACTAATTCCACCAAACCAAATAATACTATACCATATGTATAAATACACATATTTTAAGGCCTTAAGCCAAATAGTTCTGTATGCTTGGAGGTATATGACATGTACGCACGCATTTGTCACAACAGATAAATCTATCTTTCTCGCCATCTTACAAATAGACCAAGTACTTAAATATCTAAAGCAATGTATTATTGTGTAAATGATTTTTTAAATAAGAGAGACTTTGTATTTTTTTTATTGACACGACATGTGCTATTGAAATTATTGACATTGTGAAATTTATTGGATTGATTGCCACTGTGATAACAATTCAGTAAATAAAATACATGCGCATTAATTTTCTGAAATTGTTATAATTATTTCATTTTATGCCATCGTAATATTTATTTAATTAATTGACATTGAGGTATTGTATTTACTTATTGTTATTTTGTAAACAAGACGTATAGAAATTTTAATTCTAGAGAAAAAAATATTTATTTATGTTAAGTTTTTACATTCCAGCGGGTAAAGTATGATAGGATCTTTATTTATAACAATAATATACACCATACCAGTGTACGTACGAAATAAAATATCTTTATTTAAATACTCACCATTTAAATACAGCTCTTTGGTTACTTGTTTTGGAACGCACCCTTAACATTGAATATTTAAGACGTGCTAGGGAGGTGACACTCGTGTCAATCCCGCGACGCGTGTCAATGAGCAACTAGTGTTGCCACTTCCGGGATGACGCGTGACTGACCGTGATGGTAATAAGCAATCTATGTACGGCCTATTAATGTCTTGTAACTTTATTGTGATCATTATAAGACAAGTGTTACCAATTATTCAAAAATAATTCTTTGGGTATGTATTTTTTACTTTAAATTTGACTGACCGATTGGTGTGGTTGGTAAATGCTTTCCTTTCACGTCGCAGGTCGTGGGTCCGAGTCGCATCCAGGACAGATATTTTTTGCATGAACATGTCTGTTTGTACTGAGTGTGGGTGTAATCAATCTAATAAATAGGTATGTACTACTCTGTCAAGAAAGTACCGGGAAAAGATCAATAATATACAAAATGTTTGTTATTCATCCAAATTTATTTTATCACCTTCAAAGTATGCTCCTCCAGAAACGATACACTTACGCCAACGAATAATCCATTCATCAAAACATTTTTTAAACGCTGCTTTCGGAATTAAGTTCAGTTCTCGCCGCGAATTCTCCTTTATGTCTTCTAGCGATTGAAAACGGGTACCACGATGTGGTAATTTGAGTTTAGGAAAAAGAAAGAAGTCAGCTGGAGCCATATCTGGTGAATATGGTGGTTGCTGGATGGTATTTGTTGAGTGTTTGGTCAAAAATCCGTTCACAATCATCGCCTTGTGCGAAGGCGCATTATCGTGGTGCAAAATCCAAGAATTTTCTTTCCACAAATCTGCCCCTTTTTCGTCGAATTTGCTCTTTTAAACGCCGCATAACGCTCAAATAATATTCTTTATTTACCGTTCGACCTTCCGGTAAGAATTCAGAGTGCACAACAAAAGTCAGTCATGTTGACTGTTTTCTTTGACTATCGCGAGATAGTCAAAGAAAACAGTCAACATGACTGACTTTTGATCGACTTTGGCGTAGTTTTTTCGGTTTCGGTTCAGTTGGAAGGCGCCACTCCGAAGCTTGTTGACTAGTTTGCATGTCAAACTCGTAAACCCACGTCTCGTCACCAGTAACAATGCGTTTCATGATTGTTGGATCGGAATTGACTCGTTCTACCATGTCCTCAGCGACTTTCATGCGATTGAGTTTTTGGAGAAAATTCAGATCTTTTGGGACTAGCCGAGCGGCAACATATTTCATACGCAAATGATTAGTTAAAATGGTACGAATCGACTCATGAGATACAGAAAGTTCGGCGGCTATCTCTCTCAGAGTTGAATAAGGATTTTCAGTCACTATTTCCTTCACTTTTGCTATGATAACTTCAGTTGCAGACGTTGATGGCCTACCAGATCGAGGCAAATCTTTCATCACATCTCGACCGCTTTTGAACGCTTTGAACCACTCATAAGCACGAGTTTTTCATAAAGTCGATTCACCGTAAGCCTTCTGTAACATTTTCAGTGACTCCGAACACGAAATTCCATTAGCGATGCAAAATTTAAGACAAACTCTTTATTCGATATTTTTGTCCATTATGAAATTCGCAATACACACTATAATTGATATTACTAAAACCAGCACTGTATTTAATATAAATAACAGAAGCAACTCAAATTCCGCGCCAAAATGTAAAACAGTTGTGCCAATCTAACAACAACAAAAAAAAATTGAATTTGGAACCATAAATAAATCATCCATTCCCGATACTTTTTTGACTGAATGTATTTACATAATAAAAATTGTTTATGTAATACGTTAGTTATCTGGGTTCCATAGTACAAGCTCTGCTTAGTTTGGGATCTGATATGTGAATAATGCCCAAGGATATTATTATAATTATTTGTCAAAAAATATCTGTTACGGAATCTAAACATTTCTTTTCGTCCATTAAATTAAACCAAAGTTAATATTGAACTTCACTTAAATATCGATTAGGTAATTAAGGATTCTAAAATAACGAACTTCGCTAATGGTTAGTAAAAATGTTAAATGGGACCTTTGCAAAGTATCCAGGCTGTATTTTCCATAGCTATCGTTTTTTATAAGTCACGTAGTCTCAATCAGTTCCATTGGATTTGCTTGATCACTTCGCTAACAACTGCACGAACAGCTTTACCCGAAGAATGTAGTTATTAAGACCACTCATGCGGTTACCCATTTACAGACTTGCCGCACACTTGTGCTATGAGTACCTCGTGCTGTTTGATGGTTCTTTCTTATATGTTCTATGGGCGCCTACGTCATCTCAACTAGCTGATAATGGCCGGTACTTTTAACGAAGTTTTGCCACTTCAAACAATACATCATCCACTTATCTCCTCAACAGAAAAACTTGGACATTTTTGACTCGTACATGACACCCGGTCCCTAATTATTACAATGTTACAATGATGACGCTAATTGTAACTGTTCCCACGGTGACGTACAAACGCTAGTAATAGGGTGTTAATGATAGCCTTACCGAAAATAGAATCAAATCAAATCAAATCTTTATTTGCTCAAATATGGTACAGACGCCAGCACATCAAGCTACCCCAATCTGTCAAATTTCCCAAATTAAAAGTGAACCTTATGCTTTTGTGATAAAGTTGAAAATCTATAAAAGAAATTTGAGAGATTGGGGTAGCTGGATGTGCTGGCGTCTGTACATAAGATGTTAATCAAAAGGTTATATCCAACATATTCTGACCTGAAGTCGTGCAAATATACATATAGTTTTGAAACTTAATCTATTAAATTACAATATTATTTCGACTTATATTCTAGATATTCCTTAGTTTTAGAACATAGATTATAAAATATTTTGCAAGTTGGGGGTAGATTGCAACCGCCCCTGTAAGCTTTAGCTGGGTAACTAAAGATATGACCCTCGTGTGTTAGGTAAATAGTAACAGCCTGAAACTGAGGTAGAGTTCTACCTTAGTTAGCGTTCTTGTACTTTACGAGCAACTTAAAAGTTCTTATAAAACAGTATGGGCTTAGGTCCATATTAGCATTTCGAGATGCAATTATTGATCATTTGAATCACTGATTGACTCAAAACATTGGAACTTCCCTAATTTGGGGGTCAGAGGCCATCTACTACTTATATATATATAGCCTAAATCGAGTTTCTAACTATGTCTGTATATCTTTTCTCTGGTTTTTTTACCTTATTAGTTTTGTTTTAGTTAAAATAATTACCTTTTTATTTTTGGCTGTTGACCATTTCGTACTGTTAATATTGGTAGATACTTTTCAAAGCAGTATATTTGGTAAGCTTTAATGAAAATACAGTACATATACAACATATAACTTAATTAACGCACATCCTGTAAATAGTTTGTTCAGAATCGTTTACTGAATCGATTTATATCATTTTTAATATGGGTAATTATTTATTCCAAAATAATTAAAACTGCGGAAATTATTGTCATATTAGCCTTGTACAGTCAAAACAAATTGAAATGGACCGTAAGTCAAAGTAATAAGACTTTTTACTTTTAAGAAAATCGCAGTTTTATTTGAATTCATACAAATTCCATCATTCAATAAAAATAAAAATAATCTTTATTCGAAGAAACTGATTTATTAAATAACAATGCATATACATGTTAAATAAAAAAGTCAGTGTATGTATTATGATAACAACATAATATTCTAATTGGGGTGTTTGAGGGTGTGCGTTAATTACGTTACATGTTGTTTATAACACTTTTTTGACAAACTATAGGAACTAAATTTATTTGGGACTGTACTGTAGGTACAGAAAGCATATCCCATAGATAAAAAAAATGCAATAATTAAAAAAAAAAAAAACTCTTTCGAAACCGACTTCAAAATAAGCTTATCATCTTTATAGAATAGACGGTTCACAATGTTAAAAGATAGCGTTAGCTATGCTATAGCTAATGCTCTCATCGGTCCGTAAGCGAACAGCGAGGTTAAGTAACTAGGCTCGCGGTCAGTCCGTAGATGGCTGACCGCCAAATTGGTTTAATTACTGAGCGTCTCCGTACTTCGGAGGGTACGTTAAGCTATCGGTCCCAGTCGTTAAGCCATGTCAGAGGCATACTGGGCGGCGTAACCACTGTCCATACGATAAGTAAGTAATAATTTTTTTTTACACATCTGGACCCCAAAATATGACCTCACAGTACTAAAGACTCGTTCGACATGCTTTTATATAATAAACGTATAATAAATGAGCAATAAATAGTAGCCAATTACAATTATTGTAATCGATAGCTCTGACGTAATATACATAGCTGCATTATATTACAGACTAGCTGTGCCCGCGGCTTCGTTCGCGTGTTAATTAGTTTATTTTGTTTTTTCTAAAATAAATGTTTTTTTATAAAATAAAAGTAGCCTATGTTACTCCTTATTACATCAGCTACCTGCCAATAAAAGTACCGTCAAAATCGGTCCAGCCATTTCAGAGATAAGCCGGAACAAACAGACAGACAGACAGACAAAAATTGTAAAAAAATATATTTTTGTGTAAGTATATATATTCATATTTATGTAGAAAAAAACGGTTATTTCAATATTACAAACAGACACTTCGATTTTATTTATTTGTATAGATGGGTGAAGGAAAATGAGAGGTAAATAAATTAATTTCATACCTAGCAATGCCTTGATATATAATGTCCTCCTAGCCGAATTCAATAGAGATTAGCCATCTACGCGGGACATATTATAGTGCACAAGTGTGTACGCAAACACAGGGGCACTTTCTATTCCACTCTCATGATTTGATGTTTGTAACCCACATATTTACATAAAAGATTAGACATATCAGCCTTTGTTAGAGTGAGAGCTTATATACATATAAGCTCTCACTCTAACAAAGGTTTGCTGGAAGAGAACTCATAGTTGAGTTAAGCTAGCCTGTGTACATGATATGTCTAATCTTTTATGTAAATATGTATTTCTGTATGTAATAAAGAATAAATAAAAATGATCCTAGCGAAACGACCGGAACGAGGTCAGGTACAGGACGGACGGCTTTACGTGCTCTCCGTGGCACGGGGGTATAATACCGCCAACTCCCAGACTAAAGAAATTTTTGCTACACCGGTTGAGACCATCTCCACTTCGTGTGGGTTTGGTCGGTCCCGGTCCCGGTCGATTAGGATTTAATTTTTGTTAGCCAATTAAAAGTTTGTAAAGTACCCCGCGACACAAAGATTAATTTCCCTAATTCGGACGTTGTCTTTATGAAACTAGTAAAAAAAATATTAATACTTAGGGCAAATACTACTGCTGGGCTGTACTATAGCAACCAGGCAACTGATAAACATATTTATACATTTCTAAATAAATACATACATACTACAGATAACATATTACACACACATACGAGTACGCACACATGGTTAGTCTATGTTCTATGTCTATGATATAAAAAAACATGCTACTAATATTATAAATGCGAAAGTTTGCGAGTATGGATGAAATTATGGATGTTTATTACTCTTTCACGCAAAAACGACTGAAGGAATTTCGATGAAACTTTGTAGTAATACAGATTATAATATATCCGATTAATACATAGACTGACTGACATAGATTGAAGCCTAATAGTGAATTGGTATGTCATTTGATTTTAGACTAGAGTATATAATATACTAGCTATGCACCGCGGTTTTACTAGCGTTAAGTTTTATAAATTAATATAATTTAAACAATTATATAAATTTATAAAACTATAATTTACAAGATTATGTAAATTTATATATCTTAACGCGAGTAAAACCGCGGTGCATAGCAAGTATATTATATATTCTAGTCTAAAATTAAATGACAAAGCAATTCACTATTAGGTTTCAATTGTTTAATGGACAAATGGCTATGTAAATTTATATCAGCTAATTAGCCGTAACTGGCCATAACCTCTTAAAATTAATTTGCAATATTGACTTAGTGAGTAAGTAAATAACATTATGTATACAAACTTTGATAGGCCTTTTCATCTAGTGGTTATTGACTGTAAGTATTGCTAAGCTAAAGGTCGTGGGTTCTATCCCTACCCAAGGTAAAACTTTGTGTGATGAGCACGATTATACGTTCCGTGTCTGGTTGTAATTTCTCTATAACTAGTTGTGCCCCGCGGTTTTAACCGCGTTAAATTTTATAAATTATAGCCTATGTGTGTATAGTGTTAATCCAGGGTGTCAGCTAACTCCATACTAAATTTTATTAAAATCGCTCCAAACGTTTACACGTGAAGAAATAACAAACATACACACACACACAGTCACACACTCACAAACTTTAGGCTTTCATATATTAGTGTGATATGTATGTATTTAGAAATGTTGTTTATCAGTTGTCTGGTTGCCATAGTACAAGCTGCCTAGTTTGGGATCATATGACAGTGTATTAGTTGTCACAAGAGATTTATTATTATTTATTTATTGGAACGAAGTTCCTTATCGCGCGTTGTGAAAGGGGGCTAGACGGAAAAAAATCTTACGAAAAGTTGTCACGACACTTTTTGCAGCTGTGCGGTGTGCGCATGTTTCTCTGTCTGTCTCTCTCTCTCTCTTTTATAGAAAGCAAGCCAGATATTTTCATTTCTATTTCGCATTGAACATTGGTATCGCGACGATTATTTTTGTTGAGTGTATACAGGTTTTTGTACATAATAAATAATAAAAAATAACTTCGTTCCATCCGGGTGTCCCTTGACACCTTTCAAGTTTTTTTACGTTAACGTTTGTGCCAAAATACAGTCTAAATTACAGGTCACCGAAGCCTAGTTGGTAGTGCTCCTGCCTACGAATCTGGTGGTCCTGGGTTCGAATCCCGGTAACTGCAAATATTTATGTGATGAGCACGAATATTTGTTTCTGAGTCATGGATGTTTGCTATGTATTTAAATATTTATCTATCTATATACATATATATCGTGGCCTGGTACCCATAGTACAAGCTTTGCTTAGTTTGGGGCTAGGATGATCTGTGTGACATTGTCCCTATATATTATTATTCTTAAGTTGATAAGGTGCTAAACACATTTTTTTAATGCATTGTTCCAAGATTATTATATTATGGTTGGTGTGGTTGGCAAATGCTTACTTCTCACGCCTGAGGTCGTGGGTTGATTTCCACCCATTTTGTGTTCATGAACATGTCTGTTTGTCCTGAGTCTGGATGTCTATATAAATATGTACTTACTAAAAAAAGTAGTATATGTAATATATCAGTTATCTCGTTGCCATAGTACAAGCTCTGCTTACTTTGGGATTAGATGGCCGTGTGTAAATAATGTCCCAGGATATTATTATTATATTACACCTAGACAGAGAACAGATCGTGCTCATCACAAAAACCTCCACAGTTTTGTGTGGGGATTGAACCCATGACCTAATGCCACCGTCCACTAGACCAACAGACCAGTCAAAATTCATTTTTTAAAAGCGGTAGGGCATAGCGTTGATTCATTCAAAGAGCAGCCCAACTGGGGAAGTACCTTACAGAAGACTTTCCTTAATAATAACATTAATAACTTAATGTTATGTTTCTGCGTGTGTGAATTTGATCAACACCTTTACCTAACATCTTCCAATTTGTTTTAAAATACCATTTATCTGTGTTCCACTTACAAATACGTGACTTACAAATAAAAGCGAATATACTCGTACATACTTAGGTAAACGTAAATCTAATAATATCTACTATGCCAATGTCCTAACAAAGACCCGATGTCTATATAATTAGTTGAAGATTATTAATTGTATTTTTAATTGCCTATTTACTTTTATGCCAAAAATTCATTAATTAATAAATTCAATAATTAATATTGGCACGAAAATAATCGTACTAATATTATAAATGCGAAAGTTTGTGTGAATGGATGTATGGATGTTTGTAAGTCTTTCATGCAAAAACTACGGAATGGACTTTAATGAAACGTCATAGGGTATCACACACAGGTGAAAGTTTGTGAGTGTGTATGTTTGTTTGTTACTCTTTCAAGCAATGGCTCTTTATGGTAGATACGGATTTTGATGAATCTTTGTAGTAATATAGCTTATAAATCCGAATAACACATAGGCTAATATTTATAAAGTTTAACGAGGGTAAAACCACGGGGCATAGCTAGGAATTTATAAAGTTTAACATGGGAAAACCGACTGGGGGCCTGCTAGTATATGTAGATGAATGTAAAGCAGCAATAACAGTTTGAATAAAAATATTTTAAGCGATGAATTAGTTAAAACCTGTAGTGTTTTTGCACCAAGATCAGTCCATATTTAATAGAAAACTATACTCACCATTATGTTTTTTGTACTAACTAATCTGCAAAGAAGGTTACAGCCATCCCCCATCCCCCGTCGGCTCTATCACCTAAAACACTTGCAACACACGTAATTCCACTGTCGGCATTGTCAACCTCCCTCTATTCCTCGGCATCTGATAAGCTCTGGTAACCAAAGCCACACGTAAGATGACCGCCTTGACATAATAATGATGAACTCTACGCTATACTTACTTATCGTATGGGCAGTGGGTAGTGTCAGAGTTGTTGAAGCTTCAGGCCTCGGAAATCACTTAATGACTGTTGTCTCATGGCTTCAACCAGGAAGGACAACTTAACATGCCCTCCAAAGCACGGAGACACTCAGAAATTAATCCACTTTGGAAGTCACCCATTATGGACTGAACACTCGATCTGCGGCGTAAATGGCAAGTATATAGATATGCGGTTCCTCCTAAATTTATGAAAGATTTATGATAATTATTATTTTATTTACGAAAGGTTTATGATAATTATTATTTTATTCGATAGACATTGGATTACAGACTTTTACACAAAAGTTGAAGGTCACTCAATGTTTATTAAATGATGATTTTTTTTCTGGTGACGCATTAATAATAATATCCAGGGACAGTATTCACATACAGCCATCTGATCCCAAATTAAGCAGAGCTTGTACTGTGGAAATCAGATAACTGGTATACTACATATACCAGTATGGTAAGTTTGGGATCAGATGGCTGTGTGTAAATAATGTCCCAGGATATTATTATTATTATTTGTCAAGCTCACGTAGTACTCTCTGTCCGGTTGCCATAATACAGGCACTGGCTAATGTGGAATGAAATTAATATTTTATGTAATTATTCGTAAAATTATTAGTAGTGATGTAAATACTAACGTTACATTATATTTTGCTATTAACATATAATTTTATAGTATAAAATAACTATTTACATATCGATGAGGCAATTAAAAAAACGAATAATTCCATTTAATGTGTATAACTAGATTTCGTATCTAATATCTCTATATTTGTCACTTTCACTACATCTTGATAAGTTAATTATTATTGACGTGGAGTCTATGCGTCTAGTCTTACTCATAAAAATAAAAATAAAAAACATGTAAGAAAAAAGGTGTGGTAAGGCCTTAATACTCTTAATGACAGTAATCCTTACTAATATATTTGAATATTTATTAAATCATAGATTTTTATTATTTTTATATCATCATCATTATATCAGCCGAAAGACATCCACTGCTGGACAAAAGCCTCCCCCAAGGATCTCCACAATAGCCGGTGCAGCGCTGCCCGCATCCAGCGGCTTCCCGCGACCCGCACAAGATTTTATTATTACTTAACGATAATTTCATTTATTATTTTTAGCACTTAAAAACATTAAACATAGTTATATACTTACGGAGCTTAAATTCCTTATGAGATACGTGTATAAATACTTTCTTACTTCCTTCTATCCTACTTCCTTCTATGTTTTATAAACGCGAGAGTTTATGAGTTTGGAGGTATGGATGTTTGTAACTCTATGATGCAAAAACCACTGAATGCATTTTGATGAAACTTAGCAGTAATATAGGTTATATATCCGAATAACACATAGACTATCACACTAATATTAAAAAGGTGTGAGTGTATATGTTTGTTACTTCTTCAAGTCTAAACGGCTGGAGCGATTTTTATAAAATTTATTATGGGGTTAGATGACATAAAACCGCGGGGCACACCTAGTAATTTATAAAGTTTAACGCAGGTAAAACTGCATGGCAAAGCTAGTACAAAATAAAAGATTAACTTCTTACTGATAAATACATTTTGTAAGGAGAGCCAAACAATACCTTTTTCGTATTTCACAAAGATTGGTTTTCTTTAATTTGTTCAGTGTGATTGGTGGATTAGATTTAGAATAGAATATAATTTATTTCCATTTGACACTGACAATTACATTGCAGGTTTTAAATTAAAATAAGTTTCATTATAATTAATAAATATCTTCGGACAACTAACAAACTGCCATCTGATTCCAAATTACGTAGAGCTTGTAGTACAGAGGCCAGCACTTCCAGCTACCACATACTGTCAAATTTCTTTTATAGATTTTCAACTTTATGACATAAGCATAAGGTTTACATTCTATTGAGAAAATTTCAAATTTCATTGTTTGGGGTAGCTTGATGTGCTGGCGTCTGTACGTTCACAATAAATATATATAATAAATATCTTGGCACAAGTAACAAACTGCCTGATTCTGATCTGATTCCAAATTACGTAGAGCTTTTACTATGGCAACCAGACAACTGATAAACATACTTATATATTTCTAAATACATACACATTATAGATAAGTTACACGCAGACCAAATAATCGAGTTATTCGCACAAAGAGTTTTACTAGGTTGGAAACCAACACACTACGTTTTAAATGCTCTTCAGTTAAAAATACTATAGTTAACTCATGGATATGCCAATTTCTAGAATGTAACGTAATAAATAATAATAATAATGTATTTTTTTATTCAAGTAAGCTTGAGTCCAGGTTTTGCTCTTTATGCAGTAATAAAAATAAATTCTACAAGCATACTAAGGCTAACTAGATTCCTGTATAGCGGGAGTTTTAAGCCCTACAAATCTCTCACAAAAAATATTGCTCCACAATTAGTTATATTGTATGGGATCAATCTTGTAACGCGTGGACTCAGAGGGACAAGGGCAGCGAAGAAGTATCCATCCTAACCACGGCGTGACCTGTATCACCGATATTATTATTGTGTAGACTGCTTCCTTGGTTGTGCTACTTGGATTCAAATCCCGGATTTTTCTGATAAGAAAATTTCTCAGTATCAGCCATATTTGGTTCTTAGCGGTGTCATACAGATAGGAGAAGAAGAAATAATAATAATAATAATGGAGTGTTTGCTCCTCTACCACGTGATGGAGCCAGTTTCTGCACGGTGTATCCTTGGAATGCTAAGAATTAAGTCTTCAATTGGCGGTCTTATCGCATAATAGCGATTTCTTCCCCTGTGCCTCGGAGAACACGTAAAGCAATCAGTGCTATACCTGACCTCATTGTTGGCAAGTGTCCTATCTGCACATGAGAGTGAGAGAAAAGCTAGTGCACCAGTGTTTTATCAAACACTTTATTTTATCGTATGGGCAGTGGTAGCACTCGTGTAGAGTTGTTCAAGCCGCCCAGTAGGCCTCTGACATGGCTTATCGCTTGAAAGATATCAAGCGATACAACCGGTACCGACAGTTTAACGTGTTCTCCGAAGCTCCGAGACGCTCAGCAGATGAACTACTTCGGCGGTCACCCATCTGTAAACTGGCCGCGTGCCCAGCTGCTTAACCTCCCCGATCACTTACGGTGAGTCTCTTTAAGTTTCAACTCTTTAATTAGTTATTCAATATTCGCAGGATGGCTAGTTATCGATAGGGTAAAATATAAAATGGTAATGAATTAATATTTAAGAGTTTGAATGCTCCACTCCAAATGTAACATTGAAGAAGAGAAGATTGTTGTCCTGTGTGGAAATATAACCTGGTATACGAAATGGCGAAGTGACAGTTTATACAGCTGCATCATAAGTGGAGTTTTAAAACTTCTACTCAAGATTGCCTTTAAACATGAAAATTGTATTTACGTAAGGGATATTAGGTGCGTATTTAAATATAAAACCCAATTCGAACTCAAGCTTAAGTTTCAGAAAAACTAGACATAGACTAATTAAACTCTTTAAGTCTGAACTTAATACCTTATGCCTAGATACCTAGATAGAGTCTAATCTTATGAGATATTGCCTCCAATACAAATTAGTAATTAATCCATAGTGAATTTTATGACTGATATTAAAAAGTTTTATCAATATATCCTGTTGTAAAATATTCGTCAGTTATTAATTACCTATCTACTGATATAGACATACGCTTCAACTGCCCAAATTCTTGTAAAACTTAGTTTAATAACATCCCTAAAGAATTGGAAACAATTTTTTCAGTTCTACGATCTTGTTTGTTTTTATAAGTTACGTAAGTTATATATTTAGAGTGTCTAAAGGTATATTTACAACTTGGACCGAATTCAAAAGAGAAAACATAGGAAAACATACCTTTTATGTATTTCCAAATGTACTCCTCCGTCGAAATATTCCTCAGTTTAGACAACGAAACGTCCAAAGTCACTGTAAACACTCTCTATCACTGTCCACTTAAACAAAAATCCGTCATTCAATAAGAAAAAAAATATATATAACAAAACAATGGTTTCACCAGGACATAGACACAATGTTATCGTCAGGCAAATGTCAGCGCGCACTTATCAGTGGAGACAATTAGCATTCAGTACGCACACGTGGGTAAGAAACGCGAAGTGCCCCAAGCGGGTCGGTACGACCAAAGCGCGCCAAACAGACCGACCGACTGAAACATTGCTCTGACTCACTAACACACGCGCAACATTCAACAGGTGAAAACGCAACAGTGTGCGACAAATGAACTCGTACGCGACCCTATGTGGAGGTTACTAAGGTGAACCGCGCGCGCATGTTTGCGTGCACCATTTTGTTCGTGTTGTACAGATTTATTACCACTCACACACATGTGAGTTAGTTCCACAGGTGATATTCTTTTATGTTTGTTGGTAATCACACTTGGTCACATGTCAAGTGCGTATATATGTTGCCTACTTGTTGTGCTCTTTTAAGTTTGTTTACAAAATATATTTTTGCCATTAAAAACGTCCATCTTCCCCATACTAATAAAGCGTAGGTACATATCAACACATAATCATCCAATATCGACCTTTATCGGTTAATTACACTATTATTTACACTCACACAGTTGCAGCAAAACACCTGAATATGTATGTGTTTACGCAGATGGGTGTGAACGATAACGCGCGTGTCGAATTTTCCGACAATTTTCCGACGATTTAATTCCGTAGTGTTATAGTGCGTTTGGATGTGTGCGTAAATCATGCCTTCTGCACATAGTGAACTTTGTACAGCGTAAGGTCACGGATGTTTAGCACTAATACAATAGGTATTAACATCTCATGTCACCTTGACGTAAGCGCAAAGATACTGAGGGACTACGAAAAGGATGTAAAATTCAACTCTGGAAAAGCCTATTTGAACTTTGTTACTTGAATATTAGGTACAAAAATCATTTAAACAATGAGTAAATTATAATACGTTTTGCATAAAGTTCTAAATTCAGAAGTAAACGTTTCAATTGGATTTAATTTTCAAACAATGTTAGCTCTTGCTGTTAGTAATATTGAGTTTAATTTTGATTAAACTAAATTGGTAAGTTAGGCTTTTTTGCAGTGCTCGTTACGATCGTGACTCGTCTATTTGTGTTGTAATTTGCACCTAATCAGATGTAAAACTAGATTGATTATCGTGGTACGAAGCACTTAAGAGTTGATTGTGGTTCTTTAAGTTCTTTTGTTGTTTCGAGTGACAATTCGAGCTATTGTTGACAGGTACATAACTATTGTGTTTGGGCACCACATTGATTCTTTTTATTACGCCTACTTACTTGCATTTTTTTTTGTTTGTTTTGAACAATGTTAAATGTTACCCAGCACAATTATATAGTTGGCTAGTATTATACAACCTTATTTTGTGATATTTATTAAACTAACTAGCTGTGCCCCGCGGTTTTACCCACGTTAAACTTTATAAATTATCACAGCTCCTCCCCCGTAGATAATAGCGTGATAATATGAAGCCTATATGTTGACCCGACCTCTTAGTAATATTCAGGCAAAATTTTAAGTAAATCCATGCAGTACTTTTTGAGTTTAGCCCGGACATACATACAGACACACAGACAATAATTCTAAAAACTATATTTTTGGCTTCGATATCGATTGTAGAACACGCCCCAAGTGTCCTTTTTTAAAAAAATATTCAATGTACAGTTTTGAATATCCTACGATTTTATTATATGTATAGATATTTACTTTTACCCGTCGTTTCTATGATTGTAGTGAATTGACAAATTTTAGAACTTCCAATAATGTTACTTTTTGTGGGTAATATTTTGATGTCTCTATCATCCAGCGCGAAGAACAAGATACATAATTAAATGTACATACATAGGTTAACGTTAGGAAATACGAGAAAATGTTTTGGCTCCGTACAAAATCCGTCATCAAATATTTTAACGGAGAATTTATCCAATGTATTTGTGTATTTTGCTATATTTTGTTCGGTTTAAGTAGCGTATTCCATTTAAGTTACATCTTGTATAAAAATAGACGGTGAAAAATAACACTTTATATACAGTACCATATGGATAGAAAAATTTTATAGCGGCCTTACCACTCACTAAAAGTGATTGCTTCCTGGCGATCGATTTGCGTTGAACTGAAGATGTCCTGGCGAACTGAACTATCATTGTACAGCCTAAACTATCGCGGTTATTAACCTGAAAAGTTGACAGCAGCCACATTTAATATTACAAGTACTCTCACTATGTAATCATTTTCAAAAATACTGGCGTAATACTTGTTAAAATAGGAGTAAAACTAGTAACACTAAACTCAGAATTTTAACCCATTTCCTCATTAACTGCGGTTGAGCACTGTAGCGCTCCAAAAAGACAACTAGACTGTATAATTAAATAACCACAAGTATCTCAAAAATGGGAAAACATAAATTTAATCGTGCGGGTGCGCGGGTGCGGCGGTGCTCATTAACAGCGGGTCTCGAATCTGCACCATCTACCAATCCGGGGTAGGCGCTCTGCGTTAAGCTACGAACGATACACACTGGCAGATCAAATTTAGGATTCCCTTGCTAACACCCTTCCGGAGAATGTAGGTATTATCTATCAGCTTTGTTTTCTAGAAACATGGCCAACTGATATGTTCACAGTTGCATGTGGAAGATCGTATCATATTGATAATACCTTCCAAATTGTTAAATTTGAATTTTATAGCATTATTCGCAATGCAAAGCGTTTGTGATTAGATAAATCTAATCTCAAAAATGGAAAATCATAAATTTAATCGTCCGGCGGGTCTCGAACCTGCACCATCTACCAATCCGGGGTAGGCGTAGGGAATCCTAAATTTGATCTGCCAGTGTGTATCGTTCGTAGCTTAACTGAGATTAGATAAACGCATTGCATTGCGAATAATGCTATAAAATTCAAAAAAATATACCCCAAGTATTTTTATATTACCCATTTGCTACGTTATAACGTGATGTAAGTTTAGTAAAAATAGAAAGTTGCGTCTTTGCTACTTTAAGGGTTATCAGATTCGCTTTTAGGAAGGGTGTTAACAAGGAAATCCTAAATTTGATCTGCCTCTATGTATCGTTCATAGCTTAATGTAGAGCGCCTACAACGTATTGGCAGAAGGTTCTGGTTCCCATTTTCCCATTTTTGAGATACACATATATTTTTCACCGGCAGATGGATTAAAATTATTCTGATGTGAAAATGAAATGATTTCGGAAAATTGTTCCATTTTCGTTTGAGCAATAATTATTTACTGAGAAAGTTAATGGTGCATCCAATGGATTGTATAAATTCGAATCCGAACACCAAGGAGTCTTGACTCTACCGAGACAACATATATGATAACAATAAAGTTACAGATATTAAATTATTAAGTTCCAGATATATTTAAAATTATCCGGTCCGGTCCCATATGCATTAACGGGCCCCGTTAATGCATATGGGACCGGATACCCCGTTGTTTGTGACTAGGTTAAGTTTCAGATATCTTAAGATTCTTAAAAAAAATCAATGCCACTTTTCGTTGTAATGTTATAACTCAAGAACGCCTTTATTATTATTATTCGTGGAAGTCCAGGGAACGTAGTACGTAGAGAAAATTTAAAAAAAGTCTTGAAAAAGAATAAAATCGTAGATTTTACTAGCTAGCAATTTAAAATATTTTTTATTTGAATAAATGAACTTAATAATCATTTTTTTATTACTATGCCTTATACGTAGCGAAGCACGTACCGGGCCGCTAGTTAATTTTATAAATGTAAGTACTAATTTTAAATATATCTGGAACTTAATAATTATATATCTGAAACTTAATTGTTATCATAATAATAATATTAGGTCTTTACCTATGAAATTGCCGTTCTGCAGTACTGGCCATTTCAAATCAAAATAATTTTTGTTTGGCTAAGAATTCTAATTTCAAATTAATTTTATTTTAAAAACATGGATTCTTTTTTCCAAAAGTAGTCATTTCTTTATTGATTAGTGTTACATTTTCATCGCATTTCAATCTTTTTCGTCATCATGGATATGTTAAAAATTCGAGTAATTATGGAATATGAGTACCGTCGTGGCAGCAACGCGGCACAAGCGGCACGCAACATCAACGACGTTTACGGAGCTAACACTACAAACCAACGCACCACCTGTTATTGGTTTGCTCGCTTCCGTTCTGGAAATTTCGACCTGAAAAATGAACCTCGCGGTCGTCCGAAGACTTTGGTCGACAATGACGAATTAAAGGCGGTTGTGGAAGCTGATGATACACAATCTACGGCTGAATTAGCAGCAGCTTTCGACGTTAGCGTCAAAACAATATTGGTCCATTTGCGTCAAATTGGCAAGGTAAAAAAGCTTGACAAATGGGTGCCCCACGAACTCAATGATCGCCAGCGCGAAGTACGCGTCGAGACGTGCCTTGCACTGCTCAACAGACACACAAATGAAGGAATTTTGAACCGCATTGTTACCTGCGATGAAAAATGGATTCTGTTTGATAACCGCAAGCGCTCAGCAAGTTGGTTGGATCCTGGTTCAGCACCTATACAATGCCCTAAACGAAAACTTACCCCTAGAAAAGTGATGGTCACTGTTTGGTGGTCTAGCGCCGGTGTGATTCATCACAGCTTCTTACCAAACGGGGTGAGCATTACTGCAGATGTGTACTGTGAAGAACTGAGCACAATGATGGAGAAGCTGGCGCATCTCCAACCAGCATTGGTCAATCGCTCGTCTCCGCTGCTCCTGCACGACAACGCGCGACCTCATACTGCACGGTCTCCAAGTTGCAAGAACTGGGGTTGGAAGCTCTCCGTCATCCGCCCTACTCACCAGACCTTGCGCCTACAGACTACTACTTTTTCCAGAATTTGGATAACTTCTTGGCGGGAAAAAAATTCAATACCCGAGAGGCAGTACAAAATGCCTTTGAAGAATTTGTTGCCTCCCGTCCAGCTGATTTCTTTAAGAAGGGCATCAATAAACTGCCACTGCGATGGCAAAGATGCATTGATTGCATGGGTGATTACTTCGATTAATACAAATAAAAAAAATCATGAAATAAATTCGTTTAAATTTTTTCATACAAAACGGCAATTTCATAGGTAAAGACCTATTATGTTGTCTCGGTAGAGTCAAGAATTATTTTCGTTTTATTTTCAAACAAAACCGGTTAAGTGCGAGTTGGACTCGCATATCATCGCGCAAGTAATATGGAAAGAATGGATTCTTGTATTGGGGGCACCGTTTTATTTCATTATTTGTCGTTATAACTTTACGGTACACTAAATACGGTCCGAGAGTCAAACATGCAGGATGTGTAGTGTGCGGTGACGGTGGTAAATATCAGAATATCATCACCCCATCTTATCTCGTGGCGGGCGTGATGATGGGATGTCCTCCCGACTGAATTTCGGCCACGGCGGCCAGTCTCAATGGAGACTAGCTAATTGCGCAGGACATATTATAGTGCACAAGTGTGTGCGCAAACACAGGGGCACTTTCTATTCCATCGCTCTCATGATCCGATGGGACGACTAGCGACACGACCGGAAAGAGTTCAGGTACAGGACCGACGGCTTTGGCATGGGGGTGTAATACCGCCAACTTACAGACTTCGGGCTGATACTGAGAAATTTCTTTTTACGGAAATATCTCAAAATCACTGTTTTTTTGGCCCGACCCGGGATTTGAACCCAGGACCTCATTATCTGCGGTTAAACACGCTACCGCAAGACCAACGAGGCAGGCGTAGAAGTAGACCCGATGCAATATCTACCAGAGGACAGGCAGCAGCATCTTTCGGATTACTATGACCTTCATACTGTGATCGCCCACCCGTCTGTCAAATGTAGCGATTATGTTATATCCTCCCAAGAAGATTCTTGGGGGAGCTTTTGTTTAGCTGTGGACTTCTTTCAACTGTTTTGAGAAGACAGACATATAGACTGTTATTAATAAAGACGGGCCTGTTGTCGTGGTTGGCAAATGCTTGCTTTTCACGCCGGAGGTCGTGGGTTCGAATCCCACCCAGGACAAATATTTGTGTGCATGAACATGTCTGTTTGTCCTGAGTCTGAATGTTATTATCTATATAAGTATGTATTTACAAAAGAAAAGTAGTATATGTAATATATCAGTTATCTGGTTTCCATAGTACAAGCTCTACTTAGTTTGAGATCAGATGGCCGTGTGTTAATATTGTCCCAGGAAATTATTATTATAATAATAAGAATCTGTTAGCACCATTCAGTAAATGGAACTTTAAAAACAGACAAATTGGATAATTACTTATTTTCTTAATTGATATAACTATTAAGCTATATGGTACGTAAGTCATTGGCAAGGTAAAGTAACTGGGCTCGCGGTCAGTTCACTGATGTGTGGCCGCTTAAGTGGTTTAATTTCCGAGCGTCTCCGTGCTTCAGAGGGCACGTTAAGCTATCGGTCCTAGTTGTAACCATTAGGCAATAGTCTTTAAACCATGTCAGAAGCCTAATCGACGGCTTGAACAACTCTGACAATAGGGTAACCACTGCCCATACGATAAGTACTTAGTAAATAATTATAATAATATCTCGGGACAATGTCACACAGATCATCCTAGCCCCAAACTAAGCAAAGCTTGTACTATGGGTACCAGGCGGCGATATACATACTTATATAGATAGATAAATACTTATATACATAGAAAACATCCATGACTCAGAAACAAATATTCATGCTCATCACACAAATATTTGCACTTACCGGGATTCGAACCCAGGACCACCAGCTTCATAGGCAGGAGCACTACCAACTAGGCTACGGTGACCGTCAAATATTTGTATAGTATAAAATTTTTAGACTCTCTTAGTATTTTGCTTTCTATGCGCGTGCGATTGACATAAATAATTTTGCAAGTACCTTTACCTCTCGTTTACGTTGCGTGGGTATGGAATTTGAATTTTATGTTCCGAGACTACTAAACGAAGTTGGACATTGGCCTTTTGTCAATCTTGCTGACCTTAAGAAATTCGTTCTTTAAATTTTCAATAATTCTTATACAATCTAGACGCTGGCGTAGAGCATTCACCTTTTGGCACACACCCAATACCTTCGATTAGCTTACGCGTTTAATGGTCAACTTGTTTGATTCGAGTTCGAATCCTGCTGTGTCAAAATGAATTAAGACGACGCCGCGACTCAGTAATGAACCTACCTTCTGATCCTTTTAAACTGACAATACAAATATTTGTCTCCATGAACATGACAAACTACAAGCAGACTCGGATCAACCATTTGTGGTTCACTCAAATAGTTGTCCCGTGCGGAAATCGAATCCGGGACACAAAGTGGCGAGTCGACTGTCTTAACCGCTGCGCCGCATGCGCAGTTAATTGTTATTTTTGTAATTTTAGTTTAATTTATTAATTTTAATATTAAAATTTGACACGTATACCTCCATTATAATTATGTGCCGAGACATAGAATGAAGAAGAAATTTTACAAATGGTGGCAGTTTCAGGTGGTCAATCTTTTTCCTAAAACCTTCTAATTGTACGTTACTAGATATTATTTTAAGGCATATGACATAATCATAAATGTACTATGGCAACCAGACAACACATAGATAAATATACTATATACATATTTCTAAATAGATACATATAATAATATTCTGACACACGGCGATCTGGTCCCAAACTAAACAAAGCTATGGAAACTAGATGACTGATATACTACATATTCTCTTTTCTTTGGTAAATACATACATACTTATATAGATTATTACACCCAGACTCCACCCAGATATTATTATGTTCATGCACACAAATATCTGTCCTGGGTGGGAATCAAACCCACGACCCGTACTGTTAAAGTTTCTACCTACCACGCCAGCCTAATATAATTGACGATTATATGTTTGTACAAATTTTTATATTATTAATGATATCATAATTTATGGGATATATATTTTATAATTATATCAAAGGTCCTCAGATTGAAAAGTTAGCAGGTAAATTAAGTTCGGTTTCCTATGCTGTCTGGAAAATAAGACAATTGTCAGATGAACAAACTGCTAGATTAGTGTATTTCGCGTAGCATTATGTCGTATGGGATTCTGCTGTGGGGTTCGGCGGCTGACATAGGTACTATTTTTGTATTGCAGAAAAGAGCAGTCAGAGCCATTTATGGTTTAGGCAGTCGCGATTCTTTGCGAAATTTGTTTAAAGAAATAAATATACTTACTGTGCCATCGGAATATATATATCAGAATATAATGTTTGTTTGAAAAAATATTCATAAATATAAAAAGAAAAGTGAACTGCATAATATAATACTAGGAATAAAAACAAACTAGCCATGCCAGGCTTTAGAGTAAGCAAAACTAATAAATCATTTTTAGGAAATTGTATTAGGTTTTATAACAAGCATCCTACTCAAATTACTGATCTGCCTGACACAAGTTTTAAAACACATATTAAACGTGTACTTATGGCTAGGGGTTATTACACCACTAAAGACTACATCGATGACAAAGACGTTTGGCTCTCACTGCCTACCTGCACATTGCTCGCTGGAGACCTTGTAGCAATATAGACATGACTGATCTGCTGAGTTACGTGAACTATCTGTAAATGATTGCTATCATATACTTAATTTTAAATTATTGACTCTGTCTCAAAATGAATAATGTTATTGTTTCGAAGTTTTTCTTTTGTATACCTAAATATAATCTAAAATAATAAGCATTCAGACAACCGATCGAGCATATATTGTGTTTGCCAACTAAATAATTACTTACTCTATTTAGACCAAATCCCGTGTTCATGCCCGCTTGAGTATGTTTCGCCGGACCGTCTCAACTGGGTCGTGTTGAAACCGGTAGTAGATGAACCGACTGAGTTTGTTTCGCTGGGTCTTCTCAGTTGGGGCGCATTGGATCCGGTGGTAGCATTAAAGCGCGACCGTCGTTATTAACACAAGGTCCGTCATAATAATAATACCGTAATATGGACAGAACCATTGACAATATGTAGTAAAAATATTAGACTTAAACTAGATAATTAAACATAATCTCTTGACAATAACTTGATATGAGCTAGCTAAATATCAATGCTATAATAAAATAAATTTTATAAATGTTTTCATACAATGTGTACCTAAATATCTATGTTACTAGAAATATTAATTTACACAACTATATTACTACAAACATGTTCTGACTATTTACAAGTGCTTTTTTAAAGTCTACGGGAATAAAAACCTTTTTTATTTATTTAAAAAGGGATTACCAGCGAAAAAATATTTTTCGCTGTAAATCCCTAGCACCGAGTTCTTTCAAGGGTTAAGTGAATCTACTGACATTATAATCATTCTTGATAATTCTGGAATGCACTAAATGTTTGTGAACGCCTTCTATAGGCGTGCATAAACATCAGCTACTCATTTCACAAATGAACACTTAGTGTAACAAGTGATTTATTATGAAAATTAGTGGAAAGGGCTGGCATTTCCAACCACTAATTATTAGCCGATCTCAAGACTTTCAAACGTGATTAATGAAATAAAAGAAAACCTACTGCGTATTTAAGACATTACCTAGCCTATATTAATATTATCTTTTAATTATCTTGTGTAATACTTGTAAATACGTACATCTTTTGCTACCATTATCCATTGATATTAAATTCGGGTCCATCCAACGCAAATAGGTTGCCTGGAAGAGCAATTGGCGGCCTGGAAGAGGTTAGCAATTGGCGGCCTTATCACTTAAAACGAGATCGTTTTTAGTGATAAGGCCGCCAATTGCTAAATATTATTCTATGCATAGTGTATTGTTCATATTCCACATACAATAAAGTGTGTGGACCATCTTCTAGAGGGCCTGCTCACGTTGCGTCTTCAGGTTCGTGACCGCCACTTGAGAGCCTTTCTGTTCCAGCGGGCGTCAGTTCTGCGAGCTATGTACCAAAATCTTCTTATACTTGTCAAAATTGACTGTCCTATTGGTGTAGTGATCAGTGGCCTTGTCTGCTAAGCCAGAGGTCATGGGTTTAATCCCCACCCAGGACAAATCTTTGTGATGTGCACGATTATTGGTTTGTGTCTAGGTGTAATTTATCTATAACTAGCTGTGCCCCGTGGTTTTACCCGCGTTAAACTAAATAAATTATCACAGCTTCTCCCCCGAAGGTGATAGCGTGATAATATGTAGCCTATATGTTGACCCGACCTCTTAGTAATATTTATGCAAAATTTGAAGTAAATCCATGCAGTACTTTTTGAGTTTAGCCCGGACATACAAACAGACAAAAATTCTAAAACCTATATTTTTGGCTTCGCAATCGATAGTAGATCACGCCCCAAGTATCCTTTTTTAAAAATGTACGGTTTTGACTTTCCTATGATTTTATTATATACTAGCTGTGCCCCGCGGTTTTACCCGCGTTAAATTTTATAAATTACTAGCTGTGCCCCGCGGTTTTACCCGCGTAGGTGATAGCGTGATAATATGTAGCCTATATGTTGACCCGACTTCTTAGTAATATTCATGCAAAATTTTAAGTAAATCCATGCAGTACTTTTTGAGTTTAGCCTGGACATACATACAGATAAACAGACAATAATTCTAAAAAATATATTTTTGGATTCGATATCGACAATAGGTCACGCCACAAGTATACTTGAAAAAAAATATTCAATGTACAGTTTTGACTTTCCTACGATTTTATTATATGTATAGATTGTATAGATATATATGTATTCAGAAATATATAAGCTATTTTTTCAGTTATCTGGTTACCATAAACTTTGGCAAGCTTAGGATCAATAGCAGCCCGGACAAATCTCTCTGGTTTTTGGGTTTGCTATCATAATAAAATATATGTCAAATTTATGGAATTTAAAAAAAATGGTGGCAGTGTGTTAGTTGTCCTCCGTGACCCAGTTGTTAATGAGCCTTGTGATCCACAGGTTGCAGGTTTGATTCTCGCACAAGACGAATCCGTGTTCATGAACATGTCGAATTGTCATGGTCTTTGTCATTTACAAAAAATATCGATCCGTTATCTAGCACCTATCCGTAATACCAGCTTTGCTTGTTTTGAGCTAGATGGCGCTGTCTGATATGTCCCGAATACTGGTAAAGCTTAGCTGTAATTAGGCCAGTTATCTTGAAAACAATCAAATTCCGAGCCATATTTGGCTCAATAGGGTAACTTTACTTTTGAGAACAAACACCGTTGTAATGTTTAATCCTCGACTACTTGTATTTAATTTCAAACAGCTTCTAAAAGGTACGCTGAGATGTTTGGACATTTAGAAAGGATGAATGAAAGAAGATTGACAAAATAAGTATACCTGGTCTGCGTGAATGGGACAACTGGAAGGAGAAGACCTCATAGAAAATTCTCTGACCAAATCGTCTTCCGGTTCGTGACCACCACTCGGTATCCTTTCTGTCCCAGCGGCCGTTGATTCTGCGAGGTATGCGCCATGCTACTTCAATTTGGTAATTATTCTATGTTGTTTACTTTACTTTGGTCCGCCTGCGGATCTGCCGAACATTGTGCTCTGTGGATTACCTTGACCTTGTCATTACAGGCAACATACACTTGACGAAGACTTTTGACTTGAGACACTACGGTATTTATGACTAGAATTTGTTATGTGGCTTCTTAAACACTGCTCAACCATTGAATTTGAATTTTATAGCATTATTCGCAATGCAAAGCGTTAATCTAATCTCAAAAATGGGAAATCTTAAATTTAATCGTCCGGCGGGTCTCGAACCTGCACCATCTACCAATCCGGGGTAGGCGCTCTGCGTTAAGCTATGAACGATACACACTGGCAGATAATACCTACATCCTCCGGAAGGGTGTTAGCAAGGGAACCCTAAATTTGATCTGCCAGTGTGTATCGTTCGTAGCTTAACGCAGAGCGCCTACCCCGGATTGGTAGATGGTGCAGGTTCGAGACCCGCCAGACTGCTCCACCAGTCCAACGCATTGATTTAAAAGAAGAATCCAATCAAAATCGATGTATAAAAACCGGAATAATCGTGTAAAATAAAATAAAAAATATATAAGTAGAGGCAACGGCTTTTAAAGTTGTTTATAAATAGACCGTAGGTACATAATAACTTCACGTAATACTTTCATACTTTACATTTGCTTACTAGTTTTATTAGTGCAAGATCAAGTATCATGTAGTAGGATTTGGATTTAGCCGTGTGGTTTCCGGCCCAGAACGAATAACAGGGCCTCCCCATACCATCTCATGGATATCGTAAATTGTGACTTAGGGATTCAGCAAAGCAATGAGCTTTTAGCTGTTTTTTCACTTTGTCACTGAGACAAATGCATAGTAGACTGTTTAATTGTTTTTAAATATAATAATATTAGCTTTCTGCACTCATTCTTAAAGGAGACGGATACGTGTTCATACAATATTGGGCTCGGATGTAAAAAGATAAAAACGATGTCAATTAATGGGTCTATAAATTATCAGCCAATCACTAAAAATTCCATGGATTTTTTCAATCTGTGAGCAGAGTTATAATAGATTTAGTACTTAATAGAGAGGTTATGTACCAACCTACACTAAACAACTGATTTTTAAGGGCGATTGCTATTTAATAGTAATCCGTGTCCAGTATGTTAGCAAAAGTCGTACACGTTAAGTAATATCAGAAGTCCGTAGAGAGAATGCAGTTGTCGAGGCATATATAAACAAAATTCAAAATCTTTCACCAGTCACTGTCACTAATAAATCGATTTGGACGATAACCGATACTATGATTTCTATTTATTTTGTTGATATTTTATTTTTTACTGTTGACATTATGTTAATGTAATTAATTATTATTATGATTAAATCAGTTATCTGGTGTCTGGTGCAAGAGTTTTTATATTACTTTGTTTGAACTCATTAACGTTAATCGATTATAGTAATCAACAACCAATTTAATTCGTGACTTAAACTTATTTTTAGATTTCTCGTTTTCTAGATTGTAAATTGGGTCATTTTTTTACAGTTCGAAATAGAAAAATATAACGCTTTTTTTAAACCATTTATCTTAACTTATTACAGTTAGGCCCAGAAATCCCCGTCTCCTTTCATGCTCCTCCGTCCGCGTAATTTTTATAAAAAGGGGTACAATATTTTTGTTTCACGTTTAATATTATGATTTTTGATTACACATTCAAATGCACTTGAAACCAATAACATACCAGATTGCATGTGTTATAATTTAATAAGCTCGTAGATTATGATTAAGACCAGCATTTCGAAATCAGAAACAAGCAGTTAGCTCTATAACTACCGAATAACGAGCATAAAATAACATGGCAGCTTACAAAAATAAAAGCAATGCCCTTAATTAGCTTTAATAAGAACGTGTCGCAATTCGTCACGAAATCTAAATATTGTGTGTATGGCAGCTATTATTTTGAATGCAGATAGTTTGTTTCATCATGATATTAGTGTAAGTAGGTATGACATTTCTAATACCTTTATTGTCTATGATTATCAGCCTAATTGGCAAATACTTTAAACAAAAATTCTAATATTAATAATTATTCAAAGATAGAAAAGAAGAATATAGAAAAGAAGTATGCAAAGATCGTGACAAATGGAAATCCGTTGTCTCTGCCTACCCCTCTGGGAAACAGGCGTGAGTCTATGTATGTATGTATGTATATATCCATAGAGAAATTACGTCGAGGCACAGAATGAATAACTGACTAATGTACTCATCATACAAGGACTTGTCAAGGGGAGTGATCGTAACCACGACCTCTGGCTTAGCAGTCAGAGTCATTTACCAATAGACCCACAGGCCAGGCTAGACCAAAAAGCCTTTTAAAACCAAAAACTATAATCAGAGCTTAACAATATATATGTACAGATGCCAGCACATCAAGCTACCCCAACCTGTCAAATTTCCCCAATTGAAAGTGAACCTTATGCTTATGAGATAAAATTGAAAATCTATAATATAAATGAGACAGATTAGCTGGATGTGATGGCATCTGTACATATACAGGACAATTTCGCAAGCGTACTGAACATATCAAAATCAATAAAAAATCACAATCCGAAAAAAAAATAATAAAAAATTCGCTTTATGAAACATGCAGGTACAGACGCCAGCAAATCAAGCTACCCCAATCCGTAAAATTTTCCCAATAGAAAGTGAACCTATAATAATATAATTAAAAAATAATAGAAATTTGACAGATTGGGGTAGCTGAATGTGCTGGCGTCTGTACATGCCTTTCTACCACACATTGTAATATTGGCTTTGTTTCTGTGAGCAATAAAGAATAGTCTTCATATTTTTAAAGTAGGTTAAAAGTATCGTAGTCAAACTGTTAACCAATCGTTCACACAGAAATACACTCCAACAAGAATCCTCCATACCATAACACGCACGTACCTTGTAGAATCAGCCAAAACAGGCTCGCCTATCTTGCAGTACGCAGTCTCCGATGGCGATAGCTCTGTTTGGGTACAATTGTCGCATCCACCCCATTGTGTTCGGAACATGGCCTTAATTGCCCCGCGGAATAAATTAAAACGAGAATGCTATCGGTCCGCTTGTATTGTACCGAGTTACTAATGTTACTGTTTTGTTACTTTTGCTTCTTGAGAGATATTAAAGGAATATGGAAGGCTTATTTTTATAGTTAAGGTTAAGTTAAAAGTCTAAAGGTCACAAAATTAAGGGATTTTTAAGTCTGGTGACCCCATCTCCTTCAGAATATTTCCCAAAGAACGGGCAACAGAGTCTCTTTGAGTGCTTGTATTGTACCGAGTTACTAATACTACTGTTTTGTTAATTTTGCCTCTTGAGAGATATTAAAGGAATATGGAAGACGTTTCATTAAGTTGAGAGAATATAATTATAAGTCTAAAGGTCACAAAATTAAGGAAATTTTTAAGTCTGGTGTCCCCATCTCTTCCCCTTTGAATATGGGTAGCAGCGTCTCTTTGAGTACTATGATCATCATACTGCGATCGCCCACCCGTATGTCATACGTGGCGATTATGGCATATCCTACATTATACAACATGTAACGTAATTAATGCACACCCTCAAACACCCCAATTAGAATATTACATTGTAATCATAATACATACACTGAATTTTTAATTTAACATATATTAGGTCTTTACCTATGAAATTGCCGTTCTGCAGTACTGGCCATTTCAAATCAAAATAATTTTTGTTTGGCTAAGAATTCTAATTTCAAATTAATTTTATTTTAAAAACATGGATTCTTTTTTCCAAAAGTAGTCATTTCTTTATTGATTAGTGTTATATTTTCATCGCATTTCAATCTTTTTCGTCATCATGGATACGTTAAAAATTCGAGTAATTATGGAATATGAGTACCATCGTGGCAGCAACGCGGCACAAGCGGCACGCAACATCAACGACGTTTACGGAGCTACTACAAACCAACGCACCACCATTGGTTTGCTCGCTTCCGTTCTGGAAATTTCGACCTGAAAAATGAACCTCGCGGTCGTCCGAAGACTTTGGTCGACAATGACGAATTAAAGGCGGTTGTGATGATACACAATCTACGGCTGAATTAGCAGCAGCTTTCGACGTTAGCGTCAAAACAATATTGGTCCATTTGCGTCAAATTGGCAAGGTAAAAAAAGAGACGAAGAGGAAGAAAGATGAAGAATATTTGGTGGGATAAAAGTGTACAAAAAGTTGTATGTGAAAAGAAGAAAGCGTGGTTAGACTGGCTAGCCACCAGAGCAAACGAACGAATGCATAAGGCGACGAATGAGGATATAGAAAGGGCCTGGAATGATTATAGGAAAATGAAAGGAATTGTAAAGGATGTGGTGAATGAAAAGAAAAATGAACAAAAGGATAATTTTGATAGAAGGTTGTCTAAGGATTTTCAGACGAACATTAAGTTTTTCTGGAAATCCGTTAGATCAGTAAGAGGCATAACTCAAACCTCAGAACTGAAATCCATACGAGACCAAGATGGAAATATAGTGAAAGGGGAAGAATGCGTGTTAAAACGTTGGAAGGAGTATTTTGAAAGTTTGTATGAAAGAGGTGTAACAGAGAGTGAACGTAGTTCACTAAGTATAGACAAGAACAAATGTAAAGATGACATTGGTATGGATGAGATTGTGAAAGCTATTAAGGGTATGAAATCAGGTAAGTCACCAGGGTATGACAGGATAACTTCCGAGATGCTGAAGGCTGGACATGGCGTCATAGCGAGTCAGCTGTGCAGCCTATTCAATTTATGCTATACCACCGGCCAAGTGCCAAGTGATTGGTGCAAGGCTGTCATCGTACCTCTTTACAAAGGGAAAGGCTCACGGCAAGACTGTAAAAACTATAGGGGCATTAGTCTACTCAGCGTCGTTGGTAAGTTGTATGCAAAAGTATTGGTTGAAAGAGTTGTGAAAGAAACCGATGCGAAAATATGGGATGCACAGGCAGGTTTTCGGAAAGGAATGGGATGCACGGATCAAGTCTTTTCTCTGCGAAGCATAGTAGAGAAGTTTTTGGGCAAAAACCAAAAGGTTTACTGTGCCTTCGTAGACTTAGAAAAGGCCTACGATAGAGTGTTGAGGAGTGAACTATGGTCGGTACTGTCCATGTATGGGTTGAACGACAACCTTGTTCAAGCACTAAAATCTCTTTATAGGGATTCCAGAGCTTGCGTGAGGATTTACGGGTCATACACCGAGTGGTTTAGCATCCAAAAGGGTGTTAGACAGGGATGTGTAGCGTCACCGTGGTTGTTTAACCTATTCATGGATAGCTGTTTAAAAGATTTGAAAGAAAGTGAATGCGGTGTAAGGATGAATGAGTTACTCATCAAATGTCTGCTGTACGCTGATGATCAAGTTCTACTTGCATCATCTGCGGACGAGTTGCAGGTGATGGTAACAAATATGCATGAAGCTTTTGAAAGGAAAGGGATGAAAATGAATGGAGGTAAGACAAAAGTAATGGTATTTGAGAGGGATGAATACACGACAACGTGTGATATTGTGATTGGAGGAGAGAAAGTCGAACAGGTGAATGAGTTTGTATATTTGGGAACTTTGTTTACGAGAGATGGGAAATATGAAAAAGATATTGTTAGAAGAGTAAATGCGGGGAATAGAGTGAATGGGGCACTACACGCCTTTATGAGTAGCCGGCAAGTATCAAAGAAGGCTCGACTAGCCGTGCACGATGGAGTGTTAGTGCCAACTTTAATGTATGGAAGTGAAAGTTGGGTATGGCAGAAAAAGAATGAAAGTAAAATAAATGCAGTGGAAATGAGAGCTCTGAGAAGTATGTGTGGTGTGACTTTGAGAGACAGAATTCGAAATACTGATGTAAGAGAGCGTTGTGGTGTGAAAGAGGATGTAGTCACAAAGATTGAAAAAGGCATGCTGAGATGGTTTGGCCATTTAGAAAGGATGAATGAAAGAAGATTGACAAAAGAAGTATACCTGGCCTGTGTGAATGGGACAACCGGAAGGGGAAGACCACGTCGAACATTCTCTGACCAAATTGGAGATGTTCTCAAGAAAGGGCAGGTCAGAAGTACCCTAAACCGGCGAGCATGTATGAAGAATATAATGTCAGTAATCGAGGCAAAAGAAGTATGCAAAGATCGTGACAAATGGAAATCCGTTGTCTCTGCCTACCCCTCTGGGAAACAGGCGTGAGTCTATGTATGTATGTATGTATGTAAAAAAGCTTGACAAATGGGTGCCCCACGAACTCAATGATCGCCAGCGCGAAGTACGCGTCGAGACGTGCCTTGCACTGCTCAACAGACACACAAATGAAGGAATTTTGAACCGCATTGTTACCTGCGATGAAAAATGGATTCTGTTTGATAACCGCAAGCGCTCAGCAAGTTGGTTGGATCCTGGTTCAGCACCTAAACAATGCCCTAAACGAAAACTTACCCCTAGAAAAGTGATGGTCACTGTTTGGTGGTCTAGCGCCGGTGTGATTCATCACAGCTTCTTACCAAACGGGGTGAGCATTACTGCAGATGTGTACTGTGAAGAACTGAGCACAATGATGGAGAAGCTGGCGCATCTCCAACCAGCATTGGTCAATCGCTCGTCTCCGCTGCTCCTGCACGACAACGCGCGACCTCATACTGCACAGCAGACGGTCTCCAAGTTGCAAGAACTGGGGTTGGAAGCTCTCCGTCATCCGCCCTACTCACCAGACCTTGCGCCTACAGACTACTACTTTTTCCAGAATTTGGATAACTTCTTGGCGGGAAAAAAATTCAATACCCGAGAGGCAGTACAAAATGCCTTTGAAGAATTTGTTGCCTCCCGTCCAGCTGATTTCTTTAAGAAGGGCATCAATAAACTGCCACTGCGATGGCAAAGATGCATTGATTGCATGGGTGATTACTTCGATTAATACAAATAAAAAAATTCATGAAAAAAATTCGTTTAAATTTTTTCATACAAAACGGCAATTTCATAGGTAAAGACCTATTATATGCATTGCTATTTGCTAAATTGGTTTCTTGGAATAAAGTTTATTTTTCTTTATTTTGTATTGAATGATGAAATTTATGAATACAAATAAAACTGCGATTTTAAAAGTATTACTTTGCCTTACGGTCCATTTCAATTTGTTTTGTGTTAATATTTCAATAATTTCCGTAGTTTTAATTATTTTGGAATAAAAATTACCTATATTAAAAATGATATAAATCGATTCAGTAAACGATTCTGAACAAACTATTTTCAGGATGTGCGTTAATTAAGTTACATGTTGTATATAAAATAACTACATTACGGAAATCTTTTGTGGATGCCTTTCTCCAGCAGTAGAGGTCATTCGGCTGACATGATGATGATGATAAGGAGAGCTTTTATTGTACCAAGTTACATGAGAGATATCAAAGAAATAATACGAAATCTGCTGTTAATATTATCACCCCATCTCTTCTCGTGGGGGCGTAGAAGTAGTCCCAACGGAATATCTCCCAGAGAACGGGACTAGTCCATCCCCCTTACCCACCACTGCAACTCCAGTAATACACACAATGAAATGACACTGAGCGATGAGGTTGTGTGATGCTGTGTGTAAGGTCGAAATGTATTTTACCCTTATTAAATTACAGAAAGAAAGAAAAAAGTTACTTCAGAAAATTGCACACACAGCAAGAATACAAACAAACATAACACTGGAAGACAAAATAATAACAACATGTATTAAGTGTAAGTCAGCGAATGGATTTGAACCTAGGAGCTCATTATATGCCAGTTAACACGCTACCACTAGATGAGGCCGTCAAAGCTTAGGATAGTGATTTAAAAATTATGAACCACAGATTCAACAGATAAACCGTTCAAACTTGGGCTGGAAACGCCAGCCCAGGTTTGAACTGTACCACGCGTGTAGGTCTAGGTGAGGCGGTCACTTTGGTAAAAATACGGTAGCTTGAAAAGTGAACAAAAGTCAAAAAATGGATAATCATTTATTCAGGGGATGTTTTATGGCCTATGCTGTTTTTAAAAACTTTAAACATGTTTTTTGAATGAAGACTTATAGTATGAAATGACTCAAATAACTCCCTAGTGGCTAATAAAGCTCTTCAAGAGCTTTCTTACGAAATTCCTCCCCTAAGGCAAAATCTAAGATACTTTACTCTTCGGTTAAAAAAGCCAGCGAAATCCATAAATTTGCTTGATAAATCCTTCTCTGTTCAAAGTGTTCGTTTGTAGAATGCAATAACCATACGCCAAGCACAAATTCTACATAAGTTGCAGCAAAGTGTATAGGATACATTAGGTTAGGATAGGTTACATTGAAAAAGCAAGTAGGAATTATTGTAATATGTAAGTATCTGCCTATTATAAAATATTTGTATGTAGTAGCCTCTTGTACTAAGTACCAATTGATACTGTTAACAAAGTTTAAGTATACCGAAAACTGCCCTCTTAACTAATCCCTAGACTGTCCATTCCTTGGTTGTCTGGAAGAGATCACATGTTAGTGATAAGACCGTCAATTGTATACGTTTCAATTATATGCCCCTGTACTGTGTGATTTTACTAATTGGTGTACAATAACGAGTTAATCTATCTTCCAAGCAAGAATGTCTAGGCATTAGAAAGTAAACATAAAGCCTAATAATATGCAATAATAACGACTCATTTAAACGATACCACTCACTAATAACTTAACTACATTACGAATTTAATATTCCGAACCCTTCATAGCCTTTCTAGGAAGTCCTATCTACTGCTAATTACCATAAATATGGTGTAAACATCATAAATATCATCCAGGCAATGTAACAAAATCATGAGGTACACCGGCTTAAAATAAGACCCGTCATTTTGTGAGAACTGTTCGAATCAATAGAGAAATGTTCTACAACATTGCTCGTATTGACTATCGTACAGAACACCTGGAAATATCTACAAGAAGCCTTCTAGACTAACTGTGAACGTCATCCAAAATAAAATCCCTCCTTTCACTCAAACACCCCAATTAGAATATTACATTGTAATCATAATACATACACTGAATTTTTAATTTAACATATATATGCATTGCTATTTGCTAAATTGGTTTCTTGGAATAAAGTTTATTTTTCTTCATTTTGTATTGAATGATGAAATTTATGAATACAATGAAAACTGCGATTTTAAAAGTATTACTTTGCCTTACGGTCCATTTCAATTGTTTCACTGTACAGGGTTAATATCACAATAATTTCCGTAGTTTTAATTATTTTGGAATAAAAATTACCTATATTAAAAATGATATAAATCGATTCAGTAAACGATTCTGAACAAACTATTTTCAGGATGTGCGTTAATTAAGTTACATGTTGTATATAAAATAACTACATTACGGAAATCTTTTGTGGATGCCTTTCTCCAGCAGTAGAGGTCATTCGGCTGACATGATGATGATGATAAGGAGAGCTTTTATTGTACCAAGTTACATGAGAGATATCGAAGAAATAATACGAAATCTGCTGTTAATATTATCACCCCATCTCTTCTCGTGGGGGCGTAGAAGTGGTCCCGTCGGAATATCTCCCAGAGAACGGGACCAGTCCATCCACCTTACCCACCACTGCAACTCCAGTAATATACACAATGAAATGACACTGAGCGATGAGGTTGTGTGACGCTGTGTGTAAGGTCTAAATGTATTTTACCCTTATTAAATTACAGAAAGAAAGAAACAAGTTACTTTACAAAATTTCACACACAGCAAGAATACAAACAAACATAACACTGGAAGTAAAATGATAACACCATGTTGTAAGTGTAAGTCAGCGAACGGATTTGAACCTCAGCTCATTATATGCCAGTTAACACGCTACCACTAGACTGATGAGGCCGTCAAAACTTAGGATAGTGATTTTTAAATTATGAACCACAGGTTCAACAGATAAACAGTTCAAACTTGGGCTGGAAACGCCAGCCCAGGTTTGAACTGTACCACGCGTGTAGGTCTAGGTAAGGCGGTCACTTTGGTAAAAATACGGTAGCTTGAAAAGTGGCAAAAAATGGATAATCATTTATTCAGGGGATGTTTAATGGCCTATGCTGTTTTTAAATCCTTTATACATGTTTTCTGAATGAAGACTTATTGTATGAAATGACTCAAATAACTCCCTAGTGGCTAATAAAGCTTTTCACGAGCTTTCTTACGAATTCGCCCCCCTAAGACAACTCTTCGGTTAAATATGCCAGCAAACTCCACAAATTTCCGTGATAAATTTTTCACTAAAACTTCACTGTTCAGAGTGTTCGTTTGTAGAGAGGTAGGTATTATTGTCCTATGTAAGTATCTGTCTATTATATGTATGTTTCTTACGAAATTCGACCCCTGAAACAAAATCTAAGATACTTTACTCTTCGGTTAAAAATGCCAGTGAAATCCACAAATTTCTTTGATAAATCCTTCTCTGTTCAAAGTCTTCGTTTGTAGAATGCAATAACCATACGCCAAGCACAAATTCTACATAAGTTGCAGCAAAGTGTAAAGGATACATTAGGTTAGGATAGGGTACATTGAAAAAGCAAGTAGGAATTATTGTAATATGTAAGTATCTGCCTATTATAAAATATTTGTATGTAGTAGCCTCTTGTACTAAGTACCAATTGGTACTGTTAACAAAGTTTAAGTACACCGAAAACTGCCCTCTTAACTAATGCCCATACTTGTCCATTCCTTGGTTGTCTGGAAGAGATCACATGTTAGTGTTAAGACCGCCAATTGTATACGTTTCAGTTATATGCCCCTGTAATGTGTGATTTTACTAATTGATGTACAATAAAGAGTTAATCTATCTTCCAAGCAAGAATGTCTAGGCATTAGAAAGTAATCATAAAGCCTAATAATATGCAATAATAACGACTCATTTAAACGATACCACTCACTAATAACTTAAATACATTACGAATTTAATATTCCGAACCCTTCATAGCCTTTCTAGGAAGTCCTATCTACTGCTAATTACCATAAATATGGTGTAAACATCATAAATATCATCCAGGCAATGTAACAAAATCATGAGGTACACCGGCTTAAAATAAGACCCGTCATTTTGTGAGAACTGTTCGAATCAATAGAGAAATGTTCTACAACATTGCTCGTATTGACTATCGTACAGAACACCTGGAAATATCTGCTAGAAGCCTTCTAGACTAACTGTGAACGTCATCCAAAATAAAATCCCTCCTTTCACTTTATCGCATAGACATAATTACTCTTTTTAAATTTTTATTGTTTTTTTTGTAAGGCAGGGGGAATGCCTACGCATGCCACCCGCAAAAAATGTCTACGGGTGGATTGTAGCTAACTTGATTAGCTCTTGCGAAGCTGAAGTCACTTATAGCTTACTTATCGTATGGGCAGTGGTTACCTAAGTGTCAAAATTGTTTAAACTGCCAAGAGGTCTCTGACATGGCTTATGGTCTGTTATCTAACTACTAAAGCCGGGACCGACAGCTTAACGTGCCCTCCGTGTTACGGAGTTGCTCAGAAATTAAACCACTTTGGTGGTCACCCATCTATAGACTGATTTATGGTTACGTTAGGACAAAGAGGATAACAAAATTCAAGCAAAACTTATTTCTTTTTTGTTTTTTCAGCTCAAAAACGACAAATAGTCGTATAATAATTATGCTTCCAATACTTTAAAGCTTTTAACATTGATATCGATTTTCATGCTAAATATAGCAATTAAATAAATAAGTATGACTATATAAATATCTGGGGCATACCACACGACGCCATCTAGCCCAAACTAAGCAAAGCTTGTTCTTTGGATACTAGTTTACCTATAAACGATAATTTATAAAATGCCAAACTTGTATGTCTAACTTGGTAGTTTGTGCGGGATCCCTTGTACTACACTTTTATATTTCCCTGCAATTTAAGCCGATAAATAAATCATTTATTAATAGAAACATTTGTCCAGTAAAAATGGATTAAGATCCGATTATAGCCTATAATAATACTTTTGGACACGGCTCACATTGTCAAGAGGTTCCTGTCTCTACAGCCGTAACATCCGGTAGCATGGACCCTGTTCCTGCTGCTGGTTGCAGATCCTATTTTTTTTATTTAAAAATATATAAAATAAGAAAAACTATGAATAAAGGAAACTAATATAATAAAATAGTTAATTTTGTTACATAATATTATTCTCTCTATATTTCTCTCTCTCTTCTTATATACACGTATATTCATAGTATTTTAAGGCTTTTTGATACTCAAGAAAATCCCAAAACACTTGTGGCGCCCACGTTTCAAAGTCTCAAGTAGAGCTAGTTTATCTACACCGAGACTTCCCACTATATCATGTTCGTAGCTCCACAACACGGGCTTGGTGCAACTACGAGTAGTTGTATATACCTGCAATTTAATCATTCATTCATTTATTAATTAGTGACATTTTTCCAGGAATAATGCTTTTGGACACGGTTCACATTGTCAAGAGGTTCCTGTCTCTACAGCCGTAACCTCCGGTAGCATGGACCCTGTTCCTGCTGCCAAAAAGTATGATAAGGATAATAATATAATCTAATATTATATCTACCTAATATAAAATAGTATATTTCTCTTTCTTAAATATTTACACGCACATAGTATATTTTAGTGTTTTATAAACTCAAGAAAATTCCAAAACACTTGTGGCGCCCACGTTTCGAAGTCTCAAGTAGAGCTGGTTTATCTACACCGAGACTTCCCACTATATCATGTTCGTAGCTCCACAACACGGGCTTGCTGCAACTAAACTAGTTGGGATAATTACATACTACTAATATACCTGCAATTTAACATTCATTCATTTATTAATAGAGACATTTGTCCAGTAAAAATGGATTAAGATCCAACTATAGCCTGTGTATAACAATAACATAATGCTTTCGGACACGACTCACATTGTCAGGAAGTTCCTGTCTCTTCAGCCGTAACCTTCGGTATCATAGACCCTGTTCCTGCTGCCAAAAGGTATGATAAGGATAATAATATAATCTAATATTATATCTATCTAATATAAAATAGTATATTTCTCTTTCTTAAATATTTACACGCACATAGTATATTTTAGTGTTTTATATACTCAAGAAAATTCCAAAACACTTGTGGCGCCCACGTTTCGAAGTATCAAGTAGAGCTGGTTTATCTACACCGAGACTTCCCACTATATCATGTTCGTAGCTCCACAACACGGGCTTGCTGCAACTAGTTGGATAATTGAAATGCGTGTAAATATTTGCGGCGGATTATGAAACAACCTTATTAAGGGCAAGTTGCTTATTAAGGTTTCTTAGACTTGGCGGTCCCGATACAAGTATTGTGAAATATCATCTATGTTTTATGCTTGATGAACTGGAAGACGCAGCGTGGGCAGGCCCCTACAAGGTGGGCCGACGATCTTGTGCTGGTCACTGGAAACCACTGGATAGGAGTAGCGCAGGACCGGCAATTGTGGAGTCCACAACACGGGCTTGATGCAACCAGTTGGATAATTGAAATGCGTGTAAATATTTGCGGCGGAATATGAAACAACCTTATTAAGGGCAAGTTGCTTATTAAAGTTTCTTAGACTTGGCGGTCCCGATACAAATATTGTGAAATATCATCTATGTTTTATTCTTGATGAACTGGAAGACGCAGTGTGGACAGGCCCCCTACCAGGTGGAATGATGATCTTTATTTTTATTTATTATTTCTTGCACATGCAAAACATACAATAAATAGACAAAAGTACAAAGAAATGAATAGTACAAAGGTGCTGCTTATTTCGCAAGAAATTTCTTCCAGCAGACCCGCGACAGAAGAAATTTTGCACAGGTATAATAATGTGTGTAGGTCTATTATACTCTTACATACCAATAATTGCATACATACTTAAATACATAAACATATAAATATTATATCCAATTTAGACTTAAAAATAAATTAAATATTAATAATACATTCTATGAGGATGAAATTGAAAGAGAGTGATTTTTCACTCTTGTGCGGGTCGCTGGAAACCGCTGGATAGGAATAGCGCAAGGCGGGAGGCTTTTGTCCAGCAGCGGACGTCTTTCGGCTGATATGATGATGATGCTTGATGACTGACTATCTTCTACGAGAGTACGGAACCGTTCATGTGCCAGTTGGATTCGAGCGTGTATTTTATTATATATTAAGCAGGAATCAAATAGATTTATTTATTCTTTAGGTATTATCAAGACTAATATTACTACAAATATTAGCCCATTAATTTAATTATTTGCAAGACCTAACGTAGAGTCTGCTTCACGTCAAATTATACACTCCCATACTTGGTTAATACTTCTCTATAGACATTCGTTTTTTAATGTTTTTTTTTTTTAAATTTATTTTTTAAGGTCGTTTTTTAACAACTCAGGTCATTAACGACCACCATATTGGTAGCATATATTATTTCAGTATTTGTTTTAGACTGTAAGAGGAAAAATGTGGCTTCAAATCTTGACACTGGTTTACATTTACTATTCTCAGACTTAAATAAGCAGTATTGTACTCTCAGTCCCATATTAATGGTGCAGATAAATAAATAAATTCAACATAATATACATTGTGTACAATTAGGAAGCCTTCCTCTATAGATTAACTTATCTCTAACTTAATAAATCAAAGGTAGGAAGCGGGCAGGGTATGAAAAATGCCTGGCGAGCTACGATGACACGTAGTTCACTTCGAGTGATTTATAAGTTACTATACGGGGACTGGTTATCCTACTAATATTATAAACGCGAAAGTTTGTAAGTATGGATCGATGGATGGATGTTTGTTACTCTTTCACGTAAAAAATGCCTTTCACGCTAAAGGTTGTGGTTATGTGTTATTCTTATATTAGTGTTAATAAAATAATAACCCTTGAAAGCAATGAAGGTTCGCTATCATGCTCTCAATTTTGTTCTTCTAGAGCAATTAAACTACACACTGTAAAGATTAAGTCATTATGGTAGACAGACGGACAGACAATTACTAACACATAATATAAATATAGTAATTGTCTGTTTGTTAGCCGACTGTGTCTCATGAACCGTAAAAGGTAGACAGTTGAAATGATCACGGAGGCTAGTTTACTGGTGCTAGAACAACAAACTTTAAAAATAATTTAAATTTAATAACAAGTATTGTGAAATATCTAAGTTTTATGCTCAATGACTGATAATCTTCTATGAGGGTACGGAAGCGTTCCTGTGCGAGTCGGCCTCGCACTTGACCGGTAATTTTAGTATACGTCTGGCACCAAACAAACTTAACAGATTTTATTAATCTTTGATATACTATCCAGACCTAATATTTTTACGAATATTAGCCCACAAATTTTTCTTTTCTTTTTTTTAAGATAAGGCTCGCACTAGCGAAATTAATCCCTATATCGCGGGGTACATTACAAATATATAATTGTCGGACACAAATTACACCCAGACAAAGTACAACTATTTATGGTTCATACAAATAATTGTTCTGCGCGGGTATTGAACCCGTGACAGGAAGTGGCGAGGCGACGGTCTTAACCGCCACGCCACACGTGCAGTTATCATTTTAATTATTGGCATATTCTACATCACGTCAAATCAGACACTCCCATACTTATTTGATACTTACCTACTTACTGCCTATATAATAAGTAAGCCGTCATTATCAAAGTGTAACTATCGACGTCAGCTGAAGTGAGTGTCAACCTAAAATATAACATATACTTACGTAAACAATGTCTCAAAATCTTGAAACGCTACGTTTCATAAAGATAACTAAGAAGTGGTTTAAGTGAGATATGTAATTGCTTCATCACGACACAGCCACTGCACAATAGAAATTTAATTAATTCCACCTAAAATACACCCTGCCAAGCGTTCACTTTCGAAAATGCACCTTCAAAGGCTTAACAAGAAGTAATTAAAAGTACAACAATACTGCGCTAACATGAACAATAATTGTTAAAATTAACATAATCACAGTCATAAAACAATGTCACAGCAGAGTTATTTCTATAAATGTGACAAAATATCACTTTAAAATAAATCTACCTGCAATAAATTTATAGGCCCAGAGCTAGAATTTAAATCTTATGTTTATAGAACACAAAACATAGGGCAGGGTCGTCGATATCATAAATATACGGCCTAACTACCAACTACGCTCTCACACAAAAATAATACTTCCAGTGTTTGTATTGCGAATGCTTTAGAGCTGATTATGGCGTGTACAGTTCGTTAGAACGGTCGGAGAGCGAAGGTCGTTGAAGGTTGGCGCGCTTTTCCGCGATCAACGGCACTAGATTAAACAAGATGGCGGGAGTGGCGCGTGCGCAGTGGCCGCAGTAACTTAGTTGGGCACTTAAAATGTTGCTGAAAAATATTTACAAAACATCGTTAGAATAATAATCCATATACTTGTGCTATATTATTATTAATATATAGATTATTATAACCTTGTGTTTCAACTAAAATTGACTGGTTCGTTGTTGTTTGAGTTCGTCTATTGGTCAGTCCTATCTTGTTATCTCTGCACCACCTTTAGGTTGACTGGGAGATGTTGCCTTAGGCATTAATTCCACCTATGTACTTATGTGCATAAAGTTTAAATAGAAAAACCCTTACTGCTCAGTCAAAGGTGGGGTTTTTGATCCCGAACCAGCACAAATCGTTGTCTGATTATTTATTCTGTGTTTGGGTGTAATTTATATATAATAATAATAATGTTTATTTATTTCTCCTCACAAAAAACAGACCTTACATCATAATTACAGTGTTACTTATATCTATATTAATACAGTTACGTGGATAGTCTAGTCTATAATATGTGAGAAGCTGGTGTCTGAGGTAGGCATGAGAATGCCTGTATTTCAAATCACCAGGTCCCCACCCAGGGAAGGAGCAAGACTAGGTACTTGTATTTGAGTTTTAATGATACAATAGCACTTTTCGATATAAGGAGCGATTATACATAATAATATTGCAGTTGGAGAAACATGGCTAGGTACTTAAATTATATTTTTTAAACTAAGCATAAAAACTAAAACAAACGCCTCAGAATGTGTTTTTATGTATGTGAGGGTGTGTTGTGAATTGTGATGTGTTGTGTCATGAGTTTCGTGTTTCTGTGAGTGCTTGTCTGTGTGTGTGGGTGTAACGTGTGTTTGTTTGCGTGTAGTTTACCTGTGATTTTTTGTTAATATGACTTACGGTTTAAAGAACTTTATTCCTTATTAAGACGATCGTCACTTATATGAGAACAACTATATTAATTACAGTGCGGGTAGATGAAAAAATAATTACAAAAACTAGATGTTGTCAACAAAATCAGAAGTGAGTTTACCGTGTTCACTGCATTCCTAAGATAAGGCGGTGGTCCAAATTAAAAGTTGTGGTCGTTTTATTCGAAGTAAAAAAGTTCGTCGTTATAACTTTTAATGAATAATTCTTTTTTTGTTGCTTTTAATGAGTTGAGTGTATTTTTACCGTAGTTTGTATTTACTCTATACAATACCAGGTGACAACGATTTTTAAGGTAGATACCTAGTCAGTATTTATTGATGAAGTAAGTTTTCAGTTTGGTTGTAATCTAACTTTTGTAACCACTCCATAGCCAAATATTTACATTTGGTTTTTGGTACTGAATATATGGACAGAATCCGGTTTAATTTATTATATAAGTTAGAACCCTGGTAACAGAAAAAATTATGTGCAAACCTAGTATTGAATGCAGTGGTTGAGCAAACTCTATCCTTACGTCGCTGATTTTTAAATTTATCAGGTTCATATTTTAACAAGGAATGTTGTTTAGTTACAGTGTAAAGGATGAAAAGCTGTCGGACCGTCAATACTTCCCATTTTTTATAAAGATCACAAGTTGGGTGGTAGAATGGCAAGGATAAACTGACCTTAAGAAGGACTCTTTGCGCTCTCTCAAGTTTTAGAAAATGTGTTTTACACGCTCCGCCCCAGGAGGTAATGCAGTAACTGAGTTGTGACTGACAGAGAGCAAAATATACTGTTTTGATCGCGTTTTTTTGTGCAACATATCTTAGAGCTTTAAATATTACGATTAGCTTACGTACTCTCGCAGCAAGATGGTCTATGTGATGATGAAAATTTATATAATATACATATGCATTTATATTATTTAATAATCAGATGTCTAGTTGTCATAATGTAGGCTCTGCTTAGTTCGGATCAGATGACAGTGTGTCAGTTGCCCCAAAATATTTATCATTATTTATTTATATTAGAAATCCTCGAAACTTCTAATGTAGAAAAATTATTAAGTGAATTATTAGTGTTTAATTTTTTTAAATGTGAGTTATGTTTTCTTGTATGTTTGTTGCAAAGCAAGCGAAGCTTCACCTAAATATAGTATAGTAAGTAAGTAGTTTAAGCGTAAGAAACGAATCCATACTATTTTTAGACAAAAGTAAATAATAATGTAAAAGATGCGCACCTTCCGCGGGAACTAGATTAAAAATCACTTTATATGGTTTTTGGAGCATAGTCTTAATATCAGCGTGCTGTTATTAAGACCATGCTCCAAAAACCCTATAGATACAGTACAGACAGGATATATGCCGAGAGTGCTGTGTTGAGTGTTCGTAAGCTATTTATACTTAAAACAACCTTATTAGCACACAATGAAACTCGTGCTTCAATCGACTACAAAAGACTGCTCAACCGCAGAGTTTTTAGACTCAAATTACCAATAGTCAGATCGTCTTTTGCAAAGCGTTTCTTCCCTTATATTAAAATCTATCTTTACAATAAGGTTCTTGTTTCATGTGACCTGAAGAACAAAACAATTTTTTAAGCCAAATCAGTGATAACCAGCTGGTTGTCCTCCTTATCATATGATTCTTGTGAATTATTATTAGTAACTATGATATGATGCATTTCATGATATAATATACTTGATAATATAGCTATTAAATATTATTAGATGATAAAACTTAGAGAATTCTCTTCTCTTCATCATGCTTTTATTTTAAATAAACTGAAATTGTAAAAAAAAAGAAATATATATATTTGTCAAGGTACCGTGGTGGGTCACAAATTTAATGTTAATATTTCACATAAATTATTATTTAATGTAATATGTAAATGTAATGTATGCAGAAAAAAATAATAATAAAGAATATATATATATATATATATATAATATTAACAAGGTTGACCAAAGTCTTTCAATTTGGTTACGTAAGCATCCTTGCGGTCGACAATTATATAAAAATAAATCTAAAATGGATTAAAATTGTATTACCATGATCTATCTAATTGCGATTCTGAAGAAACAACTTGGCCAGTGAACAGTAATTACTTAAAACCTACTTATATGGGTAATACATATAGTATCATGTTCGGAGATCCAACTCTAAGTCCAGGTAGGACAACCACTACTCCATGCGTGCAGCCAAGTCATCTGTCAATAATGACAGGTCTAAAGAATTATTCACAAACTAATGTCATATTTTAATCTTATTCGAGACATTAATTTTATTCAAATAGAATAAAATAAAATAAAAATACATCAAGTAATTTGTATAATAATCAGATCAAAAGAGCAGTTATGCAATAAATATTTGATACTTACCTACATAGCGTGGGCGTAAAAAGAAAACTATAAAAATTTACATAATGATATATTTATGTGTATATTAATGTTTATTTACTAGATCAAACACTCAATTTATCTTCTTTTGCGATTTTCAATAAAATTATCATCGGCAAAGGATATTTTACATAATTCTGATTTGAATAACATGGTTTTTATTAAAATTTAGGAAAGTTTTATAGGAAATAAATAACCAAAAACTAAATATTATAGTAAGCTGGGCTTTATTCGTAATAATAGATCATCCGCTTCATAATAGATCAGATATCGGAACGACTTCTACGCCCCCCACGTGACGAGATGGGATGGTGATATTCATTGCCGTCAGCAACACAGAAAAACTTGTCTATAAAGGTTATTTACGATCCATGCACAAAAAGCGAGGGCAACCTTATGGCGAGACAAATTTGCTCCTCCTCTGTTTGTCCCGCCAAAGGAAAAATTACCTCCGGGACATAATTTGCCATGGCCAACCTGAAGGACTCTTAATAGACTACGTCCCCAGGTTGGTAGATCCAAAGAAAACATGTGCAAATGGGGTAACATTTCCACATCACAAAACATCTGCGAGTGCGGCGTGTCACTCCAAAGTATGGCCTATATTTATCTGACTGTCCCTCTTGTTCAGTCTTTTGTTCCCTTCAGGACTTATATGACGCTTCAGCCAAAGCGATCAGCGTTGCCCAATTTTGAGCAGATTAAAACTAACTCTTACCATCGACACGATAAGAAGAAGAAGAAAATTGATATGCGCTGCGATAAAATTATGAATGATACTTATAAACGCTAATGCTCGTCATTACCACAAAAGATCCAAAAGTTTATACCTCTATTATACTAAATTAGGCACCCCATCTATGGGTATAGGGTACCGCCGCAAAGGCTTAAAAGCCGGAAGAGCTTTTCTAAATGCACCGCTTCACTGGCCACCAATCACTCAAGAACAAGATGCAGCATTTGGCGTGCACAAAAATGCTTACCGTGATTTTTTCACGCCTTCCGAAAGCCTCCCTCTTGGACATCAATTGCCGTGACAAATCTGGAAGTCTCTAAATAGACTCCGGAATCAACTGTGCCGAACCAAAGAAAACATGTCTGGTTGGGGACTGCTGAACAACCCCAAAATGAACTGTATTTGTGGAGTATTTATTGGTCCAATCCATGGCCCACCTAACAGCGTGTCCAGCCTGCCCTGCCCTTGTTCATGGCAGGATCTTAAGAATGCCACGAGTGGAGCAATCAGTATGGCCACGTTCTGGGCTGCAAAAACTAGTTTGCCATTGACACGCTAAAAGAAGATAGTAAATTGATAATAGGTAATTTTTGTTCAGATTAATTAACAAAACCGTGCAAAACTAGAGCACTTAATACATATGTTATTTACTTAATATATATATATGTTGTTAATGATACGCTTGTAATGAATAATATTATAATCTAATATAATATGATAAATCTAATAACAAATGTTCGTATTTTATTGATTGCGATAAATATTATTAATATGCTATGAAACATAATATATAGATCGTAATAATATTAGTCAACCAAAATATTATATATGACAGGTCCGTTCGAAATTAATATTATAATATTTGTATTGCCAACATCTGTTTTGTACAGTTTTAATTATTTTCTCACCAGATTTTCAGCAAATAAAGAAATAATCGTTCACTATACCATACTATACGTTATAGAGGTAGAGAACAGCGGTCATTCGCTCAAAGAGCAGCCCGATTGGGGAAGTACCTCCACCTTACAGAAGACATTCCTTAATAATAACATTAATAACTTAATGTTGTGTTTCTGCGTGTGAGTAACGTCGCCAGAGCTCATAGGGGGGAGAGGAGGGGTCAGCAACACTTATTTGCTGACTCTTAAAGGCCGGCAACGCACCCCCGACTCCTCTGGTGTTGCGAGTGTCCATGTGTGGCGGTGATCCCTTATCATCAGGTGACCCACTTGCTCGTTTGTCGCCATCTGATATAAAAAAAATATATAGCATGTACTACTTAGATAGCTAGTCTTCTACATCGCTTTAGCCACACACGGGTTTCGTAAAACAAATAGTTTTCATTCCTGACATGATATTTATCTTGGTTGGGGTATACCTACTTACGTTTCGCACTTCAATCCTTCAGGATCTTTTGTACTAACATTACGTGATATTTACTTACCTACTAATCGTATGGGAAGTGGTTACCCCAGTGTCAGAGTTGTTCAAGCCGCCCGCCTAATGCCTCCGACATGGTTTAACGGCTGTTGCTACAGCCAGGACCGACAGCTTAACGTGCAGTCCGAAACACGGAGACACTCAGAAATTAAACCACTTTGGCGGTCACCCATCTATGGACCAACCGCGAGCCTTATTTTAGCGTTGCTTAACCTCGGCCATCACTTATTATATACCGGACCGGTGAGAGCATCTAGTTTTAAGCGCCTGCTATAAGCTATAAGCCCACTGCTGGACAAAGTCCTCCCCAAAGATTTCCACAATAGAGTTGTTTTAACAATTTGTCGACATGCCATAATCGCCACGCTTGATAGACGAGTTGACGATCCCAGTATGAAGAAATGCCGCTCTGTGGGAGATATTATACTCTAGGGTCGACTTCCAAGGGATGAAATGGACATATTTAATGGGCACGTACACGGGCCTAGTGAAATTAATAGCTATCTTTCCTGACAAGATTTCTCATGAACTAGAAAATTAAGAGCAAAACTAATTCTTTTTTATCATTTTTTTTTAGAAAAAGGCAACGCCCGCACTATGTAATTTAATCCCTGTGTATATGTTTGTACTTTACAAACATATAATAGACTGGCACAAATAACATCAAACTTAAAGTTCAAGCGCAATTTTAGCCCCCCTGATTTAGCTTTAAGTCGCTATATTAAACGTGCTTTTAATGTTACGATACTACGGCACGAGCTGCGATACTATTATGAATTTTGTCCAATCCACATTCAACTTACGGCTAATCTTTATTTAATATGGTTCTGTTCAATTTACTCGCCTTTCATGTCATCTCGCTTTTGTTGAGTAGGTGAAATAGATTGTGGAATAATGTATCTTCGTGATTCGATTGCAATAGACTAAATGCGAGAGTTTATTACTGTGTATAGTTTATATAATTAAATAATAAAAATAAATATCACCAATATGTTTGTACGTTCATAACTTCCAAATATCTCCTACAAATTGGATAAATATATCTTTTAAGTTTTCGTTATTGTAGAAAAATATTTTTTCATTCTGGAAGGAAAAACGTCGTACGAAGTTCGCCGGAACAAGCTGTAAATAAATAATAAATAAATGTCTGGTCACATAACCATAGAAAGATAGAAATTCTGAGATACTATTTTTACAAACACACAAGAAACACCCAGACTAATACAATTATTTTGACATATCACTGTATGTATTAAACTGTGTTTTTTTGTTATATTATTCTATGTTAATAATATTGACGTGCATAATTGTATTCAGTGTACCTAATTGCAATAAACGACTTTTGATTTTGATTTTTTCGTGTGCGAGAATCGAACCTGCAACCTTTGGATCAGAAGGCAGTTTCACTACGAAGTGAGCCACGGCAGTGGTCAGTATAGAATGACGTACATTATCATTGGATTCATCTGCGGTTACATTTGTGGTCATGATAGATGTAGATTGTAGATGTTGATATTACCGGATGCTTGCAATTGGCGGTTTTAGACTCCTGCGCCTAAAGTAGTTAGCCCTGCACCTAATTTTTTTTACGATCATGTTGAGATAGAGAGTGTTTTATTCTGTTCTTGCACGCAAGAACTATAAAATACCCTGCTATGACTAGTTCCCGATAAAATTTAAATGCAATAGTTTGTTAACAAAGTTAACACATAATGAATAAGGAAAGAACCGCTATCACACACCTTGCTTATCGTATGGATTCTTACAAAGCTCTAAGGTGACTATGACCTTATTTTCTTTCGGACACGAACCGGAACTTGCCCAGCGTAGGCAAGCCCCACAAGGTGGATCGACGATCTTAGGAGGGTCGTGGGAAGCCGCTGGAAGCAGGTAGCGCAAGACCAACTATTGAAGAGATCCCTGGAGCAAACGGGCTTTTTTCTTCTTCGGCTGACATATTAATGATTTAACGAGAGCACTGTTATCCTCAAACACAATCAATCAAGTCAGATATTTTTTCAGAATTTCTTATTCTTTACTAGCAGTTTTACTCACGTAAAACTATACATTATAGCCTAATTTTGACGGTCACCGTGCCTAGTTGGTAGTGCTCCTGCCTACAAAGCTGGTAGTCCTGGGTTCGAATCCCGGTAAGTGCAAATATTTGTGTGATGAGCACGAATATTTGTTTCTGAGTCATGGATGTTTTATACGCCTGGTACCCATAGTACAAGCTTTGCTTAGTTTGGGGCTAGGATGATCTGTGTGATATCGTCCCTAGATATTATTATATGTTATTCGGATACATTTAAACTAGATTACTAAAAAGTTTCATCAATCCGTTGAGTAGTTTTTGTGTAAAAGAGAAACAAACATCCATCCAACTAATATTTAAATACGATACCTTATAAAACACATATAACATCAATATTAGTGTTAGTTAAAGTTTTTGAGTAGGGATGTTTGTTACTCCTTTACGTAAAAACTACGTGACGGATTTGGATGAAACGCTATAACTTATAAAGCTGTACCACGCGATTTTACCCGCGTTAAACTTTATAAATTATAGCCTATGTGTTAATCCAGGGTGTCAGCTAACACCATACCAAATTTTATTAAAATCGCTACAGCCGTTTAGATGTGAAGAAGTAACAAACATGCACACTCACACAATCGCAAACTTTCACCTTTATAATATTGGTGAGATAACGCGGGTGAAACCGCGGGGCACAGCTATACATAACAAACTACATCAAACCAACACACCAGTTATTCAAAAAGTTCTTACTTTTCTTAGTCCTCAACTCATCTCTAGAACTTATCAAAAGCAACCAACACCATTTAACGACAAACTTGATTACAAGAGTAAATAGTAAAGTTTAAATTAACATTTCATCGCTTGGTCGTATTTCAGCGACTCATGCTTCATATTTTGACGTGGCCATAAATCTATTCATCTCTTGCCGGTAATAAAATCAATATAAATTATCGGTATGTAAGAGAGATTTCTAAATAATATAGTATTAAACTTGTAGTGATTCAAAATATAACTGTTAATAGCACAGCTTGATAAAATCAGCTTGTTCACCGCAGAAAAATCATCTTCTTTATTTTAAGGCTGGGGGAACACCTCATCATCATCAGCCTGATATCGTCCACTGCTGGACATAGGCCTCCCCCAAAGGTTTCTACAAAGTTGCTATTTTGAACAGAGTCACCGCGTTTGGCAGGCGAGTTGGTGCCCGCAGTTAGGTGGTAGCTAGTACACAGGTGAAGCTGCTGCCCGGTTACCCGGTGTATCCCTTAGTCGCCTTATACGACACCCACGGGACGGTTTGGGGAGGCCCTGTTTAAGTTTCATGTTAATAAGTGAAAAAAAGCATGTATCTACCTACGCCGTAGTGAGCTTAATTCATGAATGAATTTTCTTCGAACAATCCGTAGTGTAATTTTGACTTAAGCATTATACAATAATATAAAAATATTATAATTAGATATCCCATAGGGTCTTTTGAAGTACGGAGACGCTCGGATATTAAAACACTTTTTAGCACCCATCTATAGTTGGACTTCGCTGTTATTCAATAACACTGAGGCACTCAATACTGAACAATAGGATAGTATAGATAGGTAGGGCGCCAATGTTATTTTACGAAATAATATAATATTAATGATCTTAAATGATGATTTCTTTATTCCCGAAGAATAAAAATAATTTTATTTTTATAATTTGTTATATATTTTTAACGACTTATATATACGTAAAATATAATAAATAAATATCAAAACGAGACACAGAAGTATTTTACATCACATTAAGTATGTCAAGATACCTGAGCAACATAAACGTACTAAAAAAGATGATACAACTAATAACTCCAAACTGTAACATCGAGAAGTACAAAATAGCACATTGTATATTTGTTTAACGGTCCAGTTAATCATAGTATCAGTTGAACTATGCCCTAATCGCGTTACTATTAAATTAAAAGTATCACGACTCCGTCCAGTCTTTTGTTTATGATTGTTTTAATTTAATTTATTACTCAAATTATCATCTATTCAAGATTTAGTAGGTTAATAATAGCCTGGCTGGCCTAGAAATTAATTCTATGGATTAAGTTATGTTCTAATGGTTTTAAAATATATATTAGTAACCTTCTTCAGCGTGGGCAGGCCCCCTAAAACGTGGACCGATGATCTTGTGAGGGTCACTGGACGTCGCTGGATGCTGATAGTGGCAAATGTGGAGATCTATGGGGAGACATTCGTCCAGCAGTGAGCGTCTTTCGGCTACAGTGATGATGATGATGATGATGAACCTGCTTCCAGGGTAACGAATAATTTATAGGATAATAATGTTCTCCTGGTCGATTTCGGCCACGGCGGCCAATCTCAATGGAGACTAGCTATCTGCGCGGGAAATATTATAGTGCACTAGAGTGTACGCAAACACAGGGGCACTTTCTATTTGATCAGTCTCGTGATCGGATGGGACAACTAGCGACACGACCGGAAAGAGGTCAAGTACAGGAGCGACGGCGTTACGAGCTCTCCGAGGCACGGGGGTGTAATACCGCCAACTCTCAGGTGTCGGGCTGATATTGAGAAAAATCTAATAATCTCTTTTTAGCTCGACCCAGAATTTGAACCCAGGCCCCCAATATTTGCGCTTTAACACGCAAGTATAATACATAGAAATTAGTATTGGAAGTCTAGCTTAGCCATCAGGGTAACTAATGGTGCGCTTTGGCGATGGCAATAGTCATAAAAACACAATAATTCTAAAATCCATGTATGTTACATGTTTCAAGATATTTTTTTTTTAAAGACTACGCTTGGTAATATAATCCCTGTGTCACGGGGTACTTTACAAACATATAATAGACGGACACAAATTTCATCCAGACTCAGCACAACTATTTGTGTGTCACACAAATTGTTGTCCAGCGCGGGACTCGAACCCGCGACACGAAGCGGCGAGGCGACTGTCTTAGCCGCTGCGCCACACGTGCAGTCAAACAAGAAGTCAAATAAAAACTAGTTAGTCGTCCATACGAGCCATGGTGCCACTTTAAATAGGCTCATATATTAAGGAGGCCCAACACAGATAATGATATGATTAATGCGGAAACGTTGACAAGACATTGACAAGACTCTATTATGTCCAAAACGAATTATGCAACAGCTTCTATCATTCAATCATAGACAGTTGTTGTTGTTGCTAAATAAATGTCATCATAGTGTTGTAGAACAATGACGTTACGTTACATTATATTATAAACACATTGCTCTGTGGTCGATGACATAGTACAGTTACGTGTGAGGTAGTTTATATAAACTGGTTCATATTTAGGTAACACTATATGACAAAAGTAGTCATAGGAATTAATGAATTCTGTTACTCAAAAGTGAGACACAGAAGGTACTAGTCGCTTAACCTCGCCAATCACTTACAGATTGGTTGTACAATTACAATTTTTAAGGGAGTTTATCTTGTGTGATAGGCTACCTATCACACAACTCCCTTAAAATCATCCAAATATATGACAAAACATTGATATTTTTTACATTTTAAAAATTAATAATGCTGACTCTGGTAGGTACTACATAAAAATGTATATTGCACATATTTGCACATATTTAGCCTATCCCATGCCCTTAATACCAAATAATAGTGACATATTTGTATTTTTTCTAATTTGAGAAATATCATAAGCAACTCAACGCTATCTAGTGTCTCGGAAGACATTGACATTTTCTCTAATAAAGTAGAAAAATATTATTCTCTAATTAGTACACATCTCAATGATATGGAATAGTTGGAATAATTCTATAATGTTAACTATTTTAATTTCATTTAATTCAAATTTTTTTGTAAAAAGTGAAACGGTTGTCTTAATTATATATCTTGTTTTGTAAAATTTAAATGTATGCTGTGGTCTCCTATAATTGAGGAAGCACAAGGCTTTTAATTATTGTTGTCAACTATAGCAAGTAAGGAGTATTCTTTCTTGGAGATCCAAATGAAATAAATATTATCTAGATTTATGCTTTTCAACCTCTTTGATTCGACTACCACGCGGACGAAGTCACGGGTAAACGGCTAAGCAAATAAAGCAAGTTGTGATATTGACAACACTATATAAGAAACTTCATTAGAGATTTCTCGACTCACAAAAATATTCTGAAATATAAACATACAAAGTAGTTAATGTTATATCGGAAATGGGTAATACAGTATTACCGTTTAGTACTATAAACATAGGTAAACGTCTATAAAAATGAGCCTTATACTTAAGTGTAATTAGGCATAAAATGCATGAATTACCTTTTACGATATCGTAACAATATCTTAATTATTTCACTGCTTATAATAGGTACGGTAAATATTGCACAATGAATTACCGTAAATTATGTTCAATCCTTTTAAAAGTGCAATAGAACTTTGTATTAGATAATCATTTGAATAAGGATGGTTTGTGTTTTATCTATACTAATATTATAAAGAGGCAACGTTTGTGAGTTTGTGACGTTTGTAAGGGGTAATCTCTGGATCTACTGAACTGATTTTAAAAATTATTTCACCAAAAGAAAGCTACGTTACTGTGGAGTGTCATAGGCTATGAAAAATTCCAAAATTAAAATGGATCTTTACTTAAACTTGAATAATGTAATCCAAGTTGCGGGACATTCTCTGACGAAATCGGAGACGTCCTCATGAAAGGGCAGGTCAGAAGTACCCTAAACCGGCGAGCATGTATTAAGAATATAATGACAGTAATCGAGGCAAAAGACGTGTGCAAAGATCGTGACAAATAGAAATCCGTTGTCTCTGCCTACCCCTCTGGGAAACAGGCGTGAGTCTATGTATGTATGTAAGTTGCGGGACAAACGGACAGGGACAAAAATATATTTATAACGCGGAACGAAGTCCGCGGGCACTAATAGTTTAATTATATTCTTATATACTGCACTAACATTACTGAGTCATGTCATAATTCTTACAATCTAACTGCTCGATGCAATTTGATGAAATTGTTTGATTTCCCTGCACTCTTCCGTGTTAGTTACGTTCATTTGTGACTGACTTAAAAGAATGTGGCACACTTGTAAAATGATGAAAAATACGGTAAAAGATACAGCCACGAACAAAACTTATATTGCGAGCAAATGTCGCTCATAAATGTTTGTATGCCTGAATAAACAGAATGTACAAGGATTCTTTATATATCTGTAACACCAATTGTAACCTACATTCTATGTAAATAAATGATTACTTACTTACTTACTATCGGATTATAATGCAGGGGAAATCGTGCAAAATGGCTGTGTGTTTGTGTGTGTGTGGCTTCCATGGGCCTCATAAGAAGGCTTTAGGCTTGCCTAAAAGGAATTTGGGATGAAACAATAATATCCTAGGACATTATTCACACACGGTCATCTGATCTCAAACTAAGCAGAGCTTGTACTATGGAAACCAGATAACTGATATATTACACATCTGATAATTGATAATTACCCCCAGACTCAGCACAAACAGACAAGATCTTGCACATTAGTATCTGTCCTGGGTGAGAATCGAATCCACGACCTGCAGCATGAAAGGCATTTACCAACCACGCCAACCAGCTTATGCCTATGTTTAAAGAGAACCCTGCGAGTTCGAATCAGAAATGCAAAAATATGTAAGCGAACTAAACTAACCTCCGTAGCGCAAAGAATTGGCCAGCTAAAGTGGCAGTGGGCAGGGCACATAGCTCCTAGAACTGACGGCCGCGGGGGCAGAAAAGTTCTCTAGTGGCGAACCGGAAGGACAAGCTTTCGCAGGATGTACCGATATGGAGTAGTTTATTATACGGATCTTGTAGCAACAAGGAACAACTTCCGTGCGTTTAAGCGCTTTTGCCATACCTACTATTGGAATCAAATATAACAGCTCACTTAGGACCCTTAAATTGATCCTCGGTGCTATTGCAGCTGGCTTCTCTAGTTGCAATTCTCTCGTTTTATGAGGCTATAGCCTCTTTACATCATTCTGTCTCCTGCTTTGCTCTGGAGGGAAGTGGAACAATTCATTTTCTAACTCCTCCTTTTATTTCTTTCTGATTAAATTCGTTGCGGGATCCAAGACAGTTAAAGCGATTCCCCGGGACATGCCTGAGCCTCACCGCTCAGTGTCATTTCATTGTGTGCCACTGTTGATCCTGGCTTACAGGAGTTGCAGTGGTGGGTAAAAGGGAGGGACTAGTCCCGTGTACCGATATTAGTTACAAGATGCACCGATGAGGGTCGCTGGGGACCACTGGATGCGGGTAGTGCAAGATCAACAATTGTGGAGATATTTGGGGTAGGTCTATGTCCAGAAGTGGAAGTCTTTCCGCTGACATGATGCCCACTCTCTGTTACATTAATATCAATGATTACAATTCTAAAATGAACTATCAGCTTATTCTACATTGACATTATTTAATCGAGAAAACTTGGTTGATGTATTAAATGTTACTTTAAAAGCATTATTCGCAATGCAAAGCGTAAATCTAATTTATAAATTATTACATATATTTAAGTACTAGAAAGGGAAATTGGTACCTACTAATAATTCTTCTAGTGGTTATAATGCACTTCATTATTGTTTAATCACTGAAATTAGTGCCACGTTATGGATGGCAGAATACATTCGAATTTCAAAAAAAAAAAAAATTCGCCCATTCTATGGTGTTATTGCAGGATGATTAGGCATAAAATGAGCGGTAAAAAAACAATTGTATTATATTTTTTTATATAGGATTAATAACGATTAAAAACAACACACTCACACAAATAAATTAAAGGCATTGGATACGTATAAAGTGTGCAAAACACATTTTTCATTGTTAGGCCAAAAAACGACAACATTAAATGAAAATTATAACAATACTAGAAATCTGTAATTGACTTTCACGGCTTTTGATTAGTTCAGATAGTAATAAAATTATGGGACTACTGAGAAAGCATTTCCCATCAAACAAAGCCCACAACAGAAAAAGAGCGCCACATGATAACATCCAAATTACTTCCACTGCTGGACAAAAGCCTCCCCAAATAGGGGGGTTGTGCCACAATCGCCACGCTTGGCAGACGGGTTGGCGATTGCAGTCTGATGATCATAGTTGACAGAAAACCGTTGCTGCCCTTTCTGTGGTATATTTCTATGCCACCCACGGGATTGTATGGGGTGATGATATTCTTCGCCGTCACCACACAGTAAGTACACAAAAAGTAGATCATTATATTCGAATTAACAACCTCTTTCTTTTCAAGCCAGCCAGAAAATGGATCGTTATTTTTTGTAACTAAAATGGATAGCCATAAATGCCAATAAAGCCTACGGTTAGAACCAGTCGCCATTATTATAAATTAAGGCTAAACAATACCCACTAAGATCTTATCAAGCCTTAAACTGGCCAAATGACAATAATCTACAGAGTGTAATGGATAACCAAACGAAAACTTACGACGCATTTAGAAGACTATTGAATATATTTTTATTATTTTTCATTTGGTGATTTGTGGAATGCTCTGACATTATTAGTAAGTCAAGCAAAATCACAATTTCAGTTTCAGATATATCCAGTTTCTTTGGCTCAGGGCTCATCAGAGTTGTGTAAAACCAGCCAGCTATTCATAGTGTATAGATGCATTACAATCATTGCTCATCACTCATCCTCCGCCCAGACAGGAAGAGGAAAGGACGGAGGCCGTTTAGGGTCCTATTTTCCATTTTTCCTCTTCACGGGAGCGGGCGTGCACGTGCTACATAAGTTATTAAGATAATAAAAACAAATGCGAAACAGTATCTGGGGACTGCCGATAGAAGTGTAAACTATTTTTGACCCTGCTGATCTAAATAATCTACAATATAATAGTTATACATGTGGCTCATGGGAATTGTGACGTGACGATAACGCGAGGGCCATGATTTATTGTTCAACCAAAAAGTGCTCATAGTTTTCACACCGAAATGAAGTGTTATCGAGGATGGTAATAAATATTAGTAGTACTAATCAATTATGTGCGTTTGGCTATCCCTTACCTATAATATATTTACATCCAAGACCTGTTATCAACATGTCTCAAACCACATTTCGGCCTTCAAACTACCTTCAAACTGCCTCCAATTACCTTCAACTGGACAATGCTCGCTGCTCGCATTCTTCAAGCAAATGGTAATTATATGATAATCAGGTATTGCATCAAGCTTGTAAAATATGTCTATGCAATTGTTCGCATGTTTGCTTTGTACCAAGATACGAAACAACTCTATTAATGATTGTGGTTTGTGTCTCTACATTTTATGAGTAATCATTTTTAAATTTAAATAAATATCTTGGGACAAATAACACACAGCCACCTGATCCCAAACTATGACAACCAGAAAACTGATATGTTTCTATATATTATAACTAAATTACTTACTTATCGTATAGACAGTGGTTACCCTGGTGTCAGAGTTGTTTAAGCCACCCATTAGGACCCATTAACCCCTCTGACATGGCTTAGCGACTATTGCCTAATGGCCACAACCGGGACCGACAGCTTAGGCTCTAGACAGACGGACCGCATTTCAAGCAGTTCAAGTGCAGTTTGAATGCAGTTGACACGACTGCAATAGAACTGCAAAACCAAACGCGCTGTCCGATTGCAGTTCTATTACAGTCGGCGTGCAGTTGCAGCTGAAATGCGGTCCGTCTGTCTAGAGCCTTCACGTGCCCTTTGGCGGTCGTCCATCTATGGACTGACCGCGAGCCTTGTTACTTAACCTTGCCAATCACTTACGCACCGGTGAGAGCACCTGGCTATAAAAATTAGTAAATAAAAAAATACTGTTGCCTCATATCAAATTCGTAGTCGTTTAATAAATGTTACACTTAGTTATAAATTTTAGTGTTAGTTTTTTAACCCATGCATGTCAGAAATACTACTATATAGTTAAGTATACATATTTATTTCTAGTTACATATAGATATTCCCGCGGGTCGCGGGAAGCCGCTGGATGCGGGCAGCGCAGGACAAGCTATTGTGGAGATCCTTGGGGGATGCTTTTGTCCAGCAGTGGACGTCTTTCGGCTGATATGATGATGATGATGATGATGATGACATATAGTATAGATATTTAGGTACATACACGGATTGTTAAAACATTTATAACAATTATTTTATAATAGTAATGATATTTAGCTGTTTTTGTTTGTATTAAGTTATTGTCAAAGAGATAATGTTTAGGTTTAACTATCGAAATTATATATATATATAAAATATAGTTCAAACTATATTTTACTACATATTGTCTGATAGTATCTCGGCACTTGCTAGCTAAGTGGCAACTTTGATTAAATTATTGTCGTTTTTTTCTCGTCTGATGTTCGAGATCACGCAAGTTAGCGATCGCTCGTTATTTGATTGTTCTGATTTGCGGAAACGATATCGTGAGCTATATGATCATTTGAAATTAACAGTGACTCACAACATGAATGCGGATATGACTTTAAAGATGTGATATTCTTCTCCAGTACATCTACCACGACTCCATCTAGTTTACTTACTCTAATAAACTTGCCGTTTTTCAGTTCAGACATTTTAAGTTCATTGAAGTTTCCGCTAGGGGCGCTGCTAGTTAATGGCAAAACTGCAAGTATCATTGAGAAAATAAACTACATGAACTTGTGGTAGCCATGCTGTGCTAATTATAAACGCACGACGGGCCTGTTGGCGTGGTTGACAAATGCTTGCTTTTCACGCCGGAGGTCGTGGGTTCGATTCCCACCCAGGACAAATATTTATGAACATGTCTGTTTGTCCTGAGTCTGAGTGTAATTATCTATATAATTATGTATGTATGTATTATTATTATTATTAAGTATGTATTTACAAAAGAAAAGTATTATATGTAGTATATCAGTTATCTGGTGTCCATAGTACAAGCTCTGCTTAGTTTGGGATCAGATGGCCGTGTGTAAATAATGTCCCAGGATATTATTATTATTTATTGCTTAATTTTTATTCACATATTTTTCTATTGTTAACCCTGACGCAAAATAAGGGTGCTATGAATTTGTGTCTGTATGTGTGTGTGTGTCTGTCTGTGGCCTCGTATCTCTCAAACGGATGGACCATGGGTACAGTAACTACTTATGTATGTAGCTGCAGTCCCACTTACTCATAATCATGTTAAGAATACTATTTCACCCGCAGACACATTTTGCGGGTGGCAAGCGTAGGTTAAATCTCACCTGCTCACCAGCTTGTGGTTTGACATGACTGCCCAACTTACAGCTTATGGTAAACAATACCTAATAAGTTATTTGTATAAGGTGTTACATATACTGTGGAGAAGTAACGTGAAGAACCGTCGAAAGCGATAGTTACTTTTTAGTGTTAAATGCGATAGCAGTTGAAATCCATCGACTCCGCCAAGAAAATAGTAAGTCTCATCAGCACCCATCACTCGATATCGACGGCCACAATTAGTGCTGTCCTATCGATAATTACGATCACCAGTTATCGATACTTGTTTACGAGGGCACGATGGCCAGTACCGGTTCTAGGTAGAGCGAAAAGACGCGGTATAGTTTGGCAAAGTCATTCGTGAAACTTTTATCATGTATTCATGTAACGGCAAAATTACTATTTATTGCGATATAACTGATTTTATTTATTTACGTGTTTCTTGTTTTTATTTAATGTCTGTGCTCACTAACTTCGTTGTAAGTTGTTACTAACAATCTTGTTAAATCTTGGTCACTCGAATAAAGAAAAATTCTATTCTATTCTAATCTATTCTATAACTGATGTCCATTTTGTACGTGATAGAAAAGTTCGCAAATTCACATCAATATAGACCGCTTAATTTAAAATGTATTTTCATATCTAGGGCATTATATGATTGCAAAAGTTAATTTTCATTTTGTTTACAATTCACGATTCTGTTAAATTGTACACTGGTTTCAACACCTTTTGAGAGTTTTCCGTTCCCACTATTTGAATTACGTTAGAATAATGGTAAGTTTTTCTTTTGAAAGTTAGTAATCTTTCACCCATCATTAATTAAAGAAGTAGTTTATTAATATAAATGTACGTATGTTATCATGGGTTAGCATGGGCAGGCTCCCTACAAGATGGACCGATGATCATGTGCGCGCGCTCGAAACCGCTGGATGCCGATAGCGCAAGACTGGCAATTATGGAAATCTTTGGGGAGGCCTTTGTCCAGCAGTGGACGACTTTCAACTGATATGATGATGATATCTTTTGTATGTATATTCAGGTTTTAGTTTGTGGACCGATTTTTATGTATCGTTTGAATGCTTTCGTGTATTTTATTTCATACCGGTCGTTGTAAAAATAGGTCTGTTGTTTGTTCTAATAGTACATACAAGCAATTTTAGAACTTTTGTTAAATTTCTAATCTCTTTAAACTTGTTAAAACACGCAAAATCAATGCTCTTATTGGTTAGTTTGATGTTTTTTTTAATGTGATAGCAAGGTAGATGAACAAGTGGGTCACCTGATGGCAAATGATCACCGCCGCCCATGGACACTCGCAAGATCAGAGGAGCCGCAAGTACGTTGCAACAACGTGTGCAACTGATGTCGAATTCTTTAATTTTTTCAAGATTAAGATTTCAAGAAGATAGACGTAGAACAGGTATTGCTTCAAACCATTTAATAATGTTTGCTATTATGGCCGGCCTCAAATTTTATTAGCACTTGAATAGGTAGGAAAGTCACCTAAATCCGGCTCTGTAGATGACTCCGCTCTTGTCTGTGGTGGCTTGTCTATGGTATTAATTGGAGGTGTAGATCGGTATTTACTGGTTAAGATATGGTGGGTGCATTATCTTTGCGTGTAGTGTAATCATTGTGGTTCATGTTAAGTGGTAAAGTGCGTAAGCGGGTCCTTGTTGGGCTAATTTCGAAAGCATGTTTGAAATGGTCATGTTTATACTGTTATTTCCCTCGAATACTAGTGGATACCTTAATAGAAGACTTTGACGGTGAAATGTCAATATCTACTATTAAAACATATACAGAAATTAATTTCTCAAACTTTTCGCGGTAACAGACCACTTTCAGAATTTAAACAATCCCACGAACCCATGTCAAAAAATATTATTGCAGAAGAAAACAAGTAATATAATATACTAGCTGTGCCCGCGACTTCGTCCACGTGTTAATTAGTTTATTTCATTTTTTAGTAAAATAAAAGACTTTTTCTAAAATAAAAGCAGTCTAAGTTACTCCTTATTACATCAGCTACCTGCCAATAAAGGTCCCGTCAAAATCGGTCCAGCCATTTCAGAGATTAGCCGGAACAAACAGACAGACAGACAGACAAAAAATGTAAAAAATGTTATTTTGGTGTATGTACCGTATATATATTCATATTTATGTAGTAAAAACTGGCTATTTCAATATTACAAACAGACACTCCAACTTTATTTATTTGTATGTATGTATAGATTAAAAAAAACACTATTATTGGTATTTTGGTTATCTTTATATTTTCCTTATATGATGGTCACGGGTCACCATCGCTATTACAATTTAAGGCAAATTATTACCGTTTGGTTTACCCGACGTTTCGGCATGAATGACACAAACCGTTACCTGATTTTCCAAGTTAGTGGCTTTGATGGGATATGATGTGTTTAGTACTCAAATTAACTAATAAATATGATAAGAGTTAACTTCTAAATCTAACCAAAATCTAACTTTGGACCCCTGATACCTATACTTCGGAGCCCTAAGGGGTCCGTGGACCTTATTTTAAGGAACCCTGGTTTAAGGCATTAGCTAGGCTGAATGTGGATAATTGGCAACATTAATTTAAAATTTTTGCTATACAAGCTTGTGCAATATATTCGCACGACTTTTGATGATTTGAGATTGTTTTTTTAAAGAAATGAATCCGACTACAATTTGGCTAACAAGTAGGTTGTTTTATTGCAAATTTTAGCCGAGACATTTAGTTTTTATTTTTACCAAAAGTACAAATCTATTACACAACTTTTCTAATGCTTACATTTTGAATTAAAGTTGCCAATTTTTGGTACATAAAGAACGCGTGTATTAATTATGTATTCATGTGTTGTACATACTACTTTTTGAATTGGTTATTATGTAATGACAATTAGATTAGTTTGGTGATGTAAAAGATAGAATCACCGGCGTTAAAGACTAATCAATATGCCTAGTATTAATTATGTATTCATGTGTTGTACATACTACTTTTTGAATAATAAACAAATTATTATTATATTATATATTACCTGTTTTCGCGTTCCGTTTGGTTTTCTAACCGACTTTAAAATAAAGAGGCTACCTCCTTTTTTAATTGTGAACTTGATTGTGTAAAAACATTTATTGAGAAATGGTAAAAAAGAATAATTTAAATCGATACTATGTTTCTGACAGTAATGTCCCGTTCTCTTCTTGTCTATGTTATTACATTCTACTATAAACCCATCCGTAGTTTAAGTGTAGGAACTAGGCATAGACAAGGGAATAAACTGGCACGCCGTGGTACTATAATGCTGTAGTAAAAGGACTGAATCATATTTATCGACCCTTTCTAGAACGATTCATCTCGTCTGTATTCAATTTTCGCAATAAATTATATCGCAACAAAATGTTTGTAGTTGGCGACATAAATTCTAACAAATCATTGCTTCATTTCCTACTTTCGTTTATCACATGACGACTCAGGGAACGGTGACGTGGATGCTCACTATGGGCCTCATAAGAATTCACTCAAAGAGCAATGGAAAGGGCTATCTATGATCGGAGCATTCTTGCGAGTTTGAATCGAATTCGAAAATTTATCGATTTCGGCAGGCAAACCAAAGAAAACAAAATAAACCGAAGAATTGCCAAACCGAAGTGGCAGCAAGGTAGGCATATAGCTGGTAGAACCGACGCCTCGACGGCCGTGGTGGCAGAAAGATTCTATAGTGACGACCACGAACCGGAAGACGCAGTGTGGCGAGGGCAGTCCCCCAACAAAATAGACTAGGCGGTGGACCGGCAATTGCGATATTCTTTGTGGAAGGCCTCTGACCAGCTGTGGACGTCTTACAGCTGATATGATAATAATTATAATAATCCAAGAGAAAATTTTGTTTTTATACCAGTAAGCTGGTAAACAGCAGATTATTTGTGTTTCCGTACAAATATAGTTATGAATATGTTAATATCAGGAACCATCATACTGTCAAACTCAGCTATCCCAATGATGCGTCAAAGAGTTATCTTATCAAATATTATATTTTCCGCAAATTTTACTTTTATTCCAACTTTCGCTGTTTTTTGCCTATTTGGAAACGTACGCTTATACGGGCGAGATTGGCGTAAAACAAAAGCATTACGCATACACACAACACTAATTAAGTTCTTAGTTCTAATGCTGCGTTCCATATCCTCTATATCTCGTATTATTTGCATAAAGAAACTAGTTTCTCCGTCATTAGGTGTTGGACTCGGTTAATCGTTTATCCGGGATATTATTACGGTGGATGGATATCCGATTGCACTGCTTGACCTTCCTTTCGGATATCGATTAATCAAAGTCGTATAGAACACATTGCCTTCTGGAACCTGCAAGTATTCGTACCTGTACCTGCAACAATACAATAGAAGTTTTTAAATTGGTCGTTCAACATCAACAACCATCTCAATCGGTCATATAATATATCTAATATTTAATTGTTTTTTTTTAATACAACCCCCGCATTAGGGATATTAATCCCTGTGTCGCGGGGTACTTCACAAACATATAATAGACGGACACAAATTTCCTCATTTTTTTATTTAGCTTTTGTTTATATTTTCCTTAAATTATAAAATATTGTAATTAGTTGTTTAACCAATGGAAGAAATGGCACCTGCCAAGATACTGTTTTGCAGTTTGGCAGACGTATAATTTTATTTTTTAATAAATTAATGAATAGTCATGGCGGAAGTAACGAATCGCGACCCGCTAAAGAACGGTTCGGTCCTCATGTCGATTCAAGGGAGCGGATTGAAATGTTAAGTGCCCACTCCCCATCCTTGCTTCATTGGGGGAGGGGGCAGTCACTCTTTTTAGTAGCTTTTATCGTGTCCCTTCTCCTCCTTCGATCTTCTTGGTGTCGGGCGGTCTAGACAAAACGAGAGTATAATCTGTGAACTTTGGAACTATCTAGCAATCACGGTACATGAGAAAACAGCCTGATAACAGACGGGCAGACATACAGAGGAGTCTTAGTAATAGGGTTCCGTTTTACCCCTTGAGTACGGAACCCTAAAAATAGGCAATTTTTACAAATATGTAAATAAGTTTTATTACACTTGCTATGTGAATCTTCAATACAATACAACAATAAAATTCCCGATAGATGGAAGCACATCCTGAACATTGTTTTACTCTCACAGGAAATTGCGGCAGCGACTTTTTCTCTCGACGAAACGCTAATGTTTAGTAAAATAGTTTTATTCTACCCGCCATTACCGGCCACTATTAAAATGAAAGCTGCGATTAAGGAAGACAATTTATGTTTAGATAAATGACAAGTTAAACTCTATTTCGGATTATTGGAGGTTGACCTTCGAACGGGCGGAGAAATTTAGGGATCCTTGAATGAAAATTTGACGGCACGTGTGGTGCAACGGTTAAGACTATAAAGACAATAAGTCTGTTTTTTTATCAACTTTTTTCTAGTGATGACAAATCAAACAACTCTCTGAAACAGTTGTGTACCTTTGGACGTTTTACCCACTGGACATCTTCTTTATTGTAATTTTCTTTCTCGGTATTCCTTTTTTATTCTCTTTTACGTATATAACTTAATTGTAATGTTTCATGTTTTAGATGTAATGTGTAGTAGTGTACTTGTACGCTGGCGGGTGGTGCAGAGATTTAGGTTTGATTTAAATATTGCACCCCAAAAAGCCTTATTATTTTATTGTGAATATTTTATTGTTTATATTTATTGTAAATATTTATTGTATATATATATATATATTTAGTATGCCGTACAGTTCTGATGATGAGTCATTTCACTCTGCTATATCATCTGATGACAATAGCTTTCGTTCGATCGGGGACACGCTTGGTGAATTTTTAAACGATAAGTTTGCTGCAGGTCATAGGTATTCACTGAATGTCTGTCATCTGAATGCCCAAAGCATCCCTAGTCATTATAGCGATCTACTTGAAGCGTTTTCGACATGTAATGTACATGCCATCCTGATTTCCGAGAGCTGGCTCAAACCTCACCTTGTTTCTATCTTGTATCCTCTTCCTGGTTATATTCTTATTCGTAATGACCGAATAGGTAAAGGTGGTGGTGGTGTTGCCATTTATTTGAGATCCGACCTCCCATATAAGATTGTCGCTATTTCTTCATGTAATTCTGCCACTGCCGAGTTTCTTTTTCTTGAGGTTTCTGTCAAAATGTCCAAAACCATTATTGGTGTCGTATACAATCCACCCAATGTTGATTATTTCACTGATTTAGAATTGGTTTTAGAATCTTTGGGTTCGGAGTATGTTCACCACATCATCATGGGAGATTTCAATACCAACCTCCTTGTACCAAACTCTCCCCGTTCCCGTAAACTCATACACATAGTCGAGTCAAGTAGCTTACATGTCTTGCCATTGCAAGCCACTCACCACAATGCCTCGGGTAATGATACTTGGCTCGACCTAATCCTTACCTCAAATCCATCTTTAGTCTCCTCTTATGGGCAACATGATGCTCCCGGATTTTCCCATCATGACCTAATTTTCCTATCCTACATCCTTAAGCCACCCAAACCTAAACCTCAAGTTCTGCATTTGCGTTCTTTTGTTCGGATGAATGTCGAAAACCTGTGTAAGGATGCTTCTGAGGTAAACTGGGAAATTCTGTATAAATCCGAGTCGATAGACGAAAAGGTACTATTTTTCAGACAAGCGGTAACTAAGTTATACGACATTCATGCACCTGTTAAAAAAGTTACTGTGAGGCATCCACCAGCACCATGGATGACGCAAGGGATTTTGATGGCGATGAAACGTAGGGATCGCGCCTTTCGTAAATTTAAACGTAACCGTTCCGACGAAAACTGGAACAATTACAAAGTTGCTAGGAATAAGTGTAATCAGATGGTACGCAATGCTAAACGCCGTCATATTCAAGACAACATTTCATCTTCTTCTCCTGCCGGTATCTGGAAGTTCCTTGGGACTGTTGGTATCGGCAAATCGCGTAACTTAGACCTTCCCACCTCAATTGGACTAGATGATCTTAATCATTTTTTCTCTACGACTTCTCCTATGGATCATCAGACCAAGGCTCAGACTATCACATTTTTAAATGGACTAACGCGTCCTAACATTAATGCTTTTCACTTTTCCCCAGTCGATTCGAATGAGATTAAAACGATTATCCTGTCCATCAAATCCAATGCAGTTGGCTGCGATGAAATTAGCCGACGCATGATATTACCAATCCTTGACCAACTGTTGCCTGCAATCTCCCACATTATAAATTTTTCCCTTGATTCCGGACTTTTCCCTTCCATATGGCGAAACGCTCACGTTCGTCCACTTCCCAAGATTTCAAATCCCACACTTCCTAGTCATTATCGTCCTATCTCCATCCTTCCTTTCCTGTCTAAAGTGCTCGAGTCCTGTGACTACAAACAGCTGTCCCATTTTGTGCTATCCAATGAGCTGATAAGCCCCTTACAATCCGGATTCCGACCAGGGCACAGTACCACCACGGCGCTCCTTAAAGTGACTGGCGATATTAGAACCGGTATGGAGGCGACCAGCCTCACTGTGCTGGTGTTGATCGACTTTTCAAATGCTTTTAATACCGTCAGTCACGATATCCTTTTAACCATCCTCTCCCATCTTATGATCTCAGATGAAGCGCTGGAATGGTTTTCATCTTATCTTCGAGGGCGCCAGCAGTCAGTTTTCCATGGCAAAGCGTCGTCAAATTGGTGCAACTTAGAAACTGGTGTCCCTCAAGGCGGTATTCTCTCACCTCTTTTGTTTTCAGTATTTATAAACCTCTTAACTCAGGATCTTCAGAGTGTGTATCATCTATATGCTGACGACCTGCAACTGTACACCCAGGCGAGTGTTGATAGTTTATCAGAGGCAATTGATAAAATAAATCGAGACTTACAATTTTTAAAAATCTCGTCAGATAAGTTTGGGTTAACCGTCAATCCGTCAAAGTGCCAAGCAATCATAGTGGGTAGCTCAAGAATGATGTGCAAGGTAGATGTTGGCACTTTGCCCCCTATTATATTTGACAACTATCACATACCCATTAGCCAAAAAGTCAAGGATCTGGGATTGGTAATTGACAGCAATCTAAACTGGCAAAGCCATATTTCTGGCATCAGTCAGAGAATCACTGGAATGTTAAGGGCATTTTATAGACTTAAAAATTTCCTTCCATCCAGAACAAAAGAAATGCTTGTGCAGACTCTAATTTTTCCCATTGTCGACTATGGTGATGTGTGCTACTTTGACCTGAATGCAGATCTTCTTAACAAACTTGACCGACTTCTAAATAACTGCATTCGATTCGTTTTCAATCTACGTAAGTATGATCATGTGTCTGCTTACCGCACCCAGTTAAACTGGTTGCCTATTCGCCAGCGAAGAAATTTAAGAGCGCTCACCACACTTTTCTCCATACTGGACTCTCCTACTGTTCCTTCTTACTTAACGCCTCACTTTCAATATCTTTTTGCTACTCATAGTAAAACTCTCCGCTCTAGTCATAATCGTCTTTTACGATGTCCACCACATAGCTCTGACTTTATTCATTCCTCTTTCTTTGTCCAATCTATCCTTCTTTGGAATGAGCTTCCGGTTGGAATCAGGATGGCTAAGACTCGCTATGCGTTTAAAAAGAAAGTACGTGAGCATATTTGCAAGAAGCTTCACGCAGAAACGTCTCATCAATAATTTTATTTATTATAGTATATTATGTTATAGTATAGTATTCATTAGATTAAAGCATATGGTATTTATTGTATAGTATGTATTGTATATATTTATAGAATATGTATAGTGTTCGTCATTATTGTTATTTATAATTATAGTAAGTAAATACATTTTTTTTTTATACCTAAGTGCACCTGCCATGATCTCTCTGCACTACCCTAAGGTTGACTGTTAGAAAATGCCTTTGGCATTAAGTCCGCCTATGTACATTTCAATAGTACTAAAGTATAAATAAATAAATAAATAAATTCCCATAAACTGGTTTTCTTTGATTTCATCAGGTTTGTGCCTCGTTGGTCTAGCAGTAGCGTGTACATCCGTTGATAATTAAGTCATGGGGTCAAATCCCGGGTCGCACCAAAAAGTGATTTACAGATGTTATTGTAAATAAAAAATCTTAGTATCAGCTCGCAGTTTGGGAGTTGGTGGTATTTACACCCACATGCCTCCGAGAGCACTTAAACCGTTTGTTATAAACCTGAGCTCTTTCCGGTCGTGTACTAGTCATCCCATCCGATCATGAGTGTAATAGAATAGAAAGTGACACTATGTTTATTGTTATAAGTGACATTATGCTTGTGCAGTATAATATGTACGGCGCAGATGACTAGTCTCCATTAAGACTAACTGCCATGGTCGAAATTGGCCAGGAGGACATTATTATAATAAGTTACCTCATCAGCATCATGTCAGCCAAAGTACATCCACTGCTGGACAAAAGCCTCCCCAAAGAAGGGGGGGATATGTCATAATCGCCACGCTTGGCAGACGGGTTGTCGATCACAGTTTGATGGTCATAGTTCACAGCATGCGCTATCTACGCCCCCCACGGGATGAGATGGGGTAATGATATTCTATGCCGTCACCACACCTTAGTATAAAAGTAGTAATAAGTTACTCTACTTATTATATTACACCTTGTACAACCAAGACAATAATTAAATACGAAATCAGTCTACAGATCTTACAATAAGGCCGGATCTACATTTACCGGTGTTGCATATTCCAACGGCGTGTAAGGCATGGTTTACATCCTTCCTCTCAACGTAACTTCCTTAAAATAAATCGGCAACGTGTGGGAAAAAAAGATATTTCGAAAGGTTTTAAATGTTAGCAATAATGATTATAATCTTTTGTTTTAAGGATATGAAAGGTGGCTAATGACTATAAGTATGTCGCGATACCTCCGGAGTTTGTTTCGCTGGGTCTTCTCAGTATGGGCGCATTGGATCCGGTGGCAGCATTAAAGACTGTCGTTATAAACACAAGGTCCGCCATAATAAATAGCGCAAGACCAGTAATTGTGGAGATCTTTGGGAGGCCTTTGTCCAGCGGTGGGCATCTTTCGGCTGATATCATGATGATGATGATGAAGTAAGTTGTCTGGTTGTAAGGCTCAGCGATGTTTGGATTCAGATTGCAGTGAATTACTTGTCCTAAGATATTTATTTATCCGCTTTTGGTTTCTTCGACAATATCGATACGATGTATAAATAAGTACCTAGACACCTTGGGATCTAATTATAGATATTCGATAAAACGTAGCACCTTTCTATTCCCGTTTTGACACCACAATAACTATCTACCGCAAAGAAAGCTCCACTTTAATTCGATCAGCTATTATGCGCGGAAGCAAAGCAGGTACAACACACCTAATTGTAGAGGCTTGCGAACCTGTACTAAGTCAAGTGCAAAGTGGACACCGCAAATGTGTCGGATATTACGACCTGAGAGCGGTGAACTTGGCTGACCATTAGAAAATCTAATCTTACGCCGCTTCTGTGTGGGTCGCCGTGTACGGCAATGCGAAAATTTTGAGTGTTTTAATTTATTTTATACTAACATTGTACATCCATTTTGTAATTGTATCTAAACTTTATCTTAATCGCATAACTTTAAATGATGGAACTATTGAAATGAATAATAAAACTAATATCCTATTAGACACGGCCGTTCGGACATTATTCATTCACGACCATCTGATCCCAAACTAAGCAGAGCTTGCACTATGGAAACCAGATAAGTGATGATTCTACTTTTTCTTGGTAAATACATAATTTTATAGATAATTACACCCAGGACGATAAACAGACATGTTCATGAACACAAATACTATCTGTCCTGGGTGGGAATTGAAGCCACGACCTGCAGCGTTAAAAGCAATTATCTAAGGACTACGCCAATCAAATTATCAAGACAATAAGTTTATTCAAAAGAAATTCAACAAAATAAAATAAAATTCAAATATAAATTTATTTCAAGATACAACTCTAGTCGCCATTATATCCTCATTTACCTCCTCCTACTTGTTTTACGCATAATTGATTTTGTGGATACACCAATATTTGTAAAAATTAAAGTGTCTTGTAATTATATCAACAAGTCTAGTAATACTTTTCTTCGTTTTCTTCTTGTCATTCAAATTAACTGCAAAATTGATCAAATTGAAATCGGCATTGTTTTTGAGGAAGTAAATAAGAGAAATCGGAACGTCAATTATATTTTTTTAAGACCCGTTTTTGACCGACAGTTTGTTTGAGACCCGCTGGACGATTACATTTATTGGAACGAAGTTCCTTATCGCGCGTTGTGAAAGGGGGCTAGACGGAAAAAAATCTTACGAAAAGCTGTCACGACACTTTTTGCAGCTGTACGGCGTGCTCATGTTTCTCTGTCTGTCTCTCTCTCTCTCTCTCTCTTATAGAAAGCAAGCCAGATATTTTCATTTCTATTTCGCATTGAAGAGTGTGGGGTCTCGACGATTATTTTTGTTGAGTGTATACAGGTTTTTGGAACGACGTTCCTTATCGCGCGTTGTGAAAGGGGGCTAGACGGAAAAAAATCTCACGAAAAGTTGTCACGACACTTTTTGCAGCTGTGCGGCGTGCGCATTTTTCTATGTCTGTCTCTTTCTCTCTCTCTCTCTCTCTCTCTCTTATAGAAAACAAGCCAGATATTTTCATTTCTATTTCGCATTGAACAGTGTGGTGTCGCGACGATTATTTTTGTTGAGTGTATACAGGTTTTTAATACATATTAATTAATAAGAAATAACTTCGTTCTATCCGGGTGTCCCTTGATACCTCTCAAGTTATTTTTTATTTTATTTTTATTGAGAATCCATCGCAACTTTCGCACACCGTACAGTGACTCGGTCGCACCTGAGCCGGCCCCGCCTGCTGCCCAACTAACACTTACTCTGATTGAAACCATTAAAGTGGCGGAGGTGAAAAGTAAACACGATGGTTACCGCTTTCCACTGCACCAGATACACCAGATAACTGCCTGGTACAGAAATTACAATTTTACTATAATGCATATGCTGACTTAAGGGGCATTAAATAATAATATAATAATATCTAGGGACAGTGTCACACAAATCTTCCTAGCCCCAAACCAAGCAAAGCGTGTACTATGGGTACCAGGCGACGATATACATACTTATATAGATAGATAAATACTTATATACATAGAAAACATCCATGACTCCGTAACAAATATTCGTGCTCATCACCCAAATATTTGCACTTACCGGGATTCGAACCCAGGACCACCAGCTTCGTAGGCAGGAGCACTACCAACTAGGCTACGGTGACCGTCAATAGGCCGACTATTAACAAAACATATTTATGGTTTTGTGCCAAAATAATGTCCTTCTAGCGGAATTACAGTCACAGCGGCCAGTCTCAATGGAGACTAGCCAATTGCGCAGGACATATTATAGTGCACAAGTGTGTGCGCAAACTCAGGGGCACTTTCTATTCCATCACTCTCATGATCCGATGGGACGATTAGCGACACGACTGGAAAGAGGCCAGGTACAGGAGCGACGGCTTTACGTGCTCTCTATGGCACAGGTGCATAATAACGCCAACTCCCAGACTTCAGGCTGTAACTTAGAAATTTTTCTTTTTGCAGAATTATCCCAAAGTCACTATTGGCTCGATCCGGGATTTGAACCCAAGACCTCGTTATCTGCAAGTGAACACGCTAACGAGGCAGTTAAAGTCAACAATATTGATTAAAAATGTAAACAAAAGAAAAGTGCAATGGATTGAATATTTTTATAAGTTTAGATTTTTAAATAAACTTTAGGGTTGACTTATAATTTGCTATAAATCAACCTACTACTGGCAGATTGTAGTTTATTCATAAGTTTAAAAAGAAAACTAAAATGATCAAAATTCGTGCAAATTTATTGCACAATTTTTCTATACAAAACAAATGTCCAAATATTTTTGGAAATTAAGCTAAAATAGTGAGCGCATTTTTGGATGCCAATATATACATATAGATAAATACAATTATTTCATATAACTTTGCTCTTCGTTTTTATCCGCGTTAAACTTTATAAATTATAGCCTATGTGTTATTCGGATATATTAGCTATATTACTACAAAGTTTCATCAAAATCCGTTCGGTAGTTTTTGCGAGAAGAAGTAACAATCATCCAGAAGTAACAATAACGCACAAACTTTCGCATTTATAATATTGTCTTGGTAGGGGTGTACCTGCGTACTCTGCCCAGCACACTCTCGCTGAGTGCCCGGCCTGGGAGGCCGAAAGGCGAGTCTTGGTCGCAGAGATCGGACGGGATCTGCCCCCGCCGGCAATTGTAGGGGCGATGCTGGTGGGTAACCCCCCCAAATGGGACGCCGTGGTCTCCTTTTGTAAGGCAGTCATGCTCCAAAAGGAGGCCGCCGAGCGGGAGCGGGAGAGAGTCGATCCTGCTCGCAGACGGAGGTGGCGTCGGGGCGGCGCCGCGGCGGCGGTAGCCGGTAGCCCAACTCCCCCTCGGGGCTGCGGCGGCAGTCAGAGAAGTGTCCTCTACTGCCGCCACGTGCAAGCAGCTCTGGGAAGACAGCGTACTGTTTGTGGCGCAGTCGCTGTGCCGTACTGGCAGGAGCCGGCAATAGGGGAGGGCAATTCTGAGCCCTCCCAGGGTTGTGTCCCGACCATCTGGGACATGGCGCAAAAAGGGGGGTACCGGTGCAGCATACCCGCGTTCTCGGGGCTCCCCCCATAAGGCGCCAAGAGAAGTCCACGGCAGGTAGGTTTAGTCGGTGCGAGTCCGACATACCCACCCGTAGACACTTTTTGCGGGTGGCATGAGTAGGCATTCCCCCTGCCATAACAAAAAAAAAACGGGTGTACCTGCGTACAGCACTTCGACCCTTCAGGATCTTTTGTACTAAAAGTAGGTAAGGTTTTGTATTAAATAAGACCTGAAAACGCGTAAGCAACACAGCTATGCAACGAATTCCGGTATAGAAATACATAGCAACTTGTACTACTTTGTTGACTAGAGCAGTCAGTTCAAGCTGACTTTGTACTAATGATGATTGGCTAGGATCACTCTACACGCAGCAAATTTCTATACTTGCTAGACCAATTTAGCCTACCCTCGCCTTGTCGAGTGAAGGTGTGTAAGACTCCTAGCCTAAAACACCACGTTCAAAAAAATATCCTAAATTTTTGGATAATATGTAATCACAAATAATTACAAAACCAGATTTAATTTTATCACATTTAAGAGAGGTAGGGCACAGTGCTCATTAGCTCAAAGAGCAGCCCGACTGGGCAAGTACCTCCACCTTACAGAAGACATGAGTAAGGTAACCAGAGCTCATCGGGGTGGGGGGAAGGGTCGGGGACACTTGTTTGCTGGATCTTTTGAAGGCCGGCAACGCACCCGCGACGCCTCTGGTGTTGCGAGTGTACATGGGCGGCGGTGAACACTTAATTCAATAAAAAAAATATTTCAATAACTCATTAGAATGAGTAAGCGTGACAGCTATGCAACAAATTCTGGTACAGAAAGTACATCGCAACTTGTACTACTTTGTTGACTGGAGCATAAGTCAGTTCAAGCTGACTTTATTCTAATGATGATTAGCTAGGATCACTCTTCATGCTGCAAAGTGGCTTAGATGTTTAAAGCTTTAAACGTAGCACGTTAACTACTATGGTTACTAACTGCCAAAGAATTAGCGACTGCAGTAAATAGTTAGGCCGTACTGAGTAATAGCTCTTGATTGCCGCGTTGTTGTAGCGGTAGTGTGTTCAAATGAAATGAGGTCCTGGGTTCTTAACCTGGGTCGAGCCAAAAAGTGATTTTTTATACATACATAAATACATAGACTCACGGCTGTCCCTTTGAGAAACAACCGTCAGTCTATATATTTATATATTACGAATAAAAAATCAATCATCATTAGTATAAAGTCAGCTTACACCGACTTATGCTCCAGTCAACAAAGTAATACAAGTTGCTACGTACTTTCTGTACCAGAATTTTTTGCATAGCTATCTCGCTTACATATTCTAATGTCTTATATAACTATTTTAGTACAAAAGATCCTGAAGGGTCGAAGTGCTGTACGCAAGTACACCCCTACCAAGACAATATTATGAATGCGAAAGTTTGATGTTTGATACTCTTTCACGCAAAAACTACCGGACAGATTTTGATGAAACTTTGTGGTAATATAGCTTATATATCCGATTTACACATTGGCTATAATTTATGAAGTTTAACGCGGGTAAAACCGCGGGGCACTAGTACTGTATAATTCTTATACTGGTCCCTATAAAAACGTAGCTTATCTGCTATCAGTTGTTCGCGACAGACAAAGCGACGTGCAGATATTACCGAAGGGCTGGCAGGGAGTGGGCGGGAGGCAAGTTATAGCTAGTCTACCATACCGTTATCTTGCAGTATAGAGCTATACATATATAGTCTTAGTAAATAGTAAGTCTGCTCTAAAGCTGCATTAGAAATAGACAATAATTTATGTTCATTTAGTTACACTCAATTTCATTCGAGGCACCGTTGGAGTTCCTCCAAGGCTCTTATGGGAGGTGATTTTTTAAAGTTATATTTTTATTTATCCCCTCACTAGGCGTGCCCGCGGTTTGACCCGCGTTAAACTTTATAAATTATCACAGCTCCTCCCCCGTAGCGTGATAATATGTTCACCCGACCTCTTAGTAATATTCATGCAAAATTTTAAGTAAATCCATGCTGTACTTTTCGAGTTTAGCCCGGACATACATATAGACAATTTACAAAAATTCTAAAAACTATAATTTTGGCTTCGATATCGATTGTAGATCACGCCCCAAGTATCCTTTTAAAAAAATATTCAATGTTTAGTTTTGACTTTCCTACGATTTTATTATATGTATAGATACTGAAAAGTCGGTACAATTTTTTTTCATTTCGGTAGTCGTTCTATGCACAAGCGCTTAGTGGAGTGATTGATTTTTAATTGTCAATTGTCTATTCTCGCATAATGACATGTCGGTACAATTGTGTGATTTCGTTAGTCGTTCTGTGCACAAGTGCTTAGGGTAAGTGTTTGTTTTTCAGGTATAATTTATTTATTCTTTCATTAGATACAATTTTAGTTCCTTATTGAAGTAGGTATTAACAATAACTGTACTACAATTCACCAGTGAGATAATGGGAATAGCTGAGCCATAAGTAATATCAGTTACAAAGAATATAAACAGTTAATTTCTATTGCATTGCATCAAAATTGTTAGAGACTTAAGATTCTTCTTTCAGATATCATGCTTGCGCCATTTTTTACATAACCCAAACGTTAGTGGATTTTTTTTTTTTTTTATATCTGAGTGCGACAAACGAGCAAGTGGGTCACCTGATGGTAAGTGATCACCGCCGCCCATAGACACTCGCGACACCAGAGGAGTCGCGAGTGCGTTGCCGGCCTTTTAGAGTCAGCAAACAAGTGTTGTTGACCCTCCCCCCCACCCCAATGAGCTCTGGCGACCTTACTCACACTCGGAAACACAACATTAAAATTATTAATGTTTTTATTAAGGAATGTCTTCTGTAAGGTATGCCATAATCGCCACCATTGACAGACTGGTTGGTGTTGTTGGTGATCGCAGTATAGTGATCATAGTACACAGCTGCTGCTCGTTCTCTGATAGAAATAACCTGGGGTGGCCTTCTACAACCCCCGCGAGTTTAGTTGGGTGATATACTATGCGTCAGCCACCCATTTTACATTATATTACTTAAATGTTTAATTGCAAAACGACAATGTCACATTGTTGTGTTCAATTAAGTGTATTTTATTATTCTCGTAGAGAAAATAATTTTAAATATTAAACTAAATCATTTCCTTTCAAATAAGCTGATAGCAGATGTCAAATTAAGTAGAAGTAAATTTTTTTATTATTAATTTTGTTATGTATTTCTAAGCCCCGTTTCGGTGCATCCTCAAGACCTTAAAACTTTAAGTCAATTTCTTTTTAGTCTCTGACTGACTCTTATAGTTTATATTATGCTATTTTCCTTTTTGGACTTTTATATTATTTTTTATTTTAGTTTATTAGGTTCACCAACAACAAGTTTATACAAGCTCATTTTAAACATAATTATGTAAGTAACAATTGCAGTATAACTTATTACTTATAGGTAAACTCCACATGTACAAAACAATGGCACAGTTAAACATAACTACTATCTTAGATCTACTTAACTAATATTAACTTACTTAAAACAACGCGCTTAAAAGTATACCCTGTCATGGTCTATTTAAAATCCCGTTTCAACTAATATTTTCTTATCATATGATTGTTTCACAACCATCTCTATAATCCCATATCATGCTTATCTCCAACCTTGCTCAAAACGTGAATACCTTGTTCAAAATGTCCGATTCAACCCAATCTCATACATTGTATATAACCTTTGCATCCCGACTACCGCTGACCTGCAACATGCCGTATAAATCCCATTGTTTCCACCAGATAAATACAATTTAATATGTAGGCTATAGTTTATTATGTGGGTCGTACATTGTCTGGACTTTCAGCCTTTCACACTTATTTTATTTATGTGGGGGTGCGGTTGAGTCAGGACTCAATATAATAATATGCAAAGGTAGCTTTAACTCTGGGTCTTTTATTGGCCGTGATCGCTATATAGAAGGAAAATGCATGAAGTACGCAGATGCTCTCACCAGTCCTTAACAGATCGACGAGGTTAATAACTAGGCTCGCGGTCAGTCCATAGATGGGTGACCGCCAAAGTGGTTTTCTGAGCGTCTCCGTGCTTCGGAGTGCACGATAAGCTGTCGGTCCCGGTAGTAGCCATTCTTGAACAAGCCTGACACCTGGGTAACCACTGCCATACGATAAGTAAGTAAGTAAGTCATCATCATCATCAGCCTGATATTTTATTAACATATAGACTAACTATGTGTTATTCTAACCGGATGACGCAGCGTGGGCAGGCCCCTTACAAGATGGACCGATGATATTGTGCGGGTCGCTGGAATTCGCTGGATGCGGATACCGTCAATTGTGGAGATCTTTGGGGGAGGCCTTTGTCCAGCAGCTTTCGGCTGACATGATGATGATGTGTTATTCGGATATACCCACCCAGGGCAGATATTTTTGTGCATGAAAATGTCTGTTCGTCCTCAGTCTGGGTGTATATATCTATATAAGTATGTATTTACAAAAGTATTATAATGTAGTATATCAGTTATCTGATTACCATAGTACAAGCTCTGCTTAGTTTGGGATCAGATGGCCGTGTGTAAATAATTTCCCAGGATGTCCCAGGATATTATTCTTATATGAGCTACATATAGTACTACAACGTTTCGTCAAAATATGTTATATAATTAATAGGATAGTGGGTAATGATTTAGTAACTGCTTATTTAAGTGATTGTAAAGTGATTATTTATCTGTTTAAATTATCGAAAGTGATAATTTATAGCTTTTAATTATCGAAATTTGTAGTTAGCCATATTTTACTACAACTTGTCGGGATCGTTCTATATTAAGGGAAGAATTGAATATTATTATTATGGCGGAACTTGTGGTTATACCAGCAGTCGCGCTTTTATGCTACATGCGAATCGTATTATACAATCCTAATGTCAAATTTTGGGAGATATCGTGATATTTTTGTGTATTAAAATAGTTATCTCAAATTCCATTTTTATTTTCATAAAAGAACCCACTTTAAAACTTCGTGAAACATTTCGTCAATAAACTTTAGTAGAATTTCAATCCGTGAGAACATTGTTCAAATCAAATCATTTATTATTTCATTGCATTTGGGTATTACAATAAAATAAGTTTCACCAAAAGCTGCCTAAGAAGGCGTTTGAAACATACAATAGTAACTTAATAAAATAAACTTCTATAGAATGTAAACAAAACAATATTTTTTTATACTTGCTTAAGAATTACATTTATATGTCAGCGTGTTTTTGTTTTCCAAATGTCAATAACATATTTTGCAAAAGAGAAAAATGTCAAATATTTGCTCAAAATAGATTTTTGTCATGTCATTAGATTGTTAGTAAATCAGTACAAAGTGCTACAGTTTTATTATTTCCCTAGCACCTTTCATACATGTTAAGTGACTGTGTGCGTGTATGTTTGTTACTTCTTCACATCTAAACGGCTGGAGCTATTTTAATAAAATTTGGTACGGAGTTAGCTGACACCCCTGATTAACACATAGGCTATTATTTATAAAGTGCGGGTGAAACCGCGGGGCACAGCTAGTTATACATAACTTAGCTAAGATGCTAGTCACCAATATTATATGCACCTATAACGTCGCATAAATGTCCACATATAAAGTACCTACTGACGACAGCACATCCAGCTACCCAGCTATCTGTCAAATTTCTTTTATAGGTTTTCTACTTTACCACATAAGCATAAGGTTCACTTTCAATTGGGGAAATTTGACAGATTGGGGTAGCTTGATGTGCTGGTGTCTATACAAACATTTGAATGTGGTGAAAAAATCAATTATTATTATCTTCTACTTAAGTACCTAGTTTAGTTCTTGTGTATGTTATTTTATTATAACTTCGAACCTCGTTCCCTAAGTACCTCGACAAAATTGCCTTCTTTATCATGATATTAACATGTAGCGGAAGCTTTAACTGCTTCACCATACTATTTAATTTCGTTGCCACTCTGTACCGCGTTGAGTGCATTCAATCAGTAATTATAATTAAATAAAACTACACCACTTACGAACAAACCGAAATATACATTATTTCTCTGCAATAATAATTAATGAATTGAAATTGTAGTTCCCCATTTTTGATAACAGATGGCGTTAGCAGTTTTAACGCTAATTAGCTCTTCTGTACGTTACTAGATAGCACTAAAAGTAAAAGCTGGCCTTTTTAACTGTGATTGTGTTTCATTAGTGATTATACTAATGTATCTGATATACGTTAATAATAAAAATTACTATCTTTATAATTAAGACTGAACCATGTCAGCATCGCAAAACTTATTTAATTACAATATATTAAAGAGATACGGATTCATCCAAGAACCTCTTCAATTTATGTTAAAAGGAGTTATAAAATCTCGTTCATCCACATTACCCACGTAGGGGTTTAAAAATAAATTGGTTTCAATATCAAATTAGTGCATTTTAACGCAATTATTTCAAAATCGAATCCAGTTACCGTATAAATATGGTGAACGTATTCAGGATCCGGCCTTAATTAACCAACAGTGTAATTGATAAGTTCAAAGTGATACGTTTTCGGATAATTAATAAATGTTCAGTTCATTACCGTTATTTGGCAATGTATTCAGAAACGGTAGCAGTTTGAGTACCGATTATTTTATCAACAACGTTCCCACGGATTGAATATACTAAAGTTGATTAACGTAATGTTTCATGAAGTTATAAAGCGGTTATATTTTAAATAAAATATTAGGTATTGTTAATGATGATAATGATGATGAACACGATTACTTGACAGGGGCTCTACCGGCTAAGTCACCGAACATCGTTTTCTGAATGGCGTTAAATTAAATAAAGGTTAAAAATTACTTAATCAGTCGTTAAATCGGCTTCAACGTTGACAATCGATTGCGGGCCATTTATGACGTCACATGTGGTCATGGAAGCCGATTTAACGATTGATTAAGTCTTTTTTAACCTTTTTTTATTTGAACGCCATTCACGAAAACGACGTTCTATGACTTAGCCGGTAGAGCCCCAGATCAAGTAATCGTGCTCATCGCACATAGTATTTTTCTGAGTGGGATCGAACCCACGACCTCTGCCATCGCAGTCAGAGTCACTAACCCCTAGACCAATAATGACAGACACAGATGTCTGGATGTAATTTATGTATAATTTGTATTTAGAAATATATACCTAAGTATGGTCATCAGTTGTCTGGTTACCAGAGTACAGGGTCTGCCTAGTTTGAGACCAGATGGCAATGTGTTATCGCCCTAAAATATTTATTTACTATCCCAATATAACATTTTGTTACACGGGTTGAAAATAAATTACGCAACTTTAAATACACAAATAAACATAAATTAAATACTTAATATGCCATTAAGTATTTAATTTATGTCAATAATAGTCGTTCGGCTCGGCACTAATCACCGCAAACTTCTCTTGTCAGGCCTGTGGCAGGCTATGTCGCTATCGCATCGGTTTGTTTAGCCACCAAAAATAATATCTCTCAGAAAATGCGCCGTAATTCACCTGTAACAGACGCAAAGGCCATATATAATAGACGTTCATGAGTTAATTTATTTTAGGACATCCAATAGCTGTTACATCTACTTAAATCTAAATATTAAGTAAATGCCATTATTAGTTTGTGAGTAAGTATATCTATTCCTACTTAATTTTTTTTTATCTTGCACTACCCTTATCATGTTGGCTTTCTTTATTTCTGCTTCTTATCCATCCAAAGGTTGTCTGGAAGAGATAGCTGACTGCGATAAGACCGCCTACAATTTGCTTTCATTGTTTCCTATATTTTTTTCTCTGTAATTGGTGTGCAACAATATCATTTTTGAAGACCTATCCATAGATACCCCACGTGTATGGGTACGAGGAAACGAACGAACGATGTGACATAGGGACGGACAGACAGACAGACAGACATGACGAATCTATAAGGGTTACGTTTTTTGCCATTTGGGTACGGAACCCTAAAAACCTGCAATATACCGGCTAGTCCACATCCTCATATTGAAGACCCTTAAATTAATACTATTTACAACTAAAAACTATTAATATTAGGTATTAAGTTATTGACTAGCACTTGTCGGACAAATCAAAAAGGAAATTTCGGGCTTGTTTATTTCCGTCTTCTTTTGATTTCCGACTTCTTCATCAGACAATAGAGGCGAGCGAGGTTTCAAGCCATCTAAATAAATAAATAAAAAATAAAAAAGGTTTTTATTCACGTAGACTTTAAAAAAGCGCTTGTAAATAGTCAGAACATGTTTGTAGTAATATAGTTGTATACATTAGATATTATTTCTAGTAACATAGTTATTTAGGTAGGTACATCTTGTATGAAAACATTTATAAAATTTATTTTATTACAGAAATGATATTTAGCTAGCTCGTATCAAGTTATTGTCAAGAGATTATGTTTAATTATCTAGTTTGAGTCTAATATTTTTACTACATATTGTCAATGGTTCTGTCTATATTAAAGGTATTATTATTATGACGGACCTTGTGTTAATATCGACGGTCGCGCTTTAATACTACCACCGGATCCAATGCGCCCCAACTGAGAAGACCCAGCGAAAGAAACTCAGTGGGTTCATCTACTACCGGTTTCAACAGGACCCAGTTGAGACGGTCCGGCGAAACATACTCAAGCGGGCATGAACACGGGATTTGGTCCAATTAGAGTAATTATTTAGTAGGCAAACACAATATATGCTCGATCGGTTGTCTGAATGCTTATTATTTTAGATTATATTTAGGTATACAAAAGAATATCTTCGAAACAATAACATTATTCATTTTGAGACAGAGTCAATAATTTTAAATTAAGTATATGATAGCAATCATTTACAGATAGCTCACGTAACACAGCAGATCAGTCATGTCTATATGGCTACAAGATCTCCAGCGAGCAATGTGCAGGTAGGAAGTGAGAGCCAGACGTCTTTGTCATCGATGTACTCTTTAGTGGTGTAATAACCCCTAGCCATAAGTATACGTTTAATATGTGTTTTAAAACTTGTGTCAGGCAGATCAGTAATCTAAATCTAAATCTAGAAAAACAAAGCTACAACTCAATAGCATGCGGGTTTGGGAATCAAACCTCGACCTCAACGTTTCTTAGAGACGTTATGTTCAACAGTTTCACTAAGTTTATACATAAAAACGTGTAGCCATCCGGTGAGTGGATTACCGAAACGCATATAATTTACATTAAGGGCGCTGGAAGGTGATCGTGGACACGGCGCGTTCGCGGTGATTCTCTCTGCCTGAGAGTGCCACGAGATTTTCTAATAGCCTTCATCGTGTCAGCCGAATGACGTCCACATCTGGACAAAGGCATCCCCAAAAGATTACCATAATGGAGTTGTGTTCCTTATATGGAGGGATATGCCACAATCGCCACGCTTGGCAGACGAGTTGGCGTTCACAGTATGATAGTCATAGTGCACAGAGAGATGTTGCTGCTCGTTCACTGATAGATATTCCCTCGGGACGACTTCTATGCCCCCCACGGGATGAGATGGGGTGGCGATATTCTATGCCATCAATTGCCTTGACTAGCTTTAATTAAGCAGATCTCATTGACAAGTCTAGAACCACGGCCACAATGGGATGTTGCGTGGGTGAGTGGAAAAAGCTTTTAAACGAAGGTAGTAGTGAAAGTATAAGCTCAAAAGGAAGTAAAGGAAATAACGCTAGATAGGCAAGTATGTAAATGTTTACACCGACAAGTGCTAGTCAATTAATTCATGAACGCACGGATTATCATTGACATAAATTATTTACTTAATATTCTCATGTTGTATAAATTATTTAGAACCCGTGGAACAAATGGCTGGGTAGGTAAATATTTTATGACAACTAAAACATTGCCATCTGGTCTCAAACTAGGAACTGCCTGCACTGTGATAGCCAGACAACTGATAAACATATTCTTATTCTTTTTGTACACAGAAAATATACAGTTTATAATGAAATAATGAAATTTATTCAGCACTTGGATATTTACATACACTTGTACTTGTCAAGCTCACAATGTATTACATAAACACAGTTTAAAAACAGTAATTAAAGCAACAAAATATTTTGAATTAGTCCGTCCGTGCGGTCTGTTTCTTCACATATATTTTTAATATCCTTAAATACATAGCAAGTTACTAAGCTATTATTGCTAAATTTAGCAATTGTATATTAAAATTAAAGAATTGAAAACAACGAGCAGTTGGCTAGCGCAAAAGGCTCTAAACCATTAGCTTAATTTAAGCGACTAATACCTGAGGGCACCCCTATGGGTTGGTATGTATACCACCAAGGTATACAAGTTTATTTGTACATTCATGAGTTTTCTTCCAGCAAACCACTGACTGAGGCAGATTTGTAGAAGAAGGTAAAAACAGGATAAGTACAACATCACAAAGAAAGAAAAAAATTAAGAGATATTATTCATTCCACCTAGAAACTGGTACAAATAGATATATTATATCTACATACTAAGCATACTTATATATTTCTAAATACATACAAATCCCACTAATATTATAATTGCGAAAGTTTATGAGTTGTTTGTGGGAAAGAATAACAAACATCGACACATGTAATAAACATGTTACTCTTTGACACAAAAACCAGAGAACAGATTTAGATGCAACTTTGTAGTAATATAGCTATATATCCGAATAACACATAGGCTATTATTTATAAAGTTTGACTCAGGTAAAACCGCGGGACACAGCTAGTTTTATTTAAATTAAACCCTGACACAGAACAAGTAATGGTGCTCATCGCATAAAGAATTGTTCTGAGTATGGATTGAACCCACGACCTCTAGGTTAACAGTCAGAGTCCACAACTAAACCTTCAGGCCAAGTGTTTAAAATGCGAGCGGAACCGGGGTTTCTCCGTATCTTTATCGTTTTACTGTGAAACCCACAGTCCAGTTTCCTGGTAAGAAGTTAATTAAGTTGTAACTGAGCTTATTTGTGCCGAAGTCAATGTTTCTTTCTTTCCGCTGTATAATTATTGGCAATCGGGTAGGGTTCAGAGCCGGAGGCTTGGTCGTGACTTAATGACGGACGGCCATGATAACTGGCCCTAACAGTTCATGGACTTACGATATATATTATTTATATGATTCATAAATTTGGTAATACATGTTGGAAATGTTGGTCTAGCGTGTTCAACCTCAGATATTAAGCCCTTGGTTCAAATAGGGTCCTCGGCGGCGAGGTTTGCGTTAGCCCCTTAACACCTGTGCAAGTGATCACAACCTTTTTACTCCAACGGCCCCCTGAGCTCAGGCCCGAACCCCACACGGGAGCCCTCGAGTATTAGTCGATTAAATTAAGCTACTCGTTGAGAGCCTTCTGCTCGCTGTCTTCAAGTTTTTAATTGGAATATAATAGTACTAAATTTAAAAATAATATATTAGTAACTTATAATTTGTTATTTTAAGGATCCAAAAATGTGATAAAGCAAACCGCACGCACGGAATAATACAAAATTAATTTGATACTTTATTGTCGTATATTTGATTATGTTTATGTATTGCATTGTGAGCTGGACAAGTACAAGTGTTTGTAATACCCAATTGCTAAATAAATTTCGTTATTCCATTCATTATTTAATTTCAGAATTTCGCAGTATCAGCCCGAGGTCTGTGGTATTACACCCCCGTGCCTCGGAAAGCACGTATAGCCGTCGGTCCTGTACTTAACCTCTTTCGTTCGTGTCGCTATATAGTCGTCATAACGGATCATGAGAGTGATGGAATAGAAGCCCTTGCTCAGATGGCAAGTCTCCATTGGGACTGGCCGCAGAGGATGAACAATACATAAAAATATGTAAGTATTTATGGTGTATATTCCAATGCTAGACTTACTTTAAAGTAATGACAGTAAGGAATGTTAGTAATAGGTACCTACATTTAAATACCCTGCTACATCTAAGAATCTTCACCGATGGCTAATTGTCAGGAATTAGATAGGGAAAGCTGGAAAATTGCGGCGATTTAAATGAGAAGGCAGGTCTGTGTGGTCAATATATTCGTGGTACTATGTAGAAAGTTGGCACTTACTACATTTTTTTTCTACTTTATACCTAACTTTATGCGTATCTATAGTGTAATTATTGTTTAAAGTCAAATGATTAATAGATCTATCTATATTGAAATATCTCTGTGTGTAATTATTTTACGTTATCTAGTCATTATGTAAAAAATATACTAGGTACTTTAAAAAAAATAGTTTGTTCAGAATCGTTTACTGAATCGATTAAATCATTTTTAATATAGGTAATTATCTATTCCAAAAAAAATTAAAGCTACGGAAATTTTATATTATTTTATACTAACCCGGTACAGTCAAAACAAATTGAAATGGACCGTAAGTCAAAATAATAACTTTTAAAATCGCAGTTTTATTTTTATTCATACAAATTCCATCATAGATGATCAAGAAAAATAAACTTTATTCCAAGAAACGAATTTAGTAATATACATGTTAAATTAAAAATTCAGTGTAAGTATTATGATTACAACATAATATTCTAATCGGGTTTTTTTTATATCAGAGGGTGACAAACGAGCAAGTGGGTCACCTGATGCTAAGTGATCACCGCCACCCATGTACACTCGCAACACCAGAGGTGTCGCGGGTGCATTACCGGCCTTTAAGAGTCAGCAAACACACTCGGAGTCAGCAAACCTTACTCACACTCGGAAACACAACTTTACATTATTAATGGTATTATTAAGGAATGTCTTCTGTTTGAGGGTGTGTTTTAATTTTGCCTGTTGCTTTAGTGTTTAAAATAAAATAAAATAAAAAAGGTTTTTATTCACGTTGACTTTAATAAAGCGCTTGTAAATAGTCAGAACATGTTCGTAGTAATATATAATTAATTTATAATTATTTCTATAGTTTAGTGACTCTGGTCGTGGGTTCGTTCCCCACCCAAGACTAATCTTTTAGTGATATTGGTCTATGTCTGGTAGTAATGTATTTATAATATGTATGTATTTTGAAAACCTTTGTACCTGAACTCTTTCCGGTCGTGTCGCATAGGCGTCCCATCGGATCATGAGAGTGATGGAATAGAAAGTGCTCCTGTGTTTGCGCACACACTTGAGCACTATAATATGTCCCGCGCAGATGGCTAATCTCTGTTGAGACTGGCCGCCGTGGCCGAAATTCGGCTAGGAGGACATTATTATTATTATTTTGAAATATACATATATGTGTTATTTTTATCAATATACATACTCTGCCTAGTTTGGTATTAGATGGCAGCGTGTTAGTTGTCCTAAGATAATTAGTTATAATTACCAAGTAATATTATGTCTTCATTATTGCAAAACTGAAGTGGCAGTGAGCGGGGCTCATAGCTCGTAGAACCGACGGCCGTTGAAGCAGAAAGTTTCTCGAGTGGCGACCACGAACCGGAAGACGCAGCGTGGGCAGGCCCCCTACAAGATGTACCGATCATCTTGTGCGGGTCGCTGGAAACTGCTGGATGCGAATAGCGCAAGACCGGCCATTGTGGAGATCTTTGGGGGAGGCCTTTGTCCAGCAGTGGACGTCTTTCGGCTGATATGATGATGATGATGAGGATTAGGACTTCATATTTTCCGTTACTTATTAATTTAAAAATAAATGCAATTTAGGTACTTAGGTACTACACTAAATTAAATTGAAAATTAAAAAGAAAACATCTAAAAGATACTATAATATTTACAATGTATATAATAATTTATAACCTTGATTACCGGCACGCATGTATGAAGAATGACAATTTTTAATACATGCGTGCCGGTTTAGGATACTTTTGACCTGGCCTTTCTTGAGAACGTCTCCGATTTGGTCAGACAATGCAGCAATGTTCTACGGGGTCTTCCCCACCCGGTAGACAAACATACAATTACACTATAAACCACCACTGATGCTCTAAACGAACGGACCGCATTTCAACTGCAATTCAAGTAGTTCAAGTGCAGTTTGAATGCAGTTGATACGACTACAATAGAACTGCAAAACCAAACACGCAGTCCAATGGCAGTTCTATTGCAGTCGGCGTGAAGTTGCAGTTGAAGTGCGGCCCTTCTGTCTAGAGCCTTTTAATAAAAAAAAAAACAACAACCCAATAATAATAACTTGCATGTCTGAGGGCATTAAAACGCTTGACTGATACTTATATTTTATATTTAATCTTTAGTATCTTAAAAGGGTATAGTTGTATAGTCCAAAATCATAACGGTTCACTCGTAATTATTGTTATTGCGTTGTGTTATAAGGGGAAGGGATATTTATTGATAAAAACACATAAAATATGACATGGACCGGTCGGCGGAGATTAAAAGGGATCTGCACTTACGCGAGCTCGTATGTGTAGTCGAGTTTTCAGTGTAATACTTTTTTGGAACGAAGTTACTTATCGCGCGTTCGGAAAGGGGAGCTAGACGGAAAAAAATCTTACGAAAAGTTGTCACGACACTTTTTGCAGCTGTGCGGCGTGCGCATGTCTCTGTCTGTCTCTCTCTCTCTCACTCTCTCTCTTATAGAAAGCAAGCCCGATATTTTCATTTCTACTTCGCATTGAACAGTGTGGTGTCGCGACGCTTATTTTTGTTGAGTGTATACAGGTTTTTTGTACATAATAAATAATAAGAAATAACTTCGTACCCTCCGGTTATCCCTTGACACCTCTCAAGTTTTTCTGTAATTTTATTGCATATGGTAATAGTATTTAACGTTATAATGAAATACCAATGCATGTGATTTAAACCGGAGATTAAAAAATGTTTAATCACACAAATAATATAACGGCGAAAGTTTCTGAGTGTGTACGTTGTTACTTCTTCACGTCTAAACGGCTGGAGCGATTTTAATAAATGAAAGATAGACTATAATTTATAAAGTTTAACGCGGGTAAAACCGCGGGGCACATCTAGTAAAATATAATAATAGTATTATACACACACGGCTATCTGATCCCAAACTAAGCAGAGTTTGTACTATGGAAACCAGATAACTGATATAGGGCCAATTTAAGACTTAGATAACATTTGACACTTCAACAAAATTTAACAACGTAACCTTAACCGGGGGGCATAGAATATTATTTATTTTCGAAGTTGTACTTCTTTTGGCGCGATGGAGAAAAATGATGAGAGTGAATTTTTACGATGCGCGCGCACACCGACACCTAAATTTAACAGCATGAAGTTAGTTCTAGATGAGAGTGAATTTTTACGATGCGCGCGCACACTGACACCTAAATTTAACAGCATGAAGTTAGTTCTAGGTGGTATGAAAATTGATAACTATGTTCAAGTTGTATATTCTAGTATTTTTATTTAAATAAAATCTTTTTGATTAATTTTAATATTTATCGTTAATCACTACTGTATTTTAATTATTTTTTTTTCCATACGCCAAAGAAGTATAACTTCTAACGCGTGTACATAAGTACACACAGAATTTTTTTTCGTAGTTAGATCTTTATTATAATAATTACCAAATAAGTTCATTTTACAATTCGCTGTACTAGTAACTGACAGATGTCAAATGTGATATATTAAATTGGCCCTAATATACATATAATCAATTTCTTTCGTAAATACATACTTATATAGATAATTAATATGAGAGAAAGAAAATGTGTACTACAACTTCTCTTTCTTGGCCCTCAACAAAAATAACTCTCTCTCTTTCTATCTCCCTCTCAACTTCCGTTCGCTTCGCCCTTAACACTTTTCGTATCGCTCTGTTCACGCATTGACCACCTTAATTAGGCGTCAAACGTGCGTGAAGAAGTTTTATGTCATAAATATAGTATCCGTTTAGCCGTACATTAATTTAATAGTTTTGTTCCATATTAATAAGATGATATTCTTCTTCTTATCGTGTCGATGGTAAGAATTAGATTTTGTCTTGCCAAAATTGAGGAACGCTGATTGCCCCGGCTGAAGCGTCATACAAGTCCTGAAGGGAACAACAGACTGGACAAGAAGGACAATCAGATAAATGAGCCATACTTTGGGGTGACACGCCGCACTCGCAGATGTTTTGTGATGTGGGAATGCAACAGATTATATTACATACTAGCTGTGCCCGCGACTTCGTCCGTGTGTTAGTTAGTTTATTTCGTTTTTTTTTGTAAAATAAAAGACTTTTTCTAAAATAAAAGTAGCCTAAGTTACTCCTTATTACATCAGCTACCTGCCAATAAAAGTCCTGTCAAAATCGGTCCAGCCATTTCAGAGATTAGCCGGAACAAACAGACAGACAGACAGACAAAAATTGTAAAAAATGTTATTTTGGTGTATGTACCGTATATATATTCATATTAATGTAGTAAAAACCGGTTATTTCAATATTACAAACAGACACTCCAATTTTATTTATTTGTATAGATTGTACAAACATTTGTTACAGAATTCGTTGAAAATTACATAACGGAAAGCACTTCTACTAGGTTGCTAGGCAACCTGTTTTAAGGTGATTAATTGATTGAAGTAACAAACACCCAAAGATTCAAACGTTCGCATTTATATAATAATAACAATAATATCCTTGGACATTATTCATACACGAACATCTAATCCCAAACTAAGCAGAGCTTGTACTATGGATATCAGATAACTGATAAACTTAATACATTACCTACTACTTTTCTTTTGGAAGTACATATTGATATAGATAATAACACCCAGACATGTTCGCATGAACATGTCAGTTTGTCCTGAGTGCATACACAAATACCTGTTCCGGGTGGGAATCGAACCCATGACCAGCGGCATGAAAGGCAAGTATCTACTAACCACGCCAACCGGCCTGTAGTATTATTAGTAGGATAGGATAGAGAAGCCTACATACACCTTCGAATCTTACGAAACATTTATAAAATATAAACAAGATTAGTATTAACGACTGAACTAGAAACAGACGCCTTTTAACTTGAATAATACTCGCGTTAAACGTTTTAATACCATAACCATTTTACCATTTAAGGTCTATATAACTCAATTAAAGCAACATGATAAGTTTTCATGTAAATCTAGCTGTTCACCTTTCATTTCCTTGACAGTCATTGCGCTTGCCTCCTACTCAAAAACACTCTCATAACATAACCTATAAACAATTAATTATAACAATTTATACCCGACTACAGATACGCGACAGCCGAAGGAATGTGCTACAGTTTAAATGAGGCTGCGCGGGAGTTGAACCGGTCGCGGGCGTTCGGCCGCCTCCGCGCCACTTCGGGGAAAGGCCGGCCATGATTTATCGCTAAAATTAAACCTCGTGTACAGGTCGCATACAGGGAAATGAGATCACAACGAACTACGGATCAATTAATATCGAATCGATAATATAATTTGACACCTCTTGGGAAATATCTTAATCGTAAACGTCAAAATATGATGGCGTAACTCCTGTCCATTACCTTTTAAGATTCATCATTTTCGATTCAATTAACCATTTTAAATACATTCCTATTTAATTACAACGAGTAATGAAACGTGGTCTGAATCAGATTAAAAATTAGACGCAGATTCATTGACTGGTCGCTCAGATAAATGTGAGTTATTTAAATTGTTATTACATGTCTCTATTCCGGACGTCGTAAAACTTAGTTCCATAAATGGGTGACAGAATATCCGCAGATCATTTCCACCTAGCACTGCCATCTATTGGAAAGCAGCTATCAGATCTGTCATCATGAAATAAGACTTCTTAACTCATGCGCTCTATCGTATAATTCCCTAATTCGCATTGTTCTTATTGGTCCATCAATCGTAGCGCATGCGCTGTAGCGTAAAACGTAGGTTATATATTGCGAGTACAGATAAAATCGCACCAGTCGAGTCGCGGCCGCGGTCGCGTTATCTCGATCTGGGAGCTAGTAACTGCAGCCTGCGGGTCGTTCCATACAAATTGTATGGCATATCTACTACTACTTTTGGGCATAGTGAACCTTATAGTTTTCTTGTAGCATGTTCTTGGCCGCTAATGGGAGCGATTCATCGCGTCAATGGTGTGAGAAACGCGTAAATAGGCCTGCAGATGGCGACTACTGATACTATTGGAATTGTATTGGTGTGAATGTAGGAAATGGGATTTAGATGCTCACTGAAAAATAACAAATGGACTATTGAAAGAAAGACTGATGGTTTTTAAAGCTGCAAGTTAACTGTGAAACAGTTTGTTTCAGTCGGAGAGTCGAGCGCTAAAGTAGCGAGTCCTACTTGCATCATAATCACCAGTTGGTACAAGAACTACAATCCGCGATCATGTCAAAATCTGTTTTAAATTCTAGTCAAGTAACTTGTATAATTTTAGCAACTTTTACTGATGAATGGCCAGTTTAGTGAGGAGTAGCCATTTGAGCGGAACATATTATATAGCACAAGTGTGTGCGCAAACACAGGTATATTCCTTCAATCTCATGATCTTATGGGATAGCTACTTGACATGACCGGAAAGAGTTCAGACCATCATACTGCGATCGCCAACCCTCCTGCCAAGTGTGGCGATTACGGCATATACCTCCAAATGCTGGACACAACTCCATTGTGGTAATCTTTTGGGGAGGCCTTCGTCTAACTGTGGTTGACGACCACTGCTGGAAGAAGGCCTTCCACTGACATAATGATGATGATGATGAAATTGGTAAAAAGAAGTGTGACAGCCTAGAGGTTAAATCACGCACTGTTGTCTTTTCGAATTCATGTACGTTTTAGAAAATAATTAACTCGTACTTAAAACGGCGAAGGAAAACTTCCTGAGGAACAAACATGCCTGAGAATTCTTCAAAATGTTCTTGATGGAATGTAAAGTATACCAACCTGCACTAGGGCAGCGGGATGGACTATGGCCTTTGCTCCTTGAGAGAGACCCTTGCCCAGGAGTGGGACAGTATTGGGCTGCATTATCAATTTATAATACATCAACTTGAAGTTTTAACTACTCCGTTAAAACTATTAAATCCTGGTTCTCTAATTTTTCTTATCAGCCATTACGAACAAAAGGTTGACGAATCAAAACCAAACAAACACACAAAAATCCATGTTTAAAAACGCTTGTTAGGGTTCCGTAGCAAAAAACGGAAAACACCCTTATAAATTCAAAAACAAAAAACCCTTATAAATTCGTCATGTCTGTCTACATTGGATTGAACAAGATCTAATTAGTAGTTTTTTTAATACGTCATTAAACTTGCTGCTACGGAACCCTTCATGGGCGAGTCCGACTCGTACTTGGCCGTTTTTATCCTCACTCTAGAGTTGTAAATCTTACAAGACTTATATTCAGTCATGCCCAAGGTTGCATTCCGTCAATTAGCAGCGCCCTTATATACCTACTTAGTGAATAAACAATATGGTTTACTAGCTATGGGATGCGTACGAGTCTCAATGCATGTAAAAGGTTATTATGCTATAAAAATAATGTGCGAATTTACTCTAAACCACAACTGAAGAACTGTAGCTTGCTCGTTACGGGAAGAAAGGGTCATTGCCCTTCCAAATTTTATTGCCAATGTCATTTGGACGTTATCAAACACGTAATTCTGATTTCAAGGTTATTATTTTAATTTTATTAAGGAAAATATATGTGATACTGATTTTTAAAATTCTATACATATAATAAAAACGTAGGAAAACTGTACATTGAATATTTTTTATAAAAGGATACTTGGGGATACATTGAATATTTTTTTTTAAAGGATACTTGATCTATAATCGGTATGAAAGCCAAAAACATAGTTTTTAGAATTTTTGTCTGTATGTATGTCCGGGTTAAACTCAAAAAGTACTGCATGGATTTACTTCAAATTTTGTATGAATATTACTAAGAGGTCGGGTCAACATATAGGCTACGTATTATCACGCTATCACCTACGGGGGACGAGCTGTGATGATTTATAAAATTTAACGCGGGTAAAACCGCGGGGCATAGCTACTAATGGATAAAATGTCCATTTATTTGGAAAATTTGTAAGTTAATATTTTTTTTTAGATAGCACTCAGAAATGGAAAGTATTTTATAAATTTTGAAGTTGCGGTAAATTTAAGTCTAATGTTTTTTTTCCTTACAAATTGGCACAATTGATATGCAGTTACCAAAATTTTAGGTTAGATAAATTGTGATGTAGACGACAAACTTGACATTTCACGTTCCGTTTACGGTAGAGGTGCTTTTTATTAATTTTTATGCCATGTTTTTACTAAAATGTAATTGAATTTTCACTTATTTTTTTGTGTAATCATTGCGCACAATAATTTATGCAGTATTATAGAGACATATGAAAGTATCCCGCGACACAGGGATTAGATTCCCTAGTGCGGGTATTGTCTTCAAAAACAACGCCCGCACTAGGGAATCTACTCCCTATGTAGCGGGATACTTTCATCATCATCATCATATCAGCCGAAAGACGTCCACTGCTGGATAAAGGCCTCCCCAAAGATCTCCACAATTGGTCTTGCGCTATTCGCATCCAGCAGTTTCCAGCGACCCGCACAAGATCATCGGTCCATCTTGTAGGGGGCCGGTTCTTGGTCACCACTCGAGAACCTTTCTGCCCCAACTGCGGGATACTTTACTAACATATAATAGACGGACACAAATTACATTCAGACTCAGAACAACTATTTATGGGTCACACAAATTGTCTTAGCCGCAGCGCGACACGTGCAGTCAAATTTTAAAAGTTAGATTCAACTGATATATTATTATAACATCCAAAGCGACAGGAGATTTGGTTCTCTTTGGTGAGTACCTATGTAAAAGATTTCCAGTTAATGCTATAACACTGTCGTCCACTTTTAAAGAGATCCTAGGACATTATTCACACACGGCCATCTAATCCCAAACTAAACAGAGCTTTTACTATGGAAACCAGATAAATGAAATGCTAATTATAATACTTTTCTTTTATAAATACATACTTATATAGATAACAAGCTGTGCCCCGCAGTGTTACCCACGTTAAATTTTATAAATTTTCTTTGCTATAAACCTCACGGAGCCCGAGACCTTTCCAACGAATGCAAAACCGTGGAAATCGGTTCGTGCGTTCTGGAGTTATAGCGTCAGGAAGGAAAACCCGACTTATTTTATATAGTAGATTACACCCAGACTCAGGACAAACAGACATGTTCGTGCACTTAAATATCTGTCTCGGGTGGGAATCGAACCCACGACCTCCAGCGTGAAAAGCAAGCATGTGCCAACCACGCCAACAGGCCCGTCAAATTCCCTACCACAAGTAATAATCTTAGTAGGGACCAGAATTTATACATTACATCTAACCTCACATTTTATGGTTATATGAAAACAAGCACTATTTGTACAATTTCGCTTACTGAACACTTCCTGACCCCAGTTCACTTACCCAGCTACTATACGACCATAAAGTGTGTATAAAATGACATTATACTACTGCATCTACCGTACCTCCTGCTTTTAAATAACTTCATAATACACTAGATATTCATATCTCCTTGATCTTAATATTTACATATGAAATAATATGTCTACCGGTTTATGTGTTCATACCTCGGGCATTTCTGAACGCGTTTTGAAATAACTTTCAGCGTGTTTCGACTTTTAAATAGATTCTCACGTTGTGTTTCTATTTGTAAAGACAAAAAGTTTGGTCAATGACATTGGCCGCTACTTATGACATAATATAAGGATTGCAGTTCTTTTGGATGCAGCGGCTGATCTTAATGGAGACCAGCCACTATGCAGGACATATATGTGACCAGATATATATTTGTACTCTCAATAAAATTAATTTCATAATCCGTTGGAACGGTGACCAGGGGGGCTACCGGCTAAGTCACCGAAAATCGGATTAGTGATCGGCGTTCAAATAAATAAAGGTTAAAAACCGGCCAAGTGCGAGTCGGACTTGGCCGGACGCACGAGGGTTCCGTACCATTATCTATAAAAACGAGCAAAAAAATCCCGTTTGTTGTATGGGAGCCCCCTTAAATATTTATGTTATTTTGTTATTTAGTATTTGTTGTTATAGCGGCAATAGAAATACATCATCTGTGAAAATTTCAACTGTCTAATTATCACGGTTCATGAGATACAGCCTGATGACAGACAGACAGACTGACAGACTGACAGACAGACAGCGAAGTCTTAGTAATAGGGTCCCGTTTTACCCTTCGGGTACGGAACCATAAAAATGACTTTTATATTTATTTATTTATAGGCTCACCAACAATTGTTTACACTTATTACAGATTACAGGATACATTTATTTATAAACAAGTCTAGTGTAACAATCACTCAATCGTTAAATCGGCTTCCATGAGCACATGTGACGTCAAAAATGGTCAGGAATTGATTTTCAACGTCGAAGCAGATTTAACGATTGATTAAAACATTTTTAACCTTTATTTATTTGAACGCCAATCACTATCGTGATTTTCGGCGACTTAGCCGGTTGCCCCCCAGACAGGCATAAAACCAACAGCTTGATGTGATCTCCTTGGCACGGGAATGTAACAAACAACACAAATCCCTGACTCTGACCTGGTACTAGTTGATTTTATAATATAATAATAATAATAGCCGTTTATTCGCAAACATAGGGTTACAAGAAGTCCCTAAGTTCGGTGTGCCTTTTGACATAGGCCTCCTCCAATTCCTTCCAATGGGTCCTGTCCCTTGCCACTCTCATCCAGAATGGTCCCGCTGTCTGTTTGAAGTCATCTTCCCATCTCCTGACTTGACGACCCCTACTTCTTTTGCCGACTCTTGGTTGCCAGATAGTGACTTGCTTGCTCCATTTGTTTATCGGGTGGCGAAGCATATGTCCAGTCCAACTCCATTTTTGGACGTCTATCTGGGTAAGAATGTCTGTGAGTTTTGTTCTTGTTCTTATGTCTACATTCCTGACTCTGTCTTTAATTTTTAATCCTAACATGCTTCTTTCCATGGCACGTTGGCATTTTGCCAGCCTTTCCCTGTGGTGAAGTGTTATTGACCAAGTTTCACAGCCGTAAGTGAGAACTGGTAGAATACAGGTCTCGAATGTTCTCTTTTTTATATGGTTGCCTAGATCCTTACTTTTCACTATTTCCTTGAGTGACCAGTATTTTCGCCATCCTTGGGCTATTCGCCTGTTTATTTCTTTAGTCATTTCATCAGAAGGGGATATTATCTGTCCTAAGTAAATATATTCTTTGACATATTCAATATTGTTGCCGTCTACCATAACTTCTAATTCCTTAGAGTTTGTCATCAATTTTGTTTTGCTGGCATTGATTTCTAGACCAACTTCTCTACTTTTATTTGCTAGGCTCTGCATCATTCGTTCTAATGTTGTTGGATCCTCTTCCAGAAGCACCAGATCATCGGCAAATCTTAGGTGGTTTAGGCTAACTCCATTAATGTTCAAACCTGAGTCATCCCAGTTCAGCTGTCTAAAGATGTACTCGAGTACAGCGTTGAAAAGAGTAGGGGAGAGAGGATCGCCTTGGCGTACGCCTTTTTTGATAGGAAATGATTCTCCTATTGATTCTAATTTAATACTGGCCTTGCTAGATTTATATATACTCTTAAGTATTTCTATATAGTTGCTCTGGATCCCTTGTTGTTCAAGGCTCCGCCATATGTATTGGTGTCTGAGGCTGTCGAATGCCTTTGAATAATCTATAAACGCCAAGTAGATTGGTTTATTGTATTCGTTATACTTCTGTATCAACTGTATTATGGTGTGAATATGATCTATTGTGCTGAAGTCTTTTCTGAATCCTGCCTGCTCTATGGGTTGGCTTTCGTTTAGTGTTAGTGATATTCTTTCAAGAATCACTTTAGCAAAAACTTTATATATGTTTGATATTAGAGAAATCGGCCTATAGTTCCCAATCTCTTCTCTAGGGCCTTTTTTATGGAGTAGAATTATGTGGCACTCGATCCATTCTTCTGGAATTTGCCTTGTTTCTAAGATTTCATTGAATAATTTTGCCAGCACAGGACTGATTTCCTCTACGGTCCCCTTGAGCATTTCATTAGGTATCTTGTCCGGCCCTGGGGCTTTTTCAAGCTTTTGGGATTTAATTGCCTTGATTACCTCTGATGCAAGGATTTCTGGTACTTCTTCTACTTTGTTTTCTTTTGCTTCAGAGACTTCAGGAATTGTGGCTAACCCTGAGTCGAATTTATCAGAGTACAATAGGCGGTAATAGTCCGTGGCTAGTGTACGTATGGAGAGTCGATTAGTTAAGTAAGATTCACGATGCTTTAGTTTCGATATCCAATCCTTACCATGTTCCCTTAGTTGTTTCATAGCCTTTTTTGTTCCTCCTGTTCTTTTTATATTTTCTTCCAAAACTCTGTTTCTTTTGTCCTTACGGTCTTTCCTCATGTTTTCTTTAATTTCCTTGCTAAGGTTTGCAATTTTTTGGCGTCTTTCTTTGTCCCCTTTATTTGATATTAGTGTCTTTCTTTCGTTAAGTAGTTTTAGAGTCTCTTTGCTTAAATAGCTTTCTTTGCTTTTGGATACCCTGACTAGCATCTCTTTCAATTTGTTTTGTAATGTACTGTATTTCATCCTAGTTTCTGCGTCGGAGGTAATAATTTCACTGAGTGATTCTGTTATGCGGGAGTTAGTTGAGTGACTGTGTTCTGATATTTGATACAAATTGTTATTATCTTTTAGGTTTTTCCTGGATTTTTTGGGTTGATTTAGGCTTAGGCGGCTTCTTACCATGCGGTGGTCCGTGCTAAAGTTGAGGTTTTTAACTATGTTGGTGTCTGTGAACGCGTTTGCTTTGTTGCTTATGATGAAGTCAATTTCAGTTCTGAATTTTTCCCCTGGGGAGGACCACGTCCATTTACTTTTAGTTTTTTTGTAAAAACGTGAGTTCATTAAAATAAGATTATTTTCCATCATGAATTCTACTAGTTTTTGTCCATTTTGGCTTCTTTTGCCATGCCCAAACTTCCCAATTGTATATTCTTCTCCAATTTGCCTTTCTCCAACCTGTGCATTAAAGTCGCCCATGATTATTACGTTTTTGCCATAGTGCGGTTTTATTGCTTCTGAAATACTTTCATAGAAATGCTCTATGTCTGATTTTGCCGCTTGTTCTGTTGGGGCGTAAATTTGAAAGATAGCCCAGTTTTTTTTGTACCCCGGAAATTTTAAATTAACTACAGCAATTCTGTCAGTTGATTTTAGCAAACAATAAATATATTTTTTTGTAATCAATTAATTAAAAACAAACAATTAGATATAAGACTCTATAAACATTTATAAAACAAAGAAGTTCATATATTAAAATTTGTCTCCATAGGAAGTCTAGTGAAATAATCCAAGAAACACACCATAATAACAATGGGTTCGCGTTAAAAACGGTGCTCTTAACTTGCATCAAGATAAAGAGATGAAGATAGCGTCGAGATTAATTCGCAACACTGAGATGTGACCCGAGATGCTAAAAATACCAGAAAAGCTCCCGGAGTTCACGTCGCGGGAAATGGAGCGCGCTTCGAAGAAACTGCATGATGTCGCAGTCTTCATTATCATGAAGAATGTGGGTAATTTATTTTTGGCGTGAAAACTGCTAAACAAAATATGTCGGTGATTACGTTTATTATTATTGCCAGGTGACATTTTTAGGGTTCCGTCATCACCAACCTACCACTGCTAGGCAAAAGCCTCCCCCAAACGATCCACTATTGCCGGTACTGCGCTATCCGCATCCAGCGGTTTCCAGCGACCCGCACAAGATCATCGGTCCATCTTGTAGGGGTGGGGGGGGGGGGGCAAACACCTACAAGATGGACAGATGTTATTGTGCGGGTCGCTGGAGTGTCGCCACTCGAGAACCTTTCTGTCCCAACGCCCGTCGGTTCTACGACCTATGTGCCCCGCCCACTGCCAGTTCAGCTTTGCTTGCTTACTTTGGTTCGCCTGTGGATTTCGACATTTCTGATTCGATATTCGGAGAGTCCAAGCATATCCCTCTCCATTGCTCTTTGGGTGACTCGGAGTCTTCTAATAAGGCCCATAGTAAGCGACCACGTCGTCTCTGTTGCGTAAGTCATTGCTGGCAACAGTCATTAGGGATCCGTACTGATACGGTAAATAAGAACCGTACCTATGGATTGGCCTCCGTAGCATGTTTCCGAGCTGCCGGTTCAGCTCAAATTATTAAACCACAGTACCGGTTACCCATTTAAAGAATGACCGCGTGTCTATGTCCTTAACCTCACCGCTCACATATAAACCGGTGAGAGCAACTATGAGCGACTAATTATTAAGATAACTAAAATAATAAATCATACTTAATTTTAACTAAAACCGTTATTTAGAGATCAATGTTATTGGTGATTAGCGTTATGTAAATCAGTTGTTAAGATGCTGATAATATCCAATTTTATCGCATTATGAAATATACAATCCCTCCCGTATATACAAGAATGGTATGGGCCAAATAAGAGTAAAAAGCAAACTGCGCAAATGAGACAATAAATTGGGATGAATTTGAACGAAACCACTAATTGTAGGCAAAATTTAATTTATGCGGAAAATCTGCACAGCAAAAGATGTTTTAATCATAAAATGCAAAATAACGATTTAAATTGAGTTGTGATTTTTCATTTGATTGTTAATTTCTTTAACTTATAGTCAATGGAATGGAATAAATGGACTCGAGATGATATATTAAAGAACACAAGTGTTAACGCAAACGGAAACCCACTGTCTACTCCCTCACTCTCTTGATTCGATGGAGACCCATGAATAATATTGGTGTCAAGCAAAAAAATAAAATGGCTGAAAAAAAAAGCAATTTGGCTGAAGGCTGGCTTCAGCCAAATTGCTTTTTTCTTTATTTTTAACATGATGGGCCTGTTGGCGTGGTTGGCAAATGCTTGCTTTTCACGCTGGAGTTTGTGGGTTCGATTCCCACACAGGACAGATATTTGAATGCATGAACATGTCTGTTTGTACTGAGTCTGTGTTTATTTATCTATATAAGTATATATTTACAAAAGAAAAGTTGTTTTTGTAGTATATTATCTGGTTTCCATAGTACAAGCTCTGCTTTGTTTGGGATCAGATGGTCGTGTGTAAATAATGTCCCAGGATATTATTATTATATAATTTCACCCTGTTTATAATCTGGTTGTAGTCCGCCTCTTAACACTAATATTACTAAATCTATAAATCATAGCTCTGTTCCAGATTACAGCTTGATTTATTTATTTAATCAGAACTGTTGAAAACCAGTAATAATATCGCATTAATAACAGTTTCAACAAGCCACAGCTTGCAACAAAATCATACTTATATTTATATGAAAAGAAATTAAATGATAGAAATTGCAGATTTCCGAACAAACTTCAGATCCCATCAACTTGTATGGCCATTCGAATTTATAATAAATTGCCAAATTATTTAAAAATCCTTAATTTTAATATGTTTAAACGCAAATTATACGATTTATTAATAATAATTAACAAATGCTATAATTCTACAAAATAGTATTTAGATGATACTTCATTTTAACAATTTTCTCAACATTTTGTATGATAGACGGATTTCTTCTAAAATCTAGATATTTATTATTACCATATTTATTAATGTACTGGATTGTGAGTTTAACAAGTAAAAGTGTACAATAAACAAGTGTTGCATACATTTAATTATACCATTATTATAAAAAAATAATCTATCTATTTATAGTTTCTTCTCACAAGTTTATCTCATGTTCGGGACTCGAAAGAAATAGCAGGAAAAAATCGATATTTAAAATGTCACATGTCAAAATCAAATTCTTACGCAATTAACAAGCCAGTCCATCATTAAACAAAAATCGATCGTATAAAAATAAAGTGTACCGAAGATTTTTAAAATATCGGTTGTTACAGCACACCGAACATTGTTCCACCAAGATGAGACCACAGATTACAATAATTACTTCCAGCCAGTTGTTAACACGCTGAATAAAAATAATGTTGGCTCCTGTTCGTTTAAGGCGTGGACGATATTTGTAACCGAATTCAAATTTTCATTTCTCGGTTCTCAATTCACCGTTGGGTTTTTTTTATAATGTAACTTGTCAATATCAAAATGTCACATGTCAAAATCAAATTCTTACGAAAGAAAATTGTTCGATGATAATAAAGTTCACCGAAATTTATTTAAATTAATGTTCAAACAGCACACCGAACATTGCTCTACCATAATGAGACCACAGATTACAATAATTACTTCCAGCCAGTTGTTAATACGCTGAATAAAAATAATGTTGGCTCCTGTTCGTTTAAGGCGTGGACGATATTTGTAACCGAATTCAAAATCTCATTTCTCGGTTCTCAATTCACCGTTGGGTTTTTTTTATAATGTAACTTGTCAATATCAAAATGTCACATGTCAAAATCAAATTCTTACGAAAGAAAATTGTTCGATGATAATAAAGTTCACCGAAATTTATTCAAATTAATGTTGAAACAGCACACCGAACATTGTTCCACCAAGATGAGACCACAGATTACAATAATTACTTCCAGCCAGTTGTTAACACGCTGAATAAAAATAATTTTGGCTCCTGTTCGTTTAAGACGTGGACGATATTTGTAACCGAATTCAAATTCTCATTTCTCGGTTCTCAATTCACCGTTGGGTTTTTTTTTATAATGTAACTTGTCAATATCAAAATGTCACATGTCAAAATCAAATTCTTACGAAAGAAAATTGTTCGATGATAATAAAGTTCACCGAAATTTATTTAAATTAATGTTGAAACAGCACACTGAACATTGCATTACCATAATGAGACCACAGATTACAATAATTACTTCCAGCCAGTTGTTAGCACGCTGAATAAAAATAATGTTGGCTCCTGTTCGTTTAAGGCGTGGACGATATTTGTAACCGAATTCATATTCTTATTTCTCGGATTGTCAAAATCAAAATGTCACATGTCAAAATCAAATTTTTACGCAATTAACAAGCCGGTCCATCGTTAAAATAAAATCGATCTTAAAAATAAAATTAACCAAAGATTTTTTAAATTCCGGTTGAGACTGGACACCGAAAATTGTTCCGCCAAGATGAGACCACAGATTACAATAATTACTTCCAGCCAGTAGTTAACAGGCTGGATAAAAATAATTTTGGCTCCTGTTCGTTTAAGGCGCGGTGGAACGATATTTATAACCAACTTTAAATTCTCATTTCTCAGTTCTAAAGTCACTGTTGTGTTTTTTTTATGTCACTTGTAAAAATCCAAATGTCACATGTCAAAATCAAATTCTTACGCAATTAACAAGCCAGTCCATCATTAAACAAAAATCGATCGTTAAAATAAAGTGTACCGAAGTTTTTTTTATATATTCGGTTGACACAGGACACCGAACATTGTTCCACCAAAATGAGACCACAGATTACAATAATTATTTCCACCCAGTTTAGCAAACTGGGTGGATGAACAACACGATGAATAAAAATAATTTTGACTCATGTTCGTTTAAGGAGTGGTACAAGGACGATATTCGTAACCGAATTGAAATTCAAATTTTTTGGTTCTCAATCCCCTTTTGTGTATTTTTTTATACTATGTTGCGCGGGTTTTGATTGTTGTGAATCATAATAATAATAAGCACACCTTATTTCGTCAAATAATTTACAATCAAGAAAAACAGTTATGTTAATGAAATACACGGCCTCATCGCTAAAAGTGATATCTCCCAGGCGACTAATCGAACTTATTTTGATAATTATTTTTTCGAGGGGCCTTATATAAGCTTATTTTATTTTAGTTTTAATCTATATCTATACAAATAGTATAAATTGATTTGATTGTTGAAGGGAAACTTCTTAAGCACTAGTACTTCGTTACATTGAATTTTCAAATCACAACATGATTTGAAAATTCAATGTAACGAAATAGCGACTGTAATAAGAGACAACCTATTCGGAAATAGGATTTAGTCTGCCAAAGAATGAGATAGATTACAATTCTATCTCGTAACTTTGCGCTTGCCTACAATTCTTCGGAAAAAGTGTCATGCCATTCAAATGTTTTAATTGGTTGCATTTGTGTATTAAAATTGCTATTACATACTGTTTCATAATCTGTTGTCTGCAACACTAATTACATCTCATTTTAAAGATTTTTAGTGGTGGCACAAAACTTTATTTTATTTAGCCATATACTGCGCCTTAATATGTACTAACTTTATGTCGGTTTTTTGTAATACATGTATGTTTTTGTAATTTTGATCTGGTTTATTTAATAAGTTCTTAGGTTTTATTCGGTAGGAATATTTAAAATAAAAAAAAACCTCTTCCTCTTTTCTTTTCCTGTTCCTCTCCGGCTCTAGAAAAAAAAGTTGCCGTACTTGTACGTACTTGGTAGCTATATAAAATATATATTTATTAAATGGGTTTATAATTAAAAAAAAAAACAATATTGTACATTTTTCTTTTGGTCTTTGTGCTAAATTTCAGTTTTAAGGAAGCTTTAGTAATCTCATGTCACAGGATAAATTGGCATAAACTGGCATAAATAATCCAACATTATTAGTTTTTAAAAGACAACGCCCGCACTATGGAATCTAATTCCTGAGTCGCGGGGTACTTTACAAACATATAATAGACGGACACAAATTACATGCAGACTCAGAACAACTATTTATGGGTCACACATATAGTTGTACGGCGCGGAACTCGAACCCGCGATACAAAGCGGCAAAGCGACTGCCTTAGCCGCTGCTGTGCGACTTTGTCCATCCATCCCTTTGGTGCATATACAACCGTGACAAACGGTTGAACATCGCAATTACATAGCAATATTAACCATTTGATAGGGACTCGAACATTTTTGCAGAAATACACCCGTTTTTAGGATTCCGTAACCCAAAGGGTAAAACGTTATATTACTACTATTACTAAGAGTTAGCTGTCTGTCTGTCTGTCACCAGACAGTATCTCATAAACTGTGATAGTTAGACAGTTGAATTTTTTCACAGATGATATATTTCTGTTGCCGCTATTACAACAAATACTAAAAAACAAAAATAAAATAAATATTTAAGGAGTAAAAAAACTGGCCAAGACGGATTCGCGCACGAAGGGTTCCGTACCATTATTTATAAAAACGAGCAAAACATTCACGTTCCTTGTATGGGGCTCCCATACAACAAACGTGAATTTTTTGCTCGCACTTGGCCAGTTGTTGGGCGAAGTTCCTTATCGCGCGTTGCGAAAGGGGGCTAAACGGAAAAAAATTTAGACGAAAAGTTGTAACGACACTTTTTGCTTTTTTTTGTGTTTATTACTAAAGTTGAGCCTACGGATTTAGTTAATATTACATTATATTTGTTAATAACAAAAAATATTATTACAACTATAACTTCGTTCCATCCGGGTGTCCCTTGAAACCTCTCAAGTTTTTTGTTTAAGATTTGGCACACGATGTTGGTATTTGTTCATACACTCATGTTCGTGTTGTCATGAGATCGGGGTGAAACGAAAAATATTAAAAATACTATGTTGTAAATATCGACATATTATGATAACAATGACCATTATTAAAAATAATATCTTTTATGGACAACTATTTATGGGTCATACAAATGGTTGTCTTGTGAGAGAATCTGTTAGTACGTATTCGCGCAGTTTAATAATAAAAGTTAAAATATAGTTTAGATAAAACTTATATTTTAATTAAGTATTATATATTTTCTTGAACAACTGAAAAATCGTTCAGTGACAGTTATGACATTTTCAAGTAGAATAATAAATTTATATAGAAAAAAAGATCTTCATCAATACACATGCAGACTCTTTTATTCGAACAGAATTGAACCCGGGATATGAAGTGGCGAGGCGACTGTCTTAAGTATTTACTTCTTAATTATTTGCCTTAGATTGTTAGCAAATAAATACGCTTCTAGCTTGATTTAATTAAGTATCTATTTTAATTTAAGTCTTACTTGGTGTAAACTACAATTAAAACCGGAATTGAAGTTCGCTTCGTTAGTAATAGCGTGCAATGTTCGTTGCATGACACCACAATGAAACCTTTCACCCGCTCGCTACCTGCTTACCACAATCTTCTGATACCGATACATTTCCTTGTTGAATATCAAACTTGCGTATTTTACTTTACTGTTTCAGCTCTGTTATATCGTTCTAGAATATTTTTTTCTTTTTAATCTAGAGTCAAATGGTTTAGTTCTATTTTCAAATTGTCTTCTTTTCGTATGGATATTTTCTCGTTATTATAAGTTACAATTTTATAACTAAAATTACAATTTTATGTCTAGATTTAGTAACCAGGCCCTTGCCTCGGTTGTAAACGCAAGCAGACCCTCAAGTCCCCTTGATAAATGTCTTATGGGGCACTCTTCGACAATGTGTGCAATGGTTTGGTCTGGTGCTCCACTGCTCCAGGCTGCTGATGGTTTGAAACCCCACTTTTGAAGGTTGTGGTTGCATCGACCCACCCCTGTTCTTATTCGATTGAGTGATCCATATCTTCCGGTTTTCTTTAAAACCAGTGGGGGTTTTGGTGGGGTCTATGTTAGAGATGCACCCCTGGGCATGCCAGTATTTTTTCCACTCGGTATCGACATTGAATTTGAAGATTCTCAAAATTGTCATTGATAATAAACAATTATAAACTTCTTTTTTTTTTCATTATGTACTTCGTTTTTTATGGTGTTTGAATTCCGAATTTGATTTCTTTTTAGGGTTCCGTTTCCAAAGGATAAAACGGGACCAATAGTAATATATTAAGAGTTCGCTGTCTGTCTGTCTATCCATCTGTCACCAGACTGTATCTCATGAAACGTGATAGTTAGACAGTTGAAATTTTCACAGATGATGCCGCTATAGCAACAAATACTAAAAAACAAAATAAAATAAATATTTAAGGGATCTCCCATACAACAAACGTGAATTTTTTTCGCGTTGATAATGGTACGGAACCCTTCGTGCGCGAGTCCGACTCGCAATTGGCTGGTATTTTTTATGATAATGCTTGCGAAGTTTATGCATATAAATGTTTTATAAGAACGGATAATTCTAAATGAAATTTACTTTTCAAAAAGGTCAGTCTTAATATTTTCGATTGAGACCTTTTCGTAAAATAATTTCGTCTATAGGTACTCTAAATTATAGTTTTTGAAGATAATTATTATTACTATTATCCAGGTAAATGTAATTCTTAAAATTAAACCCGTTATAAAAGAATTTAGAATGTCAGATGTCTGACTCCATTTCATTTATTCTTATTTGACCAGCTGCTTCACATGCAACTTTTCTATTTTAAGCCTAATTCACTTGGATGGTTAGCTATAAGTTAACCACAGGGATTAATTACAGCGGGGAACGAGTGGAGTTCTTTTCTTCTGGGCGCCAGTGGTCCCGGGAAGGGTAACCTGCTGTAGTTCAGGTAACACGCTTGTGCGTACTGGGGAGGGGGGGAGGAATTCAGGCCACTCCCCTCCCCGGATGAGAGTCTCGCGGACGCTCAGTGTACAGCGGGGGTACTGAGACCGTTCACGATTACCCAGAGCCCCCGCTACAGGCACTGTGAGGCTAGCTACCGTGGTGGTTTTAGTGGGTCGAGCCCATGGAGCTATCGAACCCCACACCAAGAGCGACTAGAGCATTTCGACTTCGTAAAAAAAAAATTTAAACTGCGCAATGTTAACAGTAATATCAAAGTACTACCTACTGTTGACACGGCCATAGCATCTATGACGAACGTATCAAATTTGTGAAAAATTAAGGGAAAATGTTACTTACCGTTACTGTTTGTGAAGCCGAAAGTGTCGCGTGGAGCATTTCCTGAAAATAAACAAAAACCAATTATTAAAAAAGTATCATTATAATCTTTCAAGCACGGATTTAACAATAAAATTGGCGCTAGACTTTGATGAAGCAGCATAGATTCTAGATCTTACAAATATTATAAACGCGAAAGTTTGTAAGTATGGGTGTTTGTTACTCTTTCACGTAAAAACTACTGAATGGATTTTAATAAAACTTTACCACAATATAGCTTATAGGTACATCAGAATAACACATAGGCTACAATTTATAAAGATATGGTGTGAATTGTCCAAAATATGACGATAAGTCATGTGTCAAGTAAGTACGAAAAAATCTACCATCTGCGAGCTATTCCGGCGTGCACTGCCGAAACCGCTAGGGGTACACATCCTACCAATATTATAAATGGTGTGAAACCTGTGAATAGATAGCAATGTGAATATAGATGTATGTTTTATTATAATAATATCTAGGGACAGTGTCACACAGATCATCTTAGCCCCAAACTAAGCAAAGCTTGTACTATGGGTACCAGGCGACGATATACATACTTATATAGATAGATAAATACTTATATACATAGAAAACATCCATGACTCGGAAACAAATATTCGTGCTCATCACACAAATATTTGCACTTACTGGGATTCGAACCCAGGACCACCAGCTTCGTAGCCAGGAGCACTACCAACTAGGCTACGGTGACCGTCCATGTTTGTTACGCTTTTGCGCCAAAACTACTTTAACGCGGGTGAAACCGCGGGGCATAGCTAGTTTATTTATATATAACACATCACAAGGTGGACCGACGATCTTGCAAGGGTCTCGGGAACCCGCTGGATGCGGGCAGCATAAGACCGGCCATTGTGAAGATCCTTGGGGGAGGCTTCTGTCCAGCAGTGAACTTCTTACAGCTGTATATGATGATGATTAATTAAAATTTTTATTTTACTGCCTTTTCCTGCTATCCTCCATAACCGCCTTAGTCAAAAGCAACGTTGTCAACGTAGATTAAGTTTCAAAACTATATGTATACTAGCTAACATTTTAACCTTATTTGAACGCCATTCACGAAAACGATGTTTGGCTACTTAGCCGGTAGAGCCCCAGACCTAGAATTTGAACCCAAGACCTCATTATTTGGTAGAACTCGATACCGCTGGCCGACAGGTTTTTTTTTACATAATTAGGTAAGTAAGTTAGTTGGTGTGCAAAGATTGTGTCAAGTGGAAAACTATTCTCTCTGGGAATCTAGGAAAGTTTGAATAAAAAAAAAAGGAAATCTGTTAGTTCTTTGTAAGTGCAGGTGAGAAGTAACTTGTATATGTGTCAGTGTAAAGTAATATATGAAAAACATATCTTGCAGTCTTAAAATTAGTCTGTACCACTTTTAATCACTTTACTTGGCACTTACTACTTACCTGCACGACCTTTAGATAAAGGTCATGCAGGTAAGTAGTAAGTGCAACACGTCGCACTTAAACTTTTCTAACCCCCCTTGCACGAGTTTGAGTGCAAAGTGGAGTTGACAAATTATTACGTACTTAACTTAAAGTGTTAACGGTCATGCATATAATATATAACTTCGTAGTGCTATTTATTTACCTCTAGTCAATAACTCGAGCAGCTTACTAGAAAAGTGAAATTCCGGACGAAACATTTCAACACACATAAAATCCACACAAAAACAATATAATTATATTCAAATCGCAACACCCGTCAGATTTTCATTACAGTATATTTCGAAATTGGAACAAAACGCACAACACTATTCCAAAAAAAAGTAAATCTTAATACGTTCAGAAACTGAAATACATAGCTGTAAACACTTCTGTGCTTTCTAAGTTCTACGATAGCATAGTAAGTTCGTAGCTGATCTAATCGCGTGTAGTGTCAAACAAAATATTTGTGAACCGTCACCGCGACGATTGTCGCCAACTGTTTAATTATGCCGACTGTCCCGATTCATTAGTGCACTATGGGTCAGGGGCGGCTTTCGTATTTTATTTTATTTATTGAAGTTACAATTCTTTACGCACGCTTTATTTGGAGAGTAAGCTGTTGAATGCGTTACGAAAAGTGAGATCGGGCTTGGCGAGCGGAAATTGAAAACGAGATATAACTCAGTGAAAATAGAGTATAAAAAAAGAGTTATGTTTCGTATATTACTGTAGGAGTAAGAGAGAGAGGTACGAGCACACATTTTCTTGCTCTCTTTCTCTCATAGCCAGATACAGATAGATTCAGCTAAAGAAGTTTTACTTTATTTTTATCTCTCTTTACTGCCACTGTAGTTCTTTTAAAATGGATTAAGTTTGGAAAACGTTATAGGTTATGTAACTAAGTTCTTTATTGCATTCATGACTTACAAAGGTATTCGTTTACAAAATAAGTATCAGTCATGCATGAACTCTATTAGGGTACACCCTAACAGTGTTCATGACTGATTCGTATAAAAACATAAGTATATTTGGATGGCCTTAGTCTTAACATTTCAATTTGTTAATATTTGTTGTTATCATTTTAAAATAATGGTACTTCATCATCATCTTATCAGTCAAAAGACGGCCACTGCTGGACGAAAGCCTCCCCCAAAAATATCCACAATTGCTGGCGGTGGCGACCCAAACAAGATCATCGGTCCATTTTGTAAGGCGCCTGCACACGATGCGTCTTCCGGTTCGTGGTCGCCACTCGAGAACTTATCTGCGCCAACGGCCGTAGGATCTACGAACTATGCGCCCCGTCCACTGCCACTTCAGTTTTGCAATTTTTCCCAGTTTTTGGGGCATTTTCCCCAGGTATCCTTTATAAAAAATATTCAATGTACAGTTTTGACTTTCCTACGATTTTATTATATTTTTCTATATAAACTTAGATACTTTTTCGTCTATACGGGTTAGGATGCGATTAAATATTGTTTATTATATGCTAGAATAATGCCTTCAACGTTTGTACAATTTCCTCATAGCCCTATTCCATTCTTAGCCGAATGCAGTAGTGGCTGATTTCAGATCAGTTGATACTTTAAGATTATATAGGGCGTAGGTAAATCTAGATAATTTGGCACATAACAATTATATATTTCAGTTACTGTATTTTGGAGCTTCATGTTTGGTGTTTTTGGTGCAAGAAAGTACCACTAAGACGACATCTGCGAATAGGATGCTTCCTGTTCCTATTTTTTTTGGCAGGTCATTTATGTAGGGTATAAATAGTAGAGATCCGAGAACACTACCTTGAGCGATCGATTTTTAACTTTTTCCTTTTTTGATATTATATGGTTTATTACCGCGAGTGGCGACCACGAACCGGGAGACGCAGCGTGCGGCAGCGCTACAAGATGGACCGATGATCTTGTGCGGGTCGCTGGAAACTGCTGGATGTGAATAGCGCAAGACCAGCAATTGTGGAGATCTTTGGGGGAGGCCTTTGTCCAGCAGTTGACGTCTTTCGGCTGATATGATGATGATGATGGTTTATTACTCCTGTGTGGTAGTTGTTTTAATTTCAACTAATTGAATGCGATCACTGAGATGTAATGTGAACCATTCGTGGGCAATACCTATCTCGGATGCTTTCTAATTTGTTTAATAGAATTTTATATGAAACTGCATCACAAGCTTTTCTCTCTGTCTAGTAGGATGCCTATTACATATTTTTACTATTTAATATAATTAGTGCTTCATTTATAAGTATATCTTAATAAGGCATAATATTGCAGCGACTTATTTTCCGAAACCCGTTTTGTCTGTCATTTCAGATTTTATATTTTTCGCATAACGCATAGACGTCTGGTAATAGCGGTTTCTGGTCATATATGTATGTTGCCGTAGATTTGTTGGTTGTCGCTCGAATCTTCACTATCGGACATTGTAGTGGGTGTGTTCACTTTGTACGATAAAATGAGTCTTAGGTCAATTTTTTTTCTATCACACAGGTACAGACAGATAATAATAATGTCCTTCTAGCCGAATTTAACCTTCGGCAGGATAGGCAGGACTGGCATACACGTAAGGATAGGGGGGTGACCAGTCACCCCACAACTTATGTGCGAAAATAAACCATATGTTTACAAATATAAGTACTTTTTTTTAAATTAAACAAGTAATATAGTTCTAAATCAGAGTATAAAACACTATATTAACTAGTTTATGCGTATATATCTAACTAAATTTACAATGATATGCAGTTCAGACAAATATAATGACGGTGATCGGAACACACGGGCAAATGACATTTAACACAAATAATTTTAACTTTTTTGTCTTTTTTCTTGGCCACATTGAGCACCGAGCTTGTTTCTGTATTTTTAACGGGGGTGTACTTTCAGAAGGTTCCTGGTTTATGTTTAGAACATCCTGTATATTTTGAGTTATTTCTCGCGGTAAATTCGTGTTCAAACGACGCCTCGTATGAGGTTCGGATAATTTCATTGGCAATTCCTTCAAATATCTGCTTCGAAACTTATTAACAAGAGTCCTGCTTCGATATTGGGCTAACGGGACGTCATCATCGTCACTGGTGTCAGCATGGTCAATAACGTCACCCTGCTCTGAATGCACAGACACATTACCTTCAATATCCGACAATTTACTCTCATCTGAAGAATAATCCCCATCAGAACTTGTATTTCCTAGGTTTTCCAAATATTTATCACTATCATCGTCAGAAAGTCTTGCCATTTTTGCCGAAAAATGCTGCTATTTTAATTAGCCTTTCACAAACAAACACGAACGTAAAAGGATAGTGGGGTGATCGGTCACCCCAGCATGGTTAATATAGCAAAATCCACGACTTTCTGCAAATTAGTGGCATATGCTACTAATTACGTATGCTTAGATAGGAGAATACAGAAAATCACAACTCCTCTCAGTTATCGTATAAAAAGTTATCGCATCTTTTTTGAACGAGTGGGGTGATGAGTTACCCCCCTATCCTTCCGAAGGTTAATGTCTCAATAGGGATTAGCCATCGATACGGGACATATTATAGTGCACAAGTGGGTGCACAAACACAGGAGCACTTTCTATTCAATCACTCTCATTATTCGATGGGACGCCTAGCGACAAGACCAGAAAGAGGTCAAGTACAGGACCGACGGCTTTACGTGCTCTTCGAGGCACAAGGGTATAATACCGCAACCTCCCAACTCCCACTTCGGGCTGATGCTCAGAAATTTTTCTTTTTACAGTAAAGTCCCAAAATCAGTTTTGGGCCGACCCGGGATTTGAACCCAGGACCTCGTTCTCTGCTGGTGAACACGCTACCGTTACCGCTAGACCAACCAGGCGTCGGTTTCAATATTCGACCGCACTGGCCAGCTGCTGCGGCTTTGACTCTGTCGAGCGCCGTCAGATGGCGCCTGCGTTCCAATGATATATGATAATAAATAATCCAACTGGGCTAGGCAGCGTTCAGGACGCTTTTTTTCTCGTATACAATACCAGTGTCTCGAGACAAACCTCTTAGACCAGATTGTATTGCCAATGATGACTTACGGAACAGAGACTAGACGTGGTTGCTCACTATTTACGTCATAAAGAGACTCTGGGTCACCCAAAGAGTAAAAGAGGGCTATGCTCGGAGTATCCCTGAGGGATCGAATCAGGAATGTTGAACCCTAGCTTGAGGGAGCGTAGCAGGAGAACTGTAACCGTAGCTTGAGGGATTACCAAGCTGAAGTGGCAGTGTACAGGGCACATAGCTCGTAGAATCGACAACTGCTGGGGCAGAAAGGTTCTTGAGTGCTGACGACGGACTGGAAGACGGAGTGTAGGTAGGCCCCCCTACAAGATGGATCGAAGATCTTGTGAGGGTCGCTAGAAACCGCTGGATGTGGATAGCGCAAGACCTGCAATTGTGGAGATATTTGTAGAAGACCTTTATCCAGCAGTGTCCTTTCGGCTGATATAATAATGATGGTGATGATTGTGCTCAATTAATGATAAAAATTGTGGTCAAACAGTTTTTTTACTTACTTTTTGAAACAAACAATTGGACATAGTTATGTAAAATAGACCTAACTACAGAAACTAACTTTTGAGATTGCCAGAGAGTAAAATTAATACATTATAATAATAATCTCTCAAAATCTATTGATATAGATTTGAATAGAAACCATGGCCTTGTAATTTTAATATATTCATTTCACTAAAACTCTGGTTATCGTAAAAGTAAGTTTCTGTAGTTGGATCCATTTTACATAACTACCTCCGATTTAAAACTACAATTATGTTAAACTTTAATTTCATGCTTTATACTATATTACATGTTATTATAGACAACAATATAATCTTCACATCGGGGAGTTGAATAGAATAGAATTTATTTTTTAAATTTAACACACGAACTACTGCTAATACTAAAAATAATTACATAATATAATATATAAATGAGTTCCACTCTTAAAAAACTATACCGTATATTCCTAAAAAGTAAGCCCCTTTTTTTGTAACTCCCGAGTACGGCCCACAACCCGTCTGCGGAGGTCAGGGTTGCAGACGCGCGTCTTTTGACCCTCATACATCCATCCTTCACTAACACTCGATAAAAATGTATATTCATCCTTCACGCACAGGCCGCGACACTTTGCTTGACTTTTAACCCTTCACGTCATTGTCAATACTATCCTTTTCTTACATACAAGAATAAATATAGTGCCATCTCACTCAAACAGGTTATGACATATCGGTCGACATATGACCCGAGCATCGGTGGTTGTCTATCCTTTTTTATCTTCAATTATTTATATAACTGTGTCCTTGTTGCTCATGTCACGACCCTTGTGACTAGCCACTTGAATAGATTAGGTGTTTTCGTACGAACGCGGGTTCAATATTCATTGATAATCGGTTCGTTGTTATTTGAAATGCAAGAAATGTGTTTTCTTTAGCATTTATTTATACCAAGTAGTTGTTAAATCGTATTACGATTTACAGGTCAATTTTTTAAGGTTCCGTTGCCAAATAGTTAAACAAACACCTTCAGCCTTCTAGGCTGTGTGGTACCCATACTATTCCGTGGGTGTCGGCCCCCTAGACTTGGGGAGTAAGCTGAGGAATTCGTAACGAGGGCGTTACGAAAAGAGTGATCGGGCGAGTTGGCGATTGGCGAGAAGTTGAGAGCAAGATGTTAATTAAAGAAGATAGAATGAGACAGAGTTACGTTTGGTACCTATTGCAGTAGTAGCAAGCGAAAGAGGTCCGACTATACATTTTCACAGCACACATAGCCAGTTACGTTTGACGTTTTACTTCAGTTGTGTCTAAAGCAAACTGGTTATTTTTTCACTTCAGCCTTGAATAAACCCAGGTTATATATGAACACAACATTTCAGAATCAAACAAAATCATGTTTTGTTGACGTTTAAATAATAATAATGACATCCTGAAACATTATTCACACACGGCCATCTGATCCTAAGCTTAACAGAGCTTACTATGGAAACCAGATAACTGATATATTACATATACTACTTTTCTTTTGTAAATACATACTTATATAGATAATTACACTCAGTCTCAGGACAAACAGACATATGTATTCATGCACACAAATATCTGTCTTGGGTGATAATCGAAGCCACGACCAGCGTCGTGAAATACAAGTTTCTACCAACCACGCCATCCGGCACATTTATTATAATCTTATAACGATTACGAGCAACTGATTTAGACCATATACACTAATTCTAAAAACCCCGGCTATACGGAACCATTAAGATTGTCGGCCTACTCGCGAATTGCGTGGTATTTTGATTATGCATCTATATTCATACGATTTCAGGGCTATAAGTTCAAGACTAAGGTCAACTAATAAATTAACATGTGACTTGTAATGTTTGACTACACGTGTAGCTCTTTATTTAAGTTATACCCCTCACTACTGCCTCATCCCCTCGTATTTCAGTTTTAATCCCCATATAGAACTAGTACTTGTGTGACCTATATATGTAAGCTGTACAGGTTTAAATTTAACTTTGTTGCTATATGGCTGACGGCATAGAATATCGCTTCCCCATTTCATCCCGTGGGGGCGTAGAAGTCAACCCCAGTATATATCTCCCAGAGAACGAACAGCAGTGGTTCTCTGTATACATCGTATCAAATCATAGAACATACATGGGGGTGATTCGAATACTCCTCATCATAAAGTACCTAAAGTTTGCGTTTGAACATCAACTCCTTGGCCACCCTATATATAGCGCGATCGCCAACCGTCGGGCAAGCGTAGTAATTATGGCATATAATATAATATCTGGGGACAATGTCACACAGATCATCCTAGCCCCAAACTAAGCAAAGCTTGTACTATGGGTACCAGGCGACGATATACATACTTATATAGATAGATAAATACTTATATACATAGAAAACATCCATGACTCAGAAACAAATATTCGTGCTCATCACACAAATATTTGCACTTACCGGGATTCGAACCCAGGACCACCAGCTTCGTAGGCAGGATCACTACCAACTAGGCTACGGTGACCATCATATGTCTCCAAATTATGTCCATTGTAGAAATCTTTTGGGAGGCCTTTGTCCAGCAGTGGACGACATTATGCTGACATGATGATGCTCTACAAACTGGAGAGAGGCACAGCGGTCATTCACACAAAGAGCAGCCCGATTGTGAATGTACTTCCACCTTACAGAAGACATCCCTCAATAATAACATTAATAACTTAATGTTGTGTTTCTGTGTAAGTAACGTCACTAGAGCTCATCGGGGTGCGGGGAAGGGTCAGCAACACTATTTTGCTCGATCTTCTTAAAAGGCCGGGAACGCACCTGCGAGCCCTGCTGTGTGTGGTGTGTACCAATATTTAAATTACACCTTTTATAGATGATCTGTTTCCGTGAATACACCGTAGACGAGAGACTTATTAATTTTTATATCTGGTTGTTACAGCGCCTTTACAAATACCTACAAACTACGTCAAAGTTTCAGCAGTCCACCTTATATACCGACAAACGGGACAGACGGGCATACGGACGGACAACTCAGTAATAGAGTCCCGTTGGTACGCTTTGCGTACAGAACCCTAATGATCTACTTATCCAAATGTATTGGGAAACAAGCTATCAGTCATAATATCGTGTTCGGTAGCAAGGACAACGTTGCCGTCACGCCCTTACCCCTGACCTCTGATCCCGGACCATAAAACTGTACAATTGAACCTTTGACAATGATCTGAGTCATCAAGCCTAATTCATACTTTCTTTTTAGGGTTCCGTAGCCAAATGACAAAAAAACGGAACCCTTATAGATTCGTCATGTCAGTCTGTCTGTCCGTCCGTATGTCACAGCCACTTTTTTCCGAAACTATAAGAGCTTTACTGTTGAAACTTGGTACGTACGTATTCCGTGAACCGCATTAAGATTTTTACACAAAAATAGAAAAAGAAAAATAATTTTTGGGGGTTCCCCATACATAGAACTGAAACTCAAATTGTTTTTTTTTTTATATTAACCGTACATGTGGGGGGGGGGGGGGGGGGGGTATCTATGAATAGGTCTTGAAAAATGATATGGAGGTTTCTAATATATATTTTTTCTAAACTGAATAGTTTGCGCGAGAGACACTTCCAAAGTGGTAAAATGAGGGGGGCACTCATTTTACCCCCCTGTAACTTCTAAAATAAGAGAATGATAAAACTAAAAATAAAATATGATGTACATTACCATGCAAACTAACAACGAAAGTTGGTTTGAACGAGATCTAACAAGTAGTTTTTTTAATACGTCATAAATCGTAAACCGCAATTTGCTTTAATTTAATCAACTGAAATACTTGCTGTTACAGAACCCTTCATGGGCGAGTCCGACTAATACTTGGCCGGTTTTTTTTTAAACTTATGGCAATACATAGTATATAAATTGGGACAACTAACAAACACGCCGCCATCTGATCCCAAACTAGACATAGCCTGTGTTATGGCAATGAGACAACTAATAAACATTTTTATACATTTTTAAAAGAAAGATCAAAGATTTGTCCTGGGTGAGAATCGAACCCACGACGCTAACCACTATACTAACAGACCAGTCCAATATAATACAATCCAATAAAGAAATCTTATCAGTAGGTATTTGTTGTAATTGGCCCTATTATTAAGGACTGAGGGTTATCCCTCAGTCCCTAATAATAAGGCCAATTTCTACGCACGTATGTAGACACAGGCACACTATTTATGCTATTTTGACGGGCCTATTGGTGTGGTTGGCAAATGCTTACTTTTCACGCCGGAGGTCGTGGGTTCGATTCCCACCCAGGACAGATATTTGTGTGCATGAACGTACTTAGTCCTGAGTCTGGGTGTAATTATCTATACAACATATAACGTAATTAACGCACATCCTCAAACACCCCAATTAGAATATTATGTTGTAATCATAATACATACACTGAATTTTTTATTTAACATGTTTGTTATGCATTGTTATTAACTAAAATATTTTCTTGGAATACAGTTTATTTTTTATTTTGTATTGAATGATTGAATTCATATGAATACAAATAAAACTGCGCTTTTAAAAGTCGTATTACTTTGACTTACGGTCCATTTCAATTTGTGTTGACTGTAGGTACAGGGTTAATATGACAATAATTTCCATAGTTTTAATTATTTTGGAATAAAAAATTACCTATATTAAAAATGATATAAATCGATTCAGTAAACGATTCTGAACAAACTATTTTCAGGATGTGCGTTAATTAAGTTACATGTTGTATAAATTGGGACAACTAACAAACACGCCGCCATCTGATCCCAAACTAAACAGAGCCTGTAATATGGCAAAGAGACAACTGATAAACATTCTTATATATTTTTAAAAGAAAGATCAAAGATTTGTCCTGGGTGGGAATTGAACCCACGACACTAACCACTATACTAACAGGCCTAATATAATCCAATCAAGAAATCTTATCAGTAGGTATCACCCTCAGTCCCTAATGATAGGGCCAATTTCAACGCACGTGTGTAGACACAGGCGCACTATTTATGCTATACAAATGCTTACTTTTCGCGCAGGAGAGATATTTGTGTGGAGACCGTGGGTTCGATTCCCACCCAGGACAGATATTTGTGTGCATGAACATGTCTGTTTGTCCTGAGTCTGGGTTTATTTATCTATATAAATATGTATTTACTAAAAGAAAAAGTAGTATAATATGTAGTATATCAGTTATCTGGTTTCCATAGTACAAGCTCTGCTTAGTTTGGGACCAGATGGCCGTGTGTAAATAATGTCCCAGGATATTATTATTACATCATTCATCATCATTAGCCTAATATCGTTCATCGCTGAACATAGGCATCTCCCAAAGGTTACCACAACGTTGCCATTTGGAGGAGTTTACCGTAGTCACCGCGCTTGGCATCCGAGTTAGCGACCGCAGTTAGGTGATAGCTAATACACACACTAAGATTTCTCTTAGGTTGGAATCGAATCCTCGACCTCTGGCTTAGCAGTGAGGGACGCTAACCACAAGCTAGGATATTAATTTCTCTAAATATACTTATCCTTAATCAGTCTGCACGCGTTTATTTCATTTCTTACTCATTTAGTTCAAAAAACAGACCACTACTGCAGGAGATAGTATCTTCGTATATACGCAGTGACTGGTTCAAGACACTAGCGTGTGGAGCTGTTCTAGCAGCTGACCTGAGCATTCCGACCGAGACGTTGTGACATCAGAAAGCGTAGATGCGGCAAATTTATTCTTGGCAATTAATATTGTCGTGGTTTTCTATGGAGACCAGCTTTTCCTTAGCAAGTGATGGCAATCTAAATTGTATCCGCACAGAACTTGGCCACGAGAATCGCATTATGAGTAGTTTCCATCAGTATTTAAGCATGCAGTTGTTAGGGCACGCGTGACATGATAACAGGTGTCCCTTCGTCTATGGGACTACACAACATTTGCATTGCAGGCTGCAATCATTGATGTATCTCCACTTGAACAAGTTGACCATTAAATAACGCCAAAAACAATGCACAATTCTGTAACATCGGTGACGCGGCAGTGTTTCTCCGCGTGCCGCAAGAAAGTGTCTATGGGCTACCATCAGTTGCTTACTATATACAAATGGGCAGAGGTTACCCTAATGTCAGAGTTGTTCAAACCGCTCTATAGGCCTCTGACATGGCTTAACGACTATTTCCTAATGGATACAACCGGGATCGATAACTTACGTGCCTTCCGAAGAACGGAGACGCTCAAAAATTAAACTACTTTGGCGGTCACCCATCTATGCCGATCGAGGATGCGGGCATGTCATCAATACGTGTGCAATCAAAGGGTTATGGAGGGCCGGTTCGCATGTTTGGTAAATGCTTGACTTTCACGCCGTAGGTGGTTGGTCGAATCCCACCCAGGATAGATACTTGTGTCATCAAACTTGCCTGTTGGTCCTGATTCTGAGTGTAATTATTTATGTAAATACAAAACAAAAGTAGTATATGTAATATATCAGTTATCTGGTTTCCATAGTACAAGCTCTGCTTAGATTGGGATGTGGCCGTGTGTGAATAAAAACCCGGGAGATATTTTTATTCAAAAAATATTATAAAGTAAAAATAAGTTTTATTTTACTTAAACTGCACCTCTATTCCTTCCTAGGTCTATGATAAGAAAGCGCTGCCCATCGCAGCGCGTGCGCGCGTTTTTGCCACGATGAATATTTATCAGCATCCATTAGCGCGTCCGATACACTTTCAGAGTGATTGCAGTTGTCTTTACTTATACCATCTAGCTACTTTGTGTTATCTGTGCTGTATCGAAGGCTTCTGAACCACCCATAGAGAATCTAGTCAAACTACCATCAAATTATTACGCAAACAAAATAAGCTAGACTGTGATAAATTAGTCAATCAAATATATATTCACATACCTAGTCGCTCCCATCGTATCCGTGACCTAAACTAAGTTAATTTTGTTGATTACCTATAGTTTGCCTTAGTTGCTTGTTACTAGTTTTACTGTTTCATATGATCTGTTATAGATGACGATGCTGGTTGTGTGATTAACGAAGTCTTTTTAAGAAATACTGTATTAGTATTAAGCAAATTACGCAATTGTTTGTTGTCTCAATTAAAATAAAATAAATAAATAAAATAAAATAATGTACCAATCATGTCAGTTTATATATATTGCCATGGCTAACGGGTATACTACTAGGTCGATGACAACAGGTAAATATGATGTACCCAGAGTTGGTAATTATTATGGCGACAGAACCTTAAGAAAACGCATTCCTTACCTATTGAATACTTTGCCTGTTGACATCAGACAAGAAGATAAGAAATTATCTATTTATTATCGGGTTGCCTTATTCCATCACTCTCGTGATCCTAGGGATGAATTGTAAATACAACCAATTCGGGCTGATGCTAAGAATTTTATATGTACAGAAAAATCCCAATATATAATTTTGTTGGCCCGAACTGGGTTTTAGACCCAGGACCTCATCGCTTAGGTAGGCAAGCCAATGATGCAGTCATTCTTATGGTATATATGGTTTTTACGGTATTCTATTCTATAGTATGTATCTTCTCTCCTCATGTAATGAGCGTAAACGTGAGGCGTCCTGCTTTTAATATTTATTGATTTATCATGTCAGCCAAATTACGTCCACTGCTACAGAAAAGCCTCCCCAAAGAATGGGGGGAATACGCCATAATCGTCAAGCTTGGCAGACGGGTTAGCGATCGCATTTTGGTGGTCATAGTGAACAGAAAAACGCTGCCGCCCGTTCTTTGGTAGGTATTCCCTAGGAAAGATTTCTGATGGGCGATGAGATGAGGTTATGATATTTGATATGATTGGTTACAACTATCAAACAGTAATCTACGAAGTATTAGTACAAAATTAAAATCTTAATTGAAAATGAAATTTATTCGGCCAGTTTTCTCAAGGAATCTGGAATTTTCTGCATCCAATTATACAAGCACGGGAATAGTAATCTTCACCTCTTAGCATTTCAATATCTTCGCTTATTAATAGGTCCAATGATCATCTTCGTAACTGAACTTGCATCAAAAGTACCGACAGTTTCAATTCAAACTCAAATTGTGTTTCAAAAGCTCATCTTTAGAGGTATTTAAAAGAAGAACAAGGAAACACTTTTTGTCACAATCACTGTAATCTATAATATATGTATTAGTATAATTAGGAGTTTTATATCTATGTAGTGTGTATAGTATGTTATTTGTTTGTATTATTAGTATGTAGATATATATCTATTTCTACCAGTTGGTAGTAGCAATTAGTATCACTTAATATTATTTTTCTTTTGATGTTGTACACTGTTTTTACCTTCTTCTACAAATCTCCCTCTGTCAGTGGTTTGCTCATTGCTGGAAGAAAACTCATCAATGAGTTAAGCTCGCCCTTGTACATTAGTTTACAAATACACATGTATAAAATGTTTATTTTCTGTATACAATAAAGAATAAGAATGAAATTGCTCGCACGCTACAAAGTCTGATCGTCAGTATTTTCAATCCTTACTAAAATCATAAATACGAAAATAACTCTGTCTGTCTGTCTATCACGCTTTCACGCCAAAACTACTAAACTGATTCAAATTAAATGTAGTACACAGATAGTCTAGAGCCTGAAAAGGTTACTTTTTAATGCGAAAAATGTGTTCTAAGGGGTTGAAAGGGGGGATAAGAATTTGTATAGAAGTATCCTCAATTTTAGAACTAGAAGCTTGAAACTTATTATTTTAGGCTGTTGATTCGATATAAATAAATATGACATCCAAATTTTGTAAAAGTTTCACCCTCCAGGGTGAAAAATAAGAATAAGAATAATAAAAATAAGAATAGGGGATGAAAGTTTGTTTAAAAATATGTAATGTTATTGTGAATGTTTTATAAGTTTGCGACAAGGGGCAAAATATTAGAGATATTCTGGTGTAACATATACAAAATGTACGGATGAAATCGCGGACTCATCTAGTATCATAATAATATATATTATATGCATTTTGACGTTTATTTACTGTGATTAAACTCGAGTAGCATTACTCACGTTTTGTAGTTACATACTGTGTAATTTGGGGAGCTGTGTAGGCAAACGGTTAGTTGAATATACAATTAAAATCAGCATTATATATTTCTCAAAAATAGGGCTGGCCAATATTTTGGACAGCGTTTAAGCATTGCCATCCAGCGTGGCAATGCGGCCAGCATTCTGGGCACGATGCTCAAAGGCAGCGATACCGAAGTTTATTTCGACGCCCAAAGATGAGACCTTTATATAATAATATGTATTGATATCATATGTATGCTATCATTGCTATAATAAAATAAATTTTATAAATGTTTTCATACAATGTGTACCTAAATATCTATGTTACTAGAAATAATAATGTATACAACTATATTACTACAAACATGTTCTGACAATTTACAAGCGCTTTTTTAAAGTCTACATGAATAAAAACCTTTTTTATTTATATATTTAATTTTAATATAAATATAAGTATATATTTTCAGTACTTAGTCTTACGCATCTTTAGTTGATAATTTAAGTTATTTTAATAATAACTGTCAATCCTTGGTTAATTCAAAAATATGATAGGTACATCTATATGTACTTCTACGTGTATTTATGAGAAATAAATGATATACATGTTTGGTTTACTACGGTTTTAAATTGATGCTGCTTCTCTTGTCTATTGTCGCACAAAGGTTTTTCCTGTGTGTAGATCGAACCTACGACCTCTGGTTTAGCAGTAAGGGCCACTAAACACTAGACTAACAGGCACGATATGTCGCTTTTCTTGTATCCTGGTAGAAAAACTTACTCTGTACAAGGAACGGAATTTCAATAAGCATGTATATCTTCTAATCCTACTTTAAAACACCGATAACCACAAAATCAATTAGGATGCCATGTTAACGACACAGCGAATGCTCCTACTCCCAAGTAAAATGGAAATAGAATCGGTCTATGCGATTTGTTCGCTGGAGTGTGAAAAAGTTATGCGCTTGCGCCGCGGGATCCGCGTAATGACCCGCGCTGATTACAATTACAAATTGCGTCTAGTTGCTAGTTGTAGCACTTGACTTCTGTTTGAAAATTACTGTTTTTTTTTTAATTACATGAATAAATATCCCAGATATATCACACGGCAAAGTTTGTACTATAGCTACTAGATAGCGGATAGAAAAAAATAATTAATTATTGTAAATATATACATAATATAATACACAGAAAACACACAGACAAATATTGTTTATAGAAAAGGTACCAAAAATTATGAGAAGAATCTTAGGTAAACGCGCACCATTAGTTTATTCATTTGAAAAATCCGGCTATCCAAATGGCAGTTATGAGGACACAGGCTTTAAACTTCGTCATTCTTGGGCACCCTGATGGAATGCCAACGATCCGATCTTCGATCGAATCGGATCGCTAGTCGAGTCCTACATTCGTTTCCGTCACTTCAAAAATATTTGTAACACGTGTCAAACTTTTTCAATATATAAATATAAATAAATATATAAATATATATTTAATAAAATCGTAGGAAAGTCAAAACTGTACATTGAATATTTTTAAAAAAGGATACTTGGGGCGTGATCTACAATCGACATCGAAGACAAAAATATAGTTTTTAGAATTTTTGTCTGTTTATCTGTTTGTCTGTATGTATGTCCGGGCCAAACTCAAAAAGTACTGCATGGATTTAATTTAAATTTTGCATGAATATTACTAAGAGGTCGGGTCAACATATAGGCTACATATTATCACGCTATCACGTACGGGAGAGGAGCTGTGATCATTTATAAAGTTTAACGCGGGTAAAACCGCGGGGCACAGCTAGTAATATAATAAAATCGTAGGAAAGTCAAAACTGTACATTGAATATTTTTAACAAGGATACTTGGGACGTGATCTACAATCAATATCGAAGCCAAAAATATAGTTTTTAGAATTTTTGTCTGTAAGTATGTTTGTCTGTATGTATGTCCGGGGTAGCTGAGCCCCGCGGCTTTACCCGCGTTAAATTTTATAAATTATCACACCTCCTCCCCCGTAGGAGATAGCGTGATAACATGTAGCCTATATGTTGACCTGACCTCTTAGTAATATTCATGCCAAATTTGAAGTAAATTCATGCAGTACTTTTTGAGTTTAGGTCGGACATACATACAGACAAACAGACAAAAATTCTAAAAACTTTATTTTTGGCTTCGATATTGATTGTAGATGACGCCCCAAGTATCGTTTAAAAAAATATTAAATGTACAGTTTTGACTTTCCTACGATTTTATTATATGTATAGATTACACCCTATATCTGACCCACGCACGACCTGCGGCGTGAAAGGCTAGTATTTAGCAACAACGCCAACCAGCCTATAAAATATTAAAAATAATAGAAGTAGGAAATTCAAACGAACAAGTTTAAATTAAGTAGAAATAAATATATTACTCTACAATAAACGTATCGTTAAGTTACGACTTACAGGTATCAGTACTGCCCCTGTCAATCGCAATTTGTAAAACATACATCCCATCAAAGGCAAAAGGCATCGAACCTAGATACATCAACATTACATAGTAAGCACTGAGTCACGAACTACCATATTACCCGCATAACATGTTCAGGAAAGCTTGATACAGCTGTTAAGTTTTATATGGCAACACTAACTAAGAAGTCGAGTAGCCATTATACCAAAAGGGTTAGCACTAAGTGAATGATGGTACTATATCCATGAACGGAATTTAAATTATGTCTAGTATTTAGTTCTTTATTTCTTTCGTTGATCTTTTCACGTGATGTATGTGGGATGTGTTTTTCATGCGACCAGTCAGAAGGCAAAGTTATCTGCACAACTTAAATTATATGTATAAAAAAAACGTAATAAAAATGTAATTAAAAGAAAAAAAATAACCTTCTAAGGTTACTCTTACTGGTAACAACAATCATAATTAATGGTAAAACGCAAGCCCATAATAAGAAATAAACTTTGCAAATATGCAATTTTATTGACGATTTATATTGAATTATTTACAATTATTATTTATCTATAATATCTTGGGACATTTTTTACACACGGCCATCTGATCCCAAACTAAGCAGAGTTTGTACTATGGAAACCAGATAACTGATAATACTACTTTTCTTTTGTAAATACATACTTATATAGGGCACCCAGACTCAGGACGAAACAGACATTTTCATGCAAATATCTGTCCTGGGTGGGAAACGAACCCACGACCTCCGGCGTGAAAAGCAAGCATTTGCCAACCATGCCAACAGGCCCGTCTATATAAATAAAATTCGTTGCGGGATCCAAGACAGTTAAAGCGATTCCCCGGGACATGCCTCACCACTCTGAGTCATTTCATTGTGTACCACTGTTGATCCTGGCTGGCAGGAGTTACAAAGGTGAGTAAGAGGGTGGGGCTATCAAAAAAAATATATAAATAAAAAAGTCACTGAAATATTTGTACGCTCATAACTTCCAAACGACTGCACAAAATTGGATAGATCTTTCTTTTTTGTCTCCTTTATAGCCAGGAGAAGGTTTGTATGAAATAAAAAAATGCAAATATTTTATATATCATAAAAATCAGTGTGCAAATGCGACAGGAAAAAAAATACTAACTTAAAATGTTGTACATTACAATGCATTAAAATAATTATTCAAATATTAGACTTAAGACAGAATTGACGGGAGCAAATGTAGCGGTCAGAAGTTTGCCGGGACAGCTAGTTAATAATAATACTAATGTAAAAGTAGGTACTGTCAAAGTGATTCAAAAAAATCTAATTTACGATAATTTTAAACATACACACTAATATTATTAAGGCGAAAGTTTGTGAGTGTGTGAGGGTGTAAGTTTGTGTTTGTTACTCTTTCACGCAAAAACTACCGCACGGGTTTATATGAAACTTTGCAGTAATATAGCTTATTTATCCGAATAACACATAGGCTATAAATTATAAAGTTTAACGCGGGTAAAACCACGGGGCACAGCTAGGTTATAATTCCACAAAATTTGCGTCGAGAGTTAAAAAAAATACAATACAGATATTATCATCATCATCATTATATCAGCCGAAAGACGCCCCCGGCTGGACAAAGGCCTCCCCCAAAGATCTCCACAATTACCGGTCTTGCGTTACAGATATTATACATAATAATTATTGAATCCCAGTAGCCTTAACAACATCGAAGCGAAAGCTCTTCGCGAACCAAGTCACGAGGAAAACCTAGCATATTAATTTGACAAGCTACGCGTGCCAATTTAACTGGCCACGACCAAAACCGCTTTCATACAAGCGTTCTAACAGCTGGTCAGTGGTAACCGCTGTATGGAAATACTATACTTCGATCGTGGGTTTACTTGCGGAAACGTGGAAAATCTCACTAATATTCCAAAGGCGGAAGTTTGTGAGTGTGTATGTTTGTTACTTCTTGACGTCTAAACGGCTGGAGCGATTTCTATGAAATTTAGTATGGAGTTAGCTGGCACCCTGGATTAAAACATACGGCTATAATTTACATATACAGTTTAATGCGGGTAAAACCGCAGGGCACAGCTAGTATTATAAAGGCGGAAGTTTGTGAATGTGTACGTTTGTTACTTCTTGACGACTAAACGGCTGGCGATCTTCATGAAATTTAATATAGAGTTAGCTGACACCCTGGATTAACACATAGGCTATAATTTATAAAGTGTCACGCGGGTAAATCCGCGGGGCACAGCTAGTAGTATAAAGGCAGAACTTTGTGAGTGTGTGAGTAAGTAAATTTGTTACTTCTTGACGTCTAAATGGCTGGAGCGATTTTTATGAATTTTAGTATGGAGTTTGCTGACACCTTGAATTAACACATAGGCTATAATTTATAAAATTTCACGCGGGTAAAACCGCGGGACACAGCTAGTATAATAATAATATCCTCCTGGCTGAATTTCGGTCCCGACGCAAATCTATCTTACTATTTTCCTTTTCCACCCAACGGTTGTCTGAAAGAGATTGCTACAAAGCGATAAGACCGCCGATTGTACCTGTATTTGTTTATTTGTAAGCCATGTATTGTTTTTTTGGTGCAGTAAAGTGTATTCCATCTATCTAAGTCTCAATAGCGATCTGCGCGGGATATATTATAGTGGACAAGTGTGTGCACAGGGGCAGTTTCTATTCCATCACTCTCATGGTCCAATAGGATGACTAGCGAAGCGACATGACCGGATATAGGAAAGGAGAAAAGGAAGAGAGAGGATAGAGGAAAGAAGGAACGGTACCGACGCCTTCACTTGCTCTTCGAAGGACGGGGGTGGAATACCGCCAACTGCACGTGTGGCGCAGCGGCAACAGTCGCCTCGCCGCTTCGCATCCCGGGTTCGATTCCGCACCAGTCAACTATTTTTGTGACCCATAAATAGTGGTTTTGAGTCTGTGACCCATAAATAGTGGTTCTGAGTCTGCATGTAATTTGTGTCCGTCTATTACATGTGACCTCGGCAAACCCCTCCAAATCGCAACGTTGTGCTAACCTGTAGGAAAGGTCTATGTCTAACTGTGGACGACATAAACCTGATAATTAATAGAATCTCTGTTACGATTAACGTGCTGTCTTACATCCAGTTTATAGTTTTTGTTGATCATCCGGTAGATGTTAATTACACACACTGTGATGGTGCTGACGGACGTTTCCGTTTTCTTTCAAAGCTTTGATTTAAGTTACTTACTTAAGCTGTTATGAATAATAAAACAATCTTTGTGAATTTGCGCATGTGCACGCAGTAACTCCATCAAGCGACCCGCATTCTGGAAATACCCAACAATATCAACAAATGAGATCACAACCCTTAATTTTTTTAATTTTATCAGTCTGTAGTTACAATTACCTTTCCGCTGTCACTCGTCTAAAATAAGATAATACAATAATATACAAACAATTTTTATTGCAATATTATATAATCGAAACATATTAATCGACTACGCACAATTTTTAGCTATATTGTGCTCTATGGTCTCATAAAGCTTATCTCATCTTTTGTCACGAATTTTCTTATATTCTCTTTGCTTTGGTCATACTAAGGATGAAGCAGAGAAATTATGTCCTAGAAGATTTGGCGTCAGCGCGGAAAAAGACGCGTCAAGGCTTAGTTACATTTTCAAAAACTAGTGTACATTCAGGTTTTTATGTGTAAATATGGTGGATTTTTAGACATAACATCTTCGACAACGTACACAAGTATAGGAAAGTGCAATACCGTGAATTGTGACTTTCCGTGATGAAACCAAAACTCCATAGAAGCCTCTAGTAAAGTCTCCACTGCTTTACTGGGGTAGAACTAAGGCTTGACCGGACTTTGAAAACCGTAATACAACTGAAGACGAGGCTGTATGGTCTCTGAACTTGGGCAGCCCGGTAGTTAATTACAAGAGCAAAGTAAAAAGAAGGGTATTGTTCAAGTAGATAACAGTGTTGGTATGTATGGTGGCGTATGACAGCGGGTGGGAGCGTCACGGGTCGCGTACTGGGCGTGCAATAGTGTCACGTATAACGACAACTTAAATGGATTCCCTTCTATTGCCTGTACGTTTCCATTGTCTGTCGACATCAAGTGACAATGTATATTATACAAGCTGCGCCCCGCGGTTTCACCCGCTTTGGCGTAAAAGAGTAACAAACATACATACATACATCTATACTCACAAACTTTCGCATTGATAATATTGGTAGAATGATTAGCTCTAGCGGTTTCGGCAGTGCACTCCGGAATAGCTCGCAGATGGTAGATTTTTTCCTACTTACTTGCCACTTATCGTCATATTTTGGACAATTCACACAATATCTTTATAAATTGTAGCCTATGTGTTATTCTGATGAGCTATATTATTGTAAAGTTTCATTAAAATCCATTCGTAGTTTTTACGTGAAGGAGTAACAAACATCCATCCATACTTACAAACTTTCGCGTTTATAATATTAGTAGGAAGTATAGGAGGCGTTGCGTTGGTAGTCAATTCCTCTCTGCAATTGATCGGTGAAGTTAGTCAATAGATGGGTCAAAGCCATAGTCAAAGTCAAAAATTATTTATTCCGTAAATTTTTTACATTTATCTGGAATCGTCATATTTTTTTTTTACCCTACCGTGCAGTGCATGACGTGGCAGCTACTGAGAAACACTGCCAGAAAACTCAGGAGGAATCCTTTTTTTTAATAAAATATACTTGAGATTAATTACAATCACGTGTGTTGACTTAGAACAACTCAATCCCAAGCACTTTTATCACTTAAATAATCACAAATTTTGTAATATGCCCTGCTACACAATTTGGCTTTAATAATTCTTTTAAAATTATTCGTAGACAGTTCTCTAATATCATTGGGAAGTTTGTTATAGAATCTTATACATTGCCCCATAAAAGAGTTACTTATTTTGTGGAGACGGGTAGTATGCAATATGAGATTATTCTTATATCTAGTATTTACATTATGTGTATCGCTCCTTTTACAGAAGGAATCGATATTTTTGTGCACATATAGTAAGTTATCATATATATATTGAGATGGTACAGTTAGAATGTTAACCTAATAGAACTTTTCTCTTAGAAACACTCTCGGGCCAAGACTATAGACAGCTCTTACAGCTCTTTTTTGCAATATAAATATGGTGTTAATGTCAGCAGAGCTACCCCAGAGAATAATTCCATAGTGTCCTATGGAATATGGATACACTATGAAAATAACTGAAATAAACCATTCTAGCTGTGTCAACATCAGTCAGCCGTCTAATAGTTTTCACTGCATATGCTGCAGAACTTAATTTGCCGGACAGTTTTTCTATTTGTGGGCTCCATTGTAGCTTTGAGTCAATAGTGATACCCAAGAACACAGTTGATTCAACAGGGTCCAACCTAGCTCCATTAAGTTGTACATTGGTTGTCGCCTGTTTCACATTCGGTGTAGTGAATTTGACGATCAATGTGGTTTAATTTCTAAGCATCTCCGTGTTTTTGAAGGCATGTTAATCAGTTCAGTACGGTAGACTACCAAATATTTCGTAGACATAATCTATTTATCTTGGGACAACTAACACGCTACCATCTAAAATATTGTTTATGAATACATAAAATTGAAATTGAAATCTGATCCGAAATTATGGTATAAATTATAGTCTACGTGTTATTCAGATATAAGTACATTAGTACCTATTTTTACCTTTAGCTATTTTACTACAAAGTTTCACCAAAATCTGTTCCTACGTTTCTGCGTGAAAGAGTCACTAAAATCCATACTCATACCTTGCGTATTTATAAAATTAATTGGATATGTATGTTTTTAGAAATGATAAGTATGTCCAAATCAAATCAAATATTCTTTATTGCTAACATAGGTAGGTACATTGCACATTCAAGGGTGTTAGTGATGTTGAGGTCGCTATGTCCAGCCGGTTAGAGCATGCAATTATTAATTGTACAATGTCATTATTTTACAGAAAATTACAATTAAAAGCATTATATACGTAAATGTCACACTTTTTACATGTATCGGTAGTAATACATTTATATAACATCACAATAATTTAATACAAAGTTATTTAATAATAAATTAAACATAATTACCATATTAAAAAAACTGGTAACCATTTGTATGGTTGCCATAGTACAGACTCTATCTAGATTTTTTTTATTCTTTTTAAAGACAATCCGCACTAAGGAATATAATCCCTGTGCCGCGGGGTACTTTACAAACATATAATAGACAGACACAAATTACATCCAGACTCAGAACATCTATTTATGGGTCACACAAATAGTTGTCCGGCGCGGGAATCGAACCCGGGACACGAAGCGGTGAGGCGACTTAGCCGCTGCGCCACACTTGCAGTCAGATTGGGATCAGATGGCAGTGTGTTAGTTGTCCCAAGATATTTATCTATACTTACATCTATACAAATAAATAAAATTGGAGTGTCTGTTTGTAATATTGAAATAACCGTTTTTATTACATAAATATGAATATATATACGGAACCTACACCAAAATAATTTTTTTTACAATTTTTGTCTGTCTGTCTGTCTGTTTGTTCCAGCTAATCTCTGAAATGGCTGGACCGATTTTGACGGGACTTTTATTGGCAGGTAGCTGATGTAATAAGGAGTAACTTAGGCTACTTTTATTTTAGAAAAAAACATTTATTTTAGAAAAATCTAAAAATAACAAAATAAACTAATTAACACGCAAACGAAGTCGCGGGCACAGCTAGTTTATTATATAATTCAATTGTCATTTCATAAATATTTAAATTTAGTATTATAAGAATTATTTTGTTTATTAAATTGATCTCAAATATAAATAGGTTCTACAATAGATCAGGGAAACCAACCAAACTTATGAAATGTTTTTTTAATAATCAATGTTTTAATATTGATAGATATTTGTGTTCCTGAACATGTATGTTTGTCCTGAGTCTGGGTGTAATTATCTATATAAGTATGTATTTACAAAAGAAAAGTAGTATATGTAGATATGACGGTCACTGCAGCCTAGTTGGTAGTGCTCCTGCCTACGAAGCTGGTGGTCCTGGGTTCGAATCCCGGTTAGTGCAAATATTTGTGTGATGAGCACGAATATTTGTTTCTGAGTCCTGGATGTTTTCTATGAATATAAGTATATATTTATCTATCTATATAAGTATGTATATCGTCGCCTGGTACCCATAGTACAAGCTTTGCTTAGTTTGGGGCTAGGATGATCTGTGTGACATTGTCCCTAGATATTATTATTATATATAAGTTACCTGGTTTCAGAAGTTTTAAGGCTCTGCTTAGTTTGGGATCAGATGGCTGTGTGTGAATAATATCCCGGGATAATATTATTATAATTTTTTTATAATATTTTTTGCAACTATTAAATGTGAAGTTAAGTTAAACCCAAGCCAAGACCCTCTTTTCGACCCTACAACCTACAGTTAAACATTTGCAAATCTGGTATTGGTCTAGACATTCCTCGACTTGCCAAAAAAAGCCTCCAACAACTCCTTATTCCATCACTAATTTCATCTAGAACTACTAATTATTTAATTGAACTGCACTTTACCTAGAAATAGCTAACTCGAATACCTTACTTAATGTGCCGACTTGGATAGCCCATAAAACTGCTCCAGGCTGGCCGTAACGAATTCCAAAAAGACGGTTGCTCCATTTTGCTGGAACTGCCGGGGGCTAAACCTAATTAATTATGAATATAAACTTTGTATAATGACAAATAGTTCAACGGTGGCTACTCCTAAGTAGGTAACAGTATTATTACAGATTGCATTTACAGTCCTGATAAAGTGCGCGCTAAATAACTGAGCCCTATTATGGCGAGCGTGTAATTCATAATGCTGGTGAAACAGAACTGTTGATATTTTTAAACTGCCATGCGCCTGCGCAAAGAGATTCTAAACTTATGATATGGCATGGCTTTAAATTTCTACCGATGATATATGTGGTTTCCAGCTAGTGATGTACAAGCCTCGAGGCGCCGAGTTTTATTTCTGAAACCTCGAGGCTGAATGGGAAGACTCAGTGAGCTCGGTAAGCTCGGAGTCCCGAGCCTAGCCCAGCCGCGACTTTTTTGAACCATGACTCGAGGCTTCAAAAGAGTTCAAGCCTTCAAAAGAGCTCGAGCCTTCAAAAGAACTCGAGCCTTCATAAGATTTTGAGTCTTCAAAGTTTATGTTGATGACATTAATAAAATAACAATTATGGGCTCTGTCGTGCACAGCACAGTTATAAATTACTTATTTTCATTCATCAGCATCCATTAAAACTAAAGGGCAGAAAAGGACTAGCGCACTAAAGAGAAATGCTTTGAGATCGATCGAGCGCTCAAAAGGGTTCGTGTCTTGAAAAAGGGCTCGAGTCTTCAAAAGAACTCGAACCTTCAAAAGAGCTCGAGCCTTCAATAAAGGGCTCGAGTCTTCAAAAGAACTCGAGCTCTGAAAAGGACTCCCGTGTCGTCGGACGCCATACAAACGAGGCGTAAACGACACCGAGCTCAAGGCAAAGGGACTCGGACGCCTCGAGGCTTGTTCATCACTATTTCCAGCCCAGAAATAATAACAGGGCCACTCCATACCATCCCGTGGTATGAAAATCTATCTGTCATAGAGGTGATAACCTGTAGTCTACAAAGTTGGCGGCGTTGCACACACGTCCCTCGAAGAGCAGGAAAAGCTGTCGATTCTATACCTGACCAGCTGAAGTATGTCCTGCGCATATTCCTAGTCTATAAGAATGGCCATTAATGCAGAAACTCAACCAGGAAAGCGTTACTTACTAAGAAACTTATTATATGGACGATGGTTACGCTAACGTCACAGTTGTTAAGCCTCTGACATGGCTTACACTTGACCAGAACCCGATGGTAAGGGGACATGACTGTAATCTAGGGAATTCATAAGTTGCTTGTTCCCACTTTAAAACTCATGTTGCATGTGTCTGGAAACATGCATTCAATAAGAGTATTGCAAAGCTCTTCACAAATAAATGATGATTATGATTATGATTATGGGCTTGAGCATAATAATGAGAAAAGAGAATATTATCTCGTTATAACAATCATACAACAATTTAACAATAAAAAAAACATGCGGGACAGTCTTTGGGTACTGCCGATATAAGTGAAAACTATTTTCTCATATCTCATACTCGGAAAGTAGTGTTTATTTGATCCGAGCAGCGAGTGGAAGATGCTACTTGCCACCTTTGAGCGGTAAAGACCCATAGCAATTGCTTTCCTCCCTATGGTGCAAATAGAAATTAAAAATAGACCTAAATTTGGTTAGGCGGTCGGCTGTCAAAATTCTAACGCATTTTGTTGTTTTAATTCCGTTTTACGGCTCTGGCTTCTTTGGCCTTATGAGCCTTCAGTAAATACATTTTTATATCATTTATTTCCGTCATTGTCAAGTAAAGTCCGTCACAGTCAAGTCATACATAGTCCTTGTCCAACCCCAGTAAAGCAGTGGAACCCTAGTAAAGTCTACTAGAGGCTTTTATGGAGTTTTGGTTACAACACGGAAAATCACAATTCACGGCAATATCGCACTTTCCTTCACTTGTGTACGTTGTCGAAGATGTTATGTCTAAAAATCCACCATATTTACACATAAAATCTCCAATTTATACCAGTTTTTGGAAATAAAACATAGCCTCGATGCGTCTTTTTCCGCGTTGGCGCCAAAAACCAAAAACCTTCTAACGCAATTAAGAAAAAATGCTGCGGTCATATGAGTGTATAAACAGCCAGTGTGAATTAAACGCCGCTAAAGAATATTTCACTTCAATAACTAAAAGCGATTATGGAAACCCGTCTCCATCATTTAGCCTGCGCAGTTGGCGTAACTCGAAGGAAGCAGATAGGGAGGCGGGTCACTATAACGTATCATTTTGTACGGTCACCGCGCCAAGTGATTTCGAGTTCATGTTGTGACATATGGATATTGTTTAAGTAGTCATGATAGTAGGGTACTCACTACTACACAATAGTTTAGGTACCGTGTGCTTTGGGGCTTTCATCTATTAAGAATGTTACGGTATAATTTCTGGTAGGATCTATTTCTAACGGGACTTTATTATTAATTTGTTTTAAAGACAACGCCCTAGGTTACTTAGTCCCGGAAGACGAGACTAGAACCAGGGAGATGAAGAGGCGAGGCGACTGTTTAAACCGCTGGGCCACACGTGCACTCAAATTTTATTATTATTTGTTAAGCACAAGGATCTTTTAATTTTTTGACAGGTTCAAAGACAAATGAGTTCGCTGAAACACTTCAGCATAAAACAACCATTTTTATTAACAAACAAACAATAATTGAGGAACAGAACAGAGGGAAATATATTATAATTACATAATTAATACGATTAATAGTCATATAAAACTTTAAAAAATTAAGGGTACGGTCTGATCTGTCGATATTATTAGATACTCCACGAATGCGGGTCGCAAGATGAAGTTACTTTCGCGGATGCAGAAACTCACAAAATTTGTTTCATTAGTCATAAATTATTTTTTAAATTAATATTAGATATGCTCGTTTATTTTATTTTATAAATATTTTTTGTGATTAGTTTTTAACAAGATTGTGACGCAAAACAAAATTATAAGAGCTTACTTTGCAATTCAAATCAAGTTTGTATTCTTTTTTGGCAATACTAGATCCCAAAGACAAGAAATTTATACTCACTCAATAAATATGATAAATGGAAGTCCCATCAATTTTTCGAAGCATCCTCTTAAGCAACTAGGCACGCGATCAGCCTAAAGATGGGTGACTGCCCAAAGGGTATAAATTCCTTAGCGTATCCATGGTGACTGCTAATTGGTATTTAAAATCGTAAAAACACCAAAATGTAAAAACAAGTGACAAATCGATAAAACAGATAGCAAAAATGGAACACTTGGCTTTAAAAGCCAAGTGTTCCATTTTTGAATTTCGTGATGAGGTACTTTTGAAATATTGTTTAAAATTAGCCAGATCCAGCGTCCTAAAGCGATGCCAAAGAGAAGAGTAGGTATTTGTTTTTTAAACATGACCTTTAGAATTAGTCTTGTCTTGGAGGATTCACCGGAAATAAAGTAGAAAGGTATTAAATGAACTATTGGAAGTAGCTAAAGAATAATAAATATTGTTAACGTTCAGTCCGTGACCTTTCAATTACTTACCAACTAGAATTCAATTTGCCTCAAGCATTTAATATTATTTTACTAACTTACCTTGGGTAGTAAAACTTTAATGTATAATATATACAATGACCCTCGCGGAAGTTAAAAGATCCATTTAGGGTTGCCATATGACCCAACCAACTTTAACGATGTTTTAGTAATATTTTTGCGATGGCATCCCTAATTAAAACTAGATCACAAAATCATATTTTTTAAAGTCACGAAATTTAAGTTTTAATATTTTTTTATCTACACTGCTATTATTAACGAAATACACAGGATAGTTGGGTATTTAGAGAGAATTTTGAGACTGCAAAAACTGATGTACAGACGCACATCTAGCTACCCCAATCTGTCAAATTTCTTTTATAGATTTTCAACGTTATCACAAAAGCATAAGGTTCACTTTCAATTGGGGAAATTTGACAGATTGGGGTAGCTTGATGTGCTGGCGTCTATACCTATGTTGGCATAATATTTATATTTTCAACGTAGAAGGCGAGAGAAAGAATGATTTAGTAATTTCAATTTAGTACCTTCATCTATTTGAACGCTGTTCACGATCACGATGACCGGTAAATGAGGCGGTAACCCCCCTGGGGCTTGACCGGCTAAGTCACACTGAACATCGTTTTCGTGAATGGCGTTCAAATAAATAAAGGTTAAAAATTACTTAATCAATCGTTAAATCTGCTTCCATGACCACATGTGACGGAATAAATGGTCCGGAATCGATTGTCAACGTTGAAGCCGATTTAACGATTGATTAAGTCATTTTTAACCTTTATTTATTTGAACGCCATTCACGAAACGATGTTCGGCGATTTAGCCGGTAGAGCCCCTGGTCGAATTTCATTTGTGCGAGACAAATTAGTGCACAAGTGTGTGTACAAATACCCCTGTGTTTGGGCACTTCCAATACCATCACTATCATGATCGATTAGTAACACTAAAAGAACGACGGCTTTACACACTATCCAACGGACGCGGTTGTAATACCGCCAACTCCCAGACTTCGGGCTGGCTTTTCTTTCCTAAGTTCCATCTTGGCAAATGATGGATACAATTCCGTTGTGGAGGTCGTTGCGGAAGCCTTTATCCAGCAGTATACGTAAAAGACTTTCACTGCTGGATAAAGGCCTCCGCAATATGATGATGATGAAATACATTTGAAATAACATAATAATAATAATATACTCGGACATTATTCACACACGGCCATCTGATCCCAAACTAAGCAGAACTTGTTCTATAGACATCAGATAATTGATGTATTAGATATACTATTTTCCTTTGTAAATACATACTTATATAGATAACTAGCTGTGCCCCGCGGTTTTACCCGCGATAAATTTTATAAATTATCACAGCTCCTCTCCCGTAGGTGATAGCGTGATAATATGTAGCCTATATGGTGACCCGACCTCTTAGTAATATTCATGCAAGTACATTTGGAGTTTAGCCCGGACATACATACAGACAAACAGGCAAAAATTCTAAAAACTGTATTTTTGGTTGCGATATCGATTTTAGGTCATGCCCCAAGTATCAATTTAAAAAAATATTTTATGTACAGTTTTGACTTTCCTACGATTTTATTATATGTATATAGATTACACCCAGTCACAGGACAAACAGACATGTTAATGCACATAAATATTTGTCTTGGGTGGGAATCGAACTTATGACCTGCGACGTGAAAGGCGAGCATTTACCAACCACGCCAACTAAATTAAATTATAGATTACTACAAAAATGTGAACCCAGTTCCACGGCAGCCCTAGCTTACTGAAATTTAAGTACCAGCGTAGATCTGATAAAATTCATAAATGGTAATCATTAGCAAAGTATTAAATAATTACTTTATCAGCAAGTTAATGATATTAACTATAGATTGGTTTTCAAATCTTTAGGTAGCACGCTATAGTAGAACTAGCATCTACGATAAATACTAAAACTACCATTATATTATCAACTAGCTGAGCCCCGCGGTTTTACCCGCGTTAAATTTTATTAATTACTAGCTGTGCCCGCGACTTCGTCCGCGTGTTAATTAGTTTATTTAGTTTTTTTTGGAAAATAAAACTTTTTCTAAAATAAAAGTAGCCTAAGTTACTCCTTATTACATCAGCTACCTGCCAATAAAAGTCCCGTCAAAATCGGTCCAGCCATTTCAGAGATTAGCCGGAACAAACAGACAGACAGACAGACAGACAAAAATTGTAAAAAATGTTATGTTGGTGTATGTACCGTATGTATATTCTTATTTATGTAGTAAAAACTGGCTATTTCAATATTACAAACAGACACTCAAATTTTATTTATTTGTATAGATCACGGCTCCTCTCCCGTAGGTGATAGCGTGATAATATGTAGCCTATATGTTGACCCGACCTCTTAGTAATATTCATGCAAAATTTTAAGTAAATCCATACAGTACTTTTTGAGTTTAGCCCGGACATACATACAGACAAACAGACAAACAGGCAAACAGGCAAAAATTCTAAAAACTATATTATTGGTTGCGATATCAATTGTAGGTCACGCCCCAAGTATCATTTAAAAAAAATATTCTATGCACAGTTTTGACTTTCCTACGATTTTATTATATGTATATAGATTACACCCAGTCACAGTACAAACAGACATGTTAATGCACATAAATATTTGTCTTGGGTGGGAATCGAACCCATGACCTGCGGCGTGAAAGGCTAGAATTTACCAACCACGCCAACTAAATTACTATAATTTAATTTAGTTGGCGTAGTTGGCGTTAGATTGGTATTCAAATCTTTAGGTAGCACGCTATAGTAGAACTTGCACCTACGATAAAAACTAAATACTAAAACTACCATTATAATATCAATATTAGAACAAATCTTTTAATGCAAACATTTTAGGCCCATTTGAAATTTTATGTACCTATATTTATAATTATTCTAAAATGGAACTAACATTTTATTGAAATATATAATCTGAATAAAAAATTAATTGCTATACGATACCGATAAATGGCGCTAATACGAGGAATAATCATAATATTAATACGTTAATCATAAAATGTGTACCCCTTTTATGAAATTTCATGACAGAGTAATATGTAATTTCGAACAGTTAAAGTTCGTATAGAGAAGGAGTGCAGAAAGTCAAACCGTTCTTATGAAATAGGCATTAGAAATAAATTATTTTAATAAAAAAATATTTCACACACTACCCTACTTTTCACAAACCGCCAAGAGATGACAAACTATGATTCAAAACTGATCGAGACCTCCTAGACTCTATGAAATTAACATTATTTTTGGTGGCGTTCTCCGCCCTGGAAATGAAAAAGCCTTTAAAACAGACGGATCTATATCTTTTGCTTTCTCCTACATATTTCTGCCTCTAACTGGCTCGTGTGTATATTTAGTCATATAATAATGAGGATTTTAATTATACATACTATAAACACCACGAGTTTGAAACAGACAAAAAATTTATAAAATTACTCCTTTCTTATCTTTAATTTTATGGCGTTGCCATCTAATGAACCAAAAAACGTATTCCACTTCGTAAAACATCGAAAGTTGTACTTTAAGATGTTAATATAGTAAATCTCCTATTTAAATTCAATGAATTTGCGCTCCCATAACATCTCACGTGATAGTAATTGCAAATGTATACTAGGAAACCATGAAACCCAAGCTATTTGTGTCTGGAAGTACATACATATGTTATCTTGGGTGGAATTTCTCCGCTTAGTTGAACGGATTAGAAAAGTGAAAATAACGCTTTGGTCTTTCTGAATTGCTCAAGATTTTTGTTTCCACTCTCAGTGATAACTTGGTTTAAGAATTATAATAAGTAATAACTTGGTCTTTTAAAAGATTGAGGATGAAGGGTTCATCATCATCATATCATCCAAAAAACATAAACTGCTAGACAAGGGTCCCCCATAAATAGTTTAAAACTTATTTACTAAAGATCTATCATTATAAACTTAAAATCAAATCACGAAATACAAATAAAATACAACTTACAGATAAATATTTTATTAAAATAATTATTGCCAAGAAATATCGACAGAGGTCGCCAATAGGTAGAAGGTGTTAGAAAAGTCATAAATTTAGATACCTAACCTAATATAATTCACTGTAGTTTAATTGGTAAAGCTTTGACGACTTTACCTAGAAATGCAGGTTTTAAGTCTGTCTAAGATGTTCTTAATGTATTCTTAGAAGAGTGAAGTAGGGTAACTTGATTCCAATGTTCTGTGTATCTCATTCTGAGAACTGAAGCTCTGTCTTCTTAGATAGCACTTAACTTTGTTGATGAGAACGATTATTTGATCTGTGGCTAAGTTTCATTTAATTATAATATGTATGTATTTATAAATGTATTAGTATGTTTATCAATTGACTAGTTGCCATAATATAGGCTCTGTCTAGTTTGGGATTATATTTCCTTTAGTTGTGTACTGCAATCTGTCTCCTTCTCTGGGACATTCAGCAGTATGTGACCTAACCTAACAACGGGCATAAACGTGTCTCTGAGTACTCAGCCTCAATACCTCATTCTACAATCACCAATCCATCTGCCAAGGGCGGTGATTTTGGTATATCTCCCCAAAACCTGTGAGTTTGTATGTGTGACGAAATTGGGTTCAAAAGTTCTCCAAAACCTGACAAAATCGCTCCCTACTAAAGCTGACACGATAATCCTATTTTAATACATTCAGTAGAAACTTTGCATTTGATTATTAAATAAAAATCTAGCTTCGTACTGCAGTAATCACATAAGTGGCAATTACATAGTTAGACTTTCCCGCCCAAAAGCACAAGATGGCGTCATGGGAGAGTGCGCACGCGCGGGACCATAAACCACAACTAGTAATATAGCACAAAATGATTTCAATTTTAACGATGGAAGTTGATACTTTTAATATTTAGATGTCTGTTTAGTTTGAGTAGAAAAATTATAAAATTACGAAGACATTTTATATGAACTTTATATAGAACGAAAAGTTTTGATTTTTTTTAATCAAAATCATAAGCTACTTAACAGGTGTCAATATTCTTTTACTTATAAAGCTACATTATGTATCAGCAAGTTACATGGCTTGTATTTTATTTAAAACGAAGTAGAAATCCCTACGAAAATTTTAATAAATTAACCCAAGGTCAGTTCTAGTAACACTGACTGCTAAGCAATAGGTCGTGGGTTCGATCCTACCCAGGACATAATTGTGTGATGAGCACGATTATTTGATCTGTGTCTGGATGTTTCTGGGACATTATTTACACACGGTCATCTGGTCTCAAACTAAGCAGAGCTGTAAATCAGTTATTTGGTTTCCATATAGTAATATGGAAACCAAATAACTGATTTACTACATATAATACTTTTCTTTTGTAAATACATACTTATATAGATAATTAAACCCAGACTCAGGACTCAGGATATGGTTTAACTAGTATTGTATAACGACAACAATCGGGACCGACAGCTTAACGTGCCCTCCGAAGCACGGAGACGCTCAGTAATTAGGCCACTTTTATGATCACCCATTTATAGACTAACTGCGTTACTAGATGGTTTACCTCGATGATAGATTATCACTCCATGTTTCGGGGAAGACGTTAGGCTCTCTGTACTAGTTGTAAACCAAAAACATAGAGTTTAGGTTCTATGACCAACTTCTCAATTACCACAGCATAGGTACTAATTGTTGCTTGCTTTACCGCTACTTTATCCGACACCGGTCCTATGACTATTCTCTGGTAAAGTTGTGATCGTCACTTTTTAGGATTCTTTACCCAAAGGGTAAAACGGGACCCTATTACGTCCGTCTGTCTCCAGGCTGTATCTCATGAACCGTGATAGTAAGACAGTTGAAATTTGACAGATGATGTATTTCTGTTGCCGCTATAACAACAAATACTAAAAATCTAAATAAAATTAATATTTAAGGGGGCTCCCATACAACAACCGTGAAATTTTTGTTCTTTTTTATAGATAATGGTACGGAACCCTTCGTGTGCGAGTCCGACGCGCACTTGGCCGGTTTTTTTGATAAGGCAGAAAGAATAGCTACCCATGCCACCCGCAAAAATTGTCTGCGGGTGTCGGGCTCGCACCTACTAAACCTAAGCTTACTAACGTTCGACACCCAGCCCTGATTTTCTGGTGTCGATTTCCAAAACTAAACCCCCGGTTCCTCTTTAAAAGGAATGTTTGTACCGGTATCTATTCGTGAACTCACTGTTTATCTTCCAACTAGCGAGTTTACTATCTCCGAACGATTGACATTCCCTATGGCACAACATCCATACGTCTGCCCATACATCTCCATTCATAAACTAACCAACTTTGTTTGCAAAAATATGCTACAAAGTAATATTTGCAAACAAACCGTAATCAGTGCGTTCTTGCGCGCTTGAGAAAACCGGACGCCCGGGCGTTCTCACGAGCGTTTTCCACTGTTGTCGACACACTTGAAATAAATTCGAATATGTGTAACATGCATGACAAAAGTCTAGAATTTATAACTATCAAAAAAAGAGAAAATAATTAATTAACTGCGTCTATGCAGAATTTACAATTGTATTAGTATCTATTTATTGTACCCTTCATTTATATATAAAATCTATCCATACAACATAGTAGTATTCTAAGGCATTTTACAAAAACTTGTATGTCTGAACAAACTCTTTATTATATCAATGATATCAATAAAGTCTAATATATAACAAAGTCCCGTTCTCGATATTACAATTACATAAAGTTAGGATTATAGGAAATAAGTTAGGACTGTTAAATGTACAATGTTTAGGTATAATAACGGAATAAGCAAACTACGGGCCACTCAGGCCTGTGATAATAATAATAATATATTGGGACAATGTCACACAGATCATCCTAGCCCCAAACTAAGCAAAGCTTGTACTATGGGTACCAAGCGACGATATACATTATTATATAGATAGATAAATACTGAAATACATAGAAAACATCCATGACTCAGAAACAAATATTCGTGCTCATCACACAAATATTTGCACTTACCGGGATTGGAACCCAGGACCACCAGCTTCGTGGACAGGAGCACTACCAACTAGGCTACGGTGACCGTCAAAGGATAAGGTTTAATCCTGCCCACAAAATAGTTTGTCTACCAATTCTGCCTCTCAACTTTCCCGTATCGTGACTTTCCGTACTTTAGATAAATAATGTAAACAATTCAATTAAAAAATAACTTTTTTTTCTTAATTGTATTGCATTGCCATTCAACTTATCGGCATGCTTATTTAATATAATTTTCAAAATTCGACTAGAAAAAAATACAACAATGCAGGTTATCGTAAATATGGTAAAATTCACCGATCGTAAAGAGGTTGTGGTGGAAAAGCGCTATTTTTGTGTCCCCAGTGATATATGCATTTACTGCGTAATTGTTGGCAAGGACTGTATTTGTAAAAATGGCCGTCTTCCCGGGGAACTTAGCGGTGTTCAGTTTCACATTATCATGTGCTTTGAAAATTATATGTTAGAGTCGGTAGAGTACCCGAGAAATATTTTGATTCAATAAAGAGGTTTATATAGTTTACATGTGAAACAAATGTAGATATTAACTAGAATAAAATGGAAAAAACAATAACATACTACTTATAAACTAAAATTGAGGGTCGGACCTTATATGATATTTATAAACTAAGATAAATACTCTTTATCTACACCCATATCATTATAAATATTCAAATTAAGAACCCAACTCTATTGACGAACTTTACTTACATATCTGTTATAAAAAAAATATGATATAGGTTTCCTTAACGAAAAGATCCAATAAAATAACTTTTTTAATTATAGTACACCATAGACATGTAAGATGCGCTTTTATAAATTATTTAGATTCGACCAAAGACATTACTAAACAAATTTATGAGCCGCGTTGGATTGTCTCTGTTCGCACACAGTTGTACGCATTCGCAGTAATTGAGCGCGTAAACCTTGTCTGTTTTTATCGCAGTTTGGTGGTTTTGACTCGTATTATTATCTGTTTATATAGATATAATAATAATAATAAAATAATTTATTTCTTTCTTCAAAGTTTATGCAATATATTGCCGTAGGAAGCTTGCTATTAGGAACAATTGCTCAGATGAATAGCGATAATAATACGATTTACTAAATACGATAGATAAAAGAAAAATTAAGTAAACATTAATGTTCCAATCCCGGCAAAGAGTACCTCTAACGCTTGCCCAGTACAGATTCAATTCCACAATTGCAACATTCAAAATATAATAACAATAATTAATAATACTATTGCATCTCTTTAAACGTTGTTTTTTACGTATTACATGAGTATAGATAAATTATTGAATGCAACTGCACATAATTAGGTATTAAAATACTCGTGTGATACTATTAAAATACACTACTTTAAACTCACAGACACCCGTGTTTTAATAACCCTATGTCTCTTATTGAACACCAAAATTATATGATACGTGTTAACAGAACTACAGCATAAATATTTACAATAGGCGATCATATCGCAGACAGCGACTTCTTTAACCTTAGGATGGACTATGATATAGAGGATGGGATATGTAGTGTGAGTGAGGAGAAAGAAAAGGGCAGGGTGTAAAAGGGACCAATTAACAGTTCCCACTAAATGGTGTGTGCTTAATAGTAGTTCTACCATTTTCCACATAATTTCACTTATAGAATACACAAACAAAACTACACACGAAACCATATTTCATAATATATATTAAATATACCTACTTAGTTTACGTAATATACATTATAGCGTGGATTTACCTATTAACTAACAAATAATATTCGTTACTATTGTAGTATTTCTTCACAGAGATAATTTATCGTGTGTTTTGTTTGTGAAAATATATCTATATAATCAATTCGATACTGAATGAATTTTTTTTCATATGGTTCTAAATAAATTTTGTTCAAATCTTGTGTTTTATAAAAAATAAGCTAATAATTATACATAAATTGCATTATGTTACAAAAACAAAATAGATTATAAACTATTTGCTCAATATTTTTAACTTAGGACATATGCACTTACCTCTATTTTTGATGTAAATGCTTTTAATTTTCCACACAAGATACGTAGATATTTCTAGTAGGAATACAATACAGGTGAAACCAACACATATAGAAAATCCCTGAAATAACCCCACAAAAACTTTCATACTTAATGGTTTGACTTGTGCATCGTCTTTGATGTCATTAAACCTATATTGTTCCCATTTAGATATTAATCCCGCTTGTGTAAACTTCATCAAATAATTATTAAACTGTTCAGTCAAAGGAGAATGTTTAATTTGCAATATTGTTAAATAATGGCTATGAATTCTATCTTCAGAGATGTGTAGATATTGTTCACCATTTTCGTTTAAGCGATTTCTTACTAAATAACGACCAACTGAACAATCTATAAGACAAATACGACGACTATCATTAGACATTCGGTTAACACATCCAAATAAATCTTGTTCAGGTACCAATCTAGAATTGATGATGCGAAATCTTTCTTCCGTGTCTGGCAGGATAAGATCGGGTGAAGCCATACCTTCTATCGGATAATTCTTTTCAATAACATCATCAAATGTTTTAACTTCTTTACCTCTTTTGACTGCTGTGAAAAATGAAATTACTATGGCTTGAGTTGCAAAATTCAGAATGAAAAAGCTCCAGATTGATATCGCCAAGAAAATACGAAACGATTCTCTGCTAGGCGGATTATGTAATGTTAGTGACATTACATTTCTACAGCTATTCATAAAATCTTTCCCGATCTGATCAAGACTTATGCGAGATATTTCTATACTTTTGAAAATCGAGAAAATGGCCCAGATACCTAAGAAACAGCAGAAAAAATTTACAATATCTCTGTAGTTCGTTTTTAAAGTTCGAACTCCGAAAATATTAGTTTCATACTCGGCTCTATGCGACATAAAACAGACACCACTCTGTTGATACCCAAACGTCATATCAACTTCCACTATAATAATATCAAAAAGGTATATTGGCGATAAATGTAAGTCCACTTTTCTGTGCGCAAAACCAAAAATCTGATTAATATTGTCTTCAAAGTTAAACTTTCTATTAAGGTTATCAGCACTTGGTGTAACATCTATGGAGAAATTCATCAACTTAGATAGAGTATTCCAAATCATTCCATCTCTGCCACGGAGTGTGTACGTTACGTTATCAATTTGTTCAACTGGTAAAAATGGTTCAGTATGACTTGTATATGCACTTAGGGTAAGACCATTAAAATTTTTACTTTTATCTTCAAATATGTCTATATTTTGCGACATCTCAGAAGAATTGTATGATATTTGTTTTCTATTGACTCCAATGCAAGTGCCGATATTATTCGTTCTAAGTTTAGAATGAAGAGACACGTTGTGGCATTTTTCGACACAAATTAATCCATCTTTAAAACCAGGGAAAGGTAGTGACTCTCTTTTAGCAGTCCAACAACCATAGTAGCTTTGGAAGTGGGGCATATCATCGCTCACATACGGTGAGTACTGCGTTATCGTTAATATTTCTTGAGCATCATCGTACTGAATGATTATTGAATTAATAATTTTATAATACCAGAACCCAAATAATATTTTTGGTATCAATATAGTATCTTCATTATGGTAGTAGAGTATCAAATTTGTAAGTGAATGCCAATAGGGCGATGATAGAAGTTTCTTAATACTTTCTTCAATTTCTTCAAAATCTTTGCAGCTAATAATAACTAGATAGGACGAGTACGGTACTATTTCTTCTTCAATGTCATGGTCTTCAGTATCTAAGTTGGAAATGACCAACGTGAACAGAATTTGCCGGATATTCTTATAGAATGTGTCTGGTAAGTGACCAAAACATGTTATGGTAGTCCACCCATTTGTTTTCAAATTCAGTTTAATGAGATCTGTCTGGAATAAAATTATTGTGTTAGTTTCATTTGTATCGTTACCATATTTATATTACGTAAATATATTTGCGATATAAATATTTTGAATGAACATTTAACATGCATGTAATATTGTGCCAATAGATTTATTCACTAAAAGCCCCAAAACGTAAAAAAGGGAATATCAAAGATTATAATTATATGTCATTTTCGTAACACGGATCTTAATGTTAAATTTAAAAACGTAAACTTTAATATTGCATCCCTCCGTACAATGTCGAAAGTTGTAGGTACTTTAGTGATAGTTTAGTGTTGTAAAAGACGGAATTGCCAGTATTAATCATAATAATAATAAAAGTATATAATAACACTCTTTTTTAACGTATTTATTTCTATATTTTTGTTTTATGTATAATTTAATAAAAAAAGCAGTGGAATAATAATAATATCCTGGGACATTATTCACGCACAGCCATCTGATCCCAAACTAAGCAGAACTTTTACTATGGAAACCAAATAACTGATATACTACCTATACTACTTTTATAAAAACATAAGTATTATCATTATTAAGTATAACACCCAGACTCATCACAACTATCACGAACGAACCCACGACCTGGGGCTTTACCAGCTAAGTCGCCGAACATCGATTACTTAAATAGCGTTCAAATAAATAAAGGTAAAAAATTACTTAATCAAATTTTAAATCGGCTTCAACGTTCGCAATAGACTCCGGACCATTTCTAACGTCACATGTGCTCATGGAAGCCGATTTAACGATTGCTTAAGTCATTTTTACCTGTTTTTACCCTTTATTTATTTGAACGCCATTTAAGTAATCGATGTTCGGCGACTTAGCCGGTAGAGCCCCTGCGGCGTTGTTATTAGTAACAATAGTACATACATACATAGACTCACGCCTGTTTCCGAGAGGGGTAGGCAGAGACAACGGATTTCCGTTTGTCACGATCTTTGCACACGTCTTTTGCCTCGATTACTGTCATTATATTGTTCATACATGCTCGCCGGTTTAGGGTACTTCTGACCTGCCCTTTCTTGAGAACGTCTCCGATTTGGTCAGAGAATGTTCGACGAGGTCTTCCCCTTCCGGTTGTTCCATTCACACAGGCCAGGTATACTTCTTTGGTCAATCTTCTTTCATTCATCCTTTCTAAATTGCCAAACCATCTATACCAATAGTAACTTACAATTATATTAATTCTTCGGTCTTCGACTGCAAATGTATCCGGAAAAGAATAACACTCGCACAATATTCTATGATAGCGAAGTACTAAAAGTAGTATACTAAAATACTTCATAGTGCCATTAGTTATGTCTCATCAGAACCATTCAGTTACTTCAGATGGTTCACTGGTATATTAAACGAGACAATATAGAAAATAACGCGTTACTACAGAAACATTACATGTAATCATATAATATACATCTTGACAAATTGTATTAGGAACATTAGATATAATGATAAGAACCAATGTATCTAATGAGAAATCTATATAACCCATAATTTCTCAATCATATTATATCTCAATCAAATATTTATTATTCAATATCATTAGAGATATAAGTTTCATATCGTATACATAAATTTACTTGCCTATTATATAGTAACTGTATGTTAACATCAGCATTATGAATATTACCCCTAAATATTTAAAAAACCAGCCAAGTGCGAGTCGGACTCGCCCATGAAGGGTTCCGCGGCAGCAAGTATTTCAGTTGTTTTAATGAAAACGTAAATTGCGGTTTACGATTTATGATGTATTAAAAAAGAACTACTTACTAGATCTCGTTCATACCTATTTTCGTTGGAAGTTTACATGATAATTTACATCATATATGTTTTTATCATTCGGTTTTATCATTCCCTTATTTTAGTTATGGGGGGGGGGGGGGAAGGGACACACTCATTTTACCACTTTGGAAGAGTCTCCCGGGCAAACTATTCTGTTTAGAAAAAAGTTCTATTAGAAATCTCAATATTATTTTTGAAGACCTATCCATAAATAACCCACATGTACGGGTCCGATGAAAAAAGAATATCGAGTTTCAGTTTTATGTAAGGGAGCCCCCAAAGTTATTGTTCCTGTTCTACTTTTATGTGAAAATCTTAATGCGGTTCACAGAAAACATCTAATTAACCAAGTTTCAACAGTACAGCTCTTATAGTTTAGGAAAAAAAGTAGCTGTCACATACGGACGGACAGACAGACAGATATGACAAATCTATTAGGGTTCCGTTTTATGCCATTTGGCTACGGAACCCTAAAAAGATATGATGTTAGTGCCAGATCCCTTCGAACACATAGTTCTATCTCTGTGCATCTTCATACAATTAATTAAACTACATTTACTATTGCTACAATATAAGCCGTTATCGCGTTATAAAGGTATCAGATGTCTATCATTAGCCGTTCTGCTTCTGGCTCCCTAATAAAGTGCTGTGACAGCTCCCATTCATAACTATGTGATTGCCTGTAGATTGCCCAAATTGCTGACAGTAACTTTGTCTAGGAGTTAGGATAGATGGATGGGTTGACAAGGTATTGTGATTCGAAACTAAACAAAACTAATAAAATCGTAAAGTAAGTATAATTAGTCATATTTTTAATCCTACTAATATAAAAAATGCTAAAATTTGGTTTGTGAATGTTTGGTACTTTTTTACGCAAAAATCAAGGCACGGATTTTGATGAAACTTTGTAGTAATATAGCTTATATATCCTTATTTTTTGACACATTTATACCGCTTCGTATCACAGGTCGAGCCCCGAGCAGGACCACTATTTGTATGACCCATAAATAGTTGTTCTGAGTCTGGATGTAATTTGTGTCCGTCTATTAAGTATAAGTATATGTTTGTAAAGTACCTCGCCGCACAGGGATTAAATTCCCTAGTGCGGGCGTTGTCTTTTAGAACAAAAATAAATCAATTACATTTATTATTGCTACAATATAAGCCGTTATCGCGTTATAAAGGTATCAGATGTCTATCATTAGCCGTTCCGCTTCTGGCTCCCTAATAAAGTGCTGTGACAGCTCCCATTCATAACTATGTGATTGCCTGTAGATTGCCCAAATTGCTGACAGTAACTTTGTCTAGGAGTTAGGAAAGATGGATGGGTTGACAAGGTATTGTGATTCGAAACTAAACATAACTAATAAAGTTGTAAAGTAAATATATTTATATCTTTTCCTACTAATGTAGTAAATGCGAAAGTTTGTGAATATGGATGTATAGATGGATGTTTGGTTCTCTTTCACGCAAAAATCAAGGCAAGGATTTTAATGAAACTTTGTAGTAATATAACTTATATAGCTGAATACCACATAAGCTATAATTTATTAAGTTTAACGCGGGTGAAACCACGGGGCACAGCTAAAGCACGCTTGACCAACGTGGTGATCAATGTCCATATTAGGCAAATAGATCACTGTATTGTCGGACAATTTATGCACCATGTCATGTACCTAAATCATTATCGTGTACCTAAAACACTACGCGACTTGTGCAAAACTATTTTCTTCAGCAACTTTTAACCGAAGACCATGTCTATTACCCTTATTTAAGACGCCTCATCGTAACATCTTCTCGTCCAAAATACCGCTTAAATCAATGTATAAATACTAGCTGTAAATATGCCGTATCAAATATATGATTTTTCTATAGCCTTGTAAAATTTCGCTGTTTCGCTAGACAATACGTCTTAATATCTCTATCAAAAGCGGAATTCTTAGCGGTAGTCGTATTATGTCCGTACTACACGTCATCGTACGGTAAATACAATTTACCGATATACTATCATGCACTGATAAAATGACATCCTAAACAATATAGAGGAAAAATAAGTAACAGTACGCAGACAGTGTTTCATCATCATCATCATCCTGATATCGTTCACTGCTGGACATAGGCCTCCCCTTTTTTTGATAAGGCAGGGGGAATGCCTAACCATCCACCTGTAGAACCAGGTGGTTGCGCTGACTACCCGCAAAAACTGACACTGTGTCGTCGCTTCTCAGCCGATCCGACTCAGGTACTCACCGAAACACCCGTGTCCGGTGAGTATCTGAGTCAGTCTGTAGGTGACGTAACCCTCCCTCCTCCCCACCCAGGCCTCGAGGTAAGGCAGGATGGCACCGACGGATAGGCCTCCCTCTAAGGTTTTTATAACGTTGCCATTTGGAAGAGTTAGCCGTCGTCTCCGCGCTTGGTATGCGAGTTGGCGACCGCAGTGTCGGTGGCAGCTGGTACACTAATGGCGCTGGTGTCCGACTACCTGGTGTATCCCTTAGTCACCTTTTACGACACCCACGGGATGGTATAAGATAGCTCTGTTATTCTTACCGGGCCGGGAACCACGGCTGTCCAATCCTTTTATTCTAAACTTATCAAAAGTCGTGCAAACCTGCTGCACGTGTTTTCTATTGTTTCTATTTTCAACAAATACTTTGGTACAAAAAGAAAAATGTGTTTTGCACACATTCAACCAGCTCTTGAGTAAGTCTTAACATTTTTAATGTGTTACAAACATACATAGACTCGTAACTATTTCCCAGAGCGATAGGAAGAGACAATGGATTTCCATATGTCACGATCTTTGCACACCTATTTTGCCTCGTTTAGTGTCATTATATTTTCCTCATACATGCACACCGGTTTAGGATACTTCTACCTGGCCTTTCTTGAGAACATCTACTATTTGGTCAGAGAATGTTCTAATCCAGCTACCCCAAACTGTCAAATTTCTTCTTACTTTGTCACATAAGTATAAGGTGGAACTATTCATTTTCTAACTCCTCCTTTTTTCTTTATGATTAAATTCGTTGCGAGATCCAAGACAGTTAAAGCAATTCCCCGGGACATGCCTGAGCCTCACCGCTCAGTGTCATTTTATTGCGTGCCACTGTTGATCCTGGCTTACAGGAGTTGCAGTGGTGGGTAAGAAGGAGGGACTAGACCCGACTTTAAAAATAAAAGTATAAAGTTCACTTTCAATTGGGGAAATTTGACAGATTGGTGTAGCTTGATATGCTGGCGTCTGCACCATTTAGACATGTGACAAAGTCAGTAATTATTTTTATGTTCTTTTCGTTACGTCTCCTCTCTGCTTTTAGTACACTATGGTGTAAGTACACATTTGCCTATTTATCAATTGAGCGAACGTAATAAAGTTGTTGAAAGAAAAAGGTGGCATTATTGTTAATGATATTATTCCGACTCGAGATCATATCTAGATTTATGTGCCATTGTTTATGGTCTATTGAGATCATAATAGTACAGACGCCAGCACATCAAGCTACCCCAATCTATCAAATTTCTCCAATTGAAAGTGAACCTTATACTTATGTGATAAAGTTGAAAATCTATAAAAGAAATTTTACAGATTGGGGTAGCTGGATGTGCTGGTGTCTGTACGTTAAACGCTTAAATATATCAGTTGGCAAGCACGTTTAGGTTAAGTAGTCCAACAGGAAATTAAGCTTCTGTATTCTATGGACTACTTAATTTGATTATGAATGAAGATAAGATTTACTGATGTCGCAGATATGGAAACGGATAGCTAAGCAGAAATAAATAAATATCTTGGGACAACTAAACATTGCCATCTGATCCCAAACTAGGCCGAGCTTGTGCTATAACAACTAGAGAACTGATACAAACTAATATATTTCTAAATACATACATACTATAAATAAATTACACCCGGGTTTGATCCCCAACAAAACCCTAATTTTAGTGGGATGAGCACAATTATTTGTCACAGAACAATTAATTAGGTTTTGTTGGGGATCAAACCCGGGTGTAATTTATCTATAATATATGGGATCCGATGGCAATGTTTAGTTGTCCTAAGATATTTATTTATTTCTGCTTAGGTATCCGTTTCCATATCTTCGACATCAGTAAATCTTATCTTCATTCATAATGAAACCTAATTTTAGTGGGATGAGCACAATTATTTGTCACAGAACAAATAATTAGGTTTTGTTGGGGATCAAACCCGGGTGTAATTTATCTATAATATATGGGATCAGATGGCAATGTTTAGTTGTCCTAAGATATTTATTTATTCCTGCTTAGCTATCCGTTTCCATATCTTCGACATCAGTAAATCTTATCTTCATTCATAATGAAACCTAATTTTAGTGGGATGAGCACAATTATTTGTCACAGAACAATTAATTAGGTTTTGTTGGGGATCAAACCCGGGTGTAATTTATCTATAATATATGGGATCCGATGGCAATGTTTAGTTGTCCTAAGATATTTATTTATTTCTGCTTAGGTATCCGTTTCCATATCTTCGACATCAGTAAATCTTATCTTCATTCATAATGAAACCTAATTTTAGTGGGATGAGCACAATTATTTGTCACAGAACAATTAATTAGGTTTTGTTGGGGATCAAACCCGGGTGTAATTTATCTATAATATATGGGATCAGATGGCAATGTTTAGTTGTCCCAAGATATTTATTTATTTCTGCTTAGGTATCCGTTTCCATATCTTCGACATCAGTAAATCTTATCTTCATTCATAATGAAACCTAATTTTAGTGGGATGAGCACAATTATTTGTTCTGTGACAAATAATTGTGCTCATCCCACTAAAATTAGGTTTTGTTGGGGATCAAACCCACGACCTCTGTCTTAGCAGTCCGGATCACTTGCCACTAGACCAACAGACCAGTCACCCAGGACTGATGTTTGTGTGCATGAACACTATTTTATTGGGTCTCAATTTGTCTTGCGACCTGAATTTCGGTCAATCCATCGAGTCTAAAGCTAAGGCCTCTGCTAAGAAGCTCAGTATCCTTAATAAGGTGAGACGGTACTTCATGAAGGAACAGCTTTTAAATTTGTACAAAGCTCAAGTTCGATCCTGCATGGAGTACTGCTTTCACCTTTGAGATGGCTCTGCAAAATATCAGTTGGACTCTTAGGATTCAATAGAGAGACGCGCTCGCAGGATAATTGATGACAGAGAACTAACAAATAAAAAGCTGCAAAGCTTGGATCATAGGCGTCAGGTTGCAAGCTTATTGGTTTTCTATAGGCTGTGTCACGGAGAATACGCTCAAGACCTCTATGAACTTATCCCTCCTTCCCCCTTTTTTCATCGGACTGCTAGGCGTCGGGAGGGTTTCACCGCTTGGTTGTCGACATCCCATTCTGCCGTATTCCTTTATCATACGCACGGCTACGCAGTGGAACACCCTCCCGAACGAAGTGTCTGTGAACTATAACCATTAAACTGCGATCGCCAACCCGTCTGCCAAGCGTGGTGATTATGGCATATCTCCCCATGTTACCAGAAATAATATCTAATGTATACAACTATATTACTACAAACATGTTCTGACTATTTACAAGCGCTTTTTTAAAGTCTACGTGAATAAAAATCTTTTTTATTTTTTATTTATTTTATTTTATACTTTGGGGAGGCTTTTGTCCAGCAGTGGACGTACTTTTTCTGACGTGATGAGGATGACATAGAGTCGTATTACCCACGGAAAAGGTAAGCTACATTGAACATTCACAGTATGCAAAGCATGTATCAGTTTCAAGCAAAATGGTTAATAAAATTACAAAGTAGTTAATCGTGTAATCAAGAATGCCGTGCTATTAGAAAGCCCTACTGTAATTGGTCTATATAATAACCACTGGGTAATAACATCAATAAGCATGGTTTTTATAAACCAACGGTAGACGCGCTCGTGTGCACTCGCTAACTAATCGTTTTAACGCCTAACAGTACAAGTACATTGCTTCCGACTTATGAGAACACCTGCACCAACATCAGATGATCGTCTGATCTTACATTTGTTGGCGGTTGGAATGGTTGGTAAATGCTTGCCCTTTTCGATTCCCACCTAGCACAAATATTTGAGTGCATGAACATGTCTGTTTGTCCTGAGTCTGGGTGTTTTTATCTTTATAAGTATGTATTTACAAAAGAAAAGTAGTATATTATGTGACTGCTGAAAGGTTTTAAATTTGACAATTGTTATTTTAAATTTGTATCCGATTATATTATAGATTGACATTTTATAAAATTTTACATATGACATATTAATAAAATTTAAATTTTGTATAACCATTGCATGCCATAATGGTAGAGCATAATGGGAAGACCAATTCACTCACATCTGGAAATGTATTGTTAAAAATTTATGTACCTATGTTCGACAATGAATAAATGAATTATGAATAAAATCAGTTGTCTGGTTTCAGACGGCTGAGTGTGAATAATGTCGCAGGATATTATTATTATTTGTTATTTCTGAAGAAAGTGCGCTGAACTATCACCAAACTCAGTTAAAGATACTTTTCGTTCTATGAGGAACTTTACTAAGGAAGCCGCTTGCCCTTACTGGTTACGTTGTATATTGCTTGCTAATTTGTTATTGTTGCGGTGTATTTAAAAAAATAGCAAAGCATCAGGTGACGCGCAAGAGCAAGCGCGTCACCTGATGTTAAGTCATATGTGTTATCATCACCGTCTATAGACACTCGCAGCAGCAGGAATACCTAAACGCACAGAAGCGCTCTCTTCATACATTACAAGTAAATAAAATTGCACTCTACCAGTCTACTAACCAGTTATTAAATTTAATTTAATTTTTATGGCATTATTCGCAATGCAAAGCGTTTATCTAATCTCAAAAATGGGAAATCATAAATTTAATCGTCCGGCGGGTCTCGAACCTGCACCATCTACCGATCCGGGGTAGGCGCTCTGCGTTAAGCTACGAACGATACACGCTGGCAGATCAAATTCAGGATAAATTTTTAGCAAGGGAATCCTAAATTGGTGCAGGTTCGAGACCAGCCGGACGATTAAATTTATGATTTCCCATTTTTGAGAACAGTTATTAAATTGGCTAAAAAATTTGATCGAAATTAACGTCAATAAATTATAGTTTAAGACATATAACGCCAAGTGACGGGCCGGTTGGCAAATGCTTGCCAGCTGAGCCGCTCCAGCGAAACATACTCCATGGGGCATACTCACGAGATTTTAATAATAATATCCTGGCACAATATTCACACCCGGCCATCTGATCCCAAACTAAGCAGAGCTTGTGCTATGGAAACCAGATAACTGATATACTATGTACATTTACTACTTTTCTTTTATAAATGCAGGCATTTGTCTTGTTTGTTTGATGAACAAAAACTGGTGGACAAAGGCCTCCCCCAAAGATCTCCACAATTGGCGGTCTTGCACAATGCGCATCCAACTACTTCCAGCGACCCTCACAAGATCATCAGTCCATCTTATAGGGGGCCTGCCCACGACAGGTTTTCCGCTTCCGTCGCCGCTCAAGAACCTTTCTGCCCCAGCAGCCATCGGCGAGCTATGTGCCGTACACTTGGCGTTACCCATATGTGTTAAAGTATAACTTAAGTAACGTTAAGTTCGATCGCATTTTTTCATAAGTCAATCTAATAACTGGTTAGTAGACTGGTAGAGTGAAATTTAATTTACTTGTTATTTATGAAGAGAGCGCTTCTGTGTTAATAGATACAGGAAAACAGAAATTATCACCTGCTTATGTTGACGATTAATCTCAAACTTACAAGCTATTCAATACTGGATCTCTCTATAACTGGTTATTCACAAAGTACAGACGTCAGCACATCCAGCTACCCCAATCTGTCAAATTTCTTTTATAGATTTAAACTTTATCATGTAAGTATAAGGTTCACTTTTGATTGGATAAATTTGACAGGCTGAGGTAGTTTGATGTGCTGGTGTCTGTACATACGTTTGACGGGCCGGTAAATGCTTGCATTACACGCTGCAGGTTTTGGGTTTGATTCCCACCCAGAACAGATATTTGTATGCATGAACATGTCTGTTTGTCCTGAGGCTAGGTGCTAATGTGCAGTTATCTATATAAGTATGTATTTACAAAAGAAAGGTAGTACATAACGGGCCTGTTGGCGTGGTTGGCAAATGCTTGCATTTCACGCCGCAGGATTTGGGCACGATTCCCACCCAGGACAGATATTTGTATGCATGAACATGTCTATTTGTCCTGAGTTTGGGTGTAATTGTCTATATAAGTATGTATTTACAGAAGAAAAGTAGTATATGTAATATAAAAACCTGCAGATAAAGGACTTGTCTTGCCTTATAAGTTATCTGGTTTCTTTAGCTCTGCTTAGTTTGGGATCAGATGGGGGTGGGTAAATAATATCCCAGGGTATTATTATTATTACTTATTTCTTGACAAGATCATGAATATAAGCCCCAAACATTAACAGAAATAAAGTACCTAAACCAACAGGTTATGATATATGTCGGTTTTAGCGATCAGTGCTCTAAAAAAATTATTTAGAGTACACTTTTCATCACCCACTGTCACTCCGTAGAATCAATTAACTGCGGGGGTATTTCCGATCAGCGAGTCCGACTCGCACTTGACCGATTATTATTAAACTCAGATAACCAATACTAAATTATTGACATACTGAACCTTCTTGACTGTAATCTTTTATCTATGTCAAATAAATTACTCCCACTATTGAGACTTGCAAACTTGTTTACCAATAAAAAAAAACTATAATCACACTGACACTGCCATCTGATCACAAACTAGCCAGAGCCTGTAATATGGCATTCAGGCTACTGATAAACACACTTATTAAGTACATTTCTAAATTAATAATGAAGAATGTCCTCCTAGCCGAGATCTTTCCACGGCGGTCAGTCTTAAAGGAGAATAGCCATCTGCGCGGGACATATTATAGTGCTCAAGTGTGTGCGCAAACACAGGAGCACTTTCTATTCCATCACTCGCATGATCCGATGGGACGACTAGCGACACGACCGGAAAGAGGTCAGGTACAGGACCGACGGCTTTACGTGCTCTCCGAGGCACGGGGGTATAATACCGCCAACTCCCAGACTTCGGGCTGATATTAAGATTATTTCGTTTTACAGAAAAATCCCAAAATACCTTTCGGCCCGACCCAGGATTTGAATCCAGGACCTCGTTATCTGCGGTTAAACACGCTACCGCTAGACCAACGAGGTAGTTGGTAGAGGCTTGCTTTTCATGCCGGAGGTCGTGGGTTCGATTCCCATACAGGACAGATATTTGTGTGCATGAACATGTCTGTATGTCCTGAGTCTGGGTGTAATTATCTATATAAGTATGTATTTACAAAAGAAAAGTAGTATATGTAGTATATCAGTTATCTGGTTTCCATAGTACAAGCTCTGCTTAGTTTGGGATTAGATGGCCTTCAGACTCCTATAAAAAATCCTAATATCACGATCAACACGGCCTTTGACGGGGTTTGAACGGGATTTGAACCCAAGACCTTATTATGTACGGTTGAACTCGCTGCCACTATACCTAGGAGGCATATACCGGCGTAATTATTATTGTGACATACCATGTCTTAACCCTCCCATTATCTACATATCGTCCCTATCTAATAATTATCCAAGAACCTTTTTTATACTGACCCCTAATTATACCGGATGCCGTCCTTACTCTCGGGTCGATGGGCACGCAACTTGTAATTTTTGTCAACTGCCAATCACAGTAACGAACTATGTGTCGTATGGAATCTTAATATACAAATTAAGAATTATATCTGTCTGTATATAGAAAATAAGTAGAAGTCAAAATTCGTGTTCTGTCAGAATGAAATGATGTGGCCACAAAAAGCTACGAAGTAACTTGACTTAAAGAACTTCTGATTACTAATTTTGGCACTGACAGATGACTTTGACTGGTTTTAGTTCATTTATTGACTTATTTCCAATAGTAATTGACTTTTAGTTTTTAACTAATATGTTCCTATGTTCCTCATATTTTGTGTTACTATTAGTTATAATAGGGGTTAAGCCTAATATATTTATTAGTAATAGTCATTCAACTATAAATATCTCATGAAATTACATATCGATCCAATAATGTTAATAAATATATGTATGTATCCAACTCTAACTGTAGGACAAACGATCTGAACAAAATGTATAGATATGATTATGGGTAGCATTCTATATCGAATAAAAATACAATTGACTTTGACTTATTACGAAAGCACTGCATAACATTGAATTTATATGCAAATAACATTATTTATTAAATAACTTGATACTAACTAATACTCGAATCCATATCAAAGTAAAAACGAGTACAAAATTCTTGTCTTGAATTTATTAATATATTTTAAATGAAATTACTGGAATTGCCAGCAATATTGAGTGATTTTAATCTTTATGGCAATCTTATCACTTATTATTCTATCAACTCCAGACAGACCGTATGGAGTTGATAGAATAATTAGGGGTACCTAAAAGGATAAGATTGGTTTCTGATATTTTCTCCGTCACCGTCATTAATACTTACTAAGTGTAAATAAAACTTAATGAAAATTAACTTAAGTAAATATAAGCGGCTCCATCTACACAACTAATAACAATTTAAAAATCTAGATAAGTACGCGAAATAACTAAAAGTAGCCATTAACGTTATAATGTATTATCATAAATAAAAACTGACAGCTAAGGAGATATGGAGCAATTTGAAGAAGCACTGGTTGCGGTCAACCGACCAACGGGTTAAAAAATGGAGGCAGAGCCGCTATGCGCGCCTAGTGCAGTAAAAACTACCGCCTGACCTAGTAGGCGATTCACTCGGCTGCGCATACTCAATCGTGGCGGACGTAGGAAACGAAAGAAACTAATGGATATGGTTGATGTGGACGGATATGCTAATATTCAGCTTTATATTAAAACAGGGCTGCTATAAGTGATGCTTGTTTAGGGCTAACTGAAAACTCATAAATTCAAATTCAAATTTATTATATTCGAAATAAATATGGGTACCGACAGATGGATGGTGAGTCTTAAAATAAGTTCCACATATTTTGTCGTACTGACATGCAAATGTATAATAACAGTATAATATGGGACATTACTTACACACGGCCGTCTGATCCCAAACTAAGCAGAGCTTGTACTATGGAAACCAGATAACTGATATACTGCATATACTACTTTTCTATTGGAAATACATACTTAATAGATAATTACACCCAGACTCAGGACATACAGAATTGAACCCACGACCTGCGGCGTGAAAGTATCTAGCAACCATGCCATCCAGCCCGTTCGCATTTACGGTATGAGTAGTGGTTATCCTTACGTCAGAATCATATATGCCGTCCAGTAGGTTCTTCACGGTTCCTCTCTTAAACACATTAGCAGCCATGAGATATCTACTGTTAAACGGTCGTCGTAGCCTAGTTGGTAGTGATCCTGCCTACGAAGCTGGTGGTCCTGGGTTCGAATCCCGGTAAGTGCAAATATTTGTGTGATGAGCACGAATATTTGTTTCTGAGTCATGGATGTTTTCTATGTATTTAAGTATTTATCTATCTATATAAGTATGTATATCGTCGCCTGGTACCCATAGTACAAGCTTTGCTTAGTTTGGGGCTAGGATGATCTGTGTCACATTTTCCCCATATATTATTATTATATTATTATAAACCAAGGGCCCCCCCAATGTTCTGATGGAATTACCACGCTTGTAATCACCACGTCTGGCAGACGGGCACTATGGTTTTCATACTACATATAAAGACGCTGTCCGAGTAGATATTCAGTCTTGACGGCCCCCCAAACTAGATGGCTTGCCGAAAAATTAAATATCCATCGTCATCATCGTCATCGTCAACCAAACCGTATTGTCAACCACGCGACAGCAAGCGTTAGTACATATAACTATATCATTGTGTGGCGATGATAAGATAAACCATAATAAACACACATATATACATACATAGATTCACCCCTGTTTCAAATAGGGGTAGGCAAAATAACGGATTTCCATTAGTCACGATCTTTGCAGTCACTTTTGCCTCGTTTCATCATCATCATATCAGCCGAAAGACGTCCACTGCTGGACAAAGGCCTCCCCCAAAGATCTCCACAATTGCCGGTCTTGTGCTATTCGCATCCAGCCAGTTTCCAGCGACCCGCACAAGATCATCGGTCCATCTTGTAGGGGGCCTGCCCACGCTGCGTCTTCCGGTTCGTGGTCGCCACTCGAGAACCTTTCTGCCCCAACGGCCGTCGGCTCTACGAGCTATGTGCCCTGCCCACTGCCACTTCAGCTTGGCAATTCTTCGGGCTATGTCGGTGACTTTGGTTCGCCTGCGGATTTCGACATTTCTGATTCGATCCCGCAGGGAAACTCCGAGCATAGCCCTCTCCATTGCTCTTTGGGTGACCTTGAGCCTTCTAATAAGGCCCATAGTGACCGACCACGTCTCTGTTCCGTATGTCATCACTGGCAACACACACTGGTCGAAGACTTTCGACTTGAGACACTGCGGTATTTTGGACGAGAAGATTTTGCGTAGCTTCCCGAACGCTGCCCAGCCGAGTTGGATTCTACGATTGACCTCCTTCTCGAAGTTGAACCTACCTAGTTGGATGGTCTGTCCTAGGTAAATATAGTTCTCTACAACTTCGAGTGCAGAGTCACCAACTTTAAATTGAGTGGGTGCAACATGGACGTTTGACATGATTTTTGTCTTATCCATGTTCATTTTCAGACCCACTTGTTGAGAGACTCTGCTGAGGTCATCGAGCATTGTACCGAGGTCTTCCATGGTCTCAGCCATGACTACGATATCATCGGCAAATCGAAGGTGAGTGATGTACTCGCCATTGACATTGATGCCAAAGCCTTTCCAGTCCGGAAGCTTGAAGACGTCTTCCAATGCAGCGGTGAACAGTTTCGGAGATATAACATCTCCCTGTCTCACGCCTCGCTGCAAGTGGATAGGTTTCGAGATCTGGTCCTGGAGTTGCACTGACATAGTGGCGTTTTCATACAAACACTTTATCACCTCGATATACCGGTAGTCAATTTGGCACCTTATGAGAGACCTCAGCACGGCCCATGTTTCGATAGAATCGAAGGCTTTCTCATAGTCCACAAACGCTAAGCACAGTGGCTTGTTATACTCTTCGGTCTTCTGTATAACTTGCCGCAGCGTATGTATGTGGTCTATGGTGCTAAAGCCTTTTCGGAAACCGGCTTGTTCGGGAGGCTGGAAGTCGTCAAACCTGCGCGCGAGACGATTCGTAACGACCCTCGAAAACAACTTGTAAACATGGCTCAGCAGTGTAATGGGTCTATAATTCTTCAATAGGGTCTTGTCGCCCTTTTTGAAGAAGAGCACCACCACACTTCTGTGCCATGCTTGTGGCGTGTGACCATCTAGTATGACGGAGTTAAATAACTTCTGAAGGGCCCGTAGGATTGGTGTACCACCCGCCTTCAGAAGCTCTGCTGTAACTCCATCATCACCAGGCGCCTTGTTGTTCTTGAGTTGTTTGAGAGCCATTCTAATCTCGTACAGGCTGACGTCCGGGATGTCTTCGGTGTAATGTCGGGTTAGTCGTGCTCTGGGATCTGAGGCATGACATTTGACAGGTGGCTGTGTTGTCGTATATAACTGTCCGTAGAACTTCTCGATCTCTCCCAGCAACTCAGGTTTAGACGTGACGATTCTACCATCCTCAGTCTTCAGCTTCGTCAGTTGGCTCTGTCCAACAGACAGAGCTCTTGCGAACACTTTGGAGCCTTTGTTCCGCTCGATGGCCTCTTTAATACTAATTGTATTAAATTGCCGCGTGTCGCGAGTCAAAGACTTTGAGATCTGTCTGTTGAGCTGCCGATATCTGGTAGCATCATCTGAGGATGTCAGAAAAAAATTCCGTCTATCTTCCATAAGTTGCAGGGTAAAGTCAGAGATCTTTTTAGTTCTGTTTGGACGACGGGCCTTGAAGACCTTAGACCCAGCCGTATGGACAGCTTCTACGAGCCTGTCATAGTATGAGTCCACTTCCTCGCAGTCTGCTAGGCATTCGAAACGGTTTTGCAGTTCGAGCTGAAATGGTTCGGGGTTTTGGACGTGGATAGGTAAGGGTCGAGGCGTAGACTTTATCAGTCGGGACCTCTGGAGTTTGACATTAAGGTTCAATGAGCCTCTGACCAGTCTGTGATCGCTCCCGGTTTTAACCGCATTGATCACGGAGACATCATTGAACATCTGTCGTCTCGTCGACAAGATAAAGTCTATCTCATTTTTAGTTTTACCATCGGGGCTCACCCAGGTCCATTTGCGGTGATCCGGCTTCCTGAAGAAGGAATTCATCATAAAGAGTCCCTCCTTCTCCATGAAGTCGGCCAACATTTGGCCCCGGGGGTTCCGGTCACCAGTTCCAAATTGCCCCACTCTCAGCTCATTACCGAATCGTTTGCCCAGCTTCGCGTTAAAGTCCCCCATGACCACAGTGAAATAGGAGTTAGAGGTATGTATAGCTCTGGATATGTCCTCATACATAACCTCGACTTCATCGTCGGAGTGTGTCGAAGTGGGCGCGTATACCTGTATAACCTTCAACGAATACCGCTTGGTGATTCTGAGTATAAGGTACGCAACCCTCGTCGACACACTCTCGATTTTCACTAGGTTGTTCACGAGGGACTTGTGGACTATGAACCCGACACCACCTTGGGATATTTGGTCACCCTCCCGGTAATAGAGCAGGTTTCCGGATTTCAGTATTATCGAGTCCTCCCCCTCTCTTCGGACTTCAGATAATCCTACAATATCCCAATGTAACCTGCTCAATTCTTCCTCCAGTTCGGTTATCTTCTCGTCGGACCGCAGTGTACGTGTGTTATATGTTGCCAGGGCCAAAGGTCATCGGTGTTGGTAACGCGGAATCTGCCGGGGATTCTTAGCACCCCCTGCCCTGCCGTTGCCTTGCCTTGCCTTGCCTCGTTTACTGTAATTATATTCTTCATACATGCTCACCGGTTTAGGGTACTTCTGAACTGCACCGGAGCAGTATACTCGTGTTCCCGGGGCTCCCCCCACCAGACGCCAGAAGAAGTTCACGACAGGTTAGTTTTAGTCGGTCCGATGCGACTTTGACATACCCACCCGCAGGTACTTTCTGGCTTTACAAAAAAGAGAAGTACCCTTTTTTGTAAAGCCAGAAACCTGACCTTTTTTCTTTTTATCTTTTTTTTTTTTTAATAGACGGATACAAATTACATCCATACTGAGAACAACTATTTATGGGTCACACAAATAGTTGCCCGGCGCGGGACTATTTGTGTGATGCGAGGCGACTGTCTTGGCGCTACGCCACACGTGCAGTATTTCTTGAGAACGTCTCCGATTTGGTCAGAGAATATTCTACTAGGCCTTCCCCTTCCAGTTGTACCATACACACAGGCTAGTAAAAAAAACAATGATAAAATTGCCATATCCACAATTTCCTAACTGTCCGCTACATCTAATGAGCGCACATGTAATAAAGCCGAAGATGTGTAATTGGCTGGTCGGCACGAGCCAGCCACGCGCCCGCGCCGCTTCACCTATCGCGATCCCAGTAAAAACTCTAACAATACTATCATACAAACTCAACGTACTTATTTAAAAGTAACACACACGGAACACAGGGGAACGAGGTAAGAAGATGCCAATATTACTGGCTGGTACAGTGGTTAGGACGCGAATGCCTCGTTGCTCTAGCAGTAGCGTGTTTTACCGCAGATAACGAGGACCTGGGTTCAAATCCAAGGTCAGGCCAAAAGTGTAGTTGGGAATTTTCTGTAAAAAGAAAAATAAATTGTTTATATCAGCCCGAAGTCTGGGAGTTATCATTATTATACCCCTGTGCCTCGATCCTGTACCTAGTCAGCTGTGTCGCTAGTCGTCCCATCGGATCATGAGAATGATGGAATAGAAAGTGCCCCTGTGTTTGCGCACACACTTGTGCACTGACTGCCTAGCCAGACGTCAAGAATTAACTGGGTAATTAAGTTGTATTTCACCTCTAAATCATACTAGATACTCTCACCGATCCGTAAGTGATTGGTGGTCCATAGATGGGTGACCGTAAAAGTGGTTTAATTTCGGAGCGTCTCCGTTCCTCGGAGGGCACGTTAAGCTGTCGTTCCCGGTTGTGGTCATTAGGCAACAGTCGTTTAGCCATGTCAGAGACTTACTGGCCGGCTTGAACAACTCTGACACTAGGGTAACCACTGCCCACATGATAAGTAAGTAAGTACCTCTAATCATTACAGCTGCAAGAAGTCTACTGATGGACGAGAATCAGTCGTGAAAATACGTTGTCAAGTACCTTGCCTTTACCTCATTCCTATCTCTCGTTATAACTTTTTATTATACCGTTCTTACCATCTCCCGGAAGAATAAGTAATGATAAGTGTGCAATGTAAAAGTTCATGGTAATTTCAATTTTTTCTCGTAATTCTCGATCATGCTGGGTGATTTACGAGTGCGCGGGAGCATCACGGAAATCGTTTACTTTTATAATCAGCCGAAGAAAAACTTGATAAGTGTATGGTGTGTACTTTGTTACTAACTGACCTTTTAAAGGATTTTAATTGTTTATAAGATTGTTTTAAAAAGGTTGGTTGTATGCAAGATAGCAGAAATTGTTATTAAACTTTTATGGGATTGATTATTTTATCCTGAGACGTTATTCAAACCCGCCCATTTGATCTTGAACTAAGCAGAGCTTGTACTATGGAAACCAGATAACTGATATAGGTACTACATATTAGTACATATACCTACTACTTTTTTTGATAATTACACCCAGGCTCAGGACAAACAGACATATTCAAAATATCTGTCCTGGAGCTCTACCGCCTAAATCGCCGAACATCGATTTCTTAAATGGCGTTCAAATAAATAAAGGTTAAAAATGACTTGATCAATCGTTAAACGTTTGTTTGAACGCCATTTAAGAAATCGATGTTCGGCGACTTAGCCGGTAGAGCCCCTGGGTGGGAATCGAACCCTCAACCTGCGGCGTGCAAGGCAAGTAATTGCCAACCGGCTCGTCAAATTATATTTGACTCTTTTTGGTCTCATATTATTTACTTGAGCAGTATCAGTTTGTATGTCCATTTGATAGGTTAACTGGTACATGTGTGACACAGTGATTCAGGTAGCCGCCTCGCTTTTACCCTCATGTTTAGGGTTGGATCAGCACACAGGACCCTACTTGTGTGACCCATACATTGTATAGTAGTCTGGTTATTTGTCCAGAGTGGGCGTCAAATCACAACCTCATTATCCGAAAATGAGAAATCATAAATGTAATCGTCCCGATGATCTCAAATCAGCAGCATCTACCAATCCGGTTAAAGCTCTCTGCGTTAAGCTACGAACGATACACACTGGAAGATAAAATTTAGGATTCCCTTGCGAACACCCATTCTAGCTTAGCATTCAGGGCCACTTACTTTTAAGAGAGGTAGGGCACAGCGTTCATTCGCACAAAGAGACCTCCACCTTACATAAGACATTCCTTAATAATCACATCAATAATTTTAATGTTGTGTTTCTGCGTGTGACTAAAGTAGCCAGAGCCCATCGGGGTGAGGGGAAGGATCAGCAACACTTGTTTGCTGACCCTTAAAGGCCGGCAACGCACCAGCGACTCCTCTGGTGTTGCGAGTGTCCATAGGCGGCGGTGATCACTTACCATCAGATGACCTACTTGCACCTTTGTCGCCCTCTGATATATAAAAAAAAACCACGGGCCAGTCGAAACAACGATCAAAATAACACTTTACCTTATTTTATCGTATGGGCAGTGGTTACCCTAATGTTAGTTGCTGTTCAAGACGGCCTCTGATATGGCTTACCGACTGTTGTCTAACGAATACAACCGAGACCGACACCTTAACGTGGCCTCCAAAGCACGGAGATGCTCGCAATTAAACCAATTTGGCGGTCACCCATCTATAGACTGACCGCGCGCCTAGGTGCTTAACCTCGCCGATCACTTCCGCGGGGCAGCATCTGGCTATGTAGTTCAAATAAAATAAAACCTATACTCATAAGATTACTCATAAGTATGAACTCAGAAGCAATAAAGAAATCAAATGAGTTAACACACTCATCGCTTGCCAACAGAGCGATGCAACAATTGCACTAACAGCCTTTGTTCAACATAAGCCTGCTAATAAGATAATAAGACCTTTATCAGTCATGGTAACTACCGCTATAGTGCCTCGTTTGTTTCTTGATTTATTTATTGCGATTAATTAGGTGTAACTGTATAAGGAATGAAATCTATATAACAGATTTTCACTTTAATATGGACTGACAGATTGAATAGTCAATACGTGTACTGATTCATTCGTTTAAAGAGAATATATAGGAAAACATATATATTCATTCCAATATTCTCAATGCGCTTATAGAAGATTTTACTTAAAAAAAGAATACAATTTATTTCAATTACCACGCGGACGTAGTCGAGGGCTTGTAAGTAAACGTTGCTATTTTTTTCCTAACCAATTATTTCCTTAAATGCAAAAACTCAGCTCATTACAAACAAACAGAAAACGGCTACATAAATTGTAATGAAACCCAACCAAATTGATAGTCCAAGTATTCAGGTTTAAAGGTAAATAGCAGGCTAAGGCAATGGTAGGGTATTCAATGCTGGCACCATAAACCATATATTCAATTATTATCATCAGCACTGCCTTCACGAGGTAATTGGTGGATGCCTCAACACTTACGATATTAGTAGGGGGAATATGAGTTGGGAAAATATTGGGACTTATATAGTAATTTATTGATTGTTTAATTTAAAAGTTAATTTAAGTTAGCGCTATTTATATCGTTCCCTCCTTGATATCACAACATTGTTAGGAATTATTCGAATTAATTAATTTAAAGCTTAGTAACTTTTAATAAAAAGAAATTATACAACAAAAAAGGGTATGACTATATAAGTCAAAATTAAAAACTACATTAAACCTACATAGATATAAAATAAACTAAATCTAAACAGCGTCAAAAAAAATCCTCATCGTTGTCGGGGAACGTACCCAGAAGACTGGCAGCATTGCCACGTTGTATGGCGTTGTTTATATTTTACTTTAAATATAAACAACGCCATACAACGTGGCAATAGTTGTGGCAATGGCTAGCTATAGTTTCTCTAAAATGTTTTAAATTAAATTTATTTTTAGTTTATATCTAATAAATCAATTGTAGCTCGTAGAACCAAAGGCTGCTGAAGCGGAAAGGTTCTCGAGTAGCCACCACTAACCGGAAGACACAGGCCCACTACAAGATGAGCCCATGATCTTATGAGGGTCGCTGGAAACCGCTGGTACGGGTAGCATAAGAGTGGCATCAGTGGACATCTTTCAACCGATGAGATCAGACAACCGAACGAGCAGATATTGTGTTTGCCTGCTAAATAATTACTTTAAGTGGACCAATTACTTTACTTACTTTAATTAATACTTTAAGTGGTTCATGCCCGCTTGAGTATGTTTCGCCGGACCGTCTGAACAGCGCCGTGTTGAAACCGGTAGTAGATGAAGCTGCTGAGTTTGTTTCGCTGGGTCTTCTCAGTTGGGGCGCATTGGATCCGGTGGTAGCATTAAAGCGCAACCGTCGTTTTAAACACAAGGTCCGTTATAGTAATAATACTGAATTCATACCTTAATATAGACAGAACCATTCAGACAATATGTAGTAAAATATAAATTTCAATACATTATATTAAAAACTTCAACTAAACATAAAGACAATCCTAATACTTTTCTGTATTTATTTTGTGTTTGGTTTTGATCGGTTTTGTAAACAGTACCCCGATCACAAACAAAGTTGTGAAAAATTCTAGCCGGCAAATCGAAATCACTTGGAACTTTAAACCTTAAATGTTAATATATAAGGCTGAATTTTTATTTTCTACTGCTAACATTTATTAAGCAAAGACCACTCACGAGTTGGTCGTGATGCGGGTACTGAGTGCCATTTTTATTTTTCATTTTGTGTGCTTTTACGTTTCCTTATTTATTTATTTTTTTAATTGATAGTGTGTTAACACATGACCGGTGGGTTAATCAAAATTTATTCGGTATAGAATAATAAGTATAGTTACACAATTAATTATATATTATATTATTATTTATTTATTCATCTATTATTACTACCGCATCAAGATATAATTATACACATATATAACTATAAATAGATACATATATACATACATATAAGCTATCGCATGTCTGATTGCAGCCATGAAGATGATAGTTTTTACTCGCTAAGCAGTGATGACGATAGCTTTAGGAGCTTACCATCAATAGCTGATACTCTTTCAATGCAGTTTTCTGATGTGCCTAGGAACTTGAATGTTGTTCACATTAACGCCCAAAGTATTCCGGCTCATTTCTCAGATATGCTGGCAAATTTTGACTGTAAGGATCTCCACGCTATTCTTATTTCAGAATCCTGGTTAAAGCCTTGTCTTCAGACTATTTCGTATTCCCTCCCTGGTTTCAATTTAATTCGGAACGATCGGACGAATGGTGGTGGTGGCGGAGTTGCAATTTATCTCCGTACTCACATATCCTTTTCTGTGGTTAATATTTCAGCTCAACCACCCCCATCAGGTTCTGGAGAATATCTGTTTGTTAAAATTAAGCTTCACCATTGTAAAGTCTTACTTGGTGTCTACTACAGTCCCTCACTACGTGTAAACTATTTTTCTTCATTTGAAAAACTCTTGGAGAACCTCCTACCTTCCTACAGTCACGCCATAGTCATGGGGGATTTCAACACTTGTCTCTTGAAAAACGATCACCGCTCCTCTTCACTTCAATCTCTGCTTCAATCTAATAACCTTTTTATACTCCCTTCTGGTGCGACGCATCATTTTCCTAACTCTTCTCCTTCCCTTCTCGATCTTATCTTCGTATCTTCTTTACAACATGTCGCTAAGCACGGACAAAGTTCTCTCATCTCTCATCATGACTTAATCTATCTATCATACAAAATTCGCCCCCCTAAGGCAAAACCTAAAACTCTACTGCAACGCAATTTTGGTGGTATGTTGCTAAACAAACTTCGAGAAGATGCCACCAGCATTCACTGGACACCACTTATTGCAGCCAACTCAATAGATGAAAAGGTAAACTACTTCACAACAGTTCTAATAAACCTATATAATGTACATTCTCCTGTTTGAGCCATTAAACTAAAACATATCCCGGCGCCTTGGTTTACCGACAATATAAAGAAACTATTACACAAAAAAGCCAACGCTAAATCTAAGCTCAACAATGCGCCGTCTGACCATCGACGGAACAAATATTTAGTTATTAGAAATCACTGCAATAAGGTGTGTAGAGATGCACAACGCCAGCATATTCACCAATCTGTTAAAAATGGAGATCCAGCTGAAGTCTGGAAATTCCTTAGGTCCATGGGTGTCGGAAAATCACGGCATGACGCAGCTCCCAAAAATCAAGATCTCAACGCGCTAAACCAGCACTTCTCAGCTTCGTCCAGTTTTGATAGGACAGTTAAAAATGGTACACTCAACTATCTATAATCTTTTCCGACACCTAACTATCCACAGTTTGTTATATGTCAATTTTCGGATTGTGATGTTAAGAAGAACGTACTATCAGTCACGTCCAATGCTATTGGTAGCGACTGCATCAGCCGTAACATGATCCTACCCATCCTTGACGAAATCCTGCCCATAATCACACACATCCTTAATTATTCCTTCTGTAGCGGTACTTTTCCATCTTCGTGGAAAGAAGCTCAAATTACCCCTTTGCCTAAAATATCCAATCCTGTATCACCATCAGATTACCGTCCAATTTCTATACTTCCTTTCCTATCCAAAGTTCTTGAACGTCTTATTCACAGCCAACTAAGTGTATTCCTTAACAAGAACAATCTCCTCAATCCTTTCCAATCCGGTTTTCGTCCAGGTCATAGTACTACCACATCTCTGATCAATGTTACGGAAGATATAAGGTCTGGCATGGAAAATGGAAATCTTACAGTGCTTGCATTGTTAGATTTTACCAATGCCTTTAACACTGTCGATTTTGATATCCTGCTGGCCATTCTTCGTTCTCTTAACACATCTCCAACGGCAATTGACTGGTTTCGCAGTTACCTGTTTGGCCGTCGACAGCGTGTTCGCATAGAAGACACTTTCTCTTCTTGGTGTTGCACCAATGCCGGCGTGCCACAGGGTGGCGTTTTATCTCCGTTACTTTTCGCAATATTTATCAATGCTATATCTGATCAACTTACTTCCTCATACCACCTTTACGCAGATGATCTTCAGATTTACTCTCAGGCACCACCTGAAAAGTTGTCGGAAGCCATTGAAATAATTAACGCAGATTTGTCTCGCATCAGTAAGTGGAGCATGAGATATGGCTTGAAGGTGAATCCAGTGAAGTCTCAAGTCATTGTAATCGGCAGCTCTCGAAAGTTTTCAAGAATCGACTGGCGCCAAACTCCACAAGTTACCTTTGATGGGATTATTATACCTTACGCTAAGAAGGTAAAAAATTTGGGGATTTATATTGATAATACTCTGTCTAGGGGTCCGCAACTTCAAGAACTCAGCAGGAAATTATTCGCATCAGCCAGCTACCTGCGACGCCTTCGCAACTTTCTTCCTACTGCCACCAAAATTGCTCTTTCCCAGTCTCTTCTTCTCCCCATTCTTGACTATGCCGACACCAGCTATCTTGATCTCACGGAGGAACAACTAGATAAACTTGAGCGACTTCAAAATTTTTGTATACGATTCATATTTGGTTCACGTACGTATAATCACGTCTCTGAATTTCGTACTAAGCTCAAGTGGCTACCTATTCGCTTTCGCCGGAATACTCACATTCTTTGTCTTCTTTACAGGATCCTGTTCAATCCATCAACTCCTTTCTACCTTAAAGAACGTTTTAAGTTCCTTCACACAACACACTCGCGGTCCCTGCGTTCATCAGAAAATCTGCGACTGAAAATACCGTTACATACAACAACTTTTACGGATAAATCGTTTACTATCCAAGCTGCCCGTCTATGGAATGCTCTACCTGTACACATTAGATCAGCGCAGTCTCTTTACAGTTTTAGAAAAAAGGTGAAAGAGTTTTATCTTAAACTCAGTAATTAATAATATAATTGCTGCATTTAGTTCGTTTCTATATTTCTATATATATTTATGTATATGTAAATTTGTTTATGTATTAATATTATCTACTCATATATACTTTATGTATGTGTATTTAGTTTATACGTATTCATTACGTAATTTTGTAGGTTATCTAATTTCTTTTCTATTCTGTACACTATCTTATACCCCTTTTAATATCCATATAAATTTTGGTTCATCCAACTGAATGGTTGCCTGGAAGAGATCGCTTTTAGCGATAAGGCCGCCTATTGCATGAATATTACTGTTATTTATTTTAATGAACTGTATTCTATATGACGCAATAAAGTGTACTTATTATTATTATTATTATTATTATAATCTCCTTGACAATAACTTAATACAAGCTATCTAAATGTCACTACCATTATAAAATAAATTGTATAAATGTTTTAACATTCCGTGTAACTAAATATCTGTAATAAGTAACCAGAAATAATAACTGGATTACTACAAACATGGTCTGACTATTTACAAGCGCTTTTTTAAAGTCTACGTGAATAAAAACCTTTTTTTTTTCTTTTTTTTATGTAATGATAATAACGATGGTGAAATAAAAATGTTTGTAAAATGTGAATTTACACGTCCGCACAATCTTTCCAAATTATAACAGGTGCTTGGAAAATAATTATATTATTCCGTTCAGATCGCACTCTGAGATATTATATGCGTTAGAATGAGTGCATGAACCATTTTTCATTCTCTACCAATATAGACATTTTTAATTAAAAATTGTTAAAAAGTTTTGTCTGTTGTCAAATTATAGTTATTTAAGTGTTGTCAAATTATAGACATGGTAACCCAATCGACAGATTAAAATGCCCTCCAAAGCACGGATACGCTCAGAAATTAAACAACTTAAATGTTCAACCATTTATAGACTAACCTAACCTTGAGGCACCGGAGCAACATACCCGCGTTCCCGGGACTCGCGTCCGACATACCCAACCATAGACAGTTTTTGACATACGAAGTACGAGAAAATATACGTCATATATTTTTCTAGTTTTATCATTCTCTTATTTTAGAAGTTACAGGGGTGGGACACTCATTTTACCACTTTGGAAGTGTCTCTGGCGCAAACTATTTAGTTTAGAAAAAAAATATATTAGAAACCTCAATATCATTTTCGAAGACCTATCCATAGATCCCCACAAGTATGGGGACAATGAAAAAAAGGTTTCAGTTCTATGTATGGGGACCCCCCAAAATTATTGTTCTTATTTCTATTTTTGTGTAAAAATCTTAATGCAGTTCGGTTTCAACAGTACAGCTCTTATAGTTTTGGAAAAAAGTGGCTGTGACATACGGACGGACAGACAGACAGACATGACGAATCTATAAGGGTTCCGTTTTTTGCCATAAAAAAGGCTACAGAACCCTAAAAAGGTAGCTAACTATCCCGATCGCTGGCAAACCGGCTGTGAACGCCTACAATTACGGACGAGAAAAGTGTCCTGATATTCCCAAAGCGTGGTCAATTTACCGGATAGCTCTTGAATTATAATAACCATTGGTCAACAATTGCGCACTCTACCCTTCCCCCATAGAAACGGTACACTCCAAGTAAATCAATATTATAGATTGCTGCATGCTTATAAAATCAACACGGCTGCTTATTTTGTATTCAAATTTAGCAATTAAATATTTTACTGCGAAAGGGATCGGACTGAAGTTGATTTTAATAAAAATAGCAGAGTTAATAAAAACATTACTCATTTACAAAGTGTAAAATAAATAGAAAATGGAGTCAACATTTATTATTATAACTAGCTGTGTCCCGTGGTTTAACCCGCGTTAAATTTTATAAATTATCACAGCTTTTCCCCCGTAGGTGATAGCGTGACGCCCACTGCTGGACAAAGCCCCGCCCCAAAGATCTCCACAAACGCCGGTCTTGCGCTATCCGCATTAAGGCGACTTCCAGCTTCCAAACTAATTTGGAGCGTGGACTTAAATTACTTAAAATATTAAACACATTATAAATGTAATTAGGCACACTTCAAAGTAATTATTTCTATACTCGGTCAAATTGTCTGCACGTGTTACGCAGCGGTTAAGATAGTCGCCTCACCACTTCGTGTCCTGGGTTCGATTTCTGTACGTACAGTACAGGAAACAGCTATTTGTGTGACCTATAAATAGTTGTTCTGTGTCCGGATGTTCTTTGTGACCGTCAATTATATAATGTGGGTAAGTTACTCCGCGACACAGGGAATAACAAAAAAAAATAGTTATATATTAGTAAATCAGAAGGCATTTTCATGAATCCGTTAACATCTTGAACACGCTGAATAATCGGTATACGAAATACATTACCATAAACATTATGCTTAGTTAGAATTATATAGTATTTTAAGTTCACGCTCCAAATTAGAATGTGAAATTAAATTACTATATTATTCTACATTATAACTTTACTTAATCATCATGATCAATGATGATAACAATATAAATCTCAAAGTATTTTGTTCTACACTCAGTCTAATTAAATTCAAGAGCATAACTTTATAGGATTGCTAGGCATCGGGTCCCTTAAGAGCTGTGGTCAATAAGTTTCATTCTCCAAGTTGGTTATTTAAAATCATTATCATGTCCATAACATAAATCAAAATAAATATCCGCGACATGACACACAGCGACATCTAGTCCACTCCAAGCGAAGCTTTTACAATGGATACTTGACAACGGAGAGAAATCCTTTATAAATTTTTGTTTATAAATATTTTATTTGTTTATAAATATTTTTAATACACAGAAAACACCCGGACCAAGGAGAAAAAATATGCATGATCACAAATATTTGTCTTTTGCGAGGATCTAACCCGAATCTGATCCGATCTTTGGATCTGTAAACAGGTTCAGTACCAACTGAGCCACGTAGTAACTTTATACGTCACGGAACCCAACCTCATCCTAACCGGTTTAAAAAAATATGCTTATTATGTACCGGTTAAAAAATGAATTGCGTAACTAAGTTAGTTAGTGAGGATTTAAAGGAACGATGTTTCACGTAAATACCTATTTACAATTTAATTTGCAAATATAATACAAAAAAAAATCTATTTATAATAAGGTTGGGATAGCAAAATCTTTATTCGTGTGATTTTTGATCCAGAAATAATAAGAGGACCCTCCGCCCATACCATTTAAATGCTATCATAAAGGCGACAAAGGGATACATGAGGTAATCGGGCAAAAGTGGCAACTGAGTACTAGCTAGCACCTATCTACGATTCCTCGCAAACTCGCATGCCAAGTGCGGGTTCTACGGCAAACCCCTCCTAATAAAATAATATATTTGGCATCATTGTGCATACCTTTGGGGGATTTTTATGTCCAGCAGTAAACGAGATCAGGCTAATTATGGTAACTAAATCTTAAACCAACGTGCTGAGATACCGTTGTCATAGATGGACGAATTCACACATAAATTTGCATTTTAGAAAGAAAATTGTAATATAAATTTGTGTGTCAAATCATCAATCGTAGCTTTACTACTTCAAAAGATCCCCGAAAATATTTCTTCGACCTTTTTGAATGCGAGCGGAACACTAATTACCTTAAACCCTATATGTACAAAACGTGTATATAAAATCAGAAATGTACACGTTCCATATAATATTAATGTACCCGTCAACCTGTACATGTCACTAAAATTCGAATAATCTGCTCTTAATACCGCATCGAACGGACAGCTTCGAGGAGCCAAACTTTATCTCTGCTACGATTACCGATATTATGACAGACATTAAAAAGTCACCTTTTACGACCTTTGTGGTATGAGAGCATGTTAGGGCTGTCGCGTGATTGGAATTTGATTTAGTATTTTAATAACGTGTTTCGTTGGTTGGTATTGAAACGTGTCTGTTCTTCGACATTCTAGATCTAGAATTACTTGCCCAGGTCGCTCTGTTTCTCTTTATTTCAGGTTAGAATGGAAGCGAGGGTATCTATTCTTCTACCTCATTATTTGTGTCAAACACAAATAACACGCATTTGACACAAATAATGAATCAGAGGAACCGAACGCTCATCTTTAGTTCTGTTTGACACAAATAATGAGGTAGACGAACCGATACGTTCCCTTCAATACCAACGAACGTCATAGATATAAATAGACAAGCGAGTTGGATAAGCAATTCTAGATCCTTTAATACGTTTTTTTATAGTATAGCAAGGCAAACGAGCAGGCTAGGCGGGGCGCCTGATGGTAAGTGATCACCGCCACCACTGGACACTCACAACACCAAACGGGCCAGGAGTGGGCTGCCTATGAGGGACGTTTCGTTAAGAGATACTCAAGTAACCTTCGGCCAAGGTCTCATAGTGGTAAAAGACAAGTAAGTACAGCATGGTTCAATCTCAGGGTTAAAATTAAACCACAAATAATACCTATTTAGAGATTTTTTTGCTCTGCCCATCCGTTGTGTGGCCGATGGAACCTAAGAGAAAATCTAACATCAACTGTTAAGGTGCCAATTTCCCGGTCCTGGCAACCTTAGCATGTCGACCGGACGCGGCAGGTGCTACTGAGGGTTCACTCGGGTTCACGCCCCCTCCGCACCCCGCAGCATCCGTGCAAACCCGTTCCTCTAATAATATAACGTAGAAATGAAAGATTAATGAGAGCAACCAGTGCACGCCTCTTTCACTCGGGGACTTAGAGCTGTGATCAGATCACTCAGTAATATATCGATAAATTCTTTCTTCATCGTACAGAGACAATAAGCTGATAACGTAAGTATCGTGATGCGTGTAACTAGTTAAGATTAAAGGATTCAAAAAATTATTATAAAAATAGAGAATCATAAGCAGAAGTGTTTCGACTTTTATAAGAATACAAAATCTTTATATAAAGAGAAATAGATAACATTTTCTTTGGTAAGCAGGGGATAAATATGTTTAAGTGTACATTAAAACATTAGGATATGTACAATGAAATAAGGAAATTTATTCAGCACTTGAGTATTAAATACACTTATATGTACTTGTCAAGGTCACAATGCAGCAGTGTAGTCGAATACAGTATTGGATTAACTAGATTTTAGAACTAGTCTTTCCGTCTATTTTAACACATAAAATGATGAGAAATTCTTAACAAAATATAATATTTTATCCTGAGACATTATTATTATACACGGCCATCTGATCCCAAACTACGCAGAGCTTGTAACGACGCCAGCATATCAAGATTTTTTTTACGTGAACCCACTAAAACCACCACGGTAGCCAGCCTCACAGTGCTTGCAGCGGGGGTTCTGGGTACTCGTGAACGATCTCTGCTGTACACTGAGCGTCCGCGAGACTCTCACCCGTGGAGGGGAGGAGCCCGAAAGCGTCCACCCTCACCAGCACGCACAAGCGCGTCAAGGCAACCTGAGCTACTACATATATGACTTTTCTTTTGTAAATACTTACTTATATAGATAATAACAACTAGACTCAGGACAAACAGACACCTTCATGCACACAAATATCTGTCCTTGTTAGAATCAAACCCACGAACTGTGGCGTGAAAGGCAAGTATTTACCAAACACGCCAACTTGGCATTTATTTAAGAATTTATATCTTTATTAAATCAAAGTTAAGTTATGTAAATCGCGTTTAAGTGTCCATCAAAAAGTAATCCCACAAAACTTCGATATCGATAACTCTACATCTCTAGCAACAGGTCTCGATCGCAATGAAGACCGCCCATATAAAATATTAGCCGCGTGCGCTCGGTAGCGAGTATAATATATCGCCCGATGACAGTCGCATTGTGCTGCACTAGGAATGTAAGCTTTTACTCACTAAGAACCAAGTCTTCGCGCGTCATAAATTTTATACCCTCTATGATAAAGGACATAGAACTTGATGTGTGCAACAATGCTTTGCGACTAGATTAAACTTTACAATAAAATTAACAACTTAGTTGTATAGGGAAATGGTCATATAACTAGTCTTCTATGTCAGCAAAATTACGTCCACTGCTGGACCAAAACCCACCCCAAAGAATGGGGGCGTATGCCATATTCGCAAAGCTTGGCATGGGTTGGCGATCGCAGTTTGATGGTCATAGTTCACAGAAAAAAACGCTGTCCGTTCTCTGGCAGGTATTCCCTTGGGTCGATTTCTATGAGGATGAGATGGGGTGATGATATTATTCGACGTCACCACACACCGATTCTTCTATACGACCATGTATTCAAAATAACATTTATATAATATATTTTGATATTATAGCAAGGCAAACGATGAAGTGGGTCATATAAGTAATCACCGGTGCCAATAGACTCTCGCAACACCAGAGGAACCGCAAGCACGTTGCCGGCCTTTAAGATAGGAATAGGCTTGCTTCTTGAAATCGGAAACAGTAGTTAATTTATAGGGCCAGATGATAGTCCCATTGTCCACTAGGAATGTAAGCTTTTACTCACTAAGAACCAAGATTCTGCGAGTAATTAATGTTATTCCCTCTATGATAAAGGACGTTAGAACTTGTGAACAATAATTCTTTTCGCCTAGATCAAACTTTACAATAAAATTAACAACTTAGTTGTATAAGAAAATAGTCATATAACTATTCTATACGATTATGTATTCAATATAACATTTCTATCTTTTTAATACATTTTTTATTTAACATTTTAAAATACATAAATAAAAATAAGTATTATAGCATCCGTAAACCACTGAGGTCTGCAATGTATGCTACACTAATGATACATCTACATCGTTTATAAACATACGAACTTATAAATTAATAGTAAAATAAAGTTAGAACTTGGTAAATACATACCTAAATATAACGAAAAAAAATTAAATTGCCATATTTCATGGACTTAGCCCTTTAATATTATTTTTAGGTCATTTTATGAGACAAACTTCTGGGTAAACTATATATTAACCGAGGAACTATATAAGACGATAGCAAGGCATATGATCAAGTGGGCAATTTAATAGTAAGTGATCGCTGATGCCCATGGACACTCGCACCACCAGATAGGCCGCAAGTACGTTGCCGGCCTTTAAGAAAGAGATAGGCTCGCTTCTTGAAGTTTGCTATGTGATACCGGATCGGAAACAACTGTTAATTTATATGACCAGATGATAGTGCCATTATCCACTAGGAATGTAAGCTTTTACTCACTAAGAACCAAGATTTTGCGAGTGATATATTTTATTCCGTCTATGATAAAGGACATAGAACTAGATGTGGCAACAATGCTTTTCGACTAGGTAAAAATTGACAATAAAATTAACAACTTAGTTGTATAGGGAAACAGTCATATAACTATTCTTCTATACAACTATGTAAATTTTATAATATGAGTGGGACTAGTAAAATAGAATTATGACACCAACATAGCCCGAAGAATGACCGCATTTATCACGGGGAATGTTCAGAGGAATTGTTCGAGCTTATACCTGCCGCCACATTCCGCCACAGACCCTCTCGCCAAAAGTGGAAATTTCATCCTTATCACCTGGATGAATGGTCTTCCACCACTGTGCGTTTCACAAGAAACTTTTTGCCGCGCACTACCGCTCTGTGGAATCAATTAGCTGCGGAGGCATTTCCGATCCGGAATGACATGGCAACCTTCAAGAAGCGAGCCTATTCTTTTCTTAAAGGCCGGCAACGCACTTGCAACTCCTCTGGTGTTGCGAGTGTCCATGGGCGGCGGTGATCACTTACCATCAGGTGACCCACTTGCTCGTTTGCCATCCTATTATATAAAAAAAAACCAGACTGAAGTGCCAGTGGGCAATGTACATAACTCGTAGAAACGACGCCCTCTGCGGAAGAAAAGTTCTTGAGTTGGGACCGCTGACCCGAAGACGCAGGATGAACAGGCGCTCCACAACGTGGACCAATGATCTTGTGAGGATCACTAGAAGCCACTAGGTGCAATTGACGCAAGATCGGCTATTATAGAGATCTTGGTCTAGCTATAGTATAGAGGCTAGTAAAGAGGCCTTTGTGCACCAGTGGATGTCTTGACAATAATGGTTTGAGCTATTTTTCTATATAACAATAATTTATAAAGTAATAATTTGCGACATTGACTAGTGGCATTAAAATCTGATAGTACCTAAATATTTCATGAGACGAAAGCAGATTTTAATCATTTATCTTATAATAGATACCGTCTATATTCTTTTATAAATAAAAACAATGTTAAGAATTGACTAGACATTGATTTCAAGTTATATTAATTTTGATTGCATCTGTGGCTGTGGGTTCAATTCCCGGACATTTGTGTGCCCCGTAAATAAGAATGGTTGTGATTTATGTATGTAAAGTACCCCGACACAGGGAATCTTTTACCTAATGTGGCCGTCTTTTTTTAAAAAAAAAGGTTTTCTTCTTCTTCTTATCTTGTCGATGGTAAGAATTAAATTTTATCTGCCCAAAATGGGGTAACGCTGACCACTTTAGCTGAAGCGTCATACAACTCCTGAAGGGAACAGGAGACTGGACAAGGAGGGACAAGCAGAGAATGTGCTATACGTTGGGGTGACACGCCGCACTCGCAGATGTTTTGTGATGTGGTAATAGAACCCCATATGCACATGTTTTCTTTGGTTTTACCAACCAGGGTAGTCTAAATAGGTGCCGAGCAAGTTTCCAGCTTGCTTTGCTGCTTTGCCAGCTAAGACGAAACTTTTCTATTAATAAATGTTGCCGATTTTGGTAGAAAAAAAAAGCACACGAACTGCACACTTTCGCATATCCAATGCCCTTAACTACTAAATTAACTTTTTACCGCAAGAACCTGTATTGAAACAGTTTTGTGATCAAAGTTGTTAAATACATGATATACCATAACATATATAAAATATTTGCTTCTCCTTCGAAATTCACCTTCGCCATTTGAAAGATAGAACAGATAGCTACGCACTCTTGAATTAAATTTTACAACAGAGTTGTATGTGGCGGAACTCATCATAATGCACTCTTGCGCAAAAACTGAGATGCACATCATCGATCAAGCTTATTACTCACCGGAACTGCGTAAATGTTAATAACAGAGACAATGAAATGGAAAAAAGATAGATAATTAAACAATGCCATCAAAATAATTATTGTTAATCGTTAATTATTTGTACTGTTAAATAATTAAGTTTTAATATACAACCGACTTTACAATTCTTTATAAAAACCGTTGTGTACAAAATTATGCTGTTTCTAAGCGTTTACCCTGATTTGATTTACTTGGCAGTAATATTCCTAATAAAAATAATTTCTTTTATAATTCGGAATAGAAGCATTTATTTCTATATTATACCTTAGGTACCAGCAGGTAGGAATGGAAAAGGTACAACATGCCAACTGCTTTGTATTAATTGTAAACCGTGTTATATTAGGAATATAAAGGTGTATATATTTTTTGTGTATGTAATTGCATACTCACATTAAAATTTCTGCCTTCAATTTCCGTTCTTAACATCAGCATTTTCGTTAAATTAAATGGTTCTATTTTAAAAGAATATTAGCATGTTTTTTACAGGTATAAGGCACTGTAAAAAATATAAACGTAGCGAAAGAACGTTTTAGGGTAGCAAAGTTATTGTGAAATATATGGCTGGCTTAGACTGACAAGTTTTATTAGTTAGGAGCTAAAATAATATTGAGTAAAAAAGTACAAGATATGACATCATGAGAGTAAATGACACTATGAGAGTAAATTACATGATTTGTCTTTAGGATTTTTTGTAAATTGTTCTCGATATGAGAAACTTTTCAAATGTTTTAAATAGTTCACAAAATATACCTACCAAGTAACAGTTTGAGCAGCAATCGGATATTCTTATTGGTTGGTTTATAATAAGTGGAAATAACCATGGGTCCAAAATCCCCAGTGGCGTCCTGAAATTGCCATAGGTATTACTCCACAACATGAAGCATTACCGAGTACATCAATATTTGTGACTAAAGTTAAATGTAAAATAGGGGTAAAATTAGAACGGATCTAGTTTCTGCTTAACCTTACAGGGGTCATAAACTCAATAGGGAATTTGCTAATACTTTAATAAAATATTACATGCTGGCAACCCATATAAGATGAAGTAATCTTATAAGTGTAGCAGGCCCAAATTTCGAGGCCACTTATATAATAATCAAACAAAATGTATATAACATTCTGTATAATTTGAACTATCATGCAGCCCAGTCCAGAAGTCAACACCTTAATCCCTCCCTTAATATAAAAATAACTCAGCAATTTACTGAGCAGCAGAAGGGTCATATAAGGCGAAGTGCAAAGCAACTTATGAAAATAATATACAGAAAATGCGAGGCCACTTATAATGGACACATAAAGATTGAGTGTGGCTTAAGCTACCATGGAGCTGGGTTCAGAAGTCACAACCTTGTTGACGGTCATCGTAGCCTAGTTGGTAGTGCTCCTGCCTACGAAGCTGGTGGTCCTGGGTTCCAATCCCGGTAAGTGCAAATATTTGTGTGATGAGCACGAATATTTGTTTCTGAGTCATGGATGTTTTCTATGTATATAAGTATTTATCTATCTATATAAGTATGTTCATCGTCGCCTGGTACCCATAGTACAAGCTTTGCTTAGTTTGGGGCTAGGATGATCTGTGCGACATTGTCCCTAAAAAAAACCTGACACTCTTATAATCGATAACTTTGCCGTAATTTACTGGGCAGCAGGAAAGCCATATAAGGCGAAAAACAAAGTCAAGTCGTCGTCAAGTCATACACAATGTCATAACATTGTGTATGACTTGAACTATCATGCACCCCAGTTAAGAAGTTAATACATAAATCTCTGCCTCAATTAATAATAACTCGTTCGCAATTTACTGAGCAGCAGGAAGGCCATATAAGGCGAAGTGCAAAGCAACTTATAAAAGTAATATACAGAAAGTGCGAGGCAACTTATAATGGACAAATAAAGGTTATATATGGCTAGAACTATAAGGCAGCCATATAAGACGAAGACCAAAGTCAACTTATAAGTGTAATAAACACAAATTTCGGGACCCCTTACATAATAATCAAACAAAATTTATATAGCCTCGTTCGCAATGTACTGAGCAGCAGGAAAGCCATGTAAGGCGAAACGCAAAGTAACTTATAAAAGTAATATACAGAAAGTGCGCGGCCACTTATAATGAACAAATAAAGATTGTGTACAACTTGAACTATCATGGAGCCCAGTTCACCAGTGACAACCTAAATCTCCTCCCGATCATTATTATAACTCTGGCGCAATCTATTGGTCAGCAGAAAGGCTATATGAGGCGAAGTGCAAGGCAAGTTATAATAGACTAATAAAGATAGTGACGGCGGGCTTCCGATAACACCTTCGGTTTGGTGCACTCACACCGCAACGGTTGTACTGGACACTAAACAAAGTGGGCAGATAAGGTAAACTGAATTTGCAGCTACGTTAAGGGCTGTTCACAGTCCAACTAAATTACGACAAGGTAAGTATACTCTGAATATTTTCAGACATAAGGAAGCCGCTGGATGCGGGCAGCGCAAGACCGGCTATTGTAGAGATCCTTGGGCGAGGCGAGAGGTTGTCCAGCAGTGAACGTCTTTCGGCTGATATGATGATGATGATGATGATTTTCAGACATTTGCGTATCACATGCAAGCATCACATAATCCCCGGTTTACAGTGATATCATAGAAATGTCTACGAATAAGTTTAAAATTCACAATAATGTATTTTCCATTCACAAAATTAGTTCTACATCTAGTGTTTGAAGTGACCTTTTAGGCAAAAATTGCCTGTGTTAGGGCACTTCGCTCTTCCAAAACTTAAAATTACGCGATATGCTTACTAACAATTTAAAAGAACGATACAAATTGTATGGCAGGGCTTACTACAAAACTTCTGATTATTTAAGTGGTAAAAAGGCCTTGGATTGAGTCTCTCTAAATTAACACATTTAAGTAGCTACAATCTAATTTTATATTATGAAATAAATATTTAAAATAGGATTATTGTTTCTCAGTAGCTGTAACACCCCTGTAACGTCTTACACTGCACGGTGGAGTAAAAGAAATTGACGATTCCACACAAATGTAATATTTAATCGGAATAAAAGAATCATTACATCACAAGCCGGTTTGCGGGGTTGGTAAATGCTTGCCTTTCACGCCACAGGTTGTGGCTTCGTTAACCACCCAGGATAGAAATTTGTTGAACATGTCTATTTGTCCTAAGTCTGGTTGTAATTACATTTGCCAATATGTATTTACGAAAGAAAAAGTAGTATATTTACCTAGTATATCTGGTAGGCTAGGTTTCCATGGCTTTGCTTAATTCATCAGATGGCCATGTGTGAATAATGTCTCAGGATATTATTAGAAAAAAAACACTCCAATGTTTTTGTTTATTCTTTTAATGTATTTATGTGATTTAATTTATCTTTATTTGAATACTTTAAAACTAGTAATATTTATATTGTGACTTTGATATTTATTATATACTTCGCGAGGCTTTCCCGCTCGTATCTGTACAAAACCTAAACCAATATGTTTAGGTTTTGTGCAGAGTTTTGAGTAGGTTTATATAATTCGCGAGGCTTTGCCCCTCGTATCTACACACCACCTAAGCCTATTGTGTGCATATAAAAGATAGCATTTCACCTCAGTATCAGATGGACGCCGACACCTCCAGATACGGCTAATTGTGACCACTGTCACGCTTTCACGTGTGTCATTTGTGAGGTACTGACTCGTTCCAGTTCAGATCACTAGATCTGTCTTAGAAAGTAAATAAGTACAGAACCCCACATCAGTAGACACACTTACAATACTAAAACCACCCTTATTGCCTAGGTATAAAGAGGCAGTTCCTGCACAGGATAAGTATTGGACCTATAAATATTCTATTCGTGATTTGTTTACTTGAAATGTTGCCCGAAATACAGGAATTTACCGAGTTCAAGCGTTGTCTATAAAAAAAACCGGCCAAGTGCGAGTTAGACTCGCGCACGAAAGGTTCCGTACCATTATCTATAAAAACGAGCAAAAAATTCACGCTTGTTGTATGGGAGCCCCCTTAAATATTTATTTTATTTTGTTTTTTAGTATTTGTTGTTATTGCGGCAACAGAAATACATCATCTGTGAAGATTTCAACCGTCTAACTAACACGGTTCATGAGATACATACAGCCTGGTGACAGACAACGAAGTCTTAGTAATAGGGTCCCGTTTTACCCTTTGGGTATGGAATCCTAATAATGCCAAAGAAATAAACGATTGAAAACTAAATCATAATTACTTTTAAAATAACCGAGATGAATACATACATAAAATCACGTAAGATTGAGTACGCGCCATTCATTGTTGTGACGTACACAAGTACAGACGCCAGCACATCCAGCTACCTCAATCTGTCAAATTTCTTTAATCGATTTTCAACTTTATCACTTCACTCACTTCGGTTCCCTTTCAATTGGGGAAATTTGACAGATTGGACTAGCTTGATGTGCGTCTGTACGTTAATACGTTTCGTTCTAACGTGGCTTCAAAAGAAGGAGACAGAGTATCCCCACAGACTTCAACTGGCCTGTCTGTCTAGTGGTTAGTGACCCTAACTCCTTAGCCACGGGTTGTAGGTTCGATCCCCACCCAGGACAATCTTGTGTCTCTTATGTGTTCTGTGTCAAACACACTGACATCTGATCCCAAACTAGGCAGAGCTTGTTCTATGACAACGGATAAACATCTTTATCTATATTTCTAAATACAACATTAATAAATTACACCCAGGCATACCAAATAAAGAGAAGATAGAGCAATAGCAAGTAGAAAGAAAGGAAGACCGAGAAGAAAATTGACTGAATAACTTAAAAAAATTACAAGTGGACAGTTATGAAGGAGTAAAAGACATGGCTCTACAACGGGATAAATGGAGAATGCTACACAAGTGCCAAGCACTTAAATTTTGGATGGATGGATGGATGAGACCAAATAATCGTGCTCATCATACAAAGATTTTTCCTTTATCAGGATCGAAACAAAATAATGATTAAATTAAATATCAAATTATTATTATTTTTTGAGGCGCTCATAGCTAAATGCTCGCACCGGTCCGTAAGCGATCGGCAAGGTTAAGTAACTAGGGCTCGTCAATGATGGGTGACCGAAAAAGTGGTTTAATTTCTGAGCGTCTCCGTGCTTCGGAGGGCACGTTAAGCTTGGTACCAGTTGTAGTCATTAGAAAACAGTCATTAAGCCATGTCAGAGGCCTAGTCAAGTCAAAAATTCTTTATTCCGTAAAAAAATTACATTTATGTGGAATCGTCATATTTTTTTACCCTACCGTGCAGTGCATGTTTCTCAGTAGCTGCCACTGAGAAACACTGCCAGAAAACTCAGTATTTAATTACAATCATGTGTGTTGACTCAGAACAACTCAATCCCAAGCACTTTTATCACTTAAATAGTCTTATATTTTGTAATATGCTACACAATTTGGCTTTAATAATTCTTTTAAACTTATTCGTAGACAATTCTCTAATATTATTATTATATATTTAGCCTACGGGGCGGCTTTACCAACTCTGACACTAGGGTAACCACTGCCCATACGTTATGTAAGTAATTATTATTTTATATCATTATAATCGTGATCATTGTATAGTCCAGTCAGGAGCTCTAACTACTAGATCAATAAGCCAGTCCAAATAGCCAGGTTTCGTTCAGAATGGTCTCCAAAACTGAAATTCAATCCGGAGGACATAATTTCACGGAGGTCCCGCCCCCACTTCAGACGATAACTTCCTATTAATTATTTAAGAATCGGCAACTCTTTTGTATTTCTATACCTGGTATTTCGATTGGCATAAATAAGGAACATTTCACATAATACCCTTACAATAATTTAACTGTGGAATCGAATCGATAACTGTAGAATTGATTTGATTCGACAATTTGGTTGGTAATTTGGGTACTTTTCATCAATAATACGGCCATTTACATTCGTAATGTCAGATAATTGGAAGCTTGATTGAGTTGTGTCAAATTGGCGAAATTACATACGGGTTTTAGCGGAACTACTATTGTGTTCTATTTTTGAAATTTTCCAAATTTAAATAGTATATATATAAATAAAAATCACACAGCGCCATCTAGCCCAAAGTAAACAAAGCTGTACCATAGATACTAGAGAACGAATAATCATGCAAATGCCTCTGGACAAATTTAGTCCTCCAGGCCGAATTTCGGCCATGGCGGCCACTCTCAATGGAGTATATTATAGTGATTTACCACTTGTCTTTTGAAAGAGATAATAGTCTTGCTGTTTCGTACATTTGGCGGAAGAAAGTTCCAAAATCTGACTGCAGGAACAGTAAAGGAACAAAAATGAGTGTTTGGATCAAGATCATGTACCTAAGTGCAATAAATATTTTTGTATTTGAATTTGATAGAAAAAAACTTAAAAAATTTTACTTAGTGTAACTATATACATATGTATGACTAAGACAAATAGACATGTTCATGAACACAAATATTTGTCTTGTGCAAGGATCAAACCCGCAACCTTTGGATCAGATGGCAAATTCATATTCATACCTATCCATTTATTCAAGAACAATTTCAAAAATCATTGCATTTGACATTTACAAAATAAATAATTAACATAAACATTCATACACAAAAATTCAATTAAATTTTGCCAATATAAGTTAAAAAATTGTAAAAAATTAATTGATGTCAGGAGGTTCAAAACAAATGTAATACAAATTTATCATATTATAATAATAATTACCTGGAACATTAATTAGACACGGCCATTCCAAACTAAGCTACTATGGAAACCAGACAACTGATATACTACCTATTTTTCTTTATAAATACTTTATTATATAGATAATAACACCCAGACTCAGGACAAACGGACATGTTCATGAACACAAATATCTGTCCTGGGTGGGAATCGAACCCACGACCTGCGGTGTGAAAGGCAAGCATTTACCAACCACGGCAACGGTCCCGTCAAAAATGCAATTACATTAAGTTAAGTTGGAATTGCATAGAATTAGGGGCACTAACCCTCACTTCATCATCATGGCAGCCGATTGACGTTCACTGCTGGACAAAGGCCTCCCAAAAAACTGCACAATGGCGTTGTGTCCATAATTTTTGGGGTATGCCACAATCGCTACGCTTGGCAGACGGGTTGGCGACACCTCAGTATGATGAGTATACAGAGAGACGCTGCCGCCCGTTCTCTGGGAGATATTCCCTTGGGACGACTTGTACGCCCCATGGGATGAGATAGGGTGATTATATTAAGTAAGCCACACAGTAGCTATCCCTCACTTATAAACTTGTTCTCACTTATAAAGGTTTGTCGTTGGTCTAGCGGTAGCGTGTTCAACCGCAGAAAATGAGGTCCTGGGTTCAAATCCCGGGTCGGGACAAAAAGTGATTTTGGGATTTTTCCGTAAAAAGAAATTTCTCAGTATCGGCCCGAAGTCTGGAAGTTGGCGGTATTACACCCCCGTCCTCCGAGAGCACGTAAAGCCGTCGGTCCTGTACCTGACCTCTTTCCGGTCGTGTCGCTAGTCGTCCCATCGGATCATGAGAGCGATGGAATAGAAAGTGCCCCTTTGTTTGCGCACACACTTGTACACTATAATATGTCCTGTGCAATTGGCTAATCTTCATTGAGAATGACCGCCGTGGCCGAAATTCGGCCGGGAAGACATCACCATCATCATCATAAACTTGTAACCTACATACCCATAATTGCGCTGCATAATAATTTTTCGCTATAATAAGTCGCCGGTTCATAATAATGAAATTATTATCTCCAGATCTCTTCGTACGTGGTGAGGTAAATTAATTTACTTAAAGATCGCTCTTGATAAAATGTAATATATAGGGCTGCTTGTTATAAAAAATAATATTTAAAAGGATATCTGGTTTCTTTTGAGGGTTAAACTACAACATTGACATCTAATAAACCTACACCGCTTACTCTTTAGTGTAGCAAAAGAAAAGCATATCTGAATTCTTTTTTCTGGTAGAAATGAATAGGATATCTGGTTTCTTTTGAGGGTCAAACTACAACGTTGACATCTAATAAACCTACACCGCTTACTCTTTAGTGTAGCAAAAGAAAAGCATATCTGAATTCCTTTTTCTGGTAGAAATGAATAGGATATCTGGTTTCTTTTGAGGGTCAAACTACAACATTGACATCTAATAAACCTACACCGCTTACTCTTTAGTGTAGCAAAAGAAAAGCATATCTGAATTCTTTTTTCTGGTAGAAATGAATAGGATATCTGGTTTCTTTTGAGGGTCAAACTACAACGTTGACATGTAATAAGCCCACACCGCTTACCCTTTAGTGTATCAAAACAAAGGATATCTGAATTCTTTTTTGGGTCGTAGAAAAGAAAATCTCGACTATGTATAGGATATCTGGCTCCCTTTGAGGGTAAAACTACAACGTTGACATCTAGTAACCCTGCACCGCTATCCCTTTAGTGTAGAAAAAGAAAAGGATATATGAATTCTTTTTAGGGTCATAGAAAAGAATATCTCGACTATTTATAGGACATCTGGTTTCTTTAAAGGGTTTAAACTAAAAAGTAACCCTACACCGCTTACAATTTAGTGTAAAAAAAGAAAATGATATCCGAATTATTTTTTGAGTCAAATAGTAGACGTTGTTCTTTATTAACCCCACAACTAGGTAGCGCTAAAAAGTAGTAACATAAAAATACAGTATACTGAATATATATCGAAAGTAGAGAGTAGCGTTCTTGAATGAATTGAGTTAAATAGTGGAGCAAAATTTAAGGAACTTTCTTCCACTATCTACGTTAAAGATGTTTTAGTAAGTATAACGATAATAATGAAATCCTTGACATAAGGTCATCGATTGTCTCAAAAGATTTTACGTTGGATTTTCTTAAATTGTGAAATTCAATAAAGCCGTTTCATAGCCAAGGGGCGATTCTAGCTCATGATTTTAGAAACAATGAGAAGCGAGCTACAATTCACTTATGCACTGACTAGGGACAAAAAGAGAAGGGCCAACGGAAGTTATCTCTGTCTTTCATACTCTTTGGACCATTGGATGTGAAAGAATAAAGTTAGGCCGCTGAAAGAATACCTACGTTCCTGTCAGGTAGCGATCGACTGGCTGACGTACTACTACCCATGCGCGACAAGTTGAGACCTGAGCGCTGTGACGTTGCAGGGTTACTATATGTCAACATTGTAGTTTAACCCTCAAAAGACACCAAATAACCTATAAATAGCCGAGATATTCTTTTCTACGACCCAAAAAAGAATTTAGATATCCTTTTCTTTTGCTACACTAAAGGGTAAGCGGTGTAGGGTTATTACATGTCAGAGTTGTAGTTTAACCCTCAAAAGAAACCAGATATCCTATTAATAGTCGAGATATTTTTTTCTACGACCCAAAACAGAATTCAGATATTCTTTTCTTTTGCTACACTAAAGCGTAAGCGAAGTTCCTGTCAGGTAGCGATCGAATGGCCGACGTACTAACCGTGCGCAACATGTTGAAACCTGAGCACAGTGATATTTAAGGAGAAAAAACCTTTAGTTTCAATCTGTTTACCTGTAGGTGAGTTTATTGTCTTGAAAAAGGTTAAAATTACCATTAAACCCGGCGCCTGAAGCTGACGTGGATCCCACACGACGGATTTCTCACACAGGCAGCAACTTTGAATTTCGTTGTATTTACAGAAAAGAGGAGAAAATAAAAGGATTAATTGCTTATTCGCTCTTCTAACGAATAATTACTCATGTCAGTCGAATGGCGTCCACTGCTGGAAAAAGGCCTCCCCTAAAGATCTCTACAACTAACGATAGACGTACGCCGTATGACCCAGTGATTTTTTCAGTTAGTGAGTTTTCCATTACCACGGGTGGGTACCTTGGTCTCTTTCTGTGAGGGGGTGGGGTCCTCTGGTGGGTCCCTGTGCTGTGACTCATTGGCGAATGGGGCGGCGTGGCGCTGCCTGTAGTCACAATGTCCGAGTACGTGGCTGCTTTGTTTCTTATTTAACCTTCGGAAGGATAGCAGGGTAACTCATCACCCCACTCGTTCAAAAAAGATGCGATAACTTTTTATACGTTAACTGAGAGTAGTTGTGATTTTCTGTATTCTCCTATCGAAGCATACGTAATTAGTAGCATATGCCACTAATTTGCGGACAGTCGTGGATTTTGCTATAATAACCTTGCTGGGGTGACCGAGCACCCCACTATCCTTTTACGTTCGTGTTTAAAATAACAGCATTTTTCGGCAAAAATGGCAAGACTTACCGAAGATGATATTGCTAAATATTTGGAAAAACCTAGGCTATTCAAGTTCTGATGGGGAATTCTCTTCAGATGAGAGTGAACTGTCGGATATTGAAGATAATGTGTCTGTGCATTCAGAGCAGGGTGACGTTATTGAACATGCTGACACCAGTGACGATGACGATGTCCAGTTAGCCCAATATCGAAGCAATGTTTTACGAGGGAAGAATGGACATGTTTGGTCGTGTGAGGAGTATATATATATGAGGAGGATATCCTTTATTGGCGCAAATAAGTTGTGGGGTGATTGGTCACCCCCGTATCCTTTACGTGCATGCCAATACTGCCTATCCTGCCGAAGGTTAAGGGTATGGTGAGTGATCGCCGGTTTTCGGGCACTTAACCTCCACAGGAACTAGTCCGTCATATCCCCAAATTGAGTAGGAGGGCATTATATTCTGTATCTAACTACTACACAGGCGACAACCCTACCTACACAAGTAGACCATCTCACAAGGATGGCTCCGCACTGATTCACCTCACGAACATAATAAAAATTTCGATTCGCTAACATAACGTAGGTACCTAATATCTTTTTAACTTTTTTACCTTTATTCCTTTATATAACACTTTCACAACAAAATTGTTAGTGAAAGTGAAAATAAAGTTTAACAAACATACGTGAAATTGCAGTTTGTGCAATTATACGCTTAGTTGCATTAAATTAAGTATCAAATTGCTATACTTTAACAAATGATAAATAATAAGGTCCATATTTTGCAAAAGAAAGGCATCGAAGTCAAGTTTTTTTTATCATCACCGCCGCCCATGTACCTACACTCGCCGCACCAGAGCAGCCGCGGGTGCGTTTCCGGCCTTTAAAACTCAGCAAACAAGTGTTGCTGACCCTTCCCCCCACCCCAATGAGCTCTGGCGACGTTACTCACACTCGGAAACACAACATTCAAGTATTATAAAGGAATGTCTTCTGTAAGGTGGAGGTACTTCCCATTCGGCCTACTCTTTGAGCGATTGAACGCCTAAGTAAGATCATTCTAAATCTTCTGATCGTAGGCCTACCCCAAAATTCACACAATTACTGGTCTAATGCTACCCGTATCCTCCATCCTCATCAAGATCATCGATCCACCTTGTAGGATGCCCACATTGCGTCTTCCAGTTCGTGGTCGGCACTCCAGAACCTTTCTGTCCCAACGTGCCCCAGTGTTGGATCTATGAGCAATGATTAATTTTTGCTTAATTTATTTATATTTATAAATATACACACAGGCATAAATACGCCTTAAACCACACAAAAAAAACTGTATATAATCATAATTTCATGGGTATGGTACCTAAAATTGATAGCGAATTGCCAGAACATAATAATATTATCATTATAACAATTTTAAATTCAAAAAGCTTTTGAATGAGTTTTCTATTTATAAGGTTTTTTTTTACTTTACTTTTAAGGAATATTTATTACATAATGATGTAATTTGAATATAATAATGGTTCCAATTTATATATTGTTAATTTTATTTTGATATTTGTTGTTGTTTTAGACTATCTACATCCTACGTTATTTAGGTTGACGTTATTACGTTATTTAGGTTGACGTTATGCATATTTTTTTACATATGCTATAATATATTCGTTTGTTTTAAAAAGGCAACGGCTATACTAGGGAAACTAATTCCCGGTTTGCAGGGTATTTTACGAACATATAATTAACGGACACAATGTTCAGACGCCAGCACATCCAGCTACCCAATCTGTCAAATTTCTTTTATAGATTTATCACATAAACGTAAGGTTTACTTGCAATTGGGGAAATTTGATAGATTGGGGCAGCTTGATGTGCTGGCGTCTGTACATCTTACATTGTGTCATAGTAAATTAGAGTCTGGACTCGATACAACTATTTATGGGTCACACAAATAGTTGTCCTGTGCGGTAATCGAAATCGGAACACTATAAGGCAACTAAATATAAGTGTCGTCCTTCTGATTACACTAGGGAAAAATACAATTCTATCCGTAATCGCTGCAATAAGATGTGTAGGGACGCCCGACGCCATAATATTCATAAATCTGTAGAAAATGGAGATCAAGCCAAAATCTGGAAATTTCTCAGGTCACTTGGAGTGGGGAAGTGCCAAGAACAACTTCCTCATAAACTAGATATAAATTCGCTAAATCAGCACTTTTCTGTGTCACCTTCGAGTAATGCGGCAGTAAAAGCTCAAACTTTGAAATATCTCTCATCTCTTCCAATGGCTGATCATCCACCTTTCGTCTTTAATCAATTCACGGATTGTGATATTAAGAAGAGCATCTTGTCAATATCTTCCAATGCGGTTGGTAGCGACAATGTCAGCCGTAATATGATAATTCCTATACTTGATGAAATCCTACCTATCCTCTGTCATATCCTGAATCATTCCGTTTCCAGTGGATCAGTCCCTTCTGCCTGGAAAGAAGCTCAAGTCATTCCATTACCAAAAAATAGGAATCCCACATCCTTTTCTGACTATCGTCCTATATCCATTCTTCCATTCCTATCAAAAGTCCTTGAACGCCTTATATACATCCAGCTCAATTCCTTTATCTGTTATCACAATCTCCTTAATCCAATGCAATCCGGTTTCCGACCCGGTCACAGTACCGTGACGGCCTTAGTCCATATTACGGAGGACATCAGGAATGCTATGGAGACTGGAAATCTCACAGTTCTTCTTCTACTTGACTTCAGTAACGCATTTAATACTGTAGATTTTGACATTCTCCTTGGCATCCTGAGCTCACTTAATATATCTCCAACGGCGATTGATTGGTTTCAGTCTTACCTGCTTGGCCGTCGGCAAAGAGTCTGTATCGCCGACACATTTTCGTCATGGTGCGATACAGTTGCTGGCGTGCCACAGGGTGGCGTTCTTTCTCCGTTACTTTTTGCTATATTTATAAATACTATATCCAATAATATTACTTCCTCCTACCATCTATATGCAGACGATCTCCAAATTTATTCCCATACACCGCCTGCGAAACTTCCAGACGCCATTACCGCGGTTAATCATGATTTGGCTCGAATAGGAGAGTGGAGTCACGCGTATGGACTCAAAATCAATCCACTGAAGAGTCAGGCTATTGTCGTTGGTAGCTCTCGAATGATTTCTAGAGTGGACTGGTCACAACTTCCTCAGATTACTTTAGATGGAACCAACATTCCTTTTACGGACAGCGTCAAGAACTTGGGGATAATTATCGACGACACATTATCTTGGGGTCCACAGCTTAAAACTGTCAGTAGAAAACTGTTCGCATCAGCAGGTTCCTTGCAGCGCCTTCGTAACTTCCTACCTATTACCACTAAAACTGCGCTTGCACAATCTCTTCTCTTGCCTATTCTCGACTACGCCGATGCCAGCTATCTTGACCTCACAGAAGAATAACTGGATAAACTTGAGCGACTCCAAAATTTTTGCATTAGATTCATATTTGGTCTCCGCAAATATGATAACATTTCATTATTTCGTATAAAGCTTAAGTGGTTGCCAATTCGTCTTCGTCGGAATGCCCATATTCTTTCATTATTGTATAATATACTTTTCAATCCCTGTACTCCGAATTATCTCAAAAAACGTTTTGTTTTCCTTTGTGACACACATTCGCGATTCCTAAGGTCAACAAATAACTTGAAGCTGCATACACCTACACATTCAACTACATTCATGGATAAGTCATTTGTTGTACAAGCCGTGAGATTGTGGAATGCTCTGCCAATCTCTATAAGACGTGCCCAGACTCTCCCTACTTTCAATAAACTTGTTAAGGATCACTACCTTTGTTCATAATTTCTTACACTTGAATGTAATATTTATATATTTATTATTGTCATATATATGTATGTATGTATGTATATATGTATATATATATATATATATATATATATTATATGTGTATATATAATTAGTGTATGATATGTTTATTAACATACGTTAATTGTGAAGTCATACTAAGTTTTTGGTATGCAATATATTTATCATAGTTCCTTAGTATAATTTATTTGTTGCACACCTGCTACTGTTTACTTTACTTTCAGTTCCTATCCATCCAAAGGTTGTCTGGAAGAGATCGCTTAAGGCGATAAGACCGCCCATTGTACCTTATGTTCTTTATATTATATCCGATGTATTTTCTTTCCGCCTGAGTGTGTACAATAAAGAGTATTCTATCTATCTATCTATCTATCTATAAGGCAAAGCGATTGTCTTAACTTTGGAGTTAAGACAATCGCCATCGCCAAATGAGTTGACTCATTTTAAAGATATCTGAAATTTTCTTATAATTTTACCAAGTCCGTCTACCAGTCTTGTTTTAGGATTCCGTACGCGAAGAGTGGTGACGGTGAATAATATCATCACCCCATCTCATCCCGTGCTAGTAGCTTGATGTGCTGGCGTCTGTACACTCTCAGACGGTAAAAATAAAATACAAAAATACATTGGTAATAAAGAACATAATGTACAACGGGCAACTGCCCGTTGCACATTATGTTCTTTATATCCAAAGGTTGTCTGGAAGAGATCACATAAGGCAATCAAACTTGATTGCCTTATGTGCTCTCTTCCAGACAACCTTTGGATGGTTAAGAACTGTGTAAGTAAAGTAAACAGTAGTAGGAGTGCAACAAATAAATTATACTAAGCAACTGTGATATATTGTTTTGTGTGGGGTACAATGTGAGTTACAGCAATTTGCATATGTGGGACCTACGGATTGCTGTTTTTTGGCCATTGGGAAACTTTTCCCAAAGTATCACATGCCTAAGTACGTTTTCCAAATTTACATTTGGCAAAATAACTTTAAAATTTCAACGAACTTATTTTTGGATTTTTTTTAAATAAAGCATTTGCTTAATGTATATTTGATTTAACAAAACCTATATAGACGAAGTAAAAAGTTGCCAAATTATTATTTGACCAAGTGTATAAAATGCGAAATTTAAATTTGCCAAAGATTCTTTTGGAAAACAAAACTAGTACGATGAGTTTTATTTTAAGTAAAATTTGACCTGGGACCTACATTATTAAAGGTCTGTCTTTTTTATTTCCTAATCACAATAACATATGGTTTCTTAATTTTTTGACACATTAAATAGAGATGGTCTAAGATAAGATAAAAACACTTTAATGTATACTAATGTCAGAGTTGTTTTAGCCACCTTGCGTGGCGTCACGACTGTTGTCTAACGACGTGGTCAGTCCATGGATAGGTGATTACCAAAGTTGTCTCATTACTAAGCTTCTAAAGAAAGTTCAGTAGCTCTGTATTTAAAATTTAAATTAAATTATTTATTTAGTATTTAAATAGGATTCAATGCTTAAATTCAATAGTTGATACTGTCTACCTACCGGATTAGTGTTATCTCCTCCAAGTTCAAGAAAAATACATCACAAGTCACATTAACTCAATCTCACTGAGCACTATGGAGTCTATTGTACAATCCATTGATGGGATGAGGGAGCTCTTCAAAACAAAGATGGCAGATATGGAAGCACAAATTCAGCAGTCCAGCAACCTTCAGCCCACTGGTATAGCAGCAGAATTTGGTACATTTCGGAACCTTATGTGTCAGCTGCTTAATAGTCTTCAGCAACAGGTTCATATATTGACACAAGCAACTGATCGCCTTGAGATGCATAGTAGACGCAAGATCTTGTTACTACATGGAGTTCCGGAAAGCAAGGATGAAACTGCGGTGACTGTAGTCAACATCGTAACCAGCCGTCTAGAGTTTCGGGAGTGTGCTGCTAGTGATATTAGCCGGTGCCATAGATTGGGTCGGACAGCCAAGCCGGATAAGCCCCGACCTATCCTTCTAAAACTCCGGGATATGGATATCCGGGACAGGGTGTGGGGAGCCAAATCAAAACTGAAGAGCTCTGGCATCACAATGTCTGAATTTTTAACCAAACCCAGACACGCAGTATTTCTCGCTTGTCGTCAACGTTACGGCATTCATAAATCATTTACGAATCGAGGCGTTATTTACGTTGTTGGCCCAGACAATGCGCGGCATATAATCCACTCAATGTCGGACCTAAATAACATCGGGCTTCAAAACACAGCTGAAGACGAATCTGCCGTCTCTGAGGCGGTCGCAGCGAAAGCTTTGCCTAAGAACACCTCAAGGTCCAAGCGAGGCGTTACCAAGAAGTGATTTTTATTTTGTGATCGCAGTCAGGGTCGTAAGTCTTTTGTTTTTGATTCTACCCCTACTTAGTTTGTTTCACTTTAGAATGCCGATCGATGTTTACTTTTCTCGACGACGTCACACTGACGTTACGTAATGGCGTGAGACTCAAAGAGTATATAAAAAACTATTACTTGACTAACACTAGTGCTGTCAACCATTCTATAGTGCAAGCAAACACAGTTCGGCTGATATTCTCATCATTGTATTGATTTTTTTTTTTTTTTTTTTCTATTTTATTTAACCATTGATATAATTATAATACCCCGACTGCGATATCGTTTTCATTAACATTTACTGAAATGTTAGATAATAATTTATGGATCATTTTAGTCTGCTGTGTGATTTGATTATGCTTTTAAGACTTTAGTATTTGAGTTGGTTTATTTGTTTAAAATTTGTATTCTTTTTTAATCATTGTTATACTTACTTTAAGAAACACATAACCGGTGGGTGGACGATATTAGACAATTTTAGGTTAGGTTAGTTTTAGTACCTAATTATAATTTATTTATATTAACTATTTTATTTATAGTATATTATTTTATTTATATTAATTTATTTATGTTACAATCAAGTTTTAATAGTGACGATGAAGACTTTGTTTCATTGACAAGCGATGAAACAAGTTTTGCTAGTATTCCCTCCTTGACAGAAACCTTAGAATCTCACTTCTCTGATGTTCCCAAGAACTTTAATGTTATTCACATCAACGCCCAGAGTATTCCGGCACATTATTCTGATATGCTGGCCAGTTTTGACTGTAAGAATATCCACGCAATTCTTATCTCTGAATCATGGCTTAAACCGTGTTTGCTCTCTACTTCATATTCTCTACCCGGTTTCCATTTAATCAGGAACGATCGTATTAATGGTAATGGTGGGGGCGTAGCTATATATCTTTGATCGCATATTCCTTACCGTATCATTAATATGTCACCGCAGCCTCCCCCATCGAACGCCGGCGAGCATCTTTTTCTAGAAGTAGAGATGCACCACACGAAAGTCCTTCTTGGTGTTTACTACTGTCCTTCTTTACGTATAAACTTCTTCTCCTCGTTGGATATCCTTCTAGAAAACTTAGTCCCAACTTACAGTCATGTTATAGTCATGGGTGACTTCAACACTTGCCTACTTAAAACAGATTCACGATCTTCTTCGCTTCAGTCTATAATTCAATCACACAATCTTTCCCTATTGCCTCTTAATGCTACGCATAATTTTCCAAACTGTACACCATCTCTTTTAGACTTAGTTATTGTTTCTTCCAAGGGGCATGTGGCTCATTATGGCCAATGCCCTGCGGACTCTTTTTCTTATCATGACCTTCTTTTCTTATCTTATAAAATTCGTCCACCTAAAGCAAAACCTAAATTTCTTCTGCAGCGCAATTTTAGTGGCATGAACACCGATAATTTACGGAAAGACGCTAGTGCTATTGACTGGAGTTCACTTATTTCTTCTGACTCTATTGATAATAAGGTGTATTTGCTTGAAACATTATTAATTCAACTATACGACGTCCACGCGCCTATCAAGCGCGTCAAACTAAAACATCTTCCTGCTCCATGGCTCACTGAAAATATTAGAAAATTAATAGATACGAAGGCAAAAGCCAAGTCTCGATACAAATCTGATCCTTCAGACAAAAATAAATAAAAATATTATTCGGTCAGGAATCACTGTAATAAGGTGTGTAGGAATGCTCAACGCCAACACATTCATAAATCTGTCCAAAACGGAGACCCAGCAAAAGTCTGGAGATTCTTGAGATCTTTGGGGATAGGGAAGTCACGTGAAGACAACATTTCTAAAGATTTAGATATTGAGTCACTAAATCTTCATTTCTCAACGTCGTCCAATTTTGATAGGACCATAAAAAATAATACTCTGCAGCGTCTTTCATCACTTCCTACCCCTAACCACTCACAATTTAATTTTAATCAATTCTCTGCTTGTGATGTCAAGAAAAGCGTACTATCAATCACATCCAATTCTATTGGAAGTGATTGTATCAGTCGTAATATGGTCCTTCCCATACTAGATGAGATCCTACCAGTCCTTGTTCACATCCTAGATTACTCAATTGCCAGTGGTACATTTCCTTCTGCTTGGAAAACTGCACAAATTACTCCTCTACCTAAAAAACCTAATCCTTCTTCCTTTTCTGAGTATCGGCCCATCTCCATTTTACCTTTCCTCTCTAAAGTCCTGGAGCGTCTTATCCATCTCCAACTGAGTTCATTCCTATGTACAAATTCTCTCCTTAATCCATTGCAGTCCGGTTTCCGCCCCGGCCACAGTACAACCACAGCACTGGTCAATATTACGGATGATATCCGACTGGGCATGGAATGTGGTAAGTTGACGGTGCTTGCGCTGCTAGACTTTAGCAATGCATTCAACACCGTGGACTTTGACATTCTGCTTGGCATATTACGCTCTCTTAACATATCTCCAAAGGCAATTGATTGGTTTCGTAGTTACCTGTTTGGTCGTCGGCAACGTATTCGCATCGAAGAGTCATATTCTTCGTGGTGCTATACTAGTGCAGGCGTGCCACAGGGTGGCGTTTTATCTCCATTACTCTTCACAATATTTATAAACTGTATTTCCTTTAATCTAACTTCTTCCTACCACCTTTATGCAGACGATCTACAAATTTATACACAGGCACCTATCGAACGACTTGGTGAAGCAATGGGTGTCATTAATAGTGACTTAGGTCGAATAAACCAATGGAGTTTGGAGCATGGTCTAACGGTGAACCCATCTAAAACTCAGGTTATTCTCATGGGAAGTTCACGCATGGTAGCCAAGGTTGACTGGTCACTAATCCCCCAGATTATATTTAATAATACGGTAATACCCTTTAGTGATAATGTGAGAAATCTGGGGATATACTTTGATAAAACGCTTTCGTGGGGTCCACAACTTGAACAAACTAGTCGCAAATTATATGCGGCAGCAGGTTCCTTACGAAGAATGCGTAATTTTCTCCCAACCGCCACTAAAATTGCTCTTGCTGAATCTCTTCTTTTCCCCATCCTTGACTATGCTGCTGCCAGTTATCTTGACCTTACAGAGGACAAACTTGATAAGCTCGAGCGTCTCCAAAATTTCTGTATTAGATTTGTATTTGGACTTCGCAAATACGATCATGTCTCTGAATTCCGGAAAAAACTCGAGTGGTTACCAATCCGCCTTCGCCGTAATACTCACATACTTTGTCTCCTTTACAATATTTTGTTTAATCCGACAGATCCCATTTACCTTAAGCAACGGTTTGAATTCGTTTGTGATACACATTCTAGGCCTTTGAGATCATCAGAGAACTTAAAACTACATATCCCAGTGCACTCTACAGATTTTTTTGATTACTCATTTACCGTCCAAGCAGCCCGGCTATGGAATTTACTTCCTGTAGAAATTAGGCGTGCACAAACCCTAGCATCTTTCAAAGTTTCCTTAAAAAAACACTTTTTATCGCTCTAAATATCTTTATCTCTTCTTTTCTTGTCTCTTAACTTCTTTTAGTAACCTCTTTCTGCATAACTCCTTAATTAAAAAGATATATAATGTATGTATGTATAGTATATTATTATAGTATAGTATTATTAGTATTTATACAAATATAAGTATATATTTATGAAGCTTGTACATATGTAATGTATGTATGTAATAACGTTTAATACACACGATAGTACACGTACAACTACCGCCTTTTCCATCTTAATTCTTCTTGTCCACCCAACGGTTGTCTGGAAGAGATCGCTACAAAGCGATAAGACCGCCGATTGTACCTATATTTTCTTTATTAAGATATTATGTATTGTGTTTTCTGGTGCAATAAAGTGTACTCTATCTATCTATCTATCTATCTTCTTCGTGCTTCTAAAGTCACGTTAAGCAGTCGGTCTTCCGTTCTTAACCTTAACTTTTAATTAATACTTCAAAGAAACATATACGCCGCCGCTTTTCCGTATAGACCTATCCCACCGTATTATATTCTTTTTTATATCGCAAAGAGGGTTACGCAGCGTTTTCGAGTTTCCTGATGGCTTGACTCCGACAAGAAATATCGTCTTATTTATACCAATTTACAAGAAAGCTTAAATAAATGATATACTTAAACCTTCGTATTACTCTATCTAATGGTGAAAACCGCATGGCAATCTGTTCAGGAGTATTTGAGTATATTGCGAACAGACGGACGAGGCGTGGAACTATGTTTTATAATATGAAGTGAAACTATTAATACCTACTGCATTCTTCCAGCATAGCAGACATCTCGCAAAGCGAATAAGCATGCGCAATGCGCATACCGTCTTTTATACATTCATTAATTACGACTATCCGTACTTCGTAAAACTATTTTATAGCGTAATTCGCTTAATCGTGTAATATATCTAATTATATAAGGCGCTCGGGCTAGCTATCACTATATTATAGATTACTAGCTGTGCCCCGCGGTTTTAACCGCGTTAAACTTTATTAATTTTAGCTTATATGTTATTCGGACAGATAAGCTATGTTACTACAAAGTTTCATCAAAATCCGTTCGGTAGTTTTTGCGTGAAAGAGTAACAAACATCCATACATCAAACATTCGCATTTAAGCATCTTCTACACGTCCACGCCTTCTAAACGTCCCAACTGAGGTCACCCTGGTGGTTGTCATCAATCTAGACTGCAGTTGTATAGTCTAGATGGATGGCAACCACCAGGGTGACCTCTATTGGGACGTTGGTTTGTAACCGTATAGAAGATGCTTAGTAGGATCTGTGCCTCATCGGTCGCTAGAGTAGCTTGCTCCGTCGAGGTTGATGAGGTTGAATTATCTGTGCCTCGTTGGTCGCTAGGGTAGCCTGATCAGGCTTGATAAGGTTCAAAAGGTTTAAATATTATGTTCTCGTGGCCGAATTAAGTAGTGCATAAGTGTGTGCGCAAACGCAGGTGCAATTTCTATTCCCTCACTCTGATGATCCGATGGGACAGATAGATGGCCAGACCGTTATGAGTTCAGGTACAGGGGCTCTACCAGCTAAATCGCCGAACATCGTTTTCGTGAAGGGCGTTCAAATAAATAACGGTTAAAAATGACTTACTCAATCGTTAAATCGGCTTCCATGACCACATGTGACGTCATAAATGGTCCACAATCGATTGTCAACGTTGAAGCCGATTTAACGATTGAGTAAGTCATTTTTAACTTTTTTTTTATTTGAACGCCTTTCACGAAAACGATGTTCGGCGTCTTAGCCGGTAGAGCCCGAGGACCGACAGCTTAACATGCTCAGATCAGATTGGGGTCACTGAATGCGCTGCCGTCTGTAAAATAAATAAAGAGTATTATAATAATAATATCCTGGGACACTATTTACACACGGCCATCTGATCTCAACTAATCAATATACTACATATACCTACTACTTGTCTTTTGGAAAGTACCTACTTATATAGATAATAACACCCAGACTCAGGAAAAACAGACATATTCATGCTCACAAATATCTATCCTGGGTGGAAATCGAACCCACGATCTGCAGCGTGAAAAGTAAGCATTTACCAACCACGCCAACTGGCTTGATTCTATCCATCTATCACTCAGAACCAATAATAAAATCTAGGAATAAAGCGCACTGGCAAAAGGTAACTGAACCCAGAATGACCTCTTTATTAATAGCTATGTAAAAACTATAAGCCTTCGACCCGCGTAACCAGAGCAAGGTCCATCGGCGAATATCGATCATTATAAATTTGCAGGCGCGGTAACGGCGCTTGCGCACGCGACCTAGCGTCATAGACTATGTTGTTAGAGGCATAAGTAGAAGGTTTTTGATAATTCTAAATACATGTTAAACACTTGAAAGTTCAAATGACAAACGAAAATATACATCGTAAGAGCATTTTAATTGAATCAATTAGGTACTTATACGAAAACTTTATTTTTCGTCTTTTTTTTAATGACAACACGCGCACTAGGGAATCTATTCCTTGTGTCGCGGCGTACTTTACAAACATATAATAGACGGACACAAATTACATCCAGACTCAGTACAACTATTTATTGGTCACACAAATAGTTGTCCGGCGCGGGAACCCGCGACACGAAGACGCGAAGCAACTCTGCGCCACACGTGCAGTCAAAACTGGTGCGGTGGGTAGATTTTAACAAATATTTTATGTATTTATTTATATATTAATCTCCATAAATAAATAAATAACTCGAGACAATTAACACACTGGCATCTGATCCCAAAGCCTGTATTAGCAAAAACACAACTGATAAATATACTTATAATAAATGCATGTTATAGATAAATTACACACAGACTCAGAAGAAAATGATCATTTTCATTAACACAAAGATTTAATCTCAAAATGGGAAAACTAAATCTTCTGGCGTGTCTCGAATTGGCACTCTCTACCAAAACCATGGCGATGACGCTCTGCGAATCGGCACTCTGTACCAATGCCATGGCGATGACGCTTTGCGAATCGGCACTCTCTACCAAAACCATGCCATGACGCTCTACGAATCGGCACTCTCTACCAATGCCATGGCGTTGGCGCTTTGCGAATCAGCACTCTCTACCAATACCATGGCGTTGGCGCTTTGCAAATCGGCACTCTCTACCAATACCATGGCGTTGGCGCTTTGCGAATCGGCACTCTCTATCAAAACCATGGCGATGACGCTCTGCGAATCTGCACTCTCTACCAATACCATGACGTTGGCGCATTGCAAATCGGCACTCTCTACCAATACCATGGCGTTGGTGCTTTGCGAATCAGCACTCTCTACCAATACTATGGCCTTGGTGCTTTGCGAATCGGCACTCTCTACCAATACCATGGCGTTGGCACTTTGCGTTAAGCTAGTACTGGCAATACTTGCGTTAATACCGGCACGAATACGAAAGATACACACAGGCAGATCAAATTTAGGCTTCCTTAGCTAACACCCTTTCAGAGTGCGAATAATGCTTTAACACTAAATCACAAAGATTTGTCCAGGGTGGGATCAAACCCACGACCTATAGCTTAGCAGTCAGGGTGGTCACTAACCAATAAATCTACAGGCCTTTGAAATACATAATAATAATGTTTTCGCCCTTTTAGCGTCTGGCTCTTGATTTTCTAATGTTTACAAAAAAAATATGTGATAAAACAGAGCGTACGGACGGACTAGTAAATTTTTTTTGTTGGTTTTGATATTTAATTCCATAGTGTGGGCGCTATTTTTCTAAATGCTTGCCTTTCACGCCGCAAGTCGTGGGTTCGATTCCCACCCAGGCCAGATATTTGTGTGCACGAACATGTCTGTTTGTCCTGTGTCTGGCTTCGTGTCGTGAGTTCGAGTCCCGCACCGTACAAATTTGTGTACACCGCTATTTGTGTGACCTATAAATAGTTGTTCTGAGTCTGGATGTTATTTGTGTCCGTCTATTTAATGTTTATAAAGTACCCCGCTACACAGAGATAAGATTACATAGTACGAGTGTTGTCTTTAAAAAAATATATATATGTATGTATTTACTAAATAAAATTAGCATATGTAGTATACAAATTTTTCCATATTACTGTCTCTGCTTAGTTAGGGATCGGATGGCCGTGTATAAATAATGTCCCACAAGCAGCCAGGTTCATGCACATAAATATCTGTACTGTGGGAGTCGAACCCACGACCTGTGGCGTGAAAGACTAGGATTTACTAACCGCGCCAACCTGTTATCTACGAAATAACTGGACGTGATTAATCCTAAACGCTCTGTTCAGCTACCGGAGAAATCGGCTGCCTATACATAATAAAATCAGTCCTTAAATAGTCTTGTGGAGTGCAAAAACATGAGGACTCGTTATCGGACACTGTCGTCAGGTCTGAGTGTGCGTCACGCAAAGATAACGACACCAACGATCACGAAAAGATCATTATTCCGTTATCTTTGGAGCCATATTTGTTATTGATAAAGATTCTTTTTCAGTCACAATTAGTTTTCAATAGAAGGTTTTATAATTTGTCCTCCCAACCTCAATGGATCTAGCCAATTACGCAGGACATATTATAGTGCACAAGTGTGTGCGCAAACACAGGGGCACTTTCTATTCCATCACCCTCATGATCCGATGGGACGCCTAGCGACACGACCGGAAAGAGTTCAGGTACAGGACCGACGGCTTTACGTGCTCTCCGAGGCACGAGGGTGTAATATCACCAACTTTCAGACTTCTTATGTAATAAAGTTGAAAATCTATAAAAGAAATCCGGAAGGCAGCGTGGGCAGGCCCCCTACAAGGTGGACCGACGATCTTGTGCGGGTCGCGGGCAGCGCAGGACCGGCTATTGTGGAGATCCTTGGGGGAGGCCTTTGTCCAGCAGTGGACGTCTTTCGGCTGATATGATGATGATGATGATGAAAAGAAATCTGACAGATTGGGGTAGCTGGATGTGCTGGCGTCTGTACACCATAAGAATACATATGACAGGAGATATGACACAAACAAGTTGTAGAAACTACGTTCTATTTTAAATATCTGGATTAAGACGCACCTGTTACTGTTCAATGCCTTATTTCAATCTTATTCACAGACAGAAAAACAATAGTTTTATTTAAGTGTACGATCATCATCATGTCAACCAAATTACGTCCACTGCTGGACAAAAGCCTTTCCATAGCATGGGGGGATACGCCATAATCGCCACGCTTGGCAGACGTGCTGGCGATCTCAGATTGCTGGTCATAGTTCACAGAAAAACGCTGCTGGCAGTTCTCTGGTAGGTATTCCTTCAGGACGATTTCTAAGTCAGATGAGAGTGGGTGATGATATTCTTCGCCGCCACCACACAACATAAATTAGTGTACGATACTTATAACAAAAAAAAATGTTGTCTGTTTGTTTCGGTTAATCTCCGCAACGGCTAAACCTATGTATTACGATAGGATTATCACTGGTAAATGTTATAAGGAGTAATATAAGGTATTTTTATCCAGAAATTAAATGCTTAATGTATAAAATTATATACAAAGAACAAGTAACAAGTAAGCTTTATAACGCCTTTTACGACTTCCATGGGTTAGTATGCGATGGCCCCGTTATTATTTCTAAGCCGGACACCACACGGCATACATACGACACGGTAGATATATTATGTTATAATATTTTATAATATTCACAGAGCTTAGCAACAAAGTACAAAAAGAATATTAAATTACTTATTTACTTATCTTATAGGCAATGGTGACCCTAGTGTCAGAGTTGTTCAAGCCGCCCAATAGACCTCTGACATGGTTTAACGACTGTTGTCTAATGACTACAACCGGGACCTTGTAGGGCTTAACGTGCCCTCCGAAGCACGGAGACGCTCAGAAATTAAACCACTTTAGTGGTCACCCATCTATGGACTGACCCAAGCCTAGTTGCTTAACCTCACCGATCGCTTACGGACCGGTGAGAACATCTAGCTATGAATTATTAAAATTTAAATTACTATAAATCGGTCACGGCTGGTTTCTTTCCTTTAACATTTTGTCGTCTTTGGCGTTAAAATAAAAGTGCCTTAATCATCACGATTTGCTATAGATCATACATTAAAGGTTCTGTTTCACCTGAGTACCTATTAATATGATCCGTACTAAAACTATAATTTAAATATTATGAGGATTGTTTGTAAGTAGGTTTAATATCATAATGTATATCAAAAAGCAAGTCTACTCCCTATCTCCTCTTTGCCTGCATTACGCCGCCGATAGCTGCGCACGCGCGCCGTCTATACATCACTGCGCTTGCTCTCTATATTTGCTCACGACCGATAGAAATTATCGTCAGGGATCTGTGCAAACAATTTTGAACTGTAAATTATAAAAGATAGAGTAGGCAATTGTCTGCAAGAAGAATGAAGAGTATTTTTTCAAGATGCGGTCGCTGTTGACTACCATTTGCCGTATTTCAGCGCAGAAGGTACATAAATTGAGAACGCCGATTAACGTTATCTCTGGAGGAAGCTGAGGGGTGAGGGAGGGGGAGAAGAAGTCGATTTATTCATTCATTAACTAAACGACCCCTAACCGATGGATTAATTATCTTCGTATACCGCCTCTGTTTTAAAGCCTTTTAATGTGAAAGTCAGGAAATTTTAAGGAGAATATACGACTTGATGTTCGCCATAATTAGTCTAGTTTTAGTACCGGAGATATAAAGCAAATTGTATTAAAATTATATTATGGGATTTTAATGCTTTGAATATTGGGGTCGTTAGTGGCGTGGTGCATTTGGCAAAACTATTTCGGCTTTTAAGCCTTTGCGGCGGTAGCCTATGCCCATAGAGGGGGTGCCGGGGATCACCATCCATTTTGGCCCTTTCTAGGGAGCTTGCTACAGTCCTGCGAACGTCTGGTGGCGCTATGCCAGCCAGTGGATACAGCAAATTTACCGGGGTCGGCTTCAAACACCCAGTGATTATCCGGCACGATTCGTTTAAGGCTGTATCCACTCGCCTTGCGTGCGTGGAGCGGGCCCAAACTGAGCAAGCGTATTCGCCGGCAGAAAATGCTAGCGCCAGTCCTGACGTCCGCAGCACTTGCGGCGTTGCTCCCCATTTGGTTGTGACTAGGCGTTGCAACAGGTTATTGCGGGCGTGCACTTTCCTCTTTAGTTCCTCACAGTTCCTTTTATAGGTGAGGGATCTGTCCAAGATAACGCCGAGGTATTTAGGAGAGCAGTTGTGAGTGATAGACACTCCTTCCCAGGCAATTTTGAGCTCACGCCCCGCCTGAGCGTTGCGAAGGTGGAAAGCACAGGACTCAGTTTTGGAGGGATTAGGCTTGAGAGAGTTATCACCATAGTACCTACTCAGGTCACTTAGTGCTGCAGTGAGATTAGCCTCAACCTTGTCAAAACTGGTCGCTTGAGACGTGAGCGCAAGATCGTCCGCATATAGGAAACGGGAAGTGTTTGGGCTGGATGGTTGGTCGTTGGTATATATATTAAATAGTAGCGGAGCCAAGACACTCCCCTGGGGAAGTCCATTCTTTTGCCCCCTCCAACGACTTTTTTCCGAGAGAAGATGGACCTGAAAGCGGCGGTTGTGGAGTAGTTCGCGAAGAATGTTGACGAACTTAAAGTCAGCTGTCAGAGTCTCCACCTTCCACAGAAGCCGTCTCAGATTCACTGTGTCGTAGGCTGCTGATAGATCTACAAACACAGCACCGGTCACCTTCCCCCGTTCAAACCCATCCTCAAAGTGTTGCGTGAGCTTGAGTACCTGATTGCTACAAGACTTTATTGGTCTGAAACCTGCCTGCTCTGGGATTAATCTCGGGTCGACAAAGCTTGTGAGGCGTGTCAGCAACAGCCGTTCAAACAGCTTATATGTGTGGCATAGGAGTGAAATAGGTCGATAGTTTTTACGGTCTTGTACCGGTTTTCCTGGCTTTGGTATAGCTATGACCTTTGATTTTCGCCAGATGCGGGGAATTTGGGAGGTTTCGAGACAGGTGTTAAACATTTGCAGCAACCAGGACACAGCAACTGGGCCAAGGTGTTTAATTTGCTCAACAGAGATGTTATCTACGCCTAAGGCTTTACCGGGCTTTAAGGCTTTTATTCCCATGACGATGTCTGGTAGGTGGAAAGGCTTGCTTATGTGGTCACAAGAGCATGCGGAACTGCTCGGTTTTGGGGGCCTCGGGAGACGGCCAGATGGTTTGCCATTTAGTATGAGCTGATGAGCTATCTGATCAGCAGTAACCTTACCAGGTGTTAAGGGAGCGGGTGGATCGTTAGTAAGCTTCCGAATGGTATTCCAGGCTTTTTTGCTATTGTGGGTCATGTCGATACCGGTAACTGTACTGATCCATCTTTCCCGGCGGTTCTCGCTAATTTGGGATAAAAGTTTTTCTCCCACAAGCAAAGTATCCTCTGCGAACGGGTTACTATTGAACAGAGACTCATACTCCTTAAATAGCTTTGCGGAATCACTCGACAGCCCTGGAACGCCACTAACGACCGATCCCTCAACAGCGAGATGCAGCATCTGGCGTGCACAAAAAGGATTCATGGATCAGTTTGTCACGCTTTCCGAAAGCCTCCCACCTGGACATCAATTACCGTGGCCGATCTGGAAGTCCCTAAACAGACTCCGGACTCAGGTGGGCCGAAGCAAAGAAAACATGTCTAGGTGGGGACTGTCGAACAACCCCAAAATGGACTGTATTTGTGGAGCATCGGTCCAATCCATGGCCCATCTAACAGCTTGCCCAGCCTGCCCTGCCACATGTTCATGGCACGATCTTAAAAGTGCCACAAGCAGGGCAATCAGTGTGGCCACGTTCTGGGCCACAAAAATTTGACGAGTTTGCCATCGAAACGCTAAGAAGAAGAAGAATGCTTTGAACTTATCATCTGAAGGAAGTAGCATTAGTAAATAGAGCAAATGCCATAAACAGAAATATTAAAGCAAACCATTTTGTATCTTTTTCTCATCTTAAAGTTAATTACTATACGTGTGGCGCAGCGGTTAAGGCAGTCACCTCTCCGCTTCGTGTTGCAGGTTCGATTCTTCCACAGGAAAACTATTTGTGTGACCCATAAATAGTTATTCTGAGTGAGAGGGAGACTGAGCACAGAGACCTTCGAATTTTTTAACAATTGTTATCTTAATAGCTATGTGTGGCGGTTGCTGGTAATAAAACCACATAAATAAGTTTAAACTGGACTGTATTGAAATAGTGCACAAATACAAAATTACACGTTACACTGGCAGGTGATGAATTGTGACTGACATAAGTCCGTTCACTTGAACGGAATGAAGTTGTTATGTATGTTTCATACACTAATTGTATTATTATTTGTAGTTTAATCTAATACATAATAATACACAAGAACATTAAAATCAAATACTTACTCATCGTATGGGCAGTGGTAACCCTAGTATCATAGTTATTCAAGCCTCCCAGTAGGCCTCTGACATGGTGGCTTAATGACTGTTGTCTAATGACTACACCCGGGACTGACAGATTAACGTGCCCTCCGAAGTACGGAGAAAAAGGAAATAATTACCTAATTTCAATAAACAGAGTAATTCAATCACAGTAATAAAAAAATAATAATAAAAGGAATATGCCATCAATTCATCAATAATAGAGTTTAGTTATGACAAGTTTAGTTTATCTTTTAGAAAACCGTTTATTTGAATATCAGATTACTCAGAGGCTTTAAGACAACGAACGAGTTCCTGATTCGATGAGTTTGCAGCATCATGATTGGTTTTAATCGTGACGGCGTGATAAATTTTGCCAATCACAGTGCTTCATTACCATAGAGAGAGAGAGCTCGAATTGGTTCCTATCTTTTGTTTTCTGTCGACTCCAACTAGGCTTACTATTTGTGTTTAGCCTCAAAATTAGTTGAAAAGAATTTTTAAAACCGAATTGTATAGCTGAGCATACGACAAATATTCTGATTATTTAAGTTATAAAAGTGGGATTGAGTTGGTCTTAGTCAAAAAAAATTGTAATAGCTCTAAGCCAAATTTATAAGATAAAAATAAAGGATTGCTACTGAATTTTATGATAGGGTTAAAATACGATTCCAGATAAATGTATTTTTTTTTGGAATAGATGAATTTAAATTCAATTTGAATATAATTTAGGTTTATTTACAAATAAAAATTGTGAATATGAACGAACTGCCCATCACGTACTTTGGGAGTGAAAACTCTGACAAAACTAGCATGATAGGTAAGTATTATGTTAAATAGCTTACATCCAATATCTGGAGTACTAGTAGATTAGAAGACCTCTAGTCTTCTACAAGAAACAACTTCCGTACATTTAGCCGCTTTTGCCATACGTACTATCAGTCAACGATTACTATGATCGTTAACCCTTTAGAAAGTATTAGGTATGTTTCTAATTTATTGTTTTGAACTTTAATACAAACCAATAGAATACAAAATATACCTACTGGTTTAAAATATACCCTGAAAATAAGAAAATTGCAACTAGCGGCAATTCTCTCGTTTTATGAGGCTGTCTCATTATATTATATCCATAGATGGGAAGGTAGAGCGATTTTTGGCACTTACAACATGTTGTAATAGTATGGACATGCCTGGGATCCTAGAATTCACTGGAATTTACATTATATACTTATTGTTAACGTTGGTAATGATTTTTAGAGGCTCTCATGCGAATGGGTGCATACATGATGAACTGAGATTCGACCGCATAAAATTAAACGTGGAAAAGGTGGATCATTGAGGTATTTTTTTACGTAGATAATGGCAGTTGAAAACGATATCAATTCTATTGATGCAATCTTTATTTAGTCACAAGGTATGCACTATAACAATTCAGGACTGCTGGAATAATAATATAATAACGTCGTCCCGATCGAATTTCGGCCACGGGGGCCAGTCTCAATGGAGACTAGCCAATTGCGCAGGACATATTATAGTACACAAGTGTGTGCGCCAACACAGGGGCACTTTCTATTCCATCACTCTCATGATCCGATAGGACGACTAGCGACACGACCGGAAAGAGGTCAGGTACAGGCCCGACGGCTTTACGTGTTCTCAGAGGCACGGGGATGTAATACCGCAAATTTCGGGCTGATACTGAGAAATTTCTTTTTACGAAAAAATCCCAAAATGACTTTTTGGCCCGACCCGGGATTTGGACCCAAGACCTCATCATCGGAAGTTGAACACGCTACCGCTAGACCAACGCGGTATACCGGTGTCATGTCCATATTAATATATACATTTGAAGTCTTTAGCCCTAAATAGCTCTATCTACTCCGATCACCAATCACATCTGTCTTCCGCTATACTTTGAAGAAAAGAGGATCACTAAGTACTTTTTTCTAACCTTGTTTCTTTCTGATTTAATTAGAACATTTAAAACTTGTTGTGAATATTTTGGAATATTAAGGCGCTCAAAGCCAGATGCACTTACCGGTTCGAGTCGAGGTCGCGGTCACGGTTTAACAGTGTTCCAGAGGGCACGTTAAGCTGTCGATCCCGGTCATTGTCCTTACACAACAGTCGTTAAGCCATGTCAGAGGTCTACTGGGCGCCTGGAACAATTCTGACATCAGGGTAACGACTCCTCATACGATAAATAAAGAAAGAAGGAATATAAATCCTACCCGAACAATGAAACCGGTTGAAGCACATTTTAAGAAAGTGTATACGATAATTTTATACTTTACAGAACATCAACATGTACAGTAAAGATGGATGCGCGCTGAAGGACAAGCCTTATGTTTAAATTAGCTGTTCTATACTAAAATGTTTGTACACTGTAACACAGTTGCAGACATATTGTGTCAACCATAAGCTTGTATTATATAATAAAAACTTATTTGTATACTTCAACCAAACTGGACAACGAAATACAGGTCTGAGATCGCAATATCAGAATTTGTTATGTACAGGTGCATACAAAACCAGTCTTTTGAAAAAAAGTGTTATTTGTATGGCACCCGTTATCTTCAATAAGCTACCAAACAGCATTAAAGATCTCCCATCGGAAAGGTTCAAAAAATACCTCACAGCTCTGCTAGCTGAAAAATGCTATTATACCTTGCAAGAATTCCTAGATGATAAGCAAATTTAAATTAATGCATCCATGTCTTTTTAGTTTAACACTGAATTTGCAAGCTTTATTAAGGCAGAATGAACAAGGATTCTTCAAAATGTATGTAAGTACTAATGTTTGTACCTACATTCAAAGCAAATAAATATATTCTATTCTATTCTTGTCATCTTTGGTGATCTTTGTCCAGCAGTAGACATGTTTCAGTTGACATCGTGAAATGTCAAAGTAAATTCAGTAACATGGCGCCGACTGTACAGAAACCTACTTGTTCTAGCCCCGGTAAAAAGTGTTGTGACCGCAGTTAGGCAGTAGCCATTACACCGGAGGCGCTGCTGCCCGACCACCTGGTGTATCCCTTAGTCGTATTTTACGACACCCATGGAATGATATGGGTTGGCTCTGTTATTCCTTCTATAAATAAAATAATAAATAAATAAAAAAGGTTTTTATTCAAGTAGACTTTAAAGAAGCGCTTGTAAATAGTCAGAACATGTTTGTAGTAATATAGTTGTATACATTATTTTTTCTAGTAACATAGATATTTAGGTACACATTGTATGAAAACATTTATAAAATTTATTTTATTATAGCATTGATATTTACTCGTAGCTAGCTCGTATCAAGTTATTGTCAAGAGATTATGTTTAAGTTTAAGTCTAATATTTTTACTACATATTGTCAATAGTTCTGTCTATATTAAGGTATTATTATTATGACGGACCTTGTGTTAATAAAGACGGTCGCGCTTTAATGCTACCACCGGATCGAATGCGCCCCAACTGAGAAGACCCAGCGAAACAAACTCAGTGGGTTCATCTACTTCTGGGCCGGAAACTACATGATCCCTAATAACCTAGAAAGGTTCAGCAGTTCACGAACAGAAGACGTAAGGTTAGTACAAATTAGTACAATATTTCATCTAACTTTCATAGTATGCTTTCTTTTTTCTTTCAGCTGAAGTTACATAAAGATGAAAAACAGGAGAAATACAGTTTTTAGGATACAGTTTAATGTATGGAAGCCAAATAACTGATATTCTATATATACTACTTCTCTTTTGTAAACACATACTTATATGGAAATCACACCCAGACTCAGGACAAACAGACATGTTGATGCACACAAATATCTGTCTTGGGTGGGAATCGAACCCATGACCTGCGGCGTGAAACAAGCATTTACGATGCCAACCACCCCGTTAATACAAACATATTAAATTGAAATAAGAGTCAAAATAAATACTCTACGATTATATAATATAACTAGCTGTGCCCCGCGGTTTTACCCGTGTTAAACTTTATAAATGATTACAGCTCCTCCCCCGTTGGTGATGGCGTGATAATATGTAGCCTATATGTTGACCCGACCTCTTAGTAATATTCATGCGAAATTTGAAGTTAATCTATGCAGTACTTTTTGAGTTTAGCCCGGACATACATACAGACAAACAGATAAACAGACAAAAATTCTAAAAACTATATTTGTGGCTTCGATATCGTTTATAGATCACGCCCCAAGTATCCTTTGAAAAAAATATTCAATGTACAGTTTTGACTTTCCTACGATTTTATTATATGTATAGATAATAATAACAGTCATAATAACACTTTCAAACAATGAACAATAACCAAACTTATTGAATATTTACAGTCCTACATCATAATCAGAGCTGCACAGCCACAAGCACAAGAACTTGCACCTTAAACAAACTAATTTAGAGCAGTTTCCAACAAAGATGGAGTGATAGCGTATCTTAAATCAGCACCATTGTTGCACAGATTTAAGGCGCACACCGCCGAAGCTTCTAAATGCCTCTAATCATAGACATTAGTATCTGATAGAGAGAGCACTTACTGTTCCTGTCCAGTAAAGATTTTTCTTGTCTAATAGCCACATAAATAAGAATTTACTAATTGATTGATACATGAAAATATGAACTAGTAAAAGAGACGTCGTCATCCACCCAGGTAGCTAGAGAAAGCCGCAGGCTAGCTAGGGTAGGATCGTCAGCGGTGAGGATCTATCTACATTAGAAAGAAAAACTAAGTTAAGTTTGCTTTAATTACTGTTTTAAACTGTGTTTATGTATTGTATTGTGAGCTTGACAAGTACAAGTGTATGTAAATACCCAAGTGCTGAATAAATTTCATTATTTCATTGAATAACGTATGTATATCTTTTTTCGAAAGTATAGTAATAAATATAGTTTTTTACTATAAGAAATCTGCGAAGCGATCATAAGAAATATTAGTCACCAAATGTTAACAGAGATTTTTATTGAGAAGTTTGAAACCCTTTGACTAATGTATAAAGTAGTACCAACAAATTCAAGTAACTAAAACAACACGCTTTGTCATGCACAGACTAAGAAGATAAATTTCTTGTGAAAAAAATCTTCATAGGCAGGGTAGAAAGAGGCCTTAGAGTCGAAAAGTTCATGTAAAAAAGTAGAGAAGTTAGTTCGCTTTTTTTCATAGTTAGCCTAGCATCACTTTCTGCTGCTGCTTTACCAGGTAATGGAGGCGAGTGGGCCCTAAAACTGTCTACCATATTTGACTATAAACTAAGTAACCCACGGCAGAAGGCCCCACTTTGGTGTAGGATCTTCAGCTTGAGGCGGTTTCTGAAGTGAAAACGAATTATCTCACTCAGATAATATCGGAAAAGGATATTGAAAACATGATATGATATGAATCATTGACGGGCCGGTTGGCGTTATTGGTAGATTATTGGCTTTCATGCCACAGGTCGTGGGTTCAATTCCCAGCTTGTGTGAATGAACATGTCTGTTTGTCCTGAGTCTGGGTGTTATTATCTATATATATAAGTATGTATTTACAAAAGCAAAATAGTGTATGTAGACATCCGTTATCTAGTTTCCAAGCTTTGCCTAGTTTGGGATCAATAACCGTGAGTGAATAACGGCCCAGGATAGTATTATAAAGATAATATAATACTAACGTCTAATACATATTTATTTATTTGAGGCGCTCATAGCACTCTCACCGGTCCGTAAGTGATTGGCGAGGTTAAGCAACTAGGCTCGCGGTCAGTCCTCAGACGGGTGACCGCCAAATTGGTTTAATTTCTGAGCGTCTCCGTGCTCTATGGTTGTAGCCACCAATAAACAGTCGTGAAGCCATGTCAGAGGCCTTGGCCAGCTTGAACAACTCTGACACCAGGGTAATCACTGCCGATACGATAAGTAAGTAAGATACCTATATCTGGGGACAATGTCACACAGATCATCCTAGCCCCAAACTTAGCAAAGCTTGTACTATGGGTACCAGGCGACAATATACATACTTATATAGATAGATAAATACTTATATACATAGAATACTGTTTAATATATAGATACCTATATATTAAACAGTAATCATTTTCGCGCCCTGTCTATTGTTTCACAGCTCTATGGTTCTAATTGTAGCGCGCGTGCCCTTTGTCTCGTGTGTAATTACTTTTATAAATCTACTAAGCGATTTACATGCGAGATAACATCGGGTTAAGGTTGAGCTTGGCTCGTCACGCCGCTGCACACCGGGTTTGTTACGAATTCGTTTTAGCGGTGTTCCGAACGGTAAACTGCTGTGTTCGATATTGCACCAGTTATAAGTTTCAATTGAACTCGTGATGCTCATTGACTGTTCTTTGGGAAACCAATATCTAATCCTCACCATGTAGCCTAGCCAATTTGGCTACTTTATTAGTTACGACTTAGAGATATATAGATAAAAAATCAAAATACAAAATTAATATGAAGTGTTAATTCCGCTTATTGTAAATATTTAATTCGTACCTCAATATAGATAGAACACAGAACAACATGTAGTAAAAATATAGCTAACATTTTAAATTTCTTTAATTAATCCCTCACATGATCTCCTTGACTATAACTTAATATAAGCTAGCTAAATATCATTACAATTATAAGTTAAACTTATTGTAATTTTTTTCATACATACAGTGTACCTAAATATCTATATGTACCTAGAATTAATTATAAATTAATTAATAAATGATATATTAATATTACCACAATCATGTTCTGACTATTTACAAGCGCTTTTTTAAAGTCTACGTGAATAAAAACCTTTTGTATTTTATTTTATTTTTAATGTCAGTTTAAGCCCGGATGCAACATGTACGGCCCCCTGCCCGCAAAAAATATGCACACGGAGTGCTTTGTCTCATACATCTCTCATCTCATCTCTATACAGGTATTATTATTTATTACTAGCTATGCCCCACAGTTTCACCCGCGTTATAGTAGACTTGCCGCAAAAGAGTAACAATCATATGTACACCCATACATCTATGCTCCCAAACATTCGCGTTTATAATATTAGTGTGATTATTAGTATTTATATATAAATAACTATAAGTAATATTTGTATTTAATTAGTGGTAGTGGTGAAGTAGATGCCACTATTAGTGTTAAGTTACTATCACCTACAATTTTTACATCATACTCTGCCCTTACTCCGAATTCCTTACAATATAACTGAAGGTCTGGAAGAGGTTGCTGTAAGTGATAAGATCACCAATTAGGCCTCTAACATGCCTTACCAGGTATGTCAGAGTCGTACTGGATAGTTTGAACAACTGTGATACTAGAGAACTGGCGCTCACCTGAATGCATTAATGAACCTCCCAAAAGCTTGTGTAAAACTTTTTGCTAGAAACGTATTACCAAACTTAAATATGAAGAGGCAGAGGAAAGAATACTGATAGAAAGAAAATGCCTTCAAAAACATATACTTGGTCGTACAAAGTCCAGACATCGTCAAATGTTCTCTCCTCTACGATTCTATTTAGATGATATTTATTGAATCAATACACAGGTAATTGAACTTTGGCAGTCCACTAGACTCCATATTAGAATTCCCTGTGTCGTGGAGACTAGTGTCTTCCTTTAAAAAGTATACAATTTAAATGTAATGTAAATGATAAACGCACCATAAGATCAAGGAGTGCTAAGAATCAAAGATTTTAGGACCACACATTTAGGAGCAGGAGCATTTCAAACTTTTAGGAAGTAAAAGTAAACAAAAACCGGCCAAGTGCGAGTCGGACTCGCGCACGAAGGGTTCCGCACCATTATCTATCAAACCGGCAAAAAATTACATTTGTTGTATACCTGCCCCCTTAAATATTTATTTTATTATATTTTGTATTATTTGATGTTATAGGGGCAACAAAATGTTTTGTATAAACGTCAACAGTCGAATATTAAACTTATAACACTTACCCGAATAGTGTTTTCCTTTGCGACAGTTTACTTTACACTCCGTAGGTTTCTCGTATGGGTATTTCCATGAGTGTACTTTGAATCTGTTTCTAGACTCTCTTCCTATGTTCATCACTCTCTTACCGCTGATTGCTAGATGTATATTCGAACTTTTTTATCTGTATTGCACTGTAGCACATGTGATAAACACCAATTTTGACTTATAAGCGCACCATTTCTAATAATTTAATAAGCTTTATTGAGCGAACCCCGCAGCGTCTTTTATCTATGACGTTCGGAAACGCATAAAGGCAAGACAAGGGACATTATAAATCGATATGATGTATTAATGCAATCGATAAAAAAATGCATGAATAATGTGATACGAGGAACAAATTGTGATTATGACTAGGATAATTGTTATTTATATTTTTTGTTATTAATAACTTTTCTCTCTGTTCTGTTCTACTTTCCTATTCTATGTTTCATAATAATAATAATAATAATCTTAATATATATATATATATATATATATATATTTAGCTTGTAAGTATGATAATGTGAATTCGTCTGGTATCACGCTTCCAGTACCTACTGGCCCTATCGGAAGATCAGCACTGCAGAAATGCAGTACTAGCTGAGATAGGGCCATTTTTCATATCAGTACGAATAAAATTAATTAATAATGTGTAAAATTAAATATTTGTTTTTCAAATCGAATGTATTTTCCGTACTTTATGAAAATAAAATTGTTTGTTTCTTTCTGTTTCTTTCAAAATATCACGGTTCATGAGATACAGCCTGGTGACGGACAGACATACATACTGCGGATTATTAGTAATAAGGTTCCTGTTTCATCCTTTGGGTATAGAAACTTAAAAACGGCTGTATCAAAATGTATCTTCATTAACTTCATTTCTTGTGCTTGGAACTATCATAGTCAACCGAAGGGTCTGCAACTTTCTCCAAATACTACCTAAGTTGATTATATACAGGATAACTAGAAGAAAATCTCATACCTTTTATCTTGCTCTGGCACCTCAGCTGGTCGATGATGCTCGTCAGCCTGTTCTGCTGATTGCCACGGCCGATCATCTCATTTGCATCATCACCATCATCTTCCATTCTTACCACCACTTCACTTTTCACAACCACTTCACTGTTCACATCACTATCTTCACCCTTCACTTCAGTTTCTAGCTTAGAATCGAATGCTTCCATAGTTTTTGTTTTCACTTAGATGACTGCTTAACACTCTGACGCAATCTGAAAAGATACAGTTTTACCATTAATTTTATTTTTTGACTAGATTCCCAAATGTACTCGCTTGTAGGTCTTATTGTTGTGATCACCAGACTATGGCAACCAGACAACTAATAAACATCCTTATATATTTCTACGGTCACCGTAGCCTAGTTGGTAGTGCTCCTGCCTACGAAGCTGGTGGTCCTGGGTTCCCGGTAAGTGCAAATATTTGTGTAATGAGCACGAATATTTGTTTCTGAGTCATGGATGTTTTCTATGTATATAAGTATATATCTATCTATATAAGTATGTATATCGTCACCTGGTACCCATAGTACAAGCTTTGTTTAGTTTGGGGCTAGGATGATCGGTGTGACATTGTCCCTAGATTTTATTATTATATTTCTAAATACATACAAATTATAAATAAATTTACCCAGATATAGAACAAATTAAAAATGCTAAAATTGCTCGTAGAACCGATGACCGCTGGGGCAGTAAGGTTTTCGAGTGGCGACCACGCACTGGAAGACGCAGCGTGGGCAGACCCTCTACGAGATGGATTGATCTTGCAAGGGTCGCTGATACGGGAAGCAAAGCAAGCCATCGTGGAGACCCTTGGGAGACCTTTGTCCAGCACTGGACGTCTTCCGGTTGATTTGATGTAGTTGAAGTTAAAATACACTTACTAGTATATCAAAATAATTGGACTGCTTCGTTGTTCTGTACGCTACCATACAGTCTGCTTAGTTTGGGATAAGATGGCCGTATGTCAATAATGTCCCAGGATATTATTATATCACATGTTTATTAGCACTATTATTTACAATACATATATTATATAAAGGTATTTTAATACAAATACAACTTATATATATTATAAAAAAAAAAAAATACCGGTGAACTTGAGAACCTCCTCCTTTGGAAGTCGGTTAAAAATATATGGGCTACATGGAGAGAAATTTCCGCACAATCCTGGCATTCGCCAGCAGAACCGCCTTCTGCATGTAACTCTCCAGCCAGATATCAAGTCCTAAACTTGCAAGGTTGATTTTCAGGGATTTAGGAATAACTCCATTTGTGGATATAACAATAGGTATGATCGCAGGCATTATTATTAACAATCAGCTGGGGAAGAACTCAGCCTTACAGAATATTCTTCAGTATATTGGCCGAAGACCTCAACACTATTGTGTCAGGTCTTCCGCCACTAGAACTGTTCGGAGCGGGAGAAGTAATAGGGAAATTTACAGCCTCCTTGGTCCAGCGGCAGCATGTTCAACCACTGATTCTTGGGTTCAAATCCCGGGTCGGACCAAAAAGTGATTATGAGATTTCATTTTGGGAATCGTTCTAAATATCAGCCCGAACTCTGGGAGTCGGCAGTATACAGCCCCGTGTCTCGGAGAGTACGTAAAGCTCTTGGTCCTGTATCCTGTACCCGGTCGTGTCGCAAGTAGTCCCATCGGTTCATGAGGATAGAATAGAAAGTGCCCGTGTGTGCACACACTTGTGCGCTATAAAATGTCCTGCGCAGTTGACTTATCTCCATTGAGACTGGCCACCGTGGCCAAAATTTGACCTGAAGGACATTATTATCAAAATAGAATATAATAATATGTGTGCAACATTGTATTCTTAATCTCCAACTAATTCGTGATAATTTATTAATCACGTATGAGAACGAACGAGCTTAAGATAAAGCAAATAAGAAAAAATCAATCACGCTAATAGTTTGAATGAAAATAAGAATATTTTACGTCATTATACGAAATTAGACCAAGAGAAGAAGGAAAGAGGGTCCTTCCTTTTTCTCTTGGTCTAATTTCGGTCGTGACGGCGAGTCTCAATGAAGAATAGCCATCACATATTATAATTCTCAAGCGTATGCGTAAACACAGGGGCATTCTCTATTTCGTCACTCTTATGATCCGATGGGACCACTAGTGACATGACCGGAAAAAGAGGTCAGGTAGTGGACCGACGGCTTTACGTGCTCTCCGAGGCACGGGCACAGAATAAAAAGTTCTTACGTACAGAAGCGGCTCTTCGCGGAACAATTTATAGAAATAGCGACTCCTGCTACTAAGCAACTAAGTGCAATTCAGCTTGCATACGAGCTCAGTGCCTACCGCGATATTCACCTAAACGTTGCCGCTCTCTTCTAACGCATTACACTGTCGCTGTAGGACACGGAGTGTCCTGGCGTAGGGTCGCCGGCTTGCCGATGTTACTGTGATACCTATTCATCGTCTATCTACTTATTATTTATTAATCACATAATCTATCTTATGTTTGATGCGTATGATTACCCGGTCAATTTTTACAAATGTGATATTTTTGTTAGGTTATTTATGCTGGCTCGACGAACTTTACTATACTAATTCATGAATATCTCCTAAACGCGTGGACCGATTAACATGGCTCAAACGGATAAAATGGTTTTAGACCTAGATCTTTCATTTGAGACCAAAATCGTTAAGATATCTCGACAAACAAAAAATCACATTTTCAAGTTGTTCTCGTAATTATCTTACATATATGAAACTCATACAAATTCTTTTAAAAACTATCTTGGCTAACAAAAACGTTAAAACTAGAGTCTATACGACTGAAAACATATTATTTGGAATCTAATTATAAATAATGAACACCTACAAAATCCCTACTTTGGTATTTAAAATAATAATTTGAACTAACCTTTCTGCAACTGTAGGTAATGTAAAAACTGATAAAACATTGTCCCCTTTTTTCGACAAACATCCAAATGAACAATACTTAGCACCAGATTTGTTGATGAGACATTTTTGTTGTTCAATATTTATAGTATTAAGTAGAGAGCTGTCAGTACTTTTTAATCCGTGGCGTATGGCGCTGCGCGCGAGCGGTCGGCGACAGCCCTCTGGGCTACGCCACTGCCAAGGTGCGTGTAAGTTTAGGTTATTATCACCGTAGGTATGGCCGAGTGAAGGGGCCCTGGCACGGGGGTGCAATACCGCTAACTCCCAGACTTCGAACTGATACTGAGAAATTTTCTTTCTGAAGTGATTAATCACTTTTTGGTGGTAGCTAGATCCGGTGGTAACATTAAAGCGCGACCGTCGTTTTACACACAAGGTCCGTTATAATAATAATACTGAATTCATACCTTCATATAGACAAAACCATTCAGACAATATGTAGTAAAATATAAATTAAAATAATTAAACTTAAACATTTGCTCCTTGACAATAACTTAAATATCACTACTATTATAAAATAAATAGTATAAATGTTTTAACATTCCGTGTACCTAAATATATGTAATAAGTAACTAGAAATAATAACTGTATTACTACAAACATGTTCTGACGCTGAAGCGCTTTTTTTAAGTCTACGTGAATAAAAACCTTTTTTATTTATTTATTAGAACCATTGTCTGCGGTTGAACATGCTACTGCTAGACCAACGATGCAGTAAATTTCGTTATAGTAAGCTAATCGATTTTATTTCATTGTGAATATAGTATAAAATAAGTTTCCTCAAACTACAGGCACTCTAGCTTCTTATATAGCAAATAAGTTAGAAGATATTATTCACACACGGCCATCTGAGCCCAAACTAAGCAGAGCTTGTACTATAGAAACCAGATAACTGATATACCTACTACTTTTCTTTTGTAAATACATACTTATATAGATAATTACACCCAGACTAAGGACATGACATGTTCATGCACACAAATATCTGCTCACTAGCTTCTTATATAGCAAAAAGAAATAGATGTAAGTGTTAACAATGCTGACCTGTTGAGATTAAATACATATAACATACCTAAATTACATTAGATTAATTGTAACACACATACATTACGTTAGATAAAATGTAACACACCTACATTATTACATAACAATCTGTAATGGTACTTACAAAACCATAGTGCCTTACACTTTACCACGAGTTTTGTATGAAACAAATTGTTGCTATACGAGTCACGTTGGGGACTTTAGAGGCACACAAGAGCCTATTATATAGTATTCTTATACTAAGTGATCTAATATAAAGTATATTATAATAATTAATATTAAGTGACGTAGCAGTTTCATTAGAATATAACATAGGAAAAGAACTGAAAAGAATTGATAATCTGGTCTGTTGGTCTAGCGGTGACTAGTGACTCTGACTGCTGCCGAAGTCGTGGGTTCGATTCCCACCCGGGACAAATCTTTGTTATGAGATGACCACGATAATTTTTTCTGTGTCTGGGTGTAATTTATGTATAATTATGTACTCGTATGTACCTATTTAGAAATATGTATTTAAGTTCTGCAGCATATGCAGCTAAAACTATTAGACGGCTCACTGATGTTGAAATGGTTTAATTTAGTTATTTTCATTGAATAATTTCTTATGGGATTCTACTCTGTGGTAGCTCTGCAGATATTAACACCATATTTACATTACAAAAGCTAGAAGTGATATCTGTAATCTTGGCCCGGAAACGTCGAAAGAGAAAAAGTTCAGCGAGTTAGGCTAGTTAGTTACGAGTAGAACGAGTAGCTGTCTTAATAGTAGCTAGCTACTTACTAGACAGCTACTCGCTGGACAGCTACTCACTGGATAGCTACTGCCTAGATAGCTACTTGCTGGACAGCAATTCACTAGACAGCTACTGTCTTGATAGCTACTTGCTGGACAGCTACTCGCTAGAGAGCTGTGAGAAACTATTATTATTATTGGACAGGTACTCGCTAGACAGCTACTCGCTGGACAGCTACTGCCTAGATAGCTACTTGCTGGACAGCTACTCACTAGACAGCTACTGCCTAGATAGCTACTTCCTGGACAGCTACTCGCTGGACAGCTACTGCCTAGATAGCTACTTGCTGGACATCTACTCACTAGACAGCTATTGCCTAGATATCTACTTGCTGGACAGCTACTTGCTAGACAGCTACTTGCTGGACAGCTACTCGCTTGACAGCTACTTGCTGGACAGCTACTTGCTAGACAGCTACTCGCTGGACAGCTACTCGCTGGGCAGCTACTGCCTAGATAGCTACTTGCTGGACAGCTACTTGCTAGACAGCTACTCGCTGGACGGCTACTGCCTAGATAGCTACTTGCTGGACAGCTACTTGCTAGACAGCTACTCGCTGGACGGCTACTCGCTAGACAGCCACTCGCTTGACAGCTACTTGCTAGACAGGAACTCGCTAGACAGCTACTTGCTGGACAGCTACTTGCTGGACAGCTACTCACTAGACAGCTAGTTGCTGGACAGCTACTTGCTAGACAGCTACTCGCTGGACAGCTACTCGCTTGACAGCTACTTGCTGGACAAGTACTCGCTAGACAGCTACTCGCTGGATAGCTACTGCCTAGATAGCTACTTGCTGGACAGCTACTCGCTAGAGAGCTGTGAGAAACCATTATTATTATTGGACAGCTACTCGCTTGATAGCTACTTGCTGGACAGCTACTTGCTAGACAGCTACTCGCTGGACAGCTACTCGCTTGACAGCTACTTGCTGGACAGCTACTTGCTAGACAGCTACTCGCTGGACAGCTACTGCCTAGATAGCTACTTGCTGGACAGCTACTTGCTAGACAGCTACTCGCTGGACAGCTACTCGCTTGACAGCTACTTGCTGGACAGCTACTTGCTAGACAGATACTCGCTGGACAGCTACTCGCTTGACAGCTACTCGCTGGACAGCTACTCGCTGGACAGCTACTCGCTTGACAGCTACTTGCTGGACAAGTACTCGCTAGACAGCTACTCGCTGGACAGCTACTGCCTAGATAGCTACTTGCTGGACAGCTACTCACTAGACAGCTACTGCCTAGATAGCTACTTGCTGGACAGCTACTCACTAGACAGCTACTGCCTAGATAGCTACTTGCTGGACAGCTACTTGCTAGACAACTACTCGCTGGACAGCTACTCGCATGACAGCTACTTGCTGGACAGCTACTTGCTAGACAGCTACTCGCTGGACAGCTGTGAGAAACCATTATTATTATTGGACAGCTACTCGCTTGACAGCTACTTGCTGGACAGGTACTCGCTAGACAGCAACTCGCTGGATAGCTACTGCCTAGATAGCTACTTGCTGGACAGCTACTCACTAGACAGCTACTGCCTATATAGCTACTTACTGGACAGCTACTCACTAGACAGCTACTACCTAGATAGCTACTTGCAGGACAGCTACTTGCTAGACAGCTACTCGCTGGACAGCTACTCGCTTGACAGCTACTTGCTGGACAGCTTCTTGCTAGACAGCTACTCGCTGGACAGCTACTCGCTTGACAGCTACTTGCTGGACAAGTACTCGCTAGACAGCTACTCGCTGGACACCTACTGCCTAGATAGCATAGAGTGTACATGAGGCAGCGTGAATGTTTCACTCAAGCCTGCATCCAGGAAACAGTGGAATAAGGTGGTGGATCCTGCATCTAATATGGCGAGGGAGGCGATGGCTGGCCCTCACATCATACTCGTGAACGGGTGCTGCTTGGTTGACTTCGTGTGACTTGTTAATTTTGTAAATGTACGCGGATGTACCCACCGTTTTTTCAGAGGTTATTTATTCTAATTGCTTGAGTGAAATTTAATGTTATTGTTTATTATCTCACAATTTTTCGATTCATTAGATGACAACGGTTATGTGCGTGCATTAGCCTACATAACGCCCATCCCAATGTAAGAAAATACATGATTTAAAAAAAAAAGAACGAAAACAAAAAGCAAAAGAAGACGAAAAAGGCAAGCCCGGAGTTTCTTTGTGGCTTTCTTCTCCGGGTCGTCCACCTAGGTAGCTAGAGAAAGCCGCAGGTTAGCTAGGGTAGGCTCCTCAGCGGCGAGGATCTCTTTGCCCCCTTAACACGTCATTGGTGATCCCGTGTAACTGATCACACCCTCTCTTAGAATTCTGTCCTTTTGCTTCAGCGGCCCCCTAAGCTGTGGCCCGAACCCTAAAAGGGTGGCCTCGGGTATTAATCGTTTAATATAAGCTACTGGTTAAGAGCCTTCTGCGCTAGCCAAATGCTCATTGCCTTCAATTCTTTAATTTTAATATTGTACAACTAAATTTCAAAATAATAGATTAATTTTTTTAGACTAATTATATTTTTGTAATTTTTATACTGTGTTCGACTATGTTTGTGTACTGCATTTTGAACTTGACAAGTACAAGTGTATGTTAATACCCAAGTGCTGATTAAATTTCATTATTTCATTTCATTTCATGTTCTGGGGCGGCATGTCAGCTGTCGGCAAAACCGAACTGGACTGCGTCTCCCCGTCTGGAGCTGCTCGCGGACAAGGGTCACTGACTGCTCGGCGCTATGTCACGGAGATTCTGGAAGCTCATGTGGTACCATTTGCCCATTCTTTTGGTAAGGGGTTCAATATAATGCACGATAACGCTCGCGCCTACACTGCAGCTATCGTGAGTGACTTCTTGTAAAGGTCCCAAATCTCTGTGATGCATTGGCCAGCGAAGAGTCCAGACCTGAATCCATTAGAGCACCTCTGGGACCATCTTAAGCGCAAGGTTCGATCTCGGGATCCCGCTCCTTCGACTCTTCAAGAGCTCCAAGACGCGATGATTGAAGAATGGGATCTTATCCCTCAAGAAGACCTCCTGAAGTTAGTGAGGTCTATGAGAGACCGTATGGAAGCTGTCATCAGGGCAAGAGGGGGGTAACACTAGATTTTAAGTTAATTTCAAGCTACTTTTGTCAATGGTTTTTGTATATTAGGAGTTCTTAATTAGGTCTTAATTAAGGATATCAATTTATTTTGTTAATTTTAATGTTTTTCTTGTAATTATAATTAAACAAATGTTAAATTTAATTGGTTTTTAATACTCCTTTTTATTACCTTTCTAATGATACCCAACACCATACTGTAAATTAGGTTAAGGTCATTTTGTAGAATATTTTTAAAAGGCGCGATATTTTTGACGCCGAGTGTAGTTGCCTTTCACGCCGCAGACCAACTCGTGGTTACTATTGCCACCCAACAGATATTTAATTGTGTGCATGAACATGTCTGTTCTGAGTTTGTGTGTAATTATCTTTTTAAGTATACATTTACAAAAGAAAAGTAGTATATGTAGTAAATCAATTAACTAGTTTCCATAGTACAAGCTCTGTTTAGTTTGGGATCAGATAGCTGGGTGTAATATTTTTTTTAAAACAACGCCTGCATATTGTAAACTAATCCCTGTGTCGCAGTGTACTTTACAAACATATAATAGACGGACACAAATTACATCCAGACTCAGAACAATTATTTATGGGTCACACAAATAGTTATAATAATAAATAATGTCCCAGGATATTATTATATTATCACATGTTTATTAGCACTATTATTTACAATATATTATATAAGGGTATTTTAATACAAATACAATTTATATAAAAAAAACTTCGTTTAAAAAAACCGACTTCACAAACTAAAAATTATAAAAAAAATATATTAATAATGATTTAATTTAATACATTTCTTATGCAAACGTTATACCTTTCATAATAATGAAATACTATAATTTGTATGTGCAACCTATTGATAGCTTTGAAGTCGGTGCCAAGCCAAATGTAATAGTAGGTACCACACTCGCCGCGGGTTACTTTCAGCGTGATAGCTTCGTGTTTCAGGTATTAATATTCAATATATTTTTATAATACAGTTTTATCTATTTCATATAATTCATATTGTTCTTTAAGTTTATTTACGTAGGTTAATCTTTAGTGTAGGAATTTCATCACAAAGTATGAAAGCTGTATGTAATATTAACTTTTATTTTGCTTAGGGCTTGGCACCGACTTCAAAGCTATCAATAGGTTGCACATACAAATTATAGTATTTCATTATTATGAAAGGTATAACGTTTGCATAAGAAATGTATTAAATTAAATCATTATTAATATATTTTTTTTATAATTTTTAGTTTGTGAAGTCGGTTTTTTTAAACGAAGTTTTTTTTATTTGTTACTTTTTAGTATCTAGCTATGGGTAGGAGGACTACGAAAGGTGCCGCGTGCCTCAAAACTATGGATCCCACCAAACGAGAAGTAAAAAGGGGATATCCTCCGAAAAAAAATTGGTCGAAACTCTTTTTCACGTTCTTGTGAGGCAGTGAATGATCGAAAAGACCGTTTGTAAAGTAAGAAAAACTACATAAAATTTCGATCACTTTAAGAAAACTTGCACAGTACGAGTCTAGACTCGCTAAGATTCATGAAATTCTGAACAGCAAGCGGATACATAAGTTAGGCCGTATTTATGACCATCTAACTAACAAGTCGTAGCTAGTAGGTCTTATTAATGATCGATTAGCCAACGAGTCCACTGAGCAGAGGGCTCATAGCCTAGGTCTTATTTATGATTGATTAGGTAATGAGTCTGCTGAGCAGAGGGCTGTTAGACTAGGTCTTATTCATGATCGATTAACCATCGAGTGTACTGAGCAGAAGACTCATAGACTAGGTTGTATTGATGATCAAGACAACGAGTCGAGAGAGTTCGAGTCGGACTCGCCCGTGAAAGGCGGAATGATTTTTTCCGTAGCAGCAAGTATTTGAGTTCATAGAATGGAAGGTGAATTTAAGTTTACGATTTATGACCACCAAAATTTATTGTTTGTTTTTCTATTTTTGTGTGAGAGACAGTAGACAGTTTACTTTCGAAAAAAGTGGTTGTGACATACGGACGGACAGACAAACAGATATGACAAATCCAAAAGGTTTCCCTTTATTGCCATTTGGCTACAGAACCCTAAAATGGCAGCTATTTCGCATCAAACTAAAGAAGAATCACGTAAATCGGTTCATAAATCTCAGTGGAATCGGTGTACGTACATAAAAAATGCGCTTGTGCTAAAAGGTGCGCCTACATGCCCTTTCAAAAACGAGCTTATACGCGCGTATTAAGCACTAGTCGTCTGAAACTGTTATTAATGTTCATGCCAAGAAACACTTGAACAGTATGAGTCTAGCTAGACTGGCTAAGATTCCAAAACGTCTGTGCCAAAGACAGTTACATCGTCCACATAAACAAAAATTTTCATACAAAAATGTCCATAAAATGAAAACTACTGGGCCAAAGTATATAAAATTTTTATGGGACCAAATGGCAGCTATTCCGCATCGAACTAAAAAAGAATCACGTAAATCGGATCATAAATGTCCGAGTAATCGGTGTACATACATAAAAAAAAAAAAAATACCGGTGAACTTGAGAACCTCCTCCTTTGGAAGTCGGTTAAAAATATATGGGCTACATGGAGAGAAATTTCCCCACAATCCTGGCATTCGCCAGCAGAACCGCCTTCTTTATGTAACTCTCCAGCCAGATATCAAGCCCTAAACTTGCAAGGTTGATTTTCAGGGATTTAGGAATAACTCCATTTGTGGATATAACAATAGGTATGATCGCAGGTCTTTCGGTTCTCCAAATTTGCGCATATTCAAAACTCAGATCAAGGTATTTTGAAATTTTTTCTTTTTCTGAATTAGATATGTTTTCATCATACGGTATTGTTATATCCACTAAGGATGTCTTTTTCGTTTGTTTGTCAATGACGACAATATCGGGTCGATTGGCACCTACCATTCGGTCAGTCAGCACGGGATGATCCCAGTATATTTTAAACCTGTCATTTTGATGTCATTGTATGAAACCCTTGGGCCCGGCAGAAGTTGGCGATCTAAAGCAAGTTGCTGATGGATGATTTTAGCAACAGAATTGTGGCGATACAAGTATTCAGTGGCTGCAAGAGAAGAACATCCAGATGTTATGTGTCGCAGAGTTTCCCCTGCGACACCACAGGCTCTACATATGTCCACCGTATTGTCCTTCATGATGTACTTATGGTAGTTTCTCTCTGCAACCACCTGATCTTGCATCGCCAACAGGAATCCCTCGGTTTCTCCGTACAAATCACCATGTTGTAGCCAGTGTACGGAGGCCTTAAGGTCCGTGTTTTGATCTTTCAGAACATGATAAAATCGTCCATGCAGCTTTTTATTTCTCCATGTTTCAATTCGGTTTCCTATACTTATAATTAGAAGATTGATCTCAGAATATGACAGGTCCAAAGGAGTAAATCGTAAATCACATGCTACTATTTCGGGGTAGCCAGGTTTTGACTGACTCCTAAAAAACATTCTTAATTTATTTACTTCCATATTACACATATTATTTAAATTTAGAAGCCAGGTTTTGACTAACTCCTAAAAAACATTCTTAATTTATTTACTTCCACATTACACATATTATTTAAGCCAGCCCCCTACCCCCTAGTTTTCTAGGTAAATATAGTCTCATCATAGACGCCCTGGGGTGATGCATACGAAACTTCGTCATAGTGGTACGCAATTTACGATCGATTGTCTCTAATTCCGTCTGGCTCCACTTTAAAACTCCGAATGAATTAACCGATCAATGGAAAAGCCCATGAGTTAAGCGCTCTTATTTTATTGTTTCCACTTAAATAACTTTTCAGAACTATTTTCACTCTTTTGAGATAATTATTATTATTGAACTATTATTATTAGTGACCCTGACTGAAGCCAGAGGTCGTGATTTAGACCCCCACAATGTCAGTGATGAGCGCGATTATTTATTCTACGACTGGGTGTAATACTTTATTATATGTATAAAAAGCTGTGCCCCGCGGTGTTACCCGCGATAAATTTTATAAATTTTGTTTGCTATAAACCTCACGGAGCCCGAGACCTTTTCAACGAATGCAAAACCGTGGAAATCGGTTCGTGCGTTCTGGAGTTATAGCGTCAGGAAGGAAAACCCGACTTATTTTTATATAGTAGAATATGTATGTATATTATATAATAATAAAAATTATATAATAATATGTACAGTTTTGACTTTCCGTAGGAAAGTCAAAACTGTACACCCGACCTGTAGAACCCGACTTATTTTTATATAGTAGAATATGTATGTATATTATATAATAATAAAAATTATATAATCAAAACTGTACATAATGATACCCAACACCATACACCTACGGAAAGTCAAAACTGTACATTGAATATTTTTTTAAAAGGATACTTGGGGCGTGATCTACAATCGATATTGAAGCCAAAAATATAGTATTAGAATTTTTCTCTGTGTGTCTGTTTGTCTGTATGTATATCCGGGGTAAACTCAAAAAGTACTGCATGGATTTACTTAAAATTTTGCATGAATATTATACTAATAGGTTGGGTCAACATATAGGCTACATATTATCACGCTATCACCTACGGGGGAGGAGCTGTGATAATTTATAAAATTTAACGCGGGTAAAACCGCGGGGCACAGCTAGTAACTTTATAAATTATAGTCTTTGTGTCAATCCAGGGTGTCAGCTAACTCCATACCAAATTTCATTAAAATCTCTCCAGCCGTTTAGACGTGAAGAAGTAACAAACATACACACTCACACGCTCAAACTTTCGCCTTTATAATATTAGTGTGATCTCCCCAAATTATGGACATACTCCCATCGTGGAAATCTTTTGGGGAGGCCTTTGTCCAACAGGGGACATTATTAGGTAGACATAATGATGGGCCGCCGGACTGGACCTCCGTCTTTTAAATCGGGGTTTAGTCAGCACCTGTGTGCGGTGGCAGGGGGAGTCGATCGTCGACTTGACGTGGGCGACTCCCTCGGCCATGCACCTGGTCTCGGGGTGGAGAGTTGCGGAGGAAATTGCCACGCTGTCGGATCACCGTCACATCCTTTTCAGCGTGGCCTTCCGTCCGCCCCGAGGCGGCCCTGACCGCAGTAGTGTTGTCCCGCCGCGGCGCTGGTGCCTACGCCGCTTGGACCGTGACATGCTGACGGCTGCCGCCGTCGCCATCGCCTGGGGGGCGAGTGAGGGTGGAGAGAGGATCCCGTCCGATCCCAATTCGCAAGCGGGCTGGTTCCGGGGCATCATGTCTCGCATCTGCGACACGTCGATGCCCCGGATCCGTCCGGGTGACAGACGAGGCTCGCAGTATTGGTGGTCGGCCGAAATCGCGCGACTCCGTTCGGAGTATGTCGCAGCGCGTCGCCGACACCAGCGGGCCCGTCGGAGGAGGCGAGCCAATGCCGAAGAGGCTGCCGGAGCGCACAGGGCGTACCGAGTCGCCGTCAAGGCGCTATCCATCGCGATAGCGGAAGCCAAAGCTCGGTCCTGGAACGAGCTCATCGAGGGACTGGATAGGGACCCATGGGGGCGCCCGTACAAAATGGTACTGGGCAAGCTCAGACCGTGGGTCCCTCCGTTGACGAGTACCCTGGACCCGGATTTCCTGAGGAGGGTGGTGGACACCCTCTTCCCTAGGGTCCAGGACAGTCCCTCGGACCCTCCGTCACCATCGTACCTTGATTGGGACGACCAGTTGGAGGTGACGGAGGGGGAGTTGGACCGAGCAGTACGGCGACTTGCAGCCCGAAATACCGCCCCTGGCCCGGATGGGATACCGGGCAGGGCGTGGGTTTGCGCCCTGGCAGTCCTGGGGGACCGGATGAGGCAACTGTTCACCAGCTGCCTCCGTAGTGCCGTGTTCCCTACCTGCTGGAAAGAGGCAAGGCTGGTGCTATTGCACAAGCCGGGCAGGACCGCCGATTCTCCCTCGGCGTTCCGACCAATTTGCTTGCTGGACGAGGCGGGTAAGCTCTTCGAGCGTGTGATAGCCGCCCGTCTCAGCGAGCATCTGTCGCGTATTGGCCCCGACTTATCGGACAACCAGTTCGGTTTCCGGCAGGGACGTTCGACGGTGGACGCGATTAATCGCGTCCGCGCCCTGTCGGAGCCCGCCGTTCGGGCGGGGGGGGTGACGTTGGCGGTGAGTTTAGACATCGTCAACGCCTTCAACTCCGTCCCCTGGCGGGCGATACGGGAGGCACTGGTCCATCATAACGTGCCTCCCTATCTCCGTGGTATAGTCGGGGCATATTTGCGCGACAGGACGATCAAATTCGTCGGTCGGAACGGGATTGAGATCCAGAGGGAGCTCTCCTGCGGGGTTCCTCAGGGGTCCGTGTTGGGACCTCTGCTATGGAACCTCGCGTACGATGCGGTCCTGCGGATAAGCCTCCCTCCCGGAGTGAGCGTCGTCTGCTATGCAGACGACACGCTCGTCATAGCCCGGGAGGTAAGCTTCCAGCGGGCGGTACGGCTCGCCGAACTCGGAGTTGCGTGTGTCGTCGCGGCCATTTTGAGACTGGGCCTTCGGGTAGCGCCTCACAAGACCGAGGCGCTATGGTTCCACGACTTACGCCGTAGGGTGGAACCACCCAGTATGTCGATGCGTATAGGTGACGCAGAGGTCAGGGTGGGGCGGTACATGAAGTACCTGGGCCTCACCCTAGACAGCCGATGGGGCTTCGAGGAGCATTTCGAGCGTCTGGCCCCCCGAGTGCGCCGGGTAACCGGTGCGTTACACCGGCTTTTGCCGAACCTCGGGGGTCCCAGGGAAGAAGTTCGCCGCCTTTACGGAGGTGTCGTGCGATCCATGGTCCTTTATGGGGCGCCCGTCTGGTCTGAACGCCTGACGGGCGCCTCCCGCTGCAGGGCTATTTTGAATAGCCTGCAGCGTGTGGCGGCCATACGGATCGCACGAGGATACCGGACGGTATCCTTTGAGGCGGCGACACTCCTGGCACGCTTCCCTCCGTTTGATCTCCTGGCGGCAGTCGACGCGACGGTTTACACCGAGATCCGCGTCCGCCGGGAGAGCGGTGAGGCGCCAGAGCAGACGCTCATTGCCTATAGGCGGGATGCACACCGGCGCGTACTGACACAGTGGCGCGCACGGCTGCAGTTGCGCCTGAACGCGCGCCAACGCGCCGTCGGTGCTATCCTGCCTCACCTCGAGGCCTGGGTGGGAAGGAAGGGCGGCTACGTCACCTACAGACTGACACAGATACTCACCGGACACGGGTGTTTCGGTGAGTATCTGTGCCGGATCGGCCGAGAAGTGACGACACATTGTCACCATTGCGGGAGCGACCTGGACTCTGCCCAGCATACGCTGGAGGAGTGCCCGGCCTGGGAGGCCGAGAGACGAGTCCTGGTCGCTGAGATCGGACGGGATCTTTCGCCGCCAGCAGTCGTGTATGCGATGCTGGCTGGCGACTCCACCAAATGGGACGCCGTGGTCTCCTTCTGTGAGGCAGTTTTGCTGCAGAAGGAGGCCGCCGAACGGGATCGGGAACGAGCCGATCCCGCTCGTAGGCGGAGGAGGCGTCGGGGTGGTGGCGGCAGCCGTTAGCCCAACTCCCCTCGGGGCCGCGGTGGCAGTATGAGAAGTGTCCTCAACTGCCGCCACGTACAAGCGGCTCCGGGATGACAGCGATCTGTTCGTGGCGCAGTCGCTGTGCCGTACTGGCAGGAGTCGGCAATAGGGGAGGGCAATCCAATGGAGCCCTCCCAGGGTACGTGTCCCGACCATCTGGGACATGGCGCAAAAGGGGGGTACCGGAGCAGCATACCCGCGTTCCCGGGACTCCCCCATCAGGCGCCAAGAGAAGTCCACGGCAGGTAGGTTTAGTCGGTGCAAGTCCGACATACCCACCCGCAGACACTTTTTGCGGGTGGCATGCGAAGGCATTCCCCCTGCCTTACCAAAAAAAAAAAAAAAAAAAAGGTAGACATAATGATGATAATATAGGTATTTGCCAAATTACAGACACAGCCTAGTTTGGCAGTGTGTCATTTAATACCAAGATATTTATACTTTAAAAATGTATGTATGTATTTACTTTACTCGTAAACATGACTAATTAATATTTTCAATACAATACGACATCTCTGATATATTAATCATTATCTGCTAGTCATTATTGATACGATGACACGTAAACATACCACTTAATAACTACTAATTAATATTCTACTACATTCACTCTTCTACTATTTACTTATGGTATGGGCAGTGGTTACCCTAGTGTCAGAGTTGTTCAAGCCGCGCCCGTTGGGCTCTAACATGGCTTAATGCCTGTTGCCTAACAGCTACAACTGGGATCGACAGCTTAAGCATGAGAACGCTCAGAAATTAAGCCAATTTTGTGGTCACTCATCTATGGACTGACCGCGAGCATAGCTGCTTAACCTTGCCAATCACTTACGGACCAGTGAGAGAATCTCTCTTCTACAAAATTGTCACAATATCACATAAAGTTACCTACATTACTTCCCAGACACGTTACAGGAACTCCCCACTATAACCTTTCCACTTATCACTTCACAAACACAACTTTATCAATCACAGGTCACCACCAAGTCACCAGAAAATTAACATAACACATCCAGGTCACCTATAGCGTAAAATATTGGCAAATTAGTGAGGTTAGATTACAAAAATAATACTTAAAACATTTAAAGGTACACAGGTAATCGTGACGAGGGAACGGTTATCGCGACAGAACTGATAAAGTGTCAGGTCAAACGAGCAAATGGGGCGTCACCAAGGTACGGCTGATAAGCTGTGATAACGGGCTCTTAACCTTCCAACTAGAACGGTGCCATCATGTGGAATAAACACTTGTCTAAAGTGTTTTTGAAGGAGTTAGCGGAGTTGAAGGCAAATATACGCGCCATGTTTATGCGGCTTCGGGCATGGCTTCATTCGAATGACGAGGCAGATTAATCGGAATTTTGGAAGAAGTATAAAAATACTTCGTAACGAATAACATTTTTATGGTTGACTGAAATATGTAAAATGCGTTTATTCGGCAATAGATCGCTATTGCCATAAACATTGTATGTTACATTATACTTCGTGTCCCGGTTTCGATTCCGGCTCATATATATATATATATATATATATATATATATATATATAATTCTGAAGCTGGATGTACTTAGTGTATGTTTATAAAGTACCCCGCGACATAGGTATTAACCAATACGGGCGATCACAAAAAAAAAAAAAATAGTACATATACATCACACATATTATGTCTACCGCAATATTTTTGTTTTATTCTTGTAAATTTTTTAATGTCGGTAACCACAACACTATGTACCACGTTATAATATTGTGGAGAGAAATAAATAATATTGATTGATTGATTTCAAAACGCTCACAAAGTATAATTTAAAAGATTGCTTAAATTTGGAATTGTTGTGAAAGTTTTTGGCTTCAATGGATACAAAAGTCATGGATATTTTTTATAATTGGCAAAATTGTATAAAACCAAAGGCCATTTAATATATATTTCTAAATGTATATAAATAAATTACGTATATTTGGTTCTGATAACTATCGTTAAGATAATAAAAAGGAAAAGGTATGCCCTGCCGAAAGGGTAACCTCAGTATATGCTGCGCTGATCTTCCGTTGGTACCCGTGACGATGTTTCTTAACTTTAACTAATATTTAATGAGTTGAAGCTAGGTTGCGTAGAATAACCTAACTGAAGTCATCAAACAGTGAAGTTAAGTTAGTTAGTTTCTAATATTATGGGAAAATTCTCTATGGCTGCCATCATACTGTCATCGTCAACCCGTCAGTCAAGGGTGGTCATAATTCGACGCGACAGGCCGGTCTCGCCGCAGGTCGTGAGTTCGACTCCCACCCAGCACAGTTAATTGTGTGCATTAACATGTCTGTTTATACTAAGTCTGGGTATAATTATACCTAGATATAATCGGTCACAATGGAATCGTCTTCATCATTATTTATAATTTAATTATGATTTTCTTTCGTAAATAGATACTTATATAATTATTATTAAAAGAAAATTTGTATATGTAGTGTACCAGTTATCTGGTTTTCATAGTAAAAGCTCTGCTTGGGATCAGATGGCCGTGTGTGAATAATATCCCAGGATATTATTATTAATAATGATGGAGACGATTCCATTGTGACCGATTATAGTAAACGGTTACAACGGCTGCATAAAAGAATAGGACACTATTACGTTCTTGATAAACCGTTGACATAGCTTATTCTTATGTTGAGCTTACCTTTGACAGATTGGGGTAGCTGGTGTGCTGGCTACAGACGCCAGCACACCAGCTACCCCAATCTGTCAAATTTCCCCAATTGAAAGTGAACCTTATACTTTTGTAACAAGTTTGTTTTAAAATTGTTGAAAATCTATAAAAGAAATTTGACAGATTGGGGTAGCTGGATGTGCTGGCATCTGTACATCATGGAACGCCTATATAAAACATGTAGGTACAGTGCATCAGTAATAAAATATGTAAACAAGTCAGATAATATGAAAAATCTATATCATCTAATAATAATATAGAATTTCTCCATGACTTTTTTAACATGCAGGCACTTCCATTTGAATAAAATTAGATATGCTTAATTTAATTTTTGTTAGGGTTCCGTAGCCAAATGACATCGATCGCTTTCGGATCGGTGAGAATATCTAGCTATGAGCATCTCACGCTAGCTAACTTCATTGCAAGCATCTACTATGGCAATATTTTTGCAATTTCCATTCCTACAAATTGCTACAAATCTATATATATAAAAGAAAGTCGTGTTAGTTACACCACTTATAACTCAAGAATGGGTGGAGCAATTTCAATTATGTTTGTGTTTTTGGATGTATCTTCGTGAGGAATAGGATAATAAGTAATAAATATAGTAAATTATTAAAATAAAAACTCAAATTCATAGAAAGTAATTGCATCGAAATGAAATAAAAACTGTCAAGGTTGACAATACAGAACGTACTAGAGTTTTTAGAATAATCCATTATCGCTTTCTGTCAGTTTTAGGCTTCGAGCATTTGTCTATGCTCTAAGGTTTTAGGCTATGCCTAAATTGTCTTTGGTTTGTTTTTTTTTTTTAATAGGTTACTGGTTAATTTATTTGTTTAGTGCGAGTGTTGTTAAAAATATTATTATGGGAGTATTATTGTTAAAAAAGCAGCGAATCTATCTATCTATCTACATAATAATTGTAAGTACATAAAATTTGGCGAATTGGGAAATTAAGAAAATCACAAAATAATGAAATCAGTATACAACACCATTTCTGATACAGACGGTGTAGAGAACCGGACTGATTTTGGTTATTTTTATAGCGTTTTAGTGCGAGCGGAACTCTGAATAATTTTATAGTAGATTTACAATAAACCTGCTAAGTGGCACTGCGATCAGATTCCCAGTTATATTTCTATTTGTGTGAAATTTCTATTTGTGTATAACTAATTCTATTTGTCTATACTAATGTTATAAAGCGGTAACTTTTTGACGTTGCAAAGGGTAATTAATCTCTGGATCTAATGAACCGATTTTCAAAATTATTTCACGAATAGTAAGCTACGTTATTGTTAAGTGTCATAGGCTATAAAAAAATATCCCGAACGTTTAACTCGAAGTATTACGCGGGACAAACGGGCAGAGACACAAATATTTATAACGCGGAACGAAGTCCGCGGGCACTGCTAGTTTTAAATAAAGTAAAAACTTTTGGTGCTTTTAACATTTACTCGTACCTCCTCTTTTAAGTTATGTTAAATAGAGATAACACCGACTAAATCATACCGCTAGACGAACAAAGCACTCTCTTGATCTATTTACTGTGCCTACTACGAACCTACCAAGCGATGGCATGTGTGATTTTATATTATTTGCACTATAAATATGTAAACGCACAATTGAATAGAATAAAATCAACATTTAATCCATATCGAACCAGAAATGTAAATACTAAACCCAATTTATTTTAATAACGTTGATGTTCAAAATATGGCAGCAAAGCGAGCAAAGTGGAACATGTAAATACACGGAAACTTATACCCTTCTCGATATGTACCAGCGATTGTTATCGATGTATGCATTTTTTATGGAGACTCCTCATTTATCGGGAGGTCTTTACAAGCACGCAACCATTTATCATCAGCATCGTATCAGCCGAAAGACACTCCCTGCTCGACAAAGGCGCCCCCGAAAGATCTCCACAAATTGCTGGTCTTGCGCGACCAGCAGGTTCCAGCGACCGTTGCTTGACCCTAGATCATCGATCCATCTTGAAGGGGGGCCTGCCTTTGCGTCTTCCGGTTCGTGGTCGGTTCTACGAGCTATGTGCCCTGCCACTTCAACCAAATTCAACTTGGCAATTCTTCGGGCTATGTTGGTTACTTTGGTTCGCCTGCGGATCTCAACATTACTGATTTGATCTCGCAGGGAAACAAAGCATAGCCCTCTCCATTGCTCTTTGGGTGACCCTGGCCATCTGATAAGACCCAGAGTATGCGAGCATTTAGACGCCTCATCATTCTGGCGTCGAAACTCGGTAGGAAACTTGGTAGGAAGGAGTTGATTACCTAAACCTCTGCGCCACACGCAGTAAAAGAACTTACCCAAAATGATTAAAGTAATGTGTTTGGTTATGTTATTGTTATTTTGGGTTTGGTAATTCTGAATCTGTCTTAGTATTGGTTAATTATGTTTGTAAAAATTCCCGCGACACAGGAAGTTATTTTCCCTACTGCGGACGTTGTCTTTTAAAACTTGGATTTTTTTTTTTGGTTTTGTTCCGCCGCATGATCGTCGATCTACCTTGTAGGGGGCTACCCATGTTGCGCCTTATGGTGCGTGGTCGCCACTCGAGAACCTTTCTGCCCTAGCGGCCGTTGCTTCTATGAGCTATGTGCCCCGCCTACTGCCTTTCTTTGGGCAATGTCGGTTACTTTGGTTCACCTGCTTACTCTCCTCTGCCATAAGAAATAATAAGAAATACAGTGGAGGTATATTCCAAGTCTCATCAGTAAAACGTCGGACAAATGTTACCGAGTTTTTGCTTCCTCTTTGATTTTAATGGCCAGTAGGTCAAGTGGTAAGGATAAATCATTGTGTGATGAGCACGCATTGATCTTTCTCGAAATTCCGATACGCGAGGATACTTCCCGAGATCACAAAAACCACCTAAATCAGTAAATACGTTCTCAAGATACGGTTCTTTTCTTTTAAAAAAGGTGTTCCTTCATAATCAGTTGTCCGTTAATTTCACCGATGTTTTATTAATAAGTCTGCTCTGCTAATTAGGGATCTAACGAACAAACGAAAATAAAAATTGCGTTTAAGTTTTGAGTGACAAATGGTGATTACACGATCATCTGATTCCTAACTAAGCAGAGCTTGTGCTATGGAAACCAGATAACTCATATATTACATATACCTACTTACTACTTTTCTTTTGCTTTTACTCAAGGAATCAAGCTAAAGTGGAAATGGGCGAGTCACATGTCACGCAGTAACGACAGTAGATGGACCCTCCACACCACTCGATGGAAAGGACCACTTGGCAAAAGGAATGTTGGTAGACCGTACAGCCGGTGGGCTGATGACATTATCCAAATCGCTGGGAAAGACTAGATGACCTCAGGATCAGACAGAGATTTGTGGAAAAGGATGGAGGAGGCCTTTACCCAAAAAGGGATCCATTTCTCATAATTAAGAAAATACACTAAATACTAACAATATTACCTACATGTAACTTACACCTAAGAGAGATTTGGAAATAAAATGGCTTAATTATTATTATTCTAACTTATTTATTTATTTTCATATTTAATATATATATATATTTTCTTATAAAATCGATATATAAAACAATAATACTCAAATAAATACGTAAAAATCAGAGTTCCCCGGCGGCGGGGTTATACGCCCTAGGCCGCCGGTGGTCAGGGCGACAGAGTGAGGAACCTCCTCACGATGCGTGCCGTTCCCATAATTGCCGCCTTCTGTATCCGGCTCTTGACCCAGTGATCTAGTGAGAGCCTCTTAAAATGTTGTGCGAGGCTCTTTGTTATGAGACCGTTTACGGAGACGACTATTGGGACAATTATTGTTGAGTTCACATCCCACATGGCGGTAACCTCGTAAGTCAAATCTAAATACTTTGACAACTTGTCATTCTCGACTTTTACGAGGTTATCGTCAAATGGGACAGTGATATTTTTTTATTTTATTTTATTTTAGTTTATTAGGTTCACCAACAACAAGTTTATACAAGCTCATTTTAAACATAATTATATAAGTAACAATTACAGTATAACTTATTACTTATAGGTAAACTCCACATGTACAAAACAATAGCACAGTTAAACATAACTAATATCTTAGAACTACATAACTATTATTAACTTAGTCTACATAATTAAAAATTTGTAATAAAACAAATCCTATTTACAAATTTCAAATAAAAATATGGTAAAAGACAAAAAAGAGAAAAAAAAATCTAATAAATAACAGTAATTTTAAACAGAATTTATGAGACGATTTATAACGGCTTTGTGTTTAGTGAAGGGATCAGCGTGTAAATCAATAACGTCACTATAACTGTTCACAATTTTAGTCATCCTTGCATAGGGCGAACCAGTTCCCAATACTGTTCTCCTAAACGGCGGACATAGTGGTGTGATAGGGGTACGTGGAAGCCTCGACGGAACGCGAAGCTTAAATAGTGATAGCAATTTGGGGCAGTCTATTTGGTTGGTAAATATTTTGTAGGCAAACATTGCGTCACTGAGACATCTGCGTTTCTCAAGAGACATCATATTGAACTGCTTTAGTCTAAGTGCATAAGAACGTATTTTTTTAGTTACACCCGTCGAAAATGCAAGATGCCATACAAAACGTTTTTGGACACGTTCGAGTCGCAATGTATGCGTTGCGTATTGTGGTCTCCAGACCACACTATCGTACTCCAAAATACTACGAATAAGACTGTTGTATAACACGATTTTTGTCTTAACATTACGAAAAGATTTGCAGTGCCTAAGGACGAAACCCAACAGCTTCGAAGCTCTCTTTATAATGCTGTCCATATGTGAAGAAAATGTAAATTTCTTATCATATAGTACGCCAAGGTCCCTTATAGTGTCAGTTTCTTTAATTGAGCTGTTCTTAATTAAATAATCCCAGCTTATTTGCTTATTCTTTCTCGAAAATTTCACATGGTAACACTTAGTGAAATTTAATTCCATCATGTTATCCTCACACCATTGGATAAGTCGATCCAGATCGCTTTGTAAATATCTAGGGTCTACGTCTGACTTAATAGTTCTACCAAATTTTAGATCATCAGCGTACATAAATAATTCAGAAAATTTGAAGCAGTCTGTAATGTCATTAATGAAGTAGTTAAACAAAATTGGTCCTAAGTGCGATCCCTGGGGAACACCAGATGTAACAGATTGCAAACATGATTGATACCCATTAACCACGACAAAAAACGATATTCCTTTTAAATATGAACTCAGCCAGTCCAAGAGACTTCTAGAGAAGCCGTAGGTACTCAATTTAGATAATAAGATTTTGTGAGAAACCCTGTCAAAGGCCTTGATGAGGTCAGTGTATATCACATCTACTTGGTGACCTGAATCGACAGCATCAATCAGAAACTCTGTAAAAGGAACCAAGTTTGTACTCGTGGATCGATTCAAGACAAATCCGTGTTGATATTCGCTTAGGTATAATCTTAGGTGTTTTTGAAAATGCGGACAAATTAGTGATTCAAAGACTTTGGCGAGGGACGACAAAACTGAAATGGGCCTGTAATTTTTTACGAATTCCTTATCATCAGATTTAAAAACAGGAACAACCTTGGCCACCTTCCATTTAGATGGAAATATTCCCGAGATCAAAGATTTGTTGAAAATGAGCATAAGTGGGTAGGTCAGCTCGGTTGAGCAAGCTACGATGAAAACTGGAGGAATACTATCCGGTCCTGCGCCCTTTTTGCAATCTAAGCTTTTCAATTTTTTTAAAAGACACTCTTGACTTATATATGGGCTTCCCAAATATTGGCTATTAGTATCCAAGTGTTGTAGAGCTTCAGATTTAGCACCATAGTTTGAAGCACTATCAGAACAATATACGGAAGAAAAATAGTTTGCGAACAGTTCACAGATAGTCGACCCTTCAGTAGCGATGGTCAACCCGTCAGATATAGATAGCGGGTAAGAACTTGATCCTCCTCACTTAGTTTTAATATAATTCCAAAAAAGCTTCGGATTATTAGTTAATTTATCTTCTAAATTTTTTATATAATTATTATAGCATACCATAGCCAAATTCTCACATCGTCTTCCTATTATCTTAAGTTCTATCGCATCTAATGGATTTCTATATATTTTTAAACGTTTTCTGATTTTATTTTTTACATTTAACATTTTGATTAATTTACGGTTGAACCATGGAGGATACCTTTGCCTGCTTGAGTTACGCACAGGAATAAACTTACGTATTGCATCGTTAAGAGTATTGTAAAACACTTCAAGCATCTCATTCACATTACTATGTTTCTGAAATATTTCATTCCAGTTTACTTGTTTTAAAAAACTGCGAATCGGGTCATAGTTCGCCCTATGGAAGTTGTAACTATTTTGTGCTTTGTTATAGGGCAGTGTAGATTCCCTTTCTATAGAAATATCTATATGTAAAGGCGGATGATGTTGATCGACATTGCTTATAGGGTTTACACTGTCATTTACAGTACATGTCGATATAGTGGACAGTACCAGATCCAATATGCGCCCAGCATTATTCTCTATAGAATTAAACTGTTTTAGCAAATTTACACTTAGAAAGTCCATAAATAGTTCCGCTGTATTACATGGTCGGCCAGCGACATTTTTCGTGCCGTCATAATGTTTCCAGTTGATACTACTTAAATTAAAATCACCTATCACACATACGTCGCAAATTGTATTTCTTTCAAAAATGTTATTGTAGTTGTATATATAATTATTCAATATACCTAAACATACAGGTGGGGGAAGGTAAACAGCACAAAGAGCTATTTGGCGTACTGTCATCATCAATCATCATCATGTGTATCAACAATAAATTCCCAGTGCTCCAACCGGTCTACCAAAACGATATCAGGCTTATTGGCAACAATAGTCCTGTCCGTAATGATAGAGCGGTCCCAGTAGAGTTTGGCACAACCGTTTTCTAGAACTGGTTCCGGTACGTACTTGTAATACGGCACTTCGGAGTCTACAAGACCATACTGAAGAGCAAGCTGCTGGTGGATAATCCTGGCAACTTGATTATGCCTGTGCAAGTAGTCGCCGTTGGCAAGATAGGAACAACCGGAAACAATGTGTCTGATGGACTCTCCGGGACGGTGACACGCCCGACAAATGTCGATGGTACCGTCCTTGAAGATGTTCTTCCGATAGTTATTATTATTATTACTATACTACTTTTCTTTTGTATATACATACTTATATAGATAATTACACCCAGAGTCGGGACAAACAGACGACTTCATGCACACAAATATCTATCCTGGGTGAGAATCCACGAGCTCCGGCGTGAAATGCAAGCATTTACCATCCAGGCCAACCGGACCTGAATTTCTTCCAGAATAGGTTTAATTAATGTTGCCGTTTTTGGTACAAAAACTATAATGAGTTTTGCACACAATCAGCCTATCCAATGCCTTTAAAGTATATTCTCTATTTATGTTACCCATTTTCTATTATTAGACTATTAAGCATAATTAACAGTGACACACCGATGTATTTAGTGACATAACACCCGTCCACTCCAACCAATCGCACCACACATGATAATATTATAGAATTTGTATATTATTGGAGTTGTCATCGTGGCGAGCAGTTGGCAGGCACCTGAGGTGTGACGTCACAGGCTAAATCCGTCGCGACGAGGTCATGACCCGACGCCCCGGCGTCGCCCGAAAAATAATCCTCTGTACACACCGTAAGAGGGATTGGAAGTGTGTCGAATATACTGGGTTAATGCATATTACTGAGTGATACTTCGCAGGAATTTGGTTTACCGAAAAGTTTCGTCTACAATAGGTTTATTATCCACTCCCATGGCTCGTTCAATTTGCTTACAAGTTGGATACACCATGTAGCAACAAACGTTTGGCAAAGTTATCCTTATAAGTAACAAACAGTGTTTTCTTTTTATTAAGACAGCGCCCGCACTTGGGAATCTAGTCCCTGTGTCGCAGGGTACTTTACAAACATATAATAGACGAACACAAATTCTACAATACTCAGAACAACTATTTATCGGTTACACAAATATTTGTCCAGCGCGGGAATCGTAACCAAGATACGAAGCGGCGAGGCGAATGTCTTAGTCGACAGTCTCATAGATGGCACTAGATAGATAGATAGATAAACTCTTTATTATACACCAAAGGAATAACAAATAAAAACACTGAAAACCTTTAAAAATCTGATATGTATGATTAAAGTATATCCCCCAAGATTTGGGAGAGATCCATACCTGACCTTTAGGACCTGTCCCAGGTATTTTGACTGACATGATGATACTTGACGTACCGTTCAGAATGTGCGTAAACATTACGTTAGCAAAAAGATAAATAATCCCTTCATATCAAACAATTCAGCATCATCATCAGGCTAGCCAAATTACGTCCACTTCTGACAAAAGCCTCCCCAAAGAAAGGAGTATATGCCACAATCGCCACGCTTGGCAGACAGGTTGGCGATCACAGTTCACAGAAAAACGCTGCTGCCCGTTCTCTGGTAGGTATTCCATCGGGACGATGTACACCCCCACGGGACGAGATGGGGTGATGATATTCTTCGCCTTCACCACTCAATGAAATCCATCACATAATTTTTCTAGCAATTTGATTATTGTTCTATAAATTTTGCTAGAATAACTATGTAACAATTATAGCTGATTTTGTACAGACGCCAGCACATCATATTTTATAGATTTTCAACTTTATCACATAAGCATAAGGATCACTTTCAATAATGGGAAATTGGACAGATTGAGGTAGCTCGATGTGCTGGCGTCTGTACTAGACAAATTTTAAATCGCTCTCCTTTAAAGTAAAGAGTATGCAGAAGTAACTTTATTCTACGGATAGGTCGAATAAATCAGCACAAAATTATTAATTCAGGAGAATAAAAAACTAACTGGCCTATTGGTCTAGCGGTTGGTGACTCTGACTTGACAAATCTCTGTGTGGAGAACCCGAGTATTTGTTCTGTGTCTGTATGTAATGTATCTATAAAATATATGTATTTAAATATATATATATATATATATATATATATATATATATATAAGTATGTTTATCAATTCTCTGGCTGTCACAGTATAGGTTCTCCATATTTTCGGATTAAAAAAAAAAAAGACGTGTGGCACTCGGAGACTGCCGCGGTAAAGCTATTGCATAGCATTTTTTATCAACTTATTTATTTTATAATACTGCATTTGTGATAATTATAATAAAATGAATGTATATAGAGTACTAACTCATTTTCTTTCACTATTTTTTCGTGACTTTCTTCATTAATAAATGCACTTTGTTTATTCATATTTAAAACACTTTGTACACAAATTATACGAGTACAGATATTCACTGTTGTACGTAGATGATAAATACCTATACACCTATATACTTTCTCACAAACAGCTGATTACGGTAGTTTTCCAATACAACCAATGCCACCAAAAGGCGGGTTGCTGAACTAAAGAGACAAGCGTGATATTTCAAAAAGTCATAAAGTATTTATCGATAGATGGCGGTCGGAGTATTAGGTTAGGGGGGTGTTAGGTTTTTTTCGTTACGGAATTTCTGGATTCGGTCCCCACGCTCAAGGCCCGCGATAGAAGCTATGCAATAGCTTAAAAGGTTTTTATTCACGTGGACATTAAAAAAGCGCTTGTAAAGTCAGAACATGTTTGTAGTAATATACTAAATATACATAATTATTTCTGGTTACATATAGATATTTAGGTACACGGATTGTTAGATAGATAGATAGATAACTCTTTATTGTACACCAAGGAAAATACAATATAAAGAACAAGGATGCATTACAGAAATGTACAATTGGCGGCCTTATCACTAAATGTGATCTCTTCCAGACAACCTAGGCAGGGATTGGAGTATGGAATAAAAAGAGTTGCGGTAGTTGTCAGTGTACACAAATGATGACATGGTACGCACTGGTACCATGACTAAAACAGTGAACTTAATACGCTACAAACTTATACTTAACTTACATATTATATATCATCTATACTATATATAACTATATACATATATAAATATAAAAATATATATATATATATATATATATATATATATTCTTGAAACTATAACCATAATGTACACAAGAGCTATTTTTTTTTTTTTTTTTTTTTTTTTTTTTTATGCTGAAGTTCTAGACCAATTAAAAGTAATCAATTTGTACTTTGTTGAAGAGACAAGTAGTGTTCTTTCACAAGATTCTGAAACTGTCGTAGTGATTTTGCTTGACGAATTACTAATGGCAGTGCATTCCACAGACGGGCACCTTGCACAGCAAACGATTTGTCAAAAAATATTGAGGAATGCTCTGGCATTTTTAATCGAAGATTTTGCGATGATCTTAGCAATCTTGAATGTGACTCGTAAAGGAAAGAAAAGCGATCTTTAAGATAAGAGGGAGTAGAAGGAATAAACAATACATTGTATAGAAGTGACAGAATATGAGCATTCCGGCGAAAGCGAATGGGCAGCCACTTGAGCTTATTGCGAAATTCCGTGACATGATCATATTTACGTAGACCAAATATGAATCTTATACAGACGTTCTGGAGACGCTCAAGTTTATCAAGCTGGGCCTCGGTAAGATCAAGATAGCTGACATCTGCGTAATCTAGTATTGGAAGAAGAAGGGATTGAGCAAGCGCAATTTTGGTGCTAGTTGGGAGAAAGTTTTTAAATCTTCGCAAGGATCCAATCGACGCAAATATTTTGCGACTGACGTATTGAAGCTGAGGGCCCCAGGAGAGGCAGTTGTCCAAGTATATGCCCAAATTTTTTACTTCGCGACATAGCGGCAAAATATTGCTACCAAAACGAAGTTGTGGAAGTTGAGACCAAGACACTTTAGCTATCATCCTCGAACTGCCAACAACAATGACCTGGGTCTTCTGAGGGTTAATAAGTAATCCGTGCGCATGACTCCATTCACTGATAGTAACCAGATCAGTATTGATATTGCTAACAGCTTCTGCCAGCCTATTTAAAGGAGCCTGGTTGTAAATCTGAAGATCGTCTGCGTAAAGGTGGTAGGAGGAAAGAAGGCTTTTTGAAATGGAATTTATAAAAATTGCGAATAGTAATGGAGATAAAACGCCACCCTGAGGCACGCCTGCAATAGTATTGCACCAAGAAGAACATAAATTCTCGATACGAACACACTGCCGGCGGCCAGACAGGTAACTACGAAACCAGTCAATAACTGTTGGAGATACGTTAAGAGAGCGTAATATCCCCAGTAACACATCAAAATCCACAGTATTAAACGCATTACTAAAATCGAGCAGTGCAAGCGCTGTTAAATGACCACGTTCTAACCCGGCTCTAATGTCATCCGTAATATGAACCAAGGCAGAGGTTGTACTATGGCCAGGACGAAAACCAGACTGGAAGGGATTAAGGAGATTATTTTTCGTGAGAAAGCTACTTAGTTGGTTGTGGACAAGGCGTTCAAGGACTTTGGAAAGGAAAGGCAGGATAGAAATTGGGCGATAGTCAGAAAAGGATGCTGGGTTGGCCTTCTTTGGAAGGGGAGTAATTTGTGCATCTTTCCATTTTACTGGAAAGACGCCGCAGCTTAAAGATGAATTTAGGATGTGGGTAATGGCAGGAAGAATTTCGTCAAGGATAGGAAGAACCATATTACGGGTGATATTGTCATTGCCTACTGCGTTAGATGTAATGGATAGAATGCTCTTCCTAACGTCACAATCAGACAACTGACTAAGAGAAAAGGTAGAGTAGCTGGGACAGGGAACTGATGAAAGGTCACGTAAAGTGTTTAATTTTGTTGCCCTGTCGAAATTGGGCGAAGTAGTGAAATGCTTATTAAGTAAATTAATATCTAAATTGTTAGGAGTAGCATCATTTCGAGCTTTCCCAATTCCCAATGACCGCAGAAATTTCCATATTTTTGCTGGATCTCCATTCTCAACCGAGTTATGGATGTGTTGGCGTTGTGAATACCTACACAAACATTTATAATCATTCATCGGATCAGAGATCAGATTATAAAAGCATTCCGTATGAAACGCATACCTACACGAGCATACACTCTGATCGACAGCCTTCTTTTCTTGGAGTTGGTTCAAAATAGCCAAATATGACTACAAAGATTCTAAATGAAACATAGCTCAAGTATAGTTATATGTATTTTATTCGTTATTGTTCGTAATCGGCAGTCATAACCCAAGTTGTTGGCAGAGTTCCACATGCCGGCGATATGCGCCCATTCCAGGAATAGCCGGCTAAGGTTATGACCTGTCCACCTTCAAACGATCTGCCCTATCCCATGACGCAAATCGACGAAGATTGTATTATGATAATCATAATGCTGGCCTAATAAGAAGGATGGCTGGAAAGTGAACTTTCAGAGATTTGTAGTTGATTCAATTTAACGAAGATTGTATGTACTACGATAATCATAATACTGGCCTAATAAGAAGAATGGCAGGAAAGTGACTTTTCAGAGAGTTGTAGTTGATTCAATTTAACGAAGATTCTAATATTATAATCATAATGCTGGCCTAATAAGAAGGATGGCTGGAAAGTGCCTTTCAAGAAATTTCTAGACGATTCAATTTAACGAAGATTACATGATGATAACCTTAATACTGACCTAATAAGAAGGATGGCTGGAAAGCGACTTTCGAGAGATTTGTAGTTGACTGAATCAACTACAAATCTCTCGAAAGTCGCTTTCCAGCCATCCTTCTTATTAGGTCAATCAACGAAGATTGTATTATTATAATTAAAATACTGATAATAATAAAGCTAATAAGAAAGCTGACTGGAAAGTCAATTTAGAAAGATTTGCAGTAGATTGCTTTATGATAATTATAATACTGACCTAATAAGAAGAATGGCTGGAAGGTGACCTTCGAGAGATTTTTTGTTGGTTCAATTTAAGGAAGATTGCATTATGATAATTATAATACTGGCCTAATTAGAAGGATGGCTGGAAAAGTAAATTTAAAAAGATTTGTTGATAATTTAATTTAAGGAATATTGCATTATGATAATTATAATACTGGCCTAATTAGAAGGATGGCTGGAAAAGTAAATTTGAAAAGATTTGTTGATAATTTAATTTAAGGAAGATTGAATTATGATAATTATAATACTGGCCTACTAAGAACAATGGCTGGAAAGTGACTTTTCAGAGATATGTAGTTGATCCAATTTAACGAAGATTGTATTATGATAATCATAAAACTGGCCTGATAAGAAGGTTGGTTGGAAAGTGAAATGAAACATCTCGGTATCACCCCCGTGCCTCGGACAGCACGTAAAGCCGTCGGTTATGTACATGATCTCTTTCCGGTCGTGTCGCTAGTCGTCCCATCGGATCATGAGAGTGGTGGGATATAAACTGCCCCCGTGTTTGCGCACACACATTTTTCCTGCGCAGTTGGCTAGTCTCTATTGAGATTGGCTGCCGTTGTCGTCATTATTGTGAACTGAAAAATGGTCTGAAATAAATGATTCATCATGACAACCAAATTACGTCCACTACTGGACAAAAGCATCCCTAAAGAAGGGGGATATGCCATAATCGCCACGCTTGGCGGACGGGTTGACGATCGCAGTTTGATGGTCATAGTTCACTGAAAAACGCTACTGCCCCTTCTCTAGTAAATATTCCCTCGGGACGATTTCTACGCTCCCCACGGGATGAGATTATATGCGGTCACCACACAGCAGTAAATGATTAATAAATAATATAATATCTGGGGACAATGTCACACAGATCATCCTAGCCACAAACTACGCAAAGCTTGTACCATGGGTACCAGGCAACGATATACATACTTATATAGATAGATACATACTTATATACATAGAAAACATTCATGACTCAGAAACAAATATTCGTGCTCATCACACAAATATTTGCACTTACCGGGATTCGAACCCAGGACCACCAGCTTCGTAGGCAGGAGCACTACCAACTAGGCTATGGTGACCGACAAATATAAATGAGTTCAGTAATGTAAAAGACGGAATCGCGAGCAATTTCTCTGTTCCATACTGTACGGTATTATGTAATTTTCTATGTAAGCTTACATCCACACGATATTCCGTAACAATAATACACAATACCAATGTCATAATCATCAGCTATTGGCAACAAAAGCAAAACTATACAAAAAGAACTACTATGCAACAATAGCACACCTGCCATTTCAGTTTTCAGCCAAACGCTAGTGGAACTGTACCTTGTTAAGGATACTGTACTGTGTGCAAGAACCTTAAGGTGTAGACTGAAAATGAAGACCGAAGAGACTGCTAAATTGGTTAGTTGATATTTCGTTGTTCCGACTTTAAGACCTCCTATACTTACTTACTTATCGTATGGGCAGCGGTTAGCCTAATGTCAGAGTTGTTCAAGCCGTCTAGTAGGCCTCTGACATGGCTTAACGACTGTTTCCTTATGACTACAACCTTACTTATTTACTTATCGTATGGGCAGCGGTTAGCCTAATGTCAGAGTTGTTCAAGCCGACGAGTTGGCCTTTGACATGGCTTATCGACTGTTGCCTAATTACTACAACCTTACTTATTTACTTATCGTATGGGCAGCGGTTAGCCTAATGTCAGAGTTGTTCAAGCCGACGAGTTGGCCTTTGACATGGCTTATCGACTGTTGCCTAATTACTACAACCTTACTTATTTACTTATCGTATGGGCAGCGGTTAGCCTAATGTCAGAGTTGTTCAAGCCGACGAGTTGGCCTTTGACATGGCTTATCGACTGTTGCCTAATGACTACAACCTTACTTATTTACTTATCGTATGGGCAGCGGTTAGCCTAATGTCAGAGTTGTTCAAGCCGAGTTGGCCTTTGACATGGCTTATCGACTGTTGCCTAATGACTACAACCTTACTTATTTACTTATCGTATGGGCAGCGGTTAGCCTAATGTCAGAGTTGTTCAAGCCGAGTTGGCCTTTGACATGGCTTATCGACTGTTGCCTAATGACTACAACCTTACTTATTTACTTATCGTATGGGCAGCGGTTAGCCTAATGTCAGAGTTGTTCAAGCCGCCTAGTAGGCCTCTGGCATGGCTTAACGGCTGTTTCCTAATGACTACAACCTTACTTATTTACTTATCGTATGGGCAGCGCTTAGCTTAATGTCAGAGTTGTTCAAGCCGCCTAGTAGGCCTCTGACATGGCTTAACGGCTGTTTCCTAATGACTACAACCTTACTTATTTAGTTATCGTATGGGCAGCGGTTAGCCTAATGTCAGAGTTGTTCAAGCCGCCTAGTAGGCCTCTGACATGGCTTAACGACTGTTTCCTAATGACTACAACCTTACTTATTTAGTTATCGTATGGGCAGCGGTTAGCCTAATGTCAGAGTTGTTCAAGCCGACGAGTTGGCCTCTGACATGGCTTAACGACTGTTTCCTAATGACTACAACCTTCCTTACTTACTTATCGTATGGGCAGCGGTTAGCCTAATGTCAGAGTTGTTCAAGCCGCCTAGTAGGCCTCTGACATGGCTTAACGACTGTTTCCTAATGACTACAACCTTACTTATTTAGTTATCGTATGGGCAGCGGTTAGCCTAATGTCAGAGTTGTTCAAGCCGACGAGTTGGCCTCTGACATGGCTTAACGACTGTTTCCTAATGACTACAACCTTCCTTACTTACTTATCGTATGGGCAGCGGTTAGCCTAATGTCAGAGTTGTTCAAGCCGCCTAGTAGGCCTCTGACATGGCTTAACGACTGTTTCCTAATGACTACAACCTTACTTATTTAGTTATCGTATGGGCAGCGGTTAGCCTAATGTCAGAGTTGTTCAAGCCGACGAGTTGGCCTCTGACATGGCTTAACGACTGTTTCCTAATGACTACAACCTTCCTTACTTACTTATCGTATGGGCAGCGGTTAGCCTAATGTCAGAGTTGTTCAAGCCGCCTAGTAGGCCTCTGACATGGCTTAACGACTGTTTCCTAATGACTACAACCTTACTTATTTAGTTATCGTATGGGCAGCGGTTAGCCTAATGTCAGAGTTGTTCAAGCCGCCTAGTAGGCCTCTGACATGGCTTAACGACTGTTTCCTAATGACTACAACCTTCCTTACTTACTTATCGTATGGGCAGCGGTTAGCCTAATGTCAGAGTTGTTCAAGCCGCCTAGTAGGCCTCTGACATGGCTTAACGACTGTTTCCTAATGACTACAACCTTCCTTACTTACTTATCGTATGGGCAGTGGTTACCCTAATGTCAGGCTTGTTCAAGCCGCCCATATCAGCCTCTGAAATGGCTCAACGACTGTTGCCTAATGACAACACCTTAAGCTGTCGGTCCCGGTTGTTGTCATTAGGCAACACCTAATGACAACAACCGGGACCGACAGCTTAACGTGCCCTCCGAAGCACGGAGACGCTCAGAAATTAAACCACTTTGGGGTCACCCATCTATAGACTGACCGCGAGCCTAGTTGCTTAACCTCCCCTATCACTTACGGACCGGTGAGAGCGTTTAGCTATGAACGCCTCAAGACCTCCAACGAATGGAATCAAGCGTTACTTTGCGGAAATCCATAACATTCAAAATACAAAATTAATATGTAGTGTTAATTCTACTTTGTCAGTTTAACCAAGCCGGGATGCAATATGCACAAACGACTGCTATGCGATGAAAAGTTCATACAGAAGATACGGTGGGGTTGATGTACCCATATGGATAAAAACCCCGTATTAATAAAGAATAAAAAGAAATGTGATGTTATGTCAAAATCTAGTATAGCCTAGTTCGAGCCTAGTATGTCTTTGGCTTGTAACCTGATTAATAAATCTCCAGCGAATAAATTTCTAAACTTTATTTCTAAGAAGAAGGGTCCCCCTTCTGAGACATAAAGTTTCGAGCTAAACTGTTGAGAGACAAAATATTAATAATGAAAACAATAGTTTAGTTTTGAATGAGAATCAAATTAAGTGTTTCATTGTAGTTTAATTTACATACCAACTGTGTACTTGCACGTGCTTTACGCTTAGGGTAACGTAATAAATAAAATACATGACTATTTTATAGATAAATCCAATATTTTAATTACCTTTTTTCCTATAAACCTCACTTGGGCCAATAATGTCCAGCCCTTCACTAGTGATGCTTTTCATCTTATCAGCCAAAATACGGCCATTGCTGAACAAAGGCGTACCCCAAATATCTCCACAGTTACCGGTATTTTGCTATCCGCACAAGGGACTTCCAGCGACCCTTACAAGATCATCGGTCCATCTTGTAGGGGGGCCTTTCCACGCTGCGTCTTACGATTCGTGGTCACCACTTCAGAATCTTGCGACGCTCTTACCAGCCATAATAATAATATAACATGATGTTGATTAATATATTTTTCAGGCACTGCACTGCATGATACTGCAAACCACGTATCTACTGCAATATGTTTCGGGATATTACGAAGATACAGATTATACGTCTCAAGATACTGACGACTATGATATAGGTTCCCGTTCTACGTCTTACCACCACCATTCTATCCATCACCACAAGAGAAGTCAGGAGCTGCTGCAACCTGGTGGCGACCATTACTCGTACCGCAGCCGTGGTCGCAAACGATTACGTAATCGCTATCATAGTCACAACCGTGATGATGCTTATGAAAGCGATGATTCTCATCGAGTGGGTGACGACTGCAACTGCTCCTGTGAAAAATGTGAAACCCCTTCCGATTGTTGCTCATCTTTATGCAATACTTGTCCTGGTATCGTGCAAGCACAATCCAGTCTCGTATTTGTTCCATATCCTTACCCTTTGGTCGTTCCAAGTGGGGACAGTTTTATGAAATCTTCGTCTTCTATGCCTACAACAGAGGCCAAAGAGGTAAACGTAACTATTGGGCCGACAGGACCGCCAACAACCATTACAACCAGCACCGAGCCCGCATATGTCACCGGCCCAGATGAAGCGCTAAGGATGCTTGTGATCCCAAACAAAAAATACCTTCGGCAGCCCCTGAGGACTTACAGGGACGAGAATATGATGGAGACGGAGATGGGTGATAACCTCGGTAACATTATCGTGAAGACACCGGAGAAAACGCAGAATGGGAACAACAAGTATATCTTGACGTCTTTAAGGAAAACTAAACCAACATGGACACCAAAATTCGGTATTGTTCCCATCCCTGACAATATGGCCGAAAAGTTAATGTCACAATTGCGTGACAATGCTAGAAGATTAGGTCGAAGACAGAACTTTGATATTCATAAGTAGTTTTTGGGGCCACGAACCGGAAGCATGGGCAGACCTACGAGATGGACCGGTTATCTGGTGAGCTGTCACTGGTAGCCGCTGGATACGTTGGAACGTTGTTGGACGTTCCAGTAGTGGACGTGTTTTGGCTGATATGTTGATGAAGTCATTTTAAATATTTAATCCCTCGCATAACAACAGGAGTTATAAGATCTTATATGCGTAAAGCCTAAGTCTTAATATATACTCTTACAAAGACTGCCGATCTGATTATGATCCACATAAAAACAGTTTATCCGCTTAGCTCAAAAATGGTTAAAACGAATTCTATGTGGGTTCCTTCTTCTACAAGCCATTTCCAATATAATTTCATCTAGCCCTTCCTGGGTAAAAAGGATCAACAAGATGTCAGTCTCAAGACGTCCACTTCTGGACAAAGGACACCCCAAGATCTCTACAATGTAATCCATCAGTTAGCGGGACTTGGACGTGCAACGGGTTGGCGATTGCAGTAAGGTGTTCATAATACACAGCGATGCGAATACCCGTTCTCTGGTAGATATTCCCTCGGGATGACTTCCACGCCCCCCACGGGGTGAAATGGGGTCGTGATATTTTACACATTTAGTTTTAATATAGATTAAGTATTTTTTATTGTTTTATACGATGTTTTCTTATATTATTGCTTATTTTTTATATTTTGACGGGCCTGTTGGCGTGGTTGGCAAATACTTGCTTTTCACGCCGGAGTTAATGGGTTCGATTCCCACCCAGGACAGATATTTGTGGGCATGAACATGTCTGTTTGTCTTGAGTCTGAGTGTAACTATCTACATATATAAGTTTGTATTTACAAAAGAAAAGTACTATCTCTTTTTGCTGTGTAACTTGATTTAATAAGTTAAACGAAGTATAGAGGCTCACTTCAAATGCATCATCTTGCGGATGGTGTAAAAAAATAACAATGAACGCTGGCTATACATATAAAATGAATGTTTGTCTGTATATCCTTTATAGAATCGTAAACTATGCATTTGATCATGTGATGATTTTCAGCAAAGTGTTGTGCATGAGCCCACGAAGGTTTCTGAGTTGGTACGACCGATCTTCAACAGATGGCGCGAATAATTTCAGTTAGTAGCTGTACCACAGAATAAAAATTACTTACGTAGCTGTACCCTAACAGTTACGAGGAGTTAGTTTATAAATTAATAAAAGTATTAGTAGAAGTTTGTAACTCATACTTACGTTGAAATTTGTATACATTTTGTATGGCATATAAATATATTTCACAAATTGGTTTACTTGAGGCGCTCATAGCCAGATGCTCTCAACCGTCCGTAGGTAAGCGATTGGCGAGGTCAAGCAATGAAGCTCGCAGTCAGTGTATAGATGGGTGGCCACCAAAGTGGTTTAATTTCTGAGCGTCTCCGTGCTTCAGAGGGCACTTTAAGCTGTTGGTCCCTGTTTAGCAACCAAGCAACTGGCGTTAAGCCATGTCAGAGGCCTCATGGGCGGCATGAACAACTCTGACCCTAGGGATATTACGCCTTGTATGCATTATATACAGAATCAAAATATCTAAATAAATACTTATAATCTATTAATTAATCATTCTAATGTGTATAATTATAGTATTTTTTAACGTTTAAACGTAAGTGTATTTCAAGTGTATTTCATAATTAAATAACAAAACATATGCCTTGTATGCATTGTATACAGAATCAAAATATCTAAATAAATACTTATAATCTATTAATTAATCATTCTAATGTGTATAATTATAGTATTTTTTAACGTTTAAACGTAAGTGTATTTCAAGTGTATTTCATAATTAAATAACAAAACATATGCCTTGTATGCATTGTATACAGAATCAAAATATCTAAATAAATACTTATAATCTATTAATTAATCATTCTAATGTGTATAATTATAGTATTTTTTAACGTTTAAACGTAAGTGTATTTCATAATTAAATAACAAAACATATGCCTTGTATGCATTGTATACAGAATCAAAATATCTAAATAAATACTTATAATCTATTAATTAATCATTCTAATGTGTATAATTATAGTATTTTTTAACGTTTAAACGTAAGTATATTTCAAGTGTATTTCATAATTAAATAACAAAACATATCCATTTTGTATTTCATTCATATTTACCATGCCAAATATCTATAAAAATACCCTCCAGAATACTCATCTGACATTAGCAAATTCAATAGTAAATGAGGTAGAATTAAATTTAATAAATGGAATAAGAATAAATTTCCTCATTATATTCAAAACAACCATTTAAAAAAGCTTCAAATTTAACGGAAGCATTCTCAAGAAATGCCAGGTTAGAGGTACAGACACCAGCACATCCAGCTACCCCAATCTGTCACTTTCTATTGGGTAAATTTGACAGGTTGCGGTAGCTTGACGTGCTGGCGTCTGTACCATAAACCGGCGAGCATGTATGGAGAATATATAATGACAGGAAACGAGGCAAAAGAGACTCACGCCTATCCCTCTGGGAGACAGGCGTGAGTCTATGTATTAAACTGTTGCAAACTTGCCTTCTTCGTGATTCGAACCTACAAAATGGATGCTCTTAAAGTGCTCTCAAAGGTTCTATTACCCGATTAAAGTTTGCATGAACTTGTATAGTATTCATACATTTTATCCATTATATCCAAAAATATAATCAAAATGTTATTAGAATTCTTCAACATTTTCAACTAAAATAGATTAGCAAAGAAACATATGCCCTTAAAGTAATAATAATAATATCCTGGGACATTATTTACACACGGCTATCTGATCCCAAACTAAGCAGAGCTTGTACTATGGAAACCAGATAACTGATATACATAAACTACTTTTGTAAATACATACCTACTTATATACATAAATTACACCCAGACTTAGGACAAACACTCATATTCATGCACACAAATATCTGTCCTGGGTGGGAATCGAACCCACGCACGACCTACGGCGTGAAAAGCAAGCATTTGCCAACCACACCAACAGGCCCGCCCGTAAGGTATTTACTCAAAACTCTCATACATTTCAATATGATGGTTGAAAATGAAATCTGACAGTAAGAAACTTAATACAGTACATAAAATAATCCTCGCGGCCGAATTTCGGCCACGGCCAGTCTCAATGGAGACTAGCCAACTGCGCAGGACATATTATAGTGAATAAGAGTGAGCGCAAACACAAGGGCACTTTCTATTCCATCACTCTCATGATCCAATGGAACGACTAGCCACTCGACCGGGAAGAGGTCCGGTATAGGACCGACGGCTTAACGTGCTTTCCCAGGGTGGTGGTTACGGGGGTGTAATACCACCAACTCTGAGAATTTCGGGCTGATACTGAGAAATTTCTTTTTACGGAAAAATCCCAAAATCACTTTTTGAACCCAGGACTTCATTATCAGCGGTTGAATACACTACCTACCTACGGTATATATAAAATGGGAAAAATTAGGCCAGTATTTACAAACCAATCTCAACTTTCAGAGAAGTTGGGCACAGCGTTCATTCGCTCGAAGAGCAGCCCGACTGGGGAAGTACCTCCACCTTACAGAAGACTTCATTAATAATTTTAATGTTGTGTTTCTGCGTATAAGTAAGGTCGCCAGCAACATTGGTTCGCTGACTCATAAAGGCCGGCAACGCACCCACGACTCCTCTGGTGTTGCGAGTGTACAGACACCAGCACATCAAGCTACCCCAATCTGTCAATTTTCCCCAATTGAAAGTGAACCTTATGCTTTTGTGATAACGTTGAAAATCTATAAAAGAAATTTGACAGATTGGGGTAGCTGGATGTGCTGGCGTCTGTATGTACATGGGCGGCGGTGATCACTTACCATCAGGTGACGCGCTTGCTCGTTAGTCGCTTTATGACATAAAAAAAAGATATTTCGTTCTACTTATTCGTATTTGTAGAGACAGAATTGTTATGATATAATGAACAATTAATGTGGGAGCACCTACATACATTAGATCTGATTGGTCGAAGGACTAAATCCTTACTAAAATTATAAATTCGATAGTAACTCAGTCTGTCTGTCTGCCTGTCGCGTTTTCACGCCAAAACTACTGGACCAATTTAAATAAAATTTGTCACACAGATAGTCTAGAGCTTGAGAAAGAAAATAGGCTACTTTTACTGCGAAAAGGTTGTAAAGGGATGAAATGGGTGATGAAAAGGATTTTTAGAGCTAGAAACTTGAAATTTATTTTTTTGGCTACTGATTAAATATATACAAATATGACATAGCTCGTAGAGCAGACGGCCCTGGGGCAGAAAGGTTCTCGAGTGGCGACCACGAACCGGAAGACGCAGCGTGGGCAGGCCCCCTACAAGATGGACCGATGATCTTGTGCGGGTCGCTGGAAATCGCTGGATACGAACAGCGCAAGACCGACTATTGTGGAGTTCTTTGGGGGAGGCCTTTGTCCAGCAGTGGACGTCTTTCGGCTGATATGATGATGATGATGATGTCATTCAAAGTTTGTAAAATTTTTACTCTCTGGATTGTAAAATAACAGCGCGTCGGGATATGGTTTAGGCGGGGAAATATGCCTAAGTGTGTTTACCGGAACGGGCAGAAACTGATGATTTTCGAAGACACTATTCCACGAGGAAAAAGTCGCGGGCACGGCTAGTCCTAAATAAAGAAAATATATCAAAGTTGAATACGTCACTTGTTGATTCCGATTAGGTAGATACGTAGGAACATTAAAGCATTTTCATTGCATCTGTCACTAGATGGCGCTCTCTACGGAAAGTTATAAGTCGCAATGGTTTCGTTACCGCTGACTGGGGTAGTCAACGACAACTTGAGTGAGTATAGTATGTGGGAAGTAAAAATGTATATGAATTAAATTTTTGTAAAGGCTGTAATTTTACTACGGCCTTCGTTTTAGTGTATTGCGAGAGAATACTGATTACTCAGTGTTCTCCTTCTACTTCCTTTTATTATTAAACTAGCTTTTGCCCGCGACTTCGTTCGCGTGGAATAGTGACTTCCGGCAATAACGGCTTTAATGCCCTAAGTGAGTATACATATCTTCAATTCAAACGCAGAGCTCATTATGTTGATTTTTGAAGAGTTCCCTAGAATATCTTCCACATTTCATTTTTGAAGAGATACCGCAAGATCGGGAACTATATGGGAAAAACCTAAAATCTGCCGGAAGTCACTATTCCACGCGAACGAAGTCGCGGGCAAAAGCTAGTTTATCTATACTCCGTTAGAGCATTTTCTTTGTACTAAAAGTTGTATTATATTATATTTTCATACCTTTTTACTATATATTTACATTTTTCCGATTTTCCGATGAATTTTCAGTACTGAATTGATAAAATAGCGCCATCTATTGGTCAAGAGTCAGCTTGACCAATAGATGGCGCTATTTTATTTATTATTTAATTTTTTGTAATAAAAACTATCCTATGTCCTTTCTCAAGTTCCAAACTATGTCTGTACCAAATTTCACACAAATCGGTTCAGTAGTTTAGGCGTGAAGCAAAGACAGACAGACAGACAGACAGAATTACTTTCGCATTTATAATATTAGTTTGGATGTAATGTTGTCAAGTGTATGACAACGTTATGATGTTATACTTAGTATTAAGGATTGGAGGGTGCGTTTTATAGTATTTTTTTATTTATTTCTATACAACATGTAACGTAATTAACGCACACCCTCAAACACCCCAATTAGAATATTATGTTGTAATCATAGTACATACACTGATTTTTTTATTTAACATTGGTATGCATTGTTATTTACTAAATTAGTTTCTTGGAATAAAGGTTATTTTTCTTTATTAATAATAATAATAATAATCTTTATTGTTCAGAAAATATATAGTCCAGTTACATAAATCTCTGGTCTCCACACTAGGATTCCCTGTGTCGTGGAGGCCAGTCTCTTTCATCGTGGTTCAAAAATACAATAAAATTATTAAATGGCAATTATATATGTAGGAAAATTAAAGTTAAACGTAAATAAATTTAAACATGGCATATGGCTAGATAACTGTGTGAGTGTGTGTGTGTGTGTGTGTGTGTGTGTGTGTGTGTATGTGTGTGTGTGTGTGCGTGTGTTTCTGTGTTTGTATATGTGTCTTGTCTTCAAAAAAAAACTTATATATCATTGTTGAATCTAATCAGTGGTTTTAAAAGAATTTAGTACTTTTATTAATAGAAAACGAAATTATATAAGGTAATAAATTAATTTCGTTTTGTAGTTTCGAATAAATGAATGGGCCCATATAGTGAATGGGCCCATATATTTGGATTGAATGATAGAATTTGTATGAATACAAATAAAACTGCGATTTTAAAATCTTATTACTTTGACTTACGGTCCCTTTCAATTTGTTTTGACTGTACAGAGGTAATATGTCTATGTGATATAAATCGATTCAGTAAACGATTCTGAACAAACTATTTTCAGGATGTGCGTTAATTAAGTTACATGTTGTATATGCACACACAAAATTAAACAGAAAGTTACAGAAAACCAAGAGTACTTACATAAGATCTGCTTATTTAGTAAGAAATTACTTCCAGCAGACCCGCGACAGGAAAAAAATGAAAGGCAAGAATGTGTGTAGGTCTATGAACTATGAACTTATACTAATAATTTACAAAAATAATATATGTTCAGACGCCAGCACATCCAGCTACCCCAATCTGTCAAATTTCCTTTATAGATTTTCAACTTGACCACTTAAGCATAAGGTTCACTTTCAATTGGGGAAATTTCACAGATTGGGGTAGCTTGATGTGCTGGCGTCTCTACACAGGTAGTACATAATTATCTATGAAATGCATAATTATAATATTACATTGGACCGACGATCATATGCGGGTCGCGGGAAGCCGCTGGATGCGGGCAGCGCAGGACCGGCTATTGTGGAGATCCTTGGGGGAGGCTTTTGTCCAGCAGTGGACGTCTTTCGGCCGATATGATGATGATGATGATAATATTACAATACATTTTCGTACGTCCAGAAACTTACCTTATATGACGACAACGAAGGGTGACAACCAAATTCAACCAATTGTTCTAAACATGAAAGTGCGAACAGTTTTGCTATAACCCAAGAAATTATGGCAATATTTGTTCATATCTCGTCAAACAAAATCATAACATTAATAACATTAATTCATCGCAATTGCACCTTTTTGAGGGGTCATAACTAGGATGTCAACGGGATATTGCCGTCTCAGGACACACCTGACCACGCTGGGCATCCGAGACTCGCGAATGTGTAGGTTCTGCAATAATGCGAACGAAACACCTGTACCTGTAGAGGTGTCTACACCTGCTCTACTACCGTGAACCACTGATGCATAAACGTAACACTGTCCTGGGCCAACACTTCTTGCACCAGGATGATGTTATTGATACTCCTGCCAAAAAGATTTTGCAATTTATCTATTTTGCAGTGTTGGTTTAGTTGGAGCGGCGCGCACAATAGTTCATCGCTGGACGCACTGTTACCAGAACCGCCGGGAACTGAAAATAGCCGCCACCAGAAGAATAAGAATGCTTTCGAGTAAATAATAATAGGTCTTTACCTATGAAATTGCCGTTTTGTATGAAAAAATTTAAACGAATTTTTTTCATGAATTTTTTTATTTGTATTAATCGAAGTAATCACCCATGCAATCAATGCATCTTTGCCATCGCAGTGGCAGTTTATTGATGCCCTTCTTAAAGAAATCAGCTGGACGGGAGGCAACAAATTCTTCAAAGGCATTTTGTACTGCCTCTCGGGTATTGAATTTTTTTCCCGCCAAGAAGTTATCCAAATTCTGGAAAAAGTAGTAGTCTGTAGGCGCAAGGTCTGGTGAGTAGGGCGGATGACGGAGAGCTTCCAACCCCAGTTCTTGCAACTTGGAGACCGTCTGCTGTGCAGTATGAGGTCGCGCGTTGTCGTGCAGGAGCAGCGGAGACGAGCGATTGACCAATGCTGGTTGGAGATGCGCCAGCTTCTCCATCATTGTGCACAGTTCTTCACAGTACACATCTGCAGTAATGCTCACCCCGTTTGGTAAGAAGCTGTGATGAATCACACCGGCGCTAGACCACCAAACAGTGACCATCACTTTTCTAGGGGTAAGTTTTCGTTTAGGGCATTGTTTAGGTGCTGAACCAGGATCCAACCAACTTGCTGAGCGCTTGCGGTTATCAAACAGAATCCATTTTTCATCGCAGGTAACAATGCGGTTCAAAATTCCTTCATTTGTGTGTCTGTTGAGCAGTGCAAGGCACGTCTCGACGCGTACTTCGCGCTGGCGATCATTGAGTTCGTGGGGCACCCATTTGTCAAGCTTTTTTACCTTGCCAATTTGACGCAAATGGACCAATATTGTTTTGACGCTAACGTCGAAAGCTGCTGCTAATTCAGCCGTAGATTGTGTATCATCAGCTTCCACAACCGCCTTTAATTCGTCATTGTCGACCAAAGTCTTCGGACGACCGCGAGGTTCATTTTTCAGGTCGAAATTTCCAGAACGGAAGCGAGCAAACCAATAACAGGTGGTGCGTTGGTTTGTAGTGTTAGCTCCGTAAACGTCGTTGATGTTGCGTGCCGCTTGTGCCGCGTTGCTGCCACGACGGTACTCATATTCCATAATTACTCGAATTTTTAACGTATCCATGATGACGAAAAAGATTGAAATGCGATGAAAATGTAACACTTATCAATAAAGAAATGACTACTTTTGGAAAAAAGAATCCATGTTTTTAAAATAAAATTAATTTGAAATTAGAATTCTTAGCCAAACAAAAATTATTTTGATTTGAAATGGCCAGTACTGCAGAACGGCAATTTCATAGGTAAAGACCTAATATATAAAACTGCACATCGTCTGCATAGAGATGGAAGTTTGACGAAATGACTCGTGTGATGGAGTTAATGAAGATGGAAAAAAGTATGGGAGTAAGAACGCCACCCTGAGGTAGGTACGCAGTGAGAGAACACCAATCTGAGTACGACTCATCAAGATATATATATATATATATATATATATAACCACTGCGAACGACCCCGCCAGAAAAAAGCTAAACCACATACAGTATTAGAAGAGAAGTTAAGAGACCCAAGAATCTTCGTGTGGTGAGTATAATTATTTGTTCTGTAATTGCAATGTTAGTAATAACATAAAATAAATGCTGTATAAAGCACAATTCCGGCCCCATATGGAGTACTGTTGGCGGGACACCTGTGGGCGGGGGCACCAGCTTACCAGCTTGGGTCTCTTGACTCAGTCCCAAGATGCGCTGTCAGGATTATCGATGATCCTAAGCTATATTTATTTTATTTCATTTCATTTCATTTCATTTCATTTCATTTCATTTCATTTCATTTCATTTCAATGTTTTTCAACCAAATCCCGTGTTCATGCCCGCTTGAGTATGTTTCGCCGGACCGTCTCAACTGGGTCGTGTTGAAACCGGTAGTAGATGAACCCACTGAGTTTGTTTCGCTGGGTCTTCTCAGTTGGGGCGCATTGGATCCGGTGGTAGCATTAAAGCGCGACCGTCGTTATTAACACAAGGTCCGTCATAATAATAATACCTTTAATATAGACAGAACCATTGACAATTTGTAGTAAAAATATTAGACTTAAACTAGATAATTAAACATAATCTCTTGACAATAACTTGATATGTGCTAGCTAAATATCATTGCTGTAATAAAATAAGTTTTATAAATGTTTTCATACAATATGTACCTAAATATCTATGTTACTAGAAATAATATCTAATGTATACTGTTAACAACCAAACCCATTTTAGTTGTAATTTAATTAAATTAGTTCACTCACGGTACCACTAGATGGCGTTACCGTAGAGTTAGATGGCGGTATGGTTTCGTTCACAATTGGAAGTGACCATACCCCATTTTATGTGTTCAAGAGACCAGCTTCAGATCAATATACAGATTGTGTTTTATTATTATTACCTTCTTGTATACACACCCCCGGCGAAGCTCGGTCGTTAACTTTGGACCTAATCGAGCCCGATAAGACCTTTTATTTTTGAGATCAAGTGGTGCTGTCATCGCCCACTACACGTGACTCGCAGTGGATCGCTGCACAAAGAGTTCACGACATCAGCTACGTAAGCTGATATCACTGGAGGAGCCAGAGCAGCCTGCAGTTTAGTTCAAGAAGTCACCGCCAGGGGGAGCCACTCAGTTACATCACCAAGCAGTCCTGCGATTTCGTCCGTCACGGTGGACGGACCGATCTACATTCACATTGGTGTCTACAGAGGGCGCCACTGCGTCGATTGAATCGTGTGTGAGTTGTGAAGTGCAATCGTGAGTACATTATAGTGTTTTTATAATAATCAATAAAAGTAATTAGGACTAATTAAATTAATCAACGTCAATATACTTTTATTGATCATCTAATAAGTGAAATTAATCACAACTTGTAGTGAAAGCAGTTAATTGGACAATATTGAACCTTATTTCTATGAAGATTGTAACTTAACTAAATTTTAAGATATTTTAACTTAGTAATTTTTATATGTGCATGTTTAGGACTTAGAATAATTTATAAAAAAACGAGGGAACGGGGAATCCATGCCCGATTTTCTATAGACAGTAAACATTTTAAAAACACTTGTAAATTTTTTGCGATTTTGCTTTTGGACTTATAAAAATCCTAATAAGTTTTAAACTATACTTTTTGTTTATATTAGGTGTTTTTATATTTTGGGTTTTGTTTTTATTATTTTCATATTTCATTGTTTGTACTTTGTTTGTTTTGTAGAAGTATTGTAGTGTTAGTTACATCGGTGTTTGTAATTACTAGATTTGTTCAATAATGGAAGGAACAATCAATGTATTGAAAAATCTACAAAAGATAATAAATAATAGTTATGTCAACTTTAAAAAGAGTCCAAAAGATAGAATTACTATTGAATACTTAGAGAATCGTTTAGAACTGTTAGAAAATAATTGGAGTGCATTTCAATTGTCAAATACGAAATTGTATGAACTATTTGATTTTGAAGATATTGAAAAATCTTTAGGTAATACATATGAAATTATAGAAGATATTTATATTTCTTATAAAAGTCAACTTAAGATAAAATTACGGGAACTTAAACCCGAGGAAAGCTCCAAACCTCCAGACAACTTAAAAAATAGTCAAACAGTATGTCCAGGATTGACAGTAAAATTACCACGAATTTCTATACCCACTTTCTCGGGAAAATATTCGGAATGGACAACGTTTTATGATTTATTTGTCTCCTTAGTCCATAATAATGGGGCGCTAGATGAGGTTCAAAAATTACACTATCTCAAAACCCATCTAGCTGGTGAGGCGGAACAGTTAATTAGACACACCCCCATAACAGCAGCTAACTATGAAGAGTGTTGGGCTCAGTTAAAAAGTAGATATAGCAATAAAAAATATTTAAGTAATTGCATTTTGCAAAGGTTGTTTGGCCAAAAAAGGGTCCACGTAGAATCCGCTACAGCCTTGAAAGAATTAATTGATACGACATGTGAGTGTTTGAACGCTTTAAAAAATTTATCCATAGATGTGTCTACTTGGGATGTCTTAATAATACACATTGTAACTTTTAAGTTAGATAACGAAACACGCAAGCAGTGGGAGTTGAGTAACAACAATCAATCAAGTACCGACTTACCTACTTTTATACAATTTAAGACTTTTATGGAAAATCGTTTTCGTGCTCTTGAACGGGTGGAATCCAAAAAGGTTCTGGGGTCAGGTCACCAAGTTAGTTCACATGTTTACAAACCTAGAGCAATGGTAGCTACAGGCTCATCAATGCATTGCGAGTATTGCTCGGAGTCTCACAAACTTTGTTTTTGCAAAAAATTCGCTAAGCAAAGTGTTGAAACGCGACGCGAGTTTGTTGCAAAAAACAAGATTTGTTTCAATTGCTTAGGCAGTAATCACTCAGTTTATGAGTGCAAAAAAGTTACTGCTTGTAGAGTTTGTGAAAAACGACATCATTCGTTGTTGCACCAAACCTTCAACTCTGGACATAAGGGGTTAGTCACAAATAAAAGGTTAGACACGTCATCAAAACCTTCTGATGAAGATACTGGTGTTCTAGCTAGTGCTAACCATATCACTTCGTGTGCATCAGTGGGAATGAGTTCCAATCCCAGACAGGTTTTATTAGCCACAGCACTAATAAAAGCCGAGTCGAAAACAGGTGCATGCCAAACAGTCCGAGCCTTGTTGGATCAAGGCTCGCAGGCTTGTTTCATTACTGAAGCAATCGTGCAGTACCTCAGACTTAAAAAGATTCCTGTACAAGGTCGCATCTCAGGATTAGGAAATAATAATTCAACCATAGCAAAGTATATGGTACATTTTAGTATCCGATCTCGCGTAAATCCTGAATTTACTTTAGAAATAAATGCGTACGTTTTAAAGAAGATTACAAGTTACTTACCTGAGCGTACCACAAATCCAGTTTTAAATTGGTTGAATGTAAATGTTCTGCATTTAGCCGATCCGCAGTTCAACACGCCCAATAAAATCAACGTATTGTTGGGCGCTGATGTATATAGTCTTATAATCAAAGAAGGTATTCATAAAAGTCCCTCTGGAACCCTGATGGCCCAAGATACTACTTTGGGATGGGTACTTTCAGGAGTGGTCAATACTGATACTAACAAAAGGTCAAGCAATGTTACTGTAATGCATGCTACAATTAATGATGATGACTTATTAAAAAGGTTTTGGGAGATAGAGGAACATACAACAAACAAAAAAATACTTAGTCCGGAAGAAAAGAGATGCGAAGAGTTGTATAATGATACTACAATTAGAGACAGTAGTGGTAGATATATAGTACAACTGCCGTTTCGAGACATTGAACCTCCTTGTTTAGCTGGAAACTCACGAGCTATAGCTGAGAGAAGATTCAAGTCTTTAGAAAAACGGTTAGGACAAAACCCTACTCTAAAAAATGAGTACACCAAGGTCATACAAGAATATTTACAGCTAGGGCATATGAAAATGGTAGACAAGGATGACAACTGCAAAGAAATTGCTGTTTACTTACCTCATCACGCGGTCATACGAGACGATAAAACCACCACGAAGGTTCGTGTTGTTTTTAACGCATCCGAAAAGAACAGCAACGGCGTCTCATTGAATGCACGTTGATGGTGGGACCAACATTGCAGTCGGATTTGAGACACATTGTGTTGAAATGGAGAGTTTACACCATAGCACTAGTTGCAGACATAATAAAAATGTATCGGCAGATCAGAATTTCTGAAAAGCATACCATATTTCAACGCATAGTCTGGCGAGACAGTCCTGAAAAGGAATTACAGGATTATGAGCTAGTAACCGTAACATTTGGTACCGCTTCAGCACCTTACCAAGCTGTAAGAACTTTGCATCAGGTAGCGTATGATGAAGGAAAGAATTTTCCGCTCGCAGCAGATCAAGTTCTTAATCGCTATTACATGGATGACTTGATGACGAGTTGCCGTAGTGTGGAAGAAGGAATAGAAATCTACAAACAGATGAATGCATTACTAACAAAAGGTGGATTTAAACTTCAAAAATGGAATAGCAATAATCAGGAAATACTAGAAAAAATAAGGACAATTCAAATTAACGAAAATAAAGAACAAATAGATAAATATAGGACAACAGAACATATAAATAAGAAAAATACATACAAGGACAAATACAATAGATCAAATACGATAGATAACTATAAAAAACCAACGGAAACAGAGTACAAGAAAGAAAAAGAAATAAAATTAGATAATACTATTAAAATATTAGGACTTACCTGGAACCGCAGCGAAGACACCTTCCAGTACGCAGTGACACTCCCAACGCCGACAACTGCATCTGCAACTAAAAGATCTATCACTTCAGATATAGCAAGACTGTTCGATCCATTAGGATGGTTAGCTCCTAGTGTAGTCTTGGCAAAGGTCTTCATTCAAAAGCTATGGCTTGCTGGTGTTAGCTGGGATGAGCCACTAGCAACCGATTTAGTACACGAATGGAATACTTACCGTGAAGAACTGTCTTTACTTACCCAGATTCGGATACCTCGTTGGCTTGGTATAGAGCCACACGACGATCTGGAACTGCACGGGTTTAGTGATGCTTCTAAAACGGCGTATTCTGCTGTGATTTACATCAGAATGCTTAATCCAAATAGAGCAGTACAAGTCTCGTTGTTGGTTGCGAAAACAAGAGTAGCCCCAGTCAAGCAAATAAGTATTCCACGCTTGGAACTGTGTGGTGCGCTACTATTATCAAAGCTTTTGGTAGATACGGCCGAAGTCTTGAATATATCAAAGGACAAAATCAGAGCATGGACTGATTCCACTGTGGTGTTAGCTTGGTTGAACAGTCACCCATCTAAATGGAAAACGTTTGTAGCTAATCGTACATCTGAGATACTAACATCCTTGAAAGCATCACAATGGTTTCATGTTTCAACAAATAAAAACCCAGCGGATTGCGCTTCCAGAGGATTATTACCAAGTGTCTTGATTAACAACACTTTATGGTTCTCTGGACCGCATTTTCTAAAAGAATATAATATTTTATACTCACGGCCAACCTATTTAGATAGTGATTTAGAACAGACTGTTAAAGCGCATGTAGTAGTGGAAACTGAAAACAACGACGTTTTTGAAAGATTTTCGTCTTTAAACAAAATGCTTCGAGTAATCGCATATTGTCGTCGGTTTCTAAATAAAGGTAAAAATGTAACAATTCATTTACAAAAGACAGAAATCGATGCAGCACTAGAATGTAGTATAAGAAAAGTACAAAGGGAAGCATTTACGAAGGAGTACACACTACTACAAGATAAGGAATATGTGTTAACAAACACAAGCAAACTCAAGTCTCTGTGTCCTTTTCTCGATGGTAAAGGCATTATGAGAGTTCGAGGAAGACTTGAATGTTCACGCTTGGATGAAGGAACAAAGCATCCAATAATTTTACCAAATTCTAACCATTTCACCCGTCTCATTGTAGCGGAAGCTCATTTGAAGACCCTGCACGGCGGTCCTCAAACAATGCTCAACTATTTGAAAACAGCATATTGGATTTTAGGAGTTAGGAATATGGTTAAGCACCATGTTCGCAAATGTGTGACATGTGTTAGACAACGAGCCAGTGTCAAAACCCAGTTAATGGGCTCGCTTCCGGCAGTACGATGCACACCAGCTCGACCATTTTTGCACAGCGGCGTGGACTATGCAGGCCCCATAAATATTAGAACCACCAAAGGTCGAGGCTATCGCTCTTATAAGGGCTATATTTGCTTATTTATATGCATGTCAACACGTGCTATACATTTAGAAGTTGTCAGCGACATGACTACACAGGCTTTTTTAGCCGCATTTAGGCGATTCATTTCGAGGCGGGGTCACTGTGCCAAAATATGGAGTGACAATGGTACGACATTTGTAGGTGCAGCTAAAGAGTTGCGACAAATATATGAGATTCAGTCCTCCATTGCACAGCATTTGGAAGTTAATGGCACAGAATGGCATTTCATTCCCCCTCATAGCCCTAATTTTGGCGGCCTATGGGAAGCTGGAGTGAAATCCACCAAATTCCATTTGAAGCGGGTCATTGGTGAAGCTACACTCACGTATGAAGAGATGACCACTCTCCTTCATCAAGTGGAAGCATGTTTAAATTCACGGCCCATGAGTATTATTATTGTTGAAGATCCTGGTGAACCTATGCCTCTAACTCCTGGACATTTCCTTATCGGAGAACCGATAGTAAATGTACCAAGCGAGAGCTATATAAATTCAAACATTAGTGGTCTTACACGGTGGCAACACCTACAAAGGATGTTGCAATCCTTTTGGAAGCGTTGGTCTCAGGAATATTTATCAACCCTTATGAACAGGTACAAATGGACTAAGCGAACTCCAGAACCAAATATTGGAGACGTGGTGTTAGTAAAAGAAGACGATTTACCTCCAAGTCGTTGGTTGTTGGGTCGCGTCTTAGAGAAACATCCAGGGAAGGATAGTATCACCCGTGTAGTCACACTACGAACCAAAAATTCAACCGTTAAAAGACCAACTTCTAAATTGTGTAAATTGCCTATAGCTGAATAGTTTTTGGTTCAGTTTACTTAGATTTTTTTTAAATGTTACTATATTAAAATTGTTAATTTCATCTTACTAACTCAATGTTATACTTTGTTGTTATGTTTTATCACAAATTTTAGTTTAGTTCATTTTATTTATACTCAGATAAATTGTAAAGTAGAACAAATATATACTTAGTTAAGGCTTTATACTATTTTAAGATAAATATTATTTACATAGGTTTTGTTAAGGAATTTAGTTTAAAACCTCTGTTATTAGTCTAAGTAGTTTATAATTTTATCAACAGATTTTGAAACCTGTTTCGTGACTTAAAATAATTTGTTATTTACCTCAACTTGTAGGTACTATAGTGTAATTTTCGTTTTTTTTTGAAGGACATTCTATCAATAATATATATGTTAACAACCAACCCCATTTTAGTTGTAATTTAATTAAATTAGTTCACTCACGGTACCACTAGATGGCGTTACCGTAGAGTTAGATGGCGGTATGGTTTCGTTCACAATTGGAAGTGACCATACCCCATTTTATGTGTTCAATAGACCAGCTTCAGATCAATATACAGATTGTGTTTTATTGTTATTACCGTCTTGTATATACACCCCCGGCGAAGCTCGGTCGTTAACATATACAACTATATTACCACAAACATGTTCTGACTATTTACAAGCGCTTTTTTAAAGTCAACGTGAATAAAAACCTTTTTTATTTATTTTTTTATTTTATTTGGGAAAATTACAGTTTCAATTATCTAAGGTAGTCTAAAATGAGAATAACTTAGAACTATTTAACATTTTCACATATTACAGACTCTATAACTTGGTATGCATAAAACTATACAATTACAAAATTATTATAAAAGAAAGAAGTTCGTTAAGAAAAATTGATATTATGTTTGTTTAGAATTTAGAATTAGCACCAAACCAGTTCTTACAAATAATAAATTTAAGTTTTTGAGAAGTAGTGTTAAATATATCAAAATCCGGAAAATCGTCCAGGTGGTTACAATAATTAGCAGATCTATTGAAAAAAGATTTTTGTCTATAATTTGTAGAACTGAAATGTGTTTGCAAAGTAATAGGATGTCTAACGGATCTGGTTGGAACTTTAATATTAATTTTATAAAGAAGATGAGGAGAATCTATACGACTCTGTGCTATTTTAGTTAATAAAATAATGTCTGCTATTCTGCGTCTTTCAGAAAGAGGAAGCATGATGTCTACGACATCTCGATTCATAATTGCTATAATATTTTTTACATTTAAATTGCAGAAATCTCATAAAGTTTCTTTGGATTGATTCTAGTCTCTTGATGTAAATATTGTAATGAGGGTTCCAAATTTGAGAACAATACTCAAGGGTGCTACGCACGTATGAACAGTAAAGAATTTTTAGTACTTTGATACTACTAAATTGAGAGCTGGACCTTTTGATAAATCCCATGGACTTGTTGGCCCTCCCAACTATATTATCAATGTGTTTTTCGTATGTAAGTTTATTATCATGAATCACTCCTAAATCACGTACCTCTTTAACATTATTTAGGTCTTGACCTTTAAGTTTGTATTTAAATTCAATTAAATTTAGCTTACGGGAGAAAGTTATTGAGTGACATTTAGCAACATTAAGATCTAATTTGTTATTTACACAATTATTTTCAAATCTCTGAAGATCCTGCTGTAAAAGATGGCAGTCTGAGATATTATGAATTTGCTTAAAAATTTTCATGTCATCGGCATATAGAAGAAATTTAGAGTGTTTAAAACAGGAGGTTATGTCATTTACAAAGAGGTTAAACAACTAGGGACCTAACAGGGAACCTTGGGGCACACCAGACGGAATGTATTTCCATGGTGAAGAGTAGCCATTTATAGCAACCGCTTGAGATCTATTCTCGATGTAGGAAGTGAACCACCTGTACAGGTTACCATGAATTCCGCCAGCAAAAAGCTTGTCAAGCAGTAAAGAGTGATCAATTCGATCAAACGCCTTGCTGTAATCGGTAAAAATGGCGTCTACTTGTCCTCCAGCATCCATACTGTCAGTAGTGAAGTCGATAAATGTTAATAGATTTGTGGTTGTTGAACGATTTTTTAAGAAACCATGTTGTTCTTGAATGAATGACCTCGAAAGTGCATTATATACTTGTGTAAAACCAATCGTTCGAAGACCTTAGCAAAAATACATAATTTTGAAATTGGCCTGTAGTTTTTAACTTCATTTTTAATACCATTTTTATGTATCGGGGTTACAAAAGCAGACTTCCAAATGCTTGGAACAATGCCTTCACTAATAGAGCGTTTAAATAACAGTACAAGCGGTTTCATCAACACTTCTGAACAATTTTTTATAAATATCGGGGGCAGTTTATCGGGCCCAGCCCCTTTGGTGATGTCTAATGTCCTAAGAAGTCTTCGCACCGTTTCAGGAGTAATTTCTATGTCACTAATTGCTTGACTGTGACACGAATTTGCTTGGTGAGGAGGTCGAGTGTTGAGGGGGGCGGTGGGAGAAAGAAACATTGATTGAAAGTAGTCCAAAAAAAGTAGGCATATTTCTTCTCCAGTGGTTGCAGTGGCGTCATCGTAAGTCATAAAAGAAGGATTTTTATTGTATTTGGTAAAAGACCAGAATACTTTTGGATTATTTATAATTAAATCTTCACATTTTCTGAGGTAGGAATTATAGCATTCATTTTCTAACAATTTAGCTCTCTTGCGGAGTAAAGAAAAGGTTTCATAGTCTGATTTATATATGTATTATATTTTTGGAGATATTTAAACTTTTCTTTAAGAACTTTCCTTAGAGAGGAGTTAAACCAGGGCGGAAACTTGAATGGTTTAAGCAAATATAGACACATTGAACCCTTTAGTCTAAGCAGAGACTTTGCCTCTCTCTCTGTGTTCTACCGTCTTTGCAATGGGGTGTGTTCAGAGGAATTATTTGATTTGATGCCCACGGCGACCTTTTACAATCGCACCTCTCGCCGCAGACAGGGAGTTCATCCTCACATCCTCGAACCTTTTCGATCACGTACGGATCGCTTTAAGCGGAACTTCCTCCCACGTACGTTGAGGTTGTGGAATGAACTCCCTATTACGGTTTTCCCAAGAGACTACAGAATGGGGCCCTTCAAAAAGGTGTTGTAAGGTTTCTAAAGGGTCGGCAACGCGCTAGTGATGCCCCTGGTATTGCAAGCGTTCATAGGCTACGGTGACCACTTACCATCAGGTGGGCCGTATGCTTGTTTGCCAACTAAGTTGAAATAAAAATAACAGTTGTCTGGCTGCCATAGATATACATAGGCTGCCTAGATCTGATGGCAGCGTGTTGGTTGTTCCAATATATATGCTTATAATAATAATTATGCTTTATTCACTTACCAAAGAAATATAAAAAAATAAGTATAAAAAAATATTCCAGCATAGGCTGGTCCCCCGCAAGGTATTATAATTAGTTATTGAGGTATTACAATACCAGCAATAGGCGTGCCGATAAACGTTTTTTTGTCAATGTTAAGTAAGACCCTTACAGTAAAAACGAAATTTAAATTACCTACCTTAAAACTAAGGAAGCATGTGCATTTACAAATCGTATTAGATAAAGAACGCTACTAACTTATGACGTCACTTGAAAGGAGTTCAATACGAGTAATTTTGCGTGACAGGGACAGAGCACTTCATCCACCAGCCAAGAACTCAAGGAACCCTTCATCAGCCGATATATATTTTTTTGTTTTTTGTATTATATTTGCGCTTACTTCTTATTAAGTTTATATTAGACACAAACTACTTTCAAATAATTTTGGAATTGTAGATACAATACTGTGTTATAAGCATTAGTAAATGCGTAGGTATCTAGCGAAATTACCGAGCTATACACTCGTGAACCTGATTGGTTACTGTCAAGTTGGTGCCGCTGGATGGGACAGCGCAAGCCCGGCGGCTTGCGCTTGCGCATCCAGTTGTGGATATCTTTGTCCAGCCGTGGACGTCATTCGCCTAACATGATGATGATGAGTTCAAAAAAAATTAATTTATCATTTACCACCGTGCGTTTCTCAAGAAACTTTCATTGAATATTACCACTCTGTGGAATCAATTAACTGCGAAGGTATTTCCGATTGGCAATCATTCACAACGTAACCAGAATAATACTACGATACTTTAAATTGAAATATATCGCTATGTGGTGACGGCGAAGAATATCATCATCCTCATCTCATCCCGTGGGGGCCGTAAAAATCGTCCCGAAGGAATATAAACCACCAGAGAACGTGCAGCGGCGTTTTTCTTTGACCTATGACCATCGTGCTGCGATCGCCAACCCGTCTGTCAAACGTGGCGATTATGGCATATCCCCTCATTTTTTGGGGAGGCTTTTGTTCAGAATGGACGTAATTTGGCTGACATGATGGTTGTTAAAAAGATCATTTTACCCGGTAGCATACTTTTTTAATAGGACCTAACATAGAAATTAATTTAAATTTTTGCATGTCACTATTTATATGTCTAAGTGCTGTGGATCTGTTTTTATATCTAAGACCTCAATTGTTACCAACATTTATGGCAAATAAATAAATATCTATCTATCATAAAATTATGACTCCACTTATATCTACTGTATATCGCTTATCGAAACTGACCATAACTCAGTCTAATCGCTAGGTAGTAAAGAAGAAGATAGAAAAAGATACTTGTGTATATTTACATATGCACAATAATAGTAATTATCAAAGTCTAAAATTGCGTATAATTAGAAACTACAAAAACAGTATTTGGCAGTTTCGCTGTATTTAATAATGTCACTTACGCGCTATTGAACTTCTGGCGGATTTAGGTACATTTAAACTGAATCATCTCAAAATTGTTTATGCTTAATCGGAAGATATTTTTATAATGAAGCCACCTACTTAATAGCTTTACAACACTTATTAAAATTCATAACTTCCATTAATTCATGCCAATAGATTTGATTAGCATTTTCTTATGTCCCGTTCAATTGCTGCACGCTAACCAGGCAACTCTAAGAAAAACTGGGAAGATCTATATCTACACCTTCTGTAATAGATAGATAACTAATTCTATACTCACATGATTAAGAAACTCCTTAGGATGAATGCACAATATACACTTTCACTAAATCCCTGTATCACTTCACTTTCAGCACTCACACTCACTCTAAAAACTCACTTTGTTCATGAACTCACGACATTAACGGTCAATAGGTAGAAGCCTCACTGATTGATTGTACTACTATGGTAATTATAATGAATTAATTAAACAATTTAACTGGTGTTTAGACAATAGGGCGACATATTCAGCGTCGTTTGACCTTTCAGGAGTCGGCGAGACTGCGCGAGAGTCGCGCGGGGTCACCAACAATTTATTTTTAGAGTTTAAAGTTCAAAATACGACTGTTCCGAGACGCGGTGACCGACGCCGCTTCCGTACATGATCCGATTTATACCGGGAATAGATTTAACTGCACGTTAAATCTTAATTTTATAGGTGCTACACATTATTGATACTAATAACTATACAATAATTAATATGAGGTACTTATCAGACAGAGCCATCTAGTCCAAACTAAGCAAAGCTTGGAATATGGATACTAGACAACGGATAGAAGTACTTAGGTATTAACTTGTTTGTAATAATAATAATATCTAGGGACAATGTCACACAGATCATCCTAGCCCCAAATTAAGCAAAGCTTGTACTATGGGTACCAGGCGACGATATACATACTTATATAGATAGATAAATACTTATATACATAGAAAACATCCATGACTCAGAAACAAATATTCGTGCTCATCACACAAATATTTGCACTTACTGGGATTCGAACCCAGGACCACCAGCTTCGTAGGCAGGAGCACTACCAACTAGGCTACGGTGATCGTCATAATAATATAATAATATCCTGGGAAAATATTCACACACGGCCAGCTGATCCAAAACTAGCAGAGCTTGTACAGGCGCCAGCACTTCAAGCTACCCCAATCCGTCAAATTTCCCCATTTGAAAGTGAACCTTATACTTATGTGATAAAGTTGAAAATCTGTAAAAGAAATTTGTTAGATTGGGGTAGCTGGATATGCTGGCGTCTGTACTATGGAAACCAGATAACTGATATATTATATATACTAGTTTTCTTTTGTAAATACATACATATATATATATATTTTTTTTTTTTTTGGTAAGGTAGGGTGAATGCCTACGCATGCCACCCGCAAAAATTGTCTACGGGTGGGTATGACGAACTCGCACCGACTAAACCTACCTGCCGTGAACTTCTCTTGGCGCCTAATGGGAGGAGCCCTGGGAACGCGGGTATGCTGCTCCGGTGCCCCCCTTTTGCACCATGTCCCAGATGATTGGGACACGTACCCTGGGAGGGCTCTGGATTGCCCTCCCATATTGCCGACTGCGCCACAAACAGTTCGCTGTCTTCCTGGGGCTGCTTGCAAGTGACGGCAGTAGAGGACACTTCTCTGACTGCCGCCGCAGCCCCGAGGGGGAGTTGGGCTACCGGCTGCCGCCACCGCCCCGACGCCTCCTCCGTCTGCGAGCAGGATCAGTTCTTTCCTGCTCCCGCTCAGCGGTCTCCTTTTGGAGCATGACTGCCTCACAAAAGGAGACCACGGCGTCCCACTTGGAGGAGTCACCCGCCAGCATCGCCCCTACGATTGCCGGCGGGGACAGATCCCGTCCGATTTCTGCGACCAAGACTCGCCTTTCAGCCTCCCAGGCCGGGCACTCAGCTAGAGTGTGCTGGGCCGAGTCTAAGTCGCTCCCGCAGTGGTGACAGTGTGTCGTCGCTTCACGGCCTATCCGGTTCAGATACTCACTGAAACACCCATGTCCGGTGAGTATCTCAGTCAGTCTGTAGGTGACGCAACCACCTCTCCTTCCCAACCAGGCCGCGAGGTGAGTTTGCAGCCCAACCTAGAAGCAATGACATTCAGACATTACAACTGTCTACCTACGACTTCATGAGATACAGACCATGGGCGCTAACAGACAGATGGGCAGTTAGTGGAGACCTTAAAAGTATGGACTGTGGCCCAGTAGTCATTTAAAAATAAATTAATATGTTTTTTGGACTACCGCAGACGGGACCTTGCTTCATAAGCGCGCACTCGATTAGAAATTATACCACTTACTCAATCTTATTATGCGCAATCTAATGGATACCCCCATGGAATTATGCATGTAGGATAATATTACTCAAGGAATATAACCCCTTGCTACAGATTAGGATATACTTGATCCAGAATTAGGTTCCAAAAGGACTAACCTCATCATCATCAGCCTGATGTAGGACATACATTGATCCAGAATTAGGTTCCAAAAGGACTAACCTCATCATCATCAGCCTGATGTAGGACATACATTGATCCAGAATTAGGTTCCAAAAGGACTAACATCATCATCATCAGCCTGATGTAGGATATACATTGATCCAGAATTAGGTTCCAAAAGGACTAACCTCATCATCATCAGCCTGATGTAGGATATACATTGATCCAGAATTAGGTTCCAAAAGGACTAACCTCATCATCATCAGCCTGATGTAGGACATACATTGATCCAGAATTAGGTTCCAAAAGGACTAACCTTATCATCATCAGCCTGATGTTGTCCACTGCTAGACATAGGCCTCGTTGAAAGGTTTCCACAATGTTGTCATTTGATGTTAGCCGTGAGTTTACCAGAAAGTATAAAAGGACCGCCGCAAATCACCCTGAGGCCTGAGGGTGTCGTAAATAAATACATAAAAAAGGTTTTTATTCACGTAGACTTTAAAAAACCGCTTGTAAATAGAACATGTTTGTAGTGATATATAATTATTTCTAGGTACATATAGATATTTAGGTACACAGATTGTAGGAAATAATTTGCAATAATATTTATTTTATGATAGTAACGATATTTAGCTAACTTACCTAAATTAAGTTATTGTCAAGGATCATGTGTAGGTTTAATTATCGAAATTTAAAATTTTTGCTATATTTTTACTACAACTTCTAGTAAAAATATAGCTAAATTTTAAAAAGTCTGGATGGTTCTGTCTATATTAAAGTACGAATTAAATATTATTATTATGGCGGACTTTGTGTTTATAACGACGGTCGTGCTTTAATGCTACCACCGGATCCAATGCACCCCAACTGAGAAGACCCAACGAAACAAACCCAGCAGGTGTCTGTACTAAAAGGTGATTAAGGGTTACACCAGGTAGCCGAGCAGTAGGGCAATCTCATGGCTATATTTCGGAGCCAACTTACAGCCAACTCTTGGGATTTGGGATTTCAAGATATTTATATTTAAAAGTTTGTTGAATGGGGGCGTACGCACCACAACATTAATTATGTTGGACCTTAATTTTTTGTTTCCTCCTTTTTATCGCCAGTTTTGTGCGCGTGCGCTTGACGTAAGTAAATCGTAACGACAGGTCAACGATGAGCTATTTTTGGTCTGACATCGGCGCCATCTTTATAACAAAGTTTCGTTTGATAACTAAAGAATTGGGGCACCGTCGTAAAATATCGAGAATAGGATAACAAGTCTTTGATGGAGATATAAAAAAATAGTTTATTAATTTACAAGTGGTTGACTGAACGATTGTCTAATAGTGTAGTGTTCTTTATGCCTACCGGATACACTCTCAGATAGTATGAATATACAAGGTATAACAGAAATAATGTTCAGATGCCAGCACATCAAGTTGAAAATCTATATAAGAAATTTGACAGATTGGGGTAGATGGATGTGCTGGCGTCTGTACGTAACTTAAGGAGATTAATTTGCCTATGAAACTGAAAGAAAAAAGGTCAGATAATAATAATAATATCCTAGGACACACACGGCCATCGGATTCCAAACTAAGCAGAGCTTGTACTATGGAACCAGATAACTGATATACTACTATAAAATAGATTACGATTGCCAAACATAAAATTAGAATTATATAGACGAAATGTATATTGCATGTGTATTATATTCAATCACCTACCGCAAAATTTAATTGACCGGTTACTTCAGTTGATAATAGAGAAGGGGTAAAATAATACCTAAATGATAAAATTACATACACTATGAATACTAATAATAATAAATAAGTTAATAAGACTAATAATAATTTGTTAATTGTTAATTTGTGAATAGAAAACTACTATAATATAACATAATGTAATAAGAATATAACATGTGTAATGTAATAATAATATAAGTAATAATACTATATATTATATAGTTATAAGAACAATAAAATTTGCACGCCATAATTAGGTATGTGGCAGAATATGTGAATGTATTAAACTATGTAACATCTATTTTGTACCATGTTCTTGCAAATAAACGATTGATTGATTGATTGATACTTTTCTTTTGTAAATACATACTTATATAGATAATTGTACCCAAATTCAGAACAAACAGACTTGTTCATACGCACAAATATTTATCCTGGGTGGGAATCGAACCCACGATTTGCAGCGTGAAAGGCAAGCGTCTACGAACCACACCAACTGGCCCGTCTAAGATTAACTTACTATACACGATACACGGCTGATACATTACTTATGGGGAATTAACAATAACTAACTAACTAATGCCTAATAGCTTTATACTTACTATTAAACGAATTATTCCTAACTTTTTTTTTATTGCCTTAGAAAGCAGACGAGCTATCGGCCCACCTGGGGCTCTACCGGCTAAGTTGCCGAACGTCGATTTCTTAAATGGCGTTCAAATAAATAAAGGTTAAAAATGACTTAATCAATCGTTGAATCGGCTTCAACGTTAACAATCGAGTCCGGACCATTTAAGACGTCACATGTGGTATGTGCGGAAGCCGTTAAATCGGCTTCCGCACAAACCATTGATTAAATCAATTTTACCTTATGACTTAGCTGGTAGAGCCCCTGATGGTAAGTGGTAACCGCTGCTCATGGACATTCGCAGTGCCAGGGGGCACAGCAAACCGCTGCCTACCGTGATATTAGTACTCTTTTTAAACCTCGTTTGAAGAAGGACATGTCGTAGCGCTGGGGAAACACCGCAGCAGGTAATTCATTCCAGAGCCGGCACGTACGTGGGATGTATGAACGCTGAAAGCGCTTCCAGGTGATACGGATGAACCTTACTGCGAGTGCCCGTGGTCCGATGATAAAGAGGGGACGGTGGCACCAGCTCAAACAGTTCCTCAGAGCATTCCCCGTGAAAGAGACGGTAGAACACGCAGAGAGATCCAAAGTCTCTCCGCTGCTCTAGCGACACCAATCTGTCCGTAAGATTGGAATCCCCAACGATTCTAATAGCATGCCTTTGGAGGGAGTCAAGTGGGTCGAGCTGAACTAACTACAACAAAATAAAAATTACTTATAAGCAGTTTAAGATGATGAACATGGGGGCGCCAAAGTTCACCTTAATTTTCAACTCCGATAATTGCAAATCCGTAGCGAGCATGCCGCGGGAGCGGCCGCCGAGGGCTAGATACTATCATCTTCTACCCACATATATTTTTACTAGCTGTGCCCCGCGGTTTTACCCGCATTAAACTAGATAAATTATAGCCTATGTGTTAAACCAGGGTGTCAGCTAACTCCATACCAAAAGTAAAATCGCTCCAACCGTTTAAACGTGAAGAAGTAACAAACATACACACTCACACACTCACAAACTTTCGCTTTTATAATATTAGTGTATTACACTTGGTAAATGTTGCTTTCTGAGTATGAGTGAAAATATTATGGTAATTATATTTAGGGATAAAAGCGTTATGATAAAAAACAGTAGGAGTTTTAATATATTTACATTAATTATATAATTAATTACAATTTTCGGAAACATGAGTGTTATTAAAATCGCCGGTAGCACTACAGATCTACTACTACTCTTTCTTTTCATTCATAAAATTAACGTCATCTCTTTCATTTTATTCTGTAACCATCTAATGTATTGAGCAATAAGAATTTTGTGTGTCCTTTTCATCAGCTATCCTTTTTCTTTTGTTCTGGTATTAACTAGAACATTCTAACGATTTTGCAAAAGTCACCAAAAACCCTCACTGGTACTAGAGTTCGAAGCCCGGACGTGACAGAACGAAACATTCTGCCGGCGGCGTCTCGTTCGGCAGAGAAACGGCTGTCGGTGATATGTTTCAGAATCTATTTGCAAACTAAAAGATACTCTAAAATATGTTTTTTAATTACATTCCGGCAACATCACAGTCCATCGTCATTATTTAAAAAAAAAACGCATTTGGCTTATTATAGCTCCAAATAATCAATAGCACTGTGACCGTCACTATCCGTCTCTGGTAGGCGCTTTTCTAATAATATTAATGTAATTTATTTCTGCTAAAATGGATAAACGTAGCTAGCGATTCTAACTAGTGTTACAGACAGAATCGCTAGCTTTGTTCATCGGGTCTATATTGGCACACCTAAAGTTCTTTACCCGAAATTGTTCTTCCTAATGATTTTTAATCCGAATGAAAAACCCGAATCCAAATGAATCTTCCTAAAAATCTTCATTCATACTATTTATAGTGCTACCGGCGTGCAATTTAGGTGAACATTGGCGCACCCTAAACAGTGTCAAGTGTTCCCTACACAGTGAGAACTGTGCCGTGTACGTCGGGACTTACCTTTGGCAGTACTAGACTCTTACTTTCAACTTCCAAACTCTGGACTGGTACTGTATGGTCGAAAATTCCAGTAATACTTTTTGGCCTGACCCGTGATTTAGAAAGAAAGAAATATTTTTTTATTTTCATAATGTGCACTAGAAATGGAAAAAAATGATTATAAAATTTTTGTTTTGTTCTTAATCATGCTCTTGCTAGCATTTAAAATTGCCTATATTATGCGAGATGTTCTGTTATTATATAAAAAGCTCAGTTTGGATCCTCAACTAGAATCAGTGTATTTACAAAGGAACTAGGAATTAACGATTCTTATTAACGACTATACGGGCCTGGGTTGACGGGCCTGTTGGCGTGGATGCGAAATGCTTGCTTTCCACGCCGCAGGTCGTGGGTTTGAATCCCACTCAGGTCAAATATTTGTGTGCATGAATATGTCTTTTTTTTTTTCTTTTTTTTTATATATCTTTCTATATATATATAAAAATCAATACCACTTTTCGTTGTAATGTTATAACTCAACAACGCTTTTACCGATTTGGCTAATTTTGGTCTTGAATTATTCGTGAAAGTCCAGGAAAGGTTTGTACGTATAGAAAATTTAAAAAAAGTCTTGAAATAGTGTAAAATCAACAACCTCCATACACAAACAATTTGTACTAATACTTAAAAGCGTATCGTAGCACGTACCGGGCCGCTAGTATAAGTATGTATTTACAAGAGAAAAGTTTTATATGTAGTATATCAGTTATCTGGTTTATATACATAGTACAAGCTCTGCTTAGTTTGGGATCACGGGAGCCGTGTAAATAATGTCCCAGGATATTATTATTATATTATTATTATTACTATAGGAGCATACGTAATAAATAAAAGCATAATTAAACTTAATAATAAATCTTTATTACCTATTCATAAGAAGTACACAGCCGTTTTCAAAACACATGAAACTTTCACAATAAATTCACTATGACGTCAAATTAAATAAATAACTATCAACAAACTACATTTTAAAGGATGATTTATAAAATGTCGAACGTTTATATACATTGTATTAATGTGGATCGTGTATATATACATTGTATTTATATACTTACTTCAGTTTTACAATTACAAAAATGCCTAAAGATATATCGCTATATACTTATATATAACAAATAATTGTGGGCGAAATTTCACACTGTCGTTTCAGAAATTCCATAGACGGTATTCTGACGAATTTAACTAAATCAAGTCAAGACTATTAGAAACTCTCGTGACACTGTACACGCAACGCGCCTCCACCACCATTAGTCTGCATTAATATGAATAAAATGCGCACTTGATCGTCAGCGATTACAGTAGCCCATATCGTTTTGACATACATGGCATCACTCACGCGTTGCTGGTTCAGCATCGCTCTCCCCGACGCCACACCCATGAATTATTTATGATTGTAATGTTTTCTGTTAGGTATTTATTTCTCATATCCATGTAAAGCACATGTTATAATCAATCATCGGAATAGGTAGAGCTATTTCAGGCCAATGGCTCAAATGTACATTTGAATATGGTCGTCCACCTAGGTAGCTAGAGAAAGCCGCAGGCTAGCTAGGGTAGGATCCTTAGCGGCGAGGATCGCGTTGCCCCCTTAACTTGCCCCCCATTTCGAATTCCATCTTTTTAATTCAGCGGCCGCCTGAGCTGTGGCCCGAACCCCATAAGGGTGCCCTCAGGTATTAGTCGCTTAAATTAAGGAAATGGTTGAGGGCATGTTGCGCTAGCCAACTGCGCGCCAATTCTTTAATTTTAATATACTATTGCTAAATGTAACAATAATAGCTTAGTAACTTGCTATTTATTATTTATTTAAGGATATTAAAAATATATGTGACGAAACAGACCGCACGGACGGACTAATTTAAAATATTTTGTTGCTTTAATTACTGTTTTTAAACTGTGTTTATGTATTGCATTGTGTGATTGACAAGTGTATGTAAATACCCAAGTGCTGAATAAATTTCATTATTTCATTTCACTGGGATTCCATCATTTAATATTACTCGAGAAATTTACTAAAACTTTGACATATTATCATAAAAATTTAAACAGTAAAATTTATGTCAATTTTACTTTACCGAACCATGTCCATGTAAAAACTACACTTACGTACCACTACAACCTGTTTCTCGTAAATTCAGAAATAAATTAATTAATGCGGGTAAATCTAATTTTTCCCAGTGACTTATTAAACATACATCATTAACTCAAAAAATTATTACCAATCTTAACAAAAAAGGCATGTCCATACTATGAAAACATTTAGCAAATACCAAAACTAGTTCTACCTACTCCCATGCCAGGTTACAACGCTTTTGTTACTAAAATTAGATTAGTAAAAATCTCAGAGATCTTCAAATAAATTTGGCATTTAAATATATTCGTCAACAAAACTTATTTCATAAACATAAATTTCAAAACTTATGAATCATTGGTTTATTCTTCCACTTCAGTTATTTATGAAATACTTGGATAATCAAAATATTACCTAAAAGTATGCGATACATCTGTATTACCGACGCCAGCACATCAAGCTACCCAAATCTGTCAAATTTCCCCAATTGAAAGTCAACCTTATCCTTAGTTGATAAAGTTGAAAATCGATAAAAGAAATTTGACAGATTGGGGTAGGTGGATGTGCTGGCGTTTGTACTAATCCTAGTAAATTAATATTACAATACAATAATTACTTTTAAATATATTCCCAAAGTTCCCATCGGGGTATCCCGCAAGCGGGCATTTTGTTATTAAGTATGGGAAATACTAGTTGCTAGTATAATTTGAAAAGCAGAAAGGTTCTTGAGATCACGAACCGCCAGACGGCGAAGGCAGGCACCCTATAAGATTGACCAATGATCACGTGATGGTCGCTGGAGGCAGCTGCCAGGTAGCACAGTACCGGCAATTGTGGAGATCTTTGAGGGATGCCTTTGTCCAGCAGTAGACGTCTTTCATCTGATATGATAATGATGACCAAAACCTTTCAGTCAGGCAGTCTCTTGAAGATTTTGAGAAGGCAGTTCCAAAATCACCATCGGACGTTTCAGACGTAGTGTATATTTCCAGAATAGAAAACACCAGAAGGTCCACTAGTGCCAAAGGTGGGGATTTCGGGAATATATTCTTAAAAATTACACTAAAATATACACGTTACATAAATCGGAACTTAGTCCCGTAAATACTCAACAGTATCAAATCATTTTGTACTCAAAGTACCATTACATCACAAAAGTACATTCAACACAACAATTTCTAATTTTATACAATTAATTAAATGCACAATCAAAATACAATTTAAAACTAGACTGTGCGGTAGACCTGCCATCTTCCTTTAACACCCGACCAACACCAAATATTGAAAAATAGATTTTATTACATGTACGATAGAATCACTATTAGAAAATAAATATTACATCATTTAGATCTTAACTCAATTTTAAAGTTATTCAAGGCACAACCTACTCTATAAAACTTAAGTTAAAGTGTATTTTTAAACGCTCTATGTATGTATGTCTGGTGGTGTTAAAATCGATGACTATAAGGCACTTATCGGCTGATAATAATATCACAATAGAAACAAGATTCTGTCGTCAAACATCTACTAATGTAGAGTTAAAACACGAACGCGGGAAAACATCCAATTTGCGTCAAACAATTTTCAACCTAATTTAATTCACGAATAGGAACCATTTTCGTTCGACTACTATAGTTTAGATTAGCTATTTTAATTCTAACAATTGCTTTACTCTTTCTAATCTTGACATAATTACAATCCCGACTCTATGTCAATGTACTTTGGTCCATTTTTCCGCACACGTGATTGCCATCTTTGTCGAAATTCACTTTGCCTGCAAGGTGAGGGTATTTATCAGCTCCTGAAAGTCTGTGACGTACCAGGAGGCGCGCTTTTTGACCTCTTCACGGACTACGTTGCCACCAAACCCTGGAAAAGAGACAAATAATTCATATTAATCCAAATAATTTCTAAACTCCAAAGACAGCAAATCAGTGTAGGGTAGTTAATCCACTTATTAGTACAGGGCTATATAAGGAACAGCAAACTAGTGAGAGATGTCGTCCCAATGCTCGTAATCTCTGGGAAGACAGAACGTAGTCAATATCAGGACGGATGGTCGCTAGTCATAGACATCTTGGTTGAACCGCTAGTTACTACAGAACTTTATAAAGGACAGCAGAGAAGTGATAGGTGACGTCCTAGTCTCGTAGACGGAGGAGGCGTCCGCGGCAGCCGTTAGCCCAACTCCCCTCGGGGCTGCGGCGGCAGTGTGAGAAGTGTCCTCCACTGCGCCACGTACAAGCAGGATTTCCGGACTGGCAGGAGTCGGCAATAGGGAAGGGCAATCTCGAGCTCTCCCAGGGCACGCGCGCAAAAGGGGGCACCGGAGCAGCATACCCGCGTTCGGGGGCTCCTCCCATTAGGCGCCAAGAGAAGTCCACGGTTTAGTCGGTACGAGTTCGACATACCCACCCGCAGACACTTTTTGCGGGTGGCATGCGTAGGAATTCCCCCTGCCTTATCAAAAAAAAAAGGTGACGACCTAATGCTTGTAATATAAAGGTTATGTAAGGTAGGACGTGGTCAATATGAACAAGGATGGTCACGAGTGACAAGCAACTATGCAACCACATATTAACCACATTGTCTTATATAAAAACATTAAAAACCCAGATAGTACGAGCATTAGTGCCTCTTCCTAGTCTGCTGCCCCTTATAAAACCGTAATAATATATACCCTAATAATATAATAATCTTAAATAATAAGCATTCAGACAATATCAATCGTTAAATCGGCTTCGACGTGGAAAATCGATTCCGGACCATTTATAACGTCACATGTGCTCATCGAAGCCGATTTAACGATTGATTAAATCATTTTTAACCTTTATTTATTTGAACACCAATCACTATCCCGATGTTCGGCGCCTTAGCGGGTAGGCCCCCAGGGGCTCTACCGGCTAAGTCGCCGAACATCGATTTCGTAAATGGCGTTCAAATAAATAAAGGTTAAAAATGACTTAATCAATCGTTAAATCGGCTTCAACGTTGTCAATCGATTCCGGACCATTTATGACGACATATGTGGTCATGGAAGCCGATTTAACGATTGATTAAGTCATTTTTAACCTTTATTTATTTGAACGCCATTTACGAAATCGATGTTCGGCGACTTAGCCGGTAGAGTCCCAGGACTTTATGATTACCCTATTTATTTGAAATTTGCTATCCACTTTACTTTAAAAATAATGCTATATAACTGAAATTTTATAGTAGGTAATCATATCTGGTGCTCACCAATAAATCCATCAGCAGGGGGGCTGGCCTCAGCATCAGTGGCGCCATCACCGATCATCACCAGTCTCTGGTACCCGTGCTGTTCCTTCAGCCTTCTGATCACCAGACCCTTGCCACCTGACCTTGAAGTCGGCTCGTTCTCATCAAAGCCCGCGTATTCACCTATAAACAACAAAAGGTAAGATAAAATTAACTAAGTCGATTCACAAACATAAAAAAACATAATAAAAACTAAACAGCGGAATAGAGAACCTCCTTCTTTTTCAAGGCTCTCTTTCTTTAATTTTATCGTATGGGCAGTGGTCACCCTAGTGTCAGAGTTGTTCAAGCCGCCCAGTAGGCCCTGACATGGCTTAACGACTGTGGCCTAATGGCTTGAATCCGGACCGGCAGTTTAACGTGCCCTCCGAAGCACGGAGACACTCAGAGATTAAACCACTTTGGCGGTCACCCATCTACGGACTGACCGCGACCCTAGTTGCTTAACCTTGCCGATCACTTACGGACCGGTGAGAGCATCTGACTATGAGCGCCTCGAACCTACCTACAATAAACAGCTATGATGAGCAACACGCTCATATCAGTCACGCGAGTATTTTCATAAATTAATATAAAAACATAATGTCATCATTGTCCCACTTCGACCACAGATCGCGAACTCACGCACTATGCGCATGGGCATATCACAATATGAAGCCACAGTTTAAATAAAACAGTGAGCCAACGATTATGTTTACTCGGGACACAAAATACGTGTTTTGAATTCGGAGTCTATGTCTGCGACATTGGCCCGTATTTAGGTGGGACCGTCCTGTTATAATTTATATTATTGTTTAAACAAGGTGGTCCTTAGCTATTTTCATAAAAGTCCACGGGTTCGTTAAAATTACTCTTTTGTATACAGTATTTTTTTACACGCAATATTTTATAAGACATTATATGTCATTGAAAGACTACATCGGAAATAGATAATTAATCTTTCTAAAATATTATATTTAATAATAAAATGTTGTACCGTCGCATCAGTACAAATAAATTAAAGTTTAAGATTACAATAAGTACAGACGCCAGCACATCTAGCTACCCCAATCTGACAAATTTCTTTTATAGATTTTCAGCTTTATCACAATTTCGCATAAGGTTTACTTTCAATTGGGGTAATTTCACAGATTGGGTAGCTTGATGTGCCATGTGTGTCTGTACATATAACATACATATTGTGAATTCTCTAAACTACTCAAATCACCAAATTGCCTTCGTATTGGCCTAAAATCTGGCTTACTGTTTCAAGGCCTCAACCTACCGTTATTTCCTTACTGTGTACATTATTTATGACTCATATGTTTTTTTTTAATTCGTTAAGACCCGCCAATATTTCGCCTGTGATAACAGTAAACATGATGACATGGAAACTCAATTATAACAATAATATTTTATCTATTGCATGTGACCTATAAAATTATTATTAATTAACAAAACAGGGTAGGAGTGCCGACAGAAGTGAACACTTGAACAATTATGTGGTGTCGGTAACGGTAACAGTGTCGCGGGTTCAATTGTTTTTTCCCATCTTGTTGTTTGGGGCTGTAAACCTATAAAAGTAGGATGTTATTATTGTATTATTTAATTTCCTGTATTTCGTTTTTCTTTGTATACATTTTACGTTTTATCTGTATATCTATAAGTAGCCTATACTATAGTGTTTAACCTTTTAGCATTAGACTTCACAGCACTCTACATATTATTACCATTTTACTTTTATTAAAACGGTTGTACTCCTAACATACTGTTAGTTTATAAGCTCATGTTGTACAACTGTTTTTTATCTATATATATAAAAATCAATTGCTGGTCGTTAGTCTCACTCGAGAACGGCTGAACGGATTTAAATGTTCGTGGAGGTCTAGAGAAGGTTTAAAAGGTGAGAAAAAATCTAATTATTTCCGGGAAACCCCTAAAAACAGCCCTTTTCCATTTCCCATATAAACCTTTTCTAAAACAAAAGTTTAGGTCTTTTATTTATCGATTTAGGCAGTACGAAGTCTGCCGGGTCAGCAAGTTCCAAATAAAAAAATAAGAAACCAAACCCAGTGCCTATTTAGTTCAAAAATTTACAATGATATAAATTCTCACTCAAGAAGAGTAACGAATCAAAACTTTACTATACTACTTTACTTGTGTGATACAATTGGAAAGCTTTCGGCTATGTTTATTTTTTATTTTATTTATTTGGTTCGCCAAAAACTTAAACATTAACATGAATCTTTAAAAATAGCACTATTGTGCTATTTTTAAAGATTAAAAAAATTTTGAATGTAGTGTTTACCTACACCTAAAATAAATGTAACTAGACATTTAGATCTTAAGACTTAAGATCTAAATGTCTAGTTACTTATAGGTAAACACTACATTCAAAATTTAATGAAAAAACCCTAATAACTATTGATAGTTTTCCGAAATAATCCTAATGAGACGTGGTGGATATCAAACCTGTGTGGGGTATTCCCACAAGAAGTTGCCGTCAAAACTCTGGTATAAAAATCTATCTACCTCTATATATATATATATACTGTGGACAGCACACGAGAACATTGCCCTTATTGCATCAAATCTGAATAATTGAACATACACAAACACGTTGAAGTGGTTACTGGGCGCAGTCGATACTGATTACGTGTCCTTAACATTACTCAACCTAACAAATAAAAAATAACTTTAATACCCTGTATATAAAGTTCCAATTACTTAGAATAACTCTCAAGAAGGGCAAACATTTACTCTATCTCGATAGGATATATATATTCCCATACTCTGTGTATATTACGTCAGGAATTAATTACTGTTATTTATTATAAATACAAGAGTATTATTTATATGCAAATACATAATCGATTACGAGGTTCGCAGGGGTCTTGGAGACCACATGATTATATATTTATACAATGACTAAATGGTATTATGTATTACTTTAATAGCGTAGGAACTACCTACGCCACGAAACTCAATAACTCACAGAACTTGTAATTTTGAAACGACTGCGTCGGCGCAGTGGCAAAGATCGTCTCGCTACTACTTCGGGTTCGGTCCACGCACAGAACAACTATTTATAAATATTGTGAATTTGCAAATTTAACTTTTTTTTGTACCATTAATATATAACCTAGGCGAATTAATTGCGCGAATAAAAATTGCAAATATTTCCATTTGTAATCATTACAATTAAGTAACAACAGCATTATTGGCGATCGGAATTATATCTAAATAATTACAAAGAAGTTCAAATAAGGTTAAGAAATCACTCGCTTACATAACAAAGTTTCTTGTGCTTTATCTATGGAACTTCGTTTTAACCCTTAGTAACAGTAGCATATTACATATATACAAGTATGAGATTGTTTTGTCTTCCGCTTTCCTCTGGAGTCTCAGGAACACCTGTCCACGGTGGGCATCGGAGCCTATGTGCAGATTCTGCAATAACGCAGACGAAACACCTCTACACCAGCTCTGTCACTGTGATCCACTGATGCATAAACGTAACACCGTCCTGGGCCAACACTTCCTGCACCAGGACGATGTTATCGTTACTACTGCCAAGAAGATTCTGCAATTTATCTATGTTGCAGGGTTAGACAGGGAAGTTTAGTTGGAGCAGCGAGCACGATAGTTCATCACTGGACGCAGTGTTACCAGGACCTCCGGGGACTGGAAATAGCCGCCACCAGAAGTTTTTCCTCTGGAGGGAAGTGAAACGACTATTTTCTTGCTCCTCAATGTTTGCATCCGAATAAACAAGTTTGTTGAAGCCAAGATAGTTGAAGTGATTCCCCAGGACGTACCTGAGCGTTACCGCTCAGTGTCGCTTTGTTACCGCTGTTGATCCTGGTTTACAAGACATGCTGTGAAGAGTAAGAGGGCGGAACTAGATGCAATACCTACGAGGTGATCCGTAATAAATAAAATAAATAAATAAAAAAGGTTTTTATTCACATAGACTTTAAAAAAGCGCTTGTAAATAGTCAGAACATGTTTGTAGTAATATAGTTGTATACATTATTATTTCTAGTAACATAGATATTTAGGTACACATTGTATGAAAACATTTATAAAATTCATTTTATTATAGCAATGATATTTAGCTAGCTCGTTTCAAGTTATTGTCCAGAGATTATGTTTAATTATCTAGTTTAAGTCTAATATTTTTACTACATATTCTTAATGGTTCTGTCTATATTAAGGTACTAGCTGCGCCCCGCGGTTTTACCCGCGTTAAACTTTATAAATTATCACAGGTCCACCCCCGTAGGTGATAGCGTGATAATATGTACCCTATATGTTGACCCGACCTCTAAGTAATATTCATGCAAAATTTGAAGTAAATCCATGCAGTACTTTTTGAGTTTAGCCCGGACATACATACAGACAAACAGACAAAAATTCTAAAAACTATATTTTTGGCTTCGATATCGAATGTAGATCACGCCCCAAGTATCCTATTTAAAAAATATTCGATGTACAGTTTTGACTATCTTACGATTTTATTATATGTATAGATTATTATTATGACGGACCTTGTGTCAATAACGACGGTCGCCCTTTAATGCTACCACCGGATCCAATGCGCCCCAACTGACAAGACGTACCAAGAATAACAATGCAAGCTCCCTATCGGTTCTCAATAATTGGCAGAAATAACCGGGCCGGTTGTTATGGTTGTTAATGCTTGCCTTGCACGCCGCAAGTCATAGCAGAGCTTGTACTATGGAAACCAGATAACTGATATAATACATATACCTAGTACCTACTACATTTTCTTTTATATAATAATACCTTAATATAGACAGAACCATTGACAATATGTAGTAAAAATATTAGACTTAAACTAGATAATTAAACATAATCTCTTGACAATAACTTGATACGAGCTAGCTAAATATCAATGCTATAATAAAATAAATTTTATAAATGTTTTCATACAATGTGTACCTAAATATCTATGTTACTAGAAATAATAATGTATACAACTATATTACTACAAACATGTTCTGACTATTTACAAGCGCTTTTTTAAAGTCTACGTGAATAAAAACCTTTTTTATTTATTTTTGTAAATATAGATAACTAGCTGTGCCCTGCGGTTTTACCCGCGTTAAATTTTATAAATCACAGCTCCTCACGTAGGTGACAGCGTGATAATATGTAGCCTATATGTCGACCGAACCTCTTAGTAATATTCATGCAAAATCTGAAGTGAATCCATGCAGTACTTTTTGAGTTTAGCCCGGACATACATACAGACAAACAGACACACAGACAAAAATTCTAAAAACTATATTTTTGGCTTCGATATCTATAGTAGATCACGCCCCAAGCATCCTTTTTAAAAAATATTCCATGTACAGTTTTGACTTTCCTACGATTTTATTATATGTATAGATTACACCCAGACTCAGGACAAACCGACATGTTCTCTGACTTGCGGCGTGGAAGGTAAACATCTATCAACCATGCCAACGGGCAATATGGCATTAAACCCATAATAGCCACGCGGCAAGGGTCAGATGACCACTAAGTCTCTCGTCCAGTAACTAAAGTGTTCATAATAGCCACCATTTCTTTTTCACTGCAAAATCTCGACGCTATACGGTTAGTACCCAAAGGGTAAAACGGGACCCTATTACTAAAACTTCGCTGTATGTATGTCTGTCTGTCCGTCTGTCTGTCACCAGGCTGTATCTCATTAACCGTGATAGTTACTGTTGAAATTTTCACAGATGATGTAAGTATTTCTTTAACAACAAATAATTAAAAACAGAATAAAATAAATATTCAAGGGGGACCCCACACAACAAACGTGAATTTTTACTCGTTTTTATAGATAATGGTACAGAACCCTTCGTGTACGAGTCCGACTCGCACTTGGCCGGTTTTTTTCTTATGGATTTGTTCATTGCTTAATATTTAGAGGAAGTTCACTACGATCACTTCATAAAAAACAATTGGTATATTGATATTAAAAAATAGTGAAAAAGATTTTGGTTCTGAACTTGCCTAGTTGGGGCAAGTTCAGAACCAAAATAGGTTGAAATATATGATCGGTCTGAGTGGAGTCAATTCAACTCAATGGAGTTGGAATATACGAGAACAATCCATTAAACAAACGCGATAGTTTGAATTATTGCAACAAGAATAACAACGTAATACATGCAAATTATCAATTGTACAGTACAAGATAGGAGGGGAACAATAAATGTATCATAAACATCTGATCTGATTTAATACTAACATTCATTGTAGTCATTCGTTATTGGAGTTCGACTTGCGATTTTATTGGAAGGTCAATTGTTACTAAGGCCCGACGCCCACTATTGGCAAGGCGTGGTACGGCAATCAACATCAAAAATCTTACGAAAAGTTGTCACGACACTTTTTGCAGCTGTGCGGCGTGCGCATGTTTCTCTGTCTGTCTCTCTCTCTCTCTCTTTCTCTGTTATAGAAAGCAAGCCAGATATTTTCATTTCTATTTCGTATTGAACAGTGTGGTGTCGCGACGATTATTTTTGTTGAGTGTATAGAGGTTTTTGTACATAATAAATAATTACAAATAACTTCGTTCCATCCGGGTGACCCTTGACACCTCTCAAGTTTTTTTTGTTTTATATACGGGACTAGCCCTCCCTCTTACCCGCCACAGCAACCCCTGTAAGCCAGGATCAACAGTGGCACAAACAAATGAGACTGAGCTGTTAACTGTCTTGGATCCCGCAACGAATTTAATCAGAAAGAAAAAAGGAGGAGTTAGGAAATGAATAGTTCCACTTCCCTCCAGAGCAAAGCGGGAGACAGAATGATGTAAAGAGGCTATAGCCTCGCGGTGCTTTTGCAGCTGGCTTCTCTAGTTGCAATTCCATCGTTTCATGCCAAGGAGTCCTCAGGCTTGCCAAGGTGTGCTTAAGAAAGCTACCTCAACAGCCTGATCCCTAGCTTAAATTTGGAACACTGGTAATGGAAACTGCGGCCAGCGGAGCTCCTACGGTACGCCTTACGCTGCCGAAGACCATTGTCTTGACTTGTCATGCTGATGGAGGGCCCCGGGTCTAATGATTGAAGGAAGCGTAAAGAGGCTAAGAAGATTGTGCATATGGCAATCATGGCAATACTGGCCTGTTGGTCCAGTGGTTCGAGACTCTTGACTACAACGCCAGATATTGTGGGTTGGAACCGCACCCAGGAATCAAGAAAACAAAGTCGGTGGATAAAACATACATTCTGCGTATGGGAGTTAGAAAGGGACCCCTAAATTTGTTCTACCAGTGTGTTTCGTTCGTAGAGGGTACTGTTTCGAAACCAATCGTATGATTAAATTAAATCTATTTCATCCAGTTCGAATGTACATTAGTATTAGTGTTTATTGTATTTTAAATTAACTCTGAGTATATTAGAGGTATATCTTCGTATTTAAGTATTTATGTAAATTATTAGTATGTAAGTATATTATTGACCTACACACAGTATTGACTATCTTTAATTATTCGTTTCCTGTCGCGGGTCTGCTTGAAGAAATTTCTTACGAAATAAGCAGATCCTATGTACTCTTCGTTTCCGTTATGTTATATTTTGTATGTTTTTTTGTGTGTACATAAATAAATAAATTAAAATCATGATTTTCCATTTTTGACATTATATTTACGGTTTGCATTGTGAACAATGCTTTAGCGTAGATGGGTTTCATGCCATCATAAGGAAACGATGTGCCTCGATGATGCAAAGCATGCGATCCATTTCGAATAGCATTCTGAATGTGTTGGGTGGTCACTGGGACTCGCCTATGCTCCGGCACTGGACATCCCTACACTCTACAGGTGGTCGTTTTCTGGGGTCGGTTTAGACTTGTGACCTTCATAATACGTAAATTGTTATTACTAACACTAGTTATTAAGACGTATTACTAACAAATAATATGGACAGTGTCTGAATTAAATGATTATTATTATTATAAAAAACTTAAATTTAATTGGTAATAAAAAAACAAAAAATATAATATCTCATATTGTGTATGTAGGCAAACCTATATAAAATTTAATTTAAAGCGTGCTCTAAAGGTGAGCGTTTGGTACCGAACAAACTGTATCGTAATTATCAATTCCAATTACAATTCGAAAGCATAAGCAGTGTTCAAAACATTGCTTACGCACGTTCGAACAAACAATTGGGTTTCGAACTCAAAACAAGTGCGTAAGCGCTGATAGTGACGTGACCCAATTAACTTCACGGACACAACTGCAGCTACGTTGTGACAGCTGACTCAATTGTAATGAAAAATAATGTTGCTCAGGGTGATATTTACTAGATACTGCTATGTGGTGACGGCGACGAATATCAGAATATCATCACCCCATCTCATCCTGTGGGGAGCGTAGAAGTCGACCAGAGGGAATATCTACCAGAGGACGGGCAGCATCAGCATCCCCTTCTGTGTACTATGACCATCGTACTGCGATCGCCATCCCGTCTGCCAAAAGTGGCGATTACGGCATATCCCCTCAACATGACTCTTGGGGGGTTATGTCCAGCAGTGGACTTTTTACAGCTGTTATGATAATAATGAGTATATAACCTAACCGTTAGAAAAACTATTTTTAAGACATTTTGGATGCTCATAGAGTTATAAACAGGGCCTTCCACGCTGCGTCTTCCAGTTCGTGGTCACCACTCGAGAACCTTCCTGCCCCAAAGGCTGTCGGTCGCTAATCTTTATAAATTATAGCCTATGTGTTAATACAGGGTGCCAGCTTACTCCATACCAAATTTTACTTATTAAAATCGCTCCAGCCGTTTAGACGTGAAGAAGTAACAAACATACACACTCACAAACTTTCGTCTATATAATATTAGTAGGTTACATTCATGTATGAAATCTCATTCCCTTATCAGCGTACCATTATCGTGGCACAATTCAATAGTTAGAAAGCATAGCGACTAGCGACCTTTATTTGTGATAACAAAGTAGCTGATATTGTCTTTGAAATAGCACTCGTGAATAATACTGTTGGTTCCGGCACGCGTGTCGAGATTTCTGATTGCTATCAGGTTCTATGTAGTATGCATTGCATATTCAAGGATATTACGAGAACCAATTATGTAACCGTAGATTATTTGTAACAGAATAAGGCGTTAGACTAAGAACATTCTGACTTCGTATCGATGAAATAACCTCTCTGATCCGTTTTAACGTAGAGCAAAAGTTGCAAAAAAGAACCTAAAACAGGCAGTAACCGCCAAGTACAGAGCCGAGATTTGAACGCCAAAGAGGGCGCCTTTCAACGGGTACTTAGTTTGAAGTTTTGTTTAGCCTCAGTGAGGAGGTTGCTCAGCAAAACCATTTTTAATGCTCTTAGTCTTATGTAATTCTGTAATTGTCATGTATACGTGTGTGTAATGTTTTATTATATAGATGGACTGGTATATGGCCTATAAGGGAGGATCTATAATTGGCTTTCTGTAGTATACCCATAAAAGTTGTTCTAGAATTTCAAGACTTTTGACGAATTTATATTATTATGAAACTATTGAATAATGAATAAGGCTACAATTAGTTAACCAGTAGGCGGTTTTATAGCAAATAGTAGCCCAATCCATTAGCTTTTTAACGTAAACGTATCATCATTCATCAGGATTCAGGCATTCCGGCAAGTATTGTACTGCGTATTAATTTGATTTAATCCTGAAGGTATATTTTCAAATGCAATGACCCCATAAACGTACTTGACTCGAGAAAACAAGTCTCTTCGGAAACTGATGTGACATAAGGATTACCACGCCACCATACTCAAGTAGGGTTGGCCAAAATTTAACGAACATTTTATATGTTCTGCGTTATTTTTTTTTTTAACGTAGCCTATAAACATTTGCAACATCTAGGGCATAACACATACATATATTGTCGAACATAACATATGCATTTTAGGAAGAGGAACATTCCCCTGCCGAAACGCTACAAAACGGCGGACTAATGTGAGAGTGCTATCTAAGGCTTATACACAAGCTTGTCAAACGATAAAATAAAGACAATTAGATATTTGTTAAATTAATCCCGAGATCAAAGTCGGGGCATACCATTTCATTTTCAATGTAGGTATAGGTTTAAAACTCAGACGTGTTTAGGGGTGGATTCACCATAGCCTAGTTGGTAGTGCTCCTGCCTACGAAGCTGGTGGTCCTGGGTTCGAATCCCGGTAAGTGCAAATATTTATGTGATGAGCACGAATATTTGTTTCTGAGTCATGGATGTTTTCTATGTATATATTATATGTATTTATCTATCTATATAAGTATGTATATCGTCGCCTGGTACCCATAGTACAAGCTTTGCTTAGTTTGGGGCTAGGATGATCTGTGTGACATTGTCCCCAGATATTATTTATGCAAAATGGAGTTTACAAGTAGCTTAGGAGGATTCTACTGCTCCACTGGACAAGGGATAGGAACTTGAGAAAATCTTTTTATACATAAATACGCGAATACGGGGCGCCACTCATCCTTGAGAATCAGGAAGGTTACTTTATCAATACAAAGAACACAATTGAAAATTATTTTTAGCAGATAACTCCAATGCACATTTTATGCTCGTGCGGACCACTAATGCGTTACAGAAGTATCTACTTAATACAGCATATCATGCAACCGGAAGAGATACAAACACTCACTGCAAAATCAATTTGGAAGTTTATTAAAGCTATAGGATTAAGCAGTGAACTAACAAATCAAGGAGCTCTGCTACAATAGATCAGAAATGGTCGAGGTAGCAAGATGCCAACAAGGCATCAAGATCAAGCTCCAATTAACAATAATAATAATAAATTTCAAAATACCTTGATCTAAGTTTTGAATATGCGCAAATTTGGAGAACCGAAAGACCTGCGATCATACCTATTGTTATATCCACAAATGGAGTTATTCCTAAATCCCTGAAAATCAACCATGCAAGTTTAGGGCTTGATATCTGGCTGGAGAGTTACATGCAGCAGGCGGTTTTGCTGGCGAATGCCAGGATTGTGCGGAAATTTCTCTCCATGTTGCCCATATATTTTATAAGTTGTATTCATATTAAAATACCCTTATATAATATATTGTAAATAATAGTGATAATAAACATGTGATAATAATAATAACTCCGAGTGGCACCCCTAATCGTGAGCAGGTACTAACCAGTTTCTTTTCATTAACTCGAACACGTCGCGGACGAGCCGAACAACAAGCAGTACTCATTGCACATATCAAGTTGCCTCACCTTGTTCCAGTTATCGAGACCTTTCTTTAACTTTCGCAGTACAGATAACATATATACTTAACAACGTTACTGTGTGAAACGATCTACTAATACACTCGATCAGTTGAATACTCAGAATAATACATACCTTTTATTTATTTTGACAGCATGGTTGGTAAATGCTTGTTTTGCACGCATCAGGTCGTGGGTTCGATTCCCACCCGGGACAGATATTTGTTTGCATGAACATGTCTGTTTGTCCTGAATCTGTGCAATTATCTATTAAGTATGTATTAACGAAAAAGAACAGTAGAATATCAGTTATTTGGTTTCCATAATACAAACTCTGCTTAGTTTAGGATCAGATGACCGTGTGTGAATAATATCCTAAGATATTATTCTTTTAAGGCAAGAAATTAGTTTTTATTCAATTTTTAATTGGTATATTTTTGTTCCATTTCATTTTGTATCGCTTAAGTTAATAAACTTATGTATATCACTATGGCTGGAGCTGAATATCAGTGCTGCAGTAACCTGTAGCCTAATGCTGTTAAAACATAAACAGATAATCAAGTAAAAAACTTATCATTGTATCTGCTAGAACTTACCATTAAAGAAGAATTTCAGTCTGTTTGCGAAGATATTTGATTTAGGGATGCCTAGCTGCTCAGCTACTGGTTCTATGAGGCTGCGGAACCCGCCGGAAACTAGATATACTTTTATGCCTCTTTCTTGTAACTCCTTAATTAATTGTCTGAAAAGAATAATAATAATATAATCGCTTGAAGATGCCAAAAAAATCCTGTTACATCTGACACAAAGGGAATTTTTCCGATGGTTAACAGTTTACAGGGTTAATGTAAAAAAATCCACGTATTTATATTTAAAAATAATAGGTTGAGTGTGTGCAAAACACATTTTACATTCTGTACTAAAATCGGCAACTTTAAAAAAAAAAACTTGTGTGGTGTACTTATGTACACGCGTTAGAAGTTATACTTCTTAATATACACACATCAACAAAGTCTAGGGATACGTTATTTTGAAATCAAACATGGCTTTATTGTTTAAAACCTATTTAGTTTCCTTAAAAAGTTTATTTACAGATTTAAACCTTGTCTATTCTTTATTCAAAATTTAAAAATTAAAATGAGAAACAAATGAAAACACGCAAAGCACAGCGCAATCTTGAGTTGTATCTAATTTCAAGAAGTTGCATTAAAATTTTTTTTGCGTGTTAATTGAAGAAAACCTGATAAATTCTTTTATTTTCTTTTCTCAATTGGTTGTGTAAGCTTTTTAGCGTCATGCCACGCCATCATTTGAGTCGAGATGAAATGTTACGGGCAGTTGGCATGTTACAAAACGGTGCTATTCAACGCGTCGTTGCTGAGTCTCTGGGCACAAGCCAAAATGTGGTATCCAGGCTGTGGTCACGTTATCGCGCTACTGGAGATGTGGCAGAACGGCACACAGGTAGATATCGTGTTACCACTCAGAGACAGGATCGATTTCTCCAAATGACCGCCAGAAGACTACCCAATATCACAGCGATGCAACTAGTGCAAAGGCTCCAGGAGGGTCAGCAGCTGCTGGTGAGCGACCAAACCGTGCGAAGGAGGCTGCATGAAGTTGGTCTTCATGCTCGCAGACCGCTACGAGTCCCAGCGCTGCGACGTGGCAATCGCGGTAGGCGACTTTTATGGGCTCAAGAACATTTGACATGGAGTGATCAACAATGGTCATTGGTGCTGTTCACTGATGAGTCCCGCTATGGATTTCATCCAGATTCGAGACGAACACGCGTTTGGAGAACTCCAGGCAGGGTCAGCCGTCTCCGACATCCACAGGAGGTCCACTCTTACCAAGGCGGGACAATTATGGTGTGGGCAGGAATACGAATCGGCGGACGAACCCAACTCATTTGGATTCAGGGCAGCATGACTGCCCATAGATACCGTGAGGAGGTAGTAGAACGTGTCATTGTCCCGCTCAGGGCCCTAACGAGGCAAGAATTTCAGCTCATGCATGACAATGCACCTTCCCATACAGCGCGGCTGGTGAGGGCCGCCCTTCGAGAACACGATGTTCAGGTATTAGATTGGCCTCCACAGTCGCCAGACTTAAACCCAATTGAACACGCCTGGGACATGTTACAGCGAAGAGCATTGAGGGATTTTCCGCCCAACTTGACAACAGAAGAACAACTTTTCGAACATTTAAAAAGAACTTGGGACTGCATACCCCAGCAAGACATTGACACCTTAATTTTAAGTATGGAAAATCGTTGCCGCTGTGTGATTAATGTTAGAGGAGGAAATACCGATTACTGATTATCAGATTTGGTATGATTTTTATTCATTTAATTCGATTGAATAATTTTATAAGAATAAAATGTTTTTGTTCACTCAGTAATTTTCTATGGCTTAATTAATTTAAGACTTTTATTAATTAGAAAAACAAAATCGCATCGTGTTGTTAATGTTTAAATATCGGCCATGAAATTATCTTTAATTCTTCCATTTACAGTCATAACAAAATGTTTATAGTTTTCTAGATAATCAATGAAATGTTCAATATCCCTAGATTGTGTTGATGTGTGTACAACTTGAACATAGTTATCAATTTTCATACCACCTAGAACTAACTTCATGCTGTTATTTTTACGATGCGCGCGCATCGTAAAAATTCACTGTCATACCACCTAGAACTAACTTCATGCTGTTAATTTTACGATGCGCGCGCATCGTAAAAATTCACTGTCATACCACCTAGAACTAACTTCATGCTGTTAAATTTTTTGGTGTCGGTGTGAAAATAATAATATCGGGTAAAAATTCACTCTCATCATTTTTCTCCATCGCGCCAAAAGAAGTATAACTTCAAAAATGTAAATAATGGAAAAATGTGTATAATAGAATTGAACGTCTTTTGACGATTCTATATTATTTGGAAACTATTGAATTAGTCTATAATTAGCTAACAAGATCGTTTTAGCTTCATCCATTAGCTTTTTTGTTACGTATCAAAAATCGTGCAAACATATTGCACAACTTGACTGCGCGTTTGACGAAGCGTTTAAGACAGTAGGCTCACGTCTCTGGGCCAGATTCAATACACTCGAAGGACCATTATTTGCGTGACCCAAATATAGTTGTTTTGAGTCTGGATCTACATTGTGCCCGTCAATAATACAAAGTACCCCGCGACACAGGAATTAACATCCCTAGTGCAGGCGTTGTCTTAAACAAACCCTTTTCTATTGTTAGTATTTAATAGATCACATTGGACATCTGTCAGTTACTAGTAAAGTGAATTGTAAAATGACCTTATTTGGTCATTATTACAATAAAGACATATCGTAATTGAAAAAAAAACAAGCAAATGTGCAGTTCTAACTAAGAAAATATAAATAACTAGCTGTGCCCCGCGGTCAGCTAACTCCATATCAATTTTTTTGCCGTTTAGACGTGAAGAAGTAACAAACATACACACTCACACACTCACTCACTCACAAACTTTCGCCTTTATAATATTAGTGTGTTAGTATTTTCAATTTGTGTTACCGATTGCTTTAGTATAAAAAGAAAATGTGTCTTTCCCACATTCAGCCTATCAATTGCTCTTACTTACTAATCGTATGGGCAGTGGTTATCCTAGTGTCAGAGTTGATAAAGCCGCCCCTTACGCCTCTGACACATGCTAACTACTGTTGCCTAACGGCTACAAGCGGGAACGATATTAACGTGCCCTCCGAAGCACGGAGACGCTCAGAAATTAAACCATTTTGCCGGCCACCCATCTATGGAATGCCACCGAGCTGAGTTGATTAACACTTACGGTACGGTGAGAGCATCTGGCATAAAAATATCGATTTCTTCTGTAAAAGGCGCGATACACATAATGTAAATACTAGAGAATAATCTCATATTGCATACTACCCGTCTCCACAAAATAAGTAACTCTTTTATGGGGCAATATATAAGATTCTATAACGAACTTCCCAATGATATTAGAGAATTGTCTACGAATACGTTTAAAAGAATTATTAAAGCCAAATTGTGTAGCAGGGCATATCACAAAATTTATGATTATTTAAGTGATAAAAGTGCTTGGGATTGAGTTGTTCTGAGTCAACACACATGATTGTAATTAATCTTAAGTATATTTTATTTTAACAAAGGATTCCTACTGAGTTTTCTGGCAGTGTTTCTCAGTAGCTGCCACGTCATGCACTGCACGGTAGGGTAAAAAAATAGGACGATTCCACATAAATGTAATGTTTTTACGGAATAAATGATTTATGACTATTATGACTATGACTATGACATCCAATGCCCCTAAAATCGGATATGTTCGTTCTATAAATCACAAGAATAGAAAATAAGTTAAAACCAATAAACAATACACGGGTCAGTTACACACGGTACATTATCATACAATGTCTGGATTGAGGTCAGGCAGCGTTACGATAAAATATTGAAGCAGTCCGAACTGGATACACAAGTGTTTTTGCGTACTATCTCAGGCCAGTGTTTGTCACGAGATTAAACACAAAAACATTCGCGTAGCCACATTTGTGTGATAATAAGTAATCTTCAGGATGTATATGTAGAGTATATAGTATATTACATAATAAGAGTCGAAAAATGTTTTCTAGACAAGGGATAAACAAAAATCTATGGCGGTTTTGATTTTGTTTTTGTTTCATATGCGAAAATATTAAATCATAGCTACATGCTCTCACTGGTTCGTAGTTGATCAGCGAGATTAAGCAACTAGGCTAGCGGCCAGTTCATAGATGGGTGACCACAAAAGTGGTTTAATTACTGAACGTCTCCGAGCGGTGAGCACGTTAAGCTGCCGGTCCCGGTTGTAGTCATTACATCAGTCGTTAACCCATGTCACAGGCCTACTGGGCGGCTTGAACAACTCTGACACTAGAGTAACCACTGCCCATATGATAAGCAAGCAAGCATCATCATCAAAATAGGCTGTGTGGCTGACTACCTCATACCTTGGGTAGCAGCGTCTCTCTGACTCTCCACTATGACCATCATATTGCGATTGCCAACCCGTCTGACAAGTGTGGTGATTAATTGCAAATGATGGACAAGTGCCATGGTGGAAATCATTGATAATTGAAAATCAACTCCATTGTATTATAAGAATCATATACCAAATTTGACTAGGAACACTGACAGACAAAGAAGGTGAGCGTTGAACAGGGGCCCCATAAACCTACATCTGAGTCAGAAGTGTCAGACTCTGTCGAGTGTTCCCTCCTCTACCACGCGATGGACCCGGTTTCCGCACGGTGAATCCATGGAATGCTAAGTATTACGCTGTCGGTAGCATTGGTGTCGTAGCCCAATGATATAATAATTCAAACGCGCAAATATTACACATTAGTAGCCACTAAGTAGTAAAAAAAGGGGCGGCAAAAGATTGATTTATGTCAATAAATCCTTGAACTAAAAATAAAATATGAGTAGCAATTAATGTATGTCAATAGCTTGATTAGCGTTGGTAACGAGATGTTAACCATATTGTTACATACATGCATATCGTGTGGGCAGTGGTTACCCTAGTGTCAGAGTTGTTTAAGCCGCCCGTTAGGCCTCAGACATGTCTTAACGACTGTTGTCAAAGACTATAACCTGGACCGACAGCTTAACGTGCCCTCCGAAGCACGGAAACGCTCAGAAATTATTAGCGGTCACCCATCTATGGACTGACCGCGAGCCTAGTTGCTTAACCTCATCGATCACTTACGGACCGGTGAGAGGAGCTCTTGTGGTTTAAGACCGTTGTTATTTATATATAAGATCTCAAATAATACTTACTCAACTCTAGGTGTAAGATGGATGGGGAAAGTTGCAAGGAACTCCCTAATCTGACTGACGCTGGGTCTGATGATGTCCAGCCTTTTCTTCAACGCCTCCTGAAAGGTCATGTTGCCACCCATCGCCTCTGCCGTTCTGTTAACAATAATATTATGCAAATTATAGCATTCTTTTAGTATGTCCAAAATATCGTATTTAACTCTGATCAATTTAAGAATCCAACCACAAAAATATTTTGTATAAATCAGAATTTGTCAAATTAGGAATTTGAAAAAGCACAATCTGCCAATGAAACTAAACAAATAACAGGTATGCAAAGACATTGATAAATGGAAATCCGTTGTCTCTGCTTACCCCTCTGGGAAACATGTCTGTATATGTATGTATAAATGTAAAATAAATAGAGCCTGTACTATGGCCACCATTTCCGCGACTATATGTGTTGTATGATTTGTATGATTCACACTCGGTCATCTGATCCCAAACTAAGCAGAGTTTGTACTATGGAAACCAGATAACTGATATACTAAATATACTATTTTCTTTTGTAAATACATACTTATACAGATAATTACATCCAGACTCAGGACAAACGTACATGTTCATGCACACAAATATATATCCCGGATGGAAATCGAACCCACGACCTGCAGCGTGAAATTTACCAACCAGCCCGTCCAACTTTTATATTGGACGAAACGTCGCGTCGCGTCTGAATAGATTGAAACAATTGACAGAGTCCAACATAAATTTAATTACCCAGAGTCACCTCTACATTAAGCACTCACTTTCAATAAATCCCTAGTAACGTTTTTAATTTAGTTACTTATTGAATTCACATAGAAACTCAAAGAACTATGATAAAATTATGCGGAGATACTCGTATAATAAGAAATCATGGGTAACGCTTTATATAATTATGTCTACTGTTCACGGACACGTCACAGTATAAAAAATAAAGCAAGTAGGGAAACTACCTATAAACGCCCAGAACGTACAGTCACACAAACATGCGCATCGGCACAGAATAAAGAGTACTTACGGCATCGGCAAGACCCCTAAGCGATTGTCGCGGTGCTGTCAGTAATGATTGCCGCTTCAAGAGGAGCGGTCACATAACAGTTAATCTCCAATTTTAAATAAAATTCTACGAACGCGCGTTTCGCGTCGTATACAGCTGATTGAAATCTAAATCAAACCGGAGCTATCGAATATTAAACTTCATGCTGATTTATAAATAAAAATATTTTTAATAAAAAAAAACAATATTAAAATCATTAAAAGTTACAACCCCATTGCTTCCATCTATACTAATATTATAAAGAGGTAACGTTTGTGAGATGGTGACGTTGTAAGGGGTAATCTCTGGATCTACTGAACCGATTTTTAAAATAATTTCAACAATAGAAAGCTACGTTATTGTGGAGTGTCATAGGCTATGAGTCATCATCATAATTTTTATTAATCCCGATTTTTTAACCCGAAGTATTACGGGGGACAAACGGGCAGGGACAAAAATATTTATAACGTGGAACGAAGTCCGCGGGCACTGCTAGTAGAGCGTAATTTCATTAAATTTGTTTCCGTACTGTCTGTATCTGTACTGTCCATATATTATACTGTGACCACGTGCTCCTTTTATCTTATGTTCATTGAGCATAATATGAATTTGTCAGACAGCGTTGACACCTACTCACCTTTATCGGTACCTACCTAGCGATAATAGACTTCATCATCATGTTATTTTTGTTAATCGACTATTTTTATTAAGACCTAGCATATCTGAGAAGTAATTATAATTGATGTTCTGAATATTTACAAGCGCTTTATAAAGTATATGTGAATAAAATAGTTTTTATTTCATTTATTTTCCGTTACTAATTTCATAGACTATTCAGCAGGCAATAAGTTCTTGAAAAATAAAATATACGTTATAATTTACTTTTATATAATAAATTAATTACCATTAACTTAAGAACTAATGATAATGCTTTTCATTCGCTTCGATCTATGATTGGGGGTTTAAACAATAAATTTAAGGGGTGGAAACACCAGCACCACCAAAGTCTCTGTACCTATGGGTTTAAAAATATATTGCCTACATTAAAAAAAACAATACATTATTTTTTCTATACTGCAGCATACCCCCTACTGCAGCTCTTCAGGTATATTTGCCAAGAAGCACACGCAAGATTTCTACACACTAAGTAAAAATATTGCCACCGTGGTGCGCAGGTGGCGGGACAGAGGGACGGCGGGACATGAAATAATGGCGGGACAGCGGGACAACGGGACCTCAAATAAAATTTTGTCTAATTAAGAAGGCATATTACACAGTCGATGCCTATATAAATGAGAAGAATGCGTTTTAATCTTAGTTCCCAAATGATGTATATGAGTGATTTGTATCCATTTTATTAGTAGTTTGATATTATGTACCTACATTATTTTATTGACGAAGCGCATTGTTGACGTTAAAATATTGTATTTAATTTATGCTACTAATTTTTTTTGACATCACTGTATTATTTTATTCAATAATTGTAATTTGTTAGCTTATTCTATTTTCAAAAATTTGTCGTCCTTACGTGTATTAAGTATACCTATATACATGCAATAAAAGTTTTTGATTTTGAAATAGTTATATTGTATAGTTCAAATCGAATACTTACAACCGGGACCTACAGTTTAACGTGCCCTCTGAAGCACGGAGACGCTCAGAAATTAAACCCTTTTGGCAGTCACCAATCTATGGGCTGACTTTTGACATTAGGAATGTATGGGAAACCGCGGAAAGCTGTCACTTGAATAATTTGCAAATGTAGAAATAAGCAAACTTTCTATAAGCTAAGTGTTAGCTGATCTGAGTGTTAGTATAAATATAAAAAACCTCAGATTGAAATTCTACTGATCAATCCGTTTCACAAATATTACAGTTTATTTTCAATACAAATCGTAATCTCAATATAAAAAAAATCCCTTGAAATGAATCGTAAACAATCGGAAGGTCATTTTATAACAAGGCAAGGTTAATATTGTCATCATAAAATATCTTCAGTAGGACATGAATCCAATTCCAAGGTGCTGATATTCTAAATGCAATCCGATTATAGATAAAGAAAAACTTCAACTCATTACGCTAATAATCAAGGAAAATATATAGCTTTCATCAATTTTGTTGGCATTTGAACTTGGCCCTTCTTCTTGGACTTCGTTCCCCTATTTTTAGGTCAGTTCGACACTATACAAAACCATGAAATCATGATCATCATTGTTACAGCTGAAAGAAATCCACTGCTGAAGAAGCTTCCCCCAAGAATCATCTTGGGGGGAAATGCCATAATCGCCACGCTTGGCAGACAGGTTAGCGATCGCAGTTTGATGGTCATAGTTCACAAAAAAACGCTGCTGACCGTTCTCTGGTAGGTATTCCCTCTGTGGTTTTCTACACCCCTCACGGGATGAGATGGGGTAATGATATTCTATGCCGTCACCACACAGCATTTCTCCACATAGAAAAACATATTATTTACGTCGTCACCAATAAAGGTACCCAATAAAATACTCACAGTCTCTTCACCTCTTCTCCTTTGCCGCAGAACTTAGCCAGCTCGTCGATGCCTTCATCCTGAATAACTGTAGAGTCCACGTCGAAGCAGACGCAGTCTGCCGTCCGGAACAGCTCTCTGGTAGTCTGCTGCGTTGACATCACGCTGATGGAGACTAAAGACAGAGTCTTCAGCGTCGCGTATTGAAGGTTACTCTTCAAGCTGGTGGAAAAAATCGATATTACAGTTCACAAAACATTAAAGATTATGGATAAATAAAATCCGGCAAAAATATTCAATACAACAATTTTCTTTAAGAGCTGTTGCAGAACGCTGGACAAAGGCCTCCCCAAAAGATCTCCAGAATACTTACTTAGTTATCGTATGGACAGTGGTTACCCTAATGTCAGAAATGTTCAAGCCGCTCAGTAGGCATCTGACATGGCTTACCGACTGTTGCCATGGCTACAACCGGGACCGACAGCTTAACGTGCCCTCTGAAGCACGGAGACACACAGGCATAAAACCACTATGGCGGTCACCTATCTATGACTGACCGCGAGCCTAGTTGCTTGACCTCATCGGTCACTTACGGACCGGTGAGAGCATCCGGCTATGAACGCCACCATAAGCATCCACAATGGAGCTGTGTCAATCATTTGAAGGGTTGTGCCATAATGATCACGTTCGGCAAACGTGTTAGCAATGACAGAATGATGGGCATATTCCACAGGTAGACGGTGCTGCCCGTTTTATGAGAAATGTTCTCTCAGGACAACTTTTACGGCCCCACGAGATGAGATGGGGTGGTGATATTATTTGTTGCCAGCCACAAAGCAAAACATTATAATAAATAAAAAAAATATGGATCTATTTCAGAAGCATAAAATTTCTAATGTAACAATAATGATGCATATATAAACATATATTGGGTAGAGAAATCTTGATTTAGATAATTTACTACGCAATTTCTCCGGTATGAAAATGGGTAATTGCGTCGTCATGTCAGCTGAATGACGTCAACTGCTGGATAAAAGCCTCCCTATAGAATGGGAGGATATGGCAAAATCACCACGCTTGGCAGACGCGTCGGCGATCGCAGTTTGAAGGTTCACAGAAAAACGCTGTAGCCCGTTCTCTGGTAGGTATTCAATCGGGACGATTTCTACGCCCCCACGGGATGAGATGGGGTGATGATATTCTTCGCCGTCACCACACAGCGAAAAAGTAGAAGAGAAATTGCGTAACAAATATTTAATCGAAACAAAAATACGTAGTCAAAATGAAAACCCATATTTATTCTATTCAGTTTCTTTAGCTCAATGACTCTATGGACCAATCAAGATAATTAAAAAACCATAATATTTTTTTAAGTCGGGCGTACACTAGTTTTATGTCGAAGCTCACAGCCAGATGCTCTAACCGGTTCGTAAGTGATCTGCGAGGTTAAGCACCAAGCACGCGGTCAGACTACAGATGCGTGACCGCGAGAGTGGTTTAATTTCTCCGTGTTTCGTATGGCACCTTAGGCACGCTGTCATTAGACAACAGTCGTTAAGCCATGTCAGAGGCCTAATGAGTTAATGAGCTTCAACAACTCTGACACTAGGGTAACCACTGCCCGTACGATAAAGAAGGAAAAAGTTATATGTATGACGGAGACAAATATGCACATCCAGACTCAGGACAACTACTTATGGGTCATAGAAATATTTGTCCTGTGACTCCTGTGAGGCAATTGAAACCGGGAAACGATACGGTAAGGAGACTGTCTGAACCGCTGCGCCAAATCGCTGACAGCGTTCTCGGAGATTTTGTTGCTTTCTGGCTGAATGATTGTTTTGGGCCCGAGTTGCTTTCGGTGTCTAGGCTGTTGGGTTGTTAGGTGCATGGTTTGTTGAATGTGGTGGGAACTAAAAATTGCGTGAGCCTATAACGCTATAAGATTACTTAATAATATAATTCACACAAAATATTCAATAATCTAACTAAATTTATTTATTTAATACTTTTAATTGTTTTTTTTTTCTTAGCTACATTTTTTTTTCTTTAATTCGCTTATTTTTATTTTGTTTCTTTATATTACCTGGATACTAGAACTATATAATGTATTTGTTTTAAGAAGTATCTAAAAAGGGAGCTACATCTGTTTAACTGTTTTGCTGTTTGGTAGAGGTATCAAAATGTTTGTAAAAGAATTTAATTTAAAATGAATAAACTTTTTTTCATTGTTCATTTCATTTCACATGTCATTGTGAACTACGACTCCACAAACAAAGACTGATAAAACCAGTCCATTCGAAGATACAATTCTTTGTTATAAATTATTACTTTAGAAACAACAAATGACGCATTTATGTACATACGCATTCGAGAAGGGAAGTCAGAGAAACAACATTTCCTAATAACATACGCATAGAAACAAAAACATCTAATTATCATAAACCAAATAGCGTATATTTACAACACACAAATAATCAAATACCGGATGACTTTTACACAAACAGGTTTTACCTTTTTCTTAGGCCTTATCTTTACAATATAATAAACTACATCCTACTAATATTATCAATGCGAATGTTTCTGAGTTTGGATGTATTGATGTATGGATGTTTGTTACGCTTTCACGCCAAATCTACGCAACGGATTTAGATGAAACTTTGTTGTAATATTTATTAAGTTTAACGCGTATGAAACCGCGGAGCACGGCTAGTTTATAGATACCTTAACTACCTATATAAATTGTAAGAGAATAAGTTATTATTAAGTAATTTATTACAAAAGTTGACCCATGGAAATGATCAGGAGACTGAGGAATCATTAAATATTCTAGAATCAGGTTATTCATTTTGGATTTTATGCCGTGTATTCTAGGTCAATTAATTTGTATGATTAAATATTTTTTAATTCATTTAAATTAGATAAGTTTTATATTAAGATTTAGGCCATTAGAAACTCCTGTGGTACAGGTTTAACCTAGTACAGGAACCAATAATCCATAGCGTAGCAATAGCGTATATAAATAGATATAATTCTATATAAATTTTTACTTGATAGAAACATTATTTATGTATATTACCTATATACATTTATATACTACTAATTCCCACACGTTAACGCACTCCGTATCTGACCCCAGTTTATACAAATAAAAAAGACCGGGTATACACAGTCAAAGATCCTTTTAGCAACTAATAAATATAATTAATATGTTATTAGTGACTAATAAGGTATTTTACCTTCAATTTACAATAAGCTATTAATAATGATCATCGCGTGCCTAATCTTAGAAACACTTAAGTATATTTAAAGTTAATCAACACATTTAGAGAGAAAAGTAATCACTTTATGCCCATATTTTACACAGTATATCTAAAATATAAAAGAAAAAATATAATAAAAAAAAAATGGCGCACGGGGAACCGCAAAAATGTATAGCGGTTGGACAACAAGCCTCTCCAATAGGCTGAATATGTGCATAACACATATTTCGTTTTGTACCAAATGCTATATAAAACAACCTTTCAGTTAACAAATTAATAAATAATAAATACATTACTTAAAAAAACGTCGTGCATTGCACAACTTAACCATTTTCTTTTTTATGTTGCTAATTTTGTTAGAAAAACAAAAAGGTATTTCGCACGCATCATAAACCAATACCCTTACTCGACTCCCCTGCTAAGTAGCACTGTTCGCAAATTCGATCTAAATAAATTTAATAGAATTAAAAATAAATATACTCATGGTTTCTTTTAATTTATTCAACGCAGTCAGTATAAAAAAATCCTTACTTTCTTAACATTTTTATGTATTATTTTTTATGTAGGCTATTATTGATACGCGAAGGTACGATAATTAATTTGATTTATTACTGTATTATGAACACAATTTGTTCCATATTGTATGCAGTATTTATGTATTTAAGTATTAAATTTTATATTTTTTATGTAGGTATACCTAATATTCCAAGAAACTTAGAAGTTGTTTTACACCTTTTGTGATATGCAATAAGAAACTTTATTTAATATATAAGGTCTTATATACTATATGATAACCCATAACACTAAATTTCACAAATTTATCTTACTTAACATTCCATAAAAATAAATACATAAATATGAAGGTCAACATTACGAAATCCTGCGCATGCATTCTTTATTTAAACTTTTAAATACCTGTAGAGAGCCATCTTCGTGATACGTCTTCAATGACAATTATCAAGTTTCACTATAATCGATCTGTATCGACCGTTGTCGACTTATCTTCCGTTAAAGGTTAATAGGGCAATAATAAAGGCCCACTTGGCAGGAGACACCGAGAACACGCCTCCGTTCAATGTGATATCACAAATACGGCACATTGACGCGCTTATCGACTTATATCCCAAAGATAAACTGTGATGCGAGCTACAGCACTAACATCTGAGAGCTACGTACTATGATCGACGTCATAACACTGGCTTCATTTAAAGACATGCGGCCAGACGAGACAAACACTTGAAGTAGGGGCGCAAAACGACAGCTGTCTCACTCACGCGCGATAGAAACCTATGGAATGTTTTGTGGAACCACTTGTTTTGCAAATTGCGTCGGGCGCAAAACCGATAAGGCGATACGATAAAAAAATATGTTTTTATTTTTCTATATTATCTATATCTAAAATAACAAATGTAATATTATTACTATATTATGGGAAATGCTACGCAAATAATAATTAGAATTATATATCGGGAATTTTACTGGATGTTTTAATTACAAAAAAATAACTTATTTAATTTCACGTTCCCCGTAAATGTCGTTGTAAATTGCCTTGTGCATTAAGTCAGTTCATAGAGTCATTTGTTATGTACCTACTTACTAAGTAATTGTTTTGTTTAACTTAAAGACCAAGACCCGAAATAGATATAAGTACCTACTTTGATTCGGAACGCGTTTAATTTCAGGCTAGAAGAACTTGACCAATCAAATCTAAGAATCAGTTCCTTCCGTTTTAACTTAATCCCGGCTGAGCCCGGCTCCAACTGATATGAGTTCCCTCGCGAAATCATTATGTCAGACGAATGACGTTCACGGCTGCCTGTGTATTTTGAAAGGTGCCTCAAAAGTTTTGAGGCACCTTTCAAACTAGAGTTGCTTTTGACTCAAAAGCAACTCTGAGGATCTTAACAATATGACCGCTTGGTGATCGCAGTATGATGGTCATAGTACTTAGAGAGACGCTGCTGCCCGTTATCTGATAATATAAGGCACATTTCAAAATTAGTCTAGTAGTTTTTTTATTCGGTTTTTCATTTTAACTTAGGACTAAAAAGTCCTAAGTTAAAATGAAGGCAACAATAATTTAACCGAATAAAAAAGACTGACGTTCTAGTCCGACTGTTTGTTTTGCTTTTTTATGCTGATTTATATATATATTCTGAACTGGAAGTGCCCAATATATCTTCACATCGGTTTGCATGCTTTGGATTTATAGATAAAATTTTTGGGGCTGGATAAATAGGTAAAATAATTTGAATAATATAAAACAGTGATGGCAAGTAATCATAAGGAAAATAATAGGCTATTACTATCGTGGCTGTCTATTACTGCTGAAATATAAGTAGCAACTTCATCATCATCATCATCATTACAGCTAAATAAGTCCACTGCTGGACAAGCCTCCCTCAAAAATCGTCTTGGGGGATATGCCATAATCGCCACGCTTGGCAGGCGGGTTGGCGATCGCAGTAAGATGGTCATAGTACTCAGAAGGAAGCTGCTGCCCATCCTCTGGTAGATATTCCTTCGGGTCGACTTCTACGCCCCCCACGGGATGAGATGGGGTGATGATATTCTGATTCTGATATTCGTCGCCGTCACCACACAACAGACCGTCACCACACAGCAGCTTATTAGCAACTTATTTTTGCTTAATAACTATCTTTTATGAATATATATTTTATATTTATTATAAATTTATTCAACAAAGACACACAGGAATGAAAATGAAATCTAAAAATTAAAATACATACTATTTTATAGTTATAATTTTCATTCCTGTGTGTCTTTGTTGAATAAATTTATTTTTCTTTCTTTCTTACATTTAAATGAAAATACGTGTTTTGATAATTTCCTGTACATTATTTTTTGTACCCTGTCCGGGCACGGGTCAAAACAAAATCTACGGAAAACTACCAAAACACGTCAAAAGGTAGAGCGAAATATTAATACCAAAATCATTACTTGAAATATATAAATATAATATTTATGACAAGTCTAATACAATAATGTTTTTGCTGATCATTGTATGAGTTAAGGTTAATTTTCTCAAGTTTCTTTTGTTGGAGGTTTAGTTTTAGATGTGCCTTTTCTGGGATTTGTGTAGCTGTTGAGGTGGATTTGTGTAGCTTTTTTCTATCGTGCGAAAATATGTGTTATGTGATAAATTATGTTCTTCAAACTATTAGTCAACTTTGGCGTTTCTTTTTCAACCCGAGGAACTTTGTAGTATATAAACGAAAAATATACGGAAAAACACCAATTTGTCTGATGGTTAGTAGACAGTTGCCTTTTACGCCGCAAGTCGTGAAACGCAATATTCGATTCCCACCCAGGACAGATATTTGTGTGTATATGAACATGTCTGTTTGTCCTGAGTCTGGGTGTTATTATATGATTTCCATAGTACAAGTTCTGCTTAGTTTGGGATCAGATGGCCGTGTGAAGAGACCCGTGGCACATTCGTGCACATTATCTCTAAGGCGACATGATAGAACGTCTCAAATCTCTGTCGATTGAGGGGTTACAAGAACAAGGGCCAGCCACACAGTATGGACAACATAACCCCTTTCTTTCCGCAACTATGTAGGTGAAATTAAGTACATCAATAAAAAGATAGGGACAAGCCGCTCTTTAAACGACTGGCCCCCTTCCAACAGCGTAGGCTCTGACTTTAGAGTCACGCAGTAAAGTAATAAGCGGCTTGCCGCTGGGGCTAATCCCCACTGCTTTATCGTTTCCTTACTTTCATTATATAATCACTAGCAATAAAGGAAACGACTAGGATAGGTTTCAAAAGCTCCTACTCTAAGGACAAAATGAAACACGCCATTGTAAATAGTTAAATATAGTTAAATAAAACGGTTAATTACATTAATGAACATAGAAACAAATACATAATTTATTTTTAGGGTTACATACAAAATTCAATACAAAATACTGGACATCCTTGCATACTTTCTTTCGCAGAAAACCAAACATATTCGCCTAATGTCTGTCCATCTACCGGCAAACACATCGCATTCAGGATAGGCAATCAGGAGGGCGTTTAGCATATCTAGGGTTCGACATACTGGAGACTTGGCTCTAGCAACAGTATGATGCAGCGGCTTCGCAAATAATTCACGCTGGTGGCGGCACTGAAGATGCCTACGACCAGACATATAACCGACAGAATAAATTAAGGAGCTCAGGACAGTCGATTTCTCCACGAAGGGTTTTACAGGCTACCGTAAAATGAGATTTTTAAGTGATATGTAAAATAAAAACTAGTGAAATAAACAATGTTCTGATTCTGGCCGTGTGTAAATTATGTCCCAGGATATTATCATTATCCCAGGATATAATTTATGAAAAAGCCTGCTCATCCTTGCCTTGTTGTTGCTTGTTGCCATGGGAAAGTAGACTCAAGTGCAGGGTTACTTAAGTCTACTTTCCCATGGCAACAAGGCTGGTCTTACTGACGCAGTGGCTTTGCATATAGCATTTGTATCCCCTAGTGACCCTAGCACATGCACAAGACACGTAACAAAGAGGAAGAGGTCGTCAATTATTAATTTATTGCTTATGAAATTATTACTTATTGTATAATGTATTTTTGAACTAAACCTCGTGCTGATGTACAAGGTTATCGTATTACAATATATTACATGCCTCCACAGCATGACAGCCGACGTAGATATTTATTAATCATTAATTATAAGACTTAATATACTATCTTTAGTATATAGGTACAAAAAACGACTTCGGGTTAGTTACACCATTTATAACTCAAGAACGGTTGGATTGATTTTTAGGGTTCCGTAGCCAAATGGCAAAAAACGGAACCCTTATAGATTCGTCATGTCTGTCTGTCTGTCTGTCCGTCTGTATGTCACAGCCACTTTTTTCAGAAACTATAAGAGCTGTACTGCTGAAACTTGGTAAGTAGGTGTATTCTGTGAACCGCATTAAGATTTACAAAAATAGAAAAATAACAAAAATTTTGGGGGGTCGCCATACATAGAACTGAAACTCAACATTTTTTTTTATCGTACCAATACATGTGGGGTGTCTATGGATAGGTCTTTAAAAATCATATTGAGGTTTCTAATATCATTTTTGTCTTAACTGAAGTTTGCGCGAGAGACACTTCCAAAGTGGTAAAATGACAGGGGGGGGGGGGGGGGGGGTAACTTCTAAAATAAGAGAATGATAAAACTAAAAAATATATATGATGTACATTACCATAGAAACTAACAACGAAAATTGGTTTTAACGAGATCTAGCAAGTAGTTTTTTTTTAATACGTTATAAACCGCAATTTGCTTTCATTTAATCAACTGAAATACAGCAAGTATTAGCTACGGAACCCTTCATGTGCGAGCCCGACTCGCACTTGGCCGGTTTTTATGATATTTAATTGTTGTTTCTGGCTCTGTACCCAATAACAGAATAACTATTAAAACATCGTATAAAGCGGCTGTATTTTATAGAAAGTTCTTAGATCCTGAGATTTCATGATATTTGCAAAATCTACTATAAGTATAATGTCTACTAGCTGTGCCCCGCGGTTTTAGCCGCGTTAAACTTTATAAATTATCCCAGCTCCTCCCTGTAGGTGATAGCGTGATAATATGTAGCCTATATGTTGACCCGACCTCTTAGTAACATTCATGCAAAATTTGAAGTAAATACATGCAGTACTTTTTGAGTTTGAGCCCGGACATACATACAGACAAACAGACAAAAATTCTAAAAACTATATTTTTAGCCTCAATATCAATTGAACATCACGCCCCAGGTATCCTTTCGAAAAAAAAATCAATGTACCTACAGTTTGACTTTCCTACATTAATTGCAATGGTAGATTTAATTTTTCGGTGAAGTGAAGCAGATCGGTTCAGGACGCCGTTTTGGACGAATACTATCAAGAACGAACTACATCAATCGCCGTAGAAATTTATTATTATTATGCCACGTGGTTGGCCGAATATCACCATCCCATCTCCACCGGTAGGGGGTGTAGAAGTAGTCCCGTGGGAATATAATTGTAACATAAAACTATCCGATCTCCAACCCGTCCGCCAATCGTGGCATTTATGGCATAACCTCCCAAATTAACGAGTAAAATTGAGTGAGACCTTTGGTCAGCAGGGGACTTCTGTCGGCTAACATAAATAATAATAATAATATTCAGGGCCAATGTCACACAGATCATCCTAGCCCCAAACTAAGCAAAGCTTGTGCTATGGGTACCAGGCGACGATATACATACTTATATAGATAGATAAATACTTATATACATAGAAAACATCCATGACTTAGAAACAAATATTCGTGGTCATCACACAAATATTTGCACTTACCGGGATTCGAACCCAGGACCACCAACTTCGTAGGCAGGAGCACTACCAACTAGGCTACGGTGATCGTCACGATAACACATAATGATGAGTTTATTTATATCCATGGGACTTATAAACGAAAAACTGCCAAATTACAAATAAATCACCCTGTCTATAATTCCGCCCATTGTACCGTATGTTCTTTATATTATATCCGATGTATTTTCTTTCCGCCTGAGTGTGTACAATAAAGAGTATTCTATCTATCTATCTATCTACGTATAGATTGATAGCATGATTTAGGTCTTATAGAGTACAACTAGGAAGGTTACCCTTGAATGGTAGAGGTACTTTTGGTAAGAAATTCTTCGTGATAACTTTAAACTTCGAATAGGTTCATATTCTTTTTATTTTGACTGGGGTTGATATTTTTAAAAGTGTGATGTGAAACACGTAATACAGATTTCTGGCGTGGCGACGCATGCCGTGGCGACGCGTCGCCACGCTATACGATAGTAGTGTGTACGGTGTGTCGACGCATCGCCATGCGCAATCGACTTTTTATTTTATTATTATGACATATTTAGTTCCTATCACAATATGTTCTTTTCTGCATATTACTTTTACAAAATAATGTCGATGTTTCACATCTGCCAGGCGTCCCGTGACGGCTCACATTTTTAAATATATATACATATAATAGATAAATCAAACATAGAACAAATAATCGTACTCATCACACAAAGATTTGTCCTAGGTGGGGATCGAATCCACGACCTCTGACTTCGCAGTCAGGGTCATCATCCGCGGGCTGTAATTTACGCACCATTATTTTTTCCATATTCCAATATCAATGTCAAATAGATTTCTACAAGAGATAGTTAAAAATAAATTCAAATAGGCCGATAATTATTTTCCTCGCTTCAGGACAACTTGATACGGGCATAGGTTAATAGCAGGTTAATTAATGAAACTTATCGACTAATGTATTTTTATAAATACCCTTATCAAGAAAATAATGTTCTACTTCAGGTGAAGGGTGAGTGATCGACATAAACTGAACAGCCGACTTGCATACCTACTACATGTGCTCAAGTGTGGTAGAAGACACCGTAAGGCGATTCGCACACTGCACCGCATCACGCAGCGTAGCGCGGGAGTGCGTGTTCTTACATTGTTTGCAAGTATGTGTTTGTATAGAAAACACGCGTTCACCCACAGTGTTGCAGATCACGCGCCTACATGCGGAGAAACACGCACCCCCGCGCGTGGGTCCGGGGCAAGACGCAAGATATGGCACACTGAGTTCTGCATCAGTATCTTTAATAAAAAAAAATTAACCCGACTGCTTTTACGGAGTTCTTTACGGAGTATATCTGAAGAGGAAGAACTCCGTCATTTGTAAATCGATTTGAAAAAACTTTATTTATTATTTTTTCATATCACAATTCAGTTCCGTTGTTGGGGCTTAAAAGTATTAGGAAAGTCCTCAAATATCATAGGCACACTTATAACGATTATGGTATATATACAGCAAACAAATAAACTATCTAAAATACGAATACAATTTTTTTTAAGTTACTAAAAACTGAGATGGCCATCGAACCTTTTTAATGTGTGGCCGAAGACAGATGCTTGAGATTATAGAGTAATTTTTGGAGTCGATTTTATTGTTAATTTATACATAAAACTTAAAAAAATGTTTGATGTAAGTAGGTACTAAATATGCCTGAAACTTCTTCCACATTTAGTAATGTTTTCGTAAATGTTACATCAGAATATCTCTAATATTTTGTCTCTTATCGCAAACTTATAATTAAAAACATACAAACATCAAAAACATTACTTCCAAATTTCGCGCATTAATTTAATTAAAACTCAAATTAATTTTATTTACAAAATGTTTACAAGCATTGACACATACTAGGTTTGGCCATTGCATTGCACCAGCGATATGATATCTTGTTTGTACCTCATTGATTAGCCTATATATAAGATTTCAAAGTCAGGGAATAAAATGGACAGTCACCGATTCAATGGAATATATCCAGTTCAAACCAGTAGCAAAAGCAGACGGGTAATCAACTCTAAGATAGGTAAACTAGTGTAAAGTGGATTGCTTGGCTTAAAGAGGGCACTGGGACTATCTACTGTCTCACAAACATAATAAAAAAAGTCTAGGTTAGAATAAGTTTATTTTTAAATGCTGTTCTATATTGGCAATCTATGTTGTGTGATGACGGCGGAGTATATCACCCCATCTCATCCCATGAGAGGCGTAGAAATCGTCCGAGGGAATACTTACCACAGAACGGGCAACAGCGTTTTTCTTTGAACTATGACCATCAAACTGCGATCGCCAACCAGTCTGCCAAACGTGGTTATTATGGCATATCCCATATTGGGGAGACTTTTGTCCAGCAATGGACGTACTTTGGCTGACATGATGATATTGGCAACAGGGGTCTTGTGTTTTATTGAGAATATTTTAATGTTAAGTATTTCAATTGTATATATAGAGTCTCACATTAATAGTGAATGAAACTTAAGGAGCTTATTGTGCCAATGAAGCCTAACAACATGCAGAACAATCATTTGCAAAATACACCCAAATAAATTAATTTCGTACCTATACAAAAATATTAAGCAGCTGATGCTTTGTGTATAGGAAACTGATTGTTTGTTTCTATGTCACTACCTGGTTTTCTTCCAATCATGGTCCTTAATTTCCTGTACAATTTATGTTATACCTTGTATAAATAAATTCCATTGCCGATATCCTTGTCTAATAATGCTCCTGGCAGAATTTACAGTGGCTAATTATAATAGGGGATATGGAACTACTACTAACTAAATTAAGCTACTGGTTGAGAGCCTTCTGCGCTAGCCAACTGTGCCTTCGGTTGTTTAATTTAAATCTATTAGTACTAAATTAAAAGATAATACCTTAGTAACTAGTTATTTGTTATTTATTTAAGGATATATAAATTTATAAAACAAACCGCACAATCTGACTAATTCAAATTTGTTTTTGTTAATTTAATACCCTATTCAACTATGTTTAAAGTTTAAAGACATTTATTCTCATTAAGACATACATCACTCACATGAGGACTTATATATAAACAAAATTATAATAATATATGTTCGTTGGCATAGGTATATACATAGTAAAAGATAAAAATTAAAATGAACATAAAACGAAAAGTAAAAACATAATGACAATTTATGCTTCGTGGATCTAATCATAACAAACTTGTTATGTACTGTATTATGAGCTTGACATGTAAAAGTGCCCTAGTGCTGAATAAATTTCTTGATTACTACATAATAATATACTGCAGGAGTAAGTGACCAAACACAGTCTAACATGCACTCTGAGGTTCAGACATATACCACTGTCAAATTTCACTACTCTGGGCTGTTATTTATGGTCAGTCATAATATTAAAAAGAAGTTAGTCTCTACCCCCATTAAGAATATTTTCTAAGTCGAAAGGGATATTTTACAACACATTCAATATTTTATACCATTCCACAATGGGAAGGAAATATATGGCACAGAGCCTATTACATATCTCTGCAGCTAAAAATTAACATTAGGTACCTTTCTGTGTGCTTCTTGTGAAACCCTGTAGTCTAATATACATACAAAGTAACATAATTCTTAAGAAGATCAATCCACCTATGAAGCTACGTAACAGTTTGCAATTACACTTCAGCTTATGTTTCAATTAGTTTTACAAAGGACCAAAAGTTTTGGTATACATGTAATAAAAACATGTTTTTTTTCATATATTGGAAACTAATGTTCCCTTTGCAGATCAACAAGTTTGAATACTGGATTAAGAAATTTAATAAGTGCGACAAAGTTAGTAGCAATAAATGTCTAGATTTTTTCAAAAATGGTACAAGAAATAGAAGTTGAAGCCCAATTACAATGATGGGCAAGTTGGTAACCACACCACTGTTGTAGATGCTTGCCTTTTACACCGCAGATCATGGTTTAGATTCCCACCCAGGAAAGATATGTATGTGCATGAACATGTCTGTTTGTCCTGTGTCTGGATGTAATTATCTCTATAAGTATGTATTTACAAAAGAAAAGCAGTGTGTGTAGTATGTCAGATTATTTACTCATAGCCATCTGATCACAAACTAAGCAGAGCTTGTAATATGGAAACCAGATAACTGATATACTACATATATTATTCTTCATTCAAAAAACAATATAATTTCCTATAACATGGAATGAAATGATATGTACCTACATGACTTGCGTAGTTTGCTTGACTACTTACTAAGCATTTAACATTGAAAATGATACAGCATATTTACACATTACCTACATTTGTTTAATGGTCTTTTTTTATTCAGTCATAAAGTGTAACTTACATGAATAATACATAAAAATGTACATATATTTATCAAAAATCAATAGCTATGGCATTGCTGGTGATAATATTGATAATTTAACTGTCAATTAATACTGTTCAAAAGAAATTGACAAAAGAGTAGCTAATGGGCGAAAAAAGGTACTGGTCACTGAAAGAAATCATGCAGAGCAGGTTTTTGCTCAGTATTCATATTAAAAGACAAACTTACAACTTATCAACATGCAATGGAAAGGAATATGTCAAGAGTGAAACTAAGAGATAGAACTCTGAATGAGGACTTTAGGTTAAAAACAAAAGTAACTGACATACTTATTCGTATTTACCAACAAAAATGGAGATCGACGGGTCATCTATTGGGGTGCAGTGTGGACAAGTGGAGCAAACAAGTGACACTGTGGTACCCCAGAGATGGCCATCGAAACCATGGCCGAAAAATTTTGAGATGGGAGGATGAACTCAAAGCTACTTTGGGGCCATGCTGGATGAGAGCGGCAATTGACAGATATCCATGGAGATAGTTGGAGGAGGTCTTTGCCAAACGGCACACAGAAAAAAGTGATATTATAAATTAAAAACAAATAAAAATTCAACAGCTGGTACTATAATCTTCTTAGTATCTGTAAATAAAGGCTATTTTATTTATTAATTACTGTTTAAAGACATAATAGCAACTTCAAAATTCCTTAGAAACATTTGGAAAAATATGGAACCTTTACAAAAGCCTACTAATTAAAAAAATAATTTCCAAGTCAAATTCATATAATCAGTGGAGAAGTAACACAACATTGATACAACTGGTAATAAACCATCACTTAATTAGAACAAGAGCTGTACTTTATAAGGCTGAACAGATTTTATTGAGACATAGCCATGGATTAACTTGACAAATCTGGCTTGTAGAAGGAAACAAAATTGCATTAAAATGGTGGTATCAACCTCCATACCAGGATACTAGGAGTGGTTCAAAAGTTTTACTGTAACTTGGTGGAGCACTATCACGTTTTATCACTATCATGTTTGATCACCCTAAACTGAATGCTCAATAATCTGATGGCAGCTACTGACAGACAAAATTTAGTATGCCATCAACTCCTGACAGAAGAAGTGTCAAGTATTATGAAACAATCAGTAGGATTTAAAGATTAAAAGGCATAATAATTTCATTGTATGATTAGTCTTAAGTTTTCCGGAGGTTTTCTGGTCCATAGACTATCCCAATGACTTATTCATGTCAACTAAGTCATCTATTGATTATTTATTTCCATAATTAACCTATTAAATAGATAACCTTTAACCACGAAGTTTCTTAGTGATGAAATAAAACAATTAATTACTAAAGCAACATATGTTCCATTTTAACTGTACTTACCTGATATTTTCTAAATATAAGCAGGTAAATATTTCACCTGCACAATATCACACAAACAGTAGAACTTGAAGAATAAAGATACTGAGTTTGATTTTTTTATATCCAAATAAAAATTCTATTATCTATTGTTCATGTAGTTACCCTATCTCTGATGCGCACTAGTGATAACTGAGCTGATATAAATAGAGGTGAGGAAAAAATAAAGCAACTAAGGTCATTATAATGAATAACAAACCTATTATGGTTTGACCTTAAACCTTGCAAGGTTACATAGCATAAACATTATTACCGTTACTAACAACAACACCAATACAATCCCTAATGCCTCTTCTTCAATATATTTTATTGCGATATTTAACGAACAAAACCTATTTTGTTGTAAGAAAGGAATATAAATTATACTTGTCGATTTTACTAGAAGCTTAGTTTTAAGGTTATCACAATAGACTACATATAATTATTGAGTTAGTACACCATAAAAACACAAACTAACCACATAGCCGATGTTGTTATCACAAGTACCGTATGTAAAACACCGAAAACCATAATTTTCAATCATTTAAATTACGCACCAAAGGATTTCAGCATAGTTTGACACTAGTTTTGTTTTTATTAATTCGACAGCAAAGGTCAAAACCGTGTCGTTTGCAAGAACAGAGTAAATAGTAAATGAGCACTAAGAATAGACGTTTGAATAAGGCGTTCAGAAGCCATCGGACAACCATATTAATTTTATTGAACAAATTAGAACACTAAAGGTAGTCGTCGTAGTTTCCTGTAATAAACCATTATAATAGGTCTTTACCTATGAAATTGCCGTTTTGTATGAAAAAATTTAAACGAATTTTTTTCATGAATTTTTTTATTTGTATTAATCGAAGTAATCACCCATGCAATCAATGCATCTTTGCCATCGCAGTGGCAGTTTATTGATGCCCTTCTTAAAGAAATCAGCTGGACGGGAGGCAACAAATTCTTCAAAGGCATTTTGTACTGCCTCTCGGGTATTGAATTTTTTTCCCGCCAAGAAGTTATCCAAATTCTGGAAAAAGTAGTAGTCTGTAGGCGCAAGGTCTGGTGAGTAGGGCGGATGACGGAGAGCTTCCAACCCTAGTTCTTGCAACTTGGAGACCGTCTGCTGTGCAGTATGAGGTCGCGCGTTGTCGTGCAGGAGCAGCGGAGACGAGCGATTGACCAATGCTGGTTGGAGATGCGCCAGCTTCTCCATCATTGTGCTCAGTTCTTCACAGTACACATCTGCAGTAATGCTCACCCCGTTTGGTAAGAAGCTGTGATGAATCACACCGGCGCTAGACCACCAAACAGTGACCATCACTTTTCTAGGGGTAAGTTTTCGTTTAGGGCATTGTTTAGGTGCTGAACCAGGATCCATCAACTTGCTGAGCGCTTGCGGTTATCAAACAGAATCCATTTTTCATCGCAGGTAACAATGCGGTTCAAAATTCCTTCATTTGTGTGTCTGTTGAGCAGTGCAAGGCACGTCTCGACGCGTACTTCGCGCTGGCGATCATTGAGTTCGTGGGGCACCCATTTGTCAAGCTTTTTCACCTTGCCAATTTGACGCAAATGGACCAATATTGTTTTGACGCTAACGTCGAAAGCTGCTGCTAATTCAGCCGTAGATTGTGTATCATCAGCTTCCACAACCGCCTTTAATTCGTCATTGTCGACCAAAGTCTTCGGACGACCGCGAGGTTCATTTTTCAGGTCGAAATTTCCAGAACGGAAGCGAGCAAACCAATAACAGGTGGTGCGTTGGTTTGTAGTGTTAGCTCCGTAAACGTCGTTGATGTTGCGTGCCGCTTGTGCCGCGTTGCTGCCACGACGGTACTCATATTCCATAATTACTCGAATTTTTAACGTATCCATGATGACGAAAAAGATTGAAATGCGATGAAAATGTAACACTAATCAATAAAGAAATGACTACTTTTGGAAAAAAGAATCCATGTTTTTAAAATAAAATTAATTTGAAATTAGAATTCTTAGCCAAACAAAAATTATTTTGATTTGAAATGGCCAGTACTGCAGAACGGCAATTTCATAGGTAAAGACCTAATATGACTTAACACTTTATATGACTTTGTTCTTAAATTAATGGACCGGCTGAAGAGCACATTTTTGTCGTTCCGAAAATTTATTATAGTAGTCTTTGCCTACTCATCTTCTTGACTTCATTATTTACCTTACTGAGCAAATGATGCATATGCATGTCAATAAAAAATAAAAGTCAGACATGGATACTAGTACTCAATTTACTACATACGATATCATATTTTTTAATGTATTCTATTTCATCACTATTACATTACATGTATATGTATAATTAAGTTCTTTGTATAATTGTAAATATTGCTCCTATGATAAGATACGATATTTAATTTTAGCAATAAATAACAATTTTACCAACTCAAAGAGAATCCTTATAAAAAAATTAAAAAGCTTCATTAATTGTTATCATAATTCTGTAGGTACCTACTCATAAAGAATTTGGCTTTTAGAGTGCTAGGTCTCAAAATTATTTAGAAATCCTAATAGAATACCTTTGTTGTTGAAATTTATATCTTAGATCCTGCAAAACTATTTAACTCCCTGTCAATGCAATATACTAATAAGGCTGTCGATGTCGCATACTTATCTCTTGCAAAAGCGTTTGTTCCGATGGTCTATATTATTATAACGAACGGTCTCAGCCCTAATAAAGGATAATTTAATTAAGTTTTACATTTTCTTTCTTTCATCTCTACATTGGGCTTACTTTTTCAGTCGTACAACTATGTTACACTCATAGAAATAATAATGGTTCTATACTATGGTTAAACATATCCGTAATATTTTCAGTATGAAATGGAACGTCATCAATTCTCTTTAGATCGATTCAAATTAGGCGGGAAAAGTTAAAAGTTTTTCTTTTGCTATCCTAATTGTAAATCATCAATCAAATTTAAAACGTAGCATGGTAATGCCTGAACTTTTTCCTTGATCTAAGTGCCTGAATGATGAATGTTGTTGCAAGAGAAAAACGTATAATTCTGAAAGCACAATCAAAACCTAAAAACAAATTTGTGAGAAAAGATACCTCGATTGGTAAAATCTTGGTGGTATATTTTTGTGTTTTGTCTATGTTTTTGATATTGGTAGTTTTGATTGGTAACGATATTTTTGTTAATACAGGTATCAGAGGTGCAGCGTCATTATTACCTACCAATCCCTTTACCAGTAATAAAGGACTTAACAGTCTGTTCAATAATGCTCCGAGATATCAATTCAATAATGAAACTCAGGCAACCACGTCACGAACATCGCCAATGGGCCCTCCGCCCGGTCCGCCAAAAAGCGTTAAACATAGGCAAGTAATTCTTTTTAATCATATGATTTCTGAGTTCTAAGTATATTTTATTATTTTTTTATGTATTAATCAACAGTTCCTTACAGGATTTATTATTATTTTTTTTTTGTAGTATGCACGATGCAATATTATTTAATATACATAATACCTACCTAGTTCTAAAAAAAGAGAGACGGAATAATAGGATGCCGATACATTGTTAAATTATACCTAAAGCTTAAGTACCTGGGCAACCGAGATCCTCGAATCTGGTTTTTATTTGATATCTAACGAGATAAATAACGGATAGATATTAAAGATCCATTGCCATTTTATATTCGAAACTATGTCACTAATGGATCACACGGTTTGAGGTATATGCACCACTGTTTACATGCTATAGGTTATACGAGTAGGTACCTAAATACGCGCTACTACACTTACGAACCTTCTTGTTTTCGTATTTGTAACAACTTACTAAGGAGGTGTATGTTACCCATAAATGGTTGTTCTCAGTCTGGGAGTTCTTTGTGTACGTGTGATTAATGTGTTTGTAGGCCCCTGAGAATTGATTGGGAATGCTAGGTATAAATAGTACCTACGTTAAAAAATCTTAACTTAAATATTGAATAATATCAAGATGAGTAATGGAATCAGTCGTTACCTTCTGGAAACCCATAACATTCAAAATACGAAGTTAATATCTAGTTTTAATTCCGCTAATCGTCTGTTTAATCATACTGGCACTACATGTGCCAGTATGATTAAACAGACAATTAGCGGAATTAACATTAGATATTAACTTTGCATTTTGAACAATAATATTAAAAACTATTACATATTATATATTGACATATATATGCAAGGCTCAAAAAATGAACACTCTTGTGGTTTCTGTAAAATATGCTCGTGGCTAAATTCCGGTTAAGGCTCCTATAAAAACAACCGACAAACACAAATAGACCACATTGCGTAACATCTTTACGATGATGGATATAAATTGACAAAGTGTTAATAATGCTCATAATGCATTATTCGCTAGCACTTTCAATGAAAATAGAAAGGTTTGGTAAGTGTGCATCACGGGTTTAAAACACTCACTAAACAATTATGATATGTAAATAACTGTATCAGCGATACATTGTTTTTTTGTTTTTGATTTTATTAAACTACTTAATAATTAAGGAATATAATTAGAAATTCATTAAAATATGTTTTATCATAGTAAACGAAAGTCTTAGTGACAGTACTTGACGGGGCTGTTGGCGTGGTTGGCAAATGCTTGCTTTTCACGCCGGAGGCCATAGGTTCGATTCCCACCCAGGACTGATATTTGTGTGCATGAACATGTCTGTTTGTCGTGAGTCTGGGTGTAATTATCTATATAAGTATGCATTTACAAAAGAAAAATATGATATGTAGTATATCAGTTACCTGGTTTCCCTAGTACAAGCTCTGCTTAGTTCGGGGTTAGATGGCCGTGTGTAAATAATGTCCCAGGATATTATTATTATTAAAGTGACACCTCAGAGCATAGTGACACCTACCTGATAAGTGGTAAGCGCAGGGATTTTATTTTATTTTTATTTAATTATTTATGTAGGTACACCCAGAAAACACAATAATAATACATAAAAAAAGGAAAACATTGCACAAAGGTGTACACGAGAACACCTGAATTAGATCTTACTACCTATAAGGTCTTTGTGCACGTCTTCAGTATGTAGTGGCAGTAATTAATTTGATCATAGACAAAACAATGTATGCGCGGAATAATTTCCGTACAGATTTAGCTTTTCGATCGCCTTTGTGATGCAATATAGGTCTTTGTGTACGTTTTCAGTTTTTAGTGGAAGCAATTAGTTTTATCATACACAAAACAATGTTTGCACGGAATAATTTCCGTACAGATTTAGCTTTTCGATCGCCTTTGTGATGCAATATAGGTCTTTGTGCACGTTTTCAGTTTGTAGTGGCAGTAATAAATATTATCATAGACTAAACAATGTATGCGCGGAATAATTTCCGTACGCATTGACGTTTTCGATCGTCTTTGTGACGCGATATAGGTCTTTTTGCACGTTTTCAGTTTGTAGTGGCAGTAATAAATGTCATCATAGACTAAACAATGTATGCGCGGAATAATTTCCGAACGCATAGACGTTTTCGATAGTTTTTGTGACGCGATATAGGTCTTTGTGCACGTTTTCAGTTTGTAGTGGCAGTAATAAATGTTATCATAGACTAAACAATGTATGCGCGGAAGAATTTCCGTACGCATGGACGTTTTAGATCGTCTTTGTGACGCGATATAAGTCTTTGCGCACGTTTTCAGTTTGTAGTGGCAGTAATAAACGTTATCATAGACTAAACAATGTAAGCACAGAATAATTTTCGTACATATTTAGCTTTTCGATCGCCTTTGTGATACAATATAGGTCTTTGTGCATGTTTTTAGGTTGTAGTGGCAGTAATAAATGTTATTACAGACTAAACAATGTAGGCACGGGATAATTTTCGTACAGATTTACGTTTTCGCTCGTCTTTATCATGCAATATGGGTCTTTGTGCACGTTTTCAGTTTGTAGTGGCAGTAATAAACTTTATCATAGACAAGATCATGTATGCACGGAATAATTTCCGTACGGATTTAAGTTTTCGATCGTCTACATGATGTAAATGCAAAATCGTTTTGTAAATATTAATCAGAATCTGAATTATCTATTTACAAAATAGGATAGATGCGGGTAAGCTAGAAAAACACTGCGTATCTTGTCAATGATAGAAGATAGGTGAAATTATAACATATTTTCATACTACATATAATGAAGTGTATGAAGTGAATGAGTGATAAAATTACATAATAAATTTTAACACTTTCAAGAGATGTATTAATTAAAATCTAGGTAAATGTCATATCTTGCTTTGTCAATGAATTAATCCTTTATTTTATACTAGCCCGTACCTGCGAATTTGTCCGCACATTTTGTAACACCTCCGCAATTTTGACTGTGACTTTGAATATTACTTTTTACTCACTATATCATATGCATAATTCCGTTTTGAGATAACTACTTCAAAATTTTAAAATTTAAATCTCACACATTTAATTCCTACCTAACCTATGCAACTTCCATCTAGAGAATCTTTTTGCGTTCTAGAATTATAAGCTCGACGGCATCATCGAAACCGGAATCTTCTAGAAGCAGGATCAGACCAAGAATACTAGCCAGCGATTCCGCGGCACACGACTCATCTGACATGGGTACCCCGAAGAACAGGCCTACTGCTCTCAGATACATTAGCAGCAGTAGTAGAGGTAAGACCTGGGACCTAACTCTCCTTGCCCGGAGCTCGTTTTAACCTCTCGTCGCCTTTAGACCGACGAGTAAGCCTTCGATCAATTGATAATGCGTAGTCCATAATTAGGAACCGGTCAATTGCGACTGATACACGGTTTTGAATGTATGGTAATCTATACATATAATAAAATCGTAGGAAAGTCAAAACTGTATATTGAATATTTTTAGGAGTCTTGGGGTGTGATCTACAATCGATACCGAAGCCAAAAATATAGTTTTTAGAATTTTTGTCCGTATGTATGTCCGGGCTAAACTCAAAAAGTACTGCATGGATTTACTTAAAATTTTGCATGAATATTACTTAGAGATTGGGTCAACATATAGGCTACATATTATCACGCCTGCACCTACGGGGGAGGAGCTGTGATAATTTATAAGGTTTAACGCGGGTAAAACTGCGGGGCACAGCTAGTATTATAATAATATAATTTAGCAGTTGATTTACCTGTTCAATTACCCTCTCATACATCTTCCCGTTAGTAACCGCCCAGAGATGAGGTTCGAACCGACAGCGGGTGCCCACCGGCTCGGGTACTTAGTCTAAAGTTTTATTTGATTCGGCTTGAGCCTACACTTGTTTCTATTATCAGGTGAAAGAAAGCCTCATAAGCTAACAGTAAACGTAATGTTAAAAAATAACTTACATGAGACAATGCGATATTATTAACCTTAGTTCGTTAGTCATTGTTAAAGCAACATTTTTGTTCTATTTGTAGATTATATTCTTGACATGCTTTAACTCAACTTCATATTGATCTGGGTTCTATACTATTTTAGAGTTTAACTCAACTTCATATTGATCTGGGTTCTATACTATTTTAGAGATATATAAGTTACCTACTTAGCTGTGTGGTGACGGCGAAGAATATCATCACCCCTTCTCATCCCGAGGGAATACCTACCAGAGAACGGGCAGCATCGTTTTTCTGTGAAGTATGACCACCCAACTGCGATCGCTAACCCGTCTACGTGGCAATGACAGATTCTTTGGTGAGGCTTTTGTCCAGCTGTGGCCGTAATTTGACTGACATGATGAAGTTATCTGCTTGAAACATGAGCTTAAAACACCTATTTCAATTAGTTCTATACTAAATCTGGCTTAAATGATTTTAATATACAATATGTTAAACTCATAGCGTTTAACATATTGTATTTTTACGAAGTGCAAGGGAAACTATTTACAATAATATGTTCATATAAGTATTAAACCCTTGGATCAACAATTGATCAAATATAAACCATATATAAAACCATACAGCCATCATCATCATCATCATCATATCAGCCGAAAGACGTCCACTGCTGGACAAATGCCTCCCCCAAAGATCTCCACAATTGCCGGTCTTGCGCTATCCGCATCCAGCGATTTCCAGCGACCCGCACAAGATCATCGGTCCATCTTGTAGGGGACCCGCCCACGCTGCGCACCATACAGTCAATCCAAGCCAATCATTCAATTATAGAGATTATCGTATAAGTAGGTAAATATAGATAAAGTAGCAAGAGTCACTCGAACTACTTATATCTTGAAATGGAATAGGTAATGTTGAAAAAACTTGGATAAAACCGAGAATGATATTGTTTGGTTCTTGGTAAAATCATTGACCAAGATGTTATTGTTTTTAACTTGATCTGATATCGATTCAAAACAAGTGTGTTATTTGCAAGGAGGCTGGTTACATAATTTAATTACCAAATTGTAAAACATGGAACACATCAACAAATAATTTATAATAACGAATATAATAGGTAAAAATCTTCTATTTAAATATATTTGTAAAAAATCATTACTTAGGTATATTTTTAAAATGAACATGTCTGTTTGTCTTGAGTCTGGGTGTAACTATCTATGTACATGTACATGTATTATCAGCTATCTGGTTACAGATGGCCGTGTTTGTATATTGTCCCAGGATACTATTATATTTTTTTTCAAGTCAAAATTACCAATCTCGACTACTGGCCTCATAATACGGATTTGTTTTATATATTTTTCATTCCAATACGACAATAAAACTTCACAAAACAATTACAAATAAGACCTTTGCAATGACATTCTATAGCTTCAATGTCATTGACCTTACACGACATCTTGTTGTTTATTTACACACGTATGACGTCATGTCTAGCAACGTAAGCTGTTGCGCGCAATTTTTTAAAATTATTTTAATGAAAACTTACAGACTAATTACATAACTAAGAAAGATATAAATTTTAAATTCTAATAACAAGCTTCCACACATTGACGGGTAGAATATTACCATTGATTAATCAGGTCTAGAGAATAAGGGAATAAAATTGTACTCAAACAAAACCCATGTGTGGAACACCTAATCACGCGTTGTGAACAACACAACTTTATCTGCAAAGAATGTTTTGTTTTTATTGTTTTCTTACTGAGGTTGATCTACAGTACAAATCAATATTATGAACACGCCAGAGTTTATTTAAAGTTAACTCACTACGTATCAAGAATGCATAACACCTGCAGTTTGTGGTATGTAAATTCAATATAGGCCTCAGTCTAAAAGCGAGGAAATTTAATTTTGATAAGAGTTCAGGATTTTCTATTAAAACATTTACAATGTTAATTAAAAACAGTAATGTAAATGACTTCAAAAAAAAGTAATGCTTTTAAGCAATTTTACCTGTATATAAATTAACTGTTATTTTTCCTGGGTACTTATACATCAATTATAGTTTTATGAGTTCTGAAAAGTTGCCCGATCCCCAATGTTGTAGATATGAACATTATACATATGTGTTACGGGCAATCCCCCTTTACGTTCATTTCTGTATGTAGGTATTGCTTGTAAGTAATCAAACCTATATTTTGCATAAGTAATAATTGGTAATTACCCTGTGATACGATAGATTTATAAGGATAATGTTAATAAAAAATCTTGTTTATCGTTATATTAACATTGCCTGTATTCGAATGAATGTAGGTAGGTATATTTACATAAAAATGTAGTTTAATCATCAATCTTTGAACATTCATACGAAAAGTTACCTATTATTGAGTTGTCTACAATTTTTCTCTAGCATGCAGTGTGTGAAATAACTGCCAAAGAAAACCATAGCCAAAATACTCAAACCACTGAGTTTTTTAGCCGTAGTTATCATAAAAAAACCGCATTCAGGTAATAATTAGACGTCTAATATAACACTAATCACTTCTATAATTGCGTATAGTAGGTAGGTAAATATACTTCCACTCCAATCTGGATATGTCTATGAAGCTCGATCGGAGAAGGTTTACCTGACCAACTTGTTTCTGGAGTCTGTTTACTTCCAAATCAGCCATAGCTAGGCTTGCCAGGTGTCCGGCTTTAGCCGGACATGTTTGGCTTTTTGCGGTCGCGTCCGGCCAAATATGTACGTGTTTGGCCTGACCGGCTTTTGTCAGGCTTTTTGTCAGAGTGGCGATTCGTACGACGATGGGCGAACGAGCGGACAAGAGAGCAAACTGTTGGCGCGCGCGGCGCCTGGCGTGAGCGTGACTACCCCGCCCCAACCCCATCTTCATCCTCGATTTCATTCTCACTTTACATCACGTATAAATACTTTTTTCAACAGCCCAGCTGTAAAAACATTGTTTGGCAATAAAAAAAATATGTCCGGCTTTTAGGGCAAAATGTCAGGTCTTATATAGTGCGCAGTCCGGCCTTTGCATTTTATGGCCTGGCAACACTAGCCATAGCAGACTATATTTCCTGGCAGGCGGGACGCAGGTGTAGCGGGGAACAGTTATTTCGATTTTAATCACACATAAGCCCGTCCCCAATCATTGGGAGTTGGAATTTTACAGCCTTTGCAGTTCTATGGTGGTATGGTGTAAAAAATGTGTCTACGGCAGCATTTTAGGGGAGCAGACACATGAGCTTTTCATGAATACTATAAAAATATAAAGTATTGCTGCAGTGGCCTATATCTACAGACTACAGAGGTTAGCCAAGTATGCAAAACAAATTATAGTACGAGAAATATCCAAATAACAATTATTGCCCGGGATAAAAAAAATAATGTATTTATTTATCACTTTAATTATATATTTTTTTAAACATTTACATCAAGTAGCCTTGTATGCACTCCTCCTCCTCTCTTCCTACCTCTCACAATGTTGGTTTTCAAATTGACACTAAATTGTTTTTTGTTATCATAAGCTTAATAACCCTTTGTTTGTGAAGAGAAATAAGCCGATTTTATTATTATTATTTATTATCTTTCACTGTAGCTTATGCATACGTATTATGTAACGAAATACAGACACAGATACAAATATTCCTTGGTGAGAGACTGGTGTCTATAGTAGGTATTACCTGTGTTATAGATGACCAGGGCTCCACCTCCGGGTCGCAGGTTCTTACAATAATATGTACTTAATCTACAATTTTATTTTGATATTTGAACCCAAGAACTCATTATCAGCGGTTTAACACGCTACCGTTAGGCAATAAAAATGACAAAAGCAAAATAAATTGAGCCCCTAACGAAGTTGCACGATGGAAGTACAGCAGAAACCAACTGTGACTAATAGTAGCAGTATTCACGGGCCACTACGGCACCTATACAAACCGGGGCTGTCGAATAGCCCGATCTGCAGGACCTGTAGGGTGGAAAATGACACAATACTACAGTAATGCGATGTTTTGGCTAGACACAGATTAGCTAATATGGGGCTGGCATATCCAGAACCAGACTACAAGGATCTCCCCTAAGAAGCGCACTACAGTAGGTATTTGCAGACTTCACTCAGGGCTCTAGAGATAGAATAAAAATAAATTGGGGATAGCATAAAAGAGGTAGGGCACAGCGCTGATTCGCTTAAAGAGCAGGCCGACCGGGGAAGTACCTCCACCTTACAGAAGACATTCCTTAATAATTACATTAATAGCTTAATGTTGTGTTTCTGCGTGTGAGTAAGGTCGCCAGACCTCATCAGGGTGGGGGGAAGTGTCATCAACATTGGTTTACTGACTTTTAGAAGCTGACAACGCACCCACGACCCTTCTGAAGTTGCGAGTGTATATGGGCGAATCACATACCATCAGGCTACCCACTTGAGCCTTTGTCGCACTCTTATATATAAAAAAAGATCCTAAATGGTCTAAGTGCTGTACGTAAGTACACCCATACAAAGACAAGACAAGACCTAACAAGGTTAAAGTCGGTTGTTATATCGTATCCCGAATCATACTAAAATTAAAACTTCTGTTTAAACTATATTTTACAGCTTATCTGATTATCTAACTGTTACTAGGTGGATACAGCGGTACTCGATCGGCTAGGTCTACAAGTGTTTCCACAGCAAACGCGAGTGTAATATTAGGTAAGCATATTAATCTTAATTGATTTAAAGATTATTTCAATTTTATCTACCTACTCCGTAGTCTTCATTTTTATTCAATTCTACACTGTTTGAGTAATATATCAACAGATATAATAGAATTTGGCCAAAGTACTACTGATTGTTCCTCTCTTGATTTTGACAAATAGGCGATAAGACAGGGCTGGTTTTAGTTTTTCATTGTGATCGCGCGGCGTTGCCCCCTGGGCGCCATTTTTTAGGCGGTACGGGGTTTGTTCGGCTAAGGATGCCGAACAAACCCCGTACCGCCTAAAATTGGTACTATTATAAATAATTTTGACACATACTGTATTCTTGATAAAATACATAATAATAATAACATATTTTTTATTATCTACTAGACAATTTACAACATAATGTAGCTTGTCTCTTGGAGTAGGCGTGAGCATACTACTCTGCCAAGAAAGTACCGGGAAAAGATCAATAATATACAAATTCTTTGTTATTCATCCAAATTTATTTTATCACCTTCAAAGTATGCTCCTTCAGAAACGATACACTTACGCCAACGAATAATCCATTCATCAAAACATTTTTTAAACGCTGCTTTCGGAATTGAGTTCAGTTCTCGCCGCGAATTCTTCTTTATGTCTTCTACCGATTGAAAACGGGTACCACGAAGTGGTAATTTGAGTTTAGGAAAAAGAAAGAAGTCAGCTGGAGCCATATCTGGTGAATATGGTGGTTGCTGGATGGTATTTGTTGAGTGTTTGGTCAAAAATTCGTTCACAATGATGGCCTTGTGCGAAGGCGCATTATCGTGGTGCAAAATCCAAGAATTTTCTTTCCACAAATCTGGCCTTTTTCGTCGAATTTGCTCTCTTAAACGCCGCATAACGCTCAAATAATATTCTTTATTTACCGTTCGACCTTCCGGTAAGAATTCAGAGTGCACAACACCGCGATAGTCAAAGAAAACAGTCAACATGACTTTGACTTTTGATCGACTTTGGCGTGGTTTTTTCGGTTTCGGTTCAGTTGGAAGGCGCCACTCCGAAGCTTGTTGACTAGTTTGCATGTCAAACTCGTAAACCCACGTCTCGTCACCAGTAACAATGCGTTTCATGAATGTTGGGTCGGAATTGACTCGTTCTACCATGTCCTCAGCGACTTTCATGCGATTGAGTTTTTGGAGAAAATTCAGATCTTTTGGGACTAGCCGAGCGGCAACATGTTTCATACCCAAATGATTAGTTAAAATGGTACGAATCGTCTCGTGAGATACAGAAAGTTCGGCGGCTCATTCAACTGTCAACTGTCAACTTTCAACTCTCTTGGAGTTGAATGAGGATTTTCAGTCACTATTTCCTTCACTTTTGCGATGTTAACTTAGGTTGCAGACACAATTGCTTATGTAATATAATTAAATTTTAAGTAAAGTCACTTTTCAAGTAATTTATTACTATAAAATATAAAGACAATAAACAAAAAAGTTAAAAGTAAGTGACAGTTACAATCAGATGCAGTCAAAAGTGGTTATATGCATATCTGAGTGTGAGTGTGTCATTATATCTAAAATATATTATGACACACTACAAATTTAATACCCAGAAATACCTCAAATGTACTCTATTTTCAGCGATATCAGAAGGCAGAGGCATGGCTCGTGGCGAAATAGGAATGGCAGCGATAGACCTTAGGCACCCTCACTTAGTACTATGTCAATTTAGTGATACATTACTGTATACGCATACACTAACAAAAATAAACTTCTTTAATCCTATTGAGGTAACAGAACTTCTTATTATGATATTAATATTTTAGTGTTGTATCCTACCGCAATGGAAGGGCTATGCACGGAATTTCGAAATCTTCAGAGAAAAGCATGGTAAACTCTAATGATTTATGTTTATTTGTAAATAAATAAAAAAAGACGTATTTATAAGGCCTAGTATGCAATGTATAAGCCTTGCTTAGTTTGTGCTAGATGGCGGATAAGTACCGGATATTTATTTAATTATATATTATGATAATACTATTACATGCATTATTTAATTGTATTGCAGATAATAGTTCCTCATACGTTTTGTGAAGGGATTCAGCCGAATCAACTTTACCAGCTTATAAAAGATCGGTACCCTCTGGTCAACTTAGTTACTGTACAGCGAAGGCATTTTAACGACGCAGCGGGTCGTCAGAACATTCAAACATTATGTGCCCCTCAATATAATGGGGTATATCTACAAGTATTGCATAAGTATGCTGGCAATATAATAAATTTACAAAATATATATTTTATTTGGAAATTTTATTGATATAGCTGGATTTTTCCTGTAGATTTTACGCAGTAACAGCAGCGGCAGCTGTCCTGAAATATGTTGAATATATTCAATGTATCGTATTTGCAAGAGAATCATTGAAGATAGAATATCATTCGTCCGAAAATACGATGATTATAGGTAGGTCTATATTGAATTACAAAATATTATCAAGTGATTTATTTTGACTAGTGAAGTGGTAGTTATTTGGAAATGGTCACTTGATATTTTTAATATATAAAATAAATAATTTTATTCAATTCTAAATAGTGAATATTTAATTACGTGCTATTTTTAATTCTAAAACTAAACTTGTTGCATTAGACTTAAGATTAATTCTTAAGTCTAGGTACTGCAAGAAGTTTAATTTAAATGAATTGAATAGTAGGGGATTTTGATAAACAAAAATGTGAATCTTTAATTTTCCTGATGTCGCATACTGAGAAAAGACATTATGCAAATGTGGTATTGAGCCGAATCCACTATTATTAGGGATGGGCCGCAATTCATCCTAAATTCAGTTTAACAAATTTTGGCAGATTGCGTGGAACCAGCTTATCTGTACATTCTGTAATGCATAACAGTAAAATTAAGTCTTTTATATATTAAATGTCATTTCTTTTTTAAGAAGATAAGTTTTTTTATTTTATTTTATTTTAAGTATCTTAACTTCTGTGTGTAGTAAATAGTAATATAATATTATAGTTCTTCTTAATTTAACAGTCTTTAAAATCTTTAACTATTGAAATAGACCCCACATTAGGATGCGACAAAAATAATAATATTAGGTTGGGGAATAAGTCTTTTCGCATTATAGTATGTATGAACTTGTCATATAATCTTGTTGGCTATACTATTTGTATCTGGCTGGTTTTGGTTATCATTGTAAGTTTGAATTTACAGGAACATAATTCCAAATTCAAATTAGGTTAATGTGTGGTTTTCATTTGTTTTTCGTACTGTCAAGAAGAGTGACTTTAATGAAGAAGTTCGATACATTTTATATTTTCGACAAACAAAAAAACTGGGCACAAAAAAAAGCTCGATATTTGGGTATCTCACGAGCTCACTGAAAGAAACCTAATGAACCGTGTACTCAATTGTGATTCTTTATTACGACGTAATGGAACCGAACCATTTTTGAAAAAGCTGATAACTGTTGATGAAAAGTGGATCACAAGAACGTGCGAAAAAGGTCGCGGTCAAAGGCCGGTCAGGCTTCACAGACTGTGACGAAACCCGGGTTACCTCGGGATGATGCTGTGTGTTTGATAGGATTGGAGGGGCATTATTTATTATGAGCTATTACCACCAGGCAGGACCATCGATTCGGAACACTACTGCGAACAACTGATGAGATTAAAGCAAGAAGTTGAGAGAAAGTGGCCGGAATTAATCAACAGAAGGGCTATGGTTTTTAATCATGATAAAGCTAGCGCTAGTCTAGACCTATGTATATGTATATATTTATTTAATTTTTTATTTATTTATTATCTCATCACAAAATATTGCTTACAATAAACATGATCCAGAAATAATACTTGGACCTGTCCACGGTGTCCAGGGATGGAAAGAAACAATATTATAATAAATTCCTGGCTAAACTGAGCACGAAGAATCACTGATAATTTTAATGTACGTCGGACGACCAACAACCGCGCTCAGCGTGCCACCCATGGTCAATTGGTAAATAGGAGTAAACAACCTATTTTGTGAGAGGCTGGTGCCTGATGTAGGTTCTAAAGAACCTGTATTACAGGTCACCAGGAGCTCACTCCACTGATTGCATATTCCTACCATGCAGGCATTTTATAATTATAGCAGTAAATTTTATAATAACTTAGAAAAGTAAAAATACTAGAAATAAAAACAAGTAAAAAAGAAAATTAAAACAAGATAAAGCAAGTACAAATTAAAAAATAGCAAACAATCAAACAGACTATGAAATCAATTAACAAAAGACTAATTAAAAGAGAAACAAAAACTAAAAATAGAAAAGTAAAGAACAGCGTAACGTTAGATATTTTGTGAGTATTATGATAGAGTGAGTGTATGTATTAGAGTGAAAGATTTTTGTGTGAGCGTAAGTATAGTGTAATGGGCTTTAGGGCAGATACAGCAAATATAAATGTATATTACTGGAGTCTTTGAAGATACAGAAACTTAGAAAAATAATTAGGATAAAGGCCGTAGTATATTCTCAGTTTGCTCATAGTTTAATGATTTTAACCATTTAGTTACGTTTAATTTACAACTTTTTGATGTTAAAGGATAAATAGAAAGAAGTGTGTTAATTTTATTGTAGAGAAACGGGCCGAGGAAGCCGTAAAAGTTACCAGCGTGTTGTGTTCGGAAACTTTGAGTGGGACATACTTTGCCTTTTCGACGTTTTGCCTGTACAAATGCCGGGTGATACGCTAATTGAGAATGCTGTTTTAAAACTATTTGTAGTATAAAAATCTGCCGAACAGTAAGAACGTCCCACATTGAGAAAAGTGCTGAGGTTGGGAAACGATATGGAAGTCCCACACTGACCTTTAAAATCGCTCGCTGGGCCCTCTCTATCTCAATTAAGTGGGTTTTGGCTGCTCCTCCCCACGATGTTATGCAGTATGCAATTAATGATTGAGATAGTGCAAAGTATACTATTTTTATTGTTATCTTATCCGCAACGTTTTTAAGATTTTTAAATACATAAATTAGTTTTCTAAGTCTAGTAACAAGTACTGAAATGTGAGGTTTAAAGGTCAAAGATTGGTCAACAATGACACCAAGATATTTAATACATGACATTCTATCAAGACTGGGGCATATGCAAGTGTCAGCCAGGCTCTTACAGCCATGAACTTTTATAACCATTGTTGATGGAGGTATAAGATTAGATCTAAAGGCAAATGTAATGTATTTAGTTTTCGTGACATTTAATGATAGCAAGTTAACTTTTAACCATAAGCAAACTTGATTTAATCCTATTTGGGCAATATTAAAAACTTCCTCCCAGGTGCAACCGTTAAATAGAAGCGCGGTGTCGTCAGCATATGTAAGGATTTTACAGTTACTAAGTTTCATATTACAGAGATTGTTTATGTAGACTAAGAATAAAGTGGGACCCAGGATACTTCCCTGAGGAACTCCACAGTTGACAGATTGTTCATTACTTATATGGTCATTTATTTTTACTCTCTGCTTCCTGTCACTCAAGTAACTTTTAAGCAAATCAAGGGGAAGTCCTCTAAAACCTAGGTGTTCAAGTTTTACTAGAAGATGTGGGATAGAAACTGTGTCGAATGCCTTAGCTAGATCCAAGAAAACAGCAAGACACTTATCACCTCTATCAAGATACGTTATTGCAGAGTCAACCAGATTTTGAACGACATCACAGGTTGACTTACCGGCCCGAAAGCCGTACTGGGCTGATGAGATGAAATTATTAGCCTCGAGATACTTAACCAGCCGATTGTTAATTACTCGTTCCAGTATTTTAGACAGAGTTGGTAGAATAGAAATAGGCCTAAAGTTCTCGACACAGCATCTACCCCCCCCCTTATGGATAGGTTTGACAAGAGCAGATTTAAAGGCAGTAGGAAACACACCAGAACTAAGGGATAGATTGCATAGATGGGTAATGGGTTTGCTGAGCAAGTGGACATATCTTCTAATAAATTTACCTGAGATTAGATCTAGAGTTGCAGTACTGTTTAGCTTTTAAGGCCATTATTAATCGAGTGATTTCATCCTCATCAGTGGGGACCATAACCATTGACGCACTAGGAGTGTTATAACTCGTATAATCCTTTTGGTTAAGGTGGAGATTTTGAGTGGTACTGTTGTTAAATTCTACAAGTCTTTGTCCAATCTCAGAAAAATAATTATTAATCTGATTGACACTTTCCTCCGGATCTTTAGTTGATAATAGGGAAAGGGAGTCATCCACAACTTTTTTCCTTTTGCTAATTTTATTAATAACATCCCATAGGGTTTTAGTATTACCTGAAGCCTTTTCGATTTCGTTTTTTTCATAATGCCTTTTAACCTTTTTTAGTAGGGCATTACAAAAGTTCCTATACCTTTTGTATGTTATTTTAACTGTCTCATTATCAGGGTGTAGTTTTTGTTTTTTGTATAAATTATCCCTATTTTTCATACAGCGGAGCAGTCCTTTTGTAATCCAAGGTTTACTTGAACGTTGACGTCTTGGTATTTTTATTAATTTGGAATTGTTTTTTGATTGCTGAAGTAAGTAAGTTACTTAGGAAATTAGTAGCCACGTTAGTATCATTAAAGTCGTAAAATATCTGAAAATTTAAATTTTGCATAGTAAAATCTAGCTTTTTGTAGTCGATTCGCATATGATATTTATTAAAGTATTGTAAGCTTGATTTCAGATCCATACTAAGAGCCACACATTCATGGTCAGTTATGGATGAAGGGATGACAAAGCAATTGGCTTCGTATTTAGTTTTTAAAAATATATGATCTAAGCATGTTTGACCATGAGTGGGCAGGACGTGCGCAGGCAACAAAGAGTGACTAGCTAGAATATTCTGGTATTCATAGGAACGATTATCTGGAGAGTGTGGTATAATGTCAATATTGATGTCACCACAGAAAACTATATTTTTATATGAGCTCAATCTCCCCATCAGGAGATCGATTGAGTTAACAAAGTCAGTGGTGTTACGTTGACTAGGGGGGCGATATATTCCGATGATGCAAGTTTCTGAATTTAATTTTAATACCAAGCAGTTAGCGTCTGTTACATGAGGCTCCTCAAAAGAGACACTAAGTCGATTATTATAATATATAACGACCCCTTCGTTTTGCGTCTTATGGGATGTAGTCGTAATGTAGCTAAATCCGTCAAGGTTGGGAATGTAATTACATTTCAACAGCCAACATTCGGTGAGAACTACTATGTCCCAATCAACGTTAGACCTATGCAAGAGGGTATAGAAGTTATTTATATTACAATTGATACTCCTAATATTTTGAGAGATAAGATTAAGTGTAACTCTACTGTTTGAGATTATGTGGTTTTGTATATTTAAGACGTCACAAGAGATACTCCTCGCCACCGATATACTGTCCAAACCTGAGTTTATAATTTCTATGTTATTGGTCACCATGGATAACACGTAGAAAGAGTAAAATTAAAACTTGGTTTGGAAGTCGGTGGGTGGATAAGGCTAATATCCCTAATATATGCTGTCTGGCACCGCAGAAAAAAAATACTTTTAATGTGCGTTTTAGCCCAAGAAGTACATGTGTATCTTTGAAGTGTAAAATAGTGTGTGAGTTTATATGTGGATATGGTAACGTTAACGCGATTACTGTTAATTATGGTGCCTACTACTAGAATAATTACATCTAGGGTATTACAAAACGTGCCGTAGTATACAGTATAAATATTGAAAAAAGAAACATATATAAATAATAATAGTCAAACTGAGGATATCGCTAAATCATCTTCTTTAGTTATAAGTAATGGGGCTTGATTGTCTTCTTTCTTTACGTAAAGTTTTCCATACGAGGTCCATGCAGCCGCCAGTTCCTTACGTTTCACCGCTTCTCGGGCGAGATAAAATAGGTGTCTAGTTTTTTTAGTTAGTGACTCTGACAGATATATAGTGTGAGAAATACCAGGTAGGTTGATCTGAGAAGTGTTTAAGCACTTCTCCTTATTATTCCTATTGCTTTTATTTATTTTCTTGAAGTTAGAAACGAACGCTTCTTTTTTAATTTTGGTGTTAAATTCTACCATGATTGCGCTCGATTTAGTGCGGTATATATTACGGAAATCGGATTCAGAGATTGGGTTTGGAAGCTCTAGAGTAAGAGACAAGTCCTTGACTATAGCCAGAGTCGTATTGTCTTCGTTAGGTTGTACGGGAATATTACGGATTTCAATAGAGGAATCATGTAAGCGCTTTTCGATAAACTCCAACTGGTTTTCAAGAGCTGAGATTCTTTGTTTATAAGCTATATTTTCAGTCTCCAGTCGGGTAATTGTGGACAATAAAGAATCGTGTCGGGTATTCATTTCATCATCATCATCATTCAAGACCTCACACATCTTTAGCCACTCAGCTAAAATTAAGAGAGTTTGGCTGGGAGGTGATAATGCATCCGCCGTATAATCCTGACCGCAAGGTCAAACACCTTCATATTTCCACCTGTTTCGATCTCTTCAGAATTCTTTAGGCAGTGTCAGGTTAACATCACGAGAGGTCTGCCAAATCCACTTGTCGCGGTATTTTGATCAGAAGTCCCAAAATTTCTATAGCAATGGGATCATGTCCCTACCTACAAGATGGCAAAAAGTTATCGAACAAAATGGTACCTACATACTTTAGTTAAATGTAAATAAATCATATACAATAACCAAATAAACCGAAGTTCATATTCTATTCAAACCACATTGGGCCCATATCTTACTATTGCCTATAGACACCAAGTTCAGAGATTAGGCTTTTCAAATCTATTATCATTTCCACGAGTAGCATTATCGCGTGGTAAGTTGCAGGGGGTCGCCAATTATCTAGAAATTGATTATAAAACATTCTATAGGCAACTTATCTCACCAGCATAAGTCGTAAGGTCAATTTAAGGAAATGTATTACGGATCAGATGTCATAATGACATCATCTTACCATTGTAATAAAATAATAAATTTAGTAACAAATATTTGTATAACGCGTGGTGGTGTTTAAATGTTATAAGATATGGTTTTATTATTATTTTGTCTACTTATATTATCCTACAATTACAGACAATATATTTGTTTATTGAGGATTGGCTGTACCTGGGTTTTGATAATGCCACCAGTGGCAAAGAGTTCAATAAGTAAAACCGATTGTATATACATATAAGCTCTGTGAAGTGACATGCTAGATGCTTAGAGCCTATGCACACCACGTTTTTTAAGCGCACCGTTGAGGCGCGTTTGTAGCGATACACACGCGCGTTAGCATCGCGTTCGTATCAAAACAAACAAAAATAACTGCTCTGTAGGATAAAAGCGCGCCGTCGACGCGCGTTAGGGCATAGGCAAGGGCCTATGCACACCACGTTTTTCACGACCAAATTTAGGTATCTACTTATACAGTATACTTAAGGAAGTATACTGTATCTACTTGATACCTAAATTTGGTCTAATAATATCCTGGCTGAATAAAATAAATAAATATCTTGGGCAAGTAACACACTGCCATCTGATACTGGACTAGGCAAAGACTATGGCAACCAGACAACTGAAAAACATACTTATATATTTCTTAACATATTCATATTATAGATAAATTATACCCAGATATAGAACAAATATTTTTTATCATCCCACTAAGATTTTTCCGGGGTGGGAATCGAACCCCCGACCTCTGATTTATCAGCCAGGGTACTACTAGACCAACAGCCCAGTCAAAAATAATAAATAAAGGCATATACTATATATCTGCATTTAACTGAGTCACACCTGCTATTATTTGCCATGAATTTTAAAATTAAAACCGAGAAGAATCGTACTAGGTATAACCCGCCACTGGTTGTGCCATACATACCACGTGTTCCAAGTCCCGCTATCAACCACTTTAGTCACTACCGAGCTTATAACGTACACGATAAAAATGTAAAAATGTAGTGTGCCTCAATAATATTTACACAAAGCTAAAATAACATGTTTAATAATTGATGCCTCTGCAATACTTGAGAAACTGTTACTAATTTTTATCACAAACTAGCTGTGCCCCGCGGTGTTACTCGCATTAAATTTTATAAATTTTCTTTTCTATAAACCTCACGGAGCCCGAGACCTTTCCAACGAATGCAAAACCGTGGAAATCGGTTCGTGCGTTCTGGAGTTATAGCGTCAGGAAGGAAAACCCGACTTATTTTTATATAGTAGATAATTACTTCTTCAAATATTTCGACTATTTGCTCTGCTCGTCCTCGTATGCTATGTTATCTATACATATAATAAAATCGTAGGAAAGTCAAAACGGTACATCGAATATTTCTTAAAAAGGATACTTGGGGCGTGATCTACAATCGATATCGAAGCCAATAGTTTTAAGAATTTTTGTCTGTACCTACGGGGGAGGAGCTGTGATGATTTATAAAAATTAACTCGGGTAAAACTGCGGGGTACAGCTAGTATATTATAATACTAGCTGTGCCCGCGACTTCGTCCGCGTGTTAATTAGTTTATTTAGTTTTTTAGTAAAATAAAAGATTTTTTCTAAAATAAAATTTACCTAAGTTACTCCTTATTACATCAACTACCTGCTAATAAAAGTCCCGTCAAAATCGGTCCAGTCGTTTCAGAGATTAGCCGGAACAAACAGACAGACAAAAATTGTAAAAAATGTTATTTTGGTGTATGTACCGTATATATATTCATATTTATGTAGTAAAAACCGGTTATTTAAATATTACAAACAGACACTCCAATTTTATTTATTTGTATAGATATGTATAGATATAGATAAGATATTAAGTTTTGTGTGATTACTATATGTTCCTGAGGTAATTACACCAATAACCCCGGCCTGCGGGTTAATAAATAAATATCCACGTTTGCTTTCAATGTCCTCGATTCTATGCATTACAATCTAAATTAATGTTAATATCATCGAAATACTGAGTAAAAATAAGCGACACATTAGACTTTGTCACTTAAATATGCGCCCAGTTTTAGTCGTTTGATAGTTTTGCATATGCCCGGTGCTTTTCATACGAACTATATTCGAGATATATTAGTTTAGTGGTGTAAACTAAATATAAACTGGAATAACTCGAAGAAAAGCAGTTTGCCAGGAGCCGAGGCCATCCAGCTACTCGATATTATAGAGCTAGTGAGACGATTAAAGAGAACATAACGCTTTGAACTAGTGTCGTGATTAGTGATAGAAATAATATAATTATAAAGACCCCATGAACAATGAATCTTCCGTTAAACAAATATGACTCAGGATAGTTGGTGGACTCATTCTAAGTATTATTTAAAAGTTTAAGTTAGTGTAAAATCCTTAGTAGTCTCTTAAGTAGATTGTAATACAAATAAAGAACTTATACTTAATACCTTATTAAATAAAAAGAAGTTTCCAAAGACTGTGGGGATTGATTTTTTTATTCCATTTCAGATTTAGGTACAGCAACACAACTGGAACTGGAACCTTTAGTACCCTCAGCGGGACCTACTTGCTGTTTATTTGGGGTACTGGGACCTACGTACACCGTTGGCGGTATAAGAGCTCTAAGAGCTTCTATACTACAGCCCTCCTGTAATAAAGAGTTTATAGAAGCTCGGCTAGATGACATAAGGGATATGATTGAAAATGATACGGGGCTAGTGACTGATTTACAGGTAACCTTGCAAACTGTGAGGATTGATTTTTTTATTTCATTTCAGATGTAGGTACAGCAACACAACTGGAACTTGTTCAACCTTTAGTACCCTCAGCGGGACCTACTTGCTGTTTACTTGGGGTACTGGGACCTACGTACACCGTTGGCGGTATAAGAGCTCTAAGAGCTTCTATACTACAGCCCTCCTGTAATAAAGAGTTTATAGAAGCTCGGCTAGATGCCATACAGGATATGATTGAAAATGATACGGGGCTAATGACTGATTTACAGGTAACCTTGCAATGTTCTCCTTACATGAATAATGCTAGTATTATATTTGTACCTACTATTTAGTAAACAATCTTTGATGCGATAGCATAATTGAATTGCCAAACTAAACTGGCAGTTGGCGGGGCACAAAACTCGTAGAACCGACGCGACGGCTGCTGGGGCAGAAAGGTTCTCGAGGGGTGACCATGAACCGCGGGATGCTGGCTGCACGAGACCTGAGATTATTGAGAATGTTGGGGGAGGCCTTTGTCCAGCAGTGGATATCTTTAGGCTGATATGATGATGAGATATCTTATTTTGTTTACAATACATATACTACATATAAATTGTAGTTTAGATTTTCGCACCGTATCTATCGAAATATAAAAATTATAACAAATATGTGATTCACGGCGCCAGGGGCGCTAAAAAGATCTTGCTTGAGGCGCCTAGACAATTCAAATTCCGGCCCAGCATTTCGAAGTACCTACTTAAGAGCATTGGATAGGCTGGATGTGTGAGACAAACATTTATCTTTTTGTACCAAAATCGGCAACATTATAATTAATGTTGCCGATTTTGGTGTAATTGTAAACAATTTAAAAGTTGTGCAATTGAATTGCATGCTTTGACAAATTTAGATGTCAATACTTAAAAGTATAAAAGTTAAGAAGTTAATAAATAGGTAGTACCTTAATTCTTTACTAAACTAGAATCATCAAGAATGTCATTGGTTTGTACGCGCATAACTTCGAAACTTGAATTATTAACAAAATAACAAATATTAAAAAATCTCTGAAAAATGAGTCAGAAGTCAGAACGTGGTTTATTTTTTGTTTTACTTCGGCACTATTTGTTTTATCTCCTGAAGGAAAAACGAAAAATGTTGTACATTAGATACAATGCATTAAAATACTGCTTATAGTCTTAGACTTTAGAAGTTCGCCGGCACAGCTAGTTAGGTATATATAAATGTTGCCGATTTTGAAGAAATTAAAAGAAAAATGAGTTTTACACGCACACACATCCAACCAATCCCTTATTTTATCAAATTTGGGCTGGTTTACTGTCGACTCGGTGTCTATAAAAGAACAAGAAGACCGTATAAGTTCCGGAACGTCTTTAAATATTCCTTCGTGGCATAATGAAATTATTTGTCGTAGGTACAGACGCCAGCACACCGAGCTACCCCAATCTGTCAAATGTCCCCAATTGAAAGTGAACCTTATGCTTTTGTGATAAAGTTGAAAATCTATAAATGAAATTAATAATGGTAGCTGGATGTGCTGGCGTCTGTATCTTAATGTTACCATTCTTCAAAATAATTTTATGACCATCCCTTTGTTTATAGGAGGTAATTAAGAAACTAGTTGATGTCGATAAAATCCTCCTTTTATGCATGGAGACGGTGAATCAGAACATGGACAAAATAGGAGAAGCACAGCTAAACCAAATACTTCTATTGAAAGTTACTATGGACATGGTGCCAAAGCTGGTGGAAGCACTTAACGGAGCTGAAAGTGGAAGACTTAGGAAAATTAAAATGGTATTTAAAATTAGCAAGACTTAATGACTGTGATGTGTACTAATTCATTGTCAGTCATTTTAGCATTTTTCTATAAACATTTCCAATTTCTTAATAATGTGGCGGACGGTGGATCAGGGGATTGGAAAGAGACTAGTGACAGTTGGTGCAATACTAAAAACACGAAACACACACGTATTAGAGCCCCGGTGACAAGCACGGCGTGGGAGTTCACACGTGTTGCACTTACAGAGTCCCCGTGACGAGAACTACTCACTGATCACTTGCACTTTTTTAATTTTCTAATTTTTGACTTGCCATATCTTAAGCATTAGCTATGATTATTGATATTTCTCCTGTCTCGTTATTGATTTTTTCGTTGGTCTAGCGATAGCGTGTACAACAGCCAATATGATGGATCGTTCACCCTGTTTGTTTTTTATATTTTGACCTATAATACCTGATAGTTTATATTGGTGAAACTAGTGTGGTACATAAGCATACCATACCATAAACATAGGTGCAGTCAGGGTCTTAATTGTATTTTTTTATAAATCCTGCAGGATTTCGAAAATCCTAACTACCATGAAATAACAGAACGCATAAAACAGATCATTCAAGACGACGCACATTTAGAAAAAGGTGCAATGGGCAGTCTCCAGCGATGTTTTGCTGTCAAACCTGACATCAATGGCCTTCTAGATGTTGCTAGAAGGACATACTCCGAACTAATAGAAGATATACAGAAGATTGTAGAACAATTGAGTGAGACGTATGACTTGCCGCTGAGGTTGAACCAAACTGTTTTGAAGGGGTTCCATATAATATTGCCTTTGGGTCCGAAGAATAGGAATAGTTTTAATGTTGAAGATTTGCCACCGCTGTTTATACAGGTAAGCACTTACTACTTCATCATCATCATATCAGCCGAAAGACGCCTATTGCTGGACAAAGGCCTCCCCCAAGATCTCAACAATTGCTGGTCTTGTGCTAACCGCTTCTAGCTACCCTCACAAGACCATCGGCTCATCTTGTAGAGGGCCTGTCTACGCTGCGTCTTTTGATTAGTGGTTGCCAGTGTTGCCACTCGAAAACTTTTCTGCCACAGAAAACGAGCGATTCTTCTTCTTCTTTATCTTATGGACAGTGGTTACGGCTGGTGTCAGAGTTGTTCAAACCGCCCATTAGGCCTCTGACATGGCTTACAACCATCTTCTAATCAGGACAACCGGGACCGACAGTCTAGCGTACCCGGAGACGCTCTGAAATAAAACCACTTTGATTGTCACCCATCGATGGACTGACCACGCGTCTAGTTGCTTTCCTGACCGGTGAATGCACTAGCTATGTGCTCATAGCTATGTGTCCAGCCCAATGCCACTTACTACTTACCCCACCTTAATTTAAAGCATATAACAATGTTGAGCAATTGAAAAAATGCGATGTCCTGTCCTTCATTTATTTACCAACTCTTTCGTTCAAAGAATATTGTACATAGGCGGACTTAAAGCCCTAGGCATTATCTACCAGTCAACCTTTGGGTGCTGCAGAGTGACTTTGTTAGGTGTACTAAAATTGTCTAATAAAAATAACTTTATAGTTGGTTGGTCATTAATTTAACAATGGAGACTGCCATAAAACTACTTAGCCAGTTGAAAAGCTGAATAATTGTTATTACATTAAATTACGTATAATTTATATCTTTATTTTATCTCCTTTTGTCAAATAACGGAACTACAAGTATTATCGTAATATAATTTAGATGATTCATAATTCAATAACACGTCCTTTAAAAGGGCAAAAGATATTACTGATAAAAAAATATAGTTATCATAATCACAGTTTGTGTACATATTTACGATATTTAGTAACTGTTATCAGCTTATCTAATCTAAGATAATATGTTAAAACTCTTGATATATGAAACAAATTTTCCGTCACTTCTGGCAGAAAGGGCGTTATTCTTTGTCTTTGTTTAGTAAGTATTAGTACTTCCGTAAGTAAATATCTATTTTGGGACAACTAATACACTGCCATCTCCCAATACGCAGAGGCTGTACTATGGCAACCAGACAACTGATAAACATACTTATATATTTCTAAATAAATACATATTTATAGATAAACTAGCGGCCCGGTACGTGCTTCGCTACGTATAAGGGATAGTAATAAAAAAAATGATTATTAAGTTCATATATTCAAACAAAAAAATATTTTAAATTGCTAAAAGATGTTGATATTACACTTTTTCAAGACTTTTTTTAATATTTCTGTACGTACAAATCTTCCCTGGACTTCCACGAATAATTCAAGACCAAAATTAGCCAAATCGGTAGAGGCGTTGTTGAGTTATAACATTACAACGAAAAGTGGCATTGATTTTTATATATATAGATTACGCCCAGGCACAACATATACCTAAACGTGGTCATCACACAAAGATTTGATCGCAACCATCGCTTAGAAATCAGGGTTACTTATTCCTGGAGGTACCGGAGCAGCATACCCACGTTCCCGGGGCTCTCCCCATCAGGCGCAGAGAAGTCCACGGCAGTTTGGATTAGTCCGACCCTTGACTTATCAAATAAAAAAAGAAAAGGGTCACTTAACCCTAGTCTAACAGGCCGCTCATATATTACAAAGAAGCAAATAATGCAATTGTTTACACCCACAAACTAAAAAAAAATAATTAATGATAGTCATCAATGTCCAACGCCACAAGAAAATGAATGTAACTTTTGAATGGCTAAACGGGTATTTCTTTTTATATTTATTGTGTAAACTAACAATATCTCTAAACATAGGGACAAAATCTGTTTTTTCATTAGACTCAAACGATTTAACACGCATGTAAACAATAAGTCCAAAACATAAGATAAGATAAATACATTTTATTGCGCGTCAATTACAAAGCGTAGCTTACCGGTAAGCAAGACTTCCAGTTAAACAATAAAATACGAATAAATTATGCTAGCTACTAAATCAATATATCGTAATCCGTATCCGAATCCGCGGACATCCGAGGGAGAACAGAAATCCATATACTCGTACATTCAGTCAAAAAAGTATCGGGAATGGATGATTTGTTTATGGTTCCAAATACAAATTTTTGTTTTTTTTTGTTGATGTTAGATTGGCACAACTATTTAAATTTTGGCGCGGAGTTTGAGTTGCATCTGTTATTTATATTAAATACAGTGCTGGTTTTAGTAATATCATATATAGTGTGTTGCGAATTTCATAATGGTAAAAAATATCGAACAAAGAGTTTGTCTTAAATTTTGCATCGCTAATGGAATTTCTTGTTCGTAGTCACTGAAAATGTTACAGAAGGCTTACGGTGAATCGACTTTATCAAAAACTCGTGCTTATGAGTGGTTCAAAGCGTTCAAAAGCGGTCGAGATGTGATGAAAGATTTGCCTCGCTCTGGTAGGCCATCAACGTCTGCAACTGAAGTTAACATCGCAAAAGTGAAGGAAATAGTGACTGAAAATCCTCATTCAACTCTGAGAGGGATAGCCGCCGAACTTTCTATATCTCACGAGTCGATTCGTACCATTTTAACTAATCATTTGGGTATGAAACATGTTGCCGCTCGGCTAGTCCCAAAAGATCTGAATTTTCTCCAAAAACTCAATCGCATTGAAGTCGGTGAGGACATGGTAGAACGAGTCAATTCCGACCCAACATTCATGAAACGCATTATTACTGGTGACGAGACGTGGGTTTACGAGTTTGACATGCATGGCGCCTTCCAACTGAATCGAAACCGAAAAAACCACGCCAAAGTCGATCAAAAGTCAAAGTCATGTTGGCTGTTTTCTTTGACTATCGCGGTGTTGTGCACTCTGAATTCTTACCAGAAGGTCGAACGGTAAATAAAGAATATTGTTGAGTGTTATGCGGCGTTTAAGAGAGTAAATTCGACGAAAAAGGCCAGATTTGTGGAAAGAAAATTCTTGGATTTTGCACCACGATAATGCGCCTTCGCACAAGGCCATCATTGTGAACGAATTTTTGACCAAACACTCAACAAATACCATCCAGCAATCACCATATTCACCAGATATGGCTCCAGCTGACTTCTTTCTTTTTCCTAAACTCATTTTACCACTTCGTGGTACCCGTTTTCAATCGGAAGAAGACATAAAGGAGAATTCGCGGCGAGAACTGAACTCGATTCCGAAAGCAGCGTTTGAAAAATGTTTTGATGAATGGATTATTCGTTGGCGTAAGTGTATCGTTTCTGAAGGAGTATACTTTGAAGGTGATAAAATAAATTTGGATGAATAACAAACATTTTGTATATTATTGATCTTTTCCCGGTACTTTCTTGACAGAGTAGTACGTACCCGTCACTTTTTGGCGGATATCTTACCTTATTAATTTTCAATACAAGGGCGAAATTCTATGTACTTAAAGGTGAATAGGTAGCAATTAAATTACCTATTTTGTATTTCTTAATTAAATCATATCGAACACCAAACTGCATACACAGTGTCATTTCGCCATCAGTCATGTGGTCATTGACTATAATAACTGCCCGAAATAATTTGCGAAATGCCGAAATAACGGTTCAGTTTGTTTTTTGAACATAAACGTTTCTTGCACATATATTAGTAATCCAGTACCTAGACCTATACCTAAAAGCTATTCTGCAACAAACGTGGTCAGCGTAACATCATGCCAGCCGAATGACGTCCACTGCTGGACAAAGGCCTCCCCAAAAGATTTCCACAATCTAGTTGTGTCTATCATTTGGAGGGATATGGCATAATCGCCACGCTTGGCAGACGGGCTGGCGATCGCAGTATATAGTCATTGTACACAGAGAGACGCTGCCGCCTGTTCTTTTCCTTGTCCACCGAACGGTTGTCTGGAAGAGATTGCTACAAAGCGATAAGAGCGCCGATTGTAGGCTGTATTTGTGTATTTTAAGATAATGTATTGTGTTTTCTGGTGCTATAGTTATATATTATTATCTGTCTATTCCCTCGGGCCGACTTCTACGTCCCCCAAGGTGTGAGATGGCGTGGCGATATTCTATGCCGTCTTGCACACAATGTAACATAATAATATGTCCCTTGTCCTCAGGTTTGCAACAGCGGAGCAAGCATATCAATGACGACTGAAGAATTAGTCGTCCTAAACCAGCAATCAAAGGAATCGCTGAATGAAATACAGAAAATGAGTAACATGTAAGAAACTTTTCCTTTCATATAAGAGTGAATAGAAGCTTCTAAATAGACCTTTTAGAAAGCTCATAGAAAAGCTTTACCCAAGTTATTTCTAGTATTTATATTATGTGTTTTTTTTTATAATAATATGTGTATCGCTCCTTTTACAGAAAAGATCGGGTAAAAAGGTTGATGATATGATGATGAGATGTTACAGTTAGAATGATAACCTGTTTGAACTTTTCGAGTCACTGTCGGGCCAAGATTATAGATAGCTCTTTTTTACAATATTTAATTTATGCAAACTGTAAAGCTGTGATTCATTTGTTTCATAACTGTAACTAAATGTAGGGTACATTACCCAGAAGTAGGCTTAAAAACCGGCCCAGTTTCCTGCGGACAATTGCTGCCCTAACATCTCAGGTAGCTTACGCTCTCCTAGATTTGAGGGCCGCTAGAGTACCTACTCCATGAGAATATATTTATCCAGCAGAAAACACTCCCGCTGGTCACAAGTTGTCTTATCAGTGTGGAAAACACTAACTATACTTTTCAATATTACTTCTTCACATGCGGCTTTTCAAATTCCCCAAATTTGCATCAATAATTGAAGTAGGTCTTTCTTTCCAGAGTAATTGCAACGTTGTTAAAAGAGTTGCGCCCGTTCATGTCCAGTCTGTACACACTTTGCGAAAACATTGCTGAATTGGATGTCTTGTTAGCAATGGCCCAGGTAACTTATAGAATTAAAGTTGGCCTAGATAAAAATGAAATAAAATAAAAAAAAGGTTCTTATTCACGTAGACTTTAAAAAAGCGCTTGTCAGAACATGTTTGTAGTAATATAGTTAAGTAGGTAAACACATCGACTTGAGAAAGCGGAAATGTTGTAACTTGCATTTTGGGCTAATAGCAAGTTACGACATTTCCGCTTTCTCCCGTTGATATATAGGCCAAATCATTTAGGCGTGCTAGGTCGGAAAACCTCCTCGCGAGCCCAAGATTACTGGTCCCATTCGAATATTCATATTCGGTGGGAACAGAAGTTTATGGGACGGTGCACGCCGTGGTCGTATCTTGGCGGACCTTCGCGTGTTTGTGCCGTGCGCGGGGACCCGTACGGGGGGACGAAGGAGTCCTGCAGGTTTAGCCGGTGAGGGCAGTTGTTATCCCTCACCCGCAACACGCCTCTTTGGTCCGGATTTCCCTCACACGGGAGGTCGGGGTCTAGCCGGGCCCCGATCAATCGGCTGCGACGTCCGGTCGGACGGCCGTCAAGGCTAGCCATGGGTAGGCGTATCTGCAGGTGGCGTCTGGGCTGGCGCCGTGTGTCGGTCTGCAGACGAAGGCGCGCGCCGTGCTGGATGTTGGGCTGTCCAGTATCGGTTCGCGTTGGAGGTCTCGCAGATTGGCATAATCCCATGGCTATACCGCCCAATATCCCTGGTGCTTGTAAAGCATCCCCTTTGAGGGCTCGGTGGAGGGTGGGGAATTGGGTTGGTGAACGCCACTTAAGAAGCGTTCATGGATTGCAATAGCAAAAATAATAATGCCCAACCTATAGTTAAGGTTTCTGCCTTAACTCCTGAGGAGTTAGCGGGTGTGCCAGGTGTGGTGCACCCCGTAGCAGAGAAGAAGACGGCAGCAAAGGCTGCATCTAAGAAGAAGGCGGTTGGGAAGGTCAGGGGGACCGTTTCTCGCCCGGCCACTGCAGTACCGGGAGCGTCGAGGGAAGAAGCCGCGGGCACGGAGAGCGATAGCTCCGTTAGGTGCGCGGTGTCCATGGAGTCCCTGGACAGCCGGGCGGATACTCCGCGGGGGAAACGCTGGAACCCCGCGGGACAGGGTGGGCGTCCAGTCAAGGCCCCCAAAATAAATGAGGATGATGACGACGACGACGTAGAATTGTCGTTTATACTGGACAGCCGACCTGGGTGCAGTCATCCAGGAGTCGCTGGCTGCAGTGGAGAAGGTTGCGGACACATCCCGCAACCTTAAAGGAAATTTCGTCCGAGTCCTGCGACTAGCGGCACGGAAAGCCCAGGCGGCCGCCGCAGAGTTACATGGGAGGACCGACGGGAGTTTGCTGGAGGTAGAAAACCAGCGGCTGCGCTCCCAGTTGGCCTCCTTAGAGGCGCGTGTGGCCGCCATGTCAGCAGAGATGGCGGAGCTTCGCAAGAGAGAGGTCGGAGCTTTTCCGCCATTGCCGTCGCCATCCCGGGAGTCACCACCCGCTCCGCGGTTGCCAGCGCCGTCGCCGCCGTCGTTGACGTCGTCTCCGCCACCGGCACCGGTCGTTTGCACTCCAGCGTCACTGCAACCAGCCTCGACGTCTCGGAGGAGCAATCTGGATGCTCTTCCTGCTGTACCTGCCTGGGAAGACCACGGTTCGCCACAAGACAAATTTGCGGCCATTTTGGACCGCAAAATGCGGAAGATGGGGCGCATCTGGGACCAACGTCTGGTCCAGATGCGTCAGGAAGTCATGGCGGAGATCTTCCCGGGCAGGGCTATCCGCCCACCGCTCACTGGGAGCGGAGCGCCGCCCCAGGTGCCGCCCACCGCGAAGCGGGGTGGCCGGCAACGGAGACGGGCTGCCGCCGCAGAGGCCGCTGCGGCTAGGCATGCGGCGATGCCGGTACGGTCAGCGCCACCGCCACCCACTGAGGGCACATGGGCCCAGGTGGTGGGCCGTAAGGCCAGGGCCAAGGCTGCCCGCCTTAATCAGCCACCGCCACCACCGCCTCCAAAGAGGCCTATCGCGCTGCCGCGACCTCCACCGTCTGCGGCAGTGACGATAAACTTGCCGTCGACCTCGGCCACTACTATGGCCGAGGTCATGAAGATGGCAAGGACCAAGGTCCAGTTGCAGGACCTTGGCTTGGAGGCGGGCCTTCGCCCTAAGAGGGCATTGACCGGGGGCCTCATTTTGAGGATCCCTGGTCCGGAGGGGTCAAAGGCGGAGGCCCTTACCTCTCGGCTTAGAGAAGCCTTGGCCGAGACGGGTGCGGTGGTGGCGCACCCAGTGGCAATGGGAGAGCTCCGGGTGATGGACCTGGACGACTCCGCCGACCCAACCGAAGTGGCTGAAACTTTAGCCACGGCGGGTGGATGCGCCGTCGTCGACGTAAAGGTCGGCGAAATTCGGTTCTCCCCGTCGGGCTTAGGTTCGGTGTGGGTTCGGTGCCCACTAGTGGCCGCCCGCAAATTAGCGGGAATCGGCCGGGTGCTAGTGGGCTGGATGTCGGTCCGGGTGGTGGCGCTTCCACCCAGAGCTCTCCAGTGCTACCGCTGCCTGGAGAAGGGGCACGTCAGGGCTCGGTGCACAGGGTGCGACCGGAGCGCGTCGTGCTTCGTCTGTGGCCAACAGGGCCACAAGGCGAAGGAATGCACGGCGCGCGCCCCTCACTGCGTAGTGTGTGCCGACCTTGGCAGGCCGGTAAACCATCGCCTGGGCAGCGGTAGGTGCACGCCACCTAAAAGGAAGGGAGCGGGACGTCCTGCCACGTCCGCTCCTACATCGTCACGGTCCAACGATCCGGGCTCTGGCCCCGGTGGGATGTCCATGGAGGTGTAAAAATTCTTTCCCCCCCAACTTATTTTGCAGGGCAACTTGAACCACTGCATCGCTGCTCAAGCTCTTCTTGCACAGACGATTGCTGAGCGTTCGGTTGCCCTAGCGATAGTGGCGGAGCCTCACTCCGTTCCCGACCACCCTCGTTGGTTCGGGGCGGATGGGGGCCATTTATTGGGCTGGGGGGGAACGCGACCCCCATTGTGCACTCCTGGCCAAGGGGCCCGGATTCGTCGTCGTGGAGTGGGGACCAGCAGTCGTGGTGGGCTGCTACATCTCCCCGAATTGCGGCCTCGCAAATTTTGAGGCGTACTTGGACGGGCTAACGAGCCATATTAGCTCTTACCAGTCCCGTCCGGTACTCGTCCTGGGCGATTTTAACGCCCACTCTAGTGTGTGGGGCGATGCCCGGGACGACGTTCGAGGGGAGTCACTACTGGAATGGGCCGCCGGACTGGACCTCCGTCTTTTAAATCGGGGTTCAGTCAGCACCTGTGTGCGGTGGCAGGGGGAGTCGATCGTCGACTTGACGTGGGCGACTCCCTCGGCCATGCACCTGGTCTCGGTGTGGCGAGTTGCGGAGGAAATTGCCAAGCTGTCGGATCACCGACATATACTCTTCAGCGTGGCCTTCCGTCCGCCCCGAGATGGCCCTGACCGCAGTAGTGTTGACCCACCGCGGCGCTGGTGCCTACGCCGCTTGGACCGCGACATGTTGACGGCTGCCGCCGTCGCCATCGCCTGGGGGGTGAGTGAGGGTGGAGAGAGGATCCCGTCCGATCCCAATTTGCAAGCGGGCTGGTTCCGGGGCATCATGTCTCGCATCTGCGACACGTCGATGCCCCGGATCCGTCCGGGTGACAGACGAGACTCCGTTCGGAGTATATCGCAGCGCGTCGCCGACACCAGCGGGCCCGTCGGAGGAGGCGAGCCAATGCCGAAGAGGCTGCCGGAGCGCACAGGGCGTATCAAGTCGCCGTCAAGGCGCTATCCATCGCGATAGCGGAAGCCAAAGCTCGGTCCTGGAACGAACTCATCGAGGGACTGGATAGGGACCCATGGGGGCGCCCGTACAAAATGGTACTGGGCAAGCTCAGACCGTGGGTCCCTCCGTTGACGAGTACCCTGGACCCGGATTTCCTGAGAAGGGTGGTGGACGCTCTCTTCCCTAGGGTTCAGGACAGTCCATCGGACCCTCCGTCACCGTCGTACCACGATTGGGACGACCAGTTGGAGGTGACGGAGGGGGAGCTGGACCGAGCAGTACGGCGATTTGCGGCCCGAAATACCGCCCCTGGCCCGGATGGGATACCGGGCAGGGCGTAGGTTTGCGCCCTGGCAGTCCTGGGGGACCGGATGAGGCAACTGTTCACCAGCTGCCTCCGTAGTGCCATGTTCCCCACCTGCTGGAAAGAGGCAAGGCTGGTGCTTTTGCAGAAGCCGGGCAGGACCGCCGATTCTCCCTCGGCGTTCCGACCAATCTGCTTGCTGGACGAGGCGGGCAAGCTCTTTGAGCGTGTCATAGCCGCCCGTCTCAGCGAGCATCTGTCGCGCGTTGGCCCCGACTTATCGGACAGCCAGTTCGGATTCCGGCAGGGACGTTTGACGCTGGACGCGATCAACCACGTCCGCGCCCTGTCGGAGCCCGCCGTTCGGGCGGGGGGGGGTGGCGTTGGCGGTGAGCTTAGACATCGTCAACGCCTTCGACTTCGTCCCCTGGCGGGCGATACGGGAGGCACTGGTCCATCATAACGTGCCTCCCTATCTCCGTGGTATAGTCGGGGCATATTTGCGCGACAGGACGATTAAATTCGTCGGTCGGAACGGGATTGAGATCCAGAGGGAGCTCTCCTGCGGGGTTCCTCAGGGGTCCGTGTTGGGACCTCTGCTATGGAGCCTCGCGTACGATGCGGTCCTACGGATAAGCCTCCCGCCCGGGGTGAGCGTCGTCTGCTATGCGGACGACACGCTCGTCATAGCCCGGGAGGTAAATTTCCAGCGGGCGGTACGGCTCGCCGAACTCGGTGTCGCGTGTGTCGTCGCGGCCATAACGAGACTGGGCCTTCGGGTAGCGCCTCACAAGACCGAGTCGCTATGGTTCCACGGCTTACGCCGTAGTAGGGAGGAACCACCCAGTACGTCGATGCGTGTAGGTGACGCAGAGGTCAGGGTGGGGCGGTACATGAAGTACCTGGGCCTCACCTTAGACAGCCGATGGGGCTTCGAGGAGCACTTCGAGCGTCTGCCCCCCCGAGTGCGCCGGGTAACCGGAGCGTTACACCGGCTTTTGCCGAACCTCGGGGGTCCCAGGGAAGAAGTTCGCCGCCTCTACGGAGGTGTCGTGCGATCCATGGTCCTTTATGGGGCGCCCGTCTGGTCTGAACGCCTGACGGGCGCCTCCCGCTGCAGAGCTATCCTGAACAGCCTGCAGCGTGTGGTGGTCATACGGATCGCACGAGGATACCGGACGGTATCCTTTGAGGCGGCGACACTCCTGGCGCGCCTCCCGCCGTTTGATCTCCTGGCGGCAGTCGACGCGACGGTTTACACCGAGATCCGCGTCCGCCGGGAGAGCGGTGAGGCGCCAGAGCAGACGCTCGTTGCCTATAGGCGGGATGCACACCGGCGCGTACTAACACAGTGGCGCGCAAGGCTTGAGTTGCGGCTGAACGCGCGCCAACGTGCCGTCGGTGCCATCCTGCCTCCATGGGAAGGAAGGGCAGTTGCGTCACCTACACACTGACTCAGATACTCACCGGACACGGGTGTTTCGGTGAGTATCTGTGCTGGATCGGCCGAGAAGTGACGACACACTGTCACCATTGCGGGAGCGACCTGGAAGAGTCCAGGTCGCTCCCGCAATGGGCCGGGCACTCCTCCAGCGTATGCTGGGCAGAGGCCCAGCATACGCTGGAGGAGTGCCCGGCCTGGGAGGCCGAGAGACGAGTCCTGGTCGCTGAGATCGGATCTTTCGCCGCCAGCAGTCGTGTATGCGATGCTGGCTGGCGACTCCACCAAATGGGACGCCGTGGTCTCCTTCTGTGAGGCAGTTTTGCTGCAGAAGGAGGCCGCCGAACGGGATCGGGAACGAGCCGATCCCGCTCGTAGGCGGAGGAGGCGTCGGGGTGGCGGCGGCAGCCGTTAGCCCAACTCCCCTCGGGGCTGCGGTGGCAGTATGAGAAGTGTCCTCAACTGCCGCCACGTGCAAGCAGCCCCGGGAAGACAGCGAACTGTTTGTGGCGCAGTCGCTGTGCCGTACTGGCAGGAGTCGGCAAATGGGGAGGGCATCCCACAGTCCTCCCCGGGTGCGTGTCCTTACCATCTGGGACACGGCGCAAAAGAGGGGCACCGGAGCAGCATACCCGCGTTCCCGGGGCTCCCCCTATCAGGCGCTAGAAGAAGTCCACGGCAGGTTAGGTTTAGTCGGTGCGAGTCCGACATACCCACCCGCAGACACTTTTTGTGGGTGGCATGCATTAGCATTCCCCCTGCCTTATCAAAAAAAAAATGGCCAAATCATTTAAATAGTTGTATACCAGACGTACTCCGGCGAGGTTGTTGGTGTTTTACAAGCAACCCTTACTTTTAAAACAACAACAACCTAGCAGAAGTAGATAGCTGTAACCATTAGCAACAACTTTTGTTCTACGAGTCCGGACATTACTCAATAAAATTAAAAATTGCACAGATGCCTATCCCCGCGCCTTCGCAAGGGTATATTGACGTAATTTTTGTGATGAGCGTAGAGTTCCATAAACATTCAAGAGAGAAATTATATTTATACTTATTTTTGTACGAAAATAAAACCTAACAAAGTATCAAGAGTTGTAGAACAAAAGTTGTTGCTTATGGTTTAAGCAATCTAGTCCTGCGAGGGTGTTGGTGTTTTATAATTAGGTAACCCTAGTATAAATTGTGTACCTTATATATGAATATGCTCACTTTGATTATGCATATATACGTTTGGTATACCTACATCTATTTAACCTGTATTTGACCTATATGAGTAGGCTCTAACACTTAAGTAATTGTTTACCGGACATATCATATTAATTGTATACCTTGTCTATGTAATACGCTCACTTTGATTTGGTTTGATTTGATTGAACTCACTCTATATATCTTATCGTAATCCTGAGTAGATACGAAAGATTTGTAATCAGATTATAAGTATAGTTAGTACGGTGACCCAGCCAGAACTGCGTGAAAATCACATATGGTCAGAATACATTGCAAAATCAATTAAGAAACGACTTAGGTAAACGCTTCTACCCAGACGCATCCTTAGGCAAGTGGCCAAGCGTTTCCATTTCAACCCATGCTTTTTCGGCAACAAGAACAGACAAAACTCACACATTATGCCGAAATTTCGTTGCGTTATAGCGTACCTACAACCTAACTTCGGCGGTCGGCCGTGTGTAAGTTAGCGGCAACTTATTCTTTAGAGCAGACCTTATAAGCGACCGAAGTTTGGAATAATTACGCCTGCAATGCTATTTGAATTACTGATGACACATTATGCCGAAATTATGTTGCGCTATAGCGTACAAACTAACTTCGGTCGGGCGTAAGTTTAGCGGCATCTTATTCTGTAGAGTACACCTTATACGCGACCGAACTTCGGTTCGATTGCCGACGCCATGCGCCACGACAGCGCTCGAGACATGGCACAGACAGGCCTGTTAGCGTGGTTAATATATACTAGCTTTCCACGCCGCAGGCCGTGGATTTTATTCCCACCCAGGACAAATATTTGTGTGCATGAACATGTCTGTTTGTCGTGAGTGTTGGTGTAATTATTTATACAGGTAGGTACATAAGAAAAATAATATATCAGTTTAGTTTGGGATCTATCTGATCCCAAACTAAGCAGAACCAGATAACTGATATACTATTTTTCTTTGTTTGAATAATGTCCCAGGATATTATTATTATTAAAAAACAGAATACACGAACAAATTTGCTCAACTAAATTTCTGCCGCAAAAGTTCTGCATTTATGGTGTGTCATATTAGCCGAATTCGACGATACGTAAAATCTGTCGCGGAACTTCGGCCGCTTACCTTCGGCATAGTGTGTTTAGACACTTTTTGTATGGACAAACTGTAGATCGCCGTCTATCTGAGTGTTGTGATGTGAGTACAGGGAAAAAATAGACATAGCACAAAACTCAATTCCAGGTGTTATTGAATGTTGTGGCATAGAGCCTAGTGTCTCACGATATCATAATTGTATGTGTGTATAGAATACCTAAATATAACTATACTCTGTTCTATGAAAAACTAGATAATATAGTACGCAAAATCTGTACATCTACAAATAAAAATATAAGTTTAAAATTTTAAAATTTGGGAACTTTTTAGGACAATATAATCTTAAAACTATCTCTAAGTCAACCAACTTGATTAAGTAGTAACTCTTGCATCGATAATTTTGCACATTCATACCGACGTGGATGTAAAGCGGAGGTAATAGATTTAGTTTTTTTTTTAATCTTTATTTAAAGAGCTTTGTCAAACATGACTATGCCGCTCTATTGGGCCATAAATCAACATATCACACAACAATTATAATGGACAAGTATACAATGCACTTCGTATTATTCTTCTTCCCATCACTGTGAACGTCGTCGCAACCCAAATTCAACAATTTTATATAGTGACTTTGCTTTTACAGAAAAGGTGTATGCCAGTACACTATTACAACAACCAACATCTTTTAACACTAATCCTTTTAATAATAGTTCGTATCTAACATCCGCATTCCGGTCACATTCCATCATAATATGCAAGACATCCTCTACTATTCCACATTCCGAGCACAGTGGTGATGGAACCTTTTTCATTAAAAAATCAAATTTATTAAGCGGAATGTGACCAGATCGCAGTCTGAAGGCTGTAATCAACATATTTCTATTTGCTGTATGTGTCCCCCTACTTTACAGTCTGTAAAGTAGGGGGACACATTAATGGATACGCCATCACAAGAAGCTTCTTCCGCAAGTTGATCTACTCTCTCATTCCCTGCCAAACCAATATGAGAAGGAATCCATTGGAGGATAACTTCTTTTGAATCTGCCCTCAGTTCAAATATTGCCTTGATAATGCTGTACAGCCACGTGTTGCAGGGAACTTTTCGAGTCGGTAAAAATAACAAATTTATTAAAATCGATTGATTTTATATAGGAAAAAGCTTCAGATATAGCGATCAATTCTAAAAACATGATGGACACATTAGTGGAAATTTTGAACTTTAAAAATGTATCTATTTGTGGATCATAAAATGCAGCTCCCATAGACCCATGATGTATATTACTTATTGTATCCTTAGACCCGTCGGTATATATTTTATAATATGCTGAATATTGTTCTAAATATGAGGAAGATATGTTTCTAAGATTCGTAATATCATATTCTCGTTTAGCCTGATTTATGCCTTCAATTTGATAATTATTTATGTTCGTCAAGTCATACCGATTCAGCCAATACTCTAAAGTGTACAAATACAGCTGTTACGATGAGTAAACGTCAATATCTTTAAATTTTGAATAGATTTGAAATATCACCGGTATTTGTTTCCGTCGCCAATACCTACGAGAAGAAAGCGAATTTAATTCTTTAATAATTTTTACTGTACCGTTGTTTGTTGTTGATACTGATCTAAACCAAAATTTTCCGGCAAGAAATATTCGACGAATACGTAGAGGTTGTAAACAAAGTTCACTCTCCATCGCGTGAATGGGAGTACTTTTAAGAACCACCTATAATGCGCATAGCTTGGTTCTGCAGTTTATCTTTTTATATAAGTTTGATTGAGAGCTATTACCATACAGAAAATTACCAAAATCTAATCGACTTCTGATAATTGATATCTATAGTTTCCTCAAATGTTTGGGGTGTATACCCCAGCCAGGTCCCGCCAACACTTTAAAAACATTTAAGAATTTCTGTATTTTTTCTTTCAACTCATTAACATGTTTATTCCATCTCAACGAACGATCGAACCACATACCTAAATACTTCACATTTGCTACTTCTTGTAATGGCGCATTATTTATAGAAATGCAAATATTATTTCTGTTAGTGCCCTTTTTAAATATACATATTTTACTTTTTGTTGGAGACACACTTAAGCCTAAATCTTCTAATATCCTTACTAAAATATCTAATTAACCTTAGAGGGAGCTACGCGCAAGATCAAGATTTTTATCCGAAACATACAGAACAAAATCATCAGCATATTGGGAAACAAATACATTTAGCATGACTTTACAAATATTATGGGTCGCGACATTAAATAATAACGGTGACCCCCTGTCACCCTTGTGCTAGACCTTGTCCAGTATGTCTGTTTAAAAAACTATCCTCTTGTCTTATTTTTAAATTCCTTAAAGTTAGAAAAATCCATAAGTAATTGCATATTTTAATACCAACGCCAGCCTTATCCAAAATATCAAGTAAAGAGCATATATTGATATTGTTGTACGCATTATCGATATCTAGGAAGCACGCCAAAGTAATCAAATCTTTAGAGAAACCTGATTGGATCCTGGTTACCAATCTAACTAAACTATCTAAACAAGATTTATATTTTCTAAAGCTTACCATGTCGGGTGAGAAAAATTTATTACTCTCAAAATACCACTCCAGCCTTCTATTAATAATTGAATGAAATATTTTACATACGCAGGACATTAGGCTAATAGGACGCAGAGATGACACTAGCAAGGGGTCACGGCCAGGTTTAGGGATTGGCACTACACAAATATCTCGCCATTGATAGTGTTTGCAATTAATAAATTGATTTGATTGATTTGATTTGATTTGACTAGGGATGAAACCAGTAGGTAGTTAGAAAGTTGTTAAATAGTTCGAGTAAAATACTTTTTCCATTTTTAGGTAAACGTTTTATCATGGAAAATGATATGTCTCTAATTCGTGTAATGTTATATGAGATTCTAATTTAATATTGCTGGAACAGAAGTAAGCTTTACAAGGGCTAACATATGCAGGGCACAAATTGTTCAAAAGTGATTCACATTTAATTTTATCTAGGAAATTACCTATTATTATTATTTCCTTTCAAACATTTCATCTTCTTCCACATTTCTCTAGTAGTTGACACCTCATCCAAAGAATCACAAAATTTGTGCCAGTTATCTGTCGATGCCCTACGAATATGCTTTTGGGATTCACTAATACAAACTTTGAGTATTGTGAGATTCGAAGGAGAAGGATTTTTTCGGAAGTTTGACAGGGCTAATCTTCTTTTAGCGTCTAAATGTGATAGACTGGGGGTTCAATATGGCTTTGGGACGAATTTGCTTAGATGGGTTTTGATTTTTTTTATAAAGGGGATGTGGGCCTCAGCAGCTTCGTTGATATGGCTAACAAAATTATCGTAGCTCAGTTGCGGGTCTCCAGTTACATCAAAGTTAAAAAATAATTGTTCAAGGCAAGCTTTATAAGCGCTCCAGTCGGCGTACTTAAAGTTACGTTTCTTAATATAATTAGGGCTACATGGAACACGGAAAGATACGTTAATGACTAGGTGATCCCTTCCCAAAGACTCGTTTGTCACCTGCCAATTGAAAAAACATGCTATATCGGAAGTGGAAAAGGAAATATCGGGGGAGCTCTGTTGTAAATTACCCGCTACTAATTTGACTCGAGTATACGTACCATCGTTAAGGGAAACAATATTGCTGCCCGTAATGGAATCGTATATTTGAGAGCCTCTAACGTCCGTTTTATATGACGAAGTAGGGTTATGTGCATTGAAATCGCCTAAAATTAAAGTTTTGCTATTAAATCTAGAAAATAAGCTGTCCCAGTCCGTTCTATGTGTGTGTACCCATTGGGGACAGTTATAAACAACAACTACATTGTCAACACGACTGCAATTAAATACCTTAACGTGTAATAACTGTATATCCTCGTTAGGGTGTACAATACGACATGATTGGGCTTTAATCGATTTATGTGTCAAAATGCAAACTCCACCATAATTATCCTCTCGGTCATTCCTAAATATATTATAATTATTAATTACAAAACGGTTTTCGGGACTCAACCAGGTTTCACTTACTGTTGCTATATGAATTGTATTTTGATTTAATAGTTGCTCAAACAATAAACGTTTTGGTGTCAAGCTTTGCGCATTCCACTGCAATACATTGATCATGACAGTCACAGTACCAGAATTATTATTAGCCATAATTTGAACTGAAAATTAAATCTAATATCTTTTTAAATAAGAACAGATCGGTGAAGTGTTCTATACATTCTATGATAGCAGAAATACAGCATTCTACGGTTATTTTAACAATTTTATTTTTGGGTAATTGTTAGTCTCTTTGAAAATAATTATAATCAGTTTGATTTTATTAACTAACGATTCACATGACTTACTACTAGAACACGACTCTGCATTTGGTTGATTATTAGCGCGCTCATTTATATATGTTATCGTTGATAAGAGTATCGTTAATGTTGCAATTGATTATACTCCCAACTTCATTGCGATCCTCAGAAGCCGTGTGCACCTCGGCGACCGTATGCCTCTCCGTGTTCAATGTATGTACCTCCATCGGTAGTGACTCATCTTCCTTTGTTGAATGTCCCGATGAACTGCGATGCTTACGTTTATAAGTTTTATTTTTGTGCTCACTAGACTGATCTTGAATATGATCCTTTTGTATAGGCACATTAGTCACTACTGCTGCGTATATCATGGGGTATGACGATTTATTTTGACCAAATTCTTGAGGAATTGTGTTGATTTTAGTAGTAGGGAATTGATCAACGTGTCGTGGTGAAAACGGCGGAACGTACATGGTCAACGCTCGGCGGTATGTGCAATTAAAATCGGTCATCAGCTCTCTGATCTTCTTTTCTTTTAGATACGCTGGACACGCTTTCGCTAAAGCCATGTGATTGCCTCCGCAATTTACACACTTAAATATTGTGGTCTCGCAATTAGGGTGATGTTTCCCACATTTCAGGCAGATAACTTTAAGTGATGGACATATTTTTATTCCGTGACCGAAGCGCCAACATCGCGAACATTGCGTTACCGGAAAAACATATCGTTCTACAGAAACACTTACTTTAAATATCTTAATATATTGAGGGAGGCAACCTCCTTCAAAATATATATGAACACTTTCACTTTGTACCCATCCTGACTCAGTATTTCGACGACTTAATCTTTTCACATACCGAATGTTTAGTTTGTTGTAAGTTTTAATGCATTCTAAGAGGTCCGCTTCGGATAAGTCAAATATTCCTAATAATGCCATATGTTGAATTAACTTCCCTTTTCTGTTTTCCTTCTTTTATCTTTACTAACTAATGCCCAGCTTTCATTCTCACTCAATCCGCATTCTTCTGTATTGTGTAAGTTCTCATCATTATAACCTTGTTGTACACTTCCTCCGGTTCGGTCCTCTTCATCCATACTATCTGACTCATATTCCACGTCATGCACTGAATTTACGCTCATATTGCGGCGCGCTAAAGCCCGACAGCGCGCGGGCGCGCCGTCGTAACACCGGTTTCTATATAATAAACAACTAAATGTTAATTATTACTGTGCACGTCCTAATCACCCGAAGAGAGAATGGACACTGTAGATTTAGTTCTTTCAGACCATATGTCACAATTACTTAAAATACCTGTTAATAAACAATGCATCTTAAAATTCTGGAAAACTAAAAAGCAAGACTTATCAGTTCATAATTTAACTATTTGATATGTTTATCTTTCTTGTCAGTATATAAATCTGATAATGCTAATGAAATGACTTTTTAATGTTGTATAACTTATGCTTTCCAATAAAAGTTGTAAAGATAAATACTAAAAACAAAATGGATTTCTCGAGGAATTAAGTTATGCAGTAAAAGCAGAGACAGTTTTTATGGGCTTATAGACTAAAACCTAACGCAAATAATAAAATCAATTTTAAAAAATATTCTCAGTTTATAGAAAAATTATAAAATTAGCACAGAAAGCCCAAAATAATTATTATATAAATAACTCGCAAAATAATCTAAAAAAAATCCAATGTTTTGATTTTTTTTTAGATTTTTTTTTATTACTTGCCATGCTGCTTTAGACTTATTTTGCGAGTTATTTATATAATAATTATTTTGGGCTTTCTGTGCTAATTTTATAATTTTTCTATATAGGAATCTACCACAAGAACCAATACAATATATAAAGAAAGATAATTTAATTCTTAATCATCCAGTTAACATTGCAGATAAATAATAAATATTTTATTGAAACAGTTGAAAATAATATAAAAACAAACACCACAGCAGTAACTACACAACATTATAATGAGAATCGATCATCGCAATCCTCATTTATGATACCTGTCACATCTGATGACATAATCAAAATTATTTGCAATCTAAAAACACACTAACTGTTAGATATGATAATATACCAACAAAAGTAAAGTAAAGTAAAAGTAAAATACTCTTTATTGTACACCAATACATAGCATAATAATTTAACATAAAGTTATTAAAGTACAATGGGCGGTCTTATCGCTGCTGCGATTTCTTCCAGACAACCTTAAACGGAATATACTCCAAGGATCTAGAAATAAATTGGGTAGCGAAGGTGTTTGAATAAATTAAACTTAACCTAACTTAAACTAACAAAAGTCAACAGATATAAACATACATACATAAATAAATAAATATACTAATATCCCTATGATATATATTAATAAATATTTATATTAAGAATACCTATGTAATTATCATCTGATGCCTATAAATCTAATGTAAAGCAGGTAGCAGAAATTGCGTAACTATTATATGAAAAAGAAACAATAAATAAATGATAAAGACATTAACACTAGTTTAGGATACTAATTTGGAAAAATAATACTTCTTCACCTCTCCTTTAAAAGTCGGTAAAGATTGCGCACGTCTTGTACCTACTTAATGGTAATTCGTTCCAGAGGCGGACAGCTTGCGCAGTTAAAGATTTAGAATAAAAGTTAGTTACCTGTGTAGGTGTTTTTAGAATTAAGTTCTCCGAAGACCGTAAACATCTAGAGTGTGTGTCATGTAAGAACTCGAAACGTTCTTTGAGGTAATTTGGTGAAGAGGGAATGAACAATATGTTATAGAGAAGAGTTAAAATATGAGTATTACGGCGAAGGCGGATCGGAAGCCACTTGAGTTTAGTGCGATTATGAGAAACATGGTCATATTTTCGTAGGCCAAATATAAACCTTATGCAGACATTTTGAAGGCGCTCAAGTTTATTAAGTTGTGCTTCAGTGAGGTCAAGTAAAAAGTAATTAAGTATGTTAAGGATTTAAAAGCGCCGATACTTTCACATATAATTAACATGTGTATTACTGATAGTATATTCCCAACTGAACTAAAAAAAAGTGATTATTAAACCCCTTTTAAAAAAAGATGATAGATCAGACATAAAAAATTATAGGCCCATTGTAAAAATTCCCGTGATATCAAAAATTATTGAGGAAGTAATTTATAACTCCCTATATGCCTATTTTGAAAAATTTAAACTATTTTGCAATGACCAAAAAGGCTTTAGGAAAAATATAAATATAAACATCGCACTATTTGATCTGCTTTCTGGAGTTATGAAATCCATGGATAAGAGAAACCGTGTATTTGCTATATTTATAGATATGACAAAAGCATTCGATTTTGTGGATCGCTTAATCTTACTCCGAAAATATATTGTTACGAGATTAGTTCTTCAACTTATAGAATCGTTTTAAAGTAATATACTCCAATTTACAGAAATCACTAGAATTGGTTCAGTAACTAATTTAGAAAAAATAATATATATATCGAAGACACGAGAAATAAAATATGGTGTGCTCACGGTAGCGTCTTAGGACCCCTGCTGTTTTTGATATATATAAATGACCTTCCACAAAGCATAGGACACAAAATGGTACTCTTTGCTGGCGACAGCACAGCAATTATGACGGTCACCGTAGCCTAGTTGGTAGAGCTCCTGCCTACGAAGCTGGTGGTCCTGGGTTCGAATCCCGGTAAGTGCAAATATTTGTGTGATGAGCACGAATGTTTGTTTCTGAGTCATGGATGTTTTCTATGTATTTAAGTATTTATCTATCTATATAAGTATGTATATCGTCGCCTGGTACCCAAAGTACAAGCTTTGCTAAGCAAAGCTTTGTGGCTAGGATGATCTGTGTGACATTGTCCCTAGATATATATATTAGATATTAATTATAGAATGCAAATATACATTTAATTATCAACTTGACATCAATAATTCAATATCTAAAATAATCAATTGGCTTAATAATAATAATCTCGTATTTAATCTAAACTAAACTACATTTAAGCATTTCCACCAACGGACTGAAAATACACCAATATTAGTTATAATTATTTAAGAATAGAGGAAGCTAGTAATGCTAAGTTTTTAGGTATAACTATAGACAATAAATTGACTTGAAAGACACACGTAGAAGAAGTTTAAGTCAGCTTATCTACTTTTCCAACTATCAAAAAAAGTAAATATGGAAACCTTATTAACAGCATATCACGGATTGGTTGCTTCAGTTTTGCGATACGGTGTTATTTTTTGGGGACAATCAACAAACAGGGAATTAGTATTTAAAATGCAAAAAAGATGTATACGGTCGATGTGTGGGTTAAAACAGGCTGATAGTTGCGTTCCATATTTCCAAAAACACAAAATTTTACCTCTAGGTACCGTCTTTATACATCTTTGAAAAACAATCCAGACTTATTCCAAAAACTAGCTACAGTAAAGAAAATGCCAATACGAGCTCAATATATTATGTGAAATGTAAAACTGCACTTATGAAAGAAAGATTTTTTGGTATTGCTCTCCAAGTCTATAATAAAATACCTGAGAAGATAAAATACTTGCCAGTAAAAAATTTAAAGTCATTTTGTGGGAGCTATTACTTACAAAGTGTTACACATTAGATATTTTTTTTAATGATAATTTAATTTAAGTAATACAATAATTGTCTCTATAATTATCTGATATACTGTAATTTCTCCATAAGTTTTGATACATATTGGAAAAATGTGTATGTCATTATTGGCAAAACATGGCGCATACTGCATAATGTTATAACATAAGATCTTGTATGTACACCTATGTTTGACAAATAATTTTAAGTTTGTGATTTGAACTTTACCCAGGCTAGTTCGATCGGATGCTATATTCGGCCAGAGTTCAACACTTACCTGGACGTGCGGAACAGCGTGCATCCTCTGCTGGACTACAACAGTCAAGTCATGCCGGTCTGCAATGATATCGTAAGACTCTTAACACTTTTAGTTTATATTTAACACTTGTAGTTTATATATTGGTGAGGTTGCACCCCTTCGTAGGAAAATCTCTAATACTTTGTGAGAAGAGAACTAGTGCCTTAAAAACCGAGTGTGCTTTAGACATGGTTGAAGTAAAACTTAGATAGGTATACGAAACCTTATTGGCTATGAGAGAAAGAAAGGAAGAAAGTATATGAAGTGTGTCTATCTTCACTGATTTATATCTCCCTCTTCCGTCCGCCTCGACCTATCGCACTTTTCGTAAAGCTCTCGTCACGCATTCACCAGCTTACTCCCCAAGTCAAGAGTGCCTAAAGAAAATTTACTTAAAAAAAACAATAATCGGACAATTGGCATCCTTTTTCAACATCTGTTCACTCTTTTCTTCATCCCAAATCTTCGTTACGAATTGCTTGAAATAATTATGTCCACATTTTAAATCCATTAACGCCTTCTTTTATTTAAGTTATTAATTGGGTATTTTCGTATATTAAGCATATCACAAGTAAGTATATTAGAATTCATAAAGTAATTTAACTATCTGACTAAGAACAAACGCGGGCAAATGCCCATTATTCGTAAAGATAAGCCACGTACCAAGTGTATATATAGATACATCGCAATTATTTGGTCCAGACCATAAAGTTAGTATACCTACCTACGGAATAGAGCATCAAAGGGCTGAGAGAGAGCGAAATATCACTAGCTGCAACACTGTATGATAAAAAGAGATGCGTGATGCGACGCAACAGAACTGTTTTTGGCATCTGTTTGACAGTTCCTCGGCACTTATCGGCACGCTGCGAATTTGACTCCTGAGATTTTTTCTTATTTTACGTGAAATCGTGAATATTTTAATAAAATATTTCTTCAGAAATATGGTGACAGATTGTTGTACAACACAGAGAAATAACCCTGAAAACTGTTCATTTCACAGGTAAATTATTCCAAATCGACACCTCCTACTTTAGGATTTATTTTTGCCGATGTGCTTCGAGTTTTAGGCACTAAGTGTGTCCATTGTCTTCTATAAACATTTATTAATGTAAGAAGCAAAGATTTAATACAAATAATGCAGAATTTACGATTATTTTGTGTAAAGAAATAATTTTCTGTTTACACTAGGGCTGCATCAAGTTATCGATATTTTGTGTCCACTGTCTATCACGCGGTAAACTAATATGTATTACTGATATTAAAGTACTTATGTGATGTTTAGATGTGAATCCCCTGGAAATGGAAGTAATCCCAAATTCTTCTAAATATGTCTCAATCGAGTCCTCCTCGGAACGCAAGCCTAGCGCTTGCATTAGAATAGTTTATTTCAGTTATTTTCATAGTATATAGTCCTATGGAATTCTCTGGGGTAGCTCTACTGACATTAACACCATATTTATATTGCAATAACAAGCTGTTAGAGCCATTTATAAACTTGAGCCGAGAGTTTCTAAGAGAAAAGTTTAAAGAGGTTAACATCCTAACTGTAGTATAAATATAGATATAAGAATAATCTTATGTTGCATACATACATACAGCATTGCAACATAAGATTATGCAACATAATCCGAACCCATCTCCACAAAATATGTAACTCTTTTATTGGGCAATGTATAAGATTCTATAACAAACCTCCCAATGATATTAGAGAATTGTCTAGGAATAAGTTCAAAAGAATTATTAAAGCCAAATTGTATAGCAGGGCATTATACAACATTTCTGATTATTGGAGTGACAAAAATGCTTGCGATCGAGTTGGTTTAAGTCAACACACAAACAATATGTAATTAAACTTAAGTAAATTTTATTTTAAAAAGGTTTCCTACTGACTTTACTGGCAATGTTTTCAGTAGCTGCAACGTCCAGTACTGCACTGTAGGGTAAAAAATGACGATTCCACATAAATGTATTTTTTTACGGAATAAATGAATTTAGAATTTGAATTTATTTATTTATTTGCGTTTCTAACTATAGCCGTGTCTATCATTACCTATCTAGTGATTGACAATCTTTAATCTTAATTTTAATCGTTCAAAGTATATACGCTCACTAAATCAATCAAACAGCGAACAGTTAAGCGACAACCGACAACTCTAATGCGAAAAATAAATTATTTAAAGTTTCTTCGGAGTTTTTCTTAAATATTCTTACTTCACTTCACGAATTGTGGTTTCAGCCATGAAAAATCCCATCCCATCCTATTTTAGTACTATCACTGGGACTGATTCATCATCATCATCATGTCAGCCAAGTTACATCCACTGCTGGACCAAAGCCTTCCCAAAGAATGGGGGATATGCCATAATCGCCACGCTTGGCAGACGGGTTGGCGATCGCAGTAAGATGGTCACAGTTCACGGGATGAGATGGGGTGATGATATTCTATGCCGTCACCACACATTACTGATTAATATTATCGATATTAATGCAAAAATCGACATGAGATACATCATTGATATGCACACATAAACATTTGTACACACACAAATGTCATCCTATTTCGGTTTCGTTTGACAGCTCTTGTTTGTTGCTCTATTCCGTAGGTATACTAACTTTATGGTCCAGACCCTTAACTTTTTACTATGGTTTACTCAACCTTTTTATATTACTCTCAGTCGGTATAAGCCGACCGAGAGTGAAACTGCGCTGCCTAGAGTCTGAAATCTCCCTACAGTCTTTAGTTTCTATTCTTATCGATAAAATGCCTTCTCCGATCCTCAAGTGTAGAGTAAGTAGAGCGATAGTTGCAGAAACCACCCCTTCTTATATCTCTACGTCAAATACCCTAGGAAATTTGATATGGCACGGGCTGCTCAGTTTGTACATAGACTTATTTGTTTGAGCCTCTGCTAGCCTCTAGTATACGCAGAAGCAGTCAAAATCTTCAAGGCTTTGTGCAAATAATATGTTAGAACTCATTTTCCAACTCCTCCTTGTTTCTTTCTGATTAAATTCGTTGCGGGATCCAAGACATTTAAAACGATTTCCCGGGACATGCCTTAGCCTCACCGCTCAGTGTCATTTCATCGTGTGCCACTGTTGATCCTGGCTTACTCCTGTTGCATTGGTGGGTAAGAGGGTGGGACTAGTACCGAATAACTAAGATGTATGAGAGCCTGAAAGGGTAGGATTTAAGAGAAGTTTGGTATAATTTCGTTCTTCAGACGAGTAGATACGAGCTGCTCATCCGTATCAGGGTCTGAGATAACATTTCACAAGTTAGCAGTTTTTAAGTGTTACAGAGTTCTTTGGATGTTTTCCATTTTTTTTTCTTGTCTAGTTTAGTAAATTTAGTGTATCCTCCAGAATGGACAGCTACTCTTTCTCTTTAAATGATATCTTTTCTCTTTAGACGTTTTTGATAGCTGCGCGTGATTAGACTCGCCGCAAGTATGTTTGGGTGTATTTCCAGCCGCTTTTGATACCTGTCAGGCCTTGAATTCCTCTTTAACAGTGGTTATGTTCTTTGGAATTAAGTGTATCTTACGATTGCGTTATTTTATTTTAGTTTGCGAGCCCCGAATATAATTTCACCATCATAACAGGACCAAACATGGGCGGCAAAAGTATCTACATAAAACAAATTGCTATTATCCAAGTAATGGCGCAGGTTTGTATACATCTTCATTAAATAGTTTTCTTCTTTGCCTTATCCCATTTATTTTGAGACTAGCTGTGCCCCGCGATTTTACCCGCGTTAAACTTTAAATATTATCACAGCTCCTCCCCCTTAGGTAATAGCGTGATAATATGTAGCCTATATGTTGACCCGACCTCTTAGTAATATTCTTGCAAAATTTGAAATAAATCCATGCAGTACTTTTACTTTTTGGTACTTTTTGAGTTTAGCCCGGACATACATACAGACAAACAGATAAACAGACAAAAATTCGAAAAACTATATGTTTGGGTTCGATTTCGATTGTAGATCACGCCACAAGTATCCTTTTAAAAAAATATTCAATGTACAGTTTTGACTTTCCTACGATTTTATTATATGTATAGATCCGATGGAATCGAGAGGACGGCCAGGAGCTTATTTCTGACTACTACCATCTTACTGGCTATGATCTTTCTGGCTATGACCATCTTATAGCGATCGCCAACCCGTCTGCCAAGCCTGGCGATTTTGGCATATCTTCCTAGATGATTGTTGGAGGCTTTTCTCCAGCAGCGGACTTGTTACAGCAGTTATTCGAACTTTCCCCCACGATAGTGAAAGCGCACGTATTCAGAAATGCTTTATCTGGGGGGCTACCGGATAAGTCGCCGAACTTCATTTTCGTGATTGGCGTTCAAATAAATATACCTAGGTTTAGAATGACTTAATCAATCGTTAAATCGCCTACAATGAGCTGTGACGTCATAAATGGTCCGGAATCGATTGTCAACGTTGAAGCCGATTTCATGATTGATTAAGTCATTTTTAACCTTTATTTATTTGAACACCGATCAAAACGATGTTCGGCGACTTAGCCGGTAACCCCCCCTGAAGTGTATTGTGTGAGGCGGTAGTTGTTCAAGCCACAGTAGGAATCTAACATGGCTTAACGACTGTTGCCGGGACTGACAGCTTAACGTTCCTTCCGAAGCACGGAGACGCTCAGAAATTAAACCACTTTGTTGGTCATCCATCTATGGACTGACCGCGAGCCTAGTTGCTTAACCTCGCCAATCACTTACGAACCGGTGAGAGCATCTGGCTGTGAGCGATTGAAATTATAATTAAATAATAATAATATATTGGGACAATGTCACACAGATCATCCTAGCCCCAAACTAAGCAAAGGTTGTACTATGGGTACCAGGCGACGATATACATACTTATATAGATAGATAAATACTAAAAACATCCATGACTCAGAAACAAATATTCGTGCTCTATACACAAATATTTGCGCTTACCGGGATTCGAACCCAGGACCTCGAAATCAAATTGAATTGACAATTTATTTCAGCTAGGATGTTTTCTTCCCGCTACGACCGCTGTGCTGAGATTGTGTGACCGAATATTTTCTAGAATCGGTTTCAATGATAGCGTCGAGTTAAATGCGTCTACTTATGTTTTTGAGGTAAGTGAACAGTAGAAACCGGCAAAGTTTTCTACCATATCGAATATTGTCAAGCATAATCTTGGAATTTATTTCCAAGATTTTGCTTGACAATCTTCGTTCATTGAATTTTTTATATCTAAGTGTATATTCAGGGTAGTAAGGTTCTCTAGTGGCGACCACGATCCGGAACGGAGCAGGCCGACGATCTTGCAAGGGATTGTGGGTAGCGGAAAGCCGGCAATCATGGAGATCTTTGTCCAGCAGTGAGGGCATTTTGGCTCATATGACGATGATGTGTATATTGTAATATTATATATTCACTTTATCATGTGGACTGACATGACTTGTTATTACTACTACTGACATCACCTATTACGGTTCATGAGATACAGCTCGCTGACAGTTAGACGGACATCCAGTGGAAGTTTGGTAGTAGGGTCCCAGTGGCACAATTACATAATAAATACCTATTTTTTTCTGCATAAGTTTTCTAATTATTGTTCCAGATGATAGAAACTCAGCACATACTGAAAGGCGTAACATCTACAAGTCTTATCATAATAGACGAACTGTGTAGGCAAGTATTTTCACAACAGAACTAGACACGCGGTCAGACCATAGATAATAAATAAATAATGTCCTCCTAGCTCTAGGGTTACCATATGACAGGCTTTAGCCGCATTTGACAGGCATTTTAAGGTTTAGACAGGCGTGCGGTTGGCATTGGTCTGAGACAGGCATTTTCGTAGGCTCTCGTCAACGCCCAGTGGAGTAAAGAAAGAAATCGGCTGACAATTGAATCAGTAAAAGCAATATTGATTACACAGGAAAATTACAAAACTGTATCTTGTGAAGATTTTTACGTTTATATATTAGATAAGAAAGAACTATAAAATAATATCCTTAACAAATACCAATAACTATTTACTTACAGCGTTTTGCTTCAGACAGGTATTTTTCTGAAAATTAAGGCATTTTAGGTACCATAGACAGGCATCCCTCTATTTACATATGGTAACCCTACTCCTAGCCGAATTTCGTCCACGTCGGTCACGATGGAGAGTAGCCAACTACGCGGGACATATATTAAAATGTACAAGTGTGTGCACAAATACTGGGGCAATTTTTATACCATCACTCTCATGAGCCGATGGGATGCCTAGCGACACGACTGTAAAGAGGTCAGGTACGGGACCGACGGCTTTACATGCTCCCGAGGCACGGGAGTATGACATGATACGATGAAATATTTATTGTACAGAAAAATCCCAAAATCACTTTTGACCTGACCCGGAATTTGAACCCATATGTGGTTGAACATGCTAGCTTGACTATACATCATCATAAACTTTACAAATAAGTATAGGTAATAATAAAATGACTTTGCACGTGCGTTCTCACGGCTACTAAAAAGGACACTTGTGTGGGTACTTTTAATGTAAAAAAAAGTACCTACTGTCCCCGTCCCCGGGGGAGAAAACATGAAACAGAAATGTTCATGCCGTCAAATATTTCAATCGAAAGGGGAACAAACGAAATTTTCAAAACTTTCACTGTATACAAAGGTTCATAATTCATATAGACAGTGGTTTCTCTCTAATGTCCAAGGCGTTCAAGTTACCTAGGGTGCCTCTGTACATGGCTCTTAACTGTTATCTTATGAATACACCTATGACCAACAGGTTTACGTGTCCTCCGAACTAATATTCAAATCACCGATTTTCAGACTGACTAGGTGCCTAGATGCTAAGTCTCCTATCGTTACGGACCACCGAGTGGAACTGACTATAAGTGCCTCAGTTCCTGTATTCATCTTATCTTCTGTGTATTGATAATTTCAGAGGAACATGCGCGGAAGAGGGCACCGCCGTGGCATGGGCAATTTGTGAGGAACTGATAGCGAGTCCAGCATTCACTTTCTTCACAACACACTTTATTTACTTGACTAGATTAGAGGAGCTGTATTTTAATGTTGTTAAGTAAGTAGCTTTCTATTTTCCTACGCACCAATAAGAAGTCATGAGGCATGGAATGTATGAGGATGTTTTTTATTTATATAGTAATAGCAAGGCAAACAAGCAATTTGTTCACCTGATGGTAAGTCATCCCCGCCGCCCATGGACACTCGCAACACCAGAGGGCCCGCAAGTGCGTTGCCGGCTTTTAAGAAAGGAATACTTAGGCTCGCTTCTTGAAGGTTGCCATGTCATACCAGATCGGAAATAAATCCGCAGTTATATGATTCCACAGAGTGATAGTGCGCGGGAAAAAGTTTCTTGTGAAACCCACGGTGGTAGATGTTCATTCATTCAGGTGATAAAGATGAAATTTCCACTTATGGCTAGGTCTGTTGCAGATATAATCCCTGGGAACAGTATACCCGAATACAGATGTAAGGCACTTAAGGCTCTAACATAGATTATGTTTGGATTACCAAATATTGACTTTGGTCGACAATGACGAATTAAAGGCGGTTGTGGAAGCTGATGATACACAATCTACGGCTGAATTAGCAGCAGCTTTCGACGTTAGCGTCAAAACAATATTGGTCCATTTGCGTCAAATTGGCAAGGTAAAAAAGCTTGACAAATGGGTGCCCCACGAACTCAATGATCGCCAGCGCGAAGTACGCGTCGAGACGTGCCTTGCACTGCTCAACAGACACACAAATGAAGGAATTTTGAACCGCATTGTTACCTGCGATGAAAAATGGATTCTGTTTGATAACCGCAAGCGCTCAGCAAGTTGGTTGGATCCTGGTTCAGCACCTAAACAATGCCCTAAACGAAAACTTACCCCTAGAAAAGTGATGGTCACTGTTTGGTGGTCTAGCGCCGGTGTGATTCATCACAGCTTCTTACCAAACGGGGTGAGCATTACTGCAGATGTGTACTGTGAAGAACTGAGCACAATGATGGAGAAGCTGGCGCATCTCCAACCAGCATTGGTCAATCGCTCGTCTCCGCTGCTCCTGCACGACAACGCGCGACCTCATACTGCACAGCAGACGGTCTCCAAGTTGCAAGAACTGGGGTTGGAAGCTCTCCGTCATCCGCCCTACTCACCAGACCTTGCGCCTACAGACTACTACTTTTTCCAGAATTTGGATAACTTCTTGGCGGGAAAAAAATTCAATACCCGAGAGGCAGTACAAAATGCCTTTGAAGAATTTGTTGCCTCCCGTCCAGCTGATTTCTTTAAGAAGGGCATCAATAAACTGCCACTGCGATGGCAAAGATGCATTGATTGCATGGGTGATTACTTCGATTAATACAAATAAAAAAATTCATGAAAAAAATTCGTTTAAATTTTTTCATACAAAACGGCAATTTCATAGGTACCTATTAAAAATAATAAAAGTTTATTTTGTCAGGTAATAAGTCCCAATTAAAAAATTCAATTACATAGGATTAAATTACAATATAAATATACAATATATGGTTATATATTGTATAAATACCTATATATGGTTAAGTTTGTTACTTATAAAAGGAGCTTGAATGAGGTAACAAGGGCAGGAGAAGTTTAACTTTCTATAGCGCCTATAGCCGTTCCGTTCGCGGCGTCGACTTTTTTTACTTCAAAAGAAGTCTGTTATAAAGCAGTTATTTTCGCGATTTCACAGTTGTTGGTGAACCGATGTGGTAAAATGTGGTGTCTTTTAGCTTATGCAACGCTTAAATAGTTCACATTTCGCTTAATTCTTCAGATACCAGTGTTTTACCCATATTTTTGTTTAGCTGTTGGGATTGGGATGTCAGATAGAAAATCCTAAACATTGGCCTTCTTACTGGTAAAGATAAGTAGTTTGCTGACCTTGGAAGGTAGTTAGATTTTCCGCAATTCAAAGTTTATATTACTTCCCGGGTTAAAACATTTCTTAATCGGATCTGTCTCAAAATTCTTATATAAGATCAAGATTTTCTTTTTCAAGAGTCTCGACGTATTTCTTCTTTTCCAGTCGTCACACAGCAGTCTTAGAGGAAAACGTGGGAGATCCAGAGAACCCTCAAAGAACATTAATATACCAACATAAGATAGAACCAGGGGTCACACGGATCGAGCACTACGGGTTAGCGGTTGCTGCTAATACCAACCTGCCTGCGGACACCGTGAAACTTGCTATGGAACTAGCCCAGCTTATTGCGAAGAATACAAAGGTATGTTTGTGGAGTTTTATGGATGTCATAAAAAGATCATGTGGAATCTTGAGTATCAAATCCGTACTACAGCACTTTACTTGATAATTGACGAATAGTGAAAAATTTTCCGTCGACAAAATGAGGAATGAGCATTTTTGGAGTGCTCAAAAATTATCATCATTAAAAATGAGGAAACATTTTATTCAGCACAACACACGAGAAATACAGAAAGGTAAAAAAAATATAAATACGGAGATAAAAGAAGGAAGGTAACAATCATATCATATAACTGAAGAGTCTTGCATGTTCTGCCGAAAGGGTCACCAACTCAGCATCAGCTACACCTAGCGCTGGCTTTCAGATGGCAATCCAAGTATAGTGACGCACGGACGGAAGAAAAAAATAAAAAGTCAAAAGTAATTCCTGGTACCTAGGTAAGTAGAATACATGCCAGGTTATTTATAATTCTGTTAATTTATTTTTACAGCCAATAGAAATCAGAACACCACAAAGGAACGACGACGCTAAACTTTACGAGCTAAACGCAAACCTACAACAAGAAATAAGAAAATGCGGCAGTAACAACACTCCCACTAATCGTATAATACACACATTCAAAGAAACCCATCCTCAAATTATAGAAAGACTAAAAGCAAGTAAAAGTAGCAGCGACAATGTGACGGGATTGAGTTCCGATTATTCTTCTATCCATCATTCTAAACTGCAGTCAATTGAAGATACTACTGTAGTAAGCACAAATCCCACTACCATTATCAAGAAACCTCTCAAGAATGAAGAATTGACTGCGCAAAATGAACATATCAACATCGAACAAGCAGCTAAAGATACGGATACAAATAATAATTATGCTTCAGTTAGATCTTCTGAACAGCTACTCAACAGTGCCATAAATAATGAAGATTTAGTTGAAGACATTCATGAGTCAGACGTAGAAATGACTGAACAAGAACATCTTTTGCCTGAAGTAAATGTTATTAAAAGTACAGGGTATAAGGATCATAATTTTAGTAATACAAGTATTAAGAACAGTGCAACTAATAATTCCACTGATGATGTAGTAGAGATAGATGCATCATCCATTGATTCAGACACAGCAGATGCACTCACGCAGTTAGTTGAAGAGTACTCAACCACTAATGTCACAAAATCTGAACAAAATAGCGATGAGATGTCAGTTGATGAAGAACTAATGGCTGAAACCATCCAAGAGATTAATGAAGAGCTGAATAATTTTGAAAACATTGTTCTTACACCTCCCTTGAGTTTCCGTGACACGTAAAAATAAAGCCTGGTAGACATTTAAGTTTTATTTGTTCAACTATCTACTAACTATCAGAAACAGCCGTTTATTGATTTCTAAGGTAACTGCCATCAGGTTTCTACCGTGCATACAACAAGAGTTCAATGGTATCTCCTGTGAAGTTAGCTAGTTTTGCAGTGGAAAACGAAGTTTTCATTGGTCATCTACATACTAAACCAAACGGCCCGCATCGGCCAGTATCGCACCGCACGGACGCGGTCGGATACGGTCGAATGCGACGGCATTCGACCGCGTCCGGCCGGACGTCGCGTCGTCGCATACTACTACCTTCGCTTCTTTTTTAGTTTCATAGTTTTAAGCCCCAGCGCACCCGGCGGAATCCGAACGCAGGCGGACGGCTCCGAGCTCATTCGGCGGTATTCGAACGTATGCGCCGCTATCCGAACGCATGCGGACGGAGCCGATCGTGTGTCGCGGCATGTCACCGGCTGTGTTTACCCTTGACTTGGTAATATAAACTTTAAACACTGTATACAAGATTTAATTTCGTTTAAAGATTGTAAAATTCGTTTCGATGCGGGCCGTTTGGTGTGGTTGGACCTTAACTAACCATCAGAAACGGCCGTTTATTGATTTCCAAGGTCATCAGGTTTCTACCGTGCCACAACAAGGCTTCAATGATATCTCCTGTATGGTTGGCTAGTTTTCAGTGAAAATCTGTTTTAATTGTTCAATTACCTTCTAAATAACCATCAGAAACGGCCGTGTATTGATTTCTAAGGCGACTGCTATCAGATTTCCACCTCGCCACAACAAGGCTTCAATGTTATCTCAGAAGATATCATTGAAGGGTGTAGTTTACTTTTGCAGTGAAAATCAAAAGTTAGTTATAGCAAGAATAAGAGGTATCAATTTTAAAACGCAATAAAACCAGCATAGCAAATTTATTAAATCTTTATTACCTTATTTACAACATAGTATCCCTTACAAATATAACACTCACAGTACACTAACTTATGCAAACAAATCTTCACGATCTGCAGCAATGGTTGGCGCGGTGGCATCTTCCATAGCCGCAAAGTTCATGAAGTGAGCTGGTCTATGCACTTCGTGGTAGAACTCGCGGGGGTTACCTAGTTGCACACCGTATTTCATGTTCGGATCGTGACGGACACCTAGAAAAGAAATTTAAATGTAATTTCAAATCATGTACCTCCCTCTTACCTACAAGAGTTTTTTTTCCTTTAAACACATTCTCCCAGCGCCCACAATAGGTCACACTTTAAAATTGCCATCCCATAAAACTGATTTCTTTTCCAACTCCTACGCTGTTCAGGCGGTAAGGCTGTGGAACTCTCTTCTGCCTAACATTCATGATTGTAATACAAACGCTATTTTTTTAAATGGTTAAAATAACACTATCTTTCTTCTTTGCTTTAAATATATGTACATATTTATGTATTTGTGTATTTTTTCGTATGAATACACACTCATATCTTCCTATCTTCCAAAACCTCTTGCTGGTCTACTGGAAGAGATTTCTTTAAAATAAGTAGTACCTTTGTGCAATGCCATCTCTTGTATTTTATTCATTCTTTCTTTTACACTTATAGTGTGTATGTACACACTATAAGTGTAAAATAAATAAAATAGAAGGTTTTAAAGATAGTTGCGACATTATAATATGTATGGATCGAAAATAGCAGCCAGATTCGCACTTGGTCGTTATTTTGAGACTAGGCGGGTGACCAAAAGTCTCATTACGTCAAAAGACGCATTTGGTCGGAATTTTGGCACTAGGTGGGTTACCAAAGGTAGACGCACTTGGTCAGTATTTTGACACTAGGCGGGTGACCAAAGGTAGACGCACTTGGTCGGTATTTTGACACTAGGCGGGTGACCAAAGGTAAACGCACTTGGTCGGTACTTTGATACTAGGCGGGTGACCAAAGGTAGACGCACTTGGTCGGTATTTTGACACTAGGCGGGTGACCAAAGATAGAGGCACTTGGTCGGCATTATGACACTAGGTGGGTGACCAAAGGTAAACGCACTTGGTGGGTATTTTGACAATAGGCAGGTGACCAAAGGTTGTTGCTTGAAACAAGTTCATAAAGCTATCCAACTTACCCATGAAATTATAATTCCAACTTCCTTGCGACGGCACCATGAAGTAGCCCAAAAATCTATCAGATAACAGCATCTGTACCCGTTCGTAGTGACTGGGTAGGTATCCCTTGGGATTGTTGCCTCTATCGGTATTCCTCGCCCCCCATTCATAACCGCTCGGCGTAAGTTTATAAGCTGTCAGTGAACAGGATCCGGGCGTGAATGAACAAGTAATGATGATGGTTTTTTCGCCGTCCCAAGATGGATTATCTGCCATAATCTTCGCGTGAGTGGTGATATCCTGTAGAGTGAATTAGCTATTAATTATGCGTCATTAGACGGCTTTTATATCTTAAATTATAAGGCAAATAATATAGTATACATTCATGATACTAGAAACGCTCACTTCGGTAAAATATACGTTAACTAAGACGTGTTAAGTTATGCAATGGCGTTGACAAATTAAACTAGGTTACCATATCATTTCACCATGGCACCTAACTTGTGTTTTAAGGCTATCTGTATCTGTGTGTGTATTCTGTATCTGTAGTGGTGGTGGTATATCGAACAAATCTATACATATAATAAAATTGTAGGAAAGTCAAAACTGTACATTGAATATTTTTATAAAAAGTATACTTGGAGCGTGATCTACAATCGATATCGAAGCCAAAAATATAGTTGTTAGAATTTTTGTCTATATGTCTGTTTGTCTGTATGTATGTCCGGGCTAAACTCAAAAAGTACAGCATTGATTTACTTCAAATTTTGCATGAATATTACTAAGAGGTCGGGTCAACATATAGGCTACATATTATCACGCTATTACCTACGGGGGAGGAGCTATGCAAATGGCTTGTTACAACTTAAAATGTTATTTATTGACTACTTACTAGCGTTTACCAACGTCATTTTATAATAATGAGTAAATTACGATTATTTTATTCGTAAATTGACATGTAAATTGCCTTTGCCAAAGTAAATTTTTGTCGTTTTGGTTATAATTTTAGATGGTGTGGATTGTTTCGTTTTCAAAAAGCAACATTTACCTATTCTGATATTAGAGCTGCTTAGTAAACTCGGTTTTCATACAGTTTTATAAGCGCTTAAATGTGCAAATCTAGCGTTCCGCGCGCATACTATCCAACGAGTTAAGAATATGATAATCGCTTGAATTGAGTGATCAGAGCCACAGTAACATACTATTTCATATTTTGGACATACACACATCAACAAAGTCTAGGGATACGTTATTTTGAAATCAAACATGGCTTTATTGTTTAAAACCTATTTAGTTTCCTTAAAAAGTTTATTTACAGATTTAAACCTTGTCTATTCTTTATTCAAAATTTAAAAATTAAAATGAGAAACAAATGAAAACACGCAAAGCACAGCGCAATCTTGAGTTGTATCTAATTTCAAGAAGTTGCATTAAAATTTTTTTTGCGTGTTAATTGAAGAAAACCTGATAAATTGTTTTATTTTCTTTTCTCAATTGGTTGTGTAAGCTTTTTAGCGTCATGCCACGCCATCATTTGAGTCGAGATGAAATGTTACGGGCAGTTGGCATGTTACAAAACGGTGCTATTCAACGCGTCGTTGCTGAGTCTCTGGGCACAAGCCAAAATGTGGTATCCAGGCTGTGGTCACGTTATCGCGCTACTGGAGATGTGGCAGAACGGCACACAGGTAGATATCGTGTTACCACTCAGAGACAGGATCGATTTCTCCAAATGACCGCCAGAAGACTACCCAATATCACAGCGATGCAACTAGTGCAAAGGCTCCAGGAGGGTCAGCAGCTGCTGGTGAGCGACCAAACCGTGCGAAGGAGGCTGCATGAAGTTGGTCTTCATGCTCGCAGACCGCTACGAGTCCCAGCGCTGCGACGTGGCAATCGCGGTAGGCGACTTTTATGGGCTCAAGAACATTTGACATGGAGTGATCAACAATGGTCATTGGTGCTGTTCACTGATGAGTCCCGCTATGGATTTCATCCAGATTCGAGACGAACACGCGTTTGGAGAACTCCAGGCAGGGTCAGCCGTCTCCGACATCCACAGGAGGTCCACTCTTACCAAGGCGGGACAATTATGGTGTGGGCAGGAATACGAATCGGCGGACGAACCCAACTCATTTGGATTCAGGGCAGCATGACTTCCCATAGATACCGTGAGGAGGTAGTAGAACGTGTCATTGTCCCGCTCAGGGCCCTAACGGGGCAAGAATTTCAGCTCATGCATGACAATGCACCTTCCCATACAGCGCGGCTGGTGAGGGCCGCCCTTCGAGAACACGATGTTCAGGTATTAGATTGGCCTCCACAGTCGCCAGACTTAAACCCAATTGAACACGCCTGGGACATGTTACAGCGAAGAGCATTGAGGGATTTTCCGCCCAACTTGACAACAGAAGAACAACTTTTCGAACATTTAAAAAGAACTTGGGACTGCATACCCCAGCAAGACATTGACACCTTAATTTTAAGTATGGAAAATCGTTGCCGCTGTGTGATTAATGTTAGAGGAGGAAATACCGATTACTGATTATCAGATTTGGTAAGATTTTTATTCATTTAATTCGATTGAATAATTTTATAAGAATAAAATGTTTTTGTTCACTCAGTAATTTTCTATGGCTTAATTAATTTAAGACTTTTATTAATTAGAAAAACAAAATCGCATCGTGTTGTTAATGTTTAAATATCGGCCATGAAATTATCTTTAATTCTTCCATTTACAGTCATAACAAAATGTTTATAGTTTTCTAGATAATCAATGAAATGTTCAATATCCCTAGATTGTGTTGATGTGTGTATATTGCATATGTTTAAGAACAATTTTGGCTATCAGATTCGTAAAACATGATATATGAAAAAGCAGGCTGTATGTAGTATTACCTGTGGCGAGAGCTGCGGCAGCTCGTTGGGCTGCGTGTGCATCCAGCCCAGCGGCTGCAGGTGCTGCAGCGCGGGGTGCTTGGGCAGGTGCTTGGGCAGGTGCACGGCCTGGTGCGTGCCCCACTGCGGCGCCAGCACGGCGCACTGCACCTCGCGCACCATGGGGTTGTCGCCCGGCATGGTGCCGTACAGGTAGCACGCGATCTACATACGAAACAACGCCATATTAAACACACGAGAATGGCATTTAATCAGGTTTGTATAACAGTTAAAATAATAATATAAACGAATATTAACCATGTCCGTATACATAGATAACTTTCAACAGCATTCGATACTTCAATAGTGTAATATTAAAATTAATATGTAGTATATCTTAAAGCTGCAATGTGCTAAGGCATTTGAACGAACCATACTTCTATTTCTGAAAATTCTTAATTGTTGCCGTGTGATGACGATATAGAATATCACTAACCCATCATATCCCGTAGGGGGTGTATAAATCGACCGAGGGAATACCTACCAGAGAACGGGCAGCAGCGTTTTTCTGTGAACTATGACCATCAAACTGCGATCGCCAACCCGTCTGCCAATTATGACATATCGCCCCATTCTTTGGGGAGACATTTGTCCAGCAGTGAACGTAACTTCACAAAATTATTTCAAATATTTATGAATGTGCACTACATCCTATATTTCCCAGATCAGGCCTCTTTACTCGGCCGTACGATGACATAAGATAGATTACATGGTCAATTAGGTAGATAGCGCCTACATTAGCGCCGCAGCTAGCGAGGCATTCCGCGCATGACAGCGACAGTGTAACGCGTTAGAAGAGAGCGGCAACGTTTAAGTGAATATCGCGTAAAGTACTGAGCACTTATGCAAACTGAATTCCACTTAGTAGCTTAGTAGCGAGAGTGGCTATTTCTATAAATTATTGCGCGAAATGCTACTTCTGTACGTAAGTACTTTTTATTCTATGCCCATATAAAATAGATAATTCCCAGTATGTAGGTGTATATCCTAGCGTTCATCCTATTTTGATGAAAGTTAGTACAGTTATTGTGGGATACCTGTGGGAAAAGTTTCCCAATCAACTTTTTTCAAGAAATTTATCGAAAGCTAAATCGTCTTTTATATTATTAATAGTGTTATATTCGAAATTTTATTTGTATAAATTGAAAAACTCTAAAAGTAAAAATTTACTATTAAATAACATATGAAAGATATTAATTCATATATCATATGAAAGATACAAATAAACATGTTTAAAACTTGTGCATTGCTTGAACACATGTCTAGGATACTGTTCATACAGTGAATAACAGAAATGAATAATTATATATAAAGTCAGTAATTTGCCTTTTCAGTTTAACTGTGTTTTTTAGTTATGGAAAGCGGCAAAGGTTAAGTCAGTACAGAATCAAAGGTAAAAAAAATAAAAAAGGTTTTTATTCACGTAGACTTTAAAAAAGCGCTTGTAAATAGTCAGAACATGTTTGTAGTAATATATGTAGGTTACCTGTGCTCTCAAATCGGATATTGTGACAAACTTCTTGAGCAAGTTCTTGGGCAAGATGTAGGTGTATCCACTCTCCTTGATGTCGTCAGAGCTTACATAAATGTGGTTTGTACGAAGATGTAGATTTGTCGCTGAAATCGCACGCACACGCCATTCCGTCTTCGAGCTGGAATAAGATTACAAAACTCATTAGTCTATTGACAATTAATATGTTACTGCACGGCGCTCATAGCTAGATGATCTCACCGGTCCATAAGCGACCGGCGAACTTAGGCAAATAGGCTCGCGATCAGTCCATAAATAGGTGGCCACTAAAGTGGTTTAATTACTGAGTGTCTCCGTGCTTCGGAGGGCATGTTCAGCTATCGGTCATAAGACAACAGTCGTTAAGTAATGTCAGAGGCCTTTGTTTTTATTTATTTTTTGACAAGGCAGTGGGAATGCCTACACATATCATCTGCATAAAGTGTCTGCGGGTGAGTATGTCGGACTCTCACTGACTAAACGTAACCTGTTGTAGAGTTGTTCAAGCTGCCCTGTAGGGTGCGTTAAAAGGGGGTGCACCTGAGCAGCATACCCGCGTCCCCGGGGCTCCCCCTCTCAGGTGCCAAGAGAGTTGATTTTTTCTCTTGGCACCTGAGAGCGGGAGCCCCGGGGACGCGGGTATGCTGCTCCGGTGCACCCCCTTTTTACGCCATGTCCAGAGGGTCGGGACACATACCCTTGGAGGGCTCTAGTTTGCCCTCCCATGACAGAGGCCTACAAGGCAGCTTGAACAACTCTAACACTAGGATAAACACTACCCATACGATAAGTAAGTAATGGGTATAACTAGTCACTTAGGACCCTTAAATTGATCCTCGGTGCTTTTGCAGCTGGCTTCTCTAGTTGCCATTCTCTCCGTTTTATGAGGCTTTAGCCTCTTTATATCATTCTGTCTCCCGCTTTGCTCTGGAGGGATGTGGAACTATTTATTTCTAACTCCTCCTTTTTCCTTTCTATTTAAATTTGTTGCGGGATCCAAGACAGTTAAAGCGATTCCCAGGGACATGCCTGAGCCTCACCGCTCAGTGTCATTTCACTGTGGGCCACTGTTGATCCTGGCTTACAGGAGTTGCAGTGGTGGGTAAGAGGGAGGGACTAGCCCCGATGGAAAAAAAATTAAGTAATGGGTGGAATAACTAAAATAAAGAGGTTTACAGACATCTTTAAAATTAGTTGTATAAATTTAAGTGCGGATGGGATTGTTGGCTGGCTCCAGTAGTCTTACCTGAAGGTCTGTGACTCATAGTTGCTAGTAGTTGAGGTGATAATCTCATCCCCATGCTTGTTGACGGTCCTGGTGGTGGTGGCAGTCAGCTGGCTCTGCTCCTTGCTCTGCTTCTCGATTTCCGCGATCTGCTGTCGCTGCGCGGATGGCGCGGAGATTTCCATACCAAGTATAATGTCGCGGATTTCTGATTGCGTGAGCGAGGCTACATTGACGCTAAAATGAAAAGTTATGATAAAAATAGAGATTTTACCAATTTTCCCGGGTATAGAAAATCATTTATAGGAAATTCACAAACTTTATTGTAGTGTATATCAAATGTATATACAATGATGTAATAGGTTTGGTGGCACACGAAATTCAAAGGAATTGTTGGCTGATGTACATGTATTTTACACACATCCAATAAGATTTAAACGAATTTACTTGAATTAAATCAGTCAGTATACATTTTTAGAAACAGTCACCATGGCGCCGACATTTTTCGTATAATAAATTAGAAAGGTTCAATTTTCCAAGTCTAACATGATTTACCATAGCTTAATTGGCAAAACTAGGCTTAACCCAGATAGTACAAGTTCAAATAAGGTCAGTGGTTAAAAAGAATTACTTATTAATATCTGAATAAAATTTTGAATTAGACTTGTTAAATATTTCTTGGAACCATTTTCCTGACTAAATTAAATTAAATTTGATGTAATTATTTCTGTCTTTTGATAGATTGACTAAGCACTTTTTCTCTTCGAAAACTCATACAATAACGACTTTACTTTGAGCTTCTGAAACAGTAACTTTGTTTTCGAAGGTCCAAAGCACATTATTTCTACAATGTTAACTTATTTACTCACTTGTTCTTCTTGCCATAATCAGCAAGGATGAGGTCCTTGAGCTGAACTTCCACCTTAATCCAGTCGTCATCAGATAACGTGGGCCAGATGTGATGCGGCTCCGTCAGCGTCGTTTTGTCCGGCTTCAGAAGTACTTTAGTACGTTCCGTGTTCACGTGGAGGGCTCGCAAAATTAGGATCAAACGACTGAAGGCCTAGGACAAGAAAAATTGTTTTATTTGATCAGATAGCGTTATATCGGACGCGCGGCACGACACGTCAGTGCGGTCAGCAAGCGCGTTGCGACCGCACGTCCCCAGAGCACAGGGACTCTCTGGTTTCAGGACCCCTACGCGGTTCATCACTTCAAATACTATTTATATATTAATTACACCTTTATTCAAGTCTATTCCAATTAAAACAGTTTTTATTGATTTATCTTTGATTTTTATATCAGAGGGCGAAAATCGAGCAAGTGGGTCACCTTGTGGTAGGTGATCACCGCCGCCTATGGACACTCGCCACACAGAGGAGTCGCGGGTGCGTAGCCGGCCTTTAAGAGTCAGCAAACAAGTGTTGCTGGCGACCTTACTCACACGCAGATTCACAACATTAATGTTAACAATGATATTATTAAGGAATGTCTTCTACTTCCCCTTTTATAGTTTTATATTCTGTATCAACTTACCGTATAAGACGAGATAGTTTTAAGCCAGTCGTCGTAAAGATTGAACAGCACCATCTGAGGCTCGGTTGCCTTTAAGATGAGGTCTCCGAACTTCTCCACCTTGAGACACGCCTGGAATGGCAGCTGCAGCTCCGAGCCTTTGATCACAATGTTCGGGAAGTCGAGTAAATGTACCTGGTAAAGAGATATGAAGATTAAATTATGGTAATTTTCTCTTGTGGAGGCTTGCTTGTGAGTGAGGTTTTCTTCCTTTCTTTTGTCTAAACAAAATAAGGGAAAAGCCGCCGTCCTCACTACATACCCTGCAAAAGCCAAGCAATTAGAACATAATCTTCAATTGGAAATCCGTATCATACATGGCTAATACGTCGTCAAAAAATTTGCGATTGAAGAACAATTATTGGCTAGAAATGCCACCGCGCGGCTTCTGCAAGATACGTAATAGTATACCTTTATGACAAACGCTTTTATTTTTTATTATATCAGAGGACGACAAACGAGCAAGTGGGTCACCTGATGGTAAGTGATCACCGCCGCCCATGGACACTCGCAACACCAGAGGAGTCGCGGGTGCGTTGCCGGCCTTTAAAAGTCAGCAAACAAGTGTTGCTGACCCTTCCCCCCACCGCCATGAGCTCTGGCGACTTTACTCACACTCGGAAACACAACATTAAAATTATTAATGTTATTATTAAGGAATGTCTTCTGTAAGGAGGAGGTACTTCCCCAGTCGGGCTGCTCTTTGAGCGAATGAACGCTATGCCCTACCTTTAATAAATACTAAAAAAATATCAGTAGTTTTAAGTAAATAATAATCTATTATTGTCACATCCGAGGTGAGTTAATCCACTGTTGTGACAAGTATGTCATGAAGCGTTACTGGTATTTTAAGTACAAAGGTTTCATACGAAATCCGAACATGGCGGGACCACCATACTGCGATCGCCAACCCGTCTGCCAAGCGTGGCGATTATGGCACATCCCCTCAAATGATGGATACCAGTTGTGTCTTTGGGTGAGGCCATGTCCCGCAGTGGTGATATGATAATATATCTTGTTTCAACCCACCTCAAGTGGATCCAACATTCCTTTTCTGGTGACAATGATCTGTTTAGGCTGCTCTTCCACAGGTAGAGAACGAATCAAGGCTGCTACTTCCTCAGCAGTCTTCCATTTGGCGAGCTAGGAAACGTTAAAACTTGATTAGTATAGTAACCAAATGAATATTTGAAATTTAAACAGTGTTGTAGAACAAATTGTTAATGTTTCACTTTTGTATCCCTGATCGAATAACAACCAAGGCGCCAGTTAAGGGAGGCTGCAGATATTATAATCTGTTCTACTTCTTCTTTCTCTGATAATCTCTATAATCCGATAGTGCAGTTTCTAATAGCATTAGCTTTCTGACTTCGGAGTTGGAAAGCTTGTATTTTTTTTTTTTTAACAATCCCCATCCTACTTTTGGCTCGACTAATATCTTTAGTTAAAATCTGTACACAAAGAGGCAGTATAGTACAGTACCTTTCGTTAGGTAGCGATAGTTTAGGAAGGTGTTAGGAGGTTTTTGTAATGAGTTGTTTCGCTGGGTCTTCTCAGTTGGATCCGATGGTAGCATTAAAGCGCGACCGTCGTTATAAACACAAGGGCCGCCATAATAATAATATTGAATTCGTACCCTAATATAGACAGAACCACCCAGACAATATGTAGTACAATATAGCTAAAACTATAAATTTCGATACCAAAATTAAACTTAAACATAATGTCTTTGAATTACTATTAATAAATATCATAACTATTATAAAATAAATTTTATATTATTAGAAATAACTGCAACTAGAAATTATTATGTATACTTAACTACAAACATGTTAGGACACATTTACAAGCGCTTTTTTGAAGTCTACGTGAACAAAAATCGTGTCCCTTCGTCCAGCATACTCACCATGGAATCCTGATATTTCATGAATGTCAAAAAACTGTTCTGAAATAGTGCTAAATAGTGCCCAAAGGAAAAAAATAGTGCTCTTGTACTTGCGAAGTTATAGCCATAGTTCGATGAGTATGCTGGACGAAGGTTTCGCCCAGCATACTCACCTCCGTCCGGAGAATCTGTATACGCTTCAAACATAATTCATACTTCAAAAAATAGTTCCCAAATAGTGCCAAACGGTGCCCAAAAAGAAAAAACAGTGCTCGAATAACTTCGGAGTTATAGGCTTCGTTCAGTGAGTATGCTGGGCGTAGGTTCTACGGCCAGCATACTCACCTCAGTGCGCGAATATCGAACGAGCTATAGGTACAATTTACGTCTCAAAAAATTGTGCTTGAAATAGTGCCCAATATCAGTCCAATTTTTGCTTGACTTTTGACCTAGAAAACCATTAAATTTGATTGTAAACTTCTACATACATTACATTGAGTACAGTCGAATACAATATTATTAACTTTCTTTCTAACAATTTTTGTCTTGTGTAAATTATTAATTGTCTATGTAAGGGAGTATTTACTTTAGAATCGCAATATTATTAATTACACATTATTTTAATAATACTTTATAATAATATGATTAAGCCTTCGCGCGTCGCATGGGACCCCGGTAGCTAGGAACAATGATTTTATATATTTTGTCTAGATCACGGCGCTTGAAGGATTAAGATATCAAATGAAGTAAATCATGCATGAAAAATAAAGTTGCTGTTATTAATGCTTACATTACAACTGACAAAATTATTCAAAATAATCATTTTCCGGATCAAGGACGGTACCACAACGTTTACGGAATTGACCTGTATTCCTCATGTGATAAAGTTCAATATAGTGTGGCAGTAATGGATGCACGTACGGTCAATAGGTATGGGGCTTACGACGCGCGGCGCCCGCGACGCAAATGAATATGTTTATGTTTAAATACTAGATGGCGCTGCCCTAACATCTTACGATTATTAGACAAGACTGATCTGTATTTTGAAGGTGATAAGGGTCCATTTTGTGTCACAAAGCAATCGAAACGAACAAGCGCTTCTCAGTTTCTTTGTTTGTTTACTTCGTCGCACATCATTATAATAACGCCGGCTTTTGAGTTTGACTACATACGTGTTATATTTTAGAAAGTTTTACCAATATTTGGCTAAACATTTTTTTATATGTATATTATATACAATATTAAAACTACAATTTTTTCTATTTACATTGATTATATTATGAATGTTAACAAAAGCTGTGAACTAGTTAACTAGAATTCTGATTACTTTGGCCCTTTAAATAGTAATAAATAACGTAAGTAATTAAAAATGTTTTTTATTGCTAAACCTTTCATTGATGAAACTATTGGAAAGAGTTTTAAAAATTTGTATAACTATGTCACAGTACTAGTTTTGACTGGTTATAAGTTTTGCCTGCAACATATATACAAAAAGAAACTGTATAATTTCCTTTTTACAATTTTTCAAGATATTAATTTTATTGGCTGCAAATGACTGTTTTTATTCAGACAAACACACAATGCAATGAAGTAATAGACTTCATTTACGCTTAAAGTTTCATTCATTTATTATTATTTATAAAATATATAATAATGCATTTAATCGAAAGTTTTTGACATGTGAGAAAATACCATAATTATTTCCAATAACATGAAGTCTACAATTAGAAAGTTTAATATTTTTGTCCAAAAACATGTGTCGACGACTGTACCCCATTTTACGTTAGTATGTAGAAGTTTACATTAAAATTTAATGGTTTTCTAAGTCAAAAGTCAAGCAAAAATTGGACTGATATTGGGCACTATTTCAAGCACAATTTTTTGAGACGTAAATTATACCTATAGCTCGTTCGATATTCGCGCACTGAGGTGAGTATGCTGGGCGTAGAACCTACGCCCAGCATACTCACTGAACGAAGCCTATAACTCCGAAGTTATTCGAGCACTGTTTTTTCTTTTTGGGCACCGTTTGGCACTATTTGGGAACTATTTTTTGAAGTATGAATTATGTTTGAAGCGTATACAGATTCTCCGGACGGAGGTGAGTATGCTGGGCGAAACCTTCGTCCAGCATACTCATCGAACTATGGCTATAACTTCGCAAGTACAAGAGCGCTATTTTTTTCCTTTGGGCACTATTTAGCACTATTTTAGAACAGTTTTTTGACATTCATGAAATATCAGGATTCCATGGTGAGTATGCTGGACGAAGGGACACCAAAAATCTTTTTTTATTTATTCAAATTTATATAATTTGTATGTATGTGGAAAATATTAGTACTAATTAAGGAATATTATTTAAATACCTGTCCAAGACGTTTCTGTCCGGCCCACACGCTGGTGTGAATGATCTTGAGGAAAAGCTGGCCTGTGCGCGGGTTGAAGATGAAGATGGCGCCGTTGATGGGCTTCGTCGTCAAGTTGCCCTCGAACGTCTTGTGAATGGTCACGCGATACACGTTGGTGTCGTCCACGAACCTGAATAACAAAATAAACAATATTTTGGATACAAAACAGTCCATTTTGACACTCCTTAACCCCTAACCAGGCTTTGCTGTATTTTTTTATGTTTGGACATGTCTGTTTGTCTTGTGTCGGAGTGTAATTAAGTATAAAAAACTTAATCCTAATGCTTCAGAAGGGTTGTTTTATTTGATCAGATAGCGTTATATCGGACGCGCGGCCCGACACGTCAGTGCGGTCAGCAAGCGCGTCGCGGCCGCACGTCCCCAGAGCACAGGGCCTCTCTGGTTTCAGGACCCCTACGCGGTTCATCACTTCAAATACTATTTATGACAGTTAATTTTCTTATCTAGCAGTACCTAGAATTATTAATCAGCGCTTGAAAAAGAGTAAAATATACTGAACGGATTTTAATGAAAATTTACAATAATATAGCTTATACATCAGAATAACACATAGGCTACAATTTATAAAGACATTGTGTAAATTGTCCAGGGACCGTCCGGATACTCGTTGAACGGGTTTTAGAACGGGTATTTTTAAGCGCTTAAAAAATAAACCCTATGATACGAGTTACACCTTCGAACGGGTGTAATGAACCGCTTCCGAAAGGGTTACCCTTTCATACCCTGTAACACTGTAACAGGGTAAGCCATTCCAGCCAAGACATTGTAATATGCACTCTTTCGCATCGAAATTGGTTTGGTAATTGCATAAACACCATCGCGCGTGACATCTAGTCGCAATAATTTGGAATTTATTATTTTAAAGTTCAATTTTGCTTGTCGCTAAACACTAATATTAAATTTTTCGTGTCTGGTCTTGTTTATTGTCATAATTTATTTTAATTTGGAACTCGGTAGGTACTACAGAATTAAGTAAAAGCAATTTAGCAGTTCTTTTTTTAAAGTATGTGTTACGCTTCGTTGGTCTACTGGTAGCGTCTTTAAACGTAGATAACGAGGTCCTGGGTTCAAATCCCGGGTTGGGCCAAAAGTGTCTATGAGATTTTTGCGTAAAAAGAAAAATTTCTTAGTGTCAGCCCGAAGTCTGGGAGTTGGCGGTATTATAGCCTCATGCCTCGGAGAGCACGTAAAGCCGTCGATCCTGTACCTGACCTTCCGGTCGTTCCGCTAGTCGTCCCATCGGATAATGAGAGTGATGGAATAGATAGTGCCCCTGTGTTTGCACACACACTTGTGGTATGTCCCGCTCACATGGCCAGTCTCCATTGAGACTTGCCGCTGGGGCCGAAATTCGGCTAGGAGGACATAATTATATTATAACAAAGAATTTGATTTTCATTCTGTTAAAGTTAAACCGCGGAGGCGTGGTGGCGTACACCGTTATTGAATAGATGCATCATCATCATAACCATCACCATTATCATCATATCAGCCGAAGGTACTGCTGGGCAAAGTCCATTGCTTCCCAAAGATACTCCACAACTGCAGATCCTGCCTTGCCCGCATCCAGCGGCTGTCATCGACCCTCGCAAGATCATCGGTCCATCTTGTTGGGGGCCCCACGCTGCGTTTTCCGGTTCATGGTCGCCACTTGAGAAACTTTCTGCCCCAGCGGCCGTAGATTCTGCAAGCTATGTACCCTGCCCACCGCCACGTTTGCTCGGCAATTATTTAAGCTATGTCGGTTTTTATGATTTGCCTCTCTTGGTTGGATCTTGAGATTTGTGATTTGATCTCGAAGGGAAACTCCGAACATGGCGTACTCCATTGCTCTTTGGGTGACCATGAGCCGTTTTATTAGCCCCGTAGTGAGCGGCTACGTCTTGGTTCCCTAATTCATCAGAGGCAACACATACTAATCGAAGACTTTTGATTGGTATTTGGCACCAGAAGCTTAGCTTTCCGAACGCTGCCCAGGCAAGTTAGATTCTACAATTGATCTCCTACTCGAAGTGGACCTCTTACCTTTTTTTGATAAGGCAGGTCGAATGCCTACGTATGCCACCCGCAAAAATGTTTACTGATGGATGCGTCAGACTCGCACCGACTAAACCTACCTGCCGTGGGCTTCTCTTGGCGCCTGATGGGGGAGCCGCGGGAACGCGGGTATGTTGCTCCGGTGCACCCCTTATGCGTAAAGTTCCAGATGGTATGATGGTCCCACACGTACCCTGAGAGGGCTCTGGATTGTCCTCGCTATTTGCCGACTTCTGCCAGTCCGGCACAGCGACTGCGCCATAAACAGATCGCTGTCTTCTTTTAGCTGGTAACATTGACTTCTCTTACTGCCGCCGCGGCTCCGAGGGGGAGTTGGGCTACCGGTTGCAGCCGCCACCCCGACGCCTCCTTCGTCTGCGATCTCTCCCGTTCGCGCTCGGCGGCCTCCTTTTGGACTGCCTCATGAAAGGAGACCGCGGCGTGCGAGAGTCACCCACCAGCATTGCCCCTACGATTGCCGGCAGGGACAGATCCCGTCCGATTGAGATCTTGAGTCGCCTTTTGGCCACCCGGGCCGGGCACTCAGCGAGAGTGTGTTGGGCAGACTCCTTTCCACCCAGGTCTTGAGGTGAGGTAGGATGGAACCGACGGCACGGCACGGCGCGCGTTTAGGCGCAACTCTAGCCGTGCGCGCTAGTGCACTAATTCGTGCCGGTAGTCATCCCGTCGGTACTCAATTAACGTTTCTTCTGGCGCCCTCCCGTTCTCTTGGCGCACGCAGATTTCGGTGAAAACCACCGCGTTGGACCGCCTCCCTAGTGGGGTGGTCTGTCCTAGGTATAGATATAGCTCTCCACAACCTCGAGTGCAGAGTACCTTACCTTAACTGGAATGGGTGCAACCTGAATGTTCAACATGATATTCGTCTTATCCGTGTTCATTTTGAGAACCACTAGTAGAGAGACCCTGCTGAAGTCTTCGAGCATTGTACCGAGGTATTTCAATGTTTCAGCCATGATTACGAAGGTGAGGGATGTATTCGCCATTGAGATTGATGCCAAAGCCTTTCAGTCCAGGAGCTTAAAGACATCTTCCAATGCAGTGATGAATAGTTCTGGAGATGGAGATGTTATATCCCCCTGTCTCACGCCTCGCTGCAATCGTATAGGTTGCGAGTTCTCATACAAACACTTTAACACCTCGACATACCGGTAGTTAATTTGGAATTTTGGAAAGATCACAGTACATCCAGGTTTCGATTCAATCAAACGCTAAGCATAATGGCTGGATATATCCTCGGTCTTCTGAATAACTTGCCGCTGCGTATGTATGTGGTTTATGGTACTAAAGCATTTTCATGAGACGATTCGTAATGACTCTCGAAAACAACTTGTAAACATGGCTCAGTAACGTGATGGGTCTGTTATTTTTTCAAAGGGTTTTTATCGCCCTTATCGAAGAAAGCACTACCACACCAATATATGCCATCCTTGTGACGTTTGACCTTTTAGTATGACGAAGTTAAATAACTTCTGAAAAGCTCGTAGGATTGGTATACCATCCGCCTTAAAAGCTCTATTGTAACTCTGTTATCACCAGGAGCCTTATTGTTCTTAAATTGTTTAAGAACCATGCTAATCTAATCTTAAAAGGTATTTAGGCATTAAGTTACATTATTTCAGACAAGGCCAAGTTAGTCAGTTAGAAATTTAGCTATAAGGAAAATTTTTAAACAACAAACAGGCGTTTTCCTAAAAGATTAAGTTTGAGAGGTGTTCAATTATTTTTCAATCACTAGTAACAATGGCAGTTATTATAAAAAAATGACAAGATTGTTGGCAGCTCATTGCTCTAGAATAATAGAAGATATTGATTGAATTGGTATGATCGAAGACTAAAATGTTGGTGACTGAGAGATATGTAAATACTATTAAGATTAATAAACTATAAGAGCTGTACTGTTGAAACTTGGTAGATGTATTCTGTAAACCGCATTAAGATTTACTCAAATCTTAATGCGGTTTACAGAATACATATTACTTAATACTATATAATACTATATTTTGTACATAATACTATATTTTGGAAAAACGTGGCTGTGACATACGGACGGACAGACAGACAGACATGACGAATCTATAAGGGTTCCGTTTTTTGCCATTTGGCTACGGAAGCCGTATAATTGATTGTTCTACTAGATTGTCATCCATTTGTCAAATTCTAAGGCCATTGGTTTCTGTAAAAGATGTATGAGATAGCCAGTTTGTAATTTTTTCATACGACTTCTTGGCACAAAAAAACAGGCAGTTGCCTTAAGCCAATTAATGAGGCCACAGAAGCCGTATTATTATTTCAACTATATTTGCAAATAAATTAGTAACTAATATGAAATTACGGTAAAGAACCTTATTGAATATAGAATTAGTCTTGGAAAACTTATACCTAGGTGGTCGCCTAAATGTATTAGATATATCTAAATATATAAATATAAGTATCTTGGTCTAATATATCAGACCAAGATTGCTGTCTATATATGAAATATATAGACAGTTACATAACCTAAGATTGCTTGAAACTGAAAATTCTTAAAGTGATAATATTCTTATGATAATGAACATTTTAGTCACGTCAATGATGTTTTAGAATACCCATAATATATTAGTTCATTTTATACAATAATTTAAATAATAATAATATCCAGGGACATTATTTATACACGGCCATCTGATCCATGATATGATATGGAAACCAGATAACTGATATATTACATATACTACTTTTTACTTACTTATATAGATAATTACACCCAGACTCAGGACAAACAGACATGTTCATGCACACCAATATCTGTCCTAAATAGAATCGAACCGACGAGCTCCGGCGTGAAAAGCAAGCATTTGCCAACCATGCCAACACGCCCGTCAATTATTTCATCGTCCTCATGTCAGCCAAAGTACGTCCACTGCTGGACAAAAGCCTCCCCAAAGAATGGGAGGTTGACCGACCCCCAGAGCCCCATAGCTTGGCAGACGGGTTGGCGAAAGAAAGTTTGATGGTCATAGTTCATAGATAAACTCTGCTACCGGTTCTCTGGTAGGTATGCCCTCGGTCGATTTCTGCGCCCCCGACGTGATAAAATGGGGTAATGATATCCTATGCCATCACCACACAGCAAAATATTATAATAATTATTTAACAAAATATAATCACATCATACAGATTGTCACAAAATTAAGATTAAAGTAAGTCAGTTCTTTAAATAACACGTTAATTATTAGCTCGACTATTTGTCGTCACTAAACTTTCAAATTTAAAATATAAAAAGTCGTTCGTTCGTCAAATTTGTTGTACCTACCTAAAAGTAGTTAGGCAATGAGGCACCGCACGGGTGCGAGTATACCTACTCCCATCTACACGCTGCTAAGTTGATTGGGTAATTCAGGTTAACTCGAATAAAACCTTTTCAAGAAGGTAAGCTATTCAAGGGCTTAAGTCATTGAAGGGGTTAACCCCTTCCCGGGGTTATCATAAAAAACGTGTTAACCCTTTCACTGGGTTTCGAGGCTGTAAGTCAATCAAAGGGTAACACTGCGATACGAGTTACCCAATGAACGGGTTACCCTATCAAACGGCTTAACTCAGAAGCGGGGTTGTCCGGTCCCTGGAATTGTCCAAAATATGACGAAAAGTGCAAAGTAAGATGGAAAAAATCTGCCATCTGCGAGCTATTCCGGCGTGCACTGCCAAAGCCGCTAGAGGTATACATCCTACTAATATTATAAAGCGAAAGTTTGTGAGTATAGATATAATAGGTCTTTACCTATGAAATTGCCGTTTTGTATGAAAAAATTTAAACGATTTTTTTTCATGAATTTTTTTATTTGTATTAATCGAAGTAATCACCCATGCAATCAATGCATCTTTGCCATCGCAGTGGCAGTTTATTGATGCCCTTCTTAAAGAAATCAGCTGGACGGGAGGCAACAAATTCTTCAAAGGCATTTTGTACTGCCTCTCGGGTATTGAATTTTTTTCCCGCCAAGAAGTTATCCAAATTCTGGAAAAAGTAGTAGTCTGTAGGCGCAAGGTCTGGTGAGTAGGGCGGATGACGGAGAGCTTCCAACCCTAGTTCTTGCAACTTGGAGACCGTCTGCTGTGCAGTATGAGGTCGCGCGTTGTCGTGCAGGAGCAGCGGAGACGAGCGATTGACCAATGCTGGTTGGAGATGCGCCAGCTTCTCCATCATTGTGCTCAGTTCTTCACAGTACACATCTGCAGTAATGCTCACCCCGTTTGGTAAGAAGCTGTGATGAATCACACCGGCGCTAGACCACCAAACAGTGACCATCACTTTTCTAGGGGTAAGTTTTCGTTTAGGGCATTGTTTAGGTGCTGAACCAGGATCCATCAACTTGCTGAGCGCTTGCGGTTATCAAACAGAATCCATTTTTCATCGCAGGTAACAATGCGGTTCAAAATTCCTTCATTTGTGTGTCTGTTGAGCAGTGCAAGGCACGTCTCGACGCGTACTTCGCGCTGGCGATCATTGAGTTCGTGGGGCACCCATTTGTCAAGCTTTTTCACCTTGCCAATTTGACGCAAATGGACCAATATTGTTTTGACGCTAACGTCGAAAGCTGCTGCTAATTCAGCCGTAGATTGTGTATCATCAGCTTCCACAACCGCCTTTAATTCGTCATTGTCGACCAAAGTCTTCGGACGACCGCGAGGTTCATTTTTCAGGTCGAAATTTCCAGAACGGAAGCGAGCAAACCAATAACAGGTGGTGCGTTGGTTTGTAGTGTTAGCTCCGTAAACGTCGTTGATGTTGCGTGCCGCTTGTGCCGCGTTGCTGCCACGACGGTACTCATATTCCATAATTACTCGAATTTTTAACGTATCCATGATGACGAAAAAGATTGAAATGCGATGAAAATGTAACACTAATCAATAAAGAAATGACTACTTTTGGAAAAAAGAATCCATGTTTTTAAAATAAAATTAATTTGAAATTAGAATTCTTAGCCAAACAAAAATTATTTTGATTTGAAATGGCCAGTACTGCAGAACGGCAATTTCATAGGTAAAGACCTAATATGTTTGTTACTCTTTTACGCCAAAACTACTTTAAAGCCTGCGGTTTCACCCAAACGTCGGGGCATAGCTAGTATAAAATATTGTGTATATATTACAAACTTACCAAATGATCTGGTTCGAGAACAGTTCTCCATAGTTCTGACTGGACAGGTAGGGCTCCGTGGGCTCCGAGGAGTACAGTTGCAGCGCCTTGCGGATACGCTCACGCAGCACGTAGAGCGCGGGGTTCGCTTTCATGATTTTGGCCATCGCTTGCTGGATCAGAGGCTTGCAGCCGGGGAACCAGTTGCCGTATGCACTGTAAGGAATATTGCTTATTAGTACAATGGTGTACTTGGTATTTGTACTACGGAATATTACATCTGGTTGAATTTAAAAATATTAAAGATACATTCAAATTATATTTGTCCAATTCTATCGCGTTTTAAATATTCCACTTTTATGTTGAAATACCCAGCGACAATACAACATGTAATTGGAGGCAGTGCAGATGGCGTACAGACCCCACCTGTACTGCTTCAAAACCTATACTGGGACCTCAAAATAGTATATATATTCTAATAAAAAAATAGATACTAAAATGTAAGTCATAAAGTATTGTATACAATATGGTGAAAACCCTATCTCCTGATGGGTGACACCATAATTAAAAATCGTTTATAAACTGGTTTTTTCTCCAATATAATAATGATCTGAGAAATTATATTTTATATATTAGATTTTGGCTGGATCTGCGTTTTTAACGGATTTATAGATATTATGGCGTTAAGCACTTTTACACACCTTATTGCAGCGATTTCGGGTCGCAAGATATTTATGCCGAGAGTGATGAACAGAATGTATATTTAACAGTACAGTTACGGCGTCAAATCAGGGTAATCTAATGATAATATTTAATGGATAAAAAGTCTGTACAGACGCCAGCACATCCATTAAATATATCATTAGATTACCCTGATTTGACGCCGTAACTGTACTGTTAAATATACATTCTGTTCATCTACTTTTGGAGCTGACTGTACCTCCTTACATCCTCCTTATAACAATAGATCAGAAATGTAAAACATAAAAAAATATATGCAATTATAAATTAATCACCTGTGCAAATTGTAAGCCAAATCGATAGCAATGAGCAGGCCAGTGGGCGATGGGTAGATGGACATGTTGTCGGTGGTGTAGTCCAAGAACTTGGCGCGCGCGTACCGCTCCACGTCGTGCGAGTCGTAGTCGCCCCAGCGCAGCTGGATGTCCAGCCAGTACTTCTGGGTCGTCGTGTTGTCCATGGTATCCCTGCGAGAATAACAACAAAGTTCTATTAGGTTATAGAAATCAACTGAAATTGTCGTTAGGACGCAAAAAAGAATACAAGTATGCTTTAGAATGAGGTAATACTTCAAACGAAAAAAAAGGGGTGCTCGCACCTCTCTCTCTTGCCCCTTCAGTAATGCATATATAACCTAACTTTACCTCTCTCTATCTATTATCGTTAACTTATACAACGTGTAACAGAAAGTGTGAACGTAACTTAAGGGGGTTATAGGGTATCAGGACGGCTACCTATGGACGAAACTTCAAACAGAAATAATCATTTTTTATTCAACTAGTAATTTATTTTTCTATCGACTACCTAAATCAACAAGTAAGATTACCGACATTATGAACAACACTAAAAACTCAGCCGCAAGGGTAATGAACCTTACCGCGAACCTACTACTTAGACTGTAAATAAAAAGTGTGGTTCTGTACAGTCACATAATTTATTACACGTGTTTATTTTAAGATTCAATCAAATGTTTAACTGATATTTTGCTCTAATTTTTAAAGGTTCCCTGTAACGATATTTTAATCATTCATACAAATTAGATAACTAGGAAAAATCACTTAATTTAATTTAAATTGATATTCCGCAAGATGTTGGATCTTGGAGAAATAAATAATTTAATTGACTTATGTAACTGCAGATATTTTTTGTGTGTTAAATAGTAAGAATATTAAATTTTTCTTTCAGTACCTATGTGAATTTAATCTGGCCGGAAACGAATAGGTACTTAATTTTTAATACAAACTATACAAACTAACCAGATAAACACACGCGGTACGACTACTGATAAATTACGAAAAAATATGAATAATTTACTAGGCTCATATGAACATTAGGGGACATTTCGAATTCCGTCCTGATTTTGTCGCAAGGAACTCTAATACGGCGGCGAATACAAAGGATTGATGTAGGTAAATAATAAATGGTTAAATATTATTTAATATTCATCAAAGCGGGCCCCGCGCGTGGCGGCATCTTTGAGAGACTCAAAGACGCCGCCACCTCGCGCCGCGTCATTTGAATGTGTTCGTGTATAACTCATTGGTCTAGTGGTAGCGTGTTCAACTGCAGATAATAAAGTTCTGGGTTCAAATCCCGGGTCGGGCCAAAAAGTGATTATGGGAATAATGAAGTCCTGGGTTCAATTCCCGGGTGGGGTCAAAAAGTGATTATGGGATTTTTTCGTAAAAATAAATTTCTCAGTATCAGCCCGAAGTCTGGGAGTTGACGATATTACACCCCCATGCCTCGGAGAGCACGTAAACGTCGTTCCTGTGCCTGACCTCTTTCCGGTCGTATCGCTAGTCGTCCCATCGGATCATGAGAGTGATGGAATAGAAAGTGCCCCTGCACTTTCTATTCCATCACTCTCATGTAACGACATATTAATCATTCATACAATACATACAAATAAAAAAATATGAATAATGTACTAGGCTCATATGAACAGTAGGGGACATTTCAAATTCCGTCCTGATTATATCCAAAGTTACACTAATATGGAGGCAAAATCAAAGAGTTGATGTAGGTAAATAATAAACGGTTAAATATCTTTTAATATTCATGGAAGCGAGCCGCGCGCGTCGTCGATACCTAGGCGGCTCTTTTGAGTGGACTCAAAGACGCCGCCAAAGGGGCCGCGTTCGAAGAAAGCCGCCAAACTCATCAAATATTGTGCAATTTCATTTATTTAATAAAAATATTAAAATCATCAGTTGTTCGTAAACTGCTGTCTATTTAGGTCGTGTTTAGTTACTAAATCGTCTAAAATGTCGTTTAGTAATGCGTAAAGTGTTCCGCGAAATCCTTAACTATGGGAACTATATTTTCTATCACCAAAATTTATATTTGTCATCAAGTTGTATCACCTAATAAATAGATCTATCGCCACGAAATATTTTCGTTCTCAGATAAACAAAAGTTGTTCCCAGGTATGAATTATCAAATTAATGTTAATATATGTGTAAAATAAGAGATCGATAACCAATAAAATTATATTGCATTACATGAATATAAACTTCGTTCTTATAATAACAGTTTTGTTACTTAAATAATAGCTCTGTGCTCAGAATGGTAGATCTGTCACCAAATAAATCGATTTATCGATCCCTGACTGCGACTCCTTTTTATTTGATATTTTGTCACCAATACAGTAGTAACATTTTATTTCGTTCAGATATTAAATTAATAGTATTCGTTACCAATTTAATACATCAATTTATAATTTTAATGAAAAAATGATCAAAGGGGCGGAGACAAATTGGCGCGCTTTAAAAATGGACCAATCCGGCCTCAACGATGGGTTGTAGGTAACTAGGTTCGATCACACGATGCGCGACGAGGGCGGCGTGCGAGAGAGATGCAAGTTTACTTCATTCGCGATTTCACGTTCATTGTTGTAGGTGCATTTTATTGGGGTGCTAGGTTGGAAAACCTCCTCGTGTGTCCGAGACTACCGGTCCCATATGAATATTTATATTCGGTGGGAACGGAAGTTTCTGGAACGGTGTACCCTGGGCGTGGGCGCTGGTTTTTTCCTATGCTTTCATGGGGAGAAACCACCGTCCATGGCAAATATTCCGACACCTCGCGCCTCTGTTGTCCCTTCTATACACTGGAGGGGACAGCGGAGGAGCGCAAGCCTAAGCTTCGCCGCACAGCGTTGGGCTTCAGCCGGGGTCGGATTGAACGCTCCGGCCATTCACGGCTGGAGCGTTTAGTCCGGTCACGAGTGCGGCAACCCTTAGCCCCTGAGCAATTACCCGGCGAAAGGGGGTACCGGGGGGTAAACCGGTTCCAAAGGGTAAAAAGGTAAAGATGTCTTTTAGAAAAACATTACCCCAGGAGGGTACCGGCTCTGCCGGAGAATCCCTCCCGGGTCCTTTAGGGCCCGGCTGTCCCACCGTATCTGGGGGGGACACTACAGGACATGTCTCCGCGGAGGTCGCGGGTAGGGTGCTCACGCCCAGTTTTGTGCGCCCCAATAATGTAAGAAACGAAGGTGTATCAGACGGTGTTACAGAAACTGCCGCCAAGAAGAGCGTCAGGAGAACCACGAGGTCATGTACCCGCCCGGCCACACCTGTTCCTGGGACATCCCGGGGCACCGCGGACGTGGAGAGCGATAGCTCCCTAAGGTCCGCGGTGTCCATGGAGTCCCTGGATAGCCTAGAAAACCGAAAGCGAGGTCGTCTTCGTACCGCAGAGGATGCGCAGCGGGTTGTGAAACCCAGGCTGTGCATAGAAGACGACGACAACAATGAGGCGGACTTGGCCTTTGTACTGGATCCCTCTCAGGGCCCAGTAGATAGCAAGGCCAAAAGCCGACTGCCCCGGGTCGAAGACATGGCTGAGGAGTTTCGTCAGCAGCCGACAGCCGACCTGGGCGCAGTCATACAAGAGTCGTTGGCGACGGTGGAGAAGGTTGCGGACAAATCAAAGCGTCTGAAGGGCGACTTTGTCCGTGCCCTCCGCCTGGCGGCCCGCAAAGCTCAGGCAGCTGCCACCGAGCTACACGGGAGGACCGGTGGGAATAGGTTGGAGCTGGAGAACCAGCAACTCCGTTCCCAGTTGGCCTCCTTGGAGTCGCGTATGGCCGCCATGTCCACTGAGCTGGCGGAACTTCGTCGGCGTGAGATCGGGACTTTCCCACCCCTGCCGTCCCAGCCACCGTCGCAGCCGCCATCTCGGCCGCCGTCTCAGCCGCCGTCGTCAAAATCATTGCCACCACGGACATCTGATAGACGCCAGCCAGAGTCGCCTCTATTCCCACCTACACAGGGGAGCAGTTCTGGCACTCCTCCCTCAGCTCCGACCCGGGAAGATCCTGTGACGCCAGAAAAAAGGTTTGCGGCCCTTTTGGACCAACGTTTGGTCCAGATGCGCCGCGACTTGATAGCGGAAATCTTCCCGGGGAGGGCCATCCGCCCGCCACTCGCACGGAGCGCAGAGCCGCCCCTAGTGACTCCATCCGTGGGGTCCGTGGCGGGTGGAAAGCGGGGTAGTCGGCGACAGCGGCGCCGGGCTGCAGCTGCGGACGCCGCTGCCGCTAGGGCTGCCACGGCGTCGGTTCCCGCAGCGCCTTCACCACCTGCCGAAGGCACCTGGGCTCAGGTGGTTGGCCGAAAGGCTAGAGCCAAGGCTGCACGGCAGAGTCGGCCGCCACCACCTCCGCCTCTTAAGAGGCCGGTCGCACTGCCGCGACCTCCTTCGTCCGCGGCAGTGACGATCAATTTTCTGCCGACCTCCACCGCCACCATGGCCGAGGTCATGATGATGGCGAGGACCAAGGTCCAGTTGAAGGACCTTGGTCTAGAGGCGGGCCTCCGCCCTAAGAGGGCCTTGACCGGGGGTCTCATTTTGAGGATCCCTGGTCCAGAGGGCTCCGTAAAAGTGGAGGCCCTGACCACTCGACTAAGGGAAGCCTTAGCCGAGACGGGTGCAGTGGTGGCGTGCCCTGTGGCGATGGGAGAGCTCCGGGTTCTAGACCTGGACGACTCCGTGAACCCCACCGAGGTGGCAGAAGCCTTGGCTACGACGGGAGGATGTGCCGTCGCCAACATAAAGGTAGGCGAAATTCGGTTCTCCCCGTCCGGCTTGGGTTCGGTGTGGGTTCGGTGCCCGCTAGTGACCGCCCGCTAGTGACCGCCCGCAAATTAGTGGCAATCGGTCGAATACTAGTGGGCTGGATGTCCGTCCGGATGGAAGCCCTTCCACCTAGAGCTCTCCAGTGTTTCCGCTGCCTGGAGAAGGGCCATGTCAGGGCTCGGTGCACGGGATGTGACCGGAGCGCGTCGTGCTTCGTCTGTGGCCAACACGGCCACAAGGCGAAAGAATGCACGGCGCGTGCGCCCCACTGTATTGTGTGTGCCGACCTTGGCAGGCCGGCTGGTCACCGGCTAGGTAGCGGTAGGTGCACGCCGCCAAAGGTTAGGAGCAGAGGAGTTGGACGTCCTGCCACGTCCGCTCCAACAGCAACGTCGCGGTCTACTGAACCGGGCTCTGGCCCCGTTGGGGTGTCGATGGAGGTTTAAGAATTCTTTCCCTCCCAAATTATTTTGCAGGGCAACTTGAACCACTGCATCGCTGCGCAAGCTCTTCTTGCGCAGACGATCGCTGAGCGTTCAGTTGCCCTAGCGATAGTGGCGGAGCCTCACTCCGTTCCCGACCACCCGCGTTGGTTCGGGGCGGATGGGGGCCTCGTCGCCATATACTGGGCAGGGGGGGAACAAGACCCCCATTGCGCACTCCTGGCCAAGGGGCCCGGATTCGTTGTGGTGGAGTGGGGACCAGCAGTCGTAGTGGGCTGCTACATCTCCCCAAATTGCGGCCTCGCAAATTTTGAGGCGTACCTGGACGGGCTCACGGGCCACATAAGCGGTTACCAATCCCGTCCGGTACTCGTCCTGGGTGATTTCAACGCTCATTCTACTTTTTGGGGCGATACCCGGGACGACGTTCGAGGGGAGACGTTACTAGAATGGGCCGCCGGACTGGACCTCCGTCTTGTTAATCGAGGTTCAGTCAGTACCTGTGTGCGTTGGCAGGGGGAGTCAATCGTCGACTTGACGTGGGCGACTCCCTCAGCCTTGCACCTGGTCTCGGGGTGGAGAGTTGCGGAGGAAGTGGCCACGCTGTCGGATCATCGACATATCCTTTTCAGCGTGGCCTTCCGTCCGCCCCGAGGCGGCCCTGACCGAAGTAGCACTATGCCACCGCGGCGCTGGTCCCTGCGTCACATAGACCGCGACATGCTGACGGCTGCCGCCATTGCCATCCATTGGGGCGCTAGTGAAGGTGGAGAAAGGATCCCGTCCGATCCCGATTCGCAAGCGGACTGGTTCCGGGGTATCATGTCTCGCGTCTGTGACATGTCGATGCCTCGGATCCGTCCGGGTGACAGACGAGGCTCGCAATATTGGTGGTCGGCCGAAATCGCGCGACTCCGATCGGAGTACGTCGCAGCGCGTCGCCGACACCAGCGAGCCCGTCGGAGGAGGCGAGCCAATGCCGAAGAGGATGCTAGAGCGCATACGGCGTATAAAGTCGCCGTCAAGGCGCTATCGATTGCGATAGCGGAAGCCAAAGCTCGGTCCTGGAACGAGCTCATCGAGGGACTGAATAGGGACCCATGGGGGCGCCCGTACAAAATGGTACTGGGTAAGCTCAGACCTTGGGTCCCTCCGTTGACGATTACCCTGGACCCGGATTTTCTGAAGAGAGTGATGGACACCCTCTTCCCTAGGGTCCAGGACAGTCCCTCGGACTCTCCGTCACCGTCGCACCATGATTGGGACGACCAGTTTGAGGTGACGGAAGGAGAGTTGGACCGAGCAGTACGGCGACTTGCAGCCCGAAACACCGCCCCTGGCCCGGATGGGATACCGGGCAGGGCATGGGTGTACGCTCTGGTAGTCTTGGGGGACCGGTTGAGGCAACTTTTCACAAGCTGCCTCCGTAGTTCCGTGTTCCCTACCTGCTGGAAAGAGGCCAAGCTTGTGCTGTTGCACAAACCGGGCAGGACCGCCGATTCTCCCTCGGCGTTCCGACCAATCTGCTTGCTGGACGAGGCGGGCAAGCTCTTTGAGCGTGTCATTGCCGCCCGTCTCAGCGAGCATCTGTCGCGCGTTGGCCCCGACTTGTCGGACAACCAGTTCGGCTTCCGACAGGGACGTTCGACGCTGGACGCGATTAACCGCGTCCGAGCCCTGTCGGAACCCACCGTCCGGGCGGGGGGGGTGGCGTTGGCGGTGAGCTTAGACATCGTCAACGCCTTCAACTCCGTCCCCTGGTGGGCGATACGGGAGGCACTGGTCTACCATAACGTGCCTCTCTATCTGCGTGGTATAGTCGGGGCATATTTGCGTGACAGGGCGATTAAGTTCGTCGGTCGGAACGGGATTGAGGTCCAGAGGGAGCTCTCCTGCGGGGTTCCTCAGGGGTCCGTGTTGGGACCTCTGCTATGGAGCCTCGCCTATGATGCGGTCCTGCGGATTGGCCTCCCTCCCGGAGTGAGCGTCGTCTGCTATGCGGACGACACGCTCGTTATAGCCCGGGAGGTCAGCTTCCAGCGGGCGGTACGGCTCGCCGAACTCGGTGTTGCATGTGTCGTCACGGCCATAAGGAGACTGGGCCTTCGGGTAGCGCCTCACAAGACCGAGGCGCTATGGTTCCACGGCTTGCGCCGTAGGCAGGAACCACCCAGTACGTCGATGTGGGTAGGTGACGTAGAGGTCAGGGTGGGGCGGTACATGAAGTACCTGGGCCTCACCCTAGACAGTCGATGGGGCTTCGAGGAGCACTTTGAGCGTCTAGCCCCCCGAGTGCGACGGGTAACCGGTGCGTTACACCGGCTGTTGCCGAACCTCGGGGGTCCACGGGATGAAGTTCGCCGCCTCTACGGAGGTGTCGTGCGATCTATGGCCCTTTACGGGGCGCCCGTCTGGTCTGAACGCCTGACGGGCGCCTCCCGCTGCAGAGCAATTCTGAATAGCCTGCAACGTGTGGTGGCCATACGGATCGCACGAGGATACCGTACGGTATCCTTTGAGGCGGCGACACTCTTGGCGCGCCTCCCGCCTTTCGATCTCCTGGCGGCTGTCGACGCGGCGGTTTTTACCGAAATACGCGTCCGCCAGGGGAGTGGGGGGGCGCCGGACCGGACGCTCATTGAGTATAGACGGGATGTACACCGGCGCGTACTAATACAGTGGCGCGCACGACTTGAGTTGCGCCTGAACGCGCGCCAACGTGCCGTCGGTGCTATCCTGCCTCACCTCGAGGCCTGGGTGGGAAGGAAGGGTGGTTACGTCACCTACAGACTGACTCAGATACTCACCGGACACGGGTGTTTCGGTGAGTATCTGAGCCGGATCGGCCGAGAAGTGACGACACATTGTCACCACTGCGGAAGCGACCTGGACTCGGCCCAGCATACGCTGGAAGAGTGCCCGGCCTGGGAGGCCGAGAGGCGAGTCCTGGTCGCAGCGATCGGACGGGATCTGTCCCCACCAGCGATCGTAGGCGCGATGCTGGCGGGTGACAAATGGGACGCCGTGGTCTCCTTCTGTGAGGCAGTCATGCTCCAGAAGGAGGCCGCCGAGCGGGTTCGGGAACGAGCCGATCCCGCTCGTAGACGGAGGAGGCGTCGGGGCGGTGGCGGCAGCCGGTAGCCCAACTCCCCTCGGGGCTGCGGTGGCAGTGTGAGAAGTGTCCTCTACTGCGGCCACTTACAAGCAGCTCCGGGAAGACAGCGATCTGTTTGTGGCACAGTCGCTGTGCCAGACTGGCAGGAGTCGGCAATAGGGGAGGGCAATCCCAAACCCTCCCAGGGTACGTGTCCCGACCATCTGAGACATGGCGCAAAAGAGGGGCACCGGAGCAGCATACCCGCGTTCCCGAGGCTCCTCCCATCAGGCGTCAAGAGAAGTCCACGGCAGGTAGGTTTAGTCGGTGCGAGTCCGACATACCCACCCGCAGACACTTTTTGCGGGTGGCATGCGTAGGCATTCCCCCTGCCTAAACAAAAAAAAAAAAAAAAAAAAGGTGCATTTTATTATCGTTGTGGATAATTTGTTGTTTTAGTTAATTTCTTAAATGTTTATTTTTGATTATGGCATCAAGTAGTGGTGAAGGTAATGCAAGTCATTCAAAAAGTTTATCGTCGTTTGTCAAGCAATCATTCGTGGAGAAAGTGCCGATATTGGAGTCTGATGAGGAAAATGAGGAAGGTACTGACACTGATGAAGGCACCATACCAAAGAAGAAACGGTCGCAAAGCAAGGATTGGATTTTCGTTAAAAAATTTGAAGACAAACACAGTGCTGAGGAGTATATAAAGGCTGAAAAAATTTGGTCTTTTCTGCGAACGCATGATGTAGAGGAAGGGAGAAAAAAGTACTTTAGATGTAATAAAGTGGTGCGGAAGGGACCACAGTGTTCAGCTCAGTTGTATTTACTCATGTACTCATTCTCGGATGAAGTATTGTTGTTTCGGACAGATTCTGATCATGACCACGATTCAAAAACGCTCGCTTGTTATGGGCTTAGTGACAGATTAAAGGAAGAAATAAACAAATTATACGACTTACATCTCAAACCAAAAGCCATACTTGCAAATTTGACTAAAATTGATGGTATTAAAGTGCCAAAATTGTCCCAAGTAAGGACGTATTTAATTGACAGACGCCGTTGTAAATACGGACAGCCCACGATCAGCCTAGGCGAATTGGAAGCTTGGCTAAGGTCTCATTCACCAATTCCTGACAACGAACATGAAGTTTATGTTATTGGGTATGAAGTGATTGAAGAAACTAGTTCACCACGCTTTAGATTTGTACTATCAACAAAATATTTGCTGCAAAAAGCACGTGACGTAAAAGTTATTCATGCTGATGCTACATACAAGTTGGTGTGGCAAGGATTCCCCGTTCTTGTCGTTGGAAGTACAGACAAAAATAAACGATTTCATCCATTCGGGCTTGGGGTTGCCACTAATGAGGCAAAAGAAGACTAAGTTGTTGTTCGATGCCATCAAGACTAATATCTTTAACTTGTACTCACAAACCTTCAAACCAGAAGTTCTAGTATGTGACGCAGCGAAAGCAATACAAAATGCATTTATAGAGGTATTTGGTGAAGATGTCACAATTCGAATGTGTTGGGCACATGCTAAAAAAAAAATTCAGGCTCATGTAGAGAAAGATACGCGAAAAAATGTTCACAAAGATTTGTTGACAGATGTGGATTCTCTCCAAGCAGTGACTGATTCAGAAACGTTCGAGTTAGCTTCACAAGCATTCTTGAAGAAATGGGAGGATGAGACAACTTTCATCCAGTATTTTAAGGAGCAATGGCTCATACAAAACCGTAACTGGTATTTGGGGGCTCACATGGGTTCACCAGCGACTAATAATGCACTAGAATCACATAACCGAGTAATCAAAGATGAATACACGCTCCGTGAACGTTTGCCACTGTCTCGTTTTTTGACAGTTGCTTCAGAGTTTGTAAATGGATGGTCGTTAGCTGTCGATGAAGTATTTGCGACATTACCAACTATGACTCTGAAAAACTGGACAGAAGCCTACCAATGGGCTAAGTTGCCTAAAGAAGTAATACTGACGTATAGTGACGATGCTTGTACCGGCTGGTAAGGCAAACAAAATACAAAACTTTGAAAATACATGGACTGATTTTGATGAATACAAAGTCCAATGGTTCAGCAAATGGAGAGTGGATCTACCGCACAATATTGATTGGATGCATGGGAAATGCAACTGCCCTGCGTTTTACAAGAAATATATGTGCAAACATATTATCGGATTAGCCATACGCTTAAAGCTGGCCAACCCCCCACCAGAAGCAAAAAATGTGCTTATCGGCCAGAAAAGAAAAAGGGGGCGCCCTTCGAAATCCAAACCAGCGCTGATTATTCAGTGATTATTGTTTTTTAAGAATAAATATTGATTATTTTAACTTTAATTTAGTGTTTTATCTATTATTCTGCTAGCCATAAGCCAGCTATTTTAAACCAGCGCTGATTGTTCAGTGGTAATTATTTTAAACAATAAATATTGATTATTTTGACTTTAATTGTTTTATTTACTACTCTGCTAAAAATTTTATTTAAATATAATTTATACTACCAGTGGAAATTTAAAACCTTGGGAGTCTAGTTAAGTAGCAGAATCTTTTGGTTGAAACGATGATGACAACCCTAATTTTTTATTTGAACTTAATGCAATTTTCTAGTAACATAATATGATTTATTGGTGATCTCTTTAAATTAGTTTGCTTAAATACTTATTAGGACACACCTATTATAATACATACAAAAACATTTATTTGGTACTAGACCTTATATCTCAGGATTTTAGGTGATTTATTGTGGAACTGATTTTGCATTGTTTGGTGACTACATTTTGGTGACAGATCTACTATTTTGAGGACAAACCCTATTATTTAAGAAACACAAAACTAATTAAATTGGTGATAGCTTAAATGATACCCCTTAACTATGTCGTTTAGTGATCGTAATAATTTTGGAAAATTTCGTGCATTCATCTATGAAAGAATAGCCTCAGACGTGCACTTTGTGATGATGAGGATTCATAGGTCACAGAATTTAAGGCTGTTTAATTACGAGGAACCTGGGTCAATCCGCGGAAATCCATTAATGGCGAATATATGATAATAATAAATTAAATATCATAGCTGCATTTTTTTTTTACTTTACATGACATTTCTTAGATATTTTTACGTAAGGCTCCGCTCTTTAAAATAGTTAACTACCTTTATTTATTTTATTATTTCAGTTAACACGCATCAAACGTCATCACCATTTACGAAAAAAAGTCGAGTATTAAACTTCCTTATTTATTTTCCAAAAAATGACAATGCAGTTTCCGTTTTTATTCTTATATTTCGAAAGTACACATTATCTTAAACAACATAATAAATCATGAAGTGATTTGACAACAAATAACATATAATAAAAAATAAAATAAATTTTGTCACAGAGATTCGTCAACACCGTTCCGGCACCGTCAAAATTGTATTTCTCGAATGTTCTTACTACCTACCGCGATCGACAAGTCGACGCCTCCTTTCCTCGGTCCCCTCAGTCTCTCTTACGAAGTGAAGCGGAGCGCACGTCCATTTGACCACGCAAATTTTTCGACTAACAGTAGTTTGTAAACGGTTTGTCAAATATTTAAGTCATCACCATTTCCACAGAAAACCAGGTAAGTACCAATACAAGATCTTTTTTAAATATGCACATTTGTGTGTTTTAGGTACTTAATCATAAAAATGGCTGGTTGTGCGCTTTGTAGCTTGGTATTTAGGTACAAAAATCGTAAGAAGACACATACGTCATAACCATCATCATCATTACCATTTTTTCTGTGTTAATGGTAATGTTAAAATGTGAATGGTAATGACATACGGTGTGTTAATAAGTCCCATTTAATGCGTTTGCTTTAAAAAAATCGAAAAGTTAGTTTATTAAAGATGTCTAGAAGCTAGACAGCCATTAACCTGCTAAAAACTCCACAGTATATTTATTTCTAGTTTACATTTTTACATGTAAATATTGATGTAAATTTTGTTTATTCTTTTAGAAAAATCATGGACAGAAAAAAGAAATCCAAGGAAAATAAGCGGTTAGAGAAGCAAAAGATTGCTAGAAGAATAAAATACTCTGAAATCAAGGCAGATCCAGTTCTCTACGAGTTAGAAAAGGAAAAAGAAAAAACAAGATATCAGAACAGAAAAGATCAAAAGAAAATTAAAAGCGTGAATGAACTAACTCCTCGCGATCAACGGGAAAAAAGGAAGAAATGGCGCGAAGCTTCAAAAAAATACAGAGAAAATAAGAAAGAAGAGTCTAAAAAAAAACCAGAGTTCCCTGAGGTAAGTGTATTTATTGATGCAACGATAAAAGACAGCAATGAAATAGAGGCAAAGTATGAAGATCCCATAAAAATAATAAATCTCCTCAAGCTGATGTAAAACTTCGAAGAATTCGATACATAGAACAGAAGAAAAGAAAGTACCTTATGAGAATAATTAAGAAGCTTAATGAGGAGAACAATCAGTTAAAAGTAAAGCTTAATATGTGTATGAGAGAAAAGAAGAATAAAGAAAATAAATTAGAGTCAGCTGAAAAAGTTAAAAGAGTGATAAATAAAGAAAAGGGTAAAGAAGATAATCGAATTGGACAATTGGTAAGAAAAGTGCGCAACTTTTATCTTGACGACTTAAACAGCACAATGGGAGCAGGAAAGAAAGAGTATATGACAAGATTGAAAGTACAAAAGCAAAAACGCTACATGACAAGCACACAAAAAGTATTGCATCAGAAGTTCATGACTAAATATCAAATAAAAGTTAGTTATAGCTTTTTTTGTAAGCATAGGCCGTTTTGGGTATTGACTCCTAAGAGTGCCCAAAGGGACACATGCAAATGCATCGTTCACGAAAATATTGATCTCATGGCCAAAGCATTGAAAACATCTTCTATAATAGACGAGCCAGACTGTGATGCATTAATAAAGAGTATGTGTTGTTGTATATATGAAGAGAAATGTCTGAGGCGAGAGTGCCAATACTGTAAAGATAAGTTAGTACAGTTCAAGGAATTTTCTGATGATCAAGATATTACTTACTGTAAATGGATACGTGCGAGAGAAACTGTTAAAACAAAAAAAGGCCAAAAAATTATAACAATCATGAAAAAAGAAGAGATAAAAGCCACGCCAAGAGAATTAATTAATGCTTTGATTGTAAGTTTACCAGCATTTTTTAAACATATTTACAAAATTCATAACCAATATATTAGCCTGAAGAAATTAAAGGATTCAACGCCTGTTAACTGTGCTGTAATTCACGCAGACTTTTCTGAAAACTATGGATTAAAATTTAATAAAGAAGTACAATCCATGCATTTTGGTGGAAGTCGAAAAGAAGTTAGCCTTCACACAGCAATAATCTACAGTTTTGATTTTGCAACTAGTTCAACAAAACCAAAATCAATTTGTACAACGAGTTCTTGTTTGAGGCATGACGCTCCAGCTGTTTGGGCACACTTTGTTCCTTTGATACAAAAAACCATCAAAGATAATCCATTTATTGACACCTTACATATTCAAACAGATTCCCCGACTTCCCAATATAGAAATAAATACATATTTCATATGATTCCACAATTACACAAAGAATTCCCACAAGTAAAAATAATGACGTGGAACTATACTGAAGCTGGTCACGGCAAGGGTGCTGCCGATGGTGTCGGGGGAACAATAAAAAGGACAGTTGATTCCTGCGTCAATCATGGTATTGATGTAGGCAGCTATGACAAGTTTATGCGTGTGTGCCGAGAAAATATAACAAATGTGACCCTAATTGATGTACCCGAAGAAAACATCAGTGAGATAGAGAAGAAAATCCCAAAGAACTTGCAGCCATTCAGAGGAACTCTAGAAGTCCATCAAGTGTTGTGGAAAAAGGGAATCCCTACTTTAACATTTCGAAACGCAAGCTGCTTTGAATGTGACTGCGGAATCATATGCGCCCATGGGAAACACCTTGGATTTTTTAATATACCACAAAGTTTGAGCTCGTCTCCTATTCCTGATACAGATAAAGTAATACCCCTCATAGCTACAAAGAGTGATTATGGTAATGCAGTATTCGCAAATATTACTAACACGATGCAGGCGTCCACATCAACTGTAGACAATATTTGTGTTGCTGGACCTTCTAACATAAAGATTTTATCTAATAAAAGAGTTATAATAACAAAAAAATGAAAACTAATATTATAAGTAGTTGTAGTAAGTGTTTCAAATTTGATCTCATTTAGTATTTTGATTGTCGAAGAATAGTTGACTGCAATTTGCAAATTTTTTTTAGTTCCTCTTCTATATTTTATTTTTTTTTAATTCATCAATGTGGATCATTCATATTGTCACCAATAAAAGAAATACTGGGCTGTTACGATGATTCCTAATTTGTTTTATAATTAAACATAGATTATATTTAGTAAACTAATTGTACGAATGACTTAATTTCCAAAGAATTAGCCAAAAATCGTTTAATCAGTGAAAAATTTTATTGTTAGGATTTTTTTAAGTTACCTTTATACCATTTGGTTGTTATCGTTTAGAACATCTATACCTACCTACCTACCTACGAGTATGTATCAATCGTTGATTTGTGATATTTTATTATGATTATAGTGATTCATAGCAGAAAGATATGTTATTTACTCTTTTTCATCATTCCCATTAACATATTGTCATTCTCGTTAAAGAAAAGTCATTACCATGATATAAACGTCATTACCACTTTAGTTAAATAACTTTGAAAATCGATAACTTTTGATTCTCTTGTTGGATTTCAGTGCCTTCAGTAGTTTAGTAATGGTTATTATAAAAACTATTTCTTTTTTGCGTTTAACACGCATTTCCGACCAGTTTAAAAAAAAATACAAAATAAATAATAGAGAATCAAAACGGCGGATCCACCCACCTATGTCGTGAAGGGTACAGTGTCGCGATGGAGGCCACGCCTCTTTATAACTAAGAAACATGAAAGCTTTACGATTCTATGAATATGTTGTACATGAGAGAGACTCGTGTTATTTGGCAAGTCTTAGAGTTAAGCTTTCGGTGTCGGTGCAGATTTTAGTGAACGTGAAATAATGAAATTCTTCCATCAGTACTGAAAACAACTTCAACTAGAAGTTAAACTATAAAAAGGATCTCGTAATGTGTTTGTGTATCACGTACTTATACGATGTAAAGTATCCAATAGCTATTCAGCAGTGCTATAAATAAAAACATAACTCGAAAATAAAACAAAATATGTGTAGTGAGTGCAATCGGAATCTACCAGGCGTGCATAGAAACACAAAGGTATGTCAAACAATTTCTAGCGTAAATCAGAATCAGCTGTGCTGTGTTAGTACGGATGTTCGTTATATCGATAAAAATACTTGTCGATATATTGAATGGTATATTATTTTACGATCAAGATTAAAATGATGGTATTTTGGTATGAGATTTTGTGTATAGGTAGACTTAAGGAGACCGTATATTATGCCCCTTAAGTTACGTTCACTCTTTCTGTTACACGTTGTATATCCCTCTCAACTTCCGTTCGCCTCGACCAGCGCGCATTCACTAGCTTACTCCCCAAGTCGCAAGAAATCGTACGTAAAGGCGTTTTATTTCAAAAAGATCAATCTAGTTCGCGCGTGTGCTATTATTTACCTTATAATAAAGATACGCCCCGCACCTACGAGATTCGGATAATTACAGAATGTATACGCGTCAGATTTTTAGTTCGCAGTCATTCGGTATTAATTCTAGTTGCGACCATTCTAGAATGAATGTATCTCTCTTTACCTCGGTAGAGTCATACTGAACGGGCGCTAAAACGCGAATTGTGCCAGGCCTGCTAATATTTAAACTGAAAACATCGTTAGGATACAAAACTCTGTTTCAGGTAGAGCACCATGGAAGTTGAAAAGTATAAAATTAGTCACTTATGCTTCACTAGAAAGTTTATCTACAGAATGTCATAATTAATTTTGCATTCAACCAATTAAAATCCATCCCATCCCATCTTTTTGGTAATGTGGACAAAATTTTTAAATATCATTAGTATTTAGTTTTTGGTTGTTATAACTATTCTATTTTATTGCTCCAGAAAACTAACACAGCTAGTTTTAGAATATAAAGACCAATTACAAGCTTTAGTTTGACAAGTAGCTAAAAGTAAGGAGATGAGAAAATAGAAAAATTACTGCCTTCATTTAAAAAAAAACTGCTTAACTTGCTTCAAAAAAGGAATTAGTATAAATTTATATTTTTAAAATAATTTTTTTTTAAATATATATTAGTAATATTTATATTATGCGATAAGACCGCCAATTGTACATTATTTTAAATATAAAGTTTTTTCCTGTAAACTATTTTATATTCTGTGCAATAAAGTGTATCTATTTTCATAATAAGTTAAGAATTAAATCCTTCTGATTAGAAGCCCTTGTAAATGCCCTATCTGTAGTTATTTTAAACTACCGGTATGTAGACTAAACTTATGTTCATTAATCTACATGCACAAAGAAGTTAATAGACTTTCACTACTCACTTTGTATCCGCCAACAATGAAGGTCTGGAGACATTCCACTTGTAAGCCGAGAAGAGTAGAATATCAGCGCACGACGAGTTCATCTTGTACGATTTACGAGGGTGAATGGTTTCCTTCTGGACTGTTTCGATTTCCAACGCGTCCAATTCTTGATCAAATACCTGTAGTAGTACAACTTATAAGATGTGGTTACTTGTTTTCTGTATAGTTTATTCCTAATGCTGGTATAATAAAAAATAAGATACCTCTGCTTTATTTTTTTTCTTTTAAAAAAACATCGCCCGCACTAGGGAAACCAATCCCCGTGTCGGGGAACTCTCTACAAACATACAATTAACGGACAAAAAGTACATCCAGACTTAGAACAACTATATATTATGTGTCTCACAAATATTTGCCCTGCGCGGGAATCGAACCCGGGACACGAAGCGGCAAGGCGACTATTTTAATGAGCAGTTAATTCTTCTGAGTTTCATCTTATCTTAATTTAAACTAATTGCAAAGAAAGAAGTAATGTAATTGATGACTTCTTTATATTAGATACTAAAGTACTTAGTGGAGCGTGCACCATCATTCCACCACATCTTTTTTGTACATCGAACAAACCCTACAATACCAGGAACTCAGAAGAATCTAAAATAACGCGAACTACTTGTTTTCTAAAGTAACGAGAGAATAATAGTGCAGTGTCGGTTCAAATCAGCAACCAAGGATGCGCTATTGTCAACCTTCAAACAGTGTTTACCCATTATGGAACTAACAGGCAATTAAAATTGCAGATAGCACTTGATAAGATTGGGTTCCATAAGTTTCCAGGTAATAATATCATAAGCACCAAAGTTGTAAGTATTTAAAGATTGATACCAAACATTGTTTATATATACTCGTATCTGGGTATTAACAATCTATGCTAGGATTTTCTTAAAATATAGCATGTTTCATGGAGCACATTAAACTGCTCTAAGCACTACATTTGGATAGTTATTATTATAGTTTATTTTATGAGCGACCACCAACACTTGTGACAATATAAAACCTATACAGCAAAACTCAAGATCAACTATTATTCGTTAGGATCATTTTATTTCTTAATAGCTGTGCCCCGCGTTAAACTTTATAAATTGTCACAGGTCCTCCCCGTAAGTGATAGCGTGATAATATATAGCCTATATGTTGGCCCGACCTCTTACTAATATTCATGCAAAATTTGAAGTAAATTCATGCAGTACTTTTTGAGTTTATCCTGGACATACATACAGACAAACAGACACACAGACAAAAATTCTAAAAACTATATTTTTGGCTTCGATATCGATTGTAGATCACGCCACAAGTATCCTTTTAAAAAAATATTCAATGTACAGTTTTGACTTTCCTACGATTTTATTATATGTATATGACAAATAGCTAAATAACAGGTATAAGTTACCAAAACCTTTGAAATTCTTAGTAGGTACTAACAAATCTACTATACAAGACATTTAATAAGAAAGAACTGTTAAGGCTTTACCTGACACAAGTCCATGACAATGGACTCGTGGACCTTCTGCCACAAGTGAGCTCTGAAGATTTGGATGAGCGAGATCTTCAGCGTCGGGATCTTGCCGTGCATGAATATACCGGTCAAGTCCAATTGTACCTGTCATACAAAAATATACATCAAGAACAATAAAGCCGTAAAAACTGTGTGACACTAAGTTCATTATAATCCCATTTATTTCATAGTATCCATATTCCAAAAATCTCAATCATATAATATTCTTCTTTATTTTTGGCAGAGGTCGACAAACGAGCAAGTGCGTCACCTGATGGCCATCACTCGCAACACCAGAGGAGTCGCGGGTGCGTTGTCGGCCTTTAAGAGTCAGCATACAAGTGTCGCTGACCCTCCCCCCACCCCGATGAGCTCTGGCGACCTTACTCACACTCAGAAACACAACAATAAATTATTATGGAATGTCTTCTGTAAGGTGTACTTCCCCAGTCGGCGAATTCGAGCGAATGAACGCTGTGCCTACCCCTCTTAAATAAAATCATAAAATAATAAAAATAGGTAGACATTCATGGATAGGACTCTTTGTCAAGACAGTAGAATAATTAAGTATTTTCTTGATCCATTTATTAGGATTTCCCGAAAAACACTTTAACTGGCCAATGGTGATCTCAAATTGCAAGTAGGGATTTTTTTAACAATTAATAATTTTTTTTTTTATTATTATATGTATTACATTATAGCCTAGAGACTAAATAAGTAATTTTATATTAACCTAAACTTCTACATACACATAATTAATTCTAAGAATCATTCTACCGACTTTCCTTAGTCATATTTGTTAAGGGGAGTTAAGACGCTTTGTTCACACTTTGTTCACGTGTTCTTTATAGTTACATTATTGCTATCACTAATCACTAAATACACTAATCACGAATGATGTTGAAGCCTATGTTCATGAGCTGTTGCAAATTTTGAATTGCCAGCATTCGACCACTCTATGGGTAATGCGGGTATAAACAACATCCGGTCACGTAATTAAATTAAAAGGAGGCTAGAGAAATGTTTACCTGGAAACCGACGTACACATTAGCCCTGTTGATAGTAGGCGACCACCACAGAGTGAAGCGACGGTTCGGGATCTGGTTCAAACCAGAGCGCTGCGCGTTGGTCAGCTTCTTGTATTTCATAGACTCTTCGAAACCTGACGCTTTCTCCCTACACAGGTAAAAGGAATAACGTATAGATTATTAATACAACAAATGTATCTGTCACTTGACGGCCCTGTTGGCGTGGTTGGCAAATGCTTGCTTTTCACGACGGAGGTCGAGGATTCCCACCCAGGACAGATGAACATGTTTGTTTGTCCTGAGTCTGACTGTAATTATCTATATAAGTATGTATGTACAAAAGAAAAGAGTATATGTAGTATATCAGTTATCTGGTTTCCATACTACAAGCTTTGCTTAATTTGGGATCAGATGGCTGTGTGTAAATAATGTCGCAAAATATTATTATTATTACTTAGTTGCCTTAACCTCAGAATCAAATCGAAATCGAATGAATTTAAAAGCACCTGCCTCAAAGCGTTGGATTGTTTTCCAAAGAGAAAACGCGAGATACCTATTTGATGGAGTTTATAGAAATGCAATATTTTATTTAATGTAAAATATTCTGTTCTGTTTATTAACGTGAAACTTTTTTACACCGCCTCAAATTTTTCATGAATCTATCGCATGTCGCAATATGGCGGCGCCGATGGCTCGTATCAGCTGATTGGGTAGCGTTTATATTGTCACTCATTTGTGAAAGTGCTCCAAGGTATTTGTGTTTTGATCAGTGCATTGATATAAATGTTTTTTTTTTCACTTGATCAACGCCAACGACACGTCTAGTGAGCCAGATAAACCAAGAACTATGCGAATATATCCGATAGTGAATTAATTTTACGGCGTAAGAGACAAAGTTTGACTTGCATCGTGGTTTAATAAAACCACATGTATTTTATTTCTTTTAAAAAGACAACGCTCGCACTAGGGAATCTCATCCCTGTGTCGCGAGGTACTTTACAAACATACATATAATAGATGGACACAAATTACATCCAGACTCAGAACAACTATTTATGGGTCACTCAAATAGTTGTCCGGCGCGGGATTCGAACAGGCGAGACGAAGAGGCGAGGTGACTGTCTTAGCCTTAACTAAGTTTATTTTCCATCTGAGAGTAATTTTTTCAGATAGAAGGAATTAAAGACAAACATGACAGAGATAACTCTATTTCACTAAAACTATCGCCTTTAAAATGGCGCATATTTTGGCAACATGTGCATTGAAATAAAACACTGAAATACATACCAGAAAAGACCTTCCCAAGTAGGGAAATAAGTCCCCTTGAAGAGTGTGTGTTCCAATATACCCTCGACTCCTCCGAGCGCCTGTATCATGTCAGTCCGGTAATTGTTCAGATTCCAAAGCTTGCCGTCGTGGCGCTGGTGCGTCCACCAAAACGGATTCTGTTTTAGAACCTACAAAAATAATAATTTATGTAAATACAAATATTAGCCGTGTGGTTCCCAGCCCAGAAATAATAACATGGCTACCCTAGTACATCCCGAGGATATTTTAATGGCGACCTAAAGATACACCAGGTAGTCGGGCAGCACCGCCACTTGTTTACTAGCTACCACCTGACTGCGGTCGCCAACTCGCATGCCAAGCGAGGAAGACTACGGCAAACCCAGCCAAATGCTAACGTCGTAAAACTTTGGGGAGGCCTATGTCCAGGAGTGGATGATATCAGCCTGATGTTGGAACAATTAGTTAATTAAAGCATGGCGCATTCATATTTAAACATTTAATAAAAAAAAACTTGTGTGTACTTATGTACACGCGTTAGAAGTTATACTTCTTAATATACAACTTGAACATAGTTATCAATTTTCATACCACCTAGAACTAACTTCATGCTGTTAAATTTTTTGGTGTCGGTGTGCGCGCGCATCGTAAAAATTCACTCTCATCATTTTTCTCCATCGCGCCAAAAGAAGTATAACTTCAAAAAAAGTACATGCAAAAATTCGCTTTCACACTCTCTAAACGGCATGGGACAGAAATAAACCAACTCCCTGAGCACGTGCATGCTTCCTCTTCCATTGAAAATAATATATGGCAAGAAATTTATAGCCTCTGGGGCAGAAAGGTTCTCAGTGGCGACCACGAACCGTAAGGGCCAGCGCAGACAGAGCGGAGCGCAGCGGAGAGGATTTTATTAAGACACTAGAAAATCAACTTTAAAATTATTTAAATAAAGTGCATGTATGCTTGAACATTATATGCGCGAGACTGCGCGAGCATTTTATGTCAGGTTCAAGCATATATGCACTTTATTCCTAAGGAAATCCGTTCTCTGCCTACCCCTCTGGGAAACAGGCGTGAGTCTATGTAATGTATGTATTCCTATAGCTCTAAAGTTGATTTTCTAGTGCCTTAATAAAATCCTCTCCCCTGCGCTGACCCTAAGACGCAGCGTGGGCTGGCCCCGTATCAGATGGAGAGATTTGGGGGAGACATTTGGGGGAGACATTTATCCAGCAGTCTTTCGGCTGGTATGTTGATGATGATGATGATGATGAGGAGTTTATAATATGAACTTACCTGATACTGCTTGAACTCGGTACGTATTCGCCATCCCTTATCATAGGCAAGAGTGTGCCTATCTTTCTGGAACAACGTGTTGATACGCGGAATACCTCTGTCCCACGAGTCTTCTAAATCTTCCAATGTCAAACGCCTAGAACAAATTAATACTTTAGTAGTTATGCCTTTAGTTCAAAAATAGCGGAGGGTAGTTTGGTTTGATCAGATAGCGTTATATCGGACGCGCGGCCCAACACGTCAGTGCGGTCAGCAAGCGCGTTGCGACCGCACGTCCCCAGAGCACAGGGACTCTCTGGTTTCAGGACCCCTACGCGGTTCATCATTTTATAAAATAGCGTGATTGAATAGTCTAACTTATACCTGTGGTATATCTCATGTAAACAAAGATAAGAATAGAAAAATAAGCAAGAACATTTAGTTTTAGCCTCTTAAGTGCAGCTTAAATAGCCCTAAGGCTAATAAATTTACAAGCATTTGGGAACTCAATAGTGACTGCAAATGTTAATAAATGTTATCTCACATATGGTCGCAATGGGAATAGTTACTTTAGTCGCTTGGAGATAACTTAAGTTTTGGCTTCGTTTTGTCCAATCTAATAAAATTGAATTAATTATTTAATTCTAGTAGCATCTATTCACATAACTTTATCGATGAACATGTATATTGTAATGCAATATTTCACATTTTTATGAATTTTGGTGATATGGATTTTTATTTTCGGAATATTCGTCTTCCACTTCACTATTGCCAAGACAAGAACATTGTATGATTTCAACAGATAAATATGACTGCTCATAAAAACCGGTTGGCGTGGTTGGTAGACGAGGTCGCGAGTTCGACTTCCATGTCGGACAGATATTTGTGTGTATGAACATGTCTGTTTGTCATCAATCTGGATATAATTATGTAAATAAGTATGTATTTACAAAAGAAATCTCGTAAATGTATTATATCAGTTATCTAGTTTCGATATAAGCTCTGCTTAGTTTGGATCAGATGGCCGTGTGTGAATAATGTCCCAGGATATTATTAATATTATATTAGCAATTTATATCTCATATCATATCACGTATATTATAATTATATTAAGTAAGTGAAAATTTTTATATTAATACTAGTACTTCTTTGCCTGAAATACAGGATTACCTAGTTTAGCATTACAGGTGTGCGTCCACCTGTAATGTTTGTGGCAAATTAAGATTATTGTATAAATGTAGTTTTGTTTGTAGCAAATTAAGATTATTGTATAAGTGTAGTTTTATTTTATGTCTTTGTTATTATTATATAATAAATAATGAAAGTGTAACCTGTTCTGTGCATTAGCCTCTTGTCTCTTGAGCGCGTACTCGGCCCACACTCGCTGCGAATCCACAAACTCGGCCTCCCACGGCTGTATGTAGCGGTACAAGTTGGGGATCAGCTGGTCCTCGTCGTGGGACATTCCCGAACGGAAATGGGTGATGCCGACGTCCGTTTGCTTCGACCAACGGAGATCAGACTAGGGAGAGAGGTGATTTTAGAAACAGTGGCCCATTTTTCATTTCAAGTAGGATCGGCACCAAATTTAACCTAGCCCAGGCCTGTATCACACCACACTTTCAATGCAACCGTAGAAGTACATCTTCAGACTACGAAGAGATGGTGATTTTAGAAGCAGTGGCCCATTTTTCATTTAAATTAGGATTGGCAACCAATTTAACTTGGGCCAGAGCTGTGCCGCACGGCATTTTCTGTAGTACAGTACAAGTACATGAAGGGCCAGGTCCGCTCTGCTGTGCATATTACTCCAGCAAGGGTAAGAGATAGAACCACCTTGCAATAGCCGAACAATAGAATCACTCGGGAGTAATTTTTTGGTATAAGGTAAATAAAATAAAAAAAGACATACAGCGGTCGCATTGGCTAGATAAAATTTTATTTATTACTTTATTGGGTTATCCCACACGTATATTAAAGGTTCCGTGTGGCTGGCGACAAAGAATGAAATGTGGTGCTGACACCACCTCATTTCATGCCATGGGGGGCGTAGAAGTCGTCCGAGGCAATTATACCAGAGAACAAGCTGCAGCGTCTCTGTGTACTATGACCATCATACTGCGATCGTCAACACGTCTGCCAAACGTGGCGATTATGATGTATCCCCTACATGACGGACAGAACTTCACTGTAGAATTATTTTGGGGAGGTCTTTGTCCAGCAGTGGAAGTCATACAGCTGACATGATTACATGGCACTGTGATCCCAAACCATGAACGCCACAAGCCGTGCCACGTCCCCGACACATTTAATTTATAACGAAACGTCGGTGTCAGTAAAAAAGCAATTTAACAGTTACTTTTATTGTGACGTTGACGAAACTCTTCAAATCCAGTTAGAATAAGATAAAAAAAAAACCGATGTACCACTAAATCAAAGCAACTAACCTGTGGTATAAGCACGTGTCCCATTGACAGCATACCCAAGCCGCCGAGTTCCTTGGGCGTGTAGAACACGACAGGCGGGAACCGAGAAGGCATTTTGGAGTTGAGACCGATCTTGATACGCGTCTGGATCTTGTTCTCACACTTCACGAGTAAATCGAGGAGCTCTTGCGTATTCACTACGGCTTCGCGGAAGTATGTCATTAGACCTGACGGAAAAAATAACGTGTTAAGTTCATAAAAATAACAAGAGAAAGTCAGCGACGGCGGGCAATTTTGACTTAAACTAAGGTACTAGAGGAGACAATGTTGCAGCAGTTGAAGCCAATTGAACGAATGATTTAGTAATTTTTAACCTTTATTTGAACGCCGATCACGATCACGATAACCGGCGAATTAAGCGGTAGTCCCCCAACTTAAACACTCCTTAAGATAATAACCTTATTGGCAATGGAAACTCAGCATTTTCGATAAATTGTGTTCATCACAAGGTCGAATTTGAGTTAGTCACTTCAGTCGCTTGGAAATTATTACTCAAATTTTGCCTTTGTTGTGACCAATCTAACCAAATTGATACATTCTGTATTTTGAGTAGCATCTATTCACATAACTTAATCAATGAACAAACAAATGCATATACATAAAGTCTCACTCTAGAGTGCGATTATTTTACCATTGCCCGCAATCCAATAACCTTGTGAATGCACATATACACCTACCTCTTGTTATATATCAATACAAATATTATCTCAATATGTATGTGAGCATAATCATGTCTCACAATGCTTTATACAGTAAATGTGTCTTTTCCATTTTATAGTGCACAAATGTGTGCCTAAAATAGATTGCAGTATTCCCTCACACAAATAATACGAAGATATGGCTGGCAATCTGATTAGGGAGATATCAGACGCGGGACCAACGGGTTTACGTCCCTAGTTCAGCAACATTTTGATCATGTGTTTACAACCTAGAAAGAATAACAGGGCCATCTATACCATCCTGTGAAGGTCGTTAACGGTAATTAATTAAAGGAAACAGCGACTAGTCGGACAGCAGTGCCACCTGTGTACTAGCTACTACTTAACTGCGGTCAACTTGCATATGAAAATGAAATGAAATGAAAAACATTTAATTCAGCACAACACACAAGAAAATGAGGAGTTCAAATATACAACACACAGTTCTACAGGACATAAAATACATAGATTTGAAGAAAATGCACACACAATTGCGATTCTTGCATGTTCTGCCGAAAGGGTCACCACCTCAGCACTAGCTAGGTGGGTTACACCTAGCGCTGGTTTTCAGTTGGCAACCCTGGTAGTCACGCACGGACGGGGGTAGTGCTAGTACAATACTAACAGTTTACTTAATATAATATAAAGATATATAACGGACGACGAAAGGCAAGCAATTACCAACCACGCCAACCGGCCCATTTCACTAATTAAATACCTAATTTATTTTTTATACTATAAACTATATTTTTAATATCAAGCACGGTGACGAAACCGCTCCAAACGGCAACGTTATAGAAACCTTTGGTGGAGGCCTTGGTCCAGCAGCGGACGACATCAGGCTGATGATGAATGAAGGAATATCGTGTATTACCTATGAGTGCAGTGTTCCACTTGTTAACGATCTTGGTGAAGGTGGTGGAGCCCGAGGCCATGAGTATCTGCCGCACGCGGTTGTGGAAGCGCGCCAGCGACTCGTCGTCCACGCGCAGGTAGCACTGCGCGGTCCGCTCTTTGGTCACTTCGTTCTGTAAGTTCCACACGCCGTCGCGGTGGCACAGCTCTTCGTGTTGACTGCGACACTACATGGAAAACAGGATTATGTTAGAAATTAATCTGTAGAGAGTACTATTTAACCCATTATTAAGCTCTGTCCATATATTGGACATTAAACTGAAACGGTTTAACAACAGGCAATTGGTCCTGAACCGTTGATTATATTGCTTCTAGAAGTTACCTAAACATTCACTGAACTAATGGTTCTTAGGGTGCAAAGTTATTGGTCAAAACATTCTGTTGGTTAAGCATTTACTGACTTAAGAGTTCTGTTGACGAAACGTTCGTGGGTGAAAGTCCTTTGGATGAATAGTTAATGGTTTAAAGACACTGTTGACCAATGATTCATTGACCAATCGACTGTTGGTAAACCGTTTCAGTTTCATTGGACATCATATTTTGAGTTCAAAATATGATGTCCAATGAACCTGAAATGGTAACACATTATAGAGCGATTCTATAATGTTGAGTTAAAGTTCAAAACCACTTAATTAGCAACATACCTACTGCCCAACAAAGGGTTAAGATTTTTATCTTTACAATAGTATTGCAAATTATGCTTATATTAGATAGTTGATTGATTAGGGTAGATGATTGAAAGAATTAGCTTATGATAATTGCAAAGTTAAATTTTTAGCTAATTATAAACATTTTCTGATAAAAATCATCATTTCGAAACAAGGAAAATTTAAAACATCATTATTCATTAGAGTTACATGAAGCAGTTTTAGTAAATCCCACTAATATTATAAATGCGAAAGTTTGTGAGTATGGATGTTTGTTACTCTTTCACGCAAAAACTACCAAGCGGATTTTGCTGAAACTTGTTAGTAATATATTCGGATAAATATGCTATATGCTTATATATCCGAATAACACATAGGCTATATTTTATAAAGTTTAACGCGGGTATAACCGCACAGCTAGTATATATTATTGAGCTTACAAAAATACGCACCTTAGGCAAAATCCTGCACTCAAACCCAGCCATGTTGAACAGGAGATTAGGATTGTCTTTGGAGTACACAGAAACAAAACTGTTCTCCCACTGGATGGTGGTGACTGAACGCGGCAGACGGTTCTTAATGTCCCAGAACACAGCTCGACCCCTGGTAGAATATGAGAACATAGATTTGTAATACTAAAAATAATATCATCCTGATCGAATTTAGGAAATGGCGGCCAGCCTCAACGGTGACTAGCCATGATGCACGATTGCAAACACTTATTTTTGGCCCGGCTTTGTACTTAGGACCTCATTATCTGCGATGTACACCGTTAGACCGAAGAAGAAATTTGTAATACTATTGAGATTATTTTAATAGCTTTTACAGTACTTAAATCCATTCAGGACGGATGACCATTCCACTGCAGTCAATAATTAGTCCATTGAAAAGTTACATTTAGGGTTGGATTTGTCTGAGGACGCAAATTTATGTTTTTGATATTAAGGGGGGTCCGTTTGTGGTATGGAACCCTTGTCCCACCGCCACCATTTTGGAATAATTAGTTCAAATGGTTTTTATAGTTAACCTGACGAACAAAAAAAAATATTAACAATTTTTTTTTTAATTAAGATTATCAAGTAACTTTTAGTAATGGTAACAAAATTTTGTGTGAGACCTATAGTTCGACAAAAAAAAAAACAGAAAAATATTTGAACCCTTTTTCCAAGATAACTGCCGTGGGACAAGGGTTGCAACATCATACACTTGGATTTAACTTTAAACTGACCCCCATAATAACTACATAATAAAAATACGTCTCCTAAAAATGCACGCTAAGGCCAAAAAAGCGTAACATTTCAATGGAGTAAACAGCCTGATAAGAGGTTTTTAGGTTCAAAACGATAGGTTTAGCCCTTTAGTTTTGCACCTAAAAACCTCTAATCAGGCTGGCAGTTGCTGGCAGAAATTACAATAACTCACAGATTAACATCATGTTTCATGAGCCGCATCCGCGCGTCTCTGGGCCAGCACTTCTTGTTGTTGTACCCGACGATGTTCTCGTTGTTAGGGTCGGGGTGTTCCGTCAGGTACCGCTGGATGAGGTCTCTAGCTTCTTCTGCTGTGAACCTGTAGAGTAAAATAGATTTTTTACTAACTAGTTGTGCAAAACGACACTACAATATAAACATTTAAATTTAAGATATAAATTAGAAACATAACGATACTAAAAATTTTCCAAGGATCAATTTATTCAAAAATCACAGTTATATTGGCAGAATTAGTGACAACCCTCCAATTAATATATTTAAATATTGTAACAGGGTTCAAAATGACAATAGTATGATGATGCAAATCTGCACCATCAGCCGTTGACTGATGAAAACTTTCAAGTTCTTTCGATGGATGAGGGTTTATCCATATGGAATTCTTCCGTGTTGATGGCGCTCCCATATATTAGTTTTATACAAAAGTTGAAGTCAGAAAACATGTTTATTAAACTATAATTATTTTCTTATCTATATTGAGGCGGACATTCAGGAAGTTATCTAGTGATCGCATCTTGTGTACATGACGACGGTCGCACTTTATTCGTCTGGACCTGACCTCTTTCCGGTCGTGTCGCTAGGCGTCCCATCGGATCATGAGAGTGATGGAATAGAAAGTGCTCCTGTGTTTGCGCACACACTTGTGCACTATAATATGTCCCGCGCGGATGGCTACGGCTAGGAGGACATTATTATTATTATTCGTCTGGATACTAACCTGAAGAATATATGAATCCTATCTACATAGCGGCAGTACAGTCTTATAGGGTGAGCGGTCTCAGTCTGTCGATCTTGATACGACAAGAAGTCGTTGGGTAACTGTGGTGGTCCCGCCATCTCTGACGCACGCTGTAGACCCAAGACTAACAAGTCTAGCACCAGGCCATAGTATTGTACTATGAACGAAGCAAACTGGAGACCTCGGATGATGCCGTAGGAATTTGTGTGGTTCATGTCCTGCGAAATAAATAAAATAAGTTAGGTCTCAATTTGAAAGTGAAAAGCCTCAATACCTAAAAAAAAGTGGAACTTATGGGATATCATCATTATATCAGCCGAAAGACGTCCACTGCTGGACAAAGGCCTCTCACAATAGCCGGTTCCGGTGCCCGCATCCAGCGACCCTTGCTAGATCGTCGGTGCGCAAGCTGCATCTTCCGGTTCGTGGTCGCCACTCGAGAAACTTTCTGCCCCATCGGCCGTCGGTTCCACGGACTATGTATCATTATAGGACATAGATGAGATATATTAAGATGTGTTCTAATAACACGTAAAAAATCAGTTTAATTCTCTTCACAAAAACGGCTATTAATCTTATAGCAAAAAAGTAAAAACAATATAATGCCAAGTGTTAACCTCTAATTGAATTAACACTACATATTTATTTTGTATTTAGTATGTTATGGATTTCCGATATATTAAAGCAAATTATACAACATCCCTGTAAACCTGTTAAGTCAATCAATCCCGCACGATTCCCCCTCTGTAACTTCTAAAATAAGAGAACAATAAAACTAAAAGAAATGTATGATGTACATTACCATGAAAACTAACAACGAAAATTGGTTTGAACGAGATCTAGTAAGTTGTTTTTATTTAATGCGTCATAAATCGTAAACCTTTTATCTAATCAACTCAAATACTTGCTGCTGCGGAACCCTTCATGGGCGAGTCCGTTTTGTCTTTTTGTTGCCAACTGAAAACCAGCGCTAGTTGTATCCCACTTAGCTGATGCTGAGGTGGTGCCCCTATCGGCAGAACATGCAAGACTCATCTGTTCTATAATATGATTGTTACCTTCTTTCTTTTCTCCGTATTTGTGCTGTTTTAACCTTTCTGTATTTCTTGTGTTAAGTGATGTTTTTTTTTGTTTTAAAGACAACGCCCGCACTAGGGTATTACATCAATACATAGAACAACTATTTATGGGTCACACAAATAGTTGTCCGGCGCGGGACTCGAACCCGCGACACGAAGAGGCGAGGCGAGGCGAGTCTTAAATTTTCCACATAGTTATTTTTGGCGTCCCATACAAAATGCGTCACTTGATTATACTTGTATGGGTAGTTAATACTTTGTTTATGTATTTTAAATGTTGATTTTAAGCTCCTTAACTTACGTCCACTATTTATATTACACCCTGTATATAAAAAAAACTGTGGTCCTGCCCCCTTACCTTATAATTAATGATGACGTTGTTCTTAGCAGTCATGTAGTCAGCTATGTTGTGGTCGACGATAAGCCGAAGCAGTCGGTTGAGCAGGGTCAAGTCTATCTTCTCGTACAGTTTCTCGAAGCGGGACTCCAGGAGCACATTGCACTCGCCCTCACCCACCTCCCACACATCTTGTAAGTTGTTGATGCCTACAACATTTATAACATGTTAACAACGCGACGACGGCATTTATCTTGAACACAGTTCATTTAAATTCACATAGGCCGATACAAAGCTCTATTTAAAGCAAACTGGCGATTAATTATTATTTTTATGTCATAGTAGCTTAATTCACATCACTATTTATATAATATCAATAAAACAATATAAGAATTAAATAATATATACAAAAGCCTAAATACAGAGTAATCTAAAAAGTCATCTTGGGCGTGGAAAATATTTCGGCATCGCTGCCTTTCGAGCATCGTACCCAGAATGCTGACACCATTGCCATGCTAGATGGCATTTCTTAAACGCTGTCCAAAAAAAATGGCCAGCTCTCTGGTCGCATGTAGCATACATTGCATTTAAATATCATTGCTTTCTTTATTTATTTATTTAGATCCACCAACAATTACTTACACTAAAAAACAACACGACTTTCATGCAATGTAAATATAAATTAAATAAAATAACAAGACAAATGTGTTAGTAAGATAGAATAACATGTTTAAATATTATTACAAGAGGTAATTTTTAGAACCATTAAAATATATCGTCTCATTAGATCAATCAGATGTTTTATACAATATAAATTTATTGGCAGGGCTTTAGAAAAATGTGCATCTGTAAATTTCTGAGAGTAATCTTTCAGAATAATAAAACAATTTATAATACAATAAATATTGTTGATAACAAGGCTATTTCAAAATAGTTGTAGTACGTGGTTACCCTGCATTTATGGATATGGAAGACATCCTATATTTAAATGAATTAAAAATACCTCTCGACCAAATGAAATACAACATGAAAAAAATCTTCTCTGTTGCTTCTCTTCATTTGAGGAATATGCGACCAACTGAGGTGAGGTTTGTAACAAGGGGATGATCGACAGGGTAGATCTCCTTTGCCACAACGCACACCGCAGGCAGTCACTTATTTTTCTGCATGTTTCTATCTTGGATTCTTCGACTATTCCTTTTGAGGTCTTTGTTGGGATTAGATGGATTTGTTTCCACTGTTTTTTCCACTCTGATCCATTGATGGATTTGTTTCCACTTTTTTTTCCACTCTGATGCATCAATGGATTGTATTGCGACCCCGTCAGAAATAATATGATTAATCAGAATATAATCCATCGCGGCGATGGGTTAGAACGGTATATAAAAGGCAGTGGAATATAATCCATCGCGGCGATGGGTTAGAACGCATATAAAAGGCAGTGGGATATAATCCATCGCGGAAACAAATCCATGAATGGATTTGTTTAGTGGATTAAAGTGGAATAGAACCCAGGACATAAGGTTGTACGAGTATTTACATAGTTCAAGTTCATTCTTCGCTTGATACAACAATTTGCCACTCGAGAGTGCCAGCGGTAAAATCCCAACAGGCTTCTTCAAATTTCCATCTTCATAATTTGACCAAACATAGTCATAACCTACATATCTAAATATAACAAAACCAGGATTTATCAATGCTTATATTATACACAATAAAAGACCCTTACCAGGCTTTGCTGTACACTTATTTTATTGTTTTTGGAACTTATTGCAAAGTGATAAGGTTGAAATTAATGTAGCCTTGTATAGTTCATAGCCTGTCTAAAGGTTAAATATGTGTTTAGGTTTGAGTTTGAAAAGTAACATTGAAATCGAACAATAAAAATCTAATTTCTTTTTACAGCATTTTTGAGCAGAGTAAAGGTACTCTGCTCAAAAATGCTGTAAAAAGAAATTAGATTTTTTATTGTTCGTTTGTGGATGGTCGTGGATTGATTAGATGACCAGGTTAAATTCCCACCGCACGATAAATTAATATTATAATTTATTTTAGTTACTTTAACCCATTATAAGGCAGTAAGTATATTTCTAATTTATTGGTTTTAAATGTATTAAAAGGATTTAGAGGTTAAAACTAAAATTGTACATATTGGGAAGTGTTATCCAATTACCTTTTACATAGATTTGAACAAGTAACCATAACGTAGTTTAATGGCAATAACTCTGAATTTCTAAGTACTGGTTTGATTCCCACCAGACAATTAAATATATGGTTACCTACTTTAGACAAAAAATTAAATCTCAATTTGATATTAAGTATTCAACTTCAGTTTCACTTACCCTGACACCATTTGTATACCAGCAGAGGCGATGGTTCAGTATCAGCCGGTTTAACCCAGGGCGGGAGTAACCTTCTCTTATCAGCTTCATACCACAGGTATTGGTCCAAGTACGCGTCAGTGATCTTCTCTAGAGGCTCCACGTCGTACACTGGCACCAAGTGAGAGTACAGGTCCATGAACTCTATGCCGACCTAATACAATTAAAATGTTACTACAGTGGTAAAGATGAGGCACTCATAGCCAGATGCTCTCACCGGCCCGTAAGTGATTGGCGAGGTTAAGCAACTAGGCTCACGGTCAGTCCATAGATGGGTGACCGCTGAAGTGGTTTATCTTCTGAGCGTCTCCGTGATTCGGAGGGCACGTTAAGTGTTAGTCCCGGTTGTAGTCATTAGGTCGTAGTAATTAGTCGTTAAGTCATGTCAGAGGCCTTCTGGGCGGCTTGAACAACTCTGACACTAGGGTAATCACTGCCCATACGATAAATAATTAGTGTCAAAGATTTAATTTATATTAAGGCGAAACAAAATGTGGTCATTATGACATCGAATTATGAGACATTTTGATGGAAGTATTACTCATCCTTAGGGAATAGACGTGTTTGTAATCTACTAGTTTAATAACATAGGTATGCCATCAGCTTGGTCTATACTAAGTTATTTATTTCATTTGACAAGAATTGACTCAAAATGGCTATACACCAGTTGAACCGATTTATTTGTCTAAAGAAATTTTTACTTTATTATAATCATGGACAAAGTGTCAGAGTTGTTCAAACCACCCGTAGGCCTTTAAAGCTGTATGCTTACGCCCGAAATTAATAAACGATCCTAATCCATTTTATGCTATCTACGATAGCAATTTCGATCTATTTGTCTATTAAACCGTGCCAATAAAGTATCCACAGATTGAAAAAGCAATCTTTCCGAACGAGCGATCTTTGGGAGGACGGATCATAGAAAAAGATAGGCCTCCGTACTAAAATGACAGGTTGCACGTGCCAATAACCAATCCATTAATTTTGACATAAGCTTAGATAGCCAAAACAATCTAAAGTTGCAATCCTAGAAATTCGGTGGATTGACAAATGGTTCTAAAGATAAAATTGGTGAAATAGTTCATTATATTCTAAAATAGCTTTGCATATAAATAATAAGAAATTTTTTTTTGTTTACAAAATAGGCGGCAACAACTCACGTCACTGTTTACATTATTTGTAAAATAAACACAGAAATCAATAATAAAATTATTGCTTATCATATCAGAATCCATTATAGGTATTATATTAATTAATAAGTAATTATTTGTATATTAGTTATAAATGCTTTGCAACAAAAACAAACAACCATCTTACTGCTTTTTTGTTTTTGATCCGATTCGTTTTGCTTGTCAAATTTTGACACGTTCCGTTCCACCAAAACATAATGTTTGACCAATTAAGTTTCATTTTATACCCTAGTCGTCTAGTAAAACATTTTAACCTAGCTATAAATAAGTCAGTATTGATGACATATCGTTAATATATTTAAAAAAGAAATTTCTTCTTAAATTAAATGGTATAATTGTGTCCTGAGTTACCGAGTTCTGCATAAAACGGAACGCTGCAGAGGGAAAGGATCGCACCCCAATCTCTGGGCAAAAAATGGATGGATTGATATGTTTTGTTATTGGCACGCAGGTAAAGATCAAGATAGCGATAGAGCTAATCTAGAGATAGGACTGACTGACATATTGCGGATCGTTTATTAATCTCGGGCGTTAACAAATACAACAGACAGATTAGCCACCTAGAGACACCTAGAAATTAATCCACATAGGTCCATAAAATGACCATGGCACCTAGATTCATAAACTCGCTGATAACTTATAGACTAGGGGGCTACCGCCTAATTCGTTGGTCATCATGATCGTGATCGGCGTTCAAATATACCCCAAGAATATTCTATTGATTTTTGGTTAAAAATGATCTTACCTCTCTAAAAGTCCTCTGCGTAAGCAAATGACGCTTGATCCTAGACAAAGCTTCGTGAGGATTATCATACGCCTGTTCTATAAGCCCCAATTCCTCCCTCTGACTCTGGTTCAGCCGAGATTTCACGCTGTACGCTTCTTTCAGTCTCTCTAGCGCTAAGATGAGCAGTTTCGTGTCGTGTTTGTACGAGAGAGGCGGGAACGGAATAGGCGCGAAGCGACGGGACTCCAGCCAGTGGACTGTGGTCGTGTAGATCGCTACGGCTTCTTCAGGTGAAATGTAGGGTCCGTCCTGTATGAAAACAAGTAATGCTGAATATTTTCACAGATATAAATCAGAAATCAAAATCGGTTTAAAAATTAAAGTAAAATATGAAAATAAAAATATATTGCCATCCTATACATAATGTCTTCTCATAATGGATTGTAATTTTACAGATAATATAGTATTATCATATAATATATTAATATCATTAAATTATATCTACTATTTATGTAGCACCTTATATATTTAATGTATGTAGAATAAAAATGATCGACTTATGGACTGGATGCTCTACACAGACGGACCGCATTTCAACTGCAATTTGCGGTTGAATTGCAGTTGACACGACTGCAATGGAACAAACGCGCAGTCCGATTGCAGTTCAATTGCAGTCGGCGTGCAGTTCCAGTTGAAATGCGGTCCGTCTGTCTAGAGCCTAAATGTCAATGAGTCAATACAATTGGGTCGTGCATACAGCCCAATTGACCTAAACAACTTTTTACTTATATCTGTACTTACTGCAACTGAAAATTAAAAAAATATACCTTCAAATAGTTATGCTGTCTCTCCTGCTCAGCCTTGAGGTACAACCTGGTCAACCTGCCCAAGTTCTTCTTGCACACAGTCTTGTCCACAGTGGCGCCGCGACGGATTCTCTCCCTGTTGTAATGCGCCGTGTTCGTCCACCAGTCGGCTTTCATCTTCACGTAACGGAGGATCATGTTCTCTATCGGCGTCGGGAGACCGGGGACCTGGGCAATCAAACGTGTGCTGTTAGTAAACTAAGTATAATCAAATTTCATTTCTAAATTATCATAATTGTAACAAAAAAATTATCAAGATTAAATAATGAAGACATTTCGTAGTAATAGCTTATACCTGTAGCTTAGCTTGTATGTAAATTCCTGGTAGGAAAGTTCCCGTATAATTTTTTAAAAGACCTTTATTCCAAATCGTAGACAGTATGGTTCAATGCTTCAGGTGTGAAGAGGACCAACAGATAAACACTTTTGGGATTATGGAGTATGGATATCACGAGCTCAACACCATTTTACTAAAACTACTTTTCAAAAATTTGCGATAAGCACTGAGAAAAATATGGATCAAATGCTATAAAAGGGTAAAAAATTACATTTATATTACAAAATTAAAGGAGAAATTAATATAGTGCTAACCTTCCAAGGAATATTAGCCTTCCAGCAGCGCCAGGCCTCGGACAGATGCTGCAGGATAGTCCTGGCCTTGTTCTGCTTGATACCTTCCGGCATCATATCCACGATGTCGTGCATGACTGACGCTCGCAACTCCAGGTCGAAGTGAGATTCAACGCGCTGCTTCGTCACCGTTTTAGCCACACCTGGTTTATGAAGTCAAGCATAATATTTTAAGCTGTACAATGTAAACATGATATGGCGAATGCCACAGATTTGTAGAACTGCAGTAAAATTATATAGGGTATGAGAGACAGGCAGCATACATAACAAGGATTTATAATCTCCTTGACAATAACTTAATACAAGCTAGCTAAATATCATTATTATTATAAAATAAATTTTATAAATGTTTTAACAATCGGGTGCGCCAGAGAAACTTACTTATTTGAAAGGTCAATAAAAAAAAAGTACTTCAGTTATTGTTTTAAATTTTTTTTTATTTGAGAATACAATATCCCAACTTTTTTTATGCAGTCTTAAAAATGACATCGGATAAATGGCGACCCCCATTGCGCATACACTGATGAAGTCGATTTTTGAAATTCGTATCCACTCTTCGCAGCATATCAATCGGTATGTTGGCAGTGGCGTCGCGAATGTTCTTCTTGAGGTGTGCTATGGTCCGTGGTCGATCGACATAAACCAGGGATTTCAAATAACCCCATAAAAAGAAATCGCATGGAGTCAAATCTGGAGAGCGTGCCGGCCATTGGAGATCGCCTCTGAGAGAGATGAGGCGGTCGGGGAAATGTTGTCGCAACAAATTCATTGAGTCTCTTGCTGTGTGTGCTGTGGCTCCATCTTGCTGAAACCACACGTTCCTAACGTTCATTTCTTCGAGTCTTAGAAGAAAAAATTCCTCGTTCATGTTCCTGTAACGAGTTCCATTCACGGTAACTGCGCGTTCGTTTTCTTCAAAAAAATAAGGACCAATTATTCCCATTACCGACGCCGCACACCAGACAGTAACTCCCGAAATGAGTTAACCCACGACAGAATCGAATTATGGCCAGGAACGAGTCTGTGAGGAGGAATTTCAAAGCGAGCGCGGAAGGCGCGTTGCGTAGCAACAAGTGAGCGACCGTTAGAAAAGAAGCTCTCAACTGCGAAGGCCCGCTGCTCTCTAGACCAGAGCATGATGGCAACTGACTGGAGGGAGAAACAAACTTGGGAACTTCCCCCTCCAGATGCGCCCCCTCTTGCCCCTCTACCCGCCCAACTCACTGCGCGGGATTTTTTTCAAATAAGTAAGTTTCTCTGGCGCACCCTGTAGAAATAATTATGTACTACAAACATGTTCTGACTATTTACGAGCGCTTTTTTAAAGTCTACGTGAATAATAAACCTTTTTTAATTTTATTTGAATGAATCCGACGAAAATGTAACATTTCAACGCAAATAGTGCATTAATGTGATTTAAACGATTCCTTCTTCAAGTTTGTAACTACCATGGGAACTAGACTAACAGTGCAGCATACATTTTGCTGGTGCTATTTATGATATACATTACATACATTAAAATAATGATTAGTTTTAAAATATTTTGTATTTTTTTCTCCATCTTCTGAAAAATGTACAATCCGATGAACCTAAGCAGCTTCTTAAAAAACTCAGTGGTTGACTACAACTATAAATAAAATGCAGTTGGAATGGGAAAAAGTAAAAAAAAATCTACATCATGGAAATTTCAGTAGATTTGGTATTAGTTTCGTTACGCCTTCGCTAAAAACCCTACATAATCATATAGAATAAGCTTCTTCCATACTTTAATCTTTTTTTAACAAACATTTAATGACTGCAGTTATTTTTATCATAACTCTTTTCTCTGTAAGTAAACAGCGTATTTTCAAGTATAAAAGGTTTACCTTTAGAATGTCTTCCCTCGAACTGTCTGGACAGCAAGTTGCCAAGCCATCTCTCCAGGAGCGGAGTTATTCCGCGCATAAAGAACAACCAGACGCGCCATCCTGGTGCCCAGATACCACACCCAGGACCTTTGGACACTGGACCCTGTGGTAAAGAAGATTTTATTAACACTATATAATAATCTGCTCCCGGCTGAATTTAAGCTCAATGATAATAACAATTTTTTTTTTTTTTTTTGGCAAACGAGCAAATGGGTCACCTGATGGCAAGTGATCACCGCCGCCCATGGTCACTCGCGACAAGTGCGTTGCCTTTAAGAAAGGAACAGGCTTGCTTCTTGAAGGTTGCCATGTCATACCGGATCGGAAATACCTCCGCAGTTAATTGATTCCACAGAATGGTAGTGCGCGGCAAAGTTTATTGTGATACGCACGGTGGTAGATGACCATTCATCCAGGTGATAAGGATGAAATTTTCACTTGTGGCGGAATGTGTGATAAATGCGGTGACCAACTACTTAAGGTATATTAAAGTGATTAATTTTAGCACATGTTCAACTGCATTATCTATTTCAGCATTCACTTGATTTGATAAAACACGAAAATGGGATTCATTTTGATCCTGTCTCATTCTAATTTATGTATTGGCTTTCCACACTATCCAAGAAGGAATTTGAATATCAAGTGAGAATTGATATTATACATAGATTCACGCCTGTTTCCCGGAGGGATAGGCAGAGACAACGGACAGACGATCTTTGCATGCTTCTTTTGCCTCTTATTCTTACATGCTTTAGGGTACTTCTGACCTGGCCTTTCTAGAGAATGTATTATGTAGATATTTGGGATAATAAATATAAATAAAAACGACAAGCATTACGAGGTAATTATAAATGTGTGGCTGAATGCTTAGAATGCTGCCACCCCATCTCATAATGGGGGAGCGTAGAACTTGCCCCGAGGGAATACCAGTGCCAACCCGTCTGCCAAGCTGCTGTCTGCGATTATGTCATATGCCTCCAAATGATAGACACGACTCCATTGTGGAAATCTTTTGGTGAGGCCTTTATCCAGCAGTGGAAGTCATTCGACTGACATGATGATTGATGGTAGAATAACTAAGTGTAATCCCTCGAACTTAGTTTTCTGTCCACTTTGAACATCCGTTTTTTCCGGAAATCAGTTTTGTAAATTCTGATTACCGGCGTGCATGTATGAAGGTATATTCTTCATACAGTAAACGAGGCGAAAGAGGTATGCTAAGATCGTAAGAAATGAATTTCCGTTGTCTCTGCCTACCCCTCTGGGAAACAGGCGTGAGTACTACTATGTATGTACATATGTATGATTTCCAAAGTAAGAAGACCGACTAAACACCTGAATGAACTTACTGCGGGTTACTCACGTTTACCCCAAAGTGAGTAGTAGACTCCACAAGATTATTTTCGCAACCCTCTTTAACATCAAGTCAGTGCTTGGTTGAAGCTATTTCTCAGCGTCAAGTACTCACCGTATTAAACCTGTAGTAGATCAAATGCTTGAGATCCTTGCACATCCGGATCTGTCGCATGAGCTTGTACTTGTAACGGTACATGCCGGTGAGCTGGCCGACGTGCGCGAATATGTACTGCAGCCCGTCTGCCAGTTGGAACGAGTCCACGTTGTTCAGCCGGTATTGGACGTGAGAGTCTACTATCAGTTTGGTGAGCCGCAGGATCTCACGACATAAGTGGAAAGCTGGAAGGAAATTGCAGATTTAATATGATACAATCTTACAAAATAGAAACATATATATAATAATATGTACACCATGTAACGTAATTAACACACACCCTCTAACACCCCAATTAGAATATTATGTTGTAATCATAATACATACATTGAATTTTTTATTTAACATGTATATGCATTGCTATTTACTAAACTGTGATTTTAAAAGTCTTATTACTTTGACTTACGGTCCATTTCAATTTGTTTTGACTGTAGGTACAGGGTTAATATGACAATATGTATATTTATTTCCGTATTATAAAAAATAAAAATCGTTTATTTTCAGGCATCGACGGCCCATAGCATGTTAGTAATCAGTACAAACTTAAAAACTATGTTAGTATGTAACACTTAGACACACATAGGTACAAAAATAACAACACAAATACACAATAAAATAATAAACAGCCAAGATTAGAGGAAGATTTATCAAGTCCCATGTCTGACATGAAGCTTGATAAATCTATCCATTGTAGGCCCTTCAATCCTTTCTGCAAACACCTTCAGAATGCTATTGCTGCTTCCCCTCAATCTGCGTATCACTGATGCCACTTTTTTGCGCATGATCGCGAAATAATCGTCAGTGTGCGCATCCGCGAACATCCCTGACGCACTACAGTAAGGTGGAAGCCTCAACAGCGCCCTGAAGGCGTTATTGTATTGAATGCGCAGTGCGCTGTCTGCTTTTTGTGTATGATTAGCCCACAAACTACTGGTGTAAAATATTTGACAGAACGCCTTAAAAAGTGTTATTTTAACCGGTGCTGAACAAGCAGCAAACCTGCGTGCCAGCATGTTTCCCCTCACAGCCAGCGCCCTACGCTCTCTCTCCATGTCTAAGTCATCTTTTAAATCCTCCGTAACAATATGGCCCAAATATTTAAATTGTGACACCTGGTTCAAAGGTAAACCGTTCAGTTCTACGGGCGGGACATTTGAGGAACTTTTATTTCTCCCTCTAAAAACCAATATCTCACTTTTCATGGGATTATATTTTAGCCCATGCTCTTCAGCGTATCTTTCACACTTAGTGAGTAACTTTCTGATTCCCCCGATTGAGGGGCTCAGCAGCACCATATCGTCTGCGTAACTTAAATTATTTAAACTAACTCCGTCTAAATGGCATCCGACATGAGTGCTGCTGAGCTCAACAAGCAAGTTATTAATATAAATATTAAATATTCTCGGGGAAGTCAGGCCCCCCTGCCTAACACCACATTTCAATATATATGGGTCTGATAATGCATTGGACCATTTTACAAAGTTCCTCTGCTTTTCATACCAGATAGATAATATTGACACCAATGCAGCCGGAACTCCCTCCTTCCGAAGCTTCTCCCATAAAACCTTATATGAAACCAGGTCGAACGCTTTGGAAAGGTCCAGGAAACAAGCATACACTGGTGTCTTCCTATCCGTATAATATTTGACCGTGTGCTTTAACGCAAGTATTGCACTCTCTGTAGACAGCCCCGCACGAAAACCAAACTGTGTGTCGTGTAGTTTTGTAAAGTTACTTAGGTGCCCGTCAAGCACACTGTCAAACACTTTGGCTATCACAGTTGCCAATGATATTGGCCTATAGTTCCCTTTGTCAGCTATGTCTCCCGTCCGATTCTTTACAATAGGTACAACTAACGTATCGAGCATCTCCTGTGGGAGGTGAGAATGGCCCATACACAGATTTAAAAACATGGTTAATACTCTTGGCAAGTGCACACCAGCATTTTGAAGATGCTCGATGCTGAGTCCATCATGCCCAGGAGACTTTCCCCGCTTCATACACTTAATGACTGCTTTTATTTCTGTACACGTAAACTTAAAGGGTGTTCCTGATTGATAAGACTCAGCATCGTTCACCCTTCCCACCGACTCAAGAGGTGAGCTCACAATGAACTGCTTTTTAAATATATTAACTATCCCAGTGTGGTCACTCTCACCCTCCACGCTATGTGGTAAGCTTGGAGAGACATTGAGCTTTTTAGTACTTTTCCAGAATGACGAAAAACATTTCTTAGAATGGAGCGAGGCCAGTATATCCATTGCAATTTTTTCTTGGTTCTTAATAACCCATTTCAATTTTGATTTAAATACTTTACGGCTTAATATCATGTCCTCATAGATAGGCCCACTACTGGGTTCCCCATACCAAATCCACAATTTAAACTTAGACCTTGCTCGAGAATTAAAATCTTTGACATGCTTGTTCCAGCCTTTTATAACTTTCTTTCTAATAATGACCTTAGACACTCTGTTTACACTAGCTGATTCACTTAATATAGATACTATGTCTTTATACATCGAATCCAACAATAATCTATGATTGGGATTATCACAAAAAATATCAGCACATAGCTCAAAATCCTCAGGAAAATCGAAATTTTTCAATTTGTTATTGCACATATACGAATACTCCTCTATTTCGTCAGGGCTTCTATCACCCCATCGAACACCGTTAAGCGATGATTCAATTACACAAGTTTTTAATCTAATAACATTTACATCACATTCAATTTTTAAGGGAAAGTGATCTGACCAAAACGTATCATAAATAACTTCAATGTTTACAATTGTTTTTTCTGCCGCTTGTGTGACAAGACAGTGGTCGAGCCAGCGCTTACACCCGTGTGAGTCACTAATGAACGTGTATGTTTGCGATAATATGCCTAAGTAATCTAAGTCTGCACATATTAATTCCTGCTCACCACAAAAGCTAATAAGTTCATTGCAAAATGACTCACCCGGATGCGCGTTGAAATCTCCCAACACATACACTGATTCCGCATCATTGTTTTGTATAATGGAATACATCTCGCTAAGACAATCCGTAAAAAGTGCTAAATTTTCACGACAATCCGTCGGCATATACATGTTTATAACCAAAAAACACCTGTTGTTCACCACTATATTCACTGCACAAATACGGTCACTGATACTTTTGATTATATATATTTTCGTATTTTAAATTTTTTTTAGAATAAAAAATTACCTATATTAAAAATTATATAAATCGATTCAACGATTCTGAACAAACTATTTTCAGGATGTGCGTTAATTAAGTTACATGTTATAATAATAACAAACATATACATAGTAGAATTTAAGGTGGTTTTTTTATTTGTAGAGTGAACAGCCTACTAGGAATAAAACATTAATTTGATTCTAAGAGTAAAATGTATAGTTGGACGCTCAAAGTTCTTCGGTGCCACCATACTGTAAGAGATACGCGTGCATGGATGCCTGCAAGACTGGTTCCAGGCCATTGGATTAGATGAATGTGCACATAAAACATTTTGCTTTTTGTACCAATAATATAGGCAACAATTTATACGACATTTAATGATTTTAGATTTTTGAAGTTATACTTCTTTTGGCGCGATGGAGAAAAATGATGAGAGTGAATTTTTACGATGCGCGCGCACACCGACACCAAAAAATTTAACAGCATGAAGTTAGTTCTAGGTGGTATAAGAGTGAATTTTTACGATGCGCGCGCATCGTAAAAATAAAAGCATGAAGTTAGTTCTAGGTGGTATGAAAATGTATGAGAGTGAATTTTTACGATGCGCGCGCATCGTAAAAATAACAGCATGACGTTAGTTCTAGGTGGTATGAAAATTGATAACTATGTTCAAGTTGTATATTAAGAAGTATAACTTCTAACGCGTGTACATAAGTACACACAAGTTTTTTTTTCAAATCTAATGTCATTTTATAAAATTCGTATGTTATATAGCAAATTTTAGCACAATACTTTACTAAATATAAAAAATATTAAGCATCGATTTTTCTTTTGTTTACGTTTTATATCAATCTTGTCGATTTTGATGCTATAAGAAAAATGTCTTGGCCGCACATTCAGTATCCAACGACCTTAATTTCCGAGCCCTTAACTGCTTCGGTCGGTCCCCAGCAGCCGGCAGACGGTAAACGGTGTCGGGGGCTAAGGGAACCATTAAACAATATATGTTTAATGGTTCCCTTGTTTTAAAACTTGACTACTAGACGGGCCAAGACAAGTTTTAAAATAAAATGTAATAATATTGAATTATGGACCCTGTCAGAAAAAATGATAATTTATAATAAGAGGAGACCGGGTGATATTTTATAAGCAAAATGTGTTCATATTTTGATCCGTTGCCTAGACTTAAACAACAAATTGTAACGTTAAAATCGTAAATTTTGAGTTGAGGCTGTGAATATATTACAAGTAGTAAAAAGTATTCAATAGCAACATTAGTTAATTATATCACATTTTTGGAGCTGATTTTCTTTATTCAATTTCTAAATATTAAGACTGACCAGAAATAAACCTTAACTAACTAAACTACTAAGAAACTAAAGTTACTTGTGTAGTGGAGCTATAGAACATCCATACTAACATTTGTTTTTTTGGGTAAAAAGGGACAGAGCTTATTTAACAGTATTTTAATAGTACTCACCATTGCCAAACCGCGATTTCTTTCTTTCCTTAGTTGTTAAAGTTTTGACAGGTTTTAAGTTGAAGTTGTAGTCAAGATGCAAGTAGTTCAAGTTCTTGCGATGGATCAGCAGGTTCAACATGTTGTACCCTTGGCGGCAGACCTGCAGACCCGCCTCCACCCAGTCCAGGGTTGTAGTTTGGAAGAATTTGGTCGATTTGAATGAGCGGAAGAGGTACCTATAGGAGTGGAGAAAAAATATATAAGGAAAACTTGATAACTGCAAAATTAACCTTAACAGCATATAGATATACCAAGCGTGAAGATGACTCAATTAGCGTGAAAATGTACCAATGACCTAAAAAAGTCCCATCATTCCCTATAAGGCCTGTGAATAGGTAGTGTGTTCCAGCATTGCCAGACGTCCTAATTTTTAAATCAGAATTAAATGTCCCGCGTGGTACAGGCTCAGTCCCGCTTTTTTGGGATAACTCGACCGTTCATGCAGCGTGCTGAGGAAGCGTGGGCAGGTGGCACAGACAAGTGTGCACAGGCCGCCCGCAGGCCGATAGGGTTTATAATTTTAAATATCATATATTTATTAAAATAAATTTTCTATGGCTTTTTTTGCCAAATAAACGTAATTTGAACTGAAATAAAAGATAAATATTAAAAAGCTTCAGATCATATAAGCCCTTTTTCTATGTCCCGCTTTCCACGAAAGAATCACGCGTTTTTCCTTTCAAATAGTTCTAATTTCCCGACATGGTAAGAAATATATCTGGCAACGCTGGTGTGTTCATACAATCTATCCACCAACTCTTAAATAAAGACACTCCATGTTAAACTATTTATTTTTGTACCATATATTCTAGTGCTAAATTATCCCCTACATGACAAAGGCTTGATTGAGACGACAGAATGGACTGATTCATGCATACATCAGTATAATTATTTTTTTTGCAATGATTGTACTATCAAGCAATTCATGAGCTACAAAGTTGTTAAACATAACGGACTCTATTCATAACTATTACACAGAACTTTGTCATGAGTTGAAGCACACTATACAAGCTGTAAATTAAATAGTGACTTAAGGACCATAATGTTCCTAAGAAACTGAATGATTGGCGGGCCTGTTGGCGTGGTTGGCAAATGCTTGCTTTTCACGCCGCAGGTCGTGGGATTCCCACCCAGGACTGATATTTGTGTGCATGAACATGTAGGTTTGTCCTGAGTCTGGGTGTAATTATCTATATAAGTATGTTTTTAGAAAAGAAAAGTAGTATATGTACTATATCAGTTATCTGGTTTCCATAGTACAAGCTCTGCTTCAGTTTGGGATTAGATGGCCCTGTGTGCCTAGGATATTATTATTGTCGATAAGTTGGCGTCTTTTGTATGTGAGGCAAAAAAGTATTTTCCTCATTCACTAACCAGCATTTTTTAATTACATGTTACAGTTTGTTTAGTTTCATGGGTAGATTCATTCCTTAAATTTTCTCCAGTACTGAAGTAACACCTTTTTTTCTAAAATATCATGCTATTTCAATTGGATTAGTGCATTTTGTACAGATATTCACTAATACCCCGAAATAACTAACCACAACAATTATAAAAAAAAAACATATAACTACATTTATATACAATAACATACCTTTTTTTCTGTGGTTTTGGTGGTCTATGTTTCAAGGCATTCAGCACATAGTACTTGAGGAGCTTCTGGTACGAGACTCTTACTTTGACGGGTTGACCTGGAGGGCAGTGCTCTTTGTACCAGGTCTTCACCAACGGCACATCTATAGCGCGACGGGTACGACCTGCAAAAAAAACATTTATGTATTTTTCTCAAATAATGTTCACGCAATAAATAAAGGACGCTTCGAGGCGCACATAGCTATATGCTCTCACCGATCCGTAAGTGATCGTCGAGGATAAGCAACTAGGCTCGCGGTCAGGCCATAGATGGGTGCATTTTATATGGAGTTTTATTTTCAGAATACACTTTTCATTCGAAACTTTTTTAATTAGATAAGTTTCATCGGTAGATAATTTTTATTCCAAACTTTTTGTTATTTGTTTAGTTTCATGAGTATATAGCGCTCCTAATGTTACGTCTACAATTTATGTTACACCCGTATATATATGAATAAGACAGAACATTGATCAAGTTGATACAATTCAATAATGGGGATAAGCAAGTAGAGTGCTACAAACAAATTTCAAGATAAAAAGAAACTCCTATTTCTTCCTCCAAAACTGACTACTGTTTCAATTTGCTAGATTTGTTTTACTAGACATTCATTTTGGGCATTTTCAAATAGGGTTTTAAAATTATGGAGATAAATTCTGCAAACATATGTATATCCACAAAAGCAGAGCATTCTTGGCAGATAATGCATCCATAAATGATAAATATTAGAATATATACGAAGTAAATTTTATTTAATTGAAAAACTTAAGATTGCATTGCCAACCTACTAAAACTTTGAATTCGTAAAAATCAATCAATGGGACGAAACTCAGAATGAAAATCAAATCCATCCATCCAAAACACAGAACTAGTCACTATAGTTATGGAACATTGAAAATAAATGAAACAAGTATATGTCAAACTCTCACCTGATCTCATGTTGAAAGGCCTCGGCGCCCACAGCAGAGCAATCCCGTTCGCTGTATTATCCGTATACAGTGCAGTCTCTTGGAGGAAAGGAGAAACTTCCTCTGGCAACACAAACTCTTCCTCATCAGGTAGTGGATCTAAAGACTTGACAGAATGCCGGTGAGATATAGGGTTGATGAGGGGGTCAAAGTAGAACGCTGGGAGGTCAGGGTCTTCAGTTTTGATATATACAACATTTGGTGTGTGGTACCTGAGTAAAAGAAATAAAACTTGTAAAAGCCATTAACAAAAATAAAATGTTAGGTTCTAGCTATTTATAGGCAATGTTTAATTGACAATACGGGAACTGAATTTGGACATTAAAAGTCTGATATTGTATCGCTTCATAAACCTTGGTGATGAACTGGGAAATAAGACCAATTCAAGTCCAAATTCAGTTTTTGCAGCCACATTTAGTATTCAGTTTGAATAGGGTTCCTCAATCTGGCAGAATCTTGATGCTCCGAAATTAATTTGGCATAACATACTATGCATAATTTTCTTTAATCGAATATATTTAAGGCATCACAATTATTGAATATAATTATTATTTGGCATAACCGTTCACTGGCATAACGTTTATTTCGCAGAATTAACAATGGCAGATTTTTTAAGTGAAATGTTATTTAGACGCATTGAGCACTTATTGTGTGAACAAAAATCATGGATCTCACATCATCGTCACCGCACGCTTTCCATGATCTATATGTATATTGTGTATATACATATGTGTACATAGATATACCTCAGTGTGTTATTAGTATACATTATTTAGATTAGAAGTGTAAAAAATAGTTATCACTTCAATTGGCAATCCCCAAAGATGGCCCCACATGTTTTTGAATACAGTGACTATCATATAATGATTCTTCTGTATTTTTAATCATTATGAAAATGAATTCTTTGCCTAAAGATGATTCGGATTTACACAATTATGAGTTTTGAGTGATGATAAAAGAATATAATATGTACCAATCGATTTTCTGTGACATATGCTATCGATTGGCATGCACAATAATATTATGACAAAAAACGTTCTTATATGAAGGGGAGACCTATTTGTAGATGGCTTATTATGTTAAAAAATAGACCATAAGGTTCACTTACCAAGATAACTGGACAAAATGCGGTAAGTTGTTGTACAAATACGGAAAAGCAATCCTGTATTCCGTCCTGATGGGCTGTCTAATAATAATCTTGTTGATATCATTGAACTCATTCCAGTCCTCGTCACCTGCAGAGTTATCCTTCACCAAAGGCTCGAACTTCGGCCCACCAGGAATCGCCATATTCAAAGCCTTTGCAGTAAAGAAACTCTTCGAATCAAACAGGTAAAAGTAGTTGTCATCTACCAAGTCTGTCAACAACTGGTTACCGAGGCGATACAACGTCGCCATTTGGGGCAACGTCAAATTCCATTTTCTATATGTAGATCCATTCACATGCTTCGTTCCTAATAGAGGCTTGTGATCATAGAACCACGACGCGACAGCTCCATCTTCCTCAGGGTCTAATTCAATCTGAATAGGCTCTAAAGGTTCGACATCTAAGATGTTATCGGCGTAATCTAATGGAGGCTCCTCGTCGTCGAACGGCGGGAACCTCATGCGCTTGAAGTGCCTACGATCACGCTTCTCTCTACGCATCATGATCCACATTGTTCCCCACTGGGCGATATACACAGGCTCTATAACCCATGGGATCTCATTCACAAAGGTGATAGCTCCTGTAATATGGTAGAGTACTTTGACGTCGCGAATCTGTTCCCAAGGCATAGGCATGTTTTCTAGAAGCTTCATGACAGCATGGGGCATGTACTTCAGAGCTCCAAGGTAGACGCGCTTGTCGTGCCTGTACTTGCGACTGGTCATGTCTCCATGGTCTCTGATGATTTTGCGGATATGTTCGGGCGGCATGTCCTCTTTTTGCGCGTCGACGAACCCAAACTTCCGCTTTTCGGCGAAGCGCTTTGATTGGAGTTGCATCCATTTTTGGGCTAGGAGACAAATTTTAAGAGATTTTATTGTATAGATCAGGTATCAAATTCATCAATCAAGAGAAGCAACTGGAATTAGGCAAGATAAACAATGTGACAAATAGTCTCCTATACTTGTTTGAACAAGCTTAAAATGATAGAATAATATAATGATGTGAAAAATCATACTAATACTATTAATGTATAAGTTTGTATATTCAAATATTTATTACTAGCTGGGGCCTGTAGTTTTTCCTGTGTTAAAGTTAATTAGTGTGTGTGTCTTCATAATGTTTTATTCAGATATAAAAAAACTATATTGCTACAAAGTTATATCAAAATCCATTTGGTAGTTTTTGAAAGAGTAACATACTACTTTCACATTTATAATATTAGTAGGATTCAATCCCACAATAATGGCTAAATGGATTTGGACTAAATTTGGAATACAAATAGTTTAGCAAATAGTTTAGTCCCTGATATAATTCAGAGGTCACAAACAATTAATAGAATTTCAATTTAACTGGACATAACTCTCATGCTATTCTGACATTATTGACATATGAAATCCTGTTTTTGTTCAGAGACAGTTTGATTCTTTTTCCTATTTGTATTCATACTTCTTTAATACCTCTCCCCTCTCATCGAAATCTGAGCACTTGCAGCCAATCTTGAATACATATTTTATTTTAAAGACAATTTATTTTCATTGAAAAGCAACATTGAAATAACATAAATCTGCATGCCACAAAGTAATAAATTTGTATGCAATACCAGCATCTTCCATTGTTACTAGAATGGTAGATCATATCGATTGCAGAATATATAATCTCCCCCACAGGAAATAAGTTTGCTTTAGCTTAAAATCAAACTTATGGAAATGGGGTAACAATAAAGCATCTTCTACATGGTTGCAAACCAACATCCCAACAGAGGTCACCCTGGTGTTTGCCATCCATCTAGACTGCACAACTGCAGTCTTAGATGGTCAAAAGTAAAAATATTGCCAAACAAAAGGTAATGGAATTATTATTTCCTTCTGAACATCCAGGATCTGGTGCCTTTTCATGGTTTATCAATAGCACCATCTACATCCAGTTTCTGACATTCCCTAACCAAAAATACCACGTCAATCTAATAAAATTATAAGGACACGTTGCAGCCAAAGCTCATAATAAAGCAAAGAAAACAGATACTCATTGTCTCCAATGCAATAAAGGTAAATGCCTTTTGTGTTATAATGCTTGTCATTAAAAATATAGCTGTTACAATAATTAGTTCATTCATTATTTCATCTTTTAATTATGTGTGATGATGTCTTCATAGTGGCCCACATGCAGTACATGCATTGTGAACATGTTAACCTGTCACTTTCTTCACTGGACTGGACTGACCTGTTGGTCTAATGGTTGTGACCCTGACTGCTACTTAGAAGTCAGGATCACCAACAACTAAACCTGTGACTTCAGAGGTACTGGGTTTGATCCCCATACAGGACAAATCTTTGTCTGATGAGCATGATGATTCTCTATTATCTGGTTGCCATAATACAGGCCTCCAATCCCTCCAATATAAAAATGGTAAATATCTCAAATCAAGTTGCCTTCAAACGTAAATGAATTGAGGAGGGAGGGGGCTACCCTCCTGTACCATCCCCACCCCATGGAACCCCATGGTTATGGGATATCCATGGTTAAAGTTTTTCTAGTGCTCGGCGGCCGCTGCCACTGCATGACTTCTTATGATTTAAAAAAATTATTAAGCAACATTTGGTGCATCTCCGGCAAAAAACAATAATGTTTTATCACTTAGTACAAACCCCCTTAACCCCCCCTATATACACACTTAACTCAAATTCAGGCGACTCTGTATGAGATCCAACCCATAAAAACTGTTTAAAATGTCTGCAAAATTCATATATCTTGGTATTTAAGATAAAGGATAAACTGATAATTTCTACAAGTTTCCTTGATAGCAGGATCCGTTAAATTTAACAAACTAATAAAGGTAACACTTGAATTTAAGGTTCAACAAATTGATTTACAAATTATTGGTTCAAGGTCTATTTGAGGTTATTAATACTAAAAATAACAAGACACTACTAATATAGATAATTGATAACTCAATATAGCATAATAGGAAAAGTATATCTTATTTGGCAACTTTAAAATTTACATCTATAAAATACAAATATAACCTATAATTTACTCTAAGAATAAAATATCGATCCTACCTTTCTCCTTTATCTTCTCTTCAGGTATATGATGGGGCTTCGGTGGTTGCGAGGGCGGCACCGGGGGCGCAGCCGCAGCGGCAGCGGCGTGCGCTTGCAAAGCCGCTTGCTGAGCCGCTGCCAACTGCTGCTGCGCCATCATGGTGGCCCAGGGGTTGGGCCCCAGCAGGTACGGCGGCAGCGACATGGCTGACCGCCTTCTACAATAATCAAAACACCAAACACATGAAAAAGCACATCAAAACCTAATACTACTCTGTTTTCCGGTGATGCAGCGTGGTAAATAGTACCGGCCAGTGACATTTGTTTGCTTAACAAATTATGAGTAAGTACTTACTTTGTTTACTTTCTAGTCAAATTGCATTTATCACACACATAACACTGAGAAAAACAACATTTATAGCGTTAAAATCACCAATAAAACTGTAATTACACGAAAGCTTAGATAGAAGCCATTTGCAATATCACACAGATTTCACATATTTATTTAGTGTTACCAATACAACACACTTAAGCTGTGCTCACATCCATAGATAATACACTTAGCTCACATCTTCGAACATAAATGCTCGAATTCACATCACAGTTAGAAAAAATAAGTAAACATAATAAATCATCAATATTGGAATCGATACGGTATTGAATGCCTTCGCCAGGTCCAAAAATACGCCCACACATACATTCTACCTTGGTCCAAATGTCCAGAAATAATATTGGTCAGGAGTGCAAGAGCCAGTTCAGTTGATCTGTGTCGTCGAAAGCCATACTGTTGATTTGATAAGATTTTTACCAGCTTTATAGATAGGAGTTACAAGAGGTTCGGAGATGTAGTTTTTTATAAATATAAAATGATATCAAATTATTACTTATACCGTCTACCCCTGGCGCACAATCAGTTTTGAGTTGCATAATTAGGTATTGTATCTCGGCGGTGGTAGTTGGATGAAAAAATAGGGAATGTGTCGTTGAAGCTGTGGTATTTATGTGCTGCGAGGGAATCTTGAGATTCATTTATTTTATTTAGAATTTTATTTGCTAAATTCTGCCCTACAGTTGAAAAGTAAGAATTACAAGCTTCAAGTGATTCTATTTACTTAGATTTTATTTAGATTTTTCAATCTTATGTATAGCTCCATCTTTACTCATGAAGTTAGAGGTATACTAACGTTATGATTTTTACTACACTAACTAGTTTCCAGAAATAGAAAGGTTTTACCTAATTATGGTTACATCTTATTTGTAAAAATATCATGCGATATTGGCCTAAAATCCTTGAAATGCCGTACTGGCTGTGTGGCTGATGGCATAGAATATTGCGACCCTCATTTCATCCCGTGGGAATAGAAGTCGACCCGAGGGTATATCTCGAGATGAACGGAGAGCAGAGACTCTCTGTGTACTATGACCATCATCATCAACCCATCAGACAAGCATGGCGTTTATGGCATATCCCTCCAAATTATGGATACAAGTCCATTGTGGAAATCTTTTGGGAAGGCTTTTGTCCAGTTGTGGACGCCTTTTGACTGGCATGATGCTGACAGATTTTTACACATAAGTTTCTCCCTGTATTTATACAATTTTGATTCCCATAATCGGGTTTAAACAAAATTTTCAACTATACTGTATTAAATGTGACTGATAAAATGGTGAAAAAAAAATTATAAATTTCTTTAATTGTTGCATTATCAAAAATTAAAGTAATTTTTAAAGATTTATTAAGCCGAATTATCAAACATTAAATAAAGGATAGCTTCAGATGCAAATGAGAGCATACTTATTTATATTTTTGTTACAGGCAGGTATTCCCTAGGCAGCAGCGGAAGCACCCGCTATCGTAGGCCTTGGCTATATAGTATTGGCTAACTTACACACACGCAAAAGGTGGGAAGCGCTAAACGTCTTTCTTAAAAATTTGTAAATGTACAATCTTCTTCACCATTTACAATTTTTTAAGAAAGACGTAGAAATGTTTAATAAAGAAGTAGAAAAATTAGTACATTTTATTGCATAAGGAATATAAACAGAACAATATGCATAGAACAATATTTTGCTATTGGCGGCATTATCACTAAAAGCGATCTCATCTAGGCAACCTATTTGCGTTGGATGAACCAGAATTTATTACCAATGGATAATTGTAGAAAAAGGTGTACGAATTTATTAGGTAACAGAAATGATAGCTTACGTATATAGCAATACGTGAGAATAATATATACAGGACTGTATATAAATAAATACATTCACCATATATATACAAGTATATACATAAATAAATATATAAACCTAATTATACACACATAAAAACTTATATGTAAACTAACATTCTTTCAACGAATTCAAGTAAAGACTCGTCGGCAACTATTTAAGTTTAAATAATGTTGTTTGATCATACATTTAAACGTTCTAAGTGACTGGGCGCGTCTTATTTTGGTACGTAATTGTTGTAGCAAAGAGGTTACTCTTTTAAATGTAATCTCTATGCATGCTAAGGTTTAACGACGAACAGTCGAAAGAAAAATATTGTTGACAGATTTAACAATTGAATTTTGTTCTCTGATTAACATCTTGAGAAAATTGGTTTTCAATAATGTATTTACGTGAATAGTATATCAGTCTACTATTTCAGAGTGATTATGTATTATTTGTGTTATACCTGTAAAATAATACAGTTAATATATTTATGACTAGCAGTGCCCGCGGACTTCGTTCCGCGTTATAAATATTTTTGTCCCTGCCAGTGAACGCAATTATTTGCGTTCACTGGTCCCTGCCCATTTGTCCCGCGACTTGGAATACATTATTCAAGTTTAAGTAAAGATTCGTTATTATATTGAATATTTTCATAGCCTATGACACTCCACAATGACGTAGCTTTCTATTGGTGAAATAATTTTGATAATCGGTTAAGTAGATCCAGAGATTACCTCTTACAACGTCTCAAACTCACAAACGTTACGTCTTTATAATATTAGTATACAAAACTGTGTTTTTATTTAAACTCTGCAAGATACCTAATAGACCAGGGTCGATAATTTTTAAAACCAAAAAAAATAATAGTAGGATGAAACCCATTAGAAAAGGAGGGGAATATTATAAAAATGAAAGGAAAAATAATTTACGGGCGATCTGAGGTCAGGAAGGGGATGGGGGTGAGTTTTTAAGGGTAAAAAACGGTTTTTCTCGATTTCCGGCAAAACTAAAAGTTCTATCGAAAAAAGTCAAACGGCAAAGTTGTAGGTAATAAAAAGATCTAAAACTTTTGTTTTTACACTTTTTTCACATAACCTCAAAATTTATGTGAAAATTCTTCAAAAAACCAAGTTTTTGGTTTTTTATTTTAATCTTTTACAATTTTTTTTCTTTTTTAACGAAATTTGGTGAAATCTTACCTTTTTATGTCTCAAATACGCTGTAATTTATTTGATTAAAATTTTTTATTTTTTCACCTTATTTTTTAATTAATATCGAAAAAACACCCTAATTTTCAATCGAAAAGTCACCCGTCAAAATATGTTACTATAGTAAATCTTCTCAGAAAACTCAAAAAAAAAAGTATTTTTGAATTATTATAAAAAAATTTGAGCTATTTATTAAAATTAACACTTAAAAACATTAGATTACATGTTACATTGATAAAAAATTATTGCAAATAAAAATATACTATTATAATTAACAAACAAATAAGTTAATAAAATTAATATTTAATAAGACATCTACAATATTTGGAGAAAGTTGTCGAATCTTCTTTAAATTATATGCGTAGATGTCTATTTATATTTTAAGATAAATTATATACCTGACCTACTAAAAATAGTCTGGGTCTTACTACATTACATACATACTAATAATAATCTCCTTAATTTTGCACACACAAATTTAGTTAATTCCATGAAAAAATATATATTTCAAAATACATAAAAATATATTACAAATATATAAAAAATATATAAACAACAACAAATGTTTGGCCGTTTTCATATATATTTTATACATTTCAAATATATTTCAGATATATTCAAAATATATTAATATACATGAAAATCAGCCAAAAGTTAGTTATTAAAAATATATTTAGTATGCATAGTTTTTATAAAAGAGAATGACCAAAAATGGTACCAAGAAGTCTCATGCATCAAGATCATAATTGTATAGTAATTCTTTTCATATTATTTTAGGACACTGCGCTTCATGGAATTGATGTTTGAACAGGGAATTTAATTTTAAAGTTTAAAAGTATGAATATTGTTTTACTTCTTCGTCACACAACCGGCCATAGAGATGTGAATGCAATAGAAACTATTTTTGATGAATCGACTAACCAGTTATTCAAATAGTTTCTTTTGTATAATAAATAATTATAACGTTTGCTTCAAAAACATTAAACGAATTATATGTATTAGCATTGCTTTCGTTTCGTTCAATAACGTAACAATTCAAATTAAACCAGTACACCAAATCGATTTAGTATTACTAATTAACACAATATCGATTTTCTTACTAAAGATTATGATTTATTGATTGCATCCCTAAATCCCGCCAGACATATTTCTGACATTTGTCTGTGTTTTTACAGTTGAGAATTGAATTGAATTGAGATTTTTATAGTATTGTGTTTGGAGAAAAATAACTTTTACTGTTATTTTGTGATAAGTACACTGTTATTTTGTGTGAACTTATTTCTGTGTATCATTGTACAAATATGTCGAGTCGTAGAGTAAACAGACTGACGCCGACAGTTCGGCAAAACCGATGCATCAATTGTTCATTTTTGATAGCCAGAAATCTACATACACATTCAATAGAACAAACGTCTGTTGTTGTGGCCAACACATTAGAAAGCATAGTAGGTTATTGCTGCAGTTGCCTCGTCGGTAAGCGAACAGTGGGCCAGTGGGCTGCTGTGCTCATGTGATGACAGTAGTGTGGTATTTGAGCTGGGGACGGTATCATAGTGTGACTGCACCGGCACCAGTTTTAGATGATTTTCTTCAGGAATATGATGAATGATTTAAGTTGTTGTTGATAATTATTGTTGATTTTGAATCGCTATTAAAAACAATATGGAACTATTTGTTTATTTTTTTATCCCTTACCTCCCCTATCTCCTAACCTAGTCGTTTCAATAAGACAACACGATCATCACTGTCATAAATAGTATTTTAAGATTACCAAAGGGTTACTATAGTTTAAGATACTCTCTAGATTCAATGAGCGCTTTATTCAGCCTCACTAATGGTAATGTTTTATTCATTCGTAGCGTTATATCCTTATTACTGTTTATTAGAATGAGATAAGTTACCGGCTCACATTGTAATATAATTGTCGAGTAAATCCATGAGTTTCACTCGCGCACCCTGTATCGCGATTGTTCGTCTTTTTAACTAGGTACTAATATAAGCGAAATTCGCTGTTTTGGAGCAATAATGTTCGTTCGTGTGTGTCTATATTATGTAATACTTACGTTATATACTTACACGTCATTGGTATCATCGAACAAAATATACCTACTTTTTAGGTTAGGTTATTTACGTTTTTTTTAAATAACTCTGCAACCCGGGTTTTCTTTACAAAAAGGATTTTTGTAGGAGTTAGTATGATAAGTATAGTCTCTTAAAAACAACGTTTGAATTTGATGCAAGATGGTACGGGATCCTATATATCCATGAGCATTATCCTTTATAAATAGATTTCTTCATTTTTTATTTTAAATAGATTTATATTTAATAATATATTAATATTTTTGTTTAAAAATATTGTAATGAATAACGTAATCAGAATAAAGTATCTACATTTAATTGTACGATTAACATTCATATTTATATAAGTATAATGAGATTTTCTATGACATAAATGTAATAAGCATTAAATAAATCAACTTTTTAATTGAAACAAATTGCAGCAATCACATTTTTAGATGAATTTTTTCATAATAATTAAAAAATAATTCGAAATTGAGCTTTTTCGATTTTTTGCATTTTCTGAGAAGATTTACTAGAGTAACATATATATTTTTTTTCACCATCGGAAAGTAGAGATTTCAACGAACAGAAAACATACCAACTTTTTGAAAAAAGCTGAAATAAATATTTAGAATCAAATAAATTACAGCGTATTTGGGACATAAAAAGGTAAGTTTTCACCAAATTTCGTTAAAAAAGAAAAATATTTGTAAAAGATAAAAATAAAAAACCAAGAACTTGGTTTTTTGAAGTTATCGCATAAATTTTGAGGTTATGTGAAAAAAGTGTAAATAAAAAGTTTTAGATGTTTTTATTACCTACAACTTTGCCATTTGACTTTTTTCGATAGGACTTTTAGTTTTGCCGGAAATCGAGAAAAACCGTTTTTTACCCTTAAAATCTCACCCCCATCCCCTTCCCGACCTCAGATCGCCCGTAAATTATTTTTCCTTTCATTTTTATAATATTCCCCTCCTTTTCTAATGGGTTTCATCCTACTATTATTTCTTTTCACTTTTTATTATTTTTAAAGGCTTCTACCCTGGCCTATAAGTGGTAGGTATTGTGGATGTTGCTGGAGCTGGCAGCACACATAGAGACTTTCAAACAGAAATTTTATGCATTCCATTATCGGACCACTCGTAAACAAAAAAAATTGTAAGTAACGTTTGTAAAATGGCATGGCATTCAAGTCGTGAGTTTTTTGAAAACCGCAAAAATTGTGAATTATTTGTGTGAAGGCAATTAAATCGTTTTTAGAGTTATAGTGGAGGAGGTGGTGAGACGAACAGAGTACCTACTGTATAGAAGTGATTCAATATGAGTATTCCGACGAAGAGGTATTGGTAGCCACTTGAGTTTATTGCGAAATTCGGAGACATGATCATATTCGCGTAAGCCAAATGTGAACCGTTTGCAAAACTTTTGAAGTCGCTCAAGTTTATCAAGTTGTTCCTCCGTTAGATCAAGGTAACTGGTGTCAGTATAGTCAAGGATAGGGAGAAGAAGGGACTGAGCAAGTGCAATCTTGGTATCAGTAGGCAGAAAGTTTCACAGACGTCTTAAGGAACTTGCAGAAGCAAAAATATTTCTGCTATCTTCTTGCATTTGAAAGCCCCATCATAAGGTATTGTCAATAAAAATACCTAATCTTTTTACTCAGTCCGACGAAGGTATAACAGTACTATCATAAAAAAATTATAAGAGGAATGTGTGAACAGTCAATTTCACTATTATTGCCTATGACTTCGTAGGATTATTATTGCCTATGACTTCGTAGGATTATTATTGCCTATGACTTCGTAGGATTAACTGTTATACCGTATCTCATACTCCACTTATTGATAAGTGACAAATCCGCGTTAATAACTTTAATGGCTTCCGATAACTTTTCAAGTGGTGCTTGAGATTAAATTTGCAAATCATCTGCATAAAGGTGGTAGAGGAAAGTAAATAATCAGAGAGAGCATAAATAAAAATGCCATAAAGTAAAGATGATAAAACGCCGCTCTCTGGTTCGGTTGTCTGGAAGAAATATGTAATTGGCGATCTTATCGCATAATAATGCGATAAGATCGCCAATTACATATTACGTACATTATTTTAAATATTAATATTTTTCCTGTAAACTATTTTATATTTTGTGTAACAAACTGTATCTATCTATCTACACCAGCACTAGTGCTACACCAGGAAGAGAAAGAATCATCTATGAGAATACGCTGATGGCGACCAAACAGGTAACTACGAAACCAGTCAATTACCGTTGCAGATACGTTAAGCGAACGTATATAGAATACTAAAATCAACACGCCGAATGCATTTCTGAAGTCCAGCAATACAAGCATTGTCAGATTACCATTTTCCATTCCAACCCTAATATCTGTTAGATGGTAGGGTTTATTGGTCCTACCAATATAAACTCAGATGTAAACACGATTGATCTTTTACATTTATATTATGTTATAATATTACATAGAAAAATACATCAACAGCTTGACAAAGAAAAAGGAACATTTAGTTTCTTATCATTTTTTATATAATGACATATTGTCAAAACTCATATAAAGAATAACTAAATGAGATTACAAACTCTTTACTTCAACACTCCTCCTTAATCTCATACCAACTGGCTCTCTACTCTACACTCAACCCCATACTTCTCACACACCATTCATACTTACCTCTCAACCACGCCTTGGTCAATACATCAGCTACCATTCGCGCTGTCTCCTTGTATGATGATAATTTTATAACACCATTTGCTACTGTCTCCCTTACGAAATGATGTCGTATATAAACGTGTTTGGTACGTTGATGGTGCACAGGGTTCTTGGCTATAGCCATTGCTGATTGACTATCAGTGAAAATAGCTATTGTAGGCAACATTGTCCCATCTCTGATAAAAATCTTTGTATGAATATCGCTTCCTTTGCAGCTTCAGATAGCGTAACATATTCTGCCTCCGTAGTTGACAGGGCTATGGTTCTTTGTTTCTTGCTTTCCCAAGATATTGCTCAAAATAATCGATGCCTCGCGTTTGACTAAAACCTCTTGCAACTACGTGACGTACCTTGTATCGCTTTTTTCTCCTGGCCTCTTCTTTAATTCTAAAACTCCATTTAGAATTTACCATGTTACAAGACTGTGGTAGTTCTACCAATTTCCACGTCTGGTTTTTCTTAAGCGCGTCCAGCTCCTCCTTAATAGCAGCTCTCCACATTTCTTTATCTCTACGAGAAAATGCCTCTTCTACAGTAAGTGGATCATTCTCTTCCGCAACAGCTTCATAGGTAATATGATCAGGAAATTCCACAGGCTTCCTGTTTCTAAGCGGATATCTCCTTTCTTCCACTATAGGATCTGCTTCGATTTCACTTAGAACTCCTTCATCTGGTCTCTCTTCAAAGGATGCCCCCTTTTCATCTTGTTCATCATATTCAACTACTATGCTATCCCTATCACCCTGTAAATTGACAATGGGCTGTTCTCTGGGAACAGTTTGACTCGCATCATTGTTTTCCAGGTGAATAATTCCACATTCCCTTAATTCTACAGGATTAGTCTTAGCGTGATGCATCTGGTTTTCGAAAAACACTACATTTCGGGCTCTATGCATTTCTCCATTCATAGGATCAATTAATCTGTATCCTTTTGATTCGTTACAGTATCCTACAAACACAAGATCTTTACTTTTCGCATCCGATTTTGACCATTTCTCATCAGCCATGTGCAAAAATGCTTTGTAGCCAAATACTCGAAGATTGGATAAATCTGTGTTTTGACTACTCCAGACCTCTTCGGGTGTCCTGATTCTAATAGCAACAGTTGGGCTTCTATTCTTTAAATACACTGCTGTATTTACTGCTTCTGCCCAGTACTAAACCGGAACTCCCGCTTCTTGAAGCATTGTTCGTGCTTTCTCTGCAATAGTACGATTTGCCCTCTCGGCTACACCATTCTGCTCAGGTGTATATGCGATTGTAAGTTGATGCTTGATACCATGCTCCTTTAGAAACGCACTGACTCTTTCATTGACGTATTCACCTCCATTGTCCGTTCCCGAAACCTTTAGTTTCTTTCCGGTTTGAGACTCAGCAAAACTCTTGAACTCCCTTATTTTATAAAAAGATTCACTTTTCTGCTTAATAAAAAATTCTAAAGTATTACGTGAAAAATCGTCAATAAAAGTGATATAAAATCTAGCACCTCCAAAAAAATTCTCCGACATTGGTCCACTGATATCCGAGTGTACTAATTCCAATAATTCTTTAGCCCACGTAGCCTTATTTTTCTCAAAAGGCTGCCTTATTTGTTTACCTTTAAGGCAAGCTACACATTCTAGTTTACTAGTAGTATGTTTAAAACTCACGCCAGTTGCCATCTTATCTCGTAATAAGGTTAAGTTTCGTACGCCCAGGTGTGCCAGTCTCTTATGCCATAGCTCCATATTTTCACTCTCGCTAATTGCTAGTGCACGTGCCTGTGAGGATAAAATTATTTTATATACACCCTTCTCAAGCACACCAGTCACACAAGGTTGTCCTTTCGTGGAATATTCACTTTCATTAAATATCTCGCACCCCTTATTTGAAAAAATTACAACCTTACCTTTTTTAACAATACTAGTTAAGTACACTCAGTAAGTTAGATGTAAGTTTTGGTACATACATGACATCATACACTGAAATATTCTCACTTGCTACACTGCCATACCCCTCCCCATAAACTTTACCTCCATTCGCACAAGTAACTTCAATCTTACGATCTGCCTCTACATAATCACTCATCCAGTTATATCTAGTAAATGAAATGAAATGAAATTTATGCAGCACTTGGGTATTAACATACACTTGTACTTGTCAAGGTCACAATGCAGTACATAAACATAGTGGATAGTATAAAATTTACAAAAAAAATTAATTAGTCCGTCCGTGCGATTTGTTTTATCGCATATATTTTCTGAAATCCTTAAATAAATAACAAGTTACTAATGTATTATTTTGAAATTTAGTTCTACTATATTAAAATTAAAGAATGGAAGACTAAAGCAAAAAGACGAAATTCTAAATGAGGGTGTGATCACATGCACGGGATCACCGTACACACTTGGTAAACATTTCACATTCAGTACTCATATGTCCCGACGCTCCTGAATCTAATATCCATGAGTTATCTTCATTGTGATTCTCTTGATTCTTTGTAGCGAGTGCTGTTACCGTCATGACCACATGAGGTCCTTTCTTAAACTTCCTTGGATTATCTGGACAGTCGTAGGCTTTATGTGATCCTTCACAAATGAAGCATTTCATATTCTTTTTATTTACTTTAGTGTTGTTCCTCTAAACAGGTTAATACGGATTTTTTGTTTTTGTTGTGAATGTACCTCTCTCTGGGTAAGCATTACTTGAACTTGCATTTTCTATGCAACCACCTGTCTGCAACAACTTATTCTTCACATAATCAGTTGTTAGACTAATATTAACGTTCTCCAACGCTAATCTCATTGGGATATACTCATCTGGTAAGCCTTGTAACATCAGTGCCGCCAAGAGCTCATCATCAATCTCTTTTCCTAGATCGGCTAGCTGGCCTGATACTCTTATAAGCTCTGTTACGTAGTCGGTCATCGAACTGAACATGGTTAGCCTAATACTCAGCAACTTAAATAGAAGTCTACATTTATTGTTTATGCCTTTATCTTCATAGGCGCTACTAAATATTTCCACGCCTCGTGAGCCGACTTAGCTTTCCTCACGTGTACTTTGCAATGGTTTCCTATCAGTAAGCATATTTTTGCTAGCGCTTTTTGATCACCTCTAACTATCTTTTTGTCCTCATTGTCCTGGGTTATGTCACTCTCTACATATTGCCACAGGTCATCGTAAACAAGTATGCATTTAAGATCAAATTTGCAGGTATTGAAATTGCAACTCCCTCTGAGCTTTTCGATTTGCAGACCTGACCCCGTTGATGTACTCATCTTTATACACTGTGTAACTACTTACACAGGAGAGGATGCTCTCATCAACGCACTCTGATGCAAAGATCAATACAAATTTCTCGGTGTAACACTTAGATGCTCGTGTCTACGCAGCAGTGCCGGTCCATAACCTGTTAGATGGTAGGGTTTATTGGTGCTACCAATATAAACTCAGATGTAAACACGACTGATCTTTTACATTTATATTATGTTATAATATTACACAGAAAAATACATCAACAGCTTGATAAAGAAATAGGAACATTTAGTTTCTTATTATTTTTTATATAATGACACATTGTCAAAACTCATATGAAAAATAACTAAATGAGATTACAAACTCTTTACTTCAACAATATCTTCCGTAACATTGATCAGGGCTGTGGTAGTGCTGTGACCGGGATAAGTAGAAGATTGCCTGAGCTTATTCTTCGGGGAGAGGGAAATGTAGAAAACGCATGTGAAATGTTTACCAAGTGTGTTTCAAGCGTGATATAGTATGGTAACTGCTTACAGACAGGGGGGTTGCATGCCAAATTAATAGTTTAGACAAAAAAGAAGCAGAACCAAGTAAATTGACAGCATATGATTAGTAACTCGTATATTATTCCGTTTTGATTCCTTTATCAGTAATGATTTTAAGTTTTCATGTTAAATTAGCACACAAATTATTTAATTCAAATTAATTTATAGGAATTTATAATATTAGGAAGGAAAGGTAAAACGTGCAGTGCATTGGGCAGCACTGTCTTTGAGCGTTTGTTTCTCGGAGGAATAAAAAGCTTGTTGGTTTGTTCGATTCCTTTAAATGCTCTTTGGTTATAACCTTGATTTTTACATACTCTTTGGTTTGAATCATATGTTGTCAAAGAAATTCTTGGTGTTAATTTGCCTTTGAGCAATTTATTTACACTTAGATTTTTCCAACCAATACTTAATACCAACTAAAATGGGAGACCACGATGATTTCGAAGACAATCAGTATCCAGACAACGACGAATTTGTTCCGTATGTAACGGCCGGCAACCTGGCTCAGAAAAATGGCGCGAAAGTAACACTATGGGGCAAAGTTACAAAGGTTTCTGCAAGCGAAGGTTTTTATGTCAAAACTGTTGATGATCAGGAGGTTCTTATAAGGTTGAAGCGGCCAGTGAATGAGCCTTTAGAAGGGTGGTATGAGATCTATGGGGTGTCCCAAGGGAAGAGTATTTTGTGTGACGAGTATGTGCCATTTAAAGAAGACATGTCAAAGAACATTGATACGGCAGGTCATAAAGGCTTGGCAAAGCTGCTGGCAGCCCTCGATGACCCATGGAATTTAGGAGATGATTCAAGCAGTATGGCTGGAGTTGAACCTATGGACCAAAACTATTGAGGTTATTGTTTTAAGTTATTTTATACTACTAAGTATAGGTTATAATAATTAATTTTTCTTTCTGTATTTATAGGAGAACATTCTTTAAAACCTTCTTTATATATTCTGTAAAATCACATAGTAATTTTGTTTGATTGTTTCACTTGTGTTACTACAATTGTAAAGTAACAAAGAAAAGTCTATTACCTATGTCCTAGAGTTAGAGAACTATTGAATAAAAGAAATAATTCGTATTCTTGGAAAAATTGTCCGTTCTTAAATTTGTATTCGTAATAATTATTTTATTACACACATACCTTCATTTTTGTATGCCCAGTAACAACACACAAAATTTTTGGCTAGTGTGCCATAGGTAATTACAATTGGAGCTATTGGCAGGGTAACTTCACAAGCCTATCAGCAGTATGGCATCTTAATTACGCACTAAAGTGTACAATTGATATGGGTGTTTTAATCTTTTGTGCACCAAACAGTATCAATTGATGTTTATCCCTAAGCTATAAATGTAGAAGAAATATATTGAAAACAAAACAATAATATCTGTATGAATGTCTTCTATAGAAGACTGTGGCACTCAAAGATTAAACCCCTGGCGCTGAGGATTCGGAAGTATTAAAAAAATACAAGATTAAAAAATAAAAAGACCTGGCCAGAGACAAAAATATTACCCTTATTGCTAAGGTTTTAAAGAATAACCAGTGTTACTTGCAACCAGATGTAACTCTTCCACCATAAAAATAGGAATACTGTAAGGTAGGTTTATTATATTAAAATTAAGTTAAGCTATAAATAATACAAGCTATCTGTTTTAAAAAGTTTTTTATTTTTTAATACATACATATTACATTTGATTACTTATATCAATGACTTAGTAATACTAGCACGGTACAAAAAGTTTTTTCCCAGTTTATTACAAGCATATTATGAGTAATAAAAGAGACTGCTTATTACTGGTGATAAGCAACCCTGCTGCTTAAATTACAACAACAATTGAGTAGCAAGAGATAAACATAAAGAACCAGGTCTTTCTTTATCATATGGACAGCGGTAACCCTGGTATCAGCATTGTTCAGCAGTATTCTGAAATGGCTTATAGACTGTCTTAGAGTCTTAATGTATCAACTTAATGTGTCCTCTGAAGCACGGTCACCCATCTATGGACCAACCATGTGTATAGGTGCTTTACCTTGCTGATAATTTATGGACCTGTGAGTGTAACTACCCATGAATACCTCATGAAGTAGGTTACACAATGAGTTATGCTCAGCAATGTATATATCATTCATAATGAATTGTTTTCAAACTATCTGTATAAATTGAAAGGCAAAAATAATGATATACAGGAGCATGTGCTTAAACATTTTTAATATATGGTCATACATTTTTATACTCGCAAAACTTGATTATTTAGAGAGTTTTGATTGCAATATTCAGGTCATTTTGGTTTGTTATCTATACATGTGGTGTTCACAGGTTAAATACAATCTCTCTTAAAGTAAAATATATAACTACTAAATTCTTAATTACTAAACTTGGTCAACTTACTTCACATACCTGACATTTGCCGAACATGAATGAGAATTAGTTCATATTATTAACTATTTAGATTTGAAATTGTCAGGTAGAATTAAGTAAAATGCATAATTAAATTGCATCAAATTAACAGATTAGTGTATTAGAATTGGGTTAAGAAAAATATTTTATATTTTTCAATTTTATTACACCTCCCTAAACTGTGAATCCCAGATATAATACTGCAGTAGGTAGGTAATTGTATGAAAATAGAACCGTTTTCATACCTAAAAAGTGTTGTTTATACACAACACTCATTTTTATTAAGTTACATATTTTTTGTTTTAATGAAAGAACTTCCGCCCCAGAAAATTCATATCCTGCATCGAAAATTACATAAATGTGGCCAAATTAATAATTGATTCTCTATGACAGAATAAGCTATCAAGGCTACTTCGATCGCGATCTCGCGATCGTGCACATTATTAAAAATCTTTTGATAAAAACCACGCTATGAAACTTGACGCAGGGCCATGGCTACTTATATTTTTATTTTAGTTATTGGAAACTTTCCTAGGCTACATCCAGCATTGTACTCTTGGATATGCCCTGACAGTATTGCCCTTATTACGTATTTCTAAAGTCTTCAAGCGTTTCTCATGCTGCACTGCATTCGACAAGGCACCCTCTATACACGTCACTGGACGATTCCTGCGAAAAAAAATATTTTTTAATACTTTGAAGTGTTATTAATATCTTCTGATATCACGTGCTTACCTCGACAATTACAGACAAGTTAATGAGATAAACATTGTGATTTTTCTGGTAGCCGTGTATTTAAAGTTTGTGTGGGAACTCTAGGGACTACGAGTTACCACACTAACTAATGAGAGGGTTCCCAGGGGAGTTTTGGCGCCACTCGGAAAAGGACACATCGAAGCATTGTTCATTATCCAAAACTGGTGTAAATTCGAGATTTTATGCGTAAAATATTGTGGATTTTAGACATAACATCTTCGGCAACGTACACAAGTGGAGGAAAGTCATATTGCCGGGATTTGCGATTTTCTGTGTTGTATTTAAAACTCCACAGAAGCCTCCAGTAAAGACTCCACTGCTTTACTGGGGTAGGACAAGGACTATGACTTGACGGACTTTAATTGACATTGACTTTGACGAAAACCAACGAAATGAAAATTTATAGTACTGACTTCGAGCTCGAAGAGTACTGAAGATGGCTCATAAGGCCGAAGACGCCAGGGCCGTAAAACTAAATACAAAAAAGGGGGTTCCCAATCTGGTAGTTAATAGGTAGCCAAAAAATTACGTACGACATTCTGGTGTCTATCTTTTCCACTTCGGATTGTACCTTCATACTGAGCGGGCGGTCTTTGCCTTTGAGCGCTAAATCCGTCAGATACCTCTTGATGTAGTGCTTAATCTGAATATTTTCCTTCATTAACTTCGCTTTCTCTGTCTTAAGGCATAAAGTTTGCACTTTAGCTCTGTTCACTTTGAGGAGAAACTTGTCCATCTTATTGTATTCTTTGCATTCGTTCTGAGGAAGAAAAATTGTTTTGAATTGACTTGTTAGGCATGTACAGACGCCAGCACACCCAACTACCTCAACCTGTAAAATTTCTATTATAGATTTTCAACTTTATCACATAAGCATAAGGTTCACTTTCAATTGAGGAAATTTGAAAGATTGGGGTAGCTTGGTGTGCTGGCGTCTGTACTAACCAATATATAATTTACTCTGTGGCAAGTACGGATGTGTGACGTAGCTGTTAATACAGTCAACTCGCTATTTCGATTCCCGCATAAAGACAACTATTTATATGACCCTTGAATAGTTGTTCTGAGCGTGGTGTACTGTGAACGCCGTCGCTTATGTTTGTAAAGTACCCCGCTACATAGGGAATGATATAAAAATACAGGCGTTGTATTAAAAAAATAACGGCCGATACTATAATTTAAAAAAATAGTTGGTTGGTATATCGGTAGCGTTCAACCGCAGATAATGAGGTCCTGGATTCAAATCCTTGGTTGGGCAAAAAAAATTGTATGAATTATATCTGTAAAGAAAAATTTCTCAGTATCAGCCCTAAGTGTAATTCTGTACCCGACCTCTTTCTGGTCGTGTCACTAGTCGCTCATCTGATCATGAGAGTGACGGAAAGTAAGTGCCCCTGTGTATGCACACACACGTGTGCACACGCTGTAGCCGAAATTCTACCAGGAGGACGTTAGTAACAAATGGGTTAAGAAATAAATACTTAAATACTTCAACAGTCTGGCTCCAGTTAAAGATTTAGTGCTAGCATTCTATTGGCGCTTACAATCATAGCATGGTTAAGATTCTCATAATCCATGAAGTCGATGTTGTTATCCCCGTCATTCTGAAGGTCGTCTCCTTCATGCTCATACTTGCTGCAGATTTCTGACATTTGCATCACTTTGTCCAGCTTGGCCTTCAGCTCTTCAAGACGCTGAAAATCAAAGAGGAGAAATAAGTATGTATCATCTAAATTGATTAGACATCATTATCACAGTATGTTGCCTCGCCTTTATCCACTTCTTTTGGGATTGGCTCCCAGTTTTTTTTAATAGGCATGGGGAGTGAATACCCATCTCACCCGCAAAAAGTGTCTACGGGTGGGTATGTCGGATTTGCACCGACTGAACCTAACCTACCGTGGATTTCTCTTGGAGCCTGATGGGTGGAGCCTTGGGAACGCGGTTATACTGCTCCAGTGCCCCCCTTTTGCGACAGCGAGCTCTGAATTGCCCACACTACGAGTATTTGCCGACTCTTACCTGCCGTGGACTTCTCACGGCGCCTGATGGTAAAAGCCTCGGGAACGCGGGTATACTTGCTGTATCTACAACACGGCTTAACAGAGCCACGATCTCATCGTTTGAATCTATTAGGACTTTCTGGGATAATAATGCTTTCGGGAGAAGTTCGGGTGTATTGAACTGATGTAACCAGCACCCGACGTTGATTGTGTTTAGGGTATTTTTTTTCTATGCGCATATTTATGCATTAGAGGATTACTTCAAGAAATCCAGGAGAAAATATGGCGTGATTACACACAGGTCATAGATGCTTGCTGACGTTTAATCTTAGTTTTCGATCAAAGAACGCAATTGAATCTAGTATTCAATTGCTTGCCTTTTCTCCCCCAAGGGGTGACTCAGCGAAATTTTGGTTTGTTTGATGGATGGAGACAGGCTCCCTTAAAGAGCACTTTTCGTGGGGTTCTCATCGATACTCTACTTCCTAAACAGTAACTATAAGGCGATATCTATGTCATTCGAACTGGAAAGACTTGGAAATATAAAAAAATTAAGCAGTGGTGCTGCCAGCATTGTCTGTTTTACCTTAGTAGCATCTTGACTAGCGTTGACCATGACTTTTAGTTGATGGTTTCCCTTGCTCCTCTCGTTTTTGGAGAGTTTCTTCATGTCCATGTATTTCCGAGACAGCTCCTCTTTCCTGCTGGCCATCCGTGCTAATTTGTCTGCTGTAGTCGTCGTAGTTCTTTGCCATTCGGTTTGTAGGTTTAGTAAGTTCTCCTGGAAATATGGATGAACTTTAGAATGAATAAAGAGGAGTAAGTATTATAATGTGTATTTGCGTATTTCTTAGTATGCGCATGGTAGTTCCCTAACGGATGAACCGATTTTGATACGGTTTCGAGATGGTTTTTGCTATGTTATGTAGCTATTTCAGTTATACCTAGCTGCTTGTGAATAAACGAACATCGTCGTTTAAAATTGGTTTTTGATAAATGTTAACTGTATTCCAATACTGAACTGTTTTTGAATAGGTAAACTGACGATTGACGGTAGGTATTACAATTATTATATGCTAACTACCTACTTAAAAATAACTACTATGCATAATAATAATTATGCGAAGTAGCTTGTACATGCTTGTTAAACAATTGTAGGTATCTACAATTTATTTCAGGCACGTGTTTGCTGGCTGATACCGTATATTGCTCGTCAAAAGCTCGTCTACCTCCAAAAACAATAAAAAATATTGGCTATGTTTATTTCACTATATTTTTACGTCGGTTTGCTGGAAATATGTTCTACGGCGTTAAATAATATAGTTGACAGTATTGCTTCGCTTTTGGAGTATTTTTTTAAGTGACTACGCAATGTGTTCAACCCCATCATTAAATTATACTTAAATAACAAAACAGGAGATGGGGTTGTTGGATAGCACGACGCACGTATAAATGTATTATTACCTATAAAAATTGTGTCTGAATTACTTTGTCTATGATTAGGTAAGAATAGAATATTATTATAGCGGACCATATAATAGGTCTTTACCTATGAAATTGCCGTTTTGTATGAAAAAATTTAAACGAATTTTTTTCATGAATTTTTTTATTTGTATTAATCGAAGTAATCACCCATGCAATCAATGCATCTTTGCCATCGCAGTGGCAGTTTATTGATGCCCTTCTTAAAGAAATCAGCTGGACGGGAGGCAACAAATTCTTCAAAGGCATTTTGTACTGCCTCTCGGGTATTGAATTTTTTTCCCGCCAAGAAATTATCCAAATTCTGGAAAAAGTAGTAGTCTGTAGGCGCAAGGTCTGGTGAGTAGGGCGGATGACGGAGAGCTTCCAACCCCAGTTCTTGCAACTTGGAGACCGTCTGCTGTGCAGTATGAGGTCGCGCGTTGTCGTGCAGGAGCAGCGGAGACGAGCGATTGACCAATGCTGGTTGGAGATGCGCCAGCTTCTCCATCATTGTGCTCAGTTCTTCACAGTACACATCTGCAGTAATGCTCACCCCGTTTGGTAAGAAGCTGTGATGAATCACACCGGCGCTAGACCACCAAACAGTGACCATCACTTTTCTAGGGGTAAGTTTTCGTTTAGGGCATTGTTTAGGTGCTGAACCAGGATCCAACCAACTTGCTGAGCGCTTGCGGTTATCAAACAGAATCCATTTTTCATCGCAGGTAACAATGCGGTTCAAAATTCCTTCATTTGTGTGTCTGTTGAGCAGTGCAAGGCACGTCTCGACGCGTACTTCGCGCTGGCGATCATTGAGTTCGTGGGGCACCCATTTGTCAAGCTTTTTTACCTTGCCAATTTGACGCAAATGGACCAATATTGTTTTGACGCTAACGTCGAAAGCTGCTGCTAATTCAGCCGTAGATTGTGTATCATCAGCTTCCACAACCGCCTTTAATTCGTCATTGTCGACCAAAGTCTTCGGACGACCGCGAGGTTCATTTTTCAGGTCGAAATTTCCAGAACGGAAGCGAGCAAACCAATAACAGGTGGTGCGTTGGTTTGTAGTGTTAGCTCCGTAAACGTCGTTGATGTTGCGTGCCGCTTGTGCCGCGTTGCTGCCACGACGGTACTCATATTCCATAATTACTCGAATTTTTAACGTATCCATGATGACGAAAAAGATTGAAATGCGATGAAAATGTAACACTAATCAATAAAGAAATGACTACTTTTGGAAAAAAGAATCCATGTTTTTAAAATAAAATTAATTTGAAATTAGAATTCTTAGCCAAACAAAAATTATTTTGATTTGAAATGGCCAGTACTGCAGAACGGCAATTTCATAGGTAAAGACCTAATATGTATAACGACGCTCGCACTTAGGTACATGCTACTACCTGGTCCAATTTCGTCTATTGCGCTCTAAGTGAGAAAACCTTAAGAACAAACTCCGCGGGTTCCCTTGCATTTTCATAATTGCTCAGTTGCCTGCGGTATAAAGATACCGCAGGCAACTGAGCAACTAACTAGCACTGTTGTTAGAACTGTTGTTGTATGTTATAATCACGGTTGCAATCCATCTAGATGGATGGCAACCACCAGGGTGACCTCTGTTGGGACGTTGGTTTGCAACCGTGTAGAAGATGCTTAAGATTGGATTGGCTACAAATCGATAGTGAGAATAATCGATTCAGACATTGAATAAATTTACGATCGAAACATCGTTAATCATATTAAAATAATTAAACATTTGTAATATGAATCAATCAATCTTTATCTTCGATAGATCTTGATAGAACGTAACTGTTTTACGTATCGCAAAAATACTGCTTCATATTATTGGCTAAAAATAAAAACCGGCTAAGTGCAAGTCGGACTCGCGCATGAAGGGTTCCGTAACAGCAAGTATTTCAGTTGATTAAATGAAAGCAAATTGCGGTTTACGTTTTATGACGTAGGTATTAAAAAAAACTACTTGCTAGATCTCATTCAAACCAATTTTCGTTGTTAGTTTGCATGGTAATGTACATCATATATTTTTTTTAGTTTTATCATTCTCTCATTTTAGAAGTTACAGGGGGGCACTCATTTTACCACTTTGGAAGTGTCTCTCGCGCAAACTATTCAGTTTAGAAAAAAATGATATTAGAAACATCAATATCATTTTTGAAGACCTATCCATAGACACCCCACATGTATGGGTACGATGAAAAAAAAAATTGAGTTTCAGTTCTATGTATGGGGACCCCCAAAAATTATTGTTATTTTTCCATTTTGTGCAAAAATCTTAATGCGGTTTACCGAATACATCTACTTACCAAGTTTCAAGTACAGCTCTTATAGTTTCGGAAAAAAGTGGCTGTGACATACGGACGGACAGACAGACAGACATAACGAATCTATAAGGGTTAAATTTTTTGCCATTTGGCAACGGAACCCTAAAAATCACGCCGTACATTAAATTACTAGTTGGATTATGATGCATTATATTCATCGAACCCAGTATGGTAAATTTTTACTTGATTTAACTTAAATTGTTTAACTTAGAATGGTTTCATGTTTCATCAAGCTATCTAATTAGGTATATAATCTATCAAATTTCCCCAATTGAAAGTGAACCTTATGCTTATTTGATAAAGTTGAAAATCTATAAAAGAAATTTGACAGATTGGGGTAGCTGGATGTGCACTAACTCATCTGTCAAAATGAACCTCTTAATTTTTTTTTTTTTTTTTTTTTAACGTGACGCGTGCAGTTAGCCTCTCGGCTTTTACTGCTTCACCGGGCAGTAGGGGTGAGCGTGGGCTCTAACCGGCCTAGCAAATATAGACTACAAACTAAGTACCCGCGCCGGAGGGCACCCCCTGTAGGGTTCGAACCTCGGCTCTGGGCGGATACTGACGGGGAGAGGGCGAGAGATCATGGTTTTTAGGGAGTTTAGTGCAACTTTCGCTCTACGTTAATGACATGACGCGGCCCCCCGTCCGCGTTGAGGGGGGCTTTTTATCGGTACGATATGCAAACTAAGGGTCATGGAGGACGCTGGTGGTCGCGACGCGTTCGCGGTCGTACTCGCATCCGGCGAGTACGAAATATCGGTTGTGCAGTGTTGCGAGAGTCTCTAATCGATTTGATTTGGTTTAAATATACGGTGATCTCGTCGTCCGATTCGTCTATGACGTTCTTCGGACGACGGTGTTTACGTGAGAGTCGGGAAGGAGTGTATTTGACCGCCTGTACCACCAATTTGCTTGGATGGTGAGTGGCAGAGTCAAAGTACCTTTTGGACGCTTGCTTCATCCATTGCCTGATGGTAGGCAATTGGAGATCGGCATGGAGGCTTTTGTTACGGACGAACCACGGTGCGCCCGCGGCTCGTCGCATAAACTTGTTCTGGACTACCTGGAGGAAGTGGATGAATCGATCCTTAGCGTGCGCGAAGACCGGGCTCGCATAGGTCATCATGGGTCGAATGCACGTCTTGTAAATTCTCACCTGGTTTTCAAGGGACATTTTACTGCGTGCATTCAGGAGGCCGTGTAATCGATAAAGGGCAAATGAGGCACGGTTACGAGCGTATCTCAGATGGTCCTTGAAGTTTAACTTCCGATCGAGGATCACTCCCAAATATTTGGTTTTCTTCTCCCAGGGGATCGGTTCACCAAACATTCGGACGGGATCGGCGGTGGGGGCGGGGTCTATCCTAGAGAAGAGCACGGCTGCGCTCTTGGTGGGATTGACTTCGATCCTCCATTTCCTGAACCATTCGCCGAGGGCGTCGGCTGAGGATTGGAGTTCTCGGTGGATGACTGACGTGCTCCTACTGGAGTAGTAGAGAGCTGTGTCGTCAGCGAAGAGGGCTAGATGAGCCTTATCGGGTCTGGGGATGTCGCTGGTGTACAGCGAGAACAGGAGCGGGGCAAGGACTGAGCCTTGGGGAACTCCTGCGCGTATCGGTCTGAGGGAGGAGTAATTTCCCTCGACGCGGTAGCTAAACGTTCGGTCCGTAAGGAAGTCTCGTAAGATGTGCACGAGACGGTCGGGCACTTTGAGTTCGAACAGCTTATATAATAAGCCGTTGTGCCAGACCTTATCGAACGCTTTGGCCACGTCGAAGAAGAGTGCTCCTGTGTGGGCTCTTTGACGGGCAGCTTTCACTAGGATGTGTTCGACAATGCGATGCACCTGGTGAACGCTGGAGTGTCTGGCTCGAAAGCCAAACTGCTCGTCAGGGAGGATATCGTTTGCGTGGATGTAAGACGACAAACGGGCGTGGATGATGCGCTCGTAGAGTTTCCCCATGGCGCAGAGGAGGCTAATAGGGCGGTAATTCGCCGGATCGGATTTGGGTTTACCGGGTTTCGGGATACCAATCACGTTTGCCTGTTTCCACTGGTGTGGAAAGATGTTGTTGGAAAAGGCCGCGTTGAAAATCGCGACCATCAGGCTAAGTAGAAGCAACGGGAGTTGCTTGAAAACGCGATTGGTGATTCCGTCATACCCGGGGGCTTTGCGAGGGCGGAGGTCCCTGATCAGAGTTTTAACCTCTTCGATGGTCACTGGCCTCAGGGGATCGTCGTCGTCGTCGACGACGTCTGCATCCTCCCGGGAGGGGGCAGTTGGGGTCGGAGGGAGTGGTATGGCGAGCCTACGTTCTACCTCAGAGTCGACCTCGTTGAGGTGCTCCGGGTCTACTGGTAGGGTGCTGGGAGAACATTGGGTCTCTAGACGGCCATGCATTCGGCTTTTTCGTCGTCATCGAACGCGGGGCGTTGATTCGGACGCGTCAGCGGGGGGATGGTCCAGTCGGTGCCTGTCTTGAGTCGCTTGCAGAGATTCCAAAAGGCCTTCCGCGAGGGTTGAATCTCGGCTAACGTCCTATCCCACCCGGAATCCCGCCTCTCGGTCATGCGTTCACGTACAGTACGCTGTAGTTCACGCATTCGAGTGCGGTTTTCCAAGGTGTTATAGGAGTCGAAGGCTCTGATGGCCGCGTTCTTCTCAGTCACTAACTCACGCAAATCCTCCGGGAGCTTCCACCGTCTGAACGCGTCAGCCGCTGGGACCTCCCGGGAACATTCGTTCATTTGGATTTGGATGTGAGTCGTGAAAGAGCCGATGGCTGCATGCGTTTGCTCGGGGGTCTCTATGAGGGATGGAATCGAATCTAAGTGCTCCGACGTGGCTGACTTGAGTTTACCCTCAAGTTTCTGCCAGTCGGTAACATATCTGGGTGGTAGGTTGCTATCCGCGCCAGAGTGGCTTGTGCGGGAGGCAAGACTAAGGATGACCGGTCTATGGTCGGAGTCTAACTCGTGTAGCACTTCTACAGAAGCCAAACGTAGGTTTGTATTCTTAAGGAGTGCTATGTCGAGTATGTCGGGTCGGTGACTGTCAATTCTGGGGAAGTGGGTCGGTTCGAGAGGGACTATAGGGTCGAACGGTATGATTGCCAAGTGATTAGCAAGTGCGCGGCCGTTCGAGTTGCTCGTACGGCAGCTCCATTGCTCATACTTGGAGTTTAGATCGCCTGCCACTATGACAGAGCCATCTAAGTCATACAGTGCTTGGAGATCGCTAAGTAGTATCTCCTTGTCTGGGGGGAGGTAGGCCGAGACTATCGTGATTGGCTGATGGCCTGTCATGCCTATTCGACAGACAGAGACCTCAATGTTCTTCAGCACGGGAGGGTCCAAAGGTACGCAATGCAGTGATTTCTTAAAGTAAATCAGCGTGCCCCCTTTGGCGGAGTGGGTCCTATCGTTGCGAACTATACGATAGTTGGCAACTGTAGGACTCCTCCGTTTACTCGGTTTGAGGAATGTCTCTTGAACGAGGAAGAGATCAAGTTGATGATCGCAAAGGAATTCTGCGACTTCATCGCGTTGTCTCGCTAATCCGTCTGCATTGTAAAACCCGATCTTGAGAGATCTGGGTTTTAGCCTGCAGGTGAATTGGGGAGTCATTAGCGGGTGTACAGCCATTACGGTTGCAGGGATTTGATAAAGCGGCGGTAGACGTGAGCCGCGTCGATAGCCAGTTGGATATTGGTCGGATCAGCTTCGGCCCTCTGGGAGAGGTCCTCAAACTGGTCGAGCAATTCCCAACCTTGAGTCTTAATGCGCTCGGCAAAACCTGAGGCGCGCCCTTTGCTGTTCGCTTGGGGCGCCTTGGTTTTGGGCGCTGGGGCTGATGACTTTGGAGTCTGGGCTCCTTTGGCCGGGGCCTTTGGAGCCTGTGACTTCTTAGTCAGCGGGTTGTAAGCCCAGCCCGATTGGACTGGGGCGGGAGGGGTCACGCTGGTTGAGGGTTTGGGGGACGCCTCCTTAGCTGGGACTGGCACAGCCTTAGGGGCGACCGCCTCACCCGCAGCCTTGGGTGCGGTCGAGGGGACGTAGTCTGGCAGAGGCCAGTGTGGTCTCGCTGGTCGCAGGGATGTCTTTTGGACATCCAAGGACATTAGCGGGGGAGGGCTTGCTTGGGGCTTGGCGGAGCTAGTCTGCGCCTGGGGCTTCCGAGCGTTACGCTTGCTACGAGGCCTCCTGGCGGGTCTCCTCGCCGGTGCCTTGGGGCAGCCGCGATAGTTCGCAGGGTGTCCCAGGGACTGGCAGTTGACGCAACCAGGTGGATCGGAGCATTCGCTACGATCTTTGGGTCGGGTGCAGTCGGAGGTGTGGTGGCCTGGGGTCAGGCATTTAACGCACCTCGGAGCTACGTGGCAATTCTTTGACGAGTGCCCGTACAGTTGGCAGTTGTGGCACTGCCCCTGTACGGTCCCTCGCCGCGGCGGCTCGACGACGATGCCGCCGACGCCGCAAACTGTTTTTAGTACAGTCAGGATTTTCTGTCCTTCCTTCGAGTCGTCAAGGTGGACCAGCACCATATCGAAGGGCTCACCACCGTTTGATCGGCGCATCCGATGCACCTCTCTCACGGGGTACCCTTGGGTGGTTAGGTCCTCCTTGATGGAGTCGATGGGAAGGGAACCTCTTAAATTAAGTTGACTGTATATATACCTGCCAAATATATAAACCAAAGAGAATTAGGAAACTACTTTCCTAATTCTCTTTGGTTTCCTATTTCAACAGAGCGTCTCTAATGTAGGATGACGTTACTGAACAAAGCGTTACTCTAATTTAATTTGTTTCGGAACTTTAGCTGACCTTAGTTCCGGCGCCCTGTCAAGGTTGAGCGTTGTCTATGATAGGACAAGTCTACTTTACAAATAACACTTATAAACAGGATTATAAAAAACAATTAATTAACTGAGGTACAGAATATACCTACTAATGTAATGATGGATGTACACAATAAAAATAAAGTAATAGGGGATAGTACCACAATCTTTACGGACATATAAACGTAATTAAATTTTTCGATCCCGAATCAAACGAGACGTCTTCGCGTATTAACTTAGAGCGACAGTTGCACAAAATGTACCTTAAAGTAATTTAACTTAATCGACCCTCATGCATCCCCACGTCAGCAACCGCCCAGATTAGGGTTAGAACCTCAAAGGAGGGCCTTCCGGCGCGGATGGCACCTATCTTGTTTATTGTATAATATTAAAACAAAAAAAAATCTGCTCGACTGCCTCAGAAACTACGTACGGCATATAAAAAGAGGTTAGTTTAACTGTATTGGCCAACGAAAATGGGTTTATCCGTTTGAGCAATGCGCAAAAATTATACATAGTTACTGGAGACATGCAGCAGATTAAGGGCCATCCATATATTAGTTCACGGGAGGCACGTGCGCAAGGAAAACTATAGAAAAAAAAGGAGGAGGAGGTTCGCAATTCGGCTGTACTTATATTTTTTAATGTTTGCTGCTTCAAATCGATTTGTAAAAAACTTTTGATGTGAAATTGGTGGTGTTTTTGGCATATTAAAATTTAGTTTTGATGGTTGGGTTCTTTAACTTTTAGTGGTGCTTGCTATTATAGAGTAGTTTTTGGAGTCTGTTTTTTTCTTACAATTTTAATTATTTTATAACATACTGGATATCACTCTCAATTTCGACAGCAGCGTTAAAAATTACTTTTAGACGTAATAATTTACTCATGGTGTTAAATACATAGTTTTTGATAGCACTTAGGTAAGTAAGACAAGCAAATCTTCCTAGACCAGCATCTCCAACATATTGCAAGAAATAAGCAAGTAGAAACTGATTATAATTAATAATAATAATCAGTTTCCACTAGTTTAGTTCGACTTGATTTAGTTTAGTGATACTTGGTTTTCGAACTTTCGGTTTTGACTCAGGGCGGTGACTGATGTGGAAAACACTGCACTTCACGTAGTTACGAATAACTTAAGTAAACTAAATAATATTAATAATCAGTTCTGTTGTCCACATATACCGCAGAAAACCAAAACAGGTGCCCTCTGTGTCACTTAGTTTGTAGTTTTATTTGCGAAACGGGTTCAGTCTCCATCAATTGTACCTACTGTAAAATTAAACCAAAATTTTTTTGCCTTGTTGTCATAAAATAACTTACAGTAGCAAGTTGAATCTGCATCTCGTTCCTCGCGATCTCTTTCTGGTAGAAGTTGTCCTTCTCTCTCAAACTGTGGTAGTGGTTCATGATGGGGTTATGCTCCTCCAAATATGAGGCGTACACATCTCGGAGCTTGGTCCAGATTATCTCGAGTTCGAGTTGTTTGGGCCGGCTGAAGCTGCGCATCTCTTCTTCATGCTATAGTAAAAAAAAAAGGTTTTATCGATACAAATTGAAAAAAAAAAGAATGCTATGGTTGGTATTAAAAAGTTTTAATAAGCTTCCGATGTTTTTTTAAACTATTAGAATGGGCAGCGTCTATCTATATAAATTAAAATGAATCACCGAAATGTTTGTACGTTCATAATATCCAAATGACTGCACCAAATTGGATATATTTTTGTGTTCCTTATTGTGAGGAGAAGGTTTGTATGAAAAGCATATATTTAAAAATATCAAAAAAATGAGTGTGTAAATGAGGCAGAAGACTGTTTTTTTGGTCACAAAACATGACGGTACGAAGTTCGCCGGGACAGCTAGTTTGCTAGAAAAGCAAATTATAGGTAAGGTACTGACTATAGTTCATAAATCTAAAATCATCAGAAGTCGTGAAAATTAATAACACAGAAGTTGTGTTATTAATTTTCACGTCTTTTTTCAATTGTGTCTCCGATATCTGTGCAAAAAGATAAACATGTTTGATTATATTCAACCTATCCAATGCCCTTAACGTGCCAGTCGAAGCGCAGAGAACGGTCAGCTATCTATATAATTGCCGTGTGTATAGGTGCTTGACATTGCTGATTCCTGACGGACCAGTGACAGCAACTGGCGTTCAAAGCTTTGAAAAATAGCTTTCTCTTATGGTTCCTAAATTGAGTCTTGAACTTCTTGTTCAGTTTAATATTTACATATTCGTTTGGAGAAAATGATGAATTGCTTGCTTATGCTTGATGAATATAGGAACTCTTTTATATTTGTTCCTCGCCATACTTTTGATTACATGAGATTCAAAACTATGGTTAGGGAAAAAAAAAACTTGTGTGTACTTATGTACACGCGTTAGAAGTTATACTTCTTAATATACAACTTGAACATAGTTATCAATTTTCAACCCACCTAGAACTAACGTCATGCTGTTATTTTTACATCGCATTTTCGCATCGTGCGCGCGCATCGTAAAAATTCACTCTCATACATTTTCATACCACCTAGAACTAACTTCATGCTGTTAAATTTTTTGGTGTCGGTGTGCGCGCGCATCGTAAAAATTCATTCTCATCATTTTTCTCCATCGCGCCAAAAGAAGTATAATTTCAAAAAGATTTTTTGTAACAATAAAAGCTTGTAAGCTTTGATTATTAATGACTCGGAGTAATGATGATATGAGACTTAAGAGTATTTAGATGGTCTATGCTCGTAAGACAAGGCTGTCAAACAAAACAAACTTTTATTTAATTTGAATAGAGTTTTGGCGCCAACGCGGAATAAGACGCATCGAAGGTATATTTCATTTTCATAACCTGTTGTAAATTCGAGTTTATGTGTAAATATGGTGGATTTTTAGACAAAACATCTTTGTCAACGTACCTACACATGTGGAGGAAAGTGCGATATTTGTGTGATGAGCACGAATATTTGTTTCTGAGTCATGGGTGTTTTCTATGTTTTTAGCTATCTATATAAGTATGTATATCGTCGCTTGGTACCCATAGTACAAGCTTTGCTTAGTTTGGGTCTAGGATGATCTGTGTGACATTGTCCCTAGATATTATTATTAAACTCACAATCCACAGCAATATAATTGCTGTGGATTGTGAGTTTCCATGTTGAAACGAAAACTCCATAAAAGCCTCAACTATTATAACCTACCCAAAGAGTGCGAAAAAAAAGATTTGAATATTTTGTCAACTACTAGGTAGGTATATCACGAACGAAAAGTTAGAATAGTCTGCCGCACTTAGAGACATAATTTATTTAAATTATTGATTAGGTTAACTAATCTTTACATTTTGTCTTTAGATTATAATTTTATATTTGAATGATTGAGAAAAAGCCTTAATTAAGTTGATCAATGATAAAATAAGACTGAGTATAGCGGTCAGCATCCTTTTAATCCAATCATGCCAACGAAAGACAGACCGATAGGACCGCCAAATCTGACAAATTTATTTTATAGATTTTCATCTTTATTACAAAAGTATAAAGGTCCCTTCCAATTGGGGAAATTTGACAGATTGGGGTACCTTGATGTGTCAGTACCTTTTTAATATTCTTAATTTAATCTTATAAAATTATGCTCTGTAAATGGTGCGCAATAAAGGTGAAGAAGAAGTACATTTTTTTTATTGTTTTTAAGGAAAGCTTACAGACTAATGACAAAACATCAGAATATATATTTTAACAAAAATTGCTAACCACAAGCTTCCATAAGGAATAAAAACAGAACAATATTATGCAACTGGTGGCTTTATCACTAAAAGCGCCCCGTGTCATTCGAATGAAGCTAGCGCCGAAACGTTTATTCGAGGTTTTGCGTGGCAGGTCGTAAAACGACGGACGACGGCGAGATCACGGCTTACGTAGAGCAAGACTTACCTTGCTCTAGGTAAGCTTCCTTCCGCTAATGCGAGGAGACCCGCAGGTACGGGTCAGCACCAGCCGGGGGTTGCGGAAGTATCGTACGTTCCCGCGAACCCCGGCGCAGGTGTGAGGATTTTCCGCCACAGCAAAAAAAAAAAGGTAAGCTTCCTTCGCAGCTCTCTTCCAGGCAACCTATAAATTGTATTTTCTTATCAACAACAACAAAACTCAATAGTAAGTTTTTGAATGATTTAATCATTGCAGTTAAGTTGTAAGTAAACAGTACCTAAGTCCAATTATAAAAATATCCAGTTAATCAAAATTAAATAGACTTTACATTTTAATAGTGCCCAACGACCGTCAACAACTTGTTACAAGTATATTGCGAGCATAATATCATGATTTCCGATTGGTCACGTCCAGTTTTCCTGTAATTAGAGACCGTGGTTGTACTACGTCTGATTGTTGAATGACATGACAGCGTGACAGATGGATGATGGCCATTGTTTGTTGATGGTCTCCCTACCATAATGTTTCCGATTAGGATGTGCGATGTGGCAAAATTATAGGTTTTATAGGTACGTACTAAGATATGATTAGGTTTACGTGTTCATACTTAATTTTGAAGTTAATTAAGTATAATATTAAAACTATAACCTAATGAAATCGTTAGAAAGCCCCCGATTCCAACTACAATTTTATCGTTTCGGAAAAGTGCTAAGAACCACCGCAAGGAAAATGTCATTCAAAGGAAGCCTTATCGAAATTGGTTCATCCGTTTCATCGGTACCCGCGTTTGACAAAAATTTGCGTATATCTAACTTGGGCCCCTGTCTATGGTATCTCAGTTGCGTAATTTTGCAAAGATTTGTACCTACCTGCTTTCATTGGTCATCCAACTGTAATTAGGCACGTATGGAGACAGTGATAGGCTTTCCAGAGTCCGGCTATCATTAAGAAAAAGGAAAGCCAAAAAAATATTTACTACGATATGTATCTATACCTACATATCTCATCTATATAAATTATTTGGACCTTCCCGGGTCTATAGCATTTTTGTGCACAAAATCTGGCATGCACAAAAATGCTTACCGGATCATTTTGTCACATAAATAAACTCTAAACTCAGGTGGGCCGATGCAAAGAAAACATGTCTGGGTGGGGACTGTCGAGCAATCCCAAAATGGACTGTATTTGTGGAGTATCGATCCAATCCATGGCCAACCTAGTATCGTGCCCAGCCTGCCCTGCCACATTTGCAATCAGTGTGGCCACAAAATTTAATTAGTTTGCCATCGACACGCTAAGAAGAAGCATCTTTTGTTAGAATGGAGATATTGCATGCGGGGTTACATTCTTCTTCAGAAACTTATTGAATGCCTTCAAGCCAGTTCAACCTAGTAGGTACTGTAGATAGCAAAGTAAATTAACATTTAGTACTGCACCTACAAAAAATTAAAACGAAAACCATATTTCGTGAAAACATTTTTCTTCCAATTAAATCTCTTTCTCGTTTTCAACAGTACACCTGTCACACATTTTCCGAAAATGCGACCATTATCAGTGCGTATGTGTCAATAATTAGTCATATTTGGCTGAAGCTCTTTGTATGTACGATGGGTGGTGATGCGTAAACCCCGCTATGATATATACGCTGACCCTTCCAGCTGCCGCATTGTGGCAGTGACCGTCGCAGTGAAAATGTGTTTGGTTAAGTACCATGTGTTGATACTCTGCTTGTTGGTAATCAAATGTTATGTGAGTATAACGGAAATACGGTAAATTTCGATGTGCTAAAGGCTAAGTCTTTTCGTTTGTTTTAAAAGTTGTTGTAAGCGAGGATTTTGGGACTTGATTTGACATTTTAAACAAATATGTCTATGAAAAGTTGTCAGTTTAGCGAATAATAACCGGCATAATTCACGCGCACTGGAAATTAGTGTTATCGTTTTTTGTTAGTGTTTTTTTAACAGAAAACTAAATTATACGACATTTTTAATGTAGCTTCAATGCAGTATACAGCATATAGTTACATGCTAAAAGACAGTTTTTCTGAAAACTCCAATAATCTATGAATTATATAGATATTAACAAATATTCTGACAACCTTCCTGAGCAATGTTCAAGGATAGTTAATAATTAGTGATGATTTTTATCGTGTTTTAGTATTTGCTTCAGGTCTATTACTGCGAGTTCTTTTCCAGAAATTGCGAGATAATGTAAAAATATAAATCTTTTTATAAATGTAAAAGTTGCTTTTAATATAGGAAACAGGGCAACTATCCATAAATAATTGAATATCAATTTATTTGTAGGCATTAAATTGCCGCACAGATGGCGGCCCCAAGGAAGCAGAGCTGAAAAATATTTACAGAAAATGTATAAAAATGCAAGAAAGCAAGAACTCCAGTAGAGGCAACGAACAAGATTGGAAAGAATCTCGCGGTCAGGCGCAGAGGAATGATCGGGACAGAGGTCATATGGGAAATGATAGAAACAGAGACGATAAGTCTGATGGGATGGATGACTTGATGGGAAGAAATGATGATAGGGGTCGCAAGAACGATAGGATGGGAAACAATGACAGAATGGGGAACCGTGATAGAATGGGGAATGGTGATAGAATGGGGAATGGGGATAAAATGGGTAATGATGGTTCTAGAAGAAACAGGATGGGTGACAGTCACGACAGGCATGACATGCAAGGTGGCCGGGAACAAAATGGGCGGGGTGATTATTTTAACGGCAGAGACGATTTCGGACAGGATGAAGAGTATGGTAGCGTAAGTATAGTCCGGTCAATTTAGATATAAAAGGTTACAATAATTCCCATTAGGCTGAAAATTGGTAGGATCGTTCGTTACACTAATATAAAAGGAAATGTGAAAATCCTCAACGATCCGGCACGTGCAAAAAAAAATGGACGTGGACGTCTTTCAGCGCTAATTAAAAATAAATGATTCTTTGTATATCTCATCCATATTGTTAAAGACAATATGCATAGGCATGTTACTTAAGCGAACTAATAGCTTGCTTTATTTGATATAAATCGCACAGATCATTATTTTTTTCAGAGAGGTGAACAAACTAGATATTTATTTTACCTCAAACCCTGTAAATTATATTGCAATCTTTGTAGCCATTTACAAGAACTGAATGGCCTGTTGGTCTAATGTTACCATGACTGCTAAGCCGGAGATCGTGGGTTCGATTCCCACCCGGGGCAAATATTTGTGTGGCTAACACGATTCTTTGTTCCATGTCTGAGTGTCATTTATACAAGGCACATTATTATAATATTTATTTGTACACTGCTTGTACCCATTAAATTACTATCTCAATCTCCTAATGGTAAAGGGCAAGAAAAGTAATAAATGAGTTAAGCTCGCCTATGTAGGTACATAGGCGAGCTTAACTCATTTATTACTTTTATTCTTCTTCTTTATTGCACACAGAAACATACATAGGTACATATAAGTTAAATGTTACAAAAAAAAGCATGCACATAGATAGGTATCTATATGCATGCTTTTTTTTGTAACATTTAACTTATATGTACCTATGTATGTTTCTGTGTGCAATAAAGAAGAAGAATAATAAATCTCTCACCAGGACATGTACAGAATGAATAACAAGAATAACTTCTATTCGTCAACTCAAATGCCGCGGAGGTACAAAAGGGACAAGCGACCAGAGAACTCGGGCCAGAGAAGCCAATACAACCCCAACGTCCAGAAGATCACGGGATACGAGGAGAGCTTCCGGAGCGAGGAGAAGAACTCCACTGAGAGCAATTCTAGCAAAGAAAGTGATAATAAAGCCTGTGCATTGCATTGTTTCTTGGAGAATTTGGAGATGGTAAGTCATTATAATCGCGCTGATATGTTTGCATTTTGTATTATACATACGAGACGGCCGCTGCGACAGAAAAGTTCTCGAGTGGCGACCATGAACCAGAACACATTGGTGGTCACCTATCTATGGACTGACCGCGAGCCTATTTGCTTAACCTCGTCAATTCACGCAAAAACTACTGAACGGATTTTGATAAAACTTAATATAGTTTAAATATCCGAATAACACATAAGCTATAATTTTATAGTATATTTATAGTGATAACTAGTCTAATCCTACTAATATTATAAAGGCGAAAGTTTGTCACTGTGTGTATGTTTGTTACTTCTTCACGTCTAAACGGCTGGAGCGATTTTAGAAAAATTTAGTATGGAGTTAGTTGACACCCTGGATTAACACATAGGCTATAATTTATTATGCGGGTAAAACCGCGGGGCACAGCTAGTAGGTACATATAATTCTAAAATGCTAATCTGCGTTTACTTTCAGATAATTTGTGACTGCGAATTTTTAGTTATCTTCCGTTTTAACATTGAGAAATAAAATTAATTATTCTAAACCCATAATACCTTTGATTACTATAATGAATACGACAACTGATTCTCATAACGAATGTATATTCAGACAGGGGAAGACGGCATGCCGGACAGATATCTGGTAACTCACGCAATTACCAAAGATGTGAAGAATGAGGACTTGAGAGATTTCTTACAGGAATCTATTGAGGAGTGTTTCCAGATTCTTGACAATGGTAAGTTTTAAGTCATTTCCTTATATTAGCTGAAGACCTCCACGGCTGGACAAAGGCCTCTCCTAAGGACTTCCAAAATGGAGTTGTGCTACTGCCCGTTCTCTGATAGATATTCCCTCGGAACGACTTCTACGCCCCCTATGGGATGAGATGGGGTGGCGATATTCTATGCCGTCATCCACGCAGCGTTAGGCACAAGTTTTAGGTAGATTAAACATAAGCGTCCACGAAAGCTTTCCCTATCGAATAAAAACAGAACTTTCGAAATTGGTCCTCAATCAACGGAGAAATCGCGTAACCCTTTTTTTGTAATCGGTTAAAAATATTAAATATATCTAGTGACTATGGAATTGCGAAAGCCATTCAGTCAAATGCGAGTAGAACTCGTACATACATGAAAGGTTCCTTATCCACGAGAGAATAATTTTAGCTTTATTTTATTTTTATTATTTATTGTTATAATTTGTATATACTAATAATGGAAATAATTTGAACTGTCTATAGCCTATCGGCAGACAGCGGCACTCTTTGAACAACTCTTTTGGGGGTGGATATCAATATGTTACTGGTCACATATACTTATGAAACTCTTATAAAAAAAAACCGGCCAAGTGCGATTCGGACTCGCCCATGAGGGGTTCCGTAGCAGCAAGTATTTCAGTTGATAAAATGAAAGCAAATTGCGGTTTACGATTTATGACGTATTAAAAAAACTACTTGCAAATCTCGTTCAAACCAATTTTGGTTGTTAGTTTGCATGGTAGGTAATGTACATCATATATATTTTTTTAGTTTTACCATTCTCTTATTTTAGAAGTTACAGGGTTACATTCTCTCATTTATCACTTTGGAAGTGTCTCTCGCGCAAACTACTCAGCTTAGAACAAAATTATATTAGAAACCTCAATATCAGTTTTAAAGACCTAAGTAAGGGTACAATTAACAAAAAAAAAATTGAGTTTCAGTTCTATGTATAGGGACCCCTCCAAAATTATTGTTCTTTATCTATTTTTGTGTAAAAATCTTAATGCAGTTCACCGAATACATCTACTTACCAAGTTTCAACAGTACAGCTCTTACAGTTTAGGAAAAAAGTGGCCGTGACATACGGATGGACAGACAGACAGACAGACATGACGAATCTATAAGGGTTCCGTTTTTTGCCATTTAGCTACGGAACCTTAGTAATCCTTCGCGGTTTAATAGTTATCTATGCCATTTACCCCAAAATGTAAAAAAAATATTTTTTCATCATTGCTAAATTGTTTTCGGCATTTTTTTTCAAAACTGTTTAATTTTGCCACCATACATTCAAAGGTTTTGTGCAATTTAATTGTGATTCTTTAAGAATTTTAGTTATTAATTATTATTTTAAATCATACTAAAATTTGTAACTGGGAAATCATAAATGTTATCGTCTGCCGGCATAGAACGATACACATTTCAATAGACACAGATCAAATCAAACACAGTTCAAATCTATGGCTCCCCGTGTCTACCCTGGATCAGTAAATCGGATGATTTCCCGGTTAGAGTTTTGATTTGCAAATTGTCTTGTGAATCACACTAATATTATAAAGGCGAAAGTTTGTGAGTGTGTGACTGTGTGAGTGTGTATGTTTGTTACTTCTTCACGGCTATAAGGCTGGAGTGATTTTAATAAAATTTGGTATGCAGTTAGCTGACATCCTGGATTAACACATAGGCTATATTCTTATATATATATATAAATCAATGCCACTTTTCGTTGTAATGTTATAACTCAACAACGCCTTTACCGATTTGGCTAATTTTGGTCTTGAATTATTCGTGGAAGTCCAGGGAAGGTTTGTACGTAGAAAAAATTTAAAAAACGTCTTGAAACGCAATTAAAAATATTTTTTTGTTTGAATAAATGAACTTAATAATCATTTTTTATTACTATGCCTTATACGTAGCGAGGCACGTACCGGGCCGCTAGTAATTTATAAAGTTTAACGCGGGTAAAACCGCGGGGCACAGCTAGTAGTGCTATAATTTCAATTTATCTGTTCCAGAAAACGCAGAGGACAAGTGCGAGTTTTCAAAGAACCTGCTCATGTGTTTATCGGAGAAGGGACGGTCTAATTGCGATGATTGGAAAGATGATTTAAAGTTTTAATGCAATAAGTAATTTTGTATTTATTTTTAAACAAAGATTTGGTATCAATAAAGGATATGTATAGTCTAGTAACTTTTTTTAAACCACAACGCCCGGGATAGTGAAACTAATAAATGTTAAGATAAATATAACTTTCCAGAACTATCTGTCCAACATTACTTTCTATAAAAAGAAAATAAGTATATATCCTGGGACATTATTTACACACGGCCATCTAATCCCAAACTAAGCAGAGCTTGAACTATCGATATATTACATATTCTACTTTTCTTTTGTAAATAGATACTTCTATAGATAATTAAACCCAGACTCAGGACAAGCAGATATGGTCATGCACACAAATATCTGTGCTGGGTGGGAATCGAGCCCACGACCTCTGGCGTGAAAAACAAGCATTTGCCAACCACGCCAACAGGTTCTAATACCTACTTCCTATTATATTATGCCATTTCAAACACGGTTTTAGTTAAGATAAGATCAGATAGTTTATTTCGCATATGGGTACAGTACCTACATGATGTTAAATACAATTATGTTGGTTTAGCCACATTTTACCCTTAGGTATGCGAAAGGTACAAACCAGTACAGTAAGGGTGTTACCACACCAATCGATCGATCGTCGATCGATGTCATCGATCGACATTGGTCGACGTTGATCGATTGGTGTGGTAGCTTTAATTGATCGACGGATACCGGTTGACTAACCAATCGATCGATTGCCGGTCGATGGCATCGGTCGACGGCATCGGTCGACGTAGATCGATTGACCCCGGCTATATTCCATCAGTTTCTTTCGAAATGTATTCACAAGAGGACGCGTTGTTGTTGGCCAGTACGATTTTGCTCGTACTGTTATTACGGAGACTCAAACGCAGAACACTCTGGATGAGACCGTTTTTTAAAGCCAAAGATCGCTTACATTCTGCAAATTACATTTTAAACAGTGGTTTTTTGGATGTTTTTCACAACTGAACACATAAACACACAGGCCACGTAGTAAGCGAGAGGGGTGCGGGGCCGGGGGGGGGACTGGGTGACATGGGGAGCTCAAGCAGCTCGATCGACGTCGACTTATCCATTCTACTATCGATCGACGTCGACTAATCCATTTTATAGCATTTTGCATTTAGCTATATATGCATATAGCATTTTATAGCATCTATCGACGATCGATAGATTGGTGTGGTAACACCCTAACAGAAACAGACATAATTATAAGAAACACATAATAAACCAGCATATTAATAATATAGGTATAATGCTCGTAGTATAGGATAGGTGTATTTAGGTAGATTTCATAATAATCAAACAAATGCATTTTCTTTTTCTGCAAAAAGGTCGGAAAAGAAACTGAGTATTTTTTTTTATAAATTTAAACTCAATGCCTATCAAGATTTTGGTAACTTATCACACTAATATTATAAAGGGGAAAATTTGTGAGTGTGTTAGTATGTATGTTTGTTACTTCTTCACGTCTAGACGGCTGGAGCGATTTCAATAAAATTTGGTATGGAGTTAGCTGACACCCTAGATTAACACAAAGGCTATGACATTTATAAAGTTTAACGTGGTTTAAACCGCGGGGCACAGCTAGCTGTGAATAAATGGGGCCATTCAGACAACACTTTTGCGCATGAGTGCTGTCTTTGCGGTCTGCGGAGATAATTTAAGCAGCGATTAGGTATACTATAAAATATTTCTCACCTCTAGCTTCATATCATTCTTCGCCGTAGCTATTCCCATTTCCGTCTCTTTCTTGTATATCTTGAAGTCTCGGTCTTGTATATAGGTGATAAGCTTTAGTTTGAACTCGGCGCGGTCCTGGTTATCCACCAGATCCATTTCCTCCTTGTCCCATGTTTCCAGCAACATGTTCTTTTGACGGTCGTATTCGGCTTGGAGCTTATCGAGTCGCTGGTAACCTATGTCTGAAATAAATAATATGTAGTAATAAGTTATTACTTGCATCTTAGGTATATGCTGTAGAATCAAATGGAATATCGTCCACAATTAATTAATAAGACCGTTTAGGAATCAGATTGTGAAGATATTTTTAGAGTTTCCTACCAAATTATTAATAAAGTGCAAACCAGTCTGGCTGTCTGTTACAGCCGTAGGTATATTTATAGTTTTAGATTTCGTACCTCTCATTGTGGAGAATTAAAATAAATAATAATTATTAACCTCTTACCAAGAAAACATAGGTATAGGTGTCAGATTGAGAAGAGCCTTATATAAAATACCAGTCAAGTGCGTGCCGGACTCGCGCACAAAGGGTTCCGTGCTATTATCTTTTGTTTTGGTAAGGCAGTGGGAATGCCTTCGCATGCCTCCGCAAAACGTGTACCTAACCTAACCTGCCGTGGACTTCTTTTGGCGCCTGGTGAATTCAAACGGCAATAAGTCGCGTTTTGGTATGGGAGCTTCCTTAAATATTTGTTTTATTTTCAATTAATTATATATTTTGAAAGTGAATATATAAATAAATATTCCGTTAAAATGAAAGCGTCTTCCTGTTGCGGTTATCAATATCGAGCAAAAACGAGAAAAAAATCTCATTTGTTGTATGGGAGTCCTTAAATATGTATTTTATTCTATTTTTGTATTTGTTGTTTTACATCATCTGTGAAAATTTCTACCGTCCAACTATCAGGGTTTATGATCCAGCTTGGTGACAGACAGACAGACAGACGGCAGAACCCTAATAATTACAATAATAAAATTAACTTAGAATAAACAACAAACGTTAAATATCGCTATTGAAATTGATTTTGATGTGAAACATCTATAGCCGCACGTAAAACCGATTTCTGGCGTGGCGACGCATGCCGTGGCGACGCGTCGCCACGCTATATGATAGTAGTGTGTACGGTGTGGCGACGCGTCGCCATGCGCAATCGACTTTTTATTTTATCATTATGACATATTTAGTTCTTATCACAATATGTTCTTTTCTGCATATTACTTTTACAAAATAATGTCGATGTTTCACATCTGCCAGGCGTCCCGTGACGGCTCACATTTTTTAATATCTTCTATTTATTTAATGTTTAGGTTATTATGAAATAATAAGCTAAACTAGCTTATTATATCATATATAACAATATATAGCAATAACTTAATTTAAGCTAGCTTAATATCGTTACTATTATAAAATAAATCTTATTGTACATTTTTTCTTACAATCCGTGTACCTAAATATCTATATGTACCCAGAAATAATTATAAATTAAGTATATATTACTACAAACATGTTCTGACTATTTACAAAGATTAAATGAATTATGAATTATTACAAGCGCTTTTTTAAAGTCTACGTGAATAAAAACCTTTTTTATTTTTTTGATAATTTCTTTAATTTAAAACCAAATCTTAGGTAATATAGTTTTTAAGTTTTTGTTTTGTTATAATACCTATTGTAAATGTTGTATACACCTGTAATGGCAAATCACACAGAACTTGTGTTTAAACATAAAAACAATTTTAAGTTGCATTGTGAACTGCCGATGGTGTGTCTTTTATAAATAAATAAATAATTATTCTGATCAACTAATTTACACGTTGTATTTAACAGGCGAACTTTCCTCTCCACGAGGAAGTTAATATTTACCAACATGTTTACTAACTACTTACTCAAAAAATAGCTGATATTCTCAGTGTGTGCTTGGAAGGCTCGGCGATGCTGTTCATCCGAGTCCTCGGTAGCGCGTATTAGCGTCGCCACCAGACGATCTTTCCGTTCCACCAGGAAGTTGAATGTTGTCAACATGTTCTGTTATCAAAACCATTAGTATCTAATTTACAAGATATTGTGACAAAAGTGCTTTGTTTAGAATATTTCAAGTTTATTAAAAAGTGGTATATATCAAGATGATGTTAGATGGTGAAACAGTGGGTACTGTGATTTTAGACAGGTAGGTATGTTAACCAAGTCACCATTATAATAATAATAACATCCTGGGCATTGATTTTATAGGTCAATGATCCTGGGGTCATTATTCACGCACGGCCATCTGATCCCAAACTAAGCAAAGCTTGTACTATGGAAACTAGATAACTGATAATAATATACTACATATACTACTTTTCTTTTCTGGACACATATCATCATATCTGTCCTGGGTGGGAATCGAACCCACGACGTGCGGCGTGAAAGGCAAGTGCCTATTTACCAACCACGCCAACCGGACCGTCCAAAATTAATATGCAACCATCTAATTGATACATACAATGAGGATTTATGGCGCCAATGCGGAAAAAAACACATTGAGGCATTGTTAATTTTATTTAAACTGGTTTAAATTCCAGTTTTTATGTTTAAATATAGTGGATTTTTAGACATGAGGTCTTCGACAACGTATACATAATATGCAGGAGAGTGGAATATAACCGTCAAATGATATTTTACGTGTGATTCCAAAACCTCATATAAGCCTCTACGACTTTAATCGGGTAAGATTTTGACTTGACTATGAATTTGAATGTCTTGAGGAATTACTCACACAACGCCAACTAATTCCAAACTAAGCAGAGCTTATTCTATTCAAACCAGATAACTGATATACTACTTCTCTTTTGTAAATAAATACATACTTATATAGATGCACACAAATATCTGTCCTGGGTGGGAATCGAACCCACGACCTGCGGCGAGAAAGGCAAGCATTTACCAACCGCATAACGTCGAATTCATATGCAAAGTTACTTGACACTGGCAAATACTTTAATCAAGCGAGCCCATAAAAAAACAGGCAAGAGACACATAATGGAAAGCTCAACCAAGATTTACCCTGCACCGAACCGACAACTGGTTAAAATAAAAAAAAGATGTTGACTGACTTACCTGAATATCCAGAGCCATTTGCTTGCATTTTATTTTACGTAGAATGAAGCGCCACTGTTGGTTAATTTTGGCCGTGTTCAAGCGACTGTACGCCTCCTCCTTGTCGAGTTTGTTCTGCAATGCCAAGTAGGTCAGATGTAAGTCATCAAGCAAACCAAAGGCACGAATATAATTACAATTAGTCAGGCACTTTGGTTATAAATACTGATTAAATCAGAATTGCATGTAAATATGTATTTTGAGCTGAATATTGATGGAACCTCAAGTGGTCAATAGCAATTTACAACAGACTGATTATCGCCTTCTCTAAGGGTCTGTTTCACAATGTCCAAAGAAAGTCCCGAATAAGCTACTTGCAACTTATCTATCGAATAATGACATCGTTTGCGTTTAACAATCTATAAATAGTACTAACTGGCAAATAAATTGAAAAGTAAACTATTGGACAGATCAAGCTTAATAAATTAAACTTGTGGTAACTAATCAATAAACTGTAGGAACGGGTTGTAACGGGTAAAATAGCATAACTGTTCCTGTTCCACATAACAGTTTCAAAAAACTGAAATTTTGCCATATCATAATGTTATTTTATATAGCCTGTTTACTAAAAGGATGAATGATAGAAAATTTACAGAAGAAGTATACCTGGCTTGTGTGAATGGCACAACCGTCGGACCATATTGGAGATGTTCTCAAGAAAGGCCAGGTCAGATGTACCCTAAACTACCGAGTATGTAGGAAGAATATAATGACAATAAACGAGGCAAAAGAGGTGTACAAAAATTGTACCGCACCGACTAAACCTAACCTGCCGTGGACTTCTTCTGGCGCCTGATGAGGTAGCCCCGGGAACGCGGGTATGCTGCTCCGGTGACAAGGCAGAGCCTATACTATGGCCACCAGACAACTGATAAAAATACTTATACATACATATTATACAATACAATCATAAACGAAAAGGTTCATGACTTTGAAGAGCAGAGAAAATCCGAGCTGGATCCGAAACGCGATGCTCTTAAGACTAAACCACCAGCTGTCATATTTTACAACTATGTCGATGGTGTTCTCACGTGCAGTTCAGCGTCTCAGATTGGATACTGTAGTCATCTAAGGTCGCATGTGAGAACTGATCATCCTAGCTCCTTAACTAATCAGTAGCAGTCACCATAGCCGAAATTCGCTGGGAAGTTATATACCTATGGATATACATACATATGGATGGGCTTTTTCGGTTCATAAATAGAAAACAGTCGCGAAAAATCCATAATCAGTTTTTCTTTACCTTGATGAACCTGAATATGAGTTCTTGCTTTCTTCTCCGCGCTTCTTCCTCGAGATCAGCGCGGTGTTGCAGGTACCTGGCTCGTTCTTCATCAGACATCTTGGCCAATTTATTCACTTTGGGCTTCGGCATTTTGGCGGCTTATTCTTACTAAAGGAAATAAAGAAAAGTTACATGTTATTAAAGTTATTGCTATTCTGGGAGGCTAACTGGGAGGTTTCTGCCTTGTTAGACTAGCGATAGTGTGTTTGTGAGCGTCAGAATGGCTGGTTGCCTATGGCAGGCGGCTCTGAAAGTATATTGAAGAATTGCTATCCAATTGCTTATATTTGCTTCATTTCTTATATAATTGCTACATATTATACGTTCAGAGAAATATGAATATTGTTTTGACCAGCCATTCTGACGTCAGGATGGATGGTTGACAGCGTGAACGACGTAAAATTTCTAAAAGTTTGTTGTATCAATAATTGCTTACTAATTGCTTCATTCACCAATTTAAGTTTGAGATTCGTACATACATTAGAAAAAAAAATAGCTTTTAGAAGAAAAAGAAGAAAGAAGAAAATGTTTTTATTAATATTTGTAATTGTAAATGCCTGCAAGATTTGAACAAGACGCTGTAGCACAAAAAAAACTGTTGCCTTTCCAAATTATCAGGCATTTCTTCGTACAAATATTAATAAAAGCTATATTTTTTTACCTAATGTAAGCTCAAACTTAAATTGGTGAATGAAACATTTAATGGTACAACGAACTTTTAGAAATTCTGCAAATATAAGCAATTGGATAGCAATTATTATTCAATATATCTACTTTCAGAGCCGCCCTACATCGGCAACCAGCCATTCTGACGCTCACGTGTGTTCAGCCGTAGATAATAAGGTCCTGAGATCAAATCCCGGGTCGAGCCAAAAAATGATTTTGGGATTTTTCCTTAAAAATAAATTTCTCAGTAATAGCGCTAGTACCAGCGAAATACTAAAACCAGCCGTGTCGCTAGTCGTCCCATCGGATCATGAGAGTGATGGAATAGAAAGTGCCCCTGTGTTTACGCACACACTTGTGCACTACAATATGTCTGACGCAGTTGGCTTGTCTCCATTGAAACTGGCCGTGTGGTCGAAATTAGGCTGCAGGCCTAATTTCGACATTATTATTAAATGGGAGGTTAAAAATAAAAACGCGCTCTGTTGTCAGGGTTCGTGTTCGTTATGAGTATACTACGTGAGCTCGACAAATGGATGTGCTATTAACGCTTATGCGACAAAAGTGTACTGCGACTCACTATAGTTCGAATGCACGCTTGTGCGACACACTGAAAAGCGATTCGATCGTTTAAATTATTAAATAAAATTATTTAATAATTTAATCGATCGATAAACCTATGTCTCTAAGCAGCTAAGTCGAAAAAAAGGCAACTGTTTGTTGAGACCCATACCTGGGGACATACTGTTTTTGTACGAATATCGACAGTGTTCCCCTGCGTTTTTACAAAAAAGTGACTAATAATTTAAAAAGTTATACATATAAACATAGTAACATAACATCTAAGCATCTTATTCCATAATATAACAACAATATTTACAAGATATTTATATTTAATATTGTTTTTGGATTTTTATTTCATAGGGACACGATAGGAGTATGTACTTTTAAAGTTGATTGACCCAATTACCTTTTTAGGGTTCCGTAGCCAAATGGCAAAAAACGGAACCCTTATAGATTCGTCATGTCTGTCTGTCTGTCTGTCCGTCCGTATGTCACAGCCATTTTATTCCGAAACTATAAGAGCTGTACTATTGAAACTTGGTAAGTAGATGTATTCTGTGAACCGCATTAAGATTTTAACACAAAAATAGAAAAATAATAATAATTTTGGGGGTTCCCCATACATAGAATTGAATAACAAAAATTTTTTTGTTCATCGTAGTCATACATGTGGGGTATCTATAGATAGGTCTTCAAAAATGATATTGAGGTTTTTAATATATTTTTTTTCTAAACTGAATAGTTTGCGCGAGAGATACTTCCAAAGTGGAATAATGAGTGTAACTTCCCTGTAACCTGTAACCCTGTAATTTCTAAAATAAGAGAATCATAAGACTAAAAAAAATATATGATAACAACGAAAATTGGTTTGAACGAGATCTAGCAAGTAGTTTTTTTTAATACGTCATAAACCGCAATTTGATTACATTTAATCAACTGAAATACTTGCTGCTACGGAATCCTTCATGTGCGAGTCGAACTCACACTTGGCCGGTTTTTTGCATGCTTTTTTGGCAGAATGAATAGGATCGTAAAAAACTGTAAACACTTAAATGTCTATGTACCTACATTCTTAGCAAATAAAATATTGATTGATTGATTGAAAAAAATATAATAATATCCTGTGACATTATTTAAACACGGTCATCTGATCCCAAACTAAGCAGAGCTTGTACTATGGAAACCAGATAACTGATATACTATGTAGTATATCAGTTATCTGGTTTCCATAGTACAAGCTCTGCTTAGTTTGGGATCAGATGACCGTGTTTAAATAATGTCACAAAGAAAAGTAGAATATGTATTCTACTTTTCTTTCGTAAATACATACTTATATAGATAATTATATCCAGACTCAGGACAAACAGACATGTTCATGCACACAAATATATGTCCCGGGTGGGGACCGAACCGAACGAAGGCAAGCATTTGCCAACCCCGCCAACAGGCCCGTCATATGAAATTGAGAAATTTTCCGTAATTGGCTATGAGATAAAGAAAGTGTGTTCTCGCATCTCTTTCTCCCCATACAGTAAACTAAACGAATCGTCACTCTTTCTCTTTCTAACTTCACTAACTTATATCTCCATTTCAACTTTATTTCACCTCGCCCGACCACACATTTCGTAACGCTCTCGTAACGCATTCACCAGCTTACTCCCCAAGTCATACGTATAGAAGTTTTACGTCAATTTCGCTAATAATAAAAAATTTCCTCTTCTCTTGAAAGAACACGTAGGTATAGCAAGATTTGCTTAATTAAAAAAGAAAAGATAAAGAGAATATTAAATCTACGTTTTAATTTTAACGAACTGTGGCCCGCACTTTTACTCACGGTATACTTTATAAATTATAACTTATGTGTTAAACCAGGGTGTCAAATTTTATGAAAATCGCTCCAGCCGTTTAGCCGTAAAGAAGTAACAAACATACACACTCACAAACTTTCGCCTTTATAATATTAGTGTGATTTAAGACTATTGAGAGAATTATCGAAAAGTTTTATGTCTGTTAAGTTACTGTTATAATTGTTAGTGGAACGGCATGGCATAAGAATGAGTTACGAGTGTATTTTTTTTTTACAAAATCTTGCTGGTACAGACGCTAGCACATCAAGCTAACTCAATCTGTCAAATTTCCCCAATTGAAAGTGAACCTTATCCTTTTGAGATAAAGTTGAAAATCTATAAAATAAATTTGACAGATTGGGGTAGGTGGATGTGCTGGCGTCTGTACAAAAAGTGGCTTATTTTGCCGTATCTATAGACTGATCGCGTATCTACGTGCTTTACATCTCTGCTAACTTACGGTAATAATAATGTCCTCGCCATTGAGGCCAATCTCAATAGAGGTTAGCCATCTGCGCGGGACATATTATAGTGCACAAGTGTGTGCGCAAACACAGGAGCACTTTCTATTCCATCACTCTCATGAACCGATGGGACGCCTAGCGACACGACCGGAAAGAGGTCAGATACAGCACCGACGGCTTTACGTGCTCTGCGAGACACGGGGGTATAATACCGCCAACTCCCAGATTTCGTCAGTTCGAATAACGAAAGACCTCCCGTACAAATATTGATGGTTTTTAATCACCCCAAAGAAAATCGCCAACGTCTCCTTGTCCAGCTGGCTATAAGACTTCTAGGCTGATGCTGAGAAATTTTTATTTTGACAGTAAAGTCCCAAAATCACTTTTGGCCCGACCCGGGATTTGAACCCAGGACCTCGTTCTCTGCGGGGGAACACGCTACCGCTATACCAACGAGGGAGAGGCAGATATATATATATATCTGCCTCTCCCTCATATATATATATATATATATATATGTTATGGTCTAAGTGAGAAATTGCGCATTATACATAATGCCCGGTCATTATGAAAAATGCCAAATATGAGAGTACAAGTTGATAAGAATTATATAAATTCAAATAATCAAAATGACCGGGCATTATACATATTGTTCATCATCTTTTGGGCAGAGTAATACAAACATATTTAACTACTATTTTTTTATTGTAATTGTCATTTAACTTAACATTGTCATTGTCATTAAACTAAATATTTAACCATTCAACTCATTTGACTCATGATTTGGATTAATTATCAAGGATAACATTACGAATCCACTAGTATTTGCAATAAAAACTTAAGGAAAGTCATATTAAAAATATAGCATAAAACATATTAAAACATGAAACAAGAATTGCACAACATGTCTAATATTGTTATCTAGGGTGGCGTTCAAACGCAAAATATTGATACTTTATGATGAGGAGTATCCGACCCGCACCCCCATGTATGTTCTACGATTATGCGTAGTTTTCGGGATAATTTTTTTTAATGAATCTTTCGTAAATTTCACCTAACATCGTTTTAGATTTTTTTCTCGTTCTGTTGAACATTGATAACTAATTAGTATGGTTCAACCTAACACCCTAAAAAGTATAGTTTATCTAATCATTGCAGAACTGACTTAGAATTTATTTGAAAGTTCAAAATTAGCGTTTGAGCTCCTACATTTTCAAAGTATAAAAAAGGTGAAATACATGGGGTTGATTCGGATCATCATAAAGTATCTAAATTTTGCATTTGAACGTCAACTCCTCGGCCACCCTGTATAGAAATAATAATATAAGTATTTATTTATTCTCTCACACAATGGGTTGAAAGAAGCGTACAAAAGTGAATAGCATAAGCATACGGGAGACGCACCGAAACAAGTTCGCTATACTCTGAATGCACGACTACTTTTACTGTTTTATTATTATTGTGGAATAACGGCAAACATGTTGCAGCGGCTCTCCCAGAGCATCGACTGATTATGAAGCTAACAACCTGTTTTGTGAGAGACTGGTGCCTGATTTAGGTTCAGAAAAACCTGTATCACAGGTCACCAGGAGCCCACATTACTGATTGTGACTACACAATCCGACAAAACACTTAATTAATATGTTACAGAAAATAACATAAGACACAAAATATGCAATAAAATAATAAAGTAACACAAAAGTAAAACATTATACATGGCAATATTACATACTAAAATTATGTGTGATGTAGTGTTAATATGAAAGTGTTGGTGTGTGAGCGTGTGAGAGTGAGGAAAGGGATATTGTGTTTTGTGTGTGCTGAGGTATACGATAAAGGGCGTTTGCACATATATTTATTTCGGGTGGATGCTTAGATACATGCCATATTTAAATTACTAAATAATTGGATTCAATAAATTTTCAGTCTCTTCATAATTTAATGATTTTAACCATTTGGTAACGTTTAACTTACAAGTATTCATCGTTAACGGATATATTTAGAGCAATTTATTTACTTTGTTATAAAGATATGGGCCGAGAAAGCAAAAGTAGTTACCAGAATGTTTTGTACGGAAACTTAGAGTGGAGCATACAGTACCTTTTCGGCGAGAGTCCTTCATAATTTCAGAATTGTATGGCAATAGGGAATGCTTTCTTAAGACAGTTTGTAGTACAAAGATTTGCATGACAGTAAGTACATCCCATCTTGCAAATAGAGCTGTGGTTGAGAAGCGGTATGGCAGACCTGCACTAACCTTCAGAATCGCTCGTTGGGCCCGTTCTAGTTCCAGTAAATGAGTTTTAGCTGGACCACCCCAAGATGTGATACAGTATTCAATAACTAACTGACATAACGCATGGTAGACCATTTTAACAACTCTGTCATCAGAAAAGTTCTTAAGTGTCTTAAAGATATAAATAAGTTTTCGAAGTCTAATGACAAGGACTTCAATGTGAGGTTTAAAAGTCATTGCCTGATCGATTATGACTCCAAGATATTTGATGGAAGCAGTTTATCGAGGGATGGGCATGTGCAAGTTGGCGCCAATTGATTATAACTGTGGACCTTTATTGAGTGCGTTAAAATAGGTGTGAGATTGGACCTTAACTTAAAAGTGATGTAATTCGTTTTATTGACATTCAATGACAGTAAATTAACCACGAGCAGACTGTATTTAATCCAGTTTGGGCCCTACAATAGACTTCTTACCAATTAGTACCGTAGAAAATAAGCGCAGTGTCGTCTGCATAGGTAAGTATTTTTCCACGTTCTAGTTGCAAATTACAAAGGTTATTTATATATAATAAGAATAATGATGGACCGAGGATACTCCCCTGAGGAACGCCACAGTTAACAGATAATTATATTGATAAATGACTTATTATTATTATAAAACATAAAATAAACTAAAGTTAAGGCAATCAGACTCACTATTTGGCATAATTAGCATCTTCTCTTAATGAAAGTCAAATAAAAATCTAGGTAAAATAACATATAAAATTGAAAACAATAATTATACAATATGTAGCAAGTAACATATTTATTTATTAGAACAACTGCCACTATCATGGCATTTTAAGCTACACAACTTTTTGGCTTTGGGACCACTATATTTATCAGACTTGCCACCTCTTTTACAACCACATCTACTATAAACTTGCTCTCCGCATTTAGAGGACATTCTACAACATTCTCTCAGCGAAATCTCTGTCTCTGGAACATCTTCAGGCGAAATAAATCTTTCCTTGCAGACAGTAAATTGGTTTCTTGAATATAGTTGATTTAAAACACCTTGTTTTGTTCTCAGTTTATAAAGGTTAGAGGCTGTTACTTCAATAACAGTAGCAAGCACATTTCTTCCATCGCTACGTGCGCAATCAACATCAGGAACTCGGACTCTTACAGTGTCACCAATTGCAGCTATGGGATAATGACACATTACGCTTGACACATCCAACATTTTATTTGCTTGTTTCTGCAAATTACTTGAAGCTAGTTTTATATCTGCCATAACATTTTCTTTTTTGCGCTCCAGTTTTTTGTTTTTGTTTGTGGGTATTGGGTTTGAATCTGTATCTGAAGTTTTTTCAGACTCCTCATCTACGGTAAAAGTTAACGAAAATTGACTTGAGCTAGCTGAAAATAAATTCATATCATTTTGAATAGACTCCACGCGTTCATTTTTGATAGACTCTACTTGATTATTTTTGGCGGACTCTTCTTGATCATTTTCGGTGAAAACCACAAGATTCCTTTCGGTAATAGTGCTCTCAGTAGATAAAAGTTTCTCCAAGTCTTCTTCTGAATTAATATCAAGCAGAGCTTCATGTGGTATAGTAGAACTTTTAAGCCCTACTTTCAACTTCGTTCCAAACATGGCTTCATATGGAGTATAGTTAATACCTGGGTGATGGGCCCTATTTTTCATTAATTGTACAAAACGTAATCCTTCCGACCATTTCTTACTGTTGTTATCCTCCAACCACGTACTCAGAATATTCTTTATGTCTTGGTTTGCTCTCTCTACTGACCCTTGGCTTTGAGAGAGTCTCGGTTTTCCATGTACAATTTTCAATTCGGGCCACATTTCACAAGCTTTCTGAACAATTCTATTAGCAAACTCTCTGCCATTATCGCTTTGAAGAATGCTTGGTGCACCAAATATTGTAAAAATATCAAGTAGTACATATGCTACTTCTTCAGCAGTTTTGGTTTTGAGTGGACGGAGTTGCACAAATTTTGTAAGATGATCTTGGTATACAAGTATAAATTTATACTGATTATCTTCTTGTGACTGCATGTCAATAAGGTCTAATTGACATCTTGCATTCATTTCCCTGATAAGAATAGGTTCAACAGCTAATCCTTTTTTTTGAACGCTGCGTTTCCTTTCGCAGCTCTCACATAGGTTTAAATAAATGGCAATCATTTCCCTCGTAATATTTTTATACCGAAAATTTAGTTCCTTCTCCATTCGGTTTCTACCACCATGCCCTAAACTCAGGTGGGTATCATGCAAAATCTGAAATATCTCGTTGTTTTTCACGTAGTACCTAATCATATTGTCTTTGACTGGAACAATCAATTTCTCTGTTTCTCCAACAGCCATGACGTCAAATCTTCGCAAACGTTGATAATCTTCAGGTTTTTTATGCGACTTCTTTGATTTTGCAGATTTAACCTTTTCAATCATCTCGATATAGCTTTCGTTGGTGAAAAACTGAGTATTTTGTCCTTTAAGTGACATTAACTCATCCAATCTTTCGTCAAATTGACGATTCATTTCGTTTAATTTCGAAATATCCATGATTAATTAAAATACACATTAACAGCTGTTTCACTAAAGTTCACTAACACTGAGTTACGAAAGTAAAACCCATCCGCGTCCGTCCGTATTCGCATACAAAGCAAAACTAAATAAAATCAATAGCACTTGAAGTCCGCCGTACGAGCCGCACGGTGAATGGCGGTCTCTGATTGGTCAAGGTGTGCCACGCCATGCGTGCCTCCCTCCCCGGCCTCACACCGCGTCATATTTAGCTTTATTATCAAATCGCCCAATTATCATGTAGCAATATAATAATGACTGTGCAATGTGATAAATAATGAAGTTAAGATAGTATTAGTCACTAATGCCCGCCTTCCACTGCGAGCGGAGCGGGCTCCGTACGGATTCCGTTTAACTCGCAACGCAAAATTTCATACAAGTGAAACATAAAATGTTTTTTATTATTTATTCATTATATTTGAGTTGCTTGAATGAAAGGTATAATGCGGTTTACGATTTATGACGTATTAAAAAAAAACTACTTACTAGATCATGTTCAAACCAATTGTCGGTGGAAGTTTGCGTGGTACATCATATTTTTTTTAGTATTATCATTCTCTTATTTTAGAAGTTACAGGGGGGGCACTCACTATTTAGTTTTGAAAAAATGATATAAGAAACCTCAATATCATTTTTGAAGACCTATTATAAACTCATGTAAGGGTTTCTTGAAAAAAAAATGTCAAGTTTCAGTTCTATGTATGTGGAACCCCAAAAATTTTTTGTTTTTTTTTTTTAATTTTCTGTGAATAACTTAATGCGGTTCACAGAATACATCTATTTACCAAGCTTCAACATTATAGTCCTTATAGTTTCGGAAAAAAGTGGCTGTGACATACGGGCGGACCGACAGACAGACATGACGAATCTATAAGGGTTCCGTTTTACGCCATTTGGCTACGGAACCCTAAAAAACGGTTGCGAGTAAAACGGAATCCGTACGGAGCCCGCTCGCAGTGGAAGGCGGGCATTATCCCGATAGAGCTAGACATGATTCAGAATGCTCATACATTATGTATAATGCCCGCATTAATCACCTGGTCCATAACATATACCTATAAAGGTGTAAAACAAATAGCTGAGTAAGTTAAGGACCCCTATCTACTCATTAAGGGCCAGGGCCTGTTCGCGCGGTTGGTAGATACGCTGCCTTTCACGCCGCAGGTCGTGGGTTCGATTCCCACCCGGGACAAGTATTTGTGTGCATGAATATGTCTGTTTGTCCTGAGTCTGGGTGTAAATTATCTATATAAGTATGTATTTACAAAAGTAAAATAGTATATGTATTATATCAGTTATCTGGTTTCCATAGTACAAGCTCTGCTTAGTTTGGGATCGGATGACCGTGTGTGAAAAATGTCCCAGGATATTATAAAATTGAACTAACTTTGACTGCACGTGTAGCGGCTAAGACAGTCGCCTCGCCACTTTTTGTCGCGGGTTCGAGTCCCGCGCCAGACAACTATTTGTGTGGCCCATAAATAATTGTTCTGAGTCTGGATGTAATTTGTGTCCGTCTAATTATATGTTTGTAAAGTACCCCGGGACACAGGGATGAGATTTCCTAATGAGTTTATAAAAAAAAGATATAGTAAAAAAAAACTAGAAAAAACCTAAAAAAGATTGTTTGCTTACCCTTATAAATTTAGTCAGCTGATCAACATTTTTGTATGGGTAGTTAATATTATATCTATATATATAAAAATCAATGCCACTTTACATTGTAATGTTATAACTCAACATCGCCTTTACCGATTTGGCTAATTTTGGTCTTGAATTATTCGTGGAAGTCCAGGGAAGGTTTGTACGTAGAGAAAATTTTAAAAAAATCTTGAAAAAGTGTAAAATCAACATCTTTCTATACTCCCATATACAAACAATTTGTACTAATACTTTAAAGCGTAGCGAAGTACGTACCGGACCGCTAGTACTTAATATAAAAACAAGTAAATGATGGGTAGTTAATATGTACCGACGCCAGAACATCCAGCTACCCCAATCTGTCAAATTTCTTTTATAGATTTTCAACTTTTTCTCAAAAATATAAGGTTCACTTTCAATTGGGGAAATTTGACAGATTGGGGTACCTTGATGTGCTGGTGTCTGTACTTATGTATTTTACAAGATACCGTTTTGCATGTTGTTCAGTAAAAGAGGTTTATTTTCAATAAGCACGCGGTCAGTCTACAGATGGGTGACCGCAAAAGTAGTTTAATGTCTGAACGTCTCCGAGCTGAGGGCAGCTTAAGCTGTCGGTTCCGGTTGTAGTCTTTAAGCCATGTCAGAGGCCTACTGGGCGGCTTGAACAACTCTGACGCTAGGGTAACCACTGCTCATACGATAAAGTGAAGTAAAATAAGTAATCTTTAAGTTTGATCTTTAAGTTTCATCCACTACTTTAGTTATACTTTCTATAGCTAGAGAACATAAGCATAGCTGTAAGTAAGTAACAGTTACACAATAAATAATTCTTTCATCATCATCATCATCATATCAGCCGAAAGACGTCCACTGCTGGACAAAGGCCTCCCCCAAGGATCTCCACAATAGCCGGTCCTGCGCTGCCCGCATCCAGCGGCTTCCCGCGACCCGCACAAGATCGTCGGTCCACCGTGTAGGAGGCCTGCCCACGCTGCGTCTTCCGGTTCGTGGTCGCCACTCGAGAACCTTTCTGCCCCATCGGCCGTCAGTTCTACGAGCTTTGTGCCCTGCCCACTGCCACTTCAGTTTGGCAATTCTTTGGGCTATGTCGGCTACTTTAGTTCGCCTGCGGATCTCAGCATTTCTTATTCGATCTCGCAGGGAAACTCCAAGCATAGCCCTTTCCATTGCTCTTTGGGTGACCTTGAGCCGCCTGATAAGGCCCATAGTGAGCGACCACGTCTCTGTTCCGTAAGTCATCACTGGCAACACACACTGGTCGAAGACTTTCGACTTGAGACACTGCGGTATTTGGGATGAGAAGATATTACGTAGCTTCCCGAACGCTGCCCAGCCGAGTTGGATTCTACGATTGACCTCCTTTTCGAAGTTGGACCTACCTAGTTGGATGGTCTGTCCTAGGTAAATATAGTTCTCAACAACTTCGAGTGCAGAGTCTCCAACCTTAACTAGAGTGGGTGCAACATGGATGTTCGACATGATTTTCGTCTTATCCATGTTCATTTTCAGACCCACTTGTTGAGAGACTCTACTGAGGCCATCGAGCATTGTACTGAGGTCGTCAAGGGTCTCAGCCATGACTACTATGTCGTCGGCAAATCTAAGGTGGGTGATGTACTCGCCATTGACATTGATGCCAAAGCCTTCCCAGTCCAGAAGCTTGAAAACATCTTCCAATGCAGCGGTGAACAGTTTCGGAGATATGACGTCTCCCTGTCTCACGCCTCGCTGCAATTGAATAGGTTTCGAGTTCTGGTCCTGAAGTCGGATTGACATGCTGGCGTTTTCGTACAAACACTTTAACACCTGGACATACCGATAGTCAATTTGGCACCTTTGAAGAGACCTCAGCACGGCCCATGTTTCGATAGAATCTAAGGCTTTCTCATAGTCCACAAACGCTAAGCATAATGGCTGGTTATACTCCTCTGTCTTCTGTATAGTTATACAGAAGACAGAGGAGTATAACATACATACGCTGCGGCAAGTTTGCCGCAGCGTATGTATGTGGTCTATGGTACTGTAGCCTTTTCGGAATCCGGCTTGTTCGGGAGGCTGGAAGTCGTCAAACCTTCGTGCGAGACGATTCGTAATGACTCTCGAAAACAACTTGTAAACATGGCTCAGCAGTGAGATGGGTCTGTAATTCTTCAATAGGGTTTTATCGCCCTTTTTGAAGAAAAGCACCACCACACTCCTGTGCCATGCTTTCGGCGTTTGACCTTCGAGTATGACGGAGTTGAATAACTTCTGAAGGGCCCGTAGGATCGGTGTACCACCCGCCTTCAGAAGCTCAGCTGTAACTCCATCATCACCCGGCGCCTTGTTGTTTTTTAGTTGTTTGAGAGCCATTCTAATCTCGTACAGGCTGACGTCCGGGATATCTTGGGTGTAGTGTCGGGTTAGTCTTGCTCTTGAATCGGCATGACTATTGACAGGAAGTCGCGTTGTCGTGTATAACTGTCCGTAGAACTTCTCGATCTCACCTAGCAACTCTGGTTTTGACGTGACGATTCTACCATCCTCAGTCTTCAGCTTCGTCAGTTGGCTTTGCCCAATAGACAAATCTCTTGCGAACACTTTAGAGCCTCTATTCCGCTCGATGGCCTCTTTTATACTAATAGTATTAAATTGGCGTGTGTCGCGAGTCAGAGACTTTGAGATTTGTCTGTTGAGCTGCCTGTATCTGGCAGCATCACATGAGGATGTTAGAATCATTTTCCGCCTTTCTTCCATAAGCTGTAGGGTATGGTCGGAGATCTTTTTGGTTCCATTTGTACGGCGGGTTTTGTAGAAGTTAGACCCCTAGCTGACCGTATGGACAGCTTCCACGAACCTGTCGTGGTATGTATCCACTTCTTCACAGTCTGCTAGGCATTCGAATCGGTTCTGAAGTTCGAGTTGAAAGGGTTCAGGGTTTTGGAGGTGGAACGGTATGGGACGGAGCGTAGACTTCATCAGTCGGGACCTCTCGAGTTTGACATTTAGGTTCAATGAGCCTCTGACCAGTCTGTGATCGCTCCCGGTCTTAACCGCATTGATCACGGAGACATCATTGAATACTTGTCTCCTCGTCGACAGGATGAAGTCTATCTCGTTTTTAGTTTTCCCATCGGGGCTCACCCAGGTCCATTTACGATGTGCCGGCTTCCTGAAGAAGGAATTCATCATAAAGAGACCCTCCTTCTCCATGAAGTCAGCCAACATCTGGCCTCGGGGGTTCCGATCCCCGGTTCCAAATTGCCCCACTTTCAGCTCATCACCGATTCGTTTGCCCAGCTTCGCGTTGAAGTCCCCCATGACCACAGTGAAATAAGAGTTCGAGGTATGTATGGCTCTGGAAATGTCCTCATACATGACCTCGACTGCATCATCGGAGTATGTCGAAGTAGGTGCGTATACCTGTATAACCTTCAGCGAATACCGCCTGGTGATTCTGAGTATAAGGTACGCAACCCTCGTCGACACACTCTCGATTTTCACTACGTTGTTCACGAGGGACTTGTGGACTATGAACCCGACACCACCTTGGGATAGTTGGTCACCCTCCCGGTAATAGAGCAGGTTTCCGGATTTCAGTATTATCGAGTCCTCCCCCTCTCTTCGGACTTCAGATAATCCTACAATATCCCAATGAAACCTGCTCAGTTCTTCCTCCAGTTCGGTTATCTTCTCGTCGGACCGCAGTGTTCGTGTGTTAAACGTTGCCAGGGCCAGAGGTCGTCGTTTTTGGTATCGTGGAATCTGCCGGGGATTCTTAGCACCCCCTGCCCTGCCGTAACCACGGCTGTTACCACGGCTGGGAATAGCAGGGCTGCCGGGGACTGGGGGCCGCGGTTTAGTTGTGTCCATCATTTGAGAGGATTTGCCATAATCGCCACGCTTGGCAGACGGGTTGGCGATCGCAGTAAGGTGAACATGGTACTCAGGAGAACGCTGCTGCCCGTTCTCTGGTATATATTCCCTCGGGACGACTTTTACGTCCCCCCACGGGATGAGAGGGGATGGTGATATTCTTAGGCCGTCACCACACAGCAATAATTCTTTATCTTTAAGTAATAAATCTTTATTTCGTGGCATAATATGGTACAGACAAGATTTTATAGTCATCACAATTACAGTTTGACATATTTTGTCTACAATGACATACGTCGAGAACGACATTTTATATTATTTTTTAAAAACTTTTGCGCAAGAAAGTACAGGCGATCTCAATGCCGTAGGCATTCTCTACCATTCAACCTTGGGGTGATGCGGAGAAAAACAAGGTAGGTGCACTTTAAAAACGTCTTGTGTGGATTATCATTGTAAAAATATATAATTATGAATAATTACATACAATACATAAATACAAACTAGAATAGACTAATATATATTTATTAATAAATATACCTAGGGAACAATTAACGATAGAAAAGAGTGGTATTGAGCTGATTCTGCCAACATTGTTTTTGTAATGTGTGCGCATTTTTTTTTAAAGGAAAAGCAACTCTTTGCCGTCCTGTTTTCGGAAGGAAGAGAATTTCAGAGAAGAATGGATTGAACAAAAAAGGAAATTGATGTAGACGGTTGTGCGAAGAGAGTATATTTTTGCTATGATTGCTATAAAGATATTGGAATTGAGAAGTCAAATAAGGAGGAGAAGAAGGCGAGTCTAATAAAGATAATAGGGTAGTTAAGGCTCTCAAGGTTCTGCGCGGCAGCGCAACTAAAGTGATTCCCTATTCGGCAGAATAGGGAACCACTTTAGTTGAGCTCGGTAGTTACTCAAATGGTCATATTTACGAAGATTGAATATGAATCGAATGCAGTTGTTCAGAAGTCGGTTTAGTTTATTGAGGTAATCTGCATTCAGGTCAAAGTAGTACATATCACAATAGTCAATTATAGGAAATATTAAGGCCTGCACGAGCATTATCTTTGCTTTTTCGGGTAAGAAGTTTTTGAGACGATAAAGACTCCGCAAAACATTTGTCACCCTCAGACAGACACTAGGCATCTGGTCCTGCCAACCAAATGCCATGTCGATGTGAAGCCTAGATTTTTTACATTTCAACTGATGGGAATAACTAGGTTATTAACATCCTACTAATATTATAAATGCGAAAGTTTGTAAGTATGGGTGGATGTTTGTTACTCTTTCACGTAAAAACTACTGAATGGATTTTAATGAAACTTTACAATAATATAGCATATACATCAGAATAACATATAGGCTATAATTTATTGAGATGTTGTGTGAATTTTCCAAAATGTGACGATAAGTGTCAAGTAAGTAGAAAAAAATGTACCATCTGCGAGCTATTCCGGCGTGCACTGCCAAAACCGCTATGGGTACATATCCTACTAATATTATAAATGCGAAAGTTTGTGAGTATAGATGTATGGATCATACATACATCTATACTCACAAACTGTTACTCTTTTACGCCAAAACTAACGCGGGTGAAACAGCGGGGCATAGCTAATATATTATTATAATATTCTAATACACTGTTCATATCAAATTAATGAATAATATAATAATAATAAGTCACTTACCGTGTAAAAGTATTTAAGAAGACAGATTCCCAGGTACCTTTTACACACACTGAAGTTCACTCTAACAACTCCAAGAGCCAGTACCACTACTGATTACAGGAGATAGTGTATATTGACAAAACTAGTGGCAGTCACTCGGCAACAGTTTATGTGTTTGAACACGTAATTAATATTGTTGCCACGGGGAGGGGATGGGACTGCTTATTTAGGGACACCATTTTTATCGCAATCTACGCGCGGGCATGGTTCATTGGTCATTGATTGAGGTAGTCGTAAGTTCTATTCTTGTATTTGCCCAATTTGCCAACTTGTTGTTTTCTGTCTAAGTGTGTCAGGGAATTCCACAGCATGTATTCATTAGGGTTAGGTATAATAGGTATCCTCTACTGCCGCAACGTGCAAGCAGCTACGGAAAGACATGATACGGTGATCTGTTTGTGGCGCAATCGCTGTGCCGGACTGATAGGAGTCGGCAATAGGGAAGAGCAATCCAGAGCCTTCCCAGAGTACGTATCGCGACCATCTGGGACATAGCGCAAAAGGGGGGCACTGGAGCAGCACACCCGAGTTCCTGGTGCTCCTCCCATGAGGCGCCAAGAGAAGCCCACGGCAGGTTAGGTTTAGTCGGTTATACTTACCATCGAGTGACGCGCTTCCTCGTTTGCTCAGCTTTTATACATATCACAAAATTATAACCATTTGAATACCTGAATTACGACTGGTACAATCAGATAGCCAGCGAAATCAACACATTAATATAAAAATGTCCTCTAGACCGAATTTCGGCCACGGCGGTTAGTCTCAATGGAGACTGGCCATCTGCGCAAGACATTATTATGAGGCAAAAGTGTGCGCGCAAACACAGGAGCACTCTCTATTCTATTATTCTCATGAAGCGATGGGGCGACAAGCGACACGACCGTAAAGAGGTTAGGTATAGGACCGTTGGTTTTACGTGCCCTCCGAGGCGAGACGGGGCCGCGGGGGTGTGAAACCGCCAACTCCCAGATTTTAGGCTGATACTGAGAAATTTTCTTTACGGAAAACTCACAAAATCAGTTTTTGGCCCGAATCGGGCTTTGAACCCTCATTACCTGCGGTTGAACACGCTACCGCTAGACCAACGAGGCAACACATTACAGATTCACGAGAATCTTTAAATTTATTTCCATAAGACGTGAGCAATGATTTAATTTGCTTAATAAAGCAAGGAAATTATTTGCTAACTGTTAATCCTTTATAAGGCTGCGTCCATATATTCGACACCATATTTAGAACTCTGTGACATTGAGTTAAAGTTCAAACCTATCAATTAGAAACATAGCTACTGCCCGATAAAGGGTTAACACGTTCGAAGCGGCGGCAGTGAGTTTTCTTTTTTTTTCATTCCTGTTGTACAAGGCGTTTCATCTCTCTCTCTAATTTAAGTGTTGTGCACTTGTCGCTGTAGCAGTTTCCAGCCTTCTCTATCGTAAGCCTTCTCCTTGACTTCCTTGTAAGCCGCCAATTTCACAACTTCCTTCACCTGGTCCATATATTTGCGTCTCGGTCTGCTCCTCTTTCTTCTTGCCTCAATTTTGCTTTCTATGATGTTGGTGATGAACTGCTCGTGTCGAATTAAATATTATTTTATACCTGGTCATAAAACTATAATTGTGGCGGTACAGGGCTTATTAAACCCCGTAACGTTTAAGAAACTTACATCCATTTTTTGACATCTAATAAAAATATGTATGTTCTTTTTTGGCTTGAATATTAACAATAATGAATTGATTGTCCTGAACCTGAAGGCGTAGGTCAGCAGTCTGTTTTGCTTAACTTAATTATTTTATATTTGCCTTCAGGTAAGGTTATAGAACGGTTTATACGACCAAAAAGCAAACGAAAATAAAAGGGCAAACTGATTAATTAGTCAGTTAGTTAAACCTTTATTTTATTCTTTATTGCACACAGAAATACATATTTACTTATATAAGACATTAGACATAGCATGTACACAGGCGAGCTTAACTCAACTATGAGTTCTCTTCCAGCAAACCTTTGTCAGAGTGAGAGCTTATATGTAATGGGTTACAAATAGTGCACAACAATTTGAATAATCTGAATTAAGAATAATACAAAAATAATATTTATATAATAATATGTATATATATATATACATAAATATATAATATATACACTGCCTGCCTGCTTAGTTAATTTGATGATGTTGTAGCACTGCTCGAACAGTAAATGAATGACATGAAATGAGAAGACATTCGAAGTAGAAGTGAAGTAGTTAAACGACAGATTTTTTTCGTACAATTGAAATAAGTTATTATTTTTTATTTTCCTTTCATATAATTTGTCATGTTTGTTAGAGAGATTTGCACCTAACAATGACATTAATTATCGTATTTTAGCTGGTTCGATTCCCGTTTATAGCGAGTTTCCAAAAACATTGTATGCAGATTTGTTTCTTTTTAAAAACATTCTTTATGCTATGTTTTATTGTAATTTGCTATCTAAAATCCGAATCGTATAAGGACAATCTTGAAAAAAATAATAAAACCTATTTAATTCCAGTATTAAGACCTTCACCTTAAACTTTGTGTTACCATAACAACTAACAAATAGTTTCCATGCCAACTGTCAAATAGTGATTACACAGTCTACTCTTTGATAGTCTCTGCCAACTGTCTGCTTGGGATAGTAATAATTTTGTCTTGGAATACATATTCCTCGAGTGTGTGACCTTTTATTTAAATTATCTTGACACAATATGGCCACAAACATTATGCACCAGGCGTCCGCTGGCACGCTGGTGTCAGGCTCCTCAACAACAGATAGCTCGAGGATGACCGGGAGCAGCAAGTCCGCAGCCAGCTCCAAGGATGAGAAGAAAGTGATAGATCTAACGAAAGATAACGGTTTGTTGCGAGATTGATTTCAAATTATAAAGTAACACTTAACATTTTGGCCTCGTTTACTGTCATTATATTCTGCATTCTGGTCTAGGTACTTCTGACCTGGCCTTTCTTAAGAACTTCGCCGATTTGGTCTAAGAATGTTCTACTAGGTCTTCCCCTTCCGTTTGTTCCATTCACACAGGCCAGGTATACTTATTTTGTCGATCTTCTTTATTCATCCTTTTTAAATTCCCAAACCATCTCAGCATACCTTTTTCGAAATTTTGTATCGCTCGTTACTCTGTCGTAACGCTCTCTTAGATCAGCATTTCGTATTCTGTCTCTCAAACTCACACTACACGTACTTCTCAGTGCTCTCATTTCCACTGCATTTATTCTACTTCTATGACAGTAAACGAGCCAAAACATGTGTGCAAAAGATCGTGACAAAGATCGGACAAATATATATACATACTGGACATCAAATCTTTGTGTGATGACCACGATTATTCGTTCTATCTAGGTAAACCATATCTATTTAATTTAGCCGTGTGGTTGCGGCATAGTAAAAAAAAAGGTCCACCCCATACCATCTCGTGGGTATCGTAAAAGGCGACTAAGGGATTCACCACCTGTCGGGCAGCAGCGCCACTTGTGTACTAGCCACCCCCAACACCTAACAGCGGCCACTAACTCGCATGCCAAGCGCGGTGACTAGGGCAAACCCCTCCAAATGAGAATAGAAACCTTTGGGGAAGGCGTAATAAAATCGTAGGAAAGTCAAAACTGTACATTGAATATTTTTTTAAAAGGATACTTGGGGCGTGATATTCAATCGATATTGAAGCCAAAAATATAGTTTTTAGAATTTTTGTCTGTGTGTCTGTTTGTCTGTATGTATGTCCGAGCTAAACTCAAAAAGTACTGCAAATATTTTGCATGAATATTACTATGAGGTTGGGTCAACATATAGGCTACATATTATCAAGCTATCACTTACGGGGGAGGAGCTGTGATAATTTATAAAATTTAACGCGGGTAAAACCGCGGGGCACAGCTAGTATTAAATAAAAAGATAAATGTTAGTTCTTAAAAACAGCTTAGTGTACGACCTTCTTGAAATAAACACAGCATGCAATATGTTGTACATTACAAATCATACTAAGTAGGAGAAAAATAAATAAAATAAACTAAACTAAATTCAAATAATTATGATAATGAATTTATGTTTTGTGGGCTCAGAAAATTGCGTCTTATGGATTGAATCGATACATTGAAAATATCTACATCATAACACATTTTGTTGTAAGACGCGAGCACATGCGTTACATTGGTGAATGTTGACTATAATTAGTACGACAACAAGGAATACTGAACGTTTTTCTGTTTGTGAGTCGACTGTTAGAACGTGGAATATCAATATTTAGTTTGCTCAGTAAAGTGGGGCAGTCAATTAAACTATTGATTCGTTTATACAAAAACACGATATCAGCCACATTTCGTCTGCGCTCTAAAGAACAGATTTTAAAGTGCGTGAGCCTGGATTCATACGATGACAGAGTACGACACAAATTATTTGCATAGGACAGGTGGTACAAGAACTGTTTTTGAATTCGTTCAATTCGGGAAATATGTACTGTATAAGAGGGACTCCAAACATGACAGCAATACTCTAGAAGGGTTCTTACAAAACAATTAAAAAGAATTATAGAGACTTCAGAATCTTTGAAGAACTTTTTTTGCCGTGATACAAAACCAGCCCCTTTGTTTGCGATATTATTTATGTGTTCCCGAAAATCAAGTTTAGTATCAACCGTAACACCCAGATCCCGCATGTGACTTGAGTAATCGGCGTTTTATTAATATTATAAATTGCAACTGTGGGATGTGTCTTTCTACAGAATTTCATGTGAAAACACTTAGACGTACAGATTGACATACTGTTCAATGAACACCAATTGCTGCCTATCTATATTCTGTTGCAGAGCTGTTATATCGTTTTCGTTGGAAATGACTTGATACAGTTTCAGATCGTCGGCGAACATTTGATAATTGCATGTTACGGAGGAACATAAATCGTTAAACAAGACTAAGAAGAAAAGAGGCCCTAGGTTGTGGTACTCCGGATGGTATCATTTTTGTGGCCGATTTGTACCCTCGAATCTTAACGATTTGCGATCTGTTACGAAGATATGACTCACACCATCTTAGCAAAGAGCCACATATTCCTGCATGACCCAACTTCGGAATAAGAAGAGCGTGATTTACCACATCGAACGCCTTGGAAAAGTCGGTATAGATTACATGGACTTCGGTTTTATTTTGCATCGCTTCATAAATATCACTTATGTAGCTGAGAAGGTCGATGTGGTCGATCTACTTGACAAGAACCCATGTTGGTTTCTATCAAACAAAGGCTTTAAGTGGAACTGGATTTTCCTTTGTACCATTAGTTCGAATACCTTCCCTATAGCTGACAGAATCGAGATAGGCCTGTAGTTGGAGATGTTGTTTTGATCGCCCTTTTTATGTATAGGATGTGCGCCAGTTTTCATTTAGAAGGGAAAATTCCACACGAGAGAGATTTGTTAAATATAATGTGTAATGGGTTAACAAGCTAGGATGAGCACTTTTTCAAGAATACTGGTGGGATACAATGGCCTTATCGATTGGAGAGAGTTTAAAATATCCATCTTCGAAAGGTGCCATGAATTGAGTGTCTCTCGATTTGTTGTCTCGTCATTGAGCATAGTGGTTACGGCAAGTTCATTTTTGGGATGAGCTGGCAGGGTGTTTGCTGTCCCAATATATTTATTTTAAGATATTTAATGAATAATATAGTCTTATTGTTATTTCTTTATAGCGGCTTCCCCAATCGATTTGGAGTGTTCCATCCAATGCGAACGGATTACTAAAATCTTGGATGAAGCGATTTATAAATGTAAACTGGCCATTTGTCTTCCGGAATTCGTCTCCGAGTATCGCATGCTGAGCAGTGTAATATCCTCCCAGCACATGGACGATCTCGTCTTCATCTTCGAGCAGTATGACAATCCACTGTTCTCCGCCAGTTTACTGAATGTTGCTGTTATGGACGAATTGCGAGCTGTGAGTACACTTTAGCAAAACCAAATTTCATACGTTACTGCTTTGAAGTAAAGCGATACATAATGACCACTTATGGTCATGTACACTCACGTCGATTCCACCTTGGTATGCTTCTGGCCCGGGCTGCAATAAAACCGGCAAATAACTGATCTGGGTCCACCTGGGGGGTGACCGCCTATTTTTCCGGTCATGGTGATTGTGATCGGCGTTCAAATAGAAGGTTAGAATTAACATGTAATTCACGGAGACAATTTATATTTAAACCCAGAACACCTATTTATGAGTCACACAAATATTTGCGATCAATCCAAAATCAAAATCAATCCAAAATCAAAAGACTTCAATCCAAAACACGAGGACACGAGGTGGCAAGGTGATTATCCTAATCACTGCGCCACATAGTATGAATATGAATTTGATATCACATCGCGACTTCTGAAACATCAATTAACTTTTATATTGTAATGTTATTAATGTTAATCCGTTCCTTTCTCGTAAGACATTTCTAGAGGAAGGGACGGATTAACATGAATTGAATAATACGTAGAACATTTTTTCAGGGTGACCTATCGCTGAAAACGCGTCTGAACCCAGAACTTAGCCACCTTATTTACATACTACGTAGTTATCCAGCGCTGCAGCCGAAAGTGGAAGCAGTCATAGCCAAGGTAACCTTGACTTAATAAAAACTGCAGTTATCAATTAATCGTCAAATTCTTCTTGAAGTTCTCGCCAAATCTCTAACTAGAATAATTAGAGTTGTACCATTCGCACCCTTGTCCCACTAAAACTAAATTTGAGTTAATAAAATACATTCAAATCGCTTTTTCTAAAGTACAGTCGGGGAGCAGGAATAAATTCGCTCCTCTTTACTAACTGAAAGTGTTCATAACATTTTTGCATAAAGTGCAAGTTTGTATGCAATATTTAATTAGAAAACACTACTTACTGGTGCAGTAAAAATACCCTTAAGACGATAGTTATTGCAACTGTGCGAGCGTCTTGCGATATATTTACACATGAGCGACAGTGACCGGTAATAACAGGTTAATGTACGAAATTCTTCCTACTTTGCGACTGCACTTTAGCTACCTACTTCTCTCTGTCATTAATTTGAAGCCCATATCCGTAGCAAAAGTTGGGCTTCAACTTTGAAAATTGTCTTTAATGTGTACCAAACGTAAAAAGATTAATTCTGTTACTAAGATATTTTTCTTACAGAAGCGAGATAATATGAAGGGTAGTCATATGTATGTAAGTCTTTGTTTAATTTTAATTTTTTTATCACGTCTTCAATTTCCTTTAGACAGGAACGTTGGTTCTTCAATATAATCTTTGTCCTTAGTTAGAATTTATAATATAATATTAAATTATTATATAATATAACAATATTTGAAACAGACAGACATATTAATCACAACAACTTAACTCAAATGCGAGGATATCCTTCACAGTCTGCATAAACAAGAAATTTGTGTTTTACCTTTAGCATATTATGATTCTATAATATTTCAATCCCTCGCCACCCTCCCCCTTCTCCCGCTATATTTATAAAACTTGTTGGGTTTTATCCGTAGGACGGATATCACCTAATGCCTCTTTCAAGCAAAACCAAGAATTTTGAGAGCATAGCGTAAAAGGATACGCTATGCTATTTCGGCAGGCAAATTAAGATTGAGCATTGCCTTTCAGAGTTTATAAGAAGTGAACAAGCCATGTTGTAGCATGAGTAACTAATTTTTGGTTTTGCCCAGAGGACGGATTCCATCACATCGTGTATGTGAAATGTTGTCATCTCCATTTCGCCGTCTTAAGAGTTTTTAAAAGAAATAAAAAATTTCTTTATCTTGCACATGCAATGGGAGAAGACATTTTATTGAATGACCACGTTATACAAGATTTTTATCAACTATTGAATTGGGTAATCGACTTTTCAGTTGAAAAAAGACCAACCAGCTATTGACTTTCTGACGCAACTGGAATGCTTCCGTAACATGATGGTGAATCAGATGGAGACGACTGCGGCTGAAGAACTCGCCACTAAGATCAACACAAAGAAACTGGAGAATTCTAACGAGAAACTTATTGCACATATTCAAGGTAAAGATATAACAAACGGAATTGCCTCACAAGCTTAGTTAACTTCCTGTAATGAATATGAACAAACTGCCCACCACATACTTTGGGAGTGTGATATTATGTTAAATAGCTTGCAACCAATGTCTGGAATGGTTACGAATCTTGTCGCAACAAGAAACAGCTTCCGTCCGTTTAAGCGCTTTTGCCATACCTACTATTGGAATCAAATATAACAGCTCACTTAGGACCCTTAAATTGATCCTCGGTGCTTTTGCTGGTGGCTTCTCTAGTTGCAATTCTTTCGTGTTATGAGGCTATAGCCTCGTTATATCATTCTGTCTCCCGCTTTGTTCTGGAGGAAACTATGCATTGTCCAACTCCTCTTTGTTTCTTTCTGATTAATATCGTTGCGGGATCCAAGACAGTTAAAGTGATTCCCCAGGACATGCCTGAGCTTCACCTCTCAGTGTCATTTCATTGTGTGCCACTGTTACAGGAGTAACAGGAATTGCAGTAGTGGGTAAAAGTGAGAGACTAGTCTCAATTAAAAAGAAAAAAAAGCCTCAGTTTACTTTAAAACATTTAACTAAATTAGTTAAACGTATACAACTTTTATAATCAGTGCAAGCTCCATCTTCCATGCGAGTATGCTACAGGAAATTTACTTAATACTCCGTTTTCAAAGCATACTATAAAACTATACTATACAAAAGAAATAGTTTGGAATATGTATATTTGGAATTATTTATGAATCTTTAATACGAACTGAATAGTGCAAATGTAAACAGGAAAATAGTTTTCACCAAATTACTATATTATCCTCCCTAAAGTTTAATGATAAAATTTACATGCATTTCACACATATTTTTCTTAATCGATTTACTTTCCATCAAATTTTTTAAAGTTCTTTAAACTTCATTTGCCATTTATGCGTACTTTTTATTCCTATCTCCCATCTCAGAACACACCGCAACGCTTAAGGAAGAGAATGAAAGATTTGAGCAGTCGATGGCACTGAAGGCAGAGATCATATCTAGACTGGAACACGAACTAGCCATCCTTAACCAGGAAGCTACTGTCAAGCTAAAGAAGAAAATGTATTTATTTTTTATTGTCTCTTTACTATTTGTTGCTAAGCTAGCTACGCTCTAGTTCTAAGCTTTCGTGTTGGGAAAGTTACTCTTCTTTGCTTCTACCATATAGAGGTAAATAAATATGCTTAGTAAGTTTTCTAAAATTTTCGTGTATTCCCTTTACTCAACATCCTTTCTAATGTAATAAATGCGAAAGTAATACTGTTAGTCTGTCTATTTGCCGTGCTTTCATGGCAAAACTACTGAACCGATTTAATTGAAATATGATACACAGATAGCCTGGAGTGCAAGAAAGAAGCACCCATGCAGAAGAAGTCGCGGGCACAGTTAGTATTACTATATTTAAACAATAATCTTTTCTGTTGTCAGTCTCGACTCTGAACGACAAATGGTACTAGCTTCTCGAGCTCACACCATTAAGAAAGAGATGCTTAAAGAAGAGGAGGTAGAGACCAGAGAAGCTTACCAGCAAGTGCTACATCAACATTTGATTGAAGAGAAAAACCAGAGAGCGCGCAGGTTGTACAAATCTATCTATATTACGTAACTCGATATGAGTGTACTTGGTGCTCTCAATACGGATTTTATACCTATTTTCTTTAGAGTTGCTGTTTTACAGGTGTTGGGTATTTATATTGGATACAGTATTTAATTCCTGTAATGACATTAAATGCTCCACCTGCTGTGTGGTGACGGCGACAAATATCAGAATCAGAATATCATCACCCCATCTCATCCCGTGGGGGGCGTAGAAGTCGACCCGAGGGAATATCTACCAGAGGACGGGAAGCAGCTTCCTTCTGAGTACTACGACCATCATACTGCGATCGCCAAACCGCCTGCCAAGCGTGGCGATTATGGCATATCCCCTCAAGATGATTCTTGAGAGAGGCTTGTCCAGCAGTGGACTTATTTAAGCTGTAATGATGAATGACATTAAATACAGTAAAAGGTCTATATTCGCGGCGGATGCGTTCCGTAAATATGCCGCAAATAGAGAAACCGCAAATATGGAATTGTAATTTATATGGGATTATAAGGGTTACGTTCCTAGGTTCTTTAAAATGGCCGTGAAAAACATCGTAACGCCCATTTTAATTGCTCTCTCCTGGACCATTGGACCACACAGGCGCACCCTTTTTTGGTTTCTTTCTTCGATCTATAGTGACAACGCCAGTTCCATTTTTCCTATTGCTAGATCACGAACAAGTTCCGCTGGCAGTGAAGTTAAAGCTACAGTTGACCTTATTTTATCTTCAGATTTTTTTATAGATGATACAGTTGATTCACGATTTTCAGTATATTAAATTAGGAAACAGCAACAAACATTTGATCTGAAACATCTATAGCCGCACGTAAAACAGATTTCTGGCGTGGCGACGCATGCCGTGACCCGTGACGCATGCGCAATCGACTTTTTATTTTATCATTATGACATATTTAGTTCCTATCACAATATGTTCTTTTCTGCATATTACTTTTACAAAATAATGTCGATGTTTCACATCTGCCAGGCGTCCCGTGACGGCTCACATTTTTTTGTTCGTCCATTTGACAGAAACTATTCGAATTTCTTCTTTGTTTACAAAGGATTGGAATCCTTTTTTATTAATTTATGTATGTACAGATTTATCGAGACTATCGCTTAGATTCGCAAATAAAGAAATTTTTAGCCGTGAATAAAGGAATTGGGTCAAAATTTATTACTCCGTGTATAATATATAAATAAGGAGCTTTTACTGTACAGTATCGTATCCCCCACGGGATGAGATGGGGTGGCGATATCTTATGCCGTCAGCCACAAAACCTAACAACTTTTGTCAAACGGGAGGATATCCTTTCACCATGGGATATTTTTCCACATTCTGCATAAACAGAAAATTGTTTTATCTTCCGCATATTATGATGTTAATTCCTGTTATGGAATTACATACTGTATAGGGTTGTAAATGTAGTTATGTCCATTAAAGGTTCAAAGTGGAGACTCAACTCTTGTCGTGGCTTCAGAAATATGACGGTGAGATGGGTGACAAACAAGTGGAACTGGATGAGTTCACAGAGAAATATGAAAGCGAAGTCGAACAGTGTGAAGAACTTGAGGCTAGTATACACTCAACTATCTTCCAAAATGCAACAGTTTATTCAAAATACCGAGCAAGCTCAAATTAATATAATATGCTTTATTTTTAATCAATAATATTCTGTGACATTATTTACGGCCATCTGATCCCAAACCAAGCAGAGCTTGTATTGTGGAAACCAGACAACTAATATACTTTTGTTTTGTAAATTTTGTTAAACTCATTTATTCCCGAAAAAATATTACATTTGTGTGGAATCGTTAATTTATTTTTACCCTACCGTACAGTGCATGACTTGGCAACCACTGAGAAACGCTACCAGAAAACTCAGCAGGAATCCTTTTTTTTTATTTCTTAACACAAAAGTACATTGTATTTAAATGTGTTAATTTAGAGCGACTCAATCCCAAGCTGTTTTGTCACTTAAAATACTCAGAAGTTTTGTAGTAAGCCCTGCTACACAATTATAGTTGTAGTTCTTTTGTACTTATTTATAGAAATTTCTCCAAAAACATAAATTATATACATAAATACATACGTATAGAACAGACTTGTTCTAATACACAAATATCTGTCCTGGGTCGGAAACGAACCCACGACCTGCGGCATGAAAGGTAAGCAATTACCAACCACGCCAACCGGAACCACATTTAACCAAAGGATCACATTTAAAATGTATGCCTGTTTGTTCTTATTACAGAAGCGGATCGCAGAACAAGACAAAGATTACATTCCATTAATGGCTGAACGCGAAGAAGAATACCAGCAAGAAATGATGGAGAAGATGAATAAGTTCCTAGTAGAACACGCTGCGAGAGTGATACAACATGCATGGAGAGAAGTTCTTTCTATTAGAGCGGAGAAAAAGAAGGTAAGGTGTCTAGAAATGGTAGACGTATTATTAGAGCTTGTTAAGTTTGGGTTGTGGAAACAGTGTAAAATTATTGTGTAGGCGTTCTTAAATCTTTAAAAGAATTTCGTTATATTCATACTAAATAAGTAGGTAGGTAACTTACTAATGACCTAACCATTAGAAAACCCCCGACGCAAACTATACTTACAACATTTTGCCAAAGAGCTGATACTCTTACTCTGCTGGACAGGTATCGACCAAACATAGCTAAGACCCACCGCAAGGAACAGGTTTTTCCAAATGAATAACCCGCATTAAAATCGGTCCATCCGTTTGAGGGCTACGATGCCACAGACAGACTCGCACACACAGTTAGACATTACGTCAAACTTATTGCGTCGGGGGTAAAGTGACCTTTACTTTTGTGTCTAGAACGTAGGCTACCTAACTTAATAATAACCTATTTGTAATTTCCTTTGCATGCAGCAAAAAGGAAAAGCCAAAAAAGGAAAGAAGAAAGGGTAAATCTAGTATATACCTGAATTCCTTCCCATTTTATTTCCTTTTCCAATTTTCTGTACCGTGTTTCGTACGATTATATTATCACCATTATAGTTTAGTTACAAAAGATTAAATCCTATCCACCCAATCCCATATCCTCAGAAAAGATTTGGAGCCGATTTCACCTTTAAAATTAAACGCGATCAATTGACGCTAAACTCAGTTCAGCGTCCTGTAGCTGAGTTTAGCGTCCATTGATCGCGTTTAATTTTAACGGTGAAATCGGCTCGTAACGTTACCTTTTAGAGAGTAATTAACATTCCAAATCCCTTATCCAATCCAATCCTGCTCTCCAAATTCCAGTTGAAGAAATTACAGAAGAAGATGCAAGCGGAAGCTGCATTAGCTGCTCGACGGGCCGCTATAGAGGCTAAGAAGGCCGCGTTAGAGGCCAAAAAAGCGAAGAAAGGGAAGAAATAGTTACTCTTCGACTTTCCAATAATGGCTGAAGCTATTATCGTATCTGTTAGGCCTCCTACGCACTATGTGGTTAGCCGGAATGTGGTCAGCCGTCAGCAATCAATATTGCTGACCGGCTACCGCATCTCAGTGCGAATAAAAACTACTTTCTCGTAAAAATATCTGAGTACGGTCAGCCGCACGGCTGGTCACATTGCGGCTAGCCGCATAGTGCGTAGGAGGCCTTACGGGTGCTTCTTGCGGTGAAATACATGTTCAAAGGTATAGATCGTTTGTATTGCAAAAAGATTTAATCATGATCAATTCATAATAATATTTTACTTTATACATGTTTTACATAATAAATAAAGTGAAGTCAATAAGCGAATATATTCTTTATTTACAAAACAACGTGTAGGTTTCGGTAAGATGGCGTTAAAAGCGTCTTAAGTGCGTTAAGAAAATATTGAATGGATTGCATAAATTTGGGTCTGAAAATCACGGTGCGGTGGCAGAGCAGTTAACGCACATTCGTGGGTTCGATTCCCATCCGCACTTAAATTTATACAATATAATATAATATATAACAACAAAATATTGCTAGCTATAAGTCTTCTATTATCTACAATTATAATAATAATAATAATATCTAGGGACAATGTCACACAGATAATCCTAGCCCCAAACTAAGCAAAGCTTGTACTATGGGTACCAGGCGACGATATACATACTTATATACCCTCAGACCGATACGCGCAGGAGTTCCCCAAGGCTCAGTCCTTGCCCCGCTCCTGTTCTCGCTGTACACCAGCGACATCCCCAGACCCAATAAGGCTCATCTAGCCCTCTTCGCTGACGACACAGCTCTCTACTACTCCAGTAGGAGCACGTCAGTCATCCACCGAGAACTCCAATCCTCAGCCGACGCCCTCGGCGAATGGTTCAGGAAATGGAGGATCGAAGTCAATCCCACCAAGAGCGCAGCCGTGCTCTTCTCTAGGATAGACCCCGCCCCCACCGCCGATCCCGTCCGAATGTTTGGTGAACCGATCCCCTGGGAGAAGAAAACCAAATATTTGGGAGTGATCCTCGATCGGAAGTTAAACTTCAAGGACCATCTGAGATACGCTCGTAACCGTGCCTCATTTGCCCTTTATCGATTACACGGCCTCCTGAATGCACGCAGTAAAATGACCCTTGAAAACAAGGTGAGAATTTACAAGACGTGCATTCGACCCATGATGACCTATGCGAGCCCGGTCTTCGCGCACGCTAAGGATCGATTCATCCACCTCCTCCAGGTAGTCCAGAACAAGTTTATGCGACGAGCCGCGGGCGCACCGTGGTTCGTCCGTAACAAAAGCCTACATGCCGATCTCCAATTGCCTACCATCAGGCAATGGATGAAGCATGCGTCCAATGACTCTGCCACTCACCATCCAAGTAAATTGGTGGTACAGGCGGTCAAATACACTCCTTCCCGACTCTCACGTAAACACCGTCGTCCGAAGAACGTCATAGACGAATCGGACGACGAGATCACCGTATACCTAAACCAAATCAATTCGATTAGAGACTCTCGCAACACTGCACAACCGATATTTCGTACTCGCCGGACGCGAGTACGACCGCGAACGCGTCGCGACCACCAGCGTCCTCCATGACCCTTAGTTTGCATATCGTACCGATAAAAAGCCCCCCTCAACGCGGACGGGGGGCCGCGTCATGTCATTAACGTAGAGCGAAAGTTGCACTAAACTCCCTAAAAATCATGATCTCTCGCCCTCTCCCCGTCAGTATCCGCCCAGAGCCGAGGTTCGAACCCCACAGGGGGTGCCCTCCGGCGCGGGTACTTAGTTTGTAGTTTATATTTGCTAGGCCGGTTAGAGCCCACGCTCACCCCTACTGTCCGGTGAAGCAGTAAAAGCCAAAAGGCTAACTGCACGCGTCACATTAAAAAAAAAAAAAAAAAAAAATATTTATATAGATAGATAAATACTTAAATACATAGAAAACATCCATGACTCAGAAATAAATATTCGTGCTTATCACACAAATATTTGCACTTACCGGGATTCGAACCCAGGACCACCAGCTTCGTAGGCAGGAGCTCTACCAACTAGGTTACGGTGACCGTAATTGTACAGAATATTTGTAAATGTATACATACATTTACTATAATAATTTATGATACGTTTTAAATAATCATGCATATTACATCAGTACTAGACATAGATAGCACAATGCGATAATGAGAACATCAGAATTTTTGTAATACAGTATTGTGTTCATAACTGTTTTACAAAGTCTGTATTTAAAATAACTTATTGTAACTTGAAGGTATCTATCATGTATATTCAACTAACGTATTTTTTATTATTAAAGATAGCTACAATGATAAAACACCCCTTTTTTATACATACATAGGTTGATTTCATTTATAAATAATAATTACACGGTAATAAGAACATACCTTATTCCTTTACTTTCTTTAAATATATTAAATACATTGAGAGTCAAATACAAATTTATTTTTAAAATCAACTAATTTGCTTCGGATTCGATTGGATATTTTCCTTGAAGTTGATATTAAACTGTATTGTCGACTGTATTGTATTGTGACTGTATTGTCGATATTGAACAGTATTATCGACTTCAAGAAAACATAACTTCAATAGTCGAATGAAACGAAACGCACCGCTTTTCTACAGTAACTTCATAAAACCGGCCAAGTGCGAGTCGGACTCGCGCACGATGGGTTCCGTACCATCTATACAAATGAATAAAATTGAAGTGTCTGTTTGTAATATTGAAATAACCTATTTTTACTATATGTATTTATGAATATATATACGGTACATACTCCAAAATATATTTTTTTACAATTTTTGTCTGTCTGTCTGTCTGTTTGTTCCGGCTAATCTCTGAAATGGCTGGACCGATTTTGACGGGACTTTTATTGGCAGGTAGCTGATGTAATAAGGAGTAACTTAGGCTACTTTTATTTTTGAAATAAATAATAAAACAAAATAAACTAATTAACACGCGGACGAAGTCGCGGGCACAGCTAGTTATCTATAAAAATGAGCAAAATATTCACGTTTGTTGTATGGGAGACCCCTTACATATTTATTTTATTTTTTAGTATTTGTTTTTATAACGGCAACAGAAAAACATCATCTATGAAAATTTCAACTGTCTAACTATCCCGGTTCATGAGATACAGCCTGGTGACAGACGGATAGACAGACAGCGAAGTCTTTTTAATAGGGTCCCGTTTTACCCTTTTGGTACGGAGCCCTAAAAATGCTTTTTATAAAAGAACACAATTTAGTAGGTAGGTTTATTAGTCAGCATCTGATCATAATTTCTCGTCATCATCAAGGATCTTGAGGTGTCGTATAGCTCGGAGGTCAATGAGGGTGTCGGAGGAACTCTTGGTGGTAGGCACGAAAGATAGCGCACGGCGATGTCGGTCACCATTACGGAGAGGCGTCAAGTCCTGGTAAAGAATACATAGATTATTATCATTATTGACGTAAAGCTTCTGTGAGTGTTACGAAAAGTGTGATTAGGCGAGGCGAACGGAAATTGAGAGGGACATAGAATAACAATATTCTGGGACGTTATTGACACACGACCATCTGATCCCAAACTAAACAGAGCTTGTACTATGGAAGCCACACAACTGATATCACACTAATATATAAATGCAAAAGTTTGTGAGTGTGTGACTGTGTATGTAATATAAGTGTGATGTATTAATTCAGGGTGTCAGCTTACTCCATACCAAATTTTATTAAAATCGCTCCAGCCGTTTAGACGTGAAGAAGTAACAAACAGACACGTGCAGCGGCCACAAGCTCTTCTGTTTCTGATAATAGGTCACCTCTGATACGACTTGCCTTTGTTAATATGTGGCTGATTCAAATAACCATGGTGTCTTTTGAAGCGTTGTTGCTATCTTTTGTTGTACCTATGCCTGTGTGATTTTTTGTAGTTTTCAAGTTCTTGGAGGAATGCCGTTAAGTAGGATCTCCAAATTAAAGTACCTGGGGCGCTGGGTCACCGAGGACCTCTCGGATGATTTAGATATTGAGCAGGAACGTAGGGCATTGGAGTGAAATGCAATATACTGCGTGCACGGTGCACAAAAGAGGTTAAATTTGCTCTTTTTAAAGCATAGGTACTGCTTTTTACGACATTTTATACCCGCAGCCTGTGGGTCCGCTTTACGAGTAGATCTTTCAATGCCCTACGGGTTTAGGATGTTGTTGGGGTTGCCTCGTTTTTGCAGTGTATCAGGTATGTTTGCTAAGGATAGCACTGACTGCTTTAGGGCTATAGTGCGCAAAAGAGTGGCCTCTCTAATGCAGCGCGTGCGTGGCAGCACCAACAGCCTTATGAATTACCACATTGGGAAGGGTTGATTGTCCGTTTGTGAGGCACAGGAATACCGTACACGGATCTGGAGGGGTCCTATTCAATGTTAAATAGTGCTGATGTTATAATTTGTAATGTTGATGTACTAACATAGTTATAAGTTTGAGGACGGTCACCGTAGCCTAGTTGGTAGTGCTCCTGCCTACGAAGCTGGTGGTCCTGGGTTCGAATCCCGGTAAGTGTAAATATTTGTGTGATGAGCACGAATATTTGTTTTTGAGTCATTTATCTATCTACATAAGTATGTATATAGTCGTCGCTTTGCTTAGTTTGGGGCTAGGATCTGTGTGACATTGACCCCTAGATTTACTAACAATATATGGAATATATTTCAATCCGAAATAAAATATAGTTAATTAAGCTATGAGGAACGAGTAACTTACTCGGAGTTGCACTTGTAACGCATTCGCCGTGAGTTCAGTTTTTGAGATCTTGTCTTGTGCTGCTTTTAGTTCTGCGTCCAACTGTTGCTTTTCTTCTTCTAGTTCTTTTAAACGCTTCGCGGCTTCTGAAAATTTTATATTCACCATTATAGTTCGTTAGAGGCAAAATTTAATATCCGTCCTAATTCTGGAAACTAACTATATAGTTTTCAATATATATATAGGCTGTGCCCCGCGTTTGTAACCCGTGTAGTTTTTGCTTGAATGAGTAAAAACATCCATATCTATGTACATCTACTTGTGTACCTACTCACAAACTTTCGCATTTATAATATATAAAAGACTTCATTAAAGAGAGTTTTTTCGTATTTATTAATTATCTATAATTTATTACTTGTTTCGAAAATTGCCCTAAGTTTGAAAGACAGTGTTAATTTGACAGCTCCAAAACCGCTTTTCAGAATACGGGTGATTTTGCATGAAAATTAACTGTCGCAACGTTCGACTAACTGCCACTTTCCATGCAGTCTGACCCCCAAAAAATTGTAGTCTTCGGGTAGGCAACGTCCAGGACTGTTATACTGAATTAATTAAAAAACACAAAAAACCAGAATGATGAAAAAACACACAAAAAACCTGAATGAACCTGAAAATGGGACAGTTAATTTTCATACATGATATTGTATGAAAATTAACTGTCCCAGCGGTTTTCGTCAACTACCAGCCATTTTCCCTGAAATTTGACCCCATGATAACAGCCATATACACACCATAACACCTACTGAACAAAATGTATGCATACTTTACTATATTAATACAAACATGTTCCTGAAATTACCTTTAAACTGTGTTTCTTTCTCAGCTTGTAACATTTCAAATTGTTGCCGTTTTAGCCTTTCCTCTTCTAGCATTCTATTTTGTTCTTGTTGAAGCCTTTCTAATTCTTCTCGCCTTTCCCATTCTTCTGCTAATACTCTGTGAAATAAGTTTTATTACTTGAATTAAAAGTGGATCAGCATTCGCATTTGGGTTTCTAGGATTTAGTAGTAAGATATAGACTTCCGGTATTCATTGTAACACCGTATTTCTTTTATCGTTTGTTGTTAATACTTTTGTGAGTTTATTACTTACTTTATTTATTGATTACTTTAGAAGCCGTTCCTCATGGCGTAGGGGCGGTCTAAGCCAATATGTTGTAGTTAAGTAGTAAATAATATAATAATTGCTATTCTGACTATAGTGGCTATAGTAGGTAGATTTTTAAGTAAAACTTATTTACGTACGCTTTATAGTAAGCTTTGTAAGTAAGAGGTGAATGAACGAAAACGGAACGGAGAGAGGTTAGTGATGATTACTGTGGACGCAAGAGAGAAATAATATCTTCTCGTCCCAAATACAGCAGTGTCTCAAGTCGAAAGTCTTCAACCAGTGTGTGTTGCCAGTGATGACTTACGGAACAGAGACTTGGTCGCTCACTATGATCCTTATCAGGCTGCTCATGGTCACCCAAAGAGCAATGGAAAGGGCTATGCTTGGAGTTTCCCTGCTAGATCGAATCAGAAATGCTGAGATCCGCAGGCGAACCAAAGTAACCGACATAACCGTAAGAATTTCCAAGTTGAAGTAGCAGTGGGCAGGGCACATAGCTCCTAGAGCCGACGGCCGCTGGGGCAGAAAGGTTCCCGTGTGGCGACCACGAACCGGAAGACGCAGCGTGGGCAGGACCCCTGCAAGATGGACTGATGATCTTGTGCGGGTCGCTGGAAATCGCTGGATGCGGATAGCGCAAAACCGGCAATTGTGGAGATTTTTGGGGGAGGGTTTTGTCCAGCAGTGGACTGATATGATGATATTGTTCCAAATACGTATTTTATTAAGTTTCGTTTTTTTTAAGACAACGCCCGCACCTAGGTAATTATTACCTGTGTCGCGCGGTACTTTACAAACATAATTAACGGACACAAAGCACTTCCAGACTCAGGACAACTATTTGTGGGTCAGACAAATAGTTGTCCGGCGCGGGACTCAAACCCGGGACAAGGCAACGTCTTAACCGCTGCGCTTTTTCGTTTACTCTATTTTGTAAATAATTTACTTATACAGATGTGAAAAAATATAAAATGTGGTTTAAGTTCAGTGGACAAAAATCTAGTGTCGGGACCATAAAGTTAGTATACCTTAATAAACTAAATGAATAATGTGAAATAATAATAATAAGCACATTTTATTGGGTCAAATAATTTACAACTAAGTACCTAAAATGAACAACAGTAATGGTAGCTTAATCGGTAAAAACTTACTTATCGGTAAAAACGATTATTCCCAGGCAACCAATCATAATATTAATTACTAGCTGTGCCCCGCGGTTTTACCCGCGTTAAACTTTATAAATTAACACAGCTCCTCCCCCGAAGGTGATAGCGTGATAATATGTAAACTATATGTTGACCCGACCTCTTAGTAATATTCATGCAAAATTTTAAGTAAATCCAGTACTTTTTGAATTTAGCCCGGACATACACACAAAAATTCTAAAAACTATATTTTGGCTTCGACGTCAATTGTAGATCACGGCCCAAGTATCCTTTTAAAAAAATATTCAATGTACTGTTTTGACTTTCCTACGATTTTATTATATGTATATTTTTGGCTTCGACGTTGATTGTAGATCACACCCCAAGTATCCTTTTAAAAAAATATTCAATGCACAGTTTTGACTTTCCTACGATTTTATTATATGTATATAGATAGATATTTTGTTAGGTACCTATACTAACTTTATGGTTGGTAAAATAACTTCTGCAATAAATCCTTTAGCTAATGAGGAACTTGCTCACCTTGCTTGTAAAGCACGAACAATTTCTTCGTCTCGTTTCGCTTGTGTTTCTTCATGCAATAATCTTTCTAACTCAACTTGTGCTGTTTTTAATTCTTCTAATTTCTTGTTGTCCTGCTGTGCTAACTCTACTAATTCCTGAATAAAAATACTTTGAGTATTGGTAAAAATTGTATATCATTGATTGGCTGGCGCATGTTGGCGTGGTTGGTAAATGCTTGCCTTTCATGCCGCAGGTCGTGGGTTCGATTCTCACTCACCACTGATATTTGGGTGCATGAACATGTCTGTTTGTCTTGAGTCTGGGTGTTATTATCTATATAAGTATGTATTTACAAAAGAAAAGTAAGTAGTATACTTACAACATGTAACGTAATTAAAGCACACCCTCACACCCCAATTAGAATATTATGTTGTAATCATAATACATACACTGAATTTTTTATGTAACATGTATATGCATTGTTATTTACTAAATTAGTTTCTTGGAATAAAGTTTATTTTTCTTTATTTTGTATTGAATGATGGAATCTGTATGAATACAAATAAACCTGCGATTTTAAATGTCTTATTACTTTGACTTACGGTCCATTTCAATTTGTTTTGACTGTACAGGGTTAATTTGACAATAATTTCCGTAGTTTTATTTATTTTGAATAAAAAATTACCTATATTAAAAATGATATAAATCTATTCAGTAAACAATTCTGAACAAACTATTTTCAGGATGTGCGTTCATTAAGTTACATGTTGTATGTAGTTTATCAGTTATCTGGTTTCCATAATACAAGCTCTGCATAGTTTGGGATCAGATGGCTGTGTGTAAGTAATGTCCCAGGATGTTATTATTATATCCTACAATTTGTATACTATGGCGAAAGGTTTGTTGCTCAAGTAACAAGCAAACTCATTTATTTAGGTTACCGCATAAAAACGGTAAAAATAAACGCTTCTGATACCACTTGGTTCGATTGTCATTACGGTATACCTTGGCATCTATAAATGTCAGTGATTTGAAATTTAAAAAACCGGCCAAGTACGAGTCGGACTCGCGAACGAAGGGTTCCGTACCATTATATATAAAAACGAGCAAAAAATTCACGTTTTTTGTATGGGAGCCCCCTTAAATGTTTATTTTATATTATTTCTTAGTATTTGTTGTTGTAACGGCACCAGATATACATCATCTGTGAATATTTCAACTGTCTAACTATCACGGTTCATGAGATACAGCCTGGTGACAGACAGACAGCGAAGTCTTAGTAATAGGGTCCTGTTTTATCCTTTAGGTACGAAACCCAAAAAAAAGAGTTGTATTAATGTAATTGCAAGTGGGAATGGAACGCACAAAACCAAGGGGTATCCGGCTTCATGTAACGGCTCCGGCACCACACCATGATATTCAGACTCGAATTTATACGATCCATTCCATGCTCCATTAAATTTACGTAATGAATACGCTTAACGCCATCTCATCGAAACCTGCACGGCTAAGACGGCTGATAGGATCATTACTGACAGCTAGATAAGCAATACCTATATAAAATAGATTAAAATATTGTCTATGATTTTAAGTGATTCCAATTTAAAATCATATGAAATCATTATATGTGCATGTTTTAAAATAGTATTTTCTTCACGACTCGTTGTTTTCGACGCATTATTATTTAAAGAGGTTAAATAGTACCGTTAATTGATAAAAAAGTATGCTTGTTACTCAATCCATTATTTTAACCGGAAGCATAATCTATATATAACAATATTATATACATACATGCTTTGTAATTTCTGGATGTGATGGGACTTTTGTATTTTATTTATTTTGTTTTGAAAATTAACATATTTACATCTACACATTTATGTCAAACTGCATGGCAGTTTTTCTTTCACATATTGAGCTAAATATGTTTATACAAATCGCCACTGTGGTTGGCCTCAGGGTTGACTACCCATCCTGACATAAAAATGCACAATTATCTCATCATGTCACCCAAAGTACGTCCACTGCTGAACAAAGACCTCCCCAAAATATGGGGGGATATGTCATAATTGCCACGCTTGGCAGACGGGTTAGCGATCGCAGTTTGATGGTCATAGTTCACAGAACGCTGCTGCCCCTGCTCTGTTATGTATTCCCTTGGACGATTTCTACGCCCCCTACAGGATGAGATGGGGTGATGATGTTCTATGCCGTCACCATACAGCAAACAATACAATTATCTCACTTGTTTACTAAAGAGAAAACATATGTAAAAACGAGCAAAATATCACGTTTGTTGTATGGGAGCCCCCTTAAATATTTATTTTATTTTGTTTTTTAGTATTTGTTGTATTAACTCCAACAGAAATACATCTGTGAATTTCAACTGTCTAACTATCACGGTTCATGAGATACAGCCTGGTGACAGACGGACAGACAGACAGACAGCGAAGTCTTAGTAATAGGGGCCCGTTTTACCCTTTGGGTACGGAACCCTAAGGAATCTGACCTGTGCTTGTGCCTCGGCAGCCAGTCTGGCCTGCACCTCGTTCTGCAGCCGTAGTCGTGTTTCTCTCACTTCTCTCTCTCTTCTGGCGCCTACACCTCTCCGTATAGCTCTCGCTCGTCTTTGGTAGCCTTCCACGCCACCGGACACTGCAGCCGCTTGGCGGAGTGCTGATATCCATTGGAGACGACTCCTGCGGTTACAAAAATGAACTATTGAGGCGTAAAAATTAACCTTTTTGTGGTTTAAGTACACAAACTAGTATTTGTTTTTACTATGTTAGTTAACACAACGTCAAAGATATTAAAATTATTTCATGTTAACTCCATGAAATCATTTATTAATATCTAGAATATTATGAGTGGCGACCTATTAATCTCTCTGTCATGAATAACATAAAAAGCTGATATGTCGCGAAAAGCAGTTGGTCTTCCTAAGAAAAACATAAAATAAAATATCTATGCCATGTAAAATTATTGTGCGACTCATTTTGTCAGGAATTAAGTCCGGTATCAGCAAAAAAGTTCACATTTGTTAGCTTGCTAAAAAACATAGTATAATTTCAATTAAATATTGCTCATTTTTCTAATTATTTGGCTCAGTGATTTAAATAAATTGCTGATTTGACTAAAACGTGTTAATGAAAAAATTAATGAAGTTTGCGTAAAATAAAATATTAATTATCTTTTATTTTACCATAAAACATGTTGATTTTGACTTGTAATTTTAGAGTATGTTTATATTTTTACTGTTATATTTATTAAAATTCTTAGTAGCTCTATTTTGACTTCCGACAGTTGTAGCAAAAATAATTTAGTTCGTCGTTGATTTTACTACCTATTTTTTCATTTGATGTTATAATCAAAGTCTATATAAATGGCAACACAAGTGTCGACGAGGCCGTCATTATTGAGCTACGAAGCGCGTTGGTAGTCAGAGTGATAAATTGTGTTCATGTAATAAAGTTATTGTTGAATAACGATTTTGTGTTTTAAAATTTTAACACATTGAACCAAAATCTATATATTTACGTAAATTAAATGAATCACAATAAAAGTTTCAGGCATTGATAAAAAAAAAAACAATAAGTGGACTAAAGCACAGTAAGTACTAGTAGTACTGGTAGTGACCCTGACTGCTAAGCCAGAGGTCGTGGGTTCGATCCCCACCTAGGACAAATCTTTGTGTGATGAGCACGATTATTCGTTCTGTGTCTAGCTGTTATTTATCTATACATATGATAAAATCGTAGGAATGTCAAACTGTACATTGAATATTTTTTTAAAGGATACTTGGGGCGTGATCTACAGTCGATATCAAAGCCAAAAATCAAGTTTTTAGATTTTTTGTCTGTTTGTCTGTATGTATGTCCGGGCTAAACTCAAAAACTACCGCATGGATTTCCTTCAAATTTTGCATGAATATTACTAAGAGGTCGGGTCAACATATAGGCTACATATTATCACGCTATCACCTACGAGAGAGGAGCTGTGATAATTTATAAAATTTAAAGCGGGTAAAACCGCGAGGCACAGCTAGTCTATAATATTTATTTAGAAAATATATAAGTATATTTATCAGTTCTCTGGATGCCATAGTACAGTAGTAGGGTCTGCCTAGTTAGGATTCAGATGGCTGTGTGTTATTTGTACCAAGATATTAATATTATTGCACACCAAACGTATATTAAATGTACGTAATATACCCCCGTGCCTCGGAGAGCACGTAAAGCCGTCGGTCCTGTACCTGACCTCTTTCCGGTCGTGTCGCTAGGCGTCCCATCGGATCATGAGAGTGACGGAATAGAAAGTGCTCCTATGTTTGCGCACACACTTGAGCACTACAATTATGTCCCGCGCAGATAGCTAATCTCTGTTGAGACTGGCCGCCGTGGCCGAAATTCGGCTAGGAGGGCATTATTATTATAAATGTACGTATGTAATTTTTTTGAGATAATAACGTCGGCTTATTGCAATAACTCACTAACGGCAAAAAATCATTAAGTACAGTTTTTATAACATTTAAACTTGTCTCGATTAGCTCTTTAAAGACCAAAATCTCATTTTTTTCTAGCTTTTCAAATTTAGCCGTTATGACCTAGTCGTAAAGTCGATACCTAATTACCATTTCGGATTACCTGGTTCTTAGAAACTCTGTAAAATACAATAATAGTTTTTAGTAAATAAAAATAAAACAATGTGGCACACTTTTTTGTAATATAAATGTCATCAAAGTAATTTAATAATTTTTTAAGATACGCGTTACGCACATCGCTTTTGAACAGCATTTGGTTAAAATTCAATAAGTGCACATAATTACTTCTTTAAGTCTATGATTTGTGAGAAATAGAACATTATACAATTTTAACGACTTCTGTTATAACGAGTGACGGTCATTGTTTACAGTTTTAGTTTAGTTAAAATTATACTTATAGCGATTATTTGTTTTTCGAGGTTTAGGCAATCTATTTATTTTTGTACAAATTAAATGCAGTTAACTACTTTTGATGGACTCCGGTTTCACTCTTTTTTACTTTTAATGAATTTGTGTTTGCGTACGAGTACGAGTAAGTAGAGAACACGGCACGGATTACTAGCAAAATGCAACGGAATTATATTTTTAAGTCGGGACAAAGTAGTAAGGCGATTGGCACACTGCCCCGCATGATGCAACGAAGTGCGTGAGTGCGTGTTCTAACGTTGCTTGTAAGTGTCTCCGTTTATATAGAAAACACGCCCAGTCCAACACACTGAAACTGCATCCACGCGCGTGTCGCGCTCCATCCCCGTGATTTCTATACAAACGGAGATACTTACAAGCAACGTTAGAACACACACTCACGCCCGACGCTGCATCATGCGGAGCAGTGTGCCAATCGTCAAAGATGTTGGAGAAACTTGAAAATAAGGAAAATATTATGACGAAGGAGACTATGTATAATGTAAGTACTTATTTTATTACTAGTAGGTACTTTGTTTTCTACTATTTACCACGAACGCCTTAGCCGCGGCACGTGCCGATCATTCTTAAGGTGTGTGTCGGCCTAGGTCGGATCTGATAGGCGACGACAGGCCTCCGCAGGCCTCATCGACGACGGTGCCTTGAGCCTGTCGGCCTGGCCTAGCGCGATCTGGCTTGTGAGAAAGCAGGTCGCGGAACCTGAGCATAATGAGGTCGATGTTTTAATTCGAGTCCTACTTTTGATTTCCATATTATTCAAACTCAAACTTCATAGGACACGGTGCCGTTATTATCAGTTTTAAATAAATAAACTCCGTTATTAAATGTTTCTATTGTGTTACCAATAACTTCATCCAATACTTTAAAAATAACCTATACAAGTTTTAAAAGTTTATTAATATACTATGATTTAAGATTTCTTGCCACCCACAGTAGATGAATATAATAAAGAAGATCACCAACATCGGAAGATTTCAATTGATGTAGATCCGATCCATGTAATATTTTGGTTTCTTATTGCTTATCAAATAACTACATTATACTCCTATTATGGACTTCACCGGATATTATTGAAGGGTCACCTCCTCCACTGGCAGGCACCAGTAACATTAGTTTACAAAGGACGGTGGTGTGATCAGACGGTAACCAGGAATTCGGGCTACATGTAGTCAGTGAGTCGTTCAATTTCAGTGGTTTAGTTATGATTATTATTCACAATTTTAAACAGACAAATAAATAAACTATAGATACATTTTACGTCAACGTTGTAATTGCAGACATTGTTTAATAATTCAGAGAGAATTCCTTTGGATCGCTTACTAACTACTATTGAACTACCTGAAACATCGATTCATATTAATTCTAATGAACTCGTACGTCTAGAAGATGATTTGATATGTATAAATCATCTTCTAGACGTATGAGTTTAATTATTATAAACAAAATAATTGATTTACTACACATAGATTTTAGATCTAAGAGATCTAAGAAATAATTTGATGTTTAATAGATATCTTGGGCCTGATGGAGAAAGAGTATAATGGCTAAAAGTTAAAAGTTTTAGGTTTGTAAAAAGAGGCCTAACATCGTTCAATATCGATATGATTATATGTAGGTCAGACTTTAAGAGCTGGATGTGTCAAAAAAGGGAACAACTGAAACAGCCGACCAAACTATAAATCTGGGAAAGCAAAAACCTAACGCAGACACATTAAATGACAATTTTGAGTATTCCGCTTACGTATTAAAAAGCTTACAACAAAAAGCTTCCTATACCAAAACTATAAGTTTTTTTTTAAATGTGCTCAGAAAAAATAATAAGCCCTCGGAGCTGCATCACTGCTACCAAAACCTACAGACAAGGAAGGTCGAGATATTTTACGAGAAGAGGTATATTAAAAATAAATAAAATAAAAAAGGTTTAATTATTCACGTAGACTTCAAAAAAGCGCTTGTAAATAGTCAGAACATGTTTGTAGTATTATAGTTGTATACATTATTATTTCTAGTAACATAGATATTAGGTACACATGTATTGATAGTATTAAAACATTAATAAAATTTATTTTATAACAGCAATGATATTTAGCTAGCTCGAATCAAGTTATTGTCAAGAGATTATGTTTAAGTTTAATTATCTAGTTTAAGTCTAATTATCTAGTTTAAGTCTAATATTTGTGATACATATTGGCAATGGTTCTGTCTATATTAAGGTGATATTATTATGACGGACCTTGTGTTAATAACGACGGTCGCGCTTTAATGCTACCACCGGATCCAATGCGCCCCAACTGAGAAGACCCAGCGAAACAAACTCAGCGGGTGTCTCTACTACCGGTTTCAACACGGCCCAGTTGAGACGCTCCGGCGAAACATACTCAATGGGGCATATACACGAGATTTGGTCCACTTACTGTAATTATTTAGCAGGCAAACACAATATATGCTCGATCGGTTGTCTGTTTATTTATTTATTTTAGGTTTAATTTATTAGAAAGAGAAAATAAAAACGTCAAAATAAAAGTAACATTAATCATTTTGAGACACAACCAACAGTTCTGAAATTCGTAGAATATTTAAATAATAGATAGTTTTATTACAGATAGTTCATGTAACACAAAAGATTACTCATGTCTATATGGCTATAAGATCTCCAGCGGACTATGTGCAGGTAGATGCCGACCGCCAAATGTCTTTATCGTCAATGTAATCCTTAGTAGTGTAGTAACCCTTAGCCATAAGTTCATGTTTAATGTGTGACTTAAACTTATTATCAGGTAGTTTAGTTATATGAATAGGGAGCTTGTTATAAAACCTAGTACAATTTCCCATGAATGACTTTTTTGTTTTGCTAACTCTAAAGGCTGGTATAGCTAGTTTGTCCTTATTTCTTGTATTGACATTGTGCAAGTCACTCCGTTTTTTATATTTATCTAAATTTTTCCGCACAAACATTATATTCTGATATATGTATTCAGATGGAACAGTAAGTATATTTACCTCTTTAAAAACGCTTCGTAGAGACTCGCGACTGCCTAGATTATAAATAGCTCGGACTGCTCTTTTTTGTAATACGAAAATAGCACTTATGTCGGCTGCTGAGCCCCATAGCAGAATACCATAGGACATAATGCTATGGAAATAAGCAAAATATACTAGTCTAGCAGTTGGTTCGTCTGACAATTGTCTGATTTTCCAAACTGCATATGAAGCTGAACTTAATTTGGCAGATAATTTTTCAATATGAGGACCCCATTGTAATTTTGAGTCCAGTGTTATTCCCAAAAATACGGTCGAAGGAACTAAATCTAAAATTTCCTCGTTAAGTGCAACCGTTGGTTTAATATGAGTCACATTCGGCAATGAGAATTTGATGCATTTGGTCTTTCCTGCATTCAAAAGAAGATTATTTGCCGAAAACCAATTTGATATGAGGCTGAGAGTTTTATTAGGTTCTATAAGATCCTTATCTTTCCTACTCACTTTAAATATGAGTGACGTATCATCAGTAAATAGAATGATGTCTGATACTTTCTCTACTAGATATGGGAGATCATTTATATAAACTAGAAATAAAAATGGACCCAAAATCGATCCTTGGGGCACCCCCATTTTGACAGAATGTCGTGTTGAATTTACCCCGTCTATTGAAACCAGTTGTTCTCGACCTGATAAATAGGACATTACAAGATCAAGAGATGTGCCAGAAATTCCATAGTATTTTAGTTTCACAATGAGCGTATGGTGGTCTACGCAATCGAAAGCCTTAGAGAGATCGCAGAAAACTCCCAGCGCATCCTGCGACCCCTCCCAAGCCTCCAATATAGACTTCATTAGTGTACACCCCGCATCCTGAGTAGAACGGCCCTTTGTAAACCCAAACTGCTTGTCATGCAATATCCCATTCATGTTAAAGTGCGACAACATCTGGCTGAGCATGAGCTTTTCAAATATTTTACTTAACGCTGGCAGTATAGAGATGGGTCGATAATTTGTGGCATTATTTGAACAACCTGATTTGAAAACAGGTACTACCTTACTGATTTTCATAAGGTCTGGAAAGACGCCATCACTTACACAGCTATTGAAGATGTTTGCAAGGATGGAAGCAATGTTTTGTATAACTGATTCAATTGCCATTACAGACAGTCCCCATAAATCCTCTGTGCCCTTTTTTTTAATGCTCTTAAAAGCTTTTAGAATATCAGCATTTGTAACAAATCGAAAACTGAATTTGGGCACAATTGGTTTAATAGATTTTTTTAAAAAGATTTCTGCCACATCCGGTGACGACGGGAGGCACTTAGTAGTAACTAGAGGCATATTTGTAAAAAACTCGGCAAAAATGTTGGCAACGGTAAGTTTGTCTGAAACAAGTTCGTCATTAATATTTAGTTCCACTGTTTGGTCTCTCAATCTTCTTTTACCCGTTTCAGTATTTATTATTTGCCAAGCTGATTTTATCTTATTATCGGAGTTTTTTATTTTTCCGCTTATATACAAACATTTAGCTTGGATGCAAACTTTTTTGAAAATTTTTGAATAGTTACAAACATAATTTTTAAAATTGACATCAGATGTATAGGTACTTCTGTCATACAACTCATATAGGACATCTCTACTCCGTCTAATGCCTTGAGTTGCCCAATTAGTAAATTTTATCTTTTTATTGTCAACTTTAATGTTTTTTATTTTACAAACTTTATTAAATTCGTTACAAATGCAATTAAATAATATACTGTACATGTCATTAGGGTTATTTGAGTTAGATGAAAGATGGCACAAACTAGTCTCTAGGTTGGAATTAAACTTCCCTAAGTTAGATTTTGTGAGTGGCCTACAAGTGATTATTTGCTTTTCTACAGTTATCACATTACTTAGTCTGATCATCTGGCATTTATGATCAGAACGAACACCGCTTACTAAACACTTCTCAGAGACTTCAAAATTTGTAATAATGTTATCGATGCAGGTAGCTGATGTTGGTGTGACTCTTGTGGGCTCAGAGAATACACATTGAAGATTAAAAGACCGAAATAGAGACAAAAACATATTCAATTCAGGTGAAACTGTTAAAATATTTATATTGAAATCACCGCATACAACAATTTTTTTACTACTTTTGAATTTCTTAAGAATATCCTCAATTGTGGATGCAAAGAGCTTTAAGTCAGATGATGGTGGTCGATAAACACATAATATGTAATAGAATTGTGTTTCAACACAAGCTACCTCACACACACGCTCAATAGACATTTGAGAGATATCTTTCCGTTCTTTAAATTGAATTTGGTTCCGTAGAAGTATCAGTACACCCCCACCATCTGCAGAAGTCCGATTATAAAAACTGGCAACCCTATAGCCACTAACATTAAAAGCCATTTTGTGTGCCCTCAACCAAGTTTCGGTAAAACACAGAATATCTATATGAAATTTTTGACTAAAAAGTTCTACATCTAGTATTTTGCCAGAGAAGCGGTTAATATTTTGATGAGATAAAATTAAAAATTGATCACACTTCTCTGTTGTCTTACTTAATTGTTTAAATTACTAACTAAACTAATCTTAGTAACATTACTAAGCGATGATATTCGGGTGAATATGAGTAGTTAAACATTACATGTATGTTTACTACTTATTTCATTTATTGAGTTACCGGAAAAAAAATCACTTTGTCACATAAATCAGTAAAAATAAAAGTAAATACTTTTATTTTTACTGATTTATGTGACAAAGTGTTTTTTTTTTTGAGTTTTAGATTTTTTTCTTTTTAAGAATTTGTTATGAAGCTAAAGAATAATGTTTTGTTAACTTTCATAACTGATTAATACCAGTTGTTTCCTTTTAAAATTTAGTCTAGTAATAATATTTAGTCTAATTTAAGAAATGTCTAATTCACACTTAGTGTAAACTTTCAATGACAAGAAGTCATTAACTTTGTTTTTAAGCTTTTAAAAAAATATACCTCAATTTTTTTTACTACCTACGTTTGATTTTATTGATAAATATATTTAACTAACTAGTGGTGTTTATTTTTTTTATAAAAATATAATATATACGATTTTATAGGACATCCAATGAAAGCAAATGTAATTATTTGATTTCTCAAAGTTTTGTGTATGTCACTTAATGAGTTCTTGCAATAAGCCGACGATAAAACATATATAATACTAGCGGCCCGGTACGTGCTTCGTTACGTATAAGGCATAGTAATTAAAAAAAATGATTAAGTTCATTTATTCAAACAAAAAAAAATTTTAATTGCGAAAAGATGTTGATTTTACACTTTTTCAAGACTTTTAAATTTTCTCTGCGTACAAACCTTCCCTGGACTTCCACGAATAATTCAAGACCAAAATTAGCCAAATCGGTATAGGCGTTGTTGAGTTATAACATTACAACGAAAAGTGGCATTGATTTTTATATATATAATATAAGTCGGTCTTTTTAACATAACGTCTATAGTTCGCCTAGGAGGCTTTTGTCTGCTTCAAGATAATATTCTAAATATATCTACGTACCTATCCCAAAAAATTGGAGAACTCATTTATTTGCGTTACCTCCTAAAATAAAAAAGAAGTTTTTTATAATATCGTAATTCTATTATGTGAGATATTTTATTATGTTCATGTAAAGCTAAAACTAAAAGTATGATGTTAAAGACATGATTAATAGAATACATAAATAATAGTTCCTAATGAGCTAAGACTTACTTATGATCCTGAGTACCGAATTCAAATGTCCTATCAGGCGTGATCAGCTGGAACCTCTGTATCTTGCCTTCTCCCGCAGCTGCCTCCACGGAACAATATTCATCGATAACAATCCTCCCACACTGCTCCTTCTGCGAGGAACTCTTGTAGTACGTGAGGGCACACGGTTGGAGCACGCACCAGTACTCACGCATAGTTGGCAGAAGGTAGCCACGCTTTTGTAAGTAACCCTGAAGAGAGAATGACATTAAAACCCCTTATGTACAGACGCCAGTGGGGTATGGCAGAAAAAGAATAAAGCAGTAAAATAAATGCAGTGGAATTGAGAGCTCTGAGAAGTATGTGTGGTGTGACTTTGAGAGACAGAATTCGAAATACTGATGTAAGAGAGCGTTGTGGTGTGAAAGAGGATGTAGTCACAAAAATTGAAAAAGGAATGCTGAGATTGTTTGGCCATTTACATGGGATGAATGAAAGAAGATTGACCAAAGAAGTATACCTGGCCTGTGTGAATGAATCAACCGGAAGGGGAAGACCTCGTCGAACATTCTCTGACCAAATCGGAGACGTTCAAGAAAGGACAGGTCAAAAGTACCCTAAACCGGCGAGCATGAATGAAGAATACAATGACAGTAATCGAGGCAAAAGACATGTGCAAAGATAGTGACAAATGGAAATCCGTTGTCTCTGCCTACCCCTCTGGGAAACAGGCATGAGTCTATGTATGTATGTACAGACGCCAGCACATCGAGCTACCCCAATCTGTCGAATTTCTTTTATAGATTTTCAACCTTATCACAAAAGCATAAGGTTCACTTTCTATTGGGGAAATAATTTAGAGATTGTGGTAGCTTGATGTACTACATATGAAGCTATACATATCCAGTATAAGCAGATCCCGCGTCGTATAGGATTTCCTTACAATGAGAGGTCAGCTTATATTGGATATCAATAGCTTAATATGTAGCCGTATGTATGTAGAAGTCGAATATGTTACACTACTTAAGTAATAAGGTTCATAAAAAAACGAGTATACCACCATACCACACGACTGAAGTAAAACTTAGATATACGAAATATAATAATAGAGAAATATAATAATGTATAATACCGCCAACTCCCAGACTTCGGGCTGATACTTGGAAATCTTCTTTTTACAGAAAAGTCCCAAAATCACTTTTGGCCCGACCCAGGATTTGAACCCAGGACCTCGTTCTCTGCGGGTGAACACGCTACCGCTAGACCAACGAGGCAGTCTATACATAAGTGGTTGGTAGATATTTGCCTTTCACGCCGCAAGTCGTGGGTTCGATTCCCATCCAGGCCAGATTTGTGTGCATGAATATTTGTGCAATCTTCTACTATATAAAAATAAGTCGGGTTTTCCTTCCTGACGCTATAACTCCAGAACGCACGAACCGATTTCCACTGTTTTGCATTCGTTGGAAAGGTCTCGGGCTCCGTGAGGTTTATAGCAAAGAAAATTTTACGCGGGTAACACCGCGGGGCACAGCTAGTTATCTATATAAATCTGTATTTACAAAAAGAAAAGTAGTATATGTAGTAGGATATCAGATATCTGGTTTCCATCGTACAAGAACTGCTTAGTTTTGGATCAGATGGTCGTGTGTGAAAAATGCCCCATGCAGGATTTTATTTTTATTACATAAATCTTATGAGGATGGTGGTGTTTCTTTTCGTTTTAGGCCTCCTTCGCACTATGGGGTTAGCCGGAATGCGATCAGCCGTTAGCAATCAATATTGCTGACCTGCTGCCGCATCATAGTGTGAATAAAAACTACTTTCTCGTACAAATATCGGACTACGGTCAGCCGCACGGCAGGCCGCATTGCGGCTAGCCGCATATTGCGTAGGAGGCCTAAGGTTGGACCTTAATTCACTTAATTTGATTTTTATGATCTTACCTTCTTTATAATATCCTCTATGAAGACATCATGTATTTCATCGACAGCCTCAACCAATGCTTCTACATGCACTTGGTGGTCTCCACAGTATTTAGCTTCTAGTACTGCGAGGAAGGCAGCCCATTTGAAATGCCCTATGGAGGAGCCTAACGCCTCCCAGTCAGCTGCGTCCCAGCGGAGGCCAAGGCAGTGGACTAATTGTTCTGCCACGATACCAGCCTCTGAAGGTTGGAGCATAACCTGATAACAAATAAGTATGATAGGAATATGTTATATTTCATCAGTCAGATTGGAGTTTTTGGAATTACTGTTGGCGTAGTTGACAAATGATTACTTTTCACGCCGTTCGTCGGTTCGATTCCCACCCAGGACAGATATTTGTCTGCATGAACATGTCTGTTTGTCCGGAGTCTGGGTGTAATTATCTTTATAAGTATGTATTTACAAAAGAAATGTAGTAGGTATATGTAGTATATCAGTTATCTGGTTTCCATAGTACAAGCTCTGCTTAGTTTGCGATCAGATGGCCGTGTGTACAAAATGTCCCAGGATATTATTATTGTTATATATTTATTTATTTATCATTTATTTGTATGAGAGAACAGATGTACATTGATTATATTATTATTATTTTTTTAATATTAGAGGACATCAAACTAGCAAGTGGGTCACCTGATGGTAAGTGATCACCGCCGCCTATGGACTCGCAACACCAGAGATGTCGCGGGCGCGTTGCCGGCCGGTACTTCCCCAGTCGGGCTGCTCTTTGAGCGAATGAACGCTGTGCCCTACCTCTCTTAAAATAAATACATTAGATAATTGAGTATAATTTGTAAATATTAAATACTGCGACTACGTCTGCGTGGTATTCGAAATCAGACATCGGAGAGGTTAAAACGAGTAAAACAGAACCATATTTACAAATCAGTAAACTAACTGGTTGACTGTTTTATTCATTCATTGATAGATAAATCAACGCTTTTTTATAATTTTATGGGTTGAATTGAATAAAAGAACGATGAAACATGTGTTTTATTGAAATCGAATGCCAAGTTCATACTTAGCATTTAAATTCATTAAAAGAGGTCTGATCAGCTTCATAGCTGATCAGTCTATGAAAACACTTGTGCATTATAATGTACTCCTAGCCTTATTTCGGCCACGGCGGCCAGACTCAATAGAGATTAGCCATCTGCGCGGGACATATTATAGTGCACAAGTTTGTGTGCAAATACAGGAGCAGTTTCTATTCCATTACTCTCGTGATCTGATAGGACGCCTGGACACGACCGGAAAGAGGTCAGGTAAAGGACCTACGGTTTTACGTGCTCTCCGAGGCACGGGGGTATAATACCGCCAGCTTCCAGACTTGAGGTTGATGCTGAGAAATTTCCTAAAATCACTTTTGGCCGACCTGGGATTTGAACCCAGGACCTCGTTCTCTGCGGATGAACACGCTACCGCTAGACTAAATGGTTAATCTCCATTGATACAGGCCGCCATGACTGAAATTCAACCAGGATACTATTAATGCTTTCTAGAAAAATAACTAATTAAAATTTAATATCATAAATATATGTATTCTAGTAATAAGAATCAATGACATGTAGGTGTAATGTGAATGACCTACAGTTACAAAGAGCCGGCTATATGCTAACATGTGGCCCACACGTGAGGTTACATTAAATGATGGGTGAAATTAAATGTGGATACAAGAGAACGTTTGTAATTAAACACTCGCGTATCAGTTATACGACTACTACAATTAATATAACAGAATTATCGTTATCGATAGAGCGGTGAGACTTTTTGTCTTTTCTAAATTACATTAGGTATAATGCGTACAACTTTCTGTAGGACTATCATGAAACTGATTCAGGCTGCTGTATTTGGTAAACAGAAGCCTGAATCAGAACTCAGGGCCCGAAAAGTACCCAAACTTTATTCAGTAAAAAAGACCAGGGGCTCTACCGGCTAAGTCGCCGAACATTGGTTTCGTGAATGGCGTTCAAATAAATAAAAATGATTTAATCAATCGTTAAATCGGCTTCAACGTTGACAATCGATTCGGGACTATTTATGACGTCACATGTGGTCATGGACGCCGATTTAACGATTGATTAAGTCATTTTTAATCTTTATTTACATTAATGCCATTCACGAAAACGATGTTCGGCGACTTAGCCGGTATAGAGCCTCTGAATAGTGATTCTCAAGAGCTTAATTGCTAAAAACATTATTGGTAATGGTTCACATTTTCCCTGTTTTTTGGTAGGTAGGTATACCTTCGGGATGACTTCTACGCCCCTCACACGATGAGATGGAATGGTAAAATCGATCGCGGTCCCCACATAGCAATAGCCAACTTATATTACGACACCTGAAAGACCCTGTTTTCCCACGTCATTTATGCTTTATGTGACACCAGCCTATTGGCGTGGTCACCAGCCTTAAGCATCTTCTACACGGTTGCAAACCAACGTCCCAACAGAGGTCACCCTGGTGGTTGTCATCCATCTAGACTGCAGCTGTGCAGTCTAGATGGACGGCAATCACCAGGGCCATAGTTTCAATGCCTGCCTGCCGTAAGTGATCGGCAAGTTTAAGCAATCTATGGAGTGACCGCGAGCCGTCAGTGCATAGATGGATGACCACCAAAGTGGTTTGATTTCTTCCCGGTTGTAGTTATTAGACAACAGCAGTTAAGCCAAGTGAAATAAAAAAAAAGAACAAGTAAGTAAAGACTTACCACATAACATACACGTTTCGCTTCAGTATCCTGCACCAGGTCACCAAGTAGACAGAATATGCGGAACAGCTTGAAGGCGGAGTCATCGGTGAACACTGGTTTGTCTCGGGTCATAAGCCTCTTGCGACATACCAGCCAACATACCTGAGTGAGAAAAATAGGGATATATTATAGTAGGTAGGTCAATCATTATTAATTAATTTAATCTTTATTTCAGACATATATAATGATGACACATATAGTCCTAAGAGCGTCATTGTATATGTATTATAGGTAGAGCATTTGCGACATTGGCCGTATGGGTCACCATACGGCGAATATTTATTTATTTAATATCAGAATTTCATCACCCCATCTCATCCCGTTGCGTTGGGGTCATATAAGTCGACCCGAGGGAATACCAACCAGAGGACGGGCAGCAGTTTCCTTCTGTGTACTATGACCATCTTACTGCGATCGCCAACCCGTCTGCCAAGCGTGGCGATTATGGCATTTCCCCCCAAGACGATTCTTGGACGATTATTCATCATCATCATTCATTACAGCTGAAAGAGGACAGCGGCAATGGACTTCTTTCAGCTGTAATGGTGATGATGATGATGAATAAGTCCAAGAATCTAAGATGATGATTTGTGATATAATTTTCTTGAATTATTTGCTAAAAAAATATGCATTGGTATTGAAATTGCCAAGAAAGAATAAAAGGTCAACCCCAGACCATCCAGTGGGTGTCGTAAAAAGCGACTTAAGTATACTAGGTAGTGGGCAGCAGCGCCACCTGTGTACTAAACTAACTACCACCTAATTCGCATGCGCGGTGACTACGACAAACCCCTCCAAATGGAATTCGAATCCCGTAGTAACAATCCCACATTGCAGTTTCTATGCAACTATTTCTATCTCGGTGGTAGCATTAAAGCGCGGCCGTCGTTTTAAACACAAGGTCCGTTATAATAATAATACTGAATTCATACCTTAATATAGACAGAACCATTCAGACAATACGTAGTAAAATATAAATTTCAATAATTAAACCTAAACATAATCTCCTTGAAAATAACTTAATACAAGTTAGCTAAATATCACTACCATTATAAAATAAATTTTATAAATGTTTTGACATTCCGTGTACCTAAATATCTGTAATAAGTAACTGGAAATAATAACTGTGTTACTACAAACATGTTCTGGCTATTTACAAGTGCTTTTTTTAAAGTCTACGTGAATAAAAACCTTTTTTATTTTTATTTTATTTATACCCAGGATATGACGCATGCCATAATTAAGCAAATAATGAAAGAAAAACAGCTGCCCGTTTAATTTCTTTCGTAACAGATATACGTACGTAGACGTTGTTTTATAGAAGCATGTTGATTGCATGGGGTCATAGTAAAATTATAACAGCGGGCATTTTCCCTTCATGTTTTTATCTATGAATTCATATATAATTATCGAAAAGGAAATTAATTTCGTTCATTCAATGAGAAAAAGTGTGATGAAGCTGGCTAATATTGTATTACATTTCTGATATTTAACGCCTTTAGTTTTTTATAGGTACGAACGTAACTTTTTACTCATTTAAACTTATTGACTTACTGAGAAGAAGAATATCTACACTATTTTTAATACGCAGTGTGCCACTTTTCTTTTACACAATTTTTTTTTGTATAATATATTGTCTTTTATTTCGCATACTATCTCATTTTTATTATTGAGAATGTCACATAATAATACAATAACCTATAGTAAAAGAAATTTCTTACAATTATTATTATTTTTTAGATTCTTAATTTTTTTTTAATTTAAGCTTCAGTAAAGCGTGAATGTACAGACGCCAGCACATCCAGCTAACCCAATCTGTCAAATTTCTTTTATAGATTTTCAACGTTATCACAAAAGCATAAGGTTTACTTTTAATTGGCGAAATTTGATAGATTGGGGTAGCTTGATGTGCTGGCGTCTGTACATAGGCGGAATTAATGCTAAAAGCATTTTCTTCCAGTCAACCTTAGGGTACTTAGTGCAGAGATCATGGCAGGTGCAAGTAGGTTTAGTGCATTGTGAAGTATGTATTTATTATTTTTAATATTTACCTGCTAATAATATATACAACATGTAACTTAATTAACGCACATCCTGAAAATTATTTGTTCAGAATCGTTTACTGAATCGATTTATATCATTTTTAACATAGGTAATTTTTTTATCCCAAAAATAATTAAAACTACGGAAATTATTGTCATATTAACCCTGTACAGTCAATACAAATTAAAATGCACCGTAAGTCAAAGTAATGAGACTTTTAAACCGCAGTTTTATTTGTATTCATACAAATTCCATCATTCAATACAAAATAAGGGAAAATAAACTATATTCCAAGAAACTAATTTAGTAAATAACAATGCATGTACATGTTAAATTAAATATTCAGTGTATGTATTATGATTATAAAATAATATTCTAATTGGGGTGTTTGGGGGTGTGCGTTAATTACGTTACATGTTGTTTATATTAGGAGAAGAAGCGGTTGCCGTGGCCGAAATCGGCCGGGACCACATCATATCTGATAGAATCTGACGATTGATAAAATCTATGTGAACGTTTCTTTTCTCAGATTACTATTATCAGTTGTTGTATGTTTTTACTATACATTATTTATATTGTGTAGTCTAGTAGGACGAAAAACCTATACTCTCAGTTTTCGTAAAATCATTTAGAACATTGCGCTGTAAAATTTCCAATGTTCCTTACTATTAATAATTTACTGTGGAACGACAGGCAACGTTATCGCGCCCTAGAAGCAGTCGAACAAAGAGAAACCAAGTCGATGGAATAAACTACTTAGATCAAATTAAAGTTGTTAATTAACAATTCAGGTCGATGCTCTAAGAATTAGATGGATGAAGTTATGACTAATAAAAGATAGAAAATACGTATGTTTAACGGTTTGCGGCGCTCATAGCTAGATGCTCTCACCGGTCCGTAAGTGAACGGCGAGGTTAAGCAACTAGGCTCGCGGTCAGTCCATAGATGGGTGATCACCAAATTGGTTTGATTTCTGAGCGTCTCCATGCTTCGGAGGGCACGTTAAGCTGTCGTTAATGGCAACAGTCGTTAAGCCATGTCAGAGGCCTACTGGCCGGCTTGAACAACTCTGACACTAGGATAACCACTGCCCATACGACAAGTAAGTATATAAGTACGCTTTGCATTACGTATACTTAAAGCTATAAAACTAAAATTTAATAGAATATATGAGTCTTTCTTTGTTGTGTTTATATATTTTAGGAATGTATCTGATATGTAAGCAGTTTTTTTTTTTATAAGAGGACGGCAAACGAGCAAGTCGGTCACCTGATGGTAAGTGATCACCGCCGCCCATGGACACTTGCAACACCAGACGAGTCGCGGGTGCGTTGCCGGAATTTAAGAGTCACGAAGTGTTGCTGACCCTTGCCCCCACCCCCAATGAGCTCTGGTAACCTAACTCACACGCAGAAACACAACATTAAATTATTAATTATATTATTAAGGAATGTCTTCTGTAAGGTGGAGGTACTTCCCCAGTCGGGCTGCTCTTTGAGCGAATGAACGCTGTGCCCTACCTCTCTTTAGTTATCTAATTACAGCTAGAGCTTGATAAAAAAAGTCTGTTAATAAGAGAACGAATTAAATAATGTGTATTTTACGCCATTGTGACATCCGTATTTATTTATTTACAGACAGGAACGTGTAACAAAGGTTTGTGTAGGTATTATTTTGGATATTTTTAAGTCAAGTTATAAGTTAATCAATTAATTTACTCTGTTAACAACATAGCTCTTTGGTGACATTGAAGATGACGTCACAGTATTATTTGCCGCCCGTTGTTTCAACGAATACCTAGGTAAGCTTTTTCAGCATCAGTTTGTAGAGACAATCGATTATGTAGGTAGATGTATTGTGGAATTTCATAGTTTATACTTGGTTTCAGCAATTTCATTACATAAATAAATATATAAATAGATTGCTTGAAATGTATTTATATAGTAGGAAAACCAACTGCTTGAATATAATTATAAATGACATTACTAAGCATCGTAAAGCCAATTACAGGCTCTCGCTTATAAGAAGCAAAATATTTTACGAATGAATGACGAACGTGTTATACCGATTACGTACTGGTAGGTATTGTGATATCATAGATGGCTCATACAGGTATTTTCTAAATAATTCTATTCAATATTCTATTAACTCTTGATTTGACTGCACGTAGGTATGTATGGCGCATCGGTTCAGATAGTCGCGAGCGGCGAGAGTCGCGGGCTCGATTCCAGCACAGGACAACTATTTGTGTGACCCATTAATAGTTTTTCTGAGTCTGGATGTACTTTGAGTCCGTCAATTATATGTTTGTAAACATGCCCTGTGACACAGCATTTAATTATATTAGCGCGTGCGTTGTATTTAGAAAAAAAAAATAAAAAAAAATCTAATAATTCTAAGCACCGCATCGGTCGTATTGATTTCGGAATTTGTCAAATTCAAATTATCACACTAAGTTCACCCGTGGTATCTTTGAATAGAAAGGATACACCAAGAGCACGTAGGCGCCTATGCTAGCTGCCAAATCAAAAAGCTAACATCAAGTCGTGTCTCCTTTTTGTTGTTTGCTAAGAGTTTCTGAGAATATTCACTGTTCATATTGACTGGTATGTGGTTTAACTGTTTAGTGACATTGACTGAAATAATGAAATTTATTCAGCACTTGGGCTAAGCATACACTTGTACTTGTCAAGCTCACAATGCAGTACATAAATATCGTCAAATTAAGTAACAAAAAAAAAATTAGTCTGTCCGTGCGGTCTTATCACATATATTTTTGTTAAATCCTTAATCAATCAATCAATCAATTATTTATTTGCTAGAATGTGGTTACAATAGCAGGTGGTAATACATAGAATATAAAACCAACACATTCTGCCGCGTAGGGCGTGCAAATATGGTAACAATACATTAACCCATAACAATAAAACAGTTAACAACTTAAATAAATAACAAGTTACTATGCTATTATTTTTAAATTTAGTACTACTGCTACGAGTCATTGACATCCCATTATGCCGTACGCAGCGCTCTGTTACCTCTTTCATCATATGCACGGCTAAGCAATGGAACACCCTCCCGAACGACGTGTTTCCCGATGGGTGGGTTTATTCAAGGTTACAGTGAACAGGCATCTGATTGGTACGCGCGGTCCACCATCGACCACATCTTCACTTACCATCAGGTGAGATCGTGGTATCATCCAGATATACCAACCAACCAACCAGTATAAAAAAAGGTATTATAACAATAAAAAAATTGAAGACAACGTGCAGATGGTTAGCGCAGAAGACTCTAAAGGAGTAGCTTAATTCAAGCGACTAATACCTGAGGGCACATATTCGATCTCCACCCAGGAAATATCTTTGTGTGATGAGTACATTTATTTGTTTTGGGTCTGGATGTAATTTTTCTATAATATTTAGAAATATATAATTATGTTTATCATTTGTCTACTTGCCTTCTTTCTGGCTCCGCCTAGTTTGGAATCAGATGGCAATATGTTAGCTGTCCCAAGATATTTATTTTAGTTAATATTTAAGTAGGTACAATTATTTATATTATTATGACTAGCTGTGCCCCACGGTTTTACCCGCGTTAAACTTTATAAATCATAGCCTATGTGTTATTCGGATATAAGCTATATTACTACAAAGTTCCCTCAAAATTTGTTCGGTAGATTTTGCGTGAAAGAGTAACAAACATCCATACATCTACACTCACAAACTTTCGCATTTATGATATTAGCAGGATGTCTACAAACGAATGGTAATAGGTTTGTATTTCTTGGGGGCGAGTCTATCCTTGGACGTGTGGGTAGATAAACAAAGTCGTATAAGTTCAGTGGCAGTACATTAGGGGTAGGGAAGGGCTAGTAAATGTTATGTCAACTGGCAAATGTTTACTATATTTCAAAATGCAATGTTACCTTCTTCAGTCAGTTTGTCAACGAACTCCCCTCCCGCCCTTTTCGCAACGGCAAGTGAGGAAGCACCTTACAGAATACACATAGAAATACTGGCTTCATGTTGTTTTTCTGAGGCTGAATTAGGTTGCTAGTGTTCATAGGGGCGAGGGCTACAGTAAACACTTGGCGATCCTTGTTTAATGATTAATCCTTATAAAAAATGCAAAGCCAACTAACTTAAACCTTACCTAACTTAAAATCGTTTTATTTTTAATTAGCTGTGCCCCGCGGTTTTACCCGCGTTAAACTTTATAAATTATAGCCTATGTGTTGTCGCTTGTTGCTGACTAAGTTCAAAAAAACCGACCAAGTGCGAGTCGGACTCGCCCATGAAGGGTTCCGTAGCAGCAAGTATTTCAGATGATTAAATGAAAGGTAAATTGCTGTTAACGATTATGACGTATCAAAAAAAACTACTTGCTAGATCTCGTTCCAACCAATTTTCGTTGATAGTTTTCATGGTAATGTACATCATATATTTTTTTTAGTTTTATCATTCTCTTATTTTAGAAGTTACAGGGGGGAGGGTACACTCATTTTACCACTTTGGAAGTCTCTCTCGCGCAAACTATTCAGTTTAGAAAAAAATGATATTAGAAACCTCAATATCATTTTTGAAGACCTATCCATAGATACCCTACATGTATGAGTACGATGAAACAAAAAATTGCGTTTCAGTTCTATGTATGGGGAGCCCCCAAAATTATTATCCTTTTTCTATTTTTGTGAGAAAATCTTAATGCGGTTCACAGAATACATCTTCTTACCAAGTTTCAACAGTAGAGCTCTTATAGTTACGGAAATAAGTGGCTGTGACATACGGACGGACAGACAGACAGACAGACATGACGAATCTATAAGGGTTCCGTTTTTTGCCATTTGGCTACGCAACCCTAATAATAAGTACCTACTTTCATGTATCTTAAGATATTTTATCAAATTTTTGTTTACATAGTTCTATTTTATCTCTGTATTAATACGTGCTATAAAGCTAATTTACTCTTGCGAAATGATCTAGAATTGTTCAAACTAGCTCACACAAGTGTCAACTATACTATTATTGTACACTAACTAGGTTTATTAAAAGAAAATTTAAGAATTCAATATCCAAATCAAAGTGTGTCTGTGTTTAAATTGGGACTAGACCGGCGACCCTAATGCACTCAGTTCCAGACGACTTTAGTGGAAATCAATACTGTGGTTATTTCCCGAACCCAGACTGGTAAAGTACATAACTACGCCATAACGTAGCAATGAAGGAAATATTGCTCTGGAGTTTCCATTGTTTTGATATTTGGATATACAAAGGGTTTTACTTTTGTTTCAGTATTATTTTATGGGAGAGACAATCTTTAAAAATATAATCACCGATTCCTTTGTACAGACGCCAGCACATCCAGCTATCCCAATCTGTCAAATTTCTTTTATAGACTTTCAACTTTATCACAAAAGCATAAGGTTCAATATTTGGCAGGTTGGGGTAGGTTGATGTGCTGGCGCCTGTACGATGTATCCACCACTCTTTAACAGCTATTCATGCTTATTTTTTGTAATTTTTTCCTTTTTTCCCCGCACTAGGGAATCTAATCTCTGTGTCGCGGGGTACTTTACAAACATATAATAGACGGATACAAATTACAACCAGACTCAGAACAACTAAGGTAAAAGCTCCTAAGTCAAAGTCAAAGTCAAAGTAACTTTATTCCGTAAAAATTTTACATTTATGTGGAAAAGTCATATTTTTTTTACCCTACCGTGCAGTGCATGACGTGGCAGGTACTGAGAAACACTGCCAGAAAACTCAGTAGGAATCCTTTTTTAAAATAAAATATACTTAAGATTAATTACAATCATGTGTGTTGACTCAGAACAACTCCATCCCAAGCACTTTTATCACTTAAATAATCAGAAATTTTGTAATATGCCCTGCTACACAATTTGGCTTTAATAATTCTTTTAAACTTATTCGTAGACAATTCTCTAATATCATTGGGAAGTTTGTTATAGAATCTTATACATTGCCCCATAAAAGAGTAACTTATTTTGTGGAGACGGGTAGTATGCAGTATGAGATTATTCTTATATCTAGTATTTACATTATGTGTATCGCTCCTTTTACAGAAGGAATCGATATTTTTATGCACATATAGTAAGTTTTCATATATATACTGAGATGGTACAGTTAGAATGTTGACCTCTTTGAATTTTTCTCTTAGAGACACTCTCGGGCCAAGATTATAGATAGCTCTTACAGCTCTTTTTTGCAATATAAATATGGTGTCAATGTCAGCAGAGCTACCCCAGAGAAGAATTCCATAGGACATTACACTATGAAAATAACTGAAATAAACCATTCTAGCTGTGTCAACATCAGTCAGCCGTCTAATAGTTTTCACTGCATATGCTGCAGAACTTAATTTGCCGGACAGTTTTTCTATTTGTGGGCTCCATTGTAGCTTTGAGTCAATAGTGATACCCAAGAACACAGTTGATTCAACAGGGTCCAAATTAGCTCCATTAAGTTGTACATTGGTTGTCGCCTGTTTCACATTCGGTGTAGTGAATTTAATGACTTTAGTTTTCTTATCATTAAGCACAAGATTATTGGCATTAAACCAATGAACAACTTTAGAGATTGCATCATTAACATCGTCAAAATTGCTTAATACTACTACTGCCTAATACGGCAGTAGTCAAAATCGCTCCCTATTACGGTGTTATTTCTATTTTCGAATTGTATTCCTGTTTTATTCAGTTTAAGTACACCAAAACGTGAACTATTTGTTCCAAATTTATTACTTCATGACTTAACTGACGTTTGCAAGTATGGCACATAGACAACACAACAAGATCAATCAGTCTGTGTAACGGCATCGACGTGAGAGGCGTTTCCATACAAACGCGGAACAACAAAAGTAAGTACACTAATATTTATAAACTAAGATTTGTGTATTAATAAGAGTTCAAGTTTGTTTATATATTATTTATAGCATTTTCCTACTATTACACCCACTATTTAAATAGCTCGTTTCATATAGTAACTCATTTTTCTGCCAAAAAATAAGAAATAAAATACCGCCGCAATACGATACGAATTTTATAGATAAATCCAAATACGGTGGTATAACTCCGAAATAGGAAAAATACTGGGCATGTTTAATTGTTTATAACTTTCAATTTATTAACTTATTGAATTAGTTCCAAGTATAGTTGAAATAAATATTAATCTCATAAATTAGAAACCATATTCTGCGGTATGTGTTTTTAATTAGAAATCAAGTTAAATATGAAAACTGTTGAGTACAAAATGTTGGTTTCTTAGAAGGGGTAAAAATAGGAAGGTGTATTTTAATTTATCATAAATGATTTGTGATAAATTAAAATACATTATATACATATTATATACATACATATTTTGTATAACTGTTGACTTGAGTTTTACACATCTGAGCCAAAAAACTGTTATCGTTTGATTAAGCATTTACACTCTTTTGTTTATCAAAATTTTGATGGGTCAGAATTAGGATTATTAAAAACACGAGTATTTTTCCTATTACGGTGGTAGTTATTTCCAGGTAACTCTGTATTAGGTTATATGATCTCCTATTACGGCCCTATTCATAGAACATAAAATTACAAGATTTAGGGTTGCGTAAATAAATAAAAAAATTTGTGTCTATTTTTTGTGGATTCTTATTTGATATGCATGTTTTTTTTTTATAAAACCAAAAGCGATAAAAACTTTAAAATGTATGTAAATATTTTTATTTAAATTTATGCAATCTACGTATAAAATAATAAACCATAATTAAATAAAAAGTAAAAAAAAATGAGCGATGCGAAGTCGGTCTGTACGGAAAGATCTTTCTATACAGACCGATTTCGCTTTGCACATTTTTTTCATTTTACTGAACTTAAAAAGAAAAATCAACCTTATTTTAATAACCCAAAACGCTATTTAAAACGTGTGTATGAATGCACGGTTATGCTATATTTGTAATATAATATATTGTGTAATTTCATTAAAAGTGAATCAATGTAATCAAATCAATGCTCGTCAATAATATCTAATGTATACAACTATATTACTACAAACATGTTCTGACTATTTACAAGCGCTTTTTTAAAGTCTACGTGAATAAAAACCTTTTTTATTTTATTTTTATTTTATTAATGGTCAATGAATGAAAAACTTACAATTTACTAAATATTATTTGTACGGAACTTCAATGAATATAATTTCTGACCCTCCGTATTAGGAGCAGTCTACCGCAGTAATAGGCTCTGACCAAAATCATACCTCAGTATTAGGGAAAATCGATTCGACTATTTAAATATTTTTTTAAAAATAAGAAAATCATGAAAAGATACATAGACTCAACAGCAATATAATATGTAAGTTCCACTTTTGACAATAAAGTTGTTTGGTACCTTTAAAAATACTTACAAATGCTTATTTTTGTTTGTTACTTTCAAATGTTGCGAAATACCTCCGTAATAGGTGCTTTTACCTTATTTACGGGTCACACAAATAGTTGTTCGGCGTGGGACTCGAACCCGCGACACGTAGGGCGAGGTGGCTGTCTTAGCCGCTGCACCACACGTGCAGTCAATGTGTGTTTCAAAGTGTGCTTATGACAGATTTTGAAACAAAAAATGAATGAGCCCCAGCCGTAAGTACTTTTTATTCTGTGCCCCAGCTTCTATTGTGCGATGTTAATTGTTTGTTGCTTTGATGACGCCTTTGTTTAACCAATCATATAAATGATGGACACAATTCCACTATTGAGATCGTTAGCTTAGCCATAAAGTATGTATTTACAAAGAAAAGTACCTAGTATATGGAATATATGACGAGCCTGTCGGCGTGGTGGACAATTGCTTGCTTTCTGCTTCTTTACAAATGTTTGTTTGTCCTGAGTCTGGGTGTAATTATCTATATAAGTATGTATTTACAAAAGAAAAGTAGTACCTATATGTAGAATATCAGTTATCTGGTTTCCATAGTCTAAGCTCTGCTTAGATTGGGATCAGAGGGCCGTGTGTTCATAATGTCTTTGGAGATCTTAAGGCTGTTACCTACTGTGATATCAACATTTCTTAAAAATAATTGTTTGTCCTGAGTTTGGATATAATTATCTTTATAAGTATGTAATACAAAAGAAAAGTAGTATGTGTAATATATGAGTTATCTGGTTTCAATAGTACAGACGGCAGCACATCAAGCTACCCCAATCTGTCAATTTTCCCCAATTGAAAGTGAACCTTATGCTTTTGTCATAAAGTTGAAAATCTATAAAATATATGTGACAGATTGGGGTAGCTGGATGTGCTGGAGTCTGTACAAGCTCTGCTTAGTTTGGAATTAGATGGTCGTGTGTGAATAACAATATATCTCAGGATATATTGTTATAAAGAGGTCTTTGGAGATCTTTAGGCTGTTACCTACTGTGATATCAACATTTCCCACAACATAAGGGCAATTTGTGACCTGAATCATTACTCAACAATGTCATGTCGTCAGCGCACGCGCCGTTTAAAAACCAATTAACGTCTCCTTTGTCTAAAAAGTACTACGATTTATAAAGGTCAACTCGAAAAGATAGTTATTTGTAACAAAATGTCTATAGGGTTTGTACCAAAATGCCTGCCATGCTCAGTAAGGGTAATGCGCGAGTTTTTTTTTATACCACCTTGTTGGCAAACACCACGGCCCACCTGTGTTTACCGTTACCTATGAAAACTTGCAACACCCGGGCAGCAATAGCACGTTGGGGACCTTTTAGAAACCTTATAATTCGCTTTTTGAAGGGCCCCATGCTGTAGTCTCTTGGTAAAACTGTAACAGGGAGTTATTCGGCAACCTCAAAGTACGTGGGAGGAAGTTTCGCTGAAAGCGAGCCGTACGAAATCCAACAGGTTTGAGTATGTGAGAATATACTGACTGCGAGTAATTTTTTTTAAATAACCTCCGTACGTTTGCTGCCTAGTGCGGGCATTAATTGTTTAATAATATTGTGAATTGTTGCTCTTATCTGAAACGAACATATATACATATAGGTATCTGGCTTGTGTAGCCACAAAGTGTTCAATGTAACCCCTTATATCTGAACAGAGTTAATGTACCATAATTAATTATTGACACAATATAACACATAAAAAAATAAAATTAATATTTTGATATACTGACCCGTGACCACGGCTGGTGCACTCCATGCCGAAACGTCGGGTAACCAAGGTAAGGATTTACCTAAATCTTTATCGCGATGAGACCCGTGTCCACAGTATATAAAAATGTGTACAAATCGCGAAAGTTTAAAAACATTAAAATTAATATTATAACTAAATACTTAAAGCGTTAAGTTATAGGTATTAAGCTCCTCGTACCAATTACGGTAAAAGTACTATTGTATATGAGGGAGCACAGATTTACAATTGACTACCAAATAGTGTCAAAGATCAGAAATCTATGTACACTTTCAAAAAGGCCTTGAAAAAGCACGTCTTAGAGGAAGTTACACATTAAAATCCTCTAAAACTATTTCCACTTTATCCATGTGTATTTTCGTAACACTGTTTATGCATGATAGCGTAACAATAATATTGTATAAGTTTAATTTATTACTATGTAACTAACCGTAACTTCTTAAAATTAATTAGATACAATTTTTTTCTCATGTAAGTGAATGTAATTCTTTTTGAGAAATAAATATCTTAAACCTAAACCTATTATAAGTGTTCTGGTATTGGTAATGTTCCCAGAATACTGGCAGCATTACCACGCTGTATGGCAATACCTATTTGTTGGGCAAATTAAATATTGGTTCCTATGTGCATTATTGTATTTTGGTGCATACTATTGATCAAATGCATTAGAGTGGAGATCCGCTCTTGGATATGCCATTCGTCAAGTTCGAACAAGTACGCCGAGACGGACATATTACAATATTCATTGTCCATCACAATGAACGACAAAATGTCGTCAATGGGTTGTGTCGCAGCATGGTTAAATAAGTAGGACCCTTAGGTTTGTACAATAGATCTCACCGCAGTTGATACTCTTGGGTAACGAATAGTGCCTTAAGTGCTTACTTAAGAGGCTGATAACATTCAATTCTAACATTATCATCTCACAATAGTGTAGCCCTACCGAATACGGTTCAAAATTTAGTGAACAGAAGACTGTTGAACACGTAAAAGACAGCATGAAATATCGATACCAGAAGTATCAATTAACGTAAGGGACATTTTGGCGAAAATGAGTTAAATATATCATCGGATTCAGAATTTTCTGCTCTATCGACTGGTGCTCTATTGAAAAAATTCTATCGTTAAAAAAAAATCCCTTACAGTAAAAATTTTTGGCCTGTGTAAAACGATTTATGAAAAAAAAATGATGTAACAGACGTATACATTTTTATTTTCGCTGAAATATAAAGTAAGTCATAGTGTTAACTAATTTTCTACCTTACGTTAAACCTCAAACGAAGTTAAATATACAATGTTAGAGATTGGGGATACTTACGACATACAACTCTACACAAAAAATTAACAAAAGAGACAAGGGTAAAGGGATTAAGAAAAGAAGTGCTGTTAGAAGTAAAAATTACAAAAGATATAGGCAACAATAATGAATCTGCAGCTGAAAGTAATAGTAATGACATAAGTCAAAGAAACACAGACAATTTGCCATCTTTATATAAAGAGAGGCTCCCAATTTCCATTCCAAAACACAAAGACCTCGAAAAATTGTGCGACACCTGGATTCATGGTGAATATTTTAACCTTCCGAATAAATCACCAGTTAAAGATAAGATGATAAGACCTACCCTCAATGAAACCGAGATCGATGAAGATGTGATGACAGCTGATGATGATAACAAGATAAAATACCAAATAGAAAAGTTATTCCAACCATTTCAATTCCACCATTCATCATCATCATCATCATATCAGCCGAAAGACGTCCACTGCTGGACAAAGGCCTCCCCCAAAGATCTCCACAATTGCCGGTCTTGCGCTATCCGCATCCAGCGATTTCCAGCGACCCGCACAAGATCATCAGTCCATCTTGTCTTGTCATTCCACCATTAAAACAGTTTAATTTACTAATAGTTACTGTTATAAACTGTCTGCCCATTCCTAATTATTTAGTCTTTTAATAATATATATATCTTATGTTAATATTCGTATCATTTATGTACGTTATTTAATTTATATTTTTTTCAGATAATTCATATTTATTCATCTGTCATTCATGTACTGGAAACGAAAGACAGATGAAAATTTATAAAATTAATTTGGTGATTATAATTATGAAGCTAATTAAACTTATTTATTAAAAATACACAGATTGTAGGACTGTTAATTAAAAGAGATAGTGGAGTCAATTATACATAATTATTTTTACAGTGATAACTGGGTAATTGTTAATGAGTCACTGTTACTTTTAGAACATTTATTTAAACATAACAAAAAGTTTTATAGACTGATAAGTTATGTGTCGAATTTATAATAATTACGCAGGCATAAAGGCAAAATAAAAATAAATATTATTTTTATATCCCTAAATTTCATTGAAATCTCTGATAGCTAAGCTGTAACTAACTTTAATTATGCAAAGAACCTATTTACATGGTGTTAAAATATCATAATTTTATTAGTTAATCTATAGTTACATCAAATTAGAACACTGTAAAAGTCCTTTACAATAAAATACGTATAATTTCCTTTTGCTCTTGCTGCTTATACTATGCTTGACGGTTTACACATAAAATATTAGTAACGTAAGGTACAACTAAACATATTTTTTTAATGTAAGAGACATGCTATCTTTGAGACCGCTGGGTATTCTTAAATCTTTCGTTTATAACATGAAAGAAGAATATATTTGTAGTTGCTATTGTTACCTCTATGTACAGACGCCAGCACATCAAGCTACCCCAATTTGTCAAATTTCACCAATTGAAAGTGAACCTTATGCTTAAGTGATAAAGTTGAAAATCTATAAAAGAAATTTGTCAGATTGAGGTAGCTGGATGTGTTGGCGTCTGTACCTATTCCCTATTCCTACGTGTATCCACTCCACACCCGGCTATCTGGACGAAAGTGCGGTAGCGATAAGAACTACCATTTTGTAATTTATGTACATTGATTACAACTGTAAGGTATGTTGTTTATTTTACTTTACTGCAATTCCTATTAAGTAAGTGTATGTACTTACATTTTCTTTTTACTTGGTGGAAATGCTCAAATCGTATTTCGTGTAGGGCTCGACCCACCAAAACCACCACGGTAGCCAGCCCCACAGTGCCTTAAGAGGGGGCACTGAGTACTCGTGAACGATCTCGCCAGTACTCCCGCTGTGCACTGCAGCCTCAGTGAGACTCTCACCCGGGGAGGGGAATGGGCATGAATGCTTCCTCCCCTCCTCAGCACGTACAAGCGTGTTTAGGCAACCTGAGCTACAGTAGAGTACCTCTTCCCGGGACCGCTTATACAAGACGAGTGGAGTTCCCCTCCTCCAAACGCCAGCGATCCCAGGTGCGGCGCCCAGCCGGCCATTAGCTCCCAGAGCCGGAAATAAGTGTATCTAATCCAAGCGTGGCAAATATGGTATACCTCTCAAAATCATGGACACAATCTATTGTGGAAATTTTTTGAGCGACATTTGCCCAGCTGTCGACGTCATTCGGCTGGCATGATGAAGATGATATGATGTATTGACAAAGGTACATGCTCTTACCGATCCGTAAGTGATTGGCAAGGTTTAGCAATTAGACGGCTTAGTAGCGGTTTCGCCCTAATTTTGCTCGCCCGAATCGGGCGAATGAACTACTTTCAATTTTGAATATTTTTTAGGGCCGGTTTCGCCCGAGACAAATTTAATAGTAGGAGAATCAGGTTCAGTAAAATTTAGTAATGTACTAGTCGCCCAATTACTATTATACCTCAGAAAAAATAAGTAGTAAAGTCGAGCGCACCATGTACAAATACTTTTAAAGAGGATTTACTTAGGCACATGTCTTACTCGATAATAGTACCTAAGTAACGTACTAGATAATATGCACAATGTCTTTTGTTCCTCAGCGATAGAAGTAAAGACACAGCAAATAAACGCACCCACAGAAACATAAAAGATACTAGAATAATGCTGTGTCTGTCACTCATTTGCAAATTGTGCGGCGGGTTTCCTATAATTTGGTTTAGTGTGTCTAAAATACTGACAGTTTAACAACATAACTACTTAAACTGCTTGCATAAAATGATGTGTAGGCATTTATTATAAGTAACAATTGTGTACGCAACTGTAATTTTTTATAAAATTTAACAGTTTATTATTAAATAAAGGCTTATTTTTTTGAGGTATAGTAGTATTTGGGCGAAAAGTACATATCTGAATTTTGCTTGACCTGATTTAGTCGACATTCAATTTGCCTCGGGCGAAACCGGCCCTAAAAAATATTCAAAATTGAAAGTAGTTCATTCACCCAATTCGGGCGAACGAATTAAGGGCGAAACCGCTACTAAGCCAATTAGACTCGAGGTCAGTCCATAGTGACCGCCAAAGGGGCTTAATTTCTGAGCGTCTCCGTGCTTCGGAGGGCACGTTTAGCTGTTGGTCCCGGTTGTAGCTATTAGGCAACAGTCGTTAAGCCATGGCCCAATGGGCGACTTGAACAACTCTGACACTAGGGTCATCACCGCATCATACGATAAGTAAGTAAAGGCATGAATGGCTAATAAATACAGTACTTCGCTAGTATCTGATACATCGAGTCGACACTAATACCACGGATTGCGTGACCACTCCCCATTTCGTTGTCAGTAAACTGAGGCGAAGCCAATTAGTATAGTGCCATTAAACTATACACAAATATCCGATGAGAACACTAAGCAAATAAGCAACTATGGAATACACTTACTTTATAGAATTTGCTGTGTGGCTGACGGCATAGAATATCGCTACCCCATCTCATAAACCACTGTTCAGGAAGCTTAGAATACTCACATTAACTGTTGTTTATATTGAGGAAACATATAAATTTACCAAATCTCACCCGGACATGTTTGAAAATCTGGGAGATAAATGTATGTACAAGACTAGATATCCTAAGAAATTAATTATTCCTAGAATGAGAATGGAACTATATAGACGAAGCTGTTATCCAATGTGTTTTCGGATCTATAACAAGATTCCTGACCAAATTAAGGTTCTTCCAATGGGTCGATTCAAAAAAGTTTTACGCAAATGGTTAATTGAGAATTCCTTCTATACTGTCAAGGAATTCCTGCAGGCCAAATAATTGTCTTCACAAATTTGCATGTCATAATTATATGATTAGATATGTTAAGCTACTGTTGTCCTACCAATGTAAGACCTTGTATAACCATATTTACTTGCAAATAAATCTTTGAATCTTTGACTTTGACATCCCGTGGGGAGGCGTAGAAGTCCTCCCAAGGGTAAATCTCTTTGATGTCTAATATGTCTGTGTGTACTATGACCATGATACTGTAATCGCCAACCCGTCTGCCAACTGTAATGTAGGTATTTAGAGAATAAGTTTCCGAGCAATGTTATAGCTCTGTATGTGCTATGTCTAGCTACCGCCGGCATTCAGTCAATAAATTTACGTTGAGCTAAGCAGTCTATTATTTCGCATTTTTTTTTTCATTAAGCAAATAAGCAACTATGGATTAGATACACTTATTTCCGGCTCTGGGAGCTAATGGCCGGCTGGGCGCCGCACCTGGGATCGCTGGCGTTTGGAGGAGGGGAACTCCACTCGTCTTGTATAAGCGGTCCCGGGAAGAGGTACTCTACTGTAGCTCAGGTTGCCTAAACACGCTTGTACGTGCTGAGGAGGGGAATGGGCATGAATGCTTCCTCCCCTCCTCAGCACGTAGCTCCCAGAGCCGGAAATAAGTGTATCTAATCCATAGTTGCTTATTTGCTTAATGAAAAAAAAAATGCGAAATAATAGACTGCTTAGCTCAACGTAAATTTATTGACTGAATGCCGGCGGTAGCTAGACATAGCACATACAGAGCTATAACATTGCTCGGAAACTTATTCTCTAAATACCTACATTACAGTTGGCAGACGGGTTGGCGATTACAGTATCATGGTCATAGTACACACAGACATATTAGACATCAAAGAGATTTACCCTTGGGAGGACTTCTACGCCTCCCCACGGGATGTCAAAGTCAAAGATTCAAAGATTTATTTGCAAGTAAATATGGTTATAAAAGGTCTTACATTGGTAGGACAACAGTAGCTTAACATATCTAATCATATAATTATGACATGCAAATTTGTGAAGACAATTATTTGGCCTGCAGGAATTCCTTGACAGTATAGAAGGAATTCTCAATTAACCATTTGCGTAAAACTTTTTTTTAACGACCCATTGGAAGAACCTTAATTTGGTCAGGAATCTTGTTATAGATCCGAAAACACATTGGATAACAGCTTCGTCTATATAGTTCCATTCTCATTCTAGGAATAATTAATTTCTTAGGATATCTAGTCTTGTACATACATTTATCTCCCAGAGTTTCAAACATGTCCGGGTGAGATTTGGTAAATTTATATGTTTCCTCAATATAAACAACAGTTAATGTGAGTATTCTAAGCTTCCTGAACAGTGGTTTATGAGATGGTGTAGCGATATTCTATGCCGTCAGCCACACAGCAAATTCTATAAAGTAAGTGTAATCCATAGTTGCTTATTTGCTTAGTGTTCTCATCGGATATTTGTGTATAGTTTAATGGCACTATACTAATTGGCTTCGCCTCAGTTTACTGACAACGAAATGGGGAGTGGTCACGCAATCCGTGGTATTAGTGTCGACTCGATGTATCAGATACTAGCGAAGTACTGTATTTATTAGCCATTCATGCCTTTACTTACTTATCGTATGATGCGGTGATGACCCTAGTGTCAGAGTTGTTCAAGTCGCCCATTGGGCCATGGCTTAACGACTGTTGCCTAATAGCTACAACCGGGACCAACAGCTAAACGTGCCCTCCGAAGCACGGAGACGCTCAGAAATTAAGCCCCTTTGGCGGTCACTATGGACTGACCTCGAGTCTAATTGGCTTAGTAGCGGTTTCGCCCTTAATTCGTTCGCCCGAATTGGGTGAATGAACTACTTTCAATTTTGAATATTTTTTAGGGCCGGTTTCGCCCGAGGCAAATTGAATGTCGACTAAATCAGGTCAAGCAAAATTCAGATATGTACTTTTCGCCCAAATACTACTATACCTCAAAAAAATAAGCCTTTATTTAATAATAAACTGTTAAATTTTATAAAAAATTACAGTTGCGTACACAATTGTTACTTATAATAAATGCCTACACATCATTTTATGCAAGCAGTTTAAGTAGTTATGTTGTTAAACTGTCAGTATTTTAGACACACTAAACCAAATTATGGGAAACCCGCCGCACAATTTGCAAATGAGTGACAGACACAGCATTATTCTAGTATCTTTTATGTTCCTGTGGGTGCGTTTATTTGCTGTGTCTTTACTTCTATCGCTGAGGAACAAAAGACATTGTGCATATTATCTAGTACGTTACTTAGGTACTATTATCGAGTAAGACATGTGCCTAAGTAAATCCTCTTTAAAAGTATTTGTACATGGTGCGCTCGACTTTACTACTTATTTTTTCTGAGGTATAATAGTAATTGGGCGACTAGTACATTACTAAATTTTACTGAACCTGATTCTCCTACTATTAAATTAGTCTCGGGCGAAACCGGCCCTAAAAAATATTCAAAATTGAAAGTAGTTCATTCGCCCGATTCGGGCGAGCAAAATTAGGGCGAAACCGCTACTAAGCCGTCTAATTGCTAAACCTTGCCAATCACTTACGGATCGGTAAGAGCATGTACCTTTGTCAATACATCATATCATCTTCATCATGCCAGCCGAATGACGTCGACAGCTGGGCAAATGTCGCTCAAAAAATTTCCACAATAGATTGTGTCCATGATTTTGAGAGGTATACCATATTTGCCACGCTTGGCAGACGGGTTGGCGATCACACTGTACACAGGGAGACGCTACTGCCTGTTCTCTGAGAAATATTGCCTCGAGACCACTTCTACGTCGTCGGTGATTTCCTTTGCCGGCGGCCAAACAGGAATTCGTTACTTAATCATTTCATTACAATCATCTCTCTTTAGTTTAAGTGTTAAAGTAAGTAGTTTCCAGTCTTCTCTATCGGAAGCCTTCTCCTTGAATTAAATGCTATACTCGTTATATAGTAATAACATAATTAATTTTACTGTTTCGTTAAGTTTTAGTCGACTTAAGAAAAAGCGAAGGCTATTAATTCGACTGTAGGCTTCTTTGCGTTACTCGATTTATCTGTGGTTTTGAAACTTATGTAATTAATTTTTAGTAGATCTGAGGATTCGATAGGGAAAACTTTCATGATGGTCTCATGTAAATTTTCTACCTATCAGATTACTAACTTATGGTTTACTCGCTGCGCCCCGCGGTTTTACCCGCGTTAAATTTTATAAATTATCACAGCTCCTCCCCCGTAAGTGATAGTGTGATAATATGTATATATTGACCCGACCTCTTAGTAATATTCATGCAAAATTTGAAGTAAATCCATGCAGTACTTTTGGTAAACTCCAAAAAAGCCCGGACATACATACAGACAAACAGACACACAGACAAAAATTCTATAAACTATATTTTTGGCTTCGATATGGATTGTAGATCCTAGCTCCAAGTATCCTTTAAAAAATATTCAATGTACAGTTTTGACTTTTCTGCGATTTTATTATATGTATAGATAAAGAAGCGTCGTTGGTAATTTGTATGCGAAAGTATTGGTTGAAAGAGTTGTGAAAGAAACCGATGCGAAAATATGGGATGCACAGGCGGGTTTTCGAAGTGGAATGGGATGCACGGATCAGGTCTTTCCTCTACGAAGCATAGTAGAGAAGTTTTTGGGCAAAAGCCAAAAGGTCTACTGTGCCTTCGTAGACTTAGAAAAGGCCTACGATAGAGTGTTGAGGAATGAGCTATGGTCGGTACTGTCCATGTATGGGTTGGGCAACAACCTTGTTCAAGCACTGAATTCTCTTTATAGGGATTCCAGAGCTTGCGTGAGAATTAACGGGTCATACACTGAGTGGTTTAGCATCCAAAAGGGTGTTAGACAGGGATGTGTAGCTTCACCGTGGTTGTTTAACCTATTCATGGATAGCTGTTTAAAAGATTTGAAAGAAAGTGAATGCGGTGTGTTACTCAATGAATGAGTTACTCATCAAATGTCTGCTTTACGCTGATGATCAAGTTCTACTTGCATCATCGGCGGACGAGTTGCAGGTGATGGTAACAAATATGCATGAAGCTTTTGAAAGGAGAGGGATGAAAATGAATGTTGGTAAGACGAAAGTAATGGTATTTGAGAGGGATGAATACACGACAGCATGTGATATTGTGATTGGAGGAGAGAAAGTCGAACAGGTGAAAGAGTTTGTATATTTGGGAACTTTGTTTACGAGAGATGGCAAATATGAAAAAGATATTGTTAGAAGAGTAAATGCGGGGAACAGAGTGAATGGGGCACTAAACGCCTTTATGAGTAGCCGGCAAGTTTCAAAGCAGGCGCGACTGGCCGTGCACGATGGAGTGTTAGTGCCAACTTTAATGTATGGAAGTGAAAGTTGGGTATGGCAGAAAAAGAATGAAAGTAAAATAAATGCAGTGGGAATGAGAGCTCTGACAAGTATGTGTGGTTTGACTTTGAGAGACAGAATTCGAAATACTGATGTAAGAGAGCGTTGTGGTGTGAAAGAAGATGTAGTCACAAAGATTGAAAAAGGAATGCTGAGATGGTTTGGACATTTAGAGAGGATGAATGAAAGAAGATTGACCTCGTCGAACATTCTCTGACCAAATCGGAGACGTTCTCAAGAAAGGGCAGGTCAGAAGTACCCTAAACCGGCGAGCATGTATGAAGAATATAATGACAGTAATCGAGGCAAAAGACGTGTGCAAAGATCGTGACAAATGGAAATCCGTTGTCTCTGCCTACCCCTCTGGGAAACGGGCGTGAGTCTATGTATGTATAGATAAAGAAAAGTTGACGTGAGATCTATAATTGGAAATGGTAATCATTTCGAATTATAGATCTCAATCTGATTTAATTCTCTTTCAGGAGTTAATTGTATACTTGCACTGTCACTTGAAGAATTTATTTTTCAAAACAAACCCGTGAATGTCTAACAATCCGTGAACATTGACGAACATTCGGGCTAGATATAGTTCGCGCGTTTTTAATTTGATTTTTTTATTCAGCCGGCGCGGCGCGGCGCGGCGCCGACGCACGGCGCGGCGCCGACGCACGGCGCGGCTATGGGTCGTACCTGCCAGTCTTTATTCAAACAATATTTGCGTTCGATGTATTTGGCGCTGTACTAATTTGTTCCAATTTCAAAAAGTGCGCGTCAAAGACAATTGTGGCTTTCTTATAAAGAGGATTAAAAACTCATTACTCGCTAAACGTTTCTCCTAGAAAAGGCGAACCAAGTCGTCCAAATAGATGGAATAAAAATATAGTTCAACGTTTTCGTACCTCACTGATTTTCTTCTCATATTCTCTGACCACAGGCAAAGTGAGCGTGTTTGGTAGCGAACTGAACACTTCATGTTGCAGGTAGTACCGGAATTCGTCGAAGGTCAACTCCTGGTAGGATCTGAAGTGGTCCAGCCCTTTCTCTACGCCGTACAGGTCCAGAAGAGTACCAATGTTTGCGGTCAACACCTGTGGGAAGAAAGATGTTTGATTAGAGATCTTTTTAGTAGATAAAGCCTCATAGCGGCGGTACGTCCATAGTACGGTAATTCGGGGTCTGGATATAACTTGTTATTAGGATTATTTGGCAACTTATATCTTGGGGAAAAATCTATAAAAGGCTTTGTACGTATAACACCAAATTTAAATAACTAAATGCGAAACATTAACACAACAATATTAAAGTAAAGATGAATAATATAATATTAATAATTGTAAATATATGAGTATCAAAGTAATAAAATGTATGCATGTATGCCAGCACATCCAGCTACCCCAATCTGTCAAATTTCTTTTTTATAGATTTTCAACTTTAGCATTTTGGCGCAAAAGTTTAAGCAAAAGCAATCAGAGAAAATTGACAGATTGGTGTAGCTTGATGTGCTGACGTCTGTACCAATGTTTATTCTGAGTACAGTGGTCGGACAATAGTCATGACTAGAGTGGATATTGTACACTATGTCCCTAACCACATCATATGACTACTTATTTAAAAATCCTATTAGATAGTGTCATATATCAAGTGACGTCATGCAATATGGCTGACGACTGCATTCCCAAGTAGCACGTAAGTATCGTCAGCATCAATATACAAGCCTATTTAGAACTTAGAGTGCTCTAACAGACGTACAAGAGAGTTAGGAAAAGTTTTTAGATTTATAGGAATGATCAATCCGTTATTATACAGCTCAGCTGTTTATAATCATTATTATGGAATCTGTGTACGCTTAAGGTGCTTTATTCAAAGTCAAAGTCAAAGTCAAAGTAAGTTTATTCCGTAAAAATTTTACATTTATGTGGAATCGTCATATTTTTTTTACCCTACCGTGCAGTGCATGACGTGGCAGCTACTGAGAAACACTGCCAGAAAACTCAGTAGGAATCCTTTTTTAAAATAAAATATACTTAAGATTAATTACAATCATGTGTGTTGACTCAGAACAACTCCATCCCAAGCACTTTTATCACTTAAATAATCAGAAATTTTGTAATATGCCCTGCTACACAATTTGGCTTTAATAATTCTTTTAAACTTATTCGTAGACAATTCTCTAATATCATTGGGAAGTTTGTTATAGAATCTTATACATTGCCCCATAAAAGAGTAACTTATTTTGTGGAGACGGGTAGTATGCAGTATGAGATTATTCTTATATCTAGTATTTACATTATGTGTATCGCTCCTTTTACAGAAGGAATCGATATTTTTATGCACATATAGTAAGTTTTCATATATATACTGAGATGGTACAGTTAGAATGTTGACCTCTTTGAATTTTTCTCTTAGAGACACTCTCGGGCCAAGATTATAGATAGCTCTTACAGCTCTTTTTTGCAATATAAATATGGTGTCAATGTCAGCAGAGCTACCCCAGAGAAGAATTCCATAGGACATTACACTATGAAAATAACTGAAATAAACCATTCTAGCTGTGTCAACATCAGTCAGCCGTCTAATAGTTTTCACTGCATATGCTGCAGAACTTAATTTGCCGGACAGTTTTTCTATTTGTGGGCTCCATTGTAGCTTTGAGTCAATAGTGATACCCAAGAACACAGTTGATTCAACAGGGTCCAACCTAGCTCCATTAAGTTGTACATTGGTTGTCGCCTGTTTCACATTCGGTGTAGTGAATTTAATGACTTTAGTTTTCTTATCATTAAGCACAAGATTATTGGCATTAAACCAATGAACAACTTTAGAGATTGCATCATTAACATCGTCAAAATTGCTTAATTGTCGGTTTATTTTGAACGTCAGGGAAGTATCATCTGCAAACAACACAATCTCATGCTTATCCCTTACGTAGTAAGGTAAGTCATTTATATAAATTAAAAACAAAAATGGGCCCAGAATTGACCCCTGTGGGACGCCCATTACCACTGGAGATCCCGGAGATATTTTACCGTTTATTTCGACCTTCTGAATTCTATTGCCCAAGTAAGAAGTCAGAAGTTCGAGAGCCTTGTTCCTAATACCGTAGTGGTGTAATTTTCTGACCAGAGTATCATGATGAACGCAATCGAACGCTTTGGACAAATCGCAAAAGATACCTAATGCATCTTGCGAGTCTTCCCACGCCGCGAATATACTTTTTAATAAGTTGACCCCTGCATCTATGGTTGAACAACCCTTTGTGAATCCAAACTGTCTCCGGTGTAGTAAATTATGTATATTAAAGTGTCTGAGTAGCTGGCTAAGCATAAGCTTTTCAAATATTTTACTAAGAGTGGGCAGCACGGAAATAGGTCGAAAATTTGAAGGGTCTGAAGTATCACCAGCTTTAAACAAAGGAATGATTTTACTATACTTCATCAAGTCAGGAAATACACCTGATGCAACACAGCAATTGAACACAGTAGCTAAGTGTGGGGCGATTATAGTAATAATTGATGAAACAGTCTTAACAGATAGACCCCACAGATCCTTTGTGTTTTTCATATTAATACTCTTGAAAGCATTTAAAATATCTTTAGGGCTAACCACCGAAAATTCAAAAACTGTGTCACACGACCCTACGCTTTGCTTGAGTATCTGCTCAGCAGATGTAGAAGCACATGAAAGAGAGTTAGTAAGTATGACTGGAATATTCGAAAAATATTTTTCAAACTCAGTCGCAATCTCCAAATCGCCTTTAATATCTATGTTGTTTATTACTAAGTTAAAATCACGACTACGTATTTTTGTTTTACCTGTCTCAGCATTAATTATCTTCCAAGTAGTTTTGATATATATTGGAATATTAAAACTCTACTATAATACTTTAATTATTGTGTGACACTCCGACCTATTTCTATCGTTAAAGCTGTATACAGGCTGTATTTTATTTGTAATCACTTGCTTATTACAGCTCTAATCTTAGCTCAACTCTCTAACTGTTATTATAGTATTACTTGACACTTGTTTCTGTGCAAGGGTATATGCCAACTCCATTATTAAACTATTTTTTATGGCGTAATTTTACACTCTTGTAAGTGTTGTAGTTCTAGGACTTATGTCTGTGAGGGTATTATAAAACTAAAATATAAATGACAGCTAGAGTACAGTTTTAGTCTGTATTAATGACGAAGTCGTCGAATCGATTGCGTTGAGAATTACTGTTGGAGGCTCACGACGTGATTATGTGGAAAAAAAGAAAAAGATAGGGTGCAGTCAGGAGAAGGATTGAAAAGGAATATTTGAAAATAAAAAATTACGACATAAATAACAGTAATGATAATAAACCAATATTGACTGAGAAAAAAAACTATTTAACCTCACCGACAATCCATAGCTCGTCGTCCAATGAAGGTTCCGTAACAAAAATTTTAAATCCGGATATTGATGAACAAAATAGTGTGAATCCAGTTAAATCTTTGGGGTTTGCTGACAACGTTTCTTCATGCAGCAGCGCAAGTAGCACAAATGATGAGGACGACTATTTTTCAAAAAATCTAATATTTGTCAACGTATAAGATTTAAATATTTGTCATATTTTCAATGCCAAAAAAATACACGTTTTTTATATTTCTATATCCGTAATTAATAAATGTTGTGTAAATCAATTTTAATTCAAAGCATGGTTGCTTAAAATGAACTACAGTAGGAGAGTATTGACATGTATCTCACACGGTGACTTTTCCTGAAATTAATTGCCGATCTAGAACAGATGAAGAATTTCGTGAAAAAAAGTATGGACATCATTATAAAAAAGATTCTCCTTTACTTCGACTACCCATAGATATGATACAAGATTTCCTGGTAGCAGATTCTCTACACCTTGTTGATTTAGGAATAATGAAGCGGTTACTAGTTGGTTGGCGCAATGGTAATTTTGGAAAGTACATAACCAAATGGAGTGCTAGAGACATCGATATTCTATCAAGTTTTCTAATCAACCGTAAATTGCCCTCTGAAATTCACAGGACAGTGAGAGGACTAGACTGTCTTTCTCATTGGAAAGCATCTGAATATAGATCTTTATTGCTTTATTTGAGCATTGTCATTCTTCCAGACGTATCATCACATGATTCATTTTTACATTTTCTGACGTTTTTTTGCGGTATAACTATTTGCTCTAGTAAAAACTATAGTCACCTGCCTGCCTTTGGCAAAAGAGCTCTTGCTGTATTTTGTTAAAAACTATAAACACTTTTACGGATCAGATTATATCACCAGTAATGTTCATAGTCTAGTGCATGTCACTGATGAAGTACAACGATTCGGCCCCCTTCATACATTTAACGCTTAGCCTTTTGAAAACAAACTATATTTACTTAAAAGGATGCTTAGGAACGGCAATAAACCTCTTGCTCAAGTTGCAAAAAGATTTAGTGAAAGTTCAGAATTTAACACAGAAAATAAACAGCTCACAAATCGTGAACCCTTTATAACTACAAATAGCAAGAAACTAACTGTACTACATTTTGAAGATTATAAAATATCATTGAATCCTCATGATAAATATTTTTTATGTAGCAATAACGACGTTGTGGAAACTAAAAGAATTACTGTCGTTAACAGCAAACTTAAAATATATGGCTATAAAATTACAGATTAGATGGAAGTTTTTGAAAAGCCGATAAAATCATCATATTTGAATATATTCAAAGCTAAATTACAAACTAACAAGCGGGCAGAAATTATTGTTTGTCCCCAAGATATAAAGAGTAAACTAGTATGTATTGAATACAAAAGTAAATTGTACTTCATACCCCTTTTGCATACAGTTTAATGCAGACATAAAAATCATGTCATCGGTTAAATGTTTTTTTATTTTATATCTGCTATTATACCCGTATTCTATTTCTATTAATTAATAATTAATAATTTGAGTAGGTGTAACGACTAGATAGGTTACAAAAACTGTAATAGGTTTTCTTGTCTTAGAGACAATCACAGTCACGAGATTACGTGTTTCTCTTAAATCTAGTTAAGCTAGATAAACACACATTATACAAACAATTAACATTTAGTAATAACATTGGCGTAGTAAAAAAACACGGTCACAATTACAAGTCACCCTAATAACAATAGTATAAGCATATGGCAAGATCAACCACGTTAATACGAGTTTTGTCAATGTAAGTGTTAATATTGTATCTTAAGAATAATCAGTCACGAGATTACGCATTTCTCTTTACATACTATCTAAGGTAACAAAAACAAAAGTAAGGACAAATAACACTAACTATAATGACGAAAAATTTAAAAATGTATAAACAATCATAAATGCTACATAATAATATGCTATGAAGGGATTAAAAACTAAAATAACCATCTAATAAATCAACATATATAGTAGTATAACCCTCTTATTAATAAACGTGGATTGAAGTTAGTCCATACTCTCTCCTTTGACAACATCAAAAGGGCAAGAAGACGAGTAAAAAAAAAGGACTGCCTTTTCTTTTGACTCGAACCTCGAACTCGACCTGAAAAATAAAGTAAATGCGTATACAATACGTGTGTTGAACTCTCATCACTTCACTCACAATAAGTAACAATAACTTTATAACACCACTTGTTTTGTTAAACCTCACCTATCTATCTACGTACGTAACGTTATGAAAACGTGGCAAAGGATAAAAACAAACGAGATGCGTGCGCGCTTTCTAGAATCTACATATCAACTAAACAAAACTAGTGAGTGGTGCAACCGATATATTCGTATGCGTCAAAATATTAGTAATATTGGCTGTATTCGCGTATCGGCACAGAATAAAGAGTACTATCGGTAATCCGACCAACTCTGATATGCTAATACGCCATATTCACTCTATATGAACACCGACTATTCAACATGAGCCGTATGATTCCACAGAGTATCTAATTTTATTGTATTTCTTTTTCGGCGATATGTACGAAGTTCACACTAATACCAATGTTTAAATAATTATCATTGGCCGGATAATATCATTCAATTCGACTGCGAATCTGTGGTGATCTTAGCATCAGTATGGATATTTCTGTTTCATTCACACCAACACAGTAGGCCATCAGTAGGCTATCAAAATAAACGAAACAGAGGACATCTTTAAAGCTTCATTTATCACGTAATGAGTGGGCACTACATAAAACCCGTTGTCTAGCGGGATTTTTCAATTGTATCTTTTTCGATCTTGAATCTAAAAACCTATTTTATCATCAACTAGAATAATTATGGATATTAACATCAATTTATTGTAATATTTTTATTAAGTTTATTATCTCTATATCTTCATTATTTTCGTAAAACTTTAGAATTAATAAGTATTCAATTGATTATTTTAACTCTGATATCTTGTACCGGAAGTAGATAGCGATCTAAACGTTTTTAATATCCTTTGCCATTTTAATTTATTATTTTATTTTTATGAATTAAAGTGTGTCACATAAACATAGAAATAAAAGAATATCATGATAAGAATTCTGCGTTGTTTTTTATTTATATTCTAAAAACACTGTAATAAAACAAAAAAAAAGGTAGATATATGAACCAATCTTTGTATTACTTTGTAAATTAAACTAAACAACCAATTGAGTCGTACAGTTCAGTTAGTTAGGCTTTCTAAGTTCTAATTGGCGTACTTTTCGTTTTATTAATTCCTGACTTTATTGGTGAAATTTAGAGGTGTATGTGATTTGAGATTTCGGTGTAAATAGCTGTGTTCAAATTATTTTTTTGACTTTGTTTTATCTCTAAGACTATTAGTTACTTTTTAGACTTTAGGTACTCCTATTCCTATTTTATAAACATGAAGCGCGCTCGAGTAAGTGAAGTGTGGAATTATTTTACAGTTCATTCTGAAGAAAATAAACTCGCGAAATGTAGTATATGTCAATCAAAATTTAGTTTCAATGGAACTGTTTCCAATTTAAATAAACATTTGAAAAATAAGCATTTAATTTTCATGAATGCTGCAACAAAAAATACACGACAAGAACAAGAAGCTCTTCCAACGAGTTCTGCAACAACTTGTCCAGAGATTGACTCCAACATAATTTTTGAGAACGTAGATGACGTAGTCCCATCCGGATCCTCACAAACTATAGGTGTGCCAAGTGCACAAATAACACTGGACCCGCAAACGTCTAATAAATTTCAGTCAAACCTTAGAATGTACGCTAACACTAAAAAGCTATCTACCAAACAAAGAAAAGAAATAGATGACGCATTGATGTTACTATTTTGTAAATGTTTTCTGCCATTTTCAATAGTTGAAGATAAATATTTTAAAAATTTTGTTACAAAGCTTAATCCCGCTTACCAACTTCCGAGTCGAAAGCATGTTTCAAATACATTGTTAGATGCTGAATATCACAACACTGCAAATGTTGTCAGGGAAGACCTTAGTAATGTGGATTCTGCTTGCCTCACAATAGACTGCTGGACATCGCGAGCCCAAGAGGGTTATCTAGCAGTAACCGCGCATTACATAAATAAAAACTATGATTTAGATACTGCCCTCTTACAATGTTGCGTTTTGTCCGGGCCGCATACATCGGTTAATTTGAGTACGGAGTTAAATGGGGTTATAATCGATTGGAATCTTACTCGAAAAATAAAATTAGTGGTTTCTGACAATGCTCCCAATCTCCAAAACTGCATTAAAGATCTTCAACTAAAGAATTTTGGGTGTTTTGCCCACACTATTAATCTCATAGCCAAAAACAGCTTAATGGTACCAGAAGTAGAACATTTTTTGGATAAATTGAGAGCCATTGTAAGCCATTTCAAACGGAGTACCACAGCTGTTGAAAAACTCTTAAAATATCAGGTAAATAATAATGTACCCCAGCCAAAGAAAATGATTATAGACGTCCCCACTAGATGGAACTCTACCTTCTATATGATAGAAAGGGCCTTACTATTAAAGGAAGCATTAACAAGTACCTTAGCCATCTTAGATTCCAGCAGCAGTGCACGTCTAGAAAATATTAATACCGACGAATGGAAACTCTGTAGAGATTTATGTACAGTTTTAAAGCCTTTAGAGCAAGTCACTGTCCAGATAAGTGGAGAGAAGTACCTCACGGGCAGTCTTGTCATTATATTCAACAGATTACTATTTACTGTTTATTCTGACAAATTATCACACGATGATACATTGCATTCTGATGCCAAAGCCGTGTGCAATAGGATTATAAGAGGCTTGATAACAAGACTGAGCAACATAGAGATGAGCGGAACTTTCGGAGTAGCTACATTTCTTGACCCACGCTTTAAGATGGCATTCTTTTTAGATAAAAGAGCTGCCGAATCAGCAAAAAAACGGGTAGTTGAATTAGCAGTCTTAGAAATAAATAAAGAAAGTGCAAGGCAAGCTACATTATCTACACCGATCTCAACAGAGCCGACTACGCCAATTCAAATATTGGAAGAAACTACCAGCAAGCCCTATACATATATCGATATATGGGCAGATATCGATTTACAAGAGGTTTCTACATTAGAGTTACCAACGGCTATAGCAATAGCTGAGATTCAGAGGTACTTAACCTCCTGACTATCCCAGGTACTTTTTTTCGAATTTGATTGTGAAAATTTGATATGTTGCACATAAAGACCCTAGTCTTTTGTTAAAAATATTTAAAAAAATCCCAAGCCGGAAAATGTGGATTTTCACTATGTCACTTATATAGGACAAACGCAGAATATGAAGTTGTGCTTTGTATAGTACATAGCATTTTATTCAGAAATAAATACATATTTTGTTGTTATTTTAATAGTATGACTAATAAAACAACTGACTAATAAAACAACAAAATGAATGGCATATTTATTAAAAAAAATATTAAAAAAACGCCAGTCTTGGAACTGGTTGATCATCAATCTAGTCTAATTTATTAGTAACAAATTATTTACCCATATAATGAGATCAAAATTTACATCTTTACACAATAAATCAACGTCATATACTCATTCACAACTAAACATAATATTATTACGTACTCATGTACTTAACAATGTTTTAAACTTATAAAAAAAGAACAACGGTCTTCTAATACTTGGTGAACGATCTATCAAAACTTAAATCTAAATTCAGTCAAAATGATTGAAGTCAAAAGCGAAACATATTAGAATCTAAAAATACATAAAGAATAAAAATTGACTTTTTAACTCTTTTTTAGGGTTCCGTAGCCAAATGGCCAAAAACGGAACCCTAATAGATTCGTCATGTCTGTCTGTCTGTCCGTCCGTATGTCACAGCCACTTTTTTCCGAAACCATAAGAGCTGTACTGTTGAAACTTGGTAAGTAGATGTATTCTGAAACGCATTTAGATGTTTTCACACAAAAATAGAAAATAACCAGTAAATTTTAGGGTTCCCAATACATATAACTGAAACTCATTTCATGTATGGATAGGTGTTCAAAAATGATGTTGAGGTTTCTAATATCATTTTTTTCTACACTGAATAGTTCGTGCGAGAGACACTTCCGAAGTGGTAAGATGAGTGTCCCCCCCTGTAACTTCTAAAAGAAGAGAATGGTAAATAAAAAAATGTATATGGTGTACATTACCATGCAAACTTCCACCGAAAATTGGTCTGAACGAGATCTAGTAAGTCGTTTTTTTTGATACGTCATAAATCGTAAACCATTCAATCAAATAAAATACTTGCTGCTACGGAACCCTTCATGGGTGAGTCCGAAACGCACTTTTTTTTTAAGTCCTAATGTGAAAAACATTAGGACTTACAAACAAAGGGCGTGTGTACTTTTAGTAGAACTTCAGTCCTATTTGGGCAATCTACTATGGTATCCAGAATATCGACATCAATATATTGCTGTATAAATTAAAAATTGTTCCACCTCGATGTGTCTTTTGTAATATAAGATGGCTGTTGAAGATGACGATCGCTATACTCTAATTTATCTCCAACCCAACAGTTATGTCTATCGACATTTCGAAGTGTCGAGGAACGTCTATCACCAGGTCTCCCACGTGTACAAACCCGACCCGGCCTTTCAGAACTAACTGATAATATTGGCGAAGCTGGTGTAGATTCAATTAATTGATCATTATCCGAAGAACTCTGTGAAGAACTTCCGGAATTTATATCTCGCTCATTTGTTTGTGGAGTATAACTGCAATCATCTTTAGAAACTTCAGAACCATCATCAAAGTCAGATTTATTTAATATATCGGTAATATTTTCTTCTGTCAACACTAAAACAAAAGTAATCATATTAATAAAATAATAATAAATATAGACTATGTACTATACCTAGAACACTGATAGTGTATGCAATCAAAACTTTATAGGCTGACATTGTACGACATAAAGGACATCTAACAACAAGTGTAAGTGGAAGACGAAATATTAGCATATTTCGTGAAATCATTAAAAATATATTACGTTAGTCAATCAACTAAACTGTAACAACTTAGTTTTCAACGTAATTCACATTAAATGACAAGATTAAAGTAGATTGTACTTACTGGCCCTTCGGCGTGAACGCACCTCTCCACTAGTCGCCGCCATTTTGTCAAAAATGACAGGTGTATCCGACTTATATAATTTTTTGTAGTTCGGCAAACAAAAACTAGATGTCACTTTAAGGTTTTGTCATCTCAAGAAAGTCGAATAACCGCTAATATTTTTTTGAATCTGATGTCCTATGAGTAGTACGATAGCGGTCAGGAGGTTAAATGATAAAATATTACCCAGAAACGCAAGTCCCAATGAGTGGTGGCGTAAGCATTATTTTTTGTACCCTAACCTCAGTAAATTATTTAAACAGCATTGTTGTGTAATGGCCACATCAGTACCCTGTGAAAGAATGTTTTCAAAATCTGGAGAACTCATTTCTGATCGTCGTACCCGTATCTCGTCAGACAAAGTAAAAAAGCTGATGTTTTTAAATGTAAATAAAAAATAATCAAACTTTTTACAAACTTTTTTTTATTTACTGCAATAATTATCCTACAAAAACTATTAGTAAAATGACCTGAATGTTAAAATAATGCTATTTGCACTTGCTAGATATATAGTTGTTGAACTTATATAAATAATATCAAATAATAATAATATGCATACCCTTAGGATTATAGATAACTCTTATGTATCAGTGATATTCACATATTAGTTTAAATATTATAATATCATTTGACGAATATATGTATATTAGCTAATACCACAGAATAAAGAGTACTTACGTACAGAAGCGGCTCTTTGCGCAACAATTTATAGAAATAGCGACTCCTGCTGCTAAGCAACTAAGTGCAATTCAGCTTGCATACGCGCTCAGTGCCTACCGCGATATTCACCTAAACGTTGCCGCTCTCTTCTAACGCATTACACTGTCTCTGTATGACACGGAGTGTACTGGCGTAGGGTTGCCGGCTTGCCGCTGTTACTATGATACCTATTAATCGTCTATCTACTTACTTAACCACATAATCTATCTACTGTTTTTTGCGTATGATTAAATAGTAATTTTTGTTGTTGAAATTTTCACAGAAAATACCCAAAATCACTTTTTGGCCCGACCCGGGTTTGAACCCAAGATTTCATTTTCTGCGGTTGAACACGCTACCGCCAGACCAACAAAAAGTGAGTTCATATAAAAATATGAACTCAGGTTAGGAAAAGTGCATCTAATTTTTGGATATTTTTTGTAGTCTGTACCATTTTGTAACAAACTTTTGTATGAAGTGAACCCAACTAAATTCTATTTATCATCTACACCTTACAATTTTTGGCTTTTATAATGGGGTAAATATCATAATATATTCACATTTTGCAGTAAGTACTTAAAAGTTCGTAGACGAGAAAAAGCAAAAATTCTGGTTGTTTACATTTTCACTATACTAATTCATAAATATCTCCTAAACGCGTAGACCGATTGACAAGACTCAAACGGATAAAATGGTTTTAGGCCTAGATCTTTCATTTGACACCAAAATAGTTAAGATATCACGACAAACAAAAAAACACATTTTCAAGTTGCTCTCGTAATTATTTTACATGTATGAAACCCGTACCAATTCCTTTATAAACTATCTTGGTCAACAAAAATGTTAAAACTAGAGTATATACGACTTAAAACACTTTATTTGGATTCTAATTAGAAATAATCAACACCTACAAAGCTACTTTGGTAGGTATTTAAAAGAATAATTTGAACTAACCTTTCCGCATCTTTAGGTAATGTAAAAAATGATAAACCCTTGTCTCCTTATTTCGACATACATCCGTCAAATGAACAATATCTAGCACCAGATTTGTGATGAGACATTTTTTCTGTTCAATATTTATAGTATTAAGTAGAGAGTCTTTTAATCTGTGCGCGCGAGCGGTGACAACCGACTGGGCCATGCCACTTTGGAGGCGCGCGAAAGTGTAGGTACTTATCACCGTAGGTATGGCCGAGTGAAGGGGCCCTGCTAATACTGACAAATATCGGTATTAACCCATCCCTAAACAAAACATTACGGGCCGGCCATACGCAAAATAATAGACTGAGATAAAAATAGTTAGGTAGTTCTCTCGCTCGCTCAAAAGCCAGGCATGCTTGCTTCCAAAATATAATAAGTTTATTATATGACTTTGTTTTCGTAAAACTAAGTATTAAATCTATACAAACATGAGAAATAAAAATAGTATTGAACAAGGTTTGAGAATTTATTTAATCGTTTTGAGCGTTTTTTATTCCTTACACGGATCTCTAAAGAGAATTATAAGTTATTATATAAAGACCGAAATACAGCCTATCTAATACCAATTTTCTATTATTAAGATGATTAAAAGCCAAAAGTTGTATGATAGATTATATTAATCACGTAGTACAGCTACTGAGACTATACTGCTCTCCAAATAATGTAAAGGCTATTAAAAATTGACGCCACCTTCTATCAAACAAAACATATTTGAAAATATATTAACAAAAAGAGTTGACAATATATTGCATTAACTATAGCCGCATCATAATAACCAGCTAAAATAAGTTAACTTCGCCCTCTCATATCTATTATTTAAACTTATAATGTTGTTATTCTAACCTTAAAAACAAACACTTACCGATATTTAGTATTTTCTTTGCTTTTCCTTGATTATTATGCTGGCACGCAAATATTTTACCGGAAACCCCACCCAGGTTCACAATAAATATTTGTTTGCACATCAAATTCACCAATAACATCAACCAGTTCAATATCTATGTTTTTACTTTACAAGTAATTAATATCTGCGTTCTCATTATCATATGCATTAATGTGATCATAAATAATTTTCAATTTTATATGCTTTTGTAATTCTTTTTAAAACCTATTTTAGAATTTTTATTCTGACAAGATAATATCGGAAGAATTATAATTTCTTTTTACGCCGAATTACAGCTCTAGTACAGCTTATAGTACAGCCTCTCTTTTGGTTCTACAGCTACTCTACAGTTCCAATAACGCAAAAAGCTGTATAACTTGTGCCCATTTTCCACTTATAAGGTCTGTATAAGCGCTTATACAGAATTTATACAGCTTAAATATACAGCTTTTAGTATAAAAATGAACTCAAGTACAGCTTGTATACAGCTTGTAATGCTACTTGGGTTGTACAATCCACTTGAATATTTAATAATAATAACAATGTCCTACTATCCGAAATTCGGCCACGGCGGCCAGTCTCAATAGAGATTAGCTTTCTGCGTGGGACATATTATACTGCATAAGTGTGTGCGCACACGGCACGACCAGAAGGAGGTCAGGTACAGGCCTGGCGGCTTTACGTGCTCTCCGAGGTACTGGGGTATAATACCGCCAACTCCCAGACTTCGGGCTAATGCTGAAAAATTTTTGTTTTTACAAAAATGTTCTAAAATCACTTTTGGTTTGACCCGGGATTTGAAACCACGACCTCCTTCTCTGCGGTTGAACACGCTACCGCTAGACCAACGTGGCACTTGAATATTTAAATTGGAATATTTACGAAGTGATTGACATCTGTAAGACGAGACATCTTGTTAGGATTTCGTAAAACTTGTAATACAACGCTCAAGTACCTACTTCATTAACTAGTAGTAGTTTATTTAGCAGTTGCGTGATCAATTGCTGCTCATGAAGTCTATTGTTTAATTCCTTGATTAGGGCAAAGGTTCTCGAGTGGCGACCAAGAACCGGAAGACGCAGCGTGGCCGTCTACAAGATGGACCGATATGTCTTGTGAAGTTTGTTGGAAGTCGCTGGATGCAGATAGCACAAGACCGGATATTGTGAAGGTCTTTGGGGGAGGTCTTTGTCCAGCAGTGGGCGTCTTTCAGCTGATATGATGATGATGAGGGCAAATCTTGTGTTGGACTACTATAAAAAGAAATGTTCCCAGCAGCAACGTTAAGTCACCAAGTTAACGACGAGAGCCACACCCCTGTACCAACCATTGGGAGTATAATACTATTGGATTGCGGCCTGGACTCTCCCAGATCCTATCGGCTTGCCCTTCCCGATTCCCGATTGAAATCCACTCCAGGACAAAAGCCTCGCCGAAAGATTTCCATAATGGATATGAGGTTAAAGAATTTTATTTCTCAATAAGAAATTACAAATTTCACTTACTTGAGAACATTTTTAACATATAATTTGAGCTTGACTTTGACAAACAAACTATTTACGTAATTTAAAATCACTGTTAAACGTAATTACAATATTTAACCGCAACACTATTAAACTCGATACAAAATATAAATTGATCTACCCTCCACTGACTAAGAAATAATTTGTTAACGCTCAGAGATAAGGAATGCTTTATGCCACAGTACAGGAGTATGCAGTAGGCCAAGATTATCAATCTAATAGTATGGTGTTATTTAGTATATGGTTTTTTAATTTTGATTTAAAGCATTTGAAGTTTTTGGCATTCTTTATCTCCTTGGGCAATTTATGTGTCCATCATTGACCGCGTGCCTGTCATTGTCAGTGTGTAGAAATTTAGCCGAAGTAGTTTAATTTCTAAGCATCTCAGTGCTTCGGAGGGCACGTTAAGTAATGTAGACAGGCTCTCAACTTATAAACCCACTGATTTTGATTCGGCAGTTAAGTTCACAAAAACCAGCCAAGTGCGAGTTGGACTCGCCCATGAAGGATTCCGTAGCAGCAAGTATTTCAGTTGATTAAATGAAAGCAAATTGCGGTTTACGATTTATGACGTATTAAAAAAGAACTACTTGCTAGATCTCGTTCAAACCAATTTTCGTTGTTAGTTTGCATGGTAATTTACATCATATATTTTTTTTAGTTTTATCATTCTCTTATTATAGAAGTTACAGGGGGGGGGGGGGGGACACCCATTTTACCACTTTGGAAGTGTCTCTCGCGCAAACTATTCAGTTTAGAAAAAAATGATATTAGGAACCTCAATATCATTTTTGAAGACCTATCCATAGACACCCCGCATGTATGGGTACGATGAAAAAAATTTTTTGAGTTTCAGTTCTATATTTAGCGACCCCCAAAATAATTGTTCTTTTTCTATTTTTGTATAAAAATCTTAATGCGGTTCACAGAATACATCTACTTACCAAGTTTCAGTAGTGCAGCTCTTATAGTTTCGGAAAAAAGTGGCTGTGACATACGGACGGACAGACAGACAGACATGACGAATCTATAAGGGTTCCGCTTTTTGCCATTTGGCTACGGAATCTTAAAAATTATATTAGAAACTTCAATCATTAAACCTAAACATAATCTCCGTGACAATAACTTAATACAAGCTAGCTATATACCACTACTATTATAAAATAAATTGTATAAATGTTTTAACATTCCCTGTACCTAAATATCTGTACCTAATAAGCAACTACAAATAATGACTGTATTACTACAAACATGTTCTGACTATTTACAAGCACTTTTTTAAAGTCTACTTGAATAAAAACCTCTTTTATTTTTTTATTTTATTTATTCAATATCATTTTTGAAGACCTGTCCATAGACACCTCACATGTATGAGTACGATGAAAAACAAAATTTTGAGTTTCTGTTTTATGTATGGGGACCCCCAAAATAATTGTTGAAGTTATACTTCTTTTGGCGCGATGGAGAAAAATGATGAGAGTGAATTTTTACGATGCGCGCGCACACCGACACCTAAATTTTACAGCATGAAGTTAGTTCTAGGTGGTATGAGAGTGAATTTTTACCATGCGCAAAAATTTAGGTGTCGGTGTGCGCGCGCATCGTCAAAATTCACTCTCATCATTTTTTTATATGTAGAACACGTGTTTCGTAAGGGTACAATTAAACAGTGTGAATAAATAAATATTATTTTGGTGTTTTTTTCCATACGCCAAAGAAGTATAACTTCTAACGCGTGTACATAAGTACACACAAGTTTTTTTTTCTTTTTCTATTTTGTGTAAAAATCTTAATGCGGGTCAGCGAATACATCTACTTACCAAGTTTCAACAGTAGGTACAACTCTTATAGTTTCGGAAAAAAGTGTCTGTGTCATACGGACAGACAGACAGACTGACATGACGAATCTATAAGGGTTCCGTTTTTTGCCATTTGGCTACGGAACCCTAAAAAGATACTTCCACGCCTCGAAAATAACAGAAGCATTAAGTAGGCAATTGTTACGCGAAAAATATGTCATAGACAATGGCTGGCAAGGCGACAGAACTACCCTAAATTCAGCCAAACCGGTCAATGGGTTGAACAAAGCCAGCGTTTGGCAACGAGCCACTAAAACTAGGGTAAAAAGGAAATACAGTGACAAAGGCAGGAAAACAAATGGAGGAACGATATTGTATTGAGAGTCATCATATGAAGCATCGTATTATTCACGGGACATAGACATCTCAAGAAATAGAAATGTCACCATGCATTTTTACTTGTTTTATTTTGTCGATATGTATATCGCGAGAAATAATGTTAATATTGTAACTTTCCTCGTTCTATGTGGTTAAATTTTATTGTATTTTAATTTATAATAAAGTTACATATAATCTTCTTTTTTTATATCAGAGGGCGACAAACGAGCAAGTGGGTCACGTGATGGTAAGTGATAACCACCACCCATGGACACTCGCAACACCAGAGGAGTCGCGAGTGCGTTGCCGGCCTTTAAGAGTCAGCAAACAAGTGTTGCTGGCCTTTCCCCCATTAAAATTTGGATAACATATGGTTTTATTTAAATTTTCCCCAATGGAGATTTGGGATATAATAATATATCCATCCATAATTTGGAGGAATATGCCATAATCGTAACGCTTGGCAGACGGGTTGGCGATCGCAGTATGATGGTACACAGAGAGACGCTGCTGCCTGTTCTGTGAGAAATATTCCTTCGGGTCGGCTACTACGCCCACCACGGGATGAACTGGGGTGGTGATATTCCATGCCGTCAGCTACATAGCAATTCATATTAGATATATATATATAATATAATATTTTTTATATTACTTTTAAAGGGGAGTATGTAATATCGGAAGATCAGCACTGCAGAATTGTAGTACCTACTAGCTGAGATAGGACCATTTTTTATACCAGTACGGATAAAATTAGAAATGTTTAAAATGTATACCACAACTGTTATGTATTTTCCGTATATGTTATGAAAATAAAATTATTTCTTTCTTTCTTAATTTTTGAGGAGCATGTAAATTGATCACCGATCTTTCATAGAGTAACGGCTGATCGCCTACCCTGAAATGGTAGAGGTTTTAGGGTCGATTTCCGCCAGGTGATAAAGATACGATTTCGGGGGTATTGCATTGCGCAAAATGCTATAGGTATAACTAAAATTTGAGAGCAATAGGTACAAAAGTTAAAATAAACATTTGTAATTGGAGAGAGTATATCCTCAGTATTAATAAATTGATTTTGATTTTTAGTTGTTTCTTATCTCAGGTCAACTAATTATTTGATCTTAGTTTTATTACATTTTTTATAAATATGTATCTCACGGTACAAATGTAATTGTACATTGAATATTGCATGTCAAATTCATATTACACATTATCTGTATAAGATAGATAATAATATTTGCTATAACAGCTTATCAAGCTCTTAAATTCAACATCAATAACATATTTATCTAGAATATTATCATTTTTATGTCATAATTTCGTCCGCCATGTTTATAGTAGCATAACCTCGTATAGCGACACTTGCAACGCTATGACTAAATAGATGAGGCCCTTTGTTTGTTAAGGCAGGGGGAATGCCTTCGTTTGCCACCCGCAATAAGTGTCTGCGGGTGGGTATGTCGGACTTGCATCGACCAACTGCCGTGGACTTCTTATGGTGCCTGTAGGGGGTAACCCCGGGAACGCGGGTATGCTGCTCCGTTGCCCCCCTTTTGCGCTATGCCCCTGGTGGTTGGGACACGTAGGAGAGCTTTGGTTTGTCATTCCGGATTGCGGACTCCTGCCAGTCCGGCACGGCGACTGGGCCGCAAACAGAAAGCTGTCTGTACGTAAGTAGCTGTTTGTAAGTAGCGGCACTAGAGGACACATCTTTTACTGCCACCGCAGCGCGCAGCCCCGAGGGGAAATAGTTGAGGCCCTAAAAAGAAACACTCCTCGGAGTGTACAATATGACCTTGAAAGTAGCTATATTGACCTACGCGAATTCAGTGTTCTCACACAACGCTACTAGGTTTCTACATCCACTAAACAAAAAGCTCCAATTTCATGAGACGTGCCGTGGGTGGCTGTATGTGTCTCCAATAAAAATCTTAACGTTGATTTCCAAATGCCTACAAGGGAATTTTCTAAACGCCTGTCGACTCCATCTCCTCATCATGTAAGCTGAAAGACGTCCACTGGATAAAGGCCTTCCCTAAAATATTTCCACAACGGAGTTGTGTCCATCATTTGGAGGGATATGCCATAATTGCCATAGGGAATCCATGGCAGAAGGGCTTGGCGCTCCCAGTATGATAGTCATAGTACTCAGAGAGACAGTGCTGTCTGTTCTCTGAGAGATATTCCTTCGGGACGACTTCTACGCCCGCCACGGCCGACTCAGTCTTGCTGGAAATGTTTGTACGCTCATAACTTCCAAACGACTGTACCAAATTGGACTGTACCGAATTGCATTGTCAGGAGAAGGTTGAAAGGAAAAAAAACTTTGGTCACTGTTCTTCGGCACTATCTGTTTTCTCTCCGGAAGGAAAAACACAAAATCTTGTTCATTACAATGCATTAAAACTTTTAAAAAATGCCGGTACTTCACCGGCACAGCTAGTGTAAAATACTTTTCATAATAGGCATTCTGCTTTGATTACAACTTGCCTAATATGTATCAAAGGCAATCTCTACTCTACTGTGTAATATACATTAAAGATAATTGTAAAACAAAACTCATCTATTTCATCATTATATCACGCAACAACTACTGAATAGATTTTAATAAATTATTTTATGTTTAGAAGCATATGAGACTTAAGAACAGTATTAATTTTATCTTCGTAGGATGTTGGGAGCCGAAGATATGTAGTTAAGTACACAGCATAGAACCCTATGAGGGATAAGATTAGCCTTATCCCTCCTGGGGTTCCATGTGGTGTAGGAGTGTCGAGTTAAGACTCACTATGGACTAACTACATGATGGACTTTAGAGGCTGTATTGATTTATATCGAATAATAATAATATCCTGGGACATTATTTACACACTCCCATCTGGTCCCAAACTAAGCAGAGCTTGTACTATGGAAACCAGATAACTGATATACTATATATACAAATTTTCTTTTGTAAATACATACTTATACCTATAGATAATTAAATACAGACTCAGGATAAACAGACAGGTTCATGCACGCAAATATCTGTCCTGGGTAATCCAACCCACGACCTGCGACGTGAAAGGCAAGTATCGACCAACCACACCAATCGGCCCGTCAATAATAAGGCTAAGTAGTAAGGATATGCTAACTGTATCGAGTTTAGACTCGCCATATACTAACCAAATTTTATCTTATTTCCTTGGGATCTCCAGCAAAGACTTGCTATAATTGATAACAATATTTGCCTTTATTTATACGCCTTTAATTATACGCCTTGAGCATCCTCAATTATAGAAGACCACAGCATGTACTTAAATTCGTTGCGGGATCCAAGACAGTTAAAGCGATTCCCTGGGACATGCCTGAGCCAGTGTCATTTCATTGTGTGCCACTGTTGATTCTGGCTTACAGGAGTTATAGTGGTGGGTAACAGAGACGGACTAGTCCCGAAAAAAAATGTCTGGATTTATGTTGAATGCTCCTGTTGATATTCCTACAAGGGGGTACCCTTCAGGGGTGCTAAGTATATAGATTTTTATGGGATTTTACCACAGTACCGGTTTGACCAGATGATAGACATTGAAGACTTTGGCTGAATACCTTTGCTTTACCATCGACTTTGAGCTTATAGCTTAATTTAGATGAGATGTACCGGGTGTTTGTATTTGACGTGTTTGTGAAGTTAAATCTCACAACTGAAGTAAAACTTAGATATACGAAACGTAACTGGCTATGTGAGAAAGAGAAACAGAAAATGAGTACTCGCACCTTGCTATCTTGGTCCTACAGAAATTCACGAAACGTAACTCTTTCTCTCTCTCTCTATCTTCACTAACTTATGTCTCCCTCTCAAATTCCCTTCGCCTCTTACGATCACTCTATTTTTAACACTCTCTTCACGCATTCACAAGCTTACCCCCCACGTAAACCTTGCGTAAAGAAGTTTTACTTTAAAAACTGTTTCTGCATAAACTATTCATAAACGGTTTTTAGCAAATTTTCCCGCTTCTCTTTATTTCTTTCTCTGTATTTCACTGTTGATTCTGGCTTACGGCATTGGAGGATGACACAATTCCTTCATTAGCTGTGCCGTATGTATACAATATACATAGGCCCAACTCTACTCATCATCATCATATCAGCCGAAAGACGCCCACTGCTGGACAAAGGCGCTACCCGCATCCAATGGCTTCCCGCGACCCGCACAAGACCGTCGGTCCACCTTGTAGGCGGCCTGTCCACGCTGCGTCTTCCGGTTTGTGGTCGCCACTCGAGAACCTTTCCGCCCCATCGGGCGTCGGTTCTACGAGCTATGTGCCCTGCCCACTGCCACTTTAGTTTGGCAATTTACTGCCACTTTACTCGACTCATATTGCCAATATAATCTGTGCGTATAAACATTTAAGAAGGGAGCATCTAATTATTGATTGGTCTGTACCTAACTGACGTCGCGGCGGCGTCGCGTCAGTCCCATGCGGGTCAATATCCGCCGATAACTCTGTGATTCATGGAGCTTTGTCGGCCCCTTTACTCGTAAGGATAATTCATACAATGGTTTTGTTTAATAAGAAGCGAACAAAATTAGTATTCGATCGACACCGTTTAAATATGTAGATCGATTCCTGATAGTTAATGGAAGATGAAGGGACAAGTTGATTTCCAATGAGCTAGCGAATTCTTGCGAAGAGACCTCACCTCTGATAAAGACAGGACGTACATAGGTTTTTACAGAGAAACTAAGTACAGTAATACCCCGACTTACGCTTCCTCGTTTTAAGCTATTTTGGAGATACGCGATTTTTCTTTTTGTTCGCGTGCATCATTTCTACCATTCTGCCCTGTTTGTGTTCGAACGTGATCCACGTGATTTTTTTTTACCTACGCAGTGCCTTTTATTGATAACCTCTTATTATGACATCCAAATGTACCTACATACAAAAGACTATCAGAAGCAGTAGACTTCAATGACGAGCACCGTCTACAAAATTGAGGATAAAAAGTTACTGGCATGCTACAAATAAAGTTTGCATGAGAAGAAGAAAATTGTAACTCTTCGACATTGTTAAAATATAATAATATAAGACATACATAGACCTCGGTTTACGTTGTTAGCAACAATTTTGTTTTTTTATTATCTAACATTTTATTTGTTGATATATTTTGTAGCGGCAATTCCCGACGTTACAAACATTCCCGACGTATTGCATAGCCAGGGCCGCCCTATTAGTTTCCTAGCAAGTAATCTCTTTTCTAATAAAACTCGTTCTTTATTGCAAAATCTAGACATTATATACCTACTAGTCACTTGTTGGCTCTGCTTTAGTAAGTCTGCGGTCCCATGTAAACTACTTCAGTAACATGCGGGTTTACTGTCTATACTGATAAACAACCACTTTTTTCTTACCAAGCAGACATTATGGACAAAATAAGCTTTGTTTAAATAGATTGCGGTCCATTATGAACTTTTGATTAGGTACAGACTCCAGCACATCCAGCTACCCCAATCTGTCAAATTTCTTTTATAGTTTTTCAACTAGCATAAACATAAGATATATTGTTACTAACACTATGGATCTGCTGGTCTGAAAATAAATGATTTTTATTTTATTTTATTTTATAAGCATAAGGTTCACTTTCAATTGGGGAAATTTCATAGATTACGGTAGTTAGTTTGATGTGCAGGGCGTCTGTACATTAGGTATGATTATTATTGGTGCATTCAAAATGGTGAAAAAAGCAGCAATGCGTGAACAAAACAAAAGACGACAGCGGTAAATAAATGTAGGCAATCTTCACGGATAAATAATTTTCTTAAATATTTTTAATATGTCTACAAATTGAGTTAGTCTCGTTTTCAAGGGCAATGCGTTCCACAGGCAGTATTTTATCTTAATCGAATTGCGGATAGGGTTACCAGATGTCAGGCGTTAGCCGCATTTGACAGGCATTTTAAGGTTAAGACAGGCGTGCGGCCGGCATTGGTCTGAGACAGGCATTTACGCAGGCTCTCGTCAACGCCCAGTGGAGTAAAAAAGAAATTGACTGACAATTGAATCAGTAAAAGCAATATTGATTACACAGGAAAATGTTTACATATTAGTAAAGAAAGAACTATTAAAAAAAATAATGTCCTCTGACAAATATCAGTAACAAATATCCTTCTTCATTATTATCGGTTGGCTTTTACTTATTACCTACAGCGTTTTGCTTTAGACAGGCATTTTTCTGAAAATTCAGGCATTTTAGGTATCATAGACAGGCATCCCTGTATTGACATATAGTAACCCTAATTGCGGACCTCTCTCCCTTTTATAGTCGTTTGAAACACATATTCAATGAACGTCTTACGTATTAACAAATAAGTTTATTAAGTAGAGTCGTGTCTAGTGAGTATTCGTGATAGGTAGTTCCGCAACAGTATGACTCATCTCATTACTACACAAATACTATGCGACCATTCGTACTTACGACGGTAGAACGACCTTACGCCATCTTACGCCTACTTTATGTCTGTCGGAGTAAAGCATTACCGATTTATCTTTACGAATATAAAGAGTATATATTAATATAGTTATTTAGTTGTAGGTGTTCATTAAAATCTTCTTGGTTAGATTCGTGTGGGTAGTAGTTTTAAGACATTGTTATAAATGTTTAATTGAGTGATCTAAAATGTTAGACTTGGTTTTGTTTTTGTCCATAATAATATACAATCATCTGCCTAAATTTTTTTCTGCCTAATTGCCATTGCCATAATTTAAATAAAACAATTGACTGACGTTGACGTTAGGTACGTAAAAAAATAATACAAATTAAAAAATTGCCTAGAAGATAAGTTGAAATAATATTTATAAGAATTTTAATTTAATTAAGTACATTATTAATTGAAATTAAATAAAAAATCCTTATTTATTATATAAATAATATATGAAATGTAATACGATAAATTGAAAATACGAGTAATGTACCTAATATTGACTTAAGCACGTATTAAAATTTGCACGTCATACATTGCTGACGGAATATGTGGAGCATAATTATGTAACACCAATATTACCGTCTTCTAGCGAATAAATAATTCTGTTACTATAACGCCTGTCCCAAAATAATAAACCACTAATTTGACCTTATCGTCAACTCAAAATACCCTTAACTATCTATACTAATGGGTAAAAATCGATATTCAAACACGCCTAGTGCATTAATAATAAGGATAACAATTACAAAAATACCATTATTCACACACGGTCATCTGACCCAAAAACATACTTATATAGATAATTACACTCAGACACAGGACAAACAGACATGTTCATGCACACAAATATCTGTCCGACCCAGCCGAACCCACGACCTGCGGCGTGAATGGCAAGCATCTAACGATCATGCCAGCTGGCCCGTAAACATACCTATATAATATTTTCTCTTCTTACCCGTAACGATAGTGATAGATGTTTTCTTGACAACCAGGACCGAGCGACACCTAAACATGTTCCCCGCAGCACGGAAGACAGTGTCAGATAAAGAATTACCAATATCAGTTCAGAACAAACAGGAGAACTTATATAACATAACATACTAATTAAAAAAAAACAAGCGATGCAGTCTTCGGGGACTGCGGACAGCAGGGAATACAATTTTTTTCAATTCTGTTTATTTGATCCGAGTAGCGAGTGGAAGATGCTACTTCCCACCTTGTAAAGACTCATAGTAATTGCTTCCCTCCCTATGGTGGGTATACATTTTAAAATAAGAACTAAATTTGGTTAGGCTGTAAAAAGTCTAACATAAATAAGAAAAAAAATGCTGTGGTCATGTGACTGTGTAAATGGCCAGTGTGAATTAAAAAGAAAGACCGTCCGTCTTACGAATATTCGATCAGGTCACGAGTCCTGCGCGAGTTTAAAATGTTTTACCCATCCCAAAAAAGTGCAAAACGCCGCTAAATAAATTTTCCCTTCAAAAACTTACGTAGGTTAGGATGCCACATGCCACAGATTATATATTAGTCAGGATATTTAATTTAACCTGAAGTAATTGTGACATCGACTGTACGTAGGTACATAGAGCGATATTGCAGAGTGCAAGAATAAATTAATTAAAATATTTTATTATTGCGGAAAACTTGCACATAAATGTCTGATAAGCATATAAATAAAATTGTATGCATAATATTTACTGAGGAACAATGTTGGTCAGTTATGGCAAGGGTCGTATCAAGGTTGGGCAGTAACGTATATGGTCAGAGTTGGTCAGGACAGCTTTAGGCTCTAATATGGATATCCGGATATAACCTTCGCGTTCATTATGTCAAATAAATGTAAATTATGTATTTGATAATTCAGTATGTTGTTGATATTTCAATTGTTTGTATCTGGGGAAGGTTTAGTTTTAATATACTTGTGAAAAGGGTAATTTTTAACAGCATGCCCATCTTGAATGTAGATCTAGGTTCGAATGGATTGGCCCGAATAAAAACAAGGATAGTTTTGTTTTTGTCTCAATTGTGGTTTAAATATGTACACTGGACTATGGTTGTTTGAGAACCGATTTTGAATATTCTTTTTTTATTCGAATCAAAATGGTTGCGAGGTGCTGTTATATAATTTTTGTTATTGCCAGACTAGCTGTGACACGTGGTTTTACCCGCGTTAAACTTTATAAATAATCACAGCTCCTCCCCCGTAGGTGATAGCGTGATAATATGTACCCTATATGAAAAAAATGGAAAAAAACTTTCCTATGATTTTATTATATGTATAGATCTTGCGCTTTATGAACAAATTAACAGTTTGAAGTGAACGCGCGCCATTTTAAAATTATGCTATTCCCTAAAATAAGGTCAGTTTTTAAAAACAAAACACAGAATTAATACTTTAAGGTTAAGGGATGGGTGGGACTAATATATAAAAAGAGGGATCGGATGTCTTTCAAAGCTTCATCGGATGAGTGAATGAATGAAACATTTATTTGCCAATGTATAGGTACAGGGTTGATGGGTATATTATAAAATTATCCAAATATATTTGACATTGATATATTGTGCAAAAATATAAAAATAATGAAATGTCAAACACAAAAAAGACAATACAAAATAAAAAAGAGAAGACATTAAAAGAGTAATATATAAAAACACTTGTGTTAAAAAATAATAAAACCTTATGATATTCATAAAATTCATCAACTGAATAAAAACAACTGTTACTTAACGAATTGTACAGGGTGCTATTATATTCCATGTCGTTTAATTTCCTTACTTTTTCCGGTAAATTGTTAAATATTATTATCGACATATTGTAACAATCTTTGGCACAAAGCCTCAATCTATTTCGTGGTATCACTACAGTTTTTTCTACTACTTTCTATTTTTCTTTTGAAAGGAGACGTTTTATTTATTTTAAAAAGTGTCAGATTTATCCTCGCAAATTTGCATATTAAAAAACGAAGAATAGCGATTGGTACATAAGGAAAACTCACGTAATGAATTTTACGTTAGACCCCGCGGTTTTACCTGCGTTAAATTTTATAAATTATCACAGTTTCTCCCCCGTAGGTGATAGCGTGATAATATGTAGCCTATATGTTGAACCGACCACTTAGTAATATTTTTTGAGTTTAGCCCGGACATACATACAGACAAACAAACAAAAATTCTAAAAACTATATTTTTGGCTTCGATATCGATTGTAGATCCCAAGTATCCTTTAAAAAAATATTCAATGTACAGTTTTGACTTCCCTATGATTTCATTATTTTAAGGTTAGATTAGGCCATCAGTTACCCGTGACAATTTTTCACTAAGCTAAGTAGTTTTAAATTTCTTCATTACAATTCAGATATCAATTAATATTTTCTCTCTATAACTAATATTAGTTTGTAATACATACCACTGTTTTTTGTCTTGCTGCGATTTGATTCGCATGGGTATAAAGTTACGCCACGTATCTGGAAGTAGGCTACATCTCCGCATGACATCTCAGCGTGAGATATAAGAATTCTCTATATTATTATTAGCCGTTTGATTCGCGACCCAGAAACAATTACAGGGCTACCCGTTTCATCCCGTTGCTGTCGTAAAAGGCGACTAAGGAATACAGCAGGTAGTCAGGTAGGCGCATCACCTGTGTACAAGCTATCACCCTCAGATCAAATAAAAAGTTTTACTTTTTCTACTACAGCAACCCCGCAAATGGCAACATTGTGGAAACCTTCGGGAGAGGCCATTGTCCATCGGTGAACAATATCAAGCTAATGATGATGATATTAGTGATATTATTATCAAAGCGATAGATAGGGTGCAATGAGATTTTTGTTTTTATTCAGTTTTACGGCTCTGGCTTCTTCGGCCTTATGAGCCTTCCGTAAAATATATTATTATTTCATTTATTTTCGTCATGTCAAGTAAAGTCCGTCACAGTCAAGTCATACGTAGTCCTTGTCGTACCCCAGTAAAGCAGTGGAGACTTTACTAGAGGCTTATATGGAGTTTTAGATTCAACACAGAAAATCGCAATTCACGGCAATATGGCACTTTCCTCCACTTGTGTACGTTGTCTATGATGTTATGTCTAAAAATCCACCATATTTACACATAAAAACTTGAATTTACACCAGTTTTTGAAAATGAAACAATTCCCTGATGCGTCTTTTTCCGCGTTGGCGCCAAAACTGGTGCAATGAGATATTTGCAAAGGTTGCAATAGTTTCCAGATTTAATATTCACAATCACTTATTTCGTAAAGACAGTTTACATGTCAATTGATAATCACAAAATAAAATAAAAACAGAATAGAATTCAAATGAAAGTTCAACAAAAAGTAAAACAAGAGAAAGTAAAATAAAAATAAAATTATATTCGTCGCTAATATGTTAGTCGCTCACTTGGAAAAGTTTGCTCAATAAGCCAGCGTTCAAGACGGTATTTAAAACTTAACGAGGTAGAATCTGATTTAACGGCATCTGGTAACTTGTTGTATATAGTAGGACCCATGACATGAATGAGCTTAGAGGATTTGGTAATTTACTTTTTAGTATGGCTTATGGATCCCAATATATTTGTACCTAACATCGTGGCAAGCCTGCCCTGCCACATGTTCATGGCAGGATTTCATTAGGAATGCCTCAAGCAGGGCAAAGATTTAACTAGTTTGCCATCGACACGTTAGGAAGAAGTATGGCTTATCTATACATAATAAAAACGTAGGAAAGTCAAAACTGTACATTTTATATTTAGCACTAGCTGTGCCCCACGGTTTTACCCGCGTTAAACTTTATAAATTATCACAGCTCCTCCCCCGTAGGTGATAGCGTGATAATATGTAGCCTATATGTTGACCCGACCTCTTAGTAATATTCATGCGAAATTTGAAGTAAATCCATGCAGTACTTTTTGAGTTTAGCCCGGACATACATACAGACAAACAGACACACGGACAAAAAATTATGTTTTTGGCTTCGATATCAACTGTAGATCACGCCCCAAGAATCCTTTGAAAAAAATATTCAATGCACAGTTTCGACTTTCCTACGATTTTATTATATGTATAGATGACATTAATTAAACATATAAATTGAAGTTTAACATTAATATCTATTTATTAGGTTGAATGACACTGACAATTATAAAATTCAAATATGTCTATACATTCATTATTATTGAGATCGAATTAATTATTTCAATAAAATGATATTAATAATTGCACCATTTAACATATTTTATAGTATAAAATAGCACATTATACCATAAAATAGTAATAAATTAATATATATTATATACAACATTTTATAATTTTACCTAATTAAGTAAAACAATTTACATGCATTTGTTGTATTCTTCCTTATTCTTTATTGCACATAGAAACCTATGTATGGTTATTTATTACTTGTGTAAGTTAAATGTTACAATAGCGAATAAATAGTGTTATGTTTACTTTTCGCTAGCGAGTTCAACCATAGACAATGGGGTATTGGGTTCAAATCCTGGATGAAAAGTGTCTTTACAATTTTTCTCTGAAGAAAATTTCCCAGTATCAGCCCCAAGTCTGAGAGTTGGCGGTATCACATCCCCGTGCCTCGGAAAGCACGTAAAGCCGTCGGTCCTGCACTTGTCCTCATTCCAGTTGGTACGCTAGTCGTCCCGTCGGATGATGGAATAGAAAGTGCTATGTGGTTGCCTAGACACTTGTGATATAATATCGTCCACGCAGATGGCTAGTTTCCACTGATCCTGGCGGCCGTGGCCAAAATTCAACAAGGGCCTCTACCGGCTAAGTCGCCGAACATCGATTTATTAAATGGCGTTCAAATAAATAAAGGATAAAAATTACTTTATCAATCATTAAATCGGCTTCAACGTTTACAACGGATTCCGAACCATTTTTGACGTCACATGTGGTCATGGAAGCGGATTTAACGATTGATTAAATCATTTTTAACCTTTATTTATTTGAATGCTATTCATGAAAATGATGTTCGGCGACATAGCCGGTAGAGCCCCAGGAGAGGACATTAAAGCAAAATTATAGCCGAGAACCACAAGTCGCCAATTATTTGCCGTTTTGTACGGTTAATTGTAAATACTAACACTAGAAAATAAGTTATTTTTATGTTACTAACACTCTATGGATTTATTTGTCCGCAATAAAAATTATACAATACAATACAATACAATTAACGTAAGTTTGTACTTTTTATTCTGTGTCATTACTTTTTAAAGTATATGAAGCAATTTTGGTTTTTTTAGGTAAATAACTGTAAGACATGTAATAAGGGTTCGAGATGACTTCCAACAATTTACATCTGAAAGAAGTCCACTGCTGGACAAGCCTCTCCTGGGGATCATCGCGGGGGGAGATTCCATAATTGCCACGCTTGACAGATAGGTTGGCGATCGCAGTAAGGTGGTCATAATACTCAGAAGGAAGCTGCTGCCTGTCGTCTGGTAGATATTCCCTCGGGTTGACTTCTACGCCGCCCACGGGATGAGATGGGGTGATGACCTTCCGATATTCACCGCCGTCACCACACAGACTTCCATACAAGAATATAATGAGAGCCTAAATCAAGGAACGCCAAGAAATATTGGTGATAGTCAATTGTTTATTGCATTCCATAATGTTTATATACAGACGGTAGAATTTAATTAAGTTACAATTTAGGACCCTGTCTATTGTGTCTCTTGATCCTTTGTTTTTTTGTTTTTCATGCTACTATATAACTACGAAATAATAATAATATCCTGGGACATTATTCACACACGGCCACCTGATCCCAAACTAAGCAGAGCTTGTACAATGGAAACCAGATAACTGCTATACTACATATACCTGCTATTTTTCTGTTATAAATACATACTTATATAGATAATTTACACCCAGAATCAAGACAAACAGACATGTTCATGCACACAAATATCTGTCCCGGTTGGGAATCGAACCCACGACCTGTGGCGTGAAAGACAGCGTATCTACCAACCACACCAACATGCCCGTCGAAATCATTGTTTAAAATATTTTATTGCGTTCGAACGCTTTGGAAAACGGTCTATTGTTATACATGCACTCCGCAAAACTTATCAGTGTCAGGAAAAGATAAATTGCGCTAAATTACTCATAATTATTCAGAAGATTTTGCTCATGTATCGACAACCTGTTAAAGCAGGGCAATAAATTTAATAGAATATATGATTTTATATATATTTCAACTTTATTTAATTTTCAATTGAAAAATAAAACTTGAATTATATTTCCGCTACATTTAGTATATAATATTACCAATCCATAGGGATTGGTAAAGATGTGATCTGAACTACTGGGGACTCGCTTTTAGAAAATTACTACGACATTAATTATTAAATCAATTATATAGATCTATTTATATCAAACACGATACTTTGTTATATATAGAGCCGTATAATTGTTTTTTATAGCTAAATAAAAGTAAAGCCCTTTCAGTATCAATTATAATTTATAATAAACACACATTATGAATGTCAAATTTCGCGTGAAAGTACCTACCAAGCCTTTAAGTTTGACATTTTAAGACTTCAATTACATCTCAGGGCTGTCCCGTAAATATAAGTTTATACATTTTTAATGTATGTTTTATCTGTAACAGTGATTGCGTAATTTTTTGGTATGATTAAGATCAATTACCATTTATTAATGTTGTCAGGGCATTGTATAATTGTGATTAAAGTACAGATAACTACATTGTCTTGTATAAACTATATAAAAAATATTATAGTTATAGCCATTACAATTTAATCATGTTAAGAAAAAAGTCTCGTATATGGATTTATTTAACAATTGAACAATAAAACCTGTAATCACTAATAACAGATGATAATTTCTCGTGGTAGGTACGGAAAAACAGCAAATAGGTACTACAAACGAACAACCATATTATTTTTTGCGTTCTGCGATTAAATGTTCGATCACAGAAGATTCCTCCATATCGATATAATCAAAGCACTACCTACAAAGCATGTACAGACGCCAGCACATCCAGCTACCCCAATCTGTCAAATTTCTTTTATAGCTTTTCAACTTTATCACAAAAGCATAAGGTTCACTTTCAATTAGGGAAATTTGACAGATTGGGATTGCTTGATGTGCTGGCGTCTGTACATACTAACTAAAAAGTTGCTGACTAGTCGCCGACCACGATACTGGCAGACTATTTAGCACATCTCGACTTGTATAATTTTTTTAAATATATATACAATACACTGAAAACACTTAGACTAAGACAAATAGACAGAACACAAATATTTGTCTTGAGCGAGGATCGAACTAGCAACCATTGGGTCAGAAGACAGGTTCACTACCAACTGCGAACAGAGATATAGCTGCGCGCTAAATCTTTCCCTTAAGGGGTGCGGAAATATGGACAATTTCCATATATTTTTTCATTTTTACTTCTATTCCTGCTCACTCCAAAAAACGGGGTTAATAGATACTTAGCTTGTCGACACCATGCTTAATTGAACAACATACCACCACCATATACAATGTTCATACCTAGGTGTATGTTTTAAGTATGAATCAGATACCCGACCTTTGTAAATAATGACTTAAGATAATGTTATTACTCATTTTGGAATGTCTGAATATGTGGTGTGAGATGGAGATGCGTTTTATCGCCAGGCGCATATTTTTCCACTATCGCACTCATTTACTATAGAGTCAAGATTAATTTATCATCATACCTAAGTATATAAATAAAAGCAGAAACTGACTGACTGATCGATCAACGCACAGCTGAAATCGTTGGGTCTACAACCATGAAATTTTGCACTATTAGGTACGTACGTGTGCACTAAGAAAGGATTTGGCCTGTTGGCGTGGTTACCAAATGCTTGCTTTTCACGCCAGAGGTCGTGGGTTCGATTCCCACCAAGGATAAATATTTGTGTATGATTGAACATGTCTGTGTGCCTGAGTCTGGGTGTAATATCTATATAAGCATGTATTTACAAAAGAAATGTACCTAGTATACCAGTTATCTGGTTTCCATAGTACAAGATCAGATGGCCGTGTGTAAATAATGTCCCAGGATATTATTATTATTTATGAAACATTCAACCCTTAAGTGGGTGAAAAAAGGTTGCAAAGTATCAAACAATGTCTTTTCATGGTATGATCAACTTCAAACTTGGCATTCGCTGAAAGATTAAAATTGAAACTGAAAGAGTGAGTGACAAAAATATATGTAGTATATTTAGGTATTAACTTTTCATTTTAATAACAGAGTTGAAATTAGGCAATCGGCTTAAGCCTACATTACTCGATAACGAAGGGAGATTCGTACCATAAACATAAAACAGCCAACCCTATTACTCGAGCTTCGATTGCCGTCGCGGAATGCCGTCCTTGCCTTAAACGACGCGTGAACACGAAAGGTGTCAAGTGCGACATTTTACTTCTCACATCATTAGGTTAGTTGGCCTAGCGGTAGCAGATAATGAGGTCCTGGGTTTAAATCAGGACGGGTCAAAAAGTGGTTTTGAGGTTATTCTGAAAAAATCATTCTAAGTATCAGCCCGAAGGCTGGAAGTTATCGTTATAATATACTGACACTTCCGTGCCTCGGAGAGCAAGTAAACCTGTTGGTTCTATACCTGACCTCTGCCCGATCGTGTCGCTAATCGTCTCATCATATCATGATAGTGATGGAATAGAAAGTGCGTCTTATAGTGCACAAGTTTCTGCGCAAACGCAGAGGCATTCTAGCCCAGATGACTTGTCTCCATTGTGACTAGGCATTTTGAAACACTATATTTTGTATGTGATCGTACTGAGAAGATATGCAGTTGCGAAGAGTTTTGTTTTATCAGCAGCTGATATTGTGTTAGCCTGCTAAATAATTGCTTTAAAAGGACCAAATCCCGTGTTCATGTCCGCTTGAGTACCTATGTTTCGCCGGACCGTCTTAACTGGGCCCGTGTTGAAACCGATAGTAGATGAACCCTCTGACTTTGTTTCGCTGGGTTTTCTCAGTTGGGGCGTATTGAATCCGGTGATAGCGTTAAAGCACGACCGCCGTTATAAACACAAGGTCCTTCATAATAATAATATGGAATTCTTACCTTAATATAGACAGAACCATTCAGATACGATGTAGTAAATTGTATTATAAGTAAAACTTTAAAATTCCATAATTCAATATACAAGCTTGACCCTCTATACAAATATTTTAAAAAGGTAACGTTTGTGAGTTTGTGACGTTGTAAGGGGTAATCTCTGGATCTACAGAACCGATTTTCAAAATTATTTCAACAATAGAAAGCTACGTTATTGTGCAGTGTCATAGGCTATGAAAAATTGCAAAATTTATCCCAAACTTTTAACCCGAAGTATTACGGGGGACAAACGGGCAGGGACAAAAATATTTATAACGCGTAACGAAGTCCGCGGGCTCTGCTACTAACTTAATATAAGCTTGCTAAATAACTAAATCATAAATTAAAGGTTTTCATACAGTCCGGGTACTTAAATATCTATAGGTACCTATATATGTACTGCAACGGAAACGTTACATGCATTTATAAATCCTCGTAATTTTAATAAGTTAGTTATGATGTCCTCCCGACCGAATTTCGGCCACGGCGGCCTGTCTTAATGGAGACTAGCCAATTGCGCAGGACATATTATAGTGCACAAGTGTGTGCGCAAACACAGGGGCACTTTCTATTCCATCACTCTCATGATCCGATGGGACGCCTAGCGACACGACCGGAAAGAGTTCAGGTACAGGACCGACGGCTTTACGTGCTCTCCGAGGCACGGGGGTGTAATACCACCATCTTCCAGACTTCGGGCTGATACTGAGAAATTTCTTTTTTTACGGAAAAATCCCAAAATCACTTTTTGGCCCGACCCGGGATTTGAACCCAGGACCTCATTATCAGCGGTTGAACATGCTACCGCTAGACCAACGAGGCAGAGAAGTTAGCTATACTGCATAGCCATTACTCACGGTTCTCGTAAAATTATACCGGTTCCTACTGTTCCTAGGTGAAGGTGAGACAGAGGACGGGCCGACTATTAACAAGCGCTTTTTTAAAGTCTACGTGTATAAGAACCTTATTTTAATTTATTTTAATCTATTTGAATAATCTGAAATCTCGTTTTACTTAAACTATTATACCCAAAGACCTACTATCAAATGTAATAAAAAAAGATGTATATTAACATTAAACTGCGAACGTTTAAAATGAAGTAGAAATAAGACTTCGGCACAAACGATCAATGCCATTCCAGTCACGATTATATGTAAGTGCAAATAAATCAGTTTACTTTTATAAATTTAAACCTTCACCGCGATGTCGCCGTCGCAAATTGGCTGGAAGCAATAGTGCTTGCAAAATATACTTAACTTTTCCAATCCCGGGACTGAAAAGAGTTCTCATTACCAAGTATATCAATCTACTGAAAGTAATCGTTAATCAGCGCTATCATGTCAGCCGAAAGACATCCCCTATTGGACAAAACCCCGTCCCCAAATATCGTCACACTCATTTTATTATTTATATACATACATACATAGACTCACGCCTGTTTCCCAGAGGGGTAGGCAGAGACAACGGATTTCCATTTGTCACGATCTTTGCATACTTCTTTTGCCTCGATTACTGTCATTATATTCTTCATACATGCTCGCCGGTTTAGGGTACTTCTGACCTGCCCTTTCTTGAGAACATCTCCAATTTGGTCAGAGAATGTTCGACGTGGTCTTCCCCTTCCGGTTGTCCCATTCACACAGGCCAGGTATACTTCTTTTGTCAATCTTCTTTCATTCATCCTTTCTAAATGGCCAAACCATCTCAGCATGCCTTTTTCAATCTTTGTGACTACATCCTCTTTCACACCACAACGCTCTCTTACATCAGTATTTCGAATTCTGTCTCTCAAAGTCACACCACACATACTTCTCAAAGCTCTCATTTCCACTACATTTATTTTACTTTCATTCTTTTTCTGCCATACCCAACTTTCACTTCCATACATTAAAGTTGGCACTAACACTCCATCGTGCACGGCTAGTCGAGCCTTCTTTGATACTTGCCGGCTACTCATAAAGGCGTGTAGTGCCCCATTCACTCTGTTCCCCGCATTTACTCTTCTAACAATATCCTTTTCATATTTCCCATCTCTCGTAAACAAAGTTCCCAAATATACAAACTCATTCACCTGTTCGACTTTCTCTCCTCCAATCACAATATCACACGTTGTCGTGTATTCATCCCTCTCAAATACCATTACTTTCGTCTTACCTACATTCATTTTCATCCCTTTCCTTTCAAAAGATTCATGCATACTTGTTACCATCACCTGCAACTCGTCCGCCGATGATGCAAGTAAAACTTGATCATCAGCGTAAAGCAGACATTTGATGAGTAACTCATTCATCCTTACACCGCATTCACTTTCTCTCAAATCTTTTAAACAGCTATCCATGAATAGGTTAAACAACCACGGTGACGCTACACATCCCTGTCTAACACCCTTTTGGATGCTAAACCACTCGGTGTATGACCCGTTAATCCTCACGCAAGCTCTGGAATCCCTATAAAGAGATTTTAGTGCTTGAACAAGGTTGTCGTTCAACCCATACATGGACAGTACCGACCATAGTTCACTCCTCAACACTCTATCGTAGGCCTTTTCTAAGTCTACGAAGGCACAGTAAACCTTTTGGTTTTTGCCCAAAAACTTCTCTACTATGCTTCGCAGAGAAAAGACCTGATCCGTGCATCCCATTCCTTTCCGAAAACCTGCCTGTGCATCCCATATTTTCGCATCGGTTTCTTTCACAACTCTTTCAACCAATACTTTTGCATACAACTTACCAACGACGCTGAGTAGACTAATGCCCCTATAGTTTTTACAGTCTTGCCGTGAGCCTTTCCCTTTGTAAAGAGGTACGATGACAGCCTTGCACCAATCACTTGGCACTTGGCCGGTGGTATAGCATAAATTGAATAGGCTGCACAGCTGACTCGCTATGACGCCATGTCCAGCCTTCAGCATCTCGGAAGTTATCCTGTCATACCCTGGTGACTTACCTGATTTCATACCCTTAATAGCTTTCACAATCTCATCCATACCAATGTCATCTTTACATTTGTTTTATTTATAGAACTTAAAAAACCATACAGTTTTTTTACACATCATGTATTCTCTCAAACTGCTGTACAGTTTGTCGGCACTAATCTCGCGAATTAGAAGATATGCCATAATCGTTAACCTTGGCAGACGGGTTGGCGATCGCAGAATGGTGTAATATAAAGATGTTCAGAAACGCAATATCGAGCCCTTTAAGTGAGAATGAATGCAACACATAAATAAATAAATAAAAAAGGTTTTTATTCACGTAGACTTTAAAAAAGCGCTTGTAAATAGTCAGAAGATGTTTGTAGTAATATAGTTGTATACATTATTATTTCGAGTATGAAAACATTTATAAAATTTATTTTATTATAGCATTGATAGTTGTTTAGCTCCTATCAAGTTATTGTCAAGAGATTATGTTTAATTATCTAGTTTAAATCTAATATTTTTACTACATATTGTCAATGGTTCTGTCTATATTAAGGTATTATTATTATGACGGACCTTGTGTTAATAAAGACGGTCGCGCTTTAATGCTACCACCGGATCCAATGCGCCCCAACTGAGAAGACCCAGCGAAACAAACTCAGTGGGTTCATCTACTACCGGTTTCAACACGACCCAGTTGAGACGGTCCGGCGAAACATACTCAAGCGGGCATGAACACGGGATTTGGTCCAATTATAGTAAGTAATTATTTAGTTGGCAAACACAATATATGCTCGATCGGTTGTCTGAATGCTTATTATTTTCGATTATATTTAGGTATACAAAAGAAAATCTTCGAAACAATAACATTATTCATTTTGAGACAAAGTCAATAATTTTAGATTAAGTATATGACAGCAATCATTTACAGATATTTCACGTAACTCAGCAGATCAGTCATGTTTATATCGCTACAAGATCTCCAGCGAGCAATGTGCAGGTAGGCAGTGAGAGCCAAACGTCTTTGTCATCGATGTACTCTTTAGTGGTGTAATAACCCGTAGCCATAAGTACACGTTTAATATGTGTTTTAAAACTTGTGTCAGGCAGATCAGTAATTTGAGTAGGAAGCTTGTTATAAAACCTAATACAATTTCCTAAAAATGATTTATTAGTTTTGCTTACTCTAAAGCCTGGCATGGCTAGTTTGTTTTTATTCCTAGTATTTATATTATGCAGTTCACTTTTCTTTTTATATTTATGAATATTTTTACTCACAAACATTATATTCTAATATATATATTCCGATGGCACAGTAAGTATATTTATTTCTTTAAACAAATTTCGCAAAGAATCGCGACTGCCTAAACCATAAATGGCTCTGACTGCTCTTTTCTGCAATACAAAAATAGTACGTATGTCAGCCGCCGAACCCCACAGCAGAATGCCATACGACATAATGCTATGAAAGTACGCGAAATACACTAATCTAGCAGTTTGTTCATCTGACAATTGTCTTATTTTCCAGACAGCATAGGAAGCCGAACTTAATTTACCTGCTAACTTTTCAATCTGAGGACCCCATTGCAATTTTGAATCAAGTGTCAATCCTAAAAATACGGTCGATGGGACTAAATCTAATATTTCCGCATTAAGTGCAACTGTTTGTACAATTTTAGTCACATTCGGCAATGAGAACCTGATGCATTTAGTTTTCCCTGCATTTAAAAAGAGATTATTTGCCGAAAACCATTCTGATATAAGGCTGAGTGTTTATTATGCTCAATAAGATCTTTATCCTTCCTATTTACTTTAAATATGAGCGACGTATCATCAGCGAACAAAACTATCTCTGATACTTTCTCTACCAGATAAGGGAGATCATTTATATAAACTAGAAATAAAAATGGGCCCAATATAGATCCTTGGGGCACCCCCATTTTCACAGGATGACGTACCGAAGTGACACCGCCTATCTTAACCATCTGTTCTCGCCCCGATAGATAGGACATCACAAGATCAAGAAATGTGCCAGATATTCCATAATATTTCAGTTTAACAACGAGCGTACGGTGATCAACGCAATCGAAACACAACTACCGAAATGGCGCGAGGTTGTTACAAGCAATTTGTGCTGGATAAAAAAATCCGATGAGCTGAAAGTCCAATAACCCGCGACTATTCAATATTTAATAATTATGCTGATGGGAAACTCACGTGCCTTCAGTGCACACGATAGTTTACTTAGAAGATTGTCTTTGCCAGCCATTTTCGAGCGTACCAACGCCGCGCGTCGTACCGACTAGGAGTTGACAACATCGGTCCGACTAATCATCATCATAATCGTTTTCTGGTAGATATTCCCTTCAGCCGATTTCTACTCATGATATTCGTCGCCGGCACCAAACAGCTCAATATCGTTATTAAAAAGTTTGATTTTGAATTACATTTTTGGCATACTTACTAAGAGTAAGTATGCCAAAAATGTAAGTAAGTAAGTTAATAGAAGAATTGTATTTGTAAAAATGGCTTAGTTGACATAGTTTTCAGTATCGTACATACCTATGATTTATTTATTTAGTTTCATATTAGCTATTGTTTAGTTTCATAACTGCTGATGCTAGTAGAAACCACTAATTTCTATAAAGAATATATTTGTTAGTATTTAGTGTTCATACTAAACTCTATCTCAAATGATGTAGTTATTCTAAATAATTACATACATACATAGACTCACGCCTGTTTCCCAGAGGGGTAGGCAGAGACAACGGATTTCCATTTGTAACGATCTAATAAATAATAATAAATAAATAAAATAATAATAAATAAAAATAATTCATGAATAAAATTCACAAAGACTTACTCAAAGGTTGAATTGAAAAAGAAATCTAAGCGCTCAGTATGCGACGATGAAATCAGGAGTCTAAGGATTTCCATGATATACCATTTTAGAACAATTATATACAGGGTCGTTCATAGTTCGAATCTGAACTCATTAGCTCTAAATCCTAAACTGGCTGCTACGGTGCGTTATATACGTATATTAGTCCCGGGAATGTCCGTAAAGTTGAAATCCGGGATTTAACCGATATATGTCCTAGTCAAAAATTAGGTAGGTACTTATGTCGTACAGTGACGGCGATCAATTTATTTTAAATTAATTTATAATGCACAATGGCAGACTTTTATGAACCTTAGTAGGTATATTTTTAATAAAATGTCCGTGATATTGGTCGGTACCTTTTTATTTTCCTGAGGTCAATTCGAGACAGACACTGTCCCGCAAAAATAACTAGAAGGTCTGTTATTACAAAGAACTTACTGAATTATATATTGCTATATACATTTTTTATATAATCACTGGGGATATAATAAGATATAATAAAATAATGTCTACCTAGGCGAATTTCGACCACGGCGGCCAGTCTCAATGGAGACTGCTCCTGTGTTTGCGCATTCACGCACTATAATATGTCCCGCGCAGATGGCTTGCGGACAAATTATAGTGCGTGAGTGCGCAAACACAGGACCATTTCTATTCCATCACGCTCATGATCCGATGGGACGACTAGCGACACGACTGGAAAGAGAGCAGGCACACCGACGGCTTTACGTGTTCTCCGAGGCACGGGGGTATAATACCATCAACTCCCAGACTTCGGGCTGATATTAAGATTTTTTTTCTAATTCCCAAAATCACTTTTGGCTCGAACCAGGATTTGTACCTAAGATTTCATTATCTGCGTTTGAACACGCTACCGCTAGACCAACGAGGCAGTCATACATACTTATATAGTAATTAAGATTAAGACATACTTTTTCATCCACACAAATATATGTCCTGTGTGGGAATCGTACCCACGACCGGCGGCGTGAAAGGCAAGCATTTACCAACCACGTCAACTGGCCCGTCAAAATGCTGACAGATCCAGGTAAAACTCAAGCACCATCTTGAAAAAAAGTTTCAGGGTGATATCTCCGAATCTATGCACTGGTTATTCAAGATAACACTTGAAGCTCCGTTTGGAAATGTCAGCATTTTGAGATTTTACGCTCCGTAAGTGACCCTAACCTTATTAAAAAAAAATTTAATTGGAAATTTAGTTCGAGGTTGACAAAATCGGCTATTTTTAACCGCTCTCAAAAAAGGAGGAGGTGCTCAATTCGACTGTATTAATTTTTTTTTGTTGTCTCTTATGTACGTGTGTATGAACTCTTGATCGACGTTTACGATAAGTCAAATTGTAAAAGTACATCGCAAAAATTTCACTGCTCTTTTATATTTGTGTCAAGTATATGCAGTGAAAGCTACTCTGATAGTATTTCAAACCAATTATACATTTTGCTCGTGTTTGAGGGCGTGCGATGACAAATTACATAATTACTTTAAATATTTTTAATGGATAAGATAATTTAATATGAACTTTAAATATCACTTTGCCTACAATAATAATAGTAATGGGCATAAATATTTTAACTCGTTTTTTTTTCTCTTAAGTCGACAAAGAGGCATACGACCAATCTTGCAACAAATGAAACCTATGAAACTTGCAACAAAATATCTTCCAAAATATGGCATGACTAACTGATTGCCAACCTTCTTGCTATTTTTATTTGCAAGATAAAGTATAAGTTTTTACAATTAAGACTGTAAGAAATTTTATATTATTAAAACGTCGTTAAAATGGGGTTTAAGTATGGGTAACAATAAAGATAGTAAGTTGGGACACCGAACATATCCATTCCAACTAAATCAATCAAATGCCATGTGGTCCCAAACTAGGCAGAGCCTGTACTATGGCAACCAGACAACTGATAAACACACATATATATTTCTAAATACATACAAAGTATAGATGAATTACCTCCAGACACAGCTCAAACAATGTTGCTCATCCATCACAGAAATATTCGTCTTGGGTGGGAATCGAACCCACGACCCCTGGTAAGCGACTAGTCACTAACCATTAGACCAAAAGCCCTGTCATTTATTTATGTCATAGATACCTATTTGGACTAATTCAGAAGACTGCGTTGGTGTCATTGACATTTTGATATTAGGAGTTGATCTAGTTATGAAATCAAAATTGCGTTGGAAGCACAATTTTAAATTAAATGTTTTAAATCTAGATAAACGTGAAGAATGGAGATGGATCAAAACAGTTACAAATATATCCTAGCCTTCGACCAAACAAGTAACTACAGAACAAATCAATCGCCGTTGGAGATATGTTAAGAGAGCGTAATATGCCTAGCAGAATGTCAATGTCCACGGTGTAGAATACTTTGTTAAAACCAGAACTGTTCAAAATACTTACTAACTTATCGTATGGCATGGGTTACCCTAATATCAGAGTTATTCAAGCCTTCATCAGACTGTTGCCTAATAGCTACAACCGGGATCGACAAATTAAAGTGCCCTCTAAAGCACGGAGAAGCTCAGAAATTAAACCACTTTGGTGATCACCCATCTATGGACTGACCGCGAGCGTAGTTGCGTAATCTCTCTAATCACTTACCGGTGAGTGCATTTGGCTATGAGCCATAAAATGGGTTACATAAATTTAAATGCATGTGGGAATCGAACCCACGGACCACGAGGTACCCAGCTTCATGTACATTAACCGCTCCGCCACCGCACCGTGGTATTTATACAGAATTTATAATATCCATTTACTTAACGCTATGAACACCCTTAACTGTATCATCACTCGTAAGAACGAGTCGACAGAAAACAGCCATATTTTAGGGCTCATCAATTATTGGGGATGGAAATATAACGACATCATCAGCCTGATGTCATCCACTGCTGGACATAGGCCTCACCCAAAGGTATACCTATACGCCTTCGCCGGAATGCTCATATTCTGTCATTTCTATACAGTATTCTGTTTAGTCCTTCCACTCCCTCTTATCTGAAAGAACGTTTTTCTTTCCTACATGAATCACATTTGAAAGCCTTGAGATCCATTAACAATCAGCGGTTAAAAATACCGACGCACTCCACAAAGTTTCTTGATAACGCATTTGTTGTACAAGGTGTTCGTTTATGGAATGCGTTGCCATTGTTTATTAGGCGTGCACAATAACTAAATATATTCCAAAGACTTGTTAAGGATCACTATTTGAATACGACATAGTTCACATAATGACACGTATTATTATTATGAACGTACATATAATTAGTAAGTAGGTATATATAGCTTTAAGTATGGTACAAATAGTACTTTATAATATAGTAATTTGTACACTTGCAACTACCCCATGTCTGTAACTCCTTTCTCCTTACCTAGGTTGCCTGGAAGAGATCACACTTTGTGATAAGGCCGCCAATTGTACTATAATAATTTGTATGTTGTCGTTTTGTATTATTTCTTAAGGTGTACAATAAAGAGTTTATCTATCTATCTATAACGTTGCCATTTGGAGGGATTTACGTAGTCACCGCGGTTGGGGACCGCAGTTAGGTGGTAGCTAGTACACAGGCGGCGCTGCTGCCCGAGTATCTAGTGTAACCCTTAGTCGCCTTTTACGAATCCCGCGGGATAGCATGGGCACTGTTATTCTTTCTAGGCCTGAAACATAGGCTTTACGGTAACTGTTCTTTTTTTTTATATAGGGACAACGTCACACAGATCATCCTAGCCCCAAACTAAGCAAAGCTTGTAGGTACTATGGGTACCACGCGACGATATACATACTTATATAGATAGATAAATACTTAAATACATAGAACACATCCATGAATCAGAAACAAATATTCGTGCTCATCACACAAATATTTGCACTTACTGGGATTCGAACCCAGGGCCACCAGCTTCGTAGGCAGGAGCACTACCAACTAGGCTACGGTGACCTTTTAAATTACTATTTAAAATGCAACTTAACCACTATGTCACAAGTGCCGTCAAAATGTAATCCAGTCGATGACGATCCCATCAATCTTATATGACAGTGCCGTCTGCATTGCTATGGTTTTAATGTCCATATCGAGCTAAACGGGCATATGAGTGGGTGATCCTTTGTAGTGTCAGTACGAAGAACAGAGAGAAATGTAAACAAATTCGTAATTGGTCACGAATAACTGCTCTCTGTATCAAAATAGGTTTGTAACGATGACTGTATCGATAAATGCCAGTGACTAATAGAGAATCATAGACTTTACAAATATTTACAAACTAGCTGTGCCACATCATACGCCTGTGTTACATCAGAATATCTCTAATATTTTGTCTCTTGTCGCAAACTCATAAAACATTCTCAGAAACCTTACTTATATATTTCCATACAAACTTTCAACTGCCATTCCCTATTGGTATTTTACAGCCTTGAGGGTAAAAAACTTTAAATGTCATATTTATTTATATCGAATCAACAGCCTAAAAAAATATTTCCAGCTTTTAGCTCTACAAATAACGATACTTCCATACAACTTTTCATCCCCGCTTTCCACCCCTTACAACCATTTTTGGTATCAAAAAGTAGCCTATGTCCTTTCTCAGGCTCTAGAATATCTGTGTACCAAATTTGATTAAAATCAGTTCAGTGGTTTTGTTGTGAAAGCGCGACAGAAAGTTACATTGGCATTAATATATATATATATATATTATAATATTTATATATACATAACCGGTTATAGCCCTTCACTATCTTGAATGTCCCTAATTAGTTGACCACGACTGTATATATATATCTATTTTTGTTTTATTATTATTTTAAAACTTACACTATTTAATCTGTAAGAATTAGTAAGATATTACCCGCATGTGGAAGAGCGGGGGGCTTCCTATCACAGGCAATGTTATGCGTAAAAGGTATGCCCCAACAATATTGTAATTAGTTTAAGTTCAATTAATGAAAATAAAAAAAAACTATTAAAAAAAACTATTTATTTATATATAATATTAGTAAGGATACTAATTATCTATAGAATACTGTCCAGAATGTCAATTCCCACTTCACGTTGGCGAAATCGTGCGTCTATTTAGAATACTAAACCGACATTATGTCATCCGGACCATTGAATGATGGATAGATGGATAGAACAAAGTTAAACGCGGATCATAACATAAATTCATAACAATATAAGCATGGAAGCCGCGTGAGTCATCAGCAAGGCTTTCGAGGTCGAATACTAAGTATGAAATATAATCTGTGAGCTATACCTACCGTCTAGACAATGAAGGGTGTCGCCAACTGACACCCTTGACCGGGTCATTATGCTCTTATAACTATACTTATACTCATAATAATGACGCAGGAAGTGTAATGAGATGGTGGACTTAAAGAAGCATTGCGTAGAAGATTTCCTATTCTACTAAATTGTTTGAAAAATGTATGATATGTTTTTTGTAATCATCATTGGTCACGGCATCTGTGTGGTGTTTTGTTGCAGCTGGATATAGCCCAATAGCCGCGCACAATTTTTTTGACATATTTGCGAGTGCAAGGATTATCCGCAGCGGACGTGGTAATGCACGACGTAAAATTTTCTGGTTGAGTTTTTCTAAACAGTGTATACAAAACATTTACAATTAGCCAAAGAGGCTTTCACTGCTTCAGAGTAATAAAAATAATTTAATACATATTCGGAGTCAAAATTTTGACGGGCCTGATGGCGTGTTTGGTAATTGCTTGCCGCAGGCCGCCGCAGGTCGTGGGTCCGATTCCCACCCGGGACAGATATTTGTGTGCATGAGTATGTCTGTTTGTCCTGTGTCAGGTTGTAATTATCTATATAAGTATGTATTTACAAAAAAATATCACTTATCTGGTTTCTAGTGTGTACTAATGTACCAGGAAAAAAAAGCACACTCAGACACAGAAAATAAACATACGGATTACACAAATATAAATAGTCGTTCTGTGAGCGAAACAAACCCGGGACACTAAGTGGTGAGGCAACTGTCTGAATCTCTACGCCACAAGTGTATTTGGAATTTGCCAAGTATCTTGAAGTGAAACTTCTTTAGGTATTTACAAAAGAAAAGTAGTATAATAAGTAGTATATCAGTTGTCTGGTTTTCATAGTACAGGACTACAGGCTCTGCTTAATTTGGAATCAGATGGCCGTGTGTGAAAAATATCCCAATATTATTATTATTTGCTTCAGTCGTGTGACACACATTTTTTTTGTTCAAAAGCGTATGCTACTTTACAAGACTAATCCATAAACATAAAACTAATCCAGAATTGTTCCCAATATTTGTGGCAAAAGACTTACACAAGTTACCTCCAGTCTCGTTTGATCATGTGGATGTTACCCGACTCTTGAAGGATATATTAAAACTGCAAAATAAGGTTAGTTTCCTGGAGGAAAAAACAGTCACAAAGGAACAGTTTGATCTTTTTAAGTTGGAAGTTGAAAATATGAGGCATGCATCGTTAATTGATAGCCACCAGCCTGATATAAATATTAACACAACAAGAGGAGCATGTCTACAAAACAGTGTTAATTTAGATAGCGGCCCAAGTGACTTGCAATATATGCCTATTAAACCGTTAACAGCTGATTCAAAGGTTAACGGTACGACGGTGAAGGTCGCGTCACCAACGCCCGATGAGTGTGGGAATAATTGCATCTCTGTCTTACTAGAACAGAATAATGCGATAGAAATTCATAGATGCATTGATGAGCGAGAAGGGACGACGGATACAGTGAGTGCGAGCGAGATCGATTGCATGACTAACAAAAGTGCAACGATAGATGGTAAGGAACCTGTTTTACCGACAAACTGCATGAATACGCCAAGGTCCCCTACTAGCGGCAGATTTCCCGTTAACACAGCGGCGATAACGCGCGAGTCAGTTTCAAATGAGTTCCTGCCTTCGATATTAGGTGCGCAGAAGAATGAACGTTGGGCGAGTTCGAGTGATGTGAACGTGAGTAGTGGGAAAATGGTAGGGGGTGTTATTGATGTGGACTCAGACTGGAAGTTAGTTCAGAATAAGCATTACAAACACAATAGGCTAATTAGCCGGAAAGGAACGGCTTCGACTGTGATGGGTGGTAAATTTCGGGCTGCGGACATTAAAGTACCGTTGCTTATATCCAATGTCAGTCCGGAAGCAAGTGAAAATGATATTATTAGCTATATAAAGGACAAAACAAGTGAAGTAATAACTTTAAAAAAGATAAACATGAAATCAGTCCGAAAGTATAACGCATACAAATTATATGTCTCTAAGCACAAAGTCGACTTGTTTTTAAATGATAAATTATGGCCGGATGGTATTGTGTTTAGGCGTTTTGTACATTTTATGTATCGAACGAACCAGGAGTCTAAAGTTAAAGTCTAGTATTATATTTTAAGTCATGGTTCGTAAAATTTATAATACATATCTTAAGTTAAGCAGCTTTAATTGTAAGTCGGCTAAAAGGTCTATAGATGATATTAAAGGTTTATGTATGTTATCTGATTTGGTGGCGCTCCAAGAGACTTGGCTACTTCCTCATGAAATTTCAGTGCTTGGGAGGATAAGCTCCGACTTTGAGTATACGGGTAAGTCGGCTGTAGATACCACTCAGGGATTATTGAGAGGAAGACCACATGGGGGAGTTGCTATTCTCTGGAGAAAAGGCTTATTTGATTCGGTCACTGTTGTTCAATGTAATAGTCCCAGACTGGCAGCTATCACAGCGACTACAAAGGGCCGTAGTATTATTGTTTTTTCTGTGTACATGCCTACAAATTGTCCAGACAACTTACCATTCTTTACAGATGTGCTAAGTGAGATTAGTGCTACCATAGAAAGTTGTGGTATAGAAAATGTATTTGTTTTGGGTGATTTTAATGCTCACCCTCATGAATTATTTTATAAAGAGATGTTAGAGTTCTGTATGGATCAATCCTGGATTTGTGCTGACGTGGAAATGAGGGGATTGAACAGTGATACATACACTTTTATAAGCGATGTCTATGGAAGTAAGAGATGGCTAGATCACTGTTTAGTATCAGCATCAGCGTGGCAAACAATAAAAAATGTTTATGTGTCCGAAGATGTTTATGTTTCGGATCATCTGCCTATGCATCTCGATTGTGATTTTGAAATAGTGAGGTCTAAATTGAGGACTCGTGACACTGGCCGCGACTTTGTCTTATGGGGTGAACGAGATAAGTCAGAAACACTAAATTATCATCATCTATGTAACAGTAAGTTGCGGGACGTTGAGCGTATTGTAGGGATACTGTGTGAGTCAGCTAGGGAATCTAAAATGACTTTTGTTGGGAAACCGAGGCGGGGTAAGCGTGTCTGTGGGTGGAATGAATATGTTCGATCTGCTCACTGTGAGGCTAGGTGTAGTTTCCAGGCCTGGATAATGGAAAATCGTCCTTCATCAGGCCCTTCTTATGATGAAATGCACGAGAAACGAAAAATTTTTAAAAGCAGATTAAAGTTTTGTCAAAATAATGCTGAGCAAATTGCTATGAATAAGTTAGCCACACAACTCGCTAATAAAGATTTTGGTAAATTCTGGAAGTCAACCGCAAAATTTGAAACAAAGCCTAATCTCTCAGCATGTGTAGATGGCATAAGTGACGCGGCGGGCATTGCGAATATGTTCAAAGAACATTTTAGAATTAAATCCCCACTCGGTCCCTCAACTGAGGTGATCACTCCTGAGTCCGGCTGTCGTGGAGAGATTCCTCTGATACGTTTCTCAGCTAAACAAGTAAGGAAAGTCATATATAATATGAGCCGAGGAAAATCTCCAGGACATGACGGGCTCAGCATTGAGCACCTAAAACATGCGGGTGTCCATTTGTCGCGTGTCCTATCTATGTTCTTCACAATGTGTATTAGCCACGCGTACTTACCTGCTGATCTTATGAAGACCATCATAATTCCCATTGTGAAGAACAGGACTGGTGATATATCGGACAAGGGCAATTATCGTCCTATTTCACTGGCAACGGTAATAGCGAAGGTGTTGGACAGAGTGCTTGATTCTTGCTTAAATAACTACATACATCTTCATGATGCACAGTTCGGGTTTCGTCCTGGACTATCCACCGAAAGCGCAATTTTAAGTCTCAAGCATACTGTTCAATATTATTTAGATCGCAAAACGCCGGTGTATGCCTGTTTCCTCGACCTCTCCAAGGCGTTTGACCTAGTTTCTTACGATGTGCTATGGGGAAAAATGAGAGACAGGGGTATACCGACTGAGATTTGCCGAGTTTTTCAGTATTGGTACGGAAACCAAACCAACCATGTGAAGTGGGACGGTACACTCTCTGATCCGTATAGGTTGGAGTGCGGAGTGAGGCAGGGTGGTCTCTCGTCTCCTAGGCTCTTCAACCTATACGTGAATGAGCTCGTAGCCGGACTTAGCAGCATGCGTGTCGGATGCAGCGTTGGTGGAGTTAGTGTAAACAACATCAGCTATGCAGACGATATGGTGCTCTTGGGACCGACTGTGAATTCAATTGGAGAGTTACTTAGGTTATGTGAGGCCTATGCTGACTCGCACGGTCTCCTGTATAATGTAAAAAAGTGTGAATATATGATCTTTGAGGTCGGTGGCAAGCGTCTATGGAATGGACCCGATCTACTTTTGAACGGTTCAATAATTAACAGGGTATCCACCATTAAATACCTAGGGCACTTTCTTGCTGACGACCTCAAGGACAATTTGGACATTGAGAGGGAACGGAGGGCTCTGGCGGTCCGGAGCAACATGTTGGCCCGTAGGTTTGCGCGATGTACCGACCAAGTTAAGATCACCCTGTTTAAGGCATACTGTCAGAGTCTGTACACGGGCAATCTATGGTTCAACTACAACAAGGGAACGCTAGATGTCCTCCGCGTCCAGTATAATAATGCTTTCAGAATGCTATTGAGACTGCCTCGTTACTGTAGTGCGTCAGAAATGTTTGCGCAAGCTCGTACCGACGATTTTTATGCGATTATACGCAAAAAAACAGCATCTCTTGTGCGAGGAGTGAGAGACAGTCAGAATAGCATTCTGAAAATTATAGCCGAGAACCACAAGTCGCCAATTATTTGCCGTTTTGTAAGGTTAATTGTAAATACTAACACTAGAAAATAAGTTATTTTTATGTTACTAACACTCTATGGATTTATTTGTCCGCAATAAAATTATACAATACAATACAATACAATAAACACCCTGTATACCTATTATTGTTATTTATGTAACATTATAATCGAAGACTACTGATTCCTTGGCAAAGTAAGACGTGCCCAAATTAGATTGAACGTACACATATTATTATGTCTATCACGTTCTGCTATTGAATAAGCAGTTTGGTGATAAGATTTTAGACTCTATTTATCGAGAAACTGCTAATGAGTAGATTGTAAGTCGAAATTCTTATCAGACTGACGGATGTGGTGGTATCAATGAACCAGTTGTATGTTATCGGTTACTACATTCACTACTTAATAATGCCACAAGTAGCGTAAACAAACCATCATTGTTTATATAACTGTAACAAAAATAAATCAGACATCATTTTATTATATTGGTTTTATTGATATTGGTAGATACCATGTACAAAGATTTGGCTTAACTAATTGGTGGATAGGACATTAGAATCCACTAATTATTTTCACCTTCTAAATATATATAATTAATAAATAAAAGTTTAATTTAAATATTGATGTTATATGTTTATAAAACATTGATATTTAAATTGAACTTTTTAAACCAGTAATTAAGACCAATTTTTTTATTTTACATGAAATTATTCTTAATTATAAATTACAATTAAGAACAATTTAGTCCATACAAATACGAGAGCTTTAGAGCATAAAAATACAGAGTTTGACTGAAGTGAAACTTAGAATACGAAAGGTGATGATGAAAGTGTGACGAAATGGATATGAGAGAAAGAAAAGTGTTTGCACTTCTCTCTCTCTTAACTAACTCTCTCTCTCTTTCTATCTTCACTAACTGATATCTCACTCTGAATTTCCGTTCGCCTCGCCCGATCACACTTTTCGTAACACTTTCGTCTCGCATTCACCAGCTTAGTCCCCTAGTAAAGGGTGCTTAAAGTTTTAGTTCAAAACGTGATGATTATTAATCTATTGATTTTGTACAAGTATGTTATGCTACACTAATAATGTTATTATTTACTTAGTTAACGTAATAAAACAGACACATCTATTCGTCAACTCTTTCTCCGTACAAGTTATTTAAATTACCTTAGGTAGTGTATAATTTTTTTGAGAATAGTTTTATTTGATTTATAACACTCATAACTTGACGTCACCATAGCCTAGTTGGTAGTGCTCCTGCCTACGAAGATGGTGGTCCTTTGTTCGAATCCCGGTAAGTGCAAATATTTGTGTGATGAGCACGAATATTTGTTTCTGAGTCATGGATGTTTTCTATGTATATAAGTATTTACCTATCTATATAAGTATGTATATCGTCGCCTGGTACCCATAGTACAAGCTTTGCTTAGTTTGGGGCTAGGATGATCTGTGTGACATTGCCCCCAGATATTATTATTATTATAACTTACAATATTTTTACTTTATTTAATTTGGTACAATATTTTTTTAAAAATATCTCTTGTAAATTGTAGATGTCTTGCAGATAGCGTTTATAGGTTGTTGTTGTTATCTGGTTTCCATAGGACAAGCTCTGCTTAGTTTGGGATCAGATGCCGTGTGTGAATAATGTGCCAGGATATTATTATTATATTATTATATAGGTTCTACCACAGCTACTTAGCCCATAATTGATAACCGATTCCTCTAGGGCGAAGTGCATTCGAATTGTTTCATATGACATTTTAAAATTCAGGACTTATATTTATTTCCTTGAATAGAACCAAATTTTTTACTTACGTGGTATTATATCTTGAATTAATAACCAACATAATGAATATTACGTTTCTTTAATAATTACCGCGCGCCAATAAATATGAATTCAAGTAGGTATAGTTTTCCCAGTAGGTAGGTATGTTATTTAAAATGCCATCGTAAATAACATTGACGTACTCTGAAATGTAATGTAGATACTTCAACGCGTGAGGCTGCGGTGGCAGTGTGAGAAGTGTCCTCTACTGCCGCCAGGTGCAAGCAGCTCCGGGAAGACAGCGATCAGTTTGTGGCACAGTCGCTGTGCCGGACTGGCAGGAGTCGACCATAGGGGAGAGCAATCCCGAGCCCTTCTAGGGTACGTGTCCCGACCATCGGGAATATGGCGCAAAAGGGGGGCACCGGAGTAGCATACCCGCGTTCCCGGGGCTCCCCCCATCAGGCGCTAAGAGAAGTCCACGGCAGGTTAGCTTTGGTCGGTGCGAGTCCGACATACCCACCCGCAGACACTTTCTGCAGGTCGCATGCCTAAGCATGCATGTCATATCAACAAAAAAAAAGTACTTACAACGCGTAGTGGAATATCATGTATGAGAACTTATTTGCTTTTTCCTTCTATTATGATCTCATTCAAATGGAAATACCTAGATTATTGAGCTGAGTGTAAACGAAGCTCTTTCTTAGGCGACGCATATAGTTCGTTCCTGATCGTACACCTACTGAACGGCTGAACCGATCTTCTTCAAATTTGACACAGTGGTGTACTCTGACTGGTGACTTAGATACTCTTGAGTGCATAGGTATATCTGAATTTATACAAAACGGACACGCCACAGAGGGATTATCGCCGAAAAGAACAAGTGTCCCATTGACATCAATGTCAAACTAAAGACGTGCAGTAAGGTAGTTTCTTTAAGCATTTCCTATTAAATACGTATATGGATTTTCCAAATGTAACAAATAATAGTAGCCAAATAACTGTTTGTGGAAGGAAGAATAACTACACGCAAGTGACAAGTTGAGTGCTACGAGAGAACATACGAGTAGAGCCCCATAGTGTATCTTTTGGTAATCAGTTTGGTCAGACCGTCTGCTTATTTTCATTTGATTTAGGACTATTGTTAAATCTAGTAGGGCGGTTGTAACAGGTAAAATTGCATAACCGGTTATGCCTGTATCTGTTCCAAAAAAACTGTTATAAAATAACAGTCTGTTACAAATAACATACTGTTATTTTATAAGATGTTATACTAATTAGGTTATATCAAAATATAACCTAATTAGTATAACATCTTATTATTATGAATTACTTTATATAATAATATCCTGTGGGTTGACAACATCTATGTTATTATAATTAGGGTAAACAATAAAATATACTTATCAATTACTTTGGGTATAAACAGCTAAATTAATCAACTACAATATTTGCTTTATTATGGCTAATAATGCCGAAGTCATTTCGTAAATATGTACGTGTATCGGTTGCAGTAACGGAACTATAAAGTACTATACCCGAACTTATCATTCTAACAACTAACATACTAATCTAAGGTGCCAGCAACTGTAACAGGGTGTCACAGGCCTATGACTGTGACACCCTCTACTCGTAGTAGTAGTTTATACGTACCTGTAACAGTTTTTATCTTGTTCTTACTAAAGTAACTGTCAAGGGCTGCCTCTTAAATGGTATGAAAGTAACCTCAGTAATATATCTCAACGAACGAAGGTGAAGGAATATAGGCACTAGTAGTCCGTTACGTATTGAGTTTTAAGTTCCTCAAGGCAGCGTACTAGGTCCAACACTCTTTATAATATATATGAATGATATTAACTATATACCACTATTCAACTCAGAACCCATATGCTATGCTGACGACACAGTGGTGTTATTCTACAAAAATAACTGGAATAGTGTTTTTGGGATAGCCCAAAACGGCATGAATAACATAAAGTTATAGCTAGATAGGAATATTTTATCTCTTTATTCATTAAAGACCAATTACATCTGTTTCTCCAAAACAAGCATCAGCACCTAATCATTTAATCAATAACCTCAAAATCCATACTGCGCTTTGCCCACCTTCCAACTGTACTTGCGATTCACTCCAAAAAGTAGATCACGTATAATATCTAGGGATGATTATTGACAGTCAACTTTCTTTAAAACCATACATATCTTTAGTATCCAAAAGAATTAGAAAATGAATCTATACAATCAAATCATTACGCAAATGAAAAAGTGTTACACCTTGTCTATACGGCCTTATGCGAATCCATAATCAGTTATTGTGTGACGGTTTGGGGCGGAATCAGCATTGCTACTATGTTAGAAATTGAACCAGCACAGCGATCTCTCTTAAAAGTAATGATGTGGATACCAGATTCTTATCCTACCTTTAAACTCTACTCTGAAGCTGTAGTATTAAGCGTCCGGCAGCTTTACATATTGAAGATAGTTCTCAAACAGCACAAAATAGTATTGCAGTCACCAGGCTATTTTGCATTACTTAATCGCCATTTTTTCCAAATTGATCAAATCCGAACTAAATCCGCTTTTGCTCAACACATCCAAAAATGTATGTTACCTTACATTCACAACAAAATACTAAAATGCTGTAACATTACGGTCACCGTAGCCTAGTTGGTAGTGCTCCTGCCTACGAAGCTGGTGGTCCTGGGTTCGAATCCCGGTAAGTGCAAATATTTTTGTGATGAGCACGAATATTTGTTTCAGAGTCATGGATGTTTTCTATGTATATAGGTATTTATCTATCTATATAAGTATGTATATCGTCGCCTACCGTCTACCCATAGTACAAGCTTTGCTTAGTTTGGGGCTAGGATGATCTGTGTGTCATTGTCCCTAGATATTATTATTATTAAATAATGCACAATCAAAAAAGCTAAGAATATAATCAATCAATCATTCATTTATTTGCTAGAATTTGGTTACAATAGCAGGTGGTAATACATACAATATTAAATCCAACCAATAGAGAAAAACTTGTGACTGTAGTATGTAGGACTTTGGTGACGCAAGGGACAGTGGCTGCTCTTAGAGCATGTAGCAGTTAATGACTGTTATATTAACATATCTGTTACCCATCACTGTTACTATAAATACGCCTCACTCCTAATAATAATATAATATACTAATAATATCCTGGGACATAATTAACACACGGCCTATCCCAAACCTAGCAGAGCTTGTACTATGGAAACCAGATGACTGATATATTACATATACTATTTTTCTTTTGTAAATACATACTTATATAGATAAATACATCCAGTCTCAGGACAAACAAATATGTTCATGCACACAAATATCTGTCCTGGTTGGGAATCGAACTCACGACCTACGTGAAAGACAATCATTTACCAACCACGCCAACCGGCCCGTCATAATAAAATACAAGATCATATCCTAATAGATCATAATAAAATAAATATATTATAGAAAATTGTTTTCAGATTAATTAGCGCTATTACCAGACAGACGTATTGAATTTTATGCTTGTCATAGGGTGAGATAGTGAATTACCAACTGCTTTAAGATCTGTATAAAATATCACTATATACATATCTGCCTAATATACAACACACTATGTATGTCAAACCGTCTAAAGGCTAGATAAAGTGATTTAAATTTATCAACATAAATTGTTTAACCGTTTGAATGATGAGGTAACCCATTTATCACATACGATCTATTTATTATATTATTATTAGCGCTGTTATGTTTCCATATAATAATGTACAGACGCCAGCACATCAAGCTACCGCAATCTGTCAAATTTCCCTCATTGAAAGTGAACCTTATGCTTATGTGATAAAGTTGAAAATCTATAAAAGAAATTTGACAGATTGCGGTATCTGGATGTGCTGGTGTCTGTACCTACTTACTCATATTATGAGTAAGAAACTGTGCGTAGGAATTATATATTTGTGTTATTTAGAAGCAAGTTTGTTATTTCATAATGGGTATAGAAATAAAGAAAAGACGAACAGGGGACCTACAGCCTAAGTCGCCGATCATCGTGATCGGCGTTCAAATAAATGACACACACACATGTACAACCTTCAAAAATATAATATTTATTTGCTAGTGTGGTTGATGTACCTAACATCAGCCACACTGGTAAATGAATATTATTAATTCTTGATTAAATCGATATCATTAAAAAGGCATGCTGAGATGGTTTGGCCATTTAGAAAGGATGAATGAAAGAAGATTGACAAAAGAAGTATACCTGGCCTGTGTGAATGGGACAACCGGAAGGGGAAGACCACGTCGAACATTCTCTGACCAAATTGGAGATGTTCTCAAGAAAGGGCAGGTCAGAAGTACCCTAAACCGCCGAGCATGTATGAAGAATATAATGACAGTAATCGAGGCAAAAGAAGTATGCAAAGATCGTGACAAATGGAAATCCGTTGTCTCTGCCTACCCCTCTGGGAAACAGGCGTGAGTCTATGTATGTATAAACTTAGTAGTAACATCTTTCTATCTTATATTGTATCTCGTATACTTCCTTACTTTAACATTGCATACTGAACTGAATAGCAATTAAGTAATAAAAATGTAAACAGAGCGAGAACGTAGCCGACAAACTGCTGTGCAGTTTGGCAAAAATGTCTTAAACTTAAATGTGTACTTTTTTCAATAAATAATAAAAACATACATCTACACACACGTGCACACACACACACACACACATACATCCACACACACGCACGAACAAGCACATACACGCGTTCACATTCTTAATAAAATGAAAGTAGTACTTATGTGAGAATGAAACATTGTATTCAATCCCAAGGAGATGGCACTGTTTCTCTTTATTACAGGCTATCCTGTAGCCTATCTTAGAGGACACTACCCTAACCATTTAATATACCATATTAATTTTTTTATGTGTTTGTTACCTTAATATGCTTTGTATTGTACTATAGTAACTATTCTAAGAAATAAAAGTTTATTATTTTATTATAAATGAAGGTTAAAAATGACTAAACCATTCGTTCAATCGTCTTCTACGTTGAAAATCAATTCCGGGCCATTTATTACATGTCCTCATGGAAGGCGATTGAACGAATGATTTAGTAATGTTTAACTTTCATCTATTTGAACCCCGATCATCGTGGATCGGCGTTCAAATAGATGTAATGCAGTATATCTAATATATTTATTTATTAAGACTTGCCAACATCTGTTTACACTGTTACATCTACTTAAAAATACTTAGGCAAATACAAAATGTATAGTAATGATACTTATAACTAAGTAATTAAAAAAAGAACTTTAACAAAAAAATAAAAGTAGGGAAACAAAAAACAAAAATCACACTATTATTATTAAGGCGAAAGTGTGTGACTGTGTGAGTGTGTATGTTTGTTACTTCTTGACGTCTAAACGACTGGAGCGATTTTAATAAAATTTGGTATGGAGTTAGCCGACACCCTAGATTAACACATAGGCTATAATTTATAAAGTGTTATGCGGGTAAAATAAAACATTACTGAGATTTGGCTCTGTAATACTTCAAGAGTGTAGATCGGATCTTGCCAAGAGAGTCAGCGTGGATATCGACAAGGTCACTGATCTCATTTGCTAGTCTAGAAAGCCTGGCAATCGGGAAGTTGGATCCAGAATATATGTATATGTATATATCAGTTATCTGGTTTCCATAGTACAGACGCCAGCACATCCAGCTACCCCAATCTGTCAAATTTCTTTTATAGATTTTCAACTTAATCACAAAATCATAAGGTTCACTTTCAATTGGGGTAGCTTGATGTGCTGGCGTCTGTACAAGCTCTGGTTAGTTTGGGATCAGATTACCGTGTGTGAATAATGTCGCAGGATATTATTATTATTCAAGGTTGGATTCTTTTATTGGGGATGCAGAATTCGAACTAATATTAATGTGCATTATATGTAGTTACACAGTGAACATACATTTTGTACGATACTTAAGGAGCGCTATCCTATGATTAATGCAAACTATTTGTCGAAATTGTTAAAAAAAGTTATTTAATCCCCATACACCAACAGTTGCACTTAATGCGAAAATATTAGATCTAGTCCCATCGACCGTATTTTTAGGATTGACACTTGATTCAAAATTGCAATGGGGTCCTCAGATTGAAAAGTTAGCAGGTAAATTAAGTTCGGCTTCCTATGCAGTCTGGAAAATAAGGCAATTGTCAGATGAACAAACTGCTAGATTAGTGTATTTCGCGTACTTTCATAGCATTATGTCGTATGGCATTCTGCTGTGGGGTTCGGCGGCTGACATAGGTACTATTTTTGTATTGCAGAAAAGAGCAGTCAGAGCCATTTATGGTTTAGGCAGTCGCGATTCTTTGCGAAATTTGTTAAAAGAAATAAATATACTTACTGTGCCATCGGAATATATATATCAGAATATAATGTTTGTTAGAAAAAATATTCATAATTATAAAAAGAAAAGTGAACTGCATAATATAAATACTAGGAATAAAAACAAACTAGCCATGCCAGGCTTTAGAGTAAGCAAAACTAATAAATCATTTTTAGGAAATTGTATTAGGTTTTATAACAAGCTTCCTACTCAAATTACTGATCTGCCTGACACAAGTTTTAAAACACATATTAAACGTATACTTATGGCTAGGGGTTATTACACCACTAAAGAGTACATCGATGACAAAGACGTCTGGCTCTCACTTCCTACCTGCACATTGCTCGCTGGAGATCTTGTAGCCATATAGACATGACTGATCTGCTGTGTTACGTGAACTATCTGTAAATGATTGCTATCATATACTTAATTTAAAATTATTGACTCTGTCTCAAAATGAATAATGTTATTGTTTCGAAGTTTTTCTTTTGTATTCCTAAATATAATCTAAAATAATAAGCATTCAGACAACCGATCGAGCATATATTGTGTTTGCCTACTAAATAATTACTCTAATTGGACCAAATCCCGTGTTCATGCCCGCTTGAGTATGTTTCGCCGGACCGTCTCAACTGGGTCGTGTTGAAACCGGTAGTAGATGAACCCACTGAGTTTTTTTCGCTGGGTCTTCTCAGTTGGGGCGCATTGGATCCGGTGGTAGCATTAAAGCGCGACCGTCGTTATTTAAGGTCCGTCATAATAATAATACCTTTAATATAGACAGAACCATTGACAATATGTAGTAAAAATATTAGACTTAAACTAGATAATTAAACATAATCTCTTGACAATAACTTGATACGAGCTAGCTAAATATCATTTCTGTAATAAAATAAATTTTATAAATGTTTTCATACAAGATGTACCTAAATATCTATGTTACTAGAAATAATATCTAATGTATACAACTATATTACTACAAATATGTTCTGACTATTTACAAGCGCTTTTTTAAAGTCTACGTGAATAAAAACCTTTTTTATTTTATTTATTTATTTACACAATACATAAGACAATCGTTATACTTGTACGGGATATAAATCTTCAGTCTCGTATAATTCGCATGTTGATGTGCTTTACGATGTTCAGTTCCATAGACAATTGAAGCTCCGTAAGTTACGTCCACTATTTAAGTTACACCTTGTATATCATCATCATTATATCAGCCTGAAAGACGCCCACTGCTGGACAAAGGCCTCCTCTAGAGATCTCCACAATTGCTGGTCGTGCGCTACCCGCATCTAACGGTTTCCAGTAAACCTCACAAGATCATCGTAGGGGGGCTGCTCACTCACGCTGCGTCTTCCGGTCCGTGGTCGCCAATCAAGAACCTATCTACCCCAGTGGCCGTCGGTTCTACGATCTATGTACAGACGCCAGCACATCAAGCTACCCCAATCTGTAAAATTTCCCCAATTGAAAGTGAACCTTATCATTTAGTGATAAAGTTGAAAATCTATAAAAGAAATTTGACAGATTTGGGTAGCTTGATGTGCTGGTGTCTGTACCTTGCAATACTTAACTTTGTGAAGCATTTTTAATCAATCGATCAATTCAATTTAATCAATTCGTGAGGGCATATATATATGAACTCATTAAAATCGGACACGCCGCTGAATAATACTCAAGGAAAAAACACAGGTCCCAATGAAATAAATGTTAAAGTATAGACAACTGCTTAATAATACTCAGCTTAATATTTGCAAGCAGCAAAATGCCTTGACTGCTTCGTAGGTAGTGCCTTTGGAAGCATGTTTATCCGGAGATAGTGTAGTGGTAGTGCCAAAAAGTGTGATAGTTGTTTTGATAAATAATTTATTACAACCCCGTGCCTCGGGAAGCGCCTAAAAGCATAGCTCTCGGTCTTGCACTGATGTCTCCCCGGTAGTATTGCATCCCCGTCTTATCGGGTTATGAGAAAGAGCATAGAGAGTGCACCTATGTCTGAGCACACATTCGAGTATTGTAACATGGCTACTAGGGCTAGAGACTAGTGACCGAATTTTTTCCAATATTGTCCAATAACACTATTTACTAGGCTAATCGAACGTTTGCATTCGAATTCAGAAATTATATACAGGAATTCTCTTAATTTTGAAAAAAGAATACTTACATTATGCTTTAGTTGCTGCTGAGAGGAAATACAATTTAGGAAGAAAAAACAATAATATCGAAAAAGTTACTTACCAGAAAACGTATGTAGGTACAATTTAAATTGATGAATAATAATACAAATCGAGGTCTGACTGAAAGGTGTACATGTAGAGCTTATTGGATAATTATATCTATGCTTAGTTTTAAAGAACATCGTCTACAATACGGGATATATTATAACACGTACCTTTAACTTCGACTTGTGCACGACATCTGCAATTTGCAAAGCATCGAATGCGTGCCAGATGCAATTCGTAACATTTTTCAGTAACGCAGACATTTTTACATCACAAATTATTTTCCAGTAAATATCACATAAAAAAGTTTTCTCCAACCAGAGATACACAATGAAAATAATAGACAACAGAAACCTTTTTATGAATAAATTAATTGCGTCATTACTTTTTTTTTAAGAACTCCCGCGCGATATAATTTTTTTTTGCAATAGAATATAAGGCTAAGGCAACGCACGTTATGCCACGCCGCCTTCGTAAACAAGACTGCCTCCAACCGACCTCGGCGGTGGTGACTCGCCCGCCGATAAGACGAAGGAAATGGCCCATACTGAATGGTACTGTCTGGCGTTTTCTTACGACAATAATTATTTATATGGACAAATTACATTAGGTCTCGTAAACATGTACGCGAATAGTGATTGTTACTTGAGCAGCTCAATCTAATATTGAATTGAATTTAACACATTCACTGCGTTACGGCAAATATTTTGCCGTATTTGACTTTCATCCCGCGCGGCTACACGTTGTCCTTGTTTTGCGCTCGGTGCGGAGTCGATTTAGCTATGTTCCCCTACGTGTAAAAAAGAGACAGTGAGCTATTTAATATTGTGGCTTTTAATATAATAATATTGTACACTAATAACATACGGCAAAATAGTTGTCGTAACGCACAGTAAGGTAAGTATTTTCATTCAGTGCGGTACGGCGTCTATCTTGCCGTGCCCCCCCAACCCCGCGCATCACTGCATGCGTCCGCGCGTCGTCTCAGTCGACAATAGTGCGGGCAGTAAGTGAGACGTATGCTCGATATTATTTATTTGTGCAGAAAACTACGCGACTACCTTAAAATGAGACGTTCACGTAAAAAGCTTGATTTGAGTAAGGGAATTAAAACTGAAGGTGCAGAAGCAAGAAAAAAACTTGTTCAGTGTAGTTGTAGCTAGGATGTGACATCTAATTCTAAAAAAATAAGTTCGGTAATCACAAGTCCGTCATTAAGAAGGAAGGTACAAGTGATTGAAAGCGTTTCGATAAACAAAGACAGTGATAAGGCTTGTAGTTCGGGGTTAGCTAAATACAATGAGCCGAACACAATTTATGTAAGCCCGTCAACAAAAAAAACATTTCTTGTTTTGGATGAGGAATCTCCACAAAAAAATAAACACAATGATCCTGATCTAATATCTTTGGACAACATTTCCGTAAGCAACTTGATATCTCCACTTGAATCACCGTACAAATCAGCACTTCTTAAGGACGTTTTGTCGACACCCAAAAGTAAGCAGTTGAAATTAACGAGTTCTTCAATTATAAATACTGATGGAAATATTTGCATTCATCAAACGCCGACATCATCTATTTACCGTGGCAATATCTTACAGAACCAAAGTGATGATGATTTTGAAACTTCAGTTACACGTACCGAAATCCCTGTTCCAGCTGAGTTGGATTCCGAAGACGAAAATATTTTTGACATTCGACCAAAAAAGATTGAAAAGTCGACAGTTATTCAAACAATTTCCCATGAAACTGAAAGTCTACAAGAGCCATATCGTGCTAGTGTTGAAATAAACAGTAAACAAAAATCAAACCAGTCTTTGATTACTAAACTAGAAAATTCTCAACAACAGCCGCACTTTGAAGTACACGTGAGTGTTACGGAAGAGTCATCACTTGCTAAAAGTGAGTCTGATTCTGAAAATATTTCCGATACTGACACATTCGATGAAATATATGACAGTAATTCGGAATCAAGTGTTTCGAGTTTGTTTAATGACGAGAATGAAAATCCTGAAGATCAATGGATTGACATTATCGATCAAATTGATTTTACGCACAATGAATTAAAAAACGAAATAAAACTTCCACCAAATGTGCTTTTAGAAGAACCCACTGACTATTATAAATCATTTGTTACCGACGAGGTCATTAATAAAATGGTGACAGAAACTAACAAGCATGCAAGTGAGTTTATAGGTTCACATGTTATCAAGTCAAAATCTCGTTTGAAACGCTGGGAGCCAACTACTTTTGAAGAAATGCAACGTTTTATGGGTGTGTTATTGGTAATGGGTATCAATAAATTGCCTCAAGTTAATTTATACTGGTCTAAGAAGAGTTGCTATCGAAATGAATACATATCAAAACTGATGCACAGGGATCGCTTTTTGCTATTATTAAAATTTTGGCACTTTAGCGAAAATATTGACAATGGTGACAAATTATATAAAATTCGAAATGTACTCGATATTCTATTAAAATCATTTTCTGATATGTTAAAACCAGGTCGATTTATAGTCATTGACGAAACCATGATACCTTGGAAAGGACGGCTTAATTTTCGCCAGTATATTAAAAATAAGGCACACAAATATGGCATTAAGTTGTATAAACTGTGCACACCCGAGGGCTACACATACTCAATAATGGTATATACAGGAAAGGATGAAAAAAAATCAGGGGAAGGGCATGGCTATGATGTGGTACTCAAGTTGACTAAGAATTTGTTAGATGAAGGCCGAACTCTTATAGCGGATAATTTCTATACGTCGGTTTCGTTAGCTGAAGCATTATTAAAAAAGAATACTTATTTATGTGGTACCGTTAGGACTAACAGGAAAAGGTTACCCAAGACAGTCATAAGTACAAAGTTAAAGAAGGGACAAATTATTGGTAGAATGAACAATGGAGTCAAAATAATAAAATGGATGGATAAACGTCCTGTTACAATGATAACCACAGTTAAAGAACATAACGCTTCTTTAAAAGATACTGGAAAAAAATCACGGCTGACTAACCTCCCGATAATGAAACCAGAGTGTGTAATAATGTACAACGAAAACAAAAAAGGCGTCGATTTCAGTGATCAAATGACCGCTTACTACTCAACTCTGACTAGAGGTCTAAAATGGTTTCGCAAGCTGATGATGAGTTTATTATTTGGAACTTGCTTAGTCAATGCATGGCTAGTTTACAAAATGAAAACTGAAGAACAGTTACCATTACTATCTTTCTTAGAGTCAATCATTCAGTCCCTTACAAAATCATCTTTTATAGAAAATAATACCAATCAATCGTTCAAGCGAAATAATCACACATTAGAGAAAATATCAAAATTTAAAAAATGTTTTTATTGTTACCGCAATGTTAGAAAAGACTTCAGTAGCCGTGAGACTGATAAAAAAGTTAAAAGAGTGCGTACATTTTGTCAAGAATGTCAAAAGGCTATGTGTTTAGATTGCTACAATAAAATGCATGAAAAATAAATATCATATTCTTTACAGAAATTATCTGTAGGTACCTACTAATTATTAGTTAATTAAAAGATTTGCTATTAAGTTTTTACATGTCATTTTGTTTTGTGTAGAAAGGGCTAACATTTCCTCTATATTTTGTGAATTGTTGCCAAAGATCTCAAGTGTGATAATTGTATTATGAAAGTTGTTGTTTATGAAACCAAAACTATTTTTAGAATTTATTTTATTTGATTAAATTAAAGTTCCTAGTATTGTGTGATCTCATCATAGATTAAAAAATAATCATAATCATTTGGTACCTTAAAGTTAAGGATCAAAGTTGAAGTGAATTAATCAAAATTAAAAACCTTCCTATATTATATACCTAGAATTATGTTGATTTATGCACTGTTGAATTTTAATTTAAGAGTAGATTCAAAAGTTAAATAATAATTTTGTACCCAAATATTTAAATTTATTAATAAGTGTATTAAATACACTTATTAATAAATTAAAAGTATGTAAAACATGTACTTAGAACAAATTTTGTTGTACTTAGTAACTGTAGAGGTACATGTGACTGATTTTTATTTTGATATTTTAATTCTTGTGTGAATAATAATTATGTTGGCTAATTAAGAAGAATAATGTTGATTTATGCACTGTTAAGTTTTAATGTTGTGTCTTTAATAAAGAATATATTTTCAATGTCGATGTTCATTTCACAAGTAAACCCCCATCCCTAGCATATTTTTACTTGTACGCTATACGGCATATATATTGCCGTAAATGACTGATTTAGAAAAATCTCTGTATCTTTTGAAATAACATAAAAATCCCGGGGCTACCGCAGCTAGGTGTACACGAGGATGTAGTCTATAATTTTTTTAGAAAAAACCATTGATATGAAGAGTTCCCACGTCTGTATGGTCTTCGAAAGTCAGGTGGTGGTACGGCAAAATAAATGTCGTACCGCATATTAGGAAATATAGATACGGGCAGTATTTGTCTCGTAACGCACTAGCAGAAGGTTTAGTTCTAATGCTGCCGCAAGTGGTATTCATAAACAATTATTTTTCTGTTACTTTTTTTTGCTTATAGCTAACATACGCAGGAAATTATTTTTATCCCATTTAAGCCGATTGATATTAGATTATTATTTTATGTCATATATTTCAATTAGTCGCGACATAAATTGAATTTAACACAAATATAACTACCAAAATGTAATGCATATTTCTTAAGTAGAGTCAGTTATATCTTTATGGTTAATCTGTTTCCGAAGTGTGATAAAAGCCGTACTTAAGGCTCTGAATGCTGTTCAATTCATAAGTACATACATACAACAGCAGAACCGATCTTTTTCAAATTGGCACAGTGGTAACCATATTGGTGAGTGCATAATCTGAATCCATAAACATCGGACGCGCCAAGAAGGAATAATCACCAAATAAAACAAATCTCGCATTGAAATTATTGTAAAAGTAAATATATCTGCTTAACTACACTCAGCTCAATATTTGCAAGCAGCGTAATTCCTTGCAGGCCTAGTACAGACAGCTACATATCAAGCTATATATTTCCAATATAAGTGACCTCTCAGTGTATGGAAACCCTATACAACAAGAGATCAGGGGCTCTACTGGCTAAATCGCCCAACATCGATTTCTTAAATGGCGTTCAAATAGATAAAGGCCAAAAAAGTAATTAATGAATTGTTAAATCATCTTCAACGTTGACAATCGATTCTGGACCATTTATGACGTTTCATGTGCTCATGGAAGCCGATTTAACGATCGATTAAGTCATTTCTAACCTTTATTTGTTTGAACGCCATTTAAGAAATCGATGTTCGGCGACGTAGCCGGTAGAGCCCCAGCGTATACTGGAAAAGTGTTGCTTGATTTGTAGTATAAAATTAATTAATATGATTTTCGTAAAATCTTTTCATTGACTTACACGCTAAACATGATCTCGAAGCGATTTATTGAGGTTTTAAGGACATTGGGTAGGAGGCCCCTTTTGTCCATACATTCACCCTATCTAATGCCCTTAACATCTGTAGAAAATGAAAATACTACTTTTCTTTTGTAAATACATACTTATATAGATAATTACACCCAGACTCAGGATAAACAGACATGTTCATGCACACACTATCTGTCCTGGGTGGGAATCGAACCCACCTGCGGCTTGAAAGGCTATCTACCAACCACGCAAACCGGCCTGTCATACCTATATATATATTTTAACTGTAAAAGCTTTATTTTATTAGAATAGAATTAATTTGTAAGAATATTGTTGTCACAGGTTGTTCCAGTTTAAAATGTCCAAAATATTCTGCCGTTTCCGGCGCACAAATCTTTTCAGGTCAAATATATTCTCATAATTAATACAAATTCAATTTACAAAATTATTAATTCTGAAACAATTCCTAAGTACTGAAAAAAGGGCACAGTTTTTGAGTTTTACATAGCATTATGGTCTAATTTAAATGTAGCATCGATTTTTTCCTTTAAAAAGTCGTCTACTGAATAATAACATGTATATAATAGAAAATTAAATAGATTGTTTTTAAATGTCCAGGATTAGTGTTTTGAATACATCAGGTAATTTACTATAAACACGAATTGCCATACAAAAAACATTATTAGAGAAAAGTGAAATTCTCTGTGACGGTACACATAATTTATGAATTTTGCGACTCTTCCTAATTACAATATCATTGTGCATATCAAATAAAGTTATATTCTCATGTACAAAGATACAAATTTCGAATACATATATTATAAATTATTAATATATTCTTATTATATTCGTTTGTTTTATGTTAATTAGTAAGGGGAGATGTCGATGCCAATGTTGCATCTATTATCATCTAGTATCTCTATAAAAATAAAAAATAAAATACAAAATGCTCGTCGAATAAAGATTTTATTTACATAGGTACAATAAAATCAGATTAACTAGGTATGTAAGGCTTTGCTTCATCTTTACCTTAGCCCCTAATTAGGTTTAATTATCACCTATTCTATGCGTGTCGTTATCCTTTGAATATCGAGAACTGATCAATGCACAGCGCCCCTCACATCATAATTATGTACGTACCACAGATATATTTAACGTATAGACGTGTACTTTGGAACGTTTGATTTCCAGCTCATATGATCTGTACTCTGTAACTATAATACATCCATATCATGGCGTAGGATCCATATAACATGTCTCCTTTTTAGGGTTCCGTAGCCAAATGGCAAAAAAACGGATTGATTAGTCAAGTCTGTCTGTCTGTCTGTCCGTCCGTCTGTCACAATGAAACGAAAAGAGCTGTACCTACTGTTGAAACTTAAAGTTAGGAGATGTATTCTGTGAACCGCATTAATATTTTCACACTAAAATAGAAAAAAAAAACAATAAATTTTGAGGTTCCCCATACATAGAACTGAAACACACAAAATAAAATTCCATCGTAACTTTACGTGTGTGGTATCGCTTCTGTGGTAGTCTTCGAAAATGATATTGCTGTTTCTAATATAATTTTTTTCTAAACTGAATAGTTTGCGCGAGAGACACTTCTAAAGTGGTAAAATGAGAGTCCCCCCCCCCCCCCCTCTTTAACTTCTAAAATAAGAGAATGATAAAATTAATAAAATTACCATAGGTACAAACTTCCACCGAAAATTGGTTAGAACGAGATCTAGCAAGTAGTTTTTTTTAATACCTACGTCATAAATCGAAAACCGCAATTTACCTTTCCGATTTCGTTTCATATTGCGGCATCATGGCTATAGCTTTGACTGTTGGAGAGAGAGTCGCCGGGAGCAATCACTCTTCGGAGCTATGCCCATGAACTAAGGTCAAGTCATAATGCTTAATCTAGGTATGTCGTAGTTACAGTTTCATGATGCCGCAATATGAAACGAAATCGGAAAGTGGGAAAAGGGAAAGTACTTCCAATGTACAGAACAACTAACACCTAGGACTGAATATTAGTTTAGTAATGTAATCATTACCTAACATTCTGTCTCTCTCTTGATTGGAGAAGTACCCTTGAACATGTTTCTTAATTAGATTCTACCTTTTGACTATCACGATCTTTGGACACCTCTTTTGCCTCGTTTAATATCATTATATTCTTCATACATGCTTCTCCAATGAACAGAGACAGAATGTTAGGTAATTATACCATTACTAAACTAATATTCAGTCCTAAGTGTTAGTTTTTCTATACATTGGAAGTATTTTGAACTTCAAGATTATTTTTATAATTAAAATCTCTATATTTTTTGCTAACGTTCGGTTAAATGTATCCATTATTTGCGTTGTCTACATCTCCGTACATCTACGGTCATTACTCATCATTCGAGTAGTTCGCCCTCGGATGTATTCACCATAAGCGCACGACTGACTCATGGGGACATAAGCATCATTTAAATATAGCCATCTTACCAAAGATGCATCAAGTGGGCATACGGATCATTGGCAATATTGTATTCGTATTTTTATAAGGACAAGGTTTTTTGGTAGTGTTAAGGTCGGGTTTAATGGCCTTTGAGGTTTTTAGGGTTCCGTAGCCAAATGGCAAAAAACGGAACCCTTATAGATTCGTCATGTATGTCTGTCTGTCTGTCCGTTCGTATGTTACAGCCAATTTTTTCCGAAACTATAAGAGCTGTAGGTACTGTTGAAACTTGGTAAGTAGATGTAGGTATTCTGTGAACCGCATTTTAAGATTTTCACACAAAAATAGATAAAGAACAATAATTTTGAGTTTCAGTTTTATGTATGGGGACCCATACCTAAAACTGAAACTCTAAAAATTTTTTTCATCGTACCCATACACTATCTATGGATAGGTCTTCAAAAATGACATTGAGGTTTCTCATATCATTTTTTCTAAACTGAATAGGCCCCACCCCCCTGTAACTTCTAAAATAAGAGAATGATAAAACTAAAAAAATATATGATGTACCTACATTACCATGCAAACTAACAACGAAAATTGATGTGAACGAGATCCAGCAAGTAGTTTTTTTTTAATACGTCATAAATCGTAAACCGCAATTAGCTTTCATTTAATCAACTGAAATACTTGCTGCTACGGAACCTTTCATGAGCGAGTCCGACACGCACTTGGCCGGTTTTTTTTATTATGGCAACGACCGGATTTGCTTAATCTATATCTATACATAGGTACATATAATAAAATCGTAGGAAACTCAAAACTGTACATTGAATATTTTCTAAAAAGGATACTTGGGGCGTGATCTACAATCGATATCGAAGCCAAAAATATAGTTTTTAGAATTTTAGTCTGTTTGTCTGTATGAATGTCCGGGCTAAACTCAAAAAGTACTGCATGGATTTACCTCAAATTTTGCACGAATATTACTAAGAGGTCGGGTCAACATATAGGGTACATATTATCACGCTATCACCTACGGGGGAGAAACAGTGAAAATTAATAGAATTTAACGCTAGTAAACCGCGGGGAACAGATAGTATTTAATAAATCCCTGTATCGTAGGGCGCTTGATAAACATGCAATTTATGGACACAATGCACACCTAGACCCACAACAGATAACTTATGGATCAAATCAATGGGTCTCACGGGCCTATTGGTGTGGTTGGCAAATGCTTGCTTTTCACGCCGGGGGTCGTGGGTTCGATTCCCATCCGGGGCAGATATTTGTGTAGGTACATGAACATGTCTGTTTGGCCAGAGTCGGGATGTAATTATCTATATAAGTATGTACTTACAAAATAAAAGTATTATATGTAGTATATCAGTTATCTGGTTTCCACTATACAAGCTCTGCTGAGTTTGGGATCAGATGGCCATGTGTAAATAATGGCCCAGGATATTATAAATAGCTGTTCTGTGTAAAATAATTATCACGTTTAAATATATTTTTGCCGAATGCGACGTACTATTCTACTATGCTGTAATTTCACCAGTATCTAAGAGACACCACAGAGTAAACAATTTTTTTAATGAATATCAGTATTTCACATTTGACATCTGCCATCATCAATATTGACCTAGCCGACACATTGATGGCTCATTGAGATACAAATAATATCTCAATGAGCCAACAATATTTAGCGCCGCGTTCAAAATACTTTGGCAATTTCAGAACCATAGAAAGGCAGTTTCTTTTTTTTGAAAGCCAGCTCAATCCATGTGGTTTTAAGCTATGGTTCTTGAGTCTGAGCTGTTAAAAAGTTAAACCTCTATTTTCATTTGGAGTCGGCGATTTTAGTGGGACCACTAAAACCGCTGACTCCATACTCCATATCCATATATCCTCAGCCTACTATCGTCCACTGCTGGACATATTCCTTCCTCAAAAGTTTGTATAATGTTGCCATTTAGCTCCTCCAAATTTGCCGTTGGCGACCGCAGTTAGGCGGTAGCTAGTACACAGGTGTCGCAGCTGCCGGACTAACTGCAGTATCCTTTAGTCGCCTTTTACGACACCCACGGGATGGTACGGTGTATTCTTTCTAGGCCGGAAACCACACGGGTAGTTTAATATAATAATAATATCCTGGGACATTATTTACACACGGCCATCTGATCCCAAACTAAGCAGAGCTTGTACTATGGAAACCAGATAACTGATATACTACATATACTACTTTTCTTTTTTGTAAATACATACTTATATAGATATTAACATCCAGACTCAGGACAAACAGACATGTTCATGCACACAAAGAATGGGTATTTAAGGCCCAGAAACGTTGCATTAGAGCAATATGCAAATTAAGTACTACTGACACATGTAAACCACATTTTGTGAAACTCAAACTATTAACTATGCCTTCATTGTACTTATTTGAAGTTGCAATGTTTGTAAAGCATATCTTGTCCAGATTCTCATCAGTAGCCAGTATTCGCAGGTCTGAGAAGTTACACTTGATCCCCGCCAAAACAACGTTGTATCATAAAAGTATTTTTGTAATGGGACCAAAAATCTATAATAAATTACCATCGTTTTTGCGTACTACAGAAACTGTAAAAATATTCAAAGATAAATTACATATATTTCTGGTCGAGAAGGCATATTATTCTCTTGAGGAATACTTTAATGACAAACTGTAATATACTATAATATTGTATTAGAGACATAACAATTTATTTAATTATAATGATTATTATTTCTGACATTGCATGACATTTACTTCATTCTAGCGAGACATTTTATTTATTTTGTATTTTAAATTTCACTGTTACCCATTGGACTTTCTGTTTTGACTTTAATTTTGTATTTTTATATTATAATTTTGTATTTGTAAATTTATATTGTTTTTGTAAACTTAGATGGTGTATATACCAAATAAGTGGATATGATTTGTACACCACTCTCATGGTAGAACATAGCGCACTTAACCTAATTTAAGACCAATCGTTGTATTATTACCTATGCTTCACAAATAAATGATGATTATGATTATGACAAATATCTGTCCCGGGTGGGAATCGAACCCACGACCTGCGGCGTGAAAAGCAAGCATTTGCCAACCACGCCACGAGGCTGTCAGTTTAGTGGGTGGGTTAAGTTGACCAAATAAGCTGCTATTGCAAATCTAGAGTTGCTTACAGGAACCATTTTGCCTGCCCATATGCGATGGTCGAACATGCAAATAACTTCTATCGGAAGTAAATCAAGGTTGCATCCATATATAGATAGTAATGGTTCATGGTTTCATATGAGCACGTTTTGTTAAATTACAGGTATTAGGTTGATACCTATTCATGATGGAACTCTTTGTTCCTTGAATTGATTTGTATCCTATAATCCTACTTAATATTATAAACGCGAAAGTTTGTAAGCATGGATGGATGTTTGTTACTCTTTCACGCAAAAACTACTGAATGGATTTAAATGAAACTTTACAATAATATAGCTTATACATCAGAATAACACATAGGCTACAATTTTTAAAGATACTAGATGTGCCCCGCGGTTTTACTCGCGTTAAATTTCATAAATTTAACGCGAGTCCTCCTCCTCGGCGCTCCTCCCCCGTAGGTGATAGCGTGATAATATGTAGCCTATATGTTGATCCGACCTCTTAGTAATATTCATGCAAAATTTGAAGGAAATCCATGCAGTCCTTTTTGAGTTTAGCCCGGACATACATACAGACAAACAGACAAAAATTCTAAAAACAATATTTTTGGCTTCGGTATCGACAGTAGATCACGCCCCAAGTATCCTTTAAAAAAAAAATTCAATGTACAGTTTTGACTTTCCTTCGATTTTATTATATGTATAGATAGATTTAAATGTGAATAGTCTAAAATATGACGATAAGTGTCAAGTAAGTAGGAAAATATCTACCATTTGCGAGCTATTCCGGCGTGCACTGCCAAAAGCGCTAGAGGTACACATTCTATAATATTATAAATTTGAAAGTTTGTGAGTATAGATGTATGTATGTATGTTTGTTACTCTTTTACGCCAAAACTACTTACCTAAACGCGGGTAAAACCGCGGGGCCCAGTTTGTATTAAACTAAATTGAGGTAAGTATGCTGTTTAAGAAGGGTACGTTTACTTTGTTTTAAATAGAAGTTTAAGAAATTTAAAATCTTGTATTATTTAAGAAAAGTTATTTCTTATTGACTCTTACAATGCAAATCTTATATTTTGTTTGGAAGAGATCGCTGTAAGCGATAAGAGCGCCAATTGTACTTTTTTAAAATTAATACATAATTATATTACAAATTATGTTCTGTAAATGGTTTGCAATAAAGTGTATTTATCTTATTTTTTACACGATTTCGAATCCAAATAGAAAAAAAAATTGAATCAACAAACAACATGTATAATGAGACATCATTAAAATAATAGCTTAAAACTGTACGTGCCATGAGCCCACACTATGTTTTTATCGGGATTAGTCCCTCCTTACCCACCACTGCAACTCCTGTAAGCCAGGATCAAAAGTGGCACACACTGAAATGACACTGAGCGGTGAGGCGCAGGCATGTCCGGAGGAATCACATTAACTGTCTTGGATCCCGCAACGAATTCAATAAGAAAGAAACAAGGAGGAGTTAGAAAACGAATAGTCTCACTTCCCTCCAGAGCCAGCCGTGTGCCCATATGTGGAATAACGGAAGGCTCCGTAAGACTAACGCAGGTTCAAACTCCCAATTATGGCCGTTTGGGCCGTAGGTCAAATCTATCCCGTAACATAAAACTGACTGACGCCAGCACACCAAGCTACCCCAATCTATCGATTTCACCAATAGAAAGTGAACCTTATGCTAATGTGATAAAGTTAAAAATCTATGCAAGAAATTTGACACATTGTGGAAGCTGGATGTGCTGGCGTGTGTATTTACAATATTACTAATATTATTATTAAAAAGAACCAAAAGATACTGGATGAAGCGAAGTACCAGCATTGGTTTGAGCTTGCACACGAGACACGTCAACAAGGAAAGGAGCTTTATCTATCACTAGCTGTGCTCCGCGGTTTTACCCGCGTTAAACTTTGTAAATTATTATAGTCTATATGTTAATCCTGGGTGTCATCTAACTCCATACCAAATTATATCGCTTAAAATTGCTTCAGCCGTTTAGACGTTAACAAGTAACAAACATAGACACTCACACACTCAGAAACTTTCAGTTTTATAATATTAGTGTGATTCACTGAGTACTTATTTCTAGGCTTTTAGAATTTTTTGTTGGGCTACAGGGAGGTAAGTTTAAAAGGAGCCAAAGTTGCATTCTTTTCTTGCGAACCAAGTAAGCATACTACATCAGCGAGTTGGGACAGAGGGTTGGGAGGGTATGTAGGATACCGTTGTTGGGGAAAGGATAATAATCAGGAGTCACTGGTATATTGGTAATGATTCCCGGGACGGCAGGTAACATAATATACATACATAGACTCACGCCTGTTACCCAGAGGGGTAGGCAGAGACAACGGATTTCCATTTGTCACGATCTTTGCACACTTCTTTTGTCCCGTTTACTGTCATTATATTTTTCATACATGCTCGCTGGTTTAGGGTACTTCTGACCTGGCTTTTCTTGAGTACGTCTCCGCTTTGGTCAGAGAATGTTCTACGAGGTCTTCCCCTTCCGGTATTCCCATTCACACAGACTAGGTACCTAAGTATACTTCTTTTAACAATCTTCTAAATAAAAAAATGCCCAAACTATCTCATATTAATAACAAAATAAAACAATACCGTAAAACCTTACAAGATTGCCCAACTAATCTAACTTTGCCCAGCAGGATACGTTACACAAAATGTTTAAAAAACGGCAACAGTTTTAGTTGCGTTTATTATTTATTCTATGATATAAATTTGAATACATGTCTGACAACACTGTGAAACTGATTTTGCTCAGGGGAGTTTTAGCGCCAACGCGGAAAAAGACGCATCGGGGCATTGTTTCATGTTCAAAAACTGGTGTAAATTCGAGTTTTTACGTGTAAATATGGTGGATTTTTAGACATAACATCTTCGACAAAGTACACAAGTGGAGGAAAGTGCCATATTGCCGTGAATTGCGATTTTCTTTAATGAATCTAAAACTCCATAGGAGTCTCTAGTAAAATATCCACTGCTTTACTGGGGCAAGACAAGGACTAAGACTTTACTGAGACAGACATTGCTTGACATTGACTTGAGGAAAATAAATGATATAAAAATATATGTTACGGAAGGCTCATAAGGCCGAAGAAGCCAGAGCCGTAAAACTGAATTCCAAAAAAAAATAGATTTTGCTCAGGTACCCTCAATCGGCCGACAAACTGTGTCAACGTTGGTGGTGTATTTTGCAGCCCAAAACTTGTGTGAAAACCTTTTTTTAAAACTCGAATTGTAATAACAACAGGTAAGTAAGTTTTTTACCACTATTACTACTTAATAAATACACAAGAAAGATCGAATATCCCATGCAAAATCTCTCTTAATTTCGAAAACATAATGGGCAATGTAAAATTTGTTTTCTTAGAGCAGTTGTAACGACTTTGCCCACCAAAATATAACCAATAGGGTTGTGACTTCGATGTTAATTAAGATCTAGTAAGTATTTTGTTTTACACTAGTTGCAGAACTACTAACAGTTTAAAGTGGCTAAAAATGAGCAACAAAATTAGTTTATATATATTTTTAGTTTGTTTATTTCTATGTTTTTTTTTGTACTCTTATTTTGAAACTGGTTTTAGTCTTACCAAGAAACATCTTCAATAAGTAAATCTTAAAGGTACTGAGTTGTATTAAGAACTCGTATCGATATTTATTTTTGTTGCTATTAAACGTCAAAATTCTCATATATACATTTTTTGCGTGGTTTCTTAGGAGCCCAAGAACTTTATTTTGGTTAAATTTATTGATCAAGGTATTTTTTTCTAAGCCTAAAGACATCAGAAAAAATAGAAGAACATTAAGATCTAGAGAATACAGAAATTATTCAGAGGAAATGCTGGAGTTAACAGTGGACATGGTAGAAAGCATAAATAATTTTGTTGCTTATGTGATATCTATGAAAAACAGTATTCCTTCTATAAAATTTGCAAAAAAGTGAAGATTTTGAACTCTTTACTTTTCTTGCAAATTACAGTAAAGTAAAATCATTTTCACATTCCCAAATTTGGAGGATATGTGTGAACTAAATCGGGATGATGTAGAAGTAGTATTACCTAAAGAAGTACTATTTCTAGACGAGGTCGATAATAATGTTTTATATTATCTTTAATCCTTCCTACATCATACAATAAGCTTTTTATTGAATGTATGTAAAGGAATCGCCAACACGCGAACCCAAAATCTAACTGCAATAAGCAATTATATGATCGCAGAAAATAGTGTTCCTATGTTGTATAAGAATAATAATAACCTCAAGAAGTACCTCGCTAAAAAATTGTTGATATTTTATTTTTCTGGTTTTACACTAAACAGACTTAAAATTTAGGCTCATAAAAATGAAATAAAACATAACTACTAATATTTTGTTTTAAGCTCATGTGCATTTGCTTTAAAGTATTGATAGATTTTTTGGTCAAATACTTATGGATAAATAATTGTAACGTACCTACGTACACCGTATTGATTAACAATAAAAAGTGACAACCTTAATTCATAGTACAATTTGAATGAAAAATTACAAAAAAAGTGTTGCGACTTTGCCCACTCTAATTTGACAGGTAATATGAAGATTTAAACGGTTAGAATGAACGTCCTATGATAGATTGACTATTTTTCTAAAGTGTTCTTAAAGTAGAAAATACTGAATTTACGGAGATTTCTGCAAAATCGGCAAACTTGTAACAAGCACTATGTATTTGGCCCGCTGTATAAATACTGGTTTTAGCACGTTATGTTTCATTATTTTGATATTTTAGTATATTATATGCAAAGAACATGGTATTTATCAATAATGTAGGACAATCTCAAATTGAAAATAACATTATTAAAAATATATTTATAGTTGCACGGTTTTACGGTAGTAAATGTCAAAAAATATGAACAGAATTCTAATAATAATGATGTCAATACTTGTTTAAAATCAATTTACATGTATATAATATATTAATATATAAACCTATATTGTAACACGAGCTTGAATATGGATATCAGATATGTTTGTTGTTTAAAAGACAACGCCTCCACTAGTGAACCTAATCCTTGTGTCGCGGGGTACTTTGCAAACATATAATAGACGGACACAAATTACATCCAGACTCAGAACGACTATTTATGGGTCCCACAAATAGTTGTCCAGCGCGGGACTCGAACCCGCGACACGAAGAGGCAAGGCGACTGTCTTTGCCGCTGCGCCACATGTTCACTCAAAAACTATATACATACTACATATATTCATTGAGATATTATGAATAATTATTATATCTCAATGGACAAATTCTACTAAACTTAACACAGTTACAGAAAACAATTATCTAAAACTCATAGACTTAGGTATACCTACTTAAAGGTCAATGCTAAAACTAATATTAGTAGTGCAGAATTTATGTAAAAACTAAGAATAAACATTAACATTTGAATAAAATAAAAAATAATGCGATTTAATATTTTATTTGTTTATTACAATACATTTATTACAAAAGTTATTATTGTTCATGAAATTAGAAGTCCATTGACATGTGAGGCGGGGAGCAAAGAGGGCTCCGCGTCGTCCTGCGACGGGTAGACCCGCCCTGCCGCCCGCACTTCGATCTTCAGTAACCAACGAGACGACAGTTGGACCGCACGTCATTTTGCCGCAATAAATATCAGGTAAATATTGTTGTTTATTTCCATTATTAGCTACCAACGTTTTCAATAGATTACTGCTACGCATGTTTTCTAGTTTAGAAGTAGACATAACTATGTTATTTTGTAGTTTTCAATATTGTTATTTTTATTCGTATCGCAGCGGGGTGGGCGCGGGATGCCTATGTGTGAGTGAGATAGCAAACGGTGTTGCCAGTGTAATAATAACAGTTCGCCTTTTTGGTCTAGCGGGACTCGAGTCGGGCCAAAAAGTATTTATTTATTGAAATTTTCCGTTCAGAAAATTTTTCAGTGTTAGCACGAAGTCTGGCAGTGGGTGGTGTTGAGTAATGCCATCGTTCCTGTACCTGACTTCTTTCCAGATGATATCATAGTACACAATTGTGTACTATGATAATGATAAAATATTATTCTTATTAAAAGTATTCGCTAATGGTTATAATTTTATATACTTAACTAGTTTTAATAATACCGTTTTAACTATTTACTGAACAAAATAAATATAAAATATAAAACTTTATACAAATCTTTTATATTTAAGTATATAGTAATTATAAAAAAATATAATTTATTAAATTATTAAACATTTTTATTTTAATATAAAAAAACGCATGCATTTAAAAAAATACAAAGAAAAATCAGAACAACTATGTCAAATAAATAGTTGTCCTATGCGGTAATTGAACCCGAATCACAGGTGCTGAGAAGCAGTGAGCAACCACCTTAACCATCTGCACTGCTGCTACACTGCCATCTGATCAGATGCTACCAGCCAACTAATAAACATACTTATATATTACTAAATACATATATAAATGCGTTAAACCCTATAAATTGTAGTCTATGTGTTATTCGGATATATAAGCTATATTACTACAAATTTTCATCAAAATCCGTTCCGTAGTTTTTGCGTGAAAGAGTAACAAAACGTCCATACATTCACACTCACAAACTTTCACATTTATTATATGAGTAGGAACAATGAAATTCTAGAATGTCATTGAGTAGGAAGGTTAAATTATACCCAGACTCATGAAAGATTTGTTCTGGATGGAACACACGACCTCTGGCTTAGCAGTCAGGGTCACTTACCACTAGACCAATAGACCAGTATAATACGAGTTAGTACACACGGCTACATATCAAGCTATACATTTCCAATATAAGCTGACCTCTCATTGTATGGAAATCCTATACAACCCGGGATCAGCTTATACTGGAAATGTATAGCTTGATATGTCGCTGTATGCACAGACGCCAGCACATCCAGCTGTCAAAAGTTTATTTTATAGATTTTCGACTTTATCACAGAACCATAAGGTTAACTTTCATTTGGGGAAATTTGAGAGATTGTGGTAGCTTGATGTGCTGGCGTCTGTAGGTACATAAAAATTTAAGGATTATTTTTTTTAAGTTTTTTCAAATAGTTAAAGTCAATTTGGTGGCATCGAAGCACTATTCCCTTCTGCAGCTATTTGACTAATGAAATCATCATAGACAAGCACACGAGTTCATTTAAAAAGTAATTGAAAACTAACTTAACTATTGTAAGTACAATAAAAACTATTATAGGATGACTATAAACTCTCTTAATGTAACAAATTCGTAATAATTAAATTAATACTAAATAATAATAATATTCACCGAACGAATTAATAATGAATAACAAGGGTATTGACCTAATAATTTAATAACGAGTATTATAACAATTCAATTGTATACTAATTAAATTTTAATACTGGAAATGTTTGCACGTCAATAAAGGCAGAATATGTGAAACTATTATGACCTATTGCATCATATTTGAGTGAATAAAATGATTTAATTTGATTTTATTTGTATTGTCCGGGGAAGCAATGAAAGACAGGAGGTTAACTGTAAACGTCATGTTAAAAAAAACGAGTCTAGAGATTGAACGAACGCTGTACAGACATATCGTGTACGTGCGTGGCCATGCAGCATATGTAGCTACGCAGAAAGACTTCTAGTCGGTCAGTCTATAGCTAGGGTTGCCAATGGTGCCATAAGTCCTTTATACACGGGACTGTCGCCGTATTTAAGTATCACGTCCTACGGGACTTGTCCCGTTTTTGCCCAGTTTATCAATATAAAGTAAAATCTACCTCAAAATATGACTGAGCAAAGTAACAGGAACCTCTTCGTGGTGGTTCTTCTCAGCAGTAATTTAACTGGTTTTCGATTAATTTATCGTGATTTTGTGTATTATTTTATTTATCGTTGTGTTCCGTTGATGTATCATTATAATAAAATCTGAAAATAAGGGTAGTAACTACCCTTATTTTCAGATTTTATTTATTTGGTTTTCGATTAATTTATCGTGATTTTGTGTATTGTTTTATTTATCGTTGTTTTCCGTTGATGTTTCATTATAATAAAAACTGAAAATAAGGGTAGTAACTACCCTTATTTTCAGATTTTATTTATTTGCCACTAGTAACTCCCGTATCAGTTCTCAACAGTAATGGCAACCCTATCTATAGCACAACACAAATATATAATTACGACAAATCACTGTTATTTTACTGGACTTAGATATTTATTCTCGCTAAAGCATTGCGAAAATTCACTTACCGTAAGAACTAATTTGAAAAAAGAACAATAATATGACCAGCATACTTGAATGGGGCATATAAAAGGAAAAAACAAGGGAGCATTCCATTATACCAGATTTTACGGTATCGCGAAAATTCATGACGTTATTACTTGTTCTTTTTATGTATAAAAAAGTATTTACGAAAAAGAACTCTTTACGTATCGGGATGAAAATACTTATTCGATTACATTTTTAGTTTAATATATAGGGAGTTGGTAATATTAATACTAATAATTAGCCTTAACAATAATTCTCGTTTACGATTTACACAAAAAAGAACATTACTGATATTCTCTTCACAATTATAATATATTTTTACTAATAATTACAAGATAACAATAAAGAAGCAAATATAATGAAATAACCAGTAGGCAACAAATGTTATCGATTTTTAACCGATTATTTTGTTTTGTATACGTAAATTGTGGCAACATCGTCACATGTCAAATAACAAAGTGAATTTTGTTACATTGGGGTCAAAGAGTAGAATATTAGATTTACAGTCACAGTCCCAGCGTACTAGGGTACAAGCTTGTAACACAGATGTAAAGTTGATGGAATAGGCAAATTATTGTAAGTCATAAGGTTGACAGATTATAAATGAATTATCAATTAAAGCCATTTAGTATATGAACTTTGGGTTGCAAAATGACTTTATTTTGTTGCGATATGGATAACTTTCGTCTGGTCGTCTTAGCCGTACTTTCCTCCATTTTAGCAGTTTTCTCAGTCTTAACACGTTTGCAGTTGGTGTCGCACGTCACTTTGCTCCAAAAATATTTGGTAAATATTTAAATTTTCTTTTATTATATGTAATTCAGTTTTGCTTTGATTATTTGCGATTTCTGTAGTATTTTTTTTTAATTGTAAATATTATATTGGTTATGTATGTCTAATGTGAGATCCGGCGACACTATTTCTACGCTTATATGATTTTATACAACCGGGTTTAAAGGGTTACCGTGAAAATATAATTTGTTTTTACTATTAATTTACAAGTTTTGCCTGTTTATTAACGATGTAGACGTATCATTTTTGATTATTTATTTTAAAATCTTAAATAACATAGAAAAGAAAGCATTTTGTACACTGCACTAGATTTAAAGGTTGCACGCATTTATAGTTAAAACTATCTGAGTGAATTTTTTTATACAGTGTTTACATTGACTGGCCTAAAGGCCAGTCAATGTAAAAAAGGCAGTCAGGGTTAGTAACCACTAGACCTAAAGGTCTAGTGGTTACTAACCCTGACTGCCAAGCCTCAGGTCTTCGATCCCCACCCAGGAGAAAAACTTTGTGTGATCAGCATGATTATTTGTTACTAGCTGTGCCCGCGACTTCATCCGCGTGTTAATTAGTTTTTTGTTTTTTAGTAAAATAAATGACTTTTTCTAAAATAAAAGTAGCCTTAGTTACTCCTTATTACATCAGCTACCTGCCAATAAAAGTCCCGTCAAAATCGGCCAGCCGTTTCAGAGATTATCCGGAACAAACAGACAGACAGACAAAAATTGTAAAAAATGTTATTTTGGTGTATGTACCGTATATATATTCCTATTTATGTAGTAAAAACCGGTTATTTCAATATAACATACAGACACTCCAATTTTATTTATTTGTATAGATGTGTCTGGCTGTAATTTATCTATAATATTTATGTATTTAGAAATATGAGTAGGTAAGCACTAGCTGTGCCTCGCGGTTTGACCCGCGCTAATCATTATACATTCTAGCCTAGGTGTTATTCGAATATAAGCTATATTACTACAAAGTTTCATCAAAATCCGTTCGGTAGTTTTTGCATGTAAAGTAACAAACGCCCATACATCTATACTCACAAAACTTTCGCATTCAATTTTATAATATTAGTAGGATACTAGGTTGATTATCAGTTGTTGCCATAGTATAGGCTATGCCTAGCTTGGGATCAGAAAGATGTCAGTTGTCCAAGAAGATAAGATAAGATAAATACTCTTTATTACACACCAATTACATATTACAAGATATTTAGACGTTATATTTATTATTATATGAAAGATTTTCTTTGAGGCTTGAAAGACGAACACAACTTTTTCGCAATGATTTAGAAATTTGATGCCATAAAATAAAGTAAATATTGCAATCAAATAATTATTGTATATGTAATGTCTGCAGTCATTATTGTATAAGCAATGGTGGACGATATATGTCCTCAATATTTAGAAAAACCAATGAATGTAATTACTTCGCATACATTTTTAGTACGAGATCAGATCGCACTATTTCTGCCCTTTCTATATTTTTAGTTTAAATTATTTTTTGAATTTGAATTGAAAAATGAGCGTTTTTGTATTTGAAGATACGAGTACATATACCAATGCTTGAGTTTAAATTATGCCTCTATCAGATGGTTAGTTGAGTGTGTCAATAATATTACTTAAGAAGCCCTAAACAGTATTTTAAAAAGTGTTTAAATATTAGTGCTATATAAAGCAATATATTATTATTGAAGAGCATTCATAATATAAGTGATAACAACGTGAGACCGCAGAGGACAAATTATTATTCTGCACAATTTTTCTAAATTGTGTTGGCCGCCATTTTTTATGTACAGAAGAAATAGTATCGACTTATCTCATATTAATGGAGTCCGTCTAACTTTTGCTATCCTACAGATGTCAGACACTAAAGTTTTATACCTCACGCCAATTTATTACACTGTTATTTTACCTAGTACTTACTTTTTAATTTAACTTTAAAATATTTTCGGATTGTTACAGTATCATCACGGAATACGCAATATGGCGAGTTTAATATCGGAAAGAGAAAAACTTCTAATTTTAGAAATCAACGACAAATTCCAAATAGCAAGAAACATAATTGCTAACAATGAGGAAAATTCGGACGAACAATTTCCTTTCGAACTTAATAGGAGTGTTAGCTACTTTACTGGCGTAAAATTGTCAACCGTAGACGATGTGTTAAATAATATGAAAATACATAAAACTATGAAATTCTCTGACTGGTGGTTAAATAAGCGTGTAGTGAAAAAGTCTGCGCCAGGCAATTCATATCAGCACTTGTTGAGAAATATTATCAAGGATCAATATATAAAAGACCTGATCATACCCAACATAAAAACGTTAACTAAAGCTCTTAAAGACAATGACGTAAATGTATCTTCCTCAACACTTATTCATGATATGAAACATTATGGATTCGTATGGAAACGTATTCCTAAATTAAATAAATTCTATGTAGTTGAGAAGACCGATCAAGTATTTAAAAGAATGCGTTACCTATATCGTATAAAGCAGTATAAAGAAAACAATAGACCGTTTATACATGTTGAATTTCAACTAAATCAAAAATTTCATAGCCAGGTTGATAAAATTAACATACTTGCAGCAGTCGCCCCAAAACTTGGCTTGGTTGAGTGCCAAGTAAATAGAACTTTTCATTTTGATGAATTTCTAAACAAGATCTTTGTTGAGGTACCTCAAGACGTGGTATTTATAATAGAACCTAGACATTTTGGAGACGAAGACCAGTTCGTTCAAACAAAAGTGCTGACTTCTAACCACAGTAGAGAGGATATCAAAAAATCTTTAGACAAATATAATATACCTTACGATCCTGAAGCGCATAGAGCTGATTTATTCGCCCTACATCAAAAATACAAGACATCATTCGTTTCTGAAAGTCAAACCTTCGAACAGTACATGATTCAAAAGCTGAAAACGTATGGTTACGAAGTTTTACAGCGCCCCCCTGAATTAGAATTCAAGTACTTTGGATTTCTTCATAAAGAACTTGTTAATGTAGTGAAAGACTTACCATCAACAACAAGGACACAAAGACAGTTGCACATTATTACTCAACACATTAAGGGAATTCCACAAGAAAAATGGTTAGATGAAGATAAAAATTTTGCTACAAAAGAGAGCGAAATGTATGAAGAAGAACTGAAATTGGAAGTGATACTCGACAACTTTATTGAATCTGTCAAAAATGAAGGAATTATTGAAAGTGCTAATGTCGAATTTGAAGAAAATGTTCAAGATTTTGAATGGGCAGATAGGATAATATGTGATTGCAAATGGAATCAAAACCGTTGCCAATGGAATGCGCAATTAAAAACCAAATAATAAGTATACACTGCATATTCCTTGGTATTGTACATTAAATATTTGTTAGAAACGATTTGAATTTTTGTGTTGAAATCACTTAAATTTAAGTAGTTCAATAAATAGTTAGTAAGGCGAGTATTTCTATCTAGGTACTTAGTTTTAGTATTAGTTTCCCACCATACGAACTTAAGGACATCTCAGGTGAACCACTTTTAAGATCTTAGGGAGGCTTCCTTATCTGGTTTAGAGAGCTTGATGGATTTTATTAAACGAGATGTCGTTAGAAGTCATCTTCATCAGCCTGATATGATCTTGACCACCAGTGGTGGACATATGCCTCCCCGAAAGGTTTCTACAACGTGGAGGGATTTACCGTAGTCACTGCTCTTGGTTAGTTGGTGACCGCAGTTTGGTGCTAATTAGCACACTGGAGCCCTACTACCTGGTTTATGCCTTAGTCGCCTTTTTTGTCACCCACGGGATGGTATAGTATAATAACGGGGACCCAGTCATTCTTTCCAGACCGGAAACCACACGTCACTTTAAAATTACTCGCAAAGAGCCCTAGCTGAACCATCCAATAGATCCGCAATTAATGGTACATGGCCAAATACTAGTTAAAGTTGTTTTAACTTACACTTCCTTCCATAAAGAAAATAAATAGTTATTTTTCACTAAAGTGTAGTTTTTTATTTTTAAAACATACGCATATTTTTTATGCTATTGGTTATTTTATTATAAATTTTCGGAGCTATTCCAAAAAAGCTTTTCTTCATTAAGGCGGTTTTACATTTTATGTGGCAAAGTTGATTAATGTACTGTGAACGCATAGGAGTCATTTTTATATCGGACAGTTTTTGAAAGTGTTGTAGATTGATTTTAACATTTATTACATGGCAGAGTTAGCAAGTTTAGAGATTTAAAATGGGGTTTGCAAGATTCTGTAGTTTTTATGCCACACATGGAACGTACAGATCGTTTCTGTGCTTTAAAAACAGTCTCTCTCTCAGTGGATAGCCCCCAAACAATAATGCCAAATATAATAACTGATGCAACCAACCCGTGATAGGCTATCAAAAGTGTTTGTGTATTTACTTTTTTGGCAGTTGAAACAGTGCATAGGCAGATTTATTCAATTTTAAACATATTTGTTCGATGTGTGGTTTCCATGTGAGTTTGCTATCAATTATAATACCTGAAAATGTTGCCTGTTTCATTTCTTCAATGATGCTTTTATCATATACAATCTGAACAGAGGGATTTTCACATCGTTGCTGACAGTGCATTACTTTTGTTTTGTTTAGGTTAATAACAAGGTTATTATTATCAAGCCAGTTAATTATTTTTTTAAGACAATTATTAATATCACTTTCGTAAGTTTCAGGATTGGTACACTTTACAACAGCTGTACTGTCATCGGCAAAAAGAACCATATTTTGGGATACGAATTTTAGGAGATCATTTAGGTATATATAATTAGGTTTTTGAAGTAGAAAGTATTAAAAAAAACAAGACTAACGCGTTAACAAAAGATTTTAATGACAAACAAGATTTATAACCTTTAAATCAGATTTATTTGAACATTACTAAGCCATATATAAACTTAAAACACCAATCACTTATATGAAGAAAATAACAAGTACTCACGGAACTTAATTACATTTTAACACTTGTAAAAACACTCACAAATCGCGTCACACACTACCGCACCCTACGAAAGCCAAAGAGCAAATAATCGTTGGCGGCGCAGTCGCTGCCTTTTATATGCATAGTTTCACAGATCAAATAAAATTCCTAAATATATATCAAAAAAAGTTGTGGCCCTAGCACACTACCTTGAGGTACCCCGAATTTTATCGCGTTTTTGCTGAGATATGTAAATGGTAACTAAATGGCTCTTTGTGCATAGTTGTGATATTTCTGTGCACTCAGATCTATTATTCAAGTATGACTATTAGTTTCAAAACATAACCTCTGACTCCATAGCCATATAGTTTATTTAGCAGAATGTTATGGTTCACATAGTCGAATGCTTTCGTCATATCAGTATATAAAGCACATACTGGATCTACAGATGTCATTGTATAAGAAAGGAGGTCGAACAGTGTCACATTGATGTTGATATTTATTCGAAATCCTTTTTGTTCATTGCAAAATAACTTATTTTTCTCAAAATAACTATATAAAGAATTATAAATAACTTTTTCAATTATTTATGAAAATATAGGAATTTTTGCTATGGGTCTATAATTTTTAACGTATGATTTATCATCTCTTTTAAATAAAGGCTTAATAATAACTTCAATCGTTAGTTTCAAAAAGATCCAATTTCACCAATTAGAATATCTTAATAATACAGGTGTTCTGCGCCCTTACGACCATTAATACAATTTATACAGCAAATCTACATAAGCTCAACAATATATCGTATGAAGAAATGCCTGTCCAACGGGTTACAAGCTTTTCTAGGCACTGGGGTGCACCTTTCAACATTTAAACTACGATGTATCCACTAAATTTGCATGAACAAAGTTATTATATTAGGCTATTTTTAGCATATTATCCGTAACCTCGGAACTGACTCAGAAGGTGCAAATAATATCCTAAATTACAAGTATATTACAAGTACATATGTTCAGGTTGGTTGTTAGGTATATTACAATATCAAATTAAGAAAATTAGGAAACAAAGATTGTTGGAAGGATGTACATTAAGATATTTTTATTTTTTAGATGATAATTGTGCGGTGGAGAGAGATCACATATTAGTCGAGTTATTACAAGAAGTGTTCATTAAGGATTCGGTGTCTTCATAATTTAAGTTTTTAAGTAGTTGGTCATTATCAACTACCTTTTACAGTTAAATTTAGTTAGTTTAGGAAGATTTGATAATATTCTTGCAAGAATGTTATAAAGAAACGGTCCAAGAAATATAATAAATCGTTGTGCAAAAGTAGTTCTGCATTACGGGGCTGCATATACTTTATCTTTGCGCCTTTGTGTTGGTCTAGGAATGTATGCAAGATACAAAAGTTGTCTTATGGCTAGAGTCGACGCTAATTTGTTTAGCTAAGCTGTAGGGAATAGAAAGGGTTTAATGTGTATAACTTTAAGCACTGCTTGTTGTGCTCTTTCTAGTATAAGTAGGGTGGTTTTACAGCAAAAAGTTATGCAATATGTTAGGATTAACTCACATAATGCAAGGTAAATTGATTTTATTTGTTTTGTGTCGCAGATGTAACGCAAAGTTTTAAATACAAATATGAATTTTCTGATTCGTGGTGTCAGGCTGTTAATATGTTCTTTAAAATTTAAATTGCTGTCAAGTATAATTCCTTAATATTTAGTCGATGTGACTGGATTGAGTGTGAGTTACATGAATCCTTAGTGGCTTGTGCGTTTTCATTATTGCAGGAATGAGTTTTAATATTATATTTATTTTTGAAGGTTGGCCGTCTGATCTGATACTAAAGTTAATGTAATTTGTCTGAAAAATTACGTGAGAGTTAGTTGTTGTCAAGCCATTTTAATACTGTGTTTAAACCTTTGTTTGCATTTGAGTACACGTCGTCCCAAGATTTCCCACTGTAAAACATCACTGTGTCATCTGCATATGTTGTGATTTTACCATTTTCTAGATTAAAAATACACATCTCGTTTATATACGCAATGAAAAGGGTTGGGGCGATGACACTTCTCTGTGGTACACCAAAGGTAATGTGTTCGGCGGAGGAGCTTAGATGTTCGCCCACTTGTATTCTTTGTGTCCTATCTGTAAGGTAATCTGTGAGAAGATTTAACAGTTTCCTACGAACTCCTATGTTACTTAGCTTATTAATCAATATGGGTTTCTTAGCGTATTAATCGATACGGTATCAAAGGCTTTTGATGAATCCAAAAAAAATGCTAAGCATTTATGTTTTGAGTCTAAAGCTTTGACGATTGACGATGTTAAAGAAAGAACAGCGTCCTATGTTGATATTTTGCGACGGAAACCAAATTGATTTTTTGACATAAGTTCTTTATTCTCAAAATAATTTGTTAATCTATTATTTATAGCTTTGTCAATAATTTTTGACAGAGTTGTTAACAATGAAATTGGTATGAAATTTATTATTTCGGATTTGTTGCCTTTTTTATATATTGGGATAATTTTAGAGATTTAGGGAAGCATCCGCTATCAAAACAAGTGTTGCAAATAATTGACACAGGTAGAGCAAAAACATCAGCTCCAGCCATCATTTGGATTCGGAATATGAATGCAGCTATGTTTGCACACTTGTGCAACTTAATATGTACGGCGTAGTTAGCTCTTATCGGTGAGATTTATTCCCATAGCTGACATTCACCAGATATGACTATGGATTTGCCACAGTTACTACTCGCATGGTATTTGGTTCTTGAGCTTGAAATGATCACTTGATACATAGAACTACTTGGACTGTGCTTAAGTACTTGTTCGTTTCGAAATTACAGAGTATGCCGGATATTTCTGTCAGTCTGTAAATGTGGTCTTGTATGTTCTGTTGCGGCAGATGGTAAATATAATATGGCACTTAATGTTATCTTCACCACACATAAATAAAAGGATTGTGTTTATTCAAAGTATATGAAGATATTTACTATTAGTTACTAGAAAATTAAGAAACATATGTATAAGATTTCATAATTAATAATAAAGTTTTACTATCTCGCCATAATATTACAGAGTACATTGTATATGGAGTATTAGTTTAAGGTAACATTTCTAATATTGTGAGAGACTGGTGCCTAAACTAGGCTCAACAAGGCGGGTATTTCAGGTTGGACACCTGGTGAGGCCTCCAACCTTCATGAAGAGATATATTTTTATACTCTTAATTACTTATTACGCTCTGATTTTGTACTATTTATGCTAATAATCCAAGCAATACCAACTTGTTATTAAATCATCACCATTATATCTGCCGAAATATGTTCAAAAGACGTGTCCATGCTGGAGACAAGGCCTCCAGAATAAGCGATCCCGCGAGCCCCTGTAAAATCGTCGATCCACTTTGTGTGAGGCCTGCCCACGGTACGTCTTCTGGGTTCTGGTCACTTGTGTGCCCCTCCCACTGCCACTTCAGTTTGACAATTCTTTATAATAGTAATAATACATCATTATTGTTTCAATAACATTTGGGAAGTACGATATGGCGAGTCTATCAGAAAAAGAAAAACATCTTATTTTAGAAATCAATGACAAATTTCAAATTGCTCGAAACATAATTGCTAGGAGTCATTCTGCCGGACTTAATGTGAAATGGGAACTTAATGCTAGAGTCAGCTACTATACAGGAGTAAAATTATCAACAGTCAATTCTGTGTTAAATCACATGCAAAAAAGTAAGAATTTAAAATTCTCGGATTGGTTCAATGATCATAATCAAAAAGTCTTAAATGTATCTTCAGAGGTTAAATACCAACAATTGCTGCGAAAAATTATCATGGATTACTACGTCAAAAAGCTGATAATACCAAACGTGACTTCAATACGCGTAGCTCTGAAACACAAGGGGGTAGATGTAACGAGAGAAAAACTTCTTGAAGACATGAAAATATGTGGATACGTATGGAAGCGATTACCCAAATCAAATAAATATATTGTTATTGAAAAAACTGATCAAGTGTTCAGAAGAATGCGTTATTTATATCAAATGAAACAATATAAAGAAAATAATAGAGTGTTTTTGTATATTGAGTATCTAATAAATCCACGAATTGATATACCTGGAGAAGTGTTTCATATACTGATAGCCGTAGCTCCTAAAATCGGACTCCTAGAATGTGATGTATCTATAGTAGTAAACTTTGAAGGTTTTCTCGAGAGACTAATGGTTGTGACGCCGCATGACGTCGTATTTGTTTTGGAATCAACGTGGGAAAATTCAACGACACCAACCGTTAATAGTTTTAAAAACGATATAAAAATTTGGCTGGACAAAAGGAAAATACCTTATGACCCAAACGCACATAGAGCTGATTTATTCGATCTCTTCCAAAAATACAATGTAATAGAAACCCAAAATAGTGCTATGTCAAATATGACGTCCCGTAATGTTTCTGTTTTAAGAGCAAATGGTTACGAAGTGGTGGAACGACCTCCAGAGCTAAAATGCAGCAATTATTTCGGATTCCTAAATAAGACAATTAATGATGATTTACTCTTAAATGTCGATGCCGAACAATGTACTTCATCAAAACAAAGACGAATTATTCTAAAGCATATCCATAAAATTCCATATCAGGTGTGGTTAGACGAAGATCTTTCTTTTACTCACAGAGAAAGAGTAATGTATGAAGATGGACTGAAGTTAGAAGTGATTCTTGACAGATTTATGGAAACTGTGAATGAAGTAGGTATTATTCAAAGTGCTGGTGTCGAATTTGAAGAAAATGTTTATGACTCTGAATGGCTTGAGAAGATAATTGAAGGAACACATGTTGAATGTTAGAACTCAATCTAGTTACATAATAAAATATAATGCAATCAAATGCGCAGATTTATTGATTAACAAGCAAATATGAAAGACTAGCTGAGCCCCGCGGTTTTACCCGCGTTAAACTTTATAAATTATCACAGCTCCTCCCCCGTAGGTGATAGCGTGATAATATGTAGCCTATATGTTGACCCGACCTATTAGTAATATTCATGCAAAATTTGAAATTAATCCATGCAGTACTTTTTGAGTTTAGCCCGGACATACATACAGACAAAAAATCTAAAAACTATATTTTTGGCTGCGATATCGATTCTAGATCACACCCCATGTATCCTTAAAAAAAAATCAATGTACAGTTTCGACTGTTCTACGATTTTATTATAATAATATGTATAGATAATCAAACGGACTTATGGAAGTGAAGTTCGATAGTTATTAAATGAGTCGCTACATCCGAAGATATAATTGATTTACAAGGTTGATTTTAGAGAGTAATTTGGTGTATATATTTAGAATACCCTTAGGTATCCCAATTTCTAATACTCACTCTAAATTTCCAGTCCAGTGACACGAGCTGCTGACATGCATGTCGTGTGCACACAAAATAAGCTTACTTCCCCACCACTTTCCGACAACAAATGCCTAATCCATCTACTTATGGATTGGGCTTTAGCGGATTTGTGTGGTTATTTTATTTATTTATTACTAGCTGTGCCCCGGGGTTTTACCCGCGTTAATCTTTATAAATTATAGCCTATGTGTTATTCGGATATATAAGCTATACAAAGTTTCATCGAAATCCGTTCGGTAGTTTTTGCGTGAAGAAGTAACAAACAAACTTTCGCCTTTATAATATTAGTGTGATTTATTGAATTAAACAACACGGACCAATTATAGAAATGAAACTAATTCTAATATCTACTATTCAATACAATACAAGTCAAAACACTTAAAACAATATTTCCACATTATCCCGTACATGCACCATGTCACAGTGATACAAGTACTGATAGTCGAATCGCTGGGCAGAGGTGCTCAGGATACTGCAAAAAAAGATGAGTTCAACTATATAATTCCTGAAGCAGGACATAATACATTAATATGGTCACTCTTTTCTAATTTAATTGTGTGACATTTTTACTTTTATTTAATTTTATTATGAAATTATAATCGCATTGCTTCTATTTATCTATTTCTAATATTAAGCAAAAATTGTAACAAAATAAAATCCAGTTGCATGCTCTAACAGGCTGGACATAGCGGACTAACATTTTACTACCACCCTTAAATGTACATTATCTACCTGTGTTCGCAATAAATAAATTTGTATTTGTATTTTGTATTTGTAAAAATGGTATTTTCCATTTAGCAGTGATCAGCTGAAGTAGAATTTAAATTTGGATGGGAATCAATTTCGTCATCCAATAATGAAGAGAATACAGCCCAGTCGCCATTGGACAAGTAATGCTTCAAAAATGGAGGACTGAATAGTCGAGTATACCTATATATTGCTCGACTTGACGACTTGTGTAGCAGCAAAAGTCCTTTGATGGAGGACTTCAGTAGGCTTCCATTCAGTAACCCCATCCCGATATTTTTTTTTATAATTATTAGTATTAGTATTTTCAATGCATATAGTAAAAGCTCCTTATTCGCGCTTCCTTTTTTTTCCTATTATATAGATAATAACACCCAGGCTTAGGACCAACAGACATGTTCATGCTCACGGATATCAGTCCTGGATGGCAATCGAACTCACGACTTGCGGGGTAAAAGACAAGTATCAGCCAACCACGCCAGCCTACTACAATAAAGAAAGGAGGATGCAAATCCTGGTCCCACCTTCCAATAGCTATGTGTGTTACATCGTTGGATAGGTGTTTTTGAGCTGAATAAAAGTTACTATGGCGCCAAGATCCAAATCTCAGTCCGTTCAGAGTTATTCTTTAATAAACATGGTAGTTTTATCAGTAGCCAAGTAATGTTATTTTTACGTAATAATTGCATTTGTGCTTTATACACGTAGTGTAGACGGTAACGCAAACCTTTTTATCGGTCTGTCTCACTCGCACTCGTTAAGTATGCTTAGAACAATGAAACTGGTTAGCGGCACGGATAGGCGGCGAGGGTGCGCGCAAGCGCAGGTAGTCGTTCGTTTGCAATACGTGTGTGACAACGTCTTGTCTTTCCGTTCGTTCTACAGTTTCTACTTGACCCCGGCTATCTCTTGGACTTTTTTGGTACCTGTTTATTGACATTTGACATATTACACAATTGACATTCGGCTTGTAATAAGGATTATTGAAGTGCTTTTCGATTGGACTATTGTTTGTTACTATGGAAGTTTCACGGAACTGTGTCATGTGTCGTAGAGGATTCTATCGCGGAAGATACCAGCAACATCTTTTGACTAATGAACTTACAAGAATGCGACCAGAGTTTGCAACATACATTCAGGAAAATGCATTGTTAGAGGTAAGAGCTTCAAGAGATATTGCGCTAGACACTAAATAGAGAGACTACAGAAGTTAAGCATAGTACTACGCGCGCTCGAACACGCACTTTAACTCGTTTAAGATTCCAGTTTCCTAGTTTAAGTTCCGGTGTATTCCGTGTCGGTGGGAGGGTGTCTATGTGTGCGTTGTTTGAGCGCGCGTAAACTTAACTACTATACTTTATATTGAGACTATGAGGTATCCATAAAAAGAAAAAATGTTTAATAAGTATACTTTTTTACAGGTTGCATTTGACAACACGCGGAGTGTGTGCCATCGGTGTTGGCAAAGGGTTGAAAGTGCAGTCAGACCGCCTCCTTCATTGTCTCCTCCTCAAGAAGAAAACGACGAGCCACAAGCACAAATCTCAACAGTAATTCACGTTCCCGAGTATACACGAGCACCAAACACTGCTAGGCATTGTATTTTCCTCAACTGTCGTAATGACACTCGTCATAGAATACCAGAAATCATAAAAATACACACTTTCTGTGAACACAAGCTGTACATACCCGATAGCGCCAGAGTTTGTCAAGAACACCTAGAGAGTAACATTTGGGACGAACTACCTCAACATTGCAATGTCACCCATGACTTCAATGCAGCACAATTCAGTGATATTAGTGACATTATGAGAAAAACTGTACAAAAAGGTTCGAGGTTAGATTTTAACACGATAGGTGCTGTTACTAGCGAAGAAATGCACTTTTGGACCGGCCGTAGTTTTGAGCAATTCCAAGAGATGTTGGAACAAACTCCATCATTGAGCCAGAGATGTAAAAATCCTAGAACCGCTTTAGGTATCTTTCTAACAAAGCTGCGAACCGGTGACTCAAATGAGAGGCTCGCGACTTTATGCAATATGTCAAGACAAAACCTTGAGCGATTGATGGCCATAGCTCGTGAGTGTCTCACCAATGAGTACGTTGATCATCATCTAGGGCTCGACCATATAAATAAAGATGATATTTTACGTCGAAACCTGATGATACCAAAAGCTTTATTTGGAAACGATGAAAATACGAAAGCCATCTTAATATGCGACGGGACATATGTTTATATACATAAAAGTTCCAACTTCCTTTTTCAACGACAGTCCTACAGCTTACACAAGTATCAAAATCTTTTAAAGCCGTTCATTATAGTCACAACGGATGGCTACATAATTGACGTCACAGGGTCCTATGCTGCTACAAAAACAGACGCAAACATAATGAGCGATATTATGAATAATGGTGAACATCCAATTCACTGTCTCCTTGAAACTAATGACGTGTTTATTTTGGATCGGGGATTTAGGGACAGCTTGGATGATATAGAAGCCTGTGGTTACGAATACCATGTCCCGCCTTCAAAGGATAGACACGAATCCCAACTTACTACTGACCAAGCCAACGAATCTCGATTGGTCACTATTTGCCGCTGGGTAGTGGAAGTGGTTAACGGCAGGTTCAAGCGGGATTTTAAACTGTTTCGCCAAAAATATTTCAACAATGCGTTGCCGCATATGTTTTCTGAGTTTAGGATAGCTGCTGCTATCACAAACCACTTTCATATACCCATCGAAGATAGTCAATATGCAGGAGCTTTCGTCACCGAAATAAGGCAGAAATTACATACCCCTAATATTTTATATGAATATGTGGAACGGAAACGTTTAAACAGCAGAAGAGCTGATTTTACAAGAGTAGAAGCAAGTGATATTGATTTCCCGAGATTCAGTGAAGAACAAATCATTTTGTTAGCTTTGGGAACCTACCAACTGAAGTTAGCGAAATCTTACTGCAGCGAACATCTACAAAATGGAATGTATACAATAGAAATATACCGAGAAGCTGCACTGGAGGATTTACCTGATTTTGGCATTGATGAGGATGCTTGGCTTTTACGTGGTCGTATACAGTCGCGACACGTGAGAGCTAGAAAGTACTACTGTTACTTATTAGTTCGCAACACTGATATTATACAAAGATATTGTACCTGCATGACGGGACGACGTACTGTAGGAACCTGTGCGCATATCGTGTCAATCGTTTGGTACCTAGGGCACGCCAGGCATGAGGGATTTGTAGGCCCAGCCTTATTTTTAAATAACGTCATTGTAGACAACGATGATTAAATAAATGTATACGTTTAAAATCCGCAATCGTTGTATTATTTGTAAAAAAAACCATTTTGTCAATGTTGACATCTGTTTAACTTTTTGTCATAAGGTTTGCGACTCAGTGACGCAATTGATAACCGTAGGTTAGTATCTACACTACGTGTATAAAGCAAAGAAATGCAATTATTACTTAAACAACATTAGTTGGCTACTGATAAAACTACCATGTTTATTAAAGAATAACTCTGAACGGACTAAGATTTGAACTTGGCGCCATAGTAACTTTTATTCAGCTCAAAAATACCTATCCAACGATGTAACACACATAACTATTGGAAGGTGGGACCAGATCTCATAGAAACTCTGGCATCATCCTTTACGTTACAAACCACGTATAAATGAACACAGAACAATAACAAGTCACAATAAACACAAATAAACGTGGTGAGTTCCGGCCGAATAGTTAGTAAAACTTAAAAATTCTGACAGAACGAAAGACCAGTGCGACGTTATTTAACGGTCTATCGCATCAAGTATGTTCATTTCGTAGAATGTCCAGGATATCTTCTAAATTTATATCTTTATTCCTTAGAATAGCGGGAATTTGGTAAAATTAGAATGGCAGCCCTGAATATAATATTCTAAGTATGGGGGAGTTTTGGCGCCAACGCGGAATAAGACGCATCGGGGCATTGTTTCATTTTCAAAAACTGGTGTAAATTCGAGTTTTTATATGTAAATATGGTGGATTTTTAGACATAACATCTTCGACAACGTACACAAGTGAAGGAAAGTGCCATATTGCCGTGAATTGCGATTTTCTGTGTTGTATCCAAAACTCCATAAAAGCCTCTGTAAAGTCTCCACTGCTTTACTGGGGTTGGACAAGGACTATGTATGACTTGACTGTGACGGACTTTACTTGACAATGACGGAAATAAATTATATAAAAATATAATTACTGAAGGCTCATAAGGCCTAAGAAGCCAGAGCCGTAAAACGGAATTAAAAAAAATGTTCTATGGATCCAATATTAAAAAAATATAAGTATATTACTGTAGGCAAAGATATTATCTTTGACTGTAGGTTTAAATCCGTTTAAATACTCTTTGGTATAATCTATGGTTCATGATTGATTTTTGTCGCGAATTTTACTAAATTTCCCAGCTGTTCGGCTGCATGGGCTGCATCAGCTGCGTTGTGCCTGCCTGAACTAAATGCAGAATTTAGCTTCAGTCCTACACATTTAATTTTAATCACCATGTCGGCTGTTTTGGACGAGCGGTGAGAATTTTGGCCTACAACCCGCAAAAATGGTAGTGTTTCGGACTGTGTGATCGATTTTTATTATTTTTCAGAGTTACTGACGAGATTGAGGCTCTGGAGGCTATATTAATGGATGATGTAGTGATAAAACGTGTTGATGATGTCCCTAATATAATTGAAACAGTAGTGCATCCTTCAACCGGTGATGATATAGACCAACAATTCGTGTGTATAACTTTGGAGGTGAAGTTGACCCCGGAATACCCAGATAGTAGCCCCGAAGTGACCTTGAGAAACCCACGAGGTCTTGATGATGAACTCCTGACAATTATTAATTCACAAATAAAAGAAAAACTTAGTGATTGTCTTGGTCAGCCTGTTGTGTTTGAACTTATCGAGGTGAGTGTTTTAAAGCCTGTTTGTATTTGTTATTTAGCTGGTGTGTTTTACACATTTAGCCTTTTTACTGGGCTATTTTATGGGACCAAAATTAGGTACTTACTTGGGCAGTTGGTTACCACAAGTAGCCTCCTGATTTGCCATTGTGTATGATTTTGATTAGCTAGTCGAATTATTTTAGTTTCCTCCAGAAGTCCAAGTGATCATGAAAGGTTGGCTCGAGTTGTTCCTGCAGTGTCTTTGGATCATTCAAGAAATTTCACATTGACAGCCTAAACTTGCAGAGTAGCAGTGTTGTGTGCTTGTGTTTCCTATGGCCAGTCTCAATGGTGATTAGCTGTCTGCACTGGACATATTATAGTGCACAAACAACAGCCTCTGGTGTGAAAAGCAAGCATTTGCCACCCACACCAATAGGCCCGTCAAGGTCCTTCCTGTTAAGATGCAGTAGACTGATTTGTAGAATTGGCTACTTAAATCATTTCAGCAGTTATAACCAAGATTCCTAAAGGCCGATACTTATAAGCTATATTTTTTAATCCTTCAGCTGTTTTAAAGGTACAGGTACTAATTTAGCTGAATGAGAAAAGGTAATGATAGGACATTAAGGTGTTCGAAAGTTCCCTTGATTTCTCTTAATGCATTGTTATTTTTGCTGAAGATGGTAGGTGGTTTTTTGATTATAAAATTATACATAGATTTTTTACATAATAATGTAGACACTCTCAATAATAGCAAAAACAAGCACGCAAACTATAACACGCAAACTATAACACGAGTAATGGCTGTAAGCTGCCATCGTTTTCCAGTTCAACAGTTAACAATAAACTTTAACTATAAAAACTTTTCACCCTTCTTTAAAATGACTTGTATAAATTTAAGTGTGGGTGGGAATTGAACCCACAACCTGGGTATCCAGACCCATGCGCGTTAACTGCTCCGCCACCGCACCATGGTTTGAGGCTCAAACTTATACAATCCATTTGATATTCTTAACGCATTTAATGTCAATTTACCTACATGGCTAACAACGGCTGGAATGTAACTATAAAGTAAATTATTCATTGGCCTTTGTAGTTTATCATGAGCTGTCAACCAACATGTGACATGTGCAGAAATTATGGAAAACATTGGCAGATTCCAATTTAAAAATTCCCTCAAAGAGCAGCCTTATTGGGGAAGTACCTCCACCTTAGATTTCTTAATAATAACATTAATGTTTAATGTTGTGTTTCTGAGTGTGAGTAAGGTTGCCCGAGCTCATAGGGGTGCAGGTGCAGAGGGTCAGGAACAATTTTGGTCACTTGCTTATTTGTTGCCCTCTTATAAAAAAAATTAGAAACCAACTACATGAGAAGGAGGATCAATTCATAGAATTGTGAATGCATGTGTGGCACTATGGTTAAGGTGGTCTGCTCGCTACTACCTTGGAGCCCACATGTTCAGGCATTGTCTTTATAATTTAATAAAACTGCATGGTTTTTATTACGTCGTAGAGTTCCATCCTTTTGCTACAGCGGCCCTGAGATGCCGCGCGAACCCCATAAGGGTGCCCTCAAGTATTAGTCACTCAAATTAAGCTTCTGGTTAAGAACCTAGTGCTAGTCAACTGCTTGCTATCTTCAATAATTTTAATATAGTAGAAATAAATATCCAAATAATAGTTTAGCAACTTTTTGTTTTGTTAAGGATTTAAAGTTAAAGTTATTTAGGAGTTGGAAAATCTCTAGATACTCTCCCTAATAAATTAGACATCAATTCCCTTAATCAGTACTTTTCCTCTACATCCTCGAGTAACACATTAGCTAAAACTCAATCTTTAAGCTATCTTTCATCACTTCCAACTGCCGATCATCCACAATTTGTTTTCAATCAATTCTCCAATTGTGATGTTAAGAAAGGCATCCTGTCAATATCTTCCAATGCGGTCGGTAGAGACAGTGTCAGCCGTAATATAATCATTCCTATCCTTGATGATATCCTACCCATTATCAGTCACATCCTTAACTGTTCCATATCGAGTAGATTATTTCCTTCTACATGGAAAGAAGCCCTAGTCACTCCCATTCCTAAAACTAGAAAACCATCCTCCTTCTCCGACTATCGTCCTATATCCAGTCTTCCATTCATATCAAAAGTCCTCGACCGGCTTATCTACACCCAACTTAATTCCAATGTATGTAAGCACAAAATCCTCAACCCTATGCAATCCGGTTTCCGACCTGGTCATAGTACCGTTACAGCTCTGGTCCATATTACGGAAGACATCAGAAGTGCCATGGAGAATGGAAATCTCACAGTTCTCCTTTTACTAGATTTTAGCAACGCGTTCAATACTGTAGATTTTGACATTCTTCTTGGCATTTTGACGTTACTTAACATATCTCCAACGGTGATTGAATGGTTTCGATCTTACCTGTTTGGGCGCCGGCAAAGAATTCGTATTAATGACATGTTTTCTACATGGTCTAATACAGTTACTGGCGCGCCACAGCGTGGCGTTCTTTCTCCATTGCTTTTTGCTTTATTTATTAATACAATTTCCAATAATCTTTCTTCCTCCTATCATCTTTATGCAGACGATCTACAGATTTATTCCCATTCTTCGCTTACGAACTTACCCAGTGCGATGGCGACAATCAATGATGATTTAGCTCGGATAAGGGCGTGGAGTCAGACCTTTGGTCTCAAAATCAATCCAATGAAAACACAGGCTATAGTAGTTGGCAGCTCTCGATTGATTTCCAAATTGGACTGCTCCCAATTCCCCGAAATCACCTTTGATGGCACCGTTATCCCTCTCAGGAATAACGTTAAGAACTTGGGGATTATCTTTGATAGTACATTATCATGGGGTCCTCAACTGAAAGCTGTAAGTTGTAAACTTTTTGCGTCATCAGGTTCCCTCAGGCGCCTGCGCAACTTCCTCCCTATTACCACTAAAACTGCTCTTGCACAATCACTCCTCTTGCCTATTCTCGACTATGCCGATGCCAGCTATCTAGATCTGACAGAAGAACAACTGGATAAACTTGAGCGTCTTCAAAACCTTTGTATTAGATTCATATTTGGCCTACGCAAATATGATCACGTTTCATTGTTCCGTTCAAAGCTCAAATGGTTGCCATTCCGCCTTCGTCGGAATGCTCATGTCCTTTCTTTATTATATAACACACTCTTTAACCCCGCTACACCTATATACCTCAAAAACCGTTTCGAGTTTCTCTGTGACACGCATACCAGATTCCTAAGATCATCACACCACCTAAAGCTGCATACTCTAGAATGTATAGTATGCACTGTATTGTATTTATACATAGTATTATTGTATATATATATATATATATATATCTACTATATAAAAATAAGTCGGGTTTTCCTTCCTGACGCTATAACTCCAGAACGCACGAACCGATTTCCACGGTTTTGCATTCGTTGGAAAGGTCTCGGGCTCCGTGAGGTTTATATCAAAGAAAATTTATCAAATTTAACGCGGGTAACACCGCGGGGCACAGCTAGTATATATATATATATGTTTATATTTTATTCATGTTTTTAGACTTATCTACTTTTTGATGTGTTGCACACCTACTATTTTTAAAGTAATTACAGCTCCTATCCATCCAAAGGTTGTCTGGAAGAAATCGCTTGATGCGATAAGACCGCCCATTGTACATGATTGTGTTATTAGTGTCCTATGAATTTGTCGTGTGTGAGTGTTTACAATAAAAGAGTATTCTATTCTATTAAAAAAATATATGTGATGAAACAGACAAGATTTTTTTTTGTTACTTTTATACTGTATTGGACTACTTATGTTTATAGTGAGCTTGACAAGTACAAGTATATGTTAATACCAAAGTGCTGAATAAATTTCATTATTTCATTTCAGTTTTGCATGTATGTTGATGACATTTCTGTTGATTTTGAACTGATATAGATAATTATTGTTTTAAATCAATATGAAGGTTTTTCAATTCTGACAGCTTGATCTACTCAAAGTACTGTAGAAGACTCGCAGTAGCAAGAGGTATTCTGTAACGGGATCTAGGGAGACCTTCACAATGATAACACACATATTAAACCAATCACTTAATTTATTGAAAAAAAATAATAATAAAACTAGATTTCACAATGTATTCTTTAGCACTCCATTATGATAACTATTGACAAACATCACTCAAACGTAAAATTATACTTTTTATTTAATTCGAATTCTATTCTTACTTTAAAAGCTTTGTCCAGCTATTTTATTAAAATGACCAGAGTTAGCTATCTTCTCAAAAGAGGTTTTATTCTAAAGGAGGGCAGGTAATATCATTACAGTACTTTCCAACATAAGGACCACTTAGGGGCATACTTATTACACAATAACATGTGAATCTGGTACCCTAAAAGTATGTATGTATCTACTAGTATTATACTCGCTAAAGTTTGTAAGTATGGATGGATGGATGTTTGTTACTCTTTCACGTAAAAACTACTGAATGGATTTGAATGAAAGTTTACTATAATATAGTTTGTCTAAAATTTGATGATAAATGTCAGGTAAATAGGAAAAAATCTACCATCTGCAAGCCGGTTTATTCCGGCTTGCACTGCCAAAACTGCTAGAGGTACATATCCTACTAATATTATAGATGCGGAAGTTTGTGAGTATAGATGTATGTTTGTTATTCTTTTACGCCAAAACTACTAAACGAATTTTGATGCAACTTTGTAGTAATATAGCCTATATATCGGAATAACACATAGGCTATAATTTATAAAGTTTAACGCAGGTGAAACTGTGGGGTATAGCTAGACTTGTATAAATAAAGGTAGTTTTGAAATATTTCAGTTGATCCGGGAGAACTTAACAGAGAGCAATTTGCCGAGTGGCCAGTGCGTTATATGCTTATACGACTTTGCCCACGGTGATGTCTTTATCAAAACGCAGTGCTACCATCATTTCCATAGCCATTGTCTGGCTAACCATCTCATTGCTGGCAAGAAATACTATCAGGAAGAATTGGAGAAACTGCCCAACTGGCAACAGATGTCAGCACCAGCATACCAGGTAAATTACACTAATATTATAGAGGCGAAAGGTTGTGAGTGTGTATGTTTGTTACTTCTTCACATCTAAACGGCTGGAGCGATTTTAATGAAATTTGGTATGGATTTAACTGACACCCTGGATTAACACATAGGCTATGATTTATAAAGTTTAACGCGGGTAAAACCGCGGGGCACAGCTAGTAATATTATAATGGAGGAAGTTTGTGACTTTGTGAGTGTGTATGTTTGTTACTTCTTCACATCTAAACGGCTGGAGCGGTTTTAATAAAATTTGGTATGGAGTTAGCTGATTCATTCAATTCTATTTATTTATTGCGAACATAGATACATATTTCGAGGTGTTAGTGAACTGTTTGTATCGCTATGTCCAGCCGGTTAGGGCATGCCATGGAGCTATTACAAAGAGGAGACGTTGTAATTCGATTTTTCTATGAAACAACGCGTGACATTTTGCGGGGTGGAGAGGGTGTTAGATCCCGCCTATTTCTTTGTTTACATCTACCGGTCAATAGGTAAACTATTCGCATGTTTTGTGGACTATAATTAGTAGTAACGTAACTTTTTTACACTAGATGTCACACAGTGCAGGATGCAACAGGGCCGGACTCATAACTTCGTACCAGGGAGTACCTACTGTTTTTTTTATACTTTTGCGAACCATAATGATATCTTTTTTTATTGACAGTGATATTATTATAAAATAAAAGTGAGAATAAAAAGGTCATTGATGAATGATGATGATGATGATGAAGATTATGGGATTTTGATTATGACTTATTATTAATATTCCGAATTGTTATTCATGTTAAGTATATTGGAAATAAAATTAAATATTTTATGGGTAAAAAAATGCATTGTTACGAACCGATATATCCAGTTTTAAACAAGGTAAAGTTCCCTTCTTTAATTTTCTAAGGCCTTTTTTTGTTACTACGAAGTCTTCATCGTTAAAATGTTATCTTCAGATGGCAATCTATAACATTCATAATTTTAAAATTTGACTAAATAAACTAGGTAGGCTTAAAGTACTTTATTTAAATTAAGTAAACAACGAGCATACTAATGAAGGGAAGTAGGTACTTTAATTAAATTACTGTACATAGAATATTTAATTTATAGGAGATTGTATTTTTTGTGCAGTGCATTCCATGTTTAAGTACTTTCTATTTATGATACAGCTGCGGGACATTAGGTAAAATAACTGGATCCTAATTACGGCCCTGTTTTTGTTATGTTCATATTTGTTCGATAGATGGCGGTTCTTTTTTTAAAAATTATATTAAAAGCTACAAAAATGTATTTTGGCCATTAAAGGGGTTTTACGAATGAATGTAAAACAAATTTCAGTACATACGATTATTAGATTATGATAGTAGTGAGCTCTGCGTACCTAAATATTTTTTATTCCCATGACCCCAAGTATCGCCATCTAATGTCGTGTAGAATTATGTTTCGAAACGCCGACGTGAAGGGAATTTTCTAGAACTATTTTGATAAAAAATCGAATAAAATTACTTACAAATGAAATTTGATGCTATCCATAGCATTAGAACGTCTGTCCGAGTAGTTTTTACAAGATAAAACACAACACTTCATTATTTTTATCTTCTAGCGCAAATATAGCTGTAAATTGTGAACGTGACGTAGTTGTGCACAGGACGAACGCCAACAATACATTGACTTAGGCCACGCCTACATGATGACGTTTAGACTCAGTTGAAAATCACAGTGCTCAGTTGCTTAGGCCGTCTCCTCTTTGTAATAGCTCCATGGGGCATGCAACTGGGTTTAACAAATATGTCACGTGAATTTACTACATGAATATAAAATGGCACAATTCTAAACCTAAAGATATAAAAGTCATTAATAAATTCAATAAAAAAATACAATTACACGGGTCAAATAAAGTCAAGAACAAAATAAATCACCTTAAAAATAACAAAAATATAGGTGTTTTATTAGAATTTATCTAGAAGGTAGTCGTTAATGCTGAAGTAAACTTTAACTGCCAAAAATTGTATCAGATCCTTTTTGAATTTTGTATAGTTACATTCCCAAATAATGTCGTGCGGTAAATTGTTATATATTTTAGGTGCCATGCCAATGAAATTTTTGTTATATATAGCCTTTTTATGTGGCCTAAAACATATTTTATATTTGTGCCTTGAGCTGTTGAGTGTGTCAAACAAACTAACTTTGGTTTTAACAAATGTAGCTACCTCGTATATACATAAGCATGGTACTGTCAATATGCGGAGATTAAGAATAAATGGCTTACAGCTATCGGTGCTTTTAATGCAACATATTGCCCTTAGACATCTTTTTTGGGCTCTAAAGACTGCCTCTCTATTCGTAGAATTGCCCCAGTATATAATACCATAACGTAACGTTGATGTGACGTATGCATGGTAAGCAGTCACTGCCGTTTTCTTATCTACCACTTTCCTTAAATTATATAGAGCAATTTAAAATTATATTATATTGGCTGACACCCTGGATTAACACATGGGCTATAATTTATAAAGTTTAACGCGGGTAAAACCGCGGGGCACAGCTAGTAATTTATTATAATTTTTATTAACATTATAATCAGTGAGAAAAGGAGCTGTTTCTGTTTTAAATTAAAATGTTATCTACCAGTATGTCCATGGATATCAAATCAAGTATGTTGAAAGCACTTCCTCATATAAAACTACGATTTGGAGAGAGAGATTCTGCTAAATAGATTAATAACTAAATATAATAGAAACAACATAAGATCTTAAACAAATTTAATTTACATCAACAACCTTATATCGACCACTGCTGGATATAGGCCTCCTCCAGAAGTTTCTATAATATTACCATTTATACGGGTTTGCCATAGTCACCGTGCGTGGCATGCGAGTTGGCATCCGCAGTTAGATAGCCAGGTAGGTGATTTTAGTACCTAGATAGAATAACTGGGCCACCCCATAACATCCCGTGGGTGTCGTAATGGCGACTACCTGGTGCATCCCTTAGTCGCCATTACGACACCCACGGGATGTTATGGGGTGGCCCTGTTATTCTATCTAGGTTGGATACTACTCTGCTAAAATTAAACTTAATATGCCTGTAATTTATTTAATGTTTTAGCAAACTTGTCCAGTATGTCGATGCCCCGTGTCTTGTGATGTGGAAACACTGAAGAAAGCTCCGCCGCCAATTGACTCTGTAACTGCTCCACCATTCTGTTTGACTGCTGAACTAAAAGTAAGTAAATTGTACGTGCCGCTAGCAATCTATAATTATCATTATCTATACATCTATACAAATAAATAAAATTGGAGTGTCTGTTTGTAATATTGAAATAACCGTTTTTTTCTACATAAATATAAATATATATACGGTACCTACACCAAAATATTTTTTTTACAATTTTTGTCTGTCTGTCTGTCTGTTTGTTCCAGCTAATCTCTGAAATGGCTGGACCGATTTTGACGGGACTTTTATTGGCAGGTAGCTGATGTAATAAGAAGTAACTTAGGCAACTTTTATTTTAGAAAAAATCATTTATTTTAGAAAGAAACAAAAAAATAATCAAAATAAACTAATTAACACGCGAACGAAGTCGCGGGCACAGCTAGTAATAAATATGATTATAATCATATTATCATGACCAGATTTTATTAATTTTATTTTGTTTAATTAGTACATCAAACAGTGACACATTATATCATATTATCCGATATTGCAGAACGAAATTAAGATATGGTACGATTGAAGGAAAAAAAATGAATATGAGATCAACATATATATATATATATATATTATAAAATAAAAATATAATTAATACATAATTTTAAGCAGACTGATAAAGAGTACAGTAAACGTGTAACCCGCGATATAATGTTAAATGCGTAGTTAAGAATACTCGCGCGATTTAATGAAGAGCGTGATAATAATGTTTATAGTGTACTTACTTACTATGACATGACTGTTGACTGGCTACAACCGGGACCGATAGTTTAACGTGCCCTCCGAAGTATGGAGACGCTCAGATATTAAACCACTTTGACGGTCACTTATCTATGGAGTGGCCGCGAGACTGTTGCTTAACCTCGCCGACCACATACGGACCGGTGAGAGCATCTAGCTATGAACGTCTCGATGGTGTACTTACAAATATATAATAATAACAATAATATCTGGGGACAATGTCACACAGATCATCCTAGCCCCAAACTAAGCAAAGCTTACTATGGGTACCAGGCGACGATATACGTACTTATATAGATAGATAAATACTTATATACATAGAAAACATCCATCTTCTTATCTTATCTTATCTTATCTTGTTTGGGGTGTACTTCTGTACAGCACTTCGACCCTTCAGGATCTTTTGTACTATCCCCCAATGGTTTTATTCTATCCCTAGAGCCCTGAATGAAGTCTGCACGTAATCCAGTACGCTCCTTAGAGGTAGATCCTTGTAGTCACCTGGTTCTGGATATGCCAGCCCCAGGGTTGCCATTCTGTGTCTTGCCAATGCATCGCATTTGCATATTATATGCAGCATTGTTTCATTTTCTTCCCCACAGGTCCTGCAGATCGGGCTATTCGACAGTCCCAGTTTGTGTAGGTGGTAGTTGGTGCCGTAGTGGCCCGTGAATACTGCTACTATTAGTCGTAGCTGGTTTCTGCTGTATTTCCAAAGCTTTTTGGACCAGCTCTTGTCTACTCCTTTCATGAGTTGTTTGGAGTGTTTTAGTTCCTTGGTTTTGATCCACATTTGGTTGTGTTTAATTGTGGATTCATTTTTGAGGAATGCTCCTATTACGTTTGGAGGAATCCCTACGCACGGTTCTGGTCCACAGAACTGACTTTCAGATCCCTTCCTAGCCAGTGCATCTGCTTTTTCGTTGCCTTCTATTCCCGTATGGCCTGGTACCCATACGAGTTTTTATTTTTAGTGGCAAGTTTGTTCAGAGCCGTGATACAGTTCTGGGTTAGTTTCGATTCGATTTTGTGTGACATCAGGGCTTTTAATGTAGCCTGGCTGTCACTAAGTATGTAGATGGCCTATAGAACCTTTCGTCTCCCTATCTATGATTGTCTGGGCGCATGTTATTATCGCATATGTCTCAGCCTGAAACACTGTCGCAAAGTTGCCCATGCTTTCGCTGATACTGCAGGTTTCATTATAAACCCCCGCACCTGTGCCGGATTTCATTTTGGATCCGTCTGTATACCAGATTTGACTTTGTTCGTTTTGTTTACAAAGTCCCAATTTCCATTCCTCTCTGCTAGGGATGTATAAATTATATTGTTGTTCAAATGTATAGGTTGGTTGCATTTTATCGCTGCCCATCCCTATTACATTGTCATGATGTTTCCAGTTTTCTATCTGCGTGTGCTTGGTGGGCATACGATCGTAAGATGTATGTCCCAGGGCAGTAAGTCTTTGGAGTGTTTTCCTTGCCTCTTCTTGTACTTCAATGTGTAGAGGTACTAGGTCTAGGATTACTTCCAAGGCTGCTGTTGGTGTAGTGCTAAACGCCCCTGTCATTGCTAAGCAGGCAGTGCGTTGTATTTTGTTTAGCACTTGTTTACAGGTTTCTAGTTTTGTTCTTGGCCACCAGACGATACTACCGTACATCAGTACCGGTTTTATTATCATTCTGTATATCCAGTGAACAATTCTGGGTTTCAGTCCCCATGTTTTGCCATAAGCTGCTCGGCATATGCCGAATATTCTCAAGGCTTTGTTTTTAATATTTTCTACATGTTCTTTCCATGTGAGCTCCTTGTCAAGTGTTACACCTAGGTATTTCACTTCTTTTGACAAATCAATTTTTGTATTGATTTGTCAAAAGAAGTGAAATACCTATCAGGAAAAGGAACTCTGAAACTATTTCAGAGTTCCTTTTCCTGATAGGTCCTTCTTCTTTGTGAATGGTGCTATAACTGCTTTATGTGGGTTTATTGAAAGGTTATTTGATTTGCACCAGCCCTCTGTCTCTTTTAAGGCTTGTTTCATATTATCCGATACCGTGTGAGGGAAGTCTAGGGTTACGGCGTTGTACAGACTCCCTTTTTATTCGTGTTCTGTACTTGAAGCAAATGTACCTATGGTCCGATAAGGATATCTCATTAGGAACATTCCAATCTTCTATTAGGTTGCTGGCTCTAGTTGTTGCTAGGGTTATGTCGATAACTTCAGCTCTCTTTGCGTTAACAAATGTTAACGCAAATTAACGCTAGCCATTTGTGTTGGTCTAGTCTTAATGGTCCTCTTCAGACCCCTCCATTTCCTCGCAGGTGAGGGTGTCCCCGTCCAGTCGGAGCCCATCCAGATCACTGAGGCCACCCATTGAGGAAGCTGATGATAGGGTGCCCTCGGTCTCGCGGTATGCCTCAGTGTTGGCTGACTCCTTCCGGTCGGAGCCACCCGGTTCGCCTGCGATAGGATGTTTTTGAGACGACGTCGTCGCTTCACCTGGGGTCGCACTGTTGTCGGCTTTCGTCTCAGGTTCCTTTTTCTCCCCGTCGTCCAGGAGTTTGAAATGGCTGTCTCCCAGCCCTGTATGCAGCTTATATCCCGCCGCCTTTATGTGCTCTGCCGAGGCTTTGTCCATCAGGACGATGCGCCGAGTGTACATTGCCTCGACATTCGCGTGTACCACTTTCCATTCGTCAGTACGAAGGGACGGGTTCATTCGCTGTGTCATCTTGAGCAGCCGCTCTGAGGTGACACTGCTTACGGTTTTGGACCTCCATGCCATCCTGATTGGTTTGGGTAGATCCTTGGCGTCAATCACCTTAAGTGGAGTGCCGTCAACAGTCTTACCGTTGACGCACTTAAGCCACTGCACTGCCTCAGGTCCATCACATATAATGTAAACGGCCCCAGCAATCATGTTCCCCACGGAGAATCTCGGCGCGGGGTCAGGTGTCTCCTCTAGAAGGTCCCACAGTAGGACTTTAAGAGGATCCAACGTTTTGGGGTCCAGCTTCTCCGGGTAGTTCGCATTAACAATTACCATCCGGGTCCCAGTTAGGGCGTCTCTGTAGGACCCCTGGGTTTTTGCCCTTTTTGGTATGTTATGCGTGCCCGGGCTCTCGTCACTGACTTCCCTCTCTCTTTTTTTGAGACCCTCCTGATGGAGTTCCCCCTTGAGCCGCATCTTGCCTCTCTATAGCTCTACGGCGTTTTTGAGCGCCGCTGAGCCTCCTTTTCCCCCTAAGCTCGCCCCCTGGTGCCGGTCGCTCGGAAGCTATTCCACCGTCAGAACCGCCCGCCGATGTGCCCGGTGTGGGTGACATACGGGGTGGTACGCTCTGACTGCTGGAGCTGCCTTCACTCAGAAACAAATATTCGTGCTCATCACACAAATATTTGCACTTACCGGGATTCGAACCCAGGACCACCAGTTTCGTAGGCAGGAGCACTACCAACTAGGCTACGGTGACCGTCAGTACTTACTTACTTTATATTAAACACAGTACTTAGTGATTATTTTAAAAGTGGGTAGTTTTAGAAAAAATATTTCAATGAATGTGTGCGGTTTTTGCTATACTTGCATGGGGCACGGCGATTTATGCTTGTTTTTATAAAATTTTCGTATACCGACCTTCAGGTCCCGGCGATATTTTTATTCACACACACATCATCACCTTGTGTCACAGCGGGACATAGGCCTCTCCCAAAGGTTCCATCCGATGGTGTTGTAACAATAAGCAAAGTCCAGTTGATAACGGTTTTATTCATAAAATGTCTTTCGTATTAACGTCCTCAGTCAGAAGATAGACAGTCCCATTCTGGGGCACTGGGTTCAAGTACAAGTGCGTGTACCTGGAGCCCTAGAATGTGGCAGATACTTAAATTAATTACTTTTTTATTACTAACATCGTTTTTAAGATGTAATTTACTAATATTATGGGCCAAGTGTCTGAAATAAAAAGATTTAATTTAATTTTTATTTTATTAACCCACCTATGTAGGTATATACGATATCTTCCCCTTAAAAATAATAAGAATTAAATAAAAATTATTGTATTTTCTTTTAACAAAATTCATCAAACAAATACCATTATTATATAAACTAGTTACATCTTCCCTTTAAAATGAATTAAAAAATAATATTCCATTTTCTATTAACAAAATTTAAACAATTTTTTTTACTGAGATACAGACAAAAATCTGTACTTTTTCTAAATTAAGAAACTGTCAATATTTACTCAGCAACTTTAATGCCGTCACATATTGCTATATTGTCTCACCTTTTTCTTGATTTCTTCTGAAGAAATTATACCTTGACAACGTTATATTGGTTTTTACGCCAAACAGTCGTCAAATTTTTTGAGCAAGACATCAACATCCGTCTTTTCATTGTCTTTCTCATAAGAAAATGTTTGGTAAACATCGAACCCTTCTGGGCCGATCAAATTTACCAATAAACTTGCCTGTACTTCTTTATTTACTTTACTTACTCCTGAAGGTTTAGCAAATAGCTCAAATTGAATCTTCCATCTTTTCCACTCGTCAGCCAGGCAGACGGAGTTGCCAATGAGACTTAGGTCTGATGGTGGTCGGGCATGTTCCATTTTATAAAAATACTTTTATACCTTATCAGGGTTCTAAAGCATACCAAATTTTCAAATAAATCTGCTAATTCAATTGATTTTCACCACTGTCACCATGTTGTAATAATAAGCAAAGTCCAGTTGACAACTGTTTTATTCATAAAATGTCTTTCGTATTAAAATCTATATACGACAGATGGGACGCCTAGAGACATGACAGGAAAGAGGACAGGTACAGGACCGACGGCTTTACGTAGTCTCCCAGGCACGGGGTTATAATACCGCCAACTTCCAGACTTCCGGCTGATGCTGAGAAATTTTTCTTTTTACAGAAAAGTCTCAAAATCACTTTTTGACCCGACCCGAGATTTGAATCCAAGTCCTCGTTCTCTGCGGATGAACTCGCTACCGCTAGACCAACGAGGCTATAATATAGCTTATATAGCTGAATAACATAGAAATTTATACCAATTATTTTATTACCTAAAACTTTTATAGGAACTCCAACTGCGGATGGCAGCACTGTTGGCCCAGCAAGTCGCGAAGGGTGGCGTCGTGGGACTCGGTGACACCGGCCCTCCGCCACTCACCATCACCACGCCCAGCGACAACGATAACGAAAACGTAAGCATTCAGCTGCAGGTTGGTCGGTACACAACGGTAGGTAGACAACGGATTTCCACATCACGATCTTTGCACAACTCTTTTGTCTGTCATTATATTCTTCTCTTCTATCTTCATACATGCTCGCTGGTTTTGGGTACTTGTGACCTGGCCTTACTTGAGAACGTCTCCGATTTGGCCAGAGAAAGTTCTATGTGGTCTTCCCCTTCCGGTTTTCCCATTCACACAGGCCAGGTATACTTCTTTTGTTAATCTACTTTCATTCATCCTTTCTAAAGGTACAAACCATTTCAGCATACTTTTTTCTATGTTTGAGACTACATCCTTTTACACACCAAAACACTCTGCTAGAACGAAATACTGATGTAATAGAGTATGAAATACGAAATACTGATATAAGAAAGTGTAAAATACGAAATACTGATGTAAGAGAGTGTAGAATACGAAATACTGATATGTAAGAGAGCGTTGTGGTGTGAACTTTGCGCGTTGGGTGCCTAAAATAAATAAAATACTGTTCTATTATGGACGTGGAACTAAAAAAAATTGCACACTGGTTACAAAGTTTTCCTGTAGTAATTTTTTTACACCACAGAGTCCACCCGATCCAAAGCATTAACTGCAACCTATGGATGCTTGCAACATCAGTGCTATAACTCGCGCAATTCCGACCTTTTACAAAACTCTATACTACTTTGTTTAAGGTCCCAATTCTGTAGTCTCTTGGTGAAACCCTGGCAGGAAGCTCATTCCAGCAAGGAAATTTCGCTGAAGACCGTACCGAATGACATCGTAAAGCTTCCAGGATGTGAGGTTGAACGTCCTGTCATGTCGAGGGGTACGGTGGTAGAAAATGGCCGGGGACATTATACCAATCAGTTCCACTTTATTTTTATGTTCATCACTGAACAAATAGTGGTGGGTTGGCGCTTGAATCTTCACCTTCGGACAATTCATTTGCCGTAGATACTTTGTACGATTGAAATGAAAATCTTAGATAAATTTGAAAATCCATTTAGGTTTAACAATCAAACACAACGTAACGTGAGACAGTTTCTAGGCACTAGTGGTCCGCTCGGAGCTACGTAGAGAAGTGAATGTTCGATCAGGCAGATAAGCCTCGTCGACTCGTACGAACGCCATACCAGACTCCATCGAGGTGCGCCAACTTCCCGCTTACGTTTCGTAAGCCGATATTTCGTACTAATGACCATTCCGTACTAATGACCAATCCGTACTAATGACCAATCCGTACTAATGACCATTCCATACTAATGACCATTACGTACTAATGACCATCAAACATACATTATGATTATTTAAGACATTATAATTTCATTTCAGGAGGAAGCAACCAACGAGGTGCCGGGCGCTTCGCAGGAAGTTAAACCAGACGGGATAGTGAACCCGAGACAGAATGGAAACGGTTCTAACGATAATTCGACGCCCGGCTCGCCCAATGCGCGCTCAGTGTACCGCGGCCCTTACAGGTAATTATTATGTACACATGGCTACATATCGAGTTTATATACATATATACTGAATCACTAGGAATTTCTCTAATTTTTGATGATCACTTCGTCTTTTCTTTCAACAACCATTTTGCATACGCCGAACGATCTGTGACGGTTACATTTTTTACACGCCTTACATTAAGTTCACTTGTATGTTTATAACTGACTCATTTAGACGCAATTTTGACCCACTTTAAACGGTCAGATTTCATTCTAACTTTGTAGATTTATCGAGAACAGATGATAATACACTAATTTGATAAGATTATGCCATTATTCAACTTGCAAAATAAGATTTTTATGAATTTCCAACGATTCTTCAAAATATTTCCAATTAAAAAAAAAAAAAATATAAATAATAGTTAAAAAATAAAAAAAACACGCTTTATATAAAATTCAACAAAAAAAAAATTAATATTAATTTTTTAGAGAATTTTATATAAAGCAAGTTTTTTAGTTTTATTAACTATTTTTTTAAGTGGAAATTCATATGCAGATATTCCATAGAAGTGGAAGAGAATTGAGAAAAAAATGTAAGGACGCGTTATATTTAGGCGCATTTTGTCACACGTGAGAGAAAAATATATGACGTAGAAAGAGAAAGAGAGCTATATATTCCGCCCCACGGAAATAAAACAAGAGAGAGCGACAATATAAAGCCATAGAGTTAGTAGTCGTTGCGTCGCGCTTGCTTACGTTGTAGATTTACGCCTCAGAAACTACATATAAACAGTGGATGATGTGTAAATTTAAAAAGTTACACTTGTATCACGTGCATGCCATTTTATTTATTTTGTTGCAAACTGATATGTTATATGATTGTTCCGCAGAGGGTTTAACCGCCGGGGAAAGCCGGGGCGGCGCGGCCGCGGCGCCGCGCGGTGACCCGCGCCTGCGCAGCACACGCCGCGCGCCGCCTAGCGCCCGCGCCGCCCCGCCGCCCCCGCCCCCGCCGCACCGCCCGCCCTACACCCCAGCCCAGGCGCCGTAAGTACTGGACCACGTTCCGAAACTACCGGCCCAACACATAACACCATTCAACTTGCCCTGAAATTTACTGGCCAGTGTGACTCAGGCTTTTTAATACTGCGACTTCAAGTATTTCACCTTTTAGTGTCATCCCCAATTTCCGTAACTCTCAGCAGCGTACACAATTTGGTGCAGGACCGACCTGCCCCAAATTTTGTATCTCCTATATTCCTTTTACAGGCCCGCTATATAGTAAGTTTATACATAATTGAATGTCAAGTATTCAACAACTTACCAATTACCCAAAGATTGTGGTATATTCGATCTGCCCCAAATATAGTATTATCCAGAATAATAATTGAAGCATGTACTTGCGAGTGTGTACAGGGCTTTATATTACCAATCAGTAATCTAGGCTTATTAATAAGTTGTGTTTATACGCACAAGTCTGTAACGCACCTAATAATGTACCAGATATTTGTGAATCTATTCTACCTGCAATTCTTTTTAATGTTAATGTCTTCTAATAAGGAAACTTTATCTTATTGTTCTATTATAGTAAAATTGTGTTTAATGTGTGGTCTTTTGTATTCTTCATATGTTACGAAAGTAACATTAGGAATCAACTACAATCGCTGTGTATATGTTTTTAAAATACATTCTTTGTGTAATAAAACTCGTATATGTTATAATAATAAGATTCGCGAAAATACATTAATTTTTCAAAATATACAATTAAAATGCGAAATTAAATTCAAATTAAGCGAACGGCGTTCTAAGTTTCTTGTAACGGTTGTAAGTTCGTATCCAACCGATCTTGCATCTCGCTTCCGCACTAAATGTCATTTTGACAGCAGTTTAATTGCATCATCCGGGCAACAAGGTTTTATTATAGTGCAAACTGCCGTATCTAACTTCTTTCTGGACGCGTTGAACTATGGTGTGAGTTATAAGTTATATTTGTTATCGATATTTACAGCAATAGATAGGGTTGTGCATAAAAATGGTGCGTGGACTCATTCTGAAACAGGGTCTCCTTTAAATCGGACTGAATCGTATCAAAGACTGACGATTGGCCGTTGTTATCAACTATCTATAATTTTTATTGAGTATCGATTATCGTATTATATCGATTATATTTAACTTTATATATCTATCTCTCTTCCAGGCGACGAATTTATTTATATATCTAATTGTTACGGTGATCATAAATCACGATTTTTAAGGATGCGGTTTGTTAAGAGTGGCAACGTTGCATTCTATTGTCATATTTAGTGGGTAAATACTTATAAGCTTGGGTTTTATTTTTAATCCTCCTGCCGTTTGAAATACGTAAAATCACATGCATAAGTAAGTTTGAGTTTTCAAAAAAAAGGAACATCGGTTGAGCCAAAAGGTAATGATTTGTCTCAAATGATTATCGGGATGGAAATAAGTTTCCACAATATATAAAAATTTTACGGAAAATTTAAACAAGAGGCCTCTTAAACCTGAGTCGCAAGTCTCAGACTCAGCGAAGGGTTCCTTCCGCTACCACCCGATGGACCTGGTCTCCGCACGGTGAATCCATGGAATGCTAAGAATTATGTCTTCAAAATTGTCTGAACTCACAGGTGTCATGCAAGTATTCTTAAAGCACATTAACAATATAATTTAGATGACATTTAAAAAAAAATGTATAGTATATATTTTGAAACTAAAAACTAAGTTAATTGATCATATTACGAACATAAAATATTTGCATAAATCACGACGTTGCCATACTTAAAGTTAGTATAAATTAAAATATATATCACAAAGTATATATAGATTTAGGAATCTTGCGTTACATTATTATATGTCCGCCTTTCATCGTCAGTCTTTCGCTCTAATTTTAGGAAATACATACGGTAAAATGGGGTGAATACAAATCCCGGGCTGAATACATATCCGGGGATGAATACAGAGGGGGTATAATATCCATAAACTAGGTCTGCAAGGCAGTCTGCTTGCAAATATTGAGTTGAGCGTATTTAAGCTGATGTCTATACTTTTTCATAGATTTTTTTCGGTGTTTATCATGTCCGATATTTATGAACCTGTTGGCGTGGTTGGCTAATGCTTGTTTCCCGCCGGAGGTCGTGGGTTCGATTCCCACCCAGGACAGATATTTGTGTGCATGATCATGTCTGTTTGTCCTGAGTCAGGGTGTAATTATCTATATAAGTATGTATTTACAAAAGAAAAGTAGTGTATGTAGTATATCAGTTATCTGGTTCCAATAGTACAAGCTCTGCTTAGTTTGGGATCAGATGGCTGTTTGTAAATAATGTCCCAGGATATTATATTATTATAATTCACATATGCGCTCACGCACGAGTATGGTTACTACCACTGTGTAAAATTTTAAGAAGATTGGTTCGACTGCTCAGGAGCCGTACAACTCCATGAGTTCCATAAGAAAATGCTTCGTTTACACTCATCTCAACAAGTTGAATTTTCAACCCATCTATAGAGAAATTCAGGGATGAATATTCACCCCGTTTCACCGTAGCAATATTTTAAAGTAGATCCTGTCATTAATTATATAAGATGGACTGATGTTTACATGGCGTGTATTGTCGGGGACTGACATTTTTGGGCTCATGCTTGTTGATGAATTCACGCACTGAAGGGTAAAACTGTAGTCATAGTATAAAGACCAATAGCTGTAAATTTGCGACTTGCGGCTACGGGTGTTTAGATTCAATTCTCTATACTGCGTTCGAATAATAGAATCACGGCCATAACGCCTCAGTAAAATCTTTATATTATTCTGGAATATATTATTTATTTATTTTAACAAACAAAATAGAATACACGTGCATTACTTGGGTTAATTACAATTCACAAAAAAAGACGTTCGCATTGTTTCGATGACGACAAAACGGCGGCGCCTTTCTGTCAGCAGTACTATTGTTTTGCGTCGTACTAGCGTAGTAGCGACGATATTCTTGTTTTAAAACTAGTACTACCGACTTGTTGGCACCGCTTTGATTCTGTCAGTCATCCCTCCGCGAACAAACGGCTTCGAATTTATTGAAAAAGCTTTTGCAAGTCCTTAACCTTATTTTAATTAATAGGAATCGTCTAACAATAGTAAACTCAAATCAGGAAAACATAACATGTGTGTTCAATAACTATCCAATCAACTAAACTAATTTGAGTATAATAACCAGAATATAAATATGGACAGTAAGGTAACTAAGCCTAGTTGATTAAATAATAACCTACGCTCTATTGAAGCTGTAAGGCAGCTGGATTTTTGAAAAAATTGCGGAGATAAACTTATGCGCGACCACTCGTTGTGACGCGGCACTCACTACTGACAGCACCGCGACAACCACTTAGGGGTCTTGTTGATACGCATGTTTGTGTGAGTGTGCCGTTTCGACTGTTTGTAAGTAGTTTCCGTACTGTCTATTTTTATACTGAGTTATTAATTGCAACGCCTCTTGTCATTGCATCGCGAATACCGAAGTCTCACTCGTTTTTATTCTATGATTTTGAACCTTATTCCAAATTGATAAGGTTCAAAATTATGTGCAGTCCAATTAAGAGTTATGAATACCCTGAAGAAATGTTTTTTTTTATTGTAGTCAAACTGTAACAGTTGATTTCTTCTGAGCAAGTTGCCAAAGCGGGACGGCACAAACTAATGATTAGTCGTTCATATTGTACTCTTAGATTAAGACACTTCTCTGTGACGAATCCTAGTCAGATACCTAGTATTCCACATTAATAAATAAATCATTACTGTAACTTGTGTCAAATGTATTGTTTGGCTAGTTTACCTCGTTCTGTGAAGTTATTGGCATCTTTTTATCATTTTAGACTCTATTGCATTGTAATAAGAGTTTAACCGAATGGAATATACGCCGCTACTGACTTACGGTTAACTGTCTTAAAGAAATGGGACGATTCTAAATTCGAATGTGTTTATTGGTTTGGTTTTTTTTTTACTATTTCAAACTCTATGGTGTTGTTATAAGAGCTAAATTATGGATATAATACATATTGCATTATGGATATACGCCGTTACTGACTTAGGGTAAACTGGCTTCAAGAAAAAGGCGATTCTTAATTCGAATGTGTTTATTGTTTTGGTTTTTTTTTTACCATTTCAAACTCTAAGGTGTTGTAATAAGAGTTAAATTATGGATATACATATTGCATTATGGATATACGCCGTTACTGACTTAGGGTTAACTGGCTGCAAGAAAATGGACGATTCTTAATTCTAATGTGTTTATTGTTTTGGTTTCTTTTACTATTTCAAACTCTAAGGTGTTATAATAAGAGTTAAATTATGGATATACATATTGCATTATGGATATACGCCGTTACTGACTTAGTTAACTGGCTGCAAGAAAAAGGCGATTCTTAATTCGAATGTGTTTATTGTTTTGGTTTTTTTTTTACCATTTCAAACTCTAAGGTGTTGTAATAAGAGTTAAATTATGGATATACATATTGCATTATGGATATACGCCGTTACTGACTTAGGGTTAACTGGCTTCAAGAAAAGGGACGATTCTTAATTCGAATGTGTTTATTGTTTTGGTTTCTTTTACTATTTCAAACTCTATGGTGTTGTAATAAGAGTTAAATTATGGATATACATATTGCATTATGCATATATGCCGTTACTGACTTAGGGTTAACTGGCTGCAAGAAAATGGACGATTCTTAATTCTAATGTGTTTATTGTTTTGGTTTTTTTACCATTTCAAACTCTAAGGTGTTGTAATAAGAGTTAAATTACGGATATACATATTGCATTATGGATATACGCCGTTACTGACTTAGGGTAAACTGGCTTCAAGAAAAAGGCGATTCTTAATTCGAATGTGTTTATTGTTTTGGTTTTTTTTTAACATTTCAAACTCTAAGGTGTTGTAATAAGAGTTAAATTATGGATATACATATTGCATTATGCATATATGCCGTTACTGACTTAGGGTTAACTGGCTGCAAGAAAATGGACGATTCTTAATTCTAATGTGTTTATTGTTTTGGTTTCTTTTACTATTTCAAACTCTATGGTGTTGTAATAAGAGTTTTTATTATGGATATACATATTGCATTATGGATATACGCCGTTACTGACTTAGTTAACTGGCTGCAAGAAAATGGACGATTCTTAATTCTAATGTGTTTATTGTTTTGGTTTCTTTTACTATTTCAAACTCTAAGGTGTTGTAATAAGAGTTAAATTATGGATATACATATGGCATTATGGATGTACGCCGTTACTGACTTAAGGTTAACTGGCTTCAAGGAAATGGACGATTCTTAATTCTAATGTGTTTATTGTTTTGGTTTCTTTTACTATTTCAAACTCTATGGTGTTGTAATAAGAATTAAATTATGGATATACATATGGCATTATGGATGTACGCCGTTACTGACTTAAGGTTAACTGGCTTCAAGCAAAGGGAAGGTTCTCGATTTAAATTTGTTTTGTTTGTAAGTGAAAATTTCTTTAGGCGCGTGGGCATTTTTGGGATTTGGAGAACTATTGAACTCTCGTCACTGTTACCGTTAAAGGCACTTCTGTAAATAAGTATGTATATATATATTGTGTATGTACGTACACAGGAACATTTGTATTTAGGCCTTTTAGATGGGAACAAACCATTGTAAAGAGTTGCTTGAGAGGGTAGATTTTTTTTGTGCAATTATCGATGTACGTTATAGGCGAATACGCAAACTAAAGGTCATGAAGGGCGATAGTGGTCGTACAGTATCACGAGAGTTTCTACTTAACTTGACTTGCCCTAGGTAAGTCATGATATCGTCATCCGAAACGGGGTAGGAGGCAGGGCTAGTTACCTAAATGGAACTTTGAAATAATTATGTGTTATCGGTGACATCACTTGAGGTAAACTAGCTGAATAAAAAATGTCATTAAATAGGAATTATAGCTAATTTCTGTTTTAGATAATAAATTCATGACAAAACTATCATTGTAAATTTAATGTCCAAGGAGTATACAAGGTGTAACAACTAGTGGACGTAGCTTAACGGTCTAATTATCCCAGGCGACTGAACAACAACGTGTTAAACATCATTATACAAAATAGACAAGAATACAATACAATATAATAATAGTAATATTTGGCGGGTCGGTTGGTGTGGTTGGAAGATACTTTCACGCAGCAGGTCGTCGGTTCGATTCCCACCCAGTACAGATATTTTTGTGCATGGATATATTATATTACATAAGAGTGGTAGGGCACAGCGTTCATTCGCTCAAAGAACAGTCTGACTGGGGAAGTACCTCCACCTTACAGAAGACATTCCTTGTAGAGTTGTGTCGCTCGCGAGCGAAAGATATAAATGATATATAATCCTGCCCAAAGAGCGAGTATATCAATCGCTCACCAGTTTCTAAACTATATCTTTATATCCGAATCATAAGATTCATTTCGGATGAACTCAAACCGGCACAGACTAGATGAGTAAAAGATACATCGCTCCCTTGTGAAAGAGAGAGAGATAGTCGTTCCAACTGTGCGTGTGTACTCTAGTGAGCGGGAATCGAAAGAATAGCAGAAAGAAGTCTACGTTATAGTTTGATAATAAAGCGGTTTGCGTTGCGTATCGAAATTCCCGTTGCATTTGTCGCATTTTGTAAACAATGACGTAATTTGAATTTTGAACGAAATAGTGTTATTGTACAATTTTATTGTAAGTGGTTATTGTTTTTGATTTTATTTAGTGTCTCGCGTGATTTGCCCCGTGTGTGCACTTTAATGTATAATTAAATGGCTATAACTGTAAATTTAAAAATCCCTGATAACATGAGCAAACATCTGAACAGATCTTCATAAATTATAGCTAAAACTGCGTCAAAATCAGTCCATTCGTTGGGGAGCTACGATGCCACAGTCAGATATTTTTTTACGTTGGGGATTAAATATCGTTCCACAATATCACTTATATCTTTCGCTCGCGAGCGACCCGTCGCGACGTTAGATCCCGCTCTCTCTTGGCTCTATGAATTAAACAGTTCAGTTACTCTGTACTAGTGTAGATATAAAAGAGTGATATATATCTTTGCGCGAAAAGATATATATCTCTCTTTTCTAATCAGTGATATATTTTGCGCATCTCTAATTCCTTGATAATAACATTAAACATTTAACGTCGTGTTTCTGAGTGTGAGTAAGGTTGCCAGAGCTCGTCGTGGTGGGGGGAAGGGTCAGCAATACTCGTTTGCCGACTCTTAACGGCCGGCAACGCACCCGCGACCTTCTAGTATTGCGAGTGTACATGGGCGGCGGTGATCCCTTACCATCAGGTGACCCACTTGATCGTCCCCCACAGATATTAAAAATAAATCATAATTCATTTATTCATTGTCGAACATAGGTACAGTCAACAGCAAAAGTAGATGATCAAAATCGGACCTGAGTTTTGAGTGAATGATGCTATTGGGTGGCAGTTTCACTAGTTAATATTTTTTACACTTAACACTCACGCACTCAACACCTTCAACTACACTTCACTACTACACAATTTTGTCGCAATTTATGATAATAAGTATTGAATATCCGACTTTGATCATCTACTTTTGCTGTTGACAGTACATACATTTTAAGCAATACATTTCCAGATGTGAGAAATAAATATTTAATATCGATCAACTGATGCATTTTGTATAAGTTCAAGTAACTTCCACTACGTATGTTACACTTTGTATAGTTTCTTCTTATTAGTTTACTGTTTGAGTATTTATTTGTATTCGGTATAACACACAAATATGTTTAAAATTAATTTTATTTATTTGGATACGTTTTAGTAGGAGGGAAAACACATCACTTAGCATGCTTCTAGAAAATATCGAATATAATACACAATGTTCCAATGCAAATATTATAGCATTGCCATAATTTTAATAATAGGGTCCCTGACTCTACTGTGATGGCTCTTCTCACCGGAGTCTATCAAACTACGCAAGACATGGTGCTGGAATGTTGCGTATACTTTCGCTTTCTTCACATTCAAATTATTCATATCCTTTGCGAGTATCGAGATATTAGGCGCAAGAGTGTCAGCTTTAGATCCTTGAACTCGCCAACTTCTAGGTGCCAATAAAACTTCGACTACTTTGGACTGTAGATCGGTCGCTGGTTCAGATCCGGCTCAAAGGACCAACTTTATAAACGGTCGCTGATATCGTTCCCAAATAAAAAACAATTGTAATATACAACATGTAACTTAATTAACGCACATCCTGAAAATAGTTTGTTCAGAATCGTTTACTGAATCTATTTATATAATTTTTAATATAGATTTTTTTTATTCCAAAATAATTAAAATTACGAAAATTATTGTCATATTAACCCTGTACAGTCAAACAAATTGAAATGGACCGTAAATCAAAGTAATAAGACTTTTAAAATCGCAGTTTTATTTGTATTCATACAAATTCCATCATTCAATACAAAATAAAGAAAAATAAACCTTATTCCATGAAACTAATTTACCAAAATATATGCATGTTAAATAAAAAAATTCAGTGTATGTATTATGAATACAACATAATATTCTAATTGGGGTGTATGAGAGTGTGCGTTAATTACGTTACATGTTGTATAACTTGGCGAGCCAAAGTGACCATTTGTCAGGAAATAAAATAATAAGAGAATTTTTTTCTTGTACGACAACAGCAATGATATCGGGAAGACAACTTATTGACACAACAGCTTGAAAAAAAAAAGAAATATTACATATATTTAAAAAATCCAATTGACTCGCCAATTAGCATCGTCAACACCAGGACTTTATTATTTAGGCGAATAACGTGCGGTATTCATGTGACCATTCAATTTCTCATTCAATAAAATAACAATATGTAGGTGACTTACATAATTCAGAATTGCATTGATGCAGGTCTAACATTCTTATACATTTAATAATCAAGAGCTTAGGAACATTTGAGAGGCCTATGCACGGGGTATTTCAGCAAAATCGAATCGGAAATGTCGAAATCGAAGGCAAACCAAAGTACCGATTTAGCCCAAAGAATTGCCAAACTGAAGTGGCAGTGGGCGGGGCACAAGGCGAGGCGGAGCTCGTAGAACCGACGGCCGCTGGAGCAGAAAGGTTATCGAATTGCCATCACGATATTAATTGCCTCGTGGGGAGACCTGCATGCCTGATTCTTCTCTAAAAGCCAGCCTGATATCGACTTGGAGGGGTGTGCCGTAGCCACCTCGCTTGGCATGCGAGTTGGCGACCGCAGTTAGGTGGTAGCTAGTACATAGGTGGCGCTGCTGCCTGGTGTATCTCTTAGTCGTCTTTTACGACACCCACGGGGTGGTATAGGATGGCCCTGTTATTATTTCTAGACAGGGAACAGGTCAAGAAAGGCTTTATTTCCTTATTGGCAGTGTTATAAAATTTGCATTGTAACTATTAGTTAATTAATATGCAAGAATATTTGTCAGACAAATTTCAAATGAATTATAATTTTTATGTGTAACATAAAATTTACAAAGGACAAAACCATTTTTGTAGACTATAATTTTACATATATTATTATTTTAATTAGATATTATTGATATACTAAATGACTGAGAATAGTCTTTAAGATGATTTCAAAGCAATATTGTAATAGTATATATTATTTGAAGATGATATTTTTACCGTCAACCATATGTAGTAAAGTAGGAATTGGAGATCTTTGTCTGTGAACGACAAAACAATCAGCACGCCATATCGTTCCGAGGACGACCCCGCAGATCATCTTTCAGAGGGTTGGCAGCAGTGTCTTTCTGAGTACTATGACGTGGCGTGCCGTAAGCGTGGCAATTATGGCCAAAATACAACATAATTCGTTGGGGAGGCCTTTGTCAAGCAGTACACCTCTTTCAGCTGCATAGTTGTAATAAAGAGAGCGAAGGCATTTTTTTTTAAAGGTTGTAATGTAACATAAAGCACTATGTAAATTCTTCTCAAATATTTTGATATAAATCTATCAAAATATTTGAGAAGAATTTTGAAATTGCAAATGTCTTAAAGCAATAGAAACAAGCAAGACGAACAAACGGTCATCCGCGCACATTTACAAAGTTGACAAGTCACACGACGTCTACCAAAGGCGACGACTGTGTGAAAAAGAAATAAGTACCCCGACAGCAGTTCGACCGTTTACCGTAAGCAGCCCCCGTTCACGAGTATTACGTGAGGGCCAGCCATCGCCTCCCTCGCAATATTAGAAGGAAGGAAACGCAATAGAAACTATTTTATTTATCTCATAAATGGGAAATCATAAATTTAGTCATTCGGAGGGTCTCAAACCCCTTCGGTTCTGCTTTAAGGTACGAATGATACACACTGACAAATCAAATTTAGTATTCCCTTGCTAAGGGTCTTAACCCTTTTGGAGGATGTAGGTGTTATCCATTGGCTTTGTTTTCTAGATACATGGCCGGCTGATATGTTCACAGGTACATGTGAGAGAACTATTTAATTTTTATTTTTATGTACAGACGCCAGCTCATCCAGCTACTCCAATCTGTCAAATTTATTTTATAGAAATTCGATAGATTGGGGTAGCTTGATGTGCTGGCGTATGTACACTATTAATGATGACGGTATAAATACATAATTATCAGAACTACACATGTATGTTTGTTTTGTAAATATGTTTGTAATCATTCAATTGCCCATTTCGCACCTGTTTATGAATAAGATAAATTATTTTTGTCAATGTTTGTTATATTTAGATTTTTTACATTCCACTAATGTTCTTTGTAAATACATTGAGATTTTCTAGTAAATATTTTCCATGTGTTTTGGAAGCTGAGTAGGGTTTGGGAGTTGGAATGTACAGACGCTAGCACTTTCAGCTATCTCTAAAATTTCTTTTATAGATTTTCAACTTTATCACATAATAATAAGGTTCACTTTCAATTGGGGAAATTTGACCGATTGGGGTTGCTTGATATGCTGGCGTCTGTACTTATTCGTTATTGTGTGTTTGTTTGAAATATTTGGCGTACATTTGGGTATTTGTTATTTATTTAATTCGCAACTATTCTTGGCATAGTGTTTAGCATGATTTTGGCATTCATGTAATTTATTATGTGAATAGATTTAAGATTTTCAGGGTTGTCATTCTCGTATTGTGTAAGAAAAATTGGAGACGATTGGGGTACAGAAATATTCCGATCGTATGAAACCCTATAAGGGTTTAAAATGGTAGGATTCTCTTTTGTTAATGCTTCTTGTGACTTGTTGCGATTTTTTAGTAAATTTTGGGATAGTTTTATTAGAATTGGCAACCCTGTGCGGCCGGTTGGCTTTGTCGGTTGGTACTTTACCAATATTATTAATCGATCGGTGTCCGTTGACCATGTCCGGTACATTGTCAGTTTTGTAAACGTAATTTATCTGTATGTAGATATAATTAAATAATAAATACTTACCAAAGAAAATGTGTTATTTATTTTACCATCTTCATCATCATATAAGCCGAAAGAATTCCACTGATGGACGAAGGCCTCCCCCAAAGATCTCCATTATTGCCTATATCTTGAAAGGGGCCTGACCACACTGCGTCTTACTAAATAGGTACTTTTTCAGAATTCCGTAGGGAAAGGGTAGAATATTAACCCTATATTTAATCTACTATATAAAAATAAGTCGGGTTTTCCTTCCTGACGCTATAACTCCAGAACGCACTAACCGATTTCCACGGTTTTGCATTCGTTGGAAAGATCTCGGGCTCCGTGAGGTTTATAGCAAAGAAAATTTATAGAATTTTACGCGGGTAACACCGCGGGGCACAGCTAGTTATATATGTAATCTTATTGAATAATTATAGTATACATAAAGCCCGCATTAGGAAATTACACTCTTAATATTCACAGACAAGTAATTCATGGGCATAGAACGCACCCAGACTCAGAACAACAATTTATGGGTCCCAGGTGTAGCTGTCCTGAGCAGGATCGAACCCGGAAGTCGAGGGTGCTAAGCGAGCCGACCACCTTAACCCGTGTGATCCGTTCTGGCCCGGCCACGATGCCAAACAAGGTCATGGTTATGGCAGTAGACTGAACGGATATGTACCTTTTGGTACCAGAAAGATGAATAGCAGTACCACATTATTTTATGACTTATCCACTATTTTCAGTGGCCGGGCTACAGCGTATCCGTCCTACCTAGCACGACGGCCACACTCTGATACAAATTTAATGAGGTGTCTGTGATAGATTTACGCATCATGTACTATATAAAATACCTGTAATATTAAAGATAAAACCTTTCAAATCTATTAATAGTCACTGCAACGTTTGAGGGAAATACGCCTAACGATAACTGAATAGCAATATATGTTGTCAAGAAGTTCTATTGCTATTCAGTTATTGTCTTTGTTTTGATGAAGTACATTGTTTGGCATCCACGTAAATCATCACTTCGTAACCATTTGCTCTTAAAGCAGACACATTAAGGGAAGTCATATTCGATATAGAACTATTTTAGGTTTTTATTTTAGTTTTGTTTTGAAAAGAGATCGAATAAATCAGCTCTATGTGCGTTCGGGTCATAAGGTATTTTCCTTTTGTCCAGCCATATTTTCATATTGTTTTTTAAACTATTTACGGTTGGAGTCGTTGAATTTTCCCGCGTTGATTCCAAAACAAATACGACGTCACAACCATTAGTCTCTCGAGAAAACCTTCAAAGTTTACATCACATTCTAGGATACCTACTGATTTTAGGAGCTACTGCTATCAGTATATGAAACACTTCTCCAGGTAAGTATATCAATTCGTGGATTTATTAGATACTCACTATACAAAAACACTATTTTCCTCGTTATGTTGAACACTTCTCCAGGTAAGTATATCAATTCGTGGATTTATTAGACACTCAATATACAAAAACACTATTTTCACACTTCTCCAGGTAAGTACCTATATCAATTCGTGGATTTATTAGATACTCAATATACAAAAACACTATTTTCCTCGTTATGTTGTTTCATTTGATATACCTACCTAAATAACGCATTCTTCTGAACACTTGATCAGTTTTTTCAATAACAATATATTATCCACATATTTTCATAACTTCAAGTAGCTTTTCTGTCGTTACATCTACCCCTTGAGTTTCAGAGCTACGCGTATTTATTTATTTATTTTCACAAAAAATGTACATGTTACATTTAGCAATGATCTCTGTACTAAGCACGCAGGCTTGTCTTGCAGGAACCAATTATTTTACATTTATAAAGAATTGGTACATACAACTCTTAAATGACTAGGTACAAACAAGATAAAATTAAAATAAAAAAAATAATTAGAGACAATACAACAGAATATAGAAACTTCTTGAAAAAAAATCTTTAATATTACATAGATATAGATATTTATCTAATATTAAAAATATATATGTTAATAATAATAGTAAAACACAATATAATTAAATAATGAATGGAAAAAGTTCGTGCGTGTGTGTGTGTGTGTGTGTATATGTGTGTGTGTGTGTGTGGGTGGGTGTTTGTGTAGAGTGTGTCAGCAGTTAGTTGATCAGCTGTAGTTCTTAAGAATAAGTTCGGTGGCTTCATAGGATAATGACATGAGCTATCCCCTAATTACACGCTTTGCTTTGCTGGCACAAAAAAGATTTATCTCAGTATGAGTCCGACATATTTTGTTATAGATGGTAGGGCGAAGATACTTAAGAAAGGTGGTATTGATTGTTGGAATAGGCACTCGAAACATACGGCGTTGAATAAGTATATTAAAATTTGTGGATTTTTTTATTTCTTTATGCATAGATATTGCCGCTTTTAAGATATAAATCTGTCGCACTCTAAGTACCTCACAAGTTTTGTATACTTCGTCTGTAGGGAATCGGAAAGGCTTTTTTAACAAGACTTTGAGGACTGCTCGTTGAGCTCTCTCAACTTGGATCATTTTTGTCTTGGCAGCACCACCCCAGGCCAGTGTACAGTAGTAGAGTAGTGATTGGATGATGGCTTTGTAAACCATAATCAGAGTTTCTTTGTTTGTACAATTACGAAGCGCTTTTATTATATATAAAGTTTGTCTGACTCTTCCAGTCAGATATACTAAATGCTTCTCAAAACTTAAGCGTTCATCAATTACTACCTATACCTAAATATCGGATAGAGGTTGTGTTTTCAATAATTCCACAATTAAAGGACGTTTCTTTATCAAAGTTGTAAGAGTGGATTTTTAGTTACACTAACTTGCTGTGCCCGACAGGGTCCATAATTGTTTCTCTATAATTTACCTACCAGCCTTGTATACATTATGGAATGCAATAAAGTATTGAGTAAGTAAGTTGAGTAAGTTTAAGTTGAGGTGGTGGTTTGGATACAGTTCTCTTGTGAAATGCTATGTATTTTGTTTTCTTTATGTTAAGAGTGAGTAAATTTCTGTCTAGCCATTTGGCTATCTTCTTTAGCCCAGTTTCAGCAGTGCTAAATACCGTACTCCATGTTTTGTCTCGAAAGATAACCACTGTATCATCTGCATAGCACAAAACCTCAGCATTTTTTATGGACAGATCTCAAATATCATTTATATAAATGCAAAATAATGTTGGTCCTAGAATGCTTCCTTGGGGAACGCCAACATTGACATTCTGGTTTTCACATAGAGTCGAACCTACTTTGAGACACTGACCCCTATTTACAAGATAACTATGGAACCAGTCTAATGCGACACCTCTCACTCCTTTGGCTTGAAGTTTATGAAGTAGAATAGGAATGGATACGGTATCAAAAGCCTTAGAAAGGTCAATAAACGTACCTATACAGCAATCGTTATCATCCAAAGCCCCTGATACCGCACCCGTCAGCATTACTACTGCATCTTCTGTAGACTTATTACGTATGAAACCATATTGATTTTCGGAAAGGATGTGGTTAATCTCAAGAAAATTTGTGAGCCGTTTATTTACAAGTTTTTCTAGAAGTTTGGAAAAAATACTGAGTAAGGAGATGGGCCTATAATTGCTTGGCAGAGATTTATCACCATCTTTATGGATGGGAGTCACAACAGCAGTTTTCCAACATTGGGGAAATAGGCCAGTAGATAAGCTGAGGTTGTAGATATGTGTGAGAGGCCCTAAGATGATATTTTTTAATTCTTTAATTAATTTAGGTGTGTATCCGTCAAGCCCCGGGGCACTGTCGTTTTTAAGATTATCGATAAGCGTACTAAGTTCGTAGGGATCTGTTGGTTTTAAGAAAAATGTATTTCCATCTAAGGGTAAGTATTTAGAAAGTTGCTCGGATAAAAGGGTGGATTCTGTGACTTTAAGCCTCGATAAAATTTGATCAGCTAATTTTTTACCAATTTCTGAGAAATATTTGTTGCAGTAGTTTAGGGATTGAACTGGGTTGGGATGAGTCTTTGTCAGTTCTGTTGAAATAGAGTGAGATTTTGCCATGTTACAAATTTGCTTTATTGATTTCCATAACTTTTTGGGATTGTTCTGGTTCTCGTTAAGTAGTTTGGTTTCATAGGACGATTTGAGTCGTTGTTGAAGATTATTAAGAAAGTTACGGTATCGTTTGTAAGTTATTTGTAATATGATGTCTTTAGGGCTTTTTTTGCTTTGAAGGTGAAGTTGGTCTCTGTTTTTTTGGCATCTTATTATCCCTTGTGTGATCCAAGGCTTTAAAATACGTTGGGATCGTTTAATAATTATAGGTCTACTGTTTGTTTGTATGGCTTTGTTTAAAATTTGGTCAAATGCTCGTGCAGCGTTTTCTGGGTCAGTCATGTTGTAAATAGATGCCCAATCTACAGATTGCAAATCATTTATGATATCTGGCATGTTCGGTTTTAATTTTGTGTGAGATAAATTCCCTTGTTTTATTCCCCTCTTTGTCATACCAAGAATACATATATCATGATCAGTCAAGCTTGAGTGGCATACTATGCCGACAGATACCGAAACATCTTTTACAAAAATGTGATCTAAGCATGACAAGCCTCTTGTTGGGATTGATATAGCGCTTAGTAGTTGATGACTGGCTAGTAAACACAAGTAATCAGAGCACTGGTCACTGGGTGTGTCGCAACTTATGTCTATGTTAATATCACCAGCTAATATTATAGAGAAACGGTCTCTGATTTTTTGTAAAGAGTTATCTAAAAAGGATAAAAATTTGGTTAAGTTTCTGAATGACGGTGATCTATATATTCCCAGGATTGTAATTCTGTCATTAACCGTAAGTTGAAGACAATTACACTCCTCACACTGCAATTCTATTGATGACGCTTCCCATTGATCCCTAATGTAAACCGTAACACCGCCGCTTTTATTGATGCATGTGTGGAAGGATGTGTAGCCAGAAAATTGTGGAATAATCGAATTTACGCTCAGCCAGCATTCAGATAATATAATTGCATCAGGGACAGTAGTCATACTATTTAGCATAACCAGAAATCCATCAAAGTTTCGCTGTATGCTTCTTATATTGAAGCTTAAGACTGTGAAGCTGACATCTAACGGCAAAAAATCTGTACACTGTTCTATCATTTCTAGAGAGTGACATTTTATGGATAGTGTTTTTTCTATGTCTTCATGAATATCAAGCATTTTCGTAATAAAATTGTAAAACACGATTTCTTAAAGAAAAAATGATATAAAACCAGTAGTAGTCAGCTCTGAAGAAGGAGAGAATGTTATACGGTAGGATTTTTTGACGTGTGGTGTGTTTAGTGTGTGTGGTGAATTTAATTAGATAACTATATGTAGAAATTATAACTAAGGCTAAAATACAAAAAATGGTATCTATGGTATTAGTAAAATTTGCTTCAATTATATTAAAGGGTCTAGATTCCCGGGATTTAACTTGTCTGAAGCGGGCCAAGTACTCGAATAGAATTAACTGTTGATAATTTTACTCCTGTATAATAGCGACTCTAGCAATTCCCATTAAGTCCGACAGAAGCACTCCTAGTAATTAAGTTTCGAGCAATTTGAAATTTGTCATTGATTTCTAAAATAAGTAGTTTCACTTTTTCTGATAAACTCTTCCCAAATGTTACTGAAACAATAATGTTGTATTATTACTATTACCTACAAAAAAAATATCAAGCAGGAGTGGTAGTGGGCCGGGCACATCACTCTTAGAAGTAACGGTTGCTAAAGCAGAAAGGTTCTTGAGTGGCGACCTGTGCCTCTAGCACGAGTTCCTGCAGTTTACTTACTCGATCACACGTACAGTTTCGTCCCATACATTGAGCACCAGAGTTTTAGTTCTTAATAGTTTCCACGAGAGGCGCTGGTGCTCAATGTATGGGAGGAAACTGTACGTGTGATCGAGTAAGTAAACTGCAGGAACTCGAGCTAGAGGCACAAGAACCGGACGACGTCGCGTGGGCAGGCCTCACCAAAAGTGGAACGACGATCTTACGAAAATCTCGGGAAGCGCAGGACCGGTTGTTGTGGCGGCCTTTGTCCAGCACGGACACGTCCTTTGGACGTATTTAGCGTGATATAATAGTGATGATTTAATAATAATTTGGTATTGCTTGGATTATAGGAATGAATAGTACAACAAGCAGAGCGTTATAAGTAATAAAGTGTATAAAACCGGCCAAGTGCGAGTCGGACTCCCCCATGAAGGGTTCTGTAGCAGCAAGTATTTCATTTTTGAAGACCTATCCATAGATACCTCACAGGTATGGGTATGATGAAAAAAAAAAAATTAAGTTTTACAGAATACATCTACGTATCAAGTTTCAACAGTACAACTCTTATAGTTCCGGAAAAAAGTGTTCAGCTAGGGTTCTTTGGGATGCTTTGTAGAATTGAGAGAAGTCGTGTGGTTTTCGGTCCAGAAAGAATAACGGCCCATACCATTCCATGGGTGTCGTAAAAGGAGACTAAAGGATAAATCAGGTGGTTGGGCAGCAGCGCCTCCTGTGTACTAACTACCACCAAAATGCGGTCACTAACTCGTCAAGCACGGTGACTGCGGCAACCCCTCCCGCTCCCCCAAACGGCAACATTGTAGAAACCGTTTGGGGAGGCATATGTGCAGCATATCAGGCTGGTGATGGATTCTAACTACATCTTGTTTATTAAAATCCATCAAGCTCTCTAGGCTAGGTAAGTGGTTCACCTGAGATGTCCTCAAGTTCGTATTATGGAAGCCTTATTAACTATTTATTAAACTACTTAAATTTAAGTGATTTCAACACAATAATTCAAATCGGTTCTGACATATATTTAATGTACAATACCACGGAATATTCAGTGTTTACTTATTTTTTGGCTTTTAAATGCGTATCCCGATATTGATTCCATTTGCAATCATATATTATCCTATCTGCCCATTCAAAATCATGAACATTTTCTTCAAATTCAACATTAGCACTTTCAATAATTCCTTCAGTTTTGACAGTTTCAATGAAGTTGTCGAGTATCACTTCCAATTTCAGTTCTTCTTCATACATTTCGCTCTCTTTTGTAGCAAAAATGTCATCTTCATCTAACCATTTTTCTTGTGGAATTCGCTTAATATGGTGAGTAATAATTTGCAACAGCCTTCGTGACTTTGTTGTTGATGGTAAGTCTTTCAATACTTCCATAAGTTCTTTATGAAGAAATCCAAAGTACTTGAATTCTAATTCAGGGGGACGCTGTAAAACTTCGTAACCATACGCTTTCAGCTTTTGAATCAGGTACTGTTGGAAGGTTTGACTTTCAGAAACAAATGATGTCTTGTATTTTTGATGTAGGGCGAATAAATCAGCTCTATGCGCTTCAGGATCGTAAGGTATATTATATTTGTCTAAAGATTTTTTGATATCCTCTTTACTGTGGTTAGGAGTCAGCACTTTTGTTGGAATGAACTGGTCTTCGTCTTCAAAATGTCTAGGTTCTATTATAAATACCACGTCTTGAGGTACCATAACAAAGATCTTGTTTAGAAAATCACCAAAATGAAAAGTTTTAGTTACTTGGCACTCGACCAATCCAAGTTTTGGAGCGACTGCTGCCATTATGTTAATTTTATCAACCTTGCTATGAAATTTTTGATGTAGTTGAAATTCAACATGCATTAACGGTCTATTGTTTTCTTTATACTGTTTTATACGATATAGGTAACGCATTCTTTTAAATACTTGATCGGTCTTCTCAACTACATAGAATTTATTTGATTTAGGAATACGTTTCCATACGAATCCATAATGTTTCATATCATGAATAAGTGTTGAGGAAGATACATTTACGTCATTATCTTTAAGTGCTTTAATTAACGTCTTTATGTTGGGTATGATCAGGTCTTTTATATATTGATCCTTGATAATATTTCTCAACAAGTGCTGATATGAATTGTCAGGTGAAGACTTTTTCACTACACGCTTATTTAACCACCAGTCTGAGAATTTCATAGTGTTATGTATATTCATATTATTTAACACATCGTCTACGGTTGACAATTTTACGCCAGTAAAGTAGCTAACACTCCTATTAAGATCGAAAGGAAATTGTTTGTCAAATTTTTCCTCATTGTTAGCAATTATGTTTCTTGCTATTTGGAATTTGTCGTTGATTTCTAAAATTAGAAGTTTTTCTCTGTCTGATATTAAACTCGCCATATTGCGTATTCCGTGATGATACTGTAACAATCCAAAATATTTTAAAATTAAATAAAAAAGTAAGTTCAAGGTAAAATAACAGTGTAATAAATAGGCGTGAGGTTTAAAACTTTAGTGCCTGACATGTGTAGGATAGCAAAAGTTAGACGGACTCCATTAATAAGAGATAAGTCGATACTATTTCTTCTGTACATTAAAAATGGCGGCCAACACAATTCAGAAACAATGTGTAGAACAATAATTTGTCCTCTGCGCTCTCACGTTGTTATCACATATTATGAAAGCTCTTCAATAATAATATATTGATTTATATAGAACTTTTATACACAACACTTTTTTAAATACTGTTTTGGGCTATTTAAGTAATATTATTGACAGACTGAACTAACTATCTGATAGAGGCATAATTTAAATTCAAGCATTGGTATGTACCCGTATCTTCAAATACAAAACGCTCTTTTCTCCTATTATGATTATAGAATAAATAATATAAACTAAAAAAAAATAGTGCGTTCGGATCTCGTACTAAAAATGTATGCTGCAGAAGTTATATTATTATTATTATTAGTGAACAGGCAACCTGTTGATTCAACTGGTAAGTGCCTGTATCCACTGGTTTCTATTGCGGATGAGATATTCGTCGAGTCTATTTTTGAATCGATTCAGATTTTGGGCTGTAATTACGTTTTCTGTGACTTTATTCCACGCTTTGACTATTCTGTTGTTTAAAAAGTGTTTGTGAGGGTTGTTGTGAGATAAATGGGTACACCATTTAAGATGGTGTCCTCGTAAATGGGAATTATCACTGCGTAGGAATAGTTTATCGAAGCCTTCTATATCATAATGGCGAGCTGCTGTCAAATCAAGTCTAGAAAACTTTGAGCTCCGGAAAACCCAGCCTAAGCCCTCCTACAATAAAATTATACATACGACTCAAGTGGGTCTCTTTACTGTGCTTCCTGCAACAGGACTTTAAAAAACCAAGTTTGGTAGTCATGCTCGCGCGCATGCAAGGGCCCAGACCAACACAAGCTAAGGGTGTCGCCGTCGACGGATAAGTCTGGGAGGACATCATCATCATGTCATAATGCCCATTTGCGATCTTGACCGTCTCAATAAGATCCCCACGTTCCCTGCGATCTTTTAGTGCTGTAAGTTTCAGGATTTCTCTGCGGTCCTCGTAAGAACGACGTTTCAGTAATGGTGGTATATGCGCGTGAGATAGCAACATCAGTAAAAAGTAACTTTGTATCTATTAATATAAGATACGGCAACATTCATTGGTTTTCTAAATATTGAGGACAGCTAACGTCCACTATTGCTTTTACAATAATGGCCGCAGCGACGTTTTTTTAATGAAAGAAAGAAAGAAGAAAGAAAGAAAAAGAAATGAATCGACTAATTCATTTGCTTACCCCCTAACAGAGATAAGAAATATTTTTTTTGGGGCATAGTGACGTGCGACATCAACTGCAAACGTGTTTAGACTGAGAAAACTGCCAAAATGGAGGAAAGTACCGCTAAGACGACCAGACGCGGCGCGTCTCATGCACCTCATGGTGCCATATCCGTCTCATTAGGAGTAGACCATTTTTTTAACTGCCTAGGCGTAGGGATACCCGTGGTTTTGGCATATAACAAAAAGAATGTGGTGGCTCGAAGCACTTTTTCCTACAAATATAGCTATCAAGGTAGTTGCAGTTCGATAAATATTCTATGGACATCTATTCTCTGACTGCTGCTTCAACAGATTACAAATCTAACAGGATCGGTAGATCAGTATTTTAAAGCAACTCGCAAAAAAAGAAATCACCGATACTCAGTCTTATAGACAACAGTACAGACGCCAGCACATCAAGCTACCCCAATCTGTCAAATTTCCCCAATTGAGAATGAACCTTATGCTTAAGTGATAAAGTTGAAAATCTATAAAAGAAATTTGACAGATTGGGGTAGCTGTATGTGCTGGCGTCTGTACTATATTATACTGGTCTGTTGGTCTAGTGGTTTGTGACCCTGACCGCTAAGCCAGAGGTCGTGTGTTCCATCCAGAACAAATCTTTGTATGAGTCTGGGTATAATTTATTCTCCCTACTCAATGATATTCTAGAATTTCATTCTTCCTAGTAATATTATAAATGTGAAAGTATGTGAGTATGGATGTTTGTTACTCTTTCACGTAAAAACTATGGAACGGATTTTGAAGTAATATAGCTTAGGTATATATCCGAATAACACATAAGCTATAATTTATAAAGTTTGAGGCGGGTTAAACCGCGGGGCCCAGCTAGTCTATAATAATAATAAGATATAGGGACAGTGCCACACAGATCATCCTAGTCCCAAACTAAGCAAAGCTTGTACTATGGATGGGTACCAGGCGACGATATACATACTTATATAGATAGATAAATACTTATATACATAGAAAACATCCATGACTCAGAAACAAATATTTGTGCTCATCACACAAATATTTGCACTTACCGGGATTTGAACCTAGGACCACCAGCTTCGTAGGTAGGAGCACTACCAACTAGGCTACGGTGACCGTCAATAATATGTATGTATTTAGTAATATACTTATGTTTATTAGTTGGCTGGTAACATCTGATCAGATGGCAGTGTGTTAGTAGTCACAAGATATTTATTTATATTCATTTCAAAATTACAACGTGTAACAGAAAGTGTGAACGTAACTTAAGGGGGTTATAGGGTATCAGGACGGCTACCTATGGACGAAACTTCAAACAGAAATAATCATTTTTTATTCAACTAGTAATTTATTTTTCTATCGACCACCTAAATCAACAAGTAAGATTACCGACATTATGAACAACACTAAAAACTCAGCCGCAAGGGTAATGAACCTTACCGCGAACTCTTTGGGTACCTACTACTTAGACTGTAAATAAAAAAGTGTGGTTCTGTACAGTCACATAATTTATTACACGTGTTTATTTTAAGATTCAATCAAATGTTTAACTGAATTTATGCTCTAATTTTTAAAGATAACGACATTTTAATCATTCATACAAATTTGATAACTAGGAAAAATCACTTAATTTAATTTAAATTGATACTCCGCAAGATGTTGGATCTAGGAGAAATAAATAATTTAATTGACTTATGTAACTGCAGATATTTTATTGTGTGTTAAATAGTAAGAATATTAAATTTTTGTTTCAGTATGTGAATTTAATCTGGCCGGAAACGAATAGGTAGGTACTTAATTTTTAATACAAACTATACAAACTAACCAGATAAACACACGCGGTACGACTACTGATAAATTACGAAAAAATATGAATAATGTACTAGGCTCATATGAACATTAGGGGACATTTCGAATTCCGTCCTGATTTTGTCGCAAGGAACTCTAATACGGCGGCGAATACAAAGGATTGATGTAGGTAAATAATAAATGGTTAAATATTTTTTATATTCATCAAAGCGGGCCCCGCGCGCGGCGGCATCTTTGAGAGACTCAAAGACGCCGCCACCGCGCGCCGCGCCATTTGAATGTGTTCGTGTATAACTCATTGGTCTAGCGGTAGCGTGTTCAACTGCAGATAATAAAGTCCTGGGATCAAATCCCGGGTCGGGCCAAAAAGTGATTATGGGAATAATGAAGTCCTGGGTTCAATTCCCGGGTCGGGCCAAAAAGTGATTATGGGATTTTTCCGTAAAAAGTAATTTCTCAGTATCAGCCCGAAGTCTGGGAGTTGACGATATTACACCCCCATGCCTCGGAGAGCACGTAAAGCCGTCGTTCCTGTGCCTGACCTCTTTCCGGTCGTATCGCTAGTCGTCCCATCGGATCATGAGAGTGATGGAATAGAAAGTGCAGGGGCACTTTCAATTCCACCTTTAAAATTTAGAGTGATACACTCAACATTTTAAAGGTTCCCTGTAATGACATATTAATCATTCATACAATACATACAAATAAAAAAATATGAATAATGTACTAGGCTCATATGAACAGTAGGGGACATTTCAAATTCCGTCCTGATTATATCCAAAGTTACACTAATATGGCGGCAAAATCAAAGAGTTGATGTAGGTAAATAATAAACGGTTAAATATCTTTTAATATTCATGTAAGCGAGCCGCGCGCGTCATCGATACCTAGGCGGCTCTTTTGAGTAGACTCAAAGACGCCGCCAAAGGGGCCGCGTTCGAAGAAAGCCGCCAAATTCATCAAATATTGTGCAATTTCATTTATTTAATAAAAATATTAATATCATCAGTTGTTCGTAAACTGCTGTCTATTTAGGTCGTGTTATCGTCTAAAATGTCGTTTAGTAATGAGTAAAGTGTTCCGCGAAATCCTTAACTATGTCGTTTAGTGATCGTAATAATTTGGAAAATTTCGTGCATTCATCTATGAAATAATAGCCTCAGACGTGCACTTTGTGATGATGAATGGATGATGGATTCATAGGTCACAGAATTTAAGGCTGTTTAATTACGAGGAACCTATGTCGTGAAGGGTACAGTGTCGCGATGAAGGCCACGCCTCTTTATAACTAAGAAACATGAAAGCTTTACGATTCTATGAATATGTTGTACATGAGAGAGACTCGTGTTAGTTGGCAAGTCTTAGAGTTAAGCTTTCGGTGTCGGTGCAGATATTAGTGAACGTGAAATAATGAAATTCTTCCATCAGTACTGAAAACAACTTCAACTAGAAGTTAAACTATAAAAAAGATCTCGTAATGTGTTTGTGTATCACGTACTTATACGATGTAAAGTATCCAATAGCTATTCATTCAGCAGTGCTATAAATAAAAACATAACTCGAAAATAAAACAAAATATGTGTAGTGAGTGCAATCGGAATCAAACTACCAGGCGTGCATAGAAACACAGAGGTATGTCAAACAATTTCTAGCGTAAATCAGAATCAGCTGTGCTGTGTTAGTACGGATGTACGTTATATCGATAAAAATACTTGTCGATATATTGAACGGTATATTATTTTACGATCAAGATTAAAATGATGGTATTTCGGTATGAGATTTTGTGTATAGGTAGGCTTAAGGAGACCGTATATGCCCCTTAAGTAAGAGCCAACTAGCCACGCGGTCCAACTCGACTGTGGGCGCGGCCTCAAAGCGTGTTGTCTCACCTGATAAATTGTGCGACTGAGATGGGGTCAGTAATGAGCGAGCACGAACCAGTTGATGCGTTTACTATAATGTAGTAGCGCCCAAAAACGCAATTTCATTGACAAACACTAGCGGACGCGGCAAAGCGCGCGGAAACGGCAAGACAAATAAATACTTACTATTAGACCTTACATATTTTACGAGGGGGAAAGAATGTAGCATAATAGAGCCTAAAGTTTTAAAGTTAGCAAAGTTTAAATTTAAATAAAGTTTTAGCTTATATGTGCCATGAGTGTGTACGGGGAGGGTCCAAAACGCAACCCTATTGCTGTCAGTCTGGTATCCGTCTGTCCGTCTGTCACACAGGTTTTACAGCCATACGGTTAAAGTTACAGTCTTCAAGTTTTTACAGTAGATACATAGTATTGAACCAAAGCCATTCAAATTGTCAAAACATATTTTTAAATGATTTAAGCCCATACATTTAAATGGAACGGTCAAAATAATGTTGACTCATCCCGTCGAGCGGAGTACCGTTACGTAAGAAGGGAGCACAAGTACGAGTACCTACTATTGACTGCTTCGTTGGTCTAGCGCTAAGTGTTCACCCGTAGAGAACGATTTGTGCACTATAGTTAGTATGTCGCGTGCAGATGGCTAATCTCTATTGAGACTGGCTGCCGTGGCCGAATCCAGCTAGGAGGACATTATTATATAACTAACTGTTAGTACCTACAACAGGTGAAGTGAAATAATAAGTGTATATTTTTCTTCCGGCCAAAATAAAGAATCATAATCAATATTATCTATTTCCATGCCATTTGGCATCCACTGTGACTACAAAAATCATCATAGGACTTGCGCTAATGACAAAGCGCAAGTCCTATAATGTCTGTAAATAAACACGCAACTATCGTACATCAGTGGCACAGAGATTATATGGTTTTCTGGGCCCATTTTTACATTTTAGTTACATAAAAATGGGCCCAGAAAACCATAGTATCTCTGCAAACAAAGAAAATATTGATATACCAGCACAATAAACCACACGTTCAAAGAAAACTAACTAATTGGCTACTTACCCTTTCTTACGAAGAAACTGAAGTCATGCTGACTAGTTTTCATTAAATTAGTTAGTGGGAACGCTCACAAATACATGTACAAACTGTCAAAATACACATAGGTATTATCTTATACAAATTGCCTATCTGTGTAATACACTCTGATCTCGCTAAGATTTTATATCTAAAACTACGAGCTAATTTTTTTCTTCACACGTACTGCTCACACACACATACTTCACGCATAACACGAATCTCCATTATATTTATATATCATATTATTTATATATTCACATCCATTTTTGTATATTATTAAATAGACCAAAACCTATTTTGAAGTGGCCTTGTACTTGCAAATAATAGGTAATTGTTTGTTTTTTTATACCCTTGGGTGTTTCTTGACAAAAAAATATACCTATACAAAGCTCAATTATCAGCGAGTTTATTATTACCACGTAATGGGGTCTCGCCCCCCATTACGTCGTAATATATATACTCACAATAACACGTCGTTGCGTCTATTTAGCACAACCCAGACTTCTCGCTGCTACTGGGAATATCCTGACAGAAAAACCCAATAAAACCCTACTACCCTATTTGCCCTACCTGGAAATCGAACACGGGACCTCACGGTCAACAGTCAGATGTTTCTGCCGCTAGAGCCCAAAGCAGTCAAGTCAGCGAGCAACAGAGTGTAATGAAAGATACATTTAGTTCGTTACAAAAAGTCGGCCAGGAAGCCGCTAGTTGCCTACTAATATTAGTTCCGTAACGCCTCAGTAGGTAGGTGCAAATATCTAGTTACTTATACATAGATAGGTAAATATAATTTAATTTAATACAACTTTTACCCATTGCGCCAATTTGCACGTATGGATAAAATATACTATAATCACTAATGACAACAATTTAGTGCAACGAATACCATACAATAATAAAATCAAATGTCCAAAATTGGGTTCAAGGCCAAGTTCAATCACTATAGGTTTCGATATCGCTGTCTAAAATACTATGCCATGGGTCAGTGTGAAATAAGAACAAATGATAGTGCTCGTAGTAACGAACCAGTTGTTGGAGTCACAAACGCGGTGCGCACAACACAAACGAATGTTAGCTGGTAGCAAAGAGAATAGAAAAACTATAACTGCGTTTACGTTTTGGCCAGTAGGCGACTGAAGCAAGCGCATGAGAAGCGGCCGTGCGCCATTCATGCCGGCGGCAGCGGCTTGGCTCCCCCCGCCCTCACCGACGTCACGTCAGGGGGTAATATATGCAGCGAGAGGCAAGACGATTTATACAAAACTCGAGCGCGTAAAATGTATGAATAGACTTTTGGTATTTGGGAGAATCTAAAAAAAAAACAAGGATATATCTCTAACAAATGATATTATTTGAACTTTTTGATAGATTGTCTAGCCCACTTTGATTTTTCTTTTGTGTTTTCATAATCCATAAATTATTAATTAACGTCCAAAGTTGAGACAAATTACGGCGAAAATACGGATGTTTAGAGGTTTATAGTTTCGATAATAGTTATGTATTTTTTTGGTATTATATTAAAGAAGACATGTTGATTATGTTGAGACCAATCGATATAATGATTTATTTTGCGTATAGGTGATTAAATAGTGGACATATGCTACGAATGCGTTTGTATGGAAAACACCTTGACTAGTTCATTCTTAAGTTACGTTCACTCTTTCTGTTACACGTTGTATATCAGGTATTTAATAAAGTCAAAGATAAGATTGCATACTTATTTCTGTCTGATTAATTGATGGGTTTATTTAAAAGTAATTTCGCGTAATGGCGAGGTCCTTTTTATTTTAATTAATGCAAAATAGGCGGTACGAGTGGCGTAGTGGTTGCCTCGCTGCTTCTCTGCACCTCTGTTTCGCGTTCCAATTCAATTACCGCGTAGGATAACTATTCATGTGCCCCATACATAGTTGTTCTGAGTCTGGTTGTGATTTGAGTTTCATTGCTCAAGTTCAGGCGTTGCATTTTTATTTTAATAAGTTTTATTCAAATTAACCCTTAAAGAGCGCTTGTAAATAGTCCGTAAATACAGGTGCACTTTTTTATTTCCCACTCTGATTATTCGATAGATCGGCTAGCCGATACAACCGGAATGAGATCAGGTATAGGAACGATGGCATTACGTGCTCAAAACCAGCCTCCACCAGACTTCGTCCGAAAAATTAAAATTTTATGCACAAAAAATTTCAATAAAAACTTTTATGGCCCGTCCCGGGTAGGGTCACCATATGACAGGCGTTAGCCGCATTTGACAGGCATTTTAAGATTTAGACCTAGGCGTGCGGCCGGCATTGGTCTTAGACAGGTATTTTGGCAGGCTCTCGTAAACGCCCAGTGGAGTAAAGCCAGAAATCGGCTGACAATTGAATCAGTAAAAGCAAAACTGTATCTTGTGAAGTATTTTACATCTATACTCTATACAAATAGTCTGTTTGTAATATTGAAATAACCGGTTTTTACTACATACATATGAATATATATACGGTACATACACCAAAATTACAATTTTTGTCTGTCTGTCTGTTTGTTCCGGCTAATCTCTGAAATGGCTGGACCGATTTTGACGGGACTTTTATTGGCAGGTAGCTGATGTAATAAGGAGTAACTTAGGCTACTTTTATTTTAGAAAAAGACTTTTATTTTACAAAAAAAAACTAATTAACACGCGGACGAAGTCGCGGGCACAGCTATATAATATACACAGGTATATAATAAATATCCTTCTTCATTGTTATCTGTAGGCTTTTACTTATTACCTACAGCGTTTTGCTTCAGACAGGCATTTTTCAGAAAAATCAGGCATTTTAGGTACCATAGACAGACATCCCTCTATTTATGGTAACCCTAGTCCCGGGAGCTAAAGCCCACCTGACCTCTTTATCTACGGGTAAACCAATGATGAAAGAAAAGGTAGAGGATAAGAAATGAAGTCACGTGATCTGAAGCCAAATGTTTCTCAAATATGGCGTCAACTCCGCCCCTGCGAATAGTGTTGTGCTCATTACATCGAAAGTGTCCAAATCGACATAACGATAGACTTTTGTTTTTCTACCTTAAGTCTGAAGAGAAAAAGTTGGCAATCATTACGAATTGAACTTATTTATTTATATAGACGTAGTTTAAATTGTATTAGATACAAAATAAACACACAAAATTCTTAACATCAAGATTAAAGATGTTTCAATCTAAAAACTAATCTAAAACAACGCGTCGAAGTATATTCCTCCGCATCACCGTCTCAATTGGTGACATGCCCAAAACAGAACCTTAATTTTTTTGAAGTCGGTTCATAACTCCTACATTTCGATAGTCATAATTCTAAATATAAAACCTTGACTCCAGCGACTTCCTAATGAGATATTACAAGGAAACACCGTAATATTTGGTGATTCCCAGTTGCCACCACCGTGCACCGGTGACAATGAGATGGACAAAAATAGATTAGGTTCGGTGAGACCATTAATATGAAGATATTCAAAATTTGAATATTTGACAATAAAACGGCTTAAAAAATCAATGACTATAATAATTATGTAGAAGTTCCTTAGTTTATTAAATTTTCATAAAATATACGTTCTTCTCAGCCCATAGACTGCACCCAACTTCTAAAGAAACCGTTAACGAGATGTTAACGGTTTTAGATACTATGGGTATTAGGGGTCTAATCGATATAAAAGGATAAAAATAGATAATTTCAAACAAATTAAAACTGTTTATTCATGTCGAAATAATATTAACTTAGTCAAAAAATTTCTTTTTGAAACTCGTTCAGCATGTTTCTTTCCATAAAAGTTGTATCTTATGTCTAAATATGCTAATATTACCGATTTGATTAACAGTAATTTATGGGTACTCTCGTGTTCGCTGTTGCCGTTATTAAAAATTGAATCGTTTTCAAAATGTTCCATTAAAAACTTATAAATATAAATATAGTATTTATCTGGATTTTGTTTATAAATTAAGTTATGTTTAACAATTTTTTCCGTTTTGCTAACAATTTTGACTAACCCGGGAGACGGATAGGTAAGACCACCTCTCGATTTCTTTTCAATAATGCTAGTAGGATACTGATCCTTTGACCCATGTAGGAGTCCAACGCACTCATCACATTTTAAAGATTTACTTAGTTTCCTAGCAATAAAACCCGATATATACATGACAACCTGTTCTGTATATTCACTTTGTGTTATATTTAAATGGTCAAGATACTCTTCATAAAGAGTACTATCGTCCTCTTCAATTAACGTATTGCGCTCCGTTAATTTGTTTATATTTTTAATTGGATCTTCTGTACTAGGACAATTTAAAATAGATATTTGTTCCAGCGGAATACAGTTCCCAATGCCATGTTCCCTAATTTCGGCACGAATTAATAATCTCTTATATGCTGCCTTGAACTGCACAGCATTGGGATTATTATTATAGCCACCTCTTGAGCGAATTGACGAAAAAAAAAGTTCCAGGTGGTCCTGTGAAATTTTATACAATGGCAAATAATCTAAATATTTTGATTCTATCACCAATCTTTGGTACAAATTGAGTGCGCTGGTCATATCTACAAGCATACCAATAAACCCAGTTTTTCGCCGAGAAGTGATAATCAACTGCCCAGTTTCCAATTTCAGTGTTTTAATATATGTTTTAGCATCAGCGAACATTTTTAGAATATCTCCATAATTTTTACAAAATAATGCTTTCTTCCACCCAGGAGGTCTAAGAGATCTGCTGTTGAGGCAATCAAATAAATTATTGAATATTCTTATGAACTGTGGTGTGGCACTGCAACCTTGAAATTGAGCAAGTTTTAATTGCTTCTCGCAAAATTCTAGTGCATCTGCCACAGAGTTACTGAACAACTGAGTGGCAAGACGAACTTTCAATTTCTGCGAGGCAAACTCTACATGCGCTTTGCTTAATTTGGTTCCTTAATGGAGGCCTTCCATTTCCTGTATTTGGAGAAGACACTTAATATAATTAAAATTAACTAGACCCCCTTCACCATCAACGATTTTACCTAAGTCTCCAAATGCGTTCCTAATTAGTTTTATTGCATGGCAGGGGTCTATAAATGCGGAAATTTTTTGGTTTCCAACCAAAAATTGATTTTCTTGCAGGTCACATCCAAGTTCTTGATACATGGCGAAATTGGCGGCGGGCCCGTCACAAGTAAGTGCAACCACGTATACCCCAGCTGCCTCCGCCATTTGTATGCAAATTTGCACCAAATGAGCTTTTTGTTCTCCTGACAAAGCGTTGATTAAAAAATATCCTACCGGGAGTTTCCATGACTCATTTATCGCAGTAAGAAGCATAACAAAGCACTCACTGGCTTCTTCTGTGGAGTCTGTTTCTTCATTAATTCCCGTATTTACTCTGCCATAAAACTTTTTGGTAGAGTTGTCCCAATACAACCCTTTTCTTATTGCCATCTCATCAATTATTAATGTGCAAAGGATAGGTCTTTTTGTATTTTCAGCCTTCATTTTTAAAGTTTTAAAAGCCTCTGCAGTGAATCCTGGCTCTGCATCTACCCGTTGGTACCACTTTGTCAATGTTCTCGGATGAGGTAAGCAATCTTTGTAAGTGGTCCTAATGTATTTATAGCCTTTAGGCGACAAAAAGTTCAACGTAAGCGCGAACTTGCGTATGTCTTCACCATACGTTCTTGGACAAGGTTCTCCTCGATGTTTCGAAATTTGTCTTGTGAGAAATTCTGGGGAGCCAGCGCATTCTTCCAACAAAATAGCACCTTCTTGCTGTACTAAATTTTGATTTTTCAAAACATCTACTATGTTTTGATACGTGTGTACTTTCTGCGCTAATCTTCGGCATTTCTGGTTTAGAGTTCTAATCTTTTTTCTTTGCTGTTGCACTCGTATTTTTATCTTCTGCATATTTGATGCTTCTTGACCAGCGAAATCCTAGAAGTGACATAACAAATATTAACTTACGTATTTTCTTCAGTTCAGTTCAGTTTTAGAATTAATATTGTGAATTGAAAACCATTAAAAAAAAATACAACTTCAACTATATAAGTACTACTACTACTTATTAGAAAAATACCTAATGTTTTTAAAAATAAAATAAAAAAAATAAAAAGGGTTTTTATTCACTTTAAAAAAGCGCTTGTAAATAGTCAGAACATGATTGTAGTAATATAGTTGTATACATTATTATTTCTAGTAACATAGATATTTAGGTACATATTGTATGAAAACATTCATAAAATTTATTTTATTATAACAATGATATTAGCTAGCTCGTATTAAGTTATTGTCAAGATATTATGTTTAATTATCTAGTTTATGTCTAATATTTTGACTACATATTGTCAATGGTTCTGTCTATATTAAGGTATTATTAATATGACGGACCTTGTGTAAATAACGACGGTCGCGCTTTAATGCTACCACCGGATCCAATGCCCCCCAACTGAGAAGACCCAGCAAAACAAATTCTGTGGGTTCATCTACTACCTACTATGTAAAAGATCAATTGTGGAATTTCTTGCCCTTTCATAAAAAAAAGTTAGCCAATGAACAATATTTATTCTAAAGCACTGTATGTGGCTCTCGGTTACGGTTGAAGAACATAAATACTAACCATAGAACTCTTTTTCGTATCTCCTGACGAAACACTTGTCAGCTGTAACTGCTCCGCGCAGTGAGGATTTAAAATATCTTCATCCATCGGCAAATGCTGCAAGAAAAACATTTATTCTTATTTATTATAATCCAAGACGTCATTTCTAATTTGAAACATATTCATATTTGTGTATCTATCCTGATATTTAATTTTATTTTATTTGGGAAAATTACTGTGCCAATTATCTAAGGTAGTATAAAATAAGGATAGCTTAGGACTATTTAGCATTTTCCACATTTTAAAGACTATATAACTATAGGATTTAAGTCTCTATGTAGGAATGTACTAGTTCCGGATGGCAATCATTTTGAGTTCATAGTTTCAAGCAGTCAACATGGATACAGAGTATAAATACTAACCAAGGCTGGCTGGCTGTCTTCTGGATTTATGGATAAATCTACATCCATATTAGCTGTTTGTAACTGTTCTGTATTGATGGGATTTAAGCAAGCTACATCCATTGAAGTACACTGTAAGAAAACATATTATGTTAATTTTATTATATAGAGGAGATATTAGTATAGGAGTATCGTTAAATTGAATAATCATTTACTCAGAATAGTATGGAGACTAAATTATGTATTTTGAATGTGAAAAACAAACAACAAAAAATTATATTACTTGTATCAAATCAGTTGTGTTCCCACTGTTATCATTTTTTGTTGACAACACCGCTCTAAGCTGCACAGAAGATGAAGAAAACTGAAAAAATATAATAAAAATAAGTAAAATAATCAAATTCAAACAATAAATATAAAGGAGATGTTTATGGTTTCTTTGGAGACTGCAGTCTCTGAGTAGAGAAGAACTTATTACATACATTGATACATTCTAATTTAAATTTTGTGGTTTAACTGCGCGCAGCAGAACTCTGCACGTGTCTTGAGCAATATCACCATTCATATCCTATTTTTCTTCATGTGTGCTACATTAACCGCAGGACTTCATTTTTTCAACTGGAATCATTTTCCATAATATAATTGAAAAGAATTGGTCCGGGTGGTGTCCTCATTCATGCACAGCATTATTCTGCACATTCTAACTGACATTGAAAGTGATTGAAAGAACAATAGTAAAATGTTGCCGGAATCAATCATTACTCTGTGTTGAGAGTTAATTCATTAATTATATATACTTTTATAAAAATATTAGTTCTTCTCTGCTCATCGGCAGTACCCACTCATAAACATGTCCTTTCAACACACTTTTATATATATAATAATATAGCCAAAGTTGAAATTGATAGTAAATTTAGAGTTTCATATACTAGTACTTTTTAGACAGAAAATATACTTACTGGGAACAGAGTCGGAAGCACATCATCTTTCAGCCGAACTACATTCAGCGTTCTATTTAAACAATTTTCTTCAAAGTGCTTCGAGCATATTTTAATTACTCCTGCTGGTTTTAGGTTCTCATTCCCAATTGTATCGATCCACAACTTTCGAAGAGCTTCATTTTTTGGAAATCTAAAACAATAATAATATGCATCAATGTGGGTCGATGGGTATCCTTATTGCCTACTCCTTTGCTAAAGCTTGCATGAAATACATTACTGTTAATATATTTATTTATTAGTAATAAGATTAATAGATTGGTAGTAAAAATACTGATATAGACTTTGTTTTTTTTTTAACTTACTTTACTGAAATACGTTACCAATTGATATCTACGCATAGCGACATGAAAACAGTTTTAATCTCAAGATATGTTCATGTTCCTGCTATTGAAAACAAGGTAAACCGTATATCGATAACAACAAAATACCAAGACACGTAAGAACAACACTATGTTTGTATGTAAACATTCTAATGTTTATTTTTTTATTAAAAAGTAGATAGTATTCGATGAAAGTTATAGTTAACAGTTGGCAGCACAATCTTAATTACTTACTACAGTAATAACACTTATATTACTCAAAAAATTGGCTTGTTAAGTAAGAAAATTGAACTAACCTGAAAAATGACAATCCTTCGTCATTTTTACGCGAATTTGAATTACATCCCCTGATGCAACACTTTGCCATGTTAGTTTCTGCTCAATGAATCTCTTTAACTTCACCAAAACACCAAGAAAGGCACAATATTCAATTTAAAACTGAAAATTTACTCGAACCGACAAGCAGATGACAGATGAACTACCACAAGCTACGTGACGCGAATGATTTCCTAAAATGGCGTCATGGCTTCAAGGCGGGGCATAGTGACGTCATACGAACAATTTCAACGGGATTCTGAAGTTTTTGACATATGTTGAACTTTTTTTACATCGGTAAAGTACGATGTGTTAGAACGAGATAAATACTTTTTTTTTTGTGAGGTTCATTTTTGTCCGATATTTATACAATAAGAAATTGTATAATAATATGCAGTTTACAGCTCATCCTCTACCCTTTCTTTCATCATTGGGGTAAACACGCTACCGCGAAAGGCGAACTGTCATTATTCCACAGACAACAGCAGTTGTTATCTCACTCACACATAGGCATCCCTCGCTCTCCCCGCTGCGATACGAAAAAAAGTAACAATCTTTAAAACTACAATATATCATAGTTATGTGATTATGTCTACTCCTAAACTAGATGCATAGCAGTAATCTATTGAAAACGTTGGTAGTTAATAATGGAAGAAAACAACAATATTTACCTGATATTTTTTGCGGCAAATTGACGTGCGGTCCAACTGTCGTCTCGTTGGTTACTGAAGATCGGAGCGCGGGCGGCAGGGCGGGTCTATCCGTCGTAGGACGCGAAGCTCTCTTTGCTTCCCGCCTCACGTGTCCTCGTGTCAATGGACTCAAAACTTCATAAACAATAAAGGATAGTAAAAAAGAAAAAAAATCACAGTGTAATTCTGTATTTTATTCAAATATGAATGTTTATTCTTAGTTTTAAAATAAAGTTGCACTACTGATACCTATACATAGTTAAAAGATATTGTTTTCTGCAACTGTATTTATCTTAGTAGATTAAGTCACTATTCTTTTCATGATTATTTACAATTTTTACACTTTGCCTTAATCTTAATAACTTGTGTCCTTTGTATCTATCATAATCATAAATAAATAAATAATAAAGTAACCTAGTATATGACCTAAGTATATCTTAGGTCATATAAATAATAAATAAATAATAAATAAAAAAGGTTTTTATTCACGTAGATTTTAAAAAAGCGCTTGTAAATAGTCAGAACATGTTTGTAGTACTACAGTTATTATTTCTAGTTACATATTACATATATTTAGGTACACGGAATGTTAAAACATTTATACTAGGTAAGTACCTAGGTACTTTATTATTTATTTATAGTTTATAGTTTAAGTAAGGTATGTTCTAATTTATTTTTATATTTAATTTTATTCTTTTAGTCTTTCGCTGTGTTCGCTGTGTTCGCTATTTTAGGGCATACAATTTGGATATTTGTTTTATATGTATAGGTACATTTGTGTTCTATATGAATGTATTGTTCGATTTGTGAACCAATAATAAAAAAAATATTAAAAGTTATTTTTTAATTATAATGTATGTAAATATGTACAGACGCCAGCACATCCAATCTGCGATATATTGATTGATATATAGATTGCTTACATAAGGTAGTAAACCTATATATTTCAGTAATTTGTAATATTCATTATATTTCAATTGAGGAAATTTGACAGATTGGGGTAGCTTGATGTGCGTATGTACATAGGTACCTACCGAGATGAAATACTAATGTAGTCAAATAAATAGAAATTTAAATAACATAGAACTGACTCTAACTCACTAGTTCTATAATATTCATTTAAATCAGCACTCATGGTTTATTTAATCACTGCAGAACTGACTTAGAATTTATTGGAAAGCTCAAAATTAGGGTTTGAGCTCAGGACTCATCATAAAGTATCTAAATTTTGCGTTTGAACATCAACTCCTCGGCCAGCCTGTATAGGTATAACAAACATTTTAATAATTTTCTTTGGGCGCTTTCAGATACAAAAACCAAATTGAAATTATACATTCGTCTGTGTGTTACGCTACCCAAACAGAGAAAAATAGACACATATATGTCGAAGATAGTTAAAAATTAAATTCGCCAACCAAGTTCGACATTTAGTTGGTACTGTACAAAACATTGTTGAGCGTATATTTTGATATTGTAATTAGATTATAGTTGTTAAAAAAACAACTGTTATAACTTCACGATAATTCCTCCATTTTACTTTCTTTATTTTTATTGTAATATTGTAATTAGTGTGTAAATTAATCGACCTTGTTAGTTAATTGTGGCTACTTAATCCCAGCTACATGGGAACTCCAAACCCTGACATACCGCTTTTGGCCCCCGGATCCTACATATACAATACGGAAAAAAACTATTTCAAATTAGACTTATTGCAGACAGACGCGGCGTGAGACTTTGTATTATGATATGTAGTGATTTCAACATTTATTGACATATTTCAAATGTCATATTCAAGTTCAACTAATAATCATTTGTATGGATGGATTCAGATACTTAACATGAGTACCTCTATTAGCTAGCTTATCTAACTTATGACGCCTTCCTCTTTCTGTCAATGTTGTGCATTTCTGTTGCTGATTCAGAAATCAGAAATCATTTGTTCGCTTAGAATATAGGTTACATAACCAGATATATTGGCGAAAATTTTGCGAACAAGCCATATTCTACCTATTACAGGCATACAAATATTAAAACAATAATGAATACAATTTAAATCTAAAAAGTAATAAAATAAGCAATGTCAAGTATATGAATTAATTTACCTAGATACAAAGATAAGATAAGATAAATTTATTTGCTTTAAACGTGGTCGTTACAGGTCTTAAAAATAATTATAATAAGTCACTACACGTCTAACCAGGTACTGGTATGCAAATATTATACAAATTAGAATATAAAAGAATAGGTAGGTACACACACAAAAATTCAAAGAACATACATTTCATCAAACACAAATTACAGTAATTATTGGTATCCCCTATTATAAATAAATTCAATTACACAATATGTACAATACATTAAAATATGTTATATGGAATATATTTTATAAATTAGTCCTATTAAATTACATTTGCCTAAAACTCTAGAGATTTCCATTAAAAAACTCTGTAATATTATAAGCTTTGTCCACTAAAAATGACTTTACTTTTATTTTAAATGCATGATTGCTAAGCTATTTCCAACACTTTGGGCTTTCATTATTTATAATGAAAGCCCAAAGCCCAAATGATAGGAGCCATGCAGACAACACTTTTGCGCATAAGTGAAGTTTTCGCCGGATGTAGACATAAGCCACTGTTATCACGCCGGTTCCGTGAGACTCTCTCTTCCTTACGTAGGAATAGATTCGGATTGGACTTAACCAATGTCGACATTTCTAAAATATAAATTGACGGTAGAGTCAATAGTTTATATTGCCTGAAGTAAGGTAGGCAACTATCAGTACATTTTAGTCCAAACATTGCTCGAAGGCATCTTTTCTGAGCCTTAAATATAGTATCCTTATCAGTAGAGTTGCCCCAAAATATGATGCCGTATCTGAGTACCGATTCAACGATGCCGTAATAGCAAGTTAGGAGGGCATCCGTGCTAACGGTTCGGGATAAAGAATACAAGGCATAGGAGCTGCTACTTACTCTCTTACTCAATGTCTGTATGTGAGCCTTCCAATTTAAATTCCTGTCAATATTTAGTCCTAAAAACTTAGTAGAATTCACTGCGTCAATATTACAATTATTATAATGAATGTAAGGGTTACTAAATGTCAATGGTCTTTGGCTAAAATACATTATCACCGTTTTATTTATATTTATTCTTAAATTATTATTATCCAACCATGTCACCATTTTAATTAACGTATTATTGATGTCATTTTCAAACGATTCTTTACATTTACAAGGTATAGTCACCGTACTATCGTCGGCAAAAAGTGTCATCTTATATTCTATACATTTAGGAAAGTCATTTAAATAAAGCGTGAAAAGTAGAGGTCCCAAGACGCTACCTTGCGGGACTCCGTAGACAGAAGTGCGTTCTTCCGAGGAGAATATTTCTTAAATTTTTTTGTCATTTATTTTACTTACTTGTGTTATTTGTTTTCTATCACACAAATATGATTCCAAGAGTTGTAGGTGTAGGTGTAGAGTGTTTCCTCTCACCCCATAGGCGTCTAGTTTTTGTGTGAGTATGTTATGTTGAACATAATCAAAAGCCTGCGTCATGTCACAGAATAGTACAGGCGTACTTTTATCCATGTTCAATAGTACTGGGTATAAAAAATCATATATGGCCATATTTATTGTTGTTTTTTCTCTAAAGCCCTTTTGTTATTTACAAAGAATATCATTTTTCTCTAGATATCTGTAAAGCTCTTTATAAAAATACTTTTCAAAAACTTTTGAAAAAACGGGAATTAAGGAAATGGGTCTGTAATTCTCCATTACTTCCTTATCTTGCTTTTCAGGTTTTCTTCAAGGTTTATTTCCAAATTCCCTAAGAATTTCATTAATTAAACCACTTTTAGTTTAATTAATGATATTCTTAGGGAATTAGGAAATAAACCTTCGCTTATGCATAAGTTTACTATATGACTTTGCGGGCCGCATATTCCATATACAACTATCTTAAGAACTTTAGTACAGATCCCATCGTACCCTACACTATTTGTGTTTTTAAGTCCTGATATTATTTTGAATATGTCATACTGTAGACTCGGAGCCATGAACATTGAGTCTCGTTTATTTAAAATGTTCTTTGTAATTGAGATTCCAGAGCTATTTATTGGTTGTATCTTTTCAATAAAATAATCATTAAATGCATTGCAAATTATATTCGGATGGGTAATGAAATCTTTATTATTCCTAGGTACATTTAATTTACTATTATTAACTAATTGCCACGTCGTTTTTGTTTTATTTTTTTATGTCTTTATTTTGTGGTCATTTTATTTTGAACTCTTTTTTGTCAGATGTATTATTTTTTAAATAATCTACTATAACTTACTAATTTGTTTTTGTTATATGCTGTAGGTTTTAACCTATACTGCCACAGCATTTGCAGTTTCCTTTTTCTGCATATTCTAATACCCCGTGATATCCAATTATGCTTTTTATTTGTATTAACAGGTACAAGTTTTTCAAGAAAGCACTGGTGATACAATAACGAGAATATATCCATAAATGCATTGTAAGCAACATTCGGATCGTTTGCCTTGTAGACTTCCGAAAATGATAGGCTACCCATATATTTTTTAAATTTATTAATATTTTCCTTACTATAATCCCTTCTCTTTACATACCATCTACTAAAAGTACATAAAGTGTCGATTGGGCATTTCAGTAACTGAGCTGTATGGTCAGACAGCGCAAGCTCTAACACGGTGGCTTTACATGACTTATTGAAGTTATGCGCAATATTGTCGATGCATGTCTGGCTTTTTAGTCGAGTTGGTTGATTGATCGCTAGTTTTAAGTTATAGCTTAGTAATAGATTATCAAATTCAGTGGATTGACTAGACTTTTTTAACATATCTTTGTTGAAATCGCCTGCTATAACAATATTTTTATAATTCTTTTTCCGTAAGTCTCTTAGTAAAGATTGAATTTTATCGAAACTTGCGTTGATATTGTTTACATTTGGAACTCTATAAACACATACAAAAACAGTTTTACACTCAATTAATTTTATTGCACAGCATTCAAACTACCAGCTGTGGAAATTAAGGAAATTTCAGGCAGCTCCCTCCATTGAAGTCCGTTTTTTACCAAAATAGCAGCACCTCCTCTTTTAATTTTTTTTAACTAAAGCAGGCTGTTTGAGTGTAATTGGGTATGTTTAGATGGCTTTCATAACCTTCCATAATTAAATGTTCCGTAATACATAATACGTCAACATGTACGTTCTGTTCCATTAATTCGTGTAGGCAGACTATTAGAGAGTCAGATTTCGATAGAAGGCCAGCGATATTCTGGTGCATAGCATATAGATTTCTAGACAAGAAAAAGCTTATTAATTGTAGATTCATTATTTTTGTCGTAATTATCAGATTGAATGTCAGTATTTTGCTTAATTATGTCAATTGTCAAATTAAATAAGTCCTTAAATAGAGTGCGTATGCAAAAATTATTTATTAATCCTGAGTAGGTACCTATTAAACATGCTTTAGTCAGTTTCGAGGTTTAGGTTGCTATCTAATACAAAAGCATGCCCATGCGTCATTATGTCCATATGTAATAGATTATTCAAAGTCTCTACTCTCCAGTTGAATAAGCTTATAGAGCTTGCGGACTTGTAAGTTGGTAGACAGATAATGACGTTTGTGTGTTTGATATCATTTAATAATTCCCTGATATGCATGACTATATTGCTGTAGTTATGTGATGAGTTAAAATCCTCTTCTCCCAATAATATAATACTGAAGTCTCTCATGTTGAGGTCACTTAATTTAGTTTATAGCCCTTGTAAGAGCTGCTCCGTATTACTGTTTGGTTTAAGGTAATGACATATATCGTACTTTTTCCCAAATTTATCTTCTGCAATGGAGCGTAAACAATTTTTACTATTGGAACTCAATATACATATCTTATTTTTAACTCTCTTCTTAGTTAACTGTTTTTGGTTATATTTCTTTGAAAATGGCATTTCAAAGCATGAGGTTTTCTGTATAGGAATTTTTGGTGTGTCCTTACCTATAGAGTGCGACAAGGATCTTTATGAACGTGGCTGAAAGTGGAACTAATACCGCCATCTTGTGAAGTGTCTCTTTGACAGTTCTGCCACAGCTTGCTTTGCTGACTGCTGTTCCTACGTTTATTATTGTACTATTTGGTTTAAAACACTAACAATATGCCAAAAGAAATAGTCCTAAAGGTTAAGTTGATTTTCATGAAAGAAAAACACAGTGAAGCCTTGATAATTCCATTTAAAAAAGTTAACGAGCGAGTTGCCGCCCCCATTGATAAATGTTACCATGCTTGATTTTTAAAGTCGCACCCGTGTATTAGTTTTTCGTTTCAATCATCAATTGAAAAAAATTCAAATCATACGATCGTTTGAATGAAATATTAATTGAAAAATAAATTTATCTATAACGATAAAAATGACTGTTTTATTCCCTTGTGCTACTAAATTATTTTTAATAATTAATCGCTAATATATGGGGTACCCTATAAACTTTTAGAGTTAGATATTCCTGGGAAATTATTCATACACGGCCATCTGATCTGACCCCAAACTAAGTGAAGCTTGTACTATGGAAATCAAATAGCTGATATACTACATATACTACTTTTGTAAATGCATACCTAAACACCTGGACACGAGACAAACAGACATGTTAATGCACACAAATATCTGTCCTGAGTGGGAATAAAAAAAACCAACCCAACTGGCCCGTCAACGTTATTGAATATAATTAATACAATGGATACAGTCTATTGCCATTGTTAAATTTTCCCATTATATTAGGGAAATTTTCTTAAAAGCAACCCTTGCTGGCATAGTGTCGCCCTCCCAAAAATGTCAGTCACGTTCATAAAGACCTTGTCCCACTGTATTTAAATTTGTTGATATTTTTTCAAAGACAACATTTTGACATCTTATTTGATTTTGTTTGTTTACGTTCGAAGTTTTTGTTTTCTTCTTTGATGTGGCTGATTTACTCTTAATAGGACTATTGCAAATTTTTTTGTATAAATTATTTTTTATTATTAATTCTTCGTTAGGTTTTTCAAGCCGCTATTTTCGAGAGATAATTTTTCAATTTCGATATGTGCGCTATTTAATTCGGATGTCAAGTTCTTAATTTCATCCTTTAACATTTTAATTTGATCGTCTTCGTCGTCGTCAGATATTTCTGGCATACTTGTGGTGCAGTTTAAGGTATCCGAGTTATTTAAGACCTCACTGTTATTTAACGGTGGTTAAAAAACGGTGGTGAACCGGTAGTTTCTTCGTGCTGTTAAATGAACTACTATAATGACCTTGAGTAGTGAAAGGCCGATCGTTCTCATTTGCAAAGCACTTTTTTCAAGTCACTGCCGTTAATCACATCCTTTGTAGGTATTTTAAAACATGTTTTTGTTTATAACAAGTTAACTAATGCACAGGACGTTTTGATTTTTCACTGGTTTATAATTGTTTATATTTTAGACACAATGGTTAATGTTTTAGATCAAAATAAAAACTTTTAACTGGGGTCAACGATTTAAAAATTCTCAGTATCAATAGCACAACTGTTCGCCGCGGGGGCCGCGAGAGTAATATGTCATATATTCATTTATTGTATAAAAGCAATTTGTTACCAACCATGTCCGAAGTTTTGTCCTAAAATACCTAAAAGGCAGTTCTCTAATGTCTCTTGGCAATTTATTATATAAAGTTATGGGTACACATATTATGATACACGTTCTTTTTGTTATGAGTTGTTCTGCACTACGATACGACTAAATTTGTAGGATATCTCGATCTGTCACTAACCTCCTTCTTAGTTTTAAAAAGATCGCCATTTTCTCTGACAAATAATGATATTTCAAAAATGTCGATATTAGTGTTACCCTGTTAATTTTATTAAATAAGGGTCTACATGAATCAAATGGGCCTACACGACAAATAGCACGTAGGTATACCTACACTTTATTTGAACAATAAAAACTTTATTAATTTCTGTTGAATTTCATCATATAATGAGAATAGTCTCATTATATGAGGAAAATCAACAGAAATTGTTTAAAATGGATTCAACGTAACCGCTGTAGGCTATACCTACGTGCAGTTTGTTCATCCGATACGTTGCGTAATTTTTTTAAGGACGTAATTACATTTCTGACGCTCTCAAATTCAGCTATCCGCGCCTGCACACTACAGCAGTGCGCACGCACACATTGCAAGCACTTTATGCTCGATTTTATACATCAACTAAACTAATTTTGATACTTTAATGCAACTTAGGTAAACAAATGTTTTATTTTTCATTTAACTTTTTGAAATGAAATCTAAAAGTTTTGGTCAACCTCGCACTAAATTTCCGATACAATTTTTTGAAGTGAAAATCATGGAACGCTCGTCAATCGAACCTGGGACACGGACTGCCGAGGTGACTCTTTCAACCACTGCGCCACACGTGCACATGAATCGATTTATATCATTTTTAATACAGGTAATTTTAAGCTATTGCATAGCATCTATCGCGGGCCTTGAGCGTGGGGACTGAATCCAGAAATTCCGTAACGAAAAGAACCTAACACCCCCCACTCCGACCGCCATCTATCGATAAATATCAAAACTTTTAATGACTTTTTGAAATATCACGCTTGTCTCTTTAGTTCAGCAACCCGCCTTTAGGTGGCATTGGTTGTATTGGAAAACTACCGTAATCAGCTGTTTGTGAGAAAGTATATAGGTGTATAGGTATTTATCATCTACGTACAACAGTGAATATCTGTACTCGTATAGTTTGTGTACAAAGTGTTTTAAATATGAATAAACAAAGTGCATTTATTAATAAAGAAAGTCACGAAAAAATAGTGAAAGAAAATGAGTTAGTACTCTATATACATTCATTTTATTATTATTATCACAAATGCAGTATTATAAAATAAATAAATAATTATAATTGCATAAGTTGATAAAAAATGCTATGCAATAGCTTTACCGCCGCAGTCTTCGAGTGCCACACGTCATTTTTATTTCAAAATAATTAAAACTACGGAAATTATTGTTATTTTAACTCTGTGCAATCAAAACAAATTGAATGGACCGTAAGTCAGAGTAATAAGACTTTTACAATCGCAGTTATACAATATTCATACAAATTCCATCATTAAATACAAAATAAAGAAAAATAAGCTTTATTCCAAGAAACTAATTTAGTAAATAACAATGCACATACATGTTAAATAAAAAATTCCGTGTATTTATTATGATTACAACATAATGCTCTAATTGGGGTGTTTGAGGGTGTGCGTTAATTACGCTACATGTTGTATATATATATATATAGATTATATGTCTAAGAAATAGTTTTTACTTCTGTCGGCAGTCGCCAAAGAATGCCCCGCATGTTTTTTATCCTAACAATGCTGACAGATCCAGGTGCATCTTCAAGCGAGATCTTGAAAAATGTTTTCGTCCGATATCTCAGAAACTATAAAGTTTAAAAAATTTCACATTTTTTATATCCTGCAAACTGTTTTGAAAAACTTGCCATTTACGATTTATAGGCCATTTAATTAACGAGTTTTCTATCTCGGCCGATACTCTTAAATTATTGGATTAATCCAAAAAATGCATCTATCATTTTTTTATGATAGGATGCACTTTTTGGAAGAAATAAATCATGGAACTCGCGTCATCGTCACCACACGCTTCCCATGAGCTATACGTAAATTGTGTATACTACTCTGTCAAGAAAGTACCGGGAAAAGATCAATAATATACAAAATGTTTGTTATTCATCCAAATTTATTTTATCACCTTCAAAGTATGCTCCTTCAGAAACGATACACTTACGCCAAGGAATAATCCATTCATTAAAACATTTTTTAAACGCTGCTTTCGGAATTGAGTTCAGTTCTCGCCGCGAATTCTCCTTTATGTCTTCTACCGATTGAAAACGGGTACCACGAAGTGGTAATTTGAGTTTAGGAAAAAGAGAGAAGTCAGCTGGAGCCATATCTGGTGCATATGGTGGTTGCTGGATGGTATTTGTTGAGTGTTTGGTCAAAAATTTGTTCACAATGATGGCCTTGTGCGAAGGCGCATTATCGTGGTGCAAAATCCAAGAATTTTCTTTCCACAAATCTGGCCTTTTTCGTCGAATTTGCTCTCTTGAACGCCGCATAACGCTCAAATAATATTCTTTATTTACCGTTCGACCTTCCGGTAAGAATTTAGAGTGCACAAAACCGCGATAGTCAAAGAAAACAGTCAACATGATTTTGACTTTTGATCGACTTTGGCGTGGTTTTTTCGGTTTCGGTTCAGTTGGAAGGCGCCACTCCGAAGCTTGTTGACTAGTTTGCATGTCAAACTCGTAAACCCACGTCTCGTCACCAGTAACAATGCGTTTCATGAATGTTGGGTCGGAATTGACTCGTTCTACCATGTCCTCAGTAACTTTCATGCGATTGAGTTTTTGGAGAAAATTCAGATCTTTTGGGACTAGCCGAGCGGCAACATGTTTCATACCCAAATGATTAGTTAAAATTAGTTAAAATTTATAAACTTACCCACTATCAGTGTAAAATTGCTGTTCGTTCTTTACTGTTAGAGCTATCATATGACGACACAGAAAAATATTTAATTTATTTTCTATAAGGGTGGCTCACACACATAAACACACCCACCACCCACACTCACACATACACACACACACGCACACACACACACACACATACACGCACAGGCATGTAAACACTAGCATTTAATAATAATATTAGGGAAATTTTCTTAAAAGCAACCCTTGCTGGCATAGTGTCGCCCTCCCAAAAATGTCAGTCACGTTCATAAAGACCTTGTCCCACTGTATTTAAATTTGTTGATATTTTTTCAAAGACAACATTTTGACATCTTATTTGATTTTGTTTGTTTACGTTCGAAGTTTTTGTTTTCTTCTTTGATGTGGCTGATTTACTCTTAATAGGACTATTGCAAATTTTTTTGTATAAATTATTTTTTATTATTAATTCTTCGTTAGGTTTTTCAAGCCGCTATTCTCGAGAGATAATTTTTCAATTTCGATATGTGCGCTATTTAATTCGGATGTCAAGTTCTTAATTTCATCCTTTAACATTTTAATTTGATCGTCTTCGTCGTCGTCAGATATTTCTGGCATACTTGTGGTGCAGTTTAAGGTATCCGAGTTATTTAAGACCTCACTGTTATTTAACGGTGGTTAAAAAACGGTGGTGAACCGGTAGTTTCTTCGTGCTGTTAAATGAACTACTATAATGACCTTGAGTAGTGAAAGGCCGATCGTTCTCATTTGCAAAGCACTTTTTTCAAGTCACTGCCGTTAATCACATCCTTTGTAGGTATTTTAAAACATGTTTTTGTTTATAACAAGTTAACTAATGCACAGGACGTTTTGATTTTTCACTGGTTTATAATTGTTTATATTTTAGACACAATGGTTAATGTTTTAGATCAAAATAAAAACTTTTAACTGGGGTCAACGATTTAAAAATTCTCAGTATCAATAGCACAACTGTTCGCCGCGGGGGCCGCGAGAGTAATATGTCATATATTCATTTATTGTATAAAAGCAATTTGTTACCAACCATGTCCGAAGTTTTGTCCTAAAATACCTAAAAGGCAGTTCTCTAATGTCTCTTGGCAATTTATTATATAAAGTTATGGGTACACATATTATGATACACGTTCTTTTTGTTATGAGTTGTTCTGCACTACGATACGACTAAATTTGTAGGATATCTCGATCTGTCACTAACCTCCTTCTTAGTTTTAAAAAGATCGCCATTTTCTCTGACAAATAATGATATTTCAAAAATGTCGATATTAGTGTTACCCTGTTAATTTTATTAAATAAGGGTCTACATGAATCAAATGGGCCTACACGACAAATAGCACGTAGGTATACCTACACTTTATTTGAACAATAAAAACTTTATTAATTTCTGTTGAATTTCATCATATAATGAGAATAGTCTCATTATATGAGGAAAATCAACAGAAATTGTTTAAAATGGATTCAACGTAACCGCTGTAGGCTATACCTACGTGCAGTTTGTTCATCCGATACGTTGCGTAATTTTTTTAAGGACGTAATTACATTTCTGACGCTCTCAAATTCAGCTATCCGCGCCTGCACACTACAGCAGTGCGCACGCACACATTGCAAGCACTTTATGCTCGATTTTATACATCAACTAAACTAATTTTGATACTTTAATGCAACTTAGGTAAACAAATGTTTTATTTTTCATTTAACTTTTTGAAATGAAATCTAAAAGTTTTGGTCAACCTCGCACTAAATTTCCGATACAATTTTTTGAAGTGAAAATCATGGAACGCTCGTCAATCGAACCTGGGACACGGACTGCCGAGGTGACTCTTTCAACCACTGCGCCACACGTGCACATGAATCGATTTATATCATTTTTAATACAGGTAATTTTAAGCTATTGCATAGCATCTATCGCGGGCCTTGAGCGTGGGGACTGAATCCAGAAATTCCGTAACGAAAAGAACCTAACACCCCCCACTCCGACCGCCATCTATCGATAAATATCAAAACTTTTAATGACTTTTTGAAATATCACGCTTGTCTCTTTAGTTCAGCAACCCGCCTTTAGGTGGCATTGGTTGTATTGGAAAACTACCGTAATCAGCTGTTTGTGAGAAAGTATATAGGTGTATAGGTATTTATCATCTACGTACAACAGTGAATATCTGTACTCGTATAGTTTGTGTACAAAGTGTTTTAAATATGAATAAACAAAGTGCATTTATTAATAAAGAAAGTCACGAAAAAATAGTGAAAGAAAATGAGTTAGTACTCTATATACATTCATTTTATTATTATTATCACAAATGCAGTATTATAAAATAAATAAATAATTATAATTGCATAAGTTGATAAAAAATGCTATGCAATAGCTTTACCGCCGCAGTCTTCGAGTGCCACACGTCATTTTTATTTCAAAATAATTAAAACTACGGAAATTATTGTTATTTTAACTCTGTGCAATCAAAACAAATTGAATGGACCGTAAGTCAGAGTAATAAGACTTTTACAATCGCAGTTATACAATATTCATACAAATTCCATCATTAAATACAAAATAAAGAAAAATAAGCTTTATTCCAAGAAACTAATTTAGTAAATAACAATGCACATACATGTTAAATAAAAAAATCCGTGTATTTATTATGATTACAACATAATGCTCTAATTGGGGTGTTTGAGGGTGTGCGTTAATTACGCTACATGTTGTATATATATATATATAGATTATATGTCTAAGAAATAGTTTTTACTTCTGTCGGCAGTCGCCAAAGAATGCCCCGCATGTTTTTTATCCTAACAATGCTGACAGATCCAGGTGCATCTTCAAGCGAGATCTTGAAAAATGTTTTCGTCCGATATCTCAGAAACTATAAAGTTTAAAAAATTTCACATTTTTTATATCCTGCAAACTGTTTTGAAAAACTTGCCATTTACGATTTATAGGCCATTTAATTAACGAGTTTTCTATCTCGGCCGATACTCTTAAATTATTGGATTAATCCAAAAAATGCATCTATCATTTTTTTATGATAGGATGCACTTTTTGGAAGAAATAAATCATGGAACTCGCGTCATCGTCACCACACGCTTCCCATGAGCTATACGTAAATTGTGTATACTACTCTGTCAAGAAAGTACCGGGAAAAGATCAATAATATACAAAATGTTTGTTATTCATCCAAATTTATTTTATCACCTTCAAAGTATGCTCCTTCAGAAACGATACACTTACGCCAAGGAATAATCCATTCATTAAAACATTTTTTAAACGCTGCTTTCGGAATTGAGTTCAGTTCTCGCCGCGAATTCTCCTTTATGTCTTCTACCGATTGAAAACGGGTACCACGAAGTGGTAATTTGAGTTTAGGAAAAAGAGAGAAGTCAGCTGGAGCCATATCTGGTGCATATGGTGGTTGCTGGATGGTATTTGTTGAGTGTTTGGTCAAAAATTTGTTCACAATGATGGCCTTGTGCGAAGGCGCATTATCGTGGTGCAAAATCCAATAATTTTCTTTCCACAAATCTGGCCTTTTTCGTCGAATTTGCTCTCTTGAACGCCGCATAACGCTCAAATAATATTCTTTATTTACCGTTCGACCTTCCGGTAAGAATTTAGAGTGCACAAAACCGCGATAGTCAAAGAAAACAGTCAACATGATTTTGACTTTTGATCGACTTTGGCGTGGTTTTTTCGGTTTCGGTTCAGTTGGAAGGCGCCACTCCGAAGCTTGTTGACTAGTTTGCATGTCAAACTCGTAAACCCACGTCTCGTCACCAGTAACAATGCGTTTCATGAATGTTGGGTCGGAATTGACTCGTTCTACCATGTCCTCAGTAACTTTCATGCGATTGAGTTTTTGGAGAAAATTCAGATCTTTTGGGACTAGCCGAGCGGCAACATGTTTCATACCCAAATGATTAGTTAAAATTAGTTAAAATTTATAAACTTACCCACTATCAGTGTAAAATTGCTGTTCGTTCTTTACTGTTAGAGCTATCATATGACGACACAGAAAAATATTTAATTTATTTTCTATAAGGGTGGCTCACACACATAAACACACCCACCACCCACACTCACACATACACACACACACGCACACACACACACACACATACACGCACAGGCATGTAAACACTAGCATTTAATAATAATACAAAAAAAAAACTAATAACAATAATGTTGTAACCTAGTTTGTAGTATGTACCTTTTTAGCACTTCACCTGATCTATTGCGAATAACACCTTAATTTACATCCTAGGATACGTCACTGTCTCCCCTTAATACAGGCTAATTAGTAGCCTATCTAGGGGGGCAGCAGGACAACGATATTGCGTAATGTGTTATGTACTAAATATTATGTAATAACTATGTGTATTTTAGTGAAATAAAGATTTATTATTATTATTATTTATTATTATAAAATGGTACGAATCGACTCGTGAGATACAGAAAGTTCGGCGGCTATCGCTCTCAGAGTTGAATGAGGATTTTCAGTCACTTTGCGATGTTAACTTCAGTTGCAGACGTTGATGGCCTACCAGAGCGAGGCAAATCTTTCATCACATCTTGACCGCTTTTGAACGCTTTGAACCACTAATAAGCACGAGTTTTTGATAAAGTCGATTCACCGTAAGCCTTCTGTAACATTTTCAGTGACTCCGAACACGAAATTCCATTAGCGATGCAAAATTTAAGACAAACTCTTTGTTCGATATTTTTGTCCATTATGAAATTCGCAATCACACTATATATGATTTTACTAAAACCAGCACTCTATTTAATATAAATAACAGATGCAACTCAAACTCCGCGCCAAATGGAAAACAGTTGTGCCAATCTAAGAACAACAATAAAACAAAAATTTGAATTTGGAACCATAAACAAATCATCCATTCCCGATACTTTTTTGACTGAATGTATATATATATACCTCCCAGCGTTATTAGTATACATTATATGTATACAAAGAGTATATCCGAATGTGAAGTGTCACAATTACACTGTAGATTAGAAATGTAAAAATAGCAATCGCAGTCCCCTAAGATTGCCGCCCATGTTTTTTTTATGATACGCAGTAACGAGCTAGGATGCCTTCCTAATTGTAAGACACAACGCCTGCCTATAGACAATACAGCGTGGGCAAGGTATTGGTATCACAGAGACCAGCACTGCATTCGCACTCATTACTTTGAAACATTACATAGAAAGTCCATAAATTATTCCAACTCCAGTATCATTTAAACCACTTACAACACTTATGTTGACGGAGAATAAATAATACTGTGTTCCATCAAATCACTAAGTTGCGCTTTTCTGCCAAGAACGACTCCCGACGATGATATAAAATTTACTGTACTACAAATAAAACAATTATTGTCTATAAACTATTGTAATACAAACAAATGAAAATAACACATCAAAACCAGGCGATATTTAGTTCGTTTTTTCATCGAGTATGCTGAGATACTTCACACTGCAATCAAAAAGAGAAGTGTGGCTACTTATATGGAGTAGCTGCTCAATAAAGTAATCGATTGCAATAATTGTTCTACCTCTGGGTCTATAATCTTTATCCGCACATTCTTGCTCCTGTAGTTAAAACAGACAATTTAAGTACTTAATTTAAATATAGGTACTAAACCAAAATTACTAATAATAATTATAAAAATGAATTATAATTGAAACTTCATGTTGCTCATCGCCATCCACGTATAAATCGTGGCAGCTCTTTCTGTGCACAAACATACAAGATCGTAGATCATAACATGACAGCCAAAGTACGTCCACAGCTGGACAAAAGCCTCCCCAAAGAATGGGAGGATATGCCATATTCGCCACGCTTGGCAGAAGGGTTGGAGATCGCAGTTTGATGGTCATAGTTGGTCATAGTTCACTGAAAAACGCTGCTACCCATTCTCTGGTAGATATTCCGTCAGCCGATCTCTACGCCCCCCATGGAATGTGATGGGGTGATGATATTCTATACCTTCACCACACAGCAAATTAATATACATCATAATTAATATGGATAAATTATGTTTGGTGCATAAAATAATGAAGAACAAGAAATAATGAGTATAAACACAGGCGGGTTTTCGAAGAGGAAATCAGAGGCACGGATCAGATCTTTTCTCTACGAAGCATAGTAGAGAAGTTTTTGGGCAAAAGCCAAAAGGTCTACTGTGCCTTCGTACACTTAGAAAAGGCCTACGATAGAGTGTTGAGGAATGAGCTATGGTCGGTACTGTCCATGTATGGGTTGGACGACAACCTTGTTCAAGCACTGAAATCTCTTTATAGGGATTCTAGAGCTTGCGTGAGAATTAAGGGGTCATACACTGAGTGGTTTAGCATCCAAAAGGGTGTTAGACAGGGATGTGTAGCGTCACCGTAGTTGTTTAACCTATTCATGGATAGCTGTTTAAATGATTTGAAAGAAAGCGAATGCGGTGTAAAGATGAATGAGTTACTCATCAAATGTCTGCTTTACGCTGATGATCAAGTTCTACTTGCATCATCGGCGGACGAGTTGCAGGTGATGGTAACAAATATGCATGAAGCTTTTGAAAGGAGAGGGGTGAAAATGAATGTTGGTAAGACGAAAGTAATGGTATTTGAGAGGGATGAATACACGACAGCATGTGATATTTTGATTGGAGGAGAGAAAGTCAAACAGGTGAAAGAGTTTGTATATTTGGGAACTTTGTTTACGAGAGATGGCAAATATGAAAAAGATATTGTTAGAAGAGTAAATGCGGGGAACAGAGTGAATGGGGCACTAAACGCCTTTATGATTAGCCGGCAAGTATCAAAGAAGGCGCGACTGGCCGTGCATGATGGAGTGTTAGTGCCAACTTTAATGTATGGAAGTGAAAGTTGGGTATGGCAGAAAAATAATTAAAGTAAAATAAATGCAGTGGAAATGAGAACTCTGAGAAGTATGTGTGGTGTGACTTTGAGAGACAGAATTCGAAATACTGATGTAAGAGAGCGTTGTGGTGTGAAAGAAGATGTAGGCACAAAGATTGAAAAAGGACTGCTGAGATGGTTTGGCCTTTTCGAGAGGATGAATGAAAGAAGGTTGACCAAAGAAGTATACCTGGCCTGTATGAATGGAACAACCGGAAGGGGAAGACCTCGCCGTACATTCTCTGACCAAATCGGAGACGTTCTCAACAAAGGGCAGGTCAGAAGTGCCCTAAACCGGCGAGCATGTATGAAGAATATAATGACAGTAATCGAGGCAAAAGACGTGTGCAAAGATCGTGACAAATGGAAATCCGTTGTCTCTGCCTACCCCTCTGGGAAACAGGCGTGAATCTATGTATGTATGTAAATACTTACAAAATTTCATTCGTTTTATTTCTTTCTTTTGACACTTTACTGTTTTCTTGTCCAAATTTTATTTCGCAGCATCTATAATAAAAATATTTACATTTATCATCCATCTCTACTGTTCGTAATGACAACGCTCAAAAACTTCGAATATTATATGCATAACTACCTATCTATTGATTTGCCATAAAAAGTGCCATCCGCCATTTTGGATTCCAAAATAAATATCATATCAATAAGTAGAAGTACTTATAGTAGTTAGTCCATACTTACTTTTACTTTAGTCCAAAAAAGTATAAATTTTATCTAGACACAGTATACACACGCACAGTGTAGGCGTTGGAACTTTGTAGTACTAATTTTTTGAAAAAATGTGATTCACCCGTCCTTCCGTAAGCGCGTCTGATGACGAACTAAGCAGCACGCTGCCTTTATAAATGTATGGAGGAGAAGATTCTATTGTGTATTCTTTCTCATAAATGAGCAAATTATTCATTTGGATACAAAATAATAAACACGACGTATAGAGGTCTATAAAAGCCACTATTTATTATTATTTTCCTGTTAAAATATGCACCTATCCGGACCCCATTTTTCAATATTTTTAGCGATTCTTGTGATGGCAAAAACGTATTTCTGTGAAAATGTTGTATAACTGTGTAGTCCCAGTTATTATTTGCAAGCTTTAGAGATGAGAATATATTATCTTTAATTTTATACCATGTTATCTTTACATTTGTTGGTTCCTGGTTCATTAAATGGTACCTAAAAACCACGTATATTTGTGAGCACGTCCTTAATGCAAATACAAATCTATTTATTTTATTACAAATACCATGAATGTGTTCCTTCCAATTGCAAAAATGGTCTAAAGTGATACCTAAAAATTTAATATTATTCGTTTGTGTTTTGGTTTGGTCCCCTATCTTAACATTAATATGTATGTCTTTGGAATTGTATGTTCGAAATTGTATGTATTTAGTTTTTGCTATATTTGCATATAAATTATTTGAGTGCAGCCAGTCTATGACGGTCTGTACTGTTTTACTTATTTTCGACTCATATGATATCTGTCTATCATCATTGGGCACTATTACCGATAGGTCGTCCGCGAAGAGGACACTTATATATTCTATGTTATCAGGTAGGTCGTTTATATAAATCAAAAACAGAAGACGTCCCAAGACGCTGCCCCGTGGAACAACGTAAGAATTGACTCTATATATAGACTTGAGTGTAGTATTCACAAGATTTTCATTTAGGCGTGTAACTTCAACACACTGTTGCCTGTTGCTTATAGAAATTTTAATCCACTGTAAAGCAATACCTCTAATGCCACAGGATTCGCACTTACTGAGTAAGGTTTTGTGATCCACAAAATCAAAAGCCTTACTCATGTCAAAGAATATGACTACAACGGGATTTTTGCGGTCCAGATGTTCTGTTACAGTTTTAACGAGAGTAAAAGTAGCTAGTGATGTGGATTTATCTTTCTGGAACCCATTTTGTTCATGGCAAACAATTTTGTGCTTATTTAGGAACCCTATTAACCTTCTGTAAAATATTTTTTCAAATATTTTTGACAATAAGAGTCCATAAGAGAGGGGACAGGGAGTGTGTCAACAATTAGAGACCTATCTCAATTCTTCCAACACTGTCAAAAATTCTTGACCGCATAATTAATAAATGACTTGTTAGCTTTCTGGAAAATAACAACTTATTATCAACATCTCAGTTTGGCTTTAGATCCGGAAAGTCAACAGCTGATGCCGTTCACGAACTGACAAATTTTGTAGCTACAAATATAGATAACAACAAAAAGTTCATCGCCATTTTTCTGGATTTAACCAAAGCGTACGACACAGTCTCTGTCCCAATCCTTATAAAAAATTAGAACATCTTGAAATCAGAGGGACTCACTTGAAACTTTTTCAAAACTATCTAAGCGGTAGGACACAGTGTGTTCAAATAGGAGATTTGACAAGTAGTGAAGCTTATATGAGTTTTTGCGTACCACAGGGAAGCATCCTCGGCCCTACATTATTTTTATCATATATAAATGATTTATAGCAACTAGAGCTCCCAAATGCTAAAATAATTACCTTTGCCGACCATACCGCTCTTATTTTTAGCGGAGATACTTGGGAGGAGGTATTTTTAAGTGCACAAAAGGGCTATAACACCGTAAATAAATGGCTAAATAATAATAATAATAAGAACTTAAAGAGGAAGTCACCAGAATCTGGAAACATAATAAAGTATACATCGTCCCAATAGTATTATCCAGTACTGGAGTAATCCCAAGACACATACACCACAGTATTCAGCTTATTGATTTGAAACCTAACATTTACATTTAATTGCAAAAGGCGGCCATACTAAATACTTGCCACATTGTAAGAAAATTCCTCCAATTAGACGACGACAATAATGCAACTGACGGACATAATAATATGACTAGCTAACTCCTTGACATTTACTTGGCGTTTGCCCGTAAATGTTCAGAAATGCCAGCAAAAGCTGAGAAAATAAAAACAATAAAAGAAAATAATAATAACATCTAGGGACAATGTTACACAGACACAGATCATCCTAGCCCCAAACTAAGCAAAGCTTGTACTATGGGTACCAGGCGACGATATACATACTTATATACATAGATAAATACTTAAATACATAGAAAACATCCATGTCTCAGAAACAAATATTCGTGCTCATCACACAAATATTTGCACTTACCGGGATTCGAACCCAGGACCACCAGCTTCGTAGGCAGGAGCACTACCAACTAGGCTACGGTGACCGTCAAAATGAAAATTTTCTGACTCTGAATGTCGATAAAACTAGCTATTTAACGTTTGGTTTAAAAAAAATTGTATGCCAGCTAGTACGAGTATAGTGTCCCATTTATGTTGTAATTTCGAAGATGAAAATAGCAAACTAAATTTCCAATGTCATATACATCAACTAGCTGCACGAGTGCGAATATTAATTGTCATTTTTAAAAACTTGAGATGTATCGCTGATAAAAATCTGATCAGAACGGTATATCAAGCCCTATGCCAGTCAATATTAACATACTGCATCAATTCCTGGGGTGGTGCTTCTAAACCTCACTTCCTTCAAATAGAAAGAGCGCAACGAGCAATTTTAAAAGTAAGCCACTCACTACCGTTTTACCATCCAACCACAGAACTGTATAAACTAACAAAAGTTTTAATGGTGCGTCAACTTGGCTGTATATCTTGCACACAGTTCTCAAAAAACATTGCCTTGTCGACTATGAACCGGATATATATAAAACACAACGCAGAAAAGACCGAGTTTGTGAAAAGAATATGTTCAAAACTAGTTTCTCACACCGCTTCTTCTGTTTTCAAGGTAGTAATCTCTACAATAAGGTAAACAGAGTTCTCAAAATTTATTCGCTTAATAAAACCAAATGTAAGCTCGTGGTGAAAGAGTGGTTACAGCAATCGGATTATGCAGCTACTGAGAACATTTTACTTTAAATTTAAGACTCACAAACACAAATCGCGAATGGTCACACATTCACACTCACATACACCCTCACGCGCATGCACGCGCACACACACACGCACACACACACACACACACACAGACCCACACACACATTTATTAAGTAACATGGTACACGTAATTTGAAAAATTAACCCATAATCCTAGAACCTAGGGGTGAGGGCCTGGTGATCTGTAATACAGGATTAACCTACATCAGACACCAGCTCCTCACAAATTAAGATTAATATAAAAACGTAACATAAATAAAGTAAAAGTAAAAATGTTTATTTGAACAGAATAATAGTTACCAACTAACGATTACATAATAGTGAATGCACAACTTTACAAAAAGTACTAGTACTGTCTCCCAAACTAGGCCCTGTATTTCGGGAAACAGTGCTCATTCTAATAGGTTTATACAATAAAACAGTGGTGGACGTGGTATTATTGGTAATTACATTTGTGTAAGTTTTAAAGAAAATTAATTCTAGATAGGTAAGCGGCATATATTTGTACTATATAAGAATCCGTGTGTGTGTGTCTGTCTGTGTGTGTGTGTGTGTGTGCGTGTGTGTGTGCGTGCGTGTGTGTGTGTGTGCGTGTGTGTGTCTGTGTGTGTGTGTTAGTGTGTGTCTCTATCTGGTAGCTTTTACTCAATGTGCTTTAACAGCGCTTCAGTGTTATCATAATTTAGCTGGAGAAGCCAACTGGTTGTGATCGATTTAACTTCATGGATGTTGAGGCCTCTAATGTTGTGATTTTTGTTAACCATGTTGTATAGCTTACATGAGACACTCCTATATTGACGGCTGGCAAATGTGGTTCTGCAACGAGCACTTGAGAAGACAGACTGCTTACTACGTTTTTAGGGATCATGCGGTGGCACATCTTTATGCATTCTTAAGATAATCCGTTGCACAAAGAGCTGTCTAACAGATAAAACTTTGTTCTCAGTATACAATTGCTTAGTAGGGTATCTAATCGGCTTTAAATGTAATGTACCTATTAATGTAAAATCTTTTTTTGAGGAGAAATAAACATTTTATTATATTTTTATTATTATGATAGGAATGAGTGTCTATTACACTCATTCCTATATTGTCACGATAGTGACGAAGTCAAGACAAAGAGTAAAGCCCCTATATAAAAAAGGCGATCGTAAAGATCCTAACATCTTTACGATCGCCTCTTTTATATAGGGGCTTTACAGTGGAATACTTCAGTTTTTCTGGAAATATTCCCTCAGTAAGTTGTTTTAGTTGCCATAGATGTAAGTATGTCATATCGTGTCGTCGGTGGCTTCAATAGTATTCTCAGCCTATTGTTATTGCGGCTGACTTGGATAGTGTCATTTGTCTATTTGTAGTTATTTGTCGATTTCGTATCGCTGGTAGTTTCGATAGTGTTGTTAGGCGATTCCATGTTGTCAGTAAGTTCTATACAATATTTTATCCATTCCGTTCGTCTGCTGCCTTCTATAGGGTTATCTGTGGGTTCTCTTTCGAGTCTATTTAAATTTATTCTTGGTCGTAATGATGTCAGATTGGTAGTTCCAGTGATACGTGACCAGAGGTTTCCAGTCCATTGCGTGTGAATGTTGTACCTAGAAAAGATAAAATTGATTAGCTCGAGCTCTTAAGCTTGGTTCTCTAAAGTGTAAAAGAAAGTATGGACTATGGAAGAAGAAACATAAAAATAAGCGTGAGGTTTTAAGCAGGAGCCTCGGTCATTAAGGTATGGTGCATCTGTCGGAAATTTGATTTGCGGCTCCGTTAGAACGTGTAAGGTGTTGTTCAGCTTGCTTTTTCTGGCCTTTTTCACTCATTTGTGCACGTGAGTGAACAGGGAAGATCCTGATGACAGTAAATCGACGCCTGTTAATTGACCTGATGACCACAATCGTAGTCACATGGTACAATGTGGCAAACAAATGGTTGTGTAGCAATTGCTATTTACTGTACGATGACACTACGAGGCCAGCAGTAACAGTCCAGTTTTATTAAAAAGTAGCAACCGTTCGCTTAAACTAGACCACACACTCGCCACTTTGGTAGTTCGCATGTTCGTCTATTTCGATCATACGCTGGTGCAAGGTGTTCACCATATGATGGAAACAGACAGGACTGTCTACACTGTATATAACATCAATGGTTTAGTTGTGGGAGCGACAAGCGGACCACCATCAAAAATTCGTAACTGACATTTAATTCTGCAAACCTAGAAACCTAATAATGCTATAAACAGTCGACTTGCTAGTCCTGCATCGCCAAAAGCAGTTTTAAGACGAGCGACAAGTTGCTGAGGTGTCAAATGCACACAAAATCGTAGTAAATCATACTACGGAATTATTCCCGCGTTAAATCGATTAGACACGACATATTAAAGAAGGCGGCAAAATGTAACAAGTGACAATATGTATAAAATAAACTGCGATTTATAGCTATAGTGCTACAAACTTATCTGGCCCGGTGGCCAAAAGTAGAACTAACGATGCCAGTTTGAAATGTCAATAGGCCTGTTATTCCATGACATTCCTGCCATTGATTGTTTGTTGCACGTATTTATTTTTCTTTATGTGGTTTTTAATAGTGAAAAATTCCGAATGATTTAAAAAGTGATGCAAGGAACTTTATATTACAAGTATTGAATTATATGAAGAAAGAAAAACGCCTTCAGACACCAATTATACCATTCAATAAGTTGTATGCTTGTGTTGTCGTAGTGTTGTCAGCTTCTGAAAAAATACGAAACTCCCTCTCGCAATTTAAATTAAAATAAATATTTTAAAATATTCATTATTTATTTAATTTTCGCTATTTTCTTTGTAGGTGTCCGGGAGCGATTTGTAAGAGAACTTGTGAACGAAAAAGAGCAAGCAGATGCAAAAATTTATAGCAGATCAGAATATTGGTAGATCGAATTCTGAAATCCTATCATTGATTGCAGAAGCGTATGATAAAATAACAGTCAATGAATGGCAAAAGCATTGCAATCATGTAAAAAAATATTGAAAATGTGTATCGAAAAAGGGATGGATACTTAGACGAGCCTTTCATCATTCATTTAGGTAGTGATAGTGAAAGTGAAAGCTGTGATTCCGATAATGATGATGATGAACTGACTTCTGAATTAAACCATTCCAGTGACATAATAATACCTGGAGTATCTCCGTTAGAGAACACTCAGCATACATTTTATGTAAATGATCATAATTATTGTATAAAAATATAAAGATTTGTAATGACAGTATTTGTTTGCTTTTTAGTGATATAACATTTACGTTACAATGTGCAAATTATTTTTACCCACTTTATTGCAAAAATTGTTACTAGCAACACTAAATGCGATAACAGCGACGCTGCCAGCGGGTCAGATAAGTTTGCGGTACTGTACAGTTCCATTTTCAATGAGAATATGATGAAATATCGTTTTTAAACATTGGTAATGAAAGTGACCAGTTTCATTAAGGGCGTGCTATGTGTTATTTAAAAACTAACATTATAATAATTTATGTAAATACTTACTTCTTGCACAGCAAATGACGTGTCTTTTTATTGCACACAAATATATAAAATATGACTATTCCGATGAGCATATTATAGAAGGTTGTTAGAATATACAGCCATACATCTACTTCACTAGGTACAACCTCCAGAATCCAGCTGACACCCATTATGGCCGCTAACTTCATGTATTGTACCAACCTGGAATTAATTATGAAATATTCGATTAATTGATAAAGTTATTTTCTCGAAATATAGGCAAGAATATTTTATTATAATAATAATCTTTATATCAGTAAAACACAACCGAAACCAGAGACAACACCTGATGTTTAATAGAGGTAGTTATGATGAGGAGGTAGTTATTTTCATAGTGTAATGTCTATGGAAGTCTTCTTTGGGGTAGCTCTGCTGACATAAACACCATATTTGCATTGCAAAAAAGAGCTGTAAGAGTTATCTATATCTTATCTATCTTGGCCCGAGAGTGTCTCTAAGACAAAAGTTTAAAGAGGTTAACATTCTAACTGTATCATCTCAGTATATATATGAAAATCTACTATATGTGCATAAAAATATCTATTCCTTCTGTAAAAGGAGCGATACACATAATGTAGATAGATATAATAATTATCTCATATTGCATACTACCCGTCTCCACAAAATAAGTAACTCTTTTATGGGGCAATGTATAAGATTCTAGGTATAACAAACTTCCCAATGATATTAGAGAATTGTCTATGAATAATTTTAAAAGAATTATTAAAGTCAAATTTTGTAGCAGGGTATATTACAAAATTTCTGATTATTTAAGTGACAAAAGTGCTTGGGATTGAGTTGTTCTGAGTCAACACACTGGTTATAATTAGGAATCTTAAGTATATTTTATTAAAAACAAAGGATTCCTACTGAGTTTTTTGGCAGTGTTTCTCAGTAGCAGCCACGTTATGCACTGCACGGCAGGGTAAAAAAAATGACGATTCCACATAAATGTAAAATTTTTACGGAATAAATTATTTTTGACTTAACTTGATCCATCCATATAAATGATTAGGTACTTGTTGAATATGACATTTAAAATATGACGATAAACGTTGAAATCACTACATATCATAAAATTTTCACGCCGCGTCCGTCAGTTTGTCTGTTCGCGGTAAACTCAAAATTTCTTAACGGATTTTTAAGCAGGTTTCACCAGTAGCACAGCTAATAGACAGAGTGATTTATAGGAAGCTTTGCGTATAAAGGTTGTGTAGGTAGGAACAATTTGTTAAGGTTTGTCCTAAATTGGTTTTATTATGACGATAACACAAGGTGCCTGGAAGCTTTAACGAAACACGCAGCCTTTTTGAAATATAACATAACAATGTATATAAAATCAAAGATGGGAAATTATAAATTTAATCGTCTGGCGGGTTTGAAGATGTCCTTCGGCTCCGTTTTTTAGAAACATTCCTGACTGACATGTTCACAATTCCATGTGAAAGAACATATTGATAACACCTTCTGAACTAATAAATATGGGTTTCAATTCGCAATTACACTAATATTATAAAGGCGAAAGTTTTGTTTTTGTGAGTGTGTGAGTGTGTATGTTTGTTCCTACTTCACGTCTAAACGGCTGAAGCAATTTTAATAAAATTTGGTATGGACTTAGCGGACACCCTGGATTAACACATAGGCTATAATTTATAAATTTTAACGAGGGTAAAACCGCGGGGCACAGCTAGTATCATATATAATTTATAAAATAATATTTTTCACTACAAACTTAGGTTATGTTATTTTAAGGCTTTTAGTTAGGCAATCCACTGCGGGAGAAACATTATGATATCTTTCGTTATATATTTTCGGTTCCAGGTCTGAGAAATGTCCAATCAGAGGATCACCTGGCGAATGCAGCAGTTAGTTCCTCAACACTACCTTAATATAGACAGAACCATTCAGACAATATGTAGTAAAATATAAATTTCAATTCATAATATTAATAACTTCAACTAAACATAATCTCCTTGACAATAACTTAATACAAGCTAGCTAAATATCACTACCATTATAAAATAAATTGTAGGTATAAATGTTTTAACATTCCGTGTACCTAAATATCTGTAATAAGTAACTAGAAATAATAACTGTATTACTACAAACATGTTCTGACTATTTACAAGCGCTTTTTTAAAGTCTAGGTATATGAATAAAAACGATTTTTATTTTTTATTTTAAAACATCTTGTATAATAAAAAAGTGTAGTTTAAAATAATAAGGTGAAACGGATACCTTATTATTTGAAACTACACTTTTGTTCCGCCTACGCGGCGCCGATCACTATCCCGATGTTTGGCGACTTAAGGTCCAACCACACCAAACGGCCCGCATCGGCCCGCATCGAAACGAATTTTACAATCTTTAAACGAAATTAAATCTTGTATACCGTGTTTAAAGTTTATATTACCAAGTCAAGGGTAAACACAGCCGGTGACATGCCGCGACACACGATCGGCTCCGTCCGCATGCGTTCGGATACCGGCGCATACGTTCGAATACCGCCGAATGCGCTCGGAGCCGTCCGCCTGCGTTCGGATTCCGCCGGGTGCGCTGGGGCTTAAAACTATGAAACTAAAAAAGAAGCGAAGGTAGTAGTATGCGACGACGCGACGTCCGGCCGGACGCGGTCGGATGCCGTCGCATTCGACCGTATCCGACCGCATCCGGTCTGATGCCGCGCATCCGACCGGATGTGGTCGGATACGGTACCCTTGACTTGGTAATATAAACTTTAAACACTGTATACAAGATTTAATTTCGTTTAAAGATTGTAAAATTAGTTTCGATGAGGATTTTCAGTCACTATTTCCTTCACTTTTGCGATGTTAACTTCAGTTGCAGACGTTGATGGCCTACCAGAGCGAGGCAAATCTTTCATCACATCTTGACCGCTTTTGAACGCTTTGGACCACTCATAAGCACGAGTTTTTGATAAAGTCGATTCACCGTAAGCCTTCTGTAACATTTTCAGTGACTCCGAACACGAAATTCTATTAGCGATGCAAAATTTAAGACAAACTCTTTGTTCGATATTTTTGTCCATTATGAAATTTGCAATACACACTATATATGATATTACTAAAACCAGCACTGTATATAATATAAATAACAGATGCAACTCAAACTCCGCGCCATAATGGAAAACAGTTGTGCCAATCTAACAATAACAAAACTAAACAAAAAATTGAATTTGGAACCATAAACAAATCATCCATTCCCGATACTTTTTTGATTGAATGTACCTATTATAAATAAATGACACCCAGATACTGGACAAATAATCGTACAACGAACCATCAATAGACAAACAGGCTTCCAAGCAGCTAGATGCTCTCATCGGTCTGTAAGTGATTATTGATGCCGCGGCATCCGACCGGATGCGGTCGGATACGGTACCCTTGATTTGGTAATATAAACTTTAAACACTGTATACAAGATTTAATTTCGTTTAAAGATTGTAAAATTAGTTTCGATGCGGGCCGATGCGGGCCGTTTGGTGTGGTTGGACCTTTAGCCGGTAGCCCCCAGGACGGATACTTACGTGCATGAACATGTCTGATCCTGAGTTTGAGTGTAATTAACTATATAGCTATGTATTTACAAAAGAAAAGTAGTAGGTATATGTAATATATCAATTATCTGGTTTTCATTTTATTTATTTACTTATTCATGTACACACAAAAATCATACAATAATAAACAAAAGGAAACGAAGAGTACACAGGATCTGCTTATTTCGTAAGAAATTTCTTCCGGCAGACCCGCGAAAGGAAAAAAAATAATTGAAGATAGTCAATAATGTGTGTAGGTCATTTAAACTTATATACTAATAATATAGTACATAAATACGAATATTGTGAACATACATACCACTATTATACTCAATGTTAAATTTAAAATAGACTAAATACTAATACTAACGTACATTCTAAATGGATGAAATGGATAGATAATGATTTTTTACTTGTCTTTTAAAATAATAAATCGAATTGCAGTTCCGAATATTTGGCGGAAGAGAGTTCCACAGCCTGACCGCATGAACAGTAAAGGAATAGGAATAGAAATCGGTTTCATAGTACAAGATTGCTTAGATTGGGATCAGAAGACCGTGTGTGAATAATGTATCAGGAAATTATTATTAAGTTGATACTGCTTATTGTCTAATCGACTTCTAACATGTAAGTAGTAACTTAATCTCAAGTGAAGCTAATAAAAGTCTGCCAAAATGATTATACTCACCCAATGCCCTTCCTATTGTTACTGGAACATTCTTTGATTGAGCTTATAGAATCATCTGATTGTTTTATTTCGCCTTTTATATCACGTTTCTGTTTATATATGTGCCAAATCGTTAAAAAGAAGAAAATTATATTGATCGAAGAAGATACTCCGACGGGAGTTTTCACCCAATATTCTTTACTGTCAACTAAAATATATAAGAAAAACGATTAGAGTTAGGTGCAGACGCCAGCACATCAAGCTACCCCAGTCTGTCAAATTTCCCCAACTGAAGTAAACCTTAATGCTTATGTGATAAAATTGAAAATCTATAAAAGAAATTTGACAGATTGGGGTAGTTGAATGTGCTGGCGTCTGTACAATACAATTTAATACGAGGTCAGGTTTGTTTCCAATTTAAGTTGCTTGTTTATCATGTGGGCAGGGGTTACCCTAGTGTCAGAGATGTTCAAGCCGCCCAGCAGGCCTCTGAAATGGCTAAACGACTGTTGCCTAATGGCTACAACCGGGACCGACAGTTTAACGTGCCCTCCAAAGCACGGATACACTTAGAAATTAAACCACTTTGGTGATCACCCATCCATGGACTGACCGCGAGCCTGGTTGCTTAACCTAGCCGATCACTTACGGACCGGTGAGAGCATCTAGCTATGATTAGTTATCAGAGTCAATTGGAAGCCTGTTGGTCTATTGATGGTTAGTGGTACGATTATTTGTCCAGTATCTGGGTGTCATTTATTTATAATAAGTACATTCAATTAAAAAAGTATCGGGAATGGATAATTTGTTTATGGTTCCAAATTAAAAGTTTTGTTTATTTTTGTTATTGTTAGATTGGCACAACTGTTTTCCATTTTGGCGCGGAGTTTGAGTTGCATCTGTTATTTATATTATATACAGTGCTGGTTTTAGTAATATCATATATAGATATCATATATAGTGTGTATTGCGAATTTCATAATGGACAAAAATATCGAACAAAGAGTTTGTCTTAAATTTTGCATCGCTAATGGAATTTCGTATTCGGAGTCACTGAAAATGTTACAGAAGGCTTATGGTGAATCGACTTTATCAAAAACGCGTGCTTATGAGTGGTTCAAAGTGTTCAAAAGCGGTCGAGATGTGATGAAAGATTTGCCTCGCTCTGGTAGGCCATCAACGTCTGCAACTGAAGTTAACATCGCAAAAGTGAAGGAAATAGTGACTGAAAATCCTCATTCAACTCTGAGAGAGATAGCCACCGAACTTTCTGTATCTCACGAGTCGATTCGTACTATTTTAACTAATCATTTGGGTGTGAAACATGTTGCCGCTCGGCTAGTCCCAAAAGATCTGAATTTTCTCCAAAAACTCAATCGCATGAAAGTCGCTGAGGACATGGTAGAAAGAGTCAATTCCGTCCCAACATTCATGAAACACATTGAATTGGGTGAATTTCCCAAATGACTTATTTTTTTGTCTTCGGTGAAATTAGTATTTGAAAAAAGGAATATTGTTCTGAATTTTTTTTTAGTATTCAATAGATAGTTATTGCGTTGTGGCAAAAATATAATTTACCTAGGACTATTACAAAGGTAGAAATATATACATAAACCTCTATTTTTTTCAAATCGGTGCTGTCCCTCTACTTTTTTTACAAACAAAAAGCTTATACACTAATAAAAATAACTAAGTTAAGGATATAACTTATTCTATTTCATAGAATATTAGTTATATTATTAATATATAACATATTTTATTACATAATTAACGATTTTTATTACTGAGAGGCACAAACGTACTTGTCCTGCTCTGCAAATGTTCTCATATCGCTGGACAAAAGTAATTTAAACCTAACTTTACATCGACGAGTCCGACAGCGTCCCCACCCCAATTTTATTTCTCTCGTTAGTGTGTGCTAGTGCGCAGTCAAGACGGACGTGTGTCAAATCGCTGCATATTCCCGCCAATAACGTAAGTACGCCATTTCAGTTGGTCCCGGACAATTATTTTATATTATCGGTGGTTGCATTTTTCTAGTGTAATGAGTAGTTTCATTATTGTTGTTTGGTTCTAACAGAGGTAGTAAGTGAATTAGCTTCATTGACTGTTATTGAATTTATCCTAGATATTATGCATTTTTTCTAATTTTCAAAAAATTGTGTTATTTCTCACGTCGCTGTTCTCATATCGCTGTAATCGGTGGTCTTTATTACCACCGATGTGATAATTTACACCGAAATGATGAGAAAAAATCAATCGGTGTCTTATATCTAATATCGGTGTTTTGATTCATGATCAACGCACAGTTTTGTCACATCGGTGGATTGCTTTATCATATCGGTAGATATTTTATCATCTCGGTGAGACGTTTTATCATATCGGTAGATCCCGTGTCATTTCGTTAAGTATACAAAGAAACAATGGAACATACAAACATACATCCAAACACATACATTATATACATACATATACACCGTTAAATTTCGGTCGTTTTAATCCCATGGCTGGTCGATCTGGTACATGGAACACTATCGATTTGTAGCGATAAAATCAAAAAATAAAGTACCTTTTTTTTAAACTCGTATTAATTTACGCATGTACGAAATCAATTTCTTTAAGAAAAAATCCGCTGAGCGAGTTCAATGACCTGTAGGTAGTAGTCGGTCGTTGCGTACTAACTACAAATCTATAGTGTTCCATGTACCGGATAGACCCTCCACGGGATTAAAACGACCAAAATTTAACGGTGTATTCCTACGTACAAACATTCATACATACATACATACATACTTACCTATATAGACTGCCAAAGTCATTACTACGATACCACTGGGTAGTAGAAGATGTATAAATGTATCATTAGAGGAGGTCTGTATTCGGTAATGTACATCTATTGGCTGAGATGATAATGGTGAGGTGGAGCAATTGAACGCATTAAAGGTTTCTCTAGAAAATATTTTCTAGTTAAAAAAATAGTAATTACATAATAATAAATAGATAAAAAGAAAACATAATAATAGCTTAATTTTGTTTAAGAATGCCGAGGCCAAAATTAAAAGAGGAGGAGAAAAAAGAGAGAAAGAAGTTGCTGGAAAGAATAAGAAAAGCTAAAATAAAAAGCGATCCTGTGTTAAGAGAAGAGCATTTAAGAAAAGATAGAGAACGTTTAGCTAGACGAAAGGCAGCCGGACTTATCCCAACCCGAAGCGAAATGACTGCACATGCACGTCGCATTGCACAAAAAAAAATCGAATCAGTGCCCGTGCATATTATCAGAGGAAAAAAGCTAAGGCAAATGTGGCCCGAAACAACCAAACAAGTGTTTCAGTAACTAATGATGTAACAGAATCGCTACCAAAAATCGAGATAATAAGCTTGGTATTTCTCAAGAACCAATAAGACCTCATAGCCCACGGCTATTAGTACAGAATGTTCGATGTAATAGTCCTAATCTGCGTATTGATGCCATTGTAGCGAGTAGTTCTCACTATTTACGTACAAGCAGTCCTCTAGATTTGTCAATAGCATCTCCTTTACGAACGCCAAGTATTAGTTCAATAAATTCAGAAGAATCAACATTACGCCCAAACAGTCCTAACTTAGAGTCGTCTCTTGCAACTATTAAATTGAATCAAGACATTCAAATGAAGTTTCGTAAATATCAAAAATTTAAATCTCAGCAAATATGCGATTTAAAATACCAATTGGCAAAGGCTAATAAAGAAAATAAAAATAAAATAAATAAAATATGATTTATTGACATAAACTTATTACAGGTGGTTTGAATTCCCTGACCCCTGAACTAGTAGAAACTGTATGTCAGGAGCCAGTGTCTTCGCCTTATGATTAGGTACTTAAATATTTTTTATTTTATTTTTTATTTTTATTTTTATTAATAAGCACACCAACAGTACAATTACATAGACTTATAAATTATTCAGTTAACTAATGTTATGTGTTAGTAATCATACAGATAACAGGTATGCATAACATTGTTGAAAATGTCTTTATAGACTTCCAGTGCAGATAAAATTCTGCTTAAGAATCACAAAAATAACTACACATACTTAAATTAAAGAGCTATAGTAAGTAGGCCGTACAAGATTTAGATACATATTATTTATACAATAGGAAATGTCTGTATGATACAAATTTCATTGAAAAAATGTCTAAAGATGTATTATTTGTTAATCTTTCATTATATAACCTTGCAAAACGCGTAAGGGGACTGTTATAAGAAGAATTTAAAGTGGATTTGGGTATATCAAATAATCGATATAGCCGTACAGAGCGTTGAGGCACCTTGAAGTTAAAATGTTTTATCAATTGGGAATCAACAGAGCCATTTATGATCTTGTGGAGATATAGAAGATCAGATATTTCGCGTCTTTCCTTTAATGATAGTATTTTGAAGTGTGCCAATCTGTCATTGTAGTCAGGAATAGACTTACGGATTCCATTTCTTATGGACAAATAACGTAGAAAACGAGCTTGGGTGGATTCAATACCATTCGAATAGGTCGAGTAATAGGGAGACCATATGACTGAACAATACTCGAGAGTACTCCTTACCAAAGCATTATATAGAAGTATAATGCTATCGTTATTCCGAAAGGGTTTTGTCATTCTAATAACGAATCCCAGAGTTTTCTTTGCTTTAAGCATTATGTAATCCATGGGTTGGCGAAATGATAAAGAGGCGTCAAAGTAAACTCCAAGATCGCGAATAACAGGCACTCGGTCGAGATACACTCCGTCAATGTGGTATTTATTGTCTATAAATTTAGTTTTGTTCGTGAATGTTATGTAATGACATTTTTTTATATTGAGCGTCATTTTATGGTCCACACACCATTGCTGGAGAAGGTCAAGATCGTTTTGAAGTTTTGAGCAGTCATTTTCAACAGTTATGCGAGAAAATATCTTTAGATCATCTGCATATGCCAGGCATTCGCATTGCAGTAAGTCCAGGAGGTCGTTTATAAATAACAAAAATAATAAAGGACCTAATTTGGACCCTTGAGGAACACCGGAACTTGGAATAAATGGAATTGATTCATAACCTGACAGAGATACAAGCCGGCAACGATTTTGTAGGTAACTTTCAAACCAACGCAATAAAGAACCGTGAATCCCTGCATGATTTAGCTTCGTAGAAAGTATCGAATGATCGACCCGATCAAATGCTTTGGCAAAATCCGTGTATACAGCATCAACCTGACCTCTAGCTTCAAAAGTATCTGTAATAAACGTTGTATATATAATTAAGTTTGAAGCTGTAGACCGGTCAGAGACAAAGCCGTGTTGTCGGGGATTAATTAAGTGTCTGAGATGCGAGTAAACTACTTTATATATTAAACCTTCAAATAATTTAGCAAATTGAGAAATAATAGAAATAGGCCGGTAATTAGTGACGTCATTCATGCTTCCAGATTTATGTATGGGGACAATATGAGATATTTTCCATATTTCAGGGAAAGTACCTTCATTAAGCGATTTATTAAAAATTATAAAAAGCGGGTGAATGAGAGCATTCATACAAACGCGAATGAAAGTAGGAGGTATACCGTCTGGACCAGCACCTTTGTCTAAGTTAATTTTTTCTATAGCTGATTTGATGTCAGTCTCTAATATACTGATAGAAGGTAAAGTGTAGCTGGATTTGAGGTGCGCCTCTTGATTAATTGACTGTGATTTATCGCTATTACTAGTGTATACTGAAGAAAAATATTCTGCGAAGAGATTAACCACATCCGTACCTCCCTCTCCAACACGATCGCCATATAAGACCTGGTGCGGAACACCTTTATAAGACTTTTTTGTTTTTACGTAACCCCAAAATGCCTTGATATTGCTTTTTAAATTTCTCTCCAGCCTTTCTATGTAACCGCGAAAGCAATTCAATATAGCTAATTTAGCTTTTGATCGTAAACAATCGAAAGTATCATAGTCTCGAGGATTACGGAACTTTTTGAACCGGCTGTGATATTTATCCTTTTCTTTAAGAAGTCTAATTAATGACAACGAAAACCAGACTGGATATTCACCCTTCTTAGGCTTACCTTGAGGAGTATATTTTTCAATGATTTCCCACATAATATTGTAAAAATGTTGAACATACTCGTTACAATCCAAGTTAGAAAACTGATCCCACTCAATACGTTTTAAATCATTAATACAAGATTCATAGTCAGTTTTAGAAAAATTAAAATTTATAAGTGATGTATTATGACTCAGATTGGGTTCAAATTGCATCTGGTACACTAACTCTAGGGGCGGGTGGTGAATATCCAGTTTACTAAGGGCCGGCGCTTCGGCGACATGTACACTCATCTTACTATACACCATAATGAGATCTAAGATATTGCTATTTTGATTACAAATATTGTTAACTTGTATATGGTCTGTCATACTAAGAAAGTTCTTGAGGGCTATGGATTTTGGATCAGAAAGTCCGAGAAAAGGGTTGTTCTTATGTGACCAATTAATATGTGGAAGATTAAAATCACCAAATATCAGTGACATTGATTCCGGGTATCCAAGACATATTTCTTCGGTTCTAGATAGAAATTCATTAAAAACGTCAGGAGGTATATAACTAGGTAGATAGACAAGACAAAGATTAATAAAGACATTTCCAATTGACAAACATAACCAAATATCCTCTACAGAGGTTTGCCAATGTATTTTATTCACAAATGTAAATTTATTACTAACAGCTACTAATAACCCGCCACCATAAGATTTTGAATAAACTTGTTTGAAAGCCGCGCTACGATCGCGACGTACAACAGTGTATCTTTGATCAAAATATTCCGAAGATAAAAATGCTTCGTCTAACCAAGTTTCTGTAATACATACTATATCATAATTTGTGTTTAAAATTGAAAAGAGAAATTCTTGTGCTTTGCATATGTCATGTTATACAGTGTCATATTAATATTATTAATGAAACAAAAATTCAAAAGTGTGGGTATGCTTGAGTGCGTGTGTGCGTGTGCATGTGTGTGTGTGTGTGTGTGTGTGTGTGTGTGTGTGTGTGTGTGTGTGATGGTGTGTGTGTGAGGGTGTGTGTGTGTGTGTGTGTTTGCGTGTGTGTGTGTGTGTACGTGCGTGCAGGTGTATGTGTGTGTGTGTGTGAGTGCGTGCATGTGACATAAATTACATACATATTCATACATAATTATCTTTTTTCATTAAAATGTTCTCAACATCATCATAACTTTTTGCGCTAAGCCATTGTAGTACAGTTGTTCGAAATTTATATTTGGGAAGATTTTTACAGTTCATTTGGATTTTTTAAATTTTGTTGTATAGTGTCGGTGCTAATACATTAAAGTGACGCTGGGCAAAAGTAGTTTTAACAGGTGGTACAGGACAGCGGTCAACACGTTTGGGTGCAGTGGGTAGAGTAGGTACAATCCTAAGATGATATCGTAGCAATATCTGGTGGACGAATAGCTTCCGGACCGACAGTACTCCTGTCCTATCGTACAGATTACTAGTACGATATCGATAAGGTAGCCGCATTAATACTTTCAGTACTGCGCGCTGGGCTCGTTCAACAGCTATGAGAAGTGTTTTACCAGCGTTACCCCAAGCACAGATGCAGTAGCGAATTAAACACTCGCACAGGGCGCGGTAGGTTTGTATAAGCAATTTGGTACTTGCTACGTCACGTAGGTTTTTGAAGACATAAATAATTTTCCTAACTCTTGCAGAGAGTGTTTGTACGTGAAGTCTCCAGTCAAGCTTTTCGTCCACAGTTACACCTAAGTATTTGAGAGATGGAACTCGAGATAGCGAGGTACAAGTACAGTCAACGCGGCTGGTTAAACGGTTGCATGGAAACACATGTGTTTTGAGCTCTAGGTGCTGCTTCGGGCTGGTTACATGGGATTTGCTGAAACATATATATTTAGTTTTGGAAGCATTAAGTGAAAGTAGACTGTCTTCAAGCCACTCAGTTACTTTGGCCAGGCCACTCTCAGCCACTTTGATGGCTTTTTTCCAATCAGTGTAAAACAGTGTCATCGGCGAACATTATGAGCTCAGCCTGAGGTAGTGGAACATTATTTAAGCTGTCGATATATATTAGAAATAGGGTAGGTCCAATCGTACTTCCCTGCGGTACACCGAAACCACAAGATCCACTAGCGCTCTCATAGTTGTCCACCCGTACACTTTGAGATCGGTTTTTGAGGTAGTCTTTAAACCAGTCCAGAACAACTCCACGAATACCAATGTTTTCCAACCTCGTTAGTAATATTTTAATAGAAACCGTGTCGAAAGCTTTCTGGAGGTCCAGAAAGACTCCGACACATCTTTCGCCTTTCTCTATGTACGAGGTTATAATATTCGTCAGCTCCAGAACCGCATCCTCGGTCGACTTACCCTCCCTAAAGCCAAATTGATTCTTGTGTAAGAGTTTGTTTTTTTTCTAAGTAGCAAATTACCCGTTTGTTAACTACTTTTTCTATAACCTTTGACAGGGTTGAGAGAAGCGAGATAGGCCTGTAGTTGGTAGGTTCTTTTTTGTCTCCAGTTTTATATACAGGACAGACTACAGCTCTTTTAAATATGGATGGAAAAATACCGGACTCCATGCTTAGGTTACATAAAAAGGTAAGCGGTACAGCCAATTTATCAATGTTAAGCTTCAGAATGTCAGCAGTTATTTTGTCCCAACCAGGCGCACTGTGGGACCTCAGGCCAGCTATAAGTCTTGCTACTTCTTGCGGGTCTGTGGGGCTAAAGTACATTGAGTCACAAGGCGGATTTTTTGCTCTGGACAAGGAGGCTAAATCATCCTCATTAAGATTCCTTTTTTTTAGCATATTACCCGCTAGAGTGCCGCCAATTGATGTAAAGTAGTCATTAACCGTATTGAGGGAGGTTGAAGGTGAGTTGTTAATACTGAGCAGTTCATGCGGTACTGCGTTTTTATTATTGAAATTACATACTTCTTTAATGATTTTCCAAGTCTCTTTTAAGTTATTACTATTTTTTAACAGTTGGTCCTGGTAATATTGTTTTTTAAGATGTTTAATTAAATTATTGCAAGTATTTCTATAGTTTAGGTAGTTCTGTATAAGACTAATATCGTTTGGTGATTTTTTTAGCTTTGTGTGTAATCTATCGCGCTTTCTGATGCATTTAATGACACCTTTAGTTATCCAGGGCTTTAAAGGTTTGTACCGGTTAGGTACCGATCTGATTGTAGTATTTTCATTAATAATAGACAATAGTTTAGTCGTTAGTATTTCAGCGGCTATGTTAGCATCACCGGTTTTATACATATCGTGCCACGATTCATTTGCCAGTGCAGTGGAAATATTCTCATAGTTTATAACTGTTTTTTTACATTTATAGGGTACTCTATTTAACATTCCTTTTATATATAACAAAATGGGAGAATGGTCAGTAAGCTGCTGTTCAAACACCACTGTTTGCCATGAATTGCGTGATTTAATCATAAAATGGTCTAGACAGGTTAGTAGTCTAGTGGGTTTTGTAATACCTTGTTTAAGACCATGCATAGCTAAAAGATTAAGGTAGTCTTCTGTCGGCCCAGTGGTGTCTGCAAGGGTGTTTATGTTGATGTCACCAGTAAATATAGAGTTAAGTCCACATAGAACTTGGTCAAGCGAATTCAGGTAGTTCGAGGTATTTCTAAAACACGGTGGTCGGTAAGAGCAAACAATGGAATAATCGGGTTCAATATTTATTATAATACAATTGCCTTCAGAAAAATCAGGTTCAAATGACTTTGCCTTCAGTTCATCGCGCACATAAACGACTACACCGTCGTTTTGATTAATGCTATTTTTTGTCCAAAATGTGTGATAATTATCGATAAGTGGTGGGGAGTTATTAACACTAGTCCAAGATTCTGTCAACACAAATACGTCTACTGGAAAATTTAGGATCGAAACAAATGCAAGAAATTGTTCAAAATTCCTGTTAATGCTTCTTATGTTAAGAGTGACGAGCGACAAAGAATCATTATAATTTTTATCATACTTAATAAATTGTGCGCACTTTTTTGTCTCGCTGAGCAAGGTACACCTTGTTTGCTGTTCAGAAAGAGAAACGATGTACAAAAAGAGATACATGAGGCTGCATCAAGAATTTAAGAAATTCAAACAGAGTAATTTAGAAGTGAGACAAATCCCGACGAAACCAAATAATATAGACCTGCAAAAACGTATCCGTAAGATTGTCGTTCAGTTTTTTGAGGATGATGACAATTCAAATCTTTGTCCAGGTAAAAAGGATACTGTTACACAAAATGGAGTAAAAAAACAGAAAAGACTGATGAAAGACACAATTAAAAATTTACACAAAAAATACATGACTTCGGGCCATCCTCCAATCAGTTATGTCAATTTTACAAGAATGTGGCCGTTTTGGGTCACACAGCCAAAATTAAACATGAGAAATACATGTCTATGTGAGAAACATGAGAACATGGACCTTCTCATAACATCCTTAAAACGAAATCGGATCATAAAAGAAAACACCGCGACTGAAGTTCTTAGTAGTATTTGCTGTGATATTTTTAAGTTAGAATGTATGCAAAGAACGTGTCCTACCTGTAGAAACCGTCACTTAAATTATCAGGAATTTGATAACTCCAAAGATGTTGTTTATTGGACTTGGAAGAAGATAAAAAAAATTACAAAAAGAATGGAGTCGATAAAACAGCCATTAATGTAGAAAAAGTAAAAATAACAGTTAAACCATTGCAACTGATCAACATATTTGAAGAAAATCTGAAACCGTTCTTAGTACATTGCAGTAATATACGAAATCAAAGTCAAGTTTTAACCACTATAAACAAAACATGTCTGAAAAGGATTGTGTTGTTCACATTGACTTCAGTGAGAACTATAGCACCAAGTACGGGTCCCAAATACAATCTGTGCACTTTGGTGGCAGTCGTCAACAATTTACATTACACACTGCTGTAATTTACTATAAAATTAAGGAAGAGAATATAAAAACTCAATGTTTCTGCACTATTAGTTCTTCACTGCGACATGATGCTGCCGCCGTTTGGGCTCATCTTGTCCCAATATTAGAAGAAATTAAAAAGGAAGTTCCAACTGTTCAGAATCTTATTATTATTTCGGATTCTCCATCAGGCCAGTATCGGAATAAGAAATTTTTTTATATTATGTCCCAACTAAATATTTACTGCTCTTCTCTGACTAACATAATATGGAACTATAGTGAATGTGGGCATGGAAAAGGTGCGCCAGATGGAGTAGGTGGGCTACTGAAGAGAACGGCGGATCGATTTGTTGCACACGATGGTGATATGAATAATATAGATACTTTTGTAAACTATTTAAAATCTTCTGTCCAAGGCGTGAAAATATGTACTGTAGAAGAATACGAAGTGGAAGAAAAGGACTGGCTTCTCCCTACTAATTTGAACACATTTCGTGGAACACTGCAAGTCAAATAAGTAGTTTGGACTAAAGAAACTAAAAATCGTATAGTTTTACGTCGTCTTTCTTGTATAGAAGATGAATGTATAAAATATGTTGTTAAATGCCGACATGGCAAACATCTAGACTTTGACAATTTGTCAACTGACCACGAAATTAAGTCTAAATCTCAGCTTGCTACTCAAAGTCATAAAAATCCATCACTAAATCAAAAATAGATATCACTAAAATGCGACCAGTAAAGTTAACTGACAAATAAATTTTGTTCCCACAGCCATCATATTTAAAGTATTCTACACCATCAAAGATACTAAAAATCTCGGTAAATGCGGGTCCCATATCATCAAAAATTATCTGAAAATTTGGTATTGAACTATGTAGATCTTAATCAAAGTACTCCTTCCTGTTCATTTCTAGAAAAAATTGATACGAATATTTTAGTTGATTTAGAGGAGTCAAGTCAACTCGTAAATAAAGAGGATACCGTAAAAGCATCTAAGAGTGTTTCAAATCCTACCGTGGAAGACAGTGATACTGATGAAGACATATTTAGTATAAAATCTAAAATTAAGTTTAAAAATGAGCCTCGTGAGCAAACTTCTAATACCAAACGGATATTTAATTATAATATATTTGGTGGCAGTGACACCGATGATGACTTATTTTAATCTGGTCTGATTTGTTTTAATTAATTTATATTGTTAATTGTTGTAACTAATAATAATAATTAAAGTATAGATATAAGTGCTGTGATTAACTATGTATACATAGTCTCTTTTGACTTAAAACTCTAATTATGGTGCAATTTTACAAATGCGGAGTACGAAGATGGCAATTAAGTTCTGTTGTGATTAATGTTTAACTCAAAGGCTGATTAACATAAAAACCAAAATAATTATACTGACAGATTTAATTATGTTTCATTTTACTAAATATTTGACTAGGTGAAGAGTATTTGCTTAGTAGTATTAGCGTAAAGATTTTTACTAGATGTAAGATATAAACGATCTGTAATCTGTGATGTGTACTGAGAACAAAGATTTAAAAAGTATTAATGTAAGAATTAATTAAAGTTGTGATTATTGTAGTGTGGTTGTGATTAATGTTAAACTTAAAAGGCTGATTAATTAGGTATATAAAGTTCCTATTCTTATTATTGTTAAACCTAGGTTTCAATGTTTTAAGTGTACACACGGCAAAACCATTGCTTGGATCGTCCACAGTAATAAATGTGTATTGTGCAATTTCAACCTATAAGAGATTTTTTATTTTTTGTTACATCATTTTCAATAAAGACAATGATAATAAAAATAAAAGCTCTTTTTTTAATTCTAAGTACCTATAGTAAATATAATAAAATAGATTTCAAAGAACTCAGTTCTCTTTGGATGTGATCTACTCACATAAGACCCTCAGTTCAGGTCTTCAGTTCTAAGTCACCCTAGTAAAAATATATAGGTACCTACTAACTATTTCCTGTTTGATGTTCAAAGGTGGATAGATTATCATATCGCTGGATATGTACATCATTTCGGTGGATAAACTTATCATATCGGTGTACAGAAAAATAATCGGTGCCGGTTTATCATATCGGTGGAAACCAGAATTCAAACTGAATTTTCTCTTTAGTCTTAAATGTTACGTTGATGATATTAAATTTGGGGATATTTGATATCCTAAAGATTACATAAAACCTGAAAAATATAAAAAAATAACATAAATGAAAAAGTTCACCGATATGATAAAAAAATGGCATTTGTTGAAATTCACCCTGTTACTGGTGACGAGACGTGGGTTTACGAGTTTGACATGCAAACTAGTCAACAAGTTTCGGAGTGGCGCCTTCCAACTGAACCGAAACCGAAAAAACCACGCCAAAGTCGATCAAAAGTCAAAGTCATGTTGACTGTTTTCTTTGACTATCGCGGTGTTGTGCACTCTGAATTCTTACCGTAAATAAAGAATATTATTTGAGCGTTATGCGGCATTTAAGAGAGCAAATTCGACGAAAAAGGCCAGATTTGTGGAAAGAAAATTCTTGGATTTTGCACCACTGCACCACGATAATGCGCCTTCGCACAAGGCCATCATTGTGAACGAATTTTTGACCAAACACTCAACAAATACCCTCCAGCAACCACCATATTCACCAGATATGGCTCCGGCTGACTTCTTTTTTTTCCTAAACTCAAATTACCACTTCGTGGTAAGTACCCTTTTTCAATCGGTAGAAGACATAAAGGAGAATTCGCGGCGAGAACTGTGCCTCTAGCACGAGTTCCTGCAGTTTACTTACTCGATCACACGTACAGTTTCGTCCCATACATTGAGCACCAGAGTTTTAGTTGTTAATAGTTTCAGCGAGAGGCGCTGGTGCTCAATGTATGGGAGGAAACTGTACGTGTGATCGAGTAAGTAAACTGCAGGAACTCGTGCTAGACTCAATTTTGAAAGCAGCGTTTAAAAAATGTTTTGATGAATGGATTATTCGTTGGCGTAAGTGTATCGTTTCTGAAGGAGCATACTTTGAAGATGATAAAATAAATTTGGATGAATAACAAACATTTTGTATATTATTGATCCTTTCCCGGTACTTTCTTGACAGAGTAGTATATATGGTGGCCGAGGAGTTGACGTTCAAACGCAAAATTTAGATACTTTATGATGAGGAGTCCGAGTCACCCCCATGTATGTTCTACGATTTTGCGTAGTTTTCGAGATAGAATATTTTTAATGATTATTTCGTAAATTTCACCTAATATCAGTTTTTGACTTTTTTTCTCGTTCTGTTGAACATTTCTGCTCCAATTCTTTTTGTGATAACTAACTAGCATAGTTTAACCTAACACCCTAAAAAGTATGATTTATCTAATCATTGCAGAACTGACTTAGAATTTATTCGAAAGTTTCAAAATTACGGTTTGAGCTCAGGACTCATCAATTTTCAAAATATCAAAAAAAATAAAAGGTGGTGCATCATAAAGTATCTAAATTTTGTTTCAACGTCAACTCCTCGGCCAGCCTGTATTTTTAAGCATAAATAAATATTATAATAAGTACAATTACACGATATTGTTAAGACATGTGTTTTTTTTAATCTGTACATTGTTTTTTTAAATTTAACAGACCTTTAGACTCTGTGGCATCTAAACTCGCGGAGGGGAGCCCCGTCGACTTGGATGAGCAAAGCGAGCTCGGAAGTTCAGCACACCCAGACACGACTGTTTTACGATAAAATCACAATGATGAACCAAATTTCCTCAGTCAGGAATTGAACCGAAAAAAAAATAGGAACGCCGTAAAGAAATATCGCAGAGAAAATTAGTTAAATATTTAAAATCTACCTAGTATACAGTACCTACCTATGTTTTATACTTTGCGAAGAGAATTGATACCTACGTACAAAAACTTGTATTTTATATTTATTATATTTGCAACTGTTCTAGCTGTGGCCCGGGGTTTTACCCGCGTGGAACTTTACAAATTATAGCCTATTAGATGTGTTATTCAGATACATAAGCTATATTACTAGGAAGTTTCATCAAAATCTGTTATGTAGTTTAAGTGTGAAAGACTAACAAACATCCATACTCACAAACTTTCGCATTTAGGATTAAAGATGACGTAAAATTTAGTTCCAGCCAGAGAGAAACATTAATTTTAATTGTTCCATTAGCGACATATAATAGGGAATCGGGCAACTTTTAGTATTATAAACAAATAAAATAAAATAAATAAATAAAAAAGTTTTTATTCACGTAGACTTTAAAAAAGCGCTTGTAAATAGTCAGAACATGTTTGTAGTAATACAGTTATTATTTCTAGTTACATATTACAGATATTTAGGTACACGGAATGTTAAAACATTTATGCAATTTATTTTATAAAGGTAGTGACATTTAGCTAGCTTGTATTAAGTTATTGTTATTTTATATGTATACCCATTACCCATACAAATAATTTATAAACACATCCATATACATATATTACTTGCAAAACACCAACAATCTCGCAGGCCCGGACTCTTAGACTTCAGAAAACATTTAAATTTAATATTCGCCACCGTCACCACACATGACAAAATACAGCTTATATATCCGAATAACACAAAGGCTATAATTTTATTACTACAAAGGTTTGTCAAAATACGTTCAGTAGTTTAGTGATAGATTAAAAGACATCCATACATCCATACTCACTAACTTTTGCATTTATAATATTAGTAGGAAATAAAGCTAGAAGCATTCAAATAACCACTATACAACACTAACCAGACATGGCGTCCTCAAACTGTGGTGAAGCGTTACTTAGTACTCCTATGTTATCGAAAATGAGTGCCATTACTAGGATGAGCATTGGTACACCCCATCCTAAAATATTGTATCGCCAAAACACTGCCAGCTGACTTCTGAATGGCAGACGTAACCGCTTGTTTCTGAAAAAAAGTGTACCAAAATAATAATAATAAGATAATAATAAGATATATTTATTCTCTCAACACAAAGTTAGGTCTTAACAACATACATAGTTTAATACATTCTTGTATATAATAAAACTTTGTGAGAGACTGGTGCCTGATTTAGGTTATAAATACCTGTATTACAGGTCACCAGGGCCCTCCCGCCGTTATACCATATAACTAGACTAAGTAACAGTAACTTAATATACATTATATATTCTAAATAATAGTAATAGCAATAGCAGTGAGCCTAACAGTGCACAATTAAGCTTAGTTCTAACAGAAGGTAATTAATATGAATATGAAAAACAATAACTGACTTATAATTAATAACTATACAATAATTTGGAACTATGTGAGTAGGTAAGTGAATGAGAGGGACTGTGTGCATGTAGAGACTGGTGGTAATGTGATAGTAGTGTGTGATGTGGGAGATAGAGGGTTATTGTAGAGGGATCAGTAAATTTTCTGTCTTATTGTAGTCTAGGGATTTTAAATATGTAATAACTGTAGATTTACAACGTTGTTTGTGTTGGGGATAGATATTAATCTGAGTATTCAGTTTGTTATACAAATAGTGTCCAAGGAAACAAAAGAATTTATGTGATAGCGATGTACGAAACTTTTGAGACGGGCAAACTTTGCCTTTACGTCGCTTATCCTTAAGTAAGTTTGGGTTATATTCAACTTGAGAATGCTTCTTGAGTACAGTGTGCAGTGCAAAATCAATAGATTGTCGATAGATTAATAATAATAATAATATCCAGGGACATTATTTACCCACGGCCATATGATCCCAAACTAAATACAGCTTGTACTATGGAAACCACAGAACTAATATACTACATAATAATATACTAATTTGCTTTTGTAGGTACTTACTTATATAGGTAATTACACCCAGACTCAGGACAAACAGATGTCTGTTTGGCCTGAGTCTGGGTGTAATTTTCACGCATGCAAACAAATAGGTACTCATGCACCCAAATATCTGTCTGGAAATCGAACCCACGACCTCCGGCATAAAAAGCTAGCATTTGCCAACCACGCCAACATTGCGCCGACATAAAAATTCTTAATAATAAAATCAAATATCGACTTTTCAACCGACTTGCATGCCATACATTTTACCGACATTCCCGGTGTTTGTTAACCGTGTCTAATAATTCTTTATTTAATTTTTAAACGAAAAGGAATATTTTCGATGTGGTCTCATATCGATTTGTTCGTTTATAAAAAAAGTTTTTAACGTGAAGTAATTAGTAGTAATTAGGTATCTCTATTTTATACAACGGCGTACAATATGAAAAAATCGCTAGTTCTTTCGTTTTCATATTTGTTTTCGTCTCGTTAGTTGTAGCTGGTTGTTGATGTGAAACATCTATAGCCGCACGTAAAACAGATTTCTGGCGTGGCGACGCATGCCGTGGTTTTTTTTTTTTAGTTCCTATCACAATATGTTCTTTTTGACTTCGACTTCTACTTGGACTTCGACTTGACTTCGACTTTGACTTCGACTGCGACTTATACTTCGACTTCGACTGCGACTTATACTTCGACTTCGACTGCGACTTATACTTTGACTTCGACTTCGACTGCGACTTATACTTCAATCTCGACATGACTTCGACTGCGACTGCGACTTATACTTCGACTTATACTTCGACTTCGACTTCTGCATATTACTTTTACAAAATAATGTCGATGTTTCACATCTGACAGGCGTCCCGTGACGGCTCACATTTTTTTTTTTTTACACAATTATCCTAGTATAGTCTATAACAGTAGTGTACCTGACTTTTATATGACTAAAGTCTGGCCGCCAAAAGAATGCGTTCATGACGTTTACGCGTCTGTCAGTTGGTCATGACAAGCGATGAAAATAAACATAAATTCAGGGAAAACTAATAATAATAAAATGTTTATGAAACCTGATTTATTAAATTAGCTGTGCCCGCGGCTTTCTTAGAGTTTAATCTATACATACAATAAAATCGTAGGAAAGTCAAAACTGTACATTGAAAATTTTTTTTAAAAAGATACTTGGGGCGTGATCTACAGTCGATATCGAAACCAAAAATATCGTTTTTAGAATTTTTGTCTGTTTGTCTGTATGTCCGGGCTAAACTCAAAAAGTACTGCATGGATTAACTTCAAATTTTGCATTAATATTACTAAGAGGTCTGGTCAACATATAGGCTACATATTATCACGCTATCACCTACGGGGGAGGAGCTGTGTGTCAATATAGTGTTGACTTCCAAAAATTAAACGTCTGGAACGTCTCGAATCCTATCGCACATCCAGTTGTTTTCCCATCCCCAGGCTTTTAGAATTAGTTATTAGACGTTACAGATCTTCGATTTTGATGATCCCGTTGTCGCGGGCATAAGCAACAGGATCCGCGTACGAAGTCGCGGGCAGCAGCTAGTAATGAATATATGACGGGCCGGTTGGCGGCAAATACTTGCCTTTCATGCCGCAGATCGTGCGTTTGATTCCCACCCAGGACAGACATTTGTTTGCATGAACAGATCCTGGGTCTGGGTGTAACTATCTCTATACAACGTATGTATTTACAAAATACAAGCTTAGTTTGGGATCAGATGGCCGTGTGTGGATAATGTCCCAGGATATTATGACTGAACACTGTCTCCCGAAATACAGGCTTTAGCCTAGTTTGGAAAACAGTGTCAGTACCTTTTGTAATTAATCATTTTTGTCAGATGTAAATGTTTTATTGTTTTTTCTGAGTCCAATAAATTATTTATTTGTTATTATTATAATTACTTGCCTCGTTATATAGTACCACGCTCGCACTGTCATGATGTTCAGCCAGGTGAAACTTGCCAACATAGTATAATATACTATTGGGGCTGAGGACAGAGAAAGTTATAATATTATTTTGCATTAGTTTAGGTTTACTATTTATTTATTTATTAGAATACCAACAGCGATACAAATAATTTTTAACTTGATAATACAATCAATATAGTAAGGCCAATTACAGGTTTTCCTAAGTACAATTTGAATAGTATAGATCGACTAAGGAACGGACAAAAAGAAATATTAAGTTGCATGGAATACATAACACAATACATGGTTGATTACTAATAATAGCTACTTATAACTAATAATAATAATAGTGCTCTAAATAATAGCAAATGAAAAAAGAAAAAACATATAAATATATAGGAATTTAAGTTTTTACATCTAAACGTTGTTGTTTCAGGGCGCTTATTATTTGACATTTGAACTTTCTCTTAGAACATGAAAACATATCTATTTGTCCGTAATTGGTATTATACGTTCGAGAGATGCGTGTTATTACATTATTTTGTGCATAATTAGTAGCATGAAGTGGTACGTGTAACATTGGAGTGTGGCGAGTGCGTCGGCGTGGTGTATTAAATATCACCTGTGAAAGTAAGTCGGGGCAATCAAGGCGTCCATTGAGTATATATAGTCCATTGAGTAGGCACATATCCAGTACTTTGCGTCGTTCTTCAAGGGTAAGCAGGGCATGCGTGCTACAACTTTGTTGGTATGGTTTTGGTGGTTGCCGAAGGCGATAATTAAGATGATTAATAAATTTGTTTTGAATTCGTTCGATCTGGTTTATGTAAATAATATAAAATGGTGACCAGATCGGAGACGCATATTCTAGAATACTGCGAACATGGGCGAAATAAACAATTTTCAAAGAACCTACATTTTAAAAAGTTTACAAGATCTTACAACAAATCCTAGATTTTTGAATGCTTTCGCAGTTATGAGATCGATATGTTTCGTGAATTGTAATTTATGATCAAATGTAACACCTAGTTGACCTATTGTTACACCTATCTACCCTGTTTCCCCTTTCCTTCGTCTATCCACTCCATAATTGGTTGTCTGGAAGAAATCGCAGTAGCGATAAAACCGCCCTTTGTACCTAATTAATGTATGTTAATTTTAAGTTATGGGGTACAATAAAGAATATTTTACTTTACTTACTTATCCGCTTCGTAACAATTGCAACTTACTACTTACTTACTTATCGTAAGGGAAGTGGTTACCCAAGTGTCAAAGTTGTTCAAGTTTTTGATCAGCGAAGTTAAGCAAGTAAGCTCGCGCTCAGTCCATAGATGGAGACGGAGGTCACCCACCTAAGTAGTTTAATTGCTTCTCCGTGCGTCGGAGAGTACGTTAAGCTGTCGGTCCCGGTTGTGGTCATTAGACAATAGTCGTTAAGCCAGGTCAGAGGCCTACTGGGCGGCTTGAACAACTCTGTCTCTAGGGCAACCACTGCCCATACAATAAGTAAGGTATTATTTCTTAATTAAAAAGCATCGTAGAACTGTTACTATGTTTACCCTGTCCTTTTCAGACGAGCTATTTAAATTAGTTCAGTGGCGTAAAGGACAGAATCGAGCCATTAATTATTGTTTGTGGTTTATCAGATGAGAATAAATGAAAAACCCAATGCTTTTACATGACCCGATAAACCAAGTATGAAATACTACATGATGAGGAAAAATCTACTATAATAAAATAAGTCGGGTTTTCCTTCCTGACGCTATAACTCCAGAACGCACAAACCGATTTCCACGGTTTTGCATTCGTTGGAAAGGTCTCGGGCTCCGTGAGGTTTATAGCAAAGAAAATTTATAAAATTTAACGCGGGTAACACCGCGGGGCACAGCTAGTCTCTCTATAATTTGCTCTGATAGGGTTTGTTTATGTAGTGGATAATAGTTCCATGGTCACCGATAACTAGGTACCAATATAAAAACCTCAATTTATTAATTGACTGCTTCGTTGGTCTAGCGATAGCGTGTTCAACCGCAGATAACAAGGTACTGGGTTCAAATCCCGGGTCGGACCAAAAGGGATTTTGGGTTTATTCTGTAAAAAGAAAATTTCTTAGTATCAGCCCAAAGTCTGTTGGTTAGCGGTATTATACCCCCGTGCCTCGGAGACGTAAAGCCGGCGCGGTGGTCCTGTACCTGACCTGTTTCCGGTCGTGTCCATGAAAAGTAAAGAAAGAAAGTGCCCGTGTGTTTGCTCACACACTTGTGCAGTAAAATATGTATCGCGCAGATAGCTAGTCTCCATATTGAGACTGGCCGCCGGGCTGAAATCCGGCTAGGAGGACATTATTATTATTATTTATACAACATGTAACGTAATTAACGCACACCCTCAAACACCCCAATTAGAATATTATGTTCTAATCATAATATATACACTGAATTTTTAATTTAACATGTATAGGTATGCATTGTTATTTACTAAATTAGTACCTTGGAATTAAGTTTATTTTTCTTTATTTTGTATTAAATTATGGAATTTGTATGAATATAAATAAAACTGCGATTTTAAAAGTCTTATTACTTTGACTTACGGTCCATTTAAATTTGTTTTGACTGTACAGGGTTAATATGACAATAATTACCGTGGTTTAAATTATTTTTGGAATAAAAATTACGTATATTAAAAATGATATAAATCGATTCAGTTAACGATTCTGAACAAACTATTTTATATAAGGATGTGCGTTAATTAAGTTACATGTTGTATATAAATGGCATCACACAATAACACAGCTATGGGTATATGACAAACTTGTTTTGCCATTGTTTGTTTGTTGTTGTTTGTCGGATAGGTACTCAATAATTCGTTATTTTTTATTTAAATGTCCTGTTGATTCAGCTCAGAGATATTAGGTAACAATACATATTTTTATATAGTAGTCACCATGCCATATAACAGGAACACGTACCTATAAAATAATAAATAGGTAAAACCATTAAGTTTCAACAATACAATGAAGTTTTGTGTCATACATAGGTTTATTATGAGAGTTAAATTAAATTAAATCTAATCGTTTTTCAATTAGATTATAGATTTTTAAAACAAAACGATTCTCATCTATACACATTGGCAAAAGATATATATTTGTGTCTAATTTATTTTAGGTTCTAAAATAAGGGGCACAGCTAGAAACCTATATGGTATATGTTTCTCATCATTGTTATGAATATCATTACCGAAATCAATTTTCATTCTGATAAAGTATAATTTCAGTACTTTTTTTTTTTGATAAGGCAGGGGGAATGCTAATGCATGCCACCCGCAAAAAGTGTCTGCGGGTGGGTATGTCGGACTCGCACCGACTAAACCTAACCTGCCGTGGACTTCTTCTGGCGCCTGATATGGGGAGCCCCGGGAACGGGGGTATGCTGCTCCGGTGCCCCTCTTTTGCGCCGTGTCCCAGATGGTTGGGACACGCACCCGGGGAGGACTGTGGGTTGCCCTCCCCATTTGCCGACTCATAATTTCAGTACTTACAGAAAACTTTTAAAAATGTTGATCCAACGTATTTCATGGCTATTATAATTTGTTGTATTGCTTGTAGAAGCATGAATAATGTCATAGCTGTAAGATATGCCATCATAAATAAGTCTGCCAGGGTCCTTTTCTCTGGTAAAACGATGTACACTAACAGTGTCAACCCCAGGAAGACGAACGATATCGAACTACCTGAAAATTGCAAACGGAATAGTTGCTCAGTGGTAAAGCATGGACACCGAGTAGTGTCCACGTGTTTGTTATTTATTTATGTGACCCTAATATTATTAGGACTTCGCTGTCAGTTGAAATTTTCACATATGATGTAGGTATTTCTGTTGCCGCTATAACGACAAATACTAAAATAACAAAATAGAATAAATATTTAAGAGATTTCAAACGTGAATTTTTTGCTCGTTTTCATAGATAATGGCACGGAACCCTTCATGCGCGAGTCCGACTCGCCCTTGGCCGGTTTTTTCGTACTTCAGCGTCTTTTTGTAATGTGTGTTCGTGGATTACATGTTTAAAAATCTCTCGCGATAGAAGGTTTAATATCCGTAGTGAAGAAGCTGTCTACAAAAAAAGTAAATATTCTAAATGAGATGCGACGGTGTCGTCTGGTCGAGCCTTTGTAACATAATATTCTGTTACATATATATCCAAACAACATTAGTAAAGTAGCATTATTTAGCAATTTTTTTTTTATTTTCGCTGTCTCTCTGTCTGTCCGTCTGTCACCAGGCTGTATCTCATGAACCGTGAACGTTAGACAATAGAAATTTTCACAGATAATGTATTGTCGCTATAACAACAAATACTAAAAAATTAAACAAAATAAAAATTTAAGGGGGCTATACAACAAACGTGAATTTTTTGCACGTTTTTATAGATGGTACGGAACCCTTCGTGCGCGAGTCCGACTCGCACTTGGCTGGGCGAACTGTTAAACTAACGATAAACTTACCACATGTGATGAATTTTGCTTTAAAGACCATCTCTGGGGGATTTCTGTTACGTACTTGGAACAGTACCCGCAATCCCAAGTTTCGAGTCTTGGTATAATATTTGAAGTCGATACAACCTTCTAGTCTATTAATCCTAGTAATATTACCATTTAGTTTAACTGCCACTGATCCATCCTGTGAAATAAAGTGAACTTATTAATTATAATAGTGATAATAATAATGTCTTTCTGGTCAGTGGCGGATTTTCCCGGGCCTAGCGCGGCCAGATATTAGGGGTGGCAATTCCTGACAAAAAATGACAGATGCTGTTACCTTAACTTTAGCTGAATTGGGTGTCGAGATTTCAAACCGCCGCGGGCGATCTTATGACAACTCAGATAATATGGCAGGCATATACAATGGCCTGCAAGCTAAAATAAAGGAATTTCCACCCCTTGCCGAATATGTTCCTTGTTCAGCACAATCACTCAAGTAGGTGAAAGTGTAGCTTAAAGCAGCCAAGAGGCTTAATCGTTCTTTTTATTTCAAAGTTAGCAATAGTTAAAGTAATTACAGTATATATCCAGTCTGGGGCGCTGAGAAAGGGGCGGCACATGTCCTGGGGCCTAGAGCGGCCTAGACTGCAAATCCGCCACTGTTTCTGTTTGAATTTCTGCATGTGAGTTTCAATGGAAAAAATATGGCTGCCAGAGTGGACTGTCCTTTTCTGGGATACGGGGTGAAGACAGTCCTATTTATTTATTTAATAATTCTTGTACACACAAAACATACAATAAATAGACAAAAATACGAAGAGATGAATAGTACAAAGGTGCTTATTTCGCAAGAAATTTCTTCCAGCAGACCCGCGACAGGCAAAATTTTAAAGGGCTATAATAATAGGTGTAGGTCTATAATACACTTACATACTAATAATTGCATATATACTTAAATACATATAAATATTATATCCAATTTAGACTTAACAATAAACTAAATACTAATAATACATTCTATGAGGATGAAATTGAAAGATAGTGATTTTTCACTAGTCTTTTAAACGTGTGAATAGTTTTACAGTTTTGTATATTTTTCGGAAGATAGTTCCACAGTCTGACTGCATGAACAGTAAAGGAATAGGAATAAAAATCTGTTTTATGGATTGGAAGTTTTAGGACGGATTTCAGATGAGATCTACACAGAGCATCATTTGGATATTTAAAAGAAAACCGCTCTCGCAGATAGGATGGGGACAGAGGATGGATCCTAGGTATGAATTAGTAATTATTATTGTTTGGCCGTGTGATTTCCGGCATATAAAGAATGACAGGGCCACCCCATATCTTCTAGTGGATGTCATAAAAGGCAAGGAAGGGATGCTCCTGGTAGACAAGCAGTAGTGCCTACTGTGTACTCCTCCTGCTACAAACCACCTTACTGTGATCGCTCACTCGCTTGCCAAGCGCGGTGACTACGGCAAACTCCTCCAAATGGCAACGTTATAGATAACTTTTTGGGAGGCCTATGCAGTGGATGATCAGGCTGATAATGTTGATTACCCTCCATAGTAGGTTAAAAAATTCAATTACTTACTAATCGTAGGGGCAGTGGTTACCCCAGTGTCAGAGTTGTTCAAGCCGCCCATTAGGCCTCTGACATGGCTTAACGACTGTTACCTAATGACTACAACCGGGATCGACAGCTTAACGTACCCTCCGAAGCACGGAGATGCTCAACTATTCTATCTTCTGTTTTTAATAAAATAATGATACGCAATGAAAGGTCATATTATTGTCCTTAGTTTAAAACTATTTTGGTTAATTTCCGCCACTCATCGCAAAGCGGGTCAGGTAGGTATGCCCAATGACGTTTCTTTCATAAATTTTCAACTGGGGTTCACTTTTAATTGGGGAAATTTGACAGATTGATGCGCTGGCTTCTGTACATATTCCCCAATCAAAACACGAAGGTCAAATGCAAATAAAAAAGACCCTAATGAAGGAAAGACGCTATTAAATTTCTTTAGTGTTTCGGTAGTTTGACGTGATCAAACGACTTTATATTATGGCAAGTAAGCGAAGTAAAATTATTTTTTAGTCATATTTAATACGTTTTAGACATTTCCAAATGTGACAGTAATTACATCATAAAATAACGTTAAAATCATAAAACAAACAAGCGTGATATTTATTTTTATAAACTGACTACGTACATATGACCTCACCTGACCACATAGGTACCCTTTGGATATAGGGTACCTATATCCAAAGGACATGAACAGAAAATAAAAGAATATAATAATTAATTAGTATAAAATTGTGAACTAAATTTATAGATATATATTTATTGATATGGCAGACTCCACATGCCATCAAGAACAACTTTTGGGTCCGTGGCTTAGGCTCCCAGTGGTCGAGGCACCTGTGGCCTACGCCCCCCGATTCGATTAAATTAATATCTTTTCATTTTGTTGCTTTTTTACTTAGTACAGCAAATGAGAAAAGTGATTCACCATAATAATATTTTTCCTTGCTAAACAAAAGCTATAAAATAAAAAAGGTTTTTATTCACGTAGACTTTAAAAAAGCGCTTGTAAATAGTCAGAACATGTTTGTAGTAATATAGTTGTATACATTAGATATTATTTCTAGTAACATAGATATTTAGGTACATCTTGTATGAAAACATTTATAAAATTTATTTTATTACAGAAATGATATTTAGCTAGCTCGTATCAAGTTATTGTCAAGAGTCTATCTATCAAATAGCACAGAAAATAGATCGCCATTTAACCTTATCCTTACACACCTTTTTCTACGTTTAAAACATATTTATTATGTATAATCATCCAAAAAATTAAATAGACTTCATATAAAATGTTAGTGAATGTTGTTAATAGATATTTATAATAAACTAGCTGTGCCCTGCTGTTTTACCCGCATTGAACTTTATAAATTATAGCCTATGTGCTAATCCAGGGTGTCAGCTAACTCTATATCAAATTTTATTAAAATCGCTCCAGCCGTTTAGACGTCAAGAAGTAACAAACATACACACTCACCCAGTCACTCACTCAGAAACTTGCGCCTTTATAATATTAGTAGGATTACCGTATGGAAATTTTATCTTTAAACTTCAACCAAATCGTTAACTAACTGAGCCAAGCCAGTTATTGGTAACAATAAAAAGTCCGTCTTTTTGTCCAAAAAATTGAAAACAATAAGGAAGTATAATAATAATAATATCTGGGGACAATGTCACACAGATCATCCTAGCCCCAAACTAAGCAAAGCTTATACTATGGGTACCAGGCGACGATATACATACTTATATAGATAGATAAATACTTATATACATAGAAAACATCCATGACTCAGAAACAAATATTCGTGCTCATCACACAAATATTTGCACTTACCGGGATTCGAACCCAGGACCACCAGCTTCGCAGGCAGGAGCACTACCGACTAGGCTATGGTGACCGTTAGTATGAATAGATATTAAGTATATCTCTTTCACAACATTGAATATTGCAAAATTTAACTGATAAGAAAGTCATATCACAATGACGAGCGAAGGTCCTTCGCAAGGGCTCGTGCGAAATAATTACAATATAATATGTAGTTCAATATAGACTTGGTGGAAAAACATTGTTGCACTCTGTTGTGAAAGAGATACGATTAGCGTTTAGTATTCATATAAAAAAATTAAGTTCTAGTGTGTGGATGTGTTTGAATAGAAGGCATGGACAGTGTGGTGATGCAGTTAAATTGACAAATGAAAATGACAACGTTCAAATGATAAAATTACATAAGCTTGAGTATAAGCCGGATGTATTTAAAACCGTCATCGAAAATTCTTATGAATGACGTAAAGAAAGAAGTCCATTCTCCATTAAAAATGTATGAAAGGAAAATTGCAAAATTACAGAGTGAAAAAGTGACAAAATTCCAATCTACAACAATATATAATAAATAATGCAAAATAAGGAAGACTTTCAAAATATACATCCAATATGAAAGTATTGCTATGTTACAGATATAATTATGATTAAATGTATTATACATATACTTACAACCAATATACATGTATTATTTTGCTGAAAGATTTTTGTGCCTGACCGTACATTTCATCAAAAATTGCTTTGAATAAAAATATTATATTATATCGAATCGGGGGCGTCGGCCACAGGTGCCTCGACCACTGGGGACCTAAGCCACGGACCCCATCTTTTCTCTTGTTTTCTTTCACCATTTTAAGTGCGAGATAATTAATTCCTAATACGCAAATGAATTCGAAAAGTCAGCGGTGTGCGCTTTGGGTTGGAATTCAAAACCATTGAGTTCACAATTCAACGGTGTAAGTACTTAGCTACTCGACCTATTTTATTAACCAATAATATAACGTACGTAAGTATTAACTATAACATCTTTTTTATACGGTTTTAATACTTTGTATTCATTTGAATAAGTAACCCAACATTCAGTAATTATACATTGGCTACATTAAGTGAAATATTTTAATGATATTGACGGGACTGTTGGCGTGGTTGGCAAATGCTTGCTTTTTACGCCAGAGGTCGTGGTTTGGATTCCCATCCACGACAGATATTTGTGTGCATGAACAAGTCTGTTTGTCCTGAGATTATCTATATAAGAGATATTTATCTATATAAGTATGTATTTACGAAAGAAAAGTAGTATATCAGTTATCTGGTTTCCATAGTACAAGCTCTGCTTAGTTTGGGATCAGATGGCCGTGTGTAGAGATGTAAAATGACTGAATCTGACTAGTCACAATTGTCATAAACCGATCATTTACGGTCAAATTCGGTCAATTTGACTCAAATATTACCGTCTATTCTCAACTACCTCGCAATTATTTATTTATTTATGTACCAAAATTTATATGCAAATTGAAATGGAGCATTGTTTTATTTTGTACTAGCTGTGCCCCGCGGTTTTACCCGCGTTAAACTCAATAAATTATCACAGCTCCTCCCCCTTAGGTGATAGCGTGAAAATATGTAGCCTATATGTTGTCCCGACCTCTTAGTAATATTCATTAAAATTTTGTAGTAAATACATGCAGTACTTATTGAGTTTCGCCCGGACTGTCTGTTTGGTCTGTTTGTCTGTATATACATACAGACAAACAGACACAAACGGACAAAAATTCAAAATTCTATATTTTTGGCTTCGATCTCGATTGTAGATTATCTACGCCCCAAGTATCCTTTTCAAAAAATATTCAATGTACAGTTTTGACTTTCCTACGATTTTATTATATACCTATAGATTTTTATATAGTTGTAGATGTCTAGATAGTTTTAATTTAGAAGTTGTAGACTTTTATCAATCACAAAAACTTAAAAAGGTTCTAAAATATTACTGAAATCAAAATGACTGAAAATTATCATTTTTAACAGTTAATGACCATTTTTGACCAATTTGACCGTAAATGACAGTCAGTCAACTTTAGTCATTTTCAACACTAGCCGTGTGTAAATAATGTCCACGAATATTATGTTTATTATTTTATTTTTATATCTTCCTTCAGTCTCACACTATTTTTTTACTTTTAATCAGATATTTGAGCAATCTTCAGTTAACAATAAATCTCTTAAAAAGTTCTTATAAAAAAAAAATAAAAAAAAATCCAAACCTCAAGAAGCTTAGCACGACCTCCGAGTAAAAATAGTGTTACCGATTTAGTATCAGAATATGACACAAAATCAAAGTCCTTTACTGTCTTGTTATGTAATCTCTCATTTTTAGTTGAGTACACTTTTATTTCGGGGTATGTTAAATTTGGTAGATTTGCCATGGCCTTGCATTTAGTTTCATAATTCATATATTGAACATATTCTTCTTTACCACAGCATTTCATCACACAATTTTTATTTTCACAATAATTATACATAGCAGGGTAACTATCAAATAACTGCATATCTTCGAAAGTATACGAAGATACAACGGTTTGCATAGCGTACAATAGAAGTAACACATAGTACATTGTACCACCACACATAACTGTAGTAATTTACTAACGCGTCTATACACTTCTGTTTTGACATAGCACTGAAGCCGTGGATAACTTTCGTTAATAATTGTGTTGTGTTTTCCTTCTTATTATAATATTGCAATAATTTAACGCATAGGGTCGGCGCAAAATAAACTGAAACCGAGGATTTAGTGCATGTTCCTGAATATTTAAAAGCATTAAAAGCAAAATAAAATAATAAAGGTGTTTAGTTACGTAGGCTTTAAAAAAACGCTTGTAAATAGTCAGAGCATGTTTGTAGTTATATAGTTAAGTATACATAATTATTTCTAGTTACACAGTAACAGTACAGTACAATATTTAGGTATAGTACATTGCATGAAACCATTTATAAATTTGATTTTATAATAGTAGTGGTATATGCTGTATAATAGTATTTATGAACTACCTACATTCCAGTATATTTATGAAGATTCGATCTATTTTAGTTTGATTTAGGCTGAAAATTTACGCTTGTCAGGCTAGTATCACCATATAATTTAACCAAAATGGGACGCAGCCCTAGTGTTGAGTGCTTTGGGTTTTTTTATGTTTTAACCAACTCGTAATTAGTACCTATTCCACGGAGTATTTGGAACTCCGCCTCATTTTGAATATAACTGGCATTATTGGAGAAATTCTATATTTGGAGTGAAAACAGTATGTGTTTGTAGGTAAGTACTTACCTAATTTATTTTTTTGATTTTTTTTAATAGCAATAACATCAAACTTTCCTAAAAATCTGAGGCCAGGTCTTGCCATTACAAAACACTGTAACTTCAGATACAATGATATATCACGAATAAATCGGATTTTTTCACATATCGCATGGATGGCATTCATATTTTTTAATGATTTATACGCCAATAATAATGATAAATCTCGGGACAATGTGACACAGATCATCCTAGCCCCAAACTAAGCAAAGCTTGTACTATGGGTGCCAGGCGACGATATACATACTTATATAGATAGATAAATACTTATACATAGAAAACATCCATGACTCAGAAACAAATATTCTTGCTCATCACAGAAATATTTGCACCTACCGAGATTCGAACCCAGGACCACCAGCTTCGTAGGCAGGAGCACTACCAACTAGGCTACGGTGACCGACCAATGAAAATAAATACTGTATTTTGAAAAATACAAAGATTATTTACAAGAATTGCCAAGCTGAAGTGGCAGTGGGCAGGGCACGTAGCTCGTAGGACCGACTGCCGCTGGAGCAGAAAGGCTGTCGAGTGTCGACCACGCACCGGAAGACGTAGCGTGGGCAAGCCCCCTACAAGATGGACTGGCAATCTTGTGATGGTCGCTGGAAGCCGCTAAATGCGGATAGCGCAAGATCGCCCATTGTGGAGATCTTTTAGGGACACCTTTGTCCAGCTATAACACCAATTACTTACAATGTTTTGTCAAAACACAATTTACGGTATAGTTGCTCGCTACCTGTAAATACAGTGCTTTATCATAACTATCCCTCGTGGATTCGGTTAAAGTCAAATGTCGTGATTTTGATTTTACAAAAATAAGGCATGTTCAAAAGATCCACTCTGAACTACCAAGGGTTGTACAACAAAGGGGGACATGGTAACCTGCGGATTGCCAGGTCTCCCCTTCATATACCCCATCCCTTGACAGGCGTACGATTGACCCCATTCCGATCGTGCATGGTCTTTTTTTGGTAAGGCAGGGGGAATGCCTACGCATGCCACCCGCAAAATGTGTCTACGGGTGGGTATGTCGGACTCGCACCGACTAAACCTACCTGCCGTGAACTAATCTTGGCGCCTGATGGATGGAGACCCGGGAACGCGGTTATGCTGCTCCGGTGCTCCCCTTTTGCGTCATGTCCCAGATGGTTGGGACACGTACCCTAAGAGACCTCGGGATTGCCCTCCCCTATTGCTGACTCCTGCCAGATCGCTGTCTTCCCGAAGCTGCTTGCATGGCGGCAGTAGACTAACCTTTTCATACTGCCACCACAGCTCCAAGGGGAGTTGGACTAACGGCTGCCACCACCGCCCCGATGACTCCTCCGTCTACGAGCGGGATCGGCTCGCACCCGATATCGCTCGGCGGCCTCCTTCTGGAGCAAGACTGTCACACACACAAAAGGAGACCACGGTGGCGTCCCAATTGGAGGAGTCACCCGCCAGCATCGCGCCAACGATCGCTGGTGGGGACAGATCCCATCCGATCTCTGCGATCAGGATTCGCGCCTCTCAGCCTCCCAGCCCGGGCACCCTCCACCGTATGCTGGGACGAGTCCAGGTCACTTCCGCAGACAATGTGTCATCGCGTCTCGGCCGATCCGGCTCAGATACTCACCGAAAAACCTGTGTCCGGTGAATATTTGAGTCAATCTGTAGGTGTCGTAACCGCGCTTCCTTCCCACCCAAGCCTCGAGGTGGAGCAGGATAGCACCGACGGCACGTTGCTTGGCGCGCGTTTAAGCGCAACTCAAGCCGTGCGCGCCGGTGTGCATCCCGTCTATATTCAATGAGCGTCTGGTCTGGCGCGCCCCCGATCCTCTGGCGGACTCGTTTTTCAGTAAAAACAACCGCGTCAATTGCCGCCAGTAGATCGAAAGGCGGAAGGCGTGCCAGGAGTGTCGCCGCCTCAAAGGATAACGTACGGTTTCCTCGTGCGATCCGAATGGCCACAACACAACGCTGCAGGCTACTTAGAATAGCTCTGTAGCGGGGGGCGGCACTCGTCAGGCGTTCAAACCGTAAACGTGGAACGCTTCACGATTTTGCGTGCCATCCTTGCGCAGGGGCCATGCTAGCCTTTTCTGTATCGTTCCAATTTTAGTATATGTACTGCCGACGCAAGAACATCGTGTATGGTTTGCTTTAGTTGTCGTCAGCCACGTTTACTGTCCATCAAGAAGTTAGATTTCACTTCTATAGTGTGCTTAATAAAATACATAAATACCCACATCTGATTTATGGAAATTTATTTCTACAACAACTTATAATAATGAGTGCTCAATTTATTCTATCACACTCACGAATCAAGTATTGCGGGTTCCGTCACAGTCAGATAGGTCGCTCTTTGTGTATGATATTTCCCATACCTATGTGATAAGTGATTACTGCATATGCACCGTTCATTTGATTCCAAATATCGAAAATACCGAGAAGAATAAGATCAACAAATAAAAAAGTAAAATTGGTCTAAATGCTCGAAGAGTAGACAAAAATTAAGAATAACAGAAAAAAGAAAACCACATTATAAATACATAAATTTAAAATTCATTGTAGTACGTAGCCATATCTACTATATAAAAAAAGGCTAGTTGGTACATAACTGCAAATCAATAATGCTGGCGATTATTCCTCTTACACCATTATTAGTGTAGCAGACATACCTAGTAAGGTAATCTAAATTATTATACTTAAATGTTAGTTTTTCTTAACTTATCTATAATCTCCTCGAAGATAATCTCTCTAAAATAGGTACCTTGTATCAAAATACGAGGTAAGTACTTTATTAGAGAGAAAAAAAATAACTGTTGAATCTGAGCTGGTTGAATCAGTGTGTCAAAAGAAAATGGTCGACAGGCAGATTCAACCATTTCGTTTAATTTCCTATAGTATTTAGTGTCCTTTTCATAGGAACTATGCTAGAAAGAGATTAAGTTGGTATTTCATAGAATCTGGGGCAGTATTGCTGAAGTGTGTGGGGTTATATGGAATAAAAACGATCAACACGAGTCCACGTTACGAGCCATTTATTGATACTCCTCCTTAATACTAATACACACTACACCACGGGGGTGCAAGAATAAAAAAAATACAAAGTACATTTTTTTTTACATAATTATAAAAATACATTTCGTTACAATATTAAAAACATTGTTAGACACATCCTTACAAACTAACAAAAAAAAAATTAATCACCTTATTTCTAATGTTTAAACAATTTTGTTCTATTTTTCTGTACAATTTCAATTTTATTATTCTTTAAAATTTTAACATTCGGTGTTTGATCTTCAATAACAATATATGGGCCACTAAACAAATTATCTAATTTACTTGCTGTTTCATTTTTTAACAATATTAAATCGTCTTTCTTATACTGAATTTGATTTACATTTTTGTCATAATACGTTTTACGCAATTCTTTAGACTTTATCAAATTATTTCGTGCATCTCTATGGGCTACCTGTAGGCGATATTTTAATTCTAAACTATAATTATCACTATTATATAAAGGTTCTACATTACTCCTTACTCTACATGGAATGTCACACGGTCTCCCAAAAACTAATTCATATGGAGCATATTTAGTAGACGAGTGTACCGTATTGTTAAATGTAAAACACCAAAAAGGTAGCCAATGGCTCCATGTTTCTGGAAAATTATCGCATTGTATTCTTAAAAATGAGCCTAAATGCTTATGGGCATTTTCTAGTGAACCGATTGACTCATGGTGGTATGAAGTTGAATTTAATTTTTCAATACCTAATAGTTTACAGACTTCTGTCATCGTAGATGACATAAATTCTGTACCTCTGTCTGTGGCTATTATTTTTGGAATTCCGAATCTTAATATAAAATTGTTAACAAAAGCTTTTGCAACTGTAGTTGTTTCCTTATTAGGCAGAGGGTAAGCCTCTACAAATTTGCTCAATTCACATTGAAGAGTAAGTATGTAAGTATTATTATCTATATCCTTATCTAATGGACCAACTAAGTCTAAAAATACTTTCTCTAAAGCATGCGAAGCTGTGGTTGTAATAACCATAGGTTCCTTAATTTTACGTAAATATTTAGATTTTTGACATTTTTCACACTTATTAACAAAACTTTTAACGTCTTTCTCTATTTCTGGCCAGAAATATTTTCTTTTAATATTATTAGTCATTCTGCGTATTCCAGCGTGACCGCTGGTAGGCAGTAAATGATAGTCATTAATAATAAATGTTTTGTCATCTTCATTATCTATTCTGATAACATCTTTCAGTATACAAATCCGGGGACCGGTCCACATTTCTGTCTCCTTTATCTTTTCAATTAAATCTTATGAATAACGCGTTATTTTTGTTCTTTATTATACATATTTCTTTAACATTTATATTTTTACTAAATTCACTTAATTTCTTCACAAATACGTCTCGCGTATAATGTGCTTTGAAATCAAGATTAATATATAGTATTTTCTTAGTCTGGGAAAATGCAAAGCACTCGGCTTCCACATCTATTCCTTTTTGTTTCCTTATCTTATTAATTTCTTTACCATCTTTTAAGACCATTTCTACTGATGCACTCGGCATCCGCAATAATTCTACGATTCTCGGTTGATCAGGCCGATCGTCTGTGTCTTTATTGTGAATAGGAGTGTCATTATTACTTCTCATATCATCTAATTTTCTTTTTTGTGCTCTCGTCATTACAGTAAGTATCTTTTCATTCATATTTTTTAAGTCTTCAGACATTATTACAATCCTAGATAACGCATCAGCTGCTGAATTTTCTTTTCCTTTAATGTAAGTAATTTTAAAATCGTATTCTTCTAATGTTAATCTAAATTTTAATAATCTACTTGATGTGTCCTTCATTCCAAATAAATAAATTAAGGGTTTATGGTCCGTTATGATTGTAAATTTTTTACCAAACAAGTATGGCCTAAAATACTTTATTCCCCACACGATTGCAACTAATTCTTTTTGAATGGTTGGGTAATTTCTTTCGGCCTTATTTAAAGGTCGACTTGCATAAGCTACCGGACCCATGTCTTTATTACAAAGTACAGCGCCTACAGCAATACCAGAGGCATCAGTTTGCAAAATAAATTCATTGTCATCTGTAAATTTCGGATATTGTAGTACGGGAGGAGATACTAATGCTTTTTTCATAAAATTAAATGCTTTTTGACAATTATCACACCAAACGAACTCAACACCTTTGTGACATAAATTATTTAACGGAATGGTAATCTCAGCAAAATTTTTAATAAATTTTCTGTAATAGTTACAAAATGCAACGAATCGTTTAACTTCGTCAGTATTTTTCGGTGTTGGATAATTTTCAATTACTTTAGTTTTATCTTTATCTGGCATAATTCTCTCAGCTGATACTGTATGCCCTAAATATAATAATTCCTTTTACATAAATTGACATTTGTTCGGGTTTAATTTTAAATTGACAGTTCTAAGTCTTTCAAAAACGTCTATTAGATTTTTATTATGGCTTTGAAAATTCCGTCCAAAAACTATGAGATCATCTAAATAAATAAAGCATTTTTCATGCGTCAAACTTGACATAGCCATTGTCATAACCCTTGAAAACGAGCTGGGACTTTGGACTTTGTTTTTAAACCCATTGGCATTCTTTTCATTTGGTACTGTCCTGTATTCGTAGTGAAAGCAGTGAGTTTCCTTGATTCAGGGTTCAATGTCACCTGATAATATGACTGACTAAGGTCTAAATGAGTGAAATAAACTGAACCTGACAAAGATTCTAAGATGTCAGTAATGTTTGGCAACGGAAATTTATCATCCTGTATAACATCATTCAGTTTACGGTAATCTATTACCAATCTCCATTTTTTGTTAACTTCATCAGATTTTTTAGGTACTAACAAGATAGGACTAGACCATTCACTTTGAGCCTCTTCGATAATATCGTCACGTAACAACTGTTCAATTTGTTTATTTATTTCAGGTATCTGGCTCTTAGGTAACCTGTAAGGCTTTGTATATACCGGACTAGCATTTGGTTTTAAATAAATTTTATGCTCACATATTTTAGTTTCTGTTAATTTATCACCCGCTAAATAAAAAATATCATTGTATTTAGAACAAATTGCTTCTATTTCCTTACGTTCACTAGGGTGTAAGTGATCTAATTTTAATAATGGCAACAAAGTATTAGATCTTTTTACGTTTGATTTACATTTATCATAATAAAGTATTTGATATTCATTTAATAAATGTATCTCGGGCTGAAAAGTAGGTATAATCATACAATTGTCGCTTGTATTTAATATTCTAATTGGAATAATATTATTTAATGGTTTAACTATTAAAGATGCCAAAAATAAATCATCGTGTAATTGTTTAGGTAAAATTACACAGTCATCCTTGATATTATTTTTTAATTGTATATAATGAATAGACTCACATCTCGCAGGAATATTTAAATAATCAATACAAATTCCATTGAGTAAAGTTACTTTTTCATTTTCTAAATCAATTTGCGAATTAAAAATAGTCAAAAAATCTAAACCTAGAATTACAAGGCAATTCATCGAATATATAAAAATTGTGTGTATACTTATTACCGTTTTCAGTTTCCAATGTAAGAAAAACATAACCTTCCGAATGAATTTTACCACCTATACCATTAATGATAATATTGTCTTTATACAATTTAATTTGTTCGGGTAATATCTTCTTAGTAACAGCAGAAAGTGACGCTCCAGTATCAAGTAACCATGAACACCTAATATTATTCAACTAAAAATAAATGTATCTTACATGTTGATTACATGCTAAAATAGTGTAACTTTTAGTTCCGAAAAAACTGATTTTGATTTAAGGTCACATCTTCAGCCTGTGGTCTATTTCCACTAGGTTGCACCGAAAATATATTCCGCTGGTAATTTCTACCACGGTAACTACGAGTTCGGCCTTGGCCCTGGCCACTACCACGTTTAAAGTTCGAAACATTATTCTTATTACCATTATTCGTAAAATTATTATTATAACCGGGTAAATAATTATTACGAGGGTTATTCCGAAATTGTTGCTGGTTACAATAATAATTTTTATTAGCATTGTAATTTCCGCGATAGTTATGATAGCGCAAATAATTTGGCTTTCTGTTCGAATTGTAATGAAATCTATTACTAGACTTACCTCTTGCACTAAATACCATGTTAGAAGTCGAAGGCTGCGACAACTCCTCGTCTTCAGCTGCACGCACTGCATCTTTTAAATCTGAATAGTTTCGTGCTGAAATTATAGTGCTTAATCGCCTATTCCTAAGACCATCAGAAAATCTTTTAATCGCAAGTTTTTCGTTTATAGGTCTCAATATTTCACTTGCCTTTTCATTACCATCAGACTGTGCAATAGTGAGGTCTATAAATAATTCAGATAATTTATTTCCATAGTTACTAATAGACATCTCGTTTTGATTCAAATTATTTAATTGACAAAGTATAGAATTGGCAGATTTTTTTTGTCAGTAAATTCGATTTAATGTCACGTATGAGGCTATCCACGTCAACATATTCGCACTTTAATTTTAGTTTCGCAGTTTTACTAAGTCTGGTTTTCAATACGAAAGAAATTAGTAATTTTTTTTGAGCATCGTCCTTAAGACAGTCGTTATATAATTCTACAGATGCGATAATTTTCTCTGTAGTTTCTTCCTTACCGTCCATAACGGGGATCAACGACGTTGCAGTTTTTATATTAAATGTCTCCATATTTGTAAAGCTATCTTGCGCGCTATGAGCAATACTATATGTCAAAATTTTACTGTAGATTAATTAAATCTTCTCCCTTAAAATCTCGTGAATATATTCAGATAATTCTAAAGAACTCTTTTGTTTCGAAATAATACTAAAAATATTTTTATATAAGTCGTATAACTCCTTGGCTCGAAGCAACTTTTCATATTATACTTTATTTTGATACTGTAATCTCCTACTGGGACCTAATTTCCTTAAACTGGTTTGTATCTCGGATAATTCACTTAGAATAATTTCTAAATCCTTTTCCATAAAGTAAAATGTATGACAATGATATAATATTAAGTACCTATCTACATACTAATTAATAATTATAAGTAGCCCACATAAAAAATTAAATGGATGCACGATTTCACTTAAAATAACAATAAAAAAAAAACATTATTACTCAATGAAATTTCAAGATTACGTAATTAATTAATATAGTATATGATAATAGACATATATAATAATAGACTCTTTCAAAGCTGTGTCCTTATGAGTTTACCGCACTTTTATCCATTTTTATATTCTTTGAACTCGCAACGAGAAAGCGCGGGAAACGTTGAACTGAATGGTCGATTTTTCTTTCCGATAATTATTTATATTCTATTTTGTATATTATAGGGATAAGTACTGTGTGTTAGTGTAAATATTATTAATATTTAGTTTACAATAATAGTTTTTGTGTATATATAGACTTCGATCTCGGTAAGTTTTTTGTTTTACTGCATATGAACGAGCCGCCTGATTTACCGGCCCCGGGGGGCGTAATGGTTCCCCCGGCGGCGAATTTTATTACTATATCAACGGTATCTAATGAGTCTGGAATGGACACGGATTGTTCCGTATCTCAACATAAACGTAAAAAGTCTAATTTTAATAAAATTTGCAAACATTGCAATAAAAAGAAAAGGAAGCACGCTCAAGCAGTAGATGGCAAAACGGGTTGTCGCTGTGGAGTAACTGAAAACAGTGACACAAACCCTACTAAAGAAATTGAAAATACTCTAGTACAAACACCAACTGTCATTCCTGCAATATCTTTTAACGATCCAGATTCCCAAAGGTTTTCTTCTATAGGAAGAAAACAATACGAAGCTCATGACAAGGCCCCATTTAATATTCATGTGCAAAGAGTAACCAAGTCACCTGACGATGGAACTACTCTCCACCCAGTCTCATTCGGGAAATTTCTTTTGAGAAATGGTATAAAGAATATTGTTAATGGTTCTGTTAAGAGAATAGGCAGAAATAGAATTTCCCTAGCTTTCTCAAATTTTAGCGATGCTAATTCATTTATAACAAGTGACAGCATAGAAGTGTACAATTTAAAAGCCTTCATTCCATCATTTCAAATTACACGAATGGGCTTTGTTCGTGGGGTACCATCTGACTGGTCAATTGAGGAAGTAATGGACAATATCTCGGTGCCTAGTGGGTGTGGTAAGGTTTTAAAGGTAAGGAGAATAAATTATAAATGTACCGAAAACGGTTCAACACCGACACAAAATGTTGTACTTACATTTGATGGGCAAGTCCTGCCTCAAAGAGTTTATATGTGCTACAATGCACTACCCGTTAATTTGTACACTTACCCCACGATTCAATGTTTTAACTGCTGCCGCTTTGGGCATACTAAACTTCAATGTAGATCTAGATCAAAGTGTTATAAATGCGGACATGAACATACAGGTGATTCCTGTGACGTTGAGGAAGAGAATGTGACATGTTGTCATTGCTCAGGAAGGCATTTTGCGACTAATAAATTATGCCCCGAATTTAATCGTCAAAAGGAAATCAAGTTAGCTATGGCAGAAAAATCTATATCATATGGCGAAGCAGTCAAACTGTTTCCATCCGTATATAAATCGTACGCCAATGTACTAAATTCAGTCCCAGTACCTCACATGAAACAAAACCATCCAGTGTCTCCCATATCACTTTCACAACGCTCATCAACCAATAGTTCATATAAAAAGACAGTTAACGTGAATAGACGTCCAGCTCCCAAATTAAATAAAGGTTATGATCGTGAATCACATAACCAAATAATCAATGATTTTAAAATCCCTTCACCCCAAAACGGTTGTGCTTTGAATTCAAGTCCTAACCCCTCCATGATGTCTTCATCGGATATCATTCAAGTACTTATTATGACATTGACACAGTCCAATATTAAGATACCGTCCAACGTTGCCCCTATAATTAATATGTTTTAATCACTAAAACCCGTCAATAATGGCACTTCAGAAGATACTGCAGTGGAATTGTAGAAGTGCAATTCCTAAAAAATCTGAAATTGTTCATTTGATAAACAAGTTTAACACTTGTTTATTTGCACTTTCAGAGACTTGGTTAAAACCAGGCTCTACTTTTAAAATTCCAGGATTTTCTTGCTTAAGGGATGATAGATCGGATGGGTATGGCGGTGCCGCTTTACTAGTCAGAAATACCATCCCTTTTTGCCCTCTAGTACTTCCTGCATTTAAAGATTTTCCGTCGTAGCTGCACGGATAAATAATATATGTATTGTTTCTATCTACATTCCTTCTACTTCTTCTACAGCTTTACATCATCTTAATAACCTTATTACTCTTCTCCCTTGTCCATTCTTAATTTGAGGAGATTTTAACTCCCATCACGTCTCTTGGGGTAGTTCTATATCAACTACTATTGCGGTGAACTGCTGTTAGAAATTCTAGACGCACATAATATTTGCATACTCAATTCTGGCTCTCCTACAAGACGTACAGGTCCAAACGAGAATATAAGTGCAATAGACCTTTCAATTTGTTCCCCTTCCTTAGCTTCAGCCTTAACATGGCATACTTTATCACATACTTATGGCAGTGATCACTTCCCAATTGTTTTAAGTTTTCCCTCAAATGGTTCTCGAGATACAAGAAGTTTTCACAGAATGCCACGATTAAAATACAAACTTAATAATGAAAACTTATGGGAGAAATTCAAAACTGTGCTAGAGCTTAAAATTTCAAACTTACCTAGCTTATCGCAGGATGTAACTGAGTGTAGTAATGCATTTACAAATGCTCTCTTGCAAGCTGCAGACGAAACATTCCCTCTAAAAAATGTTGCTAATGGTAGTATCCCTTCTCCTCCTTGTTGGGACAAGAAATGCGCACAAATAGTTAAAGATAGGAAAAAATATGAAGAATTGTACAAAAATGATATGTCGGATGAAAATTTTAAAACTGTATCTGGTGCTATAGCAAATGCTCGTAAATTACTCAAAGACAAAAAAATTAAAGGATGGTAAATTTTCTGTCTTTCCATTTCTCCTCGTGTTCATCCCTCGATAGTCTGGCAAAATATACGACGATTTCGTAATGGTGTTAGTGATTGTCGGATTTCTACTATACCTCCAAATTTAAGTGAATCATTTCTCAAAAATCTAGCTCCACCCTCGGCCCCAGAACATAATCTTTTTCAGTGTAACCTTCCTTTTGTAATTCCCCGTAGTCAATTTTCCCTGGATTCCACATTTACTATGGAGGAACTACAGGGTGTTTTATCTAAAATTAAAAATTCCGCTCCAGGTGAAGACGGTATTCCGTATTCATTCTTAGCCAACCTTAATCAATCTTCAATTCAGTATTACTTAGATTTAATTAATAAAGTAATGTTATCCGGAAATGTTCCATCTTCTTGGAAATCACAAATAATTATCCCTATTCTTAAACCAGATAAATCACCGGCTGAAACCTCCTCATATCGCCCTATAGCTTTATCCCCTGTAATTTCAAAAGTTGCTGAGAATTTAGTTAAAAATCGCCTTGAATGGATTATTGAAAATCGTGGAATATTATCCGAATCACAATTTGGGTTTAGGAAAGGCAGGAGCACCTGGGATAGTGTGGGCACTTTTGTGACTGATGTCCGAGTGGCATTTACAAAAAATGAATCTGCTCTTGCGGTGTTTTTAGATTTAAAATCAGCCTATGACAGAGTAAATCTTAACATTCTGCAATTTAAGCTACACAAACTTGCTATTCCACCAATTATTTCATGTTTTATCATAAACCTCTTGTCAGGTAGAATAATAAGGCTGGACCAAGCTCGAGAACAGAGTAGACTGGTGTGGAATGGACTTCCACAAGGATCTGTACTCAGTCCTATATTATTTAATTTATATACTTATGATTTGGCGTCTTCACTTCATAATTCTATTAACATCCTTCAATATGCCGATGACTTATTGTTGTACTCCATTGGTAACACATTTAATTCAATATGTAGCGAAATATCAAATTCGTTAAATAATTTAAAAGTTTGGATGGATAAAAATGGTCTAAGCATTTCACCGCATAAAAGTTCCGTAGTTCTCTTCACGCGTCAGCGATTGCATCCCCCCATTCTTATATATTTCGATAATTGCCGAATACCAGTTAAAAATCAAGTCAAGTTTCTGGGTGTTGTCTTAGATTCAAAGCTAACAGGAATGCCTCACATCGAATATGTTGTAACTAAATGTGAAAAGCTTCTCAATTTGATGAGATGCCTCTCGGGTGTTTGGTGGGGTGGACATCCGGTTTCTTTGAAGCTGCTTTACAATGCTTTGGTACGAAGCGTTCTCGATTACGGGACCTTCATACTGGAACCTTGTAATATAGCGGGTTTGAAGAGGCTGGATTCCATTCAATCAAAAGCTATGAGAATAATTACCGGAGCTATGAAATCTAGCCCTCTGAATGCATTGCAAGTTGAATGTAGCGAGCCACCGCTTAACCTGCGAAGGCAGTTCTTAGCTGATCGTCTGCTTTATCGTGTTTTACAATTCTCAAATAGCCCTTTAATCTTAAAACTTGATATTCTTGCAGATCTCATTCAGTCATCAAACAATTGGAAGTACAAAACACTTCCTTGCTTAGTAATAAGTTACTTGAGATATAAATCAATTCAGGCCCCGCCCCGTACACATAGATCTCGTACTCTTGACTTTTTTAACTGTAAATATGAAGCCTTAATTTACAATCCGTTTGTATACTATCTTTCTAATATTGATAAATACAATGCTAATATTTCCTTTAATTCTATTGTGCAAGATAATTGGCCAGGGTGGAATCACATTTATACAGATGCGTCCAAGCACCAATTAGATGATTTTGTAGGAGTAGGAGTTTATCATGCTCAATATAACATTGTCCAGAAAGTAAAATGCCCATCTCAAACGTCAGTTTTTACCGCTGAATGTCTTGGCATCGCTAAGGCTTTAGAATACATTCTTATTTTCAAACTTGGAAATACTATCATTTTTAGCGACTCTATGAGCGCATTACAGTCACTAACTCGATTTCCTTTCAAGTCCAAACCTATTTTCCCTCTCTTAGCAGACATTAGAAGTAAGCTTTATGACTGTTATATTATGAAAGGATTTTATTTTACTTTTGTATGGATACCTAGCCATTATGGCATTGTAGGTAACGAAAGGGCCCATAAACTTGCGAATGAGGCTGTGGTGTGTGGAGATAAATTCCCTTTTGAAAATTTTACTCACGACCTGGCTGCTCTTCCTAGAGTTTATCTCCGGGATTCCTGGGATTCAGTCTGGAAAAAGAGTAGCCAATTAAAAGGGAAGAATTATTTAAATATTCAACAAGAAATACCATCTAAACCATGGTTCGCTGGTATAAAACTTGACAAAATTCCTACAACCATTTTAATAAGAATGCGACTTGGTCATACATCTTGTCCGGCCCATCTTTTTAGGTTGCGTATTGTAAATAGTCCGCAGTGTGAATGTGGTGAGACTTTGCGGATCTGGATCACATATTCTTCTCCTGTCCTAAATATGACCGTTCTTCCTTTTTAGAAAATTTGATTTCCCTCCGTGTTCCATTCCCGACATCCATAAATACCCTTCTTTATTCTGTGAATTCATCTATGTATAATATATTTTCAAATTTTATTTGTAGTAATAATATTAGTGTTTAAATATGTATATCTATATATATATATATATATATATATATATATATATATATATATATATATATATATATATATATATATATATATATATATATATATATATATATATATATATATTTAATTTCTTGATAATAGGTCTTTACCTATGAAATTGCCGTTTTGTATGAAAAAATTTAAACGAATTTTTTTCATGAATTTTTTTATTTGTATTAATCGAAGTAATCACCCATGCAATCAATGCATCTTTGCCATCGCAGTGGCAGTTTATTGATGCCCTTCTTAAAGAAATCAGCTGGACGGGAGGCAACAAATTCTTCAAAGGCATTTTGTACTGCCTCTCGGGTATTGAATTTTTTTCCCGCCAAGAAGTTATCCAAATTCTGGAAAAAGTAGTAGTCTGTAGGCGCAAGGTCTGGTGAGTAGGGCGGATGACGGAGAGCTTCCAACCCCAGTTCTTGCAACTTGGAGACCGTCTGCTGTGCAGTATGAGGTCGCGCGTTGTCGTGCAGGAGCAGCGGAGACGAGCGATTGACCAATGCTGGTTGGAGATGCGCCAGCTTCTCCATCATTGTGCTCAGTTCTTCACAGTACACATCTGCAGTAATGCTCACCCCGTTTGGTAAGAAGCTGTGATGAATCACACCGGCGCTAGACCACCAAACAGTGAACATCACTTTTCTAGGGGTAAGTTTTCGTTTAGGGCATTGTTTAGGTGCTGAACCAGGATCCAACCAACTTGCTGAGCGCTTGCGGTTATCAAACAGAATCCATTTTTCATCGCAGGTAACAATGCGGTTCAAAATTCCTTCATTTGTGTGTCTGTTGAGCAGTGCAAGGCACGTCTCGACGCGTACTTCGCGCTGGCGATCATTGAGTTCGTGGGGCACCCATTTGTCAAGCTTTTTTACCTTGCCAATTTGACGCAAATGGACCAATATTGTTTTGACGCTAACGTCGAAAGCTGCTGCTAATTCAGCCGTAGATTGTGTATCATCAGCTTCCACAACCGCCTTTAATTCGTCATTGTCGACCAAAGTCTTCGGACGACCGCGAGGTTCATTTTTCAGGTCGAAATTTCCAGAACGGAAGCGAGCAAACCAATAACAGGTGGTGCGTTGGTTTGTAGTGTTAGCTCCGTAAACGTCGTTGATGTTGCGTGCCGCTTGTGCCGCGTTGCTGCCACGACGGTACTCATATTCCATAATTACTCGAATTTTTAACGTATCCATGATGACGAAAAAGATTGAAATGCGATGAAAATGTAACACTAATCAATAAAAAAATGACTACTTTTGGAAAAAAGAATCCATGTTTTTAAAATAAAATTAATTTGAAATTAGAATTCTTAGCCAAACAAAAATTATTTTGATTTGAAATGGCCAGTACTGCAGAACGGCAATTTCATAGGTAAAGACCTAATATTATAATAATATGTCTATTTGATATTTATTTATTTGATTACATACCTATAAATCAAAATCCTAGTCTGATATTTAATTTTAAAACTATCCGTTTCCCTACCTTTTCAAAGTTGTAACCGTCGCTAATTAATGAATATTACAACATAAACCTAAAAGCTACCTACCAGAAAGTTAAATCTCAATACTAGAAACTGGCGGATGCACTGAACGTGCAAGCCATTGCTCCATAATAGGAGGCAAAAAAAAAAAAAAAAAAATTCTTACGCAATTACAGCACTGGGTTTATAAGAGCGATAACCCGGTGGTCCAAACGGCGAATTATTTAGTTATGGCATTGATGTATGCGCAGACTGACACGAAGACTGGTAACGATGGCTGGTACGAAGGCCGGTACGAAAACTGGGGTCTCACTGATCAGTTCCTTCTTCAGCATCTCGATCTCGCCGACGTCCTGACAGACGCAAACGCATTCTCCTGATGAATTCGCCATCTATACGATTTTGTATCCATTTTTTCTGACTGTCCTTAAGTCTCCTCAGCACAAAATAAATAATTATCATGCCCACGATAGCCAATACTGCGGTCAACAATATGTTATTCGTACGGACGTGTTTTTCCGAATCCGAAGTACTTAAGCTGCCACTGGAACCACTTTGAGCGATGATCACCTCCTTGTCCTCAGTTTTTAAATATGACTTCCCCATTTTTATAACTAATGAAGAATAAAGCACGAACACTTATTACGCAGTCCGAAGTACAACACATTGTCTCTATTCACTTTATATATTAAACAGTCTAACTTATAGTGCACCGAGGCACACAGGAATGCGCTGACTCCACACTATTCGCCCGCTATCCGACACCCGTGAGGTCCGAGTTAGGCAGGGTCGCCATGAAGTGTGTGGGGTTATATGGAATAAAAACGATCAACACGAGTCCACGTTACGAGCCATTTATTGATGCTCCTCCTTAATACTAATACACACTACACCATCACATTTCTACTATATACCTATATTTTTTTAAAGAACTAAAGTTTCGTTTACCTATTATCCTTAGCTATTCAATCATGAATAATTATGTCACTAGTGCGTGTGTGTTATCAATATTTATTATGCCAAATATCTATAAAACACCGTCCACAACATTAATTCTCATTTAATATAGGCATGCGTGGTAGATGGCTATAAATAAATAAGAATTATCCATATTCCTGCATTTTAAGATTTTTGTAACAAATAGCCCTCACACTTACCAGAAAGTATGTAAAAAACTAAAAATTTTATAAATTTTTTTGATGATAATAATAATAATATAAAAATGATAATAAATTATATACATTTCGGTTTCTGAACGAATTCTTAAATGTTTATTTTGACATATTACCGAAGGAAGATGATGTCCAGCATAAATATGCTGTCTCTTTCAAACTCATGCCTATTTGCGAGGTGGAGCAATTACTTGGAAACGCTGTATGCTGTATTTGTTGCGCTACATACATATACTGAATCGAGCAAAAGCAAACAAGCAAGAATAACCTCAAAATTGAAACTACTCATACTGTTTTGTATGTGCAATAAAACTTTTAAGTAGGTAATAAATGACTGAAGAAAACGATACAAAAGTGGAAAAGGCCATGGAAATAGTTGCCGAATCCAAAAGTAATGAAGAGTACGCTTATTTAGATAGGGGCGGATTTTCTTCGGAGAAATTTAAAATCGAACTGCGTGGACTACCTAAGTTTTATGGTATTGCGGTATGTTTATTTGTTGTTTATTAATGTATCATGTAATTTTCCCTCTCTTAAACTAATAATGGTAACATGAACATGGTCTGGTCCCCTATTTAAAATATTCTCATTACTTTCTAATTTGTAGGAATTAAAGAAACTAATGAATCAAAAACTCGGACTGAATACGAGCAAGATAAAGCGGCCCAAAAATGGCAGTCACTGGCTTTTTGCTTGTTTCCAAAATGATGAAGAACGCTCTAAAGCTATTGAGGCACTCAATGGTTACAATTGGAAAGGTAAAATATCACAGGTTTTTACAGGTTTTATTCTCGTTGCTTAAATTCTGTAGTTAATTTCTGTCCATTTCTTATTTATTTTTATTTTTTTTAATTAATGGCAATCTGCAGTTACTTTCAGCAATTTTGCCAGTGTCATGTACTGGCTACACATGGGATAATGCAGGATTATGTTTTATATTTATAATAAGTACTAAATTGTAGTACGATTTTGATACATGTCCTATAATTTTATTTTGTCCATTTCTTATGTGTATAAATAAATAAATAAAAATCTTTGAACAACTAGCACACTGCCGTCTGATCCCACACTGGGCAGAGCAGACTATGGAGACAGGGGCTCTACTGGCTAAGTTGCCGAAGATCGTTTTCATGAATTGCATTCAAATAAATAAAGGTTAAAAATGATCTAATCAATCGTTAAATCAGCTTCAATGTTGACAATTGATTCCGGACCATTTATTACATTACATGTGGTCATGGTAGCTGATTTAACTATTGATTAAGTCATTTTTAACGTTTATTTATTTGAACACCATTCACGAAAATGATGTTTGGCATGTTAGCCAATAGGGCCCCAGACAACTGATAAACATTATTATATATTTCTAAATTTGGTTTATATAATTACTTTTAAATAATCCACACTTGCTTAACTTATATTGTAAGTAAAAAGGAGCTCTATTTAGCATATATGTATCTCATATAAGGAACTTTAGGTCTACAATTATACACAATCTATTTTCTAACTACCTAAGTTTTGTAACTGTTTGTTTCTTATAAATAAATAAAAAGAATATGTCATACAAGTTGTACTTATCTTTACTTCAACATACAAGTTGTACTTATCTTTACTTCAAAGTCCACAAGTGCATTGGCATGGCGAGCTCAATAGTATGCTTTATTGCTAATCTTTGAATGAATTTAAAAAAGGTTTAAGTATTAAGTATCATATTGGGCTTACCTTGTAAGTACATCACAGTATGCTGTCAAATTAACAGTTAATTTAATAACTCCTACTAAAATAAACATTAATTATAATTAACCACATATCATCTAATGATAATATTTAATTCAATACATATATATTAATAAAATAAAAAGCCCTCAGCAGATTGCCATAAAAAAAAGAAATAAATAGCCTTATATTTCTCGAAAGTATGTTACAGAGTTTAGAAAGTATGAGGTATAAAATGAATAAAATAAATACATTATATACTTATCAAATATTTTAGGCAAAATGTTAATAGCAGAAGTAGCCAAACCAGCTCCAGATCCTTTAGTAAGAAAGAGGAAGCTAGAAGTAGAAGTAGATGACCAACAGAAGAAGAAAAAAGTTGACAATAAAAGTCAAGAAGAAAGACTAAAGGATGCTGTTACTCCATATTGGAACCTGCCATATGAAGAACAGGTAGTTAAACTAGTTTAGGATATTAAAATTATAACTTATGTAATAAACTTCTACTATGACTTCAACTGATTTGAACAGAATTTGGTGATCACCAAAACACATCCACTGCTGAACAAAGGCCTCTCCCAAAGATTATTGAGTCACTTACAGACTCATTGGTCTTGTGCTGCCTGCATCCAGCATCTTGCATGGGGCCTGGTCATTATGTCATCCAGTTCATCTTCATCGCTTGATTACCTTTCTGCCCCAGATGCTGTTGGTTCTTCAAGCTATGTGGTACCATTAAGAAAGCATTTCCCATAATATAAAAAATAATTATTAAAATTGGTTGTCATACAAGATAAATTGCTTAATACCTGATTGAAAGTGATAACTGCCACCCATGTACATTTGCAACACCAGAGAATACGCAGGTGTATTGCTGCCTTTAAAAAGTCAGGAAACAAGTGTCACTGATCCCTCCCCCACCTGATGAGCTCTGGTAACCTTGCTCACACGTAGAAACACAACTTTAAGTTATTCATCTTATTATTAAAAAATGTCTTCTGTAAGGTAAAGTTTCAAGAGTCTTAACTCAATATGGCTTGTTGGTTTAGTGGCTAGTGACCTTGACAGCTAAGCCAGAAGTTGTGGGTTTGATTCCCACTCAGGACAAATTTTTGTGAAATGAAGATGATTATTTCTTCAGTGTCTGGGTGTAATTTATCTATATATGTATGTATTTATATAAATATGTTTATATGCATTGATAAAATTACACTATTCTCGATTTTACAGTTAACTTATTATACTAATTATATTTTATAATCCTTTTACAGCTCAAACTAAAAGAAAAAGAAATAAGAAACATACTCATGAAATTTGACAATGAAATATGGAAAATTGACAAAAGTAGGCGTCATGAGATAGAGACAAAAAGAAAAGCATACAATGGACTTAGTTTTGAATTGAAACCTATAGAAAAATCCCCTGTGTTAGTGGGATACAGGAACAAATGTGAGTTCACTGTTGGGATTGATGAAGAGACTAAGTTGCCCACAGTCGGGTTCAGACTGGGAAGCTATGTAACAGGAACTGTTGGAGTAGGACCAGTGCAATCCATGATTCATATCTCAGAGAAGAGTAAGAAGGCTGTTTTGGTAAGTTAATAATAATAATATCTAGGGACAATGTCACACAGATCATCCTAGCCCCAAACTAAGCAAAGCTTGTACTATGGGTACCAGGTGACGATATACATACTTATACAGATAGATAGATACTTAAATACATAGAAAACAAATATTGGTGCTCATCACACAAATATTTGCACTTACCAGGACTCGAACCCAGGACCACCAGCTTCGTAGGCATGGGCACTACCAACTAAGCTACGGTGACCGTTGTTATAATAAACGTTTGATTGAATGATTTTGTATTTCTTTGGACCGCTGGTCTAGTAGCTATACTAACTTCTTAGCCAAGGACTGTGGGATTGTACAACAAAAACTAGTAAAATCTTTTTATTATTTTTTTCATGTATTGAGTTATGTCTGAACTCGTAGAACAAAAGTTATTGCTTATGATGTTATCTATCTAGTCCTGCGAGGTTTTTGGTGTTTTACAAGTGACCCTGTATATACACTCTTTAAGAAGTCGAAGACACCCTGTCACATTCGCTGAAATTTGTCATTTGAGTAAACCAAGCCATTCTGACAAGGGTCGTAACAAGTTTCTAGTAGAGGCTTCTCTCACAGGAGTTCATATGTCCAACGGTTATCGATGTTGAAGATGAATAGTCTCTATAATCGCAGAAGAATTTCTGATCTTTGTTTTCTTTATAATATAATCCAGTGTTTTTCAACGTGTGGGTCGCGACCCCCTGGGGGGTTGCGCAGCCTGTTTAGGGGGGTCGCGAGTATTCTATAGGGGCGGATATATTTGTCACAGAATAAAATACATAAAAAGAAAGGCACTGGTAGGGGGTCGCGGTATGCTGCCGGCGCATACCCTGTACACGCGAAACAACCGTTCCTGTCTTGACCATCTAATTTTAAAAACCAAACTACCAGCGTATTGTTATGTAGCCAACACTTCAATCACCGACCACGATACAGTTTTATTCTTCCTACGTTCCTCTGATAGGTCAAATCATATCAATTCACATAAGTATAGAACTACTACCTTTCTTGACTTAGACAAGGCAGAGTCCGACCTTCTTTTAACTGACTTCAAACCTCTGTATCGCTTTCTTGATGTGAACGATGCAACTAATTATTTCATTGATACTCTAAATTCAGTAATAGTCGCGAATTCAATATTAAAATCAGTCCCTAACCGCAGAAGGCTTAGAAAGCAATGGATGACACCAGGTTTACTAAAATGCCTACGCAATCGGGATAACCTACACCTAAAACTAAAAAGTAAGCCGGATGATGAAATATTAAAAACAACATATAAAAGATACAGGAATTATTGTTGTAATCTGCTTGAAAATTCCAAAATAAAATATAACAAAGCTCAAATCAACAGCGCAACAATTTTTTTATTTTATTATAAAATAAAAAAGGTTTTTATTCACGTAGACTTTAAAAAAGCGCTTGTAAATTATTTACAAGCGCTATTATAGTCAGAAAATGTTTGTAGTAATATAGTTGTATACATTATTATTTCTAGTAACATAGATATTTAGGTACACATTGAATGAAAACATTTATAAAATTTATTTTACTATAGCATTGATATTTAGCTAGCTCGTATCAAGTTATTGTCAAGAGATTATGTTTAATTATCAAGTTTTAGTCTAATATTTTTACTACATATTGTCAATGGTTCTGTCTATATTAAGGTATTATTATTATGACGGACCTTGTGTTAATAACGACGGTCGCGCTTTATATTGTCAATTTGCATGTAAAAATACTTCTAATTATAGCTGGTAAATGTTATGTACAACTTAATTGTTATGCAAAACCATTTAATTATATATTTTTTTAATGTGTTCATATGTATAATGTGGTTTTACTATATCTATATAAATAACAAATTAAACAATAAAGAAATTATGAGTAAAGTGAGGTATATTGCGATCATGAATAAGTCTGTGAAGTATGGAAATCTTTATCATAAAAACATGTTCCAGAACAAGATATTGCTAGAAATACTCAGAACCTATTGCCATATCATCGGCGATGTTAGGTATGTCCTTAGACACGAGGTTTTGCTTCGCCGGTTGGTTTCTCAATGTCTATGTTAACAGTGCCATAATTGATTCCTAGCGTCATCTCTTAGCCAGGGATAGATTGAAAGTTCTGGCACTCATCAGACATCAGTAATGTTCGATTGTGCTACGAGTGGGTTCCAGCTGAATGTAGCTGAGCAGGAGGAAATTTGTACTGTATATGATAAGAGTTATATTTTTTCATTTAGCTATTAATATTTAGACGGTCACCGTAGCCCAGTTGGTAGTGCTCCTGCCTACGAAGCTGGTGGTCCTGGGTTCGAATCCCGGTAAGTGTAAATATTTGTGTGATGAGCACGAATATTTGTTTCTGAGTCATGGATGTTTTCTATGTATTTAAGCATTTATCTATCTATATAAGTATGTATATCGTCGCCTGGTACCCATAGTACAAGCTTTGCTTAGTTTGGGTCTAGGATGATCTGTGTGACATTGTCCCCAGATATTATTATTATTATTATTTGTTTCCATTGTCAGTGGGTAAAAAGATTTACCCACAGACAAAGGAAAGAAATAGATTTTTTTATTAAGAGCTAGTTTAAATAAAATAATTTAAAGAAAAAAAGGGAGAAAAGCAGACCTTACTCTCGAAGTTAAAAGGTATGCAATCCCTTAATATGGCGGTCACGGCATATCTGCGAGCATTAGGCGATGTATTTACGCAGTAGTGACAAAGCCAGGTTATGACGAGATTGTCGATAATGTACGAAAATCTTTCTGCTCCGCGACAGCACTTTCATGGCAATATTTTGGAGATATTTCTTGTTGTAGTACTGAAGAAAAAAGAGCTTAATAAAAGTAATGGTAATTTTTTTAGCTATTCCGCACTTTTATGGCATTGTTTTGGTGATTTTTCTTGTAGTACTGAATAGTCTAATCCCTTATCCATGTTAGATGGTAATTGGATGCCATAAAGCTTCTAAATCAAGGGTATGCACTGTCCAAATTCGATACAAAGAGCTTAATAAAAGTAATGACAATATTTTTTTAGTTATTCCGCGATTTTTCTTGTAGTACTGAATAGTCTAGTCCCTTATCCATGTTAGATAGTAATTGGATGCCATAAACACTTCTAAATCAAGGGTATGCACTGTCCAAATGCGAAACAAAGAGCTTAATAAAAGTAATGGCATTTTTTTGTAGTTATTCCGCACTTTTATGGCATTGTTTTGGTGATTTTTCTTGTAGTACTGAATAGTCTAGTCCCTTATCCATGTTAGATGGTAATTGCATGCCATAAACACTTCTAAATCAAGGGTATGCACTGTCCAAATTCGATACAAAGAGCTTAAGGTCTTTGCACACAGCGGGCGCGGCGCGGCGGGACGGGACGGCGACGCGACACTGAGGAGTTGTAATGTACTAGATATTACGGACGACGCCACACAGAGCCGTCGCGTCGAGCGGGACCGGGCGGGACGGCTCTGTGTGGCGTCCTCCGTAATATCTAGTACATTACAACTCCTCAGTCTCGCGTCGCCGTCCCGTCCCGCCGCGCCGCGCCCGCTGTGTGCAGAGACCTTTAATAAAAGTAATGGCAATTTTTTTTTAGTTATTCTGCACTTTTATTGCAATATTTTGGTGATTTTTCTTGTTGTAGTACTGAATAGTCTAATCCCTTATCCATGTTAGATGGTAATTGCATGCCATAAACACTTCTAAATCAAGGGTATGCACTGTCCAAATTCGATACAAAGAGCTTAATAAAAGAAATGGCAATTTTTTTTTAGTTATTCCGCACTTTTATGGCATTGTTTTGGTGATTTTTCTTCTAGTACTGAATAGTCTAGTCCCTTATCCATGTTAGATAGTAATTGGATGCCATAAACACTTCTAAATCAAGGGTATGCACTTTCCAAATGAGAAAAACAGAACTTAATAAAAGTAATAACAATTCCTTTTAGTTATTCCAAGACTTCGTTCGCAAATCGAATCTGGCTCCGTTCTCGCCAGCAGACTACACCGGCTACTGGAGGTATCTCACAGTGAGGGACTCCACTTCCACCGGTGAACTGATGTTGATAGTCGCTATGCACCCACAAGTAAGTAGCATTATGTTAAAAGTACTTTAAATCTTGTCTTGTCTTGGTAGGGGTGTACTTGCGTACAGCACTTCGACCCTTCAGGATCTTTTGTACTAACCCCCATTACTTTTTATTCTATCCCTAGAGGCTTATAAAGCAGCCTGCACATATATACTTCAGTATGCTTGTTAGGGGTAGATCCTTGTAGTCTCCTGGTTCTGGATATGCCTGCCCCAGGATGACAATTCTGTGTCTTGCCAAAGCGTCGCATTTACATAGTATATGCAGCATTGGTTCATTTTCTTACTCTATATCTTAAAACATATCATAATATATAAAAAAGAACTACCTTCTTCTTTTGTATTAATCAGACAAAACCCTGGCTGCAAAAATCAATTTCTGTCCCTTTCTAATTTCATTTTGCCTTCTGTCTCTCTTACCGCCTTCTTCTTCGGAGCTCATAGGCAAAAGTGAAAGAAAACTACATAACCTTTGTGGTTTTTTTTCTACATAAATAATAATTACAGATATTTTTTTTAATATTACAGAATCTAGCAGAAGAAGAATTAGAAAAAATAAAAATGAATTTAATCGACCATTTTAGTTCAGAGGAGGCTGCGGCGTGTGGTATTAAATCTTTATACTGCGAACTTATCACTAAAAAGTACGTATTGCATTTATTAGCTTGACGGCCGTTGTTATTTATCTATATAGTTATGTATTTACAAAGGAATAATAGTATATGTATTATATTCAGTTACCTGGTTTCTATAGTACAAACGCCAGCACATCCAGCTACTCCAATCTGTCAAATTTCTTTTATATAATTTCAACTTTATCACAAAAGCATAAGGTTCACTTTTAATTGAGGAAATTTGACAGATTGGGGTAACTTGATGGGCTGGCGTCTGTACAAGCTCTGCTTAGTTTGGGATTAGATGGCCGCGTGTGAATAATGCCCCATGATATTAATATCTGAATCTTAATGAATATTATAAAAGGACTCAAGGACTTGTTCGGGGAACTTATCATTCCGGTATATGAATTAATAGCTGGTTTATATGTGGTCCACGTGTGAACTTCGCCATGCCTCTTTTTTTTTTGTTTTTTAATTCAATTTTACGGCTCTGGCTTCTTCGGTCTTATAAGCCTTCAGTAAAATATATTTTTATTTCATTTATTTTCGTCATTGGTCAATGTCAAGTTAAATCCGTCACAGTCAAATCATACATAGTCCTTGTCCTACCCCAGTAAAGCAGTGGAGACTTTACTAGAGGCTTATATGGAGATTTAGATTAAACACAGAAAATCGCAATTCACAGCAGTATGGCACTTTCCTATACTTGTGTACGTTGTTATGTCTAAAAATCCACCATATTTACACATAAAAACTTGAGAGGTGTCAAGGGACACCCGGATGGAACGAAGTTATTTCTTATTATTTACTATGTACAAAAAACCTGTATACACTCAACAAAAATAATCGTCGCGACACCACACTGTTCAATGCGAAATAGAAATGAAAATATCTGGCTTGCTTTCTATAAGAGAGAGACAGACAGAGAAACATGCGCGCGCCGCACAGCTGCAAAAAGTGTCGTGACAACTTTTCGTAAGAAATTTTTCCGTCTAGCCCCCTTTCACAACGCGCGATAAGGGACTTCGTTACAAAAACTTGAATTTACACCAGTTTTGGAAAATGCGTCTTTTTCCGCGTTTGCGCCATAACGCCCTTCGCCATGCAACGTGGTAATGTTGCCAGCTTTCTGGGCTTGCCCGCAGGTGAATATTTGAACTCAGTTTTATTTGTAGGTTAATTTTTCAAGTAAAACTTCATTACTTGTCGAGTAAGCTAGTGAATGTTTGACGAGAGCTTTACGAAAAGTGTGATCGGGCAAGGCGAACGGAATTTGCGAGGGGATAAGTTCGTGAAGATAGAAAGAGAGTTAGGTGTCTTATGTGTGATATGTACAGACGCCAGCACTTTAAGCTACCCCAGTCTGTCAAAATTCCCGAAATAAAAGTGTACCTTATGCTTTTGTGATACAGTTGAAAATCTATAAAAGAGATTTGACAGATTGTGGTAGCTGGATGTGCTGGCGCCTATCCTTATATGTCATATGTTTCAGGCGGGTAGGTGAAGATGGATCGAAGCCTAAACACCTGTATGGATCAACGCATATAATAGACACCATATTGGGGAAGCAGTTCAGGATATCGCCAGAAGCATTCTTTCAGGTAGTAAGCTTGTTCTCATAGTACTTTAGGAATATGTGAAATAGTGGACAGTGGATTTTGTTTATAACGACGTGGCAGGCGCTGCAGAGACGACAACGCTCGAAAGGTGCTACTGTGGGGAAGGCTTATTAAATACTTAAAGAAGAATTAAATAATTTTTGACCGGCCTGTTGGCGTGGTTGGCAAATGCTTGGTTTCACGCCGGAGGTCGGGTCCGATTCCCACCTAGGATATATATTTGTGTGCATGAACATGTCTGTTTGTCCTGAGTCTAGGTGTAATTATCTATATAAGTATGTATTTATAAAAGAAAGATAGTATATGTTATGTAGTATAATAATATCAGTTATCTGGTTTCCATAGTACAAGTTCTGTTTAATTTGGGATCAGATGACCGTGTGTAAATAATGTCTTACGCCCGAAATTAATAAACGATCCTAATCCATTTTATGCTATCTACGATAGCAATTTCGATCCATTTGTCTATTAAACCGTGCCAATAAAGCATCCACAGATTGAAAAAGCAATCTTTCCGAACGAGCGATCTTTGGAAGGACGGATCATAGAAAAAGATAGGCCTCTGTACTAAAATGACAGGTAGCACGTGCCAATAACCAATCCATTAATTTTGACATAAGCTTAGATAGCCAAAACAAACTAAAGTTGCAATCCTAGAAATTCGGTGGATTGACAATTGGTTCTAAAGATAACATTGGTGAAATAGTTCATTATATTCCAAAATAGCTTTGCATATAAATAATAAGAATTATTTTTTTGTTTACAAATTAACCAATTAAGTTTCATTTTATTATTATATACCCTAGTCGTCTAGTAAAACATTTTAACCTAGCTATAAATAAGTCAGTATTGATGACTTATCTTTAATATATTTAAAAAGAAATTTTCATCTTAAATTAAATGGTATAATTGTGTCCTGAGTTACCGAGTTCTGCATAAAACGGAACGCTGCAGAGGGAAAGGATCGCACCCCAATCTCTGGGCAAAAAATGGATGGATTGATATGTTTTGTTATTGGCACGCAGGTAAAGATCAAGAAGATAGCGATAGAGCTAATCTAGAGATAGGACTGACTGACAGATTGCGGATCGTTTATTAATTTCGGGCGTTAGGTGCCCCGGTAATTTAAGAAATCATCCCTGGGTATCCAAAATAAATTCGGCAACGCTGCCTTTGAGCATCGTACCCAGAATGCTGGCCGCATTGTCACGCTGGATGGCAATGCTTAAACGCTGTCCAAAAAATTGGCCAGCCCTCTGGTCGCATGTAGCGTCTACCAAGCGTCTAGATAATTCGCGGAAAATAATCCGCGCTTTCGGATCCCATGGCCCAAGCGTCTCCACTCCAAACTGTTCATATAATATCTTTCTTTGTTTTTGAGATTGCCGGCGCACTTTTATATATATTGGAATTACACATATATAACAAATCATAGCAACAATAGGAGATCCGACTGATATTGTATCTATGAAATATAAGAAACTTAATATAAGAAGCAACCACAATATAGTACAGATAGAAAAATATATTCGAAATCGGCTGATAAGATTTTATATCGGCTGATAAGAATTTAGATTACTTTATAGAGGAGTATCCGAATCACCCCTATGTATGGTCTACGATTTTGCGTAGTTTTCGAGATAGATTTTTATTCGTAAATTTCACCTAACATCAGTTTTCGTTTATTTCTCGTTCTGTTGAACATTGCTGGTTCAGTTTTTTTGTGATAATTAATTAGCATAGTTTAACCTAACACCCTAAAAAGTATGGTTTGTCTAATCATTGCAGAACTGGCTTAGAATTTATTCGAAAGTGTGGGGTGATTCGGATACTCCTCATCATAAAGTATCTTAATTTTCCGTTTGAACGTCAACTCCTCAGCCACCCTGTATATATAAGCGTTTAAGTTTTTGGTGGTGTAAGTGGGGATACTCTGTCCCGTTTACGCAAAATGTCTTTTCGCATTAGCTTCTATTACTCCACTACAAGTGACGTCATATGTTAGTATAGCGTGTTCTTTATCTATCATGATTTTTAAATGCTGATAAATTCGTTAGTTTCCGTTAGTTTGTTAGTTAACGTTTTTACTAAATTAAATTGTAATAACCGTATTTCAATTTAATTTAGTAAAAAAGTTAGTTCGCATTCCTATTATCTGAGAAACGCGCCTGCCCAAAATAAATGTTATTGTATATCTTTATTCCTTAAGTTAAAATATTAGATAACTAAAAATCTATATACACTCATCAAAATTGTCTAGGGATCAAGTTCTGTTTTAATCATAAATACTATCCAATTAATTTTCATTTCCTATTTATTATTAAGTTAACAATGTATTAGTAAATAATTTATTAGTTAACTATTTTTGATGTGTGTAAAACAGTATTAGGTATTTGTACTTTAATGTTTTTACATGAAACACAGATAAACACGGCCGGCGCTGATGTCCTGTACCGGAGTGCTATTGAAATGAGTCAAGTGCAGAAAGATTCCACCGTCATAGACATATGTTGCGGCACAGGCACCATAGGATTATGCTTTGCACAGGTAACTCAATGTTTTACACAGGTTAAGTAATGTTATACACAGGTTACACAATGTTTTTCACAGGTTACTCAAAGTAATGCACGGGTAACAAAATGATTTGTTGAGGTACCTTAATGTTTTGCACAGGGAATAAATACTATATTTTGCAAAGTTAAAGTAGGGCAAATTTGATAGATCACATTTGCCACTTCATCAAAATTCAACAACGTTACCTTAACCGGCAGGCATAGAAAATTATTTATTTTTCGTAGTAAGAACTGCACATTTGCTTAATTCATTTATCTTTATTGTAATAATTACCAAATAAGGTTATTTTACAATTCACTTCACTAGTAACTGACAGATGTGAAATGTGATCTATTAAATTGGCCCTGCTATAACTCAACGCTTACTTAATATTAAGACGATCAATTCATTCGATACATGTGTAAGTGACGCCAGTAGGCGTCTGATATGGCTTCACGACTGTAGTTTAATAGCAACTACCGAGACCGACAGCTTAACGTGCCCTCGGAACCACGGAGACGCTCAGAAATTACTTCACGTGTGATGGTCACCCATCCACCGCGTGAATAGGTGCTTTACCTCGCCGAAATCTTAAGCAGGGGTAAGTTTACCTGCCTGAGCCTCGCCGTTCATCGTCATTTCGTTGTGCGCCACTTTAATTGCGGTGATGAGTAAGAGGGAGGTGCAAGTCACATTAGAGACCCTTTCTAAAGCCGTGTACGTAAGTACTGTTATAACCGTACAATGTAAGCTTTATTGCTGACGAAGGTCTCAGCCTTGCTAGACGCTCTGTCAGCAATAATGAGTATAAACTGGAAGCATAACGCCGGGCAGTCAGTCTATTCCACAGAGTACTATGTATATATATGAAATAGAGGTCTCTCTCGCTAGCAAAAATATGCAACATTGTATAACGCCATCTGCATCGGTTTTATGGAACTACTAGCTATCTACCTATAACCATACCTATGATGTATGTATACATGTAACCCATACCTTACGATTTTAAGTACTGAGGATAAAATTAAATTATTGATAGTTAACTTGTGTATTTAATTTTCTTACACGAAGCTTATGGATTATATTCTTAACTGTGGACACAAAACAAGGAGACACCAAGCTAACAGTCAATAATTCATAATATGATAGGAAATTAAACTATGATTTTCATAATTTTAAGTACACTTTATTAACTTTTTATTGGTCTTTTACATTTTTTATGATACATTTTTGCTTTTTGCTTATATTTGTCCTCATCGTCGTAGCAGTCCATTTTTCCGTTTAATATTTTATTAATATCTTTACAATAATTGTGTAAAAAGAACCTGGTCGTCATATTTGTCAAATAATTAATTATTTTATCTTTGTGCTCTGTGCATTCCAAAAAATTAAAATCTATGAACATTATTAAGTAGGTTTTAACAAGTTCTTTTAAATTATTTTTTTCAAAGCATTCTTTGATAATAGTGTATGTGATGTCTTGGACTGCTGAAATGATATTTATTACGCTTTCAGTAGGACTGCAAAGCCATTGACGACCTGCATATTCTCTATATTTAATGTATTCAATGCTGTCAGTAGAAATTAAATTTAATGCACATGTTTTGCAGCTTTTGAAAACTTTTCTTTTTACATTTTTTATAAAATAGCCACTGACGTACTGTAAAGCACCCAATATACGGGGGTCACTTTTGGCATTTATATCCTCAATTGTTATATTGGGTATGTAATCTAATTCGCAAGTTTCGTACGTAGCTTTGCAGTCCTCCGTGACAATGAGGGCATATAAATTTTGGCAAAAATCTTTTTCACAATTAGCTCCAGCAGGGGTATGGACACTTGATAAGTTATTTATAAGTAACGTTGTGAATGCACCTTCAAATTTATCAGGTGTGGGATTTGTGTTGCGGCATCCATGACTCCTAATGGCACCAAAAAAATTTTCAATTGGGTCTTGGTTAAAGTGCCGCATCCACACTGAAGTTGTATTGAATTCACGTTCGAGTTTTTTTAGTAAAACTTCAATCCCATCAAGTGTCCATACCCAGTTATTTAATGTTGGTACATTTTCAGCCTTTCCCGTTATTGGGTGGACAAATTTCATTGCCTTGAGTTTTGGTTTTGCCTGTGTCCACTCCTTGTGGTGAACAGACTTTGGAGTGACAGGTCCAAGAAGTGGCTTTGCATGTTTTTCTTTATTTTTATTATAGCTTCCATTTAAAGAGTCAAAAAGGTTATCGAAGAATAAAAGAATATCGGCCGTTTCGCTGCATTCTTTAGGAAGAATACCCTTATCTGAAATAGAAAAGCAGTTGCAATAATATTATAAATAATTACTAAGAGTATAATGTGAAACAGAGCTTTTTTGTTCTGTTTTGTCAGTCAGAAGGATTTAATTTTCATATAATTTCGCACATAGGTAGTATTAGAATAAGACAATCATACTATTTATTTGCCAAAGTAAGATGAAATATTTTTTAAAGAGTCAAGTGTAAATTCGCCGTTTCTGTTAAAGCAAACGTTATCAATACCTTGTCATAAGTATAAGATTGCTGTTTATGAGGTTGTTGAGATTAATATATCAATGAATTTTGCTGCCCTTTTGTTTACAATTACGTGTGGCTAGCCAATAACAATAATATTTAGATAAAATCCCATTAATTGCATAACCTTTAAGCATTTTTATAATATAAATCCCATTGAATATAATGCAGTAATGACATTTTGGTTAAATATTTATCCATTATTTATTTAATGTCACATCAATGGGAAATTTATATAATCTATATCTATATATATACTACTATATAAAGCTAAACAGTTTGTTTGTTTGGATGAACACGCTAATCTCAGGAACTACTGTTCCAATTTGAAAAATTCTTTCAGTATTAGATATCCCATTAATTGAGGAAGGCTTATAGGCTATAAATATAATTTACCAGCTACTATCAAAAATAATTTGCCAGCATAGAACAAGATGATTTATAACAACTCCCTATAGTATGAGTAATTAAATATATGCATATTACCTGCGAGGTATCCCATGTTTGTGGCAACAGTCCTGCTAAAAATTTGACTGGCAAATTTCACTTTCATTTTGTTTCTTGATATTTTCTCAGGTAGTACATGGTTATCTGTTAGTTTAGGAATCAATCTAACTCCCTTATAACCTGGATTTTCCTTATGTAATAATATAAGGTGTTGCCATTTAGCTGTCTGTTTTATATTATTTACTCCAACATATTGCAGATCTTTATTAAGTAAATTATTGCGAATGCATTTTAATAAATGCGGAGGATCATATAGTGGAATCAGTTCTTGATTATTTATTAGAATGACATTATTCTTAGGCTCTAGTCCTGTTCTTAAATAAGTACCCCGTGTTTCTTGCAGCAGTAGCTTAATGGCATGCCTGTTATTTGCGCCTTGGTCACACACTGTAGCGACAACAATGAGGCCTGCCCTCTGTAACTCGAAAAAATTTCTTTTATTTGTTTAGCAATTTCCTGACCACTTGTAGCAGCTGAAGAAAAAGTATATGCGACTGGTTGTTTATAACTTTTTACAACGCCCCTTATCATAAAAACTTGCGCATGATCAGCAAAATCTGGCTTAGTTTTTTGACCATCTGCAACAAATCCAAATGCCATGTCTTTCCTTTCATTATAGAATATGTTTGCTTTTAGAGACATTTCATCGAACAGCAAAATGCACAGCCTCTCTTCTGATTTCATATATTCTGTTATATTTTTCAATTGCATAAAAATTTTGTTGTTGATGCCCGGTTTCAAGTTAGCTTGACTTATTAGTTTAGCCAAAGTTTGGGGTGCTGGTAAGATAAGCAGTTTCCTTAGGAACCTATAGCCTTTTGGTGCTCGTTTCATAATGGACAAGGCCAAGATTTTCTCCTGTAAAGTAAATCGTCGGCCTTTACTTTTTTTTGTAACTTCTCTAAACTGCATCATAGTTAAAATTTTGGCAGTGCTAGGAAGTTTTTCAATCGTCGCCAAAAGTGCTGGATTTGTTGCAATATTCTTGGCTGCCTTTAGACTGGCAGATTGCTTTGCGACCATCTTACGACATTTGCTTATTTTAATTCGTGCTTGAATAAGCTTTTTTCGCAATTTCTGTTCTTCAGCAGTTACTCTCACTTGTTTTCTAATATTCTTAGCAACACAAGTGGCACGTGGAATTGAGTGGTCCTCTGAAAAATAATATAAAATATCAATGTCTAATAATTGCCAATATGAAGAACATATTCTCTATTTGTATATTTTATATTTATAACTGATACTACATTCAAATAGAATGAGAGAAACAAAGGGTGCAAGAGCACGTAGGCATAACAATAAAATCATCCTCAATAGGAATTGTGGATTGATCATTCATAAGCATTTAGAGACCTAATTCTTAGCATTCCATGGATTCACCATGCGGAAACCGGCTCCATGGCATGGTAGAGGAGGGAATACTCAACAGAGAATCATTTGCACTACTTAGGATTGAATATAATAATTATAATAATATATAGGGACAATGTCACACAGATCATCCTAGCCCCAAACTAAGCAAAGCTTGTACTATGGGTACCAGGCGACGATATACATACTTATATAGATAGATAAATACTTAAATACATAGAAAACATCCATGACTCAGAAACAAATATTCATGCTCATCACACAAATATTTGCACTTTTTTACCAGGATTCAAACCCAGAACCACCAGCTTCGGAGGCAGGAGCACTACCAACTAGGCTACGGTGACCGTCATTGAATAAGGCTTTTGTGTGGATTTCTTAACTGAACCCTCCTTAACAAGTCTATGTGTCTTATATTTGTTGTCAATCCTTTGTTTGCTCTAGTAACTGAGAGACTCACAGCTTTAGTTATGATTTCTAATACCCGGTTGTGGCGTCATGAGTAGAAGAAACATTTCAATTTTATTGGTATAAATATCTCAAAATTATTTAAATTGCTATACCTCTTGCGAACGCTGAGGTTGATGGTGCATCTAAGGAGACATTTTGTATTTGCCTTAGAGGCCGTCTTTCACCAAAGGTAAATCTTGGAAGAGACATAGATCCTGCAACAAATAAGTATAATTTAGCATCTTAATAAACTTACTCCAAATAATAGTCTACAGAAGCCTAAGGATTATTCCAACTGACTAACTGACCTGGTAAATTTAATGTTAGTACTAATGTTGCTCAAGACTGGTGAAATAAAATACTAACTTTATGTAAATCAACTGTGTATGAAACTATCTCAATAGTTTATCCTTAATAGTTAATTGCAGCACAAAGAAGTGCGTTATTATAAGAATGGCAAACAAAATAAGTGGCGGCTTTTAAAAAAATATTCATATTATTCCAGCTGGTTTAAAAACTACTCCAAGTTTATGACTATAATATGGGCCCTATTCGAAAGCTACCTCTATATAATTACAAAACAAACTTGTTTATCGGTTCCCAATTTCCGAAGTAATCGGTGTACATACGAATTGAGTACCTCCTCAAAATCAAAAATCATTTATTCCGTAAAAAATTTTCATTTTTGTGGAATCATCATTTTTTTTACCGTACCCTGCAGTGCATGACGTGGCAGCTACTGATAAACACTGCCAGAAAACTCAGTAAGAATCCTTTTTTTAAATAAAATATACTTAAGATTAATTAAAATCATGTGTGTTTACTCAGAAAAACTCAATCCAAGCACTTTTGTCACTCAAATAACCAGAAATTTAGAATACATTTAGCATACAATCCATTTAGAGCAAAAATATACCCCTAATAATTCAAGTGTCTTAAGTTTATGAAATGCGATTTCGAGCCAGAACCTCTGCACATTCTAGGAATGACTACCTTCTAACAAATAAAATTAAACATATTTACCTATATTTTCCTCTAAGTTGGCATCATTTTGTGGTTCACCAGCTAAAGTTCTAGTAGGTGGCTCCTGCTGAAGCCCTGAAAGTTTAGTAGGCATGTTAAAAAACAATGATAAAAAATAGGTAATATTTTTATGGTGCAACATAAGTAATTTTTTATTTTAGCCAGTACTAAAGAATCCCCTTTATTACAAAGGACTAACAAACATGCAATTTACTGATGCATAAACATACCCAGATTCAGGACTAGTTGTCTTGTATTGTATTAATAAATAGCTGTTTTGAATGTGTGCATATATTTTTGCTATTGTTAAAAAGTCTCAAGGTTCATCCCCAGTAAATTGTGGCATGAATGCAAGGTTATCTCAATAATATCTGACCTGTGTGGTCTCACCTGCATGGTAACGGCTTATTGCATAGTATCTTAAAGAAGCCCAAATTACTCCTTATAACATCTGCTATGTATCCGTGAAAGTTCAGTCAAAATCACTTAAGCTATTTTAGAGATTACCCTTAACAAAGAAATTTTTTTTATGTTTTTATGAGTTTGTGTCTGTTCCGTGATCATTCATATGCATTTAGAGAGACCTAATTCTTAGCATTCCATGGGTTCACTATGCGGAAACGGCCTCCATGGCATGATAGAGGGAATACTCAACAGAGAATCATTTGCACTACTTAAAAAAAGATTTGCCCATGGTGATAGGCACAATCACCGGACACTGCACACTAAACAAACACCTCTTCAAGATTGGCGTCACAGACAGCCCCTTGTGCAGAGGATGCATTGAATCTGAAGAAACACCGGCACACGTACTGCTACACTGCAATAGCGTTGCCAGCCAACGGGCAAAGTTCCTAAACAATCCGAAGACACTGCAGGAAGTACTCAAGCCAAAGGCCTCTTGGACTTCTGGATGGAACTAAAATGGTTTGAGTAGCCAAATAAGTTCACGCACAATGGCCCAATTAGGAGGCTAAGTGCGGAAACCAATCGCCCAACTAACTAACTAACTTGCACTACTTAGGATTGAATAAAGCTTTTTTGTGGATTTCTTAACTGAACCCTCCTTAACAAGTCTATGTGTCTTATATTTGTTGTCAATCCTTTGTTTGCTCTAGTAACTGAGAGACTCACAGCTTTAGTTATGATTTCTAATACCCGGTTGTGGCGTCATGAGTAGAAGAAACATTTCAATTTTATTGGTATAAATATCTCAAAATTATATAAATTGCTATACCTCTTGCGAACGCTGAGGTTGATGGTGCATCTAAGGAGACATTTTGTATTTGCCTTAGAGGCCGTCTTTCACCAAAGGTAAATCTTGGAAGAGACAGAGATCCTGCAACAAATAAGTATAATTTAGCATCTTAATAAACTAATTCCAAATAATAGTCTACAGAAGCCCATAAGGATTATTTCATAACTGACCTGGCAAATTTAATGTTGGCACTGCAATGTTGCTCAATCTATTGTAACGGCAGCAATATTTTTCTTCAAAATGTGAATGGCATACACTTCTATGTTTATATATGTCCATATTGTCCAATCCAATGATGTCCCCTTTTATTGAGTAAACCCAGTTATTAAACCGCTCAATATCTTTAGCTGGATTAGGGAACAAATGCAAAGTCTGGTGTGAACCTGAAAATATCATCAAGTCAAAATAAAACTGTCAATCTTTCACCTATTACAACCAAGATCATACCATGGGTCATTGGGATTACGTGAGTATGAGCCAAATTACAGAAAACACATAGTATAAGTACCTAGTAACTGCTAATAATTAGACTTATTGAATGTCTGTGTATAACAAAGTTTTAGTAATACAAGTTCTATGACCTCCATAATTTTTTAAGCCTTTTTAAACTAGCTTAGTGTATGTGTCAAGAAAGATTCAGATTAGAGCAAAATTAACTTTACTTATTATATTTTCAGCCCCTTTAATAACTGAAACTTCTCATGGTCATAACCGCAGGTAAAAATGCGACGAATTTGCTTAGATATAAGTAATTCGTAAATTACCACTTGTCTATTTAATATAACTTGCAATTTCTAGAAAATAAGACACTAACAGTTAAACAATGTAGGAATTAACTGTTCAAATTTGAGGTTATATTAAGTATAATATAACCTCAGATATGAACAGTGAATTCCTACATTGTATATCTGTTAGTGTCTTATTTTCAAGAAATTGCTAGTTATATTAAATGCATAATAGGTATAATATAACCTCAGTTATGCACAGTGAATTCCTACATTGTATATCTGTTAGTGTGTTACTTATGTATAGCGGTTATTCTATGAAATTTAGACTTACTTCCTGATTCGATACACCCAGGAACACAACACTTTTTTCTAGACATCGACATAATGTCTTAGGAGTCCTATCTCTATGTTTTAAAACCAAACTGACGAGTCTCTGTCTCCGTACACAGAACTGAAAACACAAATCGCTACCCGGAGGAGAAACACTCAACTCAACGGACTAGTCAGATAATATGTTAACAGAATTCACTATCCCAGAAGCACTAATAATACCACTAATACTTCTACAGCGAAAACCATTGGAATTATTTGGAATAAATAAAGCCGGCCGGCTATATAAAAAATTTCCAGACAGACATTTTTGTTTAGTGTTGCAAGGATTATAAATGATTTCCGTACCATTAATATATATAGCTGTAGTAGAAAAAATAGCAAATCTCTGATAAAAATAAAAATAAATCCCTAAAAATTCATAACACACTTAAATAAGATGAACGTACTATGTAATATGGTCAAATACACTAACTGTGTTGGCAACATGTTTATTCAATGAAAGTAAAGTGATAATGAAAACTCCCAAAAGGTATAAATTCGGTGCATCGTCGCAAATTTAACGCTACTATTTTAAAGAGACTCCATGTCTCTTGTTATAATTTACTCAATAAGTGCCTATCATTTTTGGAGTACTATTTTCTATCTGAGCGCCACCTGAAACACTTTTATATAACTAGCATATTAAAATGCTGCTAAATCCAAGAGTTCTAAGCCTTAAGCAGGTTTCGTAGTACTTTTGTTCCACACAATTTTGTACAGTTTTCAGTTCCTTAGTTGCCGTTCAATTTTTATTAAGTTTGAACAGCCTGGTCTATTCAGAGCTCTCGCGAAGTATGGTTGCCTAAGGGTCCCTTTCTAATGTAGTGTATTTTGTCTTTATATTAATAAATAATCAAGTGTCTATTAAAAACCTTTTTTTAAAATACCTACTGAAAGGGACCCCATAACAGTACGAACACGAACATAGTGAACACACATCAAACATGAACATTTGGTTTGTACGTATGGACGGCATATTCGAACACGAACGGGAACATAGTTTGAATAGAGTTCGCGCACAACAGTCGTGAACTCTATCTCAATAGCCATGGCGGCGTCGTTAGAGGTTATCGATTTTGAAGTAGCGGAAAGTTTTTTAGTGTTTGCAGTGATTCACGAGATATTGTTTCCTAAAGCGGATCCTAGGTAGTGGGAAACAGATCTGTACAAAAAACTAATCAAAGTACAGACGCCAGCACTTCCAGCTATCCCAATGTGTCAAATTTCTTTTATAGATTTTCAACTTTACCACAAAAGCATAAGGTTCACTTTCAATTGGGGAAATTTGACAGATTGGGGTAGCTTGATGTGCTGGCGTCTGTCTGTTAGACTTGAAATCATAAGAAAAAATTTAATATTACAATTTTGTAACGTAACATTTATTAAAGCTATTCGAACACCGTCCATACGGAACATACAAATAGGATCGCCGCAAACATGTTTGCTGAACATACGAGAAGTGTTCGATGTTCGTTAGTATCATGCAACGTAACAAATTTGTTCGTAAGTGCGTACGCGGCTTTATGTTTGACTTGGCTCTTGAGTGACTTCACTGGCTATGATGCTGATGATCTTCTTCTTATCGTATAAAAAATAAAATAAATAAAAAAGGTTTTTATTCACGTAGACTTTAAAAAAGCGCTTGTAAATAGTCAGAACATGTTTGTAGTAATATAGTTGTGTACATAGTATGGGCAGTGGTTACCCTAGTGTCAAACTTGTTCAAGCCGCCCAGTAGCCCTCTGACAAGGGTTAACGACTGTGCCCTAATGGCTACAACCGGGACCGACAGCTTAACGAGACGCTCAGAAATTAAACCACTTAGGCGGTCACCCACCTATGGACTGACCGCGGGCGGAGTTGCTCGACCTCGCCGATCGCTTATTAAAAACATAACTTTTCAAATTAACACTATTCTGAAGATTATTTGGCAGAATGTAAAGTGTAACGATTACATTGTTATTGGCGCAGCCTTTTAAAAGATTTGATTCGTCGGACATTTCATTATTGATTTCAAGACAATATATAACGAAATAATATAATCTATCTAATAAATATAAATCAGCATATTCATACAATAAAATAATTATGACGAATTCCTGAGGATGGTGTTACTGGAATCATAAGCTTAGGTTTGGTACATGTAACGTATTATGTAATTTTTTATAAGGCTAAGGTCACTCTAGACTTGAGCAGAAATATTAGAAGATATATGGTACACACGGCTACATATCAAGCTATACAATTCCAGTACAAGCTGATCTCGCGTGGAATAGGATTTCCATACAATGAGAGATCAGCTTATATTGGAAACTAGAAGTTCCGTGTAATACTTCGGGTTAAAAGTTAGGGATAAATAAAAATTATGATGAATCGTAGCTTATGACACTCCACAATAACGTAGCTTTCTATTGCCGAAATAATTTTGAAAATCCGTTCAGTAGATCCAGAGATTACCCCTTACAACGTCACAAACTCACGAACGATACCTCTTTAGAATATTAATATAGATGTATAGCTTGATATGTAGCCGTGTGTACTCGCATCCTATACAAGGTGTAACATAAATAGTGTACTTACGTAACTTAAGGAGCTTAATCTGCGAATAAACTGAGCAACGTGTAACATATCAACATACAAAATTCAGAAATAAAAAGATTTCCATACAAGAAATTACAATCAGCTGATGCGCGCACGATTTTAATAAACAAAAAATAAAATAAAAAAGGTTTTTATTCACGTAGACTTATAAAAGCGCTTGTAAATAGTCAGAACATGTTTGTAGCAATATACATAGTTATGTATACATTATATGTTGTATGAAATGTTGTTATAGCTTGGTTTTAATTTTCAATCTATGTTATCTTCACAGCACTGTGGTAGAGTTCTGGGCCTGGAACTAGTAGCTGAAGCTGTAAAAGATGCAAAAGCCAACGCTGAACTCAACAAGATCGATAACTGCCAGTTCTTCACGGGCAAAGCTGAGGACATATTGCCTCCGGTACTAGCGCAGGCCACGGCAGAAGATCTCATCGCGATAGTCGACCCGCCGAGAGCTGGATTGCGTAAGTTACTCAAGTTTATTGTGACTAGCGCTATAGAAGACCCAAGCCTTTAAAAACCTACTTTTATTACTAACTTACGGCAACAACTTTTAGCGGTGAGGAACTTCAACGGCTACTTTTTAAATAAATATCTTAGGACAACTAGAACATGCCATCAGATCCCAAACTAGGCAGTAGTATACTATGTTGGCTTTGAACGGTTACGGCATTACCTCACTTACCCATGGCGTAAAGTTCTTGTCACTTCTGATGTAATCTAAACTCTAATAAAATACCAAATACACAATATTCTTTTATTCGTTATCACTTTCAAATACCAACTTAGTACAATCAATAAATTATATGTGTTCACTTCAACGGTTCGACTGCAAGAGAGCCCGCTCCACTCGCGCACAGCCATTAAAAACACTGTTCTTTTTGCAACTCCACCGCTAGATGGCGTTGTCGAACCGATGTTGCCAACAACTATAAATTAATAATAAATAAAAGGTTTATTGGTGAAAATTATTTGTACATGGGTTTGTCGTCGCTAAAACCCTCCACACCAGGCCGAGCCTGTTTCGTGGAGAGTTTTTACAAGTATATACGCCAACACATCCAGCTACCCCAATCTCTCAAATTTCATTATTGACATTGCATACTCATCTCTTCTCATCGCACAAACATTTGTGCAGTCAGGGTCACGAACCACTAGACCAAGGTCAGTTAATTTACAGTTACTATTCTGAGCGATATCTTTTTCGAGCGTGTCAGAGGCTGCGAAATATCTCCAGTATTTTAACAGTAGTAACGGGCGATAGTTTCACTGCATTTTTAGCAGATCGTTAAAATTGCCTAAAAAATACAACAATTCGAAGCGAAATCAATAAATGCTCTGTAACGGCATTTTGTACTGACAACTGGTTCATATGAAAGTGACAAGGCATATAAAGATTTTAATTGATATTCAGCTGCTTATATCAGTAAACTAAACTAGCCGGTTTTGCTTTTTTTTTGTTTTCGCCCTCTTTGGGCAGTCTAAGATCTGTGACCATACCGCCTCGTCTTCAGTTGTAATATTTATATTTCAAAGTCAGTCAGTCGTGTCCGTCACGTCCGTCACAGTCAAGTCATAGTCCTACCCCAGTAAAGCAGTGGGGACTTTACTAGAGGCTTCTATGGAGTTTTGGTTTCAACACGGAAAATAACAATTCACGGCAATATCGCACTTTCCTCCACTTGTGTACGTTGTCGAAGATGTTATGTTTAGAAATCCACCATATTTACACATAAAAACTCGAATTTACACTAGTTTTTGAAAACGAAACATAGCCTCGATGCGTCCTTTTCCGCGTTAGCGCCAAAAACCCGCCGGTTTTGCTTACTGGTTGTGGTGAATAGAGACTGGTACAAACATTACTTATGTATGGTATTGTCTGGTAAAGCTGTGTATCTGGCTGGTTAAAGAATCGAAGGAACAATTTAGTAAGACCATTGCCATAGGTAAAAGTTGGATCAACCTTTTAACGACTATCTTCATGCACTTCATACACTATTAATATCCAGCCGGCTGATGAAACACAACACTTGACCAGAATGCTCTAGAACACACAGACCATGTGGCTACGGCGAGAAAACACATGCTTCGGATCTACTCGGGCGAAGTCGGCTAGCTGGCTGAGTACAGATGCTGAGACGAACTCTGACTGACTGATGTTCTTCCTACTAACTTCCATTCTCTCTTCACAGATATGAGAGCAGTCACCCAACTCCGGAACACCAAGAAAGTTAAACGCCTGGTCTACATCTCCTGCAGCCCTTCTTCCGCTGTTAAGAACTTCGTAGATTTAGCGCGACCGTCCTCCAAGACCCTCAGAGGAGGCCCATTCCTGCCAGTCCGAGCGGTTGCGGTGGATATGTTCCCACAAACCAAACACGTCGAACTAGCTATACTATTCGAGAGAGAGGTGAGTTAATATATACTCTTACTACTCGACTTGTGTAAGTCGTAAGTTTTCGACCAGTGTGTGTTCCCAGTGATGACTTACGGAACAGAGTAGTGGTCGGTCACTATGGGCCTTATTCGAAGGCTCAAGGTCACCCAAAGAGCAATGGAGAGGGCTATGCTTGGAGTTTCCCTGCGAGATCGAATCAGAAATGTCGAAATCCGCAGGCGAACCAAAGTCGCCGACATAGCCCGAAGAATTGCAAAACTGAAGTGGCAGTGAGCGGAGCACATAGCTCGTAGAACCGACGGCTGTTGGGCAGAAAGATTCTCGAGTGGCGACCACGAACCGGAAGACGCAGCGTGGGCAGGCCCCCTACAAGATGGATTGATGATCTTCTGGGGGTCGCTAGAAACTGCTGGATGCGAATAGCGCAAGACCGACAATTGTGGAGATCTCTGGAGGAGGCCTTTGTCCAGCAGTGGACGTCTTTCGTCTGATATGATGATGATGATAATACTCTTACACAGGGTTACTTGTAAAACACCAACAACCTCGTAGGACTAGATAGCTAACACCATAAGCAACAACTTTTGTTCTACGAGTTTGGAAACAACTCAATACATGACAAAAATAAAAACATTTTGCTTGAGAAATGGGTCAAGTTGAAATTTGGTAGCCTCATTTGAGACCCCGCTCGCTTCTTCTTTCCGGTGAAGCAGTAAAAGCCTCCTAGGATAATTATGTAGTTAGATTTATGGGGCTCATTATGGCACCGGTTTAAACCTTAGTGGTTTTTAGATGCTATTAATAATTATTTGCTTTTATTAAATATTTTTTTATTTATTATTTAGATATCTCTTATATATAGTATATTCTATTTAAATAATAAAAAGTTTTAACAATCATGTTACAATAGTCATAGTCATTCGCTTTCCCGCTCCATCCGCGTCGTTAGCACCGCTGCAGCGCTGCTAGTGCTGTGCGTATAATAAAACATTCTGTTCATGTGTTGTGTATTATTAGCCGGCCGGATATTATTAGTAGGCCGGGAGAGTTAAACTGCTTCTCATTAAATATCATATTTTCTATCATGAACGAACATGTATATCATATATATACCTACATACCTACCAAGCCAACAGGCCCGTCAATAATGCTTAGTCCTTTTTGCAGTGTTCACCAGAAACTGAAAACGGCGATTCTGTACCTGCTGAAAATGCCAGTGAATCCTCTGTTGCACCGGAAGTCGTGGATACTATGAGAATTAACGATGTTCCGGAAAGCTCTGCAGGTGAAGATGGCGGTAAAACTGAGGTTCTTGAAGCCGAAACTAACTCCATTGCTGAAGCTAAATCGGATGACGATAAAATTGTATAGTATCATATATACAAATAAATGTATTAAATCGTTACTGCTTTTATGATATTTTCATCCCACAATCATAAAAACCGGCCAATTGCGAGTCGGACTCGCGCACGAAGGGTTCCGTACCATTATCTATAAAATTCACGTTTATTGTATGGGAGACCCGTTAAATATTTATTTTATTTAGTTTTTTAGTATTTGTTGTTATAGTGGCAACAGAAATACATCATCTGTGAAAATGTCAACTTTCTATCACGGCTCATGAGATACAGCCTGGTGACAGACGGAGAGACACAGCGAAGTCTTGGTAATAGGGCCCCGTTTTACCCTTTGGGTACGGAACCCTGAATGTTTGACTGTATGTTCTTTATAGAATCGTAAACTATGCATTGAATCATGTGATGATGTTCAGCAAAGTGTTGTGCATGAGCCCACGAAGGTTTCTGAGTTGGTACGACCAATCTTCGACAGATGGCGCCACTATCTTTCCAATGAATTTCATATTGTAGGCGAGATGAGATCAAATCAATTTTTCAATTTATTAATTACGAACACAGGTACATTATTAACATTTCACGGTGTCATACAAATGTGAAGATCACTATGTCCAGCCGGTGAGGGCATGCACATTTTTAAAGATGTAATGATATAATTAAATTACAAATTAATATATATAAAAAAAAAGAAATGTCACTAGCATAATAAGTAATAAAAAATTAATGTCACATTAAGAAATACATGCTTATCATTATGTCAAAGTCAGAAATCATTAAAAAAAACAATGTACTTAAATCATTGTCAATAATTTGTATATGCCTTAAATAAAGATGATAACACGATTCAATATAAATTTCGAGATATTGGTGTATTTTATAGCATTTAAGCTGAACCGTACTCGGTTCGAGCTAGAATGCTATATTTCTTTAAAATTAAATGACACGTCTATGTTAGTGGGTTAGTCATTGGCTTAGTATAAGGTACGATGGGATTGGCATAGTCACCGTTACGAAAATCCTGTAAAATAAATAAAGACTAAAAAAAACTTGAGAGGTGTCAAGGGACACCCGGATGGAATGAAGTTATTTCTTATTATTTACTAGCTGTGCCCGCGACTCCGTCCGCGTGTTAATTAGTTTATTTCGTTTTTTTGTAAAATAAAAGTAGCCTAAGTTACTCCTTATTACATCAGCTACCTGCTAATAAAAGTCCCGTCAAAATCGGTCCAGCCTTTTCAGAGATTAGCCGGAACAAACAGACAGACAGACAGACAAAAATTAAAAAAAATGCTAATTTGGTGTATGTACCGTATATATATTCATATTAATGTAGTAAAAACCAGTTATTTCAATATTACAAACAGACACTCCAATTTTATTTATTTGTATGTATAGATATTTGTATAGATTATGTACAAAAAACCTGTATACACTCAACAAAAATAATCGTCGCGACACCACACTGTTCAATGCGAAATAGAAATCAAAATATCTGGCTTGCTTTCTATAAGAGAGAGAGACAGACAGAGAAACATGCGCACGCCACACAGCTGCAAAAAGAGATTTTTTTCCGTCTAGCCCCATTTCACAACGCGCGATAAGGAACTTCGTTCCAATAAAAAAAGAATATCATATATTAACATAGCAACGGGCGGAGGTTACAGCTTGTTGCAATAATTTTGTGTCCATCCGTTACGCACCGGTTAAGATAGTCGCCTCGCCAATTCGTGTCCCGGGTTCGAATGCCGCACAGGTTCACTATTTGTGTATAACTACTTATGGGCAGAAACATGGCCGACTGATATGTTCACAGTTGCATGTGAAAGATCATATCATATTTATAACACACTAGCTGTGCCCCGCGGTTGTACCCGCAATAAACTTTATAAATTATAGCCTATGTGTTAATCCAGTGTGTCAGCTAACTCCGTACCAAATTTTATTTAAATCGCTCCAGCCGTTTAGACGTGAAGAAGTAACAAACATACACACTCACAAACTTTCGGCTTTATAATATTAGTAGGATTTCCAACTATTAAGTTTTAGTTTTATAGAATTATTCGCAATGCTTGCTGTGTGGTGACGGCATAGAATATCATCAGCCCATCTCATCCCGTGGGGGGCGTAGAAATCGTCCGAGGGAATACCTACCAGGGAACTGGCAGCAGCGTTTTTTGTGAATCATGAAACTGCGATCGCTAACCCGTCTGCCAAGCGTGGCGATTATGGCATATCCCCATTTGGGTAGACTTTTGTCCAGCTGTGGATATACTTTGGCTGACATGATGATGAACAAAAAAAACAAAGCTTCTTTTTTTCTTTTTTTTTAAAGACATCGCCCGCATTAGGTAATCCAATCCCTGCGTCGCGGGGTACTTTACACAAACATATAATAGACGGACACAAATAACATCCAGACTCAGAACAACTATTTATGGGTCACACAAATAGTTGCCCGGCGCGGGACTCGAACCCGCGACACGAAGCGGTGAGGCGACTGTCTTAGCCGCTGCGCCACACGTGGAGTCTACCCAAAGAAAGCTAATGGATAACAATATCTACTTCCTCAGGAAGAGGTGTGTTAGCAAGGGAATCTTGAACTTATACGGCTAATGTAAATCGTTTGTAGCGTAACGGCAGAGCGCCTACCCTGGATTGATGCTGGTTCGAAACCCGTCAGGCGATTAAATTTATGATTTCCCATTCATGATATTAAATAATAAATATCTTGGGAAAACGTTAAAATAATACTTAAACAAATGATCAACGTTACAATAACTGATCATATTTTGTGTTGAAATGATTAAAGTGATTTAAAAAATTAAAGATTAGAAAAATTATATTTTACAAAAAAGAAAAGGAAGGAAGCAGGAGGAGCAGTTGCGCGCCCTGAAGGAGGAGCAGGCAGCCCGCCAGAAGGAGCAAGCTTCCCGCCAAAAATGTATGGAAAGTCACGAGCTGCCAATTTAAAACGTCCGATTACGGCTCTGAGGAGATCTGATCCGTAATTGGACGTATAACATCATAACGTCATCATCCACTTGACAAAATTACATGCAATAAGAAAAGTAGAAGAAGAACACTGAGTCTTCAGTATTCTCACGCAATACACTATAACGAAGGCCGTAGTAAAACTACAGCCTTTACAAAAATTTAATTCATATACATTTTTACTTCCCACATACTATACTCACTTAAGATGTTGTCGTTGACTACCCCAGTCAGCGGTAACGAAACCATTGCGACTTATAACTTCCGTAGAGAGCGCCATCTAGTGACAGATACAATGAAAATATTTTAATGTTTCTACGTACAGACGCCAGCACATCGACCTACCCCTATCTGTGAAATTTCTTTCATCGATTTTCAACTTTATCACGTAAGCATAAGGTTCGCTTTTAATTGGGGAATTTTGACAGATTGTACCTACCTAATCGGAATCAACAAGTGAGGTATTCAATTTCGTTACATCTTATTTATTTAGGATTTGGTCCCTAGACCAATCAGACCTAATGTACTCCAACATTAATTGTCGCTCTTGTATCCCTTGTACCTCCTCAGATACGTACAGTGCTACTGATTTAGCGTGAGATAAAATAACCGATCAGTTCCGATAGTTAGACAGTTCCGTCGCGATTTCGCGGCTGTCTTTATTTCCAAGTAAGGCAAGATTTATGGGAAAATCCATAAAGCTGGCTTTTTCCGACGAATTTGTTGCCACAAACGTTGTCATGTTCACTATAGGGGAATCCGGGAAACTTGCCCAGGAAGGAGAGTAAAAACTATCAAAATTGTATTTAAATTTATGCGACCGAAACGTCAATGCGTTCATTAGCTACATGCGAGAGGCCAATTACAATTGTGCCACCTTTTTGCATCATGGCCATAGAGTTAAACAAATAGAGAGGCAAACCTCATTATGGCGCATCGCAGTCTACCTAACCACTAGTTAACAGTGACGACGTAGTTTTGAAACATTTTAACGTAAACAAAACATATATCTATCTAGCTATCGGTAAGATTATACTAAGTTAACAAACACATAAACATGCAGCAGCCGGTTGGTGTTGCTTACCATAGAACATTTTGCCCAAATATTTATTCAAAATCTAGGTTTTTTAAAGCTATTTTGTAATAAAATAAATTAGATTAAAAGACATTCAGACAATTCAGAAGACAAAGAATTGTCCAGGAGCTCTACCGGCTAAGTCGCCGTACATCGTTTTCGTGAATGGTGTTCAAATACATAAAGGTTAAACATGACTTAATCAATCGTTAATTCTGTAAAAACCCTTTGAACTAGAAAATATGATATAAAATGTGAGAAGCAGTTTAACTCTCCCGCCTACTAATAATAGCCGGCCGGCTAATAATACACAACACATAACAGAATGTTTTATAATACGCACAGCACTAGCAGCGCTGCAGCGGTGCTAACGACGTGGATGGAGCGGGAAAGCGAATGACTGGCGGCGCGAGAAAGTGTATTCTTTATTCACCGTCTGATCTTCTGGGGCTCTACCAGGTAAGTCCCCGAACATCGATTTCTTAAATGGCGTTTAAATAAATAAAGGTTAAGAATGACTTAATCAATCGTTAAATCGGCTTCCATGAGCACATGTGACGTCATAAATGGTCCGGAATAGGCCAAGAAAACGGTGAACATGAACTTGATTTTTGAGTGACTTATTTTGGCTTATCAGTTCCAGAGAGTAAGGCAAATCTTCCAACACATATCGACCGCCTTTGAATACACTGTACCGCTTACTTACTTAGTTATCGTATGGGCAGTTGTTACCCTTTTTTTTATTTTATTTTTTTACAGGGTTGAAATGCGTTACGCATGCCCGCCGCTTGGGGAGGCGACGGGGTATGTGGGACTCGCCGGGCTAGTCCCGGGATACGCACTAAAACCACCATGGTAGCCAGCCTCACAATGCCTGTAGCGGGGGCTCTGGGTACTCGTGAACGATCTCGCCAGTACCCCCGCTGTACACTGAGCGTCTGAGACTCTCCTCCGGGGACGGGAGGGGCCCAAATGCCTCCTCCCCTCCCCATCACGCACAAGCGCGTTTAGGCAACCTGAGCTACAGCAGGTTACCTCTTCCCGGGACCGCTTATATAAGACGAGTGGAGTGCCCCTCCTCCAAACGCCAGCGGTCCCAGGGGGGCAGTTGTTACCCTAGTGTGAGAGTTGTTCAAGCCGCCCAGTGGGCTTGTGATATGGCTTAACGACTGTTGCCTAATGTCAACATACCGGGACCGACAGCTTAACGTACTCTCCGACGCACGGGAGATGCTCAGTAATTAAACTACTTTGTTGGCCACCCATTTATGGACTGACCGCGAACCTAGTTGATTAACCTCGCCAATCACTTAAGGACCGGTGAGAGCATCTGGCTATGTAGGTACTCATATGCACGTATCTTTGACAATGTCGATTCATTTTATATATTACTAGCTGTTACCCGTGACTTCGTCCGCGACAATTTTGAATGATGACCAATGTAACCTACAATAAAAAGTCCAAACATACGTCAAAAACTCACTTTTAGAAACTATAAAATGAATGTGAACAAATAAAGAAAGGCCGTTCATTAAAATTCTGTATGCCATTTATGTCAGAAATGGTTTGAGAAACGATCCAATTAAAATGAATAGTGATGCTAAAGTCTACAGACTCATAGTGGCAAGTTATGTTTTAAGTTCATACTCAGAAAAAAAATTAACGCAACAGAAAAAAAACACGGCCTTTTAAAGCATATTTTCATACTAAAGATTTCACTGACTCACTAATTAGCACATAAGCATAGTTCTTTACCCTACAATTTTAAAATATGGCACAAGAGATAAAGGAAAAAAGAGAAAATTATCGATTTTTGATAAATGTCATTCGCTGTTAAACAGTGTCAATGTAAAATTAAGCATCTTACTCTTAAGACCAAAAGCATACCACATATTAATTCACTTCTAATTTACCCCACATGATAAGAGCAAGGAAACATTAATTGATTTTACAAAATCATGCGTTTAACTTCAAAACTGCCAGATTTTCATACAAACTCACGTCCCCTCTTTTACACTAGGGGTGGAATTCCCAAAAATCCTGAAACGTATATTTTTAATTTTTAACTAAAAGGCCAAATACCAATTTTCATGCGTTTAACTTCGAAAATATCGCATTTTGCACACAAACTTACATCCCCTATTTTACGCCCCTAGAGGAAGGATTCCCAAAAATACTGAAATATATATTAATAATTTTTAACTGAAAGACCAAATACCAATTTTCATGCGTTTAACTCATAAAATGTCACATTTTTTATACAAACTTTCATCCCCTATTTTACGCCCTTAAAATAATAATAAAATAAAATAAAAATATTTATTTCTTTTATTTTATACGCCCTTAAGGGTGGTCAACACATATTTTTAATTTTGACTGAATGGTCAAATACCTATTTCATACGTTTAACTTCAAAAATGACGCATTTCTAATACAAACTCACATCCCCTATTTTACGCCCTTAGGGGTGGGATTCCCAAAAATCCTGAAACACATTTTTTAATTTTTAACTTAAAGGCCAAATACCAATTCTCATGCGTTTAACTTCAAAAATGTCGCATTTCTCATACAAACTTATCAAATCAAATCAAATTTATTTTGTGAACATAGGATATAAATACAGGTGATATTGATAATAACATAAAGTACATCCATGTTCTGCCTGTTAGGCATACAAAATTATATAAATTTAAAAAAACACTACTACACTGTACTTCTATACATGCACTTAACCCAAAACTAATTATAAAACCAAAGCCAATTTAATTGTACAATAAATAATACTATAACGTGTCAAAATTAATCTTAAATTGAATGTCATACTTAAATATTTAAAATGAAAATGTCATAATAATTAACTATAAATTTAACTTGTCAATAAGATAGTCCTTTACACTATAATATGCTTTTTTTACAAGAAAACTTTTCAATTTATTTTTAAAATCCTGTAAATTGGAACAATTTAATATTTCCCCTGGAAGATGGTTGAATATGCGTGGTGCCATACAAAAAACACTATTGCTAAATTGAGCACTATGATTTACTGGGAAACATATTTTTTTATTGTGTCGTTTACTTCTAAGATGTTCGAATAAATTTAAATTTGATGCTACAAACACAGAGATTTCAAAAATATAAATACATGGCAGTGTTAATATTTTCAAGCTTATGAAAAAAGGCTGACAACTGTCTGTAGGTTTAAGATTGCAAACTGCTCTCATACATTTCTTTTGGGCCTTAAATAAGTTATCTCTGTCGACTGAGTTGCCCCAGAAGATAACGCCATACCTTAAAACTGATTCAACATACCCACGATATGCAGTAATCACTGCAGACTGATTCACAACTTTACGAAGCATATAAAGTGCATAACAAAATTGGTTGAGTTTGCTGCAGTTATTTTCCATCTGGGCTTTCCAATTTAAATTGGAGTCAAGGTGGAGCCCCAGAAATTTCACATTATTCACATCGCTGATAGTATGTCCGTCATAATTAACATTAAAATTATTAAAATTATTTTTCCTATTTATAAATGTCATCGAATTAGTTTTGTCAAAATTTATAGATAATTCATTGTTATGTAACCATTTAACTATTTCTTGGAGAGCATGATTCATATTTGCTTCCAGTTCAGCTTTGCAATTGCTTGTAAATCCACTTACATCCCCTATTTAAGCCCTTAGGGGAAGGTTTCCCAAAAATCCTGAAATATATATTAATTATTTTTAACTGAAAGATCAAATACCAATATTCATACGTTTAACTCATAAAATGTAAAAAAAATATATACAACTTTCATCCCCTATGTTACGCCCTTAAGGGTGTAATTTCCAAAAATCCTGATATACATATTTTTTATTTTTCACTGAAAAGTTAAATACCAATTTTCATGCGTTTAACTTTAAAAAATTCGCATTTTTCATACAAACGCACATCCCCTATTTTACGCCCTTAGAGGTAGAATTTCCAAAAATCCTGAAACATATATTTTTTATTTTTAACTGAAGGGCCAAATACCAATTTTCATGCCTTTAGCTTCTAAAATTACGGATTTTCATACAAACTTTTATCCCTTATTTTACCCCCTTAGGGGATGAATTCCCAAAAATCCTTTCTTAGTGCTAACTATAAGGGTTAGAAATCTGAAATTTTGCACTGGGGCTTCTTTTATAACGTAGGGGACGTTATTAAAGGAGTCCCTGTGCAGATTTCTAACCCTTATAGTTCAGGCCCTGCGTTGATATATATGTCAGTGAGTTAGTTTAGCCTTTTATATTATAGATATACTTATAATTTAACTTACGTCCAGCAGCACTCATAATTTGCACACAGAAACATACATATAAGTTAAATGTTACAAAAGAAAAGGGATGTAGTTAAGTATATAGCCGAGCTTAATTATTTATAGATTTTTTTTAAATGCAGCACTCGCAACACCAAGGAATCGCGAGTGCTACATTTAAAGGCACAAGGGCGGCGGTGATCACTTACCGTCAGGTGACCCACTTGCTCGTCTGTCGCCTTTATTATTAAAAAATACCGGCCATGTGCGAGTCGAATGAAACCTTAACTTGGAAGCAACACATAGAACAGCAGGTTGGCCAAATCAGAAAAGTGATGTATGTCTTCAAACATCTTAGAAAAATAGCAGATATAAAAACCCTAAAATCAGTTTACTATGCTTTGGTCCAGTCAAATATATCATACTGCATTACTTCCTGGGGATGTACCCATAAAACAATATTACTGCGATTGGAAAGAGCTCAAAGATCTATATTAAAAGTAATTTTGTGTAAACCCATTCGATTTTCGACAACTACTCTATATGACAGTATTAAAGTACTGTCTGTACGCAAGCTCTTTGTTCTGTCGACTGTCTTAAGGAAACATTCAGATACTGCTTACGACCCCATAGCAATTAATAAAAAACGCAGATCAGACAGAATATTCCAACCTGTATCACGAAGAACAGCTCTAGCTGGACGACACTTCTTTTATCTTAGCCCTGGTTTATATAATAAAATTAACAAAAAACTCAATATCTATCCGTTTCCTATTAATCGCTGTAAAGTAAAAATCTTGAATTGGCTCCTTCAACTGTCATATGATGAGACTGAAAGTTTACTAACATAATTTTATTATTTTTATCATATTACATTGATCAATTTTCCCATAAACACAATATTGCATGCGCGCACACACGCACTCACACTAACAAGCGCGCTCACACTCATACACACACACGTTAGTTTTTAATAGTACAAATTTATTTTAATATTAGGTTATTAATTTAATTTTATCTTATAATTTAACTTTAATTGAATCGTTTTAAATTGTATATTTTTAATTAGCTTTACTTATACAAATTTTAATTGTAATGCTTTAAATTTTGTTTTATCTTTAATAATTTACATTAATATTGAACCAGTTTGTAATTCGTACTCATTGTTTTTTGGAAGGCGATAGTAACTGCAACACAGTGGAAACACTACTGCAGCTATTATCGTTCCACCTGTTTTTGTAATGTCTGGTGTTATGGTTTATTGAATAAATTATTATTATTAAATTATTATTATTATTAATAATAGCTTAGTAACTTGCTATTTATTATTTATTTTGGATATTAAAAATATATGTGACGAAACAGACCGCACGGACGGACTAATTCAAAATATTTTGTTGCTTTAATTACTTTCTTAAACTGTGTTTATGTAATACATTGTGAGCTTGACAAGTACAAGTGTATGTAAATACCCAAGTGCTGAATAAACTTCATTATTTCGTTATAAAAAAAGATAGAATTTAGACCATGACGCCTGTGTTATCTGGCTAGTCTCTTTTGTGATTTACCTGCAAATATCCGTCTAATATTGTGTAACTTCATATTTACAGGTACACATTAATAAAGCCGGGATCCAAACGGCTTTAATCAAATAAAATGTTAATCTAGGAACGCGACCTCATCTCGAGGCGGCGAGAACTTAATTCTGAAGGAATTTAATATCGGCGGGCGGTGCATTCCTCGCGCCCTATATTTGTATACCTATAGAATTCTATAACAGACAATATTCATCCCCTTTGCGTTTTGTCACGTACAGCCCATAGCACATCAGTAGATACTCGTACTCACTACGAAAGCCGTCCTTACTGCTTTATCAATAAAGGTCAAAGTTCTAATAAGCAGTTTCATTTATCAGTAAAGTTCCAACTGTGTGGTCTTTTTTTTTAGGGAAATTATCCTCATTAGGGAAATTAATTCCGTGTGTCACGGGGTACTTTACAAACATATTATAGACGGACACAAATTACATCCAGATTCAGAACAACCATTTATGGGCACACAAATAGTTGTCCGGCCCGGGACTCGAACCTGCGCCACGAAGCGGTGAGGCGACCGTCTGCTCAGCCAGAGGTATCTATAACATGTATGTAGGTATTTCAAAATATAATTTATGTATTTTATTTTTATTTATTTTGGTAAGAAACAAACGGTCATACAGAAGAACTTAAATATTTCATTTTTAGGGTTCTGTAGCCAAATGGCAAAAACGGAACCCTTATAGATTCGTCATGTCTGTCTGTCTGTCTGTTTGTCCGTCCGTATGTCACAGCCACTTTGTTTCCGAAACTAGGTATAAGAGCCGTGGGCGATGCCCGGGACGACGTCCGAGGGGAGACACTGCTGGAATGGGCCGCCGGACTGGACCTCCGTCTTTTAAATCGGGGTTCAGTTAGCACCTGTGTGCGATGGCAGGGGGAGTCGATCGTCGACTTGACGTGGGCGACTCCCTCGGCCATGCACCTGGTCTCGGGGTGGAGAGTTGCGGAGGAAATAGCCACGCTGTCGGATCACCGACACATCGTGTTCAGCGTGGCCTTCCGTCCGCCCCGAAGCGGCCCTGACCGCAGTAGGTATGTCCCACCGCGGCGCTGGTGCCTACGCCACTTGGACCGCGACATATTGACGGCTGCCGCCGTCGCCATCGCCTGGGGAGCCAGCGAGGGTGGAGAGAGGACCCCGTCCGATCGCAATTCGCAAGCGGACTGGTTCAGGGGCATCATGTCTCGCATCTGCGACACGTCGATGCCCCGGATCCGTCCGGGTGACAGACGAGGCTCGCAGTATTGGTGGTCGGCCGAAATCGCGCGACTCCGTTCGGAGTACGTCGCAGCGCGTCGCCGACACCAGCGGGCCCGTCGGAGGAGGCGAGCCAATGCTGAAGAGGCTGCCGGAGCGCACAGAGCGTATCAAGTCGCTGTCAAGGTGCTATCCATCGCGATAGCGGAAGCCAAAGCTCGGTCCTGGAACGAGCTCATTGGGGGACTGGATAGGGACCCATGGGGGTGCCCGTACAAAATGGTACTGGGCAAGCTCAGACCGTGGGTCCCTCCACTGACGAGTACCCTGGACCCGGATTTTCTGAGGAGGGTGGTGGACACCCTCTTCCCTAGGGTCCAGGACAGTCCCTCGGACCCCCCGTCACCGTCGGACCATGATTGGGACGACCAGTTGGAGGTGACGGAGGGGGAGCTGGACCGAGCAGTACGGTGACTTGCGGCCCGAAATACCGCCCCTGGCCCGGATGGGATACCGGGCAAGGCGTGGGTTTGCGCCCTGGCAGTCCTGGGGGACCGGTTGAGGCAACTGTTCACCAGCTGCCTCCGTAGTACCGTGTTCCCCACCTGCTGGAAAGAGGCTATATAGGCTAGTGCTCTTGAGCAAGCCGGGCAGGACCGCCGATTCTCCATCGGCGTTCCGACCAATATGCTTGCTGGACGAGGCGGGCAAGCTCTTTGAGCGTGTCATAGCCGCCCGTCTCAGCGAGCATCTGTCGCGCGTTGGCCCCGACTTATCGGACAGCCAGTTCGGTTTCCGGCACGGACGTTCGACGCTGGACGCGATTAATCGCGTCCGCGCCCTGTCGGAGCCCGCCGATCGGGCGGGGGGGGGGGGGGGGGTGGCGTTGGCGGTGAGCTTAGACATCGTCAACGCCTTCAACTCCGTCCCCTGGCGGGCGATACGGGAGGCACTGGTTCATCATAACGTGCCTCCCTATCTCCGTGGTATAGTCGGGGCATATTTGCGCGACAGGACGATTCAATTCGTCGGTCGGAACGGGATTGAGATCCAGAGGGAGCTCTCCTGCGGGGGTCCGTGTTGGGACCTCTGCTATGGAGCCTCGCTTACGATGCGGTCCTGCGGATAAGCCTCCCTCCCGAAGTGAGCGTCGTCTGCTATGCGGACGACACGCTCGTCATAACCCGGGAGGTAAGCTTCCAGCGGGCGGTACGGCTCGCCGAACTCGGAGTTGCGTGTGTCGTCGCAGCCATTTTAAGACTGGGCCTTCGGGTAGCGCCTCACAAGACCGAGGCGCTATGGTTCCACGGCTTACGCCGTAGGGAGGAACCACCCAGTTTGTCGATGCGTATAGGTGACGCAGAGGTCAGGGTGGGGCGGTACATGAAGTACCTGGGCCTCACCCTAGACAGCCGATGGGGCTTCGAGGAGCATTTCAAGCGTCTGGCCCCCCGAGTGCGCTGGGTAACCGGAGCGTTACACCGGCTTTTGCCGAACCTCGGGGGTCCCAGGGAAGAAGTTCGCCGCCTCTACGGAGGTGTCGTGCGATCCATGGTCCTTTATGGGGCGCCCGTCTTGTCTGAACGCCTGACGGGTGCCTCCCGCTGCAGGGCTATTTTGAACAGCCTGCAGCGTGTGGTGGCCATACGGATCGCACGAGGATACCGGACGGTATCCTTTGAGGCGGCGACAGTCCTGGCGCGCTTTCCGCCGTTTGATCTCCTGGCGGCAGTCGACGCGACGGTTTACACCGAGATCCGCGTCCGCCGGGAGAGTGGTGAGGCGCCAGAGCAGACGCTCGTTGCCTATAGGCGGGATGCACACCGGCGCGTACTAACACAGTGGCGCGCAAGGCTTGAGTTGCGGCTGAACGCGCGCCAACGTGCCGTCGGTGCTATCCTACCTCACCTCGAGGCCTGGGTGGGAAGGAAGGGCGGTTGCGTCACCTACAGACTGACACAGATACTCACCGGACACGGGTGTTTCGGTGAGTATCTGTGCCGGATCGGCCGAGAAGTGACGACACATTGTCACCATTGCGGCAGCGACCTGGACTCTGCCCAGCATACGCTGGAGGAGTGCCCGGCCTGGGAGGCCGAGAGACGAGTCCTGGTCGCTGAGATCAGACGGGATCTTTCGCCGCCAGCAGTCGTGTATGCGATGCTGGCTGGCGACTCCACCAAATGGGACGCCGTGGTCTCCTTCTGTGAGGCAGTTCTGCTGCAGAAGGAGGCCGCCGAACGGGATCGGGAAAGAGCCGATCCCGCTCGTAGGTGGAGGAGGCGTCGGGGTGGCGGCGGCAGCCGTTAGCCCAACTCCCCTCGGGGCTGCGGTGGCAGTATGAGAAGTGTCCTCTACTGCCGCCACGTGCAAGCAGCCCCGGGAAGACAGCGAACTGTTTGTGGCGCAGTCGCTGTGCCGTACTGGCAGGAGTCGGCAAATGGGGAGGGCAACACAGCTCTCCCCGGGTGCGTGTCCCGACCACATGGAACACGGCGCAAAAGGGGGGCACCGGAGCAGCATACCCGCGTTCCCGGGGCTCCCCCTATCAGGCGCCAGAAGAAGTCCACGGCAGGTTAGGTTTAGTCGGTGCGAGTCCGACATACCCACCCGCAGACACTTTTTGCGGGTGGCATGCATTAGCATTACCACTGCCTTATCAAAAAAAAAAAAAAAAAAAAGGTATAGGATCTGTACTGTTGAAACTTGGTAAGTAGATGTGTTTGGTAAAACGCATTAAGATTTTTACACCAAAATAGAAATATGTATAACAATAATTTTGGGGGGACTCCCTAATAGAACTGAAATTAAAAAAAAAAGTTTTTCATCGTACCCATACATGTGGGGTGTCTATGGATAGGTCTTCAAAAAATGTTATTGAGGTTTTTATTATAATTTTTTTCTAAACTGAATAGTTTGCGCGAGAGACACTTCCAAAGTGGTAAAATGAGTGTCTCCCCCCCGCCCTGTAACTTCTAAAATAAGGGAATGATAAAACTAAACAAAATATATGATGTACATTATCATGCAAACTAACAACCAAAATTGGTTTGAACGAGATCTAGCAAGTGGTTTTTTTAATACGTCATAAATCGTAAACCGCAATTTGCTTTCATTTAATCAACTGAAGTACTTGCTGCTACGGAACCCTTCATGGGCGAGTCCGACTCGCACTTGGCTGGTTTTTTACTTATAGACCTATAGTTTTCTCATGGATTAACAAAGTATTAGTTGATGAGCTAAGTTCTAAGTTACTTATGAAATTTAAAAAGGTTATACTAAAGACAAAGACAGAAAACATCAATGTCGGCTAGTTTTTAGCTATTATTATAAAGTTCACAGGCACGCCTTACAAACATGTTCTTACAATAACAGGTTCTACTTTTGGGGATAGAAAATAAATCCTTTTTACGGCATTGACGCTCGCTCGGCATTGTCCACGAGGTACTCTAAAAGAAATGCTATGCAGAAGCGAAGGGGCGTCCACTATATTATGAATAATTTTATGAAGCAAAATAGAATCAACACAGTCACGACGAAGTTTCAGGGTAGTGATTCCGTGACGCTTCAGTGAATTCTCATAATCAATGTCGACTTGACAAACTCTATAATTAAGTGTTTTAACAAATTTCCTTTTAATTTACTCGATTCGGTTAATATGTGACTCATAGTTTGGGTGCCATACAGCGCACGCGAATTCAAGTCTACTCAAAACAAAGCTGTTGTACAATATTTTGTAGATTAATGCATTCTTGAAAGGCTTACCAACTCTTAATATAAAACCTAATTGTTTGTATGACTTTTCCACAATTGTATCAATATGAGGGATAAATGTCATCCCCGAATCCATAATAATGCCCAGATCACGTATTTGTGTTACTCTTTAGAGACTTCTGCCATCCAGTTTATAATCAAAGTTCAGAGTATTTTGCTTTCTAGTAAAACTAATAACGTAACATTTATTGCAATTCAAGAATAAGTTATTATCGTTGCAGAAAGTGCTTGAGAATCTGTACTGTCACGAATTATCTTGTAAATTTTTGTGTTATCAGCATATAATAATATTTTTGAATGTGAAACTACTTTATCAATGTTATTAATATATAACGTAAACAGCAAAGGTCCCAAATGAGATCCTTGGGGAACACCTGAGCTGGCAATTATTTTTTGTGACATGAATCCCGCAAGAACAACACACTGATTCTTGTTCTCGACATAAGAGTTGATCCAACGGAATGCACTCCGAGCCGCCAAAGCTTGAGCAAAAGAGATTTATGACAAATTTTATCAAAAGCCTTGGCAAAATCGGCATACACAGCATCAATACTGAACCCGTGATCCATGGCGTTGAGAATATCGGAGGTAAATATCAACAAGTTACTGGCAACTGAACGTCCCTTGTAAAAACCATGTTGATTTAATGTAATATGACGCCGCACTTCGTCAAATAACTGTTCAGTAACCATTTTCTCAATAATCTTACCGAACTGACAGAGCTTAGATATGGAACCGTATTTTTCAATATCTTTAGTGATTGGGCCCTTAGGTATAGGAGTAATTCACGCCTCTTTCCAGATTACAGGGAAACAACCCTCCCTCATCAAAAGTATTATCAATAAAGGATGGACGCCGTCCGGCCCTGCACCTTTATGTATACCTATTTATAGACTTAAAGTGATTATATACCATCTTTTCGATGATTTCAACTGAGTGCATATCAATTAGATAGTCAATAGGAGGTGTAAGGTTCCCAGAGTCAAAAGAATCTAGGGATGACTTCTCGAAGACGCTATGAAAATGTGAATTAAATAAGTCGCAGATGTCTTCTCCTTCAGAACTCACTTGATCTTAATAATGCATGGTTTCTGGTAAACCGTTTGTAGCAAAAATATTTTTAATATAGGACCAGAAAAATCTAGGATTAGGTACTTTTAATTTTAGATTCTGTAAAAGATATATATTTATTATAGCACTGTAATTCCAGTTTCTCCGATCTTTTACGCAATATCTTAAAACTCTCGTAATCGAGGGGATGTCCATATTTTTTCCATAAAGTATGATATTTCCGTTTTCCATTTTAAACTTTAGGCAACGGTCTACGGTCAACTATACCAGGCAGGAATTTTACTATTAGATATTTTTTTACAACGCGGAACATATAATTGAATTAATGTATAATAATAATAATAATGACCTCCTAGCCGAATGTCGGCCACGGCGGCCAGTCTCCACTGTGACTAGCTAGACATATTACAGTGCTCAAGTACTGTAATATGTCTAGCTTAACTTAGCTTAGCACAAACTTTCTATTTCATCACTCTCATGATCCGATGGGAAGGCTATCTGCATGGCCTGAAAGAAGTCAGGTGCAGCACCGACAGCTTTACATGCTCAGGCACGAGGTATAATACCGTTAGCAATTAGACGCCATAGTACAGACTCAGCCTAGTTTGGGATTAGTTGGCAGTGTGTTAGTTGTCCCGAGATATTTATTTAATATTTTTATTATTAACCCCACCACATACAAAAGAACCAAAACAATATTTACCCTCTTAATTTACAGTTTGATTTTCGAGTATTTATTATTTTATATACAACTAGATGTGCCCGCGGCTTCGTCCGCGTGTTAATTAGTTTATTCTGATTTATTTTTGTTATTTCAAAAATAAAATATTTTTATAAAATAAAAGTAGCCTAAGTTACTCGTTAATTCATCAGCTACCTGCCAATAAAAGTCCCGTCAAAATCGGTCCAGCCATTTCAGAGATTAGCAGGAAGAAACAGACAGACAGACAAAAATTTTAAAAAAATTGGTGTATGTACCGTATATATATTCATATACATGTAGTAAAAAACGATTATTTCAATATTACAAACAGACACTTCAATTTTATTTATTTGTTTAGATTTTACCAACAATCGATTACGGCCCACAGTCACCGCCATCTATGGATCTATAATCGCGCATTGCTATGTTTTTAGAAACTTCAATACACCTTTTTCCACAGCCTCAGCATATGCTGCTACAAGTGTTGGTAAATATGTTTCAATTTAATTTCGACTTTACATTAAGTTTTAAGACAATCCTTGCATGGGATAAACGTGAAATGAAAATAACGACCAACCAGTCATAATACGGATTTCCTCTAGGAAAGGTGGAATAGGGGTCATACGTAAATGAAGTTCTAATTCTATTGCAAATTATACGTTTTTATTTCATTTAGGACACAGACAGCCATTCATAATAACTTAATACAAATTAGCGTTACTTAAAAAACCTAAAGTTCATAAACTAGTTAAATAAAAATTTTACAAAAAAATTATACTAGCTGTGCCCCGCGGTTTTACCCGCGTTAAACTTTATAAATTATAGCCTATGTGTTAATCCAAGCTAAATCAATTAAATCCGTACTAAATTTTATTAAAATCGCTCCAGCCGTCTGGACGTGAAGAAGTAACAAACATAAACTCACTCAAAGCACTCACTCAGTCACACGCTCACAAACTTTCACATTTATAAAACTACTTGTGCCCCGCGGTTTTACCCGCGTTAAACTTTATAAATTATAGCCTATGTGTTAAACCAGGGTGTCAGCTAACTACGTACCAAATTGTATTAAAATCGCTCCAGCCGTTTAGACGTGAAGAAGTAACAAACATACACACTCACACACTCACAAACCTTCGCCTTTATAATATTATTAGTGTGATTAGTAGGATAAATACAAAACTATGAGTACACACACAAATGAAGAAAAGGGCGAACAAATAAATTTAACTTAAAAACTTGCTAAGTCATTTGATTTGAAAAGCAACTAAAGTCGTATAAAATTCCTGAAATTTATCATTGTACACATCAACACCACGATTAAAGAAATTATTGTTTGTGTAAACAGTCTTGTACCTAGAGTACAGAAAATGATTTTGATCGTTAAACAGGCACTTTTATGGCTATTTTTCCGAGAATATGACATTATTCATAATCAAATCTTTACTCTGGCAAACCCTGCGTCACACCTAAGATTAAATCGCATTTTATTTATGACTGTACTAATGTGTGCAACGCATTTTCACTTCAAGTGTACTACCGTTTGACATACCAACCCTCGTCATACAAAAAGCACCCTATCTATATACTCAAGTAGGACATCTAGATATAGTTAGAAGCATCTAAAGGGAGCTCTCATTGTCTTTTTAGCAGCCGTCGGAGGCGCACCACCCCTAACTTAGAATATAATGTACGAGTGATTATGGCTTTAAAGTGTATTTTAGTAGTTTTCTCGTTATTTGTTTCATCACTCTCTTCATACACAATCAACAAGAACTCAGGTGAGCTTTTTTTATCACTAGTCTATGGAATACCGAATAAACTCATTTTAATATAATTGGATTTATTTCTGACAATGACAATTTAGTAATGACGCGATTTTTTTAAAGTGAATGTTACTTCGGCCTGGGAAACAAAATTTAACCCTGACACTGGCGAAATTGTGGTCGTTTATTCACAAAAGCCATCATATAAGAAAAAAAAACAAAAAAACAAACTTTAAACTCCAGTCAGGACACGTCACGAATATTCGATCAGGTCGATCGAATATGATGAATATGATACGGATACGATGAATACGTGAGACGGAGGGTCTTTTGTTTTAATTCACACTGGCCCTATATACACTCACATGTCTTTAACAGGGTTAAAGACATGTGAGTGTCTGCACTTTTTTTCATAATTTTGTTGGATTTTTTACAGCCAGCAAGAAACAGCAAGAAAATGACATATTAATGTGTGTTATCAAAATAATAATAATATAATATTTAATATTTAGGGACAATGTCACACAGATCCACCTAGCCCCAAACTAAGCAAAGTTTTTACTATGGGTACCAGGTGACGATATACATACCTACTTATATAGATAGATAAGTACTTATATACATAGAAAACATCCATGACTCAGAAACAAATATTCGTGCTCATCACACAAATATTTTCACTTACCGGGATTCGAACCCAGGACCACCAGCTTCGTAGGCAGGAGCACTACCAACTAGGCTACGGTGACCGTCAAAAAAATCTATCTCTGAATTGGTTTACCTGCGCGGAACTACTAGGGTCGCTAGTAATATCAAATATATATGTATATAAAACGCCATGGTCTATTAAAATTATATTATAAAATTGGACGCACACTACTGTACGTATATCTGTCGTATCTTAACTCTCAAACGATTTGGATGAGGTTTTTTACAATTAATTCATTAACGCATCCGTTAAGACAGTCGCTTCTCCACTTCGTGTCCCGGGTTCAAACACAGGACAAATATTTGCCGGACGAGACGGATTCATTTCACTAGTGCGGGGGTTGTCTTGAAAACTACTAAAACTTACTGAAACATTTAGAAATTTATCATCATAAATATACTTACTTACATATCATAATCGAACATTCAACCGAATGTATCAATTAGCGATTTAAACGATTGATTCGTTTCTGGCGTTCTATGTTCGCAGTTCTAACCTATCCTACGTTTCTAGTAGGAAATGTTCGATTAATTAACCATTCGATATTATGGCATTCGATTTATAGTGGTCGATTAATGGATATTCGATTATTTGGCATTCAATTTGTCATTGTACACCGAAAACACACCCAGTCTTGGAACAACTATGCATAGGTACAGAACGACGTTTTGCTTTCTTCAAAATTTAAATTAAATTATGTAGATTCTCTTTTTGATAAATTTAGTAATTTCTAATTTACATAATTTAATATTTTGTTACAAATGTCTTTCACGTAGACATATGACGCCTGTTTCCCAGAAGGGTAGGCAGAGATAACGAATTTCCATTTGCCACCTTTGCACACCTCTTTTGCCTCGTTTCTGTCATTATATTAATTTTATGAAGTAATTTTCATATAATTCATACAATGATTAATTACTTAGCTAGCTTATATAAGCTAATTTCAAAGTGGTCAATTGTAAGGTCCCAAACTTGCTTTGGGCAAATCATATAGTTAACTCCATAACCTCAGCTTACGTGAGATGAACTTTCGTATAAACCGTATCGTACGAGGTAGTTAAGGTTCCAGGATGTGAGAAGGTATCACCGTCTTCGTTTGACGAGAAGATCGATGGTAGAAAGTGGTCGTTAGTTATCCTAAAACAAACCAATTTTGGAAATTATAACTCAACTCAATACACGAAAAAAATATATTTCATACGTTTTTGTTGCACTGTCTGAACATTTCTAAGTCTATGTTTCATTCATACGACGACGCTCGACTCGCGCTCCGTGCGCCTGCTTTGCCCGCTTGAGTATGTTTCGCCGGACCGGCTCAAATGGGCCTTGTTGAAACCAGTAGTAGATGAACCCACTGAGTTTGTTTCGCTGGGTCTTCTCAGTTGGGGCGCATTGGGCGGTTATAGCATTAAAGCGCGACCATCGTTAGAAACACAAGGTCCGTCATAACAATAATATTGAATTCGTACCTTAATATAGACAGAACCATTCAGACAATATGTAGTAAAATATAGCTTAAACTATAAATTTCGATAAATAATCCTAAACATAATCTCCTCGACAATAACATAATACAAGCTAGCTAAATATCATTACTATTATAAAATAAATTTTATAAATGTTTTTCCAATCCGTGTACCGATATATCTATATGTAACTAGAAAGAATTATGTATACTTAAATGTATTACTACAAATCTGTTCTGACTATCTACAAACGATTTTTTAAAGTTGCTTTTCTACGTGAATAAAAACCATTTTTATTTTATTTTATTTAATAATAATACCACTTTTTTGCGACGCGTAGAGTTATGAATATTCAAGCGGGAAATTAAATGAATACTAACTTTTATACGAAAGTCAAATCTAACAAAATATCAAAAGTTGTAGAATAAAAGTTGTTGCTCACAGTGTTAGCTATCTAGTCTTGCGAGGTAGTTGGTGTTTTATCAGTAACGCTATATATTTTTCATCAAAACTTGTTTTAAATGTTCGTATCTTTTTACCTAGATCGACAGTTGGCGGAAAGTGAATCAGTATTGGATCCCAATGGGGACCTGTTATTAAAATGGCGAGTAGACTATTCGATACGGAAGATTCAGTTCCAGTTGGTGGTATCAAAAACTTCAGCCTACAATTGGCTGGCCATAGGATTCTCCGACCGGGGTAACCTGAACAATTCAGATGTGTGCGTGTTTTGGACTGACTATAAAGGATACCAGCATTTTGAGGTAACTTTTAAGTCCCAATAAAAACATAAATGTGATGTATGAACCAAGTTTGATATTTAATCTCGACTTCACCGATAAAATAATCGTTGTCAAGTTGCCGTAAATGGATGCCAAGTTCTGTGTTCAAGGGCAAAGCGAGGAACGGGCAATGGGGGGAGTGGGGAGAGAAACAAAATTTTGGTGTGGCCCCTATTTTTACCTAGTTGCTCTAGCGGTAAGTTTCCAACCATAGAAAGCAAGGTTTTGGGTTTAAATCTCACGTCGGGTCAAAGACTAACACTGGGGATTTTCTGGCTGGATAAACTCGCAGTAGAATCGCAGTGTAATGTGGATAATGGTGCTATCACACTCTCGTCTCTTGGTGGCTACATAAAGCAGTCTGTCTTACGCCTGAGCTCTTTCCATGCAAGATTAGAGAGTATGTTTCCGGACACACGAGTTCTATATAACACGTCCTGCCTAGTTGGTTGGCAGGAACTACTAATATTATATTTTTTGTATTCAAAGGACATGCACGCAGATGACGATGGCAACGTGATTCGTGACGAGAGGCAGGACTGCGATGGGTTCTACTTGGACGAGGAGACACAGAGTCTGGTGTTTGAGCGCTTCTTTGACACTTGTGATGACGACGATTATATTATTGAGGTACGTCGTCATTTGTATATATTGTATTCAGTCTTACTTTAGAATGTATATTAATAAATTAAAATTAACTATGTATACTTAAAACATTATATTTAGCTTTAAAATCATTGGACATCGATGTACATATATCACTTCATTTCTCGCAATTAATACCTACTTAATCGAGACTACCTACTGCATACATTAGTACTGCTACATTAGTGTGCAGTAGTCTTGATGTAGATCTCACCACATCAATGTCTGATAAATGATTGGTGGCATTATATTTTATGTCCGTTTTTAGCCAACTACACTTTTAAAACTGTCATTGGCCTTCCCTTTATACTGTATCCTGTAAATTGTGTTATCATCCGTATCGCTGTTGGTTTTCTTAATAAATAAATAAATAAAATATAATAAATATACTATTAAAATTAGTTGATATCAATAAATTACGGTGTAATATAGTCATCATATTACCTTCATTCACAGGATGGCACAACCCATGTAATCTGGGCTCACGGCACAGACAAGCTGTACTCATCCGTCGGGCTCTGTTTAACCTGCTCATCACACCATGGCTTCATCCGCGTTCGGCTACTTACCACTGTAGGACACACTCAAGTCGAAAACGCATATAAATTAAAGATAACTAATAAAGAACTGAAGGTGCCAGGCGATGATACGACTTATTGGTGTAAGGTGGTGAAGCTGCCCGAGTTTGTAACTAAGAAAATTCATCATATTGTACAGGTAAGAAAAATGAATAGATTCCTAAACATTTTCAAGGGATTTAAGGATTGTGGATAGGTGTCTACATTTTTAAAGTTGCCGATTTTTAAACCATTTGGCCTATCCATTGAGTTGAAGATATATTGATATAGATATAAGATTATAAAATGTTCGGAACTGACATTAAAGTATTTTATTTTGAACTAACCACCCATGTAAGGGCGCGTTCCCACTATGTCGTAACGATTAATTTATCGTTGGACGACTGTCGTGTCTAGCTGTTCCCATTATAATTTATACGTCACACTGCCATGACAATTTGTCGTCATTACAAAAAATGTCGTAGACGACAGTAAATCGTGTCGTTCTATACGTGAACATCTCCATTTAAACACATAAGCCACGACACTTTAAACTCCACGATTATTTGTCGTCACGACAAAGTGGGAACGCGCCCTAAGTGTTCAGTCCTTCATGTAATGTCTATATTGCCGTCTCATATGTACAAAGTCTTTTAGAAAAATACTCTACTCATATATTGTTTTTATTTTTCAAGTTCGAGTCAACCATCCAGCAAGGTAATGAAGGCCTAGTTCATCACATGGAGGTGTTTTACTGTGACTCTGACTCTAACACTGACATACCTCTGTATGAAGGGAACTGCTTTGCTGCCACTAGACCTGAGGCCACCAAGTCTTGTTCAAAGGTAAGAATTGTTCACAGCCGCTTTTGGCTTATCTTTCTGTAAGTCGGTAGTAAGCTAGTGAATGCGTGCAGAGATACGAAAAGTGTGATCGGGTGAATGACTGAAAGTTGAGAGGGAGATACAAACATACATACATACGAAGCTGGTGGTCCTGGGTTCGAATCCCGGTAAGTGCAAATATTTGTGTGATGAGCACGAATATTTGTTTCTGAGTCATGGATGTTTGCTATGTATTTAAGTATTTATCTATCTATATAAGTATGTATATCGTCACACCCATAGTACAAGCTTTGCTTAGTTTGGGGCTAGGATGATCTGTGTGACATTGTACCTAAAAAAAAAAATTCACTCACGCCTATTTCCCAGACGGGTAGGCAGAGACAACGGATTTCCATTTGTCACGATCTTTGCACACCTCTTTTGCCAAATTTACTGTCATTATATTCTTGAGAGGGAGATATTAAGCGACAAACGTTTTGTATATTAATGTAGGGTCAACGGAGAGCGGTGCGAGCACACATTTTTTATATCTTTCTCTCATAGCCAGATACATACAGATTTTCGTGTGGAGGTTCAGTCGTGTGGTCTGAAGCAAACTCGTTTTTTTGATACTGGTTTTTTTAGTTACTTGCAATTTCTTTATAAAGTGTGGGTAATAATATATCACATTTCTAAACGTATGAAAAACATAATATAAATCAATATACAAACGCCGCGTTGTTTTTAAAAGAATATAGTCTGGCCTTAAACTTTTCTCGGTAAGGACATAATTTATATGGGACCGGACTGATAGTCAATCGATATTATAATTTTCATTGAAACAAGGTTGAAAATAGCTGAACACAATAAAGATAAAAACACTTCCACCTTTAATAGTATCTATAGTATAGACGCCAGCACATCAAGCTACCTCAATCTGTCAACTTTCTTTGATATATTTTCAACTTTATCACATAAGCATAAGGTTCACTTTCATTTGGGGAAATTTGACTGATTGGGGTAGCTGCATGCGCTGGCGTCTGTACAATATATTTTTATGGCTTAGGTAAAGGCAGCTTGGGCAATGGGGGCGCCACCGTTTGTGTATCCCAAAGAAGCTGGACTGCCGCTTGGTGGACCAAAGGCGAACAAATACGTGATGCTTGAGGTTCATTACAACAACCCTGAAATGAGGAAAGGTAAATTTTATATTAGAGCCCTTAAGCAAAGTACTAAGCGATTCGAACTGGAGCGCTATCGAAGACGCAGCGTGGGCAGGCCCTCTACAAGACCGTTCAATAGTCGTTCACTTAGACACAAGAATATGTTAATGTTACCTAATTCCCGAATTACACTACACTCAATGCTACACTCTAACAGTCCTAATGTAATGTCAATCAAAATATATAATAAATTACCAAATTCTATAAAAAATGAAACCAGAGAGAGTAAATTCGTAATTAATCTAAAACAAATACTTATAAATAAGGCTTATTACACAGTAAATGAATACTTAAATGATAAACAAATAACCTAAATTACAATAAACACACATACATACAAACTTATACATGAATATATTTTTAATTATATAATCTATTAAATAGTTAGATCCAAATGTATCACACAAATATAACTTGTTACTGTTAATAAGCAAAATGTCTTTCTTTATTGAATGACATGATAGTTAAATAATAATATGCTAGTGTAATGTATAAATATATAAATGTAAAGTGGTCATATGGAATGGAAGACTCAATTAGTTCCTTAATAATTTACGAACAATAATAATTTACCGATATATATGTTTATAAATTTGCTGTGCCCGACAGGGTCCATAATGCTCCTAGCTATAAGCCTAATGTTTACCACCTAAGTTCACATTGTGGAATGCAAATAAATGATATGAATATGAATAAGATGGACCTATGATCTTGTGCGGGTCGCTGGAAGCTGCTGGATGCGAATAGCGCAAGACCGGCAATTGTGGAGATCTTTGGGAAAGGCCTTTGTCCCGCAGTGCGTTTTTCGGCTGATATGATGATGATGATGATACATTTATAATTATTAATTATAGATTTTAAAATATAATAATAATAAAATCATGGGACATTATTTACACACGGCCATCTGATCCCAAACTAAGCAGAGCTTGTACTATAGAAACCAGATAACTGATATGCTACATATACTATTTTTCTTTTGTAAATACATACCTACTTATATAGATAATTTAAACCCAGACTCAGGACAAACAGTCATTTTCATGCACACCAATATTTTCCGGAGTGGGAATCGAACCCACGACCTCCATATACTCGTAGATTATAAAACTTGAGAGGTGTCAAGGGTCACACGGATGGAACGGAGTTCCTTTCGATTTATTAGTGAAGGAAATGTAATATTTTTTTTTTTAAGTTATATTAATATTTTTTTTATTATTAACAAATATAATGTAATATAAACTTAATCAGTAGGCTCAATTTTCGTAATAATTGGCTTGTGGTAACATATCAAAAAGGTAATAGCAAAAAGTGTCGTGACAACTTTTCGTGAGATTTTTTTCCGTCTAGCCCCCTTTCACAACGCGCGATAAGGAACTTCATTCCAATAAATAAAATATATAAATAAGTATATAACCTCCACTAAAATAGATTGGGGTAGCTTACTGTGCAGGTGTCTGTAGGTACGTATTCCATCTAAACTTAAAATGCTTACGATGCTTGTCAATAGATGGCACTGTACAGTACAGGGCCACTGTACCTACAGGCCTACATCGTGGTATGGTTTCGTTCACAAGAGAATATAAGTACCGTACGAAACGTAAAAACTTCTTGACAATAACTTGATACGAGCTAGCTAAATATCATTTCTGTAATAAAATAAATTTTATAAATGTTTTCATACAAGATGTACCTAAATATCTATGTTACTAGAAATAATATCTAATGTACCTATACAACTATATTACTACAAACATGTTCTGACTATTTACAAGCGCTTTTTTGAAGTCTACGTGAATAAAAACCTTTTTTATTTTATTTTATTTATTTATTTATTTAAAGTTCCTAACTTTGAAGATGTCTGGCATGCGGTTTTTGAAACCTTTAATTTTTGAAGATTGAGATGTTCTTCTCAATTATGAGACTATTGAGAATTGTTAATTGATTCCTCAATATTATACCTCTCGCCTGCTCTCTACCTCGTTGGTCTAGCGGTAGCATGTTCACCCGCAGATAACGAGGTCCTGGGTTCAAATCCCGAGTCGGGCCAGAAGTGATTTTAGGACTTTTCTGTAAAAGAAAAACTCTTTCCGGTCGTGTCGCTAGTCGTCCTATCGGATTATGAGAGTGATGAAATAGAAAGTGCTCCTGTATTTGCGCACACACTTAGCACTGTAATATGTCCCGCGCAGATGGCTAATCTCTATTGAGACTGGCTGCCGTAGCCGGATTCGGCGAGGTGGACATTATTATTATTTATTAATAATACTTAAATAATATTATTAATAAATAATAATAATATTGGCAAATGCTTGCTTTTCACGCCGGAGGTCGTGGGTTCGATTCCCACCCAGGACAGATATTTGTGTGCATTAACATGTCTATTTGTCCTGAGTCTGGGTGTAATTATCTATATAAGTATGTATTTACAAGCGAAAAGTAGTTTATATAGTATATCAGTTAACTGGTTTCCATAGTAGACTACGCTAGACGGAAAAAAATCTCACGAAAAGTTGTCACGACACTTTTTGCTATTACCTTTTTGATATGTTACCACAAGCCAATTATTACGAAAATTGAGCCTACTGATTAAGTTTACATTACATTATATTTGTTAATAATGAAAAAAATATTATTATAACTTAAAAAAAATATATTACAATTCCTTCACTAATTAATCGAAAGGAACTTCGTTCCATCCGGGTGTCCCTTGACACCTCTCAAGTTTTTATTAGATTATTATATTTTTTTTGTATCACTAATTATATTTATGCCTATCATTGCTTAAATTTGACATTGTGGAATGTTTTGCCTTGCAGATTGGGTTGACAGTTCGGGTATAATTATGCATATAACCGGCCAAAAGCGTAAGTACGACGCGGGTATTATGGAGTTAGGATTGGAGTACACTGACAAGATGGCGATCCCTGGTGGCCAGAGAGCTTTCCCGTTGACCGGGTATTGCGTGCCACAGTGTACGGGCGTGGTAAGTACATTCAAATATTTTACAAGATGTAGTTTAAATAGTGGTCTTAACTTAAGGAGCCTAAGCCGTCGCACAAAACCGGCTTCGCACATTCCGGGCAAACAACGCACATCTGGCTATTTAGTTCCCCGACTAATTAATGATATTAGTCGGGGAATAATATCATCATCATCAATAACATAATATTAAAGTAAGACTGAAGTCTTACTTCTTACAACAAATTTAATCTACTGACTAATCGGTGACATGTATGTACAGGCGCCAGCACATCTAGTTACCCCAATCTGTCAAATTTCCCCAATTCAAAGTGAACCTTATGCTTTTGTGATAAAGTTGGAAATCTATAAAAGAAATTTGACAGATTGGGGCTGCTGGATGTGCTGGCGTCTGTACATGCCAAACTCCTGGAGATATCTAATAATTGTATCGGCGTATGCTCGGAGATTGGCGTAGATTACCTGTAGTAGTAAGTACAAACTTTTGAAATGAAAATAAAATGATTTTTTTTTTATTTTTGACAAAAAATAAATCTTACCATACATCGCTAAATTAATATAATAAATTTGGTTGTCAAAAAAGGCCCTTTGTGGTTTAAATATGCTATGTACACTAGCAATTATCCTATATTTTAGATAAATAAATAAAAAATACGACTATGACGCTGAACAACGTGTAGCACAACAATATACCAAATAATTACTTGCTGAAGTAAAACTTCTTTAGCTCCATGCTACGGTGACCACTTGACATCAGGTGGTCTGTATACTTGTTTGGTGTCGAGAGCGTCCATTTACTATGATGACCACTTGACAACAGGTGGTCCTTTTACTTGTTTGGTGTCAAGAGTCAACTGCATCCATAGGCTATATTATAACGGTGATCACTTATTCAGCAAAAACATACTTTACAATTTTCAAATAAGAAATCTCGCTCTCTGTCTCTATATCTTCACTTACTTATCTCTATATATCCCTCTCAACTTCCGTTCGCCTCGCCCGATCACATTTTTCGTAACGCATTCACTAGCTTACACACCATGTTGTTGAAGTAAATTTCAACATTACCTAATTATAATTTCAGGGTCTACCATCAGACGGTATCGTAGTGTTCGGCAGTCAGCTCCACACTCACCTGACCGGAGTTGCGGTTTGGACTCGACACTCACGACAAGGCGTGGAACTGCCGGTGCTCAATAGAGACACCCACTACTCCACGCACTTCCAGGAGATCAGGATCTTGCATCGTCCTGTCCATGTCCTACCGGTAACATATATGTGTGATTCTTATTCTTTACTATCTGTGGCCCGCGGTTTTACCCGCTTGAAACTTTATAAATTATAGCCTATGTGTTAATCCAGGGTATCAGCTAACTCCATACCAAAATTTATAAAAATCGCTCCAGCTGTTTCGCCGTAAAGAAGTAACAAACATACGCACTCACACACTCACAAACTTTCACCTTTATAATATTAGTGTGATTGCAAACAGAAACATGATGATGTCCTCCTAACCGAAATTCGGCCAGGGCGGCCAGTATCAATAGAGACTAACCATCTGCGCGGGACTTAGCGTATCCGTGTTTCCGAAAAAACTGTAAGCCCTAACTATTCATGTCTTGACTCTACGCAAGATAATATTCCTTAAAGAGAGAGTCTGGAGATCTGTCATAAGGGACTTGAACCTGCTACAGACTCCAGCTCTCACAAGGTTATTTCTAGACATTTAAGTCCATTTGGAATGTATATATTTCTATCCTTTTCATAATAATAAAAACTTGAGAGGTGTCAAGGGACACCCGGATGGAACGATGTTATTTCTTATTATTTACTATGTACAAAAAACCTGTATACACTCAACAAAACTAATCGTCGCGACACCACACTTTTCAATGCGAAATAAAAATGAAAATATCTGGCTTGCTTTCTATAAGAGAGAGAGAGAGAGAGACAGACAGAGAAACATGCGCACGCCGCACAGCTGCAAAAAGTGTCGTGACCACTTTCCGTAAGATTTTTTTCCGTCTAGCCCCCTTTCACAACGCGCGATAAGGAACTTCGTTCCAATAATAATATCCTGGGACATTATTTACACACAGCCATCTGATCCCAAAGTAAGCAGAGCTTGTACTATGGAAACCAGATAACTGATATAATACATATACTACTTTTCTTTTGTAAATACATACTTATATAAATAATTACACCCAGACTCAAGACAAACAGACACGAGCGTTCCCATTGAGGGACCACATATGAATGTTGAGCTTTTGAAAGCGTCAACCTTTAGTAAAAGTTCTCAAAAAATTGTAAATTTAGCCACTAGTTTGTAAAAGTAGCCACTCTAAAGTTACAATCGGTCAAAGGTGGTCCCTCAGACGTGACTGAGAGGCATCCATAACTCTTAACATAGTTACAATTTACAACTGCTATGAATGACTACTTTTAGTAAAACATTTGCAAAACTTATCATATTAAATATCCACCTTTCCCGTTTCCTGTATAAAAAGAACTAGCATGCAGAAGATGGTCCCTCAACCAATCACCACAAGTTCACTTTGTGTGGAAACCATAATGGAATTTGGTGTTTGTATGGTTTAAGCGTTGTAGAGAGTGTTTGAACGATTGTAAATTCAACCGTTAGTTTGTAAAAGAAGCCATACAAAAGTTACAATCTAACAAAGGTGGTCCCTCAATTGAAACGCTTAGCACAGGAACTTGCAAATGTTTTACTAAAAGTAGTCATTCATAGCAGTTGTAAATTGTAACTATGTTAAGAGTTATGGATGCCTCTCAGTCACGTCTGAGGGACCACCTTTGACCGATTGTAACTTTAGAGTGGCTACTTTTACAAACTAGTGGCTAAATTTACAATTGTTTGAGAACTTTTACTAAAGGTTGGCGCTTTCAAAAGCTCAACATTCATATGTGGTCCCTCAATGGGAACGCTCGTCAAACAGACATGTTCATGCACACAAATATCTGTCCTGAGTGGGAATCGAACCCACGATCCGTGGCGTGAAAAGCAAGCATTTGCCAACCACGCCAGATTTGAGAGAATAAATTGTGTTAATGTTATTATTATTTTAAACCTGAGCCGCACTGATAAATAAATGATTCTGTATTATTTTGTGTTATGAAGGGTGACTACTTAGAAACCACCTGCATATACAACACAGAGGAAAAGGAACACGCCACAATCGGCGGCCACGCCATCACAGACGAGATGTGTGTCAACTACATGCACTACTACCCTGCCACGGAGCTGGAGGTGTGCAAGAGTGCGATCTCCAATGCTGCCCTTGAGAACTACTTCAAGTTTGAGCGGCGGTAAGTATCATATTGGGCTCGCATAGGGTAGACTGAGTACGGTTGAAACACAGGACGGTTGAAACAAAGCAAATATCTCGTAAATGGTTACGCGGGGAGTGAGGGTGGCAAGGGGAAAAGGAAGCGGACAACAGGTACAAATACGAATTCAGTGCCCCGCCGATTCTCGCGCGTTGTTGTTGTGTGCAGGACGCCATATTGTTTTTTACTACCCAAAAGTAAGTATTTTACTTCTGACATTATCGCTTATATTATTTATTCTTTTTAAGTGACCGTATTGAGCGTGTGTTTGTGATTACTATGACTCTTGTAGAATAAGGGCTTGTGATTATTTTTAATGAGTTATTATTACTATCTTAACTATAAAGTAAATTTTACCAAAAGTGGGGTTGGGGACGGTTGAAACATTTTTTGTGGGTACGGTTGAAACAGGATTTGTTATTTTTTGTAGATGACGAGAGTTCGGGTGAGGAAGACTTCCAGGGGGGAAATTGATTTGACGAGCTATAGTAATGCATATGGTGATGTAAAAGCTGGAGATTCATTACGGCAAGCGGCGGACAAGCATGGTATAAACCACTGTTCCCTGTTAAGATACATTCGAAAGCGAGATGCGTCCGGCAAAAACGATGCAGGTACGGGGTATAAAGCACACAATCGTGTTTTTAGTGAAGATCAGGAGCGAGAATTATCAAAATATTTGATTCGATGTGTTGATATATATTTCGGACTACCTACCTAAGAAAGAAGAGATAAGAAAATAACATGAAAAAATTAAAACGGACCAAAGCTAAGCAAATTAAGAAAAGATTAGATTAAAGAAAAGGTAGGGGAAAAGTTTCAAAAGGAAAGAAAAAGAAAACTCGGCAGGGATTGTCATCGGATGAATTTGAAGAGGAAGAATACTACTGTACTTAGCACCATTTTTGGAGAGCAGATCTGGAGAAAAATGGATTCAATGTACTTCGTGTAAACACTGGGCTCACGAAGAATGCACCGAAGGTGGTCTTACCTACGTTTGCTACAATTGCGACTCTGAATACTCTGATTAATCACTGAGCTTATTTTTTTGTTTAAGTAAATTCCCAATATTTATTTGATTTAGGAGGTATTTTCTTCAGTTTATTTTGAATGCTTATACGGATTAAAAAAGGATTTTTTTAGTTTATTCAGAAACTTAATTTTATTATTAATGTTTGTTTTATTTTAGAAGTGTTTTTCATTTAGTTTATTAAAAATGTTTTCGTTTAGTTTATTCTTAAGTAAGTATCGTTTTTTGTAATTTCTTGAAATCTTCACTACTCGTCAAATCTTGAAGAATGATTAATCTTGTTATGTAGTGCCCTAATTAGTATTAATGCTAAATAAAACATGTTTCAGTAGTATTTATTGTATTATTTGTATGTGTTTCAACTGACCGCAATCGCTGTTTCAACCGCCCCTGGCATGGGGACGGTTAAAACAAATCAGATTTTTTTTTAATTTTCGTATATTTCAATAAATAATAACCCGGGAACTATTATGATGCAGCCATATCGTAGCTAAAACTTCAAATTTTAATTCTATGTATCATAATCGTCATTCGGTTTATAAACAACAATATTATAAACGATAAAAGCTAAATTGTTTCAACCGTACCCAGTCTACCCTACACCTTCAGATCACAGCCCCCACGGGATGAGATTCTATGCCGTCAACACAGAGCAGTTCCACCGGCACTTACAACACAGCTAAATTATAAGTAGTTAGGAACTGATGTGGTGACGGCATAGAATACCATCATCCCATCTCATCCCGTCGGGGGGGGCGTAGAAATCGACCGAGGTAATACCTACGAGAGAACTGGCAGCAGAGTTTTTCTGTAGACCATCAAACTGCGATCGCAAACCCATCTGCCAAGTGTGGCTTTTATGGCATATCCCCCCATTCTTTGGAGAGGCTTTTGTCCAGCAGTGGACGTACTTTGGCTGACATGAAGAGGAACTCGTATATTGCGACATTTGTTTCACTCTGTTCCCCACATTTAGTCTTCAAAATTAAGCTTCTTCAAGTTATAACACGATTAAATAACAACTTTGTACTCTTATAAAACATAAGAAGAGAACTATTAAGCCTTTTGCCGCCTCCGCGTTCGTCGCTCCGCGCCGTTCGTCGAACGTACCAAACGCGGATGTGGCAAAAGGTTCGAGCACATTGCCAGAACATTGCTACGATATTGTTTTCATATTAAGATTGTCAGTAATTTGCTCAGTTTCGTCATTCTGATATCAGCCTGGCGGCTCACAACTTTTTGAAATAACTCCGGTCTTTTAAAGCACATTGCTTTAAATTTATGCACATTCCTCACATTACCAGAACATTGCTTCCATGTATATAGAATCCTTTTTATAACGTAACTCGTCATCCAAATTTTATGTTTGATCCAATGATGGTTCACTCCATGTAAAAATCTATAGATTGCAATATAATTCATATTTTGAAATTCCATTGCTTTGTCTTCTCAAATTCACTCACACCTCCATTAACTCCTCTCCGCTGCGCTCCTCTCTGTCTGCGCCGGCTCTAAGAGTTATGTATCATGTCATGTTCTGTATGACGTCTGAGAATCTCTTTTGTAGGTGGGACAACATGTCCATATCGTTCTCTGCGGCCCCAAGAGCGAACTACTTAGCCGTCAAGCCGTGGACACCACTGAGAGTCAATGCTCTCCACGAGCTATATATTAAGTCTCCGATCTCGATGCAGTGCAACAAGTCTGATGGCAGTCGATTTCAGGTATTTATCTTTCCTCTTCTTAAATTTATTGTGAATTAACATACACCAGCACATCCAGCTACACCAAACTGTCAAATTTCTTTTATAGATTTTCAACTATATCACTCAGGCATAAGGTTCACTTTCAATTGGGGAAATTCGACAGGTTGGGGTAGCTTAATGTGCTGGCGTCTGTACAATCTAACCTTAGTGTCAGTAGGCCTCTGACACGGCTTAACGACTGTTGCCTTGTGACTACAACCGGGACCGACAGCTTAACGTGCCCTCCGCAGCACGGAGACTCATAAATTAAACCACTTCGGTGGTCACAGGATGGTGGAATGGATTGATTTTGCACATTAATGAAAGTGCCCGTATTAATAGGTACCATGCACACTTGAAAGTTAACCTTACTCTTTTGTAATAAAGTTGAAAATCTGTAAAATAAATTTGACAGTTAAATTAATAGTTGGATGTGCTGGCGTCTCTACCAACAATAATTAATTGTTTCAGGTGTAATCAAGTAAATTGAGTGCGCTCGGATCTTTCGGCAAATAAAATTTTTATAATTCTGCTTTCAGGGAAAGTGGGAAGGCATTCCAATCCCACGGATTAAGCTGCCGCTACCGGTCGAAAAAAGGATTTGTCCAAATAAGAATGACTAAAAACTTATTCTTTTTTTTTAAATATATCTATATTTTTTAATTTTACACACCTTGCTGATTATAACCTTCTTACGATACAGTTTAAAATATCTAAATGAGTTAGACATAGTATATAATTAGAGGTTATAAAGTTATAATCGTATTAAAATATTTTAATATAGGTACGAGTAATAAGTATTATGGTTACTTACTAAGCTTGTAGCATAAGTTATAAGTAGGTAACATATTGTAATGTTTACATATACCTACTACAGTATAGAACTGAACATTCTGTTGTGGAAATTGTGATTAAAATGTAGTGATATAATAAAATTTCATATAATTAAGAAATATTGTGACGTTATACAATAAATAATGTAAAGTAGTCCATGATGAAAACTGAAATAAATGAACATGAAGAAATTCTGTTGTTTCACTAAACTTCATACAGTTATAATAAAAAGAATATCACACATGATACCAAACTAAGCAGAGCTTGTACTATGGAAAACAAATAACTGATATACTACATATAGTACTTTTCATTTGGAAATACTTATACAGGTAATTACACCCAGACTCAGAACGAACAGATATTTTCATGCACACAACATGCAAACAACAGCATGTCGGTGGGAATAGAACCCATGAAACATGAAACTTTTATTTTTTGAACTAAGTTCCTTATCGCGCGTTGCGAAAGACGGAAAATAATTAAGACGAAAAGTTGTAACGTCACTTTTTGCTATAGTAAGTGTCTGTCTCTCTCTCTCTCTCTGTCTTATAGAAAACAAGCCAGATATTTTCGTTTTGTCTTTCTGTTTCTCATTGAACAGTGTGGTGTCACGACGATTATTTTGTTTGAGTGTATACAGGTTTGAACTTCGTTCCATCCGGGTGTTCCATGACACCTCTCAAGATTTTTTCTTACGTGTACGATTTAGCTTGAGAAAGACAAAGCAAATAGGCTTTGTTTTTTAAATGCAATAGTATTTTAGTAAATTATCTACCAAACTTTCCGTAGAGTATGTACAGACGCCAGCACATCCAGCTTCCCCAATCTGTCAAATTTATTTTATAGATTTTCAATTTTATCACAAAAGCATAAGGTTCACTTTCAATTGGCGAAATTAGACAGATTGGGATAGCTTGCCCGCCCAGCTACTACAATGCCCAGTGAACAATAAATGCATTCTCAAATATTGGAGGAAAACGCGAAGAGATTTCTCCAAGGAAAATATAACAAAATTTGAAGATTGCTTAATAAATATATCTTTTAGTGATATCTATGAAACAAATGACCCTAACATAGCTTATAATTTGTTCATAAATCAATTTAAGCTTTTTTATGACCTTTGTTTCCCTTACCAACGCATAACGGTGCACGTCCATAAGAAACCGAAATGGATATCCTGTGGCATTAAAACCTGTAGCAAACGGAAGCGTCAACTCTTATGGAATTATCGAATCAAACGCACTAAAGTGAGTCTAAGTCACTACATAAAATATGGAAAATTATTAAAAAAGATAATTCACTTAACAAAACGTGCCCAAAATTGTTACAAAATTAAAACGTCTGATAATAAAAATAAAACCACATGGCAAATTATAAACAATTCAAAACAAAATGTACCTAAAGATACCATAAACAGAATAAATATTGACAATAAACAAATAACTAACCCATTGACTATAGCAAATAAATTTAATGACCATTTTATTGACAAATCATACCTGTACACGGCTCAAAAACACAACCTACACTAAACATAAACAACAAGAGAGACTCGATGTTTATGAACCCAAGCATACCATTAGATATCCTAAGCATTATTAATAATCTTAAAAACACAAATTCAGTGGGTCAAGATGAGATCAGTACCAAAATAATTAAATCTGTAGGATATATTATATGCCGCCACATAAGCCACATTGTAAATTTATGTGTCATCAATGGTGTCTTTCCAGAGAGCTTGAAAGTATCAATAATAAAACCATTACATAAAAAGAATTCTAAGGAACTAATGCAGAATTATAGACCAATAGCACTCCTTTCAGTTATGTCAAAAATATTTGAAAAATATGTTTATAATCAAATGTATGCATACTTAGAGAAAAATAAAGTGCTCTGCAATGAACAAAAAGGTTTTAGACAGAATATGACTATAAATATGGCTATTTTTGACTTTCTACGGAATATTATGATAAACATAGACAATAGGAAACCTATTGCGGCCGTGTATTGTGACATGACGCAAGCTTTCGATTACGTTGACCACATCATACTATTGAATAAGCTTGAACGTTACGGTATAAGGGGAAACATTCTAAAACTACTTGAGTCCTATCTTTCAAATAGAAAACAAATAGTGTCAATCGCAAAAATAGATAAAATCACTAAAACTGAAATAAAATATATATCGAAACAGCGTAAAATTAAATTTGGAGTCCCCCAGGGAAGCGTCCTCGGACCACTTCTTTTTATCATATACATAAATGACTTACCTAAATCAATTGACCAACCTATGACACTTTTTGCTGACGACAGCACAATAACTATAAAATGTAACGACTTAGAAGCTTACGAATATGACATTAATAATTCTATAACATCAATAATTTCTTGGTTAATTAATAATAATTTAAAAATAAATCTAAATAAAACTAATATCATGCACTTTAGTCAAAGAATGGAAACTTCATCTGACATCATCATTACAGCTTAAATAAGTCCACTACTGGACAAGCCTCCCTCAAGAATCATCTTGAGGGGATATGCCATAATCGCCACGCTTGGCAGGCGGGTTGGCGATCGCAGTATGATGGTCGTAGTACTCAGAAGGAAGCTGCTTCCCGTCCTCTGGTAGATATTCCCTCGGGTCGACTTCTACGCCCCCCACGGGATGAGATGGGGTGATGATATTCTGATTCTGATATTTGTCGCCGTCACCACACAGCAGCATCAGCATCTGACATGAATATAAAATATAATGACATAAAAATTCAAGAGGTAGACAATACAAAATTTCTTGGTCTTAATATTGATGAAAAACTGAACTGGAAATCCCATATTGATATTGTATGTAAACGGATAAGTAAATCATCCTATGCACTCTACAAACTGGCCCCTACTGTTAGTACTGAAGCGTTAATCACTGCTTACCATGGGCTAGTAGCCTCCATATTAAGGTATGGCATAATTTTTTGGGGAAACTCAACGGATAAGGATCTAGCTTTCAGAGTACAAAAACGCTGTATTAGAGCCATGTTTGGACTTAAAGTCACTGATAGTTGTAAGCCTCTGTTTATTAAACACAACATACTCACGCTGCCTAGTTTATACATCTTAGAGACTTGTATATTTGTTAAAACAAACCCTGGACTTTTCCCTCGGGTGTCAGATTTTGTCGTCCGAAACAGACGAGATAATAATAGATTATGTATGCACAGCGCTAGAACTGCCCATATGGGAAAAAGTATACTTTGTATGGCACCTAAATTATACAATAAATTACCAAAAGACTACAGGGATATGAGTGTCATTTCATTAAAAAATAAATTAAAAAAGGTATTAGGCAATAAGGCGTATTATAATATTAATGATTTTTTAACTGATAAATTATAAATTGTTTTGACTGTTATTTAATGACTACTGTAGAATTATTATTATTGTTTTATATCTATTGACATACTAGTAGCTTATTATTATCATGAAATTATGTTATTATTATTCTCAAGTTTGACATCCATAATCCCTATATAATTTCTACTTAAATATTCATAAATGCTGATGTGTTAACTTGCATGTCCTGATTTGTACACCTATTAAGGTAGAACATGTTGAAACAATATTTTAAATGTAATATCTTTTAACTACACATGTTTCTGACAAATAAATATATCTTTATCTTTATCTTTATCTTTACCTTATCTTGATGTGCTGGTGTCTGTACATAATATCACAATACAAACATTTATTTCGGTGAGTGCATTTGGCTCCCGTGCGAACGTGGACTTACATTTTTGGCTCCCTTTATCCGCGCTCAAAATTACTAATAATAATATTTTACCACATCTACACGGAAGCTGAATGCACTCATCGTAAAAAAAGTTTCAGACAATATACAAAATGTTTAATGAATTTGAATAATATTTAACGCTAAAACTGAAGATGCATGACATAAAATATATTGGAAATTAAAAAAAAATAAGTATAAAAACTTTGAACACATGATTTATAAAAAAAATATATTTTAAAAGACCTCGTTAACCTTGTTCTACTTACAAGGTGTAAACATAAATAGTATAGATAACTTAAGTAGCTTACTTTGCCTATGAAACTGAACAATGTCTAACATGAACTTGCAAAATCTATAAAAAATAAATATAATCTTTATTGTACACCAAATTAATCACGAACATAGTAGCATAATAATGTACAAAGGGCGGTCATATCGCTAGCTGCGATTTGTTACAGACAACCTTAGGATGGACAAGAGTTGTATGAAATGAAAACGGACAAAATGTGTAATAAGTTCAATAAAAGGAGAAGGATTAAAAGACATAGAAAACAGCCGAGCCTAAGGGGTATAAAATGTGAACTTTTTATACCCCCTCGGCTCATATTCATGGCAACATATAAGTTTTTCATAAAAGGACATGCTAGCAACTTGCGGGCAAGTAGGTATCATATTCAATAAACAAAATCATTCAGAGTCGAAAGTCCAAAGCCAGAAAAGTGTGGTGGGAAGATGCAATCTTGTGTCGAGTCGAGCGGCGCGACTGTTTGCGTTGCGTGCGTAGTAGTATGACCAAAAAGTTCGCCCAGAATTGGTATAACTAATTTAGTAAATAACAATGCATATACATGTTAAACAAAAAATTCAGTGTATGTATTATGATTATAACATAATATTCTAATCGGGGTGTTTGAGGGTGTGCGTTAATTACGTTACATGTTGTATATGAGTACGAAGAAAAAACATTTTTTAAGTTTCAGTTCTATGTATGGGGAACCCCCAAAATTATTGTTCTTTTTCTATTTTTGTATGAAAATCTTAATGCGGTTCACAGAATACATCTACGTACAAAGTTTCAACAGTACAGCTCTTATAGTTCCCGAAAAAAATGGCTGTGACATACGGACGGACAGACAGACATGACGAATCTATAAGATTTCGTTCGTAGATTCCGTTTTTTGCCATTTGGCTACGGAACCCTAAAAATATCTAAAAGAAAATGTAACTTACTAATTTTATGTATTCAGGTGGACCTTCAGCCTCCCTTGCTATTCTGGGCCGTTTCGCAGTGAACATCTCCTACAACATCGGCTTGCAGTATGCCGCAGAGCTACTGCCCACGGTCGTCAGAGCCCAAGGCGTAGCGCTGATCCATATCATGGGTTACGTCGCATCCATTGTTGCGCCTTTTGTGGTATATTTGGTAAGATCCCTTTTAATATCTATCTGTTCACTTAAAACTGCCCGTGTGGTTTCTGGTCCTGAAAGTACAAAAGAGCCACCCTATACCATCCCGTGGGTGTCGTAAAAGGCAACTTAGCGATACAACAGGTAGTTGGGAAGCAGCGCAGCGCCTAAATGCGGTCGCCAACTCGAATGCCAAGCGTGGTGACTACGGCAAACTTGGAGGGGTTTGCCGTGGCAACGTTATAAAAATCATTGTGGAGGCCTATGTCCCACAGTGGTTGATATCAGGCTTACGCGACGTCCTGCGTGAGCGATCTAGACGCGAACGCGAAGCGGCGCGGCGCGGCGCGAAAGCAACAAACAGTCGAAACCTATTGAAGTGGCCTACGTGACCAAACGCGCGTGCGGTGCGGTGCGGAGCGGCGAGCCATGAAGCGAACGCGATCAGTTGGCTTGATTTTTCGCGCGAACATGATGCGGTGCCATCGTGTTTTTGCGGCGTGGGGGGCGGCTTGGCGAGACGATTCGCGTGCACGTAGGACACCGCCACCGCGACGCACCGCATCGCATTGCATTCGCGTGTCACCGCTTCATAATCGCGTTCGCATCGAACCGCCTACGTAGGACGTAGCGTTAGAAGGACACGTTGCCACACCACCTGTATTTGTAAAATGTCGTAGTAGATGATAATGTTTCTTGGGTTTTTTTAAATATAACGCGACTTAGTAACGATTGACCTAGAATTGCGAAAGACAGAAAAATCTGGACAATTACTTGCTACTGATACTACATTCATACATAGACTCAAGCCTGAGTCCCAGAGGAGTAGGCAGAGACAACGGATTTGCATGTCTCACGATCTACTGCGATGTTTACTGGTACTAATAAGTATAAAATAAGACAAAAATTTGGCAGCGCACTTCCAAAACCACACTTAAGCACTTTAGTTATTTGCTATACAAGAGTGCAAAGTTGCTTTTTAACCGCGTGCTCAATTTTGATAACCGAGCAAGCGAAGGAATCTAAAAAAATTAGAATCCTGAACATAAGCGAGGAAATCAAAAGAGCACAAGGTGAAAAATCTTTGCACTCGAGTGCAACACATAACTTTTCATCACGCCTCGGCGAGGAAATGGCTAAATGCGAAAAAAATCTTATCATAAATACTTTTATCTCAGTTTAGGTATTAGGTAATTACTATATGATGATATGTAAGTAATACAGGACAATCTTTAAATTATAACAAACTAGCTGCGCCCCGCAGTTTTACCCGCGTTTAACTTTATAAATAATAGCCTTTATGTTATTCGGATATATAAGCTATATTACTACAAAGTTTCATCAAAAGCCGTCCGGTAGTTTACGCGTGAAGAAGTAACAAACATACACACTCACACAGTCACAAACTTTCTCCCTTACAATATTAGTGTGATAATACTTAGGTATAATTAAGAAAAACTAACTCTACGTCCTACGTAGGCGGTTCAAAGCAAACGCGATTATGAAGCGGTGACACGCGAATTCAATGCGATGCGGTGCGACGCGGCGGCTATGTCCTACGCGCACGCGAATCGTCTCGCGCAGCCGCCACCGACGCCGCAAAAACACGACAGCACCGCATCCAGTTCGCGCGAAAATATCAACCCAACTGATCGCGTTCGCTTCATTTCGCGCCGCTCCGCACCGCGTTTTATCATGTAGGACACTTCAATAGGTTTCGACTGTTTGTTGTTTTCTCGCCGCGCCGCTTCGCGTTCGCGTCTAGATCGCTCAGGCAGGACATCGCGTAAAAGTAACGTTGCTACAGTTGGAGTGTAATAGAACAGTAATATTGCGCAAAACAATTAAAAAAAGTACACTAAGAAGGTTCCAGGTCTTAGTTTTTAATAAATTAAAAAAGTTGTATGAAAAATTCGGCAACATAGAGGTAGAAGTAAATAGGTATACTGATATTTTGCATTCACAAACTTAATGAACACGATGTCCTAAATTGAAATTTACTTTAACCTCTAGAGGATAAAAACGACTTTTCCACTCAGATATCGAAGAGTAAAAATGCTCTTTACGAGTTGGAGTGCTGAATAAGTATCTTTTCACTGTCACTATCTTAACCAGTCGCTCTCTGATCTAGGTCTAAAAGTCTAAAACTACTGTATCTTTTTTCCCCAGGCTAACATCTCCAAGATCTTCCGCTGTTAATCCTTGGAGTGCTCGGCGTAGTTGGCGGTTTGCTCTGCCTATTCCTCCCCGAGACGATGGACACAGAGATGCCACAGACCTTGATGGATGGTGAATACTTTGGCAAGGACTAGAGGTTCTGGGATATTCCTTGTTTCCCCAGGTAAATAAGATTCAATGCATGAAAGAAGAAAATGACCAAGCTTTAAGTAGATTGAGAGACAATACTAAACATAGCTCCATACTGTATTCCGATGAAATGGGTAAGGGCCTTGGTACCTTGCTTTGTAATAAGCTGAGTTGTTCCTTTGTCAACTATTGTATGCCAGGATTACATTATAAAGATATAATACATAAATAAATTCAGAATAAACACAGTGCCAAATCATGTATAACTCTAATGGTAGGAAATTGTAAGAACTTAAAGAAAAAAGACATTAAATATAGTTTCACTAAGATGCTAGAATTAAACTGTAATAAGATAATCTTGTGTGCCTTCCGCTATGTGTCCAATGTGCCTGATAGTACAAATAATTATATCCACAAGCTAAATATCCACCTACAGTTTTTGGTTAGCTATTATAGTAATAAATTTATATTTTTGGACACAAATAGATTTATAGATTCTTGTAGGGTGACCATGAGTACAGTTACTGTGTCAAGAAATTTTTTGAACATACTTGCTATTTTAGTAGCGGCACATATTAACTCACTCATAAGTAGTATGACAAAGTCACTTTTTATACCATCTTTTAGTAATGTTACTAAAATCAATTTAGTTAGTAGTTTAAACATGTAAGCATGACAATAGAGAAGTGTGATAAGTTTCTAATTCTATCACATCAAAATATAAACCGCTTCTCTGACAAAATTCTAGACATAGAACTTTTTAATGAAAAATATGAAATAGATATCCTTTGTTTTACAAATTTATTGTAAAATAAAACTGCTAGAGCTTATCCGTTAGACAGAAGTTTAGAACCCGATATTTGATGTTTTACGTCACTTATTAAAAATATACCCCTTTTAAAAATGCGTGATTGCACTAACATGTTTACAGATTGAAAACAATACGAGTTCTATAACTAAATAATGAGTAATCACAAGCACATCGACACGTTAGGTCGCGTCAGCCTTAGAGAGCAAGTACTGGCATGTAGTGATGTAAGTCGGCACGGGTTACCGAGGTCCTACCTTCTTAAAATTTTATGTATAATTGTTTTGACATAAAAGGATTGGTGTCACTCTGGTGGAACGTCGAACGGGCGGCCATCTTTACGTCACTATTTGCTTGGAGACGTTATAGTGGTCGCATATTATCGACGGATCGCCGTAATTGAAATTAAAATCTAACTTAATTAGTGATTTGGTGACGCATTAAGCATAGTTGATTGATTTTGCTAAATAATTAATTGCTAAGGAAGTGAAGTCCGCCTATACTTTTAAATTAACTGCCTGCATAACCTCACCTAATAATAAATGATAAATTAGGAAAATAGTGCTCCAGGCATGCCTCCGGGTATCACAGACGCGTCGTTATCAGAAGTGGGATCCCAAGCTCAGCCCACTGATGGGAAAAGAGCACCTGGAGGTGAAAGTGCGAGAAAATTGCTGTGCAGTATGGTGGTCTAACTATCCTGTTTACCGGTTGCTTAGCAACCGAGTTCTAACAGCGCAGGTACAGTGCACCTATTCTATTTTAATCTGGATGATACTGACGAAGACATGGAGGGTTGATGTTATGTGTCCGAATTGATTATTAAGAGCAAACAATTGAAAGGTCTCCTACTGTTGTTGGTGCTAGCCAAGTCCTTAAAATAGGACAGCCGCCTGCCGAAGTAATTTGCCATTGGACCAACTCTCGTGACACTTGGTAAAGCAGACATTGTTAGCCAAGTTTACGAAAACTAAACTCATTCTTGATTATTTCGACGAAATCATGCGATTCCAAATTGGAATTAAGGAAACGGCAAGCGAATCCTCTATACTTAAGATATTTCATAGAAAGAAAGCCGAAGGTGTAATGCAATGTAAATGTGCAATTGCTTGTTATGTAATATCAGTAAACTGTCAGATAATAAAGAATAAAGCATAGCTATTTAGTGCACTCGGAGGTATCTCATTACAACGCCAATCATAAAGTTCTGTTGGGCATGACTTCGATACTTAAGAGACTTCGCTTGTCCGATAGACGTTGTTGTGGAAAATGTCAAATTTTGTGGCAGACCTGGATACAGAGAAGCGGACTGCCGCCGGCGATTTTAGGAATACTGCTTGCGGAAGCAGAGCTAAACTACCAGTCCACATCCCCGAGACAAAGCCCAATGTTAAATGTCTATGGAAAACCAGGCGATATTGAGATCACGTTACCTGCCAAATATATTGGCGGTGGAACAACAAAAGTTTATATATGTGAACGAGACGCTTTGAGAGGGACTCCGGTGACAGCACTAGGTGAGAGAATTCCATTTTTCTTGACAGTAGTTCAAATTGCTCGGTGAAAAAATTATCTCATCTCTTTGGACTTTCTAAGTAATCAATGTTCGGATCTCGTGTATTTGAAAGAAATAGAAAAGGTTGAAGTGAAATGCACATCTCATACATATTTCTAGTATAGTGAAAATAGGTGATTTTACAACGACCTTCTTATTTCATAAAATTCCGGATGACTGCATTTCTGAGCCCTTTTTAATAGGTAGGATATTGTAGGAAAGTGCAGTGGCGTGATGACTGGCCCTACCATAACGTGTACTAGTTTTGTGAAAGGCGTCGTTTACTGATGACTTTGTTATCGTCATTTACTAACTGGTAATATTAGACCAAACCCTCTTAAAATTGAAGCATTAGACGCGACAACTCCTTAAACCGCATCTCAAATGAGACAATTCTTTTCGCATCATATTTTAGAAAAAATATATGGGAATTTACGTAAATATTCGGACCTTTGTATCTCATTACAAAATTCAAGGGTAGCGTCCAGTGGACGAAAACTCATGAAAAGATACATAATACTATAATTCAGATTCTCACTTCAGTACCTGTGTTATAATAATATTGTCACGTTCAGGCTTCAAACCTTGGTACCAGTAAGGGTTTTTGGAGGCTGTTGGAAAATCGCTAGAATGTTCTATATAATGCCGGAACAGGGGAGAAAGGATGGCTGATGAAAAGGACATATAAAGTTCTTAGTGCAAAAATTGACAATAGATGTTTCCAGATTAAAGAGAGGGAGATGGGTGGAGACGGGGACGAAAGCATTACGATTAATCTGTTATATAAGCGAGGTTTTTCGAAAGAAAAATATGTCTTTCGAAATGTTAGAAGTTTGGAACAATTTAGGGGTATATGGACGGAATTTTAAAGCAGAACGGTGAGTTTTGATTCAGGTGAGATTGAGGGCGAGTTGAGAGAAGGAAGTATGGGTAGAGGACTGAACGGGTGCAAGTGGGCAGTGAGGGTGAACGGTGCCAAGTGCTCCCTACACATTGTGAGGTAGGTCGTGTACTTCAGGACTTTGGCATTGGCAGTGCTCGTTACGGGGGCTCTGAAGGGCGCCACGTGTTGACTTTTAACGGGAGCTGGTCGCCGGGACTCTGGAGTGTGTGTGCGTTCCGTGATTTTGGTGGTGAGCCAACTGTTACTGTCAATGCCGATTAAGTTCCATTGAAAACGCTAGTTTCTATTCCAATCCTCGTACGGTCGACGTACCATAATAGATGCCTGTAAGTTGGAGATGGGTTTTGGCGGAGAAAAAAATATAGCCGTATTTAAAGTTTTCAGTTACGAGCTTAAAAATGTGCTAGTGGTGAGTGCTTGGTCTGAGGGACTGACTTATATTGGTCGACGTTCCGAATGGAAGCACTGCGCTGCATGTGTGGCCTGTGAGAGTTCGATAATGTGGCCTGTGAGGGGTCAGTTGTTTGGTGATTGAAGGGTTGTCCGCTCCGCGTCGTCAAATATGATAACGGATGGTCGAAGGGACGCCTGACAAATGGAAGGGCACTAAGACGTAGTTCGGTTCAGAGATGGAAATGGTAAAGCTGGTCCAAGGGACGGTGTTGTCCGGTCCATGCCATTGTGGGCTGGTCGAAGGGACGCATTTGTCCGGTCCAGAAGTGGAGGTAGTGAAGCTGGTCGAAGGGACGATGTTGTCCGGTCCATGCCATTGTGGGCTGGTCGAAGGGACGCATTTGTCCGGTCCAGAAGTGAAGGTAGTGAAGCTGGTCGAAGGGACGGTGTTGTCCGGGCCATGCCATTGTGGGCTGGTCGAAGCGACGCATTTGTCCGGTCCAGAAGTAGAGGTAGTGAAGCTGGTCGAAGGGACGGTGTTGTCCGGTCCATGCCATTGTGGGCTGGTCGAAGGGACGCATTTGTCCGGTCCAGAAGTGGAGATAGTGAAGCTGGTCGTAGGGACTGTGTTGTCAGATCTATGCTCTTGTGGGCTGGTCGAAAGGACGCATTTGTTCGGGCCAGAGTTGGAATAAGTATGGTTAATCGCACAACAGGTGTTGTTCGGCTGTTCTTGCCTTCGCGGGCTGGTCGAGGAGACGAATTTGTCTAGCACTAAGATGATCATGAATATGACCTTACGTCAATGGTTAAGGAGGTGTACTTTTGTGCGAGACGTTGAGCCTGAGGCTTTGAGGTTCTTATTTAGAGCCGTAGTATAGTAAAACTAAACGATGAGTGGAGTATGGTCAGGCTGGCCGAGCGATGCTGATTGCTTATGTCCTAGTCCGTCATGTTGTCCGTCAAATGTTCCATTGCGCCCGGGGACTATTATGTGCGAGAAACTATCATAATGTTATTCCAAAATCAGTTGTGCAGACCTCTACAGATGATGAAGAAGAATCTCCAGCCGAGAAAATACGGCATCGTACCTTTTGCAGGAATAAAAAAAAGATTGTCTAACTAAGATAACATGCGCCAACTGGAGTTTACGACGAATACAAAAAAATGGCTTTCTATGTCTAAACCAAATAAGGAGCCAAATAATTATAATTTTCTCTGATTATTTTTTAGTTGATTAACTAGTTCATAAGAAATAATTTAATTACTTTTAGAGAAAAAATAAATTATTTTATGTTTTTAATTTGCTGTAAACGGAAGAAGATTGCGATTTTTTTTTATTTTTTTGAGGTGTTTAGATTTAAGTTTAATGTTTCAAATATATAAATAAATTAACCAATAAAGTTTTATTCATTATAAGTTCAATACCCACACATTAAAACTATCAGGTTAATAAATACGATAAAAAGGTATTTAATAATAAAAAAAATATAAATGTATTATGCGCCTCAGAAGCGTATGGTTATCTTTAATGGCAGTTTAAATAAGGTTATCGTTCTAGGGTTAACAATTAACGGACTTCTGCATATTAACGGAAGTTAACGTGTCCGATAACATTTTTACCAGTTAATCCGTTAATCAAAATGTTAACTTCGTTAATTAACGATTAACGGATTAACGAGTTAATACCCAGCTATGATAATAAATAGTATAATTACTTAATTATTAGTAGTAGTATAATTGTCATATGAATGTTTTGAATGTAAATGTGTAGGTGAGTACATCAAAAATCAATTAACATGAAATATGCGAATTCCAAAGTAACTGATAAAGCAATTCCTCGCCAACCTGGAGTGGCAGTCATCGGAGCGAATAGCACATAGAACCGCCGAACGACGGTACTGAAATCCTAGGTCCTCGACTGGCGACCACGAACCGGAAAACGCAACGTGGGTAGGCTCCCTACTTGATGGATCGCTAATAATATCGATACTAATATTGTGAGTCACTGGAAGCCGCTGGACGCATGACCGGCAATTTTGAAGATCTTTGGGGGACTTTCCCCAGCTGTGGACGTCTTTCGGCTGATATGATAGATGGGAATTCCTCTGTTTTATGTTCTTTTAATAAATGGTATTTGAAGTTAAATTTTTAGCATAAAAGTAGTGCTGCAGGATCTCGAACGGAATCTCAATCGTAAAACTGATGTTACGTTAATACAAGGCAGCCAAGGGTGAGGGATTTCCTAATTCCTGGGGAGGATCCTTAGCTGAATATCCCATTACCACATCGACATGTGGTAATGGGATGGAAATAAAAAATATTGAACTCACACACAGCAGATGTAAAGCATATTAAGTAACTATTGCCAATTTTACCTCTTTGAATCTAATTTATTTAATCTTTTAAAATTATTCTCCAATTTTGTTAAATATTTATAAGTACACATTTTATCTTTGTTTTATAACCATCAAAATTTTCCCTGCATATCTGGGTCAGTACCCTTAAGTGACATACCATGTTCAAAAAATGAAATAATTATTATATTCACTCAAACATGGTCACCGAGTCTGCTGTTCGATTTTGTGTCGCAAACAATGGGGAGATCCTTTTAAGCGTCAAATATTAAGTAGGTACGCATTGCGTCGCTGCATTATATACCTAGGTCTTCATTTAACTGCTTTACATAATGGTAAATAATACAGTAGGTATGTTGTGTAAAAAAGTCAGCCAGCGTTTTCAAAAGGTTAGTAAGTACGTCCGTAATTATATTTCGTCGCTGCATCCTCGAGATTTTCATATAACACAGTAGTACACTCTTCAATGTGCTGGACATCGAACACTTTTTTAGAGCTTGCAACATAAAAAAAGACAAAATGGCGCCTCTGCACGCCACGTGGCCGGCTGGAAAAACTTCATTCGCTCTTAGTGTTCGGACCTCGAAACACCAATTCTTGTTATTTTATTTTCAGTAAACAAGTGTTATAATTATATTATAGTTACATTTAATGTGAATTACTGTTTTGGCCTATAAAAATGGGCTAGTTTAAGTGTACGAAGAAGGAATATGAAGAATAATTTGGTGCCGATTGAATCTACGCAAATGCCGAGTGTCAGCAAAAAATGTAAGTACATACTTACTCTCCAGCAAATATGAATAGTTTTCGAATTCTTTCTCTATTCGTTATTGATCATGCATATTAAGGTGACCGACTGTTACAACGATACTATCATTTTATTTTATTACCAATTATGATTACATTACACACCCCCCTGGCAAACAGGCGAGAGTCTATGTATAATTAGATTTTAGTTTTACTAGCTGAATGTTTTCTGGTATTATTAGGTTATTCTAACCTATTTTACAGTTAGCCATTCTATGGAATAAGACCTACCCTTTGTGTCAGATAGTACAAGCCCTGTTTTTACAACAGGTATGTACCGTTTGTAAAACCCTAATAATTACAATGCCCTGGGGCAATGTTTGGGTTAAAATCATATGGAGTTGTGATGATTTATTATTTACAACCTGATTACTTTACTTACACAACTAACCTAAATATCTGCCACGTGTTCTCTGAACAATGGGGGCAAATTATAATGAATGCACTCAGCAAGGATAATATAGGACTGAATCTTGAAATAGAAAATTTTCAGTTCCAGGTATTCATTAATGCTATAGAGGTTAGTTTCATTCAACCATTCAAATAGCTTTATTCTAAATAATCTGCAATGTAGTTTCTATTTAGATTAGTAGGTAACGGAAACGTACGCACATAGCCAGAATGCTTTTATTATATTTGATTGACCAAGTACACGTACAACTCAAGTACAAGTCCCGATGTTGATCCCGTCGACTTTTAGCACATGTATTAGTAACATGGGTTACCAGTTTAGCGAACATGTGATTGATTTGCTAGTTTTGCAGACATGGTTTTTCCAGTTTAGTTGACTGTGATTGCTGTAAAAAACTTGTGGAAAATATAATTTGTATATGGTGAACGTGTATTAGTTTTGTTTGATATCAAGTATAACAGAAAATGTTGTTAATTGTTTGTCCATTAATTTGAAATGGTATTAGTAATTTACTACGTAACTAAGTAGCTGTAAATATTCGATCTATTCATTTGAATATTATAAGTTAATAATACAGTATATTATATACATAATAACAATAAATAAATGTCTTGCCATCTCATCCCAGACGGGGCAGAGCCAGTACTATTGCAATAGTGTGGCCAACAGACAACTGATAAATATACTTGTTTATTATTAAATACATACAAATTATAGATAAATTGAACCCAGGTACGGAACTAATAATCGCGCTAATCGAACAAATATTTGTCCCGAGTGGGGATCGAACCCACACCAGTATTATAGTTAGCAGTCAGGAATATTAAAATTAACCATTAGAGGCCAATATTAAAATTAAATTTAAAATTATCGTGTATTTTGACACGGGTACTCGTATTGTTAGATGCATACATATATTTACTTTTATTTAGTATGCTATGTTTAGCAGAGAGATCGGGCTCCCCAGATCTAGACAACAAGTTCAGGCCTACTTTTTAAATGAAAAATGACCTTGATATACTTACTGGAAGAAGGATCGTAACGCTTTCGACGTAAACGTTTACCCCTAATTGGAAATACTTTTTCTCTTGCTTGTTTCCTCCGTTGTTTTTCACCTATTTTGAAATGCTTATGCAAGATAATAACCTGGCAATAGATTTAATTGTCGTTCCTCACTGGCCTAGTGAGACATGAATCCAACATAATAATCTGGCGAAGTCAATAAAGAGGCGTTTTCGTAACAAGCACTCAAAATGGAGACAATTGAATTAATGATTTCATCTCTGTCTCACAAAACATTAAAACAATAACGACACAGCGTGTAAAAATTATGGAAATTTGGTCATAATAATAATATTGATGATTGCTTAAAAAAAAAAGAAAAACAAAAGTCAATCCTGTAGCATTAAACTTCATTACATAACAGTTCAGGTTAGGAGCTAATTTCTCATCTGAAAACACATGCCGTTCAGCACTTTCTCCCATATTGAGGTAACCAGATTTCGTTCAGATGCTAATATCAGGATATGGCTTAAAGGTATTTACAAAACTCAATACTGTGGAACTTGTTTTGTGAGTAGATGGTGCCCAAACGAAGGAATACCATTGGCAATTAAATAATAATATTAATTAAAAAATATATATATATTGACATGTCTAATCGCGTTGCCGACTGCACAACGAATACAGATAAACTGTATTTATAACAAGATTCCTGATCAAATTAAGGTACTTCCAATGGTCCGATTCAAAAAGGCTTTACGCAAATGGCCAACTGAGATTTCTTTCTATACAGTAAAGGAGTTGCAGTTCAAAAAAAAAAACCAAAAAACAAATATATATATATATAGTACCTGTTGTGTTACCAATGTTCTTACATTCACTTCTAAAACCATATTTATTTGCAAATAAATCGTTGACTTTGACTTTATTATAATGTATATTTTAAAGAGTCGTGAAGTGATTACGACCGAATACTAATACCATACCAATATAATTATTGAACCGTAATCCGATTACGGTCATTTACTCACATATGTATTTTATCTGATGCAGATTAGTAGCCTAAACTGTCGTCTAAAAATGTATATTTTAAAGAGTCGTGATGCGATTACGACCGAATATACGAATACCATACCAATATAATTATTGAACCGTGATGCGATTACGGTCATTTACTCACATATGTATTTTATCAGATGCAGATTAGTAGCCTTAACTGGCGTCTAAAAATGTATATTTTAAAGAGTCGTGATGCGATTACGACCGAATATACGAATATCATACCAATATAATTATTGAACCGTGATGCGATTACGGTCATTTACTCACATATGTATTTTATCTGATGCAGATTAGTAGCCTTAACTGGCGTCTAAAATGTATATTTTAAAGAGTCGTGATGCGATTACGACCGAATATACGAATACCATACCAATATTCGATTCCACATAAAAGTATTTTTTTTACGGAATAAATGAATTCTGATTTATAATTATTGAACCGTGATGCGTTTACGGTAATTTACTCACATTTATATTGTAATTGATGCAGATAATGAATCGGAGCATTCATTTTCATCATACCAGCAAATAAGCTCCGTCGAATCGATATCGTTGGTCAAGGTTAATACCCATAAAATTAAAGCGTCATGATTAGATTACCGAATATACGAATACAATACCAATATTATTTCTGAACCGTGATGCGATTACGGTCGCTTACTCGCATAATAATATGTATGTTTTCTTATAAAGATAATGTATCTGAAGATTCATATTTATTAAATCAGGGAATACGCTCCGCCGCATCGTTGGTCAAAGCTAATACGGATAATATTAAATAGTTGCGAGGCGATTACAGCTGAATATACGATCACCATATCAATATTATTTCTGAACCGTGAAGTGAATACGGTCACTTACTCACATATATATTTTTCTTATGCAGATAATGTATCTGAGCATTCATTTTCATTAAATGTTGGAATACGCGTCGTATTGATACTGTTGGTCAAGACCTATAAAGATTCGTAATTCGATTATGACCGAATATACGAACACAATACCAATATAAATAATTGAACCATGGTGCGATTACGGTCACTTACTCGCATAATAATATGTATTTTTGTGATGCAGATAATGTATCTGAGCATTCATTTTCATTAAATTTTGGAATATGTTCCGTCGTATCGTTGGTCAAGGCTAATACGCATAAAATTAAAGAGTCGTGATTCGATTACGACCGAATTTACGAACGCCGAATAATGCATGTGAGCATTAATTTTTAGCTAATTAGGTTATACGCTCCATTGATATCGAATAATATTGACCCGATTACTCATACTCTTGATAATGTTGTCGCTACGCACGATCCTACCGCTGATATTGCTACCCCGACCACATAATCTAATAAAGATGAACTCTCAGCATATGAGCTTTGGCCGCAGGCCCTTTGGAATGCCTTAAGTGTATCCAAAATTAAAGTTGAAATTTTTAAACCCAAGATAAGATACGTTGTTTCAAATATTACAAATAACGATTCCAATATTTAAAATTCTTGAAAGCAAGGCCTCAATCGCATCTAATTCTTTTATCACAATTAGAAGGAGATATGCCCAGAGAAAACCCTGATAGCATACATAGAACTAATAGGACCGTTTAGAGACACGTCTAATGCCGAAAGGTTAATTCCGACCACTAAAAAATTATACCACAACGCAACCGGATCTACAATCAGATGCTGTATCCAGCAAGTATTGCAAGAGAGCAGATATTGACGCAAGAATATACTCTGCGCATAGCGCTCGCCACGCGGAGACGTCCGTGGATGCGTTTCCATTGAAGTGATTAGGAAGGCAGCAGGATGGTCATGAAATTCCCGCGTATTTAGTAAATTTTATGACAGATCTAATAATGATCCTGTCTTTAAAAGTGCTAGTTTATTACTGTTAAGTATAGTTAAAAATGATTAAGTTAACTAGATAAAGCAAATTATTACATGTAACAATTAGTTTTTGGGTATTGGTTCAATACTCTTACTAAAGATTTCCCTAAAGCTTTAAACATCTACTGTGTTATATGAAAATCTCGAGGATGCAGCGACGAAATATAATTGAAGGTTAAACAAACTTACCTTAAGTGAAGTTTTACCATAATTATATGAGTCGCTGCATCCGAAGAGATTTTCGATCCCTCCCGCCCTTAAAGTATTCTTGTGAATACTTTCTTCCCGTTATTTGTTTTTAATGCTTTGCCTTTAGTGAAATCTTAGGTAGATACTGAGGACTCTGAAAAGAATGAAGTTTTTCCAGCCGGCCACGTGGCGTGCAGAGGCGCCATTTTGTCTTTTTTAATGTTGCAAGCTCTAAAAAAGTGTTCGATGTCCAGCACATTGAAGAGTGTACTACTGTGTTATATGAAAATCTCTTCGGATGCAGCGACTCATATAATTATGGTAAAACTTCACTTAAGGTAAGTTTGTTTAACCTTCAAATATTTCTAGTCAGTTCTTCCATAACTTATACAAACACCGGTTTTAGTGAAGTAATTTTATCAACAGTAGGAGCTTGATTTATAACTCCTGCTGTGATATAATGATGATACGAATTTTACCCTCCAATATTATTATTATTACCCAGATAGCACTGAATGATGATGAAAGCCAAGAAGTCGAATGCCACCGCAGCGTAATCCATTGTGGCGAATGAAGTTTGTAATTACATATGTTTATGCTAGTTTGAAACAAAAAGGTGCATTTTAATCTACAAAGGTTAGATTTTGAGTACTAAATAAAAACTAAATTAAATTGTTATTAAATGTCAAAAGTCATTGCCGTGGCAGAGCATCAAGTTTTCGCCCCAGCGTACCACTCTGAAATATTTTCGCCACAACGTGTGTCGCTACAGCAACATTCGAAACTACGTACCGGACCCATTAAGTACGATGTATAACTTTGCAATACAGAAAGCAGTGACCTCTTTGGCAGTGACCAGTGATTAGAGTATCGTTTAACTTGCAAAATTATTGGAGATGAACCATACATAAGTTGTCAACTACAATAAAGAACCTAATTATAATTTAAATTATATTGTTTATACTCATTCTAAGGCAAATATTAATATTATTAATATAATATTAGCTCATGCTGTGTGATGATGGCATAGTATATCATCACCCCATCTTATCCCGTTGGGGCGTAGAAATCGTCCGAGGGAATACCTATTAGAGAAGGGGCAGCAGCATTTTTCTGTGAACTATGACTATCAAACTGCGATTGCCAGCCCGTCTGCCAAGCGTGGCGATTCTGGCATATGCCCCATTCCTTGGGGAGGCTTCTGTCCAACAGTGGATGTACTTTGGCTGACATGATGTTGATGATGATGATGAGATAATTGAGTATCATCTTAGCTTTCACGAGAGGTTTTGCCTTAATGTAAAACATTGAATTAGATAGTAATATTATTTTATGTATTACTTATTTCATATCTCAATACTCAATGTTTTATTTGCATTGCACAATGTTGATTAGGTGTTGTAATTATATATGGCATCATTATGGACCCTGTCGGGTACAGCAAATGTAGAAGAGAGGAAGAGGGCTTTAGTTAAACATACTAAATTCTATTATTACTTAGGTATATGTTTGCTAATACTAATAAGTAGCCTAGACAATATCTTACATCAGGTTAAAAAAATCAAGATGGTCGTTCTTGTTGGCTATATTAATGTGAATATTGCAGATAATAGTACAGATCCAAATCTTGATGAATATCTTAATATCACTGCCTCCCATGAATTATTCCCGCCCATACGCTTCCAACAAGGTTAGCAAACTGTCTTGACCATTTCTTGCTCAGATGCCCTCACATTGCCATTACAATAATTCTCGACGCTTTTATTACTGACCATGCTCCAATTATCTTCTCTGGCAATCCTAGCATAAAATCAAAACCTCCCACAAAATTTTCTGTAAAAATAGATATCCCTAAAGTATTAAATGGCATAGGAAACACGGACTTCTCACAAATCTTACTTTTAAATAATCCAAACACAGCTGCTGATACTCTTGTTAAACTCTTGTCACACCTTATAAAAATACACACGCATACAACGGTGCTCCCTAGTCGTAAACGCATAATAAAACCATGGATCACACCTGGTCTTCTTTGATGCATTCGTCATAGAGACAAGCTACATAAAAAACATAAAAATATCCAAATAATGACACTGATAAACTTGTATTCAACCGGTATCGCAACTACTGCAATAATCTCTTAAAAAAAGTAGCGCCGTGAGTTTGAAAGAGTCAAAAATAATCCAAAAGCTACCTGGAAACTTATTAAACAACTAGCCGATTTAGAGCACACGAAAACCGCCAGTACTGAGCTGCTGAAAAGCTATGACACTCCTCCAACAACAACTCTCTTGATATGTTTAATAAATATTTTTCAAATGTGGGTAAAGACCTAGCCTCCAAAATCAATCAATGTACAAGTAACACTGGAGGTATAAATTCTCCAGGGTACCAAAAGCCAATGGGTTATTCCTCTCCATTAGAATCAATGGCCTTATATTACGCGGACAACATTGAGATGGATAATATTATTCTTCACCTAAAAGACAAATGTGCAATTGGAATTGATGGAATACCGACCTCAATTATCAAGGCATCTAGGCATATTATAGTCCCCATCCTTGTTGACATTTTTAATCTGTGCCTGTCTTTAGGTATTTTCCCGGAATGTTTTAAAACCGCCATAGTGCATCGAATCTATAAAAGTGGGGACATAGACAGTGTAGCAAACTACAGACCTATTTCAGTACTAACTACTCTATCAAAAATCTTTGAAAAGGTTATTTATTCTAGACTTCTTAACTATTTGTCCACAAACAGCATTTTAGCCGCTACCCAGTTTGGGTTCAGAAGAGGAATATCTACTGAATATGCTATTTTAACCCTCACTGACACAATAACTCAAAACATCAATCAGAATAATAAAACAGTAGGTATTTTTCTAGACTTATCTAAAGCTCTTGACACTGTCTCTGTCCCCAATCTAATTTCCAAGCTAGAAAACTACGGAATACGTGGAATTGCGCTTGACATGTTCCGAAGCTATCTTACAAACCGGAGTCAAGTTGTAAAGGTGGGAAATCATTTAAGTACTAATGAGCCTATAACTTTTGGTATCCCACAGGACAGTGTTTTAGGACCTACACTCTTTCTTATTTACGTGAATGAGCTGTGTAATCTTAAATTGACTAACACAAAAATTGTTTCCTTCGCTGATGACACAGTTCTTATTATCCACGGTCGCAGCTGGCCAGAGACCCAGATGTATGCAGTAAGAGCACTGGCTGAAGTCATGCAATGGTTATCCGAAAACCTGCTAACCCTTAATATCAGCAAGAGCAAGTACGTCCCATTTTCCCCGAACACCCGTGGTCAGCCTCTATCATCCTTCCAAATCAGAGCTCACAACTGTCCAATCTCAGATGACAACACCTCTTGTGACTGTACCCTCCTCGAACTTTCAAATATTATCAAATATCTCGGTGTTGTAATTGATAGCCATATGAGTTGGAAAACGCAGATAAATTCAATATCAGCACGAGTAAAAAAATTAATCTACATTTTCAAAAAACTAAGATCTGTTGTTGACTTTAAATGTATGATTAATATATACTATGCGTTAGTCCAATCTATAATTGGTTCTTGTGCAACGGTTTGGGGAGGAGCACCTAAGACAACAATGCTTCGGATGGAAAGGGCACAGAGAGCTGTTTTAAAGGTTTTTGCGAGGAAACCAATTAGATTTCCTACTGTTAGTATCTATTCACTGTGCAGGGTCCTTACTGTGAGGCAGTTATTTATTTTCCAAACAATATTACGTAAACACAGCCTACTGACATATGATCCAAGCTATTGTACGAGAAAGAGAAGGTCGGATCGTGTTTGTAAATTAGAGCCTCGCAAGACTACAATGGTGAGTAAACATTTTAGTTTCATCAGTGCCAAACTCTATAATAAAATTAATATAATCATAAATATTTACCCCCTAACAAAGAATGAACTCAAAATAAAAATCCGAAAATGGCTACAAACACTGGATTATGGTGCCACCGAAGATTTTGTTATGAAATAAAATAAACAGGAGACGTACACACACACGCGCGACCACACGCACGTACACACACACATTTCCATGATACTAACATTTTGTGTTTAGTCTATAAGTAACAGCCGCTCGACGACCAGTATGGAGGTCTTTGGTGAAAACCAAAGTCAAAAACTTTGAGGATAATCGCCGCTCGGAACTAGATGCTCGACGCGATGAACTGAAAGCACGCCCACCTTGTGCTATCACTTACAATTACGGCAATGGTGTGCTCACTTGCCCGCACTGTGCGCGGATTTTTACCAATAAGATTGGTTACGTTAGCCACACACGAGCTCACCAACGTCAGATAGAACAGAGTTGAAGAGGTCGCCGTGGCCGAAATCGGTCGAGGAGATTATTATTATTAAAATCGATTGTAGCTCTTTAAATTGTAAATATATAAATTGTATTCTAAATTCGCATGCAAATTATTATTATTATATTAAATAAAGAACTATGTCACTGTGAACTGTGTCTCTGGAGGCGGGCGTTGATAGCTGCGCTACAGTTTTTACTTTTGCGGCTATCATCGTTATCCATTATGTAATTTCACACAATAAATCATTATTATTAATGTATCTAATATATATATATATATATATATATATATATATATATATATATACATCCCGCTACCTATTGGGCACCCAATATGGCCCAAATTGCGTATAATGTGGCTTCCACCTGCTTTCGACGTCCGTCCGTATATCGGACGTCAGATCGGAGGATGTTATTAATGATCGCGGATTGTCTTGGTGATCGCAATAAATTAAAATAAAAAATAAAAATTTGGACGTCAGTTCACTGTCAATATGTTTTTTCTGAATATTTCTTTAGTTCTGATGGATTTCGTCACAAAACATTGTGGCGCTGTCATCATAATTCCATGCTTTCATTGCTAGCCTTATGTGACGTCTAATTAAATGCGACGTTGCCCCATCGTGCTCCTGAACACGTTTGAACGCCTTAAGCTCCTGTTATTTCTTTAATTATGTTTATTCTCAATTCGTGTCTATTCCAATGCTTCCAGTTAATAAGTAATGTTGCGTCTGCCTTTTTAAACGAAATGTCTAGAAAATAGATCAAAGTGCAAAATTTGCTCAAATTAAATTACCTGAATTATTTGTTTCTGTTTAAATAGGTTCTGTATTTGCTGGAAACAATTCTCAACAAATACAATAAGAAATCGCTATTATGCGATAAGACTGCCAATTGTACATTATTTTGGATATAACGTTTATTTTTTTTGTATAAAATGTTTTTATATTTTGTGCAATACAAAATTATCTATCTATAATCCATAATAAACCATTCCAATAATTTAGTAGGTGCCGCCCATTCAGTTATCGCAGATCAGATAGCAAATTCACACATCAACAGAATCTAGGGATATTTTATATTTCATCGAATATTAAATAATCTATAAAGAATTCTGTGATATAGTAAATGGAAGAATGATAGGTTTTTTATGGTATTTAATTAAAAAAATTAAGACATTCCGTTCATTAATTACGCGTGACCTCGATAATACATACTTAAGAAAAGATAAGATAAAGATTTATTTGTTATTACATGTAGAATACATATAAAAATACATTTGCATGCAAGGTGTTAAAAACTACAATGTCTTATCATACATGTTGCCTCATACAGAGGCGTACATATTTATCTTAATGTCACAAACATATCAAATAAATATAAACATAAATTAATGTCAAGTGCAATTAAGTCACAAATTCATGTTATTTAAATAATCGCCTATATTGTTGTAAGCTTCGTCAACTAACATAGATTTTAGTTTTAAATAAATCTATATAAGCTGTCTCGAACTTTGTCGCAGTTTATTAAAACTGCAGGATGACGATCGGGCAGATATTGTATTTGCCTACTAAATAGTTACTTTAAGTGAACCAAATCTCCTTTTTTAAATTCTACGTGAATAAAAACCTTTTTTGTATTATTTTTTTATTTATTGAGTTTTCCGAAGTTATTAAGGTTTGTAATTTCTCAACAAAATAATTGTTAAACTAATTAATAATATGTTTAGGGTCACTGATAAATTCATTATTGATCTTAAATCCAGTAATATTTTATCTTTGTAAATAATTATTATGAGTCTTTATATACTTATTATTTTTATATAATAGTTGAGAGTATTTTATCAATTGCCATGTTGTCTTCGATTTATTTGATGATGTCAATATTTTGTGATCATCTTGTGCCCGTTTTATATGATAATAGCTGAGCCCCACGGTTTTACCTGCGTTAAAGTTTATAAATTATCATAGCTTCTCCCCCGTAGGTGATAGCGTGATAATATGTAGCCTATATGTTGACCCGACCTTTTAGTAATATTCATGCATAATTTGAAGTAAATCAATGCATTACTTTTTGAGTTAGCCCGGACATACATACAGACAAACAGACACACAGACAAAAATTCTAAAAACTATATTTTTGGCTTCGATATCGATTGCAGATCACGCCCCAAGTATCCTTTTTGAAAAATATTCAATGTACACTTTTGCCTTCGTACGATTTTATTATAGATATGATTTCAGAAATGTAGATATAATAATAAAATATCTATGAATTTATCATAAGCTATATTTGGGTCATTAGCTTCGTAAACTACCTACGTACTGTATTTTTTTTTTGATATATTCAACACTAAAGTCACGTTCCAGTCCAGGAGCTAAGACAACTTCCAATGCAGTGGTGAACAGTTTCGAACATATAACATTTCCCTGTCTCACGTCTCGGTGCAAGTGGATAGGTTTAAGGTTCTGGTCCTGGTGTCGCACTGACATAGTGGCATTTTCATACAAACAGTTAAACACCTCAATATACCAGTAGTCGATTTAGTACCTTTGGAGAGACCTCAGCACGGCCCAGGTTTCGATAGAAGCAAAGGCTTTTTCATGGTCCACAAACGCTAAGCACAGTGGCTTGTTATACTCTTCGGTCTCCTGTATAACTTGCCGCAGCGGATGTATGTGATCTGGTGCTAAAGCCTTTTTGGAAACTGGCTTGTTCGGGAGGCTGGAAGTTGTCAAACCTGCGCGCGAGACGATTCGTAATGACCCCCGAAAAAAACTTGCAAACATCGCTCAGCAGTATGATGGGTCTTCAATTCTTCAATAAGGTTTTGTCGCCCTTTTTGAATAAGAGTGCTGGCCTTTGGCTTTCGGCGTTTGACCATCTAGTATAATGGAGTTAAATAACTTCTAAAGGGCCCGTGTGATTGGTGTACCACCCGCCTTCAAAAGCTCTACTGTAACTTCATCATAACCAGGCGCCTTGTAGTTCTTAAGTTGTTTGAGAGCCATTCTAATCTTGCACAGGCTGACGTCCGGCATGTCTTTGGTGTAATGTCGGGTTAGTGGTGTTCTATTTTGCAGTTCGAGCTGAAAGGATTCGGGGTTTTTGACGTAGATGGGTAAACGTCGTAGCGTAGACTTTATCCGTTGGGACCTCTGGAGTTCGACATTAAGGTTCAGTGAGCCTCGCACCAGTCTATGATTGCTCCCAGTTTTAATCGCATTGATCACAGAGACGTCATTGAACATTTGTCATCTCGTCGACAAGATAAAGTCCAGCTACTAATTTAAATGAATAGATGTAATGAATGTATACGACATTCATTACATACATTCATTAAAATTATTTGGGTTCGGTACTCTATAGACACTAACAAAAACAGTTTAATATTTTGTTAACTCTATGGCACAACATTCAAATACACGAGTTGTGGACATTTTGGCTATGTTGGATAGCTATCCATAGTTCTAGTAAGATACAACATCCACCTCTTTTACTATCTTTCCTTAAGAAGCAGGTAGCCAAGGTGTAATTCGGTAGTTGAGATGAGTTTCATAACCTTCAAGCATAAAGTGCTCCGTAATGCAAAGTAATCGGTCAATAAATCAGATTTCGATAACAAGCCAGCGAAATTTTGGTGCATATCGTAAAGTTTTTTAATCAATTTTACAAACAAACAATTGTCTATGTCTTTCTGCGGTATGAGGTCCTAATTGCTTTGCTAGTGTTCGTACGTAAGTTGTTATATCTTCGTCAAATTTATATAATAATAATATCCTGGGACATTAATCACAAACGGCCATCTGATTCCAAACTAAACACATCTTGTACTATAGAAACCAGTTAACTGGTAAACTAATTTTCTTCATAATACATACTTATATAATTGACGTAATTTATACTGATTATTCCAGATGTTTTGATCGGATTGTCCACAGCATTCTAAAATCAAAGCTTTCGCGGTCTGGTATCAGCGGTGACTTATTGAGATGGTTTTCTTCGTATCTAGAAAACAGGTCACAAGCAGTTGTGGTAAACAATTATGTTTCTAGCTGGGTTTCAGTTCCCAGTGGGGCACCTCAAGGATCCTTGTTGGGTCCGTTGCTATTTATTATCTATGTGAACGACATTGAGTCCATTTTCAAAACTTCTCATCTCCTTTGTTTTGCTGACAACATGAAAATATATTCTTCTATTGCGTGTGGTGGAGATATGGATGCTCTTCAATCAGATCTATCGCGTCTGGATGAATACTGCGTACTTAATAAACTTGATCTTAATACCCTTAAATGCGCTGTAGTCTCACACAGTCACAAACGCTTCACACTTCCGACATCCTATAAGCTTAAAGGCCAGTTGATTCCAAGACGCGATGTTGTGAGAGATCTGGGTGTCTATCATGATTCCAAACTTCTATTTGATGTTCACATAGATGAGGTAGTTGCTAAGGCATCCAAGGCGCTTGGTTTTATTATGAGGGTATCGAAGGGCTTTAAAAAAGCTAAAACCTTAAAAATACTTTTCTGCACATATGTAAGAAGTCACCTTGAATATGGTTCACAAGTCTGGAACCCATGCTATAACAAACACATTGACCGTGTCGAACAAATTCAAAAACGCTTTATAAAATTTTTATGCTATCCATTACACATACCTTACCATTCGGAAAATTATTTTGATATTTGTAAAAAGTTTCACTTACTACCATTCGCAAATCGTTGCCAATTGGCAGACTGTACATGCATGCATGTCCATGTATGTACATAATATTTCGCTAAATGACTGTAAAACTCATAGGTGTTTAAACATTTGTGAGTTTTACAGTTATTTAGATATATGTATATTACCTGCTAAACAATAAACGGAAAATAAATTCTAACACAAAAAAAAATAACAGGCCGGTTTGCATGGTTGGCAGATACTTGCTTTTCACGCCGCAGGTTGTGGGTTAGATTCCCACCCAAGATAGGTACTTGTGTGCATGAACATGTCTGTTTATTATATAAGTATGTATTTACAAAAGATAAGTTGTATATGTAGTATACAGTTATCTGGTTTCTATATTACAATCTCTGCTTAGTTTGGAATAACTTTAAAAACCTACGTTTATATAACGTTTATATCGACTTCACTAATCATATCTGACTCCCGAAAATTATAAACGGACGTCAACTATCCTAAGATTTAAAAATACTTAAATAATCTGAGATCGGTATAATACTAATAAAATGCAATAAACAAAGACTAGACTTTCCATTAGTTTAGCAGTAGCCTATAGAAGCCTCTAAAACTAAACAACAATATATATAACAAAATAATATATTTTATACGTATTAAGACATATACGAGTAAACGGTATTTTACAGGTATTTAGATATATACGAGTACAAGGACGTTGCATTATCATAAAAGTTACAAACTATTATACATTTGACAACCTGGACGTCATAATAAACATTTTGAATCTTATACGACGTTGCAACGTCCGTATATGTACATAATATTTATCTAAATAACTGTAAAACTCACAAGTATTTAAACATTTGTGAGTTTTACAGTTATCTAGGTACTTATATGATAGCCTACTAAACAATAAATGGAAAACAAAATCTAACATAAAAAAAATTGAATGGTCGATTCTTGCCTTTCACGCCGCGCGCAGGTCGTGCGTTCGATTCCCACTCTGGATAGATATTTGTGCGCAGAAACATGTCTGTTTATTATATAAGTATGTATTATGAAGAAAAGTAGTTTTCCAGTTATCTGGTTTCTATAGTACAAGATGTGTTTAGTTTGGAATCAGATGGCCGTTTGTGATTAAAGTCCCAGGATATTATTATTATATAAATTTGACGAAGATATAACAACTTACGTACGAACACTAGCAAAGCATTTAGGACCTCATACCGCTGAAAGAAAAAACAATTATTTGTTTGTAAAATTGATTAAAAACCTTTACGATATGCACCAAAACATCGCTGGCCTGTTATCGAAATCTGATTTATTGACCGATTACTTTGCATTACGGAGCACTTTATGCTTGAAGGTTAGGAAACTCATCTCAACAACCGAATTACACCTTGGCTGCCTGCTTCTTAAGGAAATATAGTAAAATAAGCGGATGTTGTATCTTACTAGGACTATGGAAAGCTATCCAACATAGCCAAAATGTCCACAACTCGTGTATTTGAATGTTGTGCACAAAATATTAAACTGTTTTTGTTAGTGTCTATAGAGTACCGAACCCAAATAATTTTAATGGATGCATGTAATGAATGTATACGAGTACCTGGACTTTATCTTGTCGACGAGACGACAAATGTTCAATGAGGTCACTGTGATCAATGCGATTAAAACTGGGAGCGATCATAGACTGGTGCGAGGCTCATTGAACCTTAATGTCAAACTCCAGAGGTCCCAACGGATAAAGTCTACGCTACGACGTTTACCCATCTACGTCAAAAACCCCGAATCCTTTCAGCTCGAACTGCAAAATAGAACACCACTAACCCGACATTACACCAAAGACATGCCGGAGGTCAGCCTGTGCGAGATTAGAATGGCTCTCAAACAACTTAAGAACTATAAGGCGACTGGTGATGATGAAGTTACAGTAGAGCTTTTGAAGGCGGGTGGTACACCAATCACACGGTCCCTTCAGAAGTTATTTAACTCCGTTATACTAGATGGTCAAACGCCAAAAGCCAAAGGCCAGCGCTCTTGTACTTGTATATATCTAAATACCTGTAATATATGCATATTTGGACATTTGAGACTAAACGTATGCTTTAGCGTACAATTTTGCAACACACACGCAAGTCTGCTTCGTGCCTGAGCCGCAGCATACGCAGCTGTCAATATTTTGACCTATTACTACTATGAATCGTATGGGCAGTGGTTTCTCTAGTGTCAGTGTTGTTCAAGCCGTCCATTAGGCATCTTTCATGGCTTAACGACTGTTGTCTAATGGGAAAAACCGTGACCGACAGTTAAACTTGCCCTCCGAAGCACGAAGACACACAGCAATTAAACCAGTATGGCAGTCATCAATATATGGACTGACCGCGAGTCTAGTTGTTTAACCTCGCTAATCACTTATGGACCAGTGAGAGAAACTGGCTGGATTCACGTATTAAAAAATTGCTCTACCCTACACTGCATCACCCAAGTTTCAGCATACGCTTAGCTACAATTTTATTAAATTCAACACTATCTGTCATTTGACTTCCGAGACGTCAAATCACACTAATATTATAAAGGCGAAAGTTTGTGAGTGTGTATGTTTGTTACTCTTTCACGCATAAACTACCGAAAGAATTTCGGTGAAACTTTGTATTTATATAGCTTATATATCTTAATTACATATAGGCTATAATTTATAAATTTAACGCGGGTAAAGCTTCAGGACACAGATAGTGATATATAATTTGGAAATTTACGATATTCGTATATGTCTAAATACGTATGAAATATTCTGTAAGATAATAGTTAAAGGTGCTTAGAAAATAAAATCTAACACGAAATAGGGGCATGGAAAAAAATGTTTAGGCTTTTTGGTAATTTGACCAATTTAACCAATTAGATTCGATGTCATATTAAAAACAAAAACCGTATACATACGAATTAGTTACATTTAAGAGTATATATATATATATACTTCCTTCTAATTAACAAGTATGTTACATACATAGTTCACATAATGACACGAATATTATTATGAACGTACATATAATTAGTAAGTAGGTATGTATAGTTTTAAGTATGGTACAAATAGTACCTTATAATATAGTAATTTGTACATTTGCAACTGATCCATCTCTGTAACTCCTTTCTCCTTTCAGTACCTAGGTTGCCTGGAAGAGCATTGTGATAAGGCCCCCAATTGTAGGTACTATTATAATTTGTATTATTTCTTTAGGTGTACAATAAAGAGATTATCTATATATCTATCTATGTTTGGATATTTACATAGTAGTATATTGAGATATTACAGTTACTTAAGGCATTATCAAATAATCTCAAATCAACTTATGTGTAACACAGTGGGTTAAAACAAACTACGTTCAATACAATCATAACTTATACAATGAAGTCTACCAAGAAAAGACTTTATGCGCGTGAGCATAAAAATAGGCATATTAGGCAGGCATATATAGGTTAGTAGTACCCTTATTAAGCTTCTTTAACCATTATCTTATAGAATATTTCATATGTATTTAGACATATACGAGTATATGGACGTTGAAAATCGTAAAATTTCAAAAATATTTTTCATTTTACATCCTGGACTTCAAATGATAGAAAGTGTACATTAAAGAAATTGTAACTAAATGTAGGCTGGATCTCAGGCGATGAAGCTCAGGAGCAGATATATTCACACGTGAACATGTCAGTTGCGTACCCTGCGGTTCAGGCGTGACACTGACATTCATCTGTTCTTTTCTCGATTACGCAGGGTGCCTGTACCTTTGTCGCTTGCCTGCGTTGCAAAATCTGACGTATGTCTACATAAAAGCATACGCCTAGTCCCAAATATCCATATATGTAATCATTTACACATTTTACAGGTATTTAGATATATACGGGTAAACGGACGTTGCAATATCATAAAAGTTTCAAACTATTTTTCATTTGACATCCTGGACGTCAAAAAAATATTGTGGAACTTTTAGGACATTGCAACGTCCGTATATGTTATAATAATAATAATAATAATTTATTAAATTCACTTAAGGTTTACAGTTTCTCTTATGTATATATAAACATGAATCTAAGAAATGAAGTTTTACATACTTAATAAGAGGTTGTCGTTGACGGCTGTACTAGTGTAAACTGTGTTATAATAAAGCGATGATAACTATTACTTACTTACTTATTAACCTATAATTCAATTACATTTATTACACTTAGATGAAATTGATTTCTAATTACAAATCCTATATTGTTATTAGTGTAATTATTATTTCTTTTAATTATCAACTACTTAATTATTTAATGCATGGACCCCATTCGGGTAAAAGCCTCTCCCAAGGAATGCCATCCTTCTCTGTCATTAGCTCTGTCTAGCCAACTTCTACCCGCGCATGCTTTAATTTTGCCTGCCCATCTGGCCCTTGGTCGACCTCTTAATCTGGTGCCTCTTGGCCCAGACCACTTTATTGAACGTAGAGTCAATCTATCCTCCTTTTAACGGGCTTCCATATATGGACTGACCGCGAGCCTAATTGTTTAACCTCGCCAATCACTTACGGATCAGTGAGAGAAACTAGCTGGATTCACTTATTAAAAAATTGCTCTACCCTGCACTGCATCACCCAAGTTTCAGCATACGCTTAGCTACAATTTTATTAATTTCGACACTATCTGTCATTTGACCTCCGAGACGTCAAATCACACTAATATTATAAAGGCGAAAGATTGTGAGTGTGTATGTTTGTTACTCTTTCACGCATAAACTACCGAACGGATTTTGGTGAAACTTTGTATTTATATAGCATATATATCCGAATACAAACATATAATAGACGGACACAAAATACATCCAGACTCAGAACAACTATTTATGGGTCACACAAATAGTTGTCCGGCGTGGGACTCGAACCCGCGATATATATAGGCTATAATTTATAAGTTAAAAGTTAACGATAGAAATTAACGATATTCGTATATGTCTAAATACGTATGGAATATTCTGTAAAATAATAGTTTAAGGTGCTTAATTAGGGTAAGGCGCTCATAGCTAGATGCTCTCACCGGTCCCTAAGCGATTGGCGAGGTTAAGCAACTAGGTTCGCGGTCAGTCCATAGATGGGTGACCGGCAAAGTGGATTAATTTCTGAGCGTCTCCGTGCTTCGGAGGGCACGTTGTAGTCATTAGACAACAGTCGTTAAGCCATGTCAGAGGCCTACTAGGCGGCTTAGCAACTCTGAAGCAAGCAAGCAAAGGTACTGCTAACCTAATATGCCTATTTTTATGCTCACCACTTGGCGCATAAAGTCTTTTCTTGGTAGATTTAATTATATTAGTTATGATTGTATTGAACCAGGTGACTTACGACGCGCTTGAACAAACGACCAATGCCTCGGATTCATCTTAATTTATTCCTCGACTGATAGAATATATTTATTATAACAATAATTTTCCAGTGATTCCACTTCCGTGCGTTTAAGCACTTTTGCCATACCTACTATAGGAATCAAATATAACAGCTCACTTAGGACCCCTAAATTGATCCTCGGTGCTTTTGCAGCTGGCTTCTCTAGTTGCAATTCCCTCGTTTTATGAGGCTATAGCCTCTTTACATCATTTTGTCTCCCGCTTTGCTATGGAGGGAAGTGGAACAACTCATTTTCTAACTCCTCCTTTTAATTATTTCTGATTAAGTTCGTTGCGGGATCCAAGACAGTTAAAGCGATTCCCCGGGACATGCCTGAGCTTCACCGCTCAGTGTCATTCCATTGTGTGCTACTGTTGATCCTGGCTTACAGAAATTGCAGTGGTGGGTAAGAGGGAGGGAAAAAAATCATTTTCCAGCCGCTGACACTGTCTTTTAATTTTTTAAAGATTCACCGTCAGAAAAATTACCATAATGTTAGAATTTTCTGGAAATGATAATTACTATTTATATATGTATTGGGAATATACTTCTCAATAAGCATCCTTAAACTTGAATAAAAATGATCAACCGCATCATCAACACATTTATGCAACAACAATTAGGCCTGTCTATGCTTAAAAGATGAGAATTAATTTCTTCTTAGTCACCTTTATAGTATAAATACTTAGTTCTGGAATCAGGTTTAAAATATGGCAAGATAAAAAAATTTAAATTAATGTCTAATGCCTTGTGATGCAGGTTGAAACTAAATATTTATTGATTTTCAGGCTTTAAACACTCGTGCCTTTTACAGTTATTTGAACATATACGGACGTTTAAATGTCATAAAACTATCACAATATGTATCAAATGTCGTCCAGGATGTCCAAAAAATATTAAAATAAAACTATTATGATATTACCACCTCCGAATACTCGTATATATCTAAATATCTGTAAAACGTGCAAATCATTTATTATATGGATGTTTGGAATCAAGGGTATGATTTTATAACGCAGGGCAGGAGACTCAGAATTAACGTCGGAGTCTCAGCATACACTTAGCTACAATTTGGTTGAAGTATGACTTTATCTGTCATTTGACGTTCAGGATGTCAAATGAAAAATAGTTTAAACATTTTCGATATTGTAACGTCCGTATACGCTTAATATGTAAATGCGTATAAAATATATTGTAAATTAACAGTTTAGGGGACCTACTAACGATACTGCTAATATAAGATTAGGAGTCATAATTTTAGTGGCGTACGCACTAAGTGCGTAAAGTCTCGTCTTGGTATATTTCATTATATTAGGTATGATTCTATATTTTTAATAGCACTTAGTTATACGGATCTCAGATAATTGAAATATATTTAAATCGTCGGATAGATTTTCGGAAGTTAGACATGATTATATATATCAGAATATAATGTTTGTTAGAAAAAATATTCATAATTATAAAAAGAAAAGTGAACTGCATAATATAAATACTAGGAATAAAAACAAACTAGCCATGCCAGGCTTTAGAGTAAGCAAAACTAATAAATCATTTTTAGGAAATTGTATTAGGTTTTATAACAAGCTTCCTACTCAAATTACTGATCTGCCTGACACAAGTTTTAAAACACATATTAAACGTATACTTATGGCTAGGGGTTATTACACCACTAAAGAGTACATCGATGACAAAGACGTCTGGCTCTCACTTCCTACCTGCACATTGCTCGCTGGAGATCTTGTAGCCATATAGACATGACTGATCTGCTGTGTTACGTGAACTATCTGGAAATGATTGCTATCATATACTTAATTTAAAATTATTGACTCTGTCTCAAAATGAATAATGTTATTGTTTCGAAGTTTTTCTTTTGTATACCTAAATATAATCTAAAATAATAAGCATTCAGACAACCGATCGAGCATATATTGTGTTTGCCTACTAAATAATTACTCTAATTGGACCAAATCCCGTGTTCATGCCCGCTTGAGTATGTTTCGCCGGACCGTCTCAACTGGGTCGTGTTGAAACCGGTAGTAGATGAACCCACTGAGTTTATTTCGCTGGGTCTCTCAGTTGGGGCGCATTGGATCCGGTGGTAGCATTAAAGCGCGACCGTCGTTATTAACACAAGGTCCGTCATAATAATAATACCTTTAATATAGACAGAACCATTGACAATATGTAGTAAAAATATTAGACTTAAACTAGATAATTAAACATAATCTCTTGACAATAACTTGATACGAGCTAGCTAAATATAATTTCTGTAATAAAATAAATTTTATAAATGTTTTCATACAAGATGTACCTAAATATCTATGTTACTAGAAATAATATCTAATGTATACAACTATATTACTACAAACATGTTCTGACTATTTACAAGCGCTTTTTTAAAGTCTACGTGAATAAAAACCTTTTTTATTTATTTATTTATTTTATAGACCGCATGATCTTATTCTCCATCTATACATGTAACACTACAACATGTAACTTAATTAACAAATCGACGCCCCCGGGCAATAACCCGGTAATCGAAAATTTCAAATTTTACAGGAGAAAAGATTTACTCATTTTATCGAATATCTTTTCAACGAGTGGGACTATCGCAGTTATTGATGTATTAAACGAAAGCTAATTTTTTGTGTAATATAACTGTGTCATTACTATGAAAATTCTTTTATTAATAACCGAGTAATTTACTAAAACAAATAATACCTAAAATTCTATGCATTACATATTGCAGTAAAGCTACTTACGGGATTATTGCCGTAAATTTATGAAACAAAATATTACGTAACATTATATTATGAACTACTGCAGCGTTATTTTTATCTGAGGGATGAGACATAACGTGTTATTACCGAGTTATTGTGGTACTATCAAGTAATATTCAAAATCGTATTGATTGATAATATTATTATTACGAGGAAATTTAGAATAACAGTGTTATTGTTACCACTCAATACCGATTTTTTTTTGTATTAAAATGTAATATTAGAAGGTATTAAACGAGATAAATGCAATAATTTGATTATTAACCAATATTTATTAAACCACAGGATTAAATTTGTCACTTCAATTTCACATGAACTTTGTTTAATACTAATAGTACAAGAAATCAAATCCAGAAATCAACTTTGACTTCAACTTTATTCTTCTTCAGAAATATTTTCGTTCCCGGCTTCATAACAGGACATGGATTCATAGAAAGAATGGTGAATTTGAGGAATAGTTCCACTTTTACATAGACTTAATAAGTATGTTTGCAAATCTTTGCTTATTGGCAGGTATGCATGGTATGCACGTTGCAACTCCACAATGTTCAAGCAAACAGCTGCACCTTGAGTACTCGTACGCATACGTCCTCGTCGTTTAGCTCAGGCAGAGTGAGTGCGGTTGATGTCAAGCTCTCAATAAGATTCTTCATAATTAAATTTGGAAAACAACTTATCTGCTTGTGAATCGACCACGTTCACCTCCATGACGTGAGACCAGCGGATCGCATTTCGGCCTGCTCCAATTCTGTGACACGATATTTTTCGACAGATACCTTTGAGTTTAAAATAGTGCAAAAAATTTGTTCAGCGGTAAAAGAGCACCTTTTTTAGGTTTTTCCTATGCGTGTGTTAGCGAATACTATATAGATGTGTAGATAAGTATAGATATACCCAGATATGCCAAGCTCTAAAATATAAATTGTTATAAATAAGATTACTTTACACTGTTAACCAACAACAAAACATCATACTTTATGTATCATAGAGGTGTTATATGTGTATAATGAAAACCAGGAAATCTATTATAAGGTATATTTATTAACCATATAGGGAAATAATAATTTAAACATAAGAAATACAAGGTGAACATATTATTTAATAAAACAAACCACATTGTGACATAAATATAATACAAAGTTTACTTAGCTTTGAATCACTCTGTCTGTTCAGTACGGCAGTTCCAATAGAATCGACATAAATAGTATAACTGTTAATTTAAATTTGTTCAAATGGAATCGTCCCTCCAACCACCGAGAGCTCCGCTCCGGTCAACGTTTCGAACAAGAATGATGCTCAAACCGATCGGGACACACCTTTTATAATAGACGACAAACAGATGTGAAACATGTTTTGCGACAAACAAGTATGACGTACACCCGCCCGTTGCCAGGCTAAATGTTAGGCTACCGCTGTTTTATTAATACCGTATTTAACTATAAATCTACTATTATTTTATCTACTAACTTGTAATATATATAGTTATATACTTATTATATCGATTCCAAGCTAACACGGCCATACTGACAATACTTCGTCCACGAAGTATTATTTAATTTAATTTCATTATATTTTTTATTTTACTATTTATTTCATTTTATTATTTATTTTATTTTATTAGTAAAACAAACAGGATTAACAACTTATGATAAGAAACAGGTTATAACTAATTTCACCAATGAATACAAAAAAAAGCTTGTTTGTCTAATATGAGATACAATAAGATAACGAACATATTTAAGAATAGACTGATTACTCTATTACTAGAAAGCTGCTACTATTCAGTTACGGCTTTCTTAAATGGTTCATTCGAATTATAGTTTTGTAATTTAATTTAATTAGTTAGAAATGTAATTTAATAAGTTCAAAAGAATTATTTAATTCAAATTTGTGCAGCAGCACATTACAAAAGTTATGACCTTTTTTGTGACGAATGGGCCAGAGATCAAGTCGCTCCAAGCCAACACACATTACGATTACACACAAAGGCAACATTTTACGGAATTATTGATTTTTGAATTTTAATATTGATATACCATAAAAATAACATTGTTTCCATTCATATGTCATCAATTATAAGTCTCATAATTATAGGTTTCGTTTTTAATTATTTATATAGTTCAATAGACTCTTAACTGCCAACTACATAGACATGTCAGAAACATTCACCCGCTGCTGGTGAGATAACTGACACCAAATAGAAGGCCGACCAGCGTTTATTGAATCTAACTGCCAACTACATAGACATGTCAGAAACGTTCACCCGCTGCTGGTGAGATAACCGACACCAAATAGAAGGCCGACCAGCGTTTATTGAATCTAACTGCCAACTACATAGACATGTCAGAAACGTTCACCCGCTGCTGGTGAGATAACTGACACCAAATAGAAGGCCGACCAGCGTTTATTGAATCTAACTGCCAACTACATAGACATGTCAGAAACGTTCACCCGCTGCTGGTGAGATAACTGACACCAAATAGAAGGCCGACCAGCGGTTAGAGTTTAATTCCAAAAGATGGTCTCTCAACTGACCAACACCAAACGTGTAAGGTCTATCTATCTTTGTCAGACTTTGTCAAAATTGACACCAAGTAATTGACCGACTAGCGGATTATAACAGAGACTGTAACATAGACATGCTGATCTCTTTCATCCGCTGTTGATGAGAGAAATCAGCACCAAGTCACGGCATAGAATTAAAAAGATTAAAATCTTTGTCATTTAAACGAATTTAACTTTGTAAAAGCAACGTAATGTTCTTAATATCACGAATAGGCCACAATACTATATATGCATTTTAAAATATACTACACCCATGTTATTACCAACTAAAGTTTACTTTATCAATAATGACCGATCCCATAATGATACTACGTAATAGTACTTGTATGGAAAAACTATGTACTATATATTCCATCACAATAAATGTAAGCGATTTTTTTTTCTTTTTTTTTATGATTTGTAATTACCAGCAAACCAACTCAGTTTCAATTGCTGAATTTGCCACTCAAACGAGATCCAAGATCGTAAAACAGTAAAAGAGATGAAGCTATAGTGGACTCCATTCTTTTATTCTAATTATGTACACAATTAATTATTAAACTTCGGCCATTTTGACATGTACTTCGTCTCGAAGTACCTAGGCGGAATATAAAATGTTTTTGAGATATTTATATAAAACACATCTCTGCAACACCCTAAAACTCTACTTGATACGCTAATTGACATCAATGAGAAATGTTTCTTCATTTCTTTAATTTTAATCAGGTTAGCCCCAAGGTTACGATAATAACCTTAAGATTAATCAAAGTAACCAAACAAGTGAAACTACAAATCAAATTTGTGAATTAAGTTATTATTTAGATAGCTACGATGGGGCCCACAAATTTAAAAACCATGAAGCAAATTAAGTTATGAATCTGCTCACTGATCCTGGCACAGCTAGAATGGCAAATTTCAGGTACTTTGTGAAATGTAATATCAAAGAATTTTATTTTAGAAATACTCATTAAGATTACTTTAATCTAATCAGAAATAATATCTTTTGCATGGTCAATATGATAATACAGAAACAGAACAACCAGTATTCCGCAGTCTCCACTATTAATATTTTGTAGTCACTACTTGTTTAAATTTCAATAAAGAACCGATAAGATAACAGAATTTTCATTGGGATAATTAGATGGGAGGCTATTAGAATTCAAAAGCCAAATATTTCATTTTATAAGTTATTCAAAACCATTAATGTCCAACACCCATAGCTCAATGACTAAATATTATTTTCTATTCCGGTAATATCCATCTGACCACTCATATTATTGGCACCATCTTATTTACTGGTAGATGGTGACATTATTTTTATTGAACCTTGTACACCACATAAATAGATATTTGCAATGCCTACTGGTGCATGGAATAGACTAATTATATTTCGTCGCTGCATCCTCGAGATTTTCATATTACACAGTAGTACACTCTTCAATGTACTGGACATCGAACACTTTTTAGAGCTTGCAACATTAAAAAGACAAAATGTCAACGTCATTTTTCCGCCGCCACCTGGATGTCACCTCATTCACTTTTCGTGTTGGGCATCGAAACATCAATTCTTTTTATTTTATTTTCAGTAAACAAGTGTTATAATTATATTACAGTGACATTTAATGTGAATTACTGTATTGGCCTATAAAAATGGGCTAGTTTAAGTGCACGAAGAAGGAATATGAAGAAAAATTTGGTGCCGATTGAATCTACGCAAATGCCGAGTGTCAGCAAAAAATGTAAGTACATACTTACTCTCCAGCAAATATACAACATATTGAATCTTAAGGTGACCGACGGTTACAACGATACTATCATTTTATTTTATTACCAATTATGATTACATTACACACCCCTGGCAAACAGGCGTGAGTGTATGAATAATTAGATTTTAGTTTTACAAGCTGAATGTTTTCTGGCATTATTAGATTATTCTAACCTATTTTACAGTTAGCCATTCTATGGAATAAGATCTGCCCTTTGTGTCAGATAGTACAAGCCCTGTTTTTACAACAGGTATGTACCTGTTGTAAAACCCTAATAATTACAATGCCCTGGGGCAATGTTTGGGTTAAAATCATATGGAGTTGTGATGATTTATTATTAACAACCTGATTACTTTACTTACAAAACTAACCTAGATATCTGCCACGTGTTCTCTGAACAATGGGGGCAAATTATAATGGACGCACTTAGCAAGGAGAATACAGGACTGAATCCTGAAATAGAAAATTTTCAGTTCCAGGAATTCATTAATGCTATAGAGATTATTTTCATTCAACCATTCAAATAGCTTAATTCTAAATAATCTGCAATGTAGTTTCTATTTAGATTAGTAGGTAACAGAAACGTACGCACATAGCCAGAATGCTTTTATTATATTTGATTAACCAAGTACACGTACAACTCAAGTACAAGTCCCGATGTTGATCCCGTCTACTTCTAGAACATGTATTAGTAACATGGGTTACCGGTATAGCGAATATTTGATTGATTTGCTAGTTTTGCAGACATGGTTTTTTCCAGTTAAGTTGACTGTGATTGTTGTTAAAAACCTGTGGAAAATAGAATTCGTTTATGGTAAACGTGTATTAGTTTTGTTTGATATCCAGTATAAGAGAAAATGTTGTTCATTGCTTGTCTATCAATTTGAAATGGTATTAGTCATTTGCTACGTAACTACGTAACAAAGTAGCTATAAATATTCGATCTATTAATTTGAATATTATAAGTTAATTATACAGTATATTATATACATAATAACAATAAATAAATGTCTTGCCATCTCATCGCAGACTGGGCAGAACCAGTACTGTTGTCATAGTGGGGCCAACAGACAACTGATAAATATACTTGTATATCAGTAATTACATACAAATTATAGATGAATTGCACCCAGGTACGGAAGTAATAATCGTGCTAATCGAACAAATATTTGTCCCGAGTGGGGATCGAACCCACACCGTATGGCTTAGCAGTCAGGAATATTAAAATTTTAATAAAACCATTAGAGGCCAATATTAAAATTAAATTTAAGATTATCATGTAGTTTCCTTATTTTGATACGGTTACTCGTATTGTTAGATGCATACATATATTTACTTTAATTTAGTATGCTATGTTTAGCAGAGAGATCGGGCTCCCCAGATCTAGAAAACAAGTTCAGGCCTACTTTTTAAATGAAAAATGACCTTGATATATTTACTGGAAGAAGGATACTAACGCTTTCAATATAAATGTTTACCCTTAATTAGAAATAGGTACTTTTTCTTTTGCTTGTTTCCTCCGTTTTTCACCAATTTTAAAATGATTATGCAAGATAATAGACAACCTGGCAGTATTACTGTCGTTCCTAACTCGCCTAGTGAGATGTGAATCTAATCTGTGTGGCAAAGCCAATAAAGAGGCCTTTTTTTGTAACAAGCACTCAAAATGAGACAGTTGAATTAATGATTGCATCTCTGTCAATAAAACGATAACGACGCAGCGTGTAAAATTTATAGAATTTTGGTCATAATAATAACATTGATGAGTAAAAAAAAAAAAAAAATTAAATCCTGTAGCATTAAACTTCATTACATAACAGGAGCTAATTTCTCATCTGAAAATACATTCCGTTCAGCACTTTCTCCCATATTGAATAAACGATTTAGTTCATATGCTAATATCAGGATATGGCTTATAGGTATTAACAAAACTCAATACTGTGGTACTTGTTTTGTAAGTAGATGCTACCCAAATGTAGAAATACCATTGACAACTAAATAATAATAATAATAAAAAAATTATAGCACCTGGTTGTGCTACCAATGTTCTTACATTCACTTCTAAAACCATATTTATTTGCAAATAAATCGTTGAATTTGACTTTATTATAATTTATATTTTAAAGAGTCGTGATGTGATTACGACCGAATATACGAATACCACACCAATGAACCATGATGGCATTATGGTTATTTACTCACATATGTATTGTAGCCTAAGCTGGCGTCTAAAAATATATATATTAAAGAGTAGTGATGCGAATATAATTACTGAACCGTAATGCGATTACGGTCATTTACTCACATATGTATGTGTTTTATCTGACGCAGATTAGCTGAGGGTTTTCTGGCGTCTAAAAATGTATATTTTAAAGAGTCGTGATGCGATTACGACCGAATATACGAATCCCATACCAATAAACTTATTGAACCGTGATGCGATTACGGTCATTTACTCATAATTATATGTATTGCATTTGATGTAGATAATGAATTTGAGCATTCATTTTCATCAAATCTGTGAATAAGCTCCGTCATATCGATACTGTTGGTCAAGATTAATACCCATAAAATTAAAGAGTCATGATTTGATTACCGAATATACGATACCAATATTATTTCTGAACCGTGATGCGATTACGGTCACTTACTCGCATAATAATATGTATTTTTCCTGATACAGATAATGTATCTGAACATTCATATTTATTTAATCAGTGAATACGCTCCGTCCGTCCGTCCTCGGTATAGTTGGTTAAAGCTAATACGGATTATATTAAATAGCCGCGATGCGATTACGACCGAATATACGAACACCATATATCAATATTATTTCTGAACCATGAAGCGATTACGGTCACTTCCTCATATATGCATTTTTTTTTACTAATGCAGATAATGTATCTGAGTATTCATTTTCATTAAATCTTGGAATAGGCTCCGTCGTATTTATACTGTTGATCAAAGCTAATACCTATAAAATTAAAGAGTCGTGATTCGATAATGACCGAATATACGAACACATTACCCAATATAATTATTGAACCATGATGTGATTAAGGTCACTTACTCGCATATTAATATGTATTTTTTTTTCTGATGCAGATAAAGTATCTGAGCATTCATTTTCATTAAATCTTAGAATACGTACCGTCGTAACGTTGGTCAAGGCTAATACGCATAAAATTAAAGAATCTTGATTCGATAACGACCAAATATACAAACATCATAACAATATAATTTCTGAACCGTGATGCGATCCTTGGTTTAGTCGAAAACCATCCAATGATATTGCTTGATCCACAGTTCAACTGTAGTTTAGTTTTAGACTTCGTTTTTTAAATAAGGGTGATAATGTATATTTTATTTTATGTGAATAATACATCTGAACATTCATATTTAGCAAATTAGGGTATACGCTCCATTTTCGCCGAATAATATTGACCCGATTACACATACTCTTGATAATGTTGTCGCTACGCAGGATCCTACCGCTGATATTGCTACCCCGACCAAATAATCTAATAAAGATGAACTCTCAGCACCCGAGCTTTGGCCGCAGGCCTTTTGGGATGCCTTAAGTGTATCAAAAATTAAAGTTGTCATTTATGAACCTAAGATAAGAGACGTTGTTTCAAATATTAGGAATAACGATTCCAATATTTAAAATTCTTGTAAGCGAGGCCTCAATCGCATCTAATTCTTTTATCACAATTAGAAGGAGATATGACCAGGGAAAACCCTGATAGCATACATAGAACTAATAGGACCGTTTAGAGACACGTCTATCGCAGAAAGGTTAATTCTGACCACTAAAAAAAAAAAAAAATATATATATATATATATATATACCACAACGCAACTGTGTCCACAATCAGCCGCTGTGTCCAGCAAGTATTGCAAGAGAGCGGATATTGACGCAAGCGTATACTCTGCGCATAGTGCTCGCCACGCAGAGACGTCCGTCGATGCGTTTCCATTGAAGTGATTAGGAAGGCAGCAGAATGGTCATGAAACTCCCACGGATTTAGTAAATTTTATGACAAATCGAATAATGATCCTGTATTTAAAAATTCCAGTTGATTATGGTTAAGTATAGTTAAAAATGATTAAGTTAATAAGATGAAGTAAGTTATTGCATGTATTAATTCGTTTATGGGTATTGGTTCAATACTCTTACTAACGATTTCCCTAAAGCTCTAAACATCTACTGTGTAATATGAAAATCTCGAGGATGCAGCGACGAAATATAATTGAAGGTTAAACAAACTTACCTTAAGTGAAGTTTGACCATAATTATATGAGTCGCTGCATCCGAAGAGATTTTCGATCCCTCCCTCCCTTAAAGTATTCTTGTGAATACTTTCTTCCCGTTATTTGATTTTAATGCTTTGCCTTTAGTGAAATCTAAAGTAGATGCTGTGTTACTCTGAAAAGAATGAGGTGACATCCAGGTGGCGGCGGAAAAATGACGTTGACATTTTGTCTTTTTAATGTTGCAAGCTCTAAAAAGTGTTCGATGTCCAGTACATTGAAGAGTGTACTACTGTGTAATATGAAAATCTCTTCGGATGCAGCGACTCATATAATTATGGTCAAACTTCACTTAAGGTAAGTTTGTTTAACCTTCAATTATTGATTTTAATAAACAGCAATACCCTTGTTCACATAATAAATTATTTTCGGTAACTATACTTCAGATCTTTCGCTCGGTCATACTGACAATTATTATGCATAAGTTGGTAATGGCACCTTTGCAACTTTCTTCTAAATCTTATTCAACATTTGCAAATCTGACCACCATTTATTAAAGCTAATCAGACCCACAAATGCCAAATTCTCACATAGTAATGTAGCATATAATAAAGCATACAGTAATTATTATCATTAGATATTTCTAATAATGCTTTTCACTGTCAAATACTATTGAACAGCTTTCATTAAAAATCAAACAAAAGGTAATTAACTATTCAAATAACAATTTTCAAATAAAAAATCTACAGCTGTTATTCTTTAAAAGGCTTTCTCTCACTACTCCACCGGACAATATATCACCATTATATTAATGGGGCACTGTTCACATAACATGACTCCTCTTTATGCTTTTTGTAAAACATAAAGAATCACCACAACAGATTTACAACTGGAAACAGTTCATTAACTTCACTAAACATACACCATTTGATACACTTGTAACACTTTTTAACACTGCACTTCATATTTTATTTTTCACCACACAACACTTTGGTCACAAACACTCCACTAACCTTTTTATTTATCTTGCTTGATGGATTAATGGACAAGCTTCACTGAACAAAGAATAGCTTGCCTTAAAGCTATTTGGCGATGCTGCCTCGGCTTACTGCAATCTCTGATCACGATCGAATCAGGCCAATCAGGAACACAGGAAATGTCAGGAATACACAGGTACTACTGCAAAAACACATATGATTAAATTATGGGGCGAATTCTATCCCAAATTCTGATGTTAGCGAATACTATATAGATGTGTAGATAAGTATAGATATACCCAGATATGCCAAGCTCTAAAATATAAATTGTTATAAATAAGATTACTTTACACTGTTAACCAACAACAAAACATCATACTTTATGTATCATAGAGGTGTTATATGTGTATAATGAAAACCAGGAAATCTATTATCAGGTATATTTATTAACCATATAGGGAAATAATAATTTAAACATAAGAAATACAAGGTGAACATATTATTTAATAAAACAAACCACATTGTGACATAAATATAATACAAAGTTTACTTAGCTTTGAATCACTCTGTCTGTTCAGTACGGCAGTTCCAATAGAATCGACATAAATAGTATAACTGTTAATTTAAATTTGTTCAAATGGAATCGTCCCTCCAACCACCGAGAGCTCCGCTCCGGTCAACGTTTCGAACAAGAATGATGCTCAAACCGATCGGGACACACCTTTTATAATAGACGACAAACAGATGTGAAACATGTTTTGCGACAAACAAATATGACGTACACCCGCCCGTCGCCAGGCTAAATGTTAGGCTACCGCTGTTTTATTAATACCGTATTTAACTATAAATCTACTATTATTTTATCTACTAACTTGTAATATATATAGTTATATACTTATTATATCGATTCCAAGCTAACACGTGCATAGGATTTTTTACATTTGAGCTTGTTTGGTATTCATTTTCAATACTTCGGTGAGATAAATCTGAGATTGTTTTGTATATTTTTGATGTTTTCACAATCACAACAATAGTTTTTCGTGGCTCCTTAACCACGAAAAACTATTGTTTAAATATTATGATAGATTTGAAATGTTTGATGGAGTTCTAATCATTTTTGTATTTGTTATTATTTTATTAATACGTCCAGAGTTTCGTTCGGTCATTTTTATACTAGAATCACCCCTTAATGGACTCTTTAATATGTTCGTCCGTGGACTCAGAACATATTCTAAGTCGTCTGGAAAAAATTCTTCATCGGATTACTGATCAGCATCAACAATTTTTTTTCTTTCCATCTGTAATCAATAAAATTACCTGAGTTTCATTTAAATTAATTAATGTAAGACATTATAAAATAAAAACCGGCCGAGTGCGAGTAAGACTCGCGCACGAAGGGTTCCGTATCATTATCTATAAAAACGAGCAAAACATTCACGTTTGTTGTATGGAAGAAGAATATTTAAGGATATTTATTTTATTTCATTTTGTAGTATTTGTTGTTATAGCGGCAACAGAAATACATCATCTGTGAAAATTTCAACTGCCTAACTATCACGGTTCATGCGATACAGCCTGGTGACAGACGGACAGACAGACAGACAGTAAAGTCTTGGCAATAGGATCCCGTTTTACCCTTTGGGTACCGAACCTTAATTAGGATCACCACATAACATTTGTTAGATTTAGCTGCCACCCAATTTAAATATAAATCTGGTCATTTTAAATTAATGGAAGGTATAGATGCGTCGTATAAAACTACCTAAATTCTTCTTCTACTTCTATTAACTTCTAAAAATCACAACCCAACACTTAGCTAGCACGCCCGTAACGACGACACACTAATTAAAGTTACAAGCATGTGGAAGTTACAATAAGAAGAACTTATTATTATTAAAAACTAAATTATAAGATGTAATAATAACATATTAACCGTTTGATAATGCTTGTACGTCAGACATTGCACGGATGCTTCCCTTCGGAGTTATTTCTGGACATTCTACCTCTTTATTGGCGCCTATAAAATAGTAAATACGACGGTTACAAAATACGTAATCCTAAAGAACTTCCATGATTAGTACTAACTTATAGTGGTTATATATTATAGGTACTTACTTGTAAATGCGTCGTCAACTATTTGAAGTATTCGTTTCACACGTCCACATTTGAATAGTCTATTTCTTTTAGAATTCATTATCACTTTAAACTCAATAACACAATATTCACAAAATAAGCTATCCGTATCACTCAAAGTTAAATTAAACAAAGTTAGCAAACTTTAGGTACTTTTAGAGCGTGAGTTCAGTTTGTTTACGTAAACAAATCCTATGCACCAGCCCAATGTACAATTACACGTGTTGGGGGTATGGCATATACTATCTGTTTAACAGCTACTAAAAGAAAGAAACAAATGCGAATTGCTCACAATCGCGCGGCTTGAAAAAACAGTAATATACAATACAGAGCTAGGTGTATTGAATTTGAAATAAATTTAGCGTATTAAAATGTTACGGACATTAATGGGCTAATACCAAACTTAAATAACATTGTTAGTGTATATTACGGAATATGTATATTTAGAATAGTACACCATTAAACCCGCGCTGACGTTTACCAAAAAAATCATGAGAATTTCTTACGGCAATAACCTGGTAAATGCATATTACAAAAATAAAATATGTTTTGTTTTCTGGTTAAGACATATAACAGATTTTTTTGCTGAAATAATTTTGTTTCTTAAGTCCCAACAATAAAATATATATCGTGATATCTTTGTAAATATAGTTAGGAAAATTCTTAAAAAAAATTGACAAGGTGTATTCCAGTCCACAGATGCCGAATTTGACATAAAAGCATAAACCCCAAAATAGTACATTACCGGGTTATTGCTTGGGGGCGTCGAAATGGAAATGGACAGTAAGTCAAATAACAAGACTTTTAAAATCGCAGTTTTATTTGTTTTCATACAAATTCCATCATTTAATACAAAATAAAGAAAAAGAAACTTAATTCCAAGAAACTAATTTAGTAAATAACAATGCATATACATGTTAAATTAAAAATTCAGTGTATGTATTATGATTAAAACATCATATTCTAATTGGGGTGTTTGAGGGTGTGCGTTAATTACGTTACACGTTGTATATAAACGTTAGTCGTTATAGCCTACTGTATTTGACTTTTGTTTATTTGAGATAAATTGCTTTTACCTCTAGTAACCTGATTATTACTTAACAAGAACTGTAATATCTGCCTTATTAAATGTGTTCCTTACCAAACGTACTTACACATAAATATAACATAAATTAAAAGGAAGTAGATACGAGGCATGCCTTTTAAGTTTTGTCTTTTGAAGAAACAAACACAACTAAAACCTTACAGTACTTTTTACTATTTTTCAAAGTATTCACCACGTAGCTTAATACACTTTTCCCTTTGCTCAAACCACTCTGCGTTAACCCTCCTACGATCTTCAAGTGCAATAGCCGCAACATGGCCGGTTTTTCCAACGAACGTGGCCACCACCTTCTTTGAAGTGCTTCGAGAACGAACAACTTTAGTCGGCTTTGGCTCTTCTTGAAAGATCCAGATGGTAGATTATTAATATTATAATACTCACATTCTTTGTCTTCTTTACAGGATCCTGTTCAATCCATCAACTCCTTTCTACCTTAAAGAACGTTTTCAGTTCCTTCACACAACACACTCGCGGTCCCTGCGTTCATCAGAAAATCTGCGACTGAAAATACCGTTACATACAACAACTTTTACGGATAAATCGTTTACTATCCAAGCTGCCCGTCTATGGAATGCTCTACCTGTACACATTAGATCAGCACAGTCTCTTTACAGTTTTAGAAATAAGGTGAAAGAGTTTTATCTTAAACTCAGTAATTAATAATATAATTGCTGCATTTAGTTCGTTTCTATATTTCTATATATATTTATATATATGTAAATTTGTTTATGTATTAATATTATCTACTCATATATACTTTGTGTATGTGTATTTAGTTTATACGTATTCATTATGCAATTTTGTAGGTTATCTAATTTCCTTTCTGTTCTGTACACTATCTTATACCCCTTTTAATATCCAAATAAATTTTGGTTCATCCAACTGAATGGTTGCCTGGAAGAGATCGCTCTTAGCGATAAGGCCGCCTATTGCATGAACATTACTATTATTTATTTTAATGATGTATTCTATATGACGCAATAAAGTGTACTTATTATTATTATTATTGTTTGGAATCAGGATCGTAGGCATAGATCCTAGATTCATCACCACTGATGATATCGTAGACGTGATTTGACTCTCCTCGGTTGAACCTTTGCAGAGTTTTCTTACACCATCTGACGCGGGCCACCCTGTGATCGTCGGAAAGCAGATGCGGTATCATACGGCAAACTAGCTTTCTCACACCAAGCGCTTCATGCAAGATCTTCTGAATGATTGTGCCTGAAATGCCTAAAAGAGCCTCTATCTCTCGATACATCGCATGGCGATCCTCGAGAATTAGTTGTCTCACAGCAATGATGTTATCTTCAGTGAAGGCGTAATTTGGGCGTCCTTCGCGAGATTTGTCAATCACTCAAGTATGTCCACGCAGGAATTCTAAATACCAGCGTTCGACAGTCCACAGACATAGGTCTTCATCACTGGACACAGATGTTAGCTCTTTAAAACACTACAGCCGTGTCAGGCCTCTTCTAAAGTTGTAGAAAATTATTGCACGGACATTTTCCTTAGAAATATTCATTTTTGTACGTAACCTGACAGATTCCAAGCGACGCTGTGACTAAACAATAGCATCAATCCTAATACTTTCAACTGTTTTGATATTCATACAATCAATTTAATGTGTACCTAAATATCTATGTTACTAGAGTTAATAATGTATACAACTATAATACTACAAACATGTTCTGACTATTTACAAGCGCTTTTTTTAAAGTCTACGTGAATAAAAACCTTTTTTATTTTATTTTATTCAAAATAAAAACAGATTCGAATATAGAGCAGTTCCAAATTCAAAATTGCCGAGAAATATGGAAACGACAGGACTTAAAAGGCATGCCTAGTATATACTTTTTATATATGTAATTTTTTTATGAATGCGACTTTTGTTTTTAATTTTAGTACCTATAGTTACATATTATAGTTACTAAAATTAAAATTACCTTTAAGTCAGGTAATTTGACCCATTTAACGTATTAGCGTCGATGTAAAATTAAAAATAAAAGTCAATAGTTACACAAATAAACAACTATGAAAGATACCAAGAAAAGACATTATGCGATTAGCGCCCACGTCATAAAATGATGGCTCCCATTAGATTAGCAGTATCTTTAGTAGGCCCGTTAAACTGTTAATTTACAATATATTTTATACGTATATAAATATGCACGAGTATACGGACGTTACAATATCGTAAATGTTCAAACTATTTTTCATTTGACATCCTGGACGTTGAATGACAGATATTGTGATACTCTTATGACATTTTAACATCCGTATATGTTCAAATAACTTTGAAAAACATCAGGGTTTAAAACCTGATAAAAAAAGGAATCTAAAATAAAATCAAACACAAAATAGGGGCATGGAAAATAATGTTTAGGATTTTTGGTAATTTGACCAATTTAACCAATTAGTTTCGATGTCACATTAAAAACAAAAATCGCATACATACGAATTAGTTACATAAATTAAAAGTATATATCTAGGACGGTCACCGTAGCCTAGTTGGTAGTGCTCCTGCCTACGAAGCTGGTGGTCCTGGGTTCGAATCCCGGTAAGTGCAAATATTTGTGTGATGAGCACGAATATTTGTTTCTGAGTCATGGATGTTTTCTATGTATTTAAGTATTTATCTATCTATACCGTCGCCTGGTACCCATAGTACAAGCTTTGCTTAGTTTGGGGCTAGGATGATCTGTGTGACATTGTCCCTAGATATTATTATATTTACTTCCTTCTAATTAACAAGTATGTTACATACATAGTTCACATAATGACACGTATATTATTATGAACGTACACAATTATAATTAGTAATTAGGTATGTATAGTTTTAAGTATGGATACAAATAGTACCTTATAATATAGTAACTTGTACACTTGCAGCTGCCCCATCTCTGTGACTCCTTTCTTCTGCAGTACCTAGGTTGCCTAAAAGAGATCACACTTTGTGATAAGGCTGCCAATTGTACTATTATAATTTGCATGCTGTCGCTCTGCATTTTTTCTTTAAATGTACTATAAAGAGTTTCTCTATCTATTTATCTATGTTTGGATAGTTACATATTTAGTTATTGAGATATTACAGTTAGTGATAAGTTACTTGAGGCATTATCAAATAATCTCAAATAAACTTATGTCTAACACTGTGGGCTAAAACAAACTACGTTCAATACAATCATAACTTATAAAATGAAGTCTACCAAGAAAAGACTTTATGCGCGTGAGCATAAAAATAGGCATATTAGGTTAGCAGTATCCTAATTAAGCATCTTACACCATTATCTTACAGAATATTTCATCATTTAGACATATACGAGTTGAAATATCATAACGAAATTGTAACTAAACGTATGCTGGGTCTCAGGCGATGAAGCTCAGGAGTAGATATATTAATACGTGAACATGTCAGCTGCATATCCTGCGGTTCAGGGGTGACACTGACATTCGTCTGTTCTATTCTGGATTACGCTGGGCGCCGGTACCTGTGTCGCTTGCCTGCGTTGCAAAATCTGACTTATATCCACATAAAAGCATACGCCTAGTCCCAAATATCCATATATGTAATCATTTGCACATTTTACAGGTATTTGAATATATACGAGTATACGGAAGTTGCAATATCATAATAGTTTCAAACTATTTTTCTTTAGACATCCTGGATGTTCAAAAAATTTTGTGGAACTTTTAGGATATTGCAACGTCCGTATATGTAATGATAATAAAGCTTTATTTAATTAAAAACTATTGGTAACTTATTAACCTATAATTCAATTACATTTATTATTCTTTGATGAAATTGATTTCTATTAATAAATTCTATATTGTAATTCGTGTAATTATTATTTATTTTAATTATTCACTACCTAATTATTTAATGCATGGACCCTTTCGGGTAAAAGCCTCCCCCAAGGAATGCCCTACTCTGCCATTAGCTCTTTCTAGGCAACTTCTACCCGCGCACGCTACAATTTTGTCTGCCCATCTGGGCCTTGGTCTACCTCTTAATCTGGTGCCTCTTGGCCCAGACCACTTTATTGACCGTAGAGTCTATCTATCCTCCTTGTAATGGGCTTCGTGACCCGCCCACTACCATTTGACCTCCGTTGGAAAAGTTAAGGCATCGCATACTTTTCACGTTCTTTTCCTTATCCTTCAGTTTTATACATAGGTAACTTATTTCCATTCTTCTCTGGGTAGTCCGAATTTTGTCCTGGTTTTGAGATCGAAGGTCCAAGTTTGGCAACTATAGGTGAGGCACGGTAGAAGTCCTGTATCCATAACTATTTTCTTGGTCGTTAGCGGAAGTTGTGACTTTAGTGTTTCCTTATGGACTGTTCGGTTAAGTTCTTCATTGTTCCTTTCCTTACTAAAGGAGATTTGTTTTCCTAAGTAGGTATATGTAGTAGGTAGTTGACAAACTCGAGGGGAGTATTATTCGTTGAGATAGACGTTGTATTGCGCATTTCCAAACCAGTTTTTGTACTAGCCTAGTTTAATTCATTTACCATTTTGTTTAATTGGTGAGGGGTTTCCGAATATAAAATTATATCATCGGCATATAATACATTTCCCATTTATATTAATACCTTGATTGGACCGTGGCAGCTCTCCCATTACGTGTTGTAAGACGGCTATGAATAATTTTGGTGAGATCGGGTCTCCTTGCCGGACACCTCTCTTTATGTTGATTACTTCGCCTACTCTATCTAGTTTAACTACGAGTATACGCCTTGCAATATCATAAAAAGTTCAAACTATTTTTCATTTAACATCCTGGACGCCAAAAATTACTGTGGATCTTTTTAGACATTGCAACTTCCGTATATGTTCATAATATTTATTATTATCTAAATAATCCACTACCTAATTATTTAATGCATGGACCCCGTTCGGCTAACTACCCAATACCTATTCCTTGTGCTATTATTATCGTAATTATTTATATATTTTCAATACTTCAAACTTACGCTAGCATACCTGAATTGCACGTAAATAATATTTATCCACATGATTATTATATCTTAGCACAGAGAGAAGAAGGGCAACGTCGCATTTTTCATAGGAAGTACGATAGATTGGAAAACGTAAATGAAATTATGTATATCATAGGAAGCCAGACAATTGATAGTGTTGGCTGGAGCTCTAATCGATTACACTATGCTTGTTGATATACGTATATGTGTATATCGATATGTGCCAAAATTTCAGAAATCTATTATGAAAATAATGTTTGACAATGCCTTAGCGTCTGATATACGCTGTAATAATTAATTTATTTCAAGTGGAACTGGTGGACGTCGTAATAATGCAAAATGAAAGGATGCCCAATAGGTAGCGGGATGTATATATATATATATATTGTCTGATAGGACATACTGGTGCCATTAATAAAACGATTTTTTTATGAATATATCACAATTGTATTGCTTGTGAAAAACCTGAATTATGTAACAATGGAAAATATATAATGACATTTTGACATATAAAAGTGTCTATGGTTTATGAAGAAAATATATACAAAAAGTATTTATTGTCAAAACTACGGGAGGCGCTACGCCCGAACATATTCCCGCCTTGTTGAAATCGCACAATTTCAACAGTCGTAATCCTCTTCATTAGGTAGTGGACATAGTCGGACGAAGGGCCTGCGGACCGGTCCTTTAGTGGTGTTGACTTCAGCCACCCTGGCTATACCGTCTGACCCAGGAAACAGTTTGGTAACGCGACCAAGACGCCAATTCAAGGGTGGTATATTGTCTTCTTGTATCAGCACAAGATCTCCAATTTTCAATCTTGCAATGTTGCTTCGCCATTTAGAACGTTGCTGCAGCTCCGAGATATACTCTTTTGACCATCTGCTCCAAAAATGCTGCCTAATTTGCTCTAATCGCGCATACCGCTTCAAACTGTGTTCCTTGACGTTTCCTAGATATATTTCTGGTAATACATTTAGGGGTCTCCCTATAAGATAGTGTCCTGGGGTAAGTGGTAGAAGACCGTTAGGGGAAGCTGAGAGAGGGCATAAAGGACGGCTATTCAAAATTGCCTCAACCTGTGTAAACAGCGTGGAAATTTCTTCGAACGTTAAATTACTGTTCGCTATAACACGCTTGATGTGGTGCTTAGCGGACTTTACCCCGGCTTCCCAGATGCCGCCAAAGTGAGGAGAATAAGCTGGCGTGAAAAAAAACCTAATGCCTTCTTGAGTCAGATAGAGGTTCTTTAGTCAACGCTTTAGTGTCAAGAGAAAAGCCTCTTTAGTTAGATCAGTTACGCACTCTAAATGATGGGGTATGCGCATGTAGGTTACGGATATGCTCTCGCTCAAATATGAGTTTTGTCCAATGATGGGATGCATGAAGTAAGATGGGATGCTTCTTTTCATAAGTGCAAAAAGACGCATCAATTCTCCCCCCCCACTCGAATTAGGCCCGTGTGGTCCAGAAATGGAGATAACGATAGTATTTTGCATTTACTACCTAAATTCCTTTGTTTGTGAAGTGTATCATACTCCGATTTGAATGATTGTTGTTGGGAAAATTTACAAAGTACATTAAAAGATTCATTTAGTTCCTCTAACGTTATATTTCCTACTTGTTTATTAGTAGGATTTCTTGCATTATTAATAAAACGTTTAACGTAAACTAAAGTTCTCTGAATTGTAGACATTTTAGAATACTTTGAGAAATCAATAAAGGTTTCTGATATTACAGCTGAGTTTGCAATAATTTCTGGTAACAACTCAAAGTCCTTTTCCTTATTTTGATTTAGAACTGGCCTCTCTGAAATTGGTTTCTGCAAAAAACTAGGTCCCGACCACCATAACGTCTTATCCAAAATTTGACTACCATCAACTCCTCTTGAAATCAAGTGTGCAGGATTGTCAGTAGTTGGGACATAACGCCATGATGATGCCTTTGTATTTTCTAATATTTCGCTAATACGATTAGCCACAAAACATTTCAATTTCCTTAGATCACTACCTACTGATCCAAGCTAAGACTATGCTAGAATCACTCCAATGGTAAATTTTGTCTGGAGTGTACCTAAGCGAATCTGTCACTGCCTTAGTTAATTTGCTCGCTAAAACCGCCGCGCACAGTTCAAGGCGCGGTATGGTTGTGGGCTTTAAGGGTGCAACCCTGGACTTTGAACAAAGCAGCCTAACAGTGACTTTATCATTGGTATCAATGCTCCGCATGAAAACGCATGCTCCATATCCATGTAGAGAAGCATCGCAGAAGGAGTGAATTTCTATTTATTTTGGAGAATCGGTAAGGACTGATCTTGGAATTCGTATGTTTGATAGGTGTGATAGACCCTTTGTAAATTTTATCCAGTCTGACTGAATTTTCAATGGTACAGGTTGATCCCAATCAACCTTTTGCTGCCATAATTGTTGCAACAACATTTTAGATACAATAGTGCATGGACTTAATATACCTAATGGGTCAAATATCTTAAATGAATTTGACATAATGAAACGCTTAGTAATTTTATCACACTCAGGAGGATATGTGATAGGAAAATATAAACTATCAGAAGACGGAATCCAACCAAGCCCGAGAGTGACGGACGACTCACTGATGGTAAAATTATCAGATGCGTCCATATTAGAAGTTTCAAATAAATTTGGCACATTGCTTTTATATTTTCTCAGATTAAAACCACCCGATTTTAATGCCCTTGCCACTGCGCCTTGTATATATCGCAAATTGTCCTTGTCATTACAACTAGTGATGAGATCGTCAACATAAAAATCGCTCTGTATTATAGTTTTTATGTGGTCGTCCTCTTGTTCCTCTCCAATTTGATATAAACACCTTGTGCTCAAATAACTTGCACTTGCTGTACCGTAAGTTAGTGTATTTAATCGAAGCGTTTTGATAGGCTTGGATTCCTCTTCTCTCCACAAAATCGTCTTCAGAGACTTGTACTTGGCGGTACATTTTCTCAATGTCACCTGTCAACAGATATTTATACTGCCTTGCTCTTATCAAGGGAATCCTGTATTCTTGGGCCTGTCATTAATATGTCATTAAAAGACATTCCAGAGGAAGAAGGGGCCGAACCGTCAAACACAACCCTAAGCTTGGTGGATTCACTGCTTTCTTTCCATACGGCATGATGACATAGGAAGTAGCTTATGAATGGCTTAAGTTCTTCGGATGGAGAAAGATGGCCTAATTCGGCGTACTCTCGTATAAACTGAGAATATTCTGTGTGTAATTTAGGATTCTTCTTGAATTTCTTTTCTAGGTTAATGAAACGTTTTTTGGCCATATTATAAGAGTCACCTAAGCAGTCTGGAGTGTCTATTAATGGTAATTTAACGCAAAATCTGCCGGTGTCTAACCTATATGTGTGAGCTAAAAAATGCTCCTCACATGCTCTTTCCGTTTCACTAAATTTTGACCTTTGTGGGACCTCTTCTAGCTCCCAGAATTTAGTTAGTAAGTTATCTATATCATTAGTCTTAGATGTCAATGTTAGAGCTTGATTGCTGTATACATTACACTTAGAATTACTTGTATGAACTGGGCCTGATAACAACCAACCTAATTTGGAGTTTAATAATGTAGGGCTCGACTTGCCAAGAGAACGTCGCTCAGTTTCTAGTAACTCCCAAAATACATCGGCTCCAATTAAAATATCAATTGGAGCTGGTTGATCAAAGGTAGGGTCTGCCAGTTTAATATTTATGGGTAAATTTAACATAGCCTTATTGATTGGAGCTTTAGGCAGCTCACTTGTTAGTTCACTCAATACTAAACAAGATAAGTTGATTTTAAACTCACTGTTTATTGATTGTATTGTAGCGGTACAAATTTCGTGTACATTGTTTGAACAATTGTGACCTATCCCAATAATCCTTAGCCGATTAATCGGGGTTGAGTCTAAATTTAAGTATTTTTTTAATGAAGCAGTGATAAATGTAGATTGACTTCCACAGTCCAACAAGGCTCTGACAATTTTTTTAAAACCTGTTTTAGGATTAGAAACTGCAATCATTGCTGTGGATAATAGTACTTGAGTGTATGATTGTTCTGAAAAATTTGCCATAGAATCTGATTGAGCAGAAACGTTGTTATTGACTGCAATTGGACTTGGGTTGTGAAGTAAAGTGTTGTGACGTTTCTTGCACTCTCGACAGGGACCCAGCCTACAATCCTTTACTGAATGACCTGGCCGGAGGCAGTTTAAGCATAACTTATATTTGTTGACATAATTCAACCTTTCTTGAACACTCTTTGATTTAAACATATTGCAATCATAAATTTTGTGTGTTTCATTACAAATTACGCAAACATAAGTTTTCGGTTGACTGGTGCTAGCAAATGATTTAGTGTATGATGGTCTTTCTAGTTTGTATTGAGGTATTGAAGGCGGTGCTCGTGTATTTGGAGTAAATGGTTTATTGATAGTGTCTAATTTTCCTCTATTTATAGCCTCCAATACATCCGCTCGATCGATCAAAACCTTATAAAATTGTGTAAGTGATGGGCTCTCACTGATTGTGTTCCGAAACTCTTCCCATTTTAGAAGTGTACGACTATCTAACTTTGAAGAAACCATAAATATTATTAATGTGTCCCATCTGTCCGTTGGCTCGCCCAAGCTGGACAGAGCTCTCAAATTTTTGGTAACGTGGTCAACCAAAAAACGTAGTGACCTTTCTGACTCAGATACAATTTTATCAATATTGAATAAAGATTTAAGGTGCTGATTAATAAGTAGTCTTTTATTATTATATCTCTCACAAAGTAGATTCCAACCTACATCGTAGTTTGCAGAAGATACCTCAAGATTAGAAAGTAACCTAGCGGCATCCCCCTCTAGGTACGATAATAGGTAGTGGAATTTTTGAATAGGCATAATGCTTTCATTCTTATGAATTAGATTTTTAAAAGTGTCATGAAACTCTAACCATCTAAAATAAGCACCATCAAATTTAGATATTTGTATTTGTGGTAATTTAATACCAATATCTTGATGAACCTCATGAGGAGCCACGGAACTGCGACGCTGATCCTTCTCTAATTGGCTCTGCTCAAGTAAGGTTCTTGCGACTGCGATATTACTTATGATATCGTTTTCAATGCCTTCGCGCTCGTTAAGTTCTGCAGACATGTTATCTGAATTTAAAACCTCGATCTCACTTTGCAAATCTTCGAACTTTGCGGATAAAGATTCAAACTTCTTTAGTTTAAGGCCTAGCTCTGCTTGTAATTTAAGATTACTTAAGTAATTATATATATATATATTTATGTCTATTAACCATGAATATTAGGCATCTGTTGTTAATTGATTACAAATATATTATCTATTTATTATTATTATCTATATATATAAGAATCAATGCCACTTTTCGTTGTTATGTTATAACTCAACAACGCCTTCACCGATTTGGCTAATTTTGGTTTTGAATTATTCGTGGAAGTTCAGGGAAGGTTTGTACGTAGAGAAAATTTAAAAAAAGTCTTGAAGAAGTGTAAAATCAACATCTTTTAGCAATTTAAAATATTTTTTTGTTTGAATAAATGAACTTAATAATCATTTTCGACGGTCACCGCAGCCTAGTTGGTAGTGCTCCTGCCTACGAAGCTGGTGGTCCTGGGTTCGAATCCCGGTAAGTGCAAATATTTGTGTGATGAGCACGAATATTTGTTTCCGAGTCATGGATGTTTTCTATGGATATAAGTATGTATATCGTCGCCCGGTACCCATAGTACAAGCTTTGCTTAGTTTGGGGCTAGGATGATCTGTGTGACAATGTCGCTAAATATTATTATTATTATTACGCTAAATATTATACGTAGCAAAGCACGTACCGGGCCACTAGTTTTTATATATATATATATATATATATATATATATATATATATATATATATATATATATATATATATATATATATATATATATATTACTACATTTGGATATTATTAATATTATTACCTACTACTATAAATTATCAGTGAAGTATTCATTTAGCTATCCATTTTTTATTTATGATTCTATTTTATTATATTCCATATTCGTTTCGATATCATTAATATTATTGTGTATACTACTATAATTTACCAGTCAAGTATTAATTAAAATTTCTATTTTCATACATTCTTAATTAATTTAAAAATTATTCATGTAATTGCATATTATTACTATAATTTTTCTGTCAAGTATTAATTTAAATTATCAATTTTTATTTATTATTCTATTTTATTATATTATATACCGTAAAACCGTACAACTTTGCCCTGATTTCTTGCGATTTTTGATTCCACTTTAAATATATTTTTTAATAATGTTCTTTTCAATTTGTGATCGTCCTACATTATTGATAAATACCATGTTCTTTGCATATAATATACTAAAATATCAAAATAATGAAATACGACGTGCTAAAACCAAATACGTAGTGCTTTTTACAAGTTTGCCCATTTTGCAGAAATCTCCGTAACTTCAGTATTTTCTACTTTAAGAACATAAGATTTTGGGATCATTTTAGAAAAATAGTCAATCTACCATAGGACCTACATACTATCCGTTTAAATCTTCATATTACCTGTCAAATTAGAGTGGGAAAAGTCGCAAAACTTTTTTTGTAATTTTTCATACAAATTATACTATGAATTAGGGTTGTCACTTTTTATTGTTAATCAGTACGGTGTACGTAAGTACGTTACAATCATTTATCTATAAATATTTGAACAATAAAAAACTATCAACACTTTAAAGCAAATGCACATGACCTTTAAAATAATATCTTAATATACCTACATACATAATAGGAACATTGACTACTAATACCTACTCATACAAGTGAAATAAATCTAAATTCAAGACAAAGCTTTCAAAAACAAACTTTAACTTATATATATTATAATATCAACAATAATTATCGTGGTATTACTATTAATTCTTGAGGTTATTATTATTCTGAAACAAAAAAGGAACACTATTTTCTGAGATCAAATAATTGTAATTAGATTCGCTTCGCGTGTTGGCGATTCCATTAGATAAATTCAATATAAAGTCCTCCCGACTTGACATCCTCTTATTTTCTACCACGTCCACTGCTAACTCCAACATTTCCTCTGAATAATTTCTGTATGCCTAGAGCATACATCCTAATATTCTTCAATTTTTTCTGATGTTTTTAGGCTTAGTGTTATTCATCCTGAAATAATAACCTTGTTTAATAAATTTAAGCATAATAAAGTTCTTGAGCAACTAAGAAACTGCGAAAACAATGTATATATACAAAAATAAATATCGATACGAGGTCTTAATACAACTCAGTACCTTTAAGATTTACTAATTGAATATGTTTCTTAGTAAGACCAAAACCAGTTTCAAAATATAAGTACGAAAAAACATAAGTACGAACAAACAATCTAAAAATATATGGAAACTAACTTTATTGTTCATTTTCAGCCACTTTAAACTATTTTGCAAATACATGTAATGTACTTTTTGCGACAAAGTTAAATATTAAATAATTCTATTATTATTTAACATTACTTAGGTAGTCGTGCGACTACTGTAAAACAAAGTACTTACTAGATCTAATTTAACATCGAAGTCACAACTGCTCTAAGAAATCAAATTTGACATTGCCCACCATCATATTTTCGAAAATAAGAGAGATTTTGCGTGGGATATTTGTTCTTTCTTGTATATTTATTACGTAGTAATAGTGGTAAAATTCTTACTTACCTGTTGTTATTACAAAACGAGTTTTAAAAAAAGTTTTTCACACAAATTTTGGCCCGCAAAATAAACCACCAACTTTGACACAGTTTTACAGCCAATTGAGGGTGGGGACACTGAGCAAAATCCAAAGATATTACAATAGTAATATCTTTGGCAAAATCAGCTACACAGTGTTGCCAGACATGTAATCAAATTTACATCATAGATTGAATAATAAACGCAACTAAAAATGTTGCCGATTTTTCAAACATTTTGTGAAACGTACCCTGCTGGGCAAAGTTAGATTAGTTGGGCAATCTTGTAAGGTTTTACGGTATTCATAATATTATTACCTGTACAACTATAATTTGTTAGTCAAGTATTCGTTTAAATTGTAATAGCGTAGGAGCGATATTATTTTTTTTATGAATAGGTTCAATTTGATTTCCTTTTTGATTATTTCAGAGGGAGCACTACTTCACAACACAAAACGACACCAAATGGCCGAGTTTCGAATGAAACCGTTTTATATAACGTGTATCGCCATTCGCCAATGGGCACGTATGGCCAGCAAAGGGGTTCGCCTTGCGTTAACGTCTCCTGTCTAAATGCTCGAAGATTGAGGTATTGTTTTATTTTCTAAAACTGTTGTAAATTCGAGTTTTATAGTATGTAAATATGGTGGGTTTTTAGACATAACGTCTTCGACACAACGTACACAAGCTACGCGTGTAGAAAGTTCTATATTGCCGTGAATTATGATTTTCCGTGTGGATTCGAACACTATAGATGCCTCTATCTAGTAAACTCTGCACTGTCTTGCTGGGGTAGGACTTTGACTTGACTGTGATTAATCTTTTTGACTTTCACTGTGACTATTGACTAAATGACGAAAAAGACAATATTATAATGAAACCAATATTTCTTACGGCTCAAATATTTAATATCCATGGTCGCGGCGTTAATTAAAAAAGAACATTTTACCTACTGTCAAACGTCAGATCAGAAAATATCTGACATTTTGTTTTTCTTCGTTGTGAGTTCAACATAGAATTTGTTTCGAAAATACCATTGACCAATACTTACTGTGATCATGTCCAATGATTATGGTTTTAATAGTGATGATTCTCCCAACAAAACAAACGCGCATACCCTTCAGTTACCCAGCCCAATAATTACGAGACGAAACCGAACTGCTTCGACGTAAGTTCTAGTCTTGTCCATAGATACAATTGTATTTGTTATTAAGCAAAATAACGGTACATACTTTACTCCGTTTTATTTTTAGGTCTGAGCGGGCTCTGGGCAATCCAATAGAGTATGGAAAAATTAAATCTTTCTGTCGAGCCAAAGGCCATGGATTTGTTACACATGAAAGAGGCGGCGAGGATACTTTTGTACACATTTCCGAGTGAGTGACTTTTAATTTAAAAATAACTACACAGCCAATAATCATTATGCCCATAGGTTCTTTATGTAACAGTAAACCAGTGCATCTCTTGTACTCTGGCAAGGACTAGGAACATATTATGAAGAAAAAGATTCAATATGTTAACCTTGTACTTCTAGAACTTAATATTGAATGTTAGATAGATAGATAGATAGATAGATAACACTTTATTGCACCAAATTGAAGCATAACATTATAATTTCAGTTAACTTATATAATAAGGTACAATCGGCGGTCTTATCGCTAATACAGCAATCTCTTCCAGACAACCGTTGGATGAACCAAAGCAATGCAGGGAGATAAAGTGGTAGTTGGCAGTGCATCTACTTATATACATTTACATATATATGTACCTACCTAGGTACAAATATTATATATATATATACACACACAATATATAGATATATAACATAAAAATATACCTATATATAAATATATATAGTTCCCTACTTTTTAATATACTATAAATAAATATAAATAATAATTATGAAGACTAAAGAAATTTTTGAGGAAGATGGAAGATCGCGAGCTGTGAAGATTAAAGTGATAGATAATGTTTTTTTAAAAGTGTTTTGAAAGAACTTAAAGTTTGCGCGCGTCTGATATACAGAGGGAGTGAATTCCACAATCGAGCCGCCTGTACAGTGAAAGATTTGTCGTAGAAATTAGTGGAATGTGTGGGCAACTGGAGTTCTAGATTCTCTGACTGTTGAATGTTATGTGTTGTCTTTATTAATTTGTTATCTATACATATTGCTTTGCAAATAGTTGAGTCTAATTATTTGAAGAGAATAAATTGAAGAGTCTACTCTAGAGTTTAGTTATGTCACACATAAGTTCACACAACTACATGGATAGTACCATCCCAAATATCTAAAGCAATATCATTCAGAAGTTCTCAATAGCCATTGGAAAAATCATCCTGGACATAAATTTCAATATAAACATGAATAAGTATGTAAAATGTGTCTAACATTGTTTAAATATGTAATTTATTTCTTAATTATTAAGATCTTGCTGCTGATTCTTTATTTTATGCCTCTAAATTAATGTAAATGTCACTGCATCCAAAGTTTTATCACACTTGGATCAATAGTTTAGTAATTCATAGTGGAGAAACATACAAATTAATATTATTTTGTTGAGAAAGTATATTAATAATTAGCCTTTGCAGTTACCCATGAGCAGTCAACAAACACGTGACACTGGCAGAAATTGCTGAAAATTCGGCAGATTGCCATAGGACAAAAAAAATATATTTTGTTGTTTATTTAATTAAAACTATCAAAGTTACATATTGCCCTGCGGTTTTACCGGTGTGGAACTTTATAAATTTTAATCTATCCAGGTGTCAGCTAATTTCATATCAAATTTTATTAAAATTCCTCCAGCCATTTAGATATGAAAATGTCACAAACTTTCGCCTTTATAATATTAGTGTGATTACTATCAAAACATTAGTTAGAATATGGTTCCTAAGTAATCAAATACAAATGAAAGTTTATTTATAAATTTGAGGTAGCAGTGTTGAGTTTAAATACAGAATATAATATTTGAACTTATTTACCTAAATATGCCTGGAAAATGATTATATTATCAACAGTTGTTTCAGTAATTAATATTTCGATATATAGTAATAATATTTTAAACTGTGTTTATGTATTGCATTGTGAGCTTTACAAGTACAAGTGTATGTAAATACCCAAGTGCTTGATAAATTTCATTATTTCATTACAATCCTACACATATTATAAACGTGAAAGTTTGTAAGTATGGATGGACGTTTGTTACTCTTTCATGTAAAAACTACTGAATGTATTTTAATGAAACTTTACAATAATATAGCTTATACATCAGAATAACACATCCTACTAATAGTATAAACGCGAAAGTTTGTGTTTGTTACTCTTTCACATAAAAACTACTGAATGGATTTTAATGAAACTTTACAATAATTTAGCTTATACATCAGAATAACACATAGCCTATAATTTATAAAGTTTAACCTTGGTGAAACTGCGGGGCACAGCTAGTAGCTGATAAATATAAATTAGCGACTGACTTAAAATTAGTTATAGGAACAAAAGACTGTCTGTATTAGAGAATAGAGGCATACTTATTTAATTTTAAGTATTCCTCACTCCAGTGTGAGTCATAAATCATTGTTTCACTGATATCTGTATTTGTGTAGGTAGTGTGTTATTATTACTTTGAAGGTAACACATTGAGAAAATTAATGTTTTTAACATGTTTATGTACTACTAGCTGTGTGTATAATACTAAGGGGCCCGCTTCCTAGACAGTTTATAAAATGTCATTCAATTAAAAACTATCTAGGTACATAATATATACTAGCTGTGCCCCACAGATTTATCCATGTTAAACTTTATAAATTATAGACTATGTGTTAATTCAGGGTGCCAGCTAACTCGAGAAAAAATTTTATTAAATCGCTCCAGCCGTTTTGACGTGAAGAAGTAACAAACAAACACACTCACAAACTTTCGCCTTTATAATATTAGTGTGATTTACTTTTGTGTATGGGCAGTGGAGTTGGTAAACCGCCTACTAGGTCTCTCACATGGCTTAACGACTGTTGCCCATGGCTACAAATGGGATCGACAGCTTAACATGCCCTCTGAAGCACTTAGACGTTCAGAAATTAAACCACTTTGTCGGACACCCATCTATGGACTGACCTCGAGCCTAGCTGCTTGACCTCGCCGATAACTTACGGACCGGTGAGAGCACCTGGCTATGTACAGCAGCTGGCTACATTATGTAGTAAAATCTATTATCGTAATGAAATAAATAAAATAAAGGTATCATTTAATTTTACATACATACATAAATTAAAGTAGTGTTCTATCACATAACATTATTAAATACTTGTAACAATATTATAACGTATCTCTTTAGTGTATGGTTGCTTCTTTTGTTATATTGGGAAGAGACTGGACCTCACGACACAGGTTGATCCTAGTGTGGGGGCCAGAGAAAGATATTGTTTATATATATATTTGATTTGGTCACCGTAGCCTAGTTGGTAGTGCTCCTGCCTACGAAACTAGTGGTCCTGGGTTCGAATCCCGGTAAGTGCAAATATTTGTGTGATGAGCACGAATATTTGTTTCTGAGTCATGGATGTTTTCTATGTATTTAAGTATTTATCTATCTATATAAGTATGTATATCGTTGCCTGGTACCCATAGTACAAGCTTTGCATAGTTTAGGGCTAGGATGATCTGTGTGACATTGTCCCCAGATATTATTATTATATTGGAACGAAGTTCCTTATCGCGCGTTGTGAAAGGGGGCTAGACGGAAAAAATTCTTACGAAAAGTATAATAAGAAATAACTTCGTTCCATCCGGGTGTCCCTTGACACCTCTCAAGTTTTTTATCGTTGTATATGTCAAATATTGTCTGTAATCATGTATTATGTGTGTTGAATTCAAATAAATTATTCTTATTCACGTAGACTAGAAAAGCGTTTGTAAACAGTCAGAACAGTGTATGTAGGTAGCTGTTTTATATTTGCACGGAGGGATAAGCGATGCACATCAATCAAAGCTCGCTAGTAGGTTACATACTGTTTTAATAATATGAAGGTGACATGCGGTGCGCAGGCGCACACATAGACACGCTATGGCGCGCGTGCGCACATACACAACAGTAGTAATTTGGTTACTGCATCGTAAGTAAAGCGAAAGCGTGTTTACCCGCAGGGAACGAGGTCTTGGGTTCAAATCCCGGGTCGGGTCAAAAGTGATTATGGGACTGTTCTATAAAAAAAATATTCTTAGTATCAGCCCGAAGTCTAGAATTGAGACTGGCCGCCGCCGTGGCCGAAACTCTGCTAGGAGGATATTATTATTTTATTTCTAACTAGCTGTGCCGCGCGGTTTTACACGCGATAAACTTTGTAAATTATAACCTATGTGTTATTCGGATATATAAACTATATTACTACAAAGTTTCATCAAAATCCATCCTGTAGTTTATTTGTGAAAGAGTAACAAACATCCATACATCCATCCTCACAATCTATAAAATTAGGATATTAGTAGTATATAGTTAACTATACATCATTATGTCTGAATAGTTCTGTCTATAATAAAAAAAATACAATATTATTATTATAGTGACCTTGCGTCGTCGCCACGCTTTACCTACTGAGTTCCCTCCCACTGAGAAGACCAAATAAACTTATTTAATATCCATTTTTAATGAACATTTAAATATAACATAATGATAGAAATCATTTACTGTCATGTGTGAGTTGATGTCTTGAATATCATCCATCACCCCAGCACATCCTATGTATGGGGGGTGTAGAATTCCTCGTAATATCTACCAGAGAACGGGCAGCTGCGTCTCTTGGAGTACTTTGACAATATACAGCAATCGCCAACTCGCATGCCAAGCGTGGCGATAATAGCATACCTTTCTAAGACCTTTAGGAGAGTCTTGGTCCAGCTCTAGAAGTCTTTTCACTGTTATGATGATCTATACATATAATAAAATCGTAGGAAAGTCAAAACTGTACATTGAATATTTTTTTTAAAGGATACTTGTGGTGTGATTTACAATAGACGTCGAAGCCAAAAATATAGTTTTTAGAATTTTTGTCTGTTTGTCTGTATGTATGTCCGGGCTAAACTCAAAAACTACTGCATGGATTTACTTCAAATTTTGCATGAATATTACTAAGAGGTCGGGTCAACATATAGGCTACATATTATCACGCTATCACCTTCGGGGGAGGAGCTGTGATAATTTATAAAGTTTAACTTGGGTGAAACCGCGGGGCACAGCTAGTAAATTAATAAATATCTTGGGTTCATAGCTAGATGCTCTCACCGGTCTGTAACTGATCGGCAAAAGCAACTAGGCTCGCGGTCAGTCCATAGATAAGTGACTGTCTGAGAGGTTTAATTTCTGAGCGTCACCGTGCTTCGGAGGACACGTTAAGCCGTCGGTCCCGGTTGTAGTCATTAGACAACAGTCGTTAAGCCATGTCAAAGGCCTACTGGGTGGCTTGAACAACTCTGACACTAGGGTAACCACTGCCAATAAGATAAGAAAGTAGTTGGCACAAGTAACACACTGCCATTTTATCCCAAACTAGGCACAGCCTGTACTATGGCAACCAGGCCGAGGCGATTCGCACACTGCACCGCATCATGCAGCGTTGCGCGGGGGTGCGTGTTCTTACGTTGTTTGCAAGTATCTGTGTTTGTATAGAAAACGCGCCTAGTGGAACTCACAGAAAACGCATTCACGCGCAGTGTTGCATATCACGCACATGCGGAGAAACATGCAACCACGCGCGTGGGTGCGAGGCCCCGCAGTGCCGTGCGTGATTTTGGAAGGGCTTGACGTGTATTTTTCCCCACAGCCTTGAATTAAATGAGTCAGAACCGCCATGAACCCGCAAAATGCAACATCGCACGTGAGTTCGTAAAAAACCCGCACGATGATGCAGATCTGCACCCCCGCAAGTACGCGCGTAGATGCGTCGACATGCAACATGCAGCATGGTGCGTGGCAGTGTGTTAATCGCCAAATAGTATAAAACTAAAATGTTATCACGCTAAAAGCTTCACATTGTAAAGGTCATACGGAACGGCAGTTTGTTAGGTATTATTAGAATATATTTTTATAAACATGTGATAATGTATTCTTCGACCAAGGCCACATATTTTGTGAACAATCAGGTGTTAATTTTAGTTAAGAAGTTGATAATCTAAATATGCTTCAGACGAACTCTCAAAGAGTTGAGGAAAACATAATATACATACATAAGCCTTGAATAAATTCTCTTTGTCTTTAAACTAAGTGTTAATCATGACGTAATAATATTGGTCTAGCGATAGTGTAGAACCTTTTTTCCGTGAAAAAGTAATAAACATACACACTCACATACTCACAAACTTTCGCCTTTATAATATTAGTACGATAATTTATGCTTTGTTATTTTTTTCAGTATTGAAGGAGAATATGTTCCGCTACCTGGTGACGAAGTAATGTACAGGCTCTGTCCGATTCCTCCCAAGTTCGAGAAGTTCCAGGCGGTCCATGTCCGCATCATTCACCTGACGCCGGAGAAGCACGTCAAGTGGGACGAGCCCCCGCTGTAACCTGTTCTCTCCATTTTAACCCCAGTATAATTTGCAAGGTCTTCTTGCCTCTCTCTCTCCTCGTGTCATATCTTACCCATCGTATCATGTTTTTATGTGACTTGTATTAATTTCTAGGATTGTATCTATGTGCCGTACTATATGTGATTGTCGTGAAGCGCAATGTGTCAATTCTGTGTCTCTCTCTTGATTCTGTCCTGTCGCCTGAGATCGAAATATAACTTTGACAGCTCATTACTTTTTATTAGGGATGTTATGGAGTTCCGTAACCGAAACTATCGGTTACACACCGATATAACAGTTTCGAATATATTTTGGATTAGGGCGGAATCTATATGGATAATTTTAGGAGAGGTTTTTGTTTCGTCCCGCCACACCGCTTGCGCGAGTATTGCATAGTTTGTTTACAATAGTTTATATAGTCAGCCGTTGCGGTATTATATTACCTAACAATTTTAAATTTACGCGTATTTCATTCCAAGTGAAGAAAAAGTGTTGTGTTTTTACATTTAACTTTTAAACTTTTAAAATAATCCATCCATCCGGATAATCCGCAATATAACTGTAACAGTATCCGAAACCGATATAATATTATTCTTCTATCCGTATCCGAAACGGATGTAATATTACTCTTCTATCCATATCCGAAACCGATATAATATTCTTCTTCTATCCGTATCCATATCCGAAATTCTATATCCATAACATCCCTACTTTTTACCATGACAGTGTCACGACCAAGTTTGCCATAACTATATGTGTATATTGCAAATTCAGTATTTTAACTATAGTGAGAAGCCAATTCGTGGTGCTAAATTTTCGAAGGTTTTACCATCGTCTTAAGATTTTGATATCAGTTGTAGTTCACACAGTGAATGGATAATGGCTTCTTGCACCAATTAGCTTTACAAGGGGGGTTACCAATTTGCCGATCAACGTGATCGTGATCGGCGTTCAAATTGATGAAGCTTAAAAATTACTAAATCATTCGTTCAATCGCCTTTCATGATCATGGACGTCGTAAATGTTGAAGAATGGATTTTTAACGTTGAAGCCGATTGAACGAATGATTCGGTATAAACATTCGTTCAATCGGTTTCAACTTTGAAAATAGATTCTTCATTTATTTGAACGCCTATCACGATCACGATGACCGACGAACTAGGCGGTAGCTCCCCCCAGTTATGGTAGTGATAAATACATTTGGCATCAACGATACTTGGCCTCTGATTTGTATTGAAAGTATTTTGTTTTGTACTTAAGTGTCATGTAGGTATGTGCCTACTAGAATTTGAATATTTAGGTATACTATATTGTAATTTTGCACAAATGCAATGTGCCGTTGGGTATGGAGATATTTGAGGAGCTGGGGAACAAAAGCGGACTTGTCCAATTAATCAAATTTTACACTAGAGCAAAAAAACTGAAATAGGTATATGCATATGGGCTGTAATTTTGTGCATTTCAGTATAATTAGTATTTAATACAACATAACTAATAGCCTGCTTGTTGGTCATAAAACTATGCGTTTTCAATTTTTTTTTTTTTTTTTTGTAATGGACAAGTCCGGTTTTGATTACAAAAGGTGGACAACTCCGGTTATGATTGAAAGAGTTATGGACATGTCCGGTTATGAAAGAAAACTAGATTCTATTATTGTATTTTTTTTATTTAAAAATTATATGAACTCTCCCACATCTGGTTCGCAACAGTCACAATCGTCACTGTGGTCGTCGTCTTCGTCATTTATTTGACTTGTTTCAGCAATTGCCACTGGTGAGGTATGGAATATATTGTTTTTAAACCAATCAAGCTCTTGATTATCCATCCAATTATCTCCGAATTGTTTCTTTAAGAGTGTTTCAACATCTTTTTTCTTGTTTGGTTTTAGTTCATTAACCATTGAAAATCTTTGTAGTAAACTCGGATGGTTTTTTGTCATTTTTAACAATGATACAGCATTTTCTGATGATTCATCTCCATAATAGGTGTTTAAGACTTTCACACCAAAGTTTACGTGATTTAAACGTGCAGTAGGATCTCTTCGTATGTTTGCAGTGCCTCGGCCACGTGCTCTGCCACGACTACGGCCCTGACTTCTTCGTGTTGATTGTTGAGATTGACTAGGAGTTTCTGTTTGGATGATGGTTGACTTTCTTTCTATTATTATTCTCTTTGCATCACGAATACTTTCCACTTTCTTGTAATAGTCTTCAAGGTTTTTGACGTTGTAAAGGTTCCAGTTTTCAGCTAAAATATGAACTTTGCCATGCTTTGCGTAAACCTCATGATATTTTTTTGGATCCAAAATGAAAGGCATCTTCCGCAAATCCTTTTCGACCCTCCGAACACTCGATCCGCCGGCAAGAAGCTGTGACCGCGTACAGGAAAGGTTAGTACGATTTTGGCGACATTTTGAGGGGCGTAGTTTTTCAACCAGAAAATCAAAGTGTGGACGACATGTGCATTTTTATTTTGACCTCCACACCCGTCTGAAAAAAGGCGTAAAACTTCCACTTCAGAAAAATCAGTAAACATCAGGTATGTTAAAAGGGCAGACGCAATTTCGGTGGCGCCTTTTTTAGCTTGGTTTTCTGTCCATATGAAGAAATGTGGCTCCTTTGTAGGCATATCAGTAATGCAGACAGAATAAAGTCCAACTTGTCGTAAATAAAAACATTCCTGGATTGGCGTTTTAGGAAGGGATTGAATTTGTTGGAGATCAAAACATATTGTCATAGAATTTTCAGGTTTTTCTTTGGTAAGGGAAAAGAACGCTTTGGCTCTAGCTTTATGAACTCGGAGTTGAAGTTTCAATGATTGAAGTTCTTCAGGATTATTTTCAGTCTTCTGCCTATTTTTCAGCAGTTCGCAGGTACTACATATGTCGGAAGATGGTGACGCAAACCCAATATTAAAATCGTTCTCAAAAACATTTCGGAACATCGTTTGTGAGACTTTCAAATCATCAGTCGCTGAATTATTGTACAACTCCCACAACTTTTTTACGTTTAGCTCGTATGACAGGTACACTCTTTTTGATTTATTTCGATTGTAATGTGACTCCTTTGCTGGCAAACCACCGAGAAATTTTCTTACAGATTCCTTTTTATCAATACTTTTGAAACTTTTCCTGTCTCCTCCTCTGCCGTCAAGTGGCGTTTTGCCTTCATATAATTTGCTCGCAATTAAGTTTACCCTGTGCTTACTGAGCCCAAGAGCAGCCAAAAAAAAAGATTTGCATACTTTTACTAACCTTTTTGAATCACGGAAGAGAAAGTATGTCACAAAGTACTTATTCCTCTGCGGTTTGCGAGATTCCTCTCTCGATCTTTCTCTTTCTATGGGGCATGGTGATATGAGCCGTGACAAGTAAATATCCTGTAATTTTTTGCCAATTTTTTCATATAGTAGTTTGCGGTTGTAAACAATTTCGTTTAATGTCAAAGTCTGGCACTTAAATTTTCCCTTGTTATGTTCACACGCAGACACGAAATTCAAAGCAAGGGGGTCTTTATCTGCGTACCTAAAACAAAATAATAGCAATTTTAAATTCATCATAGGTTAGAATAATAACAAACACGCACCGGTAGGTATAATTTTACACTCACTTCGATTCCCTGTTGTTTTGCGCTTGCCGTCCTGTTTTTTTTCGTTTACGTGAGCCGTCATTTATATTGGCCACTATTTCTTCGATTCCGTCCATAATTTTGTCGGTTTTCTAGGAAAATTCTTCTCAAAATTACGAAAGCAATGACCGTCACACAGCTGATTATCTTTTTTTTAATTTAGCAGTGTTGCCACAACTGATTTAGGGATATCATAACAAAAAAACAATGATTTTTTTTAGACTTGTCCGGTTTTGTTTGACATTTTTCGTACTAACGGCAATTCTCCTTACGTTTTTGTCCGGTTTTGATTGGAGAAAAAATCCCTTAGAATTTTAATAAATTTCTAACAGGACAAGTCCGCTTTTGAACGAAATCATCATTTTTAACAATTTTTTTCTCTAAGATCGGACCGCTTTTGATACACAATACTCCGGGGTTCGATAGATATGAGCTTAAAGAGTGCAAAAAAATAAAAATAAAAAATTCGAGTACAGTGGACAAGTCCGCTTTTGTTCCCCAGCTCCTCATTTGTGATTGGTGGTTTTAAGAAAGTTTTATCATGTTGGTAAATGCATAATAATCGTATTGTTTCTTTTAGTATTGTTTTACCTATTGTGTTAATGAGCAATTATGTTTTTGTCAGCATTCCACATCAGCATTTTTATTTTCCGTAAATATTTCATAAGATTTTTTCATTGTGACTTTTATAAGTTTTATACAATAAAGATATGATAGTTTAATAATTATGTTTGCAGGCGAAATTAATGAGTGATGTAACCGAAACGTTAGCCATGCTTTTTGTGTTTATGGCAGCCGTATAATTAAAATACAGCGAATATATGTTACATGTGTAAGCGATTTGGTTGTTTTATTTATGATATGCCCTTGTGACATTGACGGAGTGGGTGTAGGTAACGAAAATTACGGACGTGTGATAAGCTCAATGTCAAAACCGAGGATCGATAATATATAAAGCCTTGTTTTTGAATGTACCTACATGTTATCTTTATTAATTTTTCAATGGCCTTTGAGGACTCGGGGTGGGGGGGGGGGGGGTTGTCTAGCTATCCGCCACCAAAGATGGTAACGGTAAATATATCTAAGGCTCCCATTCCTAATACTATGAATATGAAAAGGTAAGATAATTTTATAGTAAACTAGTTGTGCCCCGCGTTAAACTTTTTAAATTATAACTCCATACCAAATTTTATTAAAATCGCTGCAGCCGTTTACACGTTAACGTTAACTTTCGCCTTTATAATATCAGTATGACTGCAAATTCTATAATAGAAAGAAAGGAATCTTGCAGAACCTTAGCATTAGTAAGATTCGGACATAGCAAATTTATAGTAACTTGCAAATTCTATACTAGAAAGGAATCTTGCAGAATCTTAGTTAAAGTACGATTTGGACATAGTAAGCAAATTCATAGTAAATTGCAAATTCTATAGTAAAGTTCTATTTCAACATAGTAAGCAAGTTCATAGTAAATTGCAAATTCTATAGTAAAGTACGATTTGGACATAGTAAGCAAATTCTATAGTAAAGTACTATTTGAACATAGTAAGCAAATTCATAGTAAATTGCAAATTCTATAGGAAAAAGTAATCTTACAGAACCTTAGCGTTAGTACCACTTGAGCATAGTAAGCAAATTCATAGTAAATTGAAAATACTGTAGTAGAAAGGAATCTTGCATAACCTTAGCGATACTAAGATTCGCAGATAGCGAATTTATAGTAAACTAGCGGCCCGTCCCGGCTTCGCACGGATGGACATTTATTTTTTAAATATTTTGGTATACATAACGTAAACCTCTATCTCGGCAAGCGGCTTGGTAAGTTTCCTTCTTGGTAACTCCGTCAACTGTTTTTAAGTTCTGGAACAATGTTGGGCCTCGTACATGGTGAAGTAGTACCCTGAAGTAAAGTCACTAAGGATGAACGTCGTACAATCTTCCCAATGCCGCATCATTTTTCATACCGTGATTTCCACCTCTACTGCACTCCGGCCCCGGCGCTCCGGCGCGTTACGGCAGTGACGTAGGGGCGAATTAATTTTATTAAACCCGTAATATCATCTAATGGAAAGTCCGACTTTTAATTAACTAAAAAGTAATTTACAGGTATTTAAACAGCCTCGCTTGAGATTTATTTAGATAAGGATTAAGGCAAAGGTATAAATAACTTGGTCTGATTTTGGTCGGAATTTCTATTAAATATTAAAATGTTAAAAATTCGTTATAGTGACATAAGTACAATAAGTAGTTAGACATTTTTTGTAGTTATCTATATGTTCTATGTATCTATATGTTCTTTAATATTGTGAAACATTTTTTTGTTCTATCATCAAGTTTTCGCAGCGCATGCGATGAAAGATATTTTATTGACATTTTTTTTTACACCTTTAGTAACATTATTGTAGTTTTCTCTTTATAATAAATTGCTAATTCTATCATCATATCAGCCGAAAAACGTCCATTGCTGGTCAAAGGCCTCCCCCAAAGATCTCCACCATTGCCGGTCTTGCGCTATTCGCATCCAGCAGTTTTCAGCGACCAGCGACACGATCATCGGTCCATCTTCTAGGGGGCCTGCCCACGCTGTGTCTTGCGGTTCTTGGTCGCCACTCGAGAATCTTTCTGCCCCAAGGACCGTCGGTTCGACGAGCTATGTGCCCCGCCCACTACCACTTCAGTTATGCAATTATTCGGGCTATGTCGGTGACTTGGGTTCGCCTGCGGATTTCGGCATTTCTGATTCGATCCCGCAGGGAAACTCCGAGCATAGCCCTCTCCATTGCTCTTTGGGTGACCTTGAGCCTTCTAATAAGGCTCATAGTGAGCGACCACGTCTCTGTTCCGTAAGTCATTACTGGCACCACACATTGGTCGAAGACTTTCGACTTGAGACACTGCGATATTTTGAACGAGAAGATGTTACGTAGTTTCCCGAACGCTGCCCAGCCGAGTTGGATTCTACGATTGACCTTCTCGAAATTGGACCTACATAGTTGGATGGTCTGTCCTAGGTAAATATAGTCCCCTACCACTACGAATGCAGAGTCTCCAACCTTCAATTGAGGGGGTGCAACATGGACGATTGACATGATTTTCGTCTTATCCATGTTTATTTTCAGACCCACTTGTTGAGAAACTCTGCTGAGGTTAGCGAGCCTTGTACCGAGGTCTTCCATGGTCTCATCGGCAAATCGAAGGTGAGTGATGTACTCGCCATTGACATTGATGCCAAAGCCTTTCCAGTCAAGAAGCTTGAAGGCATCTTCCAATGAAGCGGTGAACAGTTTCGGAGATATAACATCTCCCACTCTCACGGCTCGCTGCATGTGGATAGGTTTTGAGTGCTGGTCCTGGAGTCACACTGATATAGTGGCGTTTTCATACAAACACTTTAACACCTCGATATACCGGTGGTCGCTTTGGCACTTTATGAGAGACCTCTTGCAGGACCATAGCGATAGTACGACATGGACATAGTAAGTAGTGGGACATTCGTCCAAACATCCCGAAATACCTACACCCGAATGTAGAATGTAGAATTCGAAAACTGTGACCTGACCTGACACGTCACAGTCAAAACCCTGGTTTCATACCAAAAGAAAATAATCGTCACCCAGGCGTCAAACACGAAGCCTGGGTTTAGTAGAGCCTGGTTAGACTACGTTTCAATTTCAAACGATTTGTGAGGAACTTTACCGTGTAGCCGAGCGGCACGAAGGAAACCGCATGTCTACCTATAAGAGCTTCTGAACGTCTCCGTTAGAAGGGCACATGTTAAGTTGCCGGTCCCGATCGTAGAGATTAAGCTGCCGGTCCCGGAAGTAGACGTTAAGCTGCCGGTCCCGGTTGTAGAATTTAAGCTGCCGGTCCCGGTTACTGCTGACGTTAAGCCATGTCGCCTACTGGGCGGCTTGAACAACTCTCGACAGTAAGATTACTACTGCCCATACGATAAAGTAAGAAAATTGAAGTACGCGAATAGGTCAACCTTGCTTCATCTGCTGCAAATTCCTCGGTGGCATCTATCGTACACACATCTCTTGTGAGCCACGCACACAATAATCACACGCGCTCCCTGCACTCAAATCTCGCTTTCTTCACGTCGTCGCTAGCCCATTACCACCAAAGTTGCAACAATAACGAGCAGGAAAATAAAGATGTACATCAGAACGTTCGGCCATACATAAATGCCTCTATTTCTTAAACTGGACCGTCACGAATTACTTGGCTAGTATTTTTGTGCGTCACAATTTCGTCACAATCCGCCTGAGTAGCAACCAGCTCCCTATCTTGATTGGCCGAATGTTCTGATGTATAGACGCCATTACATCCAGCTACCCGAATCTGTAATTGTCTATTATAGATTTTCAACTTTATTACAAAAGCATAAGGTTCACTTTCATTGGGGAAATTTGACAGATTGGGGTAGCTTGATGTACTGGCGTTAGTACATAAATAAAGATCGAGTATTGGTGAACTCTTTCATGCACATGTTTGTGTAGACGCAGCCTCATGTGTTCATACGGATGCCATGTCGTAAGGGAGATTAAAAAATTATTACTGCGGTAAAAATAAAAACCATCATTCTTTTCGTACGTATAATATATTATTACGTCAATAAAGAATAAATAATACAAACATTTCGATTTTATTATTAAATAACGTGTTGACTGTGTGCTAGTAATTATTGATTTAATTTGCCAGACTTCATTTTTTTTCTTTTACGGCAACACTGTGGACATATAGAATTACGGCTTCGCGGGAAGTTGTACCATTGGTTGGTGAGTGAGTTGCCTGGTAAGCTGAAATTCTTACGAGAATTTTGAATTATACAGTTTCTTATTTTTAACATCTACACTACATGGGCATACGAAGCCATTGAATGTAATTACTAAAGCAAAAAATAACTAATACAAAAAGATAAATACTGTAAAACGGGGTGAATAGAATCAGGAAAGGTGTTTCTATTCACCCCGTTTTACTGTATCGATCTTTCGTGACGCTACTACAGTCACTATTATTATTACTTCACACAGTCAACATATTACAATTATTTTTATTTCATAATTAAAATTATATAAACCAATTAGATACACTTACAAAATACGACTAAATCTAATTATACTACGGTCATAAATGTTATATTGATCACACAACTTACATCTTAATCTAGCAATAATAATAGACTTGTGTTTATTTTGTAGGGGCAATCATAGCGACATTGACACAATCAATATTTTAGTACAGACGCCAGCACATCAAGCTACCTCTATCTGTCATTTCCCCAATTGAAAGTGAACCTTATGCCTTTGTGATAAAGTTGAAAATCTATAAAAGAAATTTGACAGTTTGGGGTACCTGGATGTGCTGGGGTCTGTGTAAGATCGTGTGAATTACTGAGTTCCTAAGAAGATAAAGTAGAATTTTTATAATATACTACAAATCAATTGCAGTGTATATAGATTTAAAGGATTTGGATGATATTGGTTTGTATAAAAAAAAATGTCTGGATAATATTTTCTTGTTTGCAAGATCAACCCATGCGACTCAGGGGGTAGGTACACTGGATCAAAAGCGAATTTCATAGACATAGATCCACAAAAAAATTGGAAATCAATATTGTATGATTAGAAAAGTCATATAGATATATCTAAATAGTTAGGTTAAAATATTATTTTTTTGTTAATTTTTTTTCCGAGCGAGTGCGCATTCTCTTCTAATTTTTTAAGGGCCAATGTAGATGAAACTCGATTTTAGATCCGGTGTGGGACGTTAATATAATATAGTGAAATATGGAACTGGTGGTTATTTCTAAGTTTGATTAAAATGTCACCGGTCAAAATGTGACATATTTCGTTCGCGCCTAAAATAATGTTCACAATATTAATAATAATAATTTACCCAAGCGGTTTTTACGACGTCTATTATTGGATAGTCAACATATTGGAAATCTGTTTAACGAGACTTTGCTATATTTTTCATTTTATTAGTCCTTATTCCAAAATAATAAGATTCAAAAAAGGCCTGGTTAAGGGTCAGCAAAAAAATCTTCCCGACCAAGGCTTTGCATTCGTTTCTCATTATCCAATTATTCTTGCAAAGTTTAAAAATATTCACAGTCAATAATACTTATTACATTGTCATAAAGAAATATAATTTGTTTATAATATTAAATAACTAATACTTTAAGAGTCCAATCAAAATAACGACGATTGTCGTGTACAAAGTGTAACATGAAATCTTAAGGAGTTTAATTTGCCTATGAAATTGACCGACATGCTGCATGATCGACTGATAACACAAAATATTAACTACTCCATAAAAAATCGTATTTTACAGATTGGTTTTCTTTAATTTATTCGGTTACATGGCTAGATTGTGCTCCCTATAACGATCACTGCCCATGACGCGTATGTGCGTTTTCGCCATTTTCCACGACGCGAATGCGCGTTTTCATATATTTTTCGTATAACTTCATTGCCCGAAAAGGATGTGTACTCTAGTTATTTTTTAAAAAATGTACCTTTTGAACTGGGCCGGACGCACATTAGAGTCCCACGAGTAAGGACAAGTGATTGAGTTATGGGCACATGGAACCGTAAGAAACCGACTCGTATACGAGTTTGGGGCATGGATATACGGGATTTATGTGCAGCAAATGTGTTAAATCTCCCCAAGTTATGTTACACCTTCTAAATAACACTTATATTTCCCAAATAATGTTACTAAGTCAATTCCCTCTATGTGATATTATTCAATGAAGTATAAGCCCTACATTAGTGATGATTATATATATAATATGTATGTAAAAGGTACGTACGATTCACAATTCTTACGTTAGTCTTGTATTAAAGCTTATAGTGTCGTGATCGTGTTCTTCGTGGGGATGGAACAGTTTAGAGGCTTGTCAAGCCTTATTACAGCTTCACACTTGTGTTAAGCAGCCTGTTCATACATAAAACTGCTAAGTTAACATAGCGGAAGGTAAATTTATTGAGAGGTTGGCATAAACGCAGATATAAGACGTCGGGCCGGACCAAAAAGCCGGGGAAATTTAATAAAACAAAAATATTTGTACTGCCGTGCATAGGCTAAAGGCCTGTATTAAGTGAAATATGTCACGGTTAATGCTACTGCATCTAACGTCGATAAAATCTTGTTTTTTTGAAAAATACTTTTATATTACGGCGAGAGAATAGCGTCCCTGATTCGGGAAGTTAGCCAAGTCCAAGACAGAGCCAAAACCCTCTAGTCGATACAAGCTGCCCATCGCATTATTGGGGTAATGGCAACACACGTCTCCACGTTTTTACACAGTCTTGCGCAATATAAAAGTAAGTAGTTGAAATAAGGTAGGCGTTTATTAACCCATCACCAAACTATGGGCCAAAAGAATTTGAAAAAAAAAACAGTTATAGAAAGTCCGAAATAAAAAAAAATACCCATATTTTGTATAACCTATAGAGGTACCGAGTCGGGGTACCGAAGCAAAAATGTCCGTGAATGGCATGTTTCTAAAGGGCTTAATTGTCCCGTCATTAAAAAAACACTCTTCTTCTAATTGATCAAATAATTCGGGTAATAAACATATATGTACGTAATCGGTCTCCTTCCCTCTAAAACGTGGAGGGAGACGATGGCCGATCCGACGACAGTTGAATTGAAACACAAGTGCTGGGGTACCTTATATCTGCTGTTTGCAATTCCCACCGTACAGAATTTTTTCTTCATGGCATAGCAAATTAGTTATAACATAGTTTTACCACACACTACACATAGTACAATTCTAGAAGATTGCATTCTAATGGTATTACTATTACTGTCCCACTGCAGGGCAACAACCTCCAATGAATTAGAAGACATAGGCCATAGTCCAGCATCAGCAGCTGGACTATGGTCTAGAAGAAGTCTGCTAACCTGCACTAGGTCAGCACCTAGTGTGGGTTAGCAGACTTTAGATGCCTTCATAATATTTTTGGAGAAGTCTCAGCCATGAAGGTTTCCTACGATGTTGGATACGTTTGGTATTATGTATGTTTAGGTTACATTTTTAATTTAAAGTTATTTCAATCGAATGTTTTGTGTCTATGTTAGTCATGTATTGTAAATTGAGCAGCAAGCACACTAACAAAATCGTTGTATACACTAAAAATGCGAATATAAATGTTTACAAAAGAAACCGAGTAAGTCTTACTGAAGTGTAGCAATGTGTTCAGACGATAGTTCACTTTGGAATATTCATTGAAGTTCAGACTTTGCCATTCTCCATATTTCCATTCTGTAACAAAAATTGAATTGTGTTAATAATACAGTATTCAATTTTTTTATATTCATTATCAGGCACTAAAGGCCTCGTTGGTCTAGCGGTAGCGTGTGAAACTGTAGATAATGAGGTCCTAGGTTCAAATCCCGGGTCAGGTCAAAGTGATTTTGGGATTATCCGTGAAAAGAAAATTCTCAGTATCAGCCTCAAGTCTGGGAGTTAGCGGTATTGCACCCCGTGCCTCGGATAGCACGTAAAGCCGACGTTCCTGTACCTGACCTCTTTCCGGTCGTGTCGCTAGTCGTCCCATCGGAACATGAGGGTGATAGAAAAGAAAGTGCCCTTGTTTTTGCGCGCACTCTTGTGCAGTATAATATGTCATGCGCACTTGGCTAGTTTCCATTGAGACTGGCAGCCGTGGGCGAATTTCGGCCTGGAGGATATTTATTATCAGTCGAAAGACAAAAGGCCTCCCCAAAGGATCCCCACCCCATGAGCTGTATGATTCACAGCCCGGAAAGAATAACAGAATCACCCCATATTTTCCGGGGGTGTCGTAAATTTTCACCAGGATTCACCAGGTAGTCGGGCAGCAGCGCCACCTGTGTACCAGCTAATTGCGATCGCCAATTCGCATGCCAAGCGCGGTGAATACGGCAAATCCCGGCAGAAAACCTTTGGAGGAGGTCTGTGTCCACGTAGTGCACGATATCAGGCTGATGATTGATAATAATAATAAAAATAATAAAAATGATTTATTTACTTTTCACAAGGAACAACAAGTTATATTAAATTTTTACAATTTTTTACAAAGTATTAGTAATATTTTACAAATTTTTACAGTAATAGATAATCCTTGTGAAAGTCTGGAGTCTGAACTAGGTCTACTAGGTCGAAACCTGTACTACAGAACTCCAGGCTCGCCGGATTCTTTGTGGGGTGTATTTGTGAACGTGTAAGCGTGTGGGATGCGAAAACGTGTATATGGAAATGCAATGTCGATAGTTTGAATATCGATGTGTTAACTAAAAACTTATTAAGATTTCCATTTGTTACTAAGTTATAATTATTTAAAAGGTACTAGTAATTAGTTTTTCTGTGTCATCGTATGATAGAGTAAGTAGCCATTTAATTAATTTAGATTTAACTCGTATTTTTATTTCTGGGTAGATACATAAAAGTTTGTTTATTATATTATATATACAGGGTTACAGGTTAAGTCGACCTAGATCCTTTAAGAGGTGATAGTTTCCATAATTCCCGACTGATTTGTCTATGAAACACCGTACCCCAAACTTAACCGTTTTCAAGATATTGGACTTTGAAGCTTTTTTGAAAAAAAAAACGGTTTTACATCTATTGGCCTATATTTTTTTGGGTTTTTTGCCTCTAATTTATTTGTGTTTCCGATTTTGTGTAGTAGATAAGTTGCTTTATTATTCTCAACACTAAAATAGCAGTTCACTGAACTGACTGGGTCGTAGTAGACGATTGATAGTTATAAATTGAAATAAATTCGTAAAAAATAATTTTTCTTTCTGTAATAATAAAAAAAAGTCTATGACAGTTATGCTGCAGATGTGCTTAAAAATATCTACATTTCATCAGCTATCCAACAAGGTATAACAAGCTAGGGTATTATTATAATTCTTAGAAAAAAACTTCGATGAAAGGCTCTCGGGTAGTAGTAGTAGTAAAGATAACGTGTTTCCTTGCGTTACTTGTTGCGCCTATTGTTCTTCATGGGACTGCGGTGCGTGCAAGCGAGATATCATACAATGTAATTAGGTGTGAGCGAGAAAAAAAAACCACAGCCATTTTGTTGTTATTGTTTGGTTAGTCTGCTTACGCGATTCGTCTGTAGTAGATGCGATTCTTAGTGCTCTTGGTTTTTCATTCGACTTGGCTTGGATTTCTGGACTGTTTCTTTCAAATCGTGACTATGCTTGCAAACTGGACTATTGATTTGTGCTTCTGATTTGGAACTGTTGAAGATGACGACCTACACGAACGAGGAATATGCTGATATTTTGATTTGTTATGGGTACTGCAATTGTGTATCCGCACGAGCTCGTGATGAATACATATCACGTTACCCAGGCCGCCGAGTACCGGATGTTAGTGTCTTTGACGGAGTTTACCGACGACTTCGAGAGACTGGCTCTGTTTCGAGGCGACGAACAGACTTGGGTAGACCACGTGTCAATGATGATGATGAAGAGCAAGACAATGAAATAGTTCGACGGTTTAGATTGGATCCAACTACTTCGACCAATATTGTTGCCCGAGAACTTGGACTCTCGCAGTGGAAAGTATGGTTTACGGTGAATACTGCCGGCCTCTATCCTTATCATTACACGCCGGTACACACCATCGAAGAAGGAGATCCTGTGAGGAGGTTGGATTTCTGCAGATTCATGCTCAATGCAGATTTAGAAGATCCATCATTTTTTAAAAAGATCTTGTGGACAGACGAGTCCAAATTTGATAAAGACGGCATAACCAATTACCACAATGTTCATTATTGGGCCCCAAAAGTTCAAAGAAATCCCAATAAGAAGTGGCCAAAGGCATCACAAAGACGATTCAGTTTGAATGTATGGATGGGAATCATATCAAACCATTTGATTGGGCCTTACTTTCTTCCCGACAATTTAAATGGAGAACATTATGAAAACTTTTTAAGAGAAGATTTATCCGACTTACTAGACGACGTACCACTCTATCTCATTCGTGATATGTGGTTTCAACATGACGGTTGTCCTGCACACTACAGGAGAAGTGTCAGAGAATGGCTAGACACTAATTATCCTAATAAGTGGATCGGAAGAGGTGGACCCATACCGTGGCCAGCTAGAAGTCCAGACCTGACCCCCATGGATTTTTATGTGTGGGGACACATGAAGAGTTTGGTGTACAACGAACCTAATCCAATCACATCTGTTGATGTTTTGAGACAGAGAATAATCGATGCGGCAAATGAAATAAGAAGGGGTTTAACAACTGGTGTAGTAAAGAGTGGATTAAGACACAGAATGAGAATATGTGTGCGAAACAGAGGCGGCCATGTGGAACATGAATCATGACTTTCTGTAAAAATAGCAGTAATAGATGTCATTTTGTACCTATTTGGATTGTTTTATTTTGTTTTCTGACCCGTGATAAATTAGTACTGTTATCTTTACTACTACCCGAGAGCCTTTCATCGAAGTTTTTTACTAAGAATTCTGATAATAACCTAGCTTGTTATACCTTGTTGGATAGCTGATGAAATGTAGATATTTTTAAGCACATCTGCAGCATAACTGTCATAGACTTTTCTTTTATTATTTCAGAAAGAAAAAATATTTTTTGACGAATTTATTTCAATTTATAACTATCAATCGTCTACTACGACCCAGTCAGTTCAGTGAACTGCTATTTTAGTGTTGAGAATAATAAAACAACTTATCTACTACACAAAAATTGCAAACACACGCAGTTAGAGGCAAAACCCTCAAAAAAATATAGGCCAATAGTCATAAAACCGATTTTATCTCAAAAAACCTTCAAAGTCCAGTATTTTGAAAACAGTTAAGTTTGGGGTATGGTGTTTTATAGACAAATCAGTCAGAAATTATAGAAACTACAACCTCTTAAAGGATCTAGGTCGACTTAACCTGTAAGCCTGTATAAAACGATGTGTGAAAGTTACGAAGCTGTTTGCAAATATTATAAGATATACGTTTAGTTAAGAAGGGTCAAATTTTAGTTCGGCATGTTGTCGAAGTGTTATGTTTAAGATAAAGAGTTGCCGGATGGTTAAAACTTCACAATTTTGGTATAGTAATTTCGTCGGGTATAAGAACGGTTTGAAGTGTGATACTTTTAGTAATGCTCTTTGTGCAATTTCTACTGGTTTTATTGTTGTTTTCGGCGAACCACCCCATATGAGAATGCCGTAGGTGCAAATAGATTGACATAATGCAAAGTATGTAGATTTATATATATATATATATATATATATATATATATATATATATATATATATATAGGTTGAAATTTTTTCGAGATCATCAGACAATCTGGTGTATTCCTTAGCCTTTTACGATACCCATGTGATGGTATGGGGTGGCCCGGTTATTGTTTTTGGGCCGGAAACCTCATGGTCTAGAAATAGCTTGCAAGGAAATAAAAAATCTTCCTTATTCCTTCCTGCGATTGAGTACACGTTGATGTTTGGGATAAGATCGTGGTAGAGGTGCGGGCCTTGTTTAGATCAGACAAACACTAGTCTTACCTCCTCCACCTGCGCGAGCTGGTAGTGCCGCTTGCGCAGCGCGGCGAGCCTGGCCCTCTCCGCGTCCAGCGCCGTCTCCAGCTTCAGCGAGCGCACCTTGCTCTCCATCTCCAGCCGCCGCGTCGCCGTCAGGCTCAGGGAAGACGTGTCTAGAGCTTCTGTGGAGATAGAACCGTTCTACGTTACATCATTGTTTTTTATAACGTTTACTGGCCTGTTAGTTTAGTAGTTAGTGATCCTGACTGCTAAGCCAGAGGTCGATTTCTGGGTGTTATTCATCTATACATATAATAAAATCGTAGGAAAGTCAAAACTGTACATTGAATATTTTTTTAAAAGGATACTTGGCGCGTGATCTACAATCGATATCGAACCCAAAAATATAGTTTTTAGAATTTTTGTCTGTTTGTCTGTATGTATGTCCGGGCTAAACTCAAAAAGTACTGCATGGTTTTACTTCTAATTTTGCATGCATATTACTAAGAGGTCGGGTCAACATATAGGCTACATATTATCACGCTATCACCTACGAGGGAGGAGCTGTGAATCTAATCTATCTATACATCTATACATATAATAAAATCGTAGGAAAGTCAAAACTGTACATTGAATATTTTTTTAAAAGGATACTTGGGGCGTGATCTACAATCGATATCGAACCCAAAAATATAGTTTTTAGAATTTTTGTCTGTTTGTCTGTATGTATGTCCGGGCTAAACTCAAAAAGTACTGCATGGTTTTACTTCAAATTTTGCAAGCATATTACTAAGAGGTTGGGTCAACATATAGGCTACATATTATCACGCTATCACCTACGAGGGAGGAGCTGTGAATTTAATATATCTATACATATAATAAAATCGTAGGAAAGTCAAAACTGTACATTGAATATTTTTTTAAAAGGATACTTGGGGCGTGATCTACAATCGATATCGAAGCCAAAAATATAGTTTTTAGAATTTTTGTCTGTTTGTCTGTATGTGTGTCCGGGCTAAACTCAAAAAGTACTGCATGGTTTTACTTCTAATTTTGCATGCATATTACTAAGAGGTCGGGTCAACATATAGGCTACATATTATCACGCTATCACCTACGAGGGAGGAGCTGTGAATCTAATCTATCTATACATATAATAAAATCGTAGGAAAGTCAAAACTGTACATTGAATATTTTTTTAAAAGGATACTTGGGGCGTGATCTACAATCGATATCGAAGCCAAAAATATGGTTTTTAGAATTTTTGTCTGTTTATCTGTTTGTCTGTTTGTATGTCCGGGCTAAACTCAAAAAGTACTCCATGGATTTACTTAAAATTTTGCGTGAATATTACTGAGAAGTCGAGTCGAGATATAGGCTACATATTATTAAGCTATGACGTGCGGGGGAGGTGCTGTGATAATTTATAAAATTAAAACCGCGGGGCGCAGCTAGTCTAAAATATGTATGTATTTAAAAATAAATTTACTAATTTATAAAAGTATACTTTTGCGTTTGATCGATTGCGAATTTGATCCACATAATTTTCAAACTGCAAACGGTCCAATTAATACATAGTCAAGTTCGCAATCAATCCAATATGTTACTTTACGTATAGCTCGTTATAATAAACACGCTCGAAAAATGAACTATTATGATAGATTTGTGACCTGCGACTGCACTTTGCTACCGGCCGCCGAGCGGCAGATACCGTCTATCGTTGGTGAAGTAATCACGAGCAACAGTTCGCGGAATGTAGGGGAAGGAGAGTGGTAGGGGTGCTCGTTTGGGTACTAAAGTGTTAAGCGACTAATAGCTAGTATATATACCGAGTATTATCATAATGAGGTCATTAGTCTTTGAACTATCGTCCCTCAAGCAACTCAATCTGGAAGAAATTGTGAAGGATGGCGAAAATCGAGTTCCGCGCCGTTATAAAGTTCTTTACCAAGCAAGGAAAAAATGTTCAAACCATTTTGGAAAGGATGTCATCTGTATACGGAGAGTCTTGTCCAGGAAAAACCATGGTATAAAAGTGGAACAACCTCTTTAAGCAAGGCAGGGAATCAATTGAGGACGATCCCCGGCCTGTTGAGGTCACCACTCCAGATCAAATCGAAAATATCTAAAAATTTATATTGGAGGATGCACGTTTGATGAAAAAACAACTCGCAGAGATGGTTGGAGTATTTGAAACAACCATTTTTATAGTCTTTCATGCACATCTCGCTATGACAAAAGTCAGTGTAAGATGGGTGCCTAGAATGCTCACACCGCCTCAAAAACAGAAGCGCGTCGAGTGTTCGCTTGCGTTTTTGAGCCTGTGTATTGAAGACAAGGATGGTTTTTGGAGCGAATTGTTACTGGGGATGAAACTTGAGTCTAAACAAGTGGCAAAACAGGGTACACCACCGCCTAAGAAATTCAATGTGTCGCAATCACCGGGAAAGCTCATGGCGACAGTTTTTTGGGACACAGGAAGAATTTTGTTGGTTGAATATAAAGAAAAGGTGTTTCCATAACCGGAGAATACTACGCTTCAATTTTAGAGCAGTTAAAAGAGGCAATCAGAGAAAAAAGCAGAGGAAAATTGACCAAAGGTGTCCTGCTCTTGCACGACAATGCTCCTGTTCACAAGAGTCGAGTTGCGTTACCTGTTTTGCATAAGGTGGGCTTCGATATCATTGATCACCCACCTTATAGCCCAGACTTGCCTCCCAGCGACTATTAACTCCTTCCAAATCTTAAAAAAGAACTTCGAGGAAAGAAATTTTCAACCGATGAAGAAGTGAAGGATGCAGTTTCAGCGTATTTTCAGAGAGGGACAATACATATTTTTATGAAGGTATTTACAATTTAATTCACAGATCTGAGAAATGTATTAGTGTTGCAGGTGAATATATTGAAAAGGAAAAATAATTTTGTAATATTATTTCATCCCCTTCTATTCCATTCTGCGAAATTAAAAACACACCCTAGTACCTAACGATTTGTAATTTTGACTAATTGCTATTTTAGCGTTTTGCTATTATTTCCATAAATATGGCGGATTGCGAATTTGACCATATGCGATGAAACGTTTCTTGTCTTTGTATGGGTATTCTTACGTACAGCCATACAAAGACAGCAGATCTTCAGAATCTTTTGTGCTAACCCCAATTTCTTTTTATTCTATCCTTAGAGCACTTCGTTCAGTCTGCACATACTCCAGTATACTTCTTAGTCGTAGTACCACAGAATAAAAAGTACTTACGTACAGAAGCGGCTCTACGCGGAACAATTTATAGAAATAGCGACTCTTGCTACTAAGCAACTAAGTGCAATTCAGCTTGCATACGCGCTCAGTGCCTGACGCGATATTCACCTAAACACTGCCGCTCTCTTCTAACGCATTACACTGTCGCTGTATGACACGGAGTGTAATGGCGTAGGGTTGCCGGCTTGCCGCTGTCACTATGATACCTATTCATCGTCTATCTACTTATTAACTACATAATCTATCTTATGTTTGATGCGTATGATTACACGGTAAATTTTTACAAATGTGATATTTTTGTTTGTTTATTTAAATTTCATTTTCATTTTATTAATTCGTTAACAAAATACATTGTGTCCGAAATACAATACACTTATAACTAGCAATTTTCAATTACATAAATACAATAAACAATTACATAAACAGTCAAAAATATTGAATAATAAAATAACATTAAATAAAATAAAACTCACTAATATACACCACACAGAACTTTTGCAATAAAATTACCCAGAGCAATTAATAACATGGATCTGATACATTAATTATTATTTGAATCTGTCAACTCTGATACTGAATATAAACAAGCTGGCTCGACGAACTATACTATACTAATTCATAAATATCTCCTAAACACTGTCATGACTCAAACGGATAAAATGGTTTTAGGCCTAGATCTTACATTTGACACCAAAATCGTTAAGATATCTCGATAAACAAAAAATCACATTTTCAAGTTGCTCTCGTAATTATCTTACATATTATTATGTATGAAACTCATACCAATTCTTTTAAAAACTATCTTGGCCAACAAAAACGTTAAAACTAGAGTCTATACGACTGAAAACACTTTATTTGGAATCGAATTAGAAACAATCAACACCTACAATACACCTCCTTTGGTATTAAAAAAAATAATTTAAACTAACCTTTCCGCAACTGTAGGTAATGTAAAAACTGATAAAACCTTGTCTCCTTTTTTCGAAAAACATCCAAATGAAAAATACCTAGCACCAGATTTGTGATGATGAGACATTTTTGTTGTTCAATATTTATAGTATTGAGTAGAGAGCTGCCAGTACTTTTTAATCCGTGGCGCTGCGCGCGAGCGGTCGGTGCAGCCCTCTGGGCTACGCCACTGCCAAGGCGCGGGAAAGAATAGGTAATTATCACCGATATATGGCCAAGTGAGCTCTGGTAGTACATTGTAGTCTCCTGGTTCTGGATATACCAACCCCATATTAGGTAGATGCTCTCGCCAGTCCGCAAGTGATTGGCGAGGTTAAGGAAATAGGCTCGTGGTCAGTCCAAAGTAGTTTAATTTCTGAGGGTCTCCGTGCTTCGGAAGGCACGTTAAGCTCGGTCGGTCCCGGTTGTAGTCGTTAGACAACAGTCGTTAAGCCATGTCAGAGGCCTACTGCCAATACGATAAGTAAGTATTAGGTAATCTGTGTCTTGCGAAGACGTGTAATTGAGGGTAGTTGTGAGTGTACCTTGTTCCAAGACGAGGGCGGAGCCGGCCTTGACGGCGGCCACGAGCGCGCCGGTGGCGGCGGCCACGGAGCGCGACGCCTGCGTGAGGCGCGCCAGCGCGGGCGACTCGGGCGGCGCGCGCGCCCGCGAGGCCGCCACCAGCTGCGCCGTGCTGCCCGCCACCTCGTGCGCCGCCGCCGACACGCCCTCCGCCTGTCCCCCAGCGCCCACCGTCTCGTCCGCAGACGTGCTGGAATTAAATTAAACATTAATTTATTCGCCAGAAACATGGTTACAAGATTTCATATAGAATTGTACAGGTTCAGCATGTTACGCCGATGTTACGCCGGCATGCAAATTTATACGACATACGTTATAAATTATTATAAAGTTATTGAATAATCTATACATATAATAAAATTGTAGGAAAGTCAAAACTGTGCATTAAATATTTTTTACAAGGATACTTGGGGCGTGATCTGCTATCGACACCGAAGCCAAAAATATACTTTGAAGAATTTTTGTCTGTTTGTCTGTATGTATGTCCGGGCTAAACTCAGAAAGTACTGCACGGTTTTACTTCAAATTTTTCATGAATATTACTAAGAGGTTGGGTCCACACATATAGGCTACATATTATTACGCTATCACCTACGGGGGAGTAGCTATGATAATTTATAAACTTTAACGCGGGTAAAGCCGCGGGGCACAGCTAGTTTAATAATAAAAACTGCCGCTGCCAACCGATACCACTTTTATAACATGACTGCACGTGTGGCACAGTGTAGCAGTGCCGATTGCAAAAAAAACATTTCATATTTTGTACGCATTGATTATTAATTAAACATTAGTAAGGTAGTTTTTAACTAATTCCGCTTCGTGTCGCGGGGTCGAGTCCCGCGCCGGACAACTCATATGTGACCCACAAATAGTTGTTCTGAGTCTGGATGTAATTTGTATCCGTCTATTATATGTTTATAAAGAACCCCGCGACACAGGGATTACCTTCACTAATACGGGCGTAGTCTATAAAAAAAAAAGAAAAAGAAAACACACCTACCTGCCAAACTAAGCACGGGGTCAAGTTTAATACCAAATAATATTTTTATATGCAAATTTTTTATACCTATTTACATTATTGTAATTTTCGCAAGGATCTTTAACGTTTTAGAAAAAAAAATATCGACTGTGGTTCAGACCACACGCCACGAGAAAAAGAAAATTTGTGTTCGCACCTCCTTCGCCTCTCTGGGCAAGTAAACGTATCTCTCTCTCTTTCTATCATAACTAACTTAAATGAGTAGTTTTTTATACGGATTGTGTTTAAGCGCTTCTGCCACGCGTACTATTGGAATCAAATATAACAGCTGACTTAGGACCCTTAAAATTGATCCTCGGTGCTTTCGCAGCTGGCTTCTCTAGTTGCAATACTCTCGGTTTACGAGGCTCCAGCCTCGTTATATCATTCTGTCTCCGGCTTTGCTATGGAGGGAAGTGGAACTATTCACTTTCTAACTCCTCCTTTTTTTCTTGCTGATTAAATTCGTCACGAGATCCAAGACAGTTAAGCGATTCCCCGGGACATGGCTGAGCATCACCGCTCAGTGTCATTTCGTTGTGTGCCACTGTTGATCCTGGCTTACAGGAGTTGCAGTGGTGGGTAAGAGGCAGGGACTAGTCCCGATAAGCAATGACTACACATACTAATAATAAGATAACATCATCATCATCATGTCAATCAAAGTACGTCTACTGCTGGACAGCAAAAGAATGGGGGGATATGCCATAATCTTGGCAGACGGGTTGGCGATCGCAGTTTGATGGTCATAGTTCACAGAAAAACGCTGCTGCCCGTTCTCTGGTAGGTATTCCCTCGGACGATTTCTACGCTCCCCACAGGATGAGATGGGGTGATGATATTCTATGCCGTCACCACACTGCAAAAGATTACATGTGAGCCCATTATTGTGATACTTACACTAATAACTTGGCAGCAAACACCACAGCCTTGGCTGCTGATATTAGTCCCTCGGACCACTGTGGATTCTTCCTGTACATTTTCTGCCTAGTCTTGGGATCTCCTAGCTCGTGTTGAAGTTTCCTGGCATCTTGAACTAAGATCTTGACTGCGCCCATGAGTGTCGTGCAGGCATCTAAGATTTTGCCGTTGACTTCTAGTTTAACGCCGGAGTCTCCTGCTCGGGTCGCTGCTAGCATGCTCTATAGAAGAAAGAGAAAGAAGTTAGAAAGAGCTTGGTTATTTTGGATTTATGGCGTGATTATAAACATGATTAGTGACCCAAACTACTAAGCCAGAGGTCGTGGTTTCGATATCCCCCCAGGAAAAATCTTTGCATGAGCACGATTACTTGTTCTACGTCTGGGTGTAATTTATAATACATGTAATGTATTCGACGGTCACTGTAGCCTAGTTGGTAGTGCTCCTGCCTACGAAGCTGGTGGTCCTGGGTTCGAATCCTGGTAAGTGCAATTATTTGTGTGATGAGCACCAATACTTGTTTCTGAGTCATGGATATTTTCTATGTATTTAAGTATTTATCTATCTATATAAGTATGTATATCGTCGCCTGGTACCCATAGTAAAAGCTTTGCTTAGTTTGGGGCTAGGATGATCTGTGTGACATTGTCCCTAGATATTATAATAAAGGCCATGGTACAGGCTCTGCCTAGTTTACGATCAGATGACAGATGTGTTAGTTGTCCCAAGATATTTTTCCTAAATGTCTTGGTGAATTCTGATCGCAGCTGATTATTTAACCTACAAACTAAATTCACATTTCACGCTACAGTGTTGATATGATGAATTCTTATCGATGCCTTTTCCTATCATCAATTGGATGAATGGCCCACATCATCACGTCTTGCTTGCTTGCTTATTGTACGGGCAGTGGTTACTCTAGTGTCAGAGTTGTTCAAACCGCCCACTAGGCCTCTGACACGGCTTAACGACTGTTGCCTAAAGACTTCAGCCGGGAACGACAGCTTAACGTGCCCTCCGAAGCACGGAGACGCTCAGATATCAAACCACTTTGGCGTTCACTCATCTATGGACTAATCGTGAACCTAGTTGCTTGTCCTCGCTAATCACTTATTGACCGATAGGAGCTTCTGGCTATCAGGTAAATCTGGCTATCTGGTAATAAGGTACATCAACAGTTGGACAACCGTCCCTTAACGTAACCTTACGTATTACTCTGCGGTAGTCCACCATATTTAGATTTTCGAACCCATACTCATCATCATCATCATCATCATCATATCAGCCGAAAGACGTCCACTGCTGGACAAAGGCCTCCCCCACAGATCTCCACAATTGCCGGTCTTGCGCTATCCGCATCCAGCGATTTCCAGCGACCTGCACAAGATCATCGGTCCATCTTGTAGGGGGTCTGCCCACGCTGCGTCTTCCGGTACTACGAGGTTGTAATTTTATTTGACTTAACCTAAATTGGTTTTAGCTCTTATTACAACACAGTAGAGTTTAACATTATGTGGTAATTATTATGCCATTATCCAATTAAGGGTTAAGCCAGCTTTAGCCTCCACTACCCTTTACAGTGTGATGAAAATGTAAAGCCTCCTATGCTAACTGTTAAAATGAAGGTGTTGTTTTGAGCTTTAGAGTTGAATCTCTTTTACCTCGTTTTTATTTGAAGGCCAATTAGTAGGAACTACGAACCTACTAATTGGCCTTCAAATAAAAACGAGGTTCATATAACATGTGGGCGGACAACAAAACTCACGTATAATATAACAATTGAGGTTATACGACCAGCCGCGGATAACGCTCGTCAACTCGAAAACGAGAGTACTTAGAGCTGAAGTAAAACTTACATATACGAAACGTTGGCTATGGGAGAACGAGAAAAAATAAAAACTTGTGTGGTATGAAAATGTATGAGAGTGAATTTTTACGATGCGCGCGCATCGTAAAAATAACAGCATGACGTTAGTTCTAGGTGGTATTTGTAATTGATAACTATGTTCAAGTTGTATATTAAGAAGTATAACTTCTAACGCGTGTACATAAACGCGTTAGAAGTTATACTTCTTAATATACAACTTGAACATAGTTATCAATTTTCATACCACCTAGAACTAACTTCATGCTGTTAAATTGTTTGGTGTCGGTGTGCGCGCGCATCGTAAAAATTCACTCTCATCATTTTTCTCCATCGCGCCAAAAGAAGTATAACTTCAAAAACAGTCGATCACACTTTTCGTAACGCTCTCATCACGCATTAACCAGTTTAATCTCCAAGTCATTCGTGCGTAGAGATGTTCTACTTCGACAAAGAAACAGAGAATGAGAGAGAGTCGCATAAAGGCATAACCCATTTTTCCTTATGTGACGATTTCGACCAGTTAAAGAATCCGTACCAAAAAGGTAAATGTACCTCAATCTGCGAAGCTGCTTCCTCAATAGCGCGGTCCATGTCGGCCAGCTCGTCGTCCACGCTGCGCTCGCCCGAGAGCCGCGCGCTGGCCGCGCCCGCCGCCGCCAGCATGCTGCGCACGCGCGCCCGCGCGTCGGCGCACTTGGAACTCACGACGGAGCCGTTCTGGATCGATTCTAGACATTCCTTCGTCGAGGTTAACATTGAGCGGCATTCGTTGTTTAATTCTGTAACATGAGGATTTTTTTTTGTTCTGGTTACCAATTCCTTTAGTTTCAGTAATGGTGGACAATTGAGCTACTTAATCTGACTAGACTGCTGGTCTAGTGTGACCAATATGTGGGGAACATGACCTCGGGTCTGACTGATGGAGATGATTGAATGGACTGGTAGACTGGAGAACTATTGTTTTAATGCTAAGTTTTATTTCTAAGATAAAATATTATTTATTGCTTAACTGTGTACAATAAGGTCTTATCATAACGTAACAGTTTTTACGATCAACAGTCTACCCATATCAAATATGCAATACAAATAAGTCTATTTAATTTGTTCTAAGTTTATTATTTTTTGAAAAAAAAAAATCTCAGAAAACTATAGTTAACATTCTCTATTAACATATCCTTTAATTTAGTTTTAAGTTTTAATTTGAATGAGGCTGTCAAGGGTTTGTTCATCCTCTTGTACGAAACTGCTTTGATTCCTTCCGGTTTTACTCTTGATGAGCCTCATGCTAACCGCATCTACCGTATCACAAAGCTTGGTGTTGGTATTGATCAGGATGAGACCATCCAGTTTAAGGAGACCATTGTTGGAGATCTTCCTTCCCTAGAAGGAGCAGGTGATGCTGATGATGCGTCTCGCATGGAAGAAGTTGATTATACGTTCTACCGCCTACTCAGCCATGTTGTAATGGTTTTTCAAATGTGATTATATCAGAATTATTTTGTGCACTGGTGTACACCCAAAAACTAATTTAGTTAAAATCGTTGTCAATCGTTTCGTTGTCGGTCGATGCGGAAATATCAATGCAGTTGGGACAACAAAATTGAAAAAAAAGATTTTTAAATATTTGCGAATTTTTTGTCATACAATTGACACTAACGAAAACATACAAGTAATATTTATCCAATTTGATGCAGTTGTTTGGAAGTTATAAGCGTACAAACATTTCCGTGATCATTTTTAGGGTTCCGTAACCAAATGGCAAAAATGGAACCCTTATAGATTCGTCATGTCTGTCTGAGTCATAAGAGCAGTATTGTTGAAACTTGGTAAGTAGATGTATTCTGTGAACCGCATTAAGATTTTCACACAAAAATAGAAAAAGAACAATAATTTTCGAAGTGCCCCATACATAGAACTGAAACTCAAAAATTTTTTTTTTCATCTTACCCATACATATAGATAGCTCTTCAAAAATGATATTGAGGTTTCTAATATATTTTTTTATAAACTGTATAGTTTGCGCGAGAGTAACACTTCCAAAATGGTAAAATGAACCCCCCCCCCCCCTTCCCCTGTAACTTCTAAAATAAGAGAATGATAAAACTAAAACAAATACATGACGTACATTACCATGCAAACTTCCACCGAAAATTGGTTTGAACGAGATCTAGTAAGTAGTTTTTTTTAATACGTCCTAAACCGTAAATCGCAATTTACCTTTCTTTTAATCAACTGAAATACTTGCTGCTACGGAACCCTTCATGGGCGAGCCCGACTCGCACTTGGCCGGTTTTTATTTATATAGATGAATTTGATGCTCTCACCGGTCCGGAAATGATCAACGATGTGAAGCAACTAGGCGCGCGGTCAATGCATAGATGAGTGACCGCCAAAATGGTTTAATTTCTGAGCGTCTCCGTGCTTCGGAGGGCACTCTAAGCTGTCGGTCCCAGTTGTAGCCATTAGGCAGCAGTCGTTAAGCCATTTCAGAGGCCTACTAGGCCTAAATCCTATGTCTAGCTATTTTTAAAGAACGAATAAAGAGATTCTAGCTGTTAACTCGCGAAAGAGGTTGTATAGAATATCAGGTAACGTTACTACAATACAGTAGGTACTCACTTTCAGCTAGTTCCATATCGGTGGACACGTTGGTGATGTCGGCGACGTAGGCGGAAAACTGCGCCGTGTTGTGCGCCGCAAAGATCGCCGACTTCGCTACCGCCTCCTCATTGCCTGACACCTGACAACAATCATCAATTAACGAACGTGCTCATGACCAGTTACACTTTCCAATCCGTAAGTGATCGGCGAGGTAAAGCACCTAGGCATGCGGTTAGAAGGGTGACCGTTAATGTGGTTTAATTCCTGAGCGTCCCCGTGCTTCGGACTGCATGTTAAGCTGTCGGTTCCGGTTTTTGCCATTAGACAGTCGATAACTCATGTCAGAGGCCTACTGGGCAGCTTGAATAACTCTGACACCAGGGTAACCACTGCTCAAACGATACCCTTCTTCTCTCTAGAAGAAAGGAGATCTTGAAAACTTGGGGTTTCTTTCTGGCTGTCATGTCTGAGTCGTCCACCTAAGTACCTAGGAAAAGCCGCAGGTTAGCCAGGATATGGGTAGAGATTGCGTTGATCCCTTAATCCTGATCTGTGATCCTGAACTCTGATGTGATTATCCCGTGCTTCGCCCGAAATTAATAAACGATCCGCAATCTGTCAGTCAGTCCTATCTCTAGATTAGCTCTATCGCTATCTTGATCTTTACCTGCGTGCCCATAACAAAACATATCGATCCATCCATTTTTTCCCAGAGATTGGGGTGCAATCCTTTCCCTCTGCAGCGTTCCGTTCTATGCAGAACTCGGTAACTCAGGACACAATTAAACCATTTAATTTAAGAAGAAAATTTATTTTTAAATATAGTAACGATATGTCATCAATACTGACTTATTTATAGCTAGGTTAAAATGTTTTACTAGACGACTAGGGTATATAATAATAAAATTAAACTTAATTGGTCAAACATTATGTTTTGGTGGAACGGAACGTATCAAAATTTGACAAGCAAAACGAATCGGATCAAAAACAATAAAGCAGTAAGTTGGTTGTTTGTTTTTGTTGCAAAGCATTTATAACTAATATACAAATAATTACTTTTTAATAAATATAATATCTATAATGGATTGTGATATGATAAGCAATAATTTTATTATTGATTTCTGTGTTTGTTTTACAAATAATTTAAACAGTGACGTGAAGTGGTTGCCGCCTATTTTGTAAACAAAAAAATATTCTTATTATTAATTATTTATATGCAAAGCCATTTTGGAATATAATGAACTATTCCACCAATTTCATCTGTAGAACCAATCGTCAATCCACCGAATTTCTAGGATTGCAACTTTAGATTGTTTTGGCTATCTAAGCTTATGTCAAAATTAATGGATTGGTTATTGGCTCGTGCAACCTGTCATTTTAGTACAGAGGCCTATCTTTTTCTATGATCCGTCCTCCCAAAGATCGCTCGTTCGGAAAGATTGCTTTTTCAATCTGTGGATGCTTTATTGGCGCGGTTTAATAGACAAATGGATCGAAATTGCTATCGTAGATAGCATAAAATGGATTAGGATCGTTTATTAATTTCGGGCGATAGCAGGTACCGTAGTCAGTGAAGTCACTGGAGTTACCCAGTTTGAGAGCTGCGAGAGTCTTTTCTAAAAAACATATGTTGCTCAACTCTAATGCACCGAATGCCACAGTTGCTACATATAACTTACATTACTATGCCTGGCTAGTTCCTCCAAGGCCTTAGCAGCGAGCTCGGCTGTTGACGTCACGGTGTCACTCGAGTTACCCTGCTCGAGAGCAGCGAGCGCATCGTTTGCCACCACCACTGCTGCTTCTCCCGCGCATGTTACCAACCGTGACGTTTCTGTATATTTAAGAGAGATTATTAAAGAACTCTTAAGATTATACAATGTGGATTATACATTTTAGATGTAACATGCACCCGAGCACGTCGCAGGAAAGGTGTTTGCGCCCGTTAGATGTGGAAAAATAGTTAAGAGTCCATTGTGTTTGATCCAGCACACCCAGCTACCCCAATCTATCAAATTTCTTTTATAGATTTTAACTTTATCACATGAGCATAAGGTTCGCTTTCAATTGGGGAAATTTGTCAGATTGGGGTAGCTTGATGTGCGGGCTGCTGTACAATGTAAATTTGTATTCAACGTTTTTGAGTTGCTAACACCGTTCCCGCATTGCGTGCTCAACCCAATGAATCCAGTGTAATATTTGATTTTAAATGTATGTCCCCAATAATATTTAATCAGAACTTACCAAGATTTGTTTTATACTAGTATAAAGGTTAATAAAAAAATGTAAGATCAATGTCGTTAAAACCAAAAATGGGTCGTAATAAAAAGTAAAATACTTATATACAAACAATGAATGAAATGATACTAACGCTTCTCCAACGCTTTCTGTGCCTCCTCCAGCTGTCTCTTGACAGCCGCTAGATCAGCCTCTAGTACTGTATTATGTTGTAACAAGTCCTGCAATTCACACTCGGCATTCAATCTCTCCCTGTCCGTATGTTCTAGCCTAGTTTCCAATAACTATACCACCAAGTAGAGGTACCAAGCCGACCAGCGCAGTCCGAAAGATCGTAAGTTCCATGCACAGCGTTGCAGAAGAGGCGAGTCGTAGAAAAGAAACAAAACATGCGATTTAGAAAACATGCTGGTAAACAACATGCTGTAAGCAAAGACACACTATTTGAAAACAATTTTAGATATACCTCCTCTCACATGGCTGATTTGATTTCTGAGATTAAATTTAGCCAAAAAGTTCACAATTTAAAAAGGCAATTACACTCAGCCACTAATTAAGAGGATATATATCTTTCATCCTTGTGACTGTAAATTTAGTAGGTATATTTTTAAATAGTTTTTAACTGGGTGCAAATTCTACACTCTACATAATTTAGGGCATTTTCCAATTATGTTCCTATAATAGGTTTTGAAGAAAAATATAATAGTAATATAATATTTTTCAGCGTTTTTGTTAAAAGATCACTTACTAATGAATCTAATTAATCCACAAAATTGTTCCCGTCACCATTTACACCTACTAATCTCAGTACATAAAGCTACCCACAATAGGAAACAAAGTAACAGTGTTGAACTAGAATTTGCAACTACCGTCACTATTTTCATGGGACGGTAAACGGTACACACAGATATATCCACCACCAATACTTCAAACGTGTAAAGTGAACGACACACATTGCCACTCAGACGCCACTCGTATCTGACCTGTCTCTCTCGTTCACTCTCTGTCAATTTGGCACCCATATCTTCTATATCTTGGGCTTTAGTATTCAATAGATCTTCAAAATTTCGTTTCAACTCTTGTATCTCAGTTTCGGTCTTAGCAATACTCTCATCTTTCTCGCTAATCTGTTTACTGAGGACAATTTTCTGGTTCTGTATTTTATCATTTATACTTATTATTTCGTTGTCTTTGATGTCTTTGTATTGATTATATTCAATTTGAAGTTGTCTCATATCATTATTCAGTTCCGTTATGAAAGATTCTTTCATGGTTAAAACAGCTTCGCGGTCTTTTAGTAATGTTTCGTAAGATTTTTTGAGCTCAATAATGTTCTTTTCCATCACCTGATGAAACGTAATTAGTTAATGGCCTGCCTATAAAACAGCTCACATATATATTTACAAAAAACTGGCTTGCAATCGGTTTATCAACTATGAGTCACGATGCTACAGACAGTCACGAGGACAGACAAATTTTTCTTACCGATAACGGGGATAAAATTTACACAACAATGAAAGACAATACAGGAACACGTAAAATATTATTAGCACAAACCTCTTTGTCAGCATTTAATTCGGATATTATTCTGTCTTTTGCTTCTTCTATGAATGCCTTCTCATTATTAAGTTCATTTATTTTAGTGTGGAGCTCTCTCAATTCTAGATTTTTCATTGTTACATTGTTTTCGTTATTGTCCACAATATTATCGTGCTCTTCTTTTAAAGTAAACAATTCATTTTGTCCTATTTCTAATTCTGCTTTCGTTTCCTCTAACTCGTCTCTCAATCTTGCATTATCTTCGGATAGCTTTGTTACTTCTACATTCATAGATATAACTTGCCCGTCTTTTTCAGATATCATACTCTTCAAGTTGGTTATAATTTCTTCTTTACACTCCGTAACATTTTGCAATTTATCTTTGAGTATCGTAATTTCACAAGTAAGTTCTTTTATCTGATTATTGTAAGCCATGTTTTGTTCCTGTAGTATAGTCGTTGTCTCATTTAGCTTGGTAGTGAGTTGTTCAATTTCATTATTCTTATCGTTAACGGTCGTTTCAATACAAACAATTTTTTTGGACAATGATTCACTTTCAGATTTATGCTTATCACCAAATTCGGATTTTTCATCCAGAATCCTTTTTAATTCAGAGAGCTCATAAGTTTTTTCAGCAATATTTTTGAGTAAATCCTTTTCTGATAGTATAAGCTCTTCATTTTTTGTACATTCCATGTCTAACATGCTTTCCAGATCTGATAACTCAGTATTTTTTTCGGTCAACTCTTCTTGGAGGACATTTTTCTCAGTTATAAGTTCCATTAGTTTGGAATTAATATCTTCTTTTTCTTTTAGTAGCTCATCTCTTAAAGCCCCGACGGCAACTTTTTGCTCTGTTAGTTCATTTATAGTTTCTCGAAGACTAGTAATCTCTGCAATATTATTATTGATTTTACTTTCATAATTTGCTTTTGTGTCTTCTAATTCGGTTCGTAAAAATTCAAGTTTTTCGAGTGCCTCATTCTTTTCCGTTTCCTTTGCTTGAAGATTATCGTCAAACTCCTGTTTTTTTGATACCATATCTTCATTCAACTTTGTACATTGAGTGGCATTATTTGTTTCTGATATGGCCAGCTTATGTTGTAAACATTCAATTTCTTGTTGCAAATCACTGATACAATGATTTATATTTTTTAATTCCTAATTAAATCAAAGCTATTATGAAATAATTATTATAAATGTAAGTATTGAGAGGTTGTTTAATGGACATCTGAATATAATAATAAAATCAGTAACAACTAGTATATACTAAGTAAATAATACTTTTGATATATAGATAAGCGTTAGTTCAAGATCCATAGTAAATAGTATACATGCAGCAACTAAACCGCTCTAAAAGCAAACTAATAATTTAAATCAGTCGGGTAGTGAAACATACAATACTGACCTCTTTCTCCTGGGTATGTAGCGTTCTTAATTCATCTAATTGGCTAAGAGCAGCCTCTTTTTCTTGTACTACCTTTTTATAGTCATCTGCACCTTTTTCCCTTAGACATACTAATTCTTCTTTAACCCTAATCAGTTCAACTTCTCTTTCCTCTTTTTCTTTTTTAATATTTTCTAGATTATCCTTGGTTTCTTTTAATTCATTGGTTACAGTAGTGAACTTTTCTTCCTGCTCTTTTGTGGCTGTTTTATGTTCTATTTCTAGAGCCTCCATAGATCCTTTAAGTGTTTCCAATTCAATCTCTTTTTGTCTGAATCGTTCAATGTCTGCACGGAGGTTCGTCATTTCTGTTTTGTAAGCTTCTATTTCTTCACTTGACGATGCGCTCTGTTGTAATAATTCGACATCTCTACAAAGGGAATAGATGATCGTAAGATCAATATTATAACACTCGTCTTAAATGTACAACACCATAGTGGTTTATGTCCATAGTAAAGATTCTGGCTCCACAAACCGTACAAGTGGTTCTTTGGATAGATTTGAAATAAAGTGGCTTTTGTTTACAGCTACATGCCATAAAAGCGTTTTGAGCAAACTACTGAAACTAATGGTATCCTTACTCATATCGTATTGTTTACCAATGTAAATGCTTTTGACATCTATAAAATGTATAAAAGTCTACAAATGATTGCTAAAAGCACTTACTTGATCCTATCGTTCAACTGTTGCTGTAAAGCCAGTTTGGAAGTCTCATGTTGCGCGGCGGCTGCCCTCAAACTAGCCGACAATTTATCTACTTCAGCTTTCTAAAACAAAACAACCCGGGTCAATAATGCATACATAAGAACAAGATCAGTGTTTTTAAAATTAGTAGTTCCATATTATTCATACACCTTCTATAATATATCATTTACTCTTTTTTTGAAAATGGTGGGAAAATATAAATAAAAAAAATTCAACGTTTACCAGGAATTAACGGTTAAAATTCATCTTGTTATACCGACCTGTCTAATGAGTGTGATGTGCTCTTCTCTAAGCTGCGTGTACGCGCCTTTTAGTTTCTGGAACTTTTCGTCGGTCAATTTGGCTTTCTCTTCAGTTTCCGTCAGCTTTTCTGTAAGCACCATGTTATTGAAATTATGTAGAACTAGCTGTGACCCGCGGCTTCATCCACGTTCAACTAAATCAATTATAGCGTATGCGTCGGATATATAAGCTATAGTTTCGTCAAAATCCGTACCGTAGTTTTTGCGTGAAAGAATAAACATCCATACATTTTAAAAGTCCATCCATGAATTTGAAAGTTTGTGAGTATGGACTCACAAACTTTCGCATTTATAGTATTAGTAGGACATATATTATGAATTTTATGAAAACTTATACTGATACCTACATAACATATTATTGTGGGTCTAAGAAAAGTTAAACAGAGTCTCAAGCAATAAAAAACAATAAAACTAAATCTGTCTATATAGCAAACTACATTTTACTGAATACTTTGGCAGAACTAACACACTGCCATCTGATAGCAAACTAGGAAAAACCAGTACATAGTACAACTGATAAACATACATATATCTTTCGAAAAACAGTCCCCGTAGCCTAGTTGGTAGTGCTCCTGCCTACGAAGCTGGTGGTCCTGGGTTCGAATCCCGGTTAGTGCAAATATTTGTGTGATGAGCACGAATATTTGTTTCTGAGTCATGGATGTTTTCTATGGATATAAGTATTTATCTACCTATATAAGTATGTATATCGTCGCCTGGTACCCATAGAAGCTTTGCTTAGTTTGGGGCTAGGATGATCTGTGTGACATTGTCCCGAGATATTAATATTCATGATCAAACATACATATTATAGATACATTACAACCAGACACAATAAATAATTGTGTTCATCACACAAAGATTTGTTTTGGGTGGGGATTGAACCCACGACCTTTGGCTTAGCAGTCAGGATTACTAACCAGTAGACCGACATGGCAGTAAATATTTTATTTACTTGAAAGCACTATCAAACAATACCACTCGCCCTAAACACATAATCTATGGCTCTACCGGCTAAGTCGCCGAACATCGATTTCTTAAATGTCCTACAAATAAATAAAGGTTAAAAATGACTTAATTAATCGTTAAATCGGCTTCAACGTTGACAATCGATTCCGGACCATTTATGACGACACATGTTGTGCTCATGGAAGCCGATTTAACGATTGATTAAGTCATTTTTAACCTTTATTTATTTGAACGCCTTTTAAGTAATCGATGTTCGGCGACTTAGCCGGTAGAGCCCCTGGGTGTATGTTGATGTTATAATATCCAGCCCGTTTTCAAGCATGTATTATGAATAAATGTATTTGGTCAATGCTTAAAATAATAATAATTTATTGTTCAAAGATTAATTAATAGTTTTAGGTAGATATACAAATAAATTATAGCTTAAGGTAAAGTAGCTCGAGATAAACTAGAAAAATATTAAAATATTGTCACGTTCGGGCTTCGAACCCTTACTAGGATTCGAAGCCCGAACGTGACAACATAATTATAGTAAACATTTAATTTAATAATTGTATTTTATTTGTTTAATAAACACTTTCACGCTTATTCAAGCTGTATGAACTAAATGTGCTAACCTCATAGTGAAGACGACGACATGGTCAAGTTTCTACCTATTACTTACTTACTTATCGTATGGGCAGTGATTACCCTAGTGTGAGAGTTGTTCAAGCCTCTCAGTAGGCCTCTGACATGACTTCACGACTGTTGTCTACTGACTACAACCCGGACCGACAGCTAAACGTGCCATCGAAGCACGGAGACGCTCAGAAATTAAACCACTTTAGCGGTCACCCATCTACGGTCTGACCGCGAGCCTAGTTGCTTAACCTCGCCGATCACTTACGGACCGATGAGAGCATCTAGCTATGAGCACCGCAGTTTGTAACTATTTAGTCTATAAAATTAAGAAAGGTCTGGTCAGAAGTACCCTAAACCGGCGAGCATGTATGAAGAATATTATGTCAGTAAACGAAGCGAAAGAGGTATGCAAGGATCGTGACAAATGGAAGTCCGTTGTCTCTGCCTACCCCTCTGGGAAACAGGCGTGAGTCTATGTATGTATGTAGTCTATAAAAACTAAATTTTTTGTTCTAAATACTTACGTTTAATATCTGGTGTCTGTATGGCTAATATATCAGCTTTCTGTTTCTCTTCTTCTAACTCTACCTAAAATAAAATAAATCTTACAATTATTAATGATTTATTTAACCGGCCAAGTGCGGTTTCGACTCGTCTATCATCGAGCAAAAATCAAGGTTTAATTCACGTTACTTGAAATGAAATTAAATAATGAAATGTTTATGTACTGCATTGTGAGCTTGGCAAGCACAAGTGTATGTTTTAATACCCAATTGCTAAATAAATTTCATTATTTCAATAAATTTAATCATAGAAATTAATTTCATTATTTCAATAAATTTCAGTATTTCGATAAATTTCAGTATTTCGATAAATTTCATTATTTCAATAAATTTCATTTAATTATAGGGATATAAATTAATGTTACCTTTGTCGAATGTAGCTGTGTCTCCAGGCGCGTGCAGTACTCCTTCATAGACCCCAACATTGTATTTCTCTCTTGGACTAGCTGTGAGACCTCGGACCTGTTCAATATAAAGAGAATTAATTTAACCGCTCGAGTGTCAAGGCGCCGATTAAAAAACGGGTCAAGTGCTCCTAGGTCAGGATTAAATGGCGACCCGCCGTGCGCTAAATGGGCGCGCTCAATAAACAATTTTTAGTTGAGGTTTGGTCGACATGGTTCGACACAAGTGTTGTTTTTATTCATGCTTATGAATGACTCTTTCAAGTCGTAATGAATGTTTGTTGATATTTCGTTTATAATTTATTATACTTAGGGCCAAACATTGACAAAAGTTGAAAAAAAAAAAAAAATGTTGATTTTGAAATACGATTATTTTAAAAAGTAAATCGATAACATATATATTTTATGACTTTTAACGGTGGAATGGCTCTATTTACACACCATAAAAAAAAACATTCTTCATAAAAACATACTTCTTACTACAAAACTATTAATTTACAGGCGTAAGATTAACCTCACTTACGCGCGAGAATCAACGACTGACATTTGACATTTTTTATTCAAGCCGCATGAACTATTGTGGAACTTTTGTCGTATTTCTTGCATGAAGGAATGTATTAAGATTCGAGTAGAAAAGAGAAAAAGATAAGAAACGTAACGCGATAGAAAGAAATACGTAGATTGCTCCGATGCATCAGATATCTTGATGACAGTTTTCTTTAATTTCTTGTGTGTAGTATTTACTATTACTACCTCGTGTGTGCATAAGTTTTAACTAACTTATATTTGAAGTCGTGGGTTCGATTCCCACCCAGGACAGATGTTTGTCTCCATGAATATGTTTGTTTATCCTGAGTCTGGGTGTAATTATCTATATAAGTATATATTTACGAAAGATAAGTAGTATCTATACAAAAATAAAATCGTAGGAAAGTCAAAATTGTACATTAATATTTTTTTAAAAAGCTTACTTGGGGCGTGATCTACAATCAACATCGAAGCCAGAAATATAGTTTGTAGAATTTTTGTCTGTGTGTCTGTTTGTCTGTATGTATGTCCGTGCTAAACTCGAAAAGTACTGCATGGATTTACTTCAAATTTTGCATGAATATTACTAAGATGTCGGGTCAACATATAGGCTACATATTATCACGCTATCACCTACGGGGGAGAGCTATGATAATTTATAAAATTTAACGTGGGTAAAACCGTGTGCCCCGCGGTTTTACCCACGTTAGTATGTAGTATATCACTTATCTGGTTACCATAATACAAGCTCTGCTTAGTTTGGAATGCCACAGAATATTATTATAAGTGTTTGGTTGCCATAGTACAGGCTCTGCCTAGTTTGGGATCAGAGGGCAGTGTGTTATTTGTCCCAATATATTTATTTATTTATTCTATTCTGTTTTACTGCCGAAATAAATAAAAGTTTAGTTATACCTCATTCTTTTAAGTTCATTCTGCAAGTGGTCGATCAGTCGGTCCCGTTCCACGATAGGGTCGGGCTGCGGGGACGGGGTAGGCCGGGTGTCGAAATCTTCCATATGATCCGGACTCGTCATCTGCATTTAATAATAAGAAAAGTGTCAAAAATACTGAAATAATAGTGCTATATTCGTTGCACTCGGGGGCACTGTGGATTAGATATAATGTTCATTCATTCATTCATTCATAATCTTTATTTGTGAACACAGGTACATAAAAGGTCTTAAATATACAATATTATTGTAGACGAACTCTATGCTCTACCAATGAAATTGGTGTACAAATAGTAGGTATTTAGGTTTAATTAAATTATAAAGTTTAGTCAATATCTAGATATAATATTACAGGACTTGTCATAACTTATCATTTAAAAAAATCCTCAATATGGTAATATGTCTTATCAGCTAGAAACAAAAACAATTGACTTTTAAATTTGTGGACACTATCTTCACTTCTTATGCATTTCGGTAATTTATTATATATCCTGGGAGCCATTGCAAAAATACTGTTCCTATAAAGTGTAGTTTTAGACCCAACTATTTGTAACCGGTCACAACGACGCTGACTACTTACTCGAGCAAATTTGTGCAGATTATTTTGGACAAACATAGAAGTTTCAAATATGTATAACGAGGGCATTGTTAAAATTTTCATATTTTTTAAATATGGTTTGCAACTATCAGTTGTTTTTACGTTATAAATGGCTCTTATGCATCTTTTTTGGCACTTAAATACTGTATCTTTACCCGTTCCATTGCCCCAAAATATAATACCGTATCTTAATGTTGAGGCCACTAGCCCATGATATGCTGTTAATACTGTTGCTCGATTGGCAGTTTTACTTAACATATGCAAGGCATAGGAGTATTGGTTGAGTTTACAACAAACTTTGTCAATATGCGAATTCCACTTTAATGTACTTTCTATGTTTAACCCAAGAAATTTTGTCACATTTGTTTCATTAATTACTTTGTCATTATATCTAATATCTAAGTTCAAGTTACGATTTGTTCTTTGTTGAAATGTCATTATTACGGTTTTGTCTAGATTTATAATCAAATTATTATGTCGCAGCCAATTTACAACCGACTTTAAATCAGAATTAATATCAGCCTCTAATGTATTTACTTCGTCATTATTGAAAAGTAAAGTGCTGTCATCTGCAAACATTGTCATAGGATACTTTGATGCTGTCGGAAAATCATTAATATAGATAGTAAATAAAAGTGGTCCGAGTACGCTACCTTGTGGTACCCCGTAAATTACAGTTCTCTGGCTGGATTCATATGTGTGTTCAGTATTTTTATTAATTCTACTAATAGTCGTTAATTGCTTTCTATTGGATAGATAAGATTCTATTAAATTTAGTATATTTCCTCTAATTCCGTATGAGTTAAGCTTATTTATTAGTATTTTATGGTCCACGTGGTCAAAAGCTTTTGACATGTCCATATAAAGCGCTAGAGTTAGTAGTCTCTTATCTACTCTGCTGCTAACCATATGCAAGAAGTCATAGATGGCCATGTCAATTGATCTCTTTTTCCTAAAACCTTTTTGATTATCAACGAATAGATTATTTTTCTCAAAATATGTAGCAATTCGATTATATATAGCCTTTTCAAAAATTTTAGAGAAGATTGGTACTAAAGCTATAGGTCTATAACATGACATGTTGTCTCTGCTATCTTTTTTGAAAAGAGGTTTAGTAATAGTTATTTTTAATTCTTCCGGAAAATAACCATGCGATATGCATATGTTGATAAGAAGACTTAATACAGGGGCAATGATTACAGATACCTGTTTAACAATTTTCGTACTTATATTATCATATCCAGTGCTATATGTATTTTTTAGTGCCATAATAATACGATGAATTTCAAGCGGTATTGTGGGCAACATAAACATAGATGTAAGTTTACTTTCTATTGGTGTATTTTTATTAGTGTTTGTATTGTTAACTGGATTTACTTGATCCACGAAAAAATTGTTAAAAGCTTGTGCTATTTCAAGAGGATTAGTTAAAATTTTATCTTTTCATTATAGCTTCACGTGGTAAATTATGTTTACTCTTGTTTTTGTTGATTACATTCCATGTTGCTTTACAGATATTCTGCGCTGAATGTATAAAACGACTGTTATGAGCTCGCTGTGTGAGATTTATTACCCTTTTTAGCCGATTAGATAGCTTATAGAGATTTGTTTTATTTTGCTTATTTGGCAATAACCTATACCTCCACAGCAGTTCTCTTTTTCTTTTACTGCATATCTTAATGCCTCGACTAATCCATTTTGCTTTTTCTTTAGTCGATATCCGTGTTTTTATATTTGGAAAGCACAAATCGTATAGTAACCGAAACATATCATAAAACAATTTGAATGCCTTAATGGGATCATTTTCCTCATAAACGTCAGCAAAAGTAATGCTATTCACGTGACATGAATTTCTGAACATTATCTTTCGAGTAATCTCGTTTAGTTGAGTACCAGTAACTTATCATGCATGTCTGTCTAACTGGACATCTTAAAAGTTGTGCCGTATGATCGGATACTGCTAGTTCTAAAACCTCTCCTTTCGACCCTCGTACATTGTGGATTATGTTGTCTATGCAAGTTCCGCTACTTAATCGTGTTGGGACTTTAATTTCAAATTTAAGATTATAACCCAATAAAAGATATTTGAACTGCTCTAAACAAGACGTGCTTTTTAAAAGGTCAATATTGAAATTGTAATGTCAATCAAACACGGGGCTCGGTGGTAGACTGTTTATTCCACAAGATAAAGATACCCACATACATTGATAATAATTTATATTAATATACCCGACACATCTCCCTTTTAAGTTGTAACAATAATAAAACTAATACTTAACACTAATACATGTACACTAAGTATAGAATAATATCTACATAATAAGACATTCAATCCAACATTCTTTTAGATCTATTATAAGCGCGGATGGCACGAGCAGACGCATCAGGCGGGGGAGTGACGGCCAAGATTGGGTCCTCTTTGGAAGGTGAAGGTTCCAAACATTGTTCCTTTTCGCTTACCGTTCCTCCCTCGCCCAATACCTCCTGATTCGTGTTTTTGGCCTCATTTTTATCCGCACGAGTATCTATCTCCCTCTCCGTAGTCGGACTAAAACTTGACGAATACCGACCAACCTCTTTGAGAGGTATTATTTGGTCTTGGTGACGCCTCCATTCGACCCCATTTCCCACGTTAATTTTATAGGAAACCGGTCCTGTTTTATTCACGACTTTCCCTTTTGACCATTTATCACCCTTATTAGTATAGTCCCGGGTGAGTACGGTATCCCCGACGTTAATATCACGATGTGTGCCGCCGGCCGCAGCTACTTGTTTGCTCTGCGCCAAGCCGACGACTTGCGTGACGTCAGGACGCAGAGCGTCGAGCCGGCTACGCAGCCGACGCCCTAACAAAGCCACGGCCGGCGCCACCCCAGTGGTTGCCTGTTCACAGTTACGGTATTGAAATAAAAATATATTTAACGCCTGAGATACGCTCTCGCCCTCAAACAATGCGCGTTTAATGGCCTTCTTTACCACTTTCACTGCATTTTCCGCGGCACCATTTCCTTGCGGTCTATAGGGTGCTGAAGTCACATGTCTTATACAATTTTTTAAACAATAATCTTTAAATTCTTGTGAAAAGAAAGGGGGCCCATTATCGGTAACCAGTTGTGATGGTAGACCAAACCTGGCGAACATAGATCTAAACACAGCAATAGTAGCTGACGCGTCCGTACGAGTCATAGTGGTGGCCTCGATCCATTTAGAATGTGCATCTATGACTATAAGATATTTTTTTCCGGCACACTCTGCAAAGTCAGCATGTAAGCGATGCCAAGGCTTAGTAGGAAATTCCCACGGATGCAAAACAGAGTGTGGTGGGGAATCCCGAACCGCTCGACAAGCCTCACAAGTGTTACACGCACTCTCAATGTCCTTGTCCAGTGTCGGCCAGTACACGTAGTTACGTGCAATATTTTTCATCTTGACTATGCCTAGATGGCCTTCATGGATCTCTCTAAGGACCTCTTGATATAAAGATGGTGGAATAATTATTCTATACTTGTAAATTAAGCACCCTAAATCTAAAATGATTTCATTTTTCCGAATAATGTAAGGTTTTTCCTCCTCGCAACTGGTTGTCGATGGCCAACCAAACATAACATAACCTGACAATTTTGTCAACAGTGCATCCTTTTTCGTTTCTCTACATACATCCTTAAAGTTAATGGGTAAAACATCTTGAACTAAACATAAATAGCTTACCGGATCAGATGGGAGTCTTTCCGATCGCACGGGCAAACGCGATAACGCATCGGCCGGGCCGTTTTGTTCCGAGCGCACAAATTCAACGGAGAAATCATACGCAGCTAACCGTGCTGCCCAGCGCTGTAAGCGACTTGCAGCCGTTTGCGGAATACCACCCTTTTCCCCAAAAATATAAGTTAGTGGCTTATGATCTGTGCGTAAAAGGAATCGTCTGCCAAACAAATATTGATGATGTCGCGTAACTCCAAAAAATATTGCCAAAGCCTCCTTATCTAACTGACTGTAATTCTGCTCCGCTGAATTTAGCGTTCGTGAAACGCAACTTACCGGTCGCTCCGTGCCATCGGGATAGCGATGCGATAACACAGCTCCTAGACCGTATGCGCTGCTATCTACGGATAGCGCTAAAGGGCGTCCCTCCGAATAATGGACTAGTACTCGATCACTCATTAAAACCTTCTTACATGCCACGAACGCTTCTTCACAACTATCACTCCACGCCCAGCTGATCTCTTTTTTTAATAGTTTGTGCAACGGGTAAAGTATTATACTTAAATTATAAATAAATTCTCCGTAATAATTTAACATGCCTAGGAAACTTTTTAATTGTGTTACATTTTCCGGCCTTGGGGCCTTTGCGATTGCTTCTATTTTTTCGGGATCTGGATGCAAACCTAGCTTATCTATTATATACCCCAAATATTTTACATTCTTTTGTAAAAACGTGCATTTACTATATTTATTGTGAATCCCATATCACGTAACCTGGTGAGCACTGACCTTAAATTAATTAAATGATCAGATCGTGATGGGCCTGTACAGCATATGTCATCAAGATATACCACGCATCCAGTCAAACCACGCAAGGTTTCCTCCATCAACCTTTGAAATTTTTCAGGAATACAGGACAGCCCATACGGAGTACGGCGATATGCGAAAGTTCCTATGTGCGTGGTTATCGCGGTATACGGTTGTGAAGCTTCACTTAGTAAACACTGTTCGTAAGCGTGAGAAAGGTCTACTTTAGAGAACTCCTCCCCTCCACTTAAAGACGCGAACAACTCCTCGATCCGAGGGAGCGGGTAAAAATCCCGTTTTAATTTCGGATTAATAGTGATTTTGTAGTCCCCGCAAATTCTTACATCTCCGTTCGCCTTCACAACCGGAACTATAGGGGTGCCGTACTCCGAATGGTCGACTCGATACGTGGTGCCATCCCGCTCTAACCGCTCAAGCTCTCGCTCAACGCGCCCGCGCAGTGCCAGCGGCACAGGTCGGGCGCGCACAAACACCGGTGTCTCATCGGTCACATGCAATTTTATTTCTTTTTTACAGGTGCCTAATTTGTCAGTAAATACTTCCGGGAATTCTGCTATTAGACGACTGACGAAACTGTCATCCACAATTTCATTTAAGTTTATTTGTTTATTTAATTTATATTATATATATTTATAATTTATATTGCAAATTAGGTACCTGCATCCCGCCTACTACAACATTGACACTTATGTAACCTAATGATACGATCCGCGAACCAGAGTAGCAGCGCAACAATAAGTTATCTGTGGTTAACAATTTATGTTTGAAGTTTTTAATGTAAAAATTCTCACTTATTGCGGAAATTCGGCTGCCAGTGTCTATTTCACATTCCACTGGCTGTCCATCGATCCTCACAGTTAATACATAAGGTTTGTTACCTTTAGCAACCAAGTCAATGTTGTAAAAATCCTCCTCCTCCGCCGTGTCCCTATCACACACATAATTATGCCTTCACCGCACACTTCTTTGCACATCACTTTTAGATGACCGCGACGATTACATTTATCGCAATTGTAATTAGAAAACCGACATCTATCGGGCCTATGAGCCTTGCCGCAACGCCAGCATCGCAGCGCCCCGTCGTGTGCGCCCGCGTCCCCGCCGCGCTGGCCGCGCCCGCCACCGCGTGGCCCGCGCGCGCCAGCCGTGCGGCGCGCTGCTGCGCTCGCATGATGCAGGCCCTCGCCTGCATCGCCACCCGCACCTGAGGTCGACGCCGACGCCACGCCCGTGGCGCCGCTCACCTCCGCATGCCGTTCTGCAGCCTCTAGCGCCAGAGCCAATTCCACCGCCTTCTTATAGTTGATTGACTTTTCAGCGAAAATCCTTGATCTCATCGCCTCGTTTGACAGTCCGGAGACGAACTGATAGCGTAAATTTTCCTCAAGAGTCGTCCCGAAATTGCAAGTCGCAGCGAGATGTTTTAAACTTTGTAGGTAACACGTCAAAGGCTCACCGACTTTTTGCCTACGTAATCTAAAGACGTGTCGTTCGGCAATCTCCGATCGCTGCGGCTCCAAGTGATCTGCCACTAGTTGCACAAGATCATCGAATGTTTTTGATTCGGGATGGTCCGGCGAACACAAGTCGCACATAAGCGAATAAGTTGTTTCGCCCACAACGGTTATTAGCAACGACACATGAAGATTATCTTTCACTTCATTGAGTAAAATATACTGCCGCACACGTCGTATATACGGCTGCCACTGCTTAGAATTTAAGTCGAACGACTCTAATTTCCCGATCGGCATTGTTATAAATCGTAACAAAACTTAAAACGCGTTAAAATGATTCTCTAACCGACTCGTCGCCAATGTAATGTCAATCAAACACGGGGCTCGGTGGTAGACTGTTTATTCCACAAGATAAAGATACCCACATACATTGATAATAATTTATATTAATATACCCGACAGAAATCACCACATAATATTAGTTTTTTTCTGACGTGAAACGATAGAGATCTTAAAATAATATTTAAGTTATTAAAAAATATCTGAAGTTTATCTTTTACCTCTCTATTTTGTGGGCTCCTGTAGATACAGATTATAATTATTTTGTGATCAGTAAGTTCCACTGCACAACATTCAATTATATTAGAAACACAGTATTTTCCCACTGACTCCAAGACTCTATAATTAATACCGTTACGTATCATAATACATGTACCACCATGTCTAGTTTTCGAGTGAAGTGAGCTGCAACATTAAAATTAGGAATATGTAATAAGTTCACATCAGATAATATCATATTATGCTCAGAAAAACACAACACATCAATATTTTTTCCTGAATTAAACAGTTCCTCTAAAATAACAGTAAACATACCAGATTTATTCAGCAGACCATTTATATTTTGATGTAGAATATTAATATTTTTATACACGAAATAAATTATCGTGTTCATATATCTCATCACAAGACTCACATTGTAGTCAGTTTTTGGTTATGGTTAAATATACATTTTGAAAAATATTACGCATTCCGCGGTCATTTATTCTTCTGCTCAATTTTGAGAACATTGTAAAATCATAAAATAAATTTAAATTAGAGTCAAATGCAGTTACGTAGTTGTATGTTTGTAAGTCAAGATGTAGTAGATTGTTAAAAGTCTCTATTCGCCAATTGAACATTGTTGAGTTATCACTTAATTTAAAAGTAGGAACACACAAAATTACATTTGTATTCTGTACTGTCATTAATGATTCCCTTAATTTAACAATGATATCAACGTAATTCTGCGTATGTAAAAAGTCTTCTTCTCCAATTAAAATAACACAATAATCCTTCTTGGTATAATCATCTAGTTTTGTATGTAAGTCCTTGACAAGCTGTAGAGTGCCGCAGTTTGGTAAGATATAATGACAGACTTGGAAGTTTTTAAATGTATCTTGTGCTATAGACAAAACTTTGTTGATTTTGTTCGCGTTTGTCCAACGGATCCAATATAATAACGCATTTAGGGCCATGTTGCGGCTGCCAAAGTTCTGCAGCGCCTAGCTGATGATTGCAGAGGCGCGTACTGACAGTTTTGACGCACTACAGCGGAAAAAAGTAGTATCACTGCTATACAGGCTACGCAATAGTCAGAATGAAATGCTGCGCTCCATAGCAGCGCGGGCGCTGCAACTCAGTGAGCAATTTTGGCCGCCGCGCCCGCGCCCCTCACCTCACAGCACACACAGGACTGGGACAGAGTTTTTATTCGAAACAGAGTGTCTAGTTATACATATAAGTCAATGTTAATTATGTTAGATTTTTACAGCAGACTGCGTTACAGAAATTTATTTAAATTTTTTAAATTTATTTCCATCATAGAGAGGGAAGTAATTACCATGGTCTTTACCGCCCAAAGGTGGAAAGTAGCATCTTCCACTCGCTACTCGGATCAAAAAACACTTATTTTCGAGTATGAGAAAATAGTTTTCACTTCTATTGACAGTCCCAAAAGACTGCCCCGTATGTTTTTTTTTACTTACCTGGCTCATAGTGTCAGAAGTATCGATGAGTGAGCCCACGGAGTCCACTTCGTCGGGCACAGGCTCCGGTATCGACACCACTGGAGTCACGTATGTACCGAAATCGCTCTATAACGAAACATTATTTGATATATTATTTAAGGTAACAAACAATTACACTAATAGCTCTATAAATGACTAGCCTACCCAAATTATGGCCTATGTGTTATTCGGATATATAAGCTATATTACTACAAAGTTTCGTCAAAATCCGTCCGGTTGTTTATCTTCAGGGCTCTGTTCCGGCTCCCACGCTTCTGTAGTGCGTCAGGTATGTTTGCCGATGCTTGCGTGGATGACTTTTATTCAGTAATGCGAAAAAAGATTGCATCACTGATGTACAGGGTGCAACGTAGCTCGAACAGAGTCCTGAGGATGGTGGGTGAACAGCTAGATTCAGCCCTGGTTGGTAGGTTCACCGAGCTACATGTTGTTAAGGTTCGGTGAGTCTGCTCATGTGGTATGAATTTATTATGTATACTAACATAGCCTGTAAGATATATTGTTACTAACACTATGGTCTGAAAATAAATGATTTTTTTTATGTTTTTAATTTTTTTTGTTTGCGTGACAGAGTAACAAACATACACTCTCACACTTTCGCCAGAAACCTTCGTGGGCTCATGCAGAACAGTTTTCTGAAAATCTTCACATGATCAAATAAATGCATAGTTTACGATTCTATAAAGGACATACAGACAACATTCATTTTATTTATATGTATAAAAGAAAGTAAAATTACTTTCAATGCGGGTGATTGCATTGTAAGTACGTTTACTTTCTTTTAAGTCTTCTATATATGTAATAATATATAATGAATGTTTGTCTGTATGACCTCTATAGAATCGTAAACTATGGCATTTTGCACTAGGGAAACGAACCCCTGTGTCGCGGGGTAGTTTACAAATATATAATTGACGGAAACAGAGAACATCCAGTCTCAGAAAAACTATTTATGGGGCACTGGTGTGCCCTAATAGTTGTTAGTAAGTTGTAGTTAACTATTGGTATACTTGTTCTGTGCGGGAAACAAACACGGAGTACGAAGTGGCGACTGCCTAAACAGCTGCGCCATACGTGCAGTCCATATAATGTACCTACCAAGTACCTTTATGTTCTACTAGCTGTGCCCCGCGGTTTTACCCGCGTTAAATTTTATAAATTATCACAGCTCCTCACCCGTAGGTGATAGCGTGATAATATGTAGCCTATATGTTGACTCGACCTCTTAGTAATATTCTCGCAAAATTGTAAGTAAATCCATGCAATACTTTTTGAGTTCAGCCCGGACATACATACAGACAGACACACAGACGAAAAATCTAAAATCTATATTTTTGGCTTCGATATCGATTGTAGATCACGCCCCAAGTATCCTTTTAAAAAAATATTCAATGTACAGTTTCGCCTTTCCTACGATTTTATTATATGTATAGATAACAGTAGACGGATGTTATTTGATCAAGATTTACCTGTACAAGGAAGTTGGGTGGGTTCGAAGGCAGCACGGGCAGTGTGAGTAGGTTCCTGTAGTATTGTAGGCTGCTGGCATGTTTGTAGAACGAGCTCAACTTCTTGAACTGTTGCCGAAATCTGTGGATTGAGATAAAAAGTCAATTACCACCTCCTTATAATTATAAATATATATATATTACTTTATTTTATATTGGTACTTGCTGTGTTACCCGCGATAAACTATATAAATTATAGCATACGTGCTCTTCGGATATAAAAGCTAATTTACTACTAAATTTCATCAAAATCCGTTCGGTAGTTTAATCTTGAAAGAGTAATAAATTAATTAATTATTTAAAAAAGGTTTTTATTCACGTAGACTTTAAAAAAGCGCTTGTAAATAGTCAGAACATGTTTGTAGTAATATAGTTGTATACATTATTATTTCTAGTTACATAGATCTTTTTTTTATTAATTTTTATAGTTAATAAACATCCATACTTACAAACTTTCGCATTTATAATTTTTGTTCATATTTTCGTATTTATTTCCTTTATTATATGTATATGATGATAACTTAATTTAATTATATCTTAATTTTATATTTAATTATGTCGACGCTCATGTCTATGCTGCTACACTGTGAACTGTCAATATGCCTATCCACATTGTTAATGATAGTAAACAAAGTTTTAGCACAATTGTTTAAACACTCCCGATTTTTTTTCCTTTTACACATTTTTCCTATACTATTTAAAGGTTGTTACATCACAAGAAATGTATACTTGAATATTTGTATTTTATTAATATATCAGTAAAAATATTATATAATCGATTTTTTTCAAGTTTTTTGAATTGACATGTGGCGTAAAGGTAAATCTTCTCATGAGTATGGGTATTGGGTGTGCTTTGCGTTCGTGAATTGCTGGTACTTTACAAACACCCCGCGATGTGAGGCAGTTAATTTCTAGTGCGGGTTAAATACCCGAAAAAAAAGTTTTTTCTAATCTTACCTTTCTCTATGGCCGGAGAGTGTGTCGGCTGGTAAGGACGCGTGCAGTCGGAACAGCGCGCGTACATTGCAGTCGTATATCTGCGACGCGTCCTGAGCGCACGGGATCAACGCGGCCAGTCGACACTGCCCACTGGCAGTCATAGAGTTGGCTCGAGCGTTGCCCAGACTGTCAAACACTGGAAAATGAAATAAAAAGTTTAATGTTTTACCCCACATCATTTTTAACTTTTAGAGTCGAGTTCCCTTGGCAATCCTCTATCGGTTGAGCTGGACACTCGGATATAGGCAATGTACAGCCCAAACAAACCACAGGAAATTTTAATTGGCTTATTCAACAATTTCTAATTCAATTGAAAAATAAGTACATTTCTTTTCTATTTACCTCCCGTTGCAAGACGTAACGTAACTTATATATACTATAATTTTAGGATATTCCTGTTAATAAATCATTACCATAGTAAAAAAGCTGTGGTAACAAACCTGCTGCTTGTAAATTAAGAATGTCTTCCATATAATCAAAAAGTTCCACGCACAGTTGGAAGCTGAAACAAACAAACAATTACAATATTTATAACAATAAAATAATATGAGACAATGTGCGGCGAGTGTAACATTATTATGCATCGTAGACAAGTTTAAAGCCTACATGCCTGTGAGTCACTTACTAGTTATTAACGTCGTTTTCTGCGATGGCGTCTAGCTCGTCAGCTGTAAGCTGCATGTTGCCCGGGAACCGAGGGTTACGCGCGTGGAACTTGACCTTGCAGACCAGCAGGTTACAGTACAATGACACTAGCTTTCCGTAGCCTTCTCGGAGGTGCACCTAGAAGCAAAATATTAGTTTGTTTAAGAATACTAATAAAAATTAAAATATGAGCATACTCAAAATATGAAATGTACAGTTTTAAATGCTAATATTCAGGCAGGTTATATGCGGATACAAATAAGGAAACTTTTTTTATTTCTTTAATAGATAATTGCATATTTGCAATTAGATTAGTAATTGCCTAAATAATTGGCAAACGCCTTTAATTTTTTACCTAAGATTACTTATCTCCAAAATGCATAAATTACTAAAATTATGATCAAATCAGGAACGGAACCCATAACAAAAATTTATTAAATAGTGGTTTAGGATTCCGTGAAATTATATTTATAAAAAAGGTATTTTTATCATCATTAGGATATCATAAAACAAAAAACCTATCAACTTTCCTTATAAGTTGGGAGTACCAACTTATAAGGAAAGTTGATAGGTTTTTTGTAGGTTTGATAGGTTTCAGCAAAATTTAGCATAGGACCATGTTGCAATCATTTACAATAGAATAAAAAAGGAACAAAAATACACTAACTGATAACTTTCACCTTTTTAATGTCGTTTAAAAAAAGGGAAAACAAATGAGTACTTTACAATCAGCCAAAAGCCAAGTGGTTACAATTAAATACCAATTTGTGGAAATCCGTTTAGTAATGTAGTCGTTATACCATCAACTATACAAATTACTTCCATCTATTCCAATTTGTTGTTTATGGTTCCATCGTGACCACGTACTTGAATCTATTGTTATTTAAATGTTAAACCCAGCTAAATGTAACGTTATAATGACATAAAATAATTAGATAGTAAAAAGGTTAGAAACGTGATGTTGTTACCGTTTTCGAACGTAAATATATAATTATAAGAAGGCACTTAAACTATTGTTAAAACTTTATTGAGAAGTGATAACTGTCACGAACTTACGGCCAAGTTTGGAGAAAACAATAGTTAGCATTCATTTTAGCTGAACATCAGAGCTGGTTCACATTAGGTCGGACCGACAGTTTTACCGGCCCGACAAACGTGTCGTATCCATATTGGCGTATGTATCTCAATAGCGCCGTTCACATTAGGGCGACCCGACCAAACTGTCGGAGCCGACACTTTTACCGTACGTCCAGCCACGATTTCTGTCGGAACGGACATAATATTGGCGTACTAGCAAGTATGGCGCCGTTCACATTTGTCGGCGCGAAGCGGCGGCGACACCCGCCTGCCACGCTCCCACCCACCCTTACCCCGCTCTCGGCACTCGCGCAAGCAGTTTCGTCGACAGCAGTATGCAGAGAAGTCACGTTTCAATATGGAGGGCGAAATTAATGTATACGTTTTGATTTATCTTGTGGAAGACAGGAGTTTACTGTGGGATAAAACGTGTGAACAGTACAAAAATAAAAGTTTAAAACTAGCGGCATGGTGAAATTTGTTGCATATTTTATGGAATTAAATGAGAGACAAATTTTTTAATTCTTAAGTTATTATAAAACTTTAGCTCGTCACTTCTTAATTCGCATTCGCATTAAATAAATTAAAGTTTGAAAAGTTCCAACTTCATTTCGCTCGGCAATTATTGGATGCACCCAATATTTCCTTTTTCTTTTTTTCTGCCTTTTATTTAAATACCACATTACAATAAAAACGTCGTCGTCGTCCATCCTATGCGAAAGCAAACTCAACTGTTTTGTAACGACCCAGGCCGGGCAGTAAAACGACCGTACCGACAGTTATATTCACATTAAGTCGGGTCGGCGGCGTCTAGTGTGAACAGCAACACCCGGCAGTCGGTGAACGGCAAACTGTCGGTCCGACCTAATGTGAACCAGCTCTCAGTGTTACAGTCTGTCTAGGATATAACGAAATATATTGAGTACATAACTACCCAATAGTCCACAACACTGAACTACATGTAGACCACTTACCCATAGCTTGCCCAAGTTCTCTATCATGCCAATGTGCCGCTGCGAGTCATCGAGGCAGGCGGGGTGGCCCTCACGCAGCAGCTTGTGTGTCACGTGACAGAACTTCCATGCCACGATACGGTTCTCTTGGAGCGGCTGACGTATCGCCACCATCTGGATAAATAAAATAGAAAAATGTTTATTGCAGGCAAATGCCAATATTTGGTTATTATGTTAGTAACAATATTATTATATTAGTAGTGTTAGTCTCTTACAATTATTTGTCCTAACATCTTAAGGAGAGTAAGACAGTAACAACAGCATTTTGAGAACGGTCGCTGAAAATTACAGTTCACCTATTGTAGGAGAGTTTGTGCAAAGGGTAATATAATAAAGTAAGGGTGATTTATTGAGTTCTGCACAGACAGAGTAGCTACCTTAATTTATTATACCTACTTACCAATTTTGCTTACTAACATTAGTTCATAAGTCACTTTACTAACAAAATATAACATCTGTATTGTTGTCCGAAATAAAAGTCATTTATTTATTATATTCCATTGACTACCCTTACCCAGTGTTTTTGGATAGGGCAGTTCCACCTAGAAGCAATGACTTTCAGAATGCTGTTGCCGGCATTGCGCAGACACAGCACCAGCAGATAAGCTGTTCGTTTACGGATTAGTGCTTTTCGTTTACCAAGCGCCTCCACACAGGGCAGTTCTATTAAATTCTTACCCAGTATGTGATCGCGCTCTGCTCCTGGAAGGTGCCGATGATAGCACTGCGGACATGTTTCTCTTTAACGGGTGTTTCGATCGCGTTGATAGCCTTCTGTATGGCCAGGCTCTGTGGAAAAATGCCTTATATTAGTTAAGTATTCTATAACTTTTGATACACTACAGATGATATTTTTTTGCTATCAGAGAAAAGGAAGTGCTCATTGGTAGATTGACCAAGTTTGCGCTTGACCTACCCTATATGGTGAGGGTATATGGAAAAACGCCTTATATTAGTAAAGTATTCTATAACTTTGGATACACTAAATAACAGATTATATTTTTTTGCTATACGTGAAAAGGTAGTGCTTATTGGTATATTGACCAAGTATGCGCTTGACCCCCCTTAAAGAGAGAACATTATGAAATACTATCACTATATTTTATTACTATTTATTATTATTAACTAAGGGGCAGGGGGGCTACCGGCTAAGTCGCCGAACATCGTGATAGTGATCGGCGTTCAAATAAATGAAGGTTAGAAATTACTTAATTAATCGTTAAATTGGCTGCGACGTTGAAAATCGATGCCGGACCATTTATGACGTCACATATGCTCATTGAAGCCGATGTAACGATTGATTAAGTAATTTATAGCCTTTATTTATTTGAACTCTAATCACTATACCGATATTCGGCGATTTAGCCGGAAGCCCCTCTGGTCCCCTGGTACTGTATTAAAAAATAAAACAGTGTCATAAAAACGAACTAAATACACACACACAAAGACGCGTGTGTGTGTCAAACACTTCTAATCAAACTTGGGTTAGTTACGATTCATTTATTTGGATGTCATTGTTTTGCAGATTCCGACAAAACATCGTCGCAGTCACTTATTTTTTTGCTACAACAAGTATATATTGCTGTAGTCTCTTCGTTGAGACGTTTCTTTATAAATGGGCGCAGTGGTTAAGTTGATCGACGCGCTACTACCTCTGAGCCCTCGTATTTCAGGTTCGTATCCCGCACAGGACCATACGCGTGTAACCCATAAATTGTTATTATAATTCTAGATGTTCTATAATTCGATGTTTGTAAAGTTCCCCATGACACCTACATTTAAATACCGGGCGGGCAATATCTTAAAAAAAAACAAACATCATTATCAAACAAACAGGGTACCTGCAGGCAGAGATCTTTATGTTTTACAAACTATATAATAAATACTTAGCATCAAGTAACAATACATAAATATAGCAAAAAATAAATGACCTTTAGATTTCAGACTTGAAAAAACAAACATCATTATCAAACAAACAGGGTACCTGCAGGCAGAGATCTTTATGTTTTACAAACTATATAATAAATACTTAGCATCAAGTAACAATACATAAATATAGCAAAAAATAAATGACCTTTAGATTTCAGACTTGAAAAAAAGGTTCCATTGTTCTTATTTCTTACTGTGTGATGGTCCCTTCACTTTCGTCATAATATTATGAACGTTCGAGTATTTAGGCATTCGATTTTAAGTGATCGATCAAATGATATTCGATTATTTGGCATTCGATTTGGAATAGTACAAATTTTCGAATTTCATTTTCAAAATTCGAATATCTACTCTACACGCTTACTGAGGTGGGGATGCTAAACACTCAATCGAATTGAGGATTGGTGCTACACAAATAAAGGCCCATGGCCGCTGGAGGAATTCATGTTATGTCATGCAGACGTACGTATGGCAATGATATACAAATACATATTCCTCAACTCGTGACTGAATGGCATGCAAAATACGTAAAATATTCACAACAAACAAGAAAATTCATAAGCAAAAAACACTCGAGTGCGTCACTGTCGTTATTGTCCATTGCATACATAATGAACAGACGCCAGCACATCAAGCTATCCCAATCTGTCAAATTTCCCCAATTGAAAGTGAACCTTACGCTTATGTGATAAAGTTGAAAACCTAAAGAAATTTTACAGATTGGGGTAGCTGGATGTGCTGGCCTCTGTACAAAGGTAGTAGGTAAGAGTGTATAATAATAATAATGGTGCTCCTTTTTAGGGTTCCGTAGCCAAATGGCAAAAAACGGAACCCTTATAGATTCGTCATGTCTGTCTGTCCGTCCGTATGTCACAGCCACTTTTTTCCGAAACTATAAGAGTTGTACTCTTGAAACTTAGTAAGTAGATGTATTCGGTGAACGATAAGATTTTTACACAAAACTAGAAAAAGAACTATTATTTTGGGGGCTCCCCATACATATCACTGAATCTCGAAAAAATTTTTTTTCGTCGTACCCATACATGTGGGATATCAATATCTAGGTCTTTAAAAATGAAATTGAGCTTTCTAATATCATTTTTTTCTAAACTGAATAGTTTGCGCGAGAGACACTTCCAAAGTGGTAAAAAGAGTGTCCCCCCCTGTAACTTCTAAAATAAGAGAATGATAAAACTAAAAAAATATATGATGTACATTACCATGCAAACTAACAACGAAAATTGGTTTGAACGAGATCTAGTACCTAAGTAGTTTATTTTTTAATACGTCATAAATCATTAACCGCAATTTACCTTTCATTTAATCAACTGAAATACTTGCTGCTACGGAACCCTTCATGGGCGAGTCCAGCTTGCACTTGGCCGTTTTTTTTTTATAAGACAGATGGAATATCTACCATTGCCACCAGCAAAAAGCGTCTGCGGGTCGTATTGCCGTACTCGTAACGACTAAACCTACTCTGCCGTGGATTTCTTCTGGCGCCTGATGAAAACGCGGGAATATTGCTCCCCTTTTTGCGCTACAAACAGTTAGCTTTATTCCTGGTGGCGGCAGTGGAGGACACTTTTCTCATGTTTCATATACAAACATGTTATCATATTTTAGCCGTGTGGTTTCCTGCCCATAAAGAATAACAGGGCCACCCCATATATACCATCCTGTGGGTGTACAGGGACCACCTAACTGCGGTCATAAGGCAAACCCCTCCAAATCGTTTTAGAAACCTTTTGAGGAGGCCTAAGTCCAGCAGTGGATGATATTAGACTCATGATGTGATGTATCATACATCTAAGGTGTACAATAAAGAGTATTTATCTGGTCTTATTTATTAAATAGTCGCGGGTTGTGGGTCTTTCAGCCCATCGCGTTTTGTATCGAGGTCAGCTTTTCGCTGCTCCTCAAAAACTCGTGTTTTCCTCTTGACAAGCCCGCGCTATTCCGGTCGTTGTGCTGCCAATCTTTCCCACTTAACGGAAAATAAATAGAATATACTAGCGGTGTCCGCGGGTTTATCCGCGTTAAAATTCATAAAATATTATATTATATATTATTCGGATGTATAAGCAATTTTCATCGAAATCCGTTGGGTAGTTTTTGCGTGAAAGAATAACAAACATCCATACATCCATCCATACTCACACACTTTCGCATTTATAATATTAGTAGGATATATAAAGTTTTATAATCATATCATAAGTATTAATATCTAAGGTAGTAGTTAAGTACTTACCTAATTGACCTGCTCATAGACCGTAAGAGCGCTAGCTCACTTTACTGTGCTGACGAAATGCACAAGTGCTAATAAATTTCATCATTTAATTACTAGCAATACGCCCGCGATAAACTTCACAAATTATAGCCTATGTGCTATTCAAATATATAAGCTATATTACGACAAAGTTTCATAAAAATACTTTCCGTAGTTTTTGCGTGAAAGGGTAACAAACCCAGCATTACTTTAATTAACACTTCACTGCTTACCCATGGGAAAATGGAAATCAAAGCTGTGACACATGACCGTGTGATGAGCATGATTTTTCGTTTTGTGTGGATGTAATGCATCTACAATATGTATGCATTTAGAAATAAATAAGTATGTTTATCAATTATCTCATATCTGATTGTCATAGTACAAGCTGTCCCAAGATATACATATGTTTTTAGCAGGTCTTGGAGGTCTACAGAAGTAAACACATTAATTACGAATAGCGAACCACATATAATGTAAATTAGAAGCACATGTGTGCGTCTATTGTTACTTGACCTTTTAGTTATGCCTATACATACCATGAGAATGCACGTTAGGTACAGTAATTAAAATTATGGAATGAGCGTATTCCTAATTGTTAACGTTTGCCAATTGAGGACCGGACTACACAGGACTCTACATATCTTTGAAGACGCTTTGACCATCAAAAAATCAATTCAAAAACAAACATATTACATTGATGTTTTAACCTGCTAAAGCCCCGTACACAGTCAGACACTATAAAAGAATAGGCTTAGTAGCGGTTTCGCTTTAATTTCGTTCGCCCGAATTGGACGAATGAACTACTTTCAGTTTTGAATATTTTTTTAGGGCCGGTTTTGCCCGAGGCAAATTTAATGGCGGGCGAATCAGGTCAAGCAAAATTCAGTAATGTACTATTCGCCCAAATACCTATACCTCAAAAAAATAAGCCTTTATTTTTTGCCTTTAGCCTTTATATTTAATAACTAGATGTGCCCCGCGGTTTTACCCGCGTTTAATTTTATAAATTATAACAGCTCCTCCCCCGTAGGTGATAGCGTGATAATATGTAGCCTATATGTTGACCCGACCTCTTAGTAATATTCATGTAAAATTTGAAGTAAATCCATGCAGTACTTTCTGAGTTGAGCCCGGACATACATACAGACAAACAGACACACAGACAAAAATTCTAAAACTATATTTTTGGCTTCGATATCGATTGTAGATCACGCCCCAAGTATCTTTTTTATAAAACATTCAATGTACAGTATTGACTTTCCTACGATTTTATTATATGTATAGATGAAATGTGAAATTTTATAAAAATGTACAGTTGCGTACATAATTGTTACTTATAATAAACTAGCTGTGCCCCGCGGTTTTACCCGCGTTAAATTTGATAAATGCTCACAGCTCCTCCCCCGTAGGTGATAGCGTGATAATATGTAGCCTATATGTCGACCCGACCTCTTAGTAATGTTCATGTAAAATTTGAAGTACATCCATGCAGTACTTTTTGAGTTGAGCCCGGACATACATACAGACAAACGACACACAGACAAAAATTCTAAAAACTATATTTTTGGCTTCGATATCGATTGTAGATCACGCCCAAGTATCTTTTTTATAAAACATTCAATGTACAGTTTTGACTTTCCTACGATTTTATTATTATGTATAGATAAAATATGAAATTTTATAAAAATGTACAGTTGCGTACACAATTGTAACTTATAGTAAATGTGTTACTGTGTAGTTGCCTAATCTCCATTAGGGTTGGCCGCCGTAGTCGAAATTTCGTCCAGATTTTTTGCTGATTATTATATTCTGCCTACCCCTCTGGGAAACAGGCGTTGAGTCTATGTATGTATGTTATTTGCTGATCCCAGCAACCTCGAATCTGACTCATAAGAAATGAAAATCGAAATTAAATATAAGAGACAATAGAACAATTATTTATTAAATATCTTTGCTATCGTATTAAATATATAAATGCTACATTTAATTAGAATTATTTGCCAAGTTTTATATATTTCCCATAACCAGTCGTCACGACTAAAGAGATCAAGTGCACGACCGCTTTTGCACTCTCAGCTGCTACTCGTTTATTTTCTGTCCAGAAAAATCTCTATAAAACTTTTTGGCCGACTTGGGATTTCAACTTCCTGCACTCATTATATGTGGTTAAACACTACCGCTAGTCCAACGATGTAGCCACTATGTATGTATGTTGCGTAATTAAACTCAATGTTTATAGTCATAATACCAGTTCGTACCGTTTCGTAAATTGTGTGAAAATGGATATGAAACCGCTGACCGTGTCTAAGATAACGACTACTGAAATAACATAACCTATACAGCGATTCGATAGTTTTATAACGAAACGCTGTATAGTCTCGTTACTAATAAAAAAAATGGAGTGTGATTTAGACCCCACGACTGAAGTAAAACTTAGAAATAAAAAACGTAACTGGCTATAGAAAGAGAGAAAGGAAATGTGTGCTCGCACCTCTTCCTCTTGCCCCAAAAGTAATATATAATAAAAAAAACTAATAAATAAAAATGAATTTATTTCTCACCATCAACCACAAGTTACAAATGTCATTTTATTCTAAAGCTAGTTTTACAAGGTCGGTTGAGGATCGCTGGTGCCTGAAGTAGGTATAAAAATAACCTGTGATACAGGTATTAATAGATACAGATATGAATTAAAGGTAACTCTCTCTTTCTATCTTCTTCAGTTCGTCTCGTCCGATTACACTTTTCGTAACGCATTCAACAGCTTACTCCCCAAGTCATGCGTGCATAAAGAAATTTTACTAGGAATATTGTGCTAATGGCCAGTACGAGTGAACAATACATAAGTACTAATAAAGTCAGTATACTAGGAATCAGTATCACTTATACTGATTCCTGTTATACTGACCTTACAACCCTTTTGTCCTAACCCTTTCTCAGGCCCTAGATATTTAATTCTGTGTACCAAATTTCTTTTAAATCGGTTCAGCATTTTTGGCGTGAAAGCGCGACAGACAGACAGAGTTAATACTGTCGCATTTATAATATTTATTAGTAAAGACTATGATCCAGTCAGATTTCTACTTCGCAACCATTGTACAGTGGCTACTTTACCTTCTAAATATTTCGCATTAGGTACTGTATGGATATACGCATTAAGCACTGTGACTAATGCAAATAAACATACATATAAGGATGGCGAATACATGTTGCAGACAACTGGTTGAATCAACAGTTCAATTGGATGACTAGGCAGGTTATCGTACAGCGAAGCAGCTTAGATATCTACGAGCCAAATAGATGAATAACACTTACAAGGCGACCAGTCATCCAATTGAACTGTTGATTCAACCAGTTGTCTGGTTCAATCAACAGTTCAATTGGATGACTAGGCAGCTTATCGTACAGCGAAGCAGCTTAGATGTCTACGAGCCAAATAGATGAATAACACTTACAAGGCGACCAGTCATCCAATTGAACTGTTGATTCAACCAGTTGTCTGGTTCAATCAACAGTTCAATTGGATGACTAGGCAGCTTCTCGTATAGCGAAGCAGCTTAGATATCTACGAGCCAAATAGATGAATAACACTTACAAGGCGACCAGTCATCCAATTGAACTGTTGATTCAACCAGTTGTCTGGTTCAATCAACAGTTCAATTGGATGACTAGGCAGCTTCTCGAATAGCGAAGCAGCTTAGATATCTACGAGCCAAATAGATGAATAACACGTACAAGGCGACACATAAAGATATTGGCCACCGTGGCGAGGACATTATTATTATTATAACACAATAGAGTTAAAAAGAGGGGGTAATTATGGGGGTAATTCTCCAATCAAGGGTAAAAACAGATATTTTTATTATACACGGTAACGGACAAATCAATTTTAAGAGAGATAGTTACTATGACAAGCCTATGCGCCTGGAACACAAATAGCATTCCTCACACGCTACCGATCTTTCCTCCTACCTGAAAAGCTCTGTATTGAACTGCCGTACCAAAACATTATCACCATAACGATATTACCTTCATAGTATACTAAAATGTGTAGTTAGTACTTCCTCGCTCAAGTTACGCTAGTATCTATGCTACCTGTGTTGAACTACAAATGTCTTTGGCCGTTCAACTAACAGTTCGTTACGTAAACAAGCCGTTATAATGTTTTAGTTGTGAATGAAAAACGCTGCCCAGCCATTTAATCGAATGACCGATTTAACCAGTTGGCCGCAACATAAACAAACAAAATAATTATGTATTAAACATACATGTGCGCACATCGCGTGGACCACACTATATTTTTAGATGTTTATTTCTGTAAAGTGTGTTTATGGATGGATTTACGGTTGTGGGTGAAAAAACTCATTTAGTAGGCAAGTAGCATAATCACTTAATTACGAGTTAAATGTGTAAAATGTAGTCTGGTTTATCTCTTAATGTCCAGAAGTTGTTAGTAAAAGCAATTAACTAATAGCAAGATACACACTCGGCAGTATAAAAAAGCGACAGTGTAGAAAAAACGCTTCGCTTCTGCTGAAAGTGAACTTTACCACTTCTGTAATAAAGTCTAATCTCTATTCCGTCAACTGGTAGCGTGTGACTGATTGATTGTTTCGTTTGCGGTATCAGAGACAGTTTTTTGCGCGGAAATTTGTACGTAAGGGGCAAGAGGGATAATATATGAATGATAAGAACATTTATTTTAATGCGAGATCTGAACACTTTCCTAAATATATTGAACAAAGATTTTGCGGAAGGTCGAAAACATAATTGCCTGTATCCATCAACGGCTCGATCAGAAGATTTAATACATTTAATATTTCAGTAAAGTCAACTGAAGTACGGAGGAATTTTTGTATGGTGTAGAACGAAAAACTTCGAATGGATAAGCTAGAATGGGTAGTTGGAGTGGTCATTGAGACACGTGGTGGTCGAAATAGGCATTGTGCTAGTATCTGTTTGAGCGTGTGCAATGTTAAAAACGCTCTTCAGGATGGTAGATATTATGGAAATCCAATCAATCGATCTTCATCATATTTTTATTTTGAGGACGCTCAATCTCACTTAACTTCAATAAACGGCCAGGATGAGCGTTATGATCAATGAGCGTCTTATTTCAAACCTCTAGCACTATGCCCATTCTGGCCGCCATTGAAGCGTTGATGAAATTCCAATGTAACGTTGTTGAGAACGCTCATTCTCACTAGAATGAAATAAAGAGTCTGTATGAGCGTTGTCACCAACAATAATGAGCGTCGTATATTAGTACTTCTAGCACTATGCCCATTTTGGCCATGGACGAAAATAGAAGTATGTAGAGGGTAGATTCTAAGGAAGCCGAATATAACATTCGATTTCTTATATACAAATAAAATTGGCTAAAAACATATTGCAGAGCAATCTTTATATATTTAACTAGCGGCCCGGTACGTGCTCGCTACGCTTTTAAGTATTAGTACAATTTGTTTGTATATGTGAGTATAGAAAGATGTTGATTTTACACATTTTCAAGACTTTTTAAAATTTTCTCTACGTACAAACCTTCCCTGGACTTCCACAAATAATTCAAGACCAGAATTAGCCAAATCGGTAAAGGCGTTGTTGAGTTATAACATTACAACGAAAAGTCGCATTGATTTATATATATATATAGATTTCCGGGTCAGGCAAAAAGTTATTAATATTTTTTCGTAAGCTAAAATCCCTATAGCAGACTTTCTCTGCAGCCAGAAAGTTGATGGTGACTGATGTTTTAACACCACCCAATCGAGAAGGCTGTGTAGCTGACGGCGTTGCATATCGGTACCCCATCTCATCCCGTGGGGGCGTGTAGAAGTCGTCCCGAGGGAATATCTACCAGAGAACGGGCAGCATCGTCTCTCTGTCTACTATAACCATCGCCAACCCGTCTGCTTAGCGTGGCGATTATGGCATATCTCTCCAAATGATGAACACAACTCCATTGTGGAAATGTTTTGGGGAGGCCTTCCAGCAGTGGACGTCATTCGGCTGATATGATGATGATGATGATGAATCGAGTTGATGCATAACTATTTGACTGCTCGTGTGGCGCAGCGGCTAAGACAGTCGCCTCGCATCTTCGTGTCGTGGGTTCGGGTCCCGCGCCGAATAACTATTTGTGTGACCCATAAATAGTTATTCTGAGTCTGGATGTAATTTGCGTCCGTCTATTATATGTTTGTAAAGTATCCCGCGACACAGGGAATAGATTCACTAGTGCGGGCGTTGTCTTTAAAAAAGAAAACAAAACTTATACGATACTTGTCTATGCCGCCAGGTTATGACAGTAAGGGATAAGAAATGGCACCTCGCGCAGAGATGACTATTACAAAGAGAATTGTTTTTAAGGAAATTTATTAATCGATGATTCAAAGTCAATAGTCCTCCAATAGTTTTAAAGTTACTTAATTAAGCTAATGGAATTAATCAGTATCTCCATCAATAGCCTTTAAAGCTACGTCATTGAAATGGATCTAGGAACCCATTCGGGTTTCAATAAAAGCTTCTAAAGTAAACTGCGACCGTGAGCGCGAAGATAGCCGGAGATTTATAAGAGCTCAGTGCAACGACGGCGTTTTTGTCCTTTTGCGAGCTTGGAGCGTGACTCGACACTCGCTTCTGTAACACGCTTCACATAAAGTGTGCTCCTTTTCCGCCTCATAGTGATTAGTATTATTTTCCTTTCCACATGTATAATATAATAATAATATCTTGGGACAATGTCACACAGATCATCCTAGCCCCAAACTAAGCAAAGCTTGTACTATGGGTACCAGGCGACGATATACATACTTATATAGATAGATAAATACTTCAATACATAGAAAACATCCATGACTCAGAAACAAATATTCGTGCTCATCACACAAATATTTGCACTTACCGAGATTCGAACCCAAGACCACCAGCTTCGTAGGCAGGAGCACTACCAACTAGGCTACGGTGACCGTCGATCGTTTACGTGGAGACCGAGGTAGTCTAAGCATCTAGTCAGGGATTCTTCTTAACATACTTAAGCAGTTATATTGAATTACTTAAATCATGATTAAAGGAAGATTTAAAGTGAATGATAATCGCAATAATAATAAGAGAAGTGACTGGTTTTATTTAATTAACCCTCGACACAGACGCAGAAAGGGAGGGGTTTTATAAGTTTGACGTCGTATCTGTCTGTGGCATGACAGCTCTCAGAGCAGATTTCACCGTTAAAATTAAACGCGATCAATGGGCACTAAACTCAGTTCCGCTTCCTGTAACTGAGGCTGAGATCTATAGAGCGTACTTAGACTTTGCTCAGACTTTACTTCATGCTTAGCAAATGCTAAGTCCACAAAATCGACGACTTAGTAAAAACTTACACTATAAGCCAAATAAAAATAAAGTAGTCAAAAATATACTTCACCATCATAACTTACATGACTTTTTATTTTTCTATATTATCAGAGACAGTGATGCCACATTGTATAGGATTTCCAGAGAAATTGGAAATCACGGAATTTGTATTGAAAGGAATACTACAGATATATTGATAAATATGACTAAAATACAGAAAGAAAAAATAATTAGACATTATCATTGTATTTATTATTTATTTATGTGTTCAAACCAAATTTTCGAGGAATTTTAGATACGACTTGAAGAGAAATCTAAACTCTCATCTGGCAGCAATGATATACTGTAGTTGTCATTCGTATATTTCGTCATAAGGCCGAAAACAATAAAAAAAAATGTAGTTGACATTGCCGTTCACAGCTGATACAACAATGTTCCGTTTCGCATAATAAAAATTAAAGTCGATTGTTGATCATTAATAAATCTATTTTTATGTCTCACTCGTCACTTTCTAAATAGTTCAATAATAATAATAATACACAGAGGAACGATGCGCACCATGTTTTATTTATAACTATGACTGTTTTTAAATGTTTTCTAAAGAGTAATTAAGAAGTTATTGCATGTAACGAAATTACAATTGGTGTTTTGACTTTGTCTGTCTTAGCTTAAGCTAAGCATAATCTTAACGTCAAAAAGTCTATAAATACCAAATCAAAGTATAAGCTTAGCATACATTTAGCAAAGTTTTACGTAAGTAAAGTTTGAGTAAAGTCTAAGTACGCTCTATAGATCTCAGCCTGAGTTTAGCGTCCATTGATCGCGTTTAATTTTAACGGTGATATCGGCACTCAATCGGACGAATCAATTTCGATTTTTTCTTTTGAAAGCCATTTTCCTTGCGGTGCTTCTTAGCTATTTTTGGTTAATATCGATTCAGCAGTATACAAGTATCAGCCCTTACCCAAAACGATGAAATTATAGTTGAAGTATAGTTGTCTAACAGTTAGGTTATTTATTTATATGTATCGTAATAATACTTTCTTTCAAAAGTTAACAGTAACAGCCGAGTAAGATCTAAGACGAGAGAATGATCCGAATTCGAAACACCGAAACGTTCAAATATAACCGTTTAGGCTTCTGTATACACAACTATGGACTGTCCTGTTTATCCAATGATAAGGCCAACACACTTAAGAGAATCAGCTTTTAAGATGTCATGCATATTAAAAATATATAATAAGTACAAGTGTATGTAAATACCCAAGTACTGAATAAATTTAATTATTTAATCATTTAAAATCACCCCGAACACTTGTCGAAGGCAACATTACCCTGATTATCGTAAATAATCATAATCTATATATATAAAAATCAATGCCACTTTTCGTTGTAATGTTATAACTCAACAACGCCTTTACCGATTTGGCTTATTTTGGTCTTGAATTATTCATGGAAGTCCAAAGTACTCTTTATTCTGTGGTCCAGGGAAGGTTTGTACATAGAGAAAATTTAAAAAAAGTCTTGAAAGAGTGTAAAATCAACATCTTTTAGCAATTTAAAATATTTTTTTGTTTGAATAAATTAACTTAATAATCATTTTTTTTATTACTATGCCTTATACGTAGCGAAGCACGTACCGGGCCGCTAGTATTCTATAAACATAGTGCGCAGTCACATACATTTCCCTTCAAATAAATGTTATAGTAAAACGCTACCCGACTTACCCACACATATACCTACAATAAGGTAAGCTCAACTGAACAACAGCGGATTTGCTTTAATTGGCGCAGCCGGAGCAGTTACTTGTAAAACACCAACAACCTTGCAAGATTAGATAGCTATCACCATAAGCTACAACTTTTAATCAAGAAATTATAAGATTTTTTCAGAATTTGTTAGATTTTATTTTCGTACAAAAATAAGCATTATTTTTACTTCCCATTTTTCACTCGATTTAATGTAACTCTACGCGAATCACAAAGAATATGTAAATATACCGATGCAGCCCTTTGAACTTGACCCATTTCTCTAATCGCCAGTTGTCCGTGAAAAATGTTTTGTCCTATTTTCCAAGGTTATTGGTGTTTTCCAAGTAACTCTGTATATCTAGCTTAATATTCGGGAAAAATATCAAAATACTTACTACTAAATAGCCCGAATACACTACCGCAAATAGTTTTAATTTTTATGCCGATCGGCACTAGCCGAATAAAGTATAGACGCCAGCACATCCAGCTACCCCAATCTGTCAAATTTCTTTTATAGATTTTCAAATTTATCACGTAAGCATCAGGTTCACTTTAAATTGGGGAAATTTGACAGATTGGGGTAGCTTGATGTGCTGGCGTCTGTACAACATGTATAGTAATTGCTACGAGCCGGCTTTGGTGTTGAACCATTACTGCCGAACCGAAAGTGCTGACGCGATATATATGATATGTAGCTCTTTGGAGCAAGCGATTCTCGTCAAGCGCAAACTTAATCTCCACATAAGATTGACACTTTCGGTGTCCAGCACCCGAGTAGTGGGTTGGAGACACGTATGCATGCCCACCACCCGACTACCTCATAGCGTGGCTGTCAAAGTGTCAAGTAAAGTAAACAGAGAGAGAAACTCACCAGCTGGTAGAAGCGCTTGTCGTGCGTGTTCGCCATAGCAATGTGTTAGTGCAGAGCGGTGGAAACAGCTGCATGCATTAGTAAGTGCTCACATGAGGCGCTGAAATCAACGCGCCACACTCGATTAGTACCGTTATGTTAGTGATACATACATACATATTGCATGAGAGACGGGTACACACCAGGCAACATTTTATAATAGCTATGCCCCGCGGCTTCACCCGAGTTAAAGTAGTTTTTACGTGAAAGAGTAACAAACATCCATCCATACTTACAAACTTGCGCGTTTATAATATTAGTAGGATGTGACAATGTGCACATTGAGGTAATTTATTACTGTTTTCTTGTTTATAAACGAATTGACGTTCCATTTTATTCCGAATCTTTTTTTTTTTTGTTTTATTTCAACCAAATTAAATAAAATGTCGAAGAGAGATCCAACTTAATATTATAAATGCGAAAGTTTGTGAGTATAGATGGATGTATGGATGTTTGTTACTCTTTCACGCAAAAACTACTGAAGGGATTTTGATGAAACTTTGTGGTAATACAGGTTTTATGTATATCCGAATAACACATAGACTATAAGTTATACATAAAAAGAGAAGCTGACTGACTGACATATCAACGCAGGGCCTGAATAAGTGTAAGAAACTTGAAATTTTGCACAGGTGTTCCTTTTATAACGTAGGGGAGCACTAACAAAGGATTTTTATGAAATTCATCCCCTAAGGGTGTAAAACGGGGGTGCAAAGCTAGTAATTTATATAATGTTAACGCGAGTAAAACCGCGGGGCACTGCTAGAATAATAATAATTATGTATTTCAGAACTACATAGGCTCCACTGCGTTAGTAACAAATTTTCTTAAAAATATTTTAGTAACTTAATTATTTGCTAGTTTTAGTAGAGATATAAAACGATTTTATTTTTCAATAGGTCCTATAATTACTGTTTGCTTTCATTGTTTATTCTTCAACTTGCAGAACTAAGCTGAAGCTAAGGTCCGTATTGACAAACAAATTCCAAATACAGATATAGTATTTGGAATTTGTGTTCAAAGTTATAAATCTGATTGGATCCTCTTCTCAAGAGTTACTCAGTTGACAAAGAGATGTCAAACTCAATGACGCAAAAATGCATGAACGGATATGGATAAAAAATATATACATTTAAAGTTTATTATCTAGATTAAGATTTTTCTTTAAGATTACCATAAAGTTTGTTTATTGATAATCATCCAGCTAAAAGTAAACTATTTAAATGAGATTTGGTACAGCTTACATATAGAAACTAATTCCGGGATAAATATTTTCTATCTTATTTCTGAAGTCAACGCGGACGAAGTCGCGGACAGAATCTAGTACAATACGTAAATCCATAGCGACGCTATTGCCTCGTAGACTGTCCCACTGAACTCATCTGGCACTCTATTTGCCAATATCTATCTTCCAGTCACAATAAATATCATCTAAGGAAATTCACAGATAGTTTATTTGGGCTAATTTTACATGGAATACTAGCTATGCCCCGCGGTTTCACCCGCGTTAAAGTAGTTTTGACGTGAAAGGGTAACAAACATACATCTATACTCACAAACTTCCGCATTTATAATATTAGTAGGATGTGTACTTCTAGCGGTTTTGGCAGTGCACGCCGGAATAGCTCGCAGATGGTAGATTTTTTCCTACTCACTTGACACTTTACGTCATATTTTGGACAATTCACACAATATCTTCATAAATTGTAGCCTATGTGTTATTCTGATGTACAAGCTATATTATTGTAAAGTTTCATTAAAATCCATTCAGTAGTTTTTACGTAAAAGGGTAACAAACATCCATCCATCCATCTTACAAACTTTCGCGTTTTTAATATTAGTAGGATAATGTCTTATGGTATTCTTCTCTTTATTAAATGTTGCCCAGTGTCATCCAGAAGAAATATACTCACAAACCACGTACATACTAAGCTCACCTTAAAATTAACCATAAATTTACAGTATGCATGTATAACGTGATTCACTGAATTATGCGTGAATCATATACGTGTTATGTACGCGCCTTGTAGAGCAATAATATATTTATACAAAGAACCATGCTAGTCCACATTCGAAGGCAGGAGGAAATATTGAAAAATTATACCGAAGTATTTAGGCTTATTATGCTGGATCCACTTAATTTTAAACTTATGGTAAACATTCAATGAGCATGCGCTAGTGTGGATGTGTTCACAATACCGACCATATTTTTCAAAGGAGAATGAGTGATACAAACGAGTTCATCTCCAATTTAGGAAACTAATAACTTCTATTAGAGAACCTTTCCGGTGTATATGTACATAAAAAAATAGCAATCAACTTGAGAACCTCCTCCTTTTGATGTGGGTTAAAATGCCAAGTCATTCCACAAATTTATTAAAGCAAATCTGTTACAGTGCAAGTGTACAATAAAGAATATGTTAATTTTACTTTACTTTAGTGATGATGACATGAAATTAATAAAAACAAAATACAATTGTTTGAACCTATAGACGCCAGCACATCAAGCTACCCCAGTCTGTCAAATTTCCCCAATTGAAAGTGAACCTTATACTTTTGTGATAAGGTTGAAAATCTATAAAAAAAAATTGACAGATTGGGGTAGCTGGTTGTGCTGGCGTCTGTACAATTGCGGCAAATGTTATTATTCGGTTCACAAAAAAATTTAACGACTTTATACTGTAGTTGTGACTGAACAATAATCTGATTTGATTTGTGGATTATTTTGTTCGTTTTGATTTATCTAACATTTAAAATTGTAAACTATTTTTTATTATTTTTACTGTTCGATTCCCGGGCAAGACAACTATTTGTACTACACATTTGTATTTATGACTCATAAATAATTGTTATCAGTCTTTGGGGACTTATTTAACGACAGTGATAGATAGATGGAAGACAATACAAATATAGACAAGGCCTTACTAAGTGGACCCAGCAAAGTTATGTACAGACGCCAGCACATCTAGCTACCCCAATCTGTCAATTCCTTTTATAGATTTTCAACTTTATCACTTAAGCATAAGGTTCACTTTCAATTGGCGATTTGTCAGATTGGGGTAGCTTGATGTGCTGGCGTCTGTACATTTACAGTAGTACTGTCTGATTTATCTTGAAGCGTTATTCATGCAGATGTTAAGGAGTTTTTGCTTACAAACCGCTCGTCCAGTCAGTCGGAACACCTTACCTGAAACAAATAAAAAACACGTGAATTGGAGCGTTAGTCAATAGTCACTTCAAAATACATTAAAATAAATTTGGATTCCTAACAAAACTGAGTTTCAGGTATTTCCCGCTATTTTCAATTGTTTGAGAGTTTATTCTCTTTATATTTCATTCAAAGACCGGCAGACTTATGGGTTATAATATAATACATTAAAGTATATTCATCATCATCATCATATCAGCCGAAAGACGTCCACTGCTGGACAAAGGCCTCCCCCAAAGATCTCCACAATTGCCGGTCTTGCGGCAATTTTTCCAGCGACCCGCACAAGATCATCGGTCCATCTTGTAGGGGGCTTGTAAAGTATATTACTTTTACATAAATGAAAGAAAAATAAATATCGTTCCAGAAGTGAAGCGTAAAGTCTGATTTCCGATGTCATAATGGCAGCAGGAGCATGAGCTCTAATTAGCGCCCAAAGTACGTAAAGGAGCGTACTTTTAATATTAAATAGCGATAAAAATTTCATAGATTTTACGCCAGTAGGACTCGTCCTAAGTACATGATCCGGGTGCTCGTGGACCACCGATGCGTTCAGCAGAGTTCTATCATATTTAAAAATAAATAACAATAAACTCACAGACGCGTCGTCAGCCACTGAAGATCGGTATACGAACGCGCATACGCATCATGGGGCATGTATAGCATAAAAACGCACTGACTTAAGGCAGGGGAATTTTAAGCAAGAGTTTGTAAGCTACCTCATACCTACTTAATAATTCCTTGTTGTAGACCGGTAAGAACCGAAATAACCGTACAAAATCAATATGTAGGCGTCGTACACCAGAGATAAGCCAGGCAGTATGGCTTCTGCGGCACACTTTCATATCCAGTTTTGGAAGGTTTAGATGTTCAGCTAACCTACCTATATCGGGAGAACACGCAGTTACTTACTAGTACTTACTAAGAAGTAATAATAATATAATAATAATAAATAAATTTTATTCAAGAAATAATGTGTACAAAATTATATCTAGGTATTTACTTTAAAAATAATTAATACTAAGCTATAGACAATTTGTGCCTGTACTAGGTTAAACCTGTACCATAAGCGTTCTAACGGCTTAAAAGGTATACTTATCCTTTATTAAAAATTTAAACATTAGTAGTTAAGTACTATCGTATTATCCTATCCTACTATAGTAGTATCCTCCCATTACATAAGATTTGTGGTAGGATGACGAACAAAAATTATTTTTAAAGGCAAGCCCTCACTTGGGAATCTAATCCTTGTGTCGCGGGGTATTTTACAAACATATAATTAGACCGACACAAATTACATACAGACTAATTTTGGGCCACACAAATCCGCCGAACCCGGGACACAAAGCGGCGAGGAGTGTTGCCGCTACGCCACACGTGACATTATAAAAATAACATACGTGGCAGTCTTTCTTTGGGGACTGCCGATAGAAGTGAAAACTATTTTTTAATTTCTCATACTCTGAAAGTAGTGGTTATTTGATCCGAATAGCGAGTGGAAGGTGCTACCACCTTTGGGCGGTAAAGACTCATAGTAATTGCTTCCCTCCCTATCGGGTGTTGATGGACCTGCCGCGTTTTTGTAGCACGTCCGGAATGCTTGCCGACGCGGCCGTTGATAGTTTTTCGGCCATCATGCGCAAAAGGTCCGCATCTCTGCTACGTCGTATGCGCGCCAGCTCCAGCATCATTCTTAAAACGTTGGTCGATAGGTGGGACTCTCCGATCTTGGGAAGGTGGATACGACTGCACGCAGTCAAGTAGACATTTCCCAGAGTCGGCGGGCTCTGCCACGATGCTCACGCAGCAAGAAATATTTTTTTATTAACACTAGTTTATAAGTTGCCATTGTAACTAACACATATGGAATTTATTCTGAATTAAATTGTTATTATATTATGGCGGGAATAAATATTAAAAATATAAACTAAATTGGGTTAGGCGGTCGGCTGTAAAAATCTAACATAATATAAGAAAAACAAAAGATTTGCCGGCGCTAAAGAAGTTTTGACTTAAAAAATCTAAGTCAATTCAGAAAACCAGTAACTATATAGACAAGTATAAGTGTCTCATTGAATAAAGTTATAAGTAAGTCCTTAATTCGCATTTCTTTATGAGTCCCTGGCTTCCATTATCCTCTTTTAGCTTTCTTATTCTTATCTAAAGTTTAGTTTTTTTTTTTTTTTTTTCTTTATAATTTAGGGACTTTTATAACGCACAGCGTAGGTATGTCAGTCCCATCGTACCCTAAGACAAGTTTCAAATCAAACGAGATCAATGGATCAGGGCCATAAACTCGAACAACTTTTTCGCATCATCGGAAGTCAGCTTACTTAATATATGGTGGAATGTACCTATATTGTTCTTGTTCAACTTCACAGCCCTGAACAACTTATTCCTATCAGCCTCATACTGGACACATTCTATCAACAAATGATACATATCTTCTACAACTCCACACACCTCACAGTTGAGATCTTAAGTTTAGTTGTTTAGAGTAAAGTTTAGTTTCGACATCCATGCGACCGAAGTCGCGGACACAGTCAGTATGTAATAATAATCTAGGTAAATACCTGTGAATAAATAATGTCAAGTACATTTGTTACGTTCCTACATTGCGTGGTTGAATGTATGAATTATAACAATTTCAGGTAAAAAAAGGCTTATTGACCATGGCACATTTCAGTACAAAATATTTACATAATATTGTATCACGAATTACCTGAGGATTTACGATTCGTTATACAAGGTGTAACATTAAGGTGTTTAACTTAAAACAGGTGTAAGACATTATAATAATGTCCTCCTAGCCGAATTTCGGCCACGACGGCCAGTCTCAATAGAGATTAGCCATCTGCGCGGTACATATTATAGTGCTCAAGTGTGAGCGCAAACACAGTAGCACTTTCTATTCCATCACTCTCATGATCCGATGGGACGCCCAGCGACACGACCGGAAAAAGGTCAGGTACAGGACCAATGGCTTAAAGTGCTCTCCGAGGCGCGGGGGTATAATACCGCCCACTCCCAGACTTTGGGCTGATGCTGAGAAAATTTTCTTTTTACAGAAAAGTTCCAAAATCAATTTTGGCCCGACCCGGGATTTGAACCTAAGACCTCGTTCTCTGAGGGTGAACACGCTACCGCTAGACCAACGAGGCACATGAGGACTAACATGTAATATACATATACAGAATAATATATATTAATTATACCTGTATAAATAGCCTATTGGTCTAGTGGATAATGACCCAGACTACTAAGCTAGAATCGTGGGTTCGACCTTTCCCCCACTACAAATCTTTGTGTAATGAGTTGATGAGCACGATTATTTCTTCTGTGTCTGGGTGTAATTTATTTATAAAACATGTATTTAGAAATATATAAGTATGTTGATCAGTTGTCTGGTTGCCATAGTGCAGGCTTTGCCTAGTTTAGGACCAGATGGCAGGCAAAGATCGTGACAAATAGAAATCCATTGTCTCTGCCTACCCCTCTGGGAAACAGGCGTGTGTAAAAAGTGCTCAACGCGCCTAAAGAAGTTGTCACTTCAAAAACTTGAAATATATATACGTCCACTGCTGGACAAAGGCCTCCCCCAAATATCTCCACAATTGCCGATCTTGCGCTATCCGCATCCAGCAACTTCCAGCATTTTATAGTAAAGTCATAATTAACATGCTTTTTTTCAATACACAATTGCTTGCGAAGCATGGGCGGGTCGCTAATGTTATTATAATATCTATCCTCAAACATGAAAAACCCAGTTAAATTAATTGTGAATCATTTATTGACTGTAAAGATACGGATGCGTCATTTGGACTATCACTATAGTCAATTATGAATGTAAAACTATTGACATATATCTTGTTTAAGACCATACTAGGTCACTTGTTTATATACATATATGTATGGGCATTGGTAAACACCTCTGCACCTGCTCTGCCACTGTGAGCCACTGATGCATAAAAGTAACACCGTCCTGGGCCAACACTTCTTGCACCAGGTCCAGGACGATGTTATCGATACTCCTGCCAAAAAGATTCTGCAATTTATCTATGTTGCAGGGTTAGACAGGGAAGTTTAGTTGGAGCGGCGAGCACAATAGTTCATCACTGGACGCAGTGTTACCAGGACCTCCGGGGACTGGAAATAGCCGCCACCAGAAGAATAAGAATAATGGGCAATGGTTATTTTGTAATGTAGGTACAAAGTCTAAATCTAATATCAGAAGTGGGGAATACTTTAATTGCCGGGTGGGTCTTGAACCAGCACCATTAACCGATCCAGGGGCTCTACCGGCTAAGTCGCCGAACATCGATTTCTTAAATGGCCTTCAAATAAATAAAGGTTAAAATGATTTAATCAATCGTGAAATCGGCTTCAACGTTGACAATCGATTCCGGACCATTTATGACGTCACATGTGGTCATGGAAGCCGATTGACCGATTGATTAAGTCATTTTCAACCTTTATTTATTTGAACGCCATTTAAGAAATCGATGTTCGGCGACTTAGCCGGTAGAGCCCCAGCGTGGTTGGCAAATGCTTACTTTTCACGCCAACTTTCAGCATGTCTATTTGTCCTGAGTCTGGGTGTAGGTAATTATCTATATAAGTATGTATTCACAAATAAAAGTAGTATATGTAACATATCAGTTATCTGGTTTCCATAGTACACGCTCTGCTTAGGTTGGGATCAGATGGCGGTGTGTAAATGATGTCCCAGGATATTATTATTATTATACATATGGCCGCGATTAGTGTGATTGAATTTATTTGTTTGTTATGTAAATAGGTATGTTTTAGTAGTCTTCATTTCTGTTGGAGGAATCTAATTCATGTCACTGGCTATAGTTTCATATAATATAAATAAATATTTAATACACGGGCTAAGCAGTGGAACACCCTCCTAAACGACGTGTTTCCAGACTAATACAACATGGGTTTATTCAAGGCTAGAGTGAACAGGCATGTTATGGGTACGCGCGGTCCACCTTCGACCACATCTTCACTTACCATCAGGTGAGATCGTGGTCAAGCGCAAACCCATCCAGCATAAGAAAAAATATATATACAAAAATGCAGTCAGAAGTACCCTAAGCCGGCGAACATGTATGAAGAATATAATGACGAGTAAACGAGGCAAAAGATGCAAAGATCGTGACTAATGGAAATCCGTTGTCTCTGCCTACCCCTCTGGGAAACAGGCATGAGTGTATGTATGTATGTACAAAATGTTTTCTTCTGTTACTAATTGGTACTAAGAATAGAATTATTTAATATGCGCCTACACAGGTACGGTAATAAACCTTCATATCCCACGCGGACACCGCACCGCAACGCCCCGCCTGCGCTGCGTTGGCGCAGGTCTAAATCAGGAAACTGCACTTTACAAGATCCCCATCTCCGCTCAGTTTCGTAATCATAATAGATTTTAACTACATATTTATAAGTATAACATAATTTTACAGACAGATATTTTCATCAACATTCTTTTATATGTATGTACTAGCGGCCCGGTACGTGCTTCGCTACGTATAAGGTATAGTAATAAAAAAATGATTATTAAGTTTATTTATTCAAACAAAAAAAATTATTTTAAATTGCTAAAAAATGCTGATTTTACACTTTTTCAAGGCTTTTTTAAATTTCCTGTACGTACAAACCTTCCCTGGACTTCCACGAATAATTCAAGACCAAAATTAGCCAAATCGGTAAAGGCGTTGTTGAGTTATAACATTACAACGAAAAGTGGCATTGATTTTTATATATATAGATACAGGGTATTCTTTTTCAGATATTATGTCCCCCTTTTCCATGTTTGTGAATGTTGAGTTGATCTGGAGGACACACGAAAGGATAGTCAGTTATTAGTATACTTGGGGAATGTCTAGGTTCGAACCCGCACTGTGTACTTTGTTACTAACTGACCTTTTAAAAGATTTTAACTTAACTATTCGTTTGACCCAGAAATGGTGATTCTGTTTGTTAAATACTACACCTACATTTACATTCATGTGATATTTTGAAATCTATTATATATTGTACTTACCTATGTTCAGCAATAAATGATTGATTGATACTTGTACCCTGCGATACAGGGATTATGTTAAAAAAATAAGTAATATATATATATATATATATTGGGACAACTTATACTTCGCTATATAATCCCAAACAGCCTGTACTATGGCACCCAGACAACTCATAAACATACTAATATAATTATAAATACATATATCGTTCTAAATACATACATAATATAGACAAATAACTCCCAAACACAGAACAAATAATAATAATAATATTTAGGGACAATGTCACACAGATCATCCTAGCCCCAAACTAAGCAAAGCTTGTACTATGGGTACCAGGCGACGATATACATACTTATATAGATAGATAAATACTTATATGCATAGAAAACATCCATGACTCAGAAACAAATATTCGTGCTCATCACACAAATATTTGCACTTACCGGGATTCGAACCCAGGACCACCAGCTTCATAGGCAGGAGCACTACCAACTAGGCTTCGGTGATCGTCAATAATCGGTAATAATCGTGTTTATCGCACAAAGACTTATCACGGAAGGGAATCGAACCTACGACCTTTGGCTTAGCAGTCCTGATCACTAACCACTAGACCGCTCCAAAAGCTCAATTCATTCGTCCCACATAGTCAAGATAGTTAGTATTATCCACATTGATATCCCAAGACAATCGTACAATGGTAGCTATTTCACAACTGAAAAGTCGTTGGTGGAATGCATTGTATGCATTGCATTGCATTGTATCTACGAAGTTCCCACGATGTAATAAACAATAAGCAAGTAAGCCGTAACGAAATGGTGAGACTGTAATTATAAGTGAGTAATTTTATTACATGTGGATATGTAAGTTAGATAGACTATAAAGGCGAACGAGGGTTCAAGTCTTCTAGTAATAGTACTATGGAAACCAGATAACTGATATATTACATACTAGCTGTGCCCCGCGGTTTTACCCGCGTTAAACTTTATAAACTATAGCCTATGTGTTAATCCAGGGTGTCAGCTAACTCCATACCAAATTTTATTAAAATCGCTCCAGCCGTTCAGACGTCGTGAAGAAGTAACAAACTTAGATATTTATTTAATGTCAAAATCCTAATCTAATTTGCGTGTATTAGCAACAACGCCAACAATTATCGCCATAACGTACGTACATAAATACCAATACGTCATAAGCTGGCGATAACTGTGACTAATATTCGATCTTTGACGCTGTTGACACAACCATAATAATATCTTAGATTAATAAATATTCGATGTTTCCTCTACATTTTGCCAGTCAAATATATAATTAAGGATCGTTTACGGAAGTTATGCGTTACAGTGTTGACTGTCCACGGGCGGCGGTGATCACATACGAGTACAATGGTACTCGTATCTAATGAGATGCCCCACTTGCTCGTTTGTCATGCTATTCATAATCATCATCGTGTCAGCCAAAGTACGTCCACTGCTGGACAAAAGCCATCCCAAAGAATGGGAGGATATGCCATAATCGCCACGCTTGGCAGAAGGGTTAGCGATCGCAGTTTGATGATCATAGTTCACAGAAAAACGCTACGATTCGTTCCCTGGTACGTATTCCCTAGGTCGATTTCAACGCCCCCGCGGGATGAGATGTGGTGATGATGTTCTATACCGTCACCCACAGCACTCTATACCATCCAATTATGTAACAAAAAAAACTATCCATGGTCCATATTAAATGGTCAGTGTGCAATGTATATTATTATTACAAGCTACGCCCCGAGGTTTCACCCGCATTAAAGTAATTTTGGCGTAAAAGAGTAACAAACATACATATATACATCTACACTCACTAACTTTCGCATTTATAATATTAGTAGAATGTGTACCTCTAGCGGTTTTGGCAGGGCACACCGGAATAGCTCGCCCTACTTACTTGACACTTATCGTCATATATTGGACAATTCACACAACATCTTTATAAATTGTAGCCTATGTGTTATTCGAATGTATAAGCTATATTATTGTAAAGTTTCATTAAAATCCATTCAGTACTTTTTACGTGAAAGAGTAACAAACATCCATCCATACTTACAAACTTTCGCGCTTATAATATTAGTAGGATGGTCCTCTGGGTTACACATTGCAGAACACCACGTCATAAAGGCAAAAACGGGTCCTCATCTGTTATTTAGACGTCAACAAGGCACCTACCAGCACATTTTGGGATGTAATCTATACGTAACTGTGGCGGTCAGGAAGGGATAAATTGATTTCTACGATTGATTCAAATTAAGCTCATATGAGTGTTTATTTGTAATAAAAAAAAAAACATGCGGAGCAATCTTTGGGGTCTGCCGATAGAAGTAAACTATTTTTTACTTCTAATCTAAATATAATAGGACGGACTTCACATTAAGATAAACTCTTTGTATATATATAATGTATACTAATAACGCACGGAGGTATATATATGTACATATATACTAAGTATACATATAGCTCATTTAAACCGTGCGGTGGCGATGTGATGATGTAAGTTTCACGTTTTTGTTCACCCCAAAAGTCCTCGAAGCTGCTAAAGAAATTATCAATTCAAAAAAAGAATTACACAACGTAACTAATTATTATGTATTTATTTTATGGTATTCATTGAACTCGATTTATCTATTGTGAATATATAAATACAGTTAATACAGATATATTATAACTAAATACTTAAAGCGTTAACTTATTCATACAAGAATACCACGAACCGTAAATCACAACAATACACCATAGTAACTTTATTTATAACCGTAATAAAAAATTAATACAGTTCAATAACTAAAAAATAATTTACTCTCTCCGATTAGCTACAACGAGAAAGTTCATTTATTAAGATTTTAATGAAACCATCGGACAACTTTTATTGTCTTTCTCAACGTTTATATTATAACGTACCAATTTTAATGTCTTAGAGTCACGCAAGTTTTTACAACTAGGCACCATAGTGCAATGAATTATAATAAGCTAAATTACTTTCAGCATGACATAAAATTTGGTCACGAAGTAGGATATTAAGAAATATAAAAAAAAATATATACTAGCCGTGCCCTGCGGTTTCACCCGCGGTATACTTTATACTATACCTACTATATAACACGCCAACGTATTCAATTCTATTTAAATGGTGAACACAGGTTATGAATACTGGTGATGTTAGTAAAATAAAGTACAGACGCCAGCACATCAAGCTACCCCAATCTGTCAAATTTCCCCAATTGAAAGTGAACCTTACGCTTATGTGAATCTATAAAAGAAATTTGACAGAATAGCTTGATTTGCTGGCGTCTGTACTTTATTAAAATCACCTGTATTCATAAACTGTGTTAAAAAAATATATTGAATAAGTTGGTGTGTTTTACAGTATTCAATGAAGTACTTGACGACAATCACTCAAGAGGAAAATTAAATACGATTCCTACTTATAATCATACATTGCTTCATGCTCTACTAACCACATTACTAGAGGTAATACTACGTAATCGGTGTACAACGATCCGTTACTGCAAGAAATGCATCGAACTGTCAGCGTTCGCCGCGATCGCGTCGTAGTCGTTGTAGATAGTCAAACCGCACGCAACGCGTGGCGAATCGTCAATATGGAGCTAATCTATCGTGACCACGTATACAAATCTGATCGTCCGCTATAAAACTGTTACAGCGATTAGTAACTGGATACAAAAAACCTAGAAGTGGATTTCCTTTTAGAAGTAAAATTTCATTTTCAAAATTTAATTTTCATTCACCCTTTCCAATATGGCGCAATAGAGCGATCGAGTTGCCGGGGCTCCCCCTGTCAGGCGCCAAGAGAAGTCCACGGCTGGTTAGGTTTAGTCAGTGCGAGTCCGACATATTTTATTTATTTATAACTTTATGCACATCAAATGGTACAAAGGCGGACTTAATGCCCAGGGCATTTTCTGCCAGTCAACCTTAGGGTGGTGCAGAGATAGCATGGTAGGTGCACGGATGATACAATTATCAAAAAGTAAGAAAGTAGGGGCTATACTAAGCGACTTCTAAAGTAGTAAGAACTGGACAACACAATACTATACTATACAATTCTGCTAACAATTTGCGAAGTAAATGCTCATGAACTTTTATTTTAAATGCGATGCGACATACCCGCGCCCAGACACTTTTTGCGGGTGGCATGGTGGCATTCCCCTGTAATTATCAAAAAAGAAATCTTTCTAATTGCCCAAACCATTTCAGCATACCTTTTTATCTCATTTCCACTGCATTAATACTTATTTATAAATTTTATGAAGTCGGTTTAAAATGAAGCATAGCTACGTACAGATACTGTTTTATCGAAATGGACAGACACCTACGTAGTCAAGAGCAATCCGTAGCGGTCTGATTACGTCCCATGTGCATGTCACACGCACGACCTAACTGTAAAGGTATACTACAGTAACTAAATGTGTCGCCCGACCACAATGACCTACTACAAAAATGGTAAAAGTTACTTTATTTTTTTCCACGATTGAGTGCTCACATTCATTCTAAAAATGCTACATTATGAAGAAATTTGCTGCTGTTGAAACTTTTTAGTTTTTGAACACCAGCTCAAATGCATCTAGGCACGCGGTTGCGTGTCAAGCCTTTTCTTTTTTTTACGTGGTGGAAATGCTCTAGTCGCCCGTGGTGTGGGGCCCGACCCACTAAAACCACCACGGTAGCCATTTTCACAGTGCTTGTAGCGGGGGCTCTGGGTACTCGTGAACGATCTCACCAGTGCCCCCGCTGTACACTGAGCGTCCGCGAGACTCTCACCCGGGGAGAGCGTGTCAAGCCTGGTTCAAACAACGGAACCGGCGAGCATCATTCATATAACAGGAACATGTAAACTAGAGGTTTGCAGTTTTGAAGTGAAACGTAGACTTCTTCAAAGGCAAAGGGTTTAGGCCAGCTTTATGAAAGTCGGGTCTTAACGGGCCGGTTGGCGTGGTTGACTGATTTTGCTTTGTTTGCCTTTGACGCCGCAGGTCGTGGGTTAGATTCCCACCCAGGACAGATATTTGTGTGCATGAACATGTCTGTCATGTCTCTAATTTACAAAAGAAAGTAGTATAATTATAGTATACTAGCTGTGCCCCGCGGTGTTACCCGCGTTAAATTTTATAAATGTTTCTTTGCTATAAACCTCACGGAGCCCGAGACCTTTCCAACGAATGCAAAACCGTGGAAATCGGTTCGTGCGTTCTGGAGTTATAGCGTCAGGAAGGAAAACCCGACTTATTTTTATATAGTAAGATCAGTTATCTGGTATTCGCAGTAAAAGCTCTGCTTATTTTGGGATCAGATGGCCGTGTGTGAATAATGATCCAGGTTACTTTAGAAGTGTGATTGTTTAAACAGTTCCAATAATACGGCTCGGCATACTATAGAAGATGATTGATTAACCAATCAGCTTTACAAATCAACTTCTCGAGATTGAATTGGAGCACAGCATCGATCTGTTTGCTAACTACAGTCCTTACTATACCTAAAGCTAAAGCTTCCAATCTTAAAACCCTTTTAGTTAAACAGAGGTCAAAACTTCATTTGATGAAGATGTAAAGTTATTCACTATGCTTAACCGTTCTACAGTCCTGACGCGATTTTAACATATTTTACCCATCCCAAATAGTGCACACGCCCCTAAAGAAGTCGTCACTTCAATAATCATTAGTAGTTAAAAGCGTATACGAGTTGGCATAATGGCATAAACGTGTGTCGAGGGCTAAACGGAAGAGGATACCGCGGTGATTGCCCCCGGAGCGATCCACTTCCCATCTGGCGGAGACCGCGCTACTCGGAAACATGTTGGTACCAATATTGGACGAATTTAATTTGGTACTCTTATCTGCACCGCGATTCATAAATTACAATCCGGTAACAAAATTCCTGGCCAATAGTTTGTTTTTATTAAGGCCCGGTCTAATGAAGTGATAACTAAGGATTTGTGAATCAAAGGTCTGGTGTTTTACAAGATGTAACAAAAATAGCGGACGTAACTTGAAGAGGGCCCTCTTCGCCATGAAACTGAACAAATTAAACTAAACCAGTTTGTGAAATATATAAAAAAAAAATTGACGTGCCGTTCAAAATGCATCAACTGATCGTTAATCTGGTATCGTCATCATCATATCAGCGGAAAGACGTCTACTGCCGGACAAAGGCCTCCCCCAAAGATCTCTACAATTGCTGGTCTTGCGCTATTCGCATCCAGCGGTTTCCAGCGACACCAGATCATCGGTCCATCTTGTAGGGGGCCTGCCCACGCTGCGTCTTCCGGTTCGTGGTCGCCACTCGAGAACCTTTCTACCCAACGGCCCTCGGTTCTACGAGCTATGTGCCCCGCCCACTGCCACTTCAGTTTTGCAATTCCTCGGGCTATAGCGGTGACTTTGGTTCGCCTGCAGACTTCGACATTTCTGATTCGATCTCGCAGGGAGACTCCGAGAATAGCCCTCTCCATTGCTCTTTGGGTGACCTTGATCCTTCTAATAATGCCATAGTGAGCGACCACGTCGTAAGTCATCACTGGCAACACACACTGGTCGAAGACTTTCGACTTACTGCGGTATTTTGGACGAGATGTTACTTAGCTTCCCGAACGCTAATCTGGTATAGGAAGGTAATATTTTTTTGTGTATTTTGCATGTTTATGTCCTGCTCTATGTTCAGTTTCATTGACAGATTAAACTCCTTTATTTACATCCACTATTTGTTACTTATACTTATTACACTCATATTTGGGATTAATTTGTCACAAACTTAGCGTAATACAATGGCTATAGGTATTAAGGCAATTATTTTGCACATAAAGGAATAAACGTGTATTCCCCTGTGTGCAAATAATTTTCTGAGTATATTTTACCGAAGATGTCGGATGCGGCAGTTGTATTTGACAGCCAATTGGGATAAATCGATATTGATTGACAGTCCAATAATCGCCAGTTCAACCGCAAGCCATATATTTGTGTGTGTACAACTTGTAATGTGTTGATTAGTTTGAAATAGAAGCGAAATTCCGCTTTATTAAGAACTTCAGAGATCATATATATCGTTGCATGAATACAACACAAAAATATATATTTCCATTCAAATTAAGTTTTTACTCTTATACATTCATGGGAATAAAATATTACAATGATTGTACGTTGACGTCTTTGATTTGGCAATTTTCAACAGGGGCTCTACCGGCTAAGTCACCGAACATCGATTTCTTAAATGGCGTTCATACAGGTTAAAAATGACTTAATCAATCGTTAAATTGTCTTCCATGAGCACATGTGATGTCATAAATGGTCCGGAATCGATTGTTTACGTTAAAGCCGATTTAACGATTGTTGAAGTCATTTTTAACCTTTATTTATTTGAACGCCATTTAAGAAATCGATGTTCGGTGACTTCGCCGGTAGAGCCCCTGAACGATCCTGTTTTATCCTACTAATATTATAAATGCGAAAGGTTGTGAGTCTGGATGTTTGTTACTCCTTCAACCAAAAACTACGGAACGAATTTTGATGAAACTTTGTACGATTATAGCTTATATATTCGAATAACATATAGGTTAAAATTTATAAAGTTGAACGGTGCTTATTAAATCGTAGGAAAGTCAAAACTGTACATTGAATATTTAAAAAAAAAGGATACTTGGGGCGTGATCTACAATCGATATCGAAGCCAAAAATATAGTTTTTAGAATTGTTGTCTGTATGACCGGGCTCAACTCATAACTGCGTGGATTTACTTCAAATTTTGCACGAATATTACTAAGAGCTCGGGTCAACATATTGGCTACATATAACGCTATATCACCAACGGGGGAGAGCTGTGATAATTTGTAAAGTTTAACTCGGGTAAAACCGCGGGGCACAGCTAGTATATAAATAAGTACATTAAATCTAATACCATGACTGGCAGAGGAAGCCAGTTATCGCCTGTCCTTTCCCCAAGAATACGGGGATATGCCACAATCGCCACGCTTGCCAGACGGGTTGGCAATCTTTCTTCGTCGATCAAATTAATTTTAGGTAAATCAGGATCAGTAACAGCGTTTTACTACTATCGGCATTCAAATTTTAATTAACAAATAATGTCAAATAGTTCATATATGTTAGTATTTTCGGAAACATCACTTACGCAATTGTAACCTACCGGATAAGATGGGGTTGTAATATGCGATGCTGTCGCCCAAGCAGCACAAATGAAGAGAAGTACCACTAAAACCCAAATACTTGACAAGTTTTATAAAAGGGAAACCGAAAATAGTCATATTACATGGACACTTTGCCATTGGCACCACATACCAATGGAGATGCAACAAAAATAGAGTAGAAACGTGTGGAGAGGAAAATTATAGAAAGCTGCGTCGGCGCCAATCTTGACTGTGCCATACTTGTATAGCCACACGTGATCAGTCAATAAATATCTGTAGCTGTGAAAGCTAAATAAGAAAGGGTCATAAAAAACTAAATATATCATCATTTTTTTATTACAGACCTAGATTTGCCTGCTTCATCTGAATAACTAAGGCTAATGATTGTCTACTGATATGTCAACATAAGAATATGTATCAAAAATAATAGGGAATGAGTTTCTCTAGCCAATCCACGCAGTTTACTAAGTTTAAGATTGGGAAAGCACAATAAAGGCTTGATATTGGCTGTGCATATACTCCGCGCAATACCGTCCCCGTAGAAAGGCGTTCTATAAGCTCCTATGATCTGTCAGCGCAGGACCGGCTATTATGGAGATCCATGGGGGAGGCCTTTGTCCAGCAGTGGACGTCTTTCGGCTGATATGTATGATGATGATGATCTGTCAAAGGACTAGTCAATTCGATTGAAAATAGTATTCACAGATCCTATAATATATAAAATTACATAAATTTATTACTTACCACGGTCGAAGCTTATTTTACTTGTAGTAACACACCCTAGTAACTCCGTTGAAAAAGTGGCAATTACTTAGGTACGTCATTGCTGTTCAATATTACCGGTGTTTGTTATGTTGTAAGGGATATTTCACACACTCCTATATAAGGATTTATACCAGCGGTGTTGACACTATCAGAGGAAAATGTTTTGCTTACTAATTAATTAATCACCCGTGTAATTTTTTTTGTGTGTCAAGAGCATGGTAGTGTGTAATTCTTTTATTACAATAATTTACTTCAAATGCTCTATTTTCTATACATATAAAAAAAGAAAAATGAAAACAGTACATTTAATATTTTGTAAAAAGGATACTTGGCGCGGTATCTGCAATTGATATCGAAGCCAAAAATATAGTTTTAGGAATTTTTGTCGGTGTGTCTGTTTGTCATACATGTCCGGGCTAAACTCAAAAAGTACTGCATGGATTTACTTTAAATTTTGCATGAATATTACTGAAAGGTCGGGTCAACATATAGGCTACATATTATCACGCTATCACCTACTGGGTAGGAGCTATGACAATTTATACAATTTAACGCGGGTAAAACCGCGGGGCACAGCTAGTATAAAAATATTAGCTTCCGACGCTCCTTCTCCATATTAATTTCATATTCCTCTGTCTGCGCAATTTTCTTATAAGTGGGTACAAAGTTTTTGCTTCACGTACTAATAAGTGTGAAAACAGGCATCATTTAAATCGACTTCAAAGATTGATCACAACAATTGAGTATAAAAATCGTCTCAAAAACAGAAAGCGAAAATCAAATTGAACGCAGTTAGTGGTAGGAATTTTCCGAATGAATGCACCGCCTAATAACATCGTTAGGGGTAAATTATGGAACGTTGTCAACCTATATATAGAAGTGCCAGAGTTGTTCAAACTCCTACTCAAAGGTCTAGCATGTCTCCGAATGTTGTCCAACTAATATAGCTGGGATCGGCAGCTTGAAGTACCCTTCATTCAGGGCTCTAGAGATCCTCATACTACTGTACGATCCCCCATTGGTTTTTATTCTATCCCTAGGGATGCTGTACCCAAGTTCACCGCAACCAAGATAAGAAGACCCTCCGCACCACGCTACCGTTCACAAATGAAACTACTTAGGCGGTAACCCATCTCAAAACTGAGCACACTTAGGTGCTTAACCTCACCGATCAATTACGGACTGATGAGGGCTACTGCCTATGAACGCCTATGACTATCCACTACTGAGTATAGACTATAGAGGTAAGTCTTTGTTTTACGCAACAATCTTATAGCAGCAAGTAAACACTACACTAGGTCACGGCGGCAATATTCTTCCGTCATACAAACCGGTTGTACCGCATATTATATACTATAGCAAATCGCGCACATTCACACTAAGTTAGTCACTTAGTCTACTTCAAGTTACTGGAAAACTCCATTATGTGAACTGACTAGCCTGTTTATGTAGTGACCTTGGGAGAGGTCGTGGGTTCGATCTCCAACCAGGGGGTTACCGGCATAGCTGGGCATTAACTTGTTAATCTGTTAATCGTTAATTAACGAAGTTAACATTTTGATTAGCGGATTAACTTTTAAGTTAACTTTTCAAAATTTTTAACGGACACCCTAACTTCCTTTAATATGCACAAGTCCGTTAATCGTTAACCCTAGAAAGATAACCTTATATAAACTGCCATTACAGATAACCTACACTTCTGAGGCGCATAATACATTTATATTTTTTATTATTAAATACTTTTTTATTGTATTTATTAACTTGATGGTTTTAATGTGGGTATTGAACTTATATTAAAAAAACTATATTAGTTAATTTAATTATATATTTGACACATTAAACTTAAATCAAGAAACCTCTAGAAAAAGTCAAGAAAATTAGCAGTCTTCCGTTTACAGCAAATTAAAATCACCTCATAATATATTTTTACTCAAAAAGTAATTAAATTATTTCTTATGAAGTAATCAACTAAAAATTAATCAGAGCAAATTATAATTTGTTGGCTCCAAATATGGTTTCATAGTCATAGAAAGCAATTTTTTTTGTATTCATCGTAAACTGCGTTTGGCGCATGTTATCTTAGACAATTTTTTTTTTATTCCTGCAAAAGGTACAATGCCGTCTTTTCTCGGCTGGAATTCCTTCTTCATCATCTGTAGAGGTCTGCACAACTGATTTTGGAATAATATTTGTGATAGTTTCTCGCACATGCTTTGGCAAATTATCAGCTTCGAGTCTTTCTGGCGGCATCGGTTCAGATAACTGGGTGCTCAACTTTACCATATATCTGTTGTTTGTGGAGACTTTGGCTCATGAAGGGGAATATGCACCTTATGCCCGACGATTAAATTACCCATTTGAATTATACAAGTATTTTGTTTTGTTTCTATCCTGATAACTTCCAGAACCTAAAGAAATTTTATAAGTTCACTAATGCAAAGATAAAAATGCAATTTTACACATATTAACGGATTAACGTTAACTCGCGTTATTCTTCCAAAATGTAACGCTTTAACGTTTAACGAAGCTAACTTTTTTTGTAGCGGATTAACGAAGTTAAGTATTTGATTAAGGGTGCCCAGCTATGGCTACCGGCTAAGTCACTGAACATCGGGATCGTGATCGGCGTTCAAATAAATAAAAGTTAAAAATGACTTAATCAATCGGTAAATCGGCCTCCACATTGCTGATGCAGAATCTGGGTTATGTCCCATGGAACGAGCTCAATAGGGGAATAAGTATTCCACGATTTTGACACTTATTATATGTTTGCGAGGGCGTGCATCGATTGCTTCTACGCTACCCTGCGCAAGCGGTGCGCCTCCACGCTAAGCAGAGTGCAGGCCAGTCGAAACTCCGTCTTGGCCGTCATAGGAAACAGGCTAGATTGCCCTTACGTCAGTCATTGGATCAGTCTGCATGTGCAGCTTGATAAAATGACTCACGCAAGAAGCCATTACTGTTAGAGTTGTGAATGTTAAATATTGTACTAACATAATTTTTAAGATTTATGTTTTACTAACAAAATGGATCTTTGTCATCTGAATGAAAATAAATTTATTATTATGCATGTTACAAAGCGAATGCAGGTTAGCTGATTCCTGCTCATAATAACGCAGAAATAGTTATTGGCTATCAGGGAATTGGTATTCTACAAGTTCTTTTGTTTCATGTGCAAAATTGAGTGACATTGTCTCTACCGCATCATACCAACCAGTCTACTCATCAAACATTCTTGTAACAAAGACCTTACAATTCTGATTATCTATATACTATAAAGAGTGAGTAGCGACTTGTACGTGACACTCGTCCGACACCGAGCATTACTAAGAATCCCAAGCTTACGAACAAACGGCAATGTAAAGCGTTACTTGTAAGGTAAGCACAAGGCTGCCGGTTTTATGTATCGAATTCTTGACCTCAAATAACGGCATTCGCACCCACGAGGTCTCCGGGCCGTTGTTTACATAAATTTATTGTTAAATTATGCTGGACAATGCAGTCATAAACGATGAGAACGATGTTTTGAAGCAAGCAGCACATTGCATTTAATTTTTGATAATCAATAATAGTACACTTTATAATGAAATATATATAAAAACCCTATCGCAACTTCTGCGGTTCCTCGCTAGCAAGGACCGAGTTGGTCCCCTGTTTCCCATTCCCATTATAATAATAATATCTATAATAATAATATCTGGGGACAATGGGTACCAGGCGACGATATACATACTTATATACATAGATAAATACTCAAATACTTAGAAAACATCCATGACTCAGAAACAAATATTCGTGCTCATCACACAAATATTTGCACTTACCGGGATTCGAACCCAGGACCACCAGCTTCGTAGGCAGGACCACTACCAACTAGGCTACGGTGATATTATGTTCATGTTATTATCTTTCCCGATTATTATTTGGGAAAGGGTAGTGAGTAAGCTTCTTTGTCGAGCTGGTAGTTTAATAAATCTGTAATTATGTGCCTACCATAACACTCTCATTTTAGTGTTTTAATTAATTTTATAAAAATACTGATTCGATGTCGTTTGCGTCCACCACTTGGACCTCGTCTCAGTCTTATACACTAGCTTTCTACCCAGTCTCCATTTAATACTGCGGAATAAACAATGTGGGCGTATGGCGAGATAAAAGTAAGCCATATCCTCCCCCAAAGTTCAATCTACCACCTTGCCAAGATTCTTCGATTTTAGTATTGAAAAGGTACAGGGAAAAGTCCATACAGACAGTAAATTGGTAAGTATTTATAATCTATGTTATATAGAACAAACTTTCATTCTAAAAAAGGTCTGGCGGAGGAAACAGGTTATGCGCTAAAGCAGATTTTAAATAATTACTAAGTCAGTTTAACTATTTGGCCCTCCAAATGCGAACTGCTATTAAACGGCAGACGCCATTGTCTAACAATTGTATCTAGAATATCTAATCATATTAAAGTTTCTAATAAGAACAAGTATATGTTACTATAAAAGTGCTGAATACATTATTTTTATTGATTGTAATTTCGTATTGCAGATCGATTTATTAAGACTCCAAAGCAAAGAACATAAATATGTGAACTAAAACCCGAAAGATATGGAATAACCTACAATCTTGCCTTGCTTATGAATTTGATTAAAGATCCGATACAAATCGACTAATGTTTCCGGAAAGAAATATTCCCACGAATCGAACGTTTAATAGAAGGCACTTAGTAGTGAAGAATTTCTTGGAAAGCTTGCAACTTCTTATCTAATTGACGGGATTGGTAGGTACTAGCCTTTAACGCCGTAGGTCGTGGGTTCGATTCCCACCCAAGACAGATATTTTGTGTGTCATGCACCCAAAATATCTGTTTGTCCTGAGTTATCTATATATGTATGTATCTATTTTCAAAATAAAATTAGTATATGTAGTATAAGTATATCAGTTATCTGGTTTCCATAGTAAAAGCTATGCTTAGTTTGGCCGTAATATATATAATTTACATTATTGCTTCAAAAATAAACCGAATAACAAACATTGTACTATACGTGAGGTCTATCAATAAAATCAATTCTTTGATAAATGGTGACCATGTTCGATTTCACTGTACCTTGCTGTAGGTATCACTTGGTCCTGCACCCCGTGCCCCAGCGAGCTCTTAGGGTCGTATTTAGGAATGCTTTGAGTATGAGATATATAAATAAATATCTTAGGACAACTAACACACTGATCTCAGATCCCATACTAGGCGGAGCCTGTACAATGGGAACCAGACAAACTGATAAACAAACATACATCTAATGGATAAATTACACCTATACGCAGAACACCTACTCGTGCTCATCAAACAAAGGTTCGTCCTAGGTGGGGATGGAACACACGACCTCTAGCTTATCTAGTATGGGTCATTATCTACTAAACTAACAGGCCAGCCCTACATACGTCTTCTACTTAGACTTCCGTCCGTTATAAAGCACTTTATTATCAAGTATAAATATGGATTGCTACAATAGGTCCTAGAAGTCGGTTAGCTTAGAACCTAAGAAATCTTGTTCAGTGTCTTTCCACTTCACATAATTAATAACATTGATAATAGTCGCATCTCATTATAACAATGAATAATCTACTACTAATCTACACATTAATGTGTGCCATGACTCATTTATGATTCAACAATCATAATCTTTACTAAACATACAATCTATGAGAGTTAAATATATCTACAAACACCTTATACATACTATGATAGCTAGTTTATTGAATTTATTCGAGTCATATAGAAGATTGCTGTTAGCGCTGATACACATCAGCCTCATCACAAAATGAAGTTTCTTTACTATTTGCAAATATCCCGGATATTAAGTAGAAAGGTTAACTTAGGCAGTAACGTGTTCAGCCGGGGGTTGCGGAAGTATCGTATGTTCCCGCGACCCCCGGCGCAGGTGTGAGATGGAAGACCGGGGTGGTTTTTAGTCAGTAGGAGTCTGACAGACCCCTCCGCCTCCCCCAAGGCGGAGGACATCTATGCAGGATTTTCCACCCCGCAAAAAAAAAAAAAAAAAGGCAGAAACGTGTTAGCGTTGCGGAAGTATCTTACGTTCCCGCGCCCCCCGGCGCAGGTGTGAGATGGTACACCGGAGTGGTTTTTAGTCAGTAGGAGTCTGACTGACCCTTTCGCCTCCCCCAAGGCGGAGGACACCCATACAGGATTTCCCACCCCGGCAAAAAAAAGGCAGTAGCTAACACAATTGTCAATAGGAGTAAACAAGATTGTTTTTAATGAGTAAGACGACAAATTACTCCTATTAACTCAACTTTAATACAAGAGGGACCGATGACCTTGTGAGGGTCGCTCGACCGGCAATTGTGGAGATCTTTGGGGAGTCTTTTGTCCAGCAGTGGGCGTCTTTCGGCTGATATGATGATCAACTCAATTTTATATGGCAGTGGTGAGCAAAGTTCTGGAAAGCTGTCTTATCACCTTAAGCGATGATTTCCTGCAGACATCTTTAGATGGATAGGAGCTGTAAATAGAGTAGATAGTAGCAATAGTTTGCCTTTCGACTGCAGGTGTAGCGCAGCGGCTAAGATAGTCGCTTCGCCTCTTCGTGTCGCGGGTTCGATTCCCGCGCCGGACAACCATTTGTGTGACCCATAAATAGTTGTTCAGTCTGGATGTAATTTGTGTCCGTCTATTATATGTTTGTAAAGTACACCGAGACACAGGGAATAGATTACCTAGTGCGGGCGTTGTCTTAAAAAAAATATACTTGTGCAAAATATTCATAGCATCCTCACCTGCGCGAATCAAATTTAAACAAGCACGTGTACAAAGAGAGAATATACTTTTGATATACCTACTACAGGAATGACATTATGTTTATAGTTCTCCTGCAAGGCTTGCATTGCTTCTCCTGACAATAGAGGCAAAGAAGCAAAACAAATCTACAAACTAAATAACTAACCAGCCCGACCCTGTGGTTGTGTGTAGTGCGTCAGCACAGGGCAATTTTTAGGGACGTTTTGTGCAACACTCACTCAATATTAATAAGCCGCTCGTATGATTGAGGACCGGGAAGAGCATTTTATGGATACGAATGGAGTCTAGAAGGGCTATCGTAGTACCGAAAAAATCACGAAATAATACCGTCAGGTGAGCAAATAAATTGTTTGGTAATTTAATTGGTAAAATGCAGGCTAACCACGAGAACAACAAGCCATGATTTATATTAATACTAGCTATGCCTCGAGGTTTTACCCGCTTTAAAGTAGTTTTAGTATACTCACAAACTTTCGCATTTACAATATTAGTAAGATGCGTACATGCCTCTAGCGGTTTTGGAAGTGCACGACGGAATAGCTCGCAGATGGTAGATTTTTTCCTACTTACTTGACACTTATCGTCATATTTTGAACAATTCACACAATATATTTATTAATTGTAGCCTATGTGTTATTCTAACGTATAAGCTGTATTATTGTAAGGTTTCATTAAAATCCATTCAGTAGTTTTTATGTGAAAGAGTAACAAGCATCCATCCATCCATGCTTACAAACTTTCGCGTTTATAATATTAGTAGGATCTCACTTCTTACGTTTTGGCTTCCCAGTGAGTTTCAGAGAGCGACGTTATTACATGGTGGTGTGGAACATTCTGCGGGCGGAAGACAACAATCACGATCGTTTAGTGGACCACTCCGTTCATTGGTACCAATGACCGACCAATAAATAAAGTTGACGTTCAATTACTTGCTTGCTGACTCCCTGAGTTAAGCACCCACCCACCCTTACAAATACTTCTCCACTATTCCCCTTCTTAAAAGGAGTGATTGATAAGCATTTAGCTTTATTTGTGTCCTTACTTTGTTATTCATCAATATCTAGAATAATAATAATGTCTTCCTAGCCGAATTTCGGCCACGGCGGCCAAACTCACTGGCGACTAGCCATTTGCTTGGTACATATTATAGTGCACAAGTGTGTGCGCAAACACGGGCACTTTCTATTCCTACACCCTCATGATCCGACGGAACGATAAGCGAAACGACCGGAAAGAGGTCAGGTACAGGACCGACGACCGGTTCACGTGCTCTCTGAGGCACGGGGTTATAATACGAATTCTGGGCTTCGGACTGATACTAAGAAATTTTTCTTTTTACAGAAAGTCTCAAAATCACTTTTGGTCCGGGAATTTGAACCAGGACTTGGTTATCTGCGTTGGTTAACACGCTACCGCTAGACCAAGGAGACGTCTAATAATAACTATCTAGAATAAGAAGAACGTAACATGTGTATGTATGAAGTTATGGATGAACTCTGTCCGACCTGTATAAGTCGTCTAATCAAGTCTATGCGCCCGGGAGGTTGCGGAACAGTTCACGCTCCGAATAAAACTTTCTTTCATTGGTTGGTTAAGAGACTACCTCTCTACCCATGCCCAAGGTCTGAAAACATCCGTTTAGAAACTTAATAACATATTATCTGATCTGCTCATCTTGGTTTACTGGTTCCATACTGGTTAAAACGGTCAGATCGCAATATCGAACCCTTTAAGTGGGAAGAGAAGGCAGCACAATGACCTGAATGGCGCGGGCATGTCAAGAGTCGAAGCATTTTTGAGGAGCACCGAAAAGCTGTCCTCGATACAAAACACGACGCGTTGAAAGCCGCGTCTACCCGCGACTATTCAATTGGGAAACTCATGTGCCCTCAAAGCGCATGACAGTATACTATAAAACCGGCCAAGTGCGAGTCGGACTCGCACATGAAGGGTTCCATAGCAGCAAGTATTTCAGTTGATTAAATGAATGGAAATTGCAGTTTATGACGTATTAAAAAAAAACTACTTGCTAGATCTCGTCCAAACCAATTTTCGTTGTTAGTTTACATGGTAATTATACATCATATATTTTTTTTAGTTTTATCATTCTCTTACTTTAGAAGTTAGAGTTTTACCACTTTGAAAGTGTCTCTCGCGCAAACTATTCAGTTTAGAAAAAAAATATATTAGGAACCTCAATATTATTTTTGAAGACCTATCCATGGACACCCCACATGTATGGGTACGATGAAAAAATATGTTTGGTTATCAGTTCTATGTATGGCGACCGCCCGAAATAATTGCTCTTTTTCTATTTTTGTGTAAAAATCTTAATGCGGTTCACAGAATACATCTACTTACCAAGTTTCAGTAGTACAGCTCTTATAGTTTCGGAAAAAAGTGGCTGTGACATACGGACGGACAGACAGACAGACAGACATGACGAATCTATATGGGTTCCGTTTTTTGCCATTTGGCTACGGAACCCTAAAAAGCGATGTCATCTTTGGGCGCACCAAAACGCCATACCGCCTAGGAGTTAAGGCCTAGGACACAGAGCTGTAGTATGTTCAGTGTTACCAATACCAAATCCTCAGATTTAGATTGTTTATTGTGCATGGTGGATTTAGTAGTGGCTCCTCGGATGGTTCTACATGTGGCTTCATCGAAAACTTCGTCATTGCTTAGTTTATTTTTATTATTCTGATTAAGTGGCTAGTAATACTCTATTTCGTAAGTTTTATCTGAGGTATTCAATTACAAATGTAGTGCGGGTTTTCTTTTGACTATTACCTTGAAAATATATCGTGGTAATGCCAGATAAAAACACCAGAGAAACGAGAACCTGCGGTCTAAATTTCAATTGCAAAACCGTATTCAGCTAACCAGCTCAAGTCAAAACAAAGAAACTATATTTATCTCGCAATATAAGTTTATTCACCCGATTGTTTGATCAACAAAATAGTACTCCCGGCCGATTTAGTACTGCACAGACCAGCCAAGTACGCAGAAAATAATTTAGTACAGCAGTGTCTCCGCATAAACTGATTCAACTAAGATTGAGGGAGGGAGGGATATGCTGTGTGGCTGACGGCAAAGAATATCGCCACCCCCTCTCATTCTGTGGATGGCGTAGAAGTTGTCCAAAGGGTATATCTATCAGAGAACGAGCAGCAACGTCTCTGTGTACTATGACTATGACTATCATACTGCGATCGCAAACCCGTTTGCCAAGCGTGGCGATTATGGCATATCCCTGCAAATGATGGACACAAATCGTGGAAATCTTTTGGGGTGGCCTTTGTCCAGCAGTACACGTCATTCGGCTGACATGATGAAGATTGAAAGAATCTTCATCATGTCAGCGAAAGAAAATTACGAGATGAGACACGGGCGTATAACATCGAAAACTTCCAGAAAGGCTGTTAAATGGACATCTTTTTCTGTTGCTTTTTTTGCTGTCAATGGGCAGGATTGTACAGCTATTAATGGGCATGTTTTGCTGCTGCTAATGGTCCTAATTATGCTCTTGAGCACTCAACCGCTAGACAATGAAGGAGACATTTGATTAAAATGTATAGCTGATTATACAAGGAACTTACCTCAATAAGCTGTTTGTACGTCGTAATTTTAACCACGGCTAACTAAAAAGTCACAAGTAAATACTGATGAAATAAGTGGGATATTGAGAATCGCTTTGTAAGTATACTGAGTCGCTTCAGTTGTGTAGACCGGCCATAGATATGCTATCATCTCTTCAGTTATCGTTATCTGTTTGATAACAACGCCACATAGAAGTTATCGACCGCTTCATATCGCTTAGTCATTGATACAATGTTTAATTAGCAGAACGATTTGGTTCTTAATAATTGCGTGTTTACTAATACAAACTAAGTGTTGTTGAAACAAAATATGCTTTATTGATAACGTGTATGAAGGACGAATTTACATTTAAAGAAGTGTTGTGTGAAGAAGTAATCACAGCAGTACTGTGACGATCTTCATGGTCGTGGACCTTCGTTCGACTAATAAGAACATTTAAAAAAAATTTAAAAAAAAAAGACTTCGAAAATATTCAAAATTTGTCTTGCGTCGATAGAATCCCAGTAGCTATGAAACGAGGCCCTCACAGCGAGATGCTCTCACCGGTCCGTAACTCATTGGCAAGGTTAAGCAACTAGGCTCGCGGTCAGTTCATAGCTGGGTGACCGCCAAAGTAGTTTCATTTCTGAGCTTCAGAGGGCACATTATGCTGTCGGTCCCAGTCGTAGCCATTAGATAACTGTCACACTAAAATTTTTGCTGTGCATGGTAAGATTTATTTTTGTCAAAAATAAACATATTTAATTTCAATAGCATGACTTTTGGTTATGAGAGCATGCCGGATGAGGTAAAGGTCAAATCATTAGAACCAGCATGTAGCACATTCGCTGATTATAATCCTACTAATATTATAAACGCGAAAGTTGGTAAGTATGGATGGATGTTTGTTACTCTTTCATGTAAAAACTACTGCATGCATTTTTATGAAACTTTACAATAATATTAGGTCTTTACCTATGAAATTGCCGTTCTGCAGTACTGGCCATTTCAAATCAAAATAATTTTTGTTTGGCTAAGAATTCTAATTTCAAATTAATTTTATTTTAAAAACATGGATTCTTTTTTCCAAAAGTAGTCATTTCTTTATTGATTAGTGTTACATTTTCATCGCATTTCAATCTTTTTCGTCATCATGGATACGTTAAAAATTCGAGTAATTATGGAATATGAGTACCGTCGTGGCAGCAACGCGGCACAAGCGGCACGCAACATCAACGACGTTTACGGAGCTAACACTACAAACCAACGCACCACCTGTTATTGGTTTGCTCGCTTCCGTTCTGGAAATTTCGACCTGAAAAATGAACCTCGCGGTCGTCCGAAGACTTTGGTCGACAATGACGAATTAAAGGCGGTTGTGGAAGCTGATGATACACAATCTACGGCTGAATTAGCAGCAGCTTTCGACGTTAGCGTCAAAACAATATTGGTCCATTTGCGTCAAATTGGCAAGGTAAAAAAGCTTGACAAATGGGTGCCCCACGAACTCAATGATCGCCAGCGCGAAGTACGCGTCGAGACGTGCCTTGCACTGCTCAACAGACACACAAATGAAGGAATTTTGAACCGCATTGTTACCTGCGATGAAAAATGGATTCTGTTTGATAACCGCAAGCGCTCAGCAAGTTGGTTGGATCCTGGTTCAGCACCTAAACAATGCCCTAAACGAAAACTTACCCCTAGAAAAGTGATGGTCACTGTTTGGTGGTCTAGCGCCGGTGTGATTCATCACAGCTTCTTACCAAACGGGGTGAGCATTACTGCAGATGTGTACTGTGAAGAACTGAGCACAATGATGGAGAAGCTGGCGCATCTCCAACCAGCATTGGTCAATCGCTCGTCTCCGCTGCTCCTGCACGACAATGCGCGACCTCATACTGCACAGCAGACGGTCTCCAAGTTGCAAGAACTGGGGTTGGAAGCTCTCCGTCATCCGCCCTACTCACCAGACCTTGCGCCTACAGACTACTACTTTTTCCAGAATTTGGATAACTTCTTGGCGGGAAAAAAATTCAATACCCGAGAGGCAGTACAAAATGCCTTTGAAGAATTTGTTGCCTCCCGTCCAGCTGATTTCTTTAAGAAGGGCATCAATAAACTGCCACTGCGATGGCAAAGATGCATTGATTGCATGGGTGATTACTTCGATTAATACAAATAAAAAAATTCATGGAAAAAATTCGTTTAAATTTTTTCATACAAAACGGCAATTTCATAGGTAAAGACCTATTATTACTTATACATCAGAATAACACATAGGCTACAATTTATAAAGATATTGTGTAAATTGTCCAAAATATGACGATAAGTATCAAGTAAGTAGGAAAAAACCGCTAAGCGAAACATCCTACTATTATTATAATTGCGAAAGTTGGTGAGTATGGATGTATGTTTGTTACTCTTTTACGCCAAAACCACTTTAACGCGGATGAAACCGCGGGGCATATATATTATAGATTACGTTTAAATCGAATTGAGAACTAAATACAAAATAATTTAATGAAATGAATTTCTTGTACGTATAAAAAGAGAATAAAGTGTGCGATGGTGTCAAGCGGACCATAGCTACTGCACTACCAATTATTATTTATAATAAGTCCGCTACGCACCCTCGCTAATGTACAGACACAAGCTACCCCAATCTGTCAAATTTCCTAATTGAAAGTGAACCTTATGCTTATGTAATAAAGTTTACAATCTATAAAAGAAATTTTACAGATTGGGGTAACTGGATGTGGTGGCGTCTGTACCTCGTACATGTCTGGTCTAAACAAGCACACCGATTAAAAAGATCGGTACCTATAATTGCACTTATCTGGCGGAAACGCAGTTTTAATTGGTAGCAAATACTCTATGCTCCTCACAAGTAGGGTTGCCATCCGTCCGGGTTTCCCCAGATTTGTCCTAGTTCAGAAGGCGTCCGGGAAACGTCCGGGCGGGGTCTCATTTGTAGTTAGGGTTCAAAAAGTACAAACCGACGTACTGGCACTGGCAGTGAGTCACAGGACGGTTATGATTGTTAACATGTCCGGTTCCTGGGCTCCAAAATCCGGGGTTTTCAAGCGTCTTATTCTAGTTGTCAAATTTTAGAGATGTCATCCCTCATCACAAGCGGTAAGTTTTTTGACGGGCCTGTTGGCGTAGTTGGCAAATGCTTGCTTTTCAGGCCGGAGAGGTCATGGGTTCGATTCCCATTCAGGACAGATATTTGTGTGCATGAACATGTCTGTTTGTCCTGAGTCTGGGTATAATTTATCTATATAAGTATGTATTTACAAAACAAAAGTATTATATATGTAGTATATCCGTTATCTGGTTTCCATGGTACATGTTCTGCTTAGTTTAGGATCAGATGGCCGTGTGTAAATAATGTCCCGGGATATTATTATTATCGCTTATGGCTCATTCCAAATAAATAGTAGGCAATAATATTTGTCCATTTACATACATACATAGACTCACGCCTGTCTCCCAGAGGGGTAGGCAGAGACAACGGACTTCCATTTGTCACGATCCTTGCACACCTCTTTCGCTTCGTTTACTGACATTATATTCTTGTCATTCTTTCATTGTAATTTGTCCATTTAAACCTGATAATGTTGCTGATCATATATCTTTTAACTCATGGCCTACATAATAGGTCTTTACCTATGAAATTGCCGTTTTGTATGAAAAAATTTAAACGAATTTTTTTCATGAATTTTTTTATTTGTATTAATCGAAGTAATCACCCATGCAATCAATGCATCTTTGCCATCGCAGTGGCAGTTTATTGATGCCCTTCTTAAAGAAATCAGCTGGACGGGAGGCAACAAATTCTTCAAAGGCATTTTGTACTGCCTCTCGGGTATTGAATTTTTTTCCCGCCAAGAAGTTATCCAAATTCTGGAAAAAGTAGTAGTCTGTAGGCGCAAGGTCTGGTGAGTAGGGCGGATGACGGAGAGCTTCCAACCCCAGTTCTTGCAACTTGGAGACCGTCTGCTGTGCAGTATGAGGTCGCGCGTTGTCGTGCAGGAGCAGCGGAGACGAGCGATTGACCAATGCTGGTTGGAGATGCGCCAGCTTCTCCATCATTGTGCTCAGTTCTTCACAGTACACATCTGCAGTAATGCTCACCCCGTTTGGTAAGAAGCTGTGATGAATCACACCGGCGCTAGACCACCAAACAGTGACCATCACTTTTCTAGGGGTAAGTTTTCGTTTAGGGCATTGTTTAGGTGCTGAACCAGGATCCAACCAACTTGCTGAGCGCTTGCGGTTATCAAACAGAATCCATTTTTCATCGCAGGTAACAATGCGGTTCAAAATTCCTTCATTTGTGTGTCTGTTGAGCAGTGCAAGGCACGTCTCGACGCGTACTTCGCGCTGGCGATCATTGAGTTCGTGGGGCACCCATTTGTCAAGCTTTTTTACCTTGCCAATTTGACGCAAATGGACCAATATTGTTTTGACGCTAACGTCGAAAGCTGCTGCTAATTCAGCCGTAGATTGTGTATCATCAGCTTCCACAACCGCCTTTAATTCGTCATTGTCGACCAAAGTCTTCGGACGACCGCGAGGTTCATTTTTCAGGTCGAAATTTCCAGAACGGAAGCGAGCAAACCAATAACAGGTGGTGCGTTGGTTTGTAGTGTTAGCTCCGTAAACGTCGTTGATGTTGCGTGCCGCTTGTGCCGCGTTGCTGCCACGACGGTACTCATATTCCATAATTACTCGAATTTTTAACGTATCCATGATGACGAAAAAGATTGAAATGCGATGAAAATGTAACACTAATCAATAAAGAAATGACTACTTTTGGAAAAAAGAATCCATGTTTTTAAAATAAAATTAATTTGAAATTAGAATTCTTAGCCAAACAAAAATTATTTTGATTTGAAATGGCCAGTACTGCAGAACGGCAATTTCATAGGTAAAGACCTAATATAAGCAAAATATGAGCCTGTCAAGGGCTTAAACAAACTGCCTGTAGACCACTAAACAAAAGAACCTACCACAGATAAAATTCATGCGCGATGATAAACCAGTACTCTATGGGGCCGGATTGCCGGAAGCGTTGATATAACATAGAGTTTACATGAGATTACAACAATGTAATAAAACAAAGAGATACGGGGATATGTGCATTCGTATGCTAATTGTTAAGTAATGTCATAGAGAATAGAATAGAATAGAAAACCGGCCAAGTGCGAGTCGGACTCGCGTACGAAGGGTTCCGTACCAGTATCTATAAAAACGAGCAAACATTTCATTCAATTGTATGGGTACCTTTACCCTTAAATATTTATTGTATTTTGTTTTTTAGTATTTGTTGTTATAACGGCAATAGAAATACATCATCTGTCTAACTATCACGGTTCATGAGATACAGCCTGGTGACAGACGGACAAACAGATAGACAGCGAAGTCTTAATAATAGGGTCCCGTTTTACCCTTTGGGTATGGAACCCTAAAAACTAAATTGAAATCGGTACAACTAAATGCTATCAATGCCAACCAACATAACGAAGGCGTTACGATAAGGGCATGCAATATCCGCACATTTTAGTATTCGGATAAATTGGATAATTGTTTAACGTTATCCGGATAAATACGGATAATTTAGATACCAGAATGACAACAAACATTTATATTGATTACTCAGTCTAACAATGGAAAAAAATTAAATAAACTTAATTTTTTTATAGTATTATTCGCATACGATACGCAATAGCTTCAAATACAGAAATAACATGTCAGCGGTGGTAGTGGGTACCGCGGAATATAATAATTATAAAATACCCTCAATAGTTTAATCCTAAGTTTACATAAAATTGTAAATAATATTAGTTTTATTATGTGTTATTATTTCTTAAGTTAATATTATCAAATCATCATCATCGAAGTACGTCCACTGCTGGACAAAATCCTGCCCATAGAATGGGAGGACATGCCACAATCGCCACGCTTGGCAGACGGGTTGGCGATCACAGTTTGATGGTCATAGTTCACAGAAAAACGCTGCTGTCCGTTCTCTACGACTACGATTTCTACGCCCCCCACGAGGTGAGATGGGGTGATGATATTCTATGCCGTCATCACACATATCACTATTATTAGTTCTTAGTTTGTTCATATTCTCGTACCCTAAGAACAATCGAAATCCAATTTTGTTATTTCTCATTTTTAAGTGAATTGTATTCTGTTTGAGAAATAAATAACTTTAACCATAGAATAATGAGTACAGAGGAAGCTCTACTCGTTTATACCTAGAATAAAACCAGTCCAGTGTTAATAGACCCTCACTTTACATATTCCGCTTATATCACTTAATACCTGTGAATACTTAATGAGCTTCAGAAAATTACACCCAACATGCCAAGATTAAAACATAATACAATTAAACGTCTAATCCAATAAACAGTGTAGGCTCCACGTTCTACGAATTCTACCCAAAGTATCCGTCAGATTATAGCTCTTTCCATTTACGAACATGACTTGCGGTCGGACAACATATTGATGGTAATAAAATAATATAACAAACAAATGCCATGCCAGGATGGTAAGCTAACGAGACGTCTACTACGGCTAAACAGGAAAAACCTGCGCGTCGTGGTGGGGACCATCACCGGACACTGCTCACTAAATAAACACTTCCAAACTATAGGCATAACTGACAGCCCTCTGTGCAGAGCGTGCATGCAGGCTGAGGAAACGGTCGCGCACGTGCTACGCGAGTGCACAGGCATCACAAAAATCCGCAAGGAAACCCTGGGATCACCAGGAACACTTACGGATGCCCTGAGAAGTTTAGGAGACCTGATATGCTTCTGGAGGGAGGTGGGCTGGATGGAGTGAAGGCTGCCATGGCTCATGTACAATGGTCCACATCGGGACTAAGTGCGGAGACCATACCCACTAGCATGAATATGACAAATAAGACTCCATTTAGCACGAAAGCCTAGAGCAAAAGCAGACACGTAGCGTAGGAAGATGTAGTTAAGGAAATTTTGCAATTTCGGCTTCAACTATCCAATAGAATTACTAATTCATACACAAAACGAAGTACATACACATTTTGGGACTCTTCCGATGATATTCTGCAAGTAAGGAGGTCAATCGTAGAATAAAACTCGGCTGGGCAGCGTTCGGGAAGCTACGTAACATCTAATCGTTCCAAATACCGCAGTGTCGCAGGTCGAAAGTGACCAGTGTGTGTTGCCAGTGAAGACTTACAGAACAGACACGTGGTCGCTCACTATGGGCCTTATCTGGCGGCTCAAGGCCCCTCAAAGAGGAAAGACTATGCTTGGAATTTCCCTGCGAGATCGAATCAGAAATGTTGAGATCCCCAGGCGACCCAAAGTAACCGACAGCTATGTGCACTGCTCACAGCCAGTGGCAGTGGGTAGGGTGCATAGCTCGTAGAACCGACAGTCCCTGGGGCAAAATGGGACTGGATGCGGGAAGTGCAAGACCGGCGATTGTGGATATCTTAAGGAGATTTGTTGTGGTTATTAGCGTGTAACTATACACATTGGTAATTTTTGGCGTAGTCATATATTTTTTTGGTTTTTGTTCGTTTATATTGCTAACGGGTCCTTACACCATGTTAGACATCGTGTAAGTTGGGTCAAACCTCCGGAACGCTGATAAGGCAGCATTATATTAGTCCTGGCAGTGGCAGTGGGAGCCTTTCAGCAGATACGATGATGATGAACTAGTTCTGATCCTGGCCACAATGTTATGAAAGACACCTACTCTAGTTCGTCTTCATGATTTTAAATTTTAATGTCATTCAAATAAAATAAAAAAGGTTTTTATTCACGTAGACTTTAAAAAAGCGCTTGTAAACAGTCAGAACATGGATGTAGTAATATAGTTAAGTATACATAATATTTCTAGTTACATTTTATAGATATTTAGGTACACGGATTGTTAAAACATTTCTAAAATTTATCATAAAATAGTAATGATATGGTAGCTTGTATTAAGTTATTGTGAAGGAGATTATGTACACATACATGTACATAATGCTATTCTAAGGTTATAGTTATTTCGGATCTTACAATGCGTCTATGTATCTAGTTGTCGGAGATTGTTTGTGTACACAGGTGGAGGGAGATGACGTAACCGACAGTTTGCGACAACTGTGTCGTGGCGTATCCGCAACAGTGGTGCAACTGACAATTTCCCTCCAATTTGGTATGTCCGCGCCGCGTAATAAACGCGTTCCCGTTTCACTAATAACAATGCATACCGACGTAAGTAGCTATTTACAAAGTTACTGTATAGGTTAGGAAACCATTAAATAAGTAAAAGCCTCATTAGGTAGGTACAGTCAATGCCACGTTGGTGTGTATTGTCTAAGCACGTCTTTATTAATTAGGTAGTTAGGGCCGTTTTCGTTGAGCCACTGATTTGGAGTCGACTGTCAATGGATGGGGGGCGCCAAAATTCGATGTATGAAGTAAAAGACATGCATAGGAGCTATGTGGGCCCTGAACCGCTTGGTCAGTTATCACCTATGGGGGAGGCCGGCTTATGACTGTCTGTCATCTTATAAGACCACCTCTTTAAATAGATGACCAACTGATTTTCAAATAATCAAATGCTTGCTTTTCAAGTCGTCGGGGGTTCGATTCCCACCCAGGACAGATATTTGTGTGCATGAACATGTCAGTTTGTCCTGAGCCTGGGTGTAATTATCTATATAACTATGTATTTACAAAATAAAAGTGGTAGGTATATGTAGTATATCATAGTACAAGCTCTGCTGAGTTTGGGATCAGATGGCCATGTGTATTAATGTCCCAGGATATCAGAATTGCCTTGTCCTACTTCTGGGCTAATGACAACAACATGAGATCACTCGCCTGTGCTGAGGGCTTAAACTACTTATCGATTTATACATGCAGCTGTGTTGAGGAGAAGTCAGGGAAGCTGGTAAACATTGGACAATGACTGTTATGACTACAGGACAATGCCCATACTAAGGTCTTGACTAGAAGTCTTACTGTATACCCAGAGTACCACCCAGAGGAGGCCCCATACATGTAAACACATATGTATGTATGTATATAGTATACACACTAAAACTGCAAATAAAATTGTAGCTTTAAGAGTGTACTATAGTTATGTTAGTTCTACACTCAGATATGACAGTATAGAAATGATACATGGTGCTAGGACTGGCTTTGATTGATGAACATGTGGCGGCGCCCACAACTGCTAGCTGTACCGGTGGGTGGCTAGGACCAATCTACTGTCAAAAACCTCACTCACCCAAGCAATAGAATTAATTAATGAAGTACACGAAAAAGTGGATATATTCTCATGTTATTTGAGTGAATTCGTAAAGATCCTGTTAAATGTTCGTTACATGAATAATTAATCGACTGCCTCGTTGGTCTAGCGGTAGCGTGTTCAACCGCAGAAAATGAGCTCCTGGGTTCAAATCCCGGGTCGAACCAAAAAAGTGATTTTGGGATTTTTCCTTAAAAAGAAATTTCTCAGTATCAGCCTGAAGCCTGGAAGTTGGCGGTATTACACCCCCGTGCCTCGGACAGCACGTAAAGTCGTCGGTCCTGTACCTGACCTCTTTCCGGTTGTGTCGCTAGTCGTCCCATCGGATCATGAGAGTGATGGAATAGAAAGTGCCCCTGTGTTTGCGCACACACCTGTGCACTATAATATGTCCTGCGCAATTGGCTAATCTCCATTGAGAATGGCCGCCGTGGCCGAAAACAATCAACCGGGAAAACATCATCATCATCACATGAATAATTAGTTTAAAATTTGGTTCAATAAGGATTTTATAATTTTAATACCAAGACTATCGCATTAGGTCAAGACCTGTAATGATAGATATCAAGGAGAGAGATAAATAAATGAAGGATCTTTTCATAAATTAAATGTCTATATCACACTAATATTATAAATGCGAAAGTTTAAGAGTGTGTGAGTGTGTATGTTTGTTACTTCTTCACATCTAAACGGCTGGAGCGATTTTAATAAAATTTGGTATGGAGTTAGCTGACACCCTGGATTAACACATTATAAAGTTTAACACAGATAAAACCGCGAGGCACAGCTAGTTTAGAATAAATACATCAAAATAAAAAAATCAATAGTTGATTCCCAAAGTCAGTGAGACTAGTAAATTCCACTAAATTAAGAGAGAACTACTCCATAACAAAAATAATCATGCTACTTCAATAAAGGTATATAACCAATTAACAAAGCCTTATGAGAATTGCTACTATTACTGTTTTAAGCTCAAATTAAAAATCTAGCTGCTTGGTAAGTGTTTCTACACAATAAATGAACACTTGAATAGTAAAACATAGCATACATTAGATAATATGAACAAACTGTGTATGTGAGTCATTTAAATACTAAGTACTTATTATGAAGTAGTATTGAACATGTAAATAGACATGTGGGTATAGTTTATTTTGTTAATGTAATACATTAAATAATCAACTTAACACAAAATATTTAAAAAATACAAGTTATTCAGACTGAAACAAAGTATTAAATTTAAAAAAAAGTTACAAAATATACTGAACTAAACATAATTAAAGAAAAAATATCTTCAAACTATATTACTAAGGCAACTTAAACTTAAGAATGAAAATAAAATAAAATAATAATGAAATATGTTTTATTTATAAATTATTTGTACACCCACCAAAGGTAAGATCTTAAGTGAATAAAGATCTTATCTTATCTAGGGATTAAGACTAAATAGATATTTTAATAAAAAATACAACATCATGGAATTCCATAACTTTCCAATGTTTATTATTTGATAATCAAATATTTCCTGCTTCTTTTTTCAATGTTTCAACTCTTTAAAATTAGAGCATTTATGTACAACTAGCTGTTGTGCACCATGGTTTTACCCACATTAAACTTTATAAATTATAGCCTGTGTTAATCCTGGGTGTCAGCTAACTCCATACCATTTTTTATTAAAATCGTTCCAGCCACTTAGATGTGAATAAGTAACAAACATACACACTCACACACTGAAATGAAATGAAATTTATGAAATGACACACAATCACAAACTTCTGCCTTTAATATTAATGTGATAAGTAGCTAAATCACTATCTGTCACTACAAGACTCACAACACAATTAGGAACATAATATATTATATGTATTTATTATTTGTAAAATGTTTATATTTTCTTTTTATTTATTTCTTTATTGATTGTACCCATAGGTACTATTTGTAATGTACCTGTACACCGACAACTGCCCCTCTCAATAACTCCATTCTCCGATCTTTACTTCGTTGTCTGGAAGAGATCACATTTTCTAATAAGACCGCCCATTGTATACTTTAAGGTTTTAATTGTTTTTTATTTTGTTATTTCTTTGGTGTACAATAAAGAGTTTATCTATCTATCTATCTAAATTAACTTCCTTGGACAAGGTCACAGGATTTGATGATATTGTGAGTACATGTCTACATGTACACTCTGTGATAAAGTACCACATTGGTATACTGAACTATGCCAATAAAATTATGTAAATATTTTGGGGCAACTAAACCTGCCTGACTTTGACGGTCACCGTAGCCTAGTTGGTAGTGCTCCTGCTTACGAAGCTGGTGGTCCTGGGTTCGAATCCCGGTAAGTGCAGATATTTGTGTGATGAGCACGAATATTTGTTTCTGAGTCATGGACGTTTTCTATGTATATAAGTATTTATCTATCTATATAAGTATGTATATCGTCGCCTGGTACCCATAGTACAAGCTTTGATTAGTTTGGGGATAGGATGATCTGTGTGAAATTGTCCCTGGATATTATTATTATTATCTGATCCAAGAACTAGGCAGAGCCTGTACTATGGCAACCAGACAACTGAGAAAGTTACTAATATATTTTTAAATAAATACAGTATACCCAGACAAGAAATAATTGATGTCATCTTACAAAGATTTGTTCCGGGCAGGATTGAACCCATAACCTCTGAATAAGCAATCAGGGTCATTAACCCTTAGACCAAGAGGCTAGATAAAAGATATTGAAGTACCTGCACCACAAATGTAATTTGCTTTTAAAATTCTTTCAGCATAACTACCTACCAGCAAAAATTATTACATTTTATTGACCAAAATTAATGAGCAATTTCAGTGACTAAGTTTCCAGCCTTTTCCTGTGAGTGTCTCTGATGAAATAATATAGGATAGATTCTTTATAGTACTAGATATTAATTTAGGAGAACAAAGAATCAGAAAGATTTTAGTTGCGATTCTGTTGAAAAATTCATAGACCAAACAAAATTTAATTTCTTATTACATTTAATACTATGTAAAAGCAGTTAAGATATATAATGCATAAACATATAATCATACAGATGTTATTGATAATGCAGTTAACAGGATATACAAGGTCAAAATACACTAAGTCGAAAAAGGGACAATTTACCTGGAATTTCTCGAACTGTTCCCGTTCAGCATCCAGGCTGTTCTTCTTCAGCTGCAGGACCCGCGGCAGAGATAGCGACGCCATAGATTACACACATGCGAAACACACCGACAAAAATGATTTATTTGCGTAGGTACAACAACCACGGCACGATTCTAAAATTGATTCCGCCCTTGTTTCTGCTGAACACTGTGCCCAAACAATTCCACACTATAAATAAATTAGTTTATATACTTTATTCTACAAATAAAGTTGATAAAACTGTTATTAATCAGAAAATGTTTCGTAAATATTTAAGTTCTTTTGCACAACAACACGACCAACACCGACAACGGAAAATGACAAATAAATGAATGAATGAACGAATATCGTTTGACATTATGTTTCAAGTGTCACATTGACGTAACGATTGCGTTTAGAAATTTACTGCATTTTAGACGGACGAGGGTTTACTGGACTGGACCACATATAATTTAAATGCACCAATAATAATCCTGCTTATAATTTATATGATCATACTATAAAGAATGCAATAAAGAATATTTGATTTGATACTTTTCTTCTTCGCTTCCCTTACTTACTTTACGAAGTTTTAATATGTTTTATAAGATACAATAGCATCAAATTCTGATTTGTTTAACGCTATCGACAAGATACACAATTAGTTTTGTTATATATTCAAAATTTGGATAAAGGTTATCACACTTATTTCTATTTCACAGAATTGTCGACATCGGCAAAACTTGCCATTAGGAAAAAGGTGAAGAAAAAGAATATTCTGGATTAACAGCTTTGCGGACTACTCTAGATGCAATGCAAATGGACTCGAGGACGTAATTGAGGACCATATATGTTTAATTGTTCTAATATGATAGTTCCTTTAAACAATATCCTCCCTGAATTCCCTCGTTCTATGAATCTTATTACTTTATTAACTCTTGATCTATTTTCTTAAGTAAGTCCTAGTAAAATGTATTACTGTTAACAATATTTTAATTAGTTTATATTTTATATACATTTATTTATTTATTAAAGCATATCTAACTTAAAATGTCTATGTTTTCAAGAGATTTATTAGATTTCTTTTGGCAACAATTTGGTTATTTATTACTCACCTTTTAAACATAACCGGAACATCACCGGAAACCGTGTAACCCGGTCGGACGGTCATAGATGCTTTCACATAAATTGTTTCATTCATTCAACTGTCAAAAATCAGCCTATAATTTCATTCATGCCGCTGAAATATTGCAAATATTTAGCGCGTGGATTTATCGAGCACATTTTTGGGCAATTTTAATTACTTTAGATATTTGTTAGTATTTGTATTTAATAGTGAAAGATGGAGTTTCTCGAATACAGCGACGTACGGGCTGAAATCAAAGGTGCAATGGTATGTTCGCCATAAAATAAAGTTGTTTTGGAATTTATATTTCTTTGTTACTGTTATTTTGGCTTATTCCAGGTGCCTGGAAGGTTAAAGATGACGGACCAGAACATAGTGTTCAAAAACAGTAAGACCGGTAAAGTGGAACAGATTCCAGCTAATGAGATTGATCTGGTGAATTTCCAAAAGTTTGTTGGTTCTTGGGGCTTGAGGGTATTTCTCAAGAATGGTACCTTGCACAGATATGGCGGGTTTAAAGAGGGGGTAAGTTCCCAAGCAATTTGATAAAAACTTGTATGTTTTCTGCAGCTTTGTTAATACTAAGTATAGTGTTGTTGTTTTGTGCTACTGGGCAATATTGTAACCATCTAATGCTATAGTTCTGGGGTTGGATCTCATGTCGAGTCGCCTGAATTTGAGTTAGGTGTGAATATGGGGGGGTTAAGGGGGTTCATACTAAGTGATAAAATGCATTTTTTTCTGCCAGAGATGCGTCAAAATATAATAATTATATTTTTTAAATCATAAGACTACATACAAATGCATAAAACAAAACGTAAATTTGATACATTTCGTAGCAATTTTGATACCTACTGCATTGTCAAACTACGTTAAAACATATTGCTCTTGTGTTTATATTTTTTTTTTTTTTTTTTTTTATTTGGTAAACTAACAATATCACAATATTACACTATAATAATGTTTAGGCTATACAATATAATTAATTATGATATCCACACTGTTTACCACAGATAAAGTTAAAACATATGAGTAAGTTCAAATTGAGAGTCGAACAATTATGCAAAAATTAGAGAAAAGATAGTATGAACAACATAATACATCAACAATAAAGTTCTTGATCTTGATGTTATACACTTATTAATAAAGTCTTTATATGAATATTCCAAAAATACCCAAAACGGAAATGTTTGCTGTCACTAGAACCATTAACAGTGCCATGATGGAACTGTAAATGGTACTAGTTTTAAAAAGAATATGAAGTTGTGGTTGCCCCCTCCCTGCTCCATTCACTTACATATGAAGGGACTTTATTTGAGATATTTACCTAGTTCTGTCTCAGTTAAATTATTTTTAAAACTGAACTATCTTAAGTTTTTTAACAATATTTTTACAGAATAGCTCTACTGTTATTATTAATTACAGTTGATTTTATTTAAACGCATTCAGAATTAAAACAGGAAGCAATATTAAGCATTGTTACTTCTGTACTTGTATTTTGTATACAGTTACCACTCCACTTCAGGAATCAAACCCAAGATGGTTTGATTCCTGCATTGGGCAACTATTTGTGTGACCCATAAGTAGTTGTTCTAAGTCTAGGTGTGATTTGTGTTTAATTATATATTTGTAAAGTACCCTGCAACATAAGGTTTCATTTAGCTAGAGCAAGATATATATTGTTAAAAAAAAATGTTAATATATTATAGCATACTGTATAATTAATACTTATATGGAAATTCTATGTTAAAAGAATCTTTCCTTGTGGTGCAATTGCTTTTAAAATGCAATACAACATTTACTTGATAATAACTGTACTCATCATTACCCACAAAATAGGCCATCTGTCTAACTATTATATTTGTGTCATCATCATCTTGTCCCCAACAATATGTTAGTGGGTATGATTTCGGCACTTAGTCCCGATGTGGACCATTGCGCGTGAGCCATGGCAGACTAGTTGAGTTGTCCCACCGACAAACTGTTACGCAGTTTGGCGGGTTTAAAAACATTGTAAATAAGTTGGATCCAAATAAATCATTTTATTATTATTAAAAAAAAAGTCCTAACAAATATTGTTGTTCTGATTGAGAAATACATTCTAATTTGATTTCTATCTGTCTGCCTGTGGGAAGTCAAGGCGGTTCACTAGCATTTACATACTAAAGTAATGATCACTTACCTTCCATAGATACCATGGATTTCTTAAATAATATTCTCTTTGACATTCAGTAACACACAATGGAAGACTCATTCCTCTCAATTGGAAGACTCACTCTTAATTGGCTTATGATAATGAAATATCAAATGGATTGTTTAAATTCAAGTTCAAACACCACTGTGTGGTTGCAGACCTGGGCATGGGGCCAGATATCCTATAATATGTGGGTTCAATTCCCACCAGCACTTAAGTTTATAATGAGTGTATTCAGACAACTTTGAACTGAGTTCATTTCAAAGTTGTCAGAAACTTTAAAATAGTCATATCTTATCTTATAGTTTTATTAACATTTTAGGAACAAGAAAAAGTGGCAAAGTTCTTCAAGACCAACTATAACAAAGATATGTTAGAGAAGGAACTGTCCCTGAAAGGCTGGAACTGGGGTACGGCCAAGTTTAATGGAGAAGTGCTCAGCTTTAATGTGGGATCTAATACAGCATTTGAGGTCCCACTGCACTATGTGTCCCAATGTAACACAGGCAAGAATGAGGTTACTCTGGAGTTTCATCAGGTAAATTAATAGGAACTTAGCTTTTTTTGAATGGCTTTCATGCCACAGTTTGTGGGTCAAATTCCCACCCAGGACAGATATTTGTGTGCATTAACATGTCTGTTCGTCCTGTCTGGGTGAAATTATCTATATAAGTATGTATTTACAAAAGAAAGTAGTATATGTAATATATCAGTTGTCTGGTTTTCATAGTACAGGCTATGCTTAGTTTGGAATCAAATGGCCTTGTGTGAATAATGTCCCAAGATATTATTATAAATGCCACCACAATATACTCAGAAAAAAATAAAGTTCTTTGGGCTGAAGTTGAACTAATCTCAACTGAGAGTAGTTAACTACATTTGGATCAGGATCAGCTCTCTCCCGTTCGCGCTCGACGGTCTCCTTTTGGAGCAGGACTGCCTCATAAAAGGAGACCACGGCGTGCTATTTTGCCGGCAGGGACAGATCCTGTCCGCAGTGGTGACAGTGTGTTGTCGCTTCTCGGCCGATCCGGTTCAGATACTCACCGAAACACCCGTGTCCGGTGAGTGTCTGAGGTCTGGGTGGGAAGTAACAGTGGTTGCGTCACCTACGCAACCACTCCTCCTTCCCACCCAGGCCTTTAGGTGAGGTAGGATGGCACCGACGGCACGCTGGAACGCTTTTAGGGGCGCGCCAGTGCACTAATACGTGCCGGTAGACATTCCGTCAGTACTCAATGAATATCAGTTCTGGGGCCCTCCCGTTCTCCTGGCGGACGCAGATTTCGGTGAAAACCACAGCGTTAGACTGCTTCCCTAGTTGGGTGGTCTGTCGTAGGTATAGATATAGCTCTCCACAACCTCGAGTGCAGAGTCTCTTACCTTAACTTGCATGGGTGCAACCTGAATGTTCGACATGATATTCGTCTTATCCATGTTCATTTTCAGACCCACTAGTAGAGAGACCCTGCCGAGGTCTTCGAACATTGTACCGAGGTCTTTCAATGTTTCAGTAATGATTACGAAGGTGAGGTGTATTCGTCATAGACATTGATGCCAAAGCCAAAGTCCAGAAGCTTAAAGACATCTTCCAATGGAGCGATGAATAGTTCCGGAGATGGAGATGTTATATCTCCCTGTCTCACGCCTCGCTGCAATCGTATAGGTTGCGAATTCTCATACAAACCCTTTAACACCTTGATATACCGGTAGTCAATTAAATTGGAACCTTTGGAAAGATCAAAGTACATGCAGGTTTCGATTCAATCAAACGCTAAGCATAATGGCTGGATATATCCTCGGTCTTCTGTATAACTTGCAGCTGCGTATGTGTATGGTAACGGTACTAAAGCATTTTCGGCGACCGGCTTGTTCAGGAGGGTGGTTGACGTCAAACCGTGAGACGATTCATAATGACTCTCGAAAATAACTTGTAAACATGGCTCAGCAACGTGATGGGTCTGTTATTTCTTCAAAGGGTTTTTATCGCCCTTATTGAAGAAAGCACTACCAAACGAATATGTGCCATCCTTGTGACGTTTGACCTTTTAGTATGATGAAGTTAAATAACTTCTGAAAAGCTCTTTGGTATACCATCCGCCTTAAAAAGCTCTATTGTAACTCTGTTATCACCAGGAGCCTTATTGTTCATAAATTGTTTAAGAACCATGCTAATCTAATCCTAAAAGGTCTTAGGCATTAAGTTACAATATTTCAGACAAGGCCAAGTTAGTCAGTTAGAAATTTAGGTGTTTGGAAATTTTGAAAGAACATACAGGCGTTTTCCCAAAAGATAAAGTTTGAGAGGTGTTGAATGATTTTATAATAGCGATGCCTCATATATTCAATCACTAGTGACAATGGCAGTTATTATAAAAAAATTACAAGATTGTTGGCTGCTCATTGTCCTAGAATAATAGAAGATTGAATTGGTATAGTACGACTAAAATGTTGGTGACTGAGAGATATGTAAATACTATAACTACTAATACAAACGTCCATGTCTTTATTAATGCAATCAGAAATGAACACGCTGTTAAAGCTAATAGCTTGCAATTTACTTGCAAGAGCGGCGGTAAACTTCGATTTTTAAAAAACGTTATAACCACTCAATATTTAATAAAGCCGGCCAAGTGCGAGACGGACGGACATCGGACTCGCCCATGAAGGGCTCCGTAGCAGCAAGTATTTCAGTTGATTAAATGAGAGGTAAATTGCGGTTTACGATTTATGACGTCTTAAAAAAAACTACTTACTAGATTTCGGTCAAACTAATTTTCGGTGGAAGTTTGCATGGTAATGTACATCATAGGGGGGGGGGGGGGGGGGGGGCAATAATTTTACCACTTTGGAAGGGTCTCTTGCTCAAACTATTCAGTTTAGAAAAAAAAATATATTGGAAACCTCAATATAATTTTTGAAGACCAATCCATAGATACTCCACATGTATGGGTGCAATGAAAAAAAAAATTAGCTTCAGTTCTATGTATGGGGAACCCCCAAAATTATTGTTCTTTTTCTATTTTTGTGTGAAAATCTTAATGCGGTTCACAGAATACATCTACCAACTTTCAACAGTACAGCTCTTATAGTTTTGGAAAAAAGTGGCTGTGACATACGGATGGACAGACAGACAGACATGACGAATCTATAAGAGTTCCGTTTTTGCCATTTGGCTACGGAACCCTAAAAACCGTATAATTGATTGTCCTACTAGATTGTCATCAATTTGTCAAATTCTAATGCCATTGGTTTCTGTAAAAGATATATGAGATAGCCAGTTTGTCATTTTTTCAGACCACTTCTTGGCACAAAAACACAGGCAGTTGCCTTAAGCCAATTAATAACAATGAGGCCATAGAAGCCGTATTTTTATTTCAACTATATTAGCAAATGAATTAGTAACTAATATGAAATTACGGTAAAGAACTTTTTTTAAATACAGAATTAGTCTTGGAAAACTTGCACCTAGGTGGTCGCCTAAATGTATTTTCATCAGAGAAAGGTTGCCAGAAATAAATATATGAAATATATAGACAGTTACATATCCTAAGATTGCTTGACCCTGAAAATTCTTAAAGTGATATGCACTTCATGATAATAAACATTTTAGTCACGTCAATGATGTTTTATATACATAATATATCAGTTCATTTCATACAATAATTTAAATAATAATAATATCCAGGGTCATTATTTACACACGGCCATCTGGTCCCAAACTAAACAGAGCTTGTACTATGGAAACCAGATAACTGATAAATTACATATATTACTTTTCTTTTGTAAATACATATCTATACATATAATAAAATCGTAGGAAAGTCAAAACTGTACATTGAATATTTTTTTAAAGGATACTTGGGGCGTCATCTACAATCGATATCGAAACCAAAAATATAGTTTTTAGAATTTTTGTCTGTTTGTCTGTATGTATGTCCTGGCTAAACTCAAAAAGTACTGCATGGATTTACTTCAAATTTTGCATAAATATTACTCAGAGGTCGGGTCAACATATAGGCTATATATTATCACGCTATCACCTACGGGGGAGGAGCTGTGATAATATATAAAGTTTAACGCGGGTAAAACCGCGGGGCACAGCTAGTATATAGATAATTACACCCAGACTCAGGACAAACAGACATGTTCATGCACACCACTATCTGTCCTAAGTGGGAATCGAACCCACGGCCTCCGGCGTGAAAAGCAAGCATTTGCCAACCACGCCAACAGGACTGTCAATTATTTCATCGTCCTCATGTCAGCCAAAGTACGTCCACTGCTGGACAAAATCCTCCCCAAAGAATGGGAGATATGCCATAGCTTGGCAGACGGGTTGGCGAAAGAAAGTTTGATGGTCATAGTTCATAGATAAACGCTGCTGCCGGTTCTCTGGTAGGTCAAAATATTAATAATAATATTTTGCTTTTTTTATAAAATTATTTAACAAAATATAATCACATCATACCTACAGATTGTCACAATATTAAGATTAAAGTAAGTCAGTTCTTTAAATAACACGTTAATTATTAGCTCGATTATTTGTTGTCACTAAACTTACAAATTTAAAATATAAAAAGTCGTTCGTGCGTCAAATTTGTTGTACCTACCTAAAAGTAGTTAGGCAATGAGGCACCGCACGGGTGCGAGTATACCTACTCCCATCTACACGCTGCTAAGTTGATTGGGTAATTCAGGGTAACACGAATAAAACCTTTTCAAGAGGGTAAGCTATTCAAGGGCTTAAGTCATTGAAAGGGTTAACCCCTTCCTGTGGTTACCATAAAAAAGGTGTTAACCCTTTCACTGGGTTTCGAGGCTGTAAGTCAATCAAAGGGTAACACTGCGATACGAGTTACCCAATGAACGGGTTACCCTATCAAACGGCTTAACTCAGAAGCGGGGTTGTCCGGTCCCTGCAGAAAACTAATAAAAAAAAATTGTTCCCTTTGTGTTAATTGATTTTAGCTCGAAATACTATTGGAAATTAGAAATAAATTATAATAATATATATTTTGGACGATTTTAGCTATCCATTGGAAATTGCATTGTTGAGAGACATAATAGGTTAATAGGTAAATTAAATCAACCATACACAATTTTACTAGTGTTATAGCAGAATTCAAAATTTTGAGTTGTCCTAAACTGGGAATATCCCAACAGAGGTGACCTTGGTGGGAACTTAGTTTCCATCTGTGGATTGTGTTTCGGCTACACGGGTTTCATCCACGCACCAACACACTAGCGAATCAATCAGTAGTTCTCTTTTGGCGGGAAATCACGTACTCGTATCGTGCTGTAGAAATGGCTCCCAATTTGTCAAAATTTCATAAAGTGGGCTGTGTTTTAATAGTTTTCGCAATTTTGTAACATTTGATTCCTTAGCATTTTGGTCACACTCTTTGTACTTTTGGATCTACCTATATCCCAAGCCGTTTTCTTTTGACGAGCGTCTTTATGTTTCGGACGTAACATCCCATAGGAATGGCAAATATTCGCTGCCTGCCGCAGCGCAACTGTCCTTGGATAGATGTAATGTCTGTAAATGACGGCTAAGCGGATGGAATCCACGCCCACCAACCGCGGATGGGAACAACGCGGATGTTGAAGGTCAAATCAAAATTTGGATTACATCTGCATTCTAGATTGATGGCAACCACCTCTGGTTGGGACGTTGAATTTCATCCGTCTAGAACATACTTATCAGAACTCTAATTTCTTTTTAAATTTCCAGAATGATGACACCCCTATATCCTTAATGGAGATGCGATTCCACATTCCTACCAGTGAACTAGCGGGTGATATTGATGCGGTAGAGGCATTCCATCAACAGGTGATGAACAAGGCCAGCGTCATTTCCGTCTCTGGAGATGCTATCGCCATCTTCCGGGAACTACAGTGCCTCACGCCTCGGTATGTGCAAAACCTAAATAAGAATAATTATAAAACTAAATGAATTTCCTTACATTCATATATGTATAAATTTGTACCTATATATATTTATATCTATGTATTTATTTGTAAATTGTATGTGTATGTGTAGTCATATGTATCTTATTACGTAAGTACATATATGTATGTAGTATTAAATTCATAACGTTTCATATGCAATTAGGCCACCTTCATCAGATTCTTTCAATTCTGGTCCATTCAACGTAAATCGGTTGCCTGGAAGAGATCGCTTTTAGCGATAAGACCGCCAATTGCATTAAAGTAAGCTAATTTTCTTATTTGTATCCATTGTTTTGCAATAAAGAAGCGTAGTTCTTCTTCTCTATTGTACTTACATCTTAGATATGAGTTAATACATGTTTCAACGTAAATTATCCCAAAAACAAGTTGTACAATAGGTGGTCTTATCGCATAAAGCACTGTTTACAGGACAATCTTAGGATGGGGAGGAGCTGAATACAAAATGTTTGTAGTAGTACCTCTACTACAAACAATTTGTATTCAGCCTTAGTATATGTATTATAAATAAATTACTTGATGCCGCAGAATAATCAACCAACCAGTTTTAATGGATAATGCTGTTGCTGCGCAATTATTTGTTGGGCATGGTAGAATATTAATTAGTATTTAGTATTTTTCATTGGAAGGTCAGTACTATGACAATATAGACTTATGTCTTTGTACTGAATTTGCCTAATTTACTGGAAAACACGACTTCGTTCTAGCTAAGCAGCTTTGTGCGATTTTCGGTCAAGTTATTTTTTTTTTTTCTTTAAAAAGAAAACGCCCGCACTATTGGGTAATTTAATCCCTGTGTCGGGGGGTACTTTACAAACATATAATAGACGGACACAAATTACATCATCATTTTAGAACATGTCATAGGCAATGTCGGTAAAACTATTCATCTGAGTATCACCCTATTTTACAATCAAGGCTCTAATTAGTCGCAATACCTAACCAAACACCATTTCACTTTGTTTTTCACAGTGGTCGCTACGACATCAAAGTCTTCAACTCATTCTTCCAACTTCACGGTAAAACTTTCGACTACAAGATCCCCATGTCGACTGTACTCCGACTGTTCCTCCTGCCCCACAAGGACACGAGGCAGATGTTCTTCGTCGTGTCACTGGACCCGCCCATCAAACAGGGTCAGACCAGATACCATTACCTGGTATTGTTGTTCGGTATTGAAGAGGAAACCAGCCTGGAACTGCCGTTTACTGAGTAAGTTCTTTAATGATATTAGTAATAAAGTATAGTCCAGCCTTCTTGGGGTTAGTTGTTTCATAGAAATGATGTAAACAAATAGTCCAGCCTTGTTGAAGCTTCTTGTGTATCATAGAAATTGCAACAAAACATTGTAACTTATGCATTAGTAGAATGATATGAGGTAGAAGTTATTTTTTTACATTATGGCACCTGCCGATCAAGCATTAGATACTGCTCAAGTTCAAACCTGTTTTGTTTGATATTGATGAAGAGTCCAGCTTTAAATTGCAGGAAATAAGCCCCTTAAATGTATTAACAGTAAGTAAAGGAAGTAAGAAAGCTAACTAAGTCGGTAGTTTCTAAATTTAAAAACCTTACATGTAACCCCAAAGGTGATAAAGGGTAGTAAAAGTTCAGTGAGGTAAAGAAGAGTGTTCTTTTTCTCTATGAGCAAGTCAGCTCAGGAAGAACCACTACCTTAGAAAATATGCTACAAGTATTATGAGTTTGAGTATGAGCCGAAAACACCCGAGTGACGTCATGTTTATTACAAACTAAGTATGTAACCCATCTTACATATTATTATGCCTGTTTGAGGACAGTAGTGTAAAAAAACATTACAGTACAGTACAGTGTAACAGTCAGATGTGGGTTTAATATTAAACCAGGGTTAAAATTATGTTTCTATGGCTGAAGTTTCCTTCACTCAAGTTTTAAATTAATTATTTCATTTATTCAGACCCTGAATCAGAATAAATAATATAAAATAAATAAAATAGAAAAGGTTTTTATTCACGTAGACTTTAAAAAAGCGCTTGTAAATAGTCAGAACATGTTCGCAGTAATATACAACGTGTAACAGAAAGTGTGAACGTAACTTAAGGGGGTTATAAGGTATCAGGACGGCTACCTATGGACGAAACTTCAAACAGAAATAATCATTTTTTATTCAACTAGTAATTTATTTTTCTATCGACAACCTAAATCAACAAGTAAGATTACCGACTTATGAACAACACTAACAAAACTCAATGAACCTTTCACAAACTCTTTGGGTACCTACTACTTAGACTGTAAATAAAAAGTGTGGTTCTGTACAGTCACATATTAATTTATTACACGTGTTTATTTTAGATTCAATCAAATGTTTAACTGAATTTTGGCTCTAATTTTTAAAGGTTCCCTGTAACAACATTTTAATCATTCATACAAATTTGATAACTAGGAAAAATCACTGAATTTAATTAAAATTGATATTCCGCAAGATGTTGGATTTAGGAGAAATAAATAATTTAATTGACTTATGTAACTGTAGATATTTTATTGTGTGTTAAATAAATAGTAAGAATATTAAGTTTTTCTTTTAGTATGTGAATTTAATCTGGCCGGAAACGAATAGGTACTTAATTTTTAATACAAACTATACAAACTAACCAGATAAACAAACGCGGTACGACTACTGATAAATTACGAAAAAATATGGATAATGTACTAGGCTCATATGAACATTAGGGGACATTTCGAATTCCGTCCTGATTTTGTCGCAAGGAACTCTAATACGGCGGCGAATACAAAGGATTGATGTAGGTAAATAATAAATGGTTAAATATTTTTTAATATTCATCAAAGCGGGCCCCGCGCGTGGCGGCGGCGCCTTTGACACAGTCAAAGATGCCGCCACCGCGCGCCGCGCCATTTGAATGTGTTCGTGGTCTAGCGGTAGCGTGTTCAACTGCAGATAATGAAGTCCTGGGTTCAAATCCCGGGTCGGGCCAAAAAGTGATTATGGGAATAATGAAGTCCTGGGTTCAATTCCCAGGTCGGGCCAAAAAGTGATTATGGGATTTTTCCGTAAAAAGAAATTTCTCAGTATCAGCGCGAAGTCTGGGAGTTGACGATATTACACCCCCATGCCTCGGAGAGCACGTAAAGCCGTCGTTCCTGTGCCTGACCTCTTTCCGGTCGTATCGCTAGTCGTCCCATCGGATCATGAGAGTGATGGAATAGAAAGTGTAGGGGCACTTTCAATTCCACCTTTAAAATTTAGAGTGATACTTACACTCTAAATTTTAAAGGTTCCCTGTCACGACATATTAATCATTCATACAATACATACAAATAAAAAAATATGAATAATGTACTAGGCTCATATGAACAGTAGGAGATATTTCGAATTCCGTCCTGATTATATCCAAAGTTACACTAATATTATTATGGTGACAAAATCAAAGAGTAGATGTAGGTAAATAATAAACGGTTAAATATCTTTTAATATTCATTCAAGCGAGCCGCGCGCGTCGTAGATACCTAGGCGGCTCTTTTGAGTGGACTCAAAGACGCCGCCAAAGGGGCCGCGTTCGATGAAAGCCGCCAAATTCATCAAATATTGTGCAATTTCATTTATTTAATAAAAATATTAAAATCATCAGTTGTTCGTAAACTGTTGTCTATTTAGGTCGTGTTTAGTTACTAAATCGTCTAAAATGTCGTTTAGTAATGAGTTAAGTGTTCCGCGAAATCCTTAACTATGTCGTTTAGTGATCGTAATAATTTTGAACATTTCGTGCATTCATCTATGAAAGAATAGCCTCAGACGTGCACTTTGTGATGATGAGGATTCATAGGTCACAGAATTTAAGGCTGTTTAATTACGAGGAACCTATGTCGTGAAGGGTACAGTGTCGCGATGGAGGCCACGCCTCTTTATAACTAAAAAACATGAAAGCTTTACGATTCTATGAATATGTTGTACATGAGAGAGACTCGTGTTAGTTGGCAAGTCTTAGAGTCAAGCTTTCGGTGTCAGTGCAGATTTTAGTGAACGTGAAATAATGAAATTCTTCCATCAGTACTGAAAACAACTTCAACTAGAAGTTAAACTATAAAAAGATTCTCGTAATGTGTTTGTGTATCACGTACTTATACGATGTAAAGTATCCAATAGCTATTCAGCAGTGCTATAAATAAAAAAAATTACTCGAAAATAAAACCAAATATGTGTAGTGAGTGCAATCGGAATCAAACTACCAGGCGTGCATAGAAACACAGAGGTATGTCAAACAATTTCTAGCGTAAATCAGAATCAGCTGTGCTGTGTTAGTACGGATGTTCGTTATATCGATAAAAATACTTATCGATATATTGAATGGTATATTATTTTACGATCAAGATTAAAATGATGGTATTTCGGTATGATATTTTGTGTATAGGTAGGCTTAAGGAGACCGTATATGCCCCTTAAGTTACGTTCACTCTTTCTGTTACACGTTGTATAATTAATTTATAATTCTTTCTAGGTACATATAGATATTTAGGTACACGGATTGTAGGAAATAATTTACAATAAGATTTATTGTATAACAGTAATTATATTTAGCTAACTAAAATTAAGTTATTGTCAAGGATCATGTGTAGGTTTAATTATCTAAATTTTAGCTATATTTTTACTACATATTGTCTGAATATAAATTTTCTTGTTGTTTGTCCAAAAGTTAAGAGCTTATTGATAAGAAGGGTAAGTATTAAATTTGATCATTATTTTATATTTCAGAGAGGAGCTGAAAGAGAAATATGAAGACAAGATAACCAAGGAGCTGTCTGGACCGACGTACGAAGTGCTCGCTAAAATTATGAAGGTCATCATCAACAGAAGAGTCACTGGACCTGGTGACTTCTTGGGGTAAACACTTTTCATTAGTTGCCTTTATTTTCAAAAGAAAACGCATTTTGAGTTGTCATGTTTTAGTCTTATAGTTTTTGGAACTATTAACTTGACGCGTGCAGTTAGCCTTTCGGCTTTTACTGCTTCACCGGACAGTAGGAGTGAGCGTGGGCTCTAACCGCCTAGCAAATATAAACTACAAACTAAGTACCCGCGCCGGAGGGCACCCCCTGTGGGGTTCGAACCTCGGCTCTGGGCGGATACTGGCGGGGAGAGGGCGAGATATCGTGTTTTTAGGGATTTTTGTGCAACTGTCGCTCTACGTTAATGCGCGACGCGGGCCTCGCTTCCGGTTTAGGTCCAGAGCGGGCATTCATCGGATCGAATGCAAACTAAGGGTCATGGAGGACGCTGCTGGTCGCGACGCGTTCGCGGTCGTACTCTCGTCCGGCGAGGAACTAGAACTACTTTTATCCTGATTAAATTGGTTGCGGGATCCACAACAGTTAAAGCGATTCTGGGATATGCCTGAGACTCACCGCTCAGTGACATGACATTGTGTGCCACTGTTGATCCTGGCTTACAGGATTTGCAGTCGTGGGTAAGAGGCAGAAACTAGTTCCGATACCCTTTTTGACATCCTCATCGGTCTACCGGTATATAGCGAAGTCTTAGGTTAAAATCCCGGGTTGGTCCAAGTGTTATTCCTATTTTAGTCGCAAAAAAAAAACACCCATTAACACCCTAGACTCTGTAATTTGGCGGTGTTATGCGCCTGTGTCTGAGGCCACGTAAAATGTTCCTGCGCCTGATCTTTTCTCTGTCATGTCGAATATCTGTCCCATCTGATTATGAAACTGATAGAGGGTGTACTTGTGCTTCCACACACTCCTGCAGTATATGTCCTGCATAGTTACCTAGTCCCGTTAGAATTGACTGCAGTAGCTAAATTTCTGAAAAAATTACTACTACTCTCCTCTTTCTTATTTCAATACCGATACTGAACAAAGGAAATGAATTCATGAATTGTTCATGAATTTTGGAACTGGATTTCTAAACTAACAATTTCAGAAAGGTCATTGGGCATATCTGACCCGCTTTGCAAAGAGTGGCGGACATTAACCAAAATACTTTTAAACTAAGGGGAATAATATGACCTTTCATTGCATATAATTATTTTATTAAAAAGCGACGGAGAAAAATGTACAGGATCGTTTAAAAAAATTAAAACAAACAGTGTCAGAGAATTTTATTTTATCTTATAAAGGCACAAAAATATTTTCGATACCAAACAGCATTTTGCACGGATAAACCAATGTTCAAAAGCATATATACGCTGTCTCTTTCGCACATTAGACAAGTAGAACAAGTTTCGTTGCGCTCGCGCACTTTCTCATCCCCGCGCAGTCCTTCGGTAGCTACCGTTGTGTTAGTTGGCAAAATACTTAATATACATTAGTTAGTTATCAACAAATAACTTGAATAGACAAGTAGCATTCGTGCCTCTAGATGAAAACAGTCAAGAATTTGAGGGCTCATACCATTTGCGAATTGCAAGGTCTTATTGTCACGAGCACATACGACCAAACGGGGATTATATCATAAATTGTATCGACACCAACATTTAATTAATAATAAGATATTGATCAGAGGGCGACTCCAGTCACTTCATTTTCGAGTAAAACAGTACATATATTTTGCTACATCCAAAACACCACGGAAGACAAAGAATAGAAGAATACTACTCGTTTATTATCTGTCTTGGGCCAGACATCAGGAAACTACAGACGCACCCGCTTTAATTGATCTGATCCTTGATTTGGATCAAATTGCATAAAAAAACATAAATGATTTAGCGTTTTATTCATCTTCCCTATATGAGTTTATAACACGAGATTCCCGTGGCTCACATTAATGTGACTAATGCCATAGTAAATCAGAGCCATATATCAATACACTCTGCTATATTTCGTTTGTGTCCGCCATGGGTATGGTTTCCATACTAAGGTGCCCAATGACCTTTGCAATGTTTTTTTCGCAATGTTCTTATAATTGATGATGTTGCATGTAGATTGTCGCAACGTAATATGTAACTACACATTGATTACCTAATAGATTATTTTTGTGTTGTTTATTTCATATTCATATTTTAAAGTATTTGACTGTGCCCGTTGAAATGAAATTTTTATGTAACCAGGTTAATTTATGCATGGTTAATATGTCATAACTGTGTATCATTCATTCAAGCGAGTTGTAAAGTTCTTATGAGAAATACTTACATAGACTCACGCCTGTTTCCCAGAGGGATTTCCATTTGTCACGATCTTTGCACATGTCTTTTGCCTTGATTACTGTCATTATATTCTTCATACATGCTCGCCGGTTTAGGGTACTACTGACCTGTCCTTTCTTGACAACGTCTCCGATTTGGTCAGACAATGTTCGACTAGGTCTTCCCCTTCCGGTTGTTCCATTCACACAGGCCAGGTATACCTTATCTTTGGTCAATCTTCTTTCATTCATCCTTTCTAAATGGCCAAACCATCTCAGCATTCCTTTTTCAATCTTAGTGACTGCATCCTCTTTTACACCACAACGCTCTCTTACATCAGTATTTCGAATTCTGTCTCTCAAAGTCACACCACACATACTTCTCAGAGCTCTCAATTCCACTGCATTTATTTTGCTTTCATTATTTTTCTGCCATACCAAACTTTCACTTCCATACATTAAAGTTGGCACTAACACTCCATCGTGCACGGCCAGTCGAGCCTTCTTTGAGACTTGCCGGCTACTCATAAAGGTGTTTAGTGCCCCATTCACTCTTTTCCCCGCATTTAATCTTCTAACAATATCTTTTTCATATTTCCCATCTCTCGTAAACAAAGTTCCCAAATATACAAACTCTTTCACCTGTTTGACTTTCTCTCTTCCAATCACAATATCACATGCTGTCGTGTATTCATCCCTCTCAAATACCATTACTTTCGTCTTACCTACATTCATTTTCATCCCTCTCCTTTCAAAAGCTTCATGCATATTTGTTACCATCACCTGCAACTCGTCCGCCGATGATGCAAGTAGAACTTGATCATCAGCGTAAAGCAGACATTTGATAAGTAACTCATACATCCTTACACCGTATTCACTTTCTTTCAAATCTTTTAAACAGTTATCCATGAATAGGTTAAACAACCACGGTGACGCTACACATTCCTGTCTTACACCCTTTTGGATGCAAAGCCATTCGGTGTATGACCCGTTAAGTCTCACGCAAGAGAGAAATAAAGTTCTTTAAACCTATTTAATTGGTTGTTTTATTCCAGTCACCACAAAACTCCGGCCATAGCGTGTTCGTACAAAGCGGCGGCGGGCTACCTGTACCCGCTGGAAAAAGGCTTTATCTACGTGCACAAGCCTCCCGTACATATACGGTTTGAAGAAATCGCCTCTGTCAACTTCGCGAGAGGTGGAGCTTCCTCTACCAAGTAAGTGCAATTTTTAATGAGGTAATTTATGATAAATAAATACATTTTATTACTTTATGCTGGAGAGCGCACGTCAAAAAGAAAAGAAAAGAGTTGGATTTGCGATATAAATAAAATGTACTGGCTAGTTGGAAGATCTTTACCAGTGGCAGTAGATATTAAACTCTTGTTATACAGACAAATTTTAATGCCCGTATGGACTTATGGCATACAATGATGGGTTGTGCCAAAAAAAGCAACATTAATATCATCCAAAGGTTCCAGAATAAAGTGTTACGAGATATCGTAAATGTACCTTGGTATATAAGAAATTACGATTTACACCGGGATCTAAAGATGGAATCAGTTGCAGACACCATTCGAAAATACGTTACAGCTCATGAATATAGGCTTCAACATCATGTGAACGTCGAAGCCATCTAGCTACTCGACATTACAGAGCTAGTGAGACGTTTAAAGAGAACAAAACCCTATGAACTAGTGTCGTGATTAGTGATAGCAATAATGTAATTATAAAGAACACATGAACAAACTTAAAAAATATGACTAAGGAATGTCGGTGGATTGATTCTTAGAATTCATTTTGTTTGTGTAGAAATTTAGGTTAATACTTATTAAAAACAATTACTTATTAGTCTCTAGACTAGATTGTAATACATATAAAGTACTTTACTTGGTACTTTATTAAATAATTACAAAAATACTTTACTAATATTAGTTACAAGATTTATTTAATACTAGCTGTGCCCGCGACTTCGTCCGCGTGTTAATTAGTTTATTTAGTTTTTTAGTAAATAAAATACTTTTTCTAAAATAAAAGTAGCCTAAGTTACGCCTTATTACATCAGCTACCTGCCAATAAACGTCCCGTCAAAATCAGTCCAGCCATTTCAGAGATTAGCCGGAACAAACAGACAGACAGACAAAAATTGAAAAAAAAAATATTTTGGTGTATGTACCGTATATATATTCATATTTATGTAGTAAAAACCGGATATTTCAATATTACAAACAGACACTCCTATTTTATTTATTTGTATAGATTAAAAAAAAGGTACATTTTTTTGTTTTGGATCGAAGTTCCTTATCGCGCGTTGCGAAAGGGGGCTAGACGGAAAAAAATAAGACTAAAAGTTGTAACGACACTTTTTGCTATTGTAAGCTGTGCGGCGTGCGCATGTTTCCCCGTCTGTCTCTCTCTCTCTCTCTTTTAGAAAGCAAGCCAGATATTTTCGTTTCCTCTTTGTATTTCGCATTGATCAGTGTGGTGTCACGACGATTATTTTTGTTGAGTGTATACGGGTTCTTGTACATAATAAATAATAAAAAATAACTTCGTTCCATCCGGGTTCCCCGGGCTTAGCAGTAGGAGTCGCTAACCATAGACCAGAGTTTCTCAAACTATTTGTGGTCACAGGCCAATTTCACCATATAGACAATCCCATGGACCACTGTCACTATTTAAACAATCCCACGGACCCTTGTCAAAGAACATTATAGCAGAAAAAACAAGTAATTATTAAAAAAAAATAACATATTTGGATTTATCCTTTCGCAATCTGACACATTATCATATATATTATGGAGACGGGTCACGACTGCGATTACAATTTAAGGCAAATCATTACCTTTTCGTTAACCCGACGTTTCGGCATGAATTGCACAAGCCGTTGCCAGATTTTCCAAGTTAGTGGCTTTGATGGGAAATACTTTATTTAGTACGCAATTAACTTATAAATATATTAAGAGATAACTATCTAACTGTGGACGCCTAATGCCCATGCTACGGACCTCTAAGGGCTCCGCGGACCCCACTTTAAGAGACCCTGCCATGAACCCACAGGCCAGTAAAAAATTGCTAACTATCAAAAAATGATGCACAGATCCTTTGACTTCGAGATCGAGTTGAAGCAGGGCAGCGTCCACACCTTCAGCAGCATCGAGAAGGGCGAGTACGACAAGCTGTTCGACTACATCACCTCCAAGAAACTGCACGTCAAGAACACTGGCAAAAATGTAAGTTTGCTCTGGTAAAGTTGCCTTGATTGCTGTTTCGGATTGGATTCCTGCGAGCTTTTTGTGTGACACATACATAATTTTTATTGTCTGGAGTAGTGAAAGCTTCCTATTTTTTGATAAGGCAGGGATTTTTTTTGTTTGACGCCATTTAGTCAGAAGTAAGCTCTTGCTGCCTACGCATTAAAGGAGCTGTCATGCAATGGATAGTGTTCATTTAGAATGGCGGCCATGGACAAAATTTCAACCAAAGGTTTTTTTTTCTTTTTTGATATGGCAGGGGGAATGCATACGCATGCCACCCGCAAAAAGTGTCTGTGGGTGGGTATGTCGGACTTACACCGACTAAATCTAATCTGCCGTGAACTTCTTCTGGCGCCTGATAGAGGGAGCCCCGGGAACGCGCCTTTTGCGCCGTGTCCCAGATGGTCGGGACACGCACCCTGGGAGAACTCCAGTGAAAACTTCCTAGACTACTGTAAACGTCGAGTTAAAAAAATATATAGTTTTTCTACATAGTTCTACGGCTTTATTGCACTACGGGGTTGTCTTTTAATTCAACGAAAAATATTCATGGACACAGAATAATATGCGTCCCACGAACAGTTATCCTGTGCGGCAATAGAACCTGAAATACGGTATTAGCATGACACATCATAAGTTCACACCTAGAGTACAAAGAAGTTTTAGTTTCTTCTCTAGTTTAGCATGTTTTTAAAATGCTAAAAGTAATAAATGAAATCATAGTTGGATAGACGGGCCCGTTGGCGTGGTTGGCAAATGCTTGCTTTTCTCGCCGGAGGTCGTGGGTTCGATTTCCACCCAGGACAGATATTTGTGTGCATGAACATGTTTGTTTGTCCTGAGTCTGGGTGTAATTATCTAAATAAGTATTTATTTACAAAAGATAAGCAGTATATGTATATGAGTTACCTGGTTTCCATAGTACAAGCTCTGCTTAGTTTGGGATCGGATGGCCGTGTGTAAATGTTCCAGGATAGTATTAATGTTTTCTTCCAATGTTCTCAGGATAAGGCGCTGTACGATGATGATTTCGGGGACTCTGACACGGAAAAAGAGCCGGACGCGTACCTGGAGCGCGTGAAGGCCGAGGCAAAGGAGCGCGATTCGGACGACGACGACTCGGACGAGAGCACGGACGAGGACTTCAACCCGGACAAGGCGCGCGAGAGCGACGTGGCCGAGGAGTCAGTATTCTTACAATTCACTTACTCAATCACTAAAGCATATGTAGTGTGTTTAGCGACGGTCGCGCTTTAATACTACCACCGGATCCAATGCGCCCCAACTGTGAACACCCAGGGAAACAACTGGGGCGTGTTGAAACCGGTAGTAGATGAATCCGATGTGTTTGTTTACACTTACACTACATTATAATAATATGGAACCATTCAAACAAGATGTAGTAAATTATATTTATAAGTTAGCTAAATCATAAATTAAATGTTATATCTAAAGTTTTTCATACATGTACGTCAATATAATGTATGTATACCTAGAAATAATTATGCTTAATTAATTATACTACAAACATGTCCTGACAATTTACAAGCGCTTCTTTAGTTTACGTGAATAAAACGTGTTTTCAACCTCAGATAACGAGCTCCTGGCTTAAAATCGCAGATCGGGTTGAAATGTGATTTTGGGTTTTTTTCTGTAAAGGAAAAAATACTCAGTATAAGCCCGAAGCCTAGTTGGCGGTATTGACTCTTTCCGGTCGTGTCGCTAGTCGTCCCACCCGTCCCGCTGGTTATCGGGCTTTCAGTTCATACGTGTTGTATCGAGCTCAACTTTTGGCTGCTCCTCAAAAAGCGTATTTGTCTATTGAAAAACCCTTGCCATTATTAAGTGAGAAGTGTTGGCAGCAGAACCCGTCGTTCTGTTGCTTAAAGGGCTGTTCTGCATACAACATGAAAAGATGTAATATCGATTACTGGCAGAGAACGCCTTTGGCAAAAAGTGTACATTGTTGTGCATAAAGTTTGAAGTAAATAAATTACATCCTTCATGTTGTACTAGTTGTGCCCCACGGTTTTACCGACGTTAATCTTTATAAATTATAGCCTATATGTTATTCGGATACATCAGCTACATTACTACTGTGTTTCCTCAAAATATGTTCAGTAGTTTTTGCGTGAAAGATTAAAAAAATAAAAAAAAATATTGTTTCATAAATAGTTGCAGTAAGAAACATACAATATTGCATTTATGATATTAGTAGGATTTGGATATTCTTAATGCGAGCGGCGCAGGTGGCGCTCATAGCTAGATGCTCTCACCGGTAAGTGATCGGGGAAGTTAAGTAACTAGGCTGCCTGTCAGTCCAAAAATGGGTGACCGACTAAAGTGGTTCAATTTCTGATCGTCTCCGAGCTTCGGAAGGCACGTTAAGCTGTCGGTCCCGGTTGCAGCCATTAGGCAACAGTCGTTAAACCACGTCGGAGGCCTACTGGGCTGCTTGAACAACTCTGATACTAGGGTAACCACTGCCCATACGATACGTAAGTTAATAAGGCGACTTAGCATTGCGTGGCGGTGCAGCGGTAGATGCCTATCGAATAGCCATACCATCAGGATGGCTATTCGATAGGCATCTACCGTTACTTACCTTCACAGAAATTTCGCTCATCATCGGTTGAGAGTGAAGTTCTCCCACCGGTTAAGTCTTCTGAATTTGAATATGTCATAAATAACTTATTAATTTTATTGTAGATATGACACCAACCCCTCGTCGTCAGAAGACTCGGACGCTTCAGGTGGAGGCTCTGACGACAGCAAGAAGGAGAAGAAGAAGAAGGACAAACCTAAGAAGGCTATTACCATTGTGAGTTACACTGTAATACTATGTTGTAAAATAATAGTCCTTTGAGCTGAGTTTAAGCGAAACTCTTTCTTGGGCGAATCGAACGCGCGATACAAACTACACGTTCCTGAGTGGCTAAATGGTCGAGTCCGGGCCCTTTATGACATAACAGCCGATTGAACGAGTGATTTAATCATTTTTAACCTTCATCTATTTGAACGCCGATCACGATCATCGGTGAATTAGGCGGTAGCCCCCCTGATAGTAATCCTCCTGAAAGGCTGAACCAATTTTCTTCAAAAGCACAGTGGTAGTGACCATACTCGTGAGTGCATTTGTCAGAATTCATAAGAATTGGAGACGCCACGGAGGAATAATCACCAAAAAATGTCTCATTGAAATGTGAAAGTATAGACATCTTCTTAACTACAATCAGCTCAATATATATGCAAGCATTTGAATGCCTTGCGGATCTATTTTACTTAATATTGAGCATTTTTGGCGTGTTGGGAAAGTCTGGGACACATGATAATTTATATATTAGGTCTTTACCTATGAAATTGCCGTTCTGCAGTACTGGCCATTTCAAATCAAAATAATTTTTGTTTGGCTAAGAATTCTAATTTCAAATTAATTTTATTTTAAAAACATGGATTCTTTTTTCCAAAAGTAGTCATTTCTTTATTGATTAGTGTTACATTTTCATCGCATTTCAATCTTTTTCGTCATCATGGATACGTTAAAAATTCGAGTAATTATGGAATATGAGTACCGTCGTGGCAGCAACGCGGCACAAGCGGCACGCAACATCAACGACGTTTACGGAGCTAACACTACAAACCAACGCACCACCTGTTATTGGTTTGCTCGCTTCCGTTCTGGAAATTTCGACCTGAAAAATGAACCTCGCGGTCGTCCGAAGACTTTGGTCGACAATGACGAATTAAAGGCGGTTGTGGAAGCTGATGATACACAATCTACGGCTGAATTAGCAGCAGCTTTCGACGTTAGCGTCAAAACAATATTGGTCCATTTGCGTCAAATTGGCAAGGTAAAAAAGCTTGACAAATGGGTGCCCCACGAACTCAATGATCGCCAGCGCGAAGTACGCGTCGAGACGTGCCTTGCACTGCTCAACAGACACACAAATGAAGGAATTTTGAACCGCATTGTTACCTGCGATGAAAAATGGATTCTGTTTGATAACCGCAAGCGCTCAGCAAGTTGGTTGGATCCTGGTTCAGCACCTAAACAATGCCCTAAACGAAAACTTACCCCTAGAAAAGTGATGGTCACTGTTTGGTGGTCTAGCGCCGGTGTGATTCATCACAGCTTCTTACCAAACGGGGTGAGCATTACTGCAGATGTGTACTGTGAAGAACTGAGCACAATGATGGAGAAGCTGGCGCATCTCCAACCAGCATTGGTCAATCGCTCGTCTCCGCTGCTCCTGCACGACAACGCGCGACCTCATACTGCACAGCAGACGGTCTCCAAGTTGCAAGAACTGGGGTTGGAAGCTCTCCGTCATCCGCCCTACTCACCAGACCTTGCGCCTACAGACTACTACTTTTTCCAGAATTTGGATAACTTCTTGGCGGGAAAAAAATTCAATACCCGAGAGGCAGTACAAAATGCCTTTGAAGAATTTGTTGCCTCCCGTCCAGCTGATTTCTTTAAGAAGGGCATCAATAAACTGCCACTGCGATGGCAAAGATGCATTGATTGCATGGGTGATTACTTCGATTAATACAAATAAAAAAATTCATGAAAAAAATTCGTTTAAATTTTTTCATACAAAACGGCAATTTCATAGGTAAAGACCTATTATTATGTCATATCAAAAATTGTATGAATTTTGGTTACATCCATTTTACTATTGACAAATAATTGAAATGGAATTGAATGGCTTGTGCACTGGTACAAGAAATGCTGACATTTCTTGTCAAGCTCACAATTAAGCAGTAAATTCAATATGAAACTTACATAATACGAAGAAACAGGATTTTAATGGATGGTGAAGCCCAGGCATTAAAGCTGTGAAATCCTCCAATAAATAAAAAACGAGTCTGCTTTAGACTATCGACTGAAGTAAAACTCTACGAAATATAACGCGCTATGTCAGAAAGAGTGTGCTCGCCCTACAGTAATATACGAAACTTAACTCTCTCTTTCTATTTTCACTAACTTACATTTATCTCCCTCTCAACTTCCGTTCGCTTCGTCCGATCACACTTATCGTAACGTCCCGTAACGCATTCACCAGTTAACTCCAAAATAAAGCGAGCGTAAAGAAGATTTATTTTAATAAGGTATTTGGTATATATCAATAATACTATATTATTAATTTGGTAACACAGGAAGTACATACCATTAAACTTTAATGTTTCTTTAATACTGTTTACTATGATGCAACTATAATCAATATTTCTCTCCAGTCCGAAGCCCCGCGTAAGCGCAAGGAGAAGTCGAAGAAACGCGAGAAAGACACCAACGCACCCAAGCGGCCCTCCACCGCCTTCATGTTGTGGCTCAACGAGAACAGAAAGAGCATCATCGACGACAACCCTGGGCTCAAGGTCACCGAGGTCGCTAAGAAGGGAGGCGAGTTGTGGAGGGACCTCAAGGACAAATCGGTATGTGCATTACAACCATAATTTTAACAAAAAATGGAAAGCATATCATTATAAGAACTGTAAGAAGTCCACTGCTGGACAAAAGCCTCCCCCAAGAATCATCACACATGCCATAATCGCCACGCTTGGCAGACGGGTTGGCGATCACAGTAAGGTGGCCATAGTATCCTGAAAGAAACTGCTGCCCGTCCTCTGGTAGATATTCCCTCGGGTCGACTTCTATGTCCCCCACGGGATGAGATGGGGTTATGATATTCTGATATTTGCCGGATTTTTTTGCAACATAATTATCTTTACAGGTTTGCACCCAATACGGCTATTAGTAGTAGTAGTAAGTAATACTGATTTCTTTGGTAGGAATGGGAAGAGAAGGCAGCTAAAGCGAAAGAAGAATACAACGTGGCGATGCAGAAGTACAAGGATAGTGGCGCAGCCGATGAGTTCAAACAGAAGAAGAAGCAAGCGGAGAAGGAACGCAAGGCCGCGGACAAGAAGAGCAAGGCGCCCGCCAAGAAGGCCGCCAAGCCCAACACCAGTGGCACCGGCTCCAGTGGGAAGTTCACCAGCAAGGAGTATATCGAGGACGACGACAGTTCCTCTGACTCTGACAAGGAGAAGAAGAAGAAGGATACTAAGGTAAAAAATATACTTACGTAAATACTTTAAACATGGTTGCAGGCCTTGTAGGTAACTTGTTCGACCACAGTTTAAACCAGTCTGAACTCAGGACTTCATTAGTCCTGAGTTCAGACCGGTTTTTCCGGCAAGAAAAACACTCAGTAGCAGAGCAGGTTTCATTAGAGAGAGCGGATTTTTTTGTTGGATTTTGTCCATCTAGAGCATGCTTAAATACAAGGTGGGCCAAAAACAAAAGAAGTCACCCGATGTTGTTTGGCTCTATTTTTTTTCTAAATGAATAACTACGATTCTATTTTTGGATTATGTTTATGTGAACCTTTAGAATTTTATTGGTCAAGTTGAAAAGATGATATCGGCCAAATGGGCGCCGTCAGAATTGATTGCCATAAGGGCTCGTTTTATGGGATTTTCATCACTTCGGCGAGAACTACAAGCGATAGATTCTTGCACTCGTGTCGAATGTGTTGTTGAGAGCTTCCAGGGTCTCAGGGTTGTTCACGTAAACACGGGACTTCAAAAAGCCCCACTAAAAAAAGGTATGGAACGGTTAAATCGGGCGATCTTGCGGGCCAGTGGAAATCGCCTAAACGAGAGATGAGTCTTCGCCTTCAGATTGTCCTCCACATGTCCTCTAGTCCTAATTTGTTCAATTGAGGCAGAAAAAACTCAGTTAACATGGCCCTATAGCGCGCACCGTACACTGTAATAGATTGACCAGCGGCGTTCACGAAAAAAAATGGCCTGATGACATTAACAGCGCACCATGCAGTCACTTTCAGCGGGGGTCATGTTTCCTCGTAGATTTTAAGTGCTCCAGAAGCGATAGTTTTGCTTGTTCACGTACCCGATGAGGTGGAAATGAGCCTCATCGCTCATTATGATTTTGGTCAAAAAATCGCCCACTTCGTCCTCGACATTGAGTATGGCTTGGGCGTAGGTTACACGAGTTTGGTGGTCGACAGGTAACAGCTGATGCACGAACTGGACTTTGTATGGGAACATGCGCAGGTCTTAGACCAAAATTCGCCGTCTGGGCGATGTTTCCGGCGAGAGCTCGAATCCTCGGCAAAAGCGGCGATATTCTCGGCAGAACGGGCGCTCCGGGGCCGGCCACTCTTGGCAACGTCTCGTGTCAGCCCATACTCTTCAAGGTTGGTGGCCAAACCTCGCAGTGTTTGCGCAGTTGGTGACAGACGAGCGGGGAATCGGCGACGGAATTCACGCTGCGCCAAAACTACAGACGAATTGTTACGAAAAAATGGACACGATTTTTCCGCGTTCTTGGGGAGTGTTTATCTTCATGGCTTGTTTACTTGTATTCTACATCTATTTAGTCCACAAATGTCAAAAAAGATTTAACATTGGCCGCCATTTGCAAAAATAAGAGCATAGAGCAATAGGGTGATTTCTTTTGGCCTATCCCATCATGCTTTAGGACAAAGCCTTGCTTAAGATAAACCTGTTTACCAATAAATTAACTATGAACTAAGTTTGTCATATAATTATAGTCAAGACTATATGACAACACACTTCTACTCTCATTGGGATAAATAAAAATAGGACTTGAGTAGGAGCGTGTAATGAGCAGTTAGGTGGTGATAGTATCTACTCTCACTCTTGAGCGCAGCGACCGTGACTAGTACGGCACTCGGGGCGTCTCGAGTTGTGAATGAAGCGAGGCATGCCTCACTACACTGCTATCTCATTTTGAATGTTATATCTATACTTAATATTATAAAGAGGTAACGTTTGTGAGTTTGTGACGTTGTAAGAGGTAATCTCTGGATCTACTGAACCGATTTTCAAAATTATTTCACCAATAGAAAGCTTCTTTATTGTGGAGTGTCATAATAATAATAATATAGCCTTTTATTCAGATCTCTTAGTACAATGAATTTTTAAACTTATGTAAAGGACTAGCATTAAAATCTTAACTTAATAGATATGATTAAATTTAAACTAATATTTGTTGCTTGGTTATCTTTCCAAGATCTGTTTGCCAATAGGCAAAGGCCTCCTCCAACCTTTTCCATTCCTTTCGTTCTTGAGCCACTCTGTTCCATGTGACTCCTACTACTTGTCTAACGTCATCATCCCACCTTTTCTGTGGTCGGCTTCTTTTCCTTTTGCCTTCCCTTGGGTACCACCATGTCACCCTTTTGCTCCATTTGTCGTGTCCTCTTACCAGGTGACCAGCCCATCGCCATTTGAGTTTTTTGATTTTGCTTATTACATCGGTAGTTTTTGTTTTGATTCTAATGACGATTTTTGAAGTTATACTTCTTTTGGCGCGATGGAGAAAAATGATGAGAGTGAATTTTTACGATGCGCGCGCACACCGACACCAAAAAATTTAACAGCATGAAGTTAGTTCTAGGTGGTATGAAAATTGATAACTATGTTCAAGTATAACTTCTAACGCGTGTATATAAGTACACACAAGTTTTTTTAAATGTTTTAAATGTTTAACATACTCCTTTGACCTTTCCATTGCATACTGGCAAGTTGCTAGTTTGTTTGAGGTGACATGATTTAAGGACCATGACTGACACCCCGTACGTAAAGACTTTACGTACGGGTGTGGAGTGTCATAGGCTATGAAAAAAAATATCCCGAACTTTGAACCCGTAGTGTTACGCGGGACAAACGGGCAGGGACAAAAATATTTATAACGCAGAACGAAGTCCGCGGGCACTGCTAGTTAAAAATAAGATACCGATGTATTGAGGCGCTCATAGCAAGATGCTCTCCCCAGTCCACATAGTCCCCATGAAGGGTTAGGACAAATCTATGTGTGACAATTGTTTCGATCTGTGTCTGGGCGTATATTTATCTATAATGTGTGTGTATTTAGAAATATAATCGTTTCACAAGCAATAGAGAAATTCAGTATCATACATGCATACAAAAACGAACTAATTGACGGGCCTGTTGGCGTTGTTGGCAAATGCTTGCTTTTCACGCCGGAGGTCGTGGGTTCGATTCCCACCCAGGACAGATATTTGTGTGCATGAACATGTCTGTTTGTCCTGAGTCTGGGTGTAATTATCTATACAGGGTGTCCCAAAACTCAACGTCAAGCCGAAACGGGGTGACAGGATTGATCATAACCATCACGAGAAAAATCTGAAAAAAAATCTATCCCATGCAGTTTAAAAATTATGGGCATTTTAAGAAAAACCTAGAAATTTGATCAAACTGTACCATTTTTCGGTTATTGTGGTTATTCTTTTTTATTTTTGTTCATTTGAACTTTGGAAACGTAATTCTAAATAACATTTCTAGAATCCCAATAAAAAATAATGACACAATTGCCTCAAGTTTCCGAGAATTGAGACTATTTGTTAAACTACGAATTTAAAATTTTCAAGATTCGTCGACTTTGACAGGCCCTCCTATAAAAAAATGTACTAGAGTGCCTTGGCAAGTGGCATTAAAAGTTGGCGCATTTAATCAGAATTCTAAAATGGTACAATACTTGTTAGTTCCATACAATAGAAAAGAGTAAAAAAATTAAAACCTCAAGTAACCCGATTTTTGCTATCTCATTTTACTCAGTTAAAATGTTTTTAATTCACACAAGCTCTAGGTAGGTTCTTAATTTTAAGACAAAATGATGAGAGAGATGGATAATGGGTATGTTCGCCATGAGTGAGCGAGACAGATAGTGACGCCACTTTTACCAAAGTGAAAAAAAGTTAGTAAAATTAGTAAAATAATTAGGTTTGTTGGAATAAAAGTCAGATGATAGAGAAATAACGTTTTTTATTAAAATAAATGTTCAAATTGTTTACCATCAGCCTCAATACAAGCCCTACATCTTCTTAAAAAAGATCTACTTATTAGTCGGGCATATCTTCGAGAGTTGATCGCCTCAGCTGCTTCAGAAATGAGTTCACGCAGGTCGGCTACGTTCTCAATGGGCTTTGAGTAAACTTTTTCTTTGAGAACTCCCCAATAGAAAAAATCCAGGGGATTTAAATCTGGTGAACGGGCGGGCCACGAGATAGTGCCCGAACGTCCAATCCACCTTCCCGGATATTCCTGGTCAAGGAAATCTCTTACTTGCACTGCGAAATGCGCTGGGCAGCCATCTTGTTGAAACCACATGTCGCGAAGATCTGCTAGTGGTACGTCCACTCATGGCAAACATACCCATTATCCATCTCTCTCATCATTTTGCCTTAAAATTAAGAACTTACCTAGAGCTTGTGCGAATTAAAAACATTTTAACTGAGTAAAATCTGATAGCAAAAATCGGGTTACTTGAGGTTTTAATTTTTTTACTCTTTTCTATTGTATGGAACTAACAAGTATTGTACCATTTTAGAATTCTGATTAAATGCGCCAACTTTTAATGCTACTTGCCAAGGCACTCTAGTACATTTTTTTTATAGGAGGGCCTGTCAAAGTCGACGAATCTTGAAAATTTTAAATTCGTAGTTTAACAAATAGTCTCAATTCTCGGGAACTTAAGGCAATTGTGTCATTATTTTTTATTGGGATTCTAGAAATGTTATTTAGGATTACGTTTCTAAAGTTCAAATGAACAAAAATAAAAAATAATAACCACAATAACCGAAAAATGGTACAGTTTGATCAAATTTCTAGGTTTTTCTTAAAATGCCCATAATTTTCAAACTGCATGGGATAGATTTTTTTTCAGATTTTTCTCGTGATGGTTATGATCAATCCTGTCACCCCGTTTCGGCTTGACGTTGAGTTTTGGGACACCCGGTATAAGTATGTATTTACAAAAAAAAGTAGTATATCAGTTATTTGTTTTCCATAGTACAAGCTCTGCTTAGTTTGGGATCAGATGACCGTTTGTAAATAATGTCCCAGGATATTATTATTATTAGTTATAAAGTTTTTGAAGTTGGTTAAAAACTCAATTTATATTTTATATTGATTTGTATGATTTCTTTTTGAAACCCTAATTGGAAAAAGAGCATAATTCTCAAACTAATATTAATACCCCTCTTCTTAAGTTTGAACATTCTGCTCATTTTTATATCAGGGTTTTATAATTAACTATGTTGATCTGTTGTCTGGTTTGGGTTTGTAGTGTGTTATTTGGCCCAAGATATTTATTTATGTATTCATTATATAGTAAACGCTTCGTTGGTCTAGCGGTAGGCTGTTCACCCACAGAACGAGGTCCTGGGTTCAAATCCCGGGTCGGGCCAAAAGTGATTTTGGGACTTCTGTAAAAAGAAAAATTTCTCAGCATCAGGCCAAAGTCTGGGAGTTGGCGGTATTATACCCCCGTGCCTCGGAGAGCACGTAAAGCCGTCGCTCCTGTGCCTGATCTCTTTCCGGTCGTGTCACTAGTCGTCCCCTCGGATCATGAGAGTGATGGAATAGTAAGTGCTCCTGTGTTTGTGCACACACTTGAGCATTATAATATGTCTCGCGCCGATGGCTAATCTCTGTTGAGACTGCCCGCCGTGGCCGCAATTCGGCTAGGAGGACATTATTATTATTATATAGTAAACAATAATTTCTGTATGAATATCTATAGAAGACTGTTGCGCTCGAAAGGCTAGGCACGGAGTTAACGAAAGAGAGAGACTCAACCAATAACTCACATTTATTATTTCCCTTTTCAGAGCAAAGACATAAAGAAGGAAAAGAAAGAAAAAGCGAAGAGTTCGTCGTCAGAAGCGGAGGCGTCGTCGGGAGGCTCAGGCGAGGAGAGCGGAAGCGGGAGCGATTGAAACAAACTTAGCATTAACTAAATCTGATTAATTCTTATAAGAGTAAAAAAGAACTGAGTTTTACAATCATTGATACATATTTGTTATGGATTCGCTATCCACTAATACAACGTGTAGCAGTAAGGCGTCGTTCACACCAAACGTATTATCCGCCGCCGAATGTGAGTCTGCCTCCGTGTGAACGTGGACAGTCAGTAGTACGCGTTCTCACCAAGCCGACAATACGCTATAGCGTTGATTGTTTGTTAATGGTTCGGCAACGTAGCCAATCCGTGTCCGCCGTGCATACACGCGTAGTACACACGGCTACACATCAAGTTATACATTTCCAGTATAACCTGATATTTTGTATAGGATTTCCGTACAATGAGAGGTAAGCTTATATTGGAAATGTATAGCTCGATATGTAGCCGTGTGTACAATAATCGGCCACCGAGAGTCAGCCACAACGCACTACGTAATAGCGTATAGTCAGTTCTGTGTGAACGAGAAGTTAAATATACAGTATGTTAGTTTAAACGAGGGACGTATTCAAACCCACAATAGTGTATGCTTAAATGATACTAATAAAAATATAAACAAAAAAAAAAAACACTGATAAATAACAAACAGAACCATACCAAAAATTTCGCAAAAGTCTCCCAACGTGTATACACCCTTGCGCTAACGTTAGTATTATCGCAGAACATGTGCGCGGGTCAATGACCTTTAGGTACAATCCATTGCCACGTGATCACTTTAGGTACAAGTTCACTTCTTGCGCACTCAGTGTTCATGATAATGTATTTTATAGGACAATTACGTCAAAAATTTAGGTTATGAGTTTTTTAAATGTTTGGGACGAGAATCGAATACTGAACACCCTCCCTTAATATGTCCCTCGTTTAACCTAACATACTGTATATGGAAAAGCGATAAACTACGTAACGCGCGCTCACAGTCAGCGGCCGACAATACGTTTGATATGAACGATGCCAAATAGTGTGAGATGTCTCAGGGAGCCTTGTAGAATATATTCAAAATACTAAAAAAAATTGCGAAGTGGGATATTTTTTTTATAGACAGCGCCCGTACTAGGGTATCTAATCCCTGTGTCCCGGGGTACTTTACACATTATAGACGGACACCAATTACATCCAGACTCAGAACAACTATTTATGGGTGACATAGTTGTCCGGCGCGGGACTCGAACCCCTGTCACAAAGCGGCGAGGCGACTGTCATAGCCGTTGCGCCACACGTGCAGTAATTTAGATTTGTGTTAGTTTAGTAAAAAAAGTATTTATAATATATACTTTTTTATCGGGACTAGTCCCTTCCTCTTACCCACCACTGAAACTCCTGTAAGCCAGGGTCAACAGTGGCACACAATGAAATGACACTGAGTGGTGAGGCTCAGGCATGTCCTGGGGCATCGCTTAACTGTCTTGGATCCCGCAACGAATTGATCAGAAAGAAAAAGTTGTAAAAAGTATGTTTTATGTAGTAACATTCTGCCGCTAGGACAGAAAGGAACTCGAGGGGCGACAACGAGCTTGAAGACGCAGCGTGGGCAGGCCCCCTAAAAGGTGGACTGATGATCTTGTGAGGCTGGATGTGGGCAGCACAAGACCTACCCTTTGGACGTCTTTCGGCTGATATGATGATGATATAGTTCAGTTTCTTCCTTCATGTCTGCCCAATGTCGTCCATGACTGGACAAAAGCCTCCCCAAAAGATCTCCAGAATGGAACTGCGTCTATCATTTGAAGTGTTGTGCCATAATTGCTACTCTTAGCAGACGGGTGGGCAATCACACTATGATGGTCATCTTACTAATATTATAAAGGCGAAAGTTTGGGACTGTCTGAGTGTGTATGTTTGTTACTTCTTCACGTCTAAACGCCTTGAGCGATTTAAATAAAATTTGGTATGGAGTTACCGGACACCCTAGATTAACACATAGGCTATAATTTATAAAGTTTAACGCGGGTAAAAGCGCGGGGCACAGGTAGTACATAAAGAGATTCTGTTGCACTTTTTCTGGGAGATGAAATGAAATTTTATTCAGCACTTGGGTATTAACATACACTTGTACTTGTCAAGGTCACAATGCAGTACATAAACATAGTGGATAGTAAAAAGTTAATAAAAAAAAATATTAATTTGTCAGTCCGTGTGGTTTGTTTTATCGCATATATTTTCTGAAATCCTTAAATAAATAACAATTTACTAATCTATTATTTTGAAATTTAAATTTACTAATCTATTATTTAGAAATTTAGTTCTACTATATTAAAATTAAAGAATTGAAGACTAAAGCAAAAAACGAAATTCTAAATGAGTGTGTGATCACATGCACGGGATCACCGATCACGCGATGTTCCCTCAGGGTGACTTCTACGCCCCCCACGGGATTGGATGGGGTTGTGATATTCTGTGCCGTCATCCACTCAGTTTATATGTTAGACCCTTAAATATCTCACAGTGTTTATGCTACATGTTGCGTAATGAGTTAGTTCACTAATGTTATCGGAAGCCTCAAGTAATTTTTAAGCAGTCTCAACTACATACTTGTATCTTAAGATAGAGACACAGAGAGAAAATTTATAAGGAGTACTTTTTTATATTATTTAAATATTAGTTATTATTCAATTAAACATTTCAATTTTTATTTAAGTCACTCACAGGGCCTCTACCGGCTAAGTCGCCGAACATCGTTTTCGTGAATGGCGTTCAAATAAATAAAGGTTAAAAATGACCTAATCAATCATTAAATCGGCTTCCATTACCAAATGTGACGTCATAAATGGTCCGGAATCGATTGTCAACGCTGAAGCCGATTTAACGATTGACTAATTATTTTTAATCTATATTTATTTGGACGCCATTCACCGAAACGATGTTCGGCGACTTAGCCGGTAGAGCCCCTGGTCCGTTTCGAAGTATGTAGCTGATATCCATAGCAATCCATATCCATATACCCTATACCATCCTCCTAAATATTTTTCCCATTTTCGAAAAAAGCTGTTGTAATACTTAATTTGATAATTAATAAATTAAAAATTAAAAATCCCTGTATGTATTGTTGTTTCGTGTGGAACATTGAGTATTATGTTAAATGGAATGGTATTCTTTTGATCCCGGCTTAATTTGTGTTCTTATAACAGTTGGCGTGGTTGGTTGCCTTTCACGTCGGAGGTCGTGGGTTCGATACCCACCCAGGACAGATATTTGTGTGCATGAACATGTCTGTTTGTCCTGAGTCGGTGTAATTATCTATATAAGTATGTATTTGCAAAAGAAAAGTAGTATATGTAGTATATCAGTTATCTGGTTTCCATCGTACAAGCTCTGCTTAGTTTGGGAACAGTGCCTCTGGCACGAAGTCCTGCAGTTTACTTACTCGATCACACGTACAGTTTCGTCCCATACATTGAGCCCCAGAGTTTTAGTTCTTAATAGTTCCCGCGAGAGGCGCTGGTGCTCAATGTATGGGAGAAACTGTACGTGTGATCGAGTAAGTAAACTGCAGGAACTCGTGCTAGAGGCACAGATGGCCGTGTGTAGATAATGTCCAGGATAATATTATTATTATCCTTAACCACACCATGGTCACGGCCATGTAGTTGTACCGTACCGTGTTGGGCTCATTTTTAACCGACTTAAAAAGGAGGAGGTTCTCAAGTTCACTGGTATTTTCTTTTATGTATGTACACCGATTATTTGGCGATTTTGTTTCGTCATCTATACATGACAAGGTGGTCAAAAGGTAAATAAGATGACTTGATTGATAGTGTAAGTGTAAATATAATTGATAAGATTTGGTTTGTTTCTCAGTAAATATCCATTATTAATTACCTTTTATTGTATTTATGAAATGTTGAGTATTGGAAATGATGGTAACACAAGAATTCAGGCATTAGTAGGCAGGCGTTTTTAAGGTACACCTTATTTTTGTTTATTATTTAGAAATAATATACCTACATCAAATTTCTATAGTAATAGCATCCAAAATAAAAGAACACTTCGTTCACTGGTATTTAATGAGGTGCTATAATGAGCTTCATAAGTCTAACTTTCTAACTACACAATACACACAAAGAATGAATACACAAATAATACATATAAAGTTCACAAAAGTATTTATTAAAATAAGTACTCATTCGAAAATTAAATAGGGAAAATGAATACTATAAAATATATAATAGGGAAAATGACTACAGTAAAAAGTAAAATAACACCATTCTATGAATTATGAATCGAGCACAGGCCTTCCCTTTTGAAAAAAACATCAAATGTTAGCTCAGTTTTTTAATGGCTTTTTTTATTTGTAAGCAACTGTTAATAAAACAATGTAAAATAATGTGAGTTTATGGTATAAAAATATTTTAGTTTATTAGAGGGCACATTGTTACACAATCCAAAATATAAAACTCAAAAATCTGTCTCGGTAGTAATTTTCAGATAATATATTAAATTTGTTTGATTCTGAGTGATCATCGTCATCATATCAGCTGAAAGACGTCCACTGCTGGACAAAGGCCTCCCTCAAAGATCTCCAAAATTACCGGTCTTAAACTACTCGCCTCTAGCGGCTTTCTCACAAGATCATCGGTATCTTGTAGGGGGCCTGCCCACGCAGCGTCTTCCAGTTCGTGGTCGCCACTCGAGAACCTTCCTACCCCAACGGCCGTCGGTTCTACGAGCTATGTACCGCCCACTGCCACTTGCGATAATAAAAAAAACATGTCCCTATTAATATTTTTTAATTTGGGTGATGACCAAAATATTAACCTTTATATCTAATAATTACCAGCAATTATTTTATGTATATAAATGTGTTTAGAGAATCTTGGAAAGTGCTTGTAATGATTTGGATAAAATTCTGTATTTAGATAAGGTTTTGCTTGTTAAGTTTATACAAAATGTAACATAAATAGTCGCAAGCAATTTAATGAAGCATGCATATAGAAAATTCACTTTAATAAATACTATAATGTGTTATATTGTTTCAGTTGTAATGGATGTTTACTGTGATTTGTTCAACAGTAATAATATTATGATGTTAAATGTGCCCCAGTTCCATAGATGTAATGTTAGTATTGTACTTTAATATATGTAGGTCTATATTTTTATATCTTGTTTTATTTCTGACTCCTGACGGAGTTTGACGCCATTTTGTTAACAAGCATATTGGAAGCACATTGAGGTGACACGTGTATGGTTTTGAAATCGGTCTATTCTTTAGTGGAGAATCGTTTGCTGAATCCTTTCAACGTTGTAAGATGTCGACAAGGCATAAGTTTTTTTTTTTTTCATTTAACACCAACAATCTCGCATGACAAGATTGTTAACATATTAAGCAACAACTTTTGTTCTACGAGTTCGAACATAACTCAATACATGAAAATAAAATGCTTATAAAAGGTTTTGTTGTACCGTCGTGACATTTGTAGGTCTATGTTTCATTCATAAACGGACGGAAGACGCGCTAACGACGCTATACACGCGCGCGAAGCATCTTTGCGATGCTCGTAGGGTTATGAACATTCTAGCGGGAAATTAAATTAATATGTACCTACTTACTTTTGTATGAAAATAAAATCGAATAAATTAACAAAAGTTGTTGCTTATAAGTTTTTGAAGTTATACTTCTTTTGGCGCGATGGAGAAAAATTATGAGAGTGAATTTTTACGATGCGCGCGCACACCGACGCCTAAATTTAACAGCTGTTAAATTTATATGTAGAACACGTGTTTCGTAAGGGTACAATTAAACAGTGTGAATAAATAAATATTATTTTGGTGTTTTTTCCCATACGCCAAAGAAGTATAACTTCTAACGCGTGTACATAAGTACACACAAGTTTTTTTTTTCATAAAACACCAACAACCTCGCATGAAAAGATTGCTAACACCTTAAGCAACAACTTTTGTTCTACGAGTTCGGACATAACTCAATACATGTATTTTGCAAGGGAAACGAGTAAGCTGGTCACCTGATGGTAAGTAATCACCGCCGACCATGGACACTCGCGAGACAACCTGAAGTGCGTTGCCGATCTTTATTCTTTAATATAATAGGATAGTTTCCTGAAGGTTGCCTTGTCATACCGGTCTGGAAATACCTCCGCAGTTCATTGATTCCATAAGGTGGTAGTGCGCGGTAAAAAGTTACTATTGAAACGCAATCAATCCTACGGTATAGAGAATAAGGCTCAACGCCATGCAGAATAAGGCATGGCAAGGCATCCATACCTACGCGCTGACGCATACCGAGGGAAATTATTGCCGAGAAGTTCTCGGGCATACCGAATTGTGCTTAGAGTACCTACTAGCTTAAATTTAAAACAATGGCAACGTTGCTAGCGAAATCTGCTCAAATTACCCAACGTATGCATCCTTAGGTATGCCTTACGCTTCCAATGACTTCCGAGGTATGCAGAGGTACTCCTTGACAGTCGGCACTTGCCAAACCGTGCTGATAGTGGGCACCGGGCCTAAAGAGAACTTTATTACGTAACGCCCTAAGCGAATGGTTCAGGACACTGAGAATCGAGGTTAACCCCTCCAAGAGCACAGCCGTACTCTTCTCTACATCGAACCATCAATAGTACCTGGACAGGAAAGCCAAATATTTGGGGTCGATCCTTGGCCGGAAGCTAAACTTCAGCGAGCACCTGTGATCGGCGCGTAATCGGGCCGCATTTGCTCTTAGACGATTACACTGCTTCCTAAATGCGCGCAGTAAAATGTCGCTTGCAAACAAAGTGAGAATTTCCAAGACATGTATTCGACTCATAATGCCTTTCGCGAGTCGGGTGTTCGCACACACCGCTCCTAGTTGGTAAAAGCAGTCAATTATACTCACCAATACCGATCCAACGATCAGGACGACAAGTTCATCACTTTCCTATTACTATCTGAACGAGAGATTCACAATATCTTGAGGTTTTGATTTTATGCCATTAATACAATGGTAAAAGGAGATATTGTCAGACATGAAAATTGAATTTCCGAAGGTAAGTATCCATTAAAATATTACAAGATAAAGCTAAATTATTGTATTGATATGTAAATAGCTACCGTAGATTATAACATAGAATGGGAAAGAGAGTTGCCCTGATTTATTTCAGTCAAAAAAATATAAAAACGTGTTCTAAATATTTGGGATATTACGTACTCTCACAAGAGAAATTAAGCTCATTTCTAAAATCGCATTCAGTTATTTGTAGTGTTCACCCGTCTGTTGCGAACTTGCCAAAATATAATCGACGACAATCTTTAACAATTTAGTCTTAACTGTCAAGCGGCAAACATAATTTATTGTAGTGATAGCTGCACCGTGTATTCTGGGCCTTAATTCTTCTTCTTGTGTGTGCAGTGGCTACACTAGTGGCTGAGTTGTTCAAGTCACCCACATGGCGTAACAACTGTTGCCTAATGAGTAGGTACAACCGGGACCGTCTGCTTAACGAGCCTTACGAAGCATGGAGAGGCTTAGAAATTAAACTACTTAGGCGCCCACCTATCTATAAAATGACCGCACACTGCCGTACTTAGCAGCGGTGATACCTTACGGGCCTGTAAGTGAGCATGGCTCTGAGCGCATATATACATAGTACTCTGTGTCTGAGCGGCTCACTGTTGAGACCTTCATTAATACAATAAGCACAGTGGTAAAACCAAAATACGTCATTTGACATCGACACTAATAAAATAACCGTTAAATTTTCATGACAATCTAAAGAAGTAAAAAAAACGTTCCCATGCTTGGCAACAATGCTGACGATTCTGTTTTTTGCAAAGTAACTGATTTAAATTTCATTGCAAGCGTAGACAGAGAAACTAATATGCAAGTCTCTCTCTCTCTCTCTCTAATAAAGCTCGTGTAAAAAGAACAAGGCATACATAGACCTGTCAAACTACTAAAATTGAAAGCGTATAATTGGTTGACAGTCGCCTGGTTCTATTCTAACAATGACATGTCGCTTATTCTCGTTCAGTATTTCGCGCCAAAACTAAATTAACAAACTAAACTACTAACTTGTACAACTAAATTAACTTGCCTTGCCATGTCATTGTCATCAAAACTATGTTAGAAATAAATGTTTTATTATAAAAATTAGTTTAGATGGAATTGCACGCAAACTGGAGCAATTTCGATAAAATAGGATTTTTTGTTTAGGATTTAAGTACTACCTCAGCGCACGACGATAAATAAAACGGTACCGTTGCCGCGTTGCGTTGATCGAAGATTTGAATGAAGCAGTGGGGTCAGAAGGTCTTTCCATGTACAAAAAATGTATTAAAACCTATACCTATAAGAACGATTTCGAAAGCAGATTCTATAGATTTAACTAGTAATGGTTGGCGATGCGTTTTTTCGCGTCGTTATATTTTTGTAGCTTCTATCGTCTCTATTTGATTATTATTATTTATTAGCGTATTATACGACGACGCGTTGGGGATTCCGTATCACGAAACGTTAACACTTAACATCAGCCTCACTCAACCTTTTTTTTCATAGGGGCCACAAACACGTAACAGTCATTTTGTCGAGGGAGCTGCAAGTATATTTAGGTCTAATTAAAACGTAATTTCAAGTTAAAGATATAGTTACTTTATTAATGAAAACATTCGTAAGTTCAGATGGGCCATCTACAAAGGCCCAGCGGGCAGAAAGTTGAGTATACATAATCGCATCTTAAAATTAATTTAGAAAGAAAGAAGAAATAGCATTTATTCCTGCACTAAAACGACACATTACAGATACAACATATCTAGGCATCTTACAGAGAAATATAATCTATACTATATAATATTATAAAGAGGTAACGTTTGTGACGTTGTACCTAAGGGGTAATCTCTGGATCTACTGAACCGATTTTCAAAATTATTTCACTGACAGAAAGCTACGTTATTGTGGAGTGTCATAGGCTATGATTCATCATCATAATTTTTTATTTATCCCGAACTTTTTACTTGAACTGCGGAACGAAGTCCGCGGGCACTGCTAGTCAAATATAAAATAAAACATTACAACCGTCACATTTGGGCAAAAACTGGTTGGCACTCGGCATAATGCTCCGGCGATGGGCATGATATTATGTCGTCACCAGCAGCAACCGATGTTCAGTACCACCAACCAAATAACCTATATTAAATTAACATGTTGTTGCTTTTATTATGCTGAATAAGTTTCTTTGTTATTATAATATTCGTTGTACATTGTCTGTTATTTGAAGTTCAGTTGAGGAAGTTGCATTCCATAAGTTCCTCTTTAAGAATGTCCGTCCAGGCCGTGCGGTGCGAGGGCATGTTAGGTACTTTAAATTGGAAGTATATGATCAGTGCCTCTAGCACGAGTTCCTGCAGTTTACTTACTCGATCAAACGTACAGTTTCGTCCCATACATTGAGCACCAGAGTTTTGGTTCTTAATAGTTTCCGCGAGAGGCGCTGGTGCTTAATGTATGGGAGAAACTGTACGTGTGATCGAGTAAGTAAACTGCAGGAACTCGTGCTAGAGGCACTGGTAGATAGACCGCCGCGTCCGTAGTCAGGCGGGTGGTATTACGTCACCCACGTTCTTTTATTCTCATTCGGGATATGTCCCATGACGCTAATGCAGTCACGGCGCGCGCGCAATATTGTCGAACCGCGGGGAGCCGTTTATTCATCGTATACTTATACGCATTGTGGCATCGCGTGGCGTCGATTAGAATGGTGCTCATTTCAAATACTATCACACTCAAAGAATCCTTAATTACTAAGTATTTTTAAAATAGATATTCGTTGCATTGTAAAAATAAAAGTATATCTAATAATATATACTTATGTATATTTCACGGAGCCTGGCGGAGGTTAACGTACATCAATTTACAGACGCCAGCACATCCAACTACCCCCTACCTGTCAAATTTCTTTTATAGATTTTCAATTTTATCACAAAAGCATAAGGTTCAATTTGACAGATTGGGGTAGCTTGATGTGCTGTGCTGGCGTCTGTACATCAAGGTAAGGTCAACCGGGGTAATTGCGTCATATTTTCCAATGACTTTAATTTATCTCCATAATGGGAGCTAATTTATGGGATTATCCCACTTTTTGAAACTCAATCCTAATATATGAATATTTCTGAACAAACTTCTAGCTTTGGTTTTTTCGCCGTAATTTATAAAAGGATTTCATATTGCGTGTTTAAAAAAAAAGGAATTTCTGACGCATTTTCCCGGTTTGAAGCAAATGCGTCTTTATTAACTAAATATTCCATGGGTTAGCTATTTGGCAAAAAAATCGATATAAGTAATATTTGGTTCAATTTCTGTGCCTGTTAAATTAGAGAAACAGAGAAATTGACGCATGCAGAGACGTTTGAGTAAAAATGGGGAAAATGCGTCTAGTTTTTCATAGACGCATTTACCTCATGCTACATCCAGATGTTGCCAACATTTTACGTAAAGGAGAGAGTATGTATTTTTTTGTCTCTTCGGAGGAAAGACCGAAACCATCGTTTCCATAACATAGACGCTAAAAGCTATTCGTTTCTAATACTTGATATTCATTACTGTTGGCCTGCCTGCCTCTCGTTTCCTTAACGATCCCTCTTCTAACTTTAACTCTGTCTACTATAGTTGTGCGCAGAATATTATACTTTTTTGACGTTTTATATGAATAAAAAACATCACCTGTTACTTCCTTCACAGATTTCTGTAAAGTATCTAAAGTGCAAGTAGGTTTAGTTTCTTTTTTCGTAGTGACGAACTATTTCCGAAAATTTGTTACATCTGAAATAAATTGAATTACCTATATTAATATTAATTTTTATATTTTATAGAAGTAAATAAGTGGTTATGCCAGATAATAACGTACCATATCAATAAAAATATTTGCGTGATCAAAATGGACACCAAAAAAATGAGCTTCGCAACAAAAATTGTGCATTGTGGATTATTATATAATTAATGATAAAATGTTAGGGGATATTAGGTACTGGCTTTCTACATACGAAAAATATTCGTAGATGACAAATTGAAATGAGTACCTACCTACCTACTTTGCCATGGCCATACAATTCTTTGTTGTGTGACATTTTGAAAATCATATTTAGTCAAGTATTTATCAAGGTCCATTGTATTTTAATACCACCATGGCAAGATAATATGTATATAACTTTATATCTGAAATACAATTTCATGTTCCTATTAAAATGTGGCGAAATAAAATGGTTGGCGAATTCTGTTTTGGGGTAATTGCGACAAGGCAGTCGCAATTGCCTTGTAATGGCAGACGCATTTACCCCAAGATATTAACACTAAGTACTAAATGGTAATATAATATTCTCCTGAAATAAAGCAGAATTTCACTAAAATAACTGTGTGTATAAGCAACCCATTGTCTATTTCTTACAATCATTTTTGATTTAAAGAAACTCACGATTTACATAGATATTTCACTCACCTCTCGCAGTGACAAAATGTCCAGTCACACACGTGCAATTTACAAAATGGCTGAAAACCTTGACAAATTTACTACAACGCCATCTGTACGCACGATATGTATAGAATTTATTGAATGCAAATGCAACTAGATGGCAGAAGTCAAATTAGACCAAATAATTTTTCTAATAAGTTCTTATAGACGCATTGGCTAACCTTATATAAAAAAAAAACAAAAACAATCCAAGGACGTTAACCGATTTCTTGCCACCTCAATTTTTCGAGCCAATTCGCTCCGGCCCTATATAAAATTTAAAGACGCGCGAGTCGCGTCGTTGGACCCCGGTAATGATTTTCATACTATTTTAAGTAGTTTCAAGTATAATAATACAAGGTGAGACCTGTTACCGTGTGTTATGTTTTATTAATTAGTTTAGATTATTTTAAAGTTACTATCTACGTGTCTAATAGGAAATAGAAGGTAAGGTACAGATTTTTACCATGAGTTGTAAACATTTGGATCGAAAATCAAAAAATCTATTTTATTTTGCTTAGGGCTTGGCACCGCCTTCAAACCTATCAATAAGTAGCACGTATACAAATTATAGTATTTCATTAATATTAAACGTTTTCGGTTTGCATAATAGATGTATTAAATTGAATCTTAATAAAGATATTTTTTAATACTTTAAAAAGTATAACGTAAAGTTTTTGAAGTCGGTTTTTTTAATCGATTTTTTTTTATTAATTGTACAGCTAAGTAAATGTATGGAAACGAGCGATCCAACATCATAATTTGTCAAAATTGTCATACCCAAAGTAAGTTTTAATCACTTTCTAGTAGCGACGTGGGGCCATACAGGTTAACCGAATCCTACCGGCTTTCTTATCAAAAAAGGAACTATTTATTAACAATTCTGTTTCACAAAAAAAAAACCGATATACCACCCACCACTACTGCTGCCTAGTTAATAAAAAAACGGCAAGTAGATTGATTCAAATTCGGATTCCAGTAACTTAAGCCAAGTGGTCAACACAAACGTAAAATCGGACTCCAGTATCACAAGCGACAATGTTATTTATCACTAATGCAAAATCACGTGAGTCCAGGTACACGTAAGCGCATGTCGTCGGTAGGGTCGGTTTTTGTCGCGTCTTTTTACTCTAAAATAAACCTTATGTTAGCGTAAAAAGTCGCGACAAAAATATTTGTGCTCCGGCGCATGGTGATTTATCCATTTTGAGAAGAGAAGACTTCTGTTGTGATATCTTTAGACATCCGACGTGCTCTCTTACTACTTTTAGTAAGAGAGCACGTCTTACTACTTTTAGTAAGAGAGCACGTCGGATGACTGACTGACTGACTGACTGACTATAAAATAATAGGATTTTTGGTTTAAATTCAATAAAAACTATAATTACAAGAATTTTCTAATGACGCGCTTGTCGCGTCATGGGCGTCCCTGAAAGTTTCTTTATGACGCGCTAGGTGCGTCACAGGCCAGGAATCGGTTAAGGGTGTTTGTATGCATGTATAGGTAGTTGACGCCACGTCGTGGGTGGATACATCTTGACCTTGATATCTCCTTTATTTCTTGATCTGTAATATATAGCTATAATAATGCAGACGTAAAAAAATAATTTAGGTACTTATTGGTATCTGGTCTACTAATCACATTGCACTTACACTTGTGGGTAAGTGGTTTCGTTGTATATGTTCCATAAACGAGAAGTTCTTTTCTAAAACTTAACCCAAATAAGACGTTGATATCTTGCGTTTTACAGTAGGTACCATTATTCAGTTTTACGATCGCGGGGGGAAGGAGTTGGTAGTGATCACCACAAATGTATCACCGAAATGTTTCTACGCATAAATAACTCCCAAACCACTGTACCAAATGATGAGACGTAGTTTTTTTTATTCTAACCTCATAACTTCCATACGACTGCACCAAATTGGATAAATCTTTCTTTTATGTGTTCGTTTTGTCAGGAGTTGTATTAAAAAGAAGAAAATAATTAAAAATCTCAGAGAATCACGTCTCTGAGATTTTTTATCTTTTCTTGCATATTGTGGGAATGAGACAGTAATGACGGCAAAATAATTGGCGGTACGAAGTTCGCCGGGACGCTTCTTAGCACACAAAAACTAAAGTACAAAATGTATTTACTTCAGGTACAAAATAATGTGTTTATGAAAACATCATAATACATTTATTTTCGGGATTTGCCTGTTTTTGTACTCAGTTATCCTGCCGTTTCGGCTTTACTTCGGCCCGTAGACAGAGAAACTAACTTGGTTTCTCTGTCTACGCTTCGGCCATATTACTTTAACTTCGGCTGTCGTGTCCAAGTCCAAAGAGTATTTAAACCGAGTCGAGTCGAGATTACGATAAACTCAGATCAATTAATAAATTGATCTGAGTTTATCGTGTTCTCGAAAGTTTAAATGCGAAATCGATAGCACATACAACAACAACTTCTTACTTGACTTACTTAACTGAATTCAGGAAATTACAAAATCATCTTTGCTAACCCTACATTACATTATTTTGTTATTAATTGTAAGTTTAACGTGTTTTTGCCGTAGACGTTCTAAATCGGTGTAAGTTTAGACATGCTTACGACGGACGGACGCATGAAGGCTTTACAAGTATCTGGCATCACAAGAAAATAATCTGTGCTTTTAGTATTATTTATTTATGAATTAAATAATGTATGAAATATAGTTAAACTGACAGTATATTTTTTTATCTGCTGTGTTATGTTGGTACGGAAGTATTGATAACTGCATTCAAAACATGCTATAACGAGCCTGACAGCTAAGGATGTTACACATCAATAGTATTATTCGAATACGCCAAAACGATTGCATGTTATAAAAAAAATATTGAATAATTTGCATTGAATTTTGAATTTGATTTAGAAAATTGTTGAACTAAATAACAAAATGGCTATATGAATGAACGCCAGATCCAAGAACAAACGGATTACGAATCCAAAAAGAATAAAATTTGATAATTCTATTCTTTTGCAAATTTCTAACGAACAAAATCAATTTACATACTAAGCTAAAGCTAAAATTTAAACTATCGGGTAGAAGTCACTTCTATTACAATTATCATATTTTTCTTAGTAGACCTCCTTTTAAGTTTTAATAGTTTATGCCCTAAAACATGATATTATTTTTAATTCTGGGTTAATCGCCATCAAAACAACATCTGTATCATACCCGATATAATTTTAATACAGTTCTAAAGATTTAAAGTAGTAAACTACACACGACGCATTTCACGAAACAGTCACTTTCAACGAGGTAAATTTCTTGTTAAAGTTTTTATAAATAATACATTAATTAGAAAAATAGTGACCCATCCCGGCTTAGCACGGGTAGTTAAAGATAGAAAGACAAATTGGTACTATTTGCCCAACAATTACTTGTGTTAATAATTTTTATTACCTCGGGCTACATTATTGTAATCTTTCTTTAAATATACATCGTATCTTACTCACTTATTATGTAGCTGTCTATTGGTGAAAGAATTTTAAATCGAATAAGTAATTATTGAGTTTACAAATAGGTAATTATTCATTACAAACTCACAAAAAAAAACTGCTTTATTTTTAATTGTACTGCTTCCTCGGTAGTTATTTGTTACTAATAAATAAATAACTAAATTTACATATATCCGGTCCCCAAGAGACGCTGTAAAAATGCTTTCAACTTATTGATCGCATTAATATAATCCAGTGTTTATAAAATTCCGTCATCAACAAACTCGCTATCTACATACACATATTATACACTCACCCATCCTCGTATGCGCTTATACAACTCTCGCTCGTATTGGGTTTTTGTTGTACCTGAATTAAATAATAGAATCCGAATATAATTCTAGGGTAGCCTATCTTGCCATATTCCTTGTTATTGCGTTTTAGTCTCACATAATTTATAAACATGTTGAATAGAAAGGTTTGTTTCTTAATTAGAATAATGACGGGAGAGTCCTGGTGACCGGTAATACAGGTTTTTTATGCTAAACCTAAATTAGGCACCAGTTTCTCACAAATTTAGCCTAATAAATACCTTATGTCATCATCATCATATCAGCCGAAAGACGTCCACGGCTGGACAAAGGCCTCTCCCAAAGATCTCCACAATTGCCGGTCTTGCGCTATCCGCACCTGTTAGACTCAACATTTAGAAACGAATACATAAGGTATTAACCTTATGTATTCGTTTCTAAATGTTGAGTCTAATGTGTTAACTTAGTGATGAGAAAAATAAATGTTTTTATTATTATATCAAGTCGTAAAAAAAATCTTGCAAGTGCAGTCATTTATGTAAATTAATTTAGGCTTCTCCGTTGTCAGTAAAAGCCAATAAGCTCTATGAAATAGAATAGATATTAGTAATAGATCGTAAGATTCTTTAATTATGTTATTTGACAAAATACTTTGTTTTATTTTTATTGGTAGGTATATATTACTGTTGTCATTTACCAGGATTACACTTCGAGCATTTAGCTCGAAGGGATTACATCATCACCATGTGATAAAATCCTTTTTTTGTAATTTAGAATAAAAATAAGAAAAAATATCCAGTCCTTATGTCTTGTTTAACATACTCGATAATGCCTGCCGCAAAATTACACGTGGCACTTGTTACAATAATACAATATTACCCCGCGACACATTTCCCTAGTGCGGGCGTTGTCTAATATAAAAAAACGATGCTTATTAAATGCAATTATTTGAAACATAAGAATAATCATTTTGTCATAGTTTGGGAAATATAATCGATATGTTGTATTTCTCAGTCTACGGTTGCATCACTAGCCGCTTCGTAACTCTTTGGTCGTTAAGGTGGTAGTACAACGTTGTCGTTTCGACTTAGCGGTACCAACGTAACACTCTACGTTCCACCCCAGTTCATACATTTTTAGTTACGTGCGGACTCCCGTCTCTTCGCGTAGAACATTACTTCGAGCGAGCTCCATCCATACATTTCCTTCTAGTTCGCTACGTCTATAGTTTGGTTAGGCACCAGTTAAAAATAATTTCAAAATTGTTGCCATCAGGTAAGTCTTTCTATTTTTCTGATCAAAGTTAAGTGTTTTAATAAGTGTATTCGTGTTTCTTGCGGTCGGATTCATTGAAATAATTTTCATTCCACGTTGGAATTCGCGTTCAAACATGGCTATAGGCTTCTTCGTACTTTCCTTACTACGCGTGGGTATGGCGAACGACGCCTTATTTCAATAATTAATATCTCGGATCTTTGCTATTGAAGGACTGGAACAATTCTTCCACAAATTTTAGTTAAATAGTGATCGGATTATTTGGTAATTATGTCATCTTAAGTTAATGCGTATTTTCATCGCAATCCGTGAAAACAAAATGGCTCTACCCAAGCCTAGTACAGTGAACTCGTAATATGGGGCGATAACTATTTTCGTCGAATATTTGGGTTTATTAGTTGTTTAATTGGTAATTTTTATGATCTTTAGCTGGAATATGGATTAATTAATTCGGAAATTTCGTTTTTTATCGAGAAGACTGTGTAAATGCGTTTCCCGCCAAAACATCGCCACACAGGCAGTGCAAAGGCGCGTTGCCTATCGGATCTACTAAAGCATGGTCCGTATAACCTGTTGCCCGAATATTTTTCGTAAATCTACAAGATTATTCTTTGTTTGATTGCAGAAAACAAGACAAAATGACTGACAAGCCCAAGCGTCCTATGTCAGCATACATGCTGTGGCTGAACAGTGCCAGGGAACAGATCAAATCTGAGAATCCCGGCATGAAAGTAACGGAAGTTGCCAAGAAAGGAGGAGAGCTTTGGAAGTCAATGAAAGACAAGAGTGTAAGTACTTAGTCGTGCGACACCATCGCTCTGGCTCATAAACGTTTCAATTAATGATTTTATTGTTATTTGTTATAGGAGTGGGAAGAGAAAGCTGCTAAGGTTAAGGAACAGTATGCTAAAGACCTAGAGTCATACAACGCTAATGGAGGCGGTGGTGACGGTGACAGCAAGAAAGCCACCAAACGCGGGAAGAAGGTTAAGAAACCGGCGCCCGCGGTACGTAGCCATGTCTATATCTTGTTATTTATGTCAGATGTGTTATTTGTTGATAAATATTAACATGTCAATTTGTTTATAGAAATCCAAGAAAAAGAAGGACGAGTCCGAGGATGAGGATGGTGATGATGACGAGGAAGAAAGCGAATGATCTCCCAATCTTCAATACATTCAAATTGAATAATTAACTTGGACTTAATTTATTACAAAGTAAAATGGGACTGACTTTCCAAAGTCTGTATGATTTCACATTTTTTATTATCAATATTCTATAAATTTTGCCTAACTTCAATAATTTTGGTCTACACTTGAATTGTTAATTGTTTCAATGTCATGTTTATCTACTGCTTTAGATTTTGTAGTATTAATTTAATTGTAATGTATGTAGGAGAGATTGCAGAGTTTGGAAAGTTCTGCCGCTGGCTAGGGTCTAGGTTTCTAAGCCTCAAAAAAAATAATGTTTAAGTGTTAGCTCCGGGGAATTGTACAGTTAGCCCTCCCTCGTTAAGTTCGCGGTGACTAATGGATGCTCACTTTAAGAAGTACCTCAACTGGTTTCATCAAAACTAGTATGTTTCCATATTACCTGATTTGTATTGCAATTTATTTGGAAGCTGTGCTTTTGAATGTACCATTTTAATTTACTGTGTAATAATAAGTTGTGTGCAATTTTGGGCATAAGAGTTTTGGTCGAACTACGCCAACAAACATGTAAAATTAGAGACTATCTCATGGAGTATGTGATGGCTTATTGTTAAAAAACCTACCTCTTCTCATTGTAAATTTCAATGCTGATAATGGTACCAAACTATAAGCTAAGTGCTGGTGGGGTCGCCTACCAGCAGGCAATTTAATATAGGCAATTGATGTGTATGTTGTATTTTAGTTAGTTCATAGGTAGGTTTTTGAAGTAATTTGTCTCTCAAATTTTACATTTGTGTTATTTTGTAAATGAGAATTAGCATTCCTCATGTCAATACAGATTTTACATGTTCAATAAAGTAATTTCATATAAAATTATTTTTAAATATCGATTTTTCATTTATATTCTTCTATTTCCATTTCCTCCGGCGTCTCATACTTAGAATTTCGATTATTGAATTATGGTTTGTTCAATACTAAGAAACACTTGCTCTTCTATAGAGTGAGGAAGTCCATGAAATGTCCAATATTACTATTAACCTGCTATATGTTAAGGGCTAGGCAGGACATTCCATCGTAGATTTGATACCCATTATTGTCGTGCGGTGCAATTTCATGTTAGGTACAGACGCCAGCACATGCAGCTACCCAAATCTGTCAAATTTGTAGATTTTCAACTTCATCACAATCATAAGGTTCACTTTCAATTGAGGAACTTTGACAGATTGGGGTAGCTTGATGTGCTGGCGTCTAAACATCGGAATTTTCGGCCACTCGAGATAGAGAGCTGGTTGCTAGTTAGGCGGATTGTACCGTATAAAAATACCAGTCGAGTAACTCGTGACGGTCCAGTTCAAGAAATAGGTGTGCGTCACGATTGCTCCGCCACGTTATCCAAACAACAAACCAAAACTTTGTCAAAGCAGAAATAAAGAAGTTACAGGGATTTTAAGTTGGCCGCGCGAACGTAACGTGCACGATTGCGCGGCCATGGAGATCTCAGTAACTACTTGGGATAGAGATCTAAATCTTTTTGTTAATTGAACATTTCATTTGTCAACAATTGTCAAAAATAGAATTATAAGACTAATAGACTATTATTTTATTTATAAGACTAATAGAATTATAAAATAATATTATAAGACTATCAATATTTCACGAAATATTCACCTTGGAAGTTATGGCCGCGCAATCGTGCACTTGATGTTTCTATAATCTCGATTATTTCTTAAAAACTTAAGATATCATGCAGTAAAACTGTTACTAGAAGAAAGGTTTTAATATGTCAAAAGTACCGAAAGCATTTCATGCCACCAAAGTTTATTTAAACTGACGAAATCAAGGCAAAACAAAAGTTTCGTGGCCGCGCAATCGTAACGTTACTTTGAACGCTGATATCGCATTATCTATAATTGTTAAGATTTCGGTGTTAACATCCATTTATTCGTAATATTAACCTAATCAGATTGACATAGCGTTTTACCCTCAGGACAATTTTATACGCGTGTAAACTCAAAAATAATGATATCTCTTATAATGTTCGAGTAGAGTGACCATAATTTCTGTTAAATATGGGGATATCTCTTGCTCTACTAGACGAAAATGTACCTGTTAGGAATAATTGTTGGAGAATTGGCTAAGATAAGACAGTTCAATACAACATTCTTTTCTTCTATACACATGTTCAAATCATGCCATACAAAACAAGGCCAAAAAATGGAACTTAGTTCTGTTTTCACCACATGATGACATGACGCGACATTGCTGCTTGTACTCCAGTAATTTATCTATATCTATACATATAATAAAATCGTAGGAATGTCAAAACTGTACATTGAATGTTATTTAAAAAGGATACTTGGGGCGTGATCTACAATCGACATCGAAGCCAAAAAAATAGTTTTTAGAATTTTCGTCTGTTTATCTGTTTGTCCGGGCTAAACTCAAAAAGTACTGCATGGATTTACTTCAAATTTTGCACAGAGGTCTACGAGAGAGGAGCTGTGATAATTTATAAAATTTAAGGCGGGAAAACCGCGGGGCACAGCTAGTCAAGTACCCCGCGACACAGGGATTAGATTCCCAAGTTTGGGCATTGTCTTTTTAAAACAAAAAGAAAAGAATTTAAAATGTGCTCGGTTAATAGGCAGTAAACAATTATGAACTCAAAGCTATGTGTGATGATTTTAGAACTGACTCGAACGGTGGGACTCTACCTGCGGAATAGCAATTCTATTTATTTTCATTTTGAGAGAATTTATATTTCGAATTATGTAGACGCCAGCACATCTAGCTACCCCAATCTGTCACATTTCTTTTATAGATTTTCAACTTTATCACAAAAGCATAAGGTTCACTTTTGATTGGGGAAATTTGACAGATTGGGGTAACTTGATTTGCTGGAGTCTGTACATTTCTATTTTATATTTCTAGCATTACTAACCCACGAAAATTTGACTCCTAATTTGAAATACATATTAAACTAGGAACCAAATGTGGGAACCAACCGCGTTATATTTCGTATAATTTATGACCGTAAAAACATTATACTTCACCATGTCAGCCAAATTACGTCCACAGTTGGACAAAATCCTCCGCAAAGTTCACAGAAAAACGCTGCTACCCGTTCTCTGGTAGGTTTTTCTTCAGGACGATTTCTAGGCCCCCCACAGGATGAGATGGGTTCTACGCCGTCACCACACAAAAAATTCGTAATAATTATACTTACTTTATCGATTTTACGTAAATGGTCGAAACTCCAGCTCAAGAAATACTGTTGCCATTACCATTACTGTTTCATTGATAAAGTTATAACTCGTCAATACATAACAAAACATAAAAGTCATTTGACAAACTGAAAAAGGAAAGTGTATTAAACTCTTTTATCTTAATCAAAATACAAAATCAATATTTAGTGTTAATTCCGCTAATTGTCAGTTTAATCATGCTGGGATGCAATTTGCTTCGCACTCCCGCCCGCAAAAATGTGCACATGCAAGAAGGACAATATAAAAAGCAAATTACATGCGCCAGTACGTCGAGCACTCGACGAGTTAGCAGCCCTTGAGAATGGTCCGTGGAGGACCGAAACACGTGTTGGGTATCGTACTGGCGCATGTAATTTGGTTTTTATATTGTCCTTCTTGCATGTGCACATTTTTGCGGGCGGGAGTGCGAAGCAAATTGCATCCCAGCATGATTAAACTGACAATTAGCGGAATTAACACTAAATATTGATTTTGTATTTTGATTGTTATGGATTTCCGCAAAGTAACGCCTGATTCCATTACTTATCTTTTATCTTAGCCAATTCTCCAACAATTATTCCTAACAGGTACATTTTCGTCTAGTAGAGCAAGAGATATCCCCATATTTAACAGAAATTATGGTCACTCTACTCGAACATTATAAGAGATATCATTATTTTTGAGATTACACGCGTAGAAAATTGTCCTGAGGGTAAAACGCTATGTCAATCTGATTAGGTTAATATTACGAATAAATGGATGTTAACACCGAAATCTTAACAATTATAGATAGGTAATGAGATATCAGCGTTCAAAGTAACGTTACGATTGCGCGGCCACGAAACTTTTGTTTTGCCTTGTATTCGTCAGTTCAAATAAACTTTGGTGGCATGAAATGCTTTCGGTACTTTTGACATATTAAAACCTTTCTTCTAGTAACAGTTTTACTGCATGATATCTTAAGTTTTTAAGAAATAATCGAGATTAAAGAAACATCAAGTGCACGATTGCGCGGCCATAACTTCCAAGGTGAATATTTCGTGAAATATTGATCTTAGTCTTATAATTCTTTTTTTGACAATTGTTGACAAATGAAATGTTCAATTAACAAAAAGGTTTAGATCTCTATCCCAATTAGTTACTGAGATCTCCATGGCCGCGCAATCGTGCACGTTACGTTCGCGCGGCCAACTTAAAACCCCTGTAACTTCTTTATTTCTGCTTTGACAAAGTTTTGGTTTGTTCCTTTCGATTTTGACTAATTTTGAGAAAAAATATAGCGATTTCTTATTCTGTTTGGATAACGTGGCGGAGCAATCGTGACGCACACGTCCTAGTAATATCAGGACGTTCGGCCATTGTGATCTTCATAACCGAAAAAAAATTTAATAACTATTTCTCCAGAACCCTGGAGAAATAGTTATTAAATTAAGTTTTGGTAACGATAATGTATCGTTGTTTAATCACATTAGTTTTATTTCGGACGGCCTATTAAATTGTTAATTTTAGAAATCGAACATATAACCTCAAAACATTTGTATTAACGATTTTTCCACAACAAATACTCCTAGAAGACCCGTAAAACACTTAATGTGCCGCAGTCGTCCAGAACAACTAACTTTCCATATACTGGCCTCAGTATTTTATTAGATAATTTGATACAAAATAAATCTATAAAATGTACAATGTGGTGACCATATTATTCTAAAGAATCAAGTACGTTTACTCAGTATACAGCATCTTCTACACGGTTGTAAACCAACGTCCCAACAGAGTTCACATTGGTAGGCACTAGTTTCCAGCCGCCGATTGTGTTTCGGCTACACGGATGTCAAACACGCAAGCGAAACAGTCGCGCGTGAGTTGTATTTTGAGCGGACCGTATCGTGCTGTAATCCTAATTTGACCAAATTTCTAAAAGTACGCCGTGCTTTAGTTATTATAACATTTGATCGTTAGCATTTTGGTCAAACTTTTTGTGCGTTTATCCCAGGCCATTTTCTTTAGCGTCTTTATATGTTTCTGACGTAATGTCCCATAGGCATGGCAAATCTCTATAGACATCGATTAAATTTATTATTAATGTCGCATTCGCGGCTCTAGCGTTTGCGGACAACATTTTACACTCGCATACGCGCATCCGCTGTCTGCCGCAGCGCAACTGTCCTTGGCTGGTTGTAATCCGTCAGCCTCACGGTTCGGATACATGCCTTCCATTCAACCGCGGTTGAGAACACGCGCCCGCGAACGAAGCACGTTGTTAGTCAATCTAAAATTTGGTACACTATTGCAGTCAAAATGTATGGCAACCACCAAGGTAACCTCTGTTGGGTTTCCAACCGCCCAGAACAAGCATTACTGAATTGTTAAGGAGACTGTAGGTTTTCCAACGAAATAAGTATTTATGGAGTATATACTCAAAGAAACAAAACTCGTAGTGAAAATATACGTTATTATATTATGGAGAAAGCACAAGTCACTTTTTAACAGACTAAATAAGTATATGTACACTATTAAAACATACTTCATTTTTCATTAGGTAATCACCCACAAAAAGCGGTAGGTACCTACGTATCTGATCACTTGTACTTTTTAGAATCACAGCTCAACAGTGTCACCACTAGAGATCATGGAGGAGTCAAATATCGATTTGGCTGCTACTTGTGTCTACATGTTCGTCTTTTTTATTTTTACATAACTTGAAACATATTCGTGAATTTGATTCTTCTTCTTCCACCAGTCTACCTCGATGTAGTCCCAATCATTTATACAGGCACAGCAAACAAATTTGGACTCACTTTAGACTGCATCCTTTCTTGGAGAGCCCAAATAGCTGAAGTTAGCGAAAAGTGCACTTGACATTCCACTCGCTGAAATGATTTCAAAACTTTTTACCCTTGAAATCTAAAATCTTTCTTGCCTAGGCTCCGATACAGCCCACCTTGGGCTACACTAACAGTTGTTGTCTAAACGCTACAGTGTAACTTCTAAATAAACAAAATCTATGCATTCGGTTTATATCGGACTGAAAAAGTTCGACCATGTCTTCAAATTTCGCAACGATCTCAAGTGGCTCCCAATTCTTTTCGTAGGGACATTCGCATGTTGTGTCTCCTTTTCAATATCCTTCATACTGGATCTCAACCTGGTGCTCCTTATTGATCGCACATGATTACCCTTCTAAAGTTTCCCCTCCATAAAACTGATTTCTATACCTACTTCTGAACTGTTCATGCGGTCAGGCTGTGGAACTCTCTTCCGCCAAACATTCGGAACTGCAACACTATTTATTATTTTAAAGACAAGTCAAAAACCACTAGATATCTGCCAATTTCATCTAGTTCTAACTAGATTATTAGTACATTAGTATTTAGTGTACTTTAAATTTAACATTGAATATAATAGAGGTATAATATACATATTTGTATTTATGTACTACACACATTATACTTATCATAATAATATGGACTCTTCGTTTCCTATAACATTTTGGTTAAAATGTTATGTCTTTTGTGTATACATGAATAAAAAATAAATAGCAAATGGTATTTCTTTCAGTGGTAACGCGATAATACCTATAAGTTAAGCTAGATTACACATTTTACAATTAAATCACAGGTTATTTAGTTATTAAACCGACTGTGATTTCCCTATGTACATAGGGAAATCACAGTCGGTTTAATAACTAAATAATGTACCCTTTAAAAAAAAAATAGTCCCCAACATAAGGGCTTTCGAAGGACAGTTAAAACATAAGGTAGGTACCCATTTTTATATGTGTGTCTCGTTCAAGACTATACTATAGGTTCTATACTTAGGTACTCTGTTTAACGTTACTTGTGATTTGTTCCTAATGTAATAACGAATATTTGCATAATACTTATTACGACGTGTTTCGTTTAATTAATCATTCATGGTCACAATATCCCATTGTACATTTTATAGATTTATTATCAAATTATCTAATAAAATACCGGGGGCAGTAAATTGAAAACCAGCAGATCAGTAATTATTCTGGACGACTGCAAAACATAAGGTGTTTTACGGGTCTTCTAGGCGTCTTTGTTGTAGAAATATCGTGAATGCAAATGTTTTGAGGTTATATGTTCGATTTCTACAATTAACAATTTAATGGGCCGTCCGAAATAAAACTAATGCAATTAAACATCGATTAATTTTCGTTACTGAATCTTAATTTAATAACTATTTCTCCAGGGTCTTCGGTTATGAAGATCACAAACAATGGCCGAACGTCCTGATATTGCTAGAGACTTAAATTAATTTTATTTTGCTATCAGTGGCTTATGAGTAGAAGTAAAGCAGTGGTTGCTCGTCACAATGTCGTTACTAAATGTTGCGTTTGATTTTGATTTTATAGTTAAGTAGCGCGCGGCAAATCGCTTGCCACGTAACAGCAGTTTTTGCATCTTTGATAGGTAGGTACCTATTTGTATCTGATAGCGCTGTTCGTAATATAGTTTACAAATTACATGCTGATAAGAAAACAAAATTTGATATTGGCCTGCTAGAGGATAGTAAAAAGATCACTTTTATCCACTTGACAATGCATTAACAAGTGAGAATTTTAAATAAACCGGTTATTATATTGTTTACGTAAATGTTTGTATGTAGGCACATACAATCATTTACCTACGTAAATAATAATAATTGAAACGTATAATCATTACATGATTACGAATAATGTTCCCTGGATATGCTTATACCTATATAAAATTAAATTAAATTGCTTAACCTAAGATCCGGGTAACCAGTAATTATAATTAATTTCCCCGCATGTAGCAAACAAATCGGCTAGTTAGCTATATAATAATATATTGTTAGATAAACCCCTGCTCTGGCAACATACTATGCCGGGAAAACCTATGGTAGAGGCATGATATTTGGTGGGACCGGAATGTATTTGGGTTGTCATGGCAACGGTCGATACGTGAGCCGTTTTTTGTTTCTTTATTGTGTTTTGTTGTTAATCTTTTCCTATGTTATTCGTGAATTATTTGTAATGTGTTTTTACATTCGTTGTTCGCTGATTGGTTTTGTGATTGTAAAAATAATATTCAAAGTAAATACAGTTAGGCCATCTCGTGTATTGTTTTTCTTTTTGTTATTTAAATTTCACTTCTAGTCCCCAAAAATATATATTCGATATTCCACAAGTCATGAATATGGATCGTTTGAAGTATAGATTAGCAAATCACAAGCACCATACGTCCTGCATTAATTTTAATAATATGAAAATTGGATTCACAGAGATATAGTATGTTATTATTGATACTCAAGAAAACATAACAGGCATAGTCAAAATTCCTTGAACTCATGCTAAATAATTAAAATTCTGCACAATAAGAGGAGTTTATTTCTGTTTTAAATGTGGCTATCTGCTGAATATTTCAACAACTGCCAGTGTGACTGAATGTTGACTAGATATTGGTATATATTTACGGCTAAATAAACTATGAAACTTAGCGTTGAAGTCCACCATGATCACAGTGAAATTAGAGTTCTCTCTATTTACAGATAAAATGAAAGTTTTCTTCCCTTGTGCTATCAAATGATTTATAATAATAAATAGATAATATATGGGGTACTAACTACTCAGTAAACTTTTAGATTTGGGTCTTTCTGGGACATTATTCATTCACGGCCATTTGATCCCCAACTAAGTAAAGCTCGTATTATGGAAATCAGATAGCTGATTACTACATATTATTATACTACTTTTGTAAATACATACTTATATAGTTAAACACCCAGACACAGGACAAACAGATATGTTCATGCTGTTATGAAAGCAGATATCTGTCCTGGGTGGGAATAAAAAAAAACCAACTACGCCAACTGGCCCGTCAACGTTATACAATTGATACAAAATACAATAGATACAGTCTATTGCCATTGTTAAATTTTCCCATAATATTGGGGAAATTTTCTTAAAAGCAACCCTTGCCGTCATAGTGTTGCCCTCCCACAAATGTCAGTCACGTGACACGTTCATATTACAAAGATTCTGTATACTCCAAAGATATTATAAAATATCTTTGGTATACTCTAAGTTAACAGAATGCGACTCTGGAACACGCATTGAGTTAAATAAATTAGTTACCTACTATACATACATCAATGGGAACACGCATCTGAATAGTTGACAGTTTAAATTATTACGATATAGGTTAGGTTTAGGTTACCGTATACTGTAGCTTATTTTGTAGTGGAAGTTTTATGATGTAAAATTGCACTGTAAATATTGTAGGTAGGTATACAAGATTATCAGTGCAATTTTGGTATGTCAATCGTACACGTGTGTTGTTACTTGAACGACCAAGAGACAACCGAAAGCATCGGAGTCCGTCTTTTTATAAGATGTAATTTTTTTTGTGGGGTAGGTACCAAGCCAAATACATCAAAGTGCGTGCTGATAACAAACAAAATTGCATACGAGTCTGCTAGAGGATAAATAGATAAATAATGTTATGAGTTATGCGTGTCTTGCGTTTCGGGGATTTTAAAAATATACCTACTCAGTATTTTTTAAATATTGAAACGCGAGAACCAACACTGCGAGAAAAGAATCGGTCAGTGGGTCGTCTTAAATCGCGTAAACTTGAGATAGTGGTGGCGAAGGTGACATGGTAGGGCAAAATTTGTACTCAAGGTCGAGGTCATCTCTAAGTAACCTTTACCTGTCATGTCAAGGTAACTTGAGTAAAATTTTCTGTGAGCTAGTCTAGGTAATCTAAGGTCGAGTTTACCATGATAAAGGTAGGTACAGACGCCAGCATATCAATCTACCCCAATCTGTAAAATTTCCCCAATTGAAACCTTATACTTACGTGATAAAGTTGAAAATCTATTAAATAAATTTGACAGATTGGGATAGCTGGATGTGCTGGCGTCTGTATAATAGCAAATTGGATTATATTGTTAGTAAGTCACCGAAATTCCCAAATAGATTTAAATAATAATAATAGTTATACATAAGTATGACAATTAATTAAGTATCCAAAACTGTGGCTCCCGGAAATACCATTTTATTCTATTAGTCATTTATTTTATTAATTATATTATTTGTGTAAAAGTAACAAATGACATATTATTAGGTTTTTGAGTTGGTACAACCAATCTTCGACGCTATCATCGTAATTTATTTTTGTTAGTGCAACTCAATTCACTATTTACACAATTTTTTGTAACTTTACAATTGCATGACATTGACTTATATGTAGGTATTCAATTTCCATTATATCTTTTTTGTAACAAAATGTGGCGGAACATTATACTTCCTTAAAATTTCCTTCTTAATTCTATTTAAACTGACACATCTTAGATGGGGATTCGATAAATGTATTTAGTCAATAAAAAATAATATCCTTTCATTTAGAGCAGTTTCATGTCTTGTACAGACGCCAGCAAATTCACTTTTTAGACAGATTGGGGTAGCTTTATGTGCTGGCGTCTGCACATAGACATGAAACTGCTCTCTGGGGTCTGTTTTAAGTTCCTCCAAGTACAAGCACCAGTGAATGCGGAGATGTTACATCCAACACAGCAATATATTATATATTATTATATCTATATATTATTCAATGAGTGAGCCAAATTAACCTGTACTGACAGCTTTAAAGCAATGTTGACGTCGGTGTCTGTCTGTGGCTCTCAAACGGATGAACTGATTTCGGTGCGGCTTTTTTGATTTGAAAGCCAGTTTCCTTACACAAGTTCTTAGCTATGTTTGGTTAGTATCGGTCCAGCAGTGTAAGAGCCCTTTTCCAAAATGATGTCAAATAATTGGAGCCAGAGTATTTCTAACGGTTAGGTTATTATAGCTTAAATTAGGTGTAAGTTAATGTGCGGTTGGCAACCATGAATTCAGTCACCGTTGCAAGCGAGAGCGCCTGGAATATCGTCGCCACCTTTTGCGAGGAGGTGATGGTTTTCTTTTAAAAAGAAAATGCGCGACAAAACACATTACGAAAAAAATTTTGGCAGAATCAGCTCAATAGCTCTCTTTCCTATCATTAATTGTTCTCTAGGTATATTTATTTATAAATAATATAGATATATATATATTAGTCTATTCCAGTTGTATTTAGGTGTGCATTGAATGTAATTATACATATTATATATTTTTTACAAGGATACTCCACACAAGAACTTTTTGAAGTGCACCTACCTTCTTTTTCTCTGCATCACACCAAGGTTGACTGGTAGAGAATGCCTACGGCATTAAGTCCGCCTGTGTACTTCCATGTGCAAAAAGTTTAAAACCAAAAAATAAATAAATGGTTGCAAAAGACGTGGCGGAGCGAGAACTGGAGGCACTGTCTTCTCCCCCAAGCCGCGCCAGTAGAACCGGGCTTCGGAGGGCGCATATCGCCAATCTCCGGCCTCCATGAGGAGTGGCCTGCGGACGGTGGACTTGGGGCAGTCCATCCTCCGACCAGAATAAGCCCGAGACGGTGGCGCGCCGTGTTCCGTGTGGCCTCTTTTGAGGAGGGGGCATGGAAGCCCTCAACGGAAGCGGGGCTCACTGAAGAGTGGACCAGCACCTGTCCATCTGCGGTGAATGCGCGAACAAATACCGTGGCCTAGACTGAACGTGACTGAGGAACACCGTAAAAAAAAATTAAAAACAAGGTGTAAGTAAATGTAGGTATAATAGATACATACATAGACTCACGCCTGTCTACCAGAGGGGTAGTCAGAGACAACGGACATCCATTTGTCACGATCCTTGCACACCTCTTTCGCTTCGTTTACTGACATTATATTCTTCATACATGCTCGCCGGTTTAGGCGTGACCTGATCTTTCTTGAGTACGTCTCCGATTTGATCAAAGAATGTAGGTATAATATAAGATTCAAATTGAGATAGCACGTGTAGTGAGGCATGTCTCGCTCCTTCCATTCACAAACACGGTACGCCCCGAGTACGTAGTAGTCACGCTGGCTGGGCTCAAGAGTGAGTGTAGATGGTATCACCACCTCACTGCTAATTATATAGATACTATTTATCATAACCAACTTATCATCATCATGTCAGCCGAAGCGCTCATAGCCAGATGTTCTCACCGGTCCGTAAGTAATAATAATAATTATACTGATACAGAAGGCGGCAATTATGGGAACGGCACGCATCGTGAGGAGGTTCCTCACTTTGTCGCCCTGACCACCGGCGCGCGGCGGTCTAGGGCGTATAATCCCGCCGCTGGGGGAGCTCTGTTTTTTACGTATTCATTTGCGTATTATTGTTTTATATATCAATTTTATAAGAATAAATATGTATAAAATATGAAAAAATAAATAAGTAAGTTGAAATAATAATGTATTTATTTATCTCTTTCACAAAGGTTTGGTATACATACGACTATTATGTAAAGAAATACAGAGAATAAACTATCATACCTTTGTGAGAGACTGGCGTCTATAGTACTTACTAAGACCTGTGTTACAGATCACCAGGCTCCCACCCCTGGGTCACATCTTGGCGATAATTACAAATTATTGACAATACTATGTACCTACTTAATCTAAATATGCTATATGGGTATATATATCTATATACGTAACTTTATGACATAACGAATATAGTAAAAAAATAGTGTGTGCAAGTGAGAATTTGTGAGTGAGGGTTTGTTTGTCCGTTTAGCTTACTTATTATTTAATTAGATTGACATAGTATTCGGCAAAGTTAAGCAACTAGGCTCGGAGTCAATCCATAGATAACCATCTATGGATTGACCGCCAAAGTGGTTTAATTTCTGAGCGTCTCCGTGCTTCAGAGGGCACGTTAAGCTGTCGGTCCCATTGTAGCCATTAGGCAACAGTCGTTAAGTTACTGGGCGGCTGCAACAACTCTGACACTAAGTAGTAGGTAACCACTACTCATATGATAAGTAAGTCAGAAGAAGACAGCCGAATAACGTCCACTGCTGGACAAAGGCCTTCCTAAAAGATTTCCACAATGGTGTTGTGTCCATCATTTGGAGGGATATGCCGTAATCTCGTTGGCGATCGCAGTACAATAGTAATAAGTAGTACACAGAGAACATTGCCTTCAATTCCTTAATTTTAATATAGTACAACTAAATTTTGAAGTAATAGATTAGTAACTTGTTATTTATTTTAGGATTTAAGAAATATATTTGAGAAAACAGACCGCACGGACGTACTAATTTTTTTTTGTAATTTTAATACTGTATTCGACTATGTTTATGTACTGCATTGTGAGCTTGAAAAGTACAAGTGTATGTTAATACCCAAGAGCTGAATAAATGTCATTATTTCAGATAATTACACCCAGACTCAGGACAAATTTTAAATTTGTGTTCATGCACACAAATATCTTTCCTGGGTGGGAATCTAACCTACGACCTCCGGCGTGAAAAGCAAGCATTTGTAACCACGCTACTTTCATACATATATGATGATGATGAAACAACAAACTTTTTTATCAGCCGAAAGACGTCCACTGCTGGTCAAAGGCGGGGAGGCCTTTCAAGGATTTTCAGAATGGCTGCTCTTAGGCTGCCCGTATCCAGCGGCTTCCCTCGACCCTTGCAAGCTCAGTGTTCCATCTTGGAGGGGCCTGCCCACGCTGCGTCTTCCGGTTCGTGGTCCCCACTCGAGAACCTTCCTGCCTCAGTGGCCGTGGGTCTACGAGCTATGTGCCACTACCAGTTTCTTATTTACCTTATTTATATATTGACGGTCACCGTAGCCTAGTTGGTAGTGATCCTGCCTACGAAGCTGGTGGTCCTGGGTTCGAATGGGTGTTGGTGGAACTGGGTGTAAGTGCAAATATTTGTGTGATGAGCACGAATATTTGTTTCTGAGTCATGGATGTTTTCTATGTATTTAAGTATTTATCTATCTATATAAGTATGTACTTATATCGTCGCCTGGTACCCATAGTACAAGCTTTGCTTAGTTTGGGGCTAGGATGATCTGTGTGACATTGTCCCCAGATATTATTAAGTTATTTGATAAGAACAGTAGCTAGTTGTAAATATTTTACCGTATACACACTTCGAGACTAAAACAGCCTGTAATTGGCTGATACAGTTATTATATCAACTCATTAGTTTCTTATAAAATTTGAATTAACGAGGCATCGCGTGGATAACACTTTTAGTATTCAAATCTGTTTGTAATAAATTTGATATTGATGATGTCCTCCCGATCGAATTTCGGCCACGGCGGCCAGTCTTAATGGAGACTAGCCAATTGCGCAGGACATATTATAGTGCACAAGTGTGTGCGCAAACACAGGGGCACTTTCTATTCCATCACTCTCATGATCCGATGGGACGCCTCGCGACACGACCGGAAAGAGTTCAGGTACAGGACCGAAGGCTTTACGTGCTCTCCGAAGTACGGGGGTGTAATACCGCCAACTTCCAGACTTCGGGCTGATACTGACAAATTTCTTTTTACGGAAAAATCCCAAAATCACTTTCTGGCCCGACCCGGGATTTGAACCCAGGACCTCATTATGTGCGGTTGAACACGCTACCGCTAGACTAACGAGGCAGTCAGTATGATATTATATAGGTACGCATCAGCTGATCATAATTCTTTTTTTAAATCAACGCCCGCACTAGGGAATTAATTATCTAATCCATGTGCCGAAGGTTACTTTACAAACATGTAATTTGTCGGACCGTTTGGCGTAGTTCGTAGATACTCGTACTTACAAATTCTTGAAAATTGCGAGAATGAACATGTCTGTTTATCCTATCTATGTCTGGGTGTAATCCTTACTACCTACTATTATTACAGCGAAAGTAACTCTTAGTGTCGCGCTTTCACGCAAAAACCACTGAACAGATTAAATTTTAATTTGGTTCACAGATAGTCTGAGAAAAGACAAAGGCTACATTTTAATGCGAAAAAATGGTTGTAAGGGGTTGAAATGGGGGATGAAAAGTAGTATCGTAATTTTTAGAGCTTGAAGCTTGAAACTTATTTTTAGACTGTTGATTCAAAATAAATAACTATGACATTCAAAGTTCGTATAAGTTTTACCCTCCAGGGTGTAAAATAACAAAAGGGAATAGGGGATGAAAGTTTGTATGGTAATATGTAAGGTTTATGTGAATGTTTTATAAATTTTCAATATGCGACAAAATATTAGAGATATTCTGATGTAACAATTACAGACTACAGAGTCATAAAAAAATGTGCGTACGATATCGCGGGCACAGCTAGTTATCTATAAAAGTATGTTATTACAAAACAGAAGTACTATATCAAGCAGTTATCTGATTTCCATAGTACATACGGCTACATATCAAGTTATGATTTCCAATATAAGCTGACCTCTCATTGTATGGAAATCCTATACAACGTGGGATCAGCTTTAACTGGAAATGTAGGTATAGCTTGATATGTAGCCGTATGTATGTAGTACACAAGCTGCGCTCTGCATCTCTGGGATCAGATGGATGTGCGTGGAAATGAGAGTTTAGATAAGATAAGATTAGAGTTCTGATAAGTTTTCCGATCACCTATTGCATCATATTCCTTTTTTAATTATTCTATATATAATAGGTCTTTACCTATGAAATTGCCGTTTTGTATGAAAAAATTTAAACGAATTTTTTTCATGAATTTTTTTATTTGTATTAATCGAAGTAATCACCCATGCAATCAATGCATCTTTGCCATCGCAGTGGCAGTTTATTGATGCCCTTCTTAAAGAAATCAGCTGGACGGGAGGCAACAAATTCTTCAAAGGCATTTTGTACTGCCTCTCGGGTATTGAATTTTTTTCCCGCCAAGAAGTTATCCAAATTCTGGAAAAAGTAGTAGTCTGTAGGCGCAAGGTCTGGTGAGTAGGGCGGATGACGGAGAGCTTCCAACCCCAGTTCTTGCAACTTGGAGACCGTCTGCTGTGCAGTATGAGGTCGCGCGTTGTCGTGCAGGAGCAGCGGAGACGAGCGATTGACCAATGCTGGTTGGAGATGCGCCAGCTTCTCCATCATTGTGCTCAGTTCTTCACAGTACACATCTGCAGTAATGCTCACCCCGTTTGGTAAGAAGCTGTGATGAATCACACCGGCGCTAGACCACCAAACAGTGACCATCACTTTTCTAGGGGTAAGTTTTCGTTTAGGCATTGTTTAGGTGCTGAACCAGGATCCAACCAACTTGCTGAGCGCTTGCGGTTATCAAACAGAATCCATTTTTCATCGCAGGTAACAATGCGGTTCAAAATTCCTTCATTTGTGTGTCTGTTGAGCAGTGCAAGGCACGTCTCGACGCGTACTTCGCGCTGGCGATCATTGAGTTCGTGGGGCACCCATTTGTCAAGCTTTTTTACCTTGCCAATTTGACGCAAATGGACCAATATTGTTTTGACGCTAACGTCGAAAGCTGCTGCTAATTCAGCCGTAGATTGTGTATCATCAGCTTCCACAACCGCCTTTAATTCGTCATTGTCGACCAAAGTCTTCGGACGACCACGAGGTTCATTTTTCAGGTCGAAATTTCCAGAACGGAAGCGAGCAAACCAATAACAGGTGGTGCGTTGGTTTGTAGTGTTAGCTCCGTAAACGTCGTTGATGTTGCGTGCCGCTTGTGCCGCGTTGCTGCCACGACGGTACTCATATTCCATAATTACTCGAATTTTTAACGTATCCATGATGACGAAAAAGATTGAAATGCGATGAAAATGTAACACTAATCAATAAAGAAATGACTACTTTTGGAAAAAAGAATCCATGTTTTTAAAATAAAATTAATTTGAAATTAGAATTCTTAGCCAAACAAAAATTATTTTGATTTGAAATGGCCAGTACTGCAGAACGGCAATTTCATAGGTAAAGACCTAATATTATTCTATATATTCTAAATAAAATTATCGGGCCTGTTGGCGTGGTTGGTAGATACGCTGCCTTTCAAGCCGGAGGTCGTGGGTTCGATTCCCACCCGGGACAAATATTTATGTGCATGAACATGTCTGTTTGTCCTGAGTCTGGGTGTAAATTAACTATATAAGTATGTATTTACAAAAGAAAAATAGTATAATGTAGTATATGAGTTACCTGGTTTTCATAGTACACAGTCACACACGGTCATCTGATCCCAAACTAAAAAGAGCTTGTCTGCTTAGTTTGGGATCAGATGACCGCGTGTGAATACTGTATAAAAGTATTAAAAAACAAAATATCATCATCAGCATTTATTAATCATCAAGGTGCGGAGAGTCTGTCACTAAGTTTTGCGCATCTATAAAAATACCAAAAATAAATAGTAGTTGTAGTATTATGTTACGACACGTCTGGTTATATTATTTCAGTTGTATGTTTACCGTAATTTGTTCAGCAGTAATAATTTTATAATGTTAAATTTGCCCCAGTTCCATAGTTATAATGTTAGTACATATTGTATTTTAATATATGGAGTCTACATTTTTTAAAGTGTAAACTTCTTTAGCGGCGTTGTGCACTTTTTTGTGATGGGTAATAAATGTTTAACTCGCGTCAGGAGGACAGTATGTCGGATTTCTTCTGGCACCTGGTGGGGGGAGCCCCGGGATCGCGGTCATGTTGCTCCGGTGCCCCCCTTTAGGTGGCTCTTATACTATTAACCATTGCTTTTTTATAATGGGACTAATAGATAATGTTTTATATACATACAAACTTCTATATCGTTTTGAGGCGCTCATATCTCGATGCTTTCACCGATCCGTAAGTGATCGGCGAGTTTAAGCAACTGGGCTCGCGGTCAGGCCATAAATGGCTGACCACTAAACTTGTCTAGTTTCTAATTAATCAAAATACAAAATCAATATGTAGTGTTAATTCCGCTAATTGTCAGTTTAATCATGCCGGGATGCAATTTGCACCGCCCTCCCGCCCGCAAAAATGTGCACATGCAAGAAGGACAATATAAAAAAGCAAATTACATGCGCCAGTACGATACCCAACACGTGTTTCGGTCCTCCACGGACCATTCTCAAGGGCTGCTAACTCGTCGAGTGCTCGAAGGAGACATGATTAAACTGAAAATTAGCGGAATTAACACTACATATTGATTTTGTATTTTGATTGTTATGGATTTCCGCAAAGTAACGCCTGATTCCATTACTTATCTAGTTTCTAATTGTCTCCGTGCTTCGGAGGGCGCTGTGGGTCCCGGTTGTAGTCATTCATTAGGCAACAAACGTTAAGCAATGTCGGAGGCCTACTGGTTGGCTACTCTGACACTAGGGTAACCAGTAGTAACCACTATCCATACGATAAGTAAGTAAAGTATATCGAATGCGAAGCGAATACTGGCGTCCACCATGACCCTTTGTTTGCATTTGTTTCGATGATATGCCTTCCCCAATCCTCAATCGGACGAGAGGCCCGCGTCTTCGTGTATTAACTTAGAGTGACAGTTGCAGAACAATGTCCCTAAAAAGTTCTGACCTTCTCATGCATCTCCACGTCAGTAACCGCCCAAAGTGAAGGTTTGAACCCCACTGGTCGAGGTGACCGCTAGTTACTTAGATTGCAATTCAAATTTATTTGTTAAGTAGACTCACGCTCACACTCTACGCATTTGGAAAAGGGGTTGTTAGTGTATAGTGTAAAAAATCATGCTTTAAGATATGTACAGACGCCAGCACATCCAGCTACCCCAATCTCTCAAATTTCTTTTATACAATTTCAATTTTATCACAAAAGTATAAGGTTCACTTTCAATTGGGGAAATTTGACAGATCGAGGTTGATGTGCTGGCGTCTGTACATTGAAGTATAATGTACTACGGTCATGTACCTACCTGTGTTCTTTCATAGGTACGCGCTATATGAGAGAGAGAGAGAGAGACAGAGAGAGAGAGAGAAAGAGATGTAATGACATTCAAATTAATTATATAGCGTAAAAAACACAAAACCGCCTGCATTGTTCGTTTAAGATTCATATACCTTTAATATTTCAATATTTAATCTGAGGCGCTCATAGCTAGGTGCTCTCACCGGTCCGTAAGCGATGCGCGAGGTTAAGCAACTAGGCTCGCGGTCGGTCCATAGATGGGTGACCGCCAAAGTGGTTTAATTTCTGAGCGTCGCCGTGCTTCGGAGGGCACGTTAAGCTGTCGGTCCCGATTGTAGCCATTAGGCAACAGTCGTTAAGCCATGTCAGAGGCCTACTGGGCGGCTTGAACAACTCTGACACTAGGGTAACCACTGCCCATACGAAAAGTTAAGTAATTTAATATTTATCAAATAACAAGTAAGTTATTTACTTCCACACAGTTACACTGCGTTAGTAGACACACTTGCAGTATGAAAATAGTTCTTATATCTACTAAATGAAGACGCTATCTCGCTATCAACATTGAGGTAGTTTATATCAATGGCTATCAAGGTCAAAAGTGTATCCAACCAAGAATTGCACACTGTACTTACTTAAAATAGTACAAGATCCATCGGCGCTATTTTTACGCTCACAAATGTATAATCGTAATCATTTATTAGCTTAGAATATAGGTTACAGAACCAGGGGCTCTACCAGCTAAGTCGCCGAAAATAATAATAATAATAATGTATTTATTTATCTCTTTCACAAAGGTTTGGTGTACATACAAGTATTATGTAAAGAAATACAGAGCTAGAAATACAGAAACTATCATACCTTTGTGAGAGACTGACGTCTATAGTAGGTAAGACCTGTGTAACAGATCACCAGGCTCCCACCTCTGGGTCACATCTTGGTGATAATTACAAATTATTGAAAATGCTATGTACTTAATTTAAATATACTATATTATATATACGTAACTTTATGAGATAATGAATATAGTAAAAATGAAACTTACTAATTACAATGTTTGTGTAGTGTGAGGGTGTGTGTGTGTTTGTGAGTGTGTGCAAGTGAGAATTTGTGAGTGTGTGTTTGTTTGACCGTTTTGCTTACTTATTATGTGCTATATTTAATTAGATCGACATAGTTAGCAGGTTTTCAGTATCATTGTATGATAAATTCTGCAACCACGCTGTTAATTTTATTTTCAATTTGAATTTATTCAAGAAGTAAATGGAAAGAATAGAGTTAATTTTGTTGTATAGATATGGGCCCAAAAAGCAATAGAATCTATGTGAAAGAGTCGTCCTGTATATTGTATCATATGACTTAATCAATCGTTAAATCGGCTTCCATCAGCACATGTGACGTCATAAATGGTCTGGAATCGATTGTCAACGTTGAAGCCGATTTAAAGATTGATTAAGTCATTTTTAAGCTTTATTTATTTGAAGTAATTTGAACGCCATTTAAGGAATCGATGTTCGGCGAGTTAGCCGGTAGAGCCCCAGATACTATATTGGCGACAATTTTGTGTACAAGCCGTATTCTACCTATTCAATTTCAATTTCAATAAGCCTTTATTCACTGACCAATTTCTATTTCTCAAATCAAAAATATACTAATTTAATACAATATAGATTAAAATTAAACAATTTAACAATTTTTAGCAGCCAGTTTGGTCAGGTTGTCCTTCGACATAGGCTTCCCCTCGTTTTTTCCATACGTCTCTGGCCCGACCAAGTCTTCGCCATCCTTACTAGAAACGGAAAAAGACACAAAGGACGACAAAAAAATAGATGGCAAGATGATCTACCAAAAGGATTCTACCTATTACAAACATGCATATATTAAAACACATTTAAAGTACCTATATAACGGGAACGAGCCGATCCCGCTCGTAGGCGGAGGAGGCGTCGGGGCGGCGGTGGCAGCCGTTAGCCCAACTCCCCTCGGGGCCGCGGCGGCAGTGTGAGAAGTGGCCTCTACTGCCGCCACGTACAAGCGGCTCCGGGATGACAGCGATCTGTCTGTGGCGCAGTCGCTGTGCCGTACTGGCAGGAGTCGGCAATAGGGGAGGACAATCCAAAGGAGCCCTCCCAGGGTACGTGTCCCGACCATCGGGGACATGGCGCAAAAGGGGGGTACCGGAGCAGCAAACCCGCGTTCCCGGGACTCCCCCATCAGGTGTCAAGAGAAGTCCACGGCAGGTAGGTTTAGTCGGTGCAAGTCCGACATACCCACCCGTAGACACTTTTTGCGGGTGGCATGCGAAGGCATCCCCCCTGCCATTACAAAAAAAAAGGTACCTATATAAATTAATTTACCTACATATTAATTAGCAATTTGCTACCAACTATGTCCGAAGTCTAATGTTTCTTGGCAATTTATTATATAAAGTTATACACATATGATACACATTCCTTTTGTTATTTGTTGTTCTGCAGTACGAAATCTCTAGTATAATATAGTAGTCTATGGTATGTAACGACTTATATTATAGGATTTCTCGATCTGTCACTTTTAAAATGATCACCGACGCGACGCAAACGTAGGGTTGTTATAAATTTGCTTAACGATTTTTCTAAAACTCAGCCATGTTTTATAAAATTCGTGGAGCCCATTCAAAAGTAACAGCGCTTTTCAGGTTTCCGTACCCGGAGGGTGCCTGTGCCAACAGAACTTTAATACTATCCCCTCGCTGTCCATCCGTCTGTCCGTCTGTCTTTGAGCGGGCTGTATCTCATGAAACTTGTATGTGTATGACCGCTATAACAAAATAATAATTATAGGGAGAAAAAAATATTTTACATACAAGTAACTTGAATTTATTGATTTTTGCACGTTCGTGTGTGAGTTTTCGACGGTTAAGGTGAGTTATGTTTAAGTAAACTATTTATATAATAGACTATTGCTTGTGTTACCGGCTTGCGGATCTGCTTGCAAATGCCAAGGCATGTACTTTTTGAGAGATTTGATGTGCTAAACTTTTTTTTTAACTTAAGTTCAAAAGTTGTAGAACACAGATGTTGCTTATGGTGTTAGGTATCTAGTCCTGTGAGGTTATTAGTGTTTTACCTGGGGCTCTACCGGCTAAGTCGCCGAACATCGATTTCATAAATGGCGTTCAAATAAATAAAGGTTAAAAATGACTTAATCAATCGTTAAATCGGCGTACATTACCACATGTGACGTCATAAATGGTCCGGAATCGATTGTCAACGTTGAAGCCGATTTAACGATTGATTAAGTCATTTTAACCTTTGTTTATTTGAACGCCATTTAAGAAATCGATGTTCGGCGACTTAGCCGGTAGAGGCCCTGTAAACCTTTATACGTTGGTGTGTAGTGACTCGAGAGTCTAATTGTCTTGACTTGTTCGCCTCTATTGTTCTGAGCGTGTAGAAAGTCTCGTCGTATCTTGTATTATTATTTGGCTAAGCAGAAATATGTGGTTTTACACCAGACACGATAACAAATGCTCAGCCTTGAGTACTCTATGACTCCAATAACCGTGAATCAGCAAACGGGATTTATACTTTAGGTTTGCGCTTAAGCATTTCGTTAATAATAGTAAGGTTATTATTATTATTCGTTAACGGTCAAAAATCAAATCCAGTCGTAGGCTACATATTATTACGCTATCATCTAAGAGGGAGGAGTAGTGATAATTTATAAAGTTTAATGCGGGTAAAACCGCGGGGCACAGCTAGTTAATAATAAAATGGTACTAAGGTCTCATCTCGAAAACAAATTACCTATTATATTCATTAACATTCAAAAACAAACAAAGACAATATTAGCCTCGAACTTAACTATAAAAAGTGGTATAACATTTAAACGCGAAACGGCCTAACGGTTCTAGGATGTCGTATAGTTGACGTCACGTCATGACAGTGGACTACGAAAACCGCCTTTATAATCTAGGGAATAAAGTTGCTGATGATGTAAAGTGTTACCACTGAGATGCCTGTCGACTACGTTTTGTTTTTGTAGTCTGCCAATCTTTCAATAACGACCCGTGTGAGGATGGAATAAAGACAATATAATTCAGATTTATTAATGACTAGCTGTGCCCGCGACTTCGTCCGCGTGTTAATTAGTTTATTTCGTTTTTCTTGTAAAATAAAAGACTTTTCTAAAATAAAAGTAGCCTAAGTTACTCCTTATTACATCAGCTACCTGCCAATAAAAGTCCCGTCAAAATCGGTCCAGCCATTTCAGAGATTAGCCGGAACAAACAGACAGACAGACAGACAAAAATTGTAAAAAATGTCATTTTGGTGTAGGTACCGTATATATATTCATATTAATGTAGTAAAATCCGGTTATTTCAATACTAGCTGGTGCCCGCGACTTCGTCCGCGACAATTTTGAATGATGACCAGTATAACTACTTACTTCTAGCTTAATCTAAAAAATATAACTTTAAAAAGAAATAAGCAATATAAATTTAAGAAAACCTAACCTATAAATAACCTAGCTATGAAATAAACTTAAGACTGCTACTGTTATTTAAAAAAAATTACCCGATGTCATCTTTAAGTAAAGTCAGTAAGTCAAATAAAGTAAAATAATAATCAACGATGCATTCATCACAAAGGTTACTCCCATTAGATTAGGTTGACCTGACCTCTTAGTAATATTCATGCAAAATTTGAAGTTAATCCATGCAGTACTTTTTGAGTTTAACCCGGACATACATACAGACAAATAGACAAAAATTCAAAAAATTCTATTTTTGGTTTCGATATCGATTGTAGATCACGCCCCAAGTATCCTTTTAAAAAAATATTCAATGTACAGTTTTGACTTTCCTACGATTTTATTATATGTATAGATAAGATCACAGCTCCTCCCCCGTAAGTGATAGCGTGATAATATGTAGTCTATATGTTGACCCGACCTCTTAGTAATATTAATGCAAAATTTGAAGTTAATCCATGCAGTACTTTTTGAGTTTAACCCGGACATACATACAGACAAACAGACAAAAATTCAAAAAATTCTATTTTTGGTTTCGATATCGATTGTAGATCACGCCCCAAGTATCCTTTTAAAAAAATATTCAATGTACAGTTTTGACTTTCCTACGATTTTATTATATGTATAGATAAGATCACAGCTCCTCCCCCGTAAGTGATAGCGTGATAATATGTAGTCTATATGTTGACCCGACCTCTTAGTAATATTAATGCAAAATTTGAAGTTAATCCATGCAGTACTTTTTGAGTTTAGCCCGGACATACATACAGACAAACAGACAAAAATTCAAAAAATTCTATTTTTGGTTTCTATATCGATTGCAGATCACGCCCCAAGTATCCTTTTAAAAAAATATTCAGTGCACAGTTTTGACTTTCCTACGATTTTATTATATGTATAGATTACAAACAGACACTCCAATTTTATTTATTTGTATAGATAAGTATTTTAGAAGAAACAAAACCAGATACAGCCGATGGTAGTTCTACCGATCTAACTGGTCTTCTGCTAGTTTCGTCATGTTAGAGCTGTTATATGAAAAAAACTATACAAATTATAACATAAATATTGGACATTTAATTTGTCGATACGACTTTTTAGGGTCCCGTAGCCAAATGGTAGAAAACGGAGCTCTTATAGATTCGTCTGTGTCTGTCGGTCTGTTTGTCTGCCGTCCGTATGTCACAGCCACTTTTTTCCGGAACTATAAGAGCTGTAGGTACTGTTGAAACTTGGTTAGTAGATGTATTCTGTGAACCGCATTAAGATTTTGACACAAAAATAGAAAACGAACAATAATTTTGGGGGTTCCCCATACATGGAAATGAAACTCAAAAAAAAATTTTTCATCGTTTCCATTTGTGGGGTATCTCTAGATAGGTTTTCAAAAATGATATTGAGGTTTCTAATATCATTTTTTCCTAAGCTGAACAGTATGCGCGAGAGACGCTTCCAAAGTGGTAAAATAAATGTCCCCCCCCCTGTTATTTTATGTATATTACCATGTAAACTAACAACGAAAATTGGTTTGAACGAGATCCAGTAAGTAGTTATTTTTTATACGTCAGAAATCGTAAACCGCAATTTACCTTTCATTTAATTAACTGAAATACTAATTGCTGCTTGCTGCTGGGACCCTTCATGGGCGATCCGACTCGTACTTGGCTGGTTATTTATTAAATAGATCTGAATACGAAGGGTCAATTTCAGTTGCGTCCTTTGCTGTGCAATAAGTAAGTATAATTGATAAGGAAATTATTTAATGCAATAAATAAGTATAATTGACAAGGAAATTATTTAATGCAATAAATAAGTATAATTGATAAGAAAATTATTTAATGAAATAGACAAGTATAATTGACAAGGAAATTATTTAATGCAATATATAAGTATAATTGATAAGTAAATTATTTAATGCAATAAGTAAGTATAATTGATAAGGAAATTATTTAATGCAATAAATAAGTATAATTGATAAGGAAATTATTTTATGCAATATATAAGTATAATTGACAAGGAAATTATTTAATGCAATATATAAGTATAATTGATAAGGTAATTATTTAATGCAATAAGTAAGTATAGTTGATAAGGAAATTATTTAATGCAATAATTTTTTTTTTTTTTTTTTTTTTTTTTGTTTATTCTGCTTCATGGCGATCTGTTTGAAAAACAATAAGCCACTTTCTTGGTTGATAATTATCTGTTTAAAAAGTTATCTACGAGAGCCATCAACTGTTGAAAAATTTCTTTCCAGCAAACTCTCTCTTTGTCTCATTGTTAGAATCTTTTGGTGAGATTTGGGATGTCATGTCTTTTTAGCCGGGTATATTGGAGTCCACCGTTTCCACTCAGTGCCTGAGCAAGCTCGTTTACGTGAATTTTTAGCTTCTCCTGATACTTCAGGCTGCTTTGGACTATTTCCTGCCGAACAGTATTTATGCCGAGGTCTAGGTATATGTATTTATTGCTAATACACTGGGGGATACCGAACATTGTTCTAAGAGCTTTGCTCTGAAATCTTTCCAGTATATCAATGTTGTTATTGCTGGCAGATCCCCACAGCTGTATGCCGTAGGTCCAAATGGGTTTTAATATTGCTTTATAGATCAACATTTTGCTGCTATCATTTAGTTGTGAGTGTCGTCCTATTAGCCAGTTGAGAGTGCGAAGCTTAAAGTCTAGTTGCTTTCTTTTCGTCCAGATGTGCTTTTGCCATGTCATTCTTCTGTCCAAGTGCATTCCCAAGTACCTAGCGTTATCTTCTTGTGGAATTATTTTGTCGTTTAATTTAACGGGGGGGCAAGTTTCTCTCCTGAGGGTGAATGTTACATGGACGGATTTATTTTCATTTGCCTTTATTCTCCACCTTTTCAGCCATAACTCGATTTCGTGGAGGTGATTTTGTAAGAAAGCTGAAGCAGTTTCTGGGTTAGTGTGAGTGGACAACAAAGCCGTATCATCGGCATACGTCGCAGTGGTCGTGTGATCATTTGTCGGTATGTCTGCTGTGTAGATAAGATATAAGATTGGGCCCAGTATGCTACCCTGCGGAACACCTGATTTGATTTCGTGAAGTTCAGAACATTCCTCGTTATATTTCACCTGATAGCTCCTTTTATCCAGGTATGATTTGAGTATATGAAGAAAACAGTGTGGTAGCGTCTTTTTTAGTTTAAAGATAAGGCCATCGTGCCAAACCCTATCGAAAGCCTGGCTGATGTCAAGAAAGACCGCTGAGCAATATAATTTGTTTTCTAGGCTTCTGCTGATAATGTCTACAATACGATGGACTTGTTCTATTGTTCCGTGCTTTTCCCGAAATCCAAATTGATGTTTAGGTAACATTGTACCTAGATGTTCCTTCATTCGGTTGAGGAGTATCCGCTCGAAGAGTTTTCCGATTACTGGCAGCAGGCTGATGGGTCTATAAGACGTTGCCTCTTGTGCAGGTTTGCCTGGTTTTGCTATCATCACCACCTGTGCGATCTTCCATTGGCAAGGAACATGTTCAAGTTTCAGGCATGCATTGAATATGTGTACTAGTTTCATAATTCCTTTGTGTGGGAGATTTTTCAGAAGTTTTGCGTCGATAAGGTCATATCCGGGTGCTTTCCCTTCCTGTAAATGTTTTATCTCTCGATATACTTCTTTAGGGCTAGTACTTTTTAGGGGTAGACACATTTGATTGGCTGACTCGAGGTAATCTTTGGTATCTTCGTTATGTTCTTCGCAGCTCTCAGGGAGTGGTCGAAAAACAGTATTAAGATGTTCAGCAAAAATATTTGCCTTCTCGAGGTCAGATCTAGCCCATCCGCCTTTATTATTATTAATAGGCGGTACATGTGTTTTAGGACGCTTTAAGTTTTTTGTGACTTTCCACAGCGAGTAATTTGTTTCAATCGTTGGATCAAGACTTGAAAGCATGTTTTGGATGTTATCATTTTCGTACATGTTTATAAGGTTTTTAAGTTCTTCTGAGAATTTATTGAATATTGTTTTGTCGCTAGGATATCTTGTCGTCTGCCAGATCTTCCGAAGTTTACGCCGCTTCTGTATTTTCTCCTTTATCTCTTTGGGATATGTGTTATGTTTTGGCGGCTTCCCTTTACCTTTTCTTTTCGTAGTAGCGGTGTTTACGGCATTATGTATGGCCATGTTAAATTTTTCTACCTCATCTTCTAATTTTTCAGGTGAGTCTATTTTGTCTTTTAAGGTCGTATCTGCTGTTATTACTTTTCTGTACATTTCCCAGTTTGTGGTTTTGGTGTATATTTTTGAAGTTGGTTCCACTAGAGTTATCGTTGAGTTAATATTCAAGATGACTGGGGTATGGTCTGAAGTGAGGTCAATGCATGGTTCTATCGATACGTAATTACTGTCTACGTTTTTTGTGATAAAAATGCAATAAATAAGTATAATTGATAAGGAAATTAATAAATGCAATAAATAAGTATAATTGATAAGGAAATTATTTAATGCAATAAATACGTATTTAATAAATAAGGAAATTATTTAATGCAATAATTTAATTGCTGTAAATAAATTTTGGGTGATAAGTTATATGGTATGCATTTAATAACATAAGCTTTAAGTGGTATATGTAGATCGCTATTAGCGATAAAGCCGCCGATTGCATTAAAATAAGTTAGTTTTTATATATGTAACCATTGTTTTGTTTGCCTGTTGGCGTGGTTGGTAGATACGCTGCCTTTCACGCCGCAGGTCGTGGGTTCGATTCCCACCCGGGACAGATATTTGTGTGCATGAACATCATCATCAAACATGCCTGTTTGTCCTGAGTCTGGGTGTCAATTATCTATATGTATAAGTATTTATTTACAAAAGAAAAGTAGTATATCAGTTATCTGGTTTCCATAGTACAAGCTCTGCTTAGGTTTCGGTCAGATCACCGTGTGTAAATAATGTCCCAGGATATTATTATTATTATATCCCCTTATTAAGTAGGTACATACTTTGAGTAGATTCCTTTCCTTTATCGTTGGGTAGGGGTTACCCTAGTGTCAGAGTTGTTCAAGTCGCCCAGTAGGCCTCTGCCATGACTTATCGATTGTTGTCTAATAACAACAACCGAGATCGACAGCTTAACGTGCTCTCCGAAGCACTATACCACTTTAACGGTCACCCATCTATGGACTCACCGCGTGCCTAGGTGCTTAACCTCATCGATCACTTACAGACCGGTGAGTGCATCTGGCCTTGAGCGCCTTGAGTAGATAGGGCCGCACAATAGACGGTATGTCAGTTGTTACCCTTGCCCTACGAAAAGCGGTTTTAACACATATGTAATAAAGACCAATGTGGTATTGACTGTACCTACTACAGAAGAGCTGTTATTTCATTACAAGAATTGTTTACTTCTATAGAGGTAAATTTGAAGCATAAATATGAGTACATATCAAGCTAAACATGTCCAGTGTAAGCTGATCTCGCGGTGTATAGGATATCCATACAATGAGAGGTCAGCTTATATTGGAAATGTATAGCTCGATATGTAGCCGTGTGTACATAGGTACCTAATTGAGTATTATTTTAATAACAATAAACAATAGTAACCTCATTTTCCTTTAGGTATCCATTTTTTAGAAACTTTTTTTTTTTTTTTTCAATCGGGACTAGTCCCTCCCTCTTACCCACCACTGCAACTCCTGTAAGCCAGGATCAACAGTGGCACACAATGAAATGACACTGAGCGGTGAAGCTCAGGCATGTCTCGGGGAATCGCTTTAACTGTCTTGGATTCCGCAACGAATTTAATCAGAAACTTTTTAGGATCTTACACACAATTGGGTAATGAATCCCTCTGTCACGGAGTACTGTAGAAACATACCAGAGCGGTATAATTGACGGCCACATTGTACAAACGCCAGCACATCAAGCTACCCCAATCTGTCAAATTTCCCCAATTGAAAGTGAACCTTATGCTTTTGTGATTAAGTAGAAAATATATAAAAGAAATTTGACAGCTTGGGGTAGCTGGATGTGCTGGTGTCTGTACTTAGGTACAGACTCAGAATAACTATTTATGGGTCACACAAATAGCTATCCTTCGTAGGAATCGAAATCGGAACCCGAAGTGGCGAGCCATTATTACAAAGAAAAAAAAAGATTTATTCAAAAAATTGTTGTCTTCTTGGTAGATTTTTGGGCATAGCGGCCATCAGTGCACGGACTTATTTGCCATATCAAAGGGCTCTCCGAGGATCTCCCACATGCCATCATTGGTCAATACTTATCCAGTCGTTATGGTAACTATTTCTTGCGGGTCGAGAACTAGGAATTCCTAATAAGAATATCTTCTAGAGGTCAATACAACCATAGAATAGAAGAATCTTCTATTCTATGGTTGTATTGAATTTGGTGAATTGCTGTGAACTTTTTCTGTGAACTATGACCATGGAATTGCGATCGCCACCTCATCTGCCCAGCCTGGCGATAAGATAGGATATGGCATATCCCCATTCTTTGTGAAGGCTTTTGTCCAGCAGTGAGCGTACTTAGGCTGATATGATTTGGCGCCATACTATCATCATATTAGTAGCAGAAAAAAAGACGCGAGAGAAAGAACTAGGTTATCACCCTTTTATTGATAAGGCAGGGGAATGGCTACGCATGCTACCCGCAAAAAGTCTCTGCGGGTGGGTATGTCGGACTCGCACCGACTAAACCTAACCTGCCGTGGACTTCTCTTGGCGCCTGATGGGGGGAGTACCGGGATCGCGGGTATGCTGGTCCGGTGCCCCCCTTAGGTTTTCAGCCTAAAACTATCTATAATTAACTTCAAAATAAATTTGCTTCTGAAAGATACTTCCAATAAAGGTCTTTCATAATCCACCGTGTTTTATCTAGCCTGGGTTAAACTCAGATCAACTAAAATTTTATTTGATCTGAGGGGTTAAGTAGTACCTAACTATTATATATTAGTACCCACTTATTATTTCCACAGATACAATTAGATTGTAAACAATTTTGAACGATGACATTTATGACAGATCTTTTATCAGAATTCTGCGCGCACCCGTCTTTTTTTAAATTGATTATTTAGATGTAGAACCTATTTTTTTTAATTTAAATGAATTCAAGGACTACTCTATAATACTATTAAGAGTACATAAGGACTAGTCTAAATAAATTACATAGCTGTAGTCCTATTAGATAAAAAAAAAACAATTATGGTTGACGAACCATATTGCCAAATGATATAATTAGGTAGGTAATACAATAAAAAGTCAAAAGCAAAATCTGTTTTAGGTACTTTTTCAACAATAATTCTTCAACAACTCCAACATGTTCGATGAACTCCTTCAAAATAAACAAAAATCTATAACAAAGCTTATTATTATCACCAGGCAACGGTAAATTACATAGTTAGCGTGAAGAAAAGACATCGAGCTTGTAAAATGTAAAGCTTGCATCCCCTGAGCGTTCCCTACAAAAAGCCATAAAACATTTTGTTCCCATACAACTGCAGTACCGGGGTTGCCTGCGCGCCAGAGTACACAGAAGCTCAGTATAAAATAGACAGTAAGGAAACTTCCACGGTCGAAACGGCACACGCACACAAACATGCGCATCGACAAGACCCCTAAGTGGTTGTCGCGTAGTGAGTGCCGCGTCAAAACGAGTGGCCGCGTATAACAATACGCACGTGGATTTTTAAAAAGATTGCGCTTTTTAAAAATCCACGTGCGTATTGCGTAGTATACGGCTGTTTGAATTCTGCTTCATCAAAACGGGAGCTTTCGTATTATAACCGTCCTGCTGATTTATAAAACAAATATGTTTTAATAAAAAATAATAATAGGTATCTAAAGTATTAAAAGTTACAACCCTACATCCTCAATAGATCGTAGGTAATTATTTCATCAACTAGGCTTAGTTACCTTACTGTCCATATTTATACTGTGCCCAAACCGTCCTGTTGTCGCCTGCCCTTTTTTATACCGAGGACCCTTTTGTATGGAATGAAGAGCAGCGCGTTGCGGTAGGTTAGGGAACGGTTTCGTTATAATAACCATCCTGAGAACTTAGAAACTAATAATATTTAATGTCCTATTCTAGCTATTCATATGCAAATATGTTAATAGTTTAGTGGGAAAAGAACGTGCATTGTCGCATCCTGAGACAACAGAAGTGAAGTTTCTTATGATTTGAATGTAACGTCAATTGTTTTTTTGCAACAAATATCGGTACTGACAGATGAATATAGAAATAAGTTTTATTCGTTTCAAATTGATATAGGTCCAAATTAGTATCTTCACCAATCTGTCTGTGCTCAACTTCCTATAACGCATATGAACAAACCGCACACCACATACTTTGGGTGTGTGATCTCTGGCACAATTTGCGTTATATTATGTTAAATAGCTTGCAACCAATATCTGGAGTAGTTTATTATACGGATCTTGTAGCAACAAGGAACAATTTCCATGCGTCCTAATATTGGAATCAAATATAACAGCTCAATTAGGACTCTTAAATTGATTCTCGGTGCTTTTGCAGCTGGCTTTTCTAGTTGCAATTCTTTCGTTTTATGAGGTTATAGCCTCTTTATATCTGTTGAAGTGGAACTAATTATTTATTTCTAACTCCTCCTTGCTTTTTTCTGTTTAAATACGTTGCGGGATCAAAGACAGTTAAAGCGATTCCCCGCGACATGCCTGAGCCTCACCACTCAGTGTCATTTCATTGTGTGCCACTGTTGACCCTGGCTTACAGGAGTTGCAATGGTCGGTGAGTAAGAGGGAAGGAATAGGCCCGTTAGAAAAAATTAACCTAATTCCACATAGCATGTCATTAGATATCCTACGTAGGCAAATTGTAATATCAAGAACTATTAATTGATTGAAATCATAAATGATATGCATAAGTTACTATATGTGGCGTACAATATTTGGTGCTATTAGATCAATTTCAGATCCTCTTCCCCCCCTCAGATCTTCATTCAGTCGAGCGGCACGCGGGTTTGCATCTAAGTAAGTACACAGTTGCAAAAACCGTCCCTAAAATCCGATGTTCGCCTCAGTTGTCCGGTGAAGCAGGGAAAGTCTCCTAGGCTGTAAAAAACACTTGACGAGGAGCACCACTTTGACACTTTAAAAATGTTTTAAATATCCAGTGCTGACGCAGGTCACGTTATGTATTCCAGTTCCGTTTTAGGGTCACTTATAAAGGCGAAAGTTTGTGAGTGTATGTTTGTCATTTCTTCACGTCTAAACTGCTGGACCTATTTTAATAAAATTAGGTATGTAGTCAGCTGACACCCTGGATTAACACATAGTCTATAATTTATAAAGTATAATGCGGGTAGAACCGCGGGGCACAGCTAGTATTATATATAAAAAAGAGGGCCAATGATATTCTAAACAATAATATTGGTCTTATCAATGTCCTTATTTGGTACATAAAAGATCTTGGACCTACAGATCTATGCGAAGAAAACAAGAGATTTTACTATTAACATTCATTTTAATTGACTGCTCCATTACTAATGTGGATTCTACTCTAAATTGACCCTCTACCGCATTCATTAAGTACAGACGCCAGCACATCCAGCTACCCCACTATGTCAAAATTCTTTTATAGATTTTCAACTTTATCACATGAGCATAAGGTTCACTTTCAATTGGGGAAATTTAACAGATTGGGGTAGCTTGATGTTCTGGCGTCTGTACCTAAGTAGTTGCTTTTCTAGTGCGATATGCATCTAAGATCTAATAAACTAATTTAAATGTAACCTTTAAATTATCTTCTCTTTAATAAAGATTATAATATGAAGCCGCGTTCCCGGGGCTCCTCCTATTAGGCGCCAAGAGAAGTCCACGGCAGTTCCGGTTTAGTCGGAGCGAGACCGCAAACACTTTTTGCGGGTGACATGCATATTTAGTCACTAGCTGTGCCCCGCGGTTTTACCCGCGTAAAATTTTATAAATTAGCACAGCTCCTCCCCTGTAGGTGATAGCGTGATAATATGTAGCCTATATGTACCCGACCTTTTAGTAATATTCATGCAAAATTTGAAGTAAATCCATGCAGTAGGTACTTTTTGAGTTTAGCCCGGACATACATACAGACAAACAGACACACAGACAAAAATTCTAAAAACTGTATTTTTGGCTTCGATATCGATTGTAGATCACGCCCCAAGTATCGTTTAAAAAAATATTCAATGTACAGTTTCGACTTTTCTACGATTTTATTATATGTATAGATTACCTACCTATTCTACTCTAAATTGAGAGGCCTCCTCTTCCGCATTCATTAAGTACATGAGTAGTTGCTTTCCTTAGTGCGATATGCATCTAAGATCAGAACAATGCTAGCGATTCTAACTTTTACAATAATCTAAATTTAAATGTATTCTTTCAATTACTTTCTCTTATATATATTAAGTATATGAAGATATATCCTCTTTCCAGGGGCTCCTCCCATTAGGCGCCAAGAGAAGTGCACGGCAGGTTAGGTTAGGTTCTCTTGGTGGTTGGCATGCGTACCTATTTAGACATTACCTATGCCTTAACAATACATACACAGAACTGTAACTGCTTAAACTGTTTCTATCGCGCACAGCAGGCGTCATTTCTCTCAGTATTTCGCGCCAAAACCAAAACTAAACTGTCTCAACTAAAGATGCCCTGTCCTTTTCATAAGAACTATGTTAGAAAGAGATGCGATGATATTAAAATTTGCTGGTATTTCAAAGAATCAGGGGCAACGTCTTACAGTTTACGTTCATTTATCAGTATTTACAGTTGGTTTTTATAAGGATCAAGCCAGTTTTAAGTAATCATTGTACAGACGCCAGCACATCAAGGTACCCTCAACTGTCAAATTTCCCCAATTGAAAGTGAACCTTATGCTTATGTGACAAAATTGAAAATCTAAAAAAGAAATTTTACAGATGGCGGATGTAACTGGATGTGCTGGCGTCTTGTGCCATTTACTTAGGTAAAAAGCATAACCGTCCTTTTACTTCGCTTTGGTCCGGTAATAATGTCTTAGTTCTTAAAGCCTTCAAAATTCGTGAATACATCGCATTCCTAAAGTAAAGTTATGCTTAATAAATAAAAATTACTAACTAAAAACGCGAGTTTATAGAATGCCAAATAAAGAGAATGGGAAATAAAAAAATGTATTCTATAGTAAAAAAGTGTAGGATTTTAAGATATCTATTAACTAAGTAGTTACATGATAATCCTTCTACTTATAGGTATATACTTATGTCAATAAAATATTATTAACTATTTACATCACGCTTTTAAAAAAATCCCAAATAATAAAAAAAAGTATGGGGTACCTACGCTTTTTTAAATGCAATACATTTGTTTTATTTTCCAAAAAATGGAAAATAATACATTGTATTTTGGTTTGCTGTATATAGTTTGATTTTCTATAAAAGCGTTTATTATTCGGAATTTTTATTAGCGTATATTTTGGTTTTTTAAATAATTATTTTATGTATATCTCTTTTTTTATACCTGCGGAACCTACCTACCTTTTTTTATTATTTTTTTTAAAGACAACCCCGAACTAGGGAATTGAATCCCTGTGTCGCGGGGTACGTTACAAACATGCAATAGACGGAAACAAAAAGTACATCCAGACTCAGAACAACTATTTATGGGTCACACAAAGTAGTCCAGCGCGGGACTCGAACCCGCGACACGAAGCGGCGAGGCGACAGTTTTAGCGCCACACGCGCTTGGCACAAAGACATTACCAGTTATAGGGGAACAATAAATCGCCAATCATGTTTATCCTAGAAAGGATAACGGGTCTAATTCATCGGTCCTTGATAAGTATACCAAATTTTGGATTAATCCGACGTTTTGAAGGAAGTCAAAATAATGTTCAATGCTTCTGTTACATACGATTTGACGGGCCTGTTGGCGTGGTTGGCAAATGCTTGCTTTTCACGCCGGAGGTCGTGGGTTCGATTCCCACCCAGGACAAATATTTGTGTGCATGAACATGTCTGTTTGTCCTGAGTCTGGGTGTAATTATCTATATAAGTATGTATTTAGAAAAGAAAAGTAGTATATATAGTATATCAGTTATCTGGTTTCCATAGTACAAGCTCTGCTTAGTATGGGATCAGGAGCTCTACTAAAAATTACTTAATCAATCTTGAAATCGGCTTCAACGTTGACAATCGATTCGGGACCATTTATGACGTCACATGTGCTCATGGAAGCCGATTTAACGATTGATTAAATCATTTATAAACTTTATTTATTTGAACGCCATTTAAGAAATCGAGGTTCGGCGACTTAGCCGGTAGAGCGCCAGATGGCCGTGTGTGAATAATGTCCCAGGATATTATTATTATACATACCTACTGGCATACGTATGAAAGTTAATAAAAGCCTTATAAAAATCACGGCTGCCTATAAGTATATAAAATAAACATTGTCTTTGAATTTCGGTGTATCTGGACATCTTCCAACTCTGAAAGTTAAAGGAAACCGTTCTAAAGTAGGTACTTAAAAGATTTAATAGTTGTTTCTGATTGTTTTTTAAGGGGTTTTGAAATTTTAACGTCGACTGTCGACATCTGTCTCTCTCTGTGCGCGTGCGAGAGCTACGATTCCACACGTAGCTCTCAAACGGATGGATCGATTTCGATGGGGCTTTTTTTAATTTGAATGCCAATTTCCTTACGGTAGTTCTAAGCTATGTTTGATTGATATCGGCCCAGCAGTGTAAGTGTATGAGCTCTTTTCCAAAATGATGTAATTATAGATGGAGTCGGTGGTTTTCTAACAACTATGTTATACCCAATAACATTATGTTGTTTTCAGTCATATAAAGACCGCTACCATTTTCAAAACTGGGGCTCTACCGGCTAAGTCGCCGAACATCGTTTTCGTGAATGGCGTTCAAATAAATAAAGATTCATCATCATCATCATCATATCAACCGAAAGACGTCCACGGCTGGACAAGCCTCCCCCAAAGATCTCCACAATTGCCGGTCTTGCGCTATCCGCATCCAGCGATTTCCAGCGACCCGCATAAGATCATCGTTCCATCTTGTAAGTGGCAATAGCTTAAAAGTGAGTTAATCAATCGTTAAATCGGCTTTTCGGACCATTTATAACGTCACATATGGTCATGGAAGCCAATTTAACGATTGATTAAGTCACTTAAGTGATTAAGTAACCTTTATTTATTTGAACGCCATTCACGAAAGCGATGTTCGGCGACTTAGCCGGTAGAGCCCCTGCCCCCCCGCCGCCGCGTCATAGTAGGAGAAAACAAAAGCACGTCCAATGTATGATATTCTTGTACTGAATGCGAAATGTATGATCCTTAGGTACACAATATAAATAAAAGTTCAGCATGCCAATCAATCACCTACCTTATATCTAGGGCGTATACACGGGACTGTCACCGTACACGTGACACTAAATTTTTGTGTATTTTATTTTATTGTATAATATTTTTGACTATTGTTATTAACTTCATTGAAAGAATGTACCTACTAGGCTGAATAATATTAAAAATAAAAATTAATTGTTGTGCCCTAACAGGGTACACGTTGATACCAATATGTTTTTGTAACACCTATATTGTACACATGATTGCAATAAAGAATTGTATTGTATTTAAGTATCACGTCTGTATTGTTACTTGTCCCGTTTTTGTCCTGTTTATTAATATTACAATTAATATTATTATATACATACTAAAGGGTATGAGAGACGCGCGGGGGCGCTCGGTTTTCACTGTTTTCCATTGATATTATAATAAACCGTTAATACCGTAGACAGAGCTGTCTACGGTTAATACACTTATTTTCTGTGTTTTGTTTTTCTTTCCACTAATAAGTCCTGTATTAGTCTCGACAATAGTGGCAACCCTACTTATAACCTTTTTAGTGTGCTAACTTTATGGCCCTGAAAATGTACAGACGCTAGACGCCAGCAAATCAAGCTACCCCAATTTGTCAAATTTCCCCAATTGAAAGTGAACCTTATGCTTTTGAGATAAAGTTGAAAATATATAAAAGAATTTTGACATAGTGGGCGTAGCTGGATGTGCTGCCGTCTGTACTAACTTTACAATCGTGTGGACATTAGCATTAAGTGTTCATTCACAGAATTAAAAATCCTTCATGATTATTAGTTTTAATGTTTGTTTACTTCAATTTGTGTTTTGTATACTGGTAAGTATGAGTAAAATTAAGTTAGTGTTCCGTTTAATGGGAACTGTGAGTAAAATAAAGATTCGGATAATGGTACCATTATCCAAAACTACACCTTTATTTTACTCACAGTATGAGTAATATAAAGTTGATGTTTTGGATTTTGATACGTATGAATAGTATAAAGTTGGTGTTATGGATAATGGTAAGTATTAGTAAAATAAAGTCGCTGTTTTGGTTAATGGTTCATCATCATATCATCCGAAAGACGTCCACTGCTGCACAAAGGCCTCCCCTAAGGATCTTCACAATAGCCAGTTTTGTTCTACCCGCATCCGCTGGCTTCCAGAGACCCTTGCCAAATCTTCGGTCCACCAGGAAAGAGGCCTGTCGGCCTGCCCACGCTGTGTCATCCGGATACCTAATGGATATAATGAGTAAAACAAAATTTAGGGTTTTGGATTAGGGTAAATATGAGTAAAATAAAGCTACTGTTTTGGATAATCTATACATATAATAAAATCGTAGGAAAACAGGGTAAAACTGTAAATTGAATATTTTTTTAAAAGGATACTTGGGGCGTGATCTACAATCGATATCGAAGCCAAAAATATAGTTTTTAGAATTTTTGTCTGTTTATCTGTTTGTCTGTATGTATGTCCGGGCTAAATTCAAAAAGTACTGCATGGATTTACTTAAAATTTTACATGAATATTACTAAGAGGTCGGGTCAACATATACTACATATTATCACGCTATCGCCTACGGGGGAGGAGCTGTGATAATTTATAAAATTTAACGTGGGTTAAACCGCGGGGCACAGCTAGTGGTAAATATGAGTCAAGTAAAGTTGGCGTTTCGCATAAAGGTATGTATGAGCAAAAAAGAATAATGTTAAGGATAGATCGCTAAAATGTTTTGAGGATTAGAGGGGTCTTTTTCTAAAATACATACAGATACTTACATAGATTTATTTATTTTATAATATTTATTTTGTTTTGTATTTTTTGAAAACGCATTAAAACAAGTATGGTGCATTTCAAGTATTAATGAAGAACGTTCGCAGTTATTGCACGCGCTGAATGATAACATACAATATTATAACTTATTGTTATATTATCTTTAGTATCTAAGATAACAATAATTGATAATGTGTGTTATTTTCATTACGTTTAGATTGTGTTTAAATGTGCATGCTAATGTTAGCAATTTTATGATACCCGATTTCCTTGCGAGTTTTTTATCTGAAAGCTAATTTAATCAAGATATGTTTCATTAATAGCCGTTAAGCCATTCAGAAGTTACATCTCTGCGGCGATTTTAATTGTGCAAAATATCTACTCTCGTCTACGAAAGGTAACGGTACTCCTAATGTCAGTTTCAATTTGACAGTGACATTATTGATTGTCGGGCCGGTTGGTGTGTTTGGTAAATGGTAAAACCTGACTTCCACGCCGCAGGTCGTGAGTTGGATTCCCAACCAGGACAGATATTTGTTAACATGTCTGTTTGTAATTCTGTGTGTAATTATCTATATACGTATATATTTACCAAAGAAAAGTAGTATATCTGGTTTCCATAGTACAAGTTTTGTTTAGTTCGGGATCAGATGGCCGTGAGTGAATATTGTCCCCGGTAATTATTATTAATGTGAGTGGCCCAGAATAACTCTTTTTTATCAACAATTCCCCAATACAATGTTGTCAACTCGAAAGTAGTAATAGTATATATTAATAGTATTATAGCAAAGCTTCAGTTAACTGAGGAAAAAACTGGACTCTACCTACCTACCTATCTACTATTCTGTTGTTGGTGGCAAACATTACTCGTTGGAGCCAACCTTTATCATATTATGATTCGAATTTCTTATCAATCTGATAACAGTAGATATATTTTTGGCATTCGATATTACTTGCGCACACCTAAATATTATGTATAATAATATGATGCATTATTTATTATACTTACTGAAATAGGTAACTACATAAGTTGATTGAAGTACTTATGTAAGAGCCAAAAATATTGTGTTTAGTGATAAATGTAGTCGACGAATATATACAGACGAATAATAATGTCCTCCTAGCCGTATTTCGGCCACGGCGGCCAGTCTCAATGGAGACTAGCCATATGCGCGGGACATGTTATAGTGCATAAATGTGTGCGCAAACAGGGCCACTTTCTATTCCATCGCTATCATGATCCGATATGACGACTAACGACACGACCGGAAAGAGATCAGGCACAGGACCGACGGCTTTACGTGCTCGCCGAGGCACGTGGATATAACACCGCCAACTTCCAGACTTCTTGCTGATACACTTTACGTTGAATTTTTCTTTTAACAGAAATAACCCAGAATCAGTTTTAGCACGACCAGAGATTTGAAAATATACCCCACGTGGGGTTGCCATCTCTAAAATTTGGCAACCTGAACAAGACACGTGAAAACCCTGGATTTTGGAGCCCAGAATCCGGACATATCAACAGTCATAACCGTTCTGCTGCGACGCTCTGCCAATGCCAGTGTCGGCTCGTCGGTTATCCCCACAGCGGTGCGCGAGCCCAAGATTCAATTTTTAAATCCGGACTACGCTTGAACCCCTTCTAGACGCTCCCCTGAGGCCCACTAAACTAGGACTAATCCGGGGAATCTGGGACGGATGGCAACCCTAGCGTATACGGTCAAACTGCGGCCTGCGCAGGCAGCCGTATACCTATCTCATTCGCACTTAGAATGAGACGAAAGGTTTGTCCCTTTTATTTGGGTCAAAATATTAATATTAAACGTAAACATGATTTGATTTTTTTGGAATATTATTCTCATAAGATAACTTAGGCATATCATGCGCAAACGATAACTGTATCTCTTATTCTGGGCATTAATTAATATGTATAGTCAACGGCTTACTACTACTTTCTTATCGTAAGGGCAGTGGTTACCCTAGCGTCAGAGTCATTCATGCCGCCTATTAGGCTTGGCTTAACGACTGTTGACTATTGGCTACAACCGGGACCGATAGCTTAACGTGCCCTCCGAATCACGGAGAGTTCAGAAATTATTCCACTTGGGCAGTCATCTATGGACTGACCGTGAGCCTAGTTGATTAACCTTGCCAATCTCTAACGGATCGGTGTGAGCTATGAACGCCTCACACAGTCAACGGCAAAAGTAGATGATCAAAATCGGATATTCACAACTAATTATGTAAATTGCCTGAGTGTTTAGTGTTAAAAATATTAGCTAAATGCTCAGATCTGTATTGTCGCCCAATATCCCTGACCATTCATAAACCCAAAAACCTCTTGTCCGATTTTAATCATCAACTATTGTGCAGCGCTAAATACAACACCAACAAATTCAAGAAGCATTACTTACCTACGGCATAAAGAACAATAACTGTTCGTTCGTTTAAAAAAAAAACGTTCCCATGTCTGACAACAATATCGATCAAATGGGGTTTATTTTATCTTATATTAAATACCGCGACGCACGACAGTGCGCCCGTCCCCTAAATAAAATGTTATAGTTGATCAAAGATATAGATAAATGAAATGGCGGGAAGGTAACCGCGTAGACAAAGATTTAAGTAAGTATTAGAACCTAAAAACACTTTCTACGATAGTAAAAGTTCACATTTTACAACATTGCACTTAACACATCATTAGGATGCCTAAATAGGTACGTAGTTACTTTATTTAATCTTATTAAATGAACTCGCATCTTGTTATTCCGAATTCGGTATTTGAACAGTTCGAATAATATATATAATATGTTACAAAACAAAAGCGGACCACAATCGGGCAAATTTTTCCTTGTCTATTCTAGTCGAGAAACTTTGAAACCCAACCGTGACGTGCGGTGCAGGGAGTATTTCTTTAGATTGGAAGTGGAAGTAGGTAGAGAGTCAAGCAGGTAGCTGTTAGCTCCGTAGGCGGGCGGGGGCATTACGTCACCCGCGTTCTTTTCACGTTCGCGATAGGTCGTCCGTCGTATGACGCTAATGCCGCAACGGCGCGCGGCGGCGGCGCGGCGCCGCGGCGGCGAGTCGGCGCGCAGCGCAGTGTCGAGGCGCGGCGCGGGGCGCTGTCTATTCGTCGTACAGACGTATAGACTCATCATGTCGATTAAAATGCCGCTCATTTCAAATCAAACGCCAATAATCTTCTGTAATTTTTATCGACATCATTGTAACTTACAACAGTTTTTAGAAAGACTGTCTTTCTAAAACTGTGCTACCCGTAGGTGTCAAACGTATCAAAAACAGTAAACAAAAAACAATCTAAGGATGTTATGGATACTCATGTACTTATAGTATAGGTATACCTACTCGACATTTTCTGTGTGGATCGTATGCATTTTGACTATAATATCGTCTTTATTTTCTAGTTTCTTTTCGTAGTTCGTTGACTTACTAGATATAAAAGTATTTAATTTCGCTCTAGTCAACTAACTACATTGTACTTAGACGTGTATCAAGGGTAAAAGTGGCATGAGGGGCTCAGTAAAACGGTTCACGTCCAGATTTCTATTCAGTCTAGATAATCGACCAAAGAGAATTATAACAAACTACGTAACCGACTAACATAAATAAGCACAATGTTTAACTAGCTGCCTAGACGCCACAGGACGGGGTCATTGCCCTGTTGTTGTTTGATAAAGCTTTGGTGGCATTCGATTATCATGATTATTTTTACGCATGAGCCTACATTTGCACGGACGACTTAAAATCAACTAGTTATGTGTATTTGAAATTTTTTTTGGGAGTTTAAATATTTAAAATGCCAAATTGACTTTAAATCGGCGTGACAAAACTTATAATAAGTATATGTTTATACGCCGGCCCTATGTTTTATGCGTCCGTGAGAACGTAGGCTGCTTGGCGCCAAAAATTAAGTAGGTAGAGTGAATGTTTAAAAAATTAAAGTGTACCTAACTAATCTGACTTACTTAGATTAACTTAGGTATAAGAGTCCGCTGAGTAGTAGGTAATGTACCTATTTAATCCCGTCAAACTCTTAATTCTTAATTATTAACGCATATAAGTCAATGCGTATAATATAATTATATTTCTATTCATATTCGTAACTACACAGTGTAAGTATTATTTCACATAATAAATTATCATAAAATATTTTGATTAAATTCACCTTCAGCATATTAGTGTTACATTTTATAATTATATTATGTATTATAATAAACACCTTAATCGATGTTTATGCCAAGTAATATTATAGTAATCGAATCTCGTCAAATATTATAAATCGATGATTAAGTTTTTAGAGGTATACCAACTTGATACAATATTGGCATCAATCTTGTATTGACGTGTTTTTTATACAAGAAAATGTTTTTGTGTTTAGGGAAATAAAATATATAAATAAAAATTCCACCAAGCTTCGCTTAGTTTTATTGGTTCTGTTTAAGAACATTTCTATCACTAATTTATTTATTTTTTTGGAGACCTGTATTAACCAATATTTCGTCGGTGTAGACTCATAACTTCTAACTGCGTTAAACAGGCAAAACTAGTCTTTAACGTAACTGATTCCATAAAGATTTAAGTTGATTTGCGTATGTACAGACGCCAGCACATCAAGTTACCCCAATCTGTCAAATTTCCCCAATTGAAAGTGAACCTTATGCTTTTGTGATAAAGTTGAAAATCTATAAAAGAAATTTGACAGATTGGGGTAGCTCGATGTGCTGTCGTCTGTACCATTTGTTTTAATAGTAAGTAGGTAGATAATGACAGTTCACCGACTATTTCAATTTCGATTTCAAAGTAAAAGCCCTTATACATTAGTATACTAGACAATTGTCTCAATTGACAGAAGACAGTTTGGGCTTCATATAGCCCAGTTGTGCACGATTTAAAATTTATGTATCTGCAAAACGTTGTCGTAAAACTTATATGCGCAACAAGTTGGCGTGGCTCTATTCTATGAAGTGTCTTCAAATGCACCTGCGCGGGCGCGGGGTGACCGTTTATTTTAAACATTGATTTTACTGACATTGGACTTTTGATAGCTTCATAAACTGCCATTGTAGGTATTTCATAGCAATGCCCAAAGAGGATAAAAGCACTACGTCCTAGTGAAGTAATAAGGCGGTTTAGTTGCCATAGCAACGTAACTTTGTTGCAACAGCATCTGAAAATTCGAACTTAAAGAGCTTATAAACAACATCGATCCCCGAGATTCAGTTTCCCCATATAAAAGTTGTATTATAGAGGCTTATTTACTTATCGTATGGGCAATGGTTACCCTAGTGTCAGAGTTGCTCAAGCCGCCCAGTAGGCCTCTGACATGGCCTAACGGCTGTTGTCTAATGACTACAACTGGGACCGACAGCTTAACGTGCCCTCCGAAGCACGGAGACGCTCATAAATTGAACCACTTTGGCGGTTCTATGGACGGACCGCGAGCCTAGTTGCTTAACCTCACCGATTGCTTAGGGACCGGTGAGAGCATCTAGCTATGAGCACCTCATTATAGAGGCGATCTAAGGTCGATATGGATGCTACTTAGATCGGCAATAGGTACTAGTTCGTCCCAGCTATGGTGTTAAAGATATAATATGGTGAACATGTTTCAATTTCAATATTATCCAATACGTACCAACCGATATTGTACTCGTCGGACGAGAGTACGATCGCGAACGCACCGCGACCACCAGCGTCCGCCATAACCCTTTGTTTACATTCGTATCGATGAAAAGCTTTCTCCGAACCAAAATCGGAGATGAAGCCTGCGTCGCATATTAACGTAGAGCGAAAGTTACACAAAACATCACTAAAATGATACACCCTCTCGCGCATCTCCAAGGTTCGAACCCTAAAGGAACTCGGCGCGGTCGCAGTTTTTATATAATAATAATATAATATCTGGGGACAATGTTACACAGATCATCCTAGCCCCAAACTAAGCAAAGCTTGTACTATGAGTACCAGGCGACGATATACATACTTATATAGATAGATAAATACTTATATACATAGAAAACATCCATGACTCAGAAACAAATATTCGTGCTCATCACACAAATATTTGCACTTACCGGGATTCGAACCCAGGACCACCAGCTTCGTAGGCAGGAGCACTACCAACTAGGCTTTGGTGACTGTTAGTTTGTATATTTTATTTCCTAGACGGTTTGAGCCCTCGCTCGCGTCTAAGTCCGGTGAAGCAGTGAAAGCCTCATAGTGTAACTGTGAACGTAAAGTTTAAAAAAATATTATTTAAGAAATGTTGCTATCTGGCTCTACCTGCGCCTACGGACTCATGACTATTTCCGTCTCTCTCACTAACTTCCGGTTTGTTCCTCATCAAATAAAGTATTTTTTTCCGCCAATGAAGTTGATTCCTAGTTACTGCCATCTATTTCGCTTTTGATTTATACTTATATCTAATGTTTAGTCCTAGTCGTTGGTCTAGCGGTAGCGTGTTGACCCGCAGTTAATGAGGTCCTGGAAATCCCGGGTCAGGCCAATAAGTGATTTTGGGATTTTTTCGTAAAAAGAAACTTCTCAGTATCAGCCCGAAGTATGGAAGTTGGCGGTATTATAGGCGTGCCTCGGAGAGCACGTAAAGCCGTCGGTCCTGTACCTGACCTTTTTCCGGTCGTGTCGGTAGTCGTCCCATCGGATCAATGAGATTGACGGAATAGAAAGTGCCCCTGTGTTTGCGTACACACTTGTGCACTATAATATGTCCTGCGCAATTGGCTAATCTCCATTGAGAATGGCCGCCGTGGCCGAAATTCGGCCGGGAAGACATCATCATCATCATCATTGTCACAGTTGACAAGTTGTTACTTTATCATTTTAATATAGTAGAACTAAATTTCAAAATATTAGATTAGTAACTTGTTATTTATTTAAGGATTTAAGAAAATATATGTGATAAAACAGACCGCACGGACGGACTAATAAATTTTTTGTAACTTTTTACCGTATTCGTAGTAAGTACAAGTGTATGTTAATACCCAAGTGCTGAATAAATTTCATTATTTCATTTCATCAAAATTGTTACGGGTTTCTGCCATACACCAGTACGTCTGTCTAAGACTACAAGTAGGTAAAGTTTATGTAGAGTAGAGATTACTTATTCATTAGTAAAGCTTAGGTACAGTTTGAACTTTATTTTGTTATAAAGTTATTTTTCTTCTTTGTAGGTTAGGTTTACTCTACAAAGAATGGCAACATAGTTTCTCACCTGCCATAACAAGTAATTTCTACTTTTAACTTTGAATTTTACAGTAAGCCTAGGAAGCTTTCACTGCTACACCGGACAATACCACTATAGCCAGTTTCTATGTATTTATAACATTTAGGTACAATTTGTTGTTGACTGAATAAATAAGGTCTTAAGCTCAAGCATCTGTTAAAAGAACTTACCTGGTTCAGCAAGCGTAGGTGGAATCTGTCCATCACATGGGATAACATTTTACTTCAATTTATAAGCACTCGAAGTCAAGAAGTTGGTATAAAATATGATTTTGACACCTGTGGGTTGTGTTGTGCCGAGTAGCGACATCTTTTGGCGAAATTCCGTATGATAAGATAAGATCATAATTCGTTTAAGATAATATCGATGCCTTAGTTCACAATTGCACTAACTACGAAATTTACATTTTTGAGGAGAGAGGTTTAAAGTTTAGAGGAGAACAGTAGAAAATCCAAGTAAAATAACAAAAAAAATATGCATCTATTCATAAGACTAGTCCTTTTACTCCATCATATCTCAATATTGTAATATTAATTTAACCGTAACCTTTTCAAAATGGCCAAATAAACATAAAACCGCCCATTTAATACATTTGTGCACTAAGATTGATTATGCTGACCGGCATTAAGTGATAAACTCAAAAATATTTAACAGCTTTACCAGGCTGGTTCAAGGTCCAAGAAGAAGGATAATAGTAGTTATGGATATTGTATTATATAGACAAAATAATAAACCAGTGATCCATATTCATAATATTTATTTTTATTATAAAACACAAACAGTTTTTATCCACAATCAGATAAAATAAATTTCAAAATCACAATAAAAAAATTAAAAGGACTGAAGCCCAATTATACGCCAATCTTTAGCTATTTCACCAAACAATTAGATTCTGAATCATAAAAATAAGATTTTTTATAAGAAAATTAATAAAGTCAGTCTTCAGTTTCAGGTAACAATTATTCATTTTTTACTAATTGGTAATTACAAATTGAATCAAAACTTAAATTTCTTCAACAATGGACTCTTCATCTGGATCATCATCAGATGATTCAGTGTCATCACAATTATTGTTAACAATAGCCGCAGAAGTGGATGGAATATCTTTGTAATAGTGCTCATATTCTGGTGGCATAACCACATCATTTAAAAGTGTTATCAGATCTTTCTTTTTAGTTTGCGACACTGCAATCAGTGATTTATATGCTCCTTTCAGAGGTTTTTTTTTAGTTTGCTTATACATATGTCTTTACTTTTTTTCATTGTTTTTGTCTCACAAATGTCTATTTCTTTGAAATCTGGATCGGTCAAATCGTATTTGTAAAAAATTTAAGTGGGAGATTCTTTCTGCAGCCGCAGCCACTTAATTTTCAGCCACTATACTGGCTCATTTTTTGGGTTTTTTTGTTGTATTGGAATTCAACGTTTTTTCGAATCCCTTCAAATCATAGAACTCCCCGTGTTTCATAATAATAACATCGTAGGGTTTCGGCTCGACTCCAGCAGACCCTATCACCAATGCATATTCACTCAAAGTGAATATGCTTTTATGCTTTCGCGCTCTTTCAATACACGCGTGAATTGAATCCACTTCTAAATACGAATGCCCCGATTCCATGAATTTCAAATCAATCGTATCTAAGTGAGGTATGTTATTGACAGCGTATAAAGCCGCTAGAGTAACATATTTATTGCAGTTCTGACCACCACAAGTGTCAGAAAATGATGCAACATGAGTAACAGTTTCGGGTAAACTGCTAAGATATTTTAACCCCTTCAAGTAAAATTACATAATACACTTGTACAATTCGGACTATATCTCAAAACGGTTTAATGTATTTGTGCACTTCAAAAATTGCCAAGTCCCTTCCAGTAAAAGTACTTAGCACACTTGTGCATTAAAGTTTCTTGATCCTTTTGTACTACCAACATATAATACACTCTTCTAGCACTGCTACAAAGTATGAACAGATATTGCAAATGTATATAATACGTTTGTGTTTTGAAATTTCCTGCAGTTGAGAAACTTAAAATCAGTTAAAGTATATCTTGATTGGTTTTACAAAAATAAAGATCATTAGTATAATATCACATTCATTGAACATTAAACGAACTCATTTAATACAACTGTGACTGTGTGTAATTGGTAGAAAGAGACGGAATAACGGTATTTCGATGCGCGGAAACGAAAGAGCATGAAATTTAGTGTATACGGCATTGAAAAAGTAAAAATTGAAAATTTTGTAGTTAGTGCAATTGTGAACTAAGGCATCGATATGGTTACATGCATCATACATGTTACATAATATAGTAGTAGGTTCTTAATATTGGTTCCCGACACATCTCCCCTTAGAGGGCATGCGAATAATTTACTAATCATGAATATTGTAGATATAATTGTAAAAAGTCAATGGCTCAGGAAGAACATAACAAAATAAGCTATAGCTACCTAAAATTATAATAAAAATATACATATAAAAAAAATTACGTATTTCTTAATATTACCGTCTGCCCCAAAGTCTTTCCGGTGATAAAATTTCATTAAAACTTAAATAATGATATGACACATAAAGGATGAATGTACATAATGTATAATGTTTTAATTCGGCATTAGGCAGGGCACATAGCTCGTAGAACCTACGACAGCTGGGGCAGAAAGGTTCTCGAGTGGCAACCACGAACCGAAACTCGCGGAATGGGCACGTACCCTACAAGATGAGGATACTGGAAGCCGCTAAATACGGATAGCACAAAACCGGCTATTGTGGAGATCTTTAGAGATGAACTGATAACCTTGTCAGCGAACTGCTTCGTGGCTCACAAGTTGCGTTTGGAACCACGCCACCCGCACGGGCCCATTCTATCGCGCTCAAAGCGATCTCCACCTCCTAGTTGTTGGGCCGCGAGGGAGTCCACAGCCTCACAGAGAACTTTTCTTCCTTATACATTCTTATATACCCTCTTTTTCGTTGGTCTCTATGAAGAAGAACGAGAAGCCACTCTACAGCCACTAATCCACCCGACGGCTCCCGAAAAGACATCGTCAGGCAGCGATAAAGAAAAACCCAGCCCCTCCAAAAGGGGCCAAAAGACGCCTCTCAGGTCTACGCGTTCCGGTAGATTCCACGCCATGACAGCGCGTCGCAGCCCGGCCCAGTGATCGAGGCACTCCTGGAAGCCGGTCACATCTGAATTTACTTACAGAACTACGCCTCCAGATCAGGGAGTAACACAACCTTCCCCCTACGTCGTCGCTGGTCAGCCTCGTTGGCCTCGCCCTTGGGTGACCCACCCGGTGTGGTGAGACCACCCGACAGCAAGAATTAGAGGAAAGGGAGACAGTGACAGACTCTTCACCCCAGAGGCTATGGAAATTCAGCTATGACTGATATATAACCGATAAACAATAGTATCTGGATCCCTAGGTAAGCAAACATCGACCGCCTGTTTTTCTATAACGGGCCGCATTTCGACAGTTCGAGAGAGAGTCCGGTTGGGGCCAGAAGGCTACTTGGCTAACCTCACCAGTCGCTTATCTCAAGTTAACAGGTACACATCTCCGTAATCACATAACTTACATTCATTATTTTCACGAAACCACGGACACCACATCTTTAGAACCGGCTCAAGCTGATTGCAATAAGTGCTAAGTCAGCAAGCCGTCACTGTCCAGCTTCACTTGAGCCAATCTCCAAAACCAAACTCGATTTCAAAAAACTGGTGACTTCCATCGTAGACTAAGAACCAGCTGCCAGCCGTGCACTTCTGATAGAGACAATCGTTTCATTGTGCCAACCTCGCTTCGCCATAGGTACCTTATCGATGTTGATGTGCAGAATGAACTGAGACGTGTACGAGAGTTGTTAGCGAATGGACATTAAGAAGACCCTTGAAGGAAGACAACCTGACCCCAAAAATGCCTACGACGGGCCCTAAACTAGAGACCACCGACAAGCGCGTCTACAGTTTGCTCGAGAGCATCTCAATTGGGACGTCATTCCTGTTCCTTGACGGTTACCGAATCTGTCTGCATGGCAGCGACAGGAGAGGTCGGGTCTACAGGCGTGGTACCTACCTACGTACCTACTGTATTTGCACGAATACGGTGTTTTTTTCGGAAATCTGTTAAAATGGAGATATATTACACTTTATTATGGCCATTTAATAAACCAAACACTAAACTATACCTACCTATACCAATGAAATGTAGTTGTGAAAAAGCAAGAATGCGGCAATAGATGGCACAGATTTTAAACCTATTGATGTTGAGTCTTACAAACGTAGGTACTTATGTAGCTTTATTTAAGTACAGGTAGACTAGTTTCATAAATGCCTTATACATTTCACTTACACTTTCTCTTTCCTTACCATGTTGTAAACATAAAAATTACATAAGTATATGAACTCTAATCGATTCTCTACTAATATTATTTTTTCTTATACCTCTAACTTAGGATCTTCCAACTGCTCAATCAGTCCATGGCTCTATCTATCTGCATCTGCATGCATAAACTCTCAGATCAATTAGAAGAGTTTTTATTTTATCTGAGCATAACTAGGCTCAACATCCGAAAACACGGTTCAGCTATTTGTAGGCACCTACAAAGCTTTTAAACTTTGGATGGAGAGATTACAGAAACTGTAAAGACTCTAGTACATATATAAATAGGTAAGTATGATAGGTACCTATCTAAGTTTAGGCATTTGCCTAGGCATATCATCAAACCCGCCTCAGGCTCAAGGCAATAAGTACCTAGCTGAATACCAGTACAACTATGTACTTCAAGGCATTCGTATCATGGTCAAGAATGTATCTTAACACTATATACTTTAGAACTAGGATACAACACCCTTATTTTCTGTGAAATAAAAACTATTTCTCCGGTTCCCACGAAATATCAAATCGTAAACAAACGCGTCTGCCATTCAAGCGCTATGTTTTATTGGCGTCCCTTTCCCGCTAACGTTTACCGCGCTTTTTACGTTTTGGAAATAACGTTGGCGGCATTTAAAATAGGGCGCGAGTTAATTTCTATGGGAGAATATGTTGAGTGTACTGGGTCATTTTTTGATATACTTCTTATGTAAAAATGTTCTGTGTATATATGAAAAATAATAAGCGTACAGTTTAGAACCCTAAAATGTCATGTTCTTCATATTTTTGTGCATATTTTCCTTATAATTCGTTGAAATAATTTTATGAAGCAAATGTACTACAGTATAAGAGTTGGTTAAAAATGAACCTTATTTTGTGGAGATAAAGTATAAATTCTTCTATTATTATTTGGCTAAACGTCACGGATATACGTAGTACTCAAGGCGCGCTAAGAGTCGTGCGGTTGGTAGCATCGTTTTTGTTGACCAATCACGATCGATATAGATGTCGCTACAGTGCCGACGCGAGTCGACCCCAAGCTAGCTTGCTCTGGGAACATTACTTCGAGCTCCATACATTTTCTTCTGGTTCTCTACGTCTATAGTTTTGTTGTGCACCAGTTCAAAAATAATTTCAAAATTTTTGCCATCAGGTAAGTCTTTATATTTTTCTGATCAAAGTTAAGTGTTTTAATAAGTGTATTCGTGTATCTTGCGGTCGGATTCATTGAAATAATTTTCATTCCACGTTGGAATTCGCATTCAAACATGGCTATAGGCTTCTTCATACTTTCCTTAGTACGCGTGGGTATGGCGAACGACGCCTTATTTCAATAATTAATATCTCGGATCTTTGCTATTGTAGGACTGGAACAATTCTTCCACAAGTTTTAGTTGAATAGTGTTCGGATTATTTGGTAATTATGTCATCTTCAGTTATTGCGTATTTTCATCACAATCCGTGAAAACAAAATGGCTCTTTCGACCCAAGCCTAGGACAGTGAACTCGTAATATGGGGCGATAACTATTTTCGTTAATTTTTTCATTTTATTAGGTGTTCAATAGGTAATTCTTATGGACTTTAAATGGAATGTTGATTAATCAATACAGAAATGCTGTTTTTTAACAATAAAAGAGCGTAAATATATTTCCCGCCAAAACTCCGCCCTACTGTGCCATATAGGCAGTAAGAAGGCGCGTTGCCTATCAGATTTACTAAAGCATGGTCCGCATAACCTGTTGCCTGGATTTTTCTGGTAAATATATAAAAATTTTCTTTGTTTGATTGCAGGAAAAAAGTCAAAATGACGGACAAGCCCAAGCGTCCTATGTCGGCATACATGCTGTGGCTGAACAGTGCAAGAGAACAGATTAAATCTGAGAATCCCGGCATGAAAGTCACGGACATTGCCAAGAAGGGAGGAGAGCTTTGGAAGTCAATGAAAGACAAGAGTGTAAGTACTTGTTTGTCTGACAAAATGTCTTTGTCTCGGAAACACTTCAATTACTTATTTTCTCGTTACTTGTTATAGGAATGGGAGGAGAAGGCTGCCAAGGCAAAGGAACAGTACGCTAAAGACCTGGAGTCATACAACGCCAACGGCGGTGGTGGTGACGGTGGCGGCAAGAAGGCCACCAAGCGCGGAAAGAAGGGCAAGAAGGCGGCACCCACTGTACGTAGTCTTCTCTACATCTTATTGTTATTTATGTCCCATACATACTTTATTGTTAAAATTATTTACATGGATATTTGTTTACAGAAATCTAAGAAAAAGAAGGAAGAGTCCGATGATGAGGATGGTGAGGAGGATGAAGAAGAAAGCGAATGATCTCCCAATCTTCAAGACATTACTGTTCATATTGAATAATTTACTTGGACTTAATTTATTACAAAGTAAAATGGGACTGACTTTCCAAAGTCTGTATGACATTTTTTCACATTTTTTTATTAATATTTTATAATTTTTGGCTGATGTTTCTGATGCATTATAACAATAATTTTGGTCTACACATGGAATTGTTAATTGTTTCAATGTGTTGTTTATCTACTACTTTGTTTTGTAGTATTAATATAATTGTAATGTATGTAGGAGAGTTTGCAGAGTTTGGAAAGTTCTGCCGCTGGCTAGGGTCTAGGTTTCTAAGCCTCAAAAAAAAATAATGTTTAAGTGTTAGCATGTATACACCAGGGAATTGTACAGTTAGCCCTCCCTCGTTAAGTTCGCTGTGACTAATGGATGCTCACTTGAAGAAGTACCTCAACTGGTTTCATCAAAACTAGTATGTCTCAATATTACCTGATTTGTATTGCAATTTATTTGGAAGCTGTGCTTTTAAATGTACCATTTTAATTTACTGTGTATTAAATAAGTTGTGTACGATGTTGGGCATAAGAGTTTTGATGAAACTATACCAACATGTAAAATTAGAGACTATCTCATGGAGTATGTGACGGCTTATTGTTAATAAACCTACCTCTTCTCATTGTAAATTTCAATGCTGATAATGGTACCAAACTCTAAGCTAAGTGCTGGTGGGGTCGCCTACCAGCAGGCAATTAATATAGGCAATTGATGTGTATGTTGTATTTTTAGTTAGTTCATAGGTAGGTTTTCGATGTGATTTGTCTCTCAAATTTTACATTTGTGTTATTTGTAAATGAGAAATAGCATTCCTCATGTCAATACGGATTTTACATGTTCAATAAAGTAATTTCATATAAAATCTATTTTTATATTTCGATTTTTCATTCATCTCTTCTATTCCTCTATTTCCATTTCTCACTTAGCGTTGTCTTCCACCACTAATTAGATAACAAGATCAATAACAACAGCGACTCTGGAAGGTCTAACACCTATATCGTTGGAGCTAGTTAGAATAGGACTTGATTCGGTCGTGCACGTGATAGTAACCTAATTACGTATAGTGCGCGATGTAGGTACCTATTGTTTGCCACGTAACCGCACATTTTGCATTCATGGTCCGTACATACCACCTATCTGTAATCATTGTTGATAATATTGTTTACAAATGCGCGCTGTTAATAATCCAAATTTCATTGAAGTCTACTGTAGGATTAAAAGGTCACAAATAAAATTGTTATGATGCTTTCCTTATTTACATCTTCCACTAAGTACCTATGTATTGAGAGAAAGCAAAAGTTCGTAGTTAATACGTCCAATTATGTAGATAGGTATAATAAATATTGTAAGTCTGCAAAATCATTAAAAATACCAATCGACAAAAAGCTTGTATTAATTAATGACAAATTCTACAAACATAGTGAATTGCAAATTATTGACATAAAATCCGGGTGACCAGTAAATTAATATTTTTTCACGCTTATAATGCGCTGTATACACTACTGCAAACATGTCTGTGATTTATAAAAATCGGTTTCCAGCCATTTGTGGAGTATATATATATATCTAAATTTAGTTCATAAAGAGATTATTGTGTTTGTAAATATATAATTATAGTTTTGATAATCTAACATTTCAAGCTTGTATTCAGTACGGTACTTATTAAAAAAATTTGCTAGCTAAAATGTAATTTAAGCTTTATTGCTGCTTTTTGTTTTTCAAAATGGGAAGTTATGCCCATTATGTTAGATGTGAAATGAAAAAACTTGTGATAAAATTTAACCAAAGAATGAGCATCCATCCTATGAGCGGTGCCGGTGGGACCATTCTGTCAGTTGCCTGTCAAGCCACGCCTAGTAGACCTCTGCCGCATGCCGTGCCATATCGAATGTTGTCTAACGAAAACATCCGGGACGGCTTAACTGAAGCACGGAGACGCTCACAGATTAAACCGCTTTGGTGGTTACCGATCTATAGCCTGACCGCGTGCTTAGGTGCTTTAGGACACTGATGTTTTACGGACGGACCGATGAAAGCAATTGACCGATGAAAGCAATTGACCGATTTAAGCGATTTTAAAACCTTGTTGGTTGAAAATGTGCGCATTGCTATGCTTGGAGTTTGTGTTAACATATCTTCTGGGACTTGGGCAGTGTGGCATATGATTCAGGGAATTCAAATTCTAAGTTTACGATGTTAAAAGAATTAATTTTCTTAGACACTTCTCCGCCTGTTTTACTCAACACTTGGGATGAGTAAAACAGGTGGAGAGCATACATATTATACACTACCTAGGCCCCGCGGTTTCACCCGCGTTAACGTAGTTTAGGCGTAAAAGAGTAACAAACATACTTACATCTATACACACAAACTTTCACATTTAAAATAATAGTAGGATGTGTACCTTTAGAGGTTTTGGCAGTGCACGCCGGACTGGTTCGCAGATGTTAGATTTTTTCCTACTTACTTGATACTTATCTTCATATTTTGGACAATTCACACAATATCTATATAAATTGTAGCCTATGTGTTATTATGATGCATAATCTTTATTATTGTAGTTTCATTAAAATCCATTAAGTAGTTTTTACGTGTAAGAGTAACAAATATCCATCCATACTTACAATCTTTCTCGTTTATAATAATAATAGAACTTTGTAACTATAAAAATCAAATGTCATGGTCATATAAAAGTATATCGATATTTTTTGACCAATCACTATGACCAAAGAGTATTTAAACCTACAGTAACCAAAGAGTATTTAACCTTCAGTAACTATGACAGTAGTAGTAATAGCTTTAGCTCGCTGTTTGAAATACATAAACAAAGTAAAAATTAAGTAGAGTTAATTATAAAACTTTAGTGCAAATACAATAAATAATTTTCTTTATAGGAAATTGGACAGTAACCAAAAACTCTTACTTAATAAGCAGTTTAATAAAATACCAAATTAAAAGGTAATTGAGGTTATATAGTATTTAGTTCGCAATTTACAATAGATGGTTTAATTGAAATGTTTGGCTATGTTATTTTGTGCGTAGGATGGCGGGGGATGGTAGCGGTGGCGGGTCGCAGGTGGCTCTAGTTACAGGCGGCTATGATCACACAATAAAGCTTTGGCAAGCACATAGTGGTGTCTGCCTTCGCACTATGCAGCACCCTGATTCGGTGAGTGCCAATATTGTTCTACTTATAGCTATAATCTCTGTGGGTTTTGTTTTCATTATAGTAAAGTAAGGGGTAAATATCTCAAATCAAGTCGCCTTCAAACGTAAGTGAATGGAGGGATGTGGGGGGGAGCTACCCTCCTCCCGCGGAACCCCTTGGTTATGGAGATATCCATGACTAATGTTTTTCTAGCGTTCAACGGCCGCTGCCGCGGCACCCATGCTACGCTGGCTCCCCTTCGCGCGCTAAATAGTCACCATTCTAACCTAAGCTAAACCAAATCATTTCATAAAAGTACATTTTTGCAAAAATATCATGATAGTGACAATGAACAATTCAGTTTTGGGTATTTTTCGGATGATTATAATATAAAGGCATTATAAAAAAAAATATAACTTCAAGACACGAAAGCAATGTTTTTACGTTGTTTTACAACGCTGTAGGTATCGAAATCACTACAAAATGTATCAAAATAGGGATCTATTTTATGCATTTTTATGAAGTCTTATGGTTTTAAAAAATGATTAAAAAAATTTGGCGCGACTCCAGCAGAAATAAAAGCGTTTTATTACTTAGTATGAACCCTCCGAACTCAAATTCAGGCGACTATATGAGATCCAACCCCTATAATGTCTGTAAATTTTGTTTTCATTATAGAAAAGTAAGGCAAACAATCACTATGAAAATCAAGCAGGTCAGGTTTGGTTGTTAGCCTTACTTTTCAATAAAAAAAGCAACATAATATTAACTTAAGTTATTAAGTACTTTACTATTTCTAACTATACATAATCTGTTTGAAAATAAGCTAGCTAAATAACTAAATTGTTACTATATAAAGTAAATTTTATTTCTAAATGTTTTCACTTACCTAAATATGTACCTAGAAATGGTTGTATATAATTTACTATATTACTACAAATATTCTCTGTCTATTTATAGCACTTTTTTAAATTTCTATGTGAATGAATACCTATTTTATTTATTTATTTATATAACTGGCAAAATACATTATGCTGTTTGAGGTGGATATATTTTGTCAGGCAGGGTATTTATTAAGTGAAGAAACAGTATGCCTACCACTTATAAAGAATTAAATTTCCTTAGCATCTTATCATGTATTAAAATTTAATGTTGAAACTAGCATTTCAACATTACAACTTAAGGTATGTAATATTTGGCTAAAAAGTACTTTTATATTATTCTATGTCTATATAATAATACCCTGGGGACTGCTTGTTAAATAGGAAAAATGGCACCCTGTTGGGCTATACATACATGGTCTATGATGATCTATATGATGGAATTGACATGTACTTCATGTATAAAAATTCCTTAAATAAATAGAAAAAAAAAAAAAATAATCTATTTATTTATCCTACTACCTAAATTTACATTGTGGAATGCAACAAATATATTGAGGTTTGGTATAATATACCTATACATACATTTATAACTAAGTTTTTTTGAAGACCATTGTCACAGAATAGGAAGTTCTTACATACAGCAGCACTTCATACAACGGTTTATAGAATTAGAGACTCTTGCTACTAATTGCAATTCAGCTTACGTAAGCACTCAGTGCGTAATGCAATATTCACCTAAATATTGCTGCTCTCTTCTATTGCGTTAATTGTTTCGGTCTGGCATGGAGAATTGTGCTAGCCCAGCTAGCTCTTTTTTTTTTTTGTATCCTGCACCGCGGCAGTCTGTCGATTACGACAATAAGCCACTCCATTGTCTGAATACTCTTCTGAACTGGTCTTTTCAATCAAATGTGTGGTGAGACATATACAGATGTCTAATCCCATACTGATGAATCTCTCTAAGAGAGTTTGGATACTATGCCTCTTTTATCTCTTATGTTGCAGGCTTCCATACCCGCCTAGTTTATGAGCTAGTTCGTTCCTGTGTTTTGAGAGTTTGTTTTGGTACTTCTTGCTATACTCGGTTATCTCTTGCTTTACTGTCGGAAGTTCGAGATCATGATATATGAACTTGTTGCTAATGTATTGTGGAATGTGAAATATGGGTCTTAGTGTCTTTGTCTAAAACCTTAAAGGATCTCAATATTACTATTGCTGGCAGTACCCCAGGGTTGGATACCTGTTGATGAGCTCAGTTAGCTCTGGCGCTTGGGTTGTTGCCTTGCCCGTACTATAATACCTATTCATTGTCTGTCTATCTACTTGACCACATTTCTTAAGTTTGATATGTATGATTATATGGTCAATATTTATGAGTGTAAACAAACAGTGCCTAGATTTATTAATCTTCAGTGATATTTAGATATTTTTAAAGTTGGCTTTATGAAGTGAACCCATCTAAATTCTATTTGCGTGGACCGATTGACCTGTCTGACTCAAATGGATAAAATTATTGAAGATGTAGATATTTCATTAGACACCAAAATCATTAAGGTAGTTAAACAAACACAAAATATAATTTTTAAAATTTGCACTCCTTAGTATCTAAGATGTGAACATGTGTGGAATGCATAACAATTATTTTCAAAACCATATTGTCAAACAGTTCATTTGGAATCTAATTAGAAACACCCAACACTTACTAAGATACCTACTTTGGTATTTAAATGAAATTGAAGGTAATGTAAAAAAAAACCGGCCAAGTGCGAGTCGGACTCGCACATGAAGGGTTCCGTAGCAGCAAGTATTATAGTTGATTAAATGAAAGGTAAATTGCGGTTTACGGTTTATGACGTATTAAAAGAAAACTACAGACTAGATCTCGTTCAAACCAATTTTCGTTGTTAGTTTACATGGTAATGTACAGACGCCAGCACATCAAGCTACCCCAATCTGTCAAATTTCCTCAATTGAAAGTGAACCTTATGATTTTGTGATAAAGTTGAAAATCTATAAAAGAAATTTGACAGATTGGGGTAGCTGGATGTGCTGGCGTCTGTACATCATATATTTTTTTTAGTTTTATCATTCTCTTATTTTAGAAGTTAAAGGGGGGGGGGGGGGGACACTCATTTTTCCACTTTGGCAGTGTCTCTTGCGCAAACTATTCAGTTTAGAAAAAAATAATATTAGGAATCTCAATATAATTTTTGAAGACCTATCCATAGATACCCCACATGTAAGAGTACGATAAAAAAAAAATTGAGTTTTAGTTCTATGTATGGGGAACCCCTAAAATTATTATTATTATTTTTCTATTTTCGTGTAAAAATCTTAATGCGGTTCACAGAATACATCTACTTACCAAGTTTCAAAAGTACAGCTCTTATAGTTTCGGAAAAAAATGGCTGTGACATACGGACGGACAGACAGACAGACATGACGAATCTATAAGGGTTCCATTTTTTGCCATTTGGCTACGGAACCCTAAAAATGATTCACTCTTGTCTCCTTCTCAAATGAGCAATACTTGGCACTAGAATTGTGTGTGTGACTGCCTCGTTGGTCTAGCGGTAGCGTGTTCACCCGCAGAGAACGAGGTCCTGGGTTCAAATCCCGGGTCAGGCCAAAGTGATTTTGGGACTTTCTGTAAAAACATAAATTTCTCAGCATCAGCCCGAAGTCAGGGAGTTGGCCGTATTATACCCCCGTGCCTCGGAGAACACGTAAAGCCGTCGGTCCTGTACCTGACCTCTTTCCGGTCGGGTCGCCTGGGCGTCCCATCGGATCATGAGAGTGATGCAATAGAAACACTTGAGCACTATAATATGTCCCGCGCAGATGGCTAATCTCTGTTGAGACTGGCCGCCGTGGCTGAAATTCGGCTAGGAGGACATTATTATTACTAGATTTGTGATGAGACATTTTTATTGTTCACTGTTCTGCTCTGAGCGGTGAAAAGCGAGTGGCAGCGCGACTGCGCAGCTGCTTGAAAGTGTAGGTATTTATCTCTGTAGTTATGGGCAAGTAAAGAGGGTCAACTACCAATAAAATTGGTACACGAGTCATTTTGTTTTTACCTTATTCACAATGACAGTTTCTGGTTGATAAATTGAACATTTTGATGGACAAGATAGCTCAATAATAGCATTCAGGGTTCATTGATATTGCAAGTGTATTAATATAATAATTAACAATACTAATTACGGAAAATGTAAATGGATCATTTTTATTTTTAACAGGGATATGAGTTTTATCTCCTTTATATATCATAAATTCATCATTTAAATCTATACATATACCTATTAAAATCGTAGGAAAGTCAAAACTGTACATTGGATATTTTTATTAATATTTTTAAGGCGTGATCCACAATCAATATTGAAGTCAAAAATATAGTTTTTAGAATTTTTGTCTGTTTGTCTGTGTGTCCGGGATAAACTCAAAAAGTACTGCATGGATTTACTTTAAATTTTGCATGAATATTACTAAGAGGTCGGGTCAACATAAACCACGGTATTACCTACGGGGGAGGAGCTGTGATAATTTATAAAATTTTACGCGGCTAAAACCGCCGGGCACAGCTAGTATCCAATAAAATAAAAAAAAACATCAATTCAACAAGTGGGAAAAACCATTTTTTTTAGCAAATACTTAAACTTGAAACATCCAACCTTAACTAGCTATAGGTGTCTGGCTCCTTAAGTACATGTTTACATTGTTATTTTGTAACTTTTACGTATTATAATCACACTTCTCACTAATATTTATTCTCAGTAATGTTTGTTACTTCTTCAGGTCTAAACGTCTAGAGCGATTTCAATAAAACTTGCTATGGAGTTAGCTAATACCCTGGATTAACACTTAGGGTCGTAGCACACATATCAAAACGGAAAGGGATCGTCACCGCCTCGCCTTTCTCCTCGTCGTCAAACAGTCGTCCACTTTACGTAACCACGTATCGTAAGCGGATCAGAAGCTCCGCCCCGTCGACTTGGCTACAGCTAGGCGACGCCGCGCTTACGGCTCGCCGACCGCTGGTTGACGGCTAGACGTTGTTAGGTCAATACTTTATTTATTCGTATTTTGGTTTAAAATAAAATGAACAACACTTTTACGAGTGTACTACTCTGTCAAGAAAGTACCGGTAAAAGATCAATAATATACAAAATGTTTGTTATTCATCCAAATTTATTTTATCACCTCTAAGGTATGCTCCTTCAGAAACGATACACTTACGCCAACGAATAATCCATTGATCAAAACATCTTTTAAACGCTGCTTTCGGAATTGAGTTCAGTTCTCGCCGCGAATTCTCCTTCATGTCTTCTACCGATTGAAAACGGGTACCTTGAAGTGGTAATTTGAGTTTAGGAAAAAGAAAGAAGTCAGCTGGAGCCATATCTGGTGAATATGGTGGTTGCTGGATGGTATTTGTTGAGTGTTTGGTCAAAAATTCGTTCACAATGATGGCCTTGTGCGAAGGCGCATTATCGTGGTGCAAAATCCAAGAATTTTCTTTCCACGAATCTGGCCTTTTTCGTCGAATTTCTCTTAAACGCGGCATAACGCTCAAATAATATTCTTTATTTACCGTTCGACCTTCCGGTAAGAATTCAGAGTGCACAACACCGCGATAGTCAAAGAAAACAGTCAACATGACTTTGACTTTTGATCGACTTTGGCGTGGTTTTATCGGTTTCGGTTCAGTTGGAAGGCGCCACTCCGAAGCTTGTTGACTAAACGACGTAAACCCACGTCTCGTCACCAGTAACAATGCGTTTCATGAATGTTGGGTCGGAATTGACTCGTTCTACCATGTCCTCAGCGACTTTCATGCGATTGAGTTTTTGGAGAAAATTCAGATCTTTTGGGACTAGCTGAGTGGCAACATGTTTCATACCCAAATTATTAGTTAAAATGGTACAAATCGACTCGTGAGATACAGAAAGTTCGGCGGCTATCTCTCTCAGAGTTGAATGAGGATTTTCAGTCACTATTTCCTTCACTTTTGCGATGTTAACTTCACTTGCAGACGTTGATGGCCTACCAGAGCGAGGCAAATCTTTCATCACATCTCGACCGCTTTTGAACGCTTTGAACCACTCATAAGCACGAGTTTTTGATAAAGTCAATTCACCCTAAGCCTTCTGTAACATTTTCAGTGACTCTGAACACGAAATTCCATTAGTGATGCAAAATTTAAGACAAACTCTTTGTTCGATATTTTTGTCCATTATGAAATTCGCAATACACACTATTTATTTATTTATTTATTTATCACTTAATGCACATTAAATTGTACAAAGGCGGACTTTTGACTGAATGTACATGCGCGAACTTTCGCAAAGGCTAACTTCACGGTAGCCTCTCTTGTGAATCGTACAGCACGTGCGGCAACGCAGACCGCGCGGGCGGAGAGTCGACGAAGATTCGTAAGCTAGCGTACGGAGAGCCGTAAGCGAGGGTACGGAGAGCCGACAGCAAGTCGACCGCGCACTGCACCGCGGTTCGTGAGCTTGCCCGAGGCGATGCGATTACGTTACGATTCCGATTAGCGTGCGTTGCAGTAAGGAGTTTCATACAAATAATACTGAACGGCTCGAGTTGATACGGTGACGATCCCTTTCCGTTTTGATATGTGTGCTACGACCCTTAGGCTATAATTTATAAAGTTTAACGTGGGTAAAACCGCGGGGCACAGCTAGTTATATGAATGCGACTAACATTTATTGTTTGTTACTTTCCCGATGTATCGACCAAGTTGCATTTACCATGATCAATGCAACTTGGTTAAATTAGATACATACTTGACGTGGTTGGCAAATGCTTGCTTTTCACGCTGGAGGTCTTCGGTTCGATTCCCACCCAGGATAGATATTTGTGTGCATGAACATGTCTGTTTGTTCTGAGTCTGGGTGAAATTGGATGTATTTACAAAAGAAAAATAGTACGTGTAGTATAGCAGTTATCTGGTTTCCATGTGTAAATAATATCCCAGGATATAATTATTATTAATGCAACTTGGTTATGGAAATAACAATAGAGGTTTGTCGCGTTAATACTTGTAAACAATGTTGTATATCTAATGCATAGCATATTTTCGTCTAAAAGATGATAATTTGTGTCTGTTTAAGCAAGTAAATGGTCTGGAGATATCACCTACGGGGCAGATGGTGGCAGCCTGCAGCTATCAACACATCAGAATGTACGACCTTGCCAGTGCCAACCCGGACCCTCTAGTTAATTTTGAAGGAATTACCAAAAATGTCTCAAGAGTTGGATTTCATGTAAGTTTTTGAATTTAAATGATTTATTTTTTGGTGTTAGTAAGTGATCACCGCCGCCCATGGACACTCGCAACACCAGAGGGGCAGCAAGTGCGTTGGCGTCCTTTAAGAAAAGAATAGGCTCGCTTCTTGAAGGTTGCCATGTCATACCGGATCGGAAATACCTCCGCAGTTAATTGATTCCACAGAGCGGTAAAAAGTTTCTTGTGAAACGCACGGTGGTAGATGACCATTCATCCAGGTGTTAAGGCTGAAATTTCCACTTTGGAATAAAAAAAATGGCCAGTGATGACTTACGGAACACAGACGTAGGCGCTCACTATGGGCGTTATCAGGTGGCTCATTGTCACCCAAAGAACAAAGGAAAGGATAGCCCTATCCTTGCATTGGAGTTTCCCTGCGAGATCGAATCAGAGATGATGAGATCCGCAAGCGAATCAAAGTAACCGACATAGCCCGAAGAATTGCCAAGGTGAAGTGGGCAGGGCACAAAGCTCGTAGAGACGGCCGATGGGGCAGAAAGATTCTCGAGTGGCGACCACGAACCGGAAGACGCAGCGTGGGAATGCCCCCTTCAAGATGGACCGATGATCTTGTGAGGGTCGCTGGAAGGATCTGGATGCGATGGGAGGCTTTTGTCCAGAATTGGGCGTCTTTCGGCTGATAGGATGATGATATGATGCAACTGTAAATATTTCGGTCTTGGGCTCCATTTTCGTGTAGGATCAGAAAAGGGTTACTGGTAATTTTAGTTTTTGCAGACAGTATGCTAGAGTCAGGTGGTAAAGCCTTAAAAAGTGTCTGCGGGTTGGTATGTCGGTCGCACCGACTTAAAAAATGACTCCACTTTTATCTTTTTACATCTGGGCCCAATATTGTATGAAAACGTATCCGTCTCCTTTAGCTATATCTTTACTAACATAGAATAAGTCTTATGTATTACTAACAATTTTGAGTGTTTGGTTACTTTTATAAATAACTTTATTATTATATTAACCTAACCTGCCGTAGAATTCTCTTGGCGCCTGATGGAAGGAGCCCCGGGAACGCGGGTATGCTGCTCCAATGCCTCCCTTTGTTCGGGACACGTACCGTGGCAGGGCTCTGGATTGTCCTCCCCTATTGCCGACTCCTGCCACAAACATATCGCTGTCTTTCCGGAGCTGCTTGCACGGAGCGGCAGTAGAGGACACTTCTCATACTGCCACCGGAATAGCCTTTTGTTCTGCATCTGACCTGCCTTCAGAGGGTAGAGAGTAGTATTTGCCTTTGCACAAACTTTTCCTTCCCTTTACTTTATGTCCCATGCAGATATTCAGTCTTTAAGGTTGAAATTTCACCCAGAAGACATTAATATTAGTTTATTAATGCAATACTTGTGTTTAGTGTATATATAAGAAAATATAGCCAGATGCTCTCCGGTCCATAAGGGATTAGCAAGGTTAAGCAACTAGGTACGCGGTCAGTCCATAGATGAGTGACCGCCAAAGTGGTTTAATTTCTGAGCGTCTCCAGGTTGTAGCCATTAGGCAACAGTCGTTTGTCCGAGGCGTAATTGGTGGCTTGGACAACTCTGACACTATGGTAACCACTGCCCATAATGGTAAGTAAGTATAAGAACAATATCAATGTGAACTTGTTGACTTACAAAAGTGAATGCATAGGGTCTTGGTGTTCTATTAAAGAACAGAAAGATAGCTGTTAAGATCTAAGTTCTCGACAGATAGTTAGTTCGTTGGTTGGGCGATAGGTTTTCGCACTTAGCCTCCTAATTGGGCCATTGTGCATGAACTAATTTGGCTACTCGAACCATTTCAGTTCTATCCAGAAGTCCAGGAGACCATGAAAACCTGGCTTGACGGCCTCCCGCAGTGTCTTCGGACCATTCAGGAACTTTGCCCGATGGCAGGCAACACTCTTGCAGTGTAGCAGTACGTGTGCTGGTGTTTGATCTTTATAGGGCTCTCTCAACAGATACAGCTATGTGGATCAGAATTGGTCTGATCTGCCTGCCACAAGTTATAGTATAACCATGTACTTTTATAATGTTCACTTGGGTGTTTGGTCTTTTCAGAAAAATGATCAATGGATGTACACTGGTGGAGAGGACTGGACTGCCAGGATATGGGATCCGAGGTAGGCATGTAGCAACAATCATATCATTGCCCTGTTCCAGAATTTAAGTGCAATAAATACAAATTTGTTTAGTTTTAGAATTTAATAAGTCAATATACAATTAGCAAAAAATATTACAAAGTCTTTGTAATTTTTTTATACAAAACGTACCTACATTAAAGTGAGTCGATCTTCAATTCTTTATGAACTGATCATTATATGTACCATAATGCCGCATCCACTTTGAGATTTGTAAGTGCATCCGTGTTTGGCCAGCGATGATGTTGTTGTTTTTAACGAGTTTTATTGGAACGAAGTTCCTTATCGCGCGTTGCGAAAGGGGGCTAGACGGAAAAAATTCTTACGAAAAGTTGTCACGACACTTTTTGCAGCTGTGCGGCGTGCGCATGTTTCTCTGTCTGTCTCTCTCTCTCTCTCTCTCTCTCTCTCTCTTATAGAAAGCAAGCCAGATATTTTCATTTCTATTTCGCATTGAAAAGTGTGATGTCGCGACGTTTATTTTTGTTGAGTGTATACAGGTTTTTGTACATAATAAATAATAAGAAATAACTTCGTTCCATCCGGGTGTACCTTGACACCTCCCAAGTTTTTTAATTATTTTTAAGTATTTAAGCACCTACTTCTAAATTTATTTGATAGTTGTATTGTATAAATTAAGTAAACAATAGCTCTGTATGCTCATAATTTTAATATTTAGTGCTGTATATTTTCTCAGTAGGTGAATTTATTGTAATTCTTATGAGAAATAAAGTACTTCTTAATCTATATATTCATTGAATAATCGGTAGGTAGACGACGTGTCGAGGGGTACTCTACAAACATAATCGACTGACACATTGTAGATCCACGGACTCGGAAAAACTATTTATGGGTCACACAAATAGTTGTCCAGTGCGGTTATCGGACCCGAGACAACTATTGTGTGACCCTTATAATTGATCTGATTCTGGATGTGCTTTGAGTCCGTAAATTTAATTCGCAGATTTTCACAGAATTTCATTTCTCTAGGACTTTACTAAACTTGTACAATAAATCTTTTTAACTATAAAAAGTTAGTTCTTGAACAATGATATAATATGTAGTTTTAAACTATACAGTTACAGTTTTTTAGTTTACATAATTGGTATGACAAAAAGGAATAGAAAATGTATCTTTAGAACGTGATTGACGTGAGGATGAGTATCGAGGCACTTTAAATTGAATGTTTTCCAAAAGAGCTGTTGAGTTAATATGGTTATTTATAATTTTATATAGGAAGATACAGTCCATAAGATTTCGTCGTGTGCTAAGGAAAATCATTTCGTGTTTGTTAATTCTCTCTGCGTAATCAGCGCTGACTTGGCCCGTTCGGTAGTCTAAAGATTTTAAAAACTTATTTTGCACCCTTTCAATCCTATTTACATGAATCGAATATTGGGGGCTCCAAACTACGCTACCAAATTCTAAAACACTTCTGACATAAGCGTTATATAACAATTTTAGGGTTTTGGGATTCTTAAATGGTTTGCTTGCTCGTAGGATAAATCCTAATTGTTTATATGCTTTACCTACTACATTATCGACGTGCAAATTAAAACTCAGTTTTGAGTCCAAAGTAATACCTAGGTCGCGAATGCTAGTAACCCGTGTCACATTTTTGCCAGAAATTTTGTAATCGTATGCTAAGGTATTGTGCTTCCGGGTGAAGGTTATAACATTGCACTTATCCGTGTTTAAAATTAATTGGTTTTCATTACAATATGTTTCAAAGACAGCAAGATCTCTTTGTAGACTGTCACAGTCGTCCACATTTTTAATAATTTTGTAAACTTTTGTGTCGTCGGCATAAAGTAGATGATGAGAATTATTGAAACATTTTCCGATATCATTAACGTACAAAGCAAATAAAAAAGGACCAAAATGGGAGCCCTGGGGAATACCAGAGGGTATAGGTAGAAATGATGAACGGTATCCTTTAAGTGCCACTGCTTGACAACGGTTTTGAATATAGGAGTTTATCCATCTTAGCAGATCACCGTGTATACCGATGTTCGAAAGCTTGTGCATTAAGACTGAATGACATATTTTATCAAATGCCTTCGAAAAATCGGTATAAACGGCATCTACTTGGCATCCAGAGTCAAGGGCATTCAGCAGGAAATCAGTATATTCGACAAGGTTCGTATTTACGCCCCGCCCGCGAAAGAATCCATGTTGTTGAGTGGATATAACATGCTGCATTTGGGTAGTTAAAGAGGCTGTGATTATTTTTTCAAATATTTTTCCAAATAAACACAACTTGGAAATTGGCCTATATTGTTTAATGTTGTGTTTATCACCAGTACCTTTAAGTATAGGGGTGATAAGGGCTTTTTTCCAAATAACAGGAAAGCAGCCTTCACGAATTGATTTATTGTATATAATTGTAAGTGGTATGGATAATTCCTTACTAAGCTTTCCGATCAAAATTGGGTGTACATTGTCAAAACCGGGACCCTTATTTTTATCAATCTGCTTAAATAATTTTAAAACAGTGTCTTGTGTAATTTCTACAGAAGAGATATTTACTGTGGGAGGATTTGTATCAGACATAACAGAGTAACCCAATTCAAATGAGTTATTAATGAAAACTGAGTTAAAATATTGGTTAAACATGTCACATATGATTTCCCCATCACTCGAAGACACATCATTTAGGCACATATGAGAAGGCACATTATTTGCACCAAATTTAGACTTAATATATGACCAGAAGTACTGAGGTGACTTAGTTATATTTTGTTCTGAGAACTCAATATAGTTTTTGTAGCACTGTCTTTCTAGGCGCTTTTCTTGCGAGCGTATTAAGGCAAACGTTTGGTAATCACGAGGATTGCCATATTTCTTCCAATTACTGTGAATTTTGATTTTTCTACGGATTAATTTTATCAGATTATGAGAATACCAAGGAGGGTTATTACTGTGTGATTTCACCTTTTTTTTAGGAATGTATCTCTCCATTAATGTATACAAAGTTGTATAAAAATACGTAACGGATTTTTCAGTATCCAATTCTGACAGGATAGTTACCCAGTTAATGTTCAATAATTCTTGGCTTAAGGCCTCAAAATCTGCTGCGTGATACATGAATTTTAGATGTCCTTTTGAATTCAATGACTGAACGCTAACAGGTAAATTAAGAGTAATATCTAAAGATTTGTGATGGGTGTCCTCAGGTGTGAGTGGTATTGGTGAGTGAACCACTTTACAACTGGTAGTACACAAGACTAAGTCAAGAATACGTCCATTTAAATTATTACAACCGTTGTACTGTAATAAATTAGACAGATTCATGAAATCATACAAATCGGATGTTTTTATATCAATATTATCGTTTGTATTCAACTGAAAACAATCACAGTTGTCTAATTTGCACCAAGTCGCATTCGAGATATTAAAATCACCGAGAATTAAAAATGTATCGCCATAATTGTTTTGCATCAAGTTAAAAGTATTATCATAAAATTTTCTAAGTGTGTTAAGTTGGGTATCACTATGTGGAAAGTAACAACAAGCGACATGTAGTAGCCGAGTTGTTATCGGGCTGGCGGGGCTGGCGGCGCGGCCTGAGCCTAGCTCGCAGGTAAGCCACAGTTCCTCCGTTTGGCGCGCAGAGCACCACTCGTGGCGCCGGCGCGCGCACAGCTCGCGGCGCAGCGCGACTAGCACCCCGCCGCCGCGCGCCCCGCGCCCGTCACTCGCGACCCTATCACGCCTATATACCTCATATTTATTATGAAAAAATTCAGCGTCATGGAAAGCATCAGTTAACCAGGTTTCGGTCAAGAATATTAAATCATAATCACATCGTAAAATATTGGCTAAGAATGAATGGGATTTTGTACGTAATCCTCTCACGTTCTGATAATAGATTGATAAAGGTCGTTTACTTAAATCCATAAAAGGCAATTAATAATAATGTGTAAAAGAAGTTTGAGACTAAAGCCTCCTTCAGAGCTCAACAATTTAATATTAGATATGTAGTTACCAATTATCAGCAGAGATAATAGACTTGTATAACTTATTGTTTTGTTAAAAACCTGTACATAATAATTGCAAGGTGTAGAAATCGTTATCCATACAATGTTTATAATTACATAACCAAAGTAAGCAAAACACTTTTTACTATTTAAAGTGTGACTATTACATCTTATACAAAAAAATAAATATTTATAATTATTTGATGAAGGAACGGTAATAATTATAATGGTATTTATAAATGCGGTTTGCCAGAGATCAAAATAGGACACAATATTTCTTAGCACTAACACAGAAATAAAAACGAAATATAGTCATTGTATTTTAAAAAGATCTGATTCTTTTGATATTCTTAGGATTTTGGAAGCCTCCGTTTTCCGAAGAAGAATCTTGCTGTCCTTGACCCAAAGATAAGAATAATTATTTTCGATTTTGAGTTCTCGTGCTCTTTTCAGTAAGAGTTTATTAGAGGGTGTAAGATGATCACCGATGTAAAGAGTAGCGGCAGGGCCGGGCATTCCTATGTCCGCTGAGGTAATGCCACGGCGAGCTCGAACCGCCGCGATCAGCTGATCCTTACGCCGGCGCTGTGTGAATCGTACTATTACCGAGGGCAGGCGCGCGGGTTGTTTGTTTACTGTAGAACTGTCCACAGCGCTATAGTACGGGCGCACACGGTGTATGGTGTCTACATCCATCTCAGTCAATTTAAAACCAACAACGGCACATAGATCGTGGAATAATGACATCAGATTTTCTCCTTTACTAGGGGGTAGCCCAGATATCTCAATGTTATTTTGTCTTGAGAATTGATCCTGAAAGTTATTTTCCTCTCGGAGATCGGCAATGGTCTTTTCTGCCTTAAGTAAATCTTTTTGAATACTAGATAAGGAGGAGAGCTTAGTTTCTGCATCGGTAATTCTGCAATTAAATTCAATAAATCTACCCTCCATAGTATCCAATTTGCTATTTATGTCAGTAATAAACTGCATTGAATTATGTATTTCCGTCTTCATATTACTAAATTCTGACTTCATCGTGTTAAAATCACTGCGAAAGTTTCTGATTTCACTCAAAACGTCGTTCAAAGACAACTGACTTGAGTTACCGGGCATAGGGCTTGGAGGGTGACGACATACGTGGGAGTGACTCGGATACTCCTCATCATAAAGTATATAAATTTTGCGTTTGAATGTAAACTACTCAGCCAGCCTGTATAGTTGTAATAAGACCTAATATCAATGAGTTATGAATATACGCTATAACCGATTGATGGTTAAAAAAATCCTTTCTTTCAGGGCAGCTCCACAATTTCGTTGTACAAAGATATTCCAAGTGCAAGCGCCGGTGAATGCAGTGATGTTACATCCGGACCAGACACAGATCATGGTGGGGGACCAAAGCGGCATCATACACATGTGGGACCTCAGGACTGACCAGAATGAACAATTGGTATGGAAATATTTATTGCCTGTTGAAGCAGTGAAGGCCTCCTGGGGCTCTACCCGCTAAGTCGCCGAACATCGATTTCTTATATAGCGTTGATTAAGTAATTTTTAACCTTTATTTATTTGAACGCCATTTAAGAAAGCGATGTTCGGCGACTTAGCTGGTAGAGCCCCTGATCGAACTGTAAAAATCATGTTAAAAAATATTAGTAATAATAGTCATACATATATATATAAAGCAGAAACTGACTGACTGATCGATCAATGCTGGTTATAGAACCATGAAATTTTGCACAAATTTACCTGAAGTGAAGTAGGTGTGCACTACGAAAGGATTTCTGATAATTCAAGCTCTAAGCGGATGAAAAGATATTAAGGGATTGCAACAAGTATGTTTCATACTAATATGTAACAGCGTGTTTCCTTGGTTTGATCAAATTTAAATTTGAAATTTAGGTTTAATTTTACACGTGTTTCATCCTTTTTAGGGTTCCGTACCCAAGGGTAAAACGGGATTCTTACTAAGACTTCGCTGTCTGTCCGTCTGTCACCATGCTGTATCTCATGAACCGTTATAGTTAGACAGTTGAAATTTTCACAGATGATGTATTTCTGTTCTAAAAATCAAATAAAATAAATATTTAAGGGGGCTCCCATACAACAAACGTGATGTTTTTGCCTGTTTTTATAGATAATGGTACGGAACCCTTCGTGCGCGAGTCCGACTCGCACTTGGCCAGGTTTTTATCAGACTTATTTCGAAATCGCCATTTGCAATCGATATGCCATAATCGCCATTCTTGGCAGACGGGTTGGTGATCGCAGTAAATGGTCATAGTACTCAGAAAGAAGCTGCTGCCCTCGGGCTGACTTCTACGCCCCCCCTCCTCCCACGGGGTGATATAGCATGATTATATTGTTATTGGCCGCCGTCACCACCCAGCAAGACTTGACTCCACAGATACCCGAAGCCGAGTCGTCAATCCAAGACATAGCCATCGACCCCGAGGGCAAGATGATGGCGGCGGTGAACAACAAGGGCAACTGCTACGTGTGGTCGCTGGGCGCGGCGCCGCACCCCGTGCCGCTCAAGCACATCGTGGCGCACTCCAAGTACGCGCTGCGCTGCAAGTTCAGCTTGGACTCCACGTGAGTGATCCGCTTTACCTTGGTCTGGTAGCGTGTACAACTGCTACGTGTGGTCGCTGGGCGCGGCGCCGCACCCCGTGCCGCTCAAGCACATCGTGGCGCACTCCAAGTACGCGCTGCGCTGCAAGTTCAGCTTGGACTCCACGTGAGTGATCCGCTTTACCTTGGTCTGGTAGCGTGTACAACTGCTACGTGTGGTCGCTGGGCGCGGCGCCGCACCCCGTGCCGCTCAAGCACATCGTGGCGCACTCCAAGTACGCGCTGCGCTGCAAGTTCAGCTTGGACTCCACGTGAGTGATCCGCTTTACCTTGGTCTGGTAGCGTGTACAACTGCTACGTGTGGTCGCTGGGCGCGGCGCCGCACCCCGTGCCGCTCAAGCACATCGTGGCGCACTCCAAGTACGCGCTGCGCTGCAAGTTCAGCTTGGACTCCACGTGAGTGATCCGCTTTACCTTGGTCTGGTAGCGTGTACAACTGCTACGTGTGGTCGCTGGGCGCGGCGCCGCACCCCGTGCCGCTCAAGCACATCGTGGCGCACTCCAAGTACGCGCTGCGCTGCAAGTTCAGCTTGGACTCCACGTGAGTGATCCGCTTTACCTTGGTCTGGTAGCGTGTACAACTGCTACGTGTGGTCGCTGGGCGCGGCGCCGCACCCCGTGCCGCTCAAGCACATCGTGGCGCACTCCAAGTACGCGCTGCGCTGCAAGTTCAGCTTGGACTCCACGTGAGTGATCCGCTTTACCTTGGTCTGGTAGCGTGTACAACTGCTACGTGTGGTCGCTGGGCGCGGCGCCGCACCCCGTGCCGCTCAAGCACATCGTGGCGCACTCCAAGTACGCGCTGCGCTGCAAGTTCAGCTTGGACTCCACGTGAGTGATCCGCTTTACCTTGGTCTGGTAGCGTGTACAACTGCTACGTGTGGTCGCTGGGCGCGGCGCCGCACCCCGTGCCGCTCAAGCACATCGTGGCGCACTCCAAGTACGCGCTGCGCTGCAAGTTCAGCTTGGACTCCACGTGAGTGATCCGCTTTACCTTGGTCTGGTAGCGTGTACAACTGCTACGTGTGGTCGCTGGGCGCGGCGCCGCACCCCGTGCCGCTCAAGCACATCGTGGCGCACTCCAAGTACGCGCTGCGCTGCAAGTTCAGCTTGGACTCCACGTGAGTGATCCGCTTTACCTTGGTCTGGTAGCGTGTACAACTGCTACGTGTGGTCGCTGGGCGCGGCGCCGCACCCCGTGCCGCTCAAGCACATCGTGGCGCACTCCAAGTACGCGCTGCGCTGCAAGTTCAGCTTGGACTCCACGTGAGTGATCCGCTTTACCTTGGTCTGGTAGCGTGTACAACTGCTACGTGTGGTCGCTGGGCGCGGCGCCGCACCCCGTGCCGCTCAAGCACATCGTGGCGCACTCCAAGTACGCGCTGCGCTGCAAGTTCAGCTTGGACTCCACGTGAGTGATCCGCTTTACCTTGGTCTGGTAGCGTGTACAACTGCTACGTGTGGTCGCTGGGCGCGGCGCCGCACCCCGTGCCGCTCAAGCACATCGTGGCGCACTCCAAGTACGCGCTGCGCTGCAAGTTCAGCTTGGACTCCACGTGAGTGATCCGCTTTACCTTGGTCTGGTAGCGTGTACAACTGCTACGTGTGGTCGCTGGGCGCGGCGCCGCACCCCGTGCCGCTCAAGCACATCGTGGCGCACTCCAAGTACGCGCTGCGCTGCAAGTTCAGCTTGGACTCCACGTGAGTGATCCGCTTTACCTTGGTCTGGTAGCGTGTACAACTGCTACGTGTGGTCGCTGGGCGCGGCGCCGCACCCCGTGCCGCTCAAGCACATCGTGGCGCACTCCAAGTACGCGCTGCGCTGCAAGTTCAGCTTGGACTCCACGTGAGTGATCCGCTTTACCTTGGTCTGGTAGCGTGTACAACTGCTACGTGTGGTCGCTGGGCGCGGCGCCGCACCCCGTGCCGCTCAAGCACATCGTGGCGCACTCCAAGTACGCGCTGCGCTGCAAGTTCAGCTTGGACTCCACGTGAGTGATCCGCTTTACCTTGGTCTGGTAGCGTGTACAACTGCTACGTGTGGTCGCTGGGCGCGGCGCCGCACCCCGTGCCGCTCAAGCACATCGTGGCGCACTCCAAGTACGCGCTGCGCTGCTAGTTCAGCTTGGACTCCACGTGAGTGAACCGCTTTACCTTGGTCTGGCGGTAGCGTGTACAACTGCTACGTGTCGTCGCTGGGTAACTAGTATCTCAATGTGCACAAAAACATCACATAATGACATTAAGCTAAAATAAATTAAATTTGAATTAAATCAACAACATAAAAAATAATTCAATTACACAATTTACCTTATAATTTTAAATAGAATACTTTTACATTTTCAATAACAATAAAATTATCAATTAATTAGAGATGAGCATAGATTGAAGAAATTAATAAAAAATTTATTACACCCACACTCATAAAACTATTTCGAAACTAGCTTATGCGTTTTCTTTTTTTGTATGTAACTATATATTTTCTTTTGGTTTTATTATTATTTTAAAATACTCACGTTATTTAATCTGTAAACACTTACCTGCATGTGGAAGAGCGGGGCTCATTGACTCAGGCAATGTTATGATTAAAAGGTATGCCCCAATAATAATGTAATTAGGTTAAGTTGAGTTACTGAATATAAATCTATTTTATTTTGATTATTTTTATATTGTTCTGTTTATATTCCCTATGTAATATAGTGTAATTCTTATAGGTTGTGTTATTAATGTATAATTAGTAGAATGTTTGTATATAATGTTGGTGTGTGGCAGCATGCTGGTGACCACGTCGGGCGACTGCTCGGCGAAGGTGTGGCGCACCCGCGACTGGTCGCTGCTGCGCGAGCTGCGCAACGACACGCAGCGCTGGGTGTGGGACGCGGCCTTCAGCATCGACTCGCGGTACCTCTTCACCGGTCGGTACCACAAGCTCTTTGTTTCATTAGCCGAGTGCTGTCACGAGGCAGCGCGAGGCAAACGCACGCGCTGTCTCGCCCGAGTGTGATGCCGCACTCAACCCAGTTGTGATTTGTCTCGCTTGTTCGAACGACTGAAATTTAAGTAGTTTTTAAATAAGGCTGATAGAGGCCTAAAAGAAGATTAACATTACAACAGCGAACTTAACAAATGGTTTATGGCTAAACTGGCCCCAACGTGGCTCGCCCCCACCGTGGCTCGGCCTCAGCGCGCAGCTGCCTCGTGAAAAACATCTACAGACGCATCTACTTAGGACGCGTTATTGAGTTATGGACACACCTTACCATAGAAAAACCGTCTGAACCGTTTAGTGTCCAATGGATAGTATTTTACTTTATTTTATTGACAAGTTGTAATGTTCAGGTTCATCGGACAGCTACGCGCGTCTGTGGGACGTGGAGAAGGGGACCCTGGAGCGCGAGTACTGCGGCCACCAGAAGGCCATCACCGCGCTCGCCTTCAGGGACCAAGCCGTGTAGAGCTAAAGCCATCATGTCAGCGGATACACGTCCACTGCTGGCCATAGGCCTCCCCCAAAGATCTCCACAGTTGCTGGTCCTGCGCTATCCACAATCAGCTGCTTCCAGCGACCCTCACAAGATCAAGAACGTTCCTATCTTAGTGGCTGTTAGTTCTGAACTATGTGACTTGCCTAATGTCACTTCAATTTGGCAATTTCAATCAAAAATAACTTCTAAACAATGCCCTACATGTGTGGCGCAGCGGTTAAGATAGTCGCTTCACCAATTTGTGTCCCGGTTTCGATATTTATTCAACGCCCGCATTAGGGAATCTACTCCGTGTCGCGGGGTACTTTACAAATATATAATAGACGGTCACAAATTACATCCAGACTCAGTAAAACTATTTATGGGTCACACAATACTTGTCCGGCGCGGGACTCGAACCCGCGACACGAAGCGGCGAGGCGACTGTTTAAGTGCAGTCACAGTGCATATGGATTACACAAATAGTTGGAGTGTGCGATTCGAACCCGAAAGATATTGACCAATACGCCATAAGATTACGAATACGAATCATTATAACAGCCAAAAGAAGTCCACTGCTGAACGAAAGCCTACCCAAGAATCATCTTGGGGATATGCCATAATCGCCACGCTTGGCACACAGGTTGGCGATCACAGTAAGATGGTCATAGTACACAGGATGCTGATTCCCGTCCTCTGGTAGATATTCATTCAGGACGACTTCTACGCCCCCCCACGGGACGAGATGGGGTGATGATATTCTGATACTGGCCGCCGTCACCACACAGCTAAGAATAAATGAATATAAATGTAAGGTGATTAGTTATAATACTGGTGTATATTGTAAATATGTTTGTTTAATTTAGCTTTAAGGCTTCTCTAGTTGCAAATCTCTAATTTTATGAGGCTATAGCCTCTTTACATCATTCTGTCTCCCGCTTTGATCTGGTGGGAAGTGGGACTATTCATTTTCTAACTCCTCATTTTTTCACTTTCTGATTAAATTCGTTGCGGGATCCAAGACAATTAAAGCGATTCCCCGGGACATGCCTGAGCTTCACCGCTCAGTGTCATTTCATTGTGTGCCACTGTTGATCCTGGCTTACAGGAGTTGCAGTGGTGGGTAAGAGGGAGGGATTAGTCCCGATAGCTTTAAGATGAAATAACTAATTTTTTTTTTATCAAGTGTCTCTGTTCTATTTTCGTTTAGAACAATCTAGAGATGTATGAAGGTAATTTCAAACATGACTTCGCATTTAATTTTATATAATTTATATGTAGTACAAACATTGATATCTTAGCACTTGAATACTACTTACCTACTTCGTGCATGTGTTGTATGCATTTACTATGTAAATAATTTGTTATAATATCAATATTGTTATTAAAAAGGGATTCCTTTAATAATCCCAATACAGTGATAGTCTTATTTTGTATAATTGAAAATAAAAAAAAACATATTTAATTATAAATGCAGTTTTATTCATTAATAAATAATTTGTAAGTGCCACAAAAATAATAGTTTTAACACTGAAGCTTACATCGTAAATAGCAATCGACAACGAAAAAATATAATAATATTTATAATATAGTCAATTAACGACACATGATTCACCTGTAGGCTTAATATAAGTCTACAGAAAACGAAACGTGAACAATCAACGAAGCATTGTGATTGGGTAAAATTATTGCGCCATCATAATAACAACCAATCAACTTTGCCTACCCGCCAAAGCACAAACTCCTTCGTACGTTTTGGTTTTTGCAAACTCGCACTAAAGCCTTACTTAAAAATACAACAAATTAAACTGAAATTAAAAAGGAAGGCTTTCCGTATACTTGTATTAGTAGGGATTTTATATTCTTCAGGAATAGCATCAATCCCCCGCACCCCCTTCCGGAATATGGCAACACCAGAGGAGCTGTAGTAAATATGTCGTCGGTCTTTAAGAAAGGAATAGGCTCGCTTCTTGATGGTTACCATGTCGGATATGTTACATAGCATCTCTGTCTCACATCAAAATACTGTTATAATAAAATAATAACTTAAATATATAGGTTTTAGATCACTAGTTTAGTTAGAGTTTAGACAACTCTGTCGAAAGTTGTCGCGAACCACAACACAATCACAGCAACCATTAATATAAAGAAAAAAGTCACTTCTTCGTAAAATGGTTGATCGCGACTTTGCTACCACAATTTTTATATTTATTCGAACAACTGATTTCGACAATGGACACTAGTAGGCTTAAACTATGAGGGCGAGGTGCCTCATCATTAAAAAAATATACGCATTTATACTTTAGCAACATAATTTTAACAACAAGTACACATTGGATTGTACGGAGTTGTAGGTAATTAGTGGCTATTCGTCAGCGACTAATACGTTACGCGGCACTCATACCAGTCACAATAGCATCTGCTATAAATTTGCAGATCCTCAGTTATGGGGTTAGCAATAAAATGGAATGAATAAAAAAGGGAATATCCGAAGCTTTAGTATGAGTTTCCAAAAAAGGAAAGGTGCGAACGTATTCTAGCTCTCGACGGGGATACAGTACTTTGATTGGTTACAATCATGATCGCGTGATAGGTTCTGCTAATTATAATACTTGGTTGCATTTAGACATTTATTCGCGTTAACAACGTTTATTTGTAACTAGCTGTGACTCGCGTTTGACTTCATACATTATAGTCTATACGTTATTTGTGTATATAAGCAATATTACTAAAAAGTTGCATCGAAATCGGTTCAGTAGTTTTCGCGTGAAAGAGTAACAAACATCCATACTCATGAATTTTTCCATTATTAATATTATTAGGAATAATTACTAGAATGGTCATATCAATATCAATCATAGCAATTCTGAACAACCAACTCGGAGCTTGAACACTGATTACCTAAAACCCTGTTTTTATAGTAATAATACTATCCTAATTACAAGGCTTTAGTAATACTTAAAAAAAAACAAAACGTACAAGGAGTTCGGGCTCTAGACGGGTAAGTTAGCGCCAATTATGACGTCATAAGTTTAGCCAATCACAATGCTTCGCTCCCTTCGAGAACGTAAATTCGTACATACTGCAAGTTGTCTCTAGACTCGTAATAAGCCTACATATTTTATTAAGTAATACATAATGAGTTTGTAATGCACCAGTCTTAGCCATCAGAGATCAACATTGCAATTACTGGCTTAATAAACTTGTGGTTCCAATATCCCATCAAAATAAGTAATATTAACGATACATGTTAAAAGTTATCGCTTATATTTTACAACCAATTTAATTACAATTTTAAAATAAAATATATAACATTAACGAGTACAACTTTTTAAAAATTACAAACCTTAATTATTATATATCCAGGACATCTTACTCAGCGCTATGTAGGCCACAAAGCTAGTACTATGGATACTTATATATTATGTATATATATATACATATAATACACAGAAAACATTGGACCAAGACAAATAGACATGTTCATGAACACAAAAAATGGTCTTGTGCGAGGATCGAGCCGCAACCTACGGAACAGAAGAAAGTTTTCAAACGAACTCAGGAAGAGCGTCGAAAAAATTAAACTTATATAGGTACTTATAAGTAGGATATGCGATATTGGTTCCACATTAGAATACTTGCCGCGGACACGTAGGATACCACGATGGCATTAAAGTGCGATTCGGGGAAACGACACAAGGATGTGAATTAACGCTTCTGGGACAACACTGTTCTGCCGACTGACCATAGTTCTAAAACACGCTTGTGCTATACACTGAAGCTCGACATTACTTTAAGTAACTCTTTTATTGTACACCACAATATTACATACAAAGAATTATGAGCATTTTATCAAGATTGTACAAATGGCGGCCTCATCGCCAGGTGCGATATCTTCCAAGCAACTGTTGAATGGACCAGGTGAAGAAAAATCAGTTGGGTAGTACAACAGAAAAAAAATAACATTTGTATACTGGTGTTAATGGTCCGGGGTACTATGCCAAATCGAATATCAATTTGTCGCCCACTATAAATCGAATGTCTAAATACTCGAAAGTTCAAAATATGTAATGGTCTTAAGTAGGTTAGGTTATAACTTGCGCGGTAGCGGCCGACGGGTGCCAAAGCAATCTTTTATCGTTAAACTGTCGCACTTTCGATCGTTGCTCCAGTGTGTCGCACAAGTGTTCATCGCACATCCATTTACCAAGCTCACGTAGTGCACTTATGGCAATCAACTGGTGCACATTTTGTATATACAGGATTACTAGTAAAACACCAACAACTTCGCAGGACCATATAGGTCACACCATAAGCAGCAATTTTTATTCTACGAGTTCAGACATAACTCAAATCATCAAAAAGAAAAATGATTTTACAGGAACGACTGGTAACTAGAGAAATGGCTCAAGTTCAAAAGCGCTAGCGCTGCACCTCTTCCCCGCACCCTCGCATCGTTATATTTACGTAATCTTTGTGATACGCGCAGAGTTTTGGCTAGAGAGAGAGATTTGGCTAGAAATCGACTTACTCTAAATGTTCATAAAAGTAATTTTCTCACTTTTTCACTTGCTGCATCTGGAAAAACTTCTTTACCCTTCTCCCTTACCGCCCATTCCTGTATTACCTCACCCCAAGTAACATGTATGTGCCCGGCTTTGAGCAGGATAGATTGTGTAAAATATCTGGGGGTACATATTGACGACGTACTCTCCTTCCACCAGCACATTGATACACTTTCCTCTAGATTGCGTAAACTTATCTTCATCTTTAAGACTCTCCGGAATGTAGTTGATACAAAAGTACTCAGACTCACCTATCTTGCTCTCTGCCAATCACTCACCCAATACTGCATCGCCTCCTGGGGAGGAACAGATAAAACCTACCTCCTTAAACTAGAACGTGCCCAAAGGGCTCTCTTAAAGGTTGGTTGGAAGCTGCCGTATCAATTTCCTACCACTGAACTTTATAAAACCTGTAGCGTTCTCACTGTTCGTAAACTGTTTGTCCTGAATATTATCCTTACCACGCACTCGCAGACCCCGTATGATCCTTCCAAAATCAACTCCGTCCGCCGAAAACATACTGTCTGCCCCCCGATCTCTGTTAGGACAAGTCAGGCTCAACGGTGTTTTTACTTCCTCGGCAATTATGTGTACAATAGAGCTAACAAAATTCTGAACTTATATCCAATGAGTAGACTAGAATGCAAAAAAGCAGTCACTAGTTGGCTACTTGACTTGGACTATGTCGAAACCGAAGAGATCATTCTCACTTTAAAATAATGGCCTGGCTAACTGTATACACGCTCACTCATACATAAACATTAATTTACTTCACTAACACCCACACACACACGCACGCACACACACCCACACACACACACACTCACACACGCGCTCACACACACTCTCCCACACACACATACACCTGTTTTGTTATTTGTTTTTTTTTTCTATTTGTAGTATTCTCTTTTATTTTTCAAAGTACATGTAGATTGTGTCTCGTTCAACATATGTCTTTATGTATCAATTCTTTAAAAGGTACCAAAAGGAGAGCCTGGAGATTTGTCATACAGGTTTCGAACCTAGTACAGACTCCAGCTCTCACTAAGGTCTAAGTGTGAACCCCTACCATGATACTGTAATACTGTACTTGCCTTTTTGAGAGAAAATAAATGAACATTATTAAAAAATAAATGAACATAGTTATAAACATTAAAGGCTGAAATGATTACTTATTTTTGTACGAAAGTAAAATCTAACAAATAATCTAAAGTTGTAGAACAAAAGTTGTCGCCTATGGTGTTAGCTATCTCGTCCTGCGAGGTTGTTGGTGTTTTACAAGTATATTAATTTAACCACACTTTTATTGGCCATAATAATAAGTACATAATATTGGAATGTATTATAAATGCTTTATATTATAATATTGTACCAATAATTCAAAATAATCTCGACTAGAAAATTATTACGCATTCCACAACGTGTTACATAAATAGCGTGTCATATTCATTTCTGTTAATTGTTAAAAACTTAAAATCATGTACAAAAAGTACTAAGTGGCTCTCAACATTATATATAACATATGTTAACTAGCTAAAATAGGCTTAGTACGAGTCTACAGAAAATAATAGGTATAAGCGAATTCGAGCTCTCGATGGGAATGAAGCGTACTGATTGGCAAAACTTATCACGCCATCATAACGATAGCCAATCATAGAGCTGTATAACTGTCGACCGCTCGATTCGTTCATACGATTCGTTTTCTGTAGACTTGTATTCAGCTTTAATATGATTAAGTTCCATATTTCCGATGGTCCTGTCAACTCTAAGGTAAAATTATATGTATAGATTTCTAATAGATTTAATTTGAACAATAGCGTTCCAAATATGCTATTAATTTTCATTGCACAGGAATGTTTCATGTCTTTATAAACAAAAACCTCGCACTAATGAAAGAATAACAAACATCCATCCATCCATACTTACAAACTTTCGCGTTTATAATTTTAGTAGGATGAATAAAAAAATAAATATGATATAAGAATATGGCTATATATGTAACACATTGTATACAGAATATGCATGTAAATGACGTTTTTTATTATTTTATATAGAAGTACACAGTCATGTTGAGTTACAATTAAACCCGAGCTGAATGCGATGGTTAACGCAGTCACGAGAGGGTAAAATATTATTTTTAATCTACAGACGCCAGCACATCAAGCTACCCAAATTTCCCCAATTGAAAGTGAACTTTTGCTTATGTGACAAAGCTCAAAATCTATATTGTGATATATTGACAGATTAGGGTAGCTAGATGTGCTGGCGTATGTACGTTTTTATATGTAACTACGCGCAATATGACGAGTAGACCAAATAGTTTTATATATAAAATTAAAAAAAATAGATCTTAAACATTTATGACATAAATAAATACTATTTGTGATGGCAAAGTGATAAATACATTATAATACATTTAGTAAGTCTGTTTGTTTTTCTAGATTTCATATCGAATACACTTTTATTCAAATATAATATATCAGAGATCAAATATATCCTTTTATTAATATATGATATATGAAAAGCAAATATTTGATAGTACCATGTTCTCACAGTGTACTCTATTTTACGAAAATATATTTACGAATAAAGTATACAGTATATATACAATATACATATTATAAATAAATCTAAAATTATTATAAATAAATCTAAATTATTACGTTGAAAATTATTCAGCCGTCTAAAACTTAGTTTAGATATTACCTATATAATATTTCTCCTTATAACATCAGCTATCTGTCAGTGAAGGATCGTCCAAATCCATCCAGTCGTTTTGAAGATAAACCGGATAAGCAGACAGACTGATAAAATTACAAAACAAATGTTGTTTTTGTCATAAGTACAATATATACTTTCATATGTAAAAGTCTGTTATTTTGACATTAGATAAACCTGATGAGCAGACAGACTGATAAAATTACAAAACAAATGTTGTTTTTGTCATAAGTACAATATATACTTTCATATGTAAAAGTCTGTTATTTTGACATTAGATAAACCTGATAAGCAGACAGACTGATAAAATTACAAAACAAATGTTGTTTTTGTCATAAGTACAATATATACTTTCATATGTAAAAATCTGATATTTCGACATTACAAACAGACAATTTTAATTGATTAATTTGCATACATATCAAATGGCTTAAGGAGCAAGCTAATATTACACATCTTACTTCGCGATTATAAAACGTCATTTCTACATTCATATTCCATATAACAACAATATAAGTACATAATGCCTCCGATTCTATGCAATACCAAATAATTTTAAGGTCATTGCATCTCTTTCTAACGTAGTTCTTATGAAAAGGATGGGACATCTTTAGTTGTAATATCTTAGGACATTATTAACACACTGCCATCCGATCTCAAACTAAGCAGAGCTTGTGCTATAGAAACCAGATAACTGCAATACTACATAATACTACTTTCCTACTGATACGTGTGTAGATAATTAAACCCAGACTCAGGACCAACAGAAGCACACAAATATCTGTCCTGAGTGGGAATCGAATCCACGACCTGCGCAATACCTACCAAACACGCCAACAGGCCCGTCAATCTTTAGTTGTATCAATATAGTTTCAGCACAAAACAAACGACACGCTAGAACCTGACGACAAATAATATTAATAGTTTGACATTTCTATGTATGCCCTATCCTTTTCTTACAAGGTACATTAGAGAGAGATGTAACGTTTAAATTAGTTTAGTGGTGAAAAAGACAGAATCGCCAGCAATGTCTCGCTCTTATAAATAAAAATATATTCTTTATTTGGCCAGATCTATGTAACAACGGCCTAATACTAATTACATAAAGTTCTTGACCGTCGCAATGAAAATAAACCTTAAACTAACAATTATTAAGCAAACAGCGCTTTATATCGTACCTAAATTCCTCCACTTGAAAAGTTATTAAAAAAAGGATTATTATTAAGCGTTTAATTCAAGTTCAAATTTCATTTATTCCGAAAAAATAAATCATTAATGTGGGATCAACCATTTTTTACCCTACCGTGCAGTGCATGACGTGGCAGCTATCGAGAAACACTGCCAGAAAACTCAGTAGGAATGTTTTTTTTAATAATATTTAAAATTAATTACATTTTTTTTATGTGTGTTGACTTAGAACAACTCAATCGCAAACACTTTTGTCAAATACAAATTTATGGTATACATGATAGTTTTAGTTCAAGATGACGCATTCAAGGTATTGACCGTTTTGTCACACCAGTTATAATAATAATAATATCCTGGGACATTATTCACACGCGGCCATCTGATACCAAACTAAGCAGACCTTGTACTATGGAAACCAGATAACTGATATACTACAAATATTACTTTTTTATACCAAATAGAAGCATAGTCTATTTTTACTGGTAAGTGCATTTTGCACTCACAACATGGTGTAAACCTAACAACATCACAATTGGAATAAAATGAACATAGACCAGGCATAACTATAGTAATAATAACAATGCAGACACGATATACCTGCGTTTTTCTAAACGAAAGAGAATGAGGGTAGACAGATATTTTCTTCGAATGAAAAACTATACAAACGCAATACTGTTTTTTTTCTTTTTTAATAACTTTTCAAGTACTTACTTCTTGGTTATATAAATGTCTAGAATCATTTTTAGATTATCATATCTACATGGAATAGAATATAATTATACTTATAGTACACCGTATACATATTAATTATGACGTATAAGTTTAAGTTGTGCAAAGGGTGGTCTTATGGCATATAGCGATCTTTTCTTAACCTTAGTATGGATAGGAGCTGAACATAAACTAAGCAGTAGCTGTGTAAGAGATATACCAGATTCAGATCACCTTACGTATATATTAAGTATGGAGGCATTATTTCAAAGAAAAGTAGTAGTTTTCTTTAAAATACAGTACACAGTAGTACAGTGCCTTCGTAACAGTAACAATTTAAATTATTTTTATCAATGCACGGTGCCATTAATAATATAAACCTGTTGTCAGCTCAAAAGGGGGATCACTGAGATACAGAGAAGGTGAGCGTTGACCCTCAAAACCTACGTCTGAGTCGCAAATCTCAGACTCCGTCGAATGTTCCCTCCTCTACCACGCGATGGACCCGGTTTCCGCACGGTGATAGATGGAATGCTAAGCATTAGGTCTTCCTGTCTATTGCTTCATCCAGTCTCATGATTCATTGCTAAAATATAATTTTTGAATACTGTCATCAGTATTTAAAATTTAACTTTACTTGTAAAACACCAACAACCTCGTAGGACTAGATAGGTAACACCATAAGCAACCACTTTTGTTCTACGAGTTCGGATATAACTCAATACATGAAAATATTAATAATTTTACATGGACGACTAGAGAAATGGGTCATGTTCAAAGGCGATAGCTCTGCACCTCTTCCCCGCGCCCCCGTAACGCTATATTTACATAATCTTTGTGATGCGCATAGAGTTACATAAACATTCAAGCGGCGAATTAAATTAATACTTATTTTTGTACGAAAATAAAATCTAACAAATTATCAAAAGTCGTAGAACAAAGGTTTTTGCTCGTGGTGTTAGATATCTAGTTTTGCGAGATTGTTGGTGTTTTTAGAGGTAACCTCGTAAAAGTATAAACAGCGGGGAAATGTTTAAAGACAAGCTATCCTAAAACCAACAACAAATTATTATGTAGACATCCTCGATTTACCACATTTATGTTTTATGCGCTTTGTATAAATATTTTCATGTATCTAGACATTTATATAACAATTATACTACAAATTGCATTGAGGGTACCATACCTACAAAATTGTCAGTCCATCCTATCTACACGAGGTCTAAAGGTAAGTCCTTCACTTCTCCGATCTCGGAGCAGTTGTCGTCATCACAGAAGTAGGTGAGGATGAACCGGAGGTCCACCTGCGGCCTGGTGGCAGGCCTGCCCACCAGCATCACCTGCGTTATGGCTGGAGGCGGCAGGAACGGGTTGGCTTCTGGTAATGAGTTACCTGATGCTGGCAGTAAACGGATCTTGCAACCCTAAAAAAAAATCATTATTGTGTTGTGTAAGTCCTACTAACATATATGAGTCATAGTTACTTGAATAAATAATTTTTCTATCCCATTCTATTATTATTACAAGCCGTGCCCCGCGGTTTTAGCCGCGTTAAAATTTATAGATTTCAGTATATGTGTTATTCGGAAGTCTAAGCTATATTACTACAAAGTTTCATCAAAATCAGTTGGGTAGTTTTGTTGTGAAAGAGATACATACTCACAAACTTTTTAGTAGGTTTTTGTGTAATACAATAGCAGCTAATTAGTTGATGCAAGAGTACCAAATAGCTTGGAGATGTTTTCCTTGTGCAATCTGTTCTTCAAGGAATTTAATGTTGGACCTAAAACAACTCTTTCTGGCAGTTTGTTCCATGCTTGTACAACTCTATTCAGCAAGACATGCTTCGTTTGCGCGGAACATTTTATAGTACACAAGTATGTGCGCACACAGGGGCAGTTTTTGTTACATTATGATCGGATGAGACGTCTGGCGACACGACCGGAAAGATGTCAGGTACAGGAGCGACGGCTCTCTGAGGCACGGGGCGTAAATACCGCCAATTCCCAGGCTCCGGGCTGATCTTGAGAAATCCCAAAATCACTTTTTGGGATTTGGCTAGTAGTCGAAATTCAGCCAAAAGCTCGATTATTATATTTATCAAGTAAGAAATAAATATGAGAACGCACCTTAGGAACCATACCCTGAAACCTGTAGTCTTCAACCGAGGCTCTGCTCTTATTAGTAGTAGAAATGACTATTACATTGACGTCTGGCCGCGGTTTGTCCTTGCAGAAGTGTAACACCACTTGCAACCCATTCTGCTCTTCAAATATCGTCATCGGCGGCACCTTGCCTGGCTGCACGGAAGAAAGAGACACATTGATATCATTCAACGGCTTCACTTCATGTTTCTTCTCTTTCTTTTCGTCATCTTCTCCTTCCGGTGAAGAGTTTTCGCATTTTGCTTCGTCTAGGCCTATACTCAAGTCCAAGATATTGTTTAGTTTAGACTCTGGGACTTGGGTGCTGGGACTAGATGTGCTCGGTACAGGTTCTGTGCTGATGTCGACGATGACGTCATCGGTGGGGGTGGCAGGTTTGGGCGTTGGAACAGATTTAGGCTCCTCCGGCTTCCTGGTGAAGAAGTCCAAGTCTAGCAGCGCACCGTTGGGCGCAGACAACTCGTGTTTTGGTGACGTTAACGCGTTCATTGGTATTTTTTTCGTCGTTTTGCTGTAACATTTATACAAGAATATAAGTTCGATTTCCTTAAATAATATGGTAAAAGTAATCCTAGGAGGCTTTCTTTACTTCTTCGGTAATTAGAGGTAAGCAGGAGCTCCAGCTTGTGAATGCAATCGCATTCTCGCGAGGTCTCGTTTTCATGAGATCTCGGCTTTTTAAGAGATTGATTTCACGGCCGAAAAATGGGCGATATCTCGCAACTTTGCTTGTTATGTAAATGCTGCTTATTGTTAATGTTTCCTTACAAACTAATAATGCCATTTACTTAATAGTCATACTACCATGTCATTCATAAATTACATACAATACATTCATAGATACATACACAATAACCAATACAATACGGAAGGACAGTGGAAATACCTTCCACTGCCCATACGATAAGTAGTAGTACTAATCATGTTTTTTTTATTTATTATTGTTTAACACGTTCTGTTATGTTGCTCACTTTCCTCCTTCCTTTCAAACAGCAAAATATAATCGGAAGAACTAGAGCAGCCCTGTCCCTCTCCTTTGCATAAGAATAGGCGCCAATCTGATTTACAAATTTCAAAATAAAAAAAAAACCCGAATTACCCATTGAAACTGTCCAGCCTTTTCACATTATCCGGGAGTGAGTCTTTTATAAGTTGTTCTCCAAGTGAGTCCAGCTCATTCCAACCTTCGGGCTTCTTGCTGGGTTTGTCGCCTAAAAGATCCACATCATCTGCAAAAGAATGAATTACATTTTAAATAAGAAACAAACAACAACAGGTAAAGACGTGTGGCGCAGCGGTTAAGACACTCGCCTCACCGCTTCGTGTCCGGGTTCGCTTCCCGCGCAGTACAACTATTTGTGTAACCCATAAACAGTTGTTCTGAGTCTGGATGTAATTATATGTTTGTAAAGTAACCCGAGACACAGGGATTAGTTACACTAGTGCGGGCTTTGTCTTTAAAAATCTTAATCGGCAATAGAGTATGTTAATAATTTATTGGTTTTAGATCTTATTGCGACAAAAATAGATTTTAAAATAAGGTGGTATGGTAACTATTATAACATTGTCCGATTAAAGGTTAAACGATATCGTCTCCCTTACGGTGGCGTAATCATCTCCCACAGTACATGTCCCGACCTTCTGGGACATAGCGCAAAAGGGGGGCATCGAACCAGCATACCCGAGTTCCCGGGGCTCCCCCCCATCAGGCACCAAGCGAAGTCCACGGCAGGTTAGGTTTAGTCGGTGCGAGTCCGACATACGCATTTTTGGGAGTGGCATGCATAAGCATTCCTCCTGCCATACAATAAAAAACTGTGGTGTAATCACAGTGGATGGACTAAATAGGAGAAAAAAGATATAACAAGTGGGGTTTCAGAAATAACTGGTAATCATGTCATCCTAATGACGTCCACAGCTGGACAAAGCAACAAAAGTTCTTCACGGTGGAATTGTGTTCATAATTTGTAGGGATGTGCCATAATCGCCACGCTTGCAGACGGGTTGGCGATCGCAGTATGGTGTTCATAGTACACAAAGCCTTCCTGTTCCTTCCTTTCCTGGGAGATTTTCCTTAGGAATGAGTTCTACGCCTTTATGAGATGGGATGGGCATGTTTGCAGGGGCTTCTGCGCTACTCTACGCAACCGGTGCGCGTCCAAACTCCGTCTTGGCCGTCATAGGAAACAGGCTAGATTGCCCGTACGTCAGTCACTGGATCGGTCTGCATATGCAATTTGATACACTGACTCACGCAAGAAGCCAATTTGTGTTAGTGTTGTGAATGTTAAGTTTTATTTACTAAAATAATTTATAAGATTTATGTTTTACTAACAAAATGGGTCTTTGTTATTTGAATTCAGATAAAACATAAAAAGTTGCCGTGTGTAAACGATATTGTATGTTTCGACCTGTGAAACCCGTTTTGATTCCGAATCGTTTTGTACAGCTAAATAAAAAATGCATGGAGTGACACTGCTGCTCGTTCCCTCGGGAGGAATTCTGAGCCCCTACGGAATGAGTTAGTCTAGTGGTTAGTGACCCCGACTGCTAAACCGGAGGTCGTGGGTTCGATACCCACCCGGGACAGATTTTTGTGTGATGAACATGATTGTTTGTTTTGTGTCTGGGTGTAATTTGTCTATAATATGTATGTATTTAGGAGTATACATTCAGTCAAAAAAGTATCGGGAATGGATGATTTGTTTATGGTTCCAAATTCTAATTTTTGTTTTTTTTGTTGTTGTTAGATTGGCACAACTGTTTTCCATTTTGGCGCGGAGTTTGAGTTGCTTCTGTTATTTATATTAAATACAGTGCTGGTTTTAGTAATATCATATATAGTGTGTATTGCAAATTTCATAATGGACAAAAATATCGAACAAAGAGTTTGTCTTAAATTTTGCATTTCAGAGTTTGTCTTAAATTTCGTGTTCGGAGTCACTGAAAATGTTACAGAAGGCTTACGGTGAATCGACTTTATCAAAATCTCGTGCTTATGAGTGGTTCAAAGCGTTCAAAAGCGGTCGAGATGTGATAAAAGATTTGCCTCGCTCTGGTAGGCCATCAACGTCTGCAACTGAAGTTAACATCGCAAAAGTGAAGGAAATAGTAACTGAAAATCCTCATTCAACTCTGAGAGAGATAGCCGCCGAACTTTCTGTATCTCACGAGTCGATTCGTACCATTTTAACTAATCATTTGGGTATGAAACATGTTGCCGCTCGGCTAGTCCCAAAAGATCTGAATTTTCTCCAAAAACTCAATCGCATGAAAGTCGCTGAGGACATGGTAGAACGAGTCAATTCCGACCCAACATTCATGAAACGCAATGTTACTGGTGACGAGACGTGGGTTTACGAGTTTGACATGCAAACTAGTCAACAAGCTTCGGAGTGGCGCCTTCCAACTGAACCGAAACCGAAAAAACCACGCCAAAGTCGATCAAAAGTCAAAGTCATGTTGACTGTTTTCTTTGACTATCGCGGTGTCGTCCACTCTGAATTCTTACCGGAAGGTCGAACGGTAAATAAAGAATATTATTTGAGCGTTATGTGGCGTTTAAGAGAGTAAATTCGACGAAAAAGGCCAGGTATGTGGAAAGAAATTTCTTGGATTTTGCACCACGATAATGCGCCTTCGCACAAGGCCATCATTGTGAACGAATTTTTGACTAAACACTCAACAAATACCATCCAGCAACCACCATATTCACCAGATATGGCTCCAGCTGACTTCTTTCTTTTTCCTAAACTCAAATTACCACTTCGTGGTACCCGTTTTCAATCGGTAGAAGACATAAAGGAGAATTCGCGGCGAGAACTGAACTCAATTCCGAAAGCAGCGTTTAATAAATGTTGTGATGAATGGATTATTCGTTGGCGTAAGTGTATCGTTTCTGAAGGAGCATACTTTGAAGGTGATAAAATAAATTTGGATGAATAACAAACATTTTGTATATTATTGATCTTTTCCCGGTACTTTCTTGACAGATTAGTATGTCCTTTCTCAGGCTCTAGACTATCTGTGTACCAAATTACCATTTAAATAAATAGATGTGACGTGAAAAAGCGACAGACAGAGTTACTTTCACATTTAGTAGTGCTCCTGCCTACGAAACTAGTGGTTCTGGGTTCGAATCCCGGTAAGTGCAAATATTTGTGTGATGAGCACGAATATTAATTTCTGAGTCATGAACGTTTTCTTTGTATATAAGTATTTATCTATCTATATAAGTATGTATATCGTGGCCTGGTACTCAAAGTACAAGCTTTGCTTAGTTTGGGGCTAGGATGATCTGTGTTACATTGTCCCTAGATATTATTATTATTAGTAAGGATTTATTTATTAGGCTGGGTTAGACTGAGAAGAGACGCTAACAGAACTGGAAAAAGGAAATAAGAAGTAAGGTTTAGATGAAAAACAAAGAACAGAGTTCGTACCATTGGGCATCAAACTAACAGGTTTCAACGGTTCCGCAATATTCTTCGACTCGCTTCCTGACGAGAAGATGTCTCCTAGTTCATCAATAGCATTGTTCTTCGCTGAGCTCCCTGCCATCGACGTGCTGTCACCACTGGCTGCCCCCGCGAAGTCCAGCAGACTGTCACTGTTTGGAGCGGTCCTCTTGGTGTCAGGTTCCGGTCTTTCCTTTTTGTCACGTTTGTACTTGGTGTATGTGTTGTACCGTTCCATTACTTCGTCTAGCGCCGTGCTGGCGTGGAGAATGTCATCTGTAGATAATAAACATAACAGTAATAAAATAAATAAAATAAAAACAAAAAAGGTTTTATTCACGTAGACTTTAAAAAAGCGCTTGTAAATAGTCAGAACATTGTTAATAGTAAAAACAATATTCATAGTAATATATAATTAATTTATAATTATTTCTAGGTACATATAGATATTTAGGTACACGGATTGTAGGAAATAATTTACAATAAGATTTATTTTATAACAGTACCTAACGATATTTAACTAACTTAAATTAAGTTATTGTCAAGGATCATGTGTAGGTTTAATTATCAAAATTTAAAATTTTAGCCATATTTTTACTACATATTGTCGAATGGTTTGGTTCTGTCTATATTAAGGTACGAATTAAATGTTATTATTACGGCGGACCTTGTGATAATAACGACGGTCGCGCTTTAATGCTACCACCGGATCCAATGCGCCCCAACTGAGAAGACCCAGCGAAACAAACTCAGCGGGTGTCTCTACTACCGGTTTCAACACGGCCCAGTTGAGACGCTCCGGCGAAACATACTCAATGGGGCATTTACACGAGGTTTGGTCCACTTACTGAAATTATTTAGCAGGCAAACACAATATATGATCGATTGGTTGTCTGATTAAGTATTTATTTTATGTTTTAATATATTAAAAAGAGAAAATAAAATCAAAATGTTATTGGCCGAATTTAGGCTAGGAAGGCCAGTGTCTACGGAGATTAGCCAACTTCTTACATATTAATACTAGGGCGTGTGACCAAACACAAGTAACAACTGAGGATAGATTTTGGGATCTTGGGATTTGAGATGAGAGAATTTGGGATCAATTTTGAATGCTGTCACTTTGTGCCATGGACAGGTTGCCCCTTCGTGCCTAAGAGAGTACATGCGGTTGATGTTTCTCTGGTTGTGTTGTATTGGTTTTCCAGCAGATAATAAGAGTGAGACTATAAATACACCTATGTTGAGTATATCAACCGGGTGCGCAGCGCAATATTAGGTCGCAAGGGGGCGGGGCCATCGATTCTAACCGAGTGCACGTTCGGCCGCTTCGGCAGTCAGCTGTTAGCCACGAGATTCCGCACTCGCGCATACATAAGCTTTTTATTTAATTTTTATATTCTTTTGTTACAAATCAAATCAAATCAAATCATTTATTATTTCATTGCATTTGGGTATTACAAGTTCACAGATAATAAAATAAGTTTCACCAAAAGCTGCCTAAGAAGGCGTTTGAAACATACAATAGTAACTTAATAAAATAAACTTCTATAGAATGTAAACAAAACAATATTTTTTTTATACTTGCTTAACACGTTGAACGCCATGACGGACACCATGTGTCCGACAGCATACTTTTCCCTGGGGCCGTACTGATAAATCAAGAAACGTCCAATAATTGTTGAGGTGTTTTTTTGCAAATATTGTCAGGAAATAACACAGAAACTAGGGGCGACTTATGAAAACAGCGATTTGCTCATTATTTTCGGAGATGTCAAATGGCAGACACCAGTGTCCGTCGCGGCTTGCGAGAACGTCCAATCGTATTTCTTTGCGCGGGAGCCGCGCGGGTCATGCTGTCGGCTCTCCCCGCGCAACGCCGCCCGCACCCGCGATCCCCAGCGACACGTTTCGCTCGTTTATTTGCCTTTCCGCTCGCGTAGAAGAATATCGTGTTTTTATAAAAATTAGGGTTCCGTTGAGTTATAATCGTAGCGCATCATGGAAGAGTTCGAAAATTTTGAAGTGACCCAAGACGATTTAGAACAAATAGAGAACATTGAAATAAACTTGTTGAATTCAAGTTTTAACGTATCTTCGGAAGATGAAAACGAGAATATTTTAGTGTTGCAGCCGACTAAACGTAATCGTCGCCGTATCATCCAATCGGAGAGTGAAGCCAGTGGATCAGAAAATACTGCGCCTGGTTTGCCAGAACACACTCAAACTGATGGCAGTGGATGGGGACCGCCAAAAGGTAAACAACGTCGTTTGATTGCATTTACTGACATTTCGGGGCCATCGTATGTTGTACGTACGACAATGGTGAATAAATCTCCAGCTGATTTTTATTCTCTTTATGTCTGTGATGATATGTTGAATTTTATAGTTTCTGCAACTAACAAATATGCTATTGAACAAATAACCAAAAAACCTGATGCTTCTGTTGGTGCGCGAATCAACCAGTGGGTTCCAACGAACCTTGCGGAGATGAAGAAATTCTTTGCTTTGCTTCTTTTTATGGGTGTAGTCAAACTTCCAAAATTATCGGACTATTGGTCGAAGGACGAAATTATCGGGCATCCTTTTCCTAGAACTGTTACGTCACGTAACCGTTTCGAAATTTTGCTTCGCATGTTGCATTTTTCTGAAGATGACGAAGAACACAAATCCGACCGTCTTCATCGTGTAAGAAAGCTGATGAACGATTTGAATGTGTCTTTTCGGCAACATTTTACTGCAAATGAAGACATTTGCATCGATGAGAGTATGGTACCATTTCGTGGCAGACTCATATTTAGGCAGTACAACAAAAATAAGCGGCACAAGTATGGTGTCAAACTGTTCAAATTGTGCTCTGTACCTGGATTTACACACAAAATACAGGTCTACGCTGGAAAAAACGATACATCAAACACAACACCTACAAATGTTGTGATGGATTTGTGTGAAGACTATGTTAATAAGGGACATACTTTACATACCGACAACTGGTATACTAATATTGATTTGGCGCGAAGACTTTTGGACAAACAAACTCATCTTGTCGGTACGGTCAGGAAAAACAGGCGGGGGCTTCCTAAAAAAGTCGTCAGCACCAAACTCAAGAGGGGCCATTATTATGCTGAAGAGAGTAAGGATGGAATAACGGTATTAAAATGGAAAGACAAGCGCGATGTTCTTGTCTTATCCACAAAACACTCTGTGCGCTTCGTCGAGATCACAAAACGCGGAAAAGTTTTGAGGAAGCCACAAATCGTCTTGGAATACAACAAGGCCAAAGGCGGTGTGGATTTAGCAGACCAGATGGCTTCTTATTCAACCCCATTGCGCAAATCAATCCGATGGTATAAAAAGATTGCATTAGATATGCTTCTGAATATAGCTATGATCAATGCTCATGTTTTGTATCAGTCTGTAAACAAAAAAAAAATTAAAGTAACAGATTTTAGGATTGCTATTTTGAAATATTTCTGTGCTAACAAAGAAGCACATGAACCAGAGCCAACAAGACCAAAAAGAAACAAACACGTTTTGCAAAAATTTGACGGTCCATCTAGAAAAACTAGACGTAACTGTGGAGAATGTTACAAGACGAATGTAAAAAACATGGGTCGCTTACAAGCACGTAATAAAACTAAAAAAGTCAACACTTTTTGTAGAGTTTGTCCTGAAAAGCCAATTTTGTGCCATAACTGTTTTTTTAAACTACATACTTAGATTTTTCTTTCTAATGATAGGCTGTATAATTTCTAAAGAGTTACAGATTTTTATGTTAGTTACTTTTTATCAAAGTTTATACTTTGTGATATAGATGTAAGTTTTACAGACTGATTTTTGAAGACTTTTGATTATATAAAAGATGTGCCAAGCATAGGCTGTGTTGTTTCAAGAGATATTTAAGTTAGTTAGTTCATACTTTGATAATAGATGTAGGTTTTATTGACTGATTTTGAAGACTTTTATACATTTTGTTTTAGATTTAACCATTGTTGTAATGCCAAGTATTTTGTGATTTTGATTTTATTGATCTCTTTATTGTTTTGTTTTGATATCTGTTATAAACAAGGCACCAAAGCATAGCTTGTACCTGCTCCCATGGCTTACAATTTTATTATTACTTTTATATTTAGTGTAGTTTCCATTTTTTATAAAAAATACGATTAAAATATTGATCTCTTTCTTTAATAAATATGATGGCAAAATATTATGTGTTTAATTATTTTTTTACGTAAATTATCTACTGAACCCATTACTTATTTGATACGTACTTGACTGTAAACTATTATTATATTTCTAAAGACTTACTTGATTGCAAACACTGCGCCATCATCAGGGCTATTTTTTTTTATTATTCACGAAACGTACAGTTGTTAAGAAAAATTAACATAATGAGAGCAAAGTACAATAAGACCAAAAAGTTCCATTAATTAGTAACGAATATAAGACCTAAGACACAAATGCGAATATCTACTTAATACGATATTTAAACAGGAGAAAAGAAAATACAAGAAAAAAGCAATAATGTCTACACAAATACAAAAGAAATAAAACCTACATAATCTAAACGTTGTTTGAGAAGAAACGTCTGTTGCGCCGGTATTTAATAAATATAACATACATTGCTTCAACAATATATCAGTTATTACGAAAATCACAATATAAATTACGTCGCCCACTTTCTTCTTGAAATTATCTAGAAATAAAGCAAATATTTCCACGTCTTCCAGTAGTTTTATGTATATTCTACATGGACGTCTAATAAATGTGTTTCTAGAGTAATTCAGTCTACACGCTAATATCCCATAAGTAGTTTTAGAACGGGAGGAGATTATATATAGCGTAGTATAATGGCCTACTATTCTAGGAATACCTTAAGATGTCTAGCCTTATTTTAAACCCAAAAGTAGTGTACTGTGACGATCTTCATGGTCCTGCACCTTCGTTCGTATAGTAAAACGTATTAAAAATAAATATTCAAAAATAAGTTTGTTTTTTTTATTATTATTAATGGCAATCTGCTGTTACTTTCAGCAATTTTGCCAATGTCATGTAATGGCTACACATGGGACAATGCAGGACTAAAAAAAAAAAGTTTTATTGATATATTTTTATCTGTCAGAGTCTACGACAGAAGCCTGGTAGGGAGCATTGTGACATACTATAGTGAAAAGTGAAGAAAATATATATCCAGTCTAAATCTAAACCCGAGTATTTTATTCCAATATAAAAAGATCCCGAACACATCTGGAGTACCAGATCGTTATAGTACTCACTGAGGCTGTCGGGGTTGTTCTCGGCGACGGCGATGCGCTGCAGCGCGTGGCGCAGCGCGCCGCACGACGCGTGCAGCTCGGCGATGAGCTGCTCCTCCTCGGGCGTGGCGTCGGCCGCGTTGGCCAGCAGCTCGCGGAGCAGCTCCGCGCTGTCCAGCGCCGAGCTCACCTCCTGCGCCCGCCGGCTGTTCTGCTCGGTGCGACGTTCTTCCTGAGAACCGCATTTTTTCATAGGGATTGTTTTTTTTCTCGTGACTACACCCTCCCTCTTGCCCACCACTGCAACTAGTTTAAGCCAAGATCAACAGTGGCACACAATGAAATGACACTGAGCGGTGTGGCTCAGGCATGTCCCGGGTTTGCCTTAACTGTCTTGGATCCCGCAACGAATTTAATCAGTAAGAAACAAGGAGGAGTTACAAAATGACATAGGGGTACCAACAGCTAGCTAATCCTTAAATTATTCTTCAAATATTAATTGTACTGTCAAGCATGATAAGGAATGTTCAGATCTTGTAATGGAAAATAATGTGAACCCATCAAACATAAATGCCTACAATAAGAAAAACCAAAAAAATTGTATCAACCTGGTGCATCAAAATATTCAAGGTTTGATGGGGAAAGAGTTAGAATTGGAGTTGTTTTTGAATTGTAGCAATATTGATATTTTATGTTTAACTGAGCACTGGCTACAACGCCATCAATTCATTTCCAGCTTCAATAATCACCAGGTTGCAAGCTCGTTCATCAGAGAAAAGTATATTCATGGTGGCTCTCTAATATTAATAAATAATTTGTTGAAGTTTAAAGAAAGAAGTGACGTTGTGAGCCTCTCTGTTGAGCGAGTAGTAGAGATTTCATGTGTTGAGTTGGAGCGATTTATTGTTGTGAGTCTTTACAAACCTCCTTGTGCACCATTTGATACCTCTTCAGACATTATGGAGGATGCCTTAAATAAGTTAACTAATACCCATAAAACTGTTATCATTTGTGGAGATTTTAATGTAAATATTTTGGAGAAAAACTCAACAAGTTGTAATTTTTTAAATTTGTTTATGTCCTATAATTTACATCACAACTTTACAGAACCAACTAGAGTTACTGCCACAAGTGCTACATGCATTGACAATATATTTAGCTCGGCAAAACCTTTAAATAAATTAATAATGAATAAGATTCAGTCAGATCATTCTGGTCAGTTGGTCACTTTTTCAAATTCTCCAAAGGTTCAAAGTACACAAATAAGTTACATACCATATAGTGAAAGCCGTTTAGGAATATTTAAATATAATATAGCAAGAAAACTGGCACTGTTGCCCTATCATAGTGATCCGGATCACTTGTACAACTCTTTATTCAACTTGATTAATGGTGAGTTCTGCTCAATATTCACACCCAAACAGTTGTCTGTAAGTAACCGTCTGATGTTCTGTGATTGGGCAACTCCAGGAATTTATAAAAGTCGCAATCAATTATATAAATTGTATGAAGAAAGATCCTATAATCAAAATACGACTTTTCTAGAACATGTAAAACAATATGCCAAAACCTTTCGAAGAGCCTGTTCCATTGCTAAATCGATGTACTTAAAAAATATTATAAAAAATTCGACAAATATTATTAAAACCACCTGGAAGATTATTAATACTGAGACAGGTAGGAAAAAAATACGTAGTCGTGATTTTAATTTAAGAATAAATAATGTTGACATTATAAGCGATTTAGAAGTGGCGACTGAGTTTGAAAAATATTTTTCTAATGTTCCAATCGATGTTACCAAATCTCTTGCGTCTTCTTCTGTATCTGCTGAGCTAATACTCCAGCAAAGCGTAGAGAAGTGTGACACAGATTTTGAATTCTCGGTGGTTAACCCTAAAGATATTTTGAATGCTTTCAAAAGTATTAATATGAAAACCACTAGGGATCTGTGGGGTTTATCTGTTAAGACTATTTCATCAATTATAACTATAATCGCCCCACATCTAGCTGCTGTGTTCAATTGCTGTGTCGCATCTGGCGTATTTCCTGACTTGATGAAGTATAGTAAAATTATTCCATTGTTTAAAGCTGGTGATACTTCAGATCCTTCAAATTTCCGACCTATTTCCGTATTGCCCACTCTAAGTAAAATATTTGAAAAGCTAATGCTTAGCCAGTTGCTCAGTCACTTTAATATACATAATTTACTTCATCGGAAACAGTTTGGATTCACGAAGGGTTGTTCAACTATAGATGCAGGAGTCAATCTGTTAAAAAGTATATTCGCGGCTTGGGAGGACTCGCAGGATGCATTAGGTATCTTTTGCGATTTGTCCAAAGCATTTGATTGTGTTCATCATGACACTCTTGTCAGGAAACTACACCACTACGGTATCAGGAACAAGGCTCTCGAACTTTTGACTTCTTACTTGGGCAATAGAATTCAGAAGGTCGATATAAATGGTAAAAAATCTGCGGGATCCCCAGTGGTAATGGGCGTTCCACAGGGATCGATTCTCGGCCCATTCTTATTTTTAATCTATATAAATGACTTACCCTACTATGTAAGGGATAAACATGAGATTGTTTTGTTTGCGGATGATACTTCATTGACGTTTAAAATAAATCGACAATTACGCAATTTTGACGAAGTAAATGACGCAATCTCTAAAGTTGTTCATTGGTTTAATGCTAATAATCTTTTGCTAAATGACAAGAAAACTAAAGTCATAAAATTCTCTACACCTAATGTGAAACAGGTGGCTACCAATGTACAGCTTAATGGAGCTGGATTGACCCCTGTTGAGTCAACTGTGTTTTTGGGTATCACAATTGATTCAAAACTACAATGGGGCCCACAAATAGAAAAACTATCAGGCAAATTAAGTTCTGCTGCATATGCTGTTAAAACTATAAGACGGCTTACTGATGTGGATACAGCTAGAATGGTTTATTTCAGTTATTTTCATAGTATAATGTCCTATGGAATTCTTCTCTGGGGTAGCGCTGCGGACATTAACACCATATTTGTATTGCAAAAAAGAGCTGTAAGAGCAATATATAAACTTGGTCCGCGAGAATCTTTGAGAGAGAAGTTTAAAGAGATTAACATTCTGACTGTAGCATGTCAGTATATATATGAGAATCTAATTTATATGCATAAATATAAAGACTCCTTCTGTAAAAGGAGTGATACTCATAATATAAATACTCGATATAAGCATAACTTTGTGTTACATACCACCCGTCTCCACAAAGTAAGTAACTCTTTTATGGGGCAATGTATAAGATTCTATAACAAACTTCCCAGTGATATCCGAGAAATGTCTATGAATAAGTTGAAAAGAATTATAAAAGCCAAATTGTGTAGCAGGGCTTATTACAAAACTTCTGATTATTTAAGTTACAAAACAGCTTGGGATTGAGTCGCTCTAAATTAACACATTTAAACACAATGTAAATTTATTTAAGAAATATATATTTTAAAAAAGGATTCCTACTGAGTTTTCTGGCAGTGTTTCTCAGTAGCTGCCACGTCATGCACTGCACGGTAGGGTAAAAAAAATTGACGATTCCACACAAATGTAATATTTTAACGGAATAAACGACTTTTGAATTTGAATTTGAATTTGAAAACTTACTTATCATATGGGCAGTGGTTGCCCTAGTGTCAGAGTTATTTAAGCCGCCCAGTAGGCTACCGACATGGCTTAACGACTGTTGCCTAATGGTGTAAACATTAGGGATCGACAGCTTCGGACCCCCCGTCACCGTCGTACCATGATTGGGACGACCAGTTGGAGGTGACGGAGGGGGAGTTGGACCGAGCAGTACGGCGACTTGCGGCCCGAAATACCGCCCCTGGCCCATGGGATACCGGGCAGGGCGTGAGTTTGCGCCCTGGCAGTCCTGGGGGACCGGTTAAGACAACTATTCACCAGCTGCCTCCATAGTGCCGTGTTCCCCACCTGCTGGAAAGAGGCAAGGCTAGTGCTTCTGCAGAATTGCTGCCGATTCTCCCTCGGCGTTCCGACCAATCTGCTTGCTGGACGAGGCGGGCAAGCTTTGAGCGTGTCATAGCCGCCCGTCTCAGCGAGCATCTGTCGCGCGTTGGCCCTGACTTATCGGACAGCCACTTCCTTTTCCGGCAGGGACGTTCGACGTTGGACGCGATCAACCGCGTCCGCGCCCTGTCGGAGCCCGCCGTTCGGGCAGGGGAGGTGGCGTATCAGCGTCCCAGGGGTGACACAGGAAGAGTTGAGGGCGGCCGTGATGCGGCTCCGGGCCAAAAACGTGGCTCCGGGGCCCGACGGGATTCACGGCTGTGCGTTGGCCCTCGCTCTGAAAGAGCTAGGTCCCCAACTGACGGGACTCTACACAGCGTGCCTTGAGTGGGGCCAGTTTCGCACTTTGTGGAAATCTGGTCGTCTGGTCCTGCTCAGAAAGGCGGGGCGCCCTGCAGACTCGCCGTCCGGGTACCGGCCCAAAGTGCCGCTGGACGAGGTGGGCAAGCTGCTCGAGCGGATAATTGCAGTCCGCCTCGTCGGCCACTTGTGCGGAGAGGGGCCGGACCTGGACGAGAGCCAGTTCGGCTTTCGGCATGGGCGCTCTACCATCCACGCTGTGTCGAGGGCGAGAGTCCTGGCGGAGGAAGCGGTGTCCCGGGGTGGGGTGATGTTGGCGGTGTCCTTGGACATCTCCAACGCCTTCAACACCCTGCCCTGGAGTTGCATTCGGGAGGCACTGCGATATCATCGGGTGCCTTCCTACCTCCACCACATCGTTGGGGATTACCTGGCGGAGAGGTGTGTCACCTACGTGGGACGTGATGGCGGACACCGGCACTCAATGTCGTGCGGTGTTCCACAGGGTTCGGTTTTGGGCCCACTCCTGTGGAACATCGGGTACGACTGGGTGCTGAGGGGCGAACACCAGCCGGGCGTGGACCTGACGTGCTATGCGGACGACACGCTGGTCACGGCCCGTGGGAGTTCGCACAGGGAGGCAGCGTTGCTGGCGACGGCTGCGGTCTCACAGGTGGTGAGCCGCATCCGGCGCCTCGGGCTGGAGGTGGCCCTCAACAAGTCGGAGGCCATGATGTTCCATGGTCCCCGGCGGGCGCCGCCGCCCGGATCACACATTGTGGTCAGGGGGGTCCGGATCGCTGTCGAGCCTACCATGAAGTACCTGGGATTGGTGCTCGACAGCCGGTGGGACTTTGGACCCCACTTCCGGCGGCTGGTGCCTAAGCTGATGGGCGCGGCTGGGGCGCTGTCAACGCTGCTTCCCAATCTGGGGGGCCCGAGCGCAGCCTGTAGGCGGCTCTACATGGGGATCGTGCGATCGATGGCCCTGTACGGGGCCCCGATCTGGGCGGCTGACCTGACGGCCGGCAGCATTGCTGTTCTGCGGAGACCGCAGAGTCATTAGGGGATATCGCACGGTCTCCTACGAGGCGGCCTGTGTACTGGCCGGATCCCCGCCCTGGGACCTCGAGGCGAAAGTACTCGCGTCACCGTACCGGTGGCGCGAGGAGATGCTGGCGCAAGGCGAGCGGCCGATGCTGCGGAAAGGGAGAGGGAGATCACATCCTCCCACCCGGCCCGCAGCAGACGCACCGGGCGTCGGCGGAGGGCGGACAACGCCCTCTTCCAGCCCCCCTAAAATGGGTCCAGGGGCGACGGACTCGGGGGCGTCCGTCACCCACTACACATCTGGACCCGAGGCGGCGGCGCGACGTGTTCCACCCCTCTTAGACGTTGCGGGGGGAGTTTAACACCTCACTCCCCCCGCTAATGCGAGGACGCCCGCATACATGGGCCAGCACCAGCCGGGGTTGCGGAAGTATCGTTCGTTCCCGCGACCCCTGGCGCAGGTGTGAGATGGAACACCGGGGTGGTTTTTAGTCAGTAGGAGTCTGACAGACCCCTCCGCCTCCCCCAAGGCGGAGGACATCCATGCAGGATTTTCCACCCCGCAAAAAAAAAAAAAAAAAAAGGGGGAGGCGGCGTTGGCGGTGAGCTTAGACATCGTCAACGCCTTGAACTCCGTCCCCTGGCGGGCGATACGGGGGCACTGGTCCATCATAACGTGCCTCCCTATCTCCGTGGTATAGTCGGGGCATATTTGCGCGATAGGACGATTAAATTCGTCGGTCGGAACGGGACTGAGTTCCAGAGGGAGCTCTCCTGCGGGGTTCCTCAGGGGTCCGTGTTAGGACCTCTGCTATGGAGCCTCGCGTACGATGCGGTCCTGCGGATAAGCCTCCCTCCCGGGGTGAGCGTCGTCTGCTAGGCGGACGATACGCTTGTCATGGCCCGGGAGGTAAATTTCCAGCGGGCGGTACGGCTTGCCGAACTCGGTGTCGCGTGTGTCGTCGCGGCCATAATGAGACTGGGCCTTCGGAAAGCGCCTCACAAGACCGAGGCGCTATGGTTCCACGGCTTACGTCGTAGGGAGGAACCACCCAGTATTTCGATGCGTGTAGTTGACGCAGGAACAGGGTGGGGCGGTACATGAAGTACCTGAGCCCTCACCCTAGACAGCCGATGGGGCTTCGAGGAGCATTTCGAGCGTCTGGCCCCCCGAGTGCGCCGGGTAACCGGTGCGTTGCACCGGCTTTTGCCGAACCTCGGGGGTCCCAGGGAAGAAGTTCGCCGCCTCTACGGAGGTGTCGTGCGATCCATGGTCCTTTATGGGGCGCCCATCTGGTCTGAACGCCTGACGGGCGCCTCCCGCTGCAGAGCTATTTTGAACAGCCTGCAGCGTGTGGTGGCCATACGGATCGCACGAGGATACCGGGCGGTGTCCTTTGAGGCGGCGACACTCCTGGCGCGCCTCCCGCCGTTTGATCTCCTGGCGCGACGGTTTACACCGAGATCCGCGTCCGCCGGGAGAGCGGAAAGGCGCCAGAGCAGACGCTCATTGCCTATAGGCGGGATGCACACCGGCGCGTACTAACACAGTGGCGCGCACGGCTGGAGTTGCGCCTGAACGCGCGCCAACGTGCCGTCGGTGCTATCCTGCCTAACCTCGAGGCCTGGGTGGGAAGGAAGGGCGGTTACGTCACCTACAGACTGACACAGATACTCACCGGATACGGGTGTTTCGGTGAGTATCTGTGCCGAATCGGCCGAGAAGCGACGACACATTGTCACCATTGCGGGAGCGACCTGGACTCTGCCCAGCATACGCTGGAGGAGTGCCCGGCCTGGGAGGCCGAGAGACGAGTCCTGGTCGCTGAGATCGGACGGGATCTTTCACCGCCAGCAGTCGTGTATGCAATGCTGGTTGGCGACTCCACCAAATGGGACGCCGTGGTCTCCTTCTGTGAGGCAGTTTTGCTGCAGAAGGAGGCCGCCGAACGGGATCGGGAACGAGCCGATCCCGCTCGTAGGCGGAGGAGACGTCGGGGTAGCAGCGGCAGCCGTTAGCCCAACTCCCCTCGGGGCCGCGGCGGCAGTGTGAGAAGTGTCCTCTACTGTCGCCACGTACAAGCGGCTCCGGGATGACAGCGATCTGTTTGTTGCGCAGTCGCTGTGCCGTACTGGCAGGAGTCGGCAATAGGGGAGGGCAATCCAAAGGAGCCCTCCCAGGGTACGTGTCCCGACCATCTGGGACATGGCGCAAAAGGGGGGTACCGGAGCAGCAAACCCGCGTTCCCGGGACTCCCCCATCAGGCGCCAAGAGAAGTCCACGGCAGGTAGGTTTAGTCGGTGCAAGTCCGACATACCCACCCGCAGACACTTTTTGCGGGTGGCATGCGAAGGCATTCGCCCTACTTTAACAAAAAAAAAAAAAAATAGGGATCGACAGCTTAACGAGCCCTCCGAAGCATGGAGACGCTCAAAAAATAAACTTTGTAGTATAAAGCTTATATAGCCAAATAACACAAAGGCTATAATTTATAAAATTTGAAGCATCTTCTACACTACCTTCCATTCCTAAGGTTGCCATCCATCTAGACTGCAGTTGTGCAGTCTATATGGATGGCAACCACCAGTGCGACCGTGTACAAGATGCTTAACACGGGTAAAAACCGCGGGAATTGTGAGTATGGATGTATAGATGTTTGTTACTCTTTCACGCAAAACTACGCAACAGATTTTGATGAAACTATATAATAATATAACTTACATAGCCGAATAAAATATAGACTATAATTTATAAAGTTTAACGCAGGTAAAACAGCGGGGCACAGCTAATAGTATAAATGCGCAAGTTTGTGAGTACGGATTTATGAAAAAAAAAATATGAAAAATATGTTTAATTTTGACAAAAATAAATCTTACCATACATAGCAAAAATAAAATAAAAATTTAGTTGAGAGTCAAAAAAGGCCACTATCTCAGCATTAGCTACGGCAAACATAATAAGCAGCGCTGATCTTCCGATAGATACGTATGGATTTTTGCTGCTCTTTCACGCAACAATTACGGCACAGATTTTGATGAAAATTTGTAGTAATATAGCTTATATATGCGACTAACGCATAGGCCATAATTTATAATTTTTTGGAATACTTTTATGGAATAAAAGTAATTTTTTTTATGGAAGAAATGAATTTGAATCTTGAGCCAATTGGAACTATGTTACTCACCATCATTTTTTTTACAGTGATAACCAATTCATTAACATAAAATTAAATGGTTAACAGTTGGGGCGCATCCGGTCGGAGGACTTAATAAACACAGGACCCGTCATAATAATAATATTGAATGATTACCTTAATTATAGACAGAACCATGCAGATGCAGTAAATATCTAAAATGATAAATTGATATAATTAAACCTATAACATCACTTGGACAATAACTTAAATAAGCTAGCTAAGTAACTAAATTATAATGTATCTGAGTGTAAAATAAAAATAAATGGCTGTAATAAATCTCTGGGGACAACTAACACTGCCAGTTGATAGCAAAGCAGAACCTGTACTACTATAATCAACCAACTGATAAACATACTTACATATTTCTAAATACATACATATTAAAGGTAAATTACACCCAAACACAGAACAAATAATCATGTTGATCACACAAAGATTTGTCCTAAGTGGGAATTGAACCCACAACCTCTGGCGGCTTAGCAGGGTCAATAGACCAACAGGCCAGTCAAGACACTATTATAATTGCTGAATATACTCACTTCTTTGACCATACTTTTAATAAGTCTATTGGCATGTTGCAAATCTTCAGGCTTTTTACTTTGCAGTAGTTTTTGTAGTAGCTTAGATTTCTCTTCATCTTCAAATGTAGCGTTTCTACATCTGGATCGGGGAGGCACGCCATCCTCTGGAGGTAGCGGTGGGGGAGTTTCTTTCACAACTCCTTGATTCTTCAGCATGTCATAGGCAACTTTGAATTTAGTCTCCTTTGGGTATTCTATAGACCAGGCGTGTAGTAGTTGAAGGACCTAAAATCGAAATATTTCAATATTAAATTGTTTACAAGTCATCAATAAATATTACTTTAAGGCTTTTACCAGGCTTTATCTCATGAACTGTGATAGTTAGACTGATGATGTGTCCCAGATGATGTATTTCTGTTGCAGCTTTAAAAACAAATAGAAAAAAAAAAAAAAAAAGGTCTGGTGCCCACTATCGGTCGTTATCAGTTCGGCTCGGTAGAGCTCGGGCGCCTGAGAGCTGCCTCGGCAGCTATAAACAGTTGTGCGTGTGTATTTATAACGTTGGATTGGGACTTAGTTCTCATTGTTCATCTTGCTGAAGAAGAAGAGAAACTTGGACCCTTAAGGCAAAGAAGAATATTTTGGATGCTTACGGCCGCCGAGGCAGCCCGAAGTCGCCCGACTCTGCTCCTCAGACCCACTATTGGTGGGCATTGGTGCGGCTAGGTACAGCTCCGGGTGCTTTAAGGCGGCTTCGGGCGCCTGACAGCTGTGTCGGGCGGCTTCGGGCGCCTGAGAGCTGCGTCGGGCAACTTACTCTGTGATATTTCTGCCGCCCGAACTATTCTGTGGCTAAATATCGTTCTATAATATCATTTATATCTTTCGCTTGCGAGCGACCCGTCGCGACGTTAGATCCCACTCTCTCTTGGCTCTATGAATGAAACAGTTCAGTTACTCTGTACTATCTCGCTCTGAGCGAGATATAAAAGAGTGATATATATCTTAGATCGAAAAGATATATATCTCTCTTTTCTTTTCAGTGATATATTTTGCGCATCTCAAGTGGCTACCCAAAATCAGCTACGGCGTCCTTGGGCGTGCTTACGACTGCCGAGGTAGCTCTCAGGCGCCCGAACTCTACCGAGCCGCACCGATGCCGGGCGCCGGGCCTAAATATTTAAGGGGGCTCTCATACAGCAAACCTGATTTTATGCCCATTATTACTCAATATTGATAATTAACTTTGGAAATAAAATAAAAAAGGTTTTTATTCACGTAGACTTCAAAAAGCGCTTGTAAATAGACAGAACATGCTTGTAGTAATACAGTTATTATTTCTAGTTACTTATTATAGATATTTAGGTACACGGAATGCCATACATTTAAATACAATTTATTTTATAAATAAATAATAAAATCCGCGCATTATTAAATTTTTATTTTATTTTAAAAACTTACTTATTTTAATAAAGGCGGAACAATTACGTTTGTTGTATGGGAGTATTTGAGGGGTATAGATGCAAAACCGCCTTTGTCCACTTTTTGCGATTTTGAGTTACAGACCAAAATGCTATAGTTTCTAATACACCGCATTATTTTACAATCAAAATGTACCAAATTAATGCTGTAGTTTGTTTAAAAGTAAATAATATCAGTATTATACAACGTGTGGAACGTAATGTTATTTATTCAAGTTCGAAAATACGATAGAGGCGGTTTTGAACTACATCAATGGATAGAGGCGGTTCTGTCCCTGAGTGTCCTTAATAGAAGCGTTTTTGCAGTTGATTGGAACTTCATGCAATATTATGCAAAATGGAGTCATGCAAATATTTTATAAGCTTAGTGGTAGGTATATTAAAATAAAACAAAACATTCACACAGATGAGAAAATATTTTATTTAATCATTGTAACAACAAATACTCATACCGACTTCTTCTAAGTGTTCACATAATATGTCACCGTTTTGCTCATCGCTGCCAACATTGGATATTGTTTCAAGTGCGTTTTTATAAAATGAAAGTTGTTCCTCTGCTTTGCACTCATCACCGAAATGTTTCGATAACAACTTATTGACGTTACTGCGCTTCAATGCACTGACATTCACTAGAAAAGGTGGTACATCTCAAAGTTGACTACTGATAAACTTTATCAGGCTTTGAATTAAAGATTTGGTAAAATTTTCTAATATCTTGTGGGTTCAAATTATTACACTTTAGCTTATCTGAGTTATGTTTGCATGCCCTTATTTGATTTATGTTTGGCAGTTTTACCGAAAAATACCTGAATTTAAATATAAAAAAAAGTGTTTTTTAAAATGTTGTTAATCAAACTAAACTAGTGTATGTCCGCATGTATATCAGAAATTATCCCAGGGAAACATACTACCGGTATAAAAAGTATTCTATCGTCTTATCCAGATCATGGTCTAATTCTAATATGGTAAAATAATATTTTTGGTTACCTACCTACTAACAAAGTAAAATGTGACAACCGACCTTTCGTAAGATAAGTCTTACAGGTCGATTACAATAATGATTGTTAACATTCGTTCACAACATAAAAAGTACCTAAATCATAGCTTGGTTATGTTCTACATTATTGATTCATTAACAGCTAAATATAGGGCATTGGGGACATACCTCTCACGCTTTTTCTTATTGCGTTTCCATTGTGATTTGTTACGGATCCTCTTCCTTGCTATATTACCTTCTACAGGAGCAATATTGATTTCCATTTTTACACTTTTTCCACCCTTAATTCAATTAAAACTAACACGCAGATCACGAAAACAATACCCTGACGCCATTACATTTCTTAATAAAATACTAAGCTGTCATTGGTCGAGCCCCGATAGTGTCGCTTTTGCATCCAATGTTTTGAATAGAGTCGGTTTTGAACCTAAGTTACTTTTTCAAACGACTTTTTGTATAGGATAGAGGTGATTTTGCTCATTTTTGTTTTAGTACAACGCATAATGAAATAATAAAGAATGTTGTTACCTAAAAACATCGTATCACGATAATTTACGACAGAGGCGGTTTTGCATCTATACCCCTCATTTGTTCGCCGTTTTTATAGATAATGGTACAGAACCCTTCGCACACGAGACTGTTTTCGCCATTGCACACCACATGCCGTATCTTGTGCTGGTGGAGAAGGGGTCTGGGCCTACTCATTCCTGATCTTAATAATCTTATTATTTTACAATTTAGGTAGTGTAAAATAGCTTTGTTCTTTATATTCCTTCGATTGGAGTCATGTGACATAATTTATTTAGTTATTTTTTCCTCTCTGTGTTCGGTAAGTAATACTAATATCCTGACACATTATTTACACATGGCCATCTAATCCCAAAATAAGCAGAGCTTGTACTATGGAAAACAGATAGCTGATATACTATATATATTACTTTTCTTTTGTAAATACATACTTAATAGATAATAACGCCCAGACTCAGGACAAACAGAAACCATCCGTTACCTGTGAAACTTGACTACTACTTGTATAAAGCACTGCCCATTTGGTGCAGTATGCATAGCATACATTCTAGTTTAATATTGCAGTCTTTGGCATGCATTTCCAATAAGTAAAGGGGTTATAGTCGATTACAACATATTAAATTATTTCTACAGGAAAAGTAAGCGAAGTAGTAGTAGGTTATCCCATTTTCCCTATATAAATGTTGATAAATATATTATTATTTCTATGTAACACTATTGTCATTGGTATATACTTACTTATTTACTGTTGCCTATTGGCTATAATTGGGACCGACAGCTTAACGCACCCTCCAAAGCACACAGACTATCACTTACAGACCAGTGGAGAGAAAAATAATAAATTATTAATGTTTCCTACTCCAGATCAAGTAATGCTTCTACAAATAGTTTTCTACTAATAAATTAAATGAATAAAAAAAGGTTTTTATTCACATAGACTTTAAAAAAGCGCTTGTAAATAGTCAGAACATGTTTGTAGTAAAAATATAATTAATTCATAATTATCTCTGGGTACATATAGATATTTAGGTACACGGATTGTAGGAAATAATTTACAATAAGATTTATTTTATAATAGTTACAATATTTAGCTAGGTTAAATTAAGTTATTGTCAAGGATCATGTGTAGGTTTAATCATCGAAATTTTAAATTTCAGCAGTATTTTTACTACATATTGTCTAGCCAATGATAATAATTTGATATGTATAATATTATATGTACTTGAAGAAATAATTTTAAATGTAAAGTGATCTGTCACACCAAATTAGCATTATATTTCAATTAATCCTAATAATAATATTTCAATATTTCAAATTCCTAATACTTTCTAAATAAAAAAAAAAATAAAAAAAATATTTTATTTATTCAATTAATACTAATAATAATATTTCAATATTCAAATTCTTAATACTAATATATAATTCTTAATACTTTGAAGGGTTAATATGATAATATTTCTATATTTCAGGTGCTTTTGCTAATAATCATGTGTTTTTACTGGAATATCTAGAGAGAACAAGGTTAATATTATCTACTATATGTGTATCTTCTATGCCACTCAGGTTTAAACTTTATATACATACATACATACAAAGACTCACACCTGTTTCCCAGAGGGGTAGGCAGAGACAACGGATTTCCATTTGTCACGATCTTTGCATACTTCTTTTGCCTCAATTACTGTCATTATATTCTTCATACATGCTCGCCGGTTTAGGGTACTTTAGGGTACTTAAACTTTATATAGCCGGTGTTATTTGGATATATAAGCTATATTAATACAAAGTTTCATCAAAATCTGTTCAGTCAGTTTTGCGAGAAAGACACAAACATCCATACATCTACACTCACAAACTATACTATAGGATACTAAAAAAATATACATATATATTTATATATAGCCTAGGAGGTTTTCATTGCATCAACAGACAATCAACACTAGCATGGGCTTATATGTGTTGTGTGAAATAGTATAAAGTAATATAATATAAATATTGGCCAATTATATAGATTTTAAACAGAACATAATGTTCTTAGGAGAAAATTAGTTTCTTAAACCTATTTAATTCTTGCAGCTTCAAGGCAAAAATATTTTTTGCAGTATTTACTTCAAAAATAATTATTTTAATATGGATTAAATTATGTGAAAATTTCATTTTAAAATAAAATGTATGTTTTGCTTGGTCACTTAGATAATATATAAACGTGGATTCATCAATGTTAAAACTATTATAGGAGTCTATTTAGATTTCTGGAGGTACAAAATAAATTGAGCAGAGTTTGGTTACGCAGCCACTATGACTAGATGTTTAATAAGATCAGCACAACCAGTCAAGAGTCTTTATGAAAAGGGCTAATATTTATAATAGTTATATCAAAACCAACTTACTCTGGTTCTTACTTCAGGAGAAGTTCGATCAGCAAAATATTTAGGAGAGACCAACTTTATCATTTCATTAAGAAATCGAAATTTGCCAACTTCTGCATGGAAGGTGGAGTCACATCGACGCATACAACGGTCCAGCATGGTCAGAGCGAGCAGTGCCTCGCGGGCATTTAGCGAGTGGATGCGTGCCGCCAGGGCCTGCGCCGCTAGCTGCGGTCCTTCGCTGGCGTCTCGCATCACCGCGCAGAAAGCCTCCAGCGCCGCAGCATCCGGACATGGCAGAGATTCGTTTGTCGCTTTTACTAACAAAATGAATAACAATACGTCTTCAAAATTGGCACTGAAACTTTATTAAACTCATCTATACGAAACGAAAATTACTTACAAATTAAAGCTTCTAAGCTAGTCAAAGTAATGTTCATTTTAGTTATGTTAGAACTGTTGAAGATAATTACAAATAAATTAATTTTCGACGACTTTTTCTCATTTCGTTTTAGTTCTTAGTTGACATTTTGTCTTATCAATGTTGCCACTTGACGGAAATGATAATATATTTGTTTATAATATGAGAAAACTCCCGAAGAAGAGAAAATAAAAATAGAGAGCATAACTATCTTTTTCAATAATATAGATTACGATGCTATCACGTATCTGTGCGCCTGCATGCAACGAAGATCTGAAAATGTGTCATGACCACGGAGCATAGGTCATGACACTTCGGACATCACTAAGAAAGAACCATAAAGTTAGTATACCTACGGAAGAGAGCAACAAACAAGAGCTGTCTAACGAAACCGAAATAGGATGACATTTGTGTGTGTACAAATGTTTATGTATGCGTATCAATGATGTATCTCATGTCGATTTTTGCATTAATATCGATATCGATAATATTAATCAGTAATGTGTGGTGACGGCATAGAATATCATCACTCCATCTCATCCCGTAAACTGTGACCATCCCATTCAAGCCTTCCCAAAGGCTTTGGTCCAGCAGTGGATGAAATTTGGCTGACATGATGATGATGAATCAGTCTCAGTGATAGTATTAAAATAGGATGGGATGGGATTTTGCATGGCTGAAACAACGATTCGTGAAGTGAAGTATGAATATTTAAGAAAAACTCCTAAGACATTTTAAATCATTTATTTTTCGCAATAGAGTGGTCGGTTGTCGCTTAACTCTACGTCGTTTGACAATTTAGTGAGCCTATATACTTTGAACGATTAAAATGAAGGTCGTTTATAATTTTCAATCACTAGATAGGTACAGATATACACAATTATAATTAGAAACGCGCGTCCGTCTCAATAAATTCAAATTCTGAATGAATTTATAAAAAAATACATTTATGTGGAATCGTCATTTTTTACCCTGCTATGCAGTACAAAACGCGGCAACTACTGAAAACACTGCCAGAAAACTCCGTAGGAAACCTATTTTGAAATAAAATTTACTGAAGTTTAATTACATATGTTTTGTGTGTTTGTGTTTGTTGACTTAAACCAACTCGATCCCAAGTATTTTATCACTTAAATAATCAGAAATGTTGTAATATGCCCTGGTATACAATTTGGCTTTAATAATTCTATTAAACTTATTTGTAGACAATTCTCTAATATCATTGGGAGGTTTATTATAGAATCTTATACATTGTTTCCCAATGAAAGAGTTACTTATTTTGTGGAGATGGATTCTAACAGTCTGAAACTAATACCTACCTATGAATCGGCTAAGTGTCTTACATGGGAATTTGGGATTACTTCCATTTCCAGGTGATTCACATCTAAATATCACATACGTACTTTAATATTAATAATACATATTAGTTTACCGCGTGATAGACAGTGGACAAGAAATATCGATAACTTGATTCAGCCCTAGTGTAAACAGAAAATTATTTCTTTACACAAAATATTCGTAAATTCTGCATTATGTGTGTTAGATCTTTGCTTCTTACATTAATAAATGTTTATAGACGATAATGAACACACTTAGTGCCTAAAATTCGAAACGCATTAGCAAAAATAAAGCCTAAGTTAGTAGGTGTCGATTTGGAATAATTTACCTGTGAAATGAACATTTTTCAGGGTTATTCCTCTGTGTTGTACCACAATCAATCACTGAACAAGTCACCATGTTTCTGAAGAAATATTTTTCAAAAATATCCACGATTTCACATAATATCAGAAAAAACAGTGTGCGTCACGATTGCTCCGCCACGTTATCCTAACAGAAAAAGAAATCGCTATATTTTTTGTCAAAATTAGTCAAAATCGAAAGGAATAAACCAAAACTTTGTCAAAGCAGAAATAAATAAGTTACAGGGGTTTTAAGTTGGCCGCGCGAACGTAACGTGCACGATTGCGCGGCCATGGAGATCTCAGTAACTACTTGGGATAGAGATCTAAATCTTTTTGTTAATTGAACATTTCATTTGTCAACAATTGTCAAAAAAAGAATTATAAGACTAAGATCCATATTTCACGAAATATTCACCTTGGAAGTTATGGCCGCGCAATCGTGCACTTGATGTTTCTTTAATCTCGATTATTTCTTAAAAACTTAAGATATCATGCAGTAAAACTGTTACTAGAAGAAAGGTTTTAATATGTCAAAAGTACTGAAAGCATTTCATGTCACCAAAGTTTATTTGAACGGACGAAATCAAGGCAAAACAAAAGTTTCGTGGCCGCGCAATCGTAACGTTACTTTGAACGCTGATATCTCATCATCTATAATTGTTAAGATTTCGGTGTTAACATCCATTTATTCGTAATATTACCCTAATCAGATTGACATAACGTTTTACCCTCAGGACAATTTTCTACGCGTGTAATCTCAAAAATAATGATATCTCTTATAATGTTCGAGTAGAGTGACCATAATTTCTGTTAAATATGGGGATATCTTTTGCTCTACTAGACGAAAATGTACCTGTTAGGAATAATTGTTGGAGAATTGGCTAAAATAAAAGAGTTTAATACACTTTCCTTTTTCCGTTTTTTTATGTATTGACGAGTTATAATTTTATCAATGAAACCGTAATGGTAAAGGCAAAAGTATTTCTTGAGCTGGAGTTTCGACCATTTACGTAAAATCGATAAAGTAAGTATAATTATTACGAATTCTTTGTGTGGTGACGGCGTAAAATATCATCACCCCATCTCATCCTGTGGGGGGCCTAGAAATCGTCCTGAAGAAAAACCTACCAGAGAACGGGTAGCAGCGTTTTTCTGTGAACTTTGCGGAGGATTTTGTCCAACTGTGGACGTAATTTGGCTGCCATGGTGAAGTATGTTTTTACGGTCGTAAATTATACGAAATATAACGCGATTGGTTCCCACATTTGGTTCCTAGTTTAATATGTATTTCAAATTAGGAGTCAAATTTTCGTGGGTTAGTAATGCTAGAAATATAAAATAGAAATGTACAGACTCCAGCAAATCAAGTTACCCCAATCTGTCAAATTTCCCCAATTGAAAGTGAACCTTATGCTTTTGTGATAAAGTTGAAAACCTATAAAAGAAATGTGACAGATTCGGGTAGCTAGATGTGCTGGCGTCTGTACATAATTCGAAATATAAATTTTCTCTCAAAATGAAAATAAATAGAATTGCTATTCCGCAGGTAGAGTCCCTCCGTTCGAGTCAGTTCTAAAATCATCACACGTAGCTTTGAGTTCATAATTGTTTACTGCCTATTAACCGAGCACATTTCAAATTCTTTTCTTTTTCTTTTCGTTTTAAAAGACAACGCCCAAACTTGGGAATCTAATCCCTGTGTCGCGGGGTACTTGACTAGCTGTGCCCCACGGTTTTACCCGCCTTAAATTTTATAAATTATCACAGCTCCTCTCCCGTAGACCTCTGTGCAAAATTTGAAGTAAATCCATGCAGTACTTTTTGAGTTTAGCCCGAACAAACAGATAAACAGACGAAAATTCTACAAACTATTTTTTTGGCTTCGATGTCGATTGTAGATCACGCCCCAAGTATCCTTTTTAAATAACATTCAATGTACAATTTTTACATTCCTACGATTTTATTATATGTATAGATATAGATAAATTACTGGAGTACAAGCAGCAATGTCGCGTCATGTCATCATGTGGTGAAAACAGAACTAAGTTCCATTTTTTGGCCTTGTTTTGTATGGCATGATTTGAACATGTGTATAGAAGAAAAGAATGTTGTATTGAACTGTCTTATCTTAGCCAATTCTCCAACAATTATTCCTAACAGGTACATTTTCGTCTAGTAGAGCAAAAGATATCCCCATATTTAACAGAAATTATGGTCACTCTACTAGAACATTATAAGAGATATCATTATTTTTGAGATTACACGCGTAGAAAATTATCCTGAGGGTAAAACGCTATGTCAATCTGATTAGGGTAATATTACGAATAAATGGATGTTAACACCGAAATCTTAACAATTATAGATAATGAGATATCAGCGTTCAAAGTAACGTTACGATTGCGCGGCCACGAAACTTTTGTTTTGCCTTGATTTCGTCAGTTTAAATAAACTTTGGTGGCATGAAATGCTTTCGGTACTTTTGACATATTAAAACCTTTCTTCTAGTAACAGTTTTACTGCATGATATCTTAAGTTTTTAAGAAATAATCGAGATTAAAGAAACATCAAGTGCACGATTGCGCGGCCATAACTTCCAAGGTGAATATTTCGTGAAATATTGATCTTAGTCTTATAATTCTTTTTTTGACAATTGTTGACAAATGAAATGTTCAATTAACAAAAAGATTTAGATCTCTATCCCAAGTAGTTACTGAGATCTCCATGGCCGCGCAATCGTGCACGTTACGTTCGCGCGGCCAACTTAAAATCCCTGTAACTTCTTTATTTCTGCTTTGACAAAGTTTTGGTTTGTTCCTTTCGATTTTGACTAATTTTGAAAAAAAATATAGCGATTTCTTTTTCTGTTTGGATAACGTGGCGGAGCAATCGTGACGCACACGAAAAAACATCAAGAGTCGAATTCGCAGCGTGTCGAGAAGTGTTGAAGTACTGTCAAACTGATGCCAAAAACAGTTCTGTTGCGTCGGATCACGCATCTCTTTTTATCATACAGTGTTGCAGCTAGTGACATTTCGCTCCCTCAGCCCTTTGTTCCTCTATTCCGTAGGTATACTAACTTTATGGAAAGAACGTGATGTATCATTCACGTCTTTTATTTTTCTGCATTTTCGTATTAAAATGCGTTGGTCAATTAAATAGGTAGTGATAATTATTTAACACATCTGTGTTAATTTGACCGGTAACCTTTATTGGCGGCGAAAATGACAGTTGATACAATACTAATATCATAGAATAAAAAGTACTGCTAATATTAATTACGCCAGCACATCCAGCTACCCCAATCTGTCAAATTCTTCTTTTATAGATTTTCAACTTTATTACATAGGCATAAGGTTCACTTTCAATTGGGTAAATTTGACAGATTGGGGTAGCGTGATGTGCTGGCGTCTGTGCATACTTAAATGTATTATCCAAAGATTGGTATTATCTAGCATACTTAGTCCCGGCGACAACCACTGCGGCAGTATTCACTAGTGGCGCACTTACATGTATAATGTACTCTGTGTTACAGAGTCTTCACGACGAGCACGGTGCGAAAGTCCCGACGACGGACAAAATACACAGTACATTGTGAACGGAACATTTCGCACTGTTTACTTTCATTGATAATTTTCACTTTTATTCCCTTATCTTGATTCGGAAACCTTAATAACCTGGACCTGGCAACATTACTGACATATGCTCAGCGTTGCCAGACCGTACCAAAAAGTACGGTTTTCCGTACTATTCAACACACAACCGTACCACAACCGTACCTCAGGGTAGACCGTACCTTTTTCGTACCTTTTCTATAATAGTGATTTATTTTTACTACAAACAAAAAAAAGTCACCTTCCGTTTTTCTCCACATTCTGTGTTTAAAAACTTTTTTCTTCCAACCAAATATGATTTGGCTGTTTGGATTACATTCCTTGCCTTCTTCCTCAGGAGCCAAAGATATTATAATATAATATTATAAGAAGATATATATAAGATGTTATATTATAATATCTTTGTCAGGAGCGATGAATTAAAAAAACAAATGTCGATACTCGATGTCAATCTGGAGCATAGAGAACGTTTTATAGTCTGGAACCGAGATCGAACCATAAAGTTAGTATACCTACCGAATTCCGTAGGTATACTAACTTTATGGTTGGGTACTAACTAAAGATAATTCATTCCCATATTTATTTACTTTTAAAAAGTGTAAGTACTTATTTTTTTTTTCTAATCACTACTGCCAAGGTGTTCTTTATAATGCCCTTCATTCATCCTTATTAATTAGATACTGACAAACAACTTGAAATTTTACAGACTATCTGTTCTAATGGTGAAACGTTAAACTTTATTTAATTAAACTTTATTAATTTAAAGTTTGATATCTAAATAAATTATTTAATATTAATAATCACCACTAGCGTCAAACCGAAACAGATAAATGTTGTTGAAAAATTCAAAAATGTACGTCCTATTTTTTAATGTTTTGTTGGGGTTGCCATCTTGTGAAATAACAACCGAATTTGGATAATTCCGGAGCATTTACGTACCTATATCACATAAATTCATTCAAATAATTGGCTATTTGACAGTGGAACCAAATAATAATTACACAATAGGTATTTCGCTTTAAAAGAATTTTTAAATATTTTATTTTTGCTAAATAGATTTCTGTCTGAAAAGATGCCTTTTTATTTATGGATTACAAGATTAGAGACGTGATCCGTCCAAAGATATTATAATATCTTTGGATCCGTCATCTTGTGACGTGACATCTCTCAGAAATTGTCAAACAAAACGTCATCTGTCAGGTTCAAACAACGTTCACTGATTAGCAAGAAATATACGGTTTTGAAACTCCGAGGTCATGAAATGTGACACCATCAAATGTCACGTGACCGGTTGTTTTCACGCGAATTTTAAATTAATAAATACTGCTGATAAACACCTAAATACAACATCAAATTACCTTTTCTTGTAAATTTTGATAACGAATGATTTCGAGATAAGCAAATGTTTATCTGTAGAGAGATATTAAAAATTTTGTAGATTGAAATGTAAACTATTAACTTGCATTGAGAATGGGTCCAGGCTAAGTATTAAGCATTATGGAATGAAGTAAAGCATATCTACAGACAGAATGACACATATCCAAACTATTGTAGATTCAAGCATGTATGTGTGTCTGTGTGAGAGTCGTACTTTCTTCAACTTTCCATCATATTTGACACTAAAATATGGACACAAATTACTTAGATGGAATTTTCTTAGTTCTTAAAACATTATTTTCATAATTTTTTTGACAAACTACTTCTAACTATAGCATATTTCAACATTTTAGCAATACCTTCTTCAAACATCTACAATTTCTCTGTCTGTGTAAAAATGTTAAAATACTCTCCTGATATTAAAAATATTTTCAAATTCAAAAGATTCCAAAAGACAACTTCAGCGCGCCCTGTCGAGAATTTTTAATACTGAAATGAGGTGTCTTTATATTCGATTCCCCATCGCTTTTTTTTCTAACCTATGGTCGCTGACAGCCAACTCGAAGGAAAAAAAACTTACCTAGTTTTTGCAGAAGTATCCCGACTCAACCGTACCTTGAAGTTAAAAACCGTACCTTTTCAGAAAGCCAACCGTCCTTTTTGGGGAAATCATACTGGCAACACTGCCATATGCTGTCAAAGTGACAATATTCCAGCGAACTGGCTTTCCAGTTTCTAAAAATAATCGAATAGGTACGAGCATTTATCCGCATATTATTGCGCAAAATGGCTATTTTCCGGTTAGCCCGCTTGATGGCTCAAACCAAAAACCTGAGAAAAGGCGCTCACGTTATACAGAGGAGAACAGCTACGACTACCCCGAGCGGTGCCATCCTTCCAGAGCCAGAGAAGACTCCATTTGGTTTGCTGAGTATAGTTCTCGCCGTGGTGCCTGGTCTGCTCATTGGAGCAGCTATAAGTAAAAATATTGCCAATTTCTTAGAAGAAAACGAATTGTTTGTGCCATCTGATGATGACGACGATGATGATTAAAACCGGTTCTTGGTACATCTCCAGATTTGTTCTATAGTACCCATGACACATATGGCTATTACTATCGTGAATTTATCTCCTTTTACTGTTTAACGATTCTATTAATGTTATTGAATACTATATTTAAGATAATGTTAAAACAAACAATGCAATCTTCAGCATCTACATGTTTGTATTATTTTACTGACATTTTTATTAAATCCCAATTTTATTCTGTAATTTATGTTTCAGATGTATGTGTAAGCTTGATGCAGGTATAAATAAATAAGAGATGTTTACAGTAAAATTTTATTAGGATTGTTACAAAACATTAAAACTTTGTGCTCAAAATTGGGATGGCATTGCACACAATACTCAAGGTTTTTGTTTGAATTATGAGTTTTATTATATTAATAAATCTTATTTACATGATGTACATAAATACAGTTTATATAATGTCATTACAGTGTATAAAACAGCTATATACAGCTAAATCCATTCAAATAAACAAATTATCATGATTATATTAAATGCATCATTCAAATGTATAGAAGTAACACAAAGGCATACTCTGCTATTCTAGTCAAAAGTTACTCAAATGTAGCAATAAAAGTTTGCATAAAATCTCATCACTCTTGTGCTTAATATTTTGAAAATGATCATTCAAATAAATGAGATAATGGCATGATTCAGTCTTTCATTTTTGACAAACCGCCACTTTATTTCTAACACTGCACATCTATAATATTTTTACTGTGGAATATTGTTTAATAGATTCATTACAATAGAAGATAAATGTGACAGATTAAAATTATTCAGTCTTAACCACATTTTAATCTTGTGACATCTACATGACAATAGGAATGTTTGTAGTAGGCATGTTAGGGTACACTAAAAACAATTGAACCATGTAATTTAACAACAAATATTGTGCATTTAGATATGTGATATACATCATACAAATCATTTATTATCATTATTCCTTTCTTTAATTTGATTAACAATAAAATTATGGCAAGTTTATTGTTGAACTTGTTAATGTAGAATTAATATTGAATTTATTTTCAATCTGTCAAGGAACTGATAAAAATATTTACGTTGTGCACTGTTAGAAATCCTAATAAAAATTACTCCCTAAAATGTCTTTACATGGAAGCTCAATATAATTATACTAGAATTTAGTAATACTCCATAGTGCACAAATACTATCCAGTATATAATAATCTGGTGAATATACCATAAATAATTCCAAAACAGACATTTGCAGATAAAACATGTACAATCTATTAAATACTGTGGTTAAAAAGTGATATGATTATAAAATATTTACTTTTGGCCTTATTAAAAGTTGCAGGAACAAATACTGTCTATCCAAATGTGCCTCATTTTTCTTAAATGCTAAAAAATCACGCATACAAAACTAGATAGCCATCTAATGGTAAAATCTGTGTAAGGAGAGCATTTTAACTTCAACATGTTCAGAATGTATTCCTATATTATATTAATAACCTATTATTTCAGACAGTTGTCCCATGTTGTATATAATATAAAAAAATGCATATACATTTACTGCATAACAGGCAAAAATTTTCAACATCACAAGTCCATGCAGGAACCATTTAAGCTCCTTTAAAGAAGCCTATTCCAATATAGATATAAGTCTCCCTTGTATATTTGAGTAATTAATTTATGGAATCATTTTATAGCATGATCAATAAGTGATTTTTTGCAAAGAAACATAGTAGAGAGACTTATTTTGACATTGCCATGCCATTGAACTGGACTTCTGTGAGTCAAACTGGGTCAGTACATCATCATCATTATGTCAGCCAAATTAGGCTTTTGTTCAGCAGTGGATGCTGAACAAAAGCCTCCCCAAAAAATTGGGAAGATATGCCATAGTCACCATGCTTACTGACTGATCGCAGTTTGATGGTCACAGTATACAGAGAAAAACGCTACTGCCCATTCTCCGGTATGTTTTCCCTTTGGACTGTTTCTAGGCCCCCTACAGGATGAGATGGGGTGATGATTCTTCCCCCTCACCACGCAGCGCGGGTGGTTCAGTTACAAGGGCCCAATTATGATGTTAAGTATGGATATCATACAGTTATGGAGTACTAAGTACATGAAGTGCCATGTGGGAATGTCTAGTCTGCCAGGATCTCAATCCATATCAGAAGTTGTAAATGCAACATGCATTTTGACCATCTATTGTGGTAAAAGTCAACATTGGGATTAACCCTTTATAAGGCTCGATCACCATATTTTGAACTCTATGACATTGAGATAAAGTTCAAAACCTATTAATTAAGGGTTATTAAGATTGTCGGCAGTCTAATAGACACTAAAATGAGACAACCCATGATTGAACTGGAAGAAGAGAGAGTGGGGCTTATTTCAAGATTGAAATGACAAATTGGTAATTACATCACCCTACTACTCAACTAATAGGGCCTAATATAAATAAATTTAGTACCATATATATATTTTAGACTCTCCATATCCAGAATAAGTGTTGCTAACTACAGATGTATTGGTTTACTCCGGGGGCCTCTTGTGCTCGCCCCAGCCATGGAAGCACTTGGTGAACCGTCGCGACTCCTTGTTCTTGAGAGTGAGGAACAGCTTGCGCGGCTTGTCAGGTTGCATTGACTTCATGTGTTGGATGTATACCTTTGGTTTGACAACATTGTTTTATTATTCTTATCTATGATTACAAAATATACCTGTATGGATGGCCTTAGGTGCCTTAAAACAAAATGCTTTCAACATATTTTCTACAATTTGGACTCATAAATTTTGATTTTCAATATATCGGTTATAGTTTAATTTTATTTGTAAGTAATATCACAGTATCCAAAATAAAATATGCTCATTGTATCTTTGGATTCATAACATGTATTTAATAATAATAATAATAATAAATAAATTTATTTCTCTCACAAAGATCAAGTACAAGGTGGTAATACATTTTATGTCACTTAGAATAAGTAACTAGCTTTGTGAGAGCTGGTGCCTATTGTAGGTTTAGAAGAAAACCTGTATTACAGGTCACCAGTGCCCACTCCCCAGTTTATACCTAGTGAAATTAAACTATATTTTAAGCTAAACGGTACATGACGTGAGACGGTATTTAAACAGATGAATAATTAAAACTAATAGAAAAATAACATATTATAAAGAATAAAAAAAGAATCTAAATAAAAAGTAGGTAGAGAGTTTGTAGATGTGTTAGTGGGTGTCTGTTTGTGTGAGTGTGTGTGAGTGATAAGTACTTGTTGTGTAGGAAATAAGCGTATCTAGTAATATTAATAAGTTGGTCTTAGGTGTTAGGCTTTATTTTTAAAAGAAAGCAGTACGCAACCATCAAGGTACAACAAGGTAGGTGTTTATATATTATATTAATTATGATAACAAAAATAACAAATAGGAGATAACAATATGAATTGGCTATTAAATAATTTGTCTCAACAGGCTTTCTGTTCTGTCATAATCTAGACTTTTCAGAAAGCTAGCTACCTTTTGTTTACAGCGGATTTTATTTAATGGATAAAGGTCAAGTCTATTATTTAATTTATTATACAGATAGGCACCTAGAAAATGGAAAAATCTTTGGGAAAAACTCGTATTGCATTTTGAGGTTTGGCATACGGAACCCTTACGCCTTTTATCCTTTAGTAAGTTAGGATTATATTCCAATTGATGATGTTTTTTAAGAATAGTGTGGAGTATAAACGTCTGCCTGACCGATAGGAAGTCCCATTTTTTATATAACTCAACGGTTGGAAATCTAAAAGGAAGGCTGGCAGCAACTTTGAGTATAACACGTTGAGCTCTTTCAGCCTCAATTAAATGGATTTTCGCCGCTCCCCCCCAGGAGGTGATACAATAATCTAACAGTGATTGACATAACGCGTAATATACCATTTTTATCACCCGATTGTCAGCCACGTGTTTGAGAGCCTTGAAAATGTATATCATTTTTCGCAACCTCGGGACTAATATGTCAATATGGGGTTTGAAACTAAGATTTTGGTCAATAATAACTCCCAGGTGTTTGATGGTGTCGGTTCTTTTAATCACGGGACAGGAGCATGTACTATGTTTTAGGGCGCAGGTGTGTGCAATAATGGAATAAGAAGGTGGTGGAAGTAAATTAGATTTTAGTGCGAATGGTATGTATTTGGTTTTGTCTATATTGAGGGTCAGCACATTATTATTTAGCCAGTGAGCGACTTTATCAAATCCTTCCTGGGCGGCTGCATAAACCTCTTCCCAGGAGTTGCCGGTGAAAAAGAGGGCAGTATCATCGGCGAAAGTGAAGATATGGCCCCCAGTCAATCTGAGCTGACAGAGATCGTTAATGTAGGTCAGGAATAGAGTTGGCCCAAGTATGCTACCCTGGGGCACACCGTGCTTAAGAGGGAGTTCGTCACTAACCCAATGATTGATTTTAACTCGCTGGTACCTGTCAGTCAGAAAACTTTTAAATAGTTGGAGGGGGACACCACGAACGCCCATTTTTTCTAATTTTGATAAAAGGTGGGGAATGGAAACTGTGTCAAAGGCCTTGGCAAGATCAAGAAAGACAGTAAGGCATTTTTGTTTGTGATCAAGTGAGGTGACTATACGATCAACTAGCTCACTTACTGCTTCGTTTGTTGACTTGCCTTGACGAAAACCGAATTGAAAAGGTGAGAGAAGGTTATTGGTTTCTAAATAACTTATTAGCCTTTGATTCATGAGTCGCTCTAGGATTTTTGAAAGTGTCGGCAAGATCGAAATCGGTCTGAAATTATTGACACAGTCTTTATTACCCCCCTTATATATTGGTTTAACAATAGCCAATTTAAAAGCTGAAGGAAATTCACCCGTTGCAATCGCAAGATTACATATATGTGTTATGGCAGGGGTGATGATATGGGAATATCTTTTTAATAGTCTACCTGATATGTGATCAGCTCCTACGGCACAATTGTCCCTCAAATTATTAATAAGTTGCAAGATCTCGCGATCGTTCGTGGGGAGCATAAAAAAAGAGCTAATTGGTGGGTCAAGGTTACAATCTTGAGGTTGCATTCTGTTCCTAAAGGAGGCAGAATTCACTTGTTCTGCAAGTCTACTGCCTACATCTACGAAAAATTGGTTTACATTATTCACACTAAAGTGTGGGGCATCGTTTGAAAGAAGACAAGCTGAATAATCATTTACCCTGTTTGGACCACTAATATCCTTAATAATATTCCATAATTTCCTCTTGTTATTACCTGCTTTTTCTATTTCTCGCTTTTCATAGCTACGTTTTGCTTTTTTTAAAAGTGTGGTACAATAATTTCTATAGCGCTTGTAAGTAATTTTTAGTGTCACGTTATTGGGATCTTTCTTACATTTCTTATACAGATTATCCCTATTACGCATACATCGGATAAGACCTTTTGTGATCCATGGTTTATAATATCGCTGCCTTTTGGGAATTGTAACTAACTCAGAATTTGACTTTAAAGCATTGGTTACTGTAGTTAAGAACAAGTCTGTGGCTTTATTAACGTCACTACAATCCAATATTGATTGAATATTCATTTCTAAGAAAACTTGGTCTAAATTTTTATAATTAATGCGGTTACTGGTCATGATCGAGTAGTCTATTTTTTTGTTATATATAAGACTAATAGCAACGCTTTCATGGTCCGTTATGGATGATTCAAATACCAAACATATAGCCTCTTCCTTAGTTTTAACCATCATATGGTCAAGGCAAGTTTTACCATGCGTAGGTAAGATATGACCTGGCAGCAATCTATGGCTGGCTAAGACATTCAGGTACTCATAGGAACGGTTATCCGTGCCATTAAGAGCAATATATTTAGGAATACTGCAAAACAATTTAACATGATCTTAAGGCACATGATCATGATCTCAATCTCCTCGCCAATGCCAAGAAGATATAAAGCGATACGATTTGAATAGTTTGGTGACTTTCCTTAGGACCAAAAGCCACGTATACAAAGTGTAGCAGAAATGGTAGACATAACTTAAAGATAAAGATTTGCATATGAAAATGAATAAGATTAACTACCCAGAGGCGCTCATATAGCTAGATGTTCTCACCAGTCCATAATGGATCGGCGAGGTTAAGACAGTAGGCTCGCGGTGGTTTCTTTTCTGTACGGGCCCGTGCTTCGGAGGGCATGAGCTGTCGGTCCCGGTTGTAGTGATTAGACAACAGTCGTTAAGTCATGTCAGGACTACTGGGCGGCTTGAAGAACTCTGACACTAGGGGAACCACTGCCCATACGATAATGTGAGCGCATCTCTCTATCTCTGATTGTAAAAGTTTCATCAAAATCCAATCAGTAGTTTTTGCGTAAAAGGGCAACGAACATCATACTCACAAACTTACCCATTTATAATATTATAGTAGGATGGAATATTATATTTAAATACATTAGTTTACCTGCGCAGACTTGTAGGCGAGTTTGATCTCCACTTCGGAGCACTTGGCGCCGAGCCAGAGGAACACTTGGTCTCCGTTGTCCAAGATCATGATGTCGTCATCAGCCAGGTCGTCCTACGCGAAAATTTTATGATTATCGTCCAACTTTGTGGGTTGAAATGAAACAAAACTAACAACAATCGACATACATCGATGTAATAATCATTTCCTGGGACATTATTCACACACAGCCATCTGATCCCAAAATAAGCAATAAGCTTGTACTATGGAAACCAGATAACTGATATACTACATATATGTAGTATATCAGTTATATCAAAGAAAAGTAGTATATACTACTTTTCTTTTTACATATATAGTCAGAACAAATAGTGTGGGAATCAAACCCACGACCTGCGGCGTAGGTACAAAGCAAGCATTTACCAACCACGCCATAAGCCCGTCGGATACTGAATGAATTGATTTATGATTTTATTTACATTTCCATGGCACGGGCTACTATTATGAAAATAGTAGCATGGAAATATTCCTCGGGATTCAGCAATTTATAAATAAATAAATATACCGGACACACCATACAGCACCAAACTAAGCAAAGTTTATACAGATGCCAGCACATCCAGCTACCACAATCTGTCAAATTTCTTTTATAGATTTTCAAATTTTATCTCATAAGCATAAGGTTCACTTTTAATTGGGGAAATTTGACAGATTGTACTATGTATATTTGACAACGGATATAAATACTTTAATATACTTTTTTTGTAAATCATCATCATCATAACAGCTGTAAGAAGTCCATTGCTGGACAAAAGTCTCCCCAAGAATCATCTTGGGGGGGATATGCCATAATCGCCACGCTTGGCTGACGGGTTGTTGATCGCAGTATGACGGTCATAGTACTCAGAAAGAAGTCATAATAATAATACCTTAATATAGACAGAACCATTGACAATATATAGTAAAAATATCAGACTAAAACTAGATAATTAAACATAATCTCTTGACAATAACTTGATACGAGCTAGCTAAATATCATTGCTATAATAAAAAAAAATTATATGTTTTCATACAATCAATACAATGTGTACCTAAATATCTATGTTACTAGAAATAATAATGTATACAACTATATTACTACAAACATGTTCTGACTATTTACAAGCGCTTTTTTAAAGTCTACGTGAATAAAAAAAAAATAGGATGCTGCTGCCCGTCCTCTGCTGGATATTCCCTCAGGTCGACTTCTACGTTCTTGTTCACGCCCACAGCCACATCAGTTTGGCAATTCTTTGGGCTACATGGACTACTTTAGTTCACCTGGGGATATCGACGTTTCTGATTCGAACGCGTAAGGATACTCAGAGCTCTTTGGGTGACATTGAGCCTTCTAATGAGGCCCATAGCAAACGACTACGTCTCTGTTCCATAAATCATCACTGGCAACTCACACTGGTCGAACATATTCGACTTGAGACACTGCTGTATTTGGGACGAGAAGAAATTACGTAGCTTCCCGAACGCTGCACAGCCGAGTTGGATTCTACGATTCACCTCTTTCTCGAAGTTGGACCTACATAGTTGAATGGTCTTTTTTTTTCAAACGGGACTAGTCCCACCACTGCAACTCCTCTAAGCCAGGGTCAACAGTGGCACACAATGAAATGACACTGAGCGGTGAGGCTCAGGCATGTCCCGGGGAATCGCTTAACTGTCTTATTTATTTTATTTATTTATTTGGCTCACCAACAATTGAGTACACTCAAACATTTATGGGTTACATTGAATCAGATCGGATCAAGTGTATCAATCTCTAACAGGTAAGCACAACATGCATTACATATTGATTAAATGTATACAAGCTACATCAAATTACATGAAATTATTAAATTAATTTATGCACAAAATTAATACACACAGAACAATCAGGCTCCTCAGGCCAAGTTAAAACTACAAAATTGAAACAAAACATTAAAATCACAGGCAAAAACAAAATTGAGGAAGAAATAAAATTATAATGGAAAACTTAATTAAATTAAAATCTTAAAAAATTGAATATCTTAAATTAAATAAATTCAAAATATTAATTAAAAGTAATATTTTGAATTTATTCTTTATTATTTTTATTTGTCTTGGATCCGCAACGAATTTAATCAGAAGGAAAAAATAAATAGTTCCAGTTGAATGGTCTGTACTAGGTAAATATAGTTGGTGTTAGTATATTGCTGGGTTACCTGACAGAAGTCGGTGCACTTCTCGGACACGATGTAGTAGCCCTTCTCGTTGGAGCAGCGGAACAGGCGCGTGTAGTTCAGGTAGTCGGCGTCGCCGTCATACTCCTTGCGCCCGCCCAGACCCACCCACCAAAAGTTGTCAGGCTCGCTGCCTTCTGTCAGTACCTGTTAAATGTTACATCTTTAGTAATTTATTTATAATGCTCAGATTAAATCCTTTCATAAATACCCCACTTCAACCAATCATCATCATGTCAGCCAAAGTACGTCTACAGCTGGACAAAAGCCTCCCCAAAGAATATGCCATAATCGCCGCGCTTGGCAGACGGGTTGGCGATCGCAGTTTGATGGTAACAGAAAAACGCTGCTGTCCGTTCTCTGGTAAGTATTCCCCCGGTCGATTTCTACGCCCCCCACGGGATGAGATGGGGTGATGATACTCTATGCCGTCACCACACAGCATCTGATACTTGGCAGTTTTGACAACCCACGTGGGGACCTAGCGAGTAAGTCGCCAATCATGATGATCGTAATCGGCCTTCAAATAGATGAAGGTTTAAAAATTACTAAATCATTAGTTAAATCGGCTTCCATGAGCATATTTGAAGTTATAACTGGTCCCGAATCGATTTTTCAATTTGAAGCCTATTGCACGAATGATTTAGTAATTTATAACCTTCATTTATTTGAAATCCGATAACGATCATCGTGATTGTGATCTGCGACTAAGGCGGTAACCCTTTAGACCTCTATGGTCTAACTAAAGTATCAGGAGGAAGAAATAAAAATATTTCTTATAATTTTTTTATATTGGAAATAACATTAAGCGGTTAAGGTAATAATATAAATAATTCAAAATTTAATATTGCTTACATTCGTAATTTTTATTTCGTAAATTCGTATGACTTGTTACATTATTTTTTTTTTTAAATTTAATGTACTATATTTGATGGTACTGAAAATGGTGATGACATATTATGTCTATCGCCGGAGCATTATGCCGAGTGCCAAACAGTTTTAGCCCAAATACGACGCACACACTATAATTTAAGCGTAAGAGGATAGATACTAAAACTATCTGTCTCAATTACTAATCTATTATTGTAACATTTTATATTTATATTTAATCATATTTCTCCGTAAGATGCCTAGATTTGTTAAGATGATCTCGTAACATCCATATCTATGATGCGTCGTTTTGGTGCACAAATAGATGTTATTTATTTATTTCTTTTATTTTCTGGTTTTTGTGATATATCGCTGTGAAGTATTAATCAAAAATTGATAATTTACAAAGCCCTATCTGTGGACAATGATCAAATCTAAGGTATTGGCATACTATAAGGCATACCAGCCGTCTTAGACGTGTACATTTCGGTAATAAGGCGTTAAGACTATTGATTGCGTTACGCTAATGCGATTGTATAAATCGGGGCCAGGTACCCACCCATTCGTGGGTTAGATTCCCACTCGCATTAAATTTATACAACCCCTTAAAGATATCTGAAACTTAAATAATTTAAATGGCCGTCCAAGATGCAAGAGCCTAGTTTACTTTTTCAAACGCACGCATCTTTTCCAGAGAGGTAGGCAGAGACGGCTGATATCCATTTGAGTAGAAAGCTTCATACATTCACGTACGTTAATTAATTAAGGGTTACGAATTCTTAATTACCTGTAAGCTAACCCAGGGATTGTTAAACTTCTCCTCGGCGATTTGTTCGATGAGTCTGGCGGAGTCCGCGTCGGCTTTGCTCCCGATCCACGCGTACACTATCGCAGACGACGTGTCGTTGGCGCCCTCCAGTGGCACGTTTAGTATGTAGCTACAAATATACAGTGTGTGAGAAATGTGTTGATGTCAGGCCTGATGCACTCAGCACTTATGATGCAAAACTACAAGTACTGAGGCACTCGATAGGCAAAAAATTATCTTAACAAGAAAGACGGAGAGAGAGCAATTCCTGTGTGGAATAACGCGACAAACAAGATGTAATATAAATAATGGAGGAAATTGAAGGAATGCCACCTGCCCATGTATCATGTCAGCCGAATGACGTTCACTGCTGGACAAGGCTTCTCCAAAAGATTTCCACGATGGAATTGTGTCCGGCAATTGGAGGCATAGGTATGCCATAATCGCCACGCACGGGTTAGCGATCGCAATATAATGGTCATTGCACCCAGAGAGAGGCTGCTCTCTCTAGCGCTAGGAGATATTCCCTCGGGCCGACTTCTTACTCTCTTCATGGGATGAAATGGGGTGGGAGGTGACGGCAAAGTATATTGCCGTCAGCCACACAGCAAACCTGGCCGTGCATCTCAACACATTAAAGAAAACAACCTTTTGAAAAAACTAAATGTTTGGTTTCCATACATAAAATGTGTCAGTTAATCGTTATTTGTATGGAAATTTCACCTCTCTTTTTGTATACTTTTTGCCAGTTGATGTTCTATCGTTGTTAAGTTTCATAGGCAGATTATGGAGCTGACAAAGTCAAATATTGAAAAAAAACAAGGCTTCAATTTTCCTTAAGTTTCGTCCACATTCATGTTACACCTTTCTGGCAAATAAATATTATCTTATAGTAGGCCGCATGCGAATCGTAACGTATAGACTGTTTCAATTTGGTTCTTATAAAAGTTAGTTAACCGAAATATACAGACAGCAATGCCATATTAATTTTTAAATAGCATCTTGGTTTAATAGTTTCATGGCAGCGTTTATAACTGTAGTCAATGAGATTGAGGATAAATGAATCAATGAGGTCCTGGGTTAAAAACTCTAGCACAGGGTGCGGTGTTACGGCCGTGTCTCGTATAGTTGTTGATCCACGGCCTGATGTGTACTCGGTTATATCGTGTATGGTATAGAGAGCGCAGCAGGATTTACGTACAAACTCGTGCACTGTATTATCACCTGCGCAGTTAGCTAGGTTCCTTTAAAATTTTATAAATGGAGTTACATCTAGTTATTATTACAATATATATTTTTTATTTTTATTTTATTGGCACACAAAACAGAATATTATCAATACATGACAGAAAAGTATACATTAAGGTTTAGCACTAGACAATATTCCTAAACAAGTGTACACAGCATGACAATTTGAGTGGAACTAATAGTAACCCATGACATAAAGTAAAATTATATAATAAAACTAATGGATTTGAAATTCACCGAAGCACGATCCGTAACAACATGATCCAATCGAGTCGCACCTAGGTGAACATGCACCTTAAAACTAATTAATTAAAACTAAAATCTAATAGTTTGACGCTTAAGTAGATTTGATTATTAACTTTTTGACATAATATGTCTAACTTTACTTTTAAAAGTTTGGATTCCGAAGTTGAAAACATCTAATTCGTTGCTATGTTGAAGCAGGAGCTCATTATAAAGACGGCACATTCTAACAAGTGGATTGTAATACGATGTATTATTTATGTGAACATTTAACGTAAAACTTTTAAGATGAGGTTGGCGGGCTCTAAATTTTGTGTTGAAATTCAAAATGGATGTTAAGTCAGGGGCATCGATTATGGAGTGCACTATCTTGTGAAGACAAGTGAGGTCATAGCATTTACGACGAGTTTCGAGCGATAGCAATTTGAATCTGTTGAGCCTCTCTTTATATGATCTTAGTTGTCTTACAAGACCGAGCCTGTGGCACATTATAGAAAGAGTATACCTTTATTAGACTACCTTATGTGTCTAATAACAATAGAAATTAGGCATTTGGGGTACAACACACAGAAATATACATAAATATTTTGATGCTTATAAATAATAATAAATATATTTTTTTATAATCCAAATTTTTAGCACCTATACGATGCGGTACCCATACTAAGCGCCTTACACCCTTATTTCAGATCACCCTTATTTAAAAACGAAGTCTACAGTTAAACTGCACCTTGATCCCCTGATCCTTGATTTAGTCGAAAACTAAATCAAGGAGATTGCTTGATCCATAGTTCAACTGCAGTTTAACTTTAGACTTCGTTTTTAAATAAGGGTGTTAGTGACTAAACCGCCACATTAATATAGTATATATAATAAAATGATGTGGAACCCACCAGAAGGCGCTGTTGAGTTGTGAAGCGTCCGTCTTCACCTGTACAAGCCTCGTGCACAGAGCGGAGCCGTTGCTGCGCAGCTCGAACAGCTCCACCGGCTGGCGGCCACTCTCCTACACAACGTTATAACATTATCATCAGGATGCTAGAGCATCTTCTAAACGGTTGCAAAGCAACGTCCCAACAGAGGTCACCCTGGTGGTTGCCATCCATACATACATACATAGACTCACGCCTGTTTCCCAGAGGGGTAGGCAGAGACAACGGATTTCCATTTGTCACGATCTTTACACACGTCTTTTGCCTCGATTACTGTCATTATATTCTTCATACATGCTCGCCGGTTTAGGGAACTTCTGACCTGCCCTTTCTTCGATTTGATCAGAGAATGTTCGACGAGGTCTTCCTCTTCCGGTTGTTCCATTCACACAGGCCAGGTATACTTCTTTGGTCAATCTTCTTTCATTCATCCTTTCTAAATGGCCAAACCATCTCAGCATTCCTTTTTCAATCTTTGTGACTACATCCTCTTACACACCACAACGCTCTTACAACAGTATTTCGAATTTTGTCTCTCAGAGTCACACCACACATACTTCTCAAAGCTCTCATTTCCACTGCATTTATTTTACTTTCATTCTTTTTCTGCCATACCCAACTTTCACTTCCATACATTAAAGTTGGCACTAAAACTCCATCGTGCACGGCCATTCGAGCCTTCTTTGAGACTTGCCGGCTACTCATAAAGGCGTTTAGTGCCCCATTCACTCTTTTCCCCGCATTTACTCTTCTAACAATATCTTTTTCTTTTTTCCCATCTCTCGTAAACAAAGTTCCCAAATATACAAACTCTTTCACCTGTTCGACTTTCTCTCCCCCAATCATAATATCACATACTGTCGTGTCATCCCTCTCAAATACCATACATGACCACGGTCCAAACTAGTTGTTCAGATATGTTATTAAATGACGATAAACATTCAATTAAAGATGATTTCAGTGATGTTCGAAAACAGAAAGGAAAAATATAGATTTGTTGTATGTTAAACATACAACAAATCTATATTTTTCCTTTCTGTTTTCGAACAGTTCGAATATCTATTTTGATGGTGAGACTTGATGAATTGCGATTGTCTTATACACTATTGATATCCGGCCGGCCGATTATACGCATCACGTGAACATGATGTTTTTGAATACACACAGGACACGCGTCTGAGCGCGAAAACTAATCACTGAACTAATGGCAAAACGAACAGACCTCTTAAGCAAGGCGGGGCGCTAAAATGACCTTACCACGAGCGCCATTCTTTTTTTTATATATATAAGAGGGCGACAAATCACACTGATCACCGCCGCCCATGGACACTCGCAACACCAAGAAGTCGCGGGTGTATTGCCGGCCTTGAAAAGAGTCGCAAACAATTGTTGCTGACCCTCCCCACCCCCATCCCTATAAGCTCTAGCGACCTTACTCACACTCAGAAACACAACATTAAATTATTAATGTTATGATTAAGGAATGTCTTCTGTAAGGTGGAGGTACTTCCCCAGTCGGGCTGCTCTTTGAGCGAATGAACGCTGTGCCCCGCCTTTACTAACATTCGCGTCATGCAGACAGATTATTGTATTATTTTCTTCATACATTTAAACTCAAATGGTAATGGAGAGATACAGTTGCCTCAACATAAGGTATACAATTCAGAGATAAAAAGAGTACATACCGGTTTTTGGTTTCTCTTGCCGTCCCGAATAATGAAGCGCCGATGGAAGTGCGCCATGAACTTGAGGCTCTCCTGCTGCTGGTGCGTGCGCACCACGTCGAGGCGCTTGCACAGCTGCTTGAACTTGCGCTCCAGGCCGAACGTGAACGTGAGCCAGCCCATGTTGGGCGCGCGCCGGCCCTGCCAGAAGTACACCACCCACGTGGCCGCCTCGCCCTCGTCCGCCTCGGCCGAGCCCTCGCGCTCGTCCTCCGCCTGGCGGGAATCATTGTTCAATAGAATAGAATTCTCTTTATTGTACACACTCAAACAAGATAATTTCATAACAGACAAAATAAATAACACAATCATATACAATGGGCTTATCGCATTAAGCGATTTCTTCCAAACAATCTTTGGATGGATAGGAGCTCTAATTATTTAAAATAGTAGGTGTGCAACAAATGAGATAGAGAAGTAGTATAGAAACATGTAAGGTGGCATACCAAATACTTGGTATGTTTACATAATATGTGATAGCAAAATATGTATAAATAGGCTAGGCTGGATGCGGTTAGCGCAAAACCAGCAATTGTGGAGATTTTTGGGGGAGGGCTTTGTCCAGCATATGACGTCTTTCGGCTGATATGATTATGTTGATAATGAAGCTAGCTTTTAGAATTCTGTAGTTGAAAACTACACCTGTAAAGCAGTTAAGCCACACACTACAACTATTTTCGTGGCCCATAAATCTTTGTTCTGCGTCTGGGTGTTCTTTCTCTCTGTTAATTATATTATTATGTATATTAGTAAAATTCCATACGATACAGGGATCTGTATCCCATGGAATAATATTATATAATATTAATAATAGTGCATTTTAACACTGACAATGTCAAAGAATAAAAAAAGTTAAATGAAACCGTTATATGATGAATTCCCTGTCCGTAAGTAATTCTGTCACGCATGACCCTTTTTGAAAGAAACGCGTGGATGTATAAACTTGGAATAATTACAACATATTCTAGTCGGCAATTCCTCGGAGGTGTGACAAATCAAACTTCAAAGGCAATGCAATCAAAAGTTAAGATCGTTCATAGGCTGAAACCTATGCATTAACGTCGGAAATTTGACAAAAAAGAGCAATGTGGTAATACTCTCTGTAGTAACATAACAAACTTCTTTACAGAATCCGCAAGACTGACTCAGTAACGCGCAATTCTTCAGTTTTTATTGATTAATTAAATTAGTCTCCGAGCGGATTTTAATCAGATAGTCAGTTATTAAAAATGTGTTTCAGCCATCTTGTGGGATTAATATTTCCCGTGGTGTAGTATTAGTTAAATACTACGCCACTCTAATCTAAAAAAATACTTTTGACCTGAACTTTAATGAGAACAAGAGCCTTAGCTAGTGTGCGTCACCGTTTTTAAACCCCCGACGCAAAAAGAGGGGGTTATTATATTACAATATGGAAGGTCACGACATGAGCGTGACATAATACGAAATATATTTTTTTAAGTAAGCAATGGACTAAGACATTTATGGCCTGGGATATAAGACGAGCGGTAGAAAACAAGAGAATTTTGTATTATTTTTGTATATATAAGTTTGACGTCCATGTCTGTATGTCTGTCTGTGTGTGTCTGTGGCATCGTAGCTCTCTAATGGATGGACCGACTTTGATGCGATTTTTTATTTGTTTTGTTTCTTAGATATGTTTGGTTAACATCAGTTCAGCAGTGTAAGAATTCTTTTCCAAAATGATGTTTTATATTTGGAGTGTAACGGTTAGTATAGGTTTAGGTTATTATTATAATCAGCTGCATTCGGCTTTAACCACAATAATAAACCAAAATACAGATATACAAAAATCCGTAAATAGTATCACAACTCAGCATCAAGAACTACTGGGGAAAAGTAATAAACTGGAGCTGGAAACTAGTGAATATAAAAACCGTATATCCTCGCTAGAACAAAAATACACTCCAGTTCACTAGAGATCCGTAATATTCCGAAGCCGCCAATTGAAAATAAGGAAAGTCTGATTGGTTTGATTCAAGAGCTGGTTTCCAGAATTGATCCGGATACTCTTCTACATAAAACGGAGATAAGGGATATTTTTCGTACACAATCAAATGCTATCATTGTTGACTTTACATCAAGCCTGCGAAAGGAATCCTTGATTACGAAGCTAAAACAATATAACAAAGCATGTCGCGCCAACAAAACACCTCTCCTTAATACTGCAATACTTAAGATTTCCGGTGATACCCGACCCGTTTACATAACAGAGCACATGACAACCAAATTGAGTCATATGTTTTACATTGCGCGCCAGTTAGTTAAGGACAAAAAGCTGATTGCGGCCTGGACCTCGTATTGTAAAATCTACATTAAAAAGGACGAGACATCTACTCCTGTTCGTATCAATGCTGTGAGTGAGCTAAGTTAGCTAGCCAAATGACTATATGAGGTATACTATTACTGTCTATACCCTAAATTCGCAGCTCAACACTTATCTATAGATTTTAGCGATAATATTAGTTATACTTGTTATTATTTATTCTTAAATGATAGTTGTAATTTAAATAATCACTCATACATACAGTCATGTACACTCAATACACAGATCCCACAAAACACCCAACTTTCACTATATAGCTCACTCATACAGCATAACGTATTAACTCTAAACATTGAAAAAACCAAATATCTTGCATTCACACATAAGGCTAATCTTCTTCCCCCTACAGCTTGTCGCATCACAGTTCACCAATGTCGTGATGATGCTTCTTCGTGCTCGTGCCCCGTTATTGAGAAAACGGTCTCTATAAAATATCTTGGCATAATAATAGATCAATCCCTATCTTTCAAGCCGCATATAAGAACTCTTGTGACTCGTCTAAGTAAGTTGATCTACATATTTAAAAACCTCAGAGGCTCAGCTGATAAAAATACTATCAAGATGGTTTACTTTGCTCTTTGCCATTCACTTATCGACTACTGCATTTTAGCATGGGGTGGCTCAAATAAAACTACTTTAATTGAGGTTGAGAGAGCCCAGCGTGTTGTTCTTAAGGTAGCTGCTGGATTGCCCTTCCGCTATCCTACGGTTGAACTTTACAAAAATGGGACGTGCTAACAGTTAGGCAAAGCTTTATTATGCGTACTGTGCTAAAACAACATTCCCTTTTAAAATACGACCCTAATCTTCTCAAGGATAAGCGCCGTAAGGGTAGTGTGTGTCCTTCTCAGAAGCTCAACACATCCTTATCTCATAACTTCTTTTGCTTTTTGGGATACTTTCTTTACAACAAACTCAACACGTTACTAAATATTTATCCACTCAACAAAAATTGCTGTAAATCAACACTGACGTCTTTTCTTAAAACTCTTGATTATGATACTACTGAAAAATTATTAACTCCGCTCCAATAACCCACTCAATTCGACTTTTTGGCACCAATCTTAACATTGTACTAGCGAATAACTTTTAATAATTTACATATTAAACACATTTTCACATACACTCTCACACCTACATCTACATCCATACTAATACACTACATAATTCATATACACTCTCACACCTACATCTATATCCATCTATATCTTTACACTAATAGATAATACAGTCACTCTCAAAATCATAATTTTTACTGTTATTTAAGTTACATAGTTATGTAATAGCCGTGGGAGGGCACTGGTGACTTGTAATACAGGTATCAAACCTACATCAAGCACCAGCCTCTCACAAAGTTTTCTCATATGCTGTGATACTATTATAATTGTAAGCCTGTGTGTACTTTGTGAGAGAGAATAAATGACTTATTATTATTATTAATCCTGAAGACCTGATACTAACCTCGACGGGCAGCACATATCTGCATAAGAACACGTAACAGTCGCAGCTGTAGAACACGCCGAGCTCGTGGTCAGGCAAGCGGACGAAGTGTCGTCCTTCGAGAACAAACGCCTCCATAGCTTCCAGGTCCTCGTTCCACTCGTCTGTGAGGGTCTTGGCTTCTGCAGTACCCATCGCTGGTTGCCGCGGCGTGAAGAGGGCTGACAAGTCCGCTCTAAAAATAAGCAGGTTAAACACTTAATTGTACAATACAGGGATTCCGCTAGTGGCGTTTTCTTCTTAAGAACAAATACTTATTTTAGCAGAGCTCATATTATAGAACATTTAATTTATTAACATTTAAATACATACTTGGTTTCTTGCTGCTTGGCCCAGCTGGCGAGGTCTGCGCCCGTCCGCGCCACAGACTCCGCGGTACGAGTGAAGTCCACCGCTATCACCTCCTCCCAACCCAAGAAGTACGTCTTGAACACCTATCGGCAATACTGAATAAATTAGGTCTTTACCCACAAAATTGCCGTTTTATATAGAAAATGCCAAAAACTACTTCAATTTCAATTGAAATCGTCTACTGATGGACAAAAGCCTGCCCAAAAATGGTGGACATGCTATAATCGCCACGCTTGGCGAACGGGTTGGCGATGACAGTTTGATTGCCATAGTTCACAGGAAAACATTTCTGCCCGTTCTCTGGTAGTAATTCCCTCGGGACGATTTCTGCGCCTCCCATGGGATGAGATGGGATGATTATATCCTTCGGCGTCACCACACAGCGTATATTACAAGTATATATTTTATTAGTCGTAATACCTATTAGCCTAATGGCTAATAGGTATTACGACGAATAAAATATATACTTTTAATTATAATATACGCTGTGTGGTGATATTTCCTAAGCATATATCACGATAATTTTTAATTTAAAAACTGATTGTTTAAAGGCGGTATTCCCGCCTCGTCAGAATTGTAGTTTTTAAGTTAATGCCGAACCATATGGAGTAAGATCTGATCCGTCTGTTGGGTGACAGTAATTTGTGATAAAAGCCGTTGTGCGGTCTAAGGTCTAAGGAAGAAACGACAACTAGAGCAATTGACAAGCCTCGTTTAGTTGACAGCGAGCTTGTTCGTCATCATTTGCAATTCTTCACAGAAGTTCTGCAGTAATTGTTGACTGTGGGGATTACTGTTCATATTTCTAGCACGGAATCGATCAATCGGTCCATGTACGACGTTGATATTACATGCTGTCTATGTTGCGTTGGTACCATAACGAAAGTCGTATTTTTCCATAGTAGAAACAGCGATAACAAAGGGAAAAGAAATTAACGACAGATTTTTGTAAAAAGATATCCTAGACTATATTTTAAAATAAAAAAATTTAAAACAAAATAAATTTAGTACTCTAACTAGAAAGCTGATCCTAAGACCCCTAAGAGTCTTAAAAATCGGCAATTTCATGGGTTTGTAGGATCTAATTCAAATTATTAACAAAATACCCACATGGATGTTGGGACAATACTTATGGCAACACTTGATCTGTACCTAATACCATTGTAAGGATTTTTATAAAGTATAAAATTTCCTTGGCAAAAAATATAAAAATAATAATATCCTGGGACATTATTCACACACGGTCATCTGATCCCAAACTAAGCAGAGCTTGTACTATGGACACTAGATAACAGATATATTACATGCTGTGCTCCGTGGTTTTATCAGCGTTAAACTTATTAAATTATAACCTATGTGTTAATCCAGGGTGTCAGCAGAAGTAACAAACATACACACTCACACACTCACAAACTTTCAGCATTATAATATTATTGTGATTGTGATAATACTTTTCTTTTGTAAATACATACTTATATAGATAATTACACCCAGACTCAGAACAAGCAGACATTTTCATGCACACACAAATATACGGCCTGCGGCGTGAAAGGCAAGCATTGAGCAACCATCCCTCACCTTGGTATAGTGAAACATAGTGCTTGCATTAAGGCAATAAAATTATTTAATAAACTTCCCATAAACTTAAAAGGCCTAATCTATAAGAGAGACTTTCAATCAAAGCTTAAACAATTCCTTCTACAGAAGTGTCTATATTCGCTCAGAGACTTGTAGTAAGGTGTTAATTTAATTATTCGAATAATTCCTGACTTTTATTTTATGTTTAATGTAGGATATAATTGTATCATGTGGGGGGTGGCGTTGGCGGTGAGCTTAGACATCGTCAACGCCTTCAACTCCGTCCTCTGGTGGGCGATACGGGAGGCACTGGTCCACCATAACGTGCCTCCCTATCTGCGTGGTATAGTCGGGGCATATTTGCGTGACAGGACGATCAAATTCGTCGGTCGGAACGGGATTGACGTCCAGAGGGAGCTGTCCTGCGGGCTTCCTCAGGGGTCCGTGTTGGGACCTCTGTTATGGAGCCTCGCCTATGATCCGGTCCTGCGGATTGGCCTACCTCCCGGAGTGAGCGTCGTCTGCTATGCGGACGACACGCTCGTTATAGTCCGGGAGGTCAGCTTCCAGCGGGCGGTACGGCTCGCCGAACTCGGTGTTGCATGTGTCGTTGCGGCCATAAGGAGACTCGGCCTTCGGGTAGCGCCTCACAAGACCGAGGCGTTATGGTTCCACGGATTACGCCGTAGGCAGGAACCACCCAGTACGTCCATGCGGGTAGGTGACGTAGAGGTCAGGGTGGGGCGGTACATGAAGTACCTTGGCCTCACCCTAGACAGTCGATGGGGCTTCGAGGAGCACTTTGAGCGTCTGGCCCCCCGAGTGCGCCGGCTAACCGGCGCGTTACACCGGCTGTTGCCGAACCTCGGGGGTCCACGGGAAGAAGTTCGCCGCCTCTACGGAGGTGTCGTGCGATCCATGGCTCTTTACGGGGCGCCCGTCTGGTCTGAACTCCTGACGGGCGCCTCCCGCTGCAGAGCTATTTTGAACAGCCTGCAGCATGTGGTGGCCATACGGATCGCACGAGGATACCGAACGGTATCCTTTGAGGCGGCGACACTCCTGGCGCGCCTCCCGCCGTTTGATCTCCTGGCGGCAGTCGACGCAACGGTTTACACCGAGATCCGCGTCCGCCGGGAGAGCGGTGAGGCGCCAGAGCAGACGCTCGTTGCCTATAGGCGGGATGCACACCGGCGCGTACTAACACAGTGGCGCGCACGGCTGGAGTTGCGCCTGAACGCGCGCCAACGTGCCGTCGGTGCTATCCTGCCTCACCTCGAGGCCTGGGTGGGAAGGAAGGGTGGTTACGTCACCTACAGACTGACTCAGATACTCACCGGACACGGGTGTTTCGGTGAGTATCTTGCATGCAGTATCATGCAATTTCAATAATTTAAATTACATTTATTTATATTGTTAAATGTTAGTTATTGTGTGTGTTTCTGTGTAAGTTAGTTATATATCTTAAATTTAGTTTTTGAAAAATCAAACACAATGTGTAAATTGTTAATTGAATAAATAAATAAAACCGTGCCAACCAGCCCGTCAATCCTCCATAGTGGGAGGAGTGTTTGTATGTTAGTACACTTGCCTGTGTTTCCGTGCCCTCCTGTAGCCTCGTGACCAGCGCGTGCGGCGGCCGCGTCACCATGTTGAACAGCTCCTGCGCCAGCTTCACCGCGGCCGCCCGGACCAAACGAGATGACTTCTTGCCGAACCTGTGCATAAGACAACAGGACATTTAATGCCTTTTATAAACGAAACATACGACTAAAACTCCCTTCCTTTTCCTAACTATAAACTACGACACTATAAACGACGTATAATAATATAGTTTTCGAGTGGTTACGATCAACTCATGAAGTAGCTGTCCCAACAAACTTCGTACCGCCATATTTTTTTAGATGACGAAAATATTTTATTTACTATTTAACCAACAACCACTGTGAATGCGCTCGTTGACATAGTAGCCCGTGAATCCACTTTTTCAGAGCCTTGAGTCGTGTAGGGCTAGACTTGGTAACCCTACGGTGCTTGTGACCAAAGAAAAATTGGATGCACCCATACAAGATTTTGTACAAGCTTTTAGTCACTTCTGTAAGAAATTATGAATATAAATGTCGAAGTATTTTAACATTTTTTTTTTATATCAGAGGGCGACAAATTAGCATGTGGGTCACCTGATGGTAAGTGATCACCGCCGCCTATAGACACTCGCAACACCAGAGGTGCCGCGGGTGCGTTGCCGGCCTTTAATAGTCAGCAAACAATGTTGCTGACCCTTCCCCCACCCCGATGAGCTCTGGCGACCTTACTCACACTCGGAAACACAACATTAAAATCATTAATGTTATTATAATGATTATATGAAATGATGTAACCCATCTTACGGTAAAACTTACCAAACAAACACGTCTATATGTGCGTCCAGTATATACACGTTGCGAGTAGCCAGGATTCCTTTCGCCAGCGGCGTAGCTTCAGGCTGTGGCAGCTCCAAGTATCCCATGCCCAGTTCCACGCGGTACAACCGAGCCGGGGGCCATGCGAAATTTTCTGCTACATGCTCCTAGAAACAAATAATGTGTTTTTTAAACATGAAACACACGCCTGAACCATTCCAACGGAGAAATCACGTAAACTACACAAAAAAAAAACTCCGCCGTCTTTAAACTTAATTTTTTTTATCCCTTAAACAGGCTGTGTGGTATACGAGAGCGTATCAATTTCAACCTTATTCCTTTCGAATAAGATTAAAAAACAATGAAAATAAAATATAGCAAATACTAGTTAAGGGTTATGAGAGAAAGGTATATAGAAATAGGTTAAAATACAAGTCCTTAACCATTGGTTTACATAGGTGTTCATTTCACTTAAACACACTGCCACTAGACCAACAAAGGAGTCGAATAAAAAAATAAATATGAATAATACGTACCAATAACACAGACAACTTTAAAAATATATATTGAATCCATGAAAGGAATGCTGAGATGGTTTGGCCATTTAGAAAGGATAAATGAAAGAAGATTGACCAAAGAAGTATACCTGGCATGTGTGCATGTAGCAACCGGAAGGGGAAGAACATTCTCTGACCAAAGCGGAGACGTTCTCAAGAAAGGGCAGGTCAGAAGTACCCTAAACCGGCGAGCATGTATGAAGAATATAATGACAGTAATCGAGGCAAAAGACGTGTGCAAAGATCGTGACAAATGGAGATCCGTTGACTCTGCCTACCCCTCTGGGAAACAGGTGTGAGTCTATGTATGTATGTATGAATCCATGAATAATACCTAATACCTTGAAAATTTGGAATCTGGAAAGACTCGTCCTGTTGCGTCTCTTTGGGCGACAATTTCATCCTTATCACCTGGATGAATGGTCATCTACCACCGTGCGTTTCACTAGAAACTTTTTGCCGCGCACTACCACTCTGTGGAATCAATTAACTGCGGAGGTATTTCCGATCCGGTATGACATGGCAACCTTCAAGAAGCGAGCCTATTCTTTTCTTAAAGGACGGCAACGCACTTGCGGCTCCTCAGGTGTTGCGAGTGTCCATGGGCGGCTGTGATCACTTACCATCAGGTGACCCACTTGCTCGTTTGCCATCCTATTTTATAAAAAAAAACAATCCGACCATTTTTATAGCTATTAAAGCCTGTTGTGGTTATAAGAAAAAGTGACTGAATCTCCAGTCGCAAAGTCACCGCTTTTTTTTGTTATGGCTACAGTGTTCTAAGGCATTCACTGCTTTACCAGACCATAAAGCAACGAGCGAGATATCAAGTAATTATTATTGTTGCACTCACTTGTGGTACATAAGGCATGTCACCCTCATATCCGAGCGTCTCCCAGAAACTCTTCGGTTCCTTCCCAGGAGCTTCCGTGACCAACTCCGCTTTGTTCTTCCTCTCTTCTTTGTTTATCTTCTCCGCGAACAATCGAGCCTTGGACTTCAGTGTGTTCTTCGCTTTTTTGCCATACCTAAATATAAAAAATATAATTTTATCATCATAATCATCATCACTTCAGCCAAAAGAGCAGCCACAATAGGAAATCGGACAACTTTTCAGTAATAAAAAAATAACAATTAATTTATATAAAGGTTTATGTGACTCATATTTTAAATTACTTTTATAAATTGCCGCCCTAACACCATAATTGTGTGATGTCTCTCAGGCAACGCGCCGTAAATCGTCTTTAATAGACGCAAAGGCCATATATATAAAAAAAACGAATGTTTTGTCGACCACACGACTGAAGTAAAACTTAGCTTTACTAACTTAGATATAAATAAAATGTCACACCTCTCTCTCATGCCCCTCCAGTAATATACGAAACGTAACTCTCTCTCTCTCTTTCTATCTACATACGCCTCGTCCGCTCACACTTTTCATAATGGTCTCGTCACGCATTCACCAGTTTTCTCAAAATATTTATTAATTTTATTTTACAAATTTTTAAAGTCACCATATAATACATATTTCACCAAAAACCAAAGAACCAATAGAAATGAAACTTGGTAGTGAGGTAGGTAAAACAATGCTTAGTTCTACCTACTATAAGGTAGTGGAAATGGCTTTTTAAAGACCTACCAATAAATCCTTGATCAACGATAATTTCCTGAGTTTCACCTGCAAATTGGTTACTCAGAATAATGACTCACCAATTTTGAAGGTATTCCGTTATTTTAATTATGCATTTTAATTGAATAGTGTACTCACCATAAATAAATAACAAGTCCCGTATCAAGCACAAACACATATCGGGGGTCCAGCGAGTCAGCCTCCACGGGAACTGGCTGCAAGTGTATACTGTTGCCGGCGCCGTGGACGCGGTACAGTCGGGTCACGTAGTGCTACAAATAACATTATAAAATTACAATAAAATACATTTTATTATATACCGAAACTAACAGACGTTGAATAATGAAATAATAAAGATAAAGCTGGTGATTCTGTCTTTATACCACAAAAAAAAATTAAAAGACAAAAACGACATCTTCCCTTCCACTAAATATACCTGTCCTGGGTAGGAATGGAACCCACGACCCGTGGCGTGAAAGAAATATCGCTATACACATACTAAAATCTGAATAAACATAAAAAGGTTTGTATAATTATAGTTTATAGAAAATATATTAATTTATACTATAGCCTTTTCGCCATAAGATGAGTTCCCTGACAGTTAATTTTTTTCCGTGGCACGCATACTACTTTAGACGAATAAAAAATAACTGGCAAAAAAATTAAAAAAGAAATGATAAAAAAAATATTACCTTCCGTAAATTACTAAGTGAATTATTGTAGTTATAATTAACTGTTAATAAATTAAGTAAATAAAATAAAAAAGTATAAATCTTAAAAATGTCTAATGCGTTGAACGGAACATCGGCCAACAAAGATTGACACTACTCATAGATTGACACGAATCCGATTCCATTTTCTTTGCCAACTGAATCGTTATTATAAAAAATTCGATTATATTTCGTTAGGTCACGTGACTACAATTGTCAGGCAAGAACTGTCAGGGAACTCATCTTATGGCGAAAAGACTATACAATTCTCGAAACCGCACATTTGCAATTTAGTATTCCAGCCATACAGTAAAATGAGTAAATAATGAGTCATCCTCTTTATCCTGACCACCGTTAGTATGCTAGACTCACCGGGTCGTCGACGGTGAAGAAGCCCGAGGGCGTGTGGCTGCCCTGGATGTAGACGGGCGGCGTGGGGAACAGCGCCAGGAACTCGTCCGTCTCGTCGGCCTGCTCGTGGCGCTGCGTGCGGCGCGCGCCCAGCAGGTTGCGCAGGTTCACGGCGTGCATGGCGGCGCACGCGGCCTTGTCCAGCTGCACACGATACACACAACTTATAATATAAACACCAACAACCGAGCACTACTACATAGTTAACACCATATGCAACAACTTTTGTTCTACAACTTTTGATAATTTGTTAGATTTTATTTTCAAACAAAGTATTATTATTTTATTTATATAATATTATTATATATATAATGATAGGACATCTAATCCGAAACGACCAGTTTATAACAAATATAATAGAAGGGAAGATAGACGAAAGAAGAAAGATAGGAAGACCGTTTACTGATCAACTTAAAGAAAAAATACAAGTGGACAGTTATAAAGAAGTAAAGGAGATGGCTCTACGACGAGATAAATGGAGAATGCTACACATATAAGTGCCAAGCACTAAAATTTTGGATGGATGAATGAATGTTTACAACTCTAGAAGCATCGCAAAGACGTCACACGCGCGCGATGTTAGCGTAGTTCGCGCGCCATCCTTTCGCTTCTGAATGAAACATAGTCCTACAAATGACACGACAGTACAATAAAAACTTTTAAAATATATTTCATGTATTGAGTTATGTCCGAACCGAAAAAGTTGTTGTTTATGATTTTAGCAATTTAATCTGCGTGGTTGTTGGTGTTTTACAAAAAAAAACCCTGTATATATTAATATGAAAATGAAAATTTGTCTGTATATCCTTTATAGAATCGTAAACTATGCATTTGATCATGTGATGATCTTCAGCAAAGTGTTGTGCATGAGCCCACGAAGGTTTCTGAGTTGGTACGATCAATCTTCGACAGATGGCGGCACTATTATCATTTATTTGTGTATTGTGTCTTTCCTTCAAATTTATTTTAGTGGCGTAGAAACGCGTAGGGTACTAGCTAATTCTAATTAATAAATAATTTGATATATTTTTCCGGCCCAAAAATAATAACAGGGCCACCTATACCGTACCGAGGGTGTCGTAAAAGGCGAATAATGGATACACCAGGTAGTCTGGCAGCAGCGCCATCTGTGTACTAGCTACCACCTAACTGCCGTTGTTACCGCTCGCATGCTAAGCGCGGTGACTTAAGGCAAACCCCTCCAAATGGCAACGTTATAGAAACCAATGGGGGAGGCTTATGTCCAGCAGTGGACGGTATCAGGCTGATGATTTAATGTGATTAAAACACCTTGGATACTAAAATTCTTTAAAAAAATGTGTTATGTTTTTTTTTTTAAAGCCATAGAATATATTAGTATTTTTTATAAAGTTGTGCTCTCGGATAAACCAATAAACCAATGTTCTTTTTGTCGTAAATGGTCCTGAGAGTATTCTATATAAATGAACGTAGCGTGGACAGGCCCCCTACAAGGAGGCCCGACGATCATGCATGGTTCGCGGGAACCACTGGACGCGAGCAGCACAAGACGGGCCATTGTGGAGAACCTTGGGGGAGGCTTTTGTCAAGCAGTGGAAGTCTTTCCGCTGATATAATAATGATGAAATGAACTTTATATACTCACAGTCGCCTTAGATCCGATCCAGAAGTGTATGTCCCATGACAGCTGGCCCTGTTCTTCGATTGTAGTTTTGAGAACAATGTAGCAATCGCCTTCGAAAAATTTGCCGTGCGCCACCTGTAGAAATCAGTTAAGCATTAGGGGAATCATTACGTATCAATATCCCCATTACTACGAAGGAAACATTTTTCAAACACCAAAAAAATGTTTCCTTCGTAGCAATGGGGACTTTGATACTGTCCTATAATTTTCTTTTTAAAATATATCGTATATATATTCCTAAATACATTCTTATTATAGATAGATCACACCGAGACGCAGAGTAAATAACACAGATAATTGTCCTGGGTGGGTATCGAACCTACGATCTCTGGCTTAAGTTAGGGTCACTAAACACTGGACCAATTGACTGCATGTGTAGAGGCCTACGTAGACCGGGTCGGCATGGCAAGGGATTTACATTTTTACCAATGGACATTCAAAGGTATCGATACAGATATACGGCATTAATTGCTATGCTTTAAAATGATGCCGCCGCGGCAGCGAAAGGGATTTTCACTGCACGGCATTAAAAGACGCACCACAGACTCCCGTTGCTCCCAAAGAGCTCTCAAAGTTGCTCTAATTCAAATTCAAATTGTTTATTTGCTTCAAAAAGGGGGATACATAATGTGGTGTATAACATTACAGGAGAACAAGCCCATTTAGCTATAAAAACAACATGCAAATATCAACAAACTTTAAAATGTAAAAGCATCTAGTTAATTCACAAACAAAATCACAATCGGTAACACTGGTCTGCGAATATTTTATTTTGGAAAGTTTTTTTATTAAATGGTTAACATTTGTTTTAATTGTCTTAAAAGTAATAGAAAACGGCATTCATATGATATATACCACGTCACGTTTATCAGATTTAGATGATATAGCATTTGAATACGAAAAATAACAAAACAAAAATTTAATAAAATTAATGAGAATCATTTGTGAATATTTTGTAAAGTTTTATTGAGTATGAAGCTATGAAAATACTACATTAAGGTACACATAAAGAAAAAAATTAACGGTTACGTGTTTTTTTTTTAAAAAGTTTTGTTGGTTTTCGTTTATGATTTTTTATTTCATCTCTGTGTAGCATCCAGCAATAGTCCGCCATCATATTAACGTCCCAACGACCTTGATATCTTCTTTCCATCTCTTTTACGTCCTGATGAAACAGTTCACCTTGTTCTTCACTGTAGTCGATTAGATTTTTTGGACTAGATTTTTTGGGAAACAATCAATGTGAGACTTCAAAACAGAATTTTCCGACTCATATTACAACCTAAATTTTTTTAGGCGTTTAACATTTCCTGCACAATATTTTTATACTCAGGATCTTTTGTGTTGCCTAGAAACTTAGATACGACATTTTAAAGCCATGCCAGGCATTTCGTTCCAAGGTTGTCATCACTTTGTCAAATTCTGTATCCCTAATCAGTTTCCTGATGTCAGGTCCCGTGAATATTCCCTCTTTCAACTTCGCATCAGTTAAGCTAGGGAAACATGAAATACTTGAAAGTATTTCCATCATGCGGTAATGCCTTTACAAATTTCACCACGGCTTTGCGGGTGATCACTGTGTTCTGAATTTTGTGATAAAGGCGTTTTGAAGCTATTAGTGTCAGTAGGAACTAGTATGGGTATTTCGGGCCCATGTCGAAAAAAATAAATTTTTGTTACTTTTTCTCACACGGGAAAGGCAGGTTAGTAACAATAGACTATAGGATGATTGGTCATAGAGTATAGAATAGAAATATAGATCATGGAATCGATTAGATAAAAAAACCAAACTAACTTACGAATCTAACGAGCTATTATATATTTATCTAAATGCAAAAAGAATGCGACGTGATACGTTAAAATAAAGTTTATATTTGCTATATACAGACCAAAGTTTATATTTGCTATATACAGACCAACATCTACATGTTTGTGATGAATTTATTTAAAAAACTTTTTCATCGCAGACCTGTGTAATCTGTGTATGGATTACTTCTGATAAATGTTTCTACAGTTATGATTCAAAAACTCTTGCACCGAATATATTGCATTTTTTAAAAACTATATTAAATTTATATAGCGGCAATGTTTTGAATGATTCTGGAATTTTATTAAAAACTTTAACGCACATCGAAAAGCTATTTTTCTGTAGCCGGCTTGTTCTGGGTATTAAGTCCAGTACTAATCTATTTGGATTTCTGATGTTATTTCTCTTAGTAACGTCTTTTGCTTGTTTAGATGTGTTCGGGTGATGTCTCACAAAATTACAAACCTCTAGGATGTACAAACTAAGCGGCTAGTGTGCGCTGACTCACGGCAAAATCCCTTGCCATGCCGTCCCGGTCTGCGTAGGCCTTAGGGCAGCGGTTAAGATAGGGTTCGATTCCCGCGCAGGACCAATATATGTGTGACCTATAAAAAAATTCTGAGTCTGGATGTACTATGTGTCCGTCAATTATATGTTCGTAAAGTACCTCGCGGCACTGGAATTAATTTACCTAGTGCAGCCCATTATCTTCAAATAAAAAAATATATATTAATTTCACGCGGGAGATATTGTTTCTAATACCCACAAGCGAATCGTAAGTTGGGTCTACAAACTAATCAATATGTTTGGTTTACCTCATCAACGGGAGCAGGTATGAAGTTCTCGATCTCCCAGACCTGCATGCCGGGCGTCTGGCCCGTGTCCTCGTCGAAGAACTCCGAGTAGTCTAGTGGGGGCTTCTCTAAGCTCTCATCCCAGCGCTTCGGCCTAAACAAATGGGAAATTGAGATTCATATTACACAATATCGAGCCCTTTATTTAGGAAGAAACAATAATATCCTGGGCCTTAATTCACAAACGGCCACCTGATCCCAAACTAAGCAGATCTTGTACCTACTATGGAAACCAGATAACTGATGATTCTACTTTTCTTTTGTAAATACATACTTATATAGGTATAATTATACCCAGACTCAGGACAAAAAGAAATGTTCATGCACACAAATATCTGTCCTGGGTGGGAATCGAACCCACGACCTCCGGCGTAAGCATTTGCCAACCACGCCAGATATTTTACTACATATTGTCTGAATTGTTCTGTCTATATTAGGGTAAGAATACAATATTATTATCATGACGGACCTTGTGTTTACAACGACGGTCGCGCTTTAATGCTACCACCTGATCCAATGCCCCCCAAATGAGAAGACCCAGCGAAACAAACATACAACGGTGGTTGCGATGGCAAACCTGTTATAGTTGACAACTAGAATGAAAAAATGTACGTACTGTTACATCCCTATTTCAGTTGTTTACTGCTGAGTTGCAATAATCGCCGATTTATGCAAATGCCAACCAGCAAATCAGCAATAAATCTACTATATAAAAATAAGTCGGGTTTTCCTTCCTGACGCTATAACTCCAGAACGCACGAACCGATTTCCACGGTTTTGCATTCGTTGGAAAGGTCTCGGGTTCCGTAAGGTTTATAGCAAAGAAAATTTATAAAATTTAACGCGGGTAACACCGCGGGGCACTGCTAGTACTGTATATAAACTCGCATTTTTACCATTTCCATCAGTGTATTATTCTCTGGTGAAATTGCTGCCCAGCTACGGAATAGTCATAGATCTGCCGGCTGGCTTTCAGCAAGGAAACTAGAAGTAATATATTGTCGTCACTCTGCCCTTCACTAGGGCTATCGCGCAAAAGAAGTCCAAATAACAAAGTTATTATTAGTGTTTCCCATATTAAATACAGTGTAGTGTTAAACATAAAATAAAAGTAGTGGTATTCACTTATGTAGTTTTTTTTAAACTACCGTGTCGCACAAACTAACAGTACCTTTATGCGGCCTATAAGGATGATCAACTCACTTGAGCTCAGAGTTCCGCTGGTCGAGGCTTTGGTCGTTGTGTTGCGTGTTGGCCTGCTCCTGCATGCCCCGCAGGATGAGGGCAGAATCCCGTTGCTCGGGTTCCGCGCGGCCACGACGCAACCGTAATTTGCGAGCAATAGGGTCTGATTTTACACCTACAACATTTTGGCAAAATATTAACACTAGAAAAAGTTCCTTGATCTTAACAAAGAAGAAAAAACAATCTCTCATCATTGGGGGGGTTATCCCATAATCCCCATGCTTGGCAGAAAGTTTGGCGATCGCAGTATAGTGCTTAAAGTACACAAAGAGACGTCCATTTCGATTTCTACCTCCTTCAAACCTCGGTTTGAATACCGGGTCAACAAAAAAGAGTTATTGGGATTTTTCTGAGAAGTAAATAACACACATAGTCGCATATCCCAATCTACAAGTTGACGTGCCTCGGAGAGCACGTAATGCTGTCAGTTCTGCGCATGACTCTCCCTGGTAGAGCTGGATATATGAGTGCACCTGTGTTGTTGGCACAAACTCCTGTGTCGTCGGCTAGTGTTTATAAAGATTAGCCGGTGCCAATATCATTATTGTTGTTAAATAAATGTTGTACTCACTGCTAGGTGTAATCGGTTCATTAGTCGCAGCTCCAGCCAACTGCAGCTGGGCTTGCAACGAGAAGTCAATGTTATAGTACTGCACGCCAGCGCCCCTCGCCCGTTCCACCGGCTTCGGAGGCATCACCAGGTCAGGATTGCCATGTAACTGCAAGCTCTCCAAATCGCTCAATAGGTGGATCGCGTCGGGCAATGTTATCAGCTTATTACAACTCAGGTTCAGTTTCTTCAGAGAACCACATCTAAAATAATAAAGTTTAAATCGTCATCATCATTATATCAGCCGAAAGACGTTCGCTGCTGGATTGAAGCCTAGCTGGCGGGTAATAGGATTCAACCCTAGACGAACTTTTAAAAGTCATATTTTGATTTAATAGATAAATTCGTATGGCGGAGGATCTGGTTTTTTTAATTCTCACTGGCCGTTTATAGACCCCCATGACCGCAGCATATTTGAAGTGAAAACTGCTTTAGCTTCGTTGTGCATTTTTTTTTTCAATTATGATAGATTTGGAGCCGACTACCTCACCAAATTTAGTACAATTTTTTTAATTGTATTCCCACCATAGCGAGGTAATCCATTACCATGAGTCTTTACCGTCCAAAGGTGGGATGTAGCATCATCTTCCACTCGCTACTCGGATCAAATAAACTATGCTTTCCGAGTGTGAGAATACACTCACTCAATAAACATTACACTCACAACTACCTACTAATATTATAAATGATATGATAGTGTCAATGTATTTGCAGTGCCCCGCAGGAATCCCCAGATAATATTCTACCCTGAGTCTAATGAGTTAAGCTCTTTCTTGCTATCATACATTGTATTTTTTTTGTTTCTATATGCAATAAAGAATATGATTTTTTTTATTATACAAAATTCTGATCATTATTCTTTAAGGCCAATTAATATTATTCTTGTGGATTTTACACGTTGTTCAGTTTCGTTGATAAATATAAGCTCTTAAACTTACTTCCCCTACTTATGGACAGACGCCAGCACATCAAGCTACCCCAATCTATCAAAAATATCAATTGAAAGTGAATCTTATGCTTATGTGATAAAGTAGAAGATCTATACAAGAAATTTGACAGCTTGGGGTAGCTGGATGTGCGTCCGTCCGTACCATGTACAGTCGGTGATATCTATTACCTGACCCTAGTTAAGAAATAATGAATTTAAACTCTCACTTTAAGGTTTATTTTCAAATTGATATGGATTTATCAGACTTGTGGTACTTTTTAAACATAATCATTTATAATACAGACACGTAAATATGATCATTAAAACTTGGGCATTAGGGGTGTTTATAAAACGTTATAATATTGGTGAAGTTGCAACTAATAGCAAAACGTGATGCAGGTTCGAATCTTACTATAGATATTATGTTGTTTTGTTTTCAATTTGGAATTTATTTAGTAAAATATATCTGACTTTAAACTTGTTAGACTTGCTTTAAAATAAAGAATTATATACGGACACACTCTTCAAATATTACATTTGTTAATTTATAATATTTTCGCCTAACTTTTAATAAGTGGGTAGTTGAAAGACAAATGACATTTGAATATAAAATAATAGATATAGTTATGTAACTTTGTATATTATTTTAATATAAAATATTAAGTTACTAAAAACACAAAAAGTCAATTAATATTACAGAAAAGTTTTAAATTAAATTATAAAGTGATGCAGGATTTGAACCATAAACCATTGTGTAGTAAGTTCAATGTCACCACCTCTAACCAAACAATCCTGCTTGTTAAAGTTTAAATTAACAACTGGTTCATATAACAAAACAGTACCTATTAAAATGTTTTACTACCCTAATGTAACGTATTACAGATCAAATTGGCATAACTTATTTGTTTATCTTGAACCAGTCGTTCTAGTTCATTAAGGTCGTATGTATCGCTTACCTACGGTTAATGGAGAAGGTACAAACTCGTTTAACATTTAGTGGGTCAGAAGACACGTATTAGCGATTGTACTACGAGTAATGATATTCGTATTAACTTCGTATTAACTATATATGTACTACTCTGTCAAGAAAGTACCGGGAAAAGATCAATAATATACAAAATGTTTGTTATTCATCCAAATTTATTTTATCACCTTCAAAGTATGCTCTTTCAGAAACGATACACTTACGGCAACGAATAATCCATTCATCAAAACATTCTTTAAACGCTGCTTTCGGAATTGAGTTCAGTTCTCGCCGCGAATTCTCCTTTATGTCTTTTACCGATTGAAAACGGGTACCAGAAGTGGTGATTTGAGTTTAGGAAAAAGAAAGAAGTCAGCTGGAGCCATATCTGGTGAATATGGTGGTTGCTGGATGGTATTTGTTGAGTGTTTGGTCAAAAATTCGTTCACAATGATGGCCTTGTGCGAAGGCGCATTATCGTGGTGCAAAATCCAAGAATTTTCTTTCCAGAAATCTGGCATTATTATCTCTGGCATACCGTTAGACCCACCGGTAAGAATTCAGAGTCGCTATAGTCAAAGAAAACAGTCAACATCACTTTGACTTTTGATCGACTTTGGCGTGGTTTTTAATTTGAATTTGGAACCATAAACAAATCATCCATTCCCGATACTTTTTTGACTGAATGTATGTATGGCTCCATAATAATAATATAAAGTTTTTAAATTATAACTGTCGAAACATTTGTCAGAAGTAATCCATACACAGATTACAAATTATAAACATTGTGATTTTAATTGTGAATTATATGCTTTTACATTTTAAAGTTTGTTGATATTTGCATGCTGTTTTTGTAGCTAAATGGGCTTGTTCTCCTGAAATGTTATACACCACATTATGTATCACCCTGTTTAAAGCAAAATTTTAAAATTCTAGATCAATAGACTAACAACATATTTTATGTATTTAAATATTTACGTTCTCGGCGCCGTCTGTGTTTCACTGACATAGTTAGCGGTCCATAAAAATGTTGAATTAAATATATCTGTGCCTACTAACTTACACGTACACACCGTCATGCTATCAAATAGTAATATGTTTTTCAAGGAAAAATGTTAAATTTTTATGTAGCGTGACAGACAATCGTTGTGTATAAATTCCTGCTCCATTTATCACGGCGTATTTGTTTTCTGATGGAAGATGCGTGTTTATTTAAATTACACTAGGGTTGTTAATAATGTCTTTTATTTATAGAGTAGACAGACTGTCATTATTAATGTACGAACCATATATTATGTAAAATATTACTAATTCTTTCTCTATTTATTTTTAATCAACGCCGGCACTAGATAAATTAATCCCTGTCTCGACGTTGACTTTACCAACATATAATTGACGGGCACAAAGCACAATCAGACTCAGAACAATTATTTATGGGTCACACAAATAGTTGTCGTGCGCGGGCATTGAACCCGGGATACGATCAGGCGAGGCGACTGTCTTAACCGCTGCGCCACCACGTGCAGTCAATTCTTACAAATATTTTTTTATCATTGTACAACTTTTCACATGTTCTTGTATTGTTAACTATCTACTTATTACAGTTCATGAGATACAGCTATTGACTACACGTGTAGCGCAGCGGCTAAGACATTCGCCTCGCCGCCGCTTCGTGTCGCGGGTTCGAGTCCCGCGCCGGATAACTATTTGTGTGACCCATAAATAGTTGTTCTGAGTCTGGATGAAATTCATGTCCGTCTATTATATGTTTGTAAAGTACCCCGCGACACAGGGATTGCATTCCCTAGTGCGGGCGTTGTCTTAAAACAAAAAAAAACAGCCCACTGACAGACCGTCAGGTGGACGGAAAGACAGCGGAGGCTTCTTTATAAGGGGTTGCCATCTTTTGAGTATGGAACCTTAAACAGAAGTCGGCAGTTTTACTAGGTTTAATGACTTTATTACTCATAACGAATAATACAAGTTCACTTAGTAATGAGTTTAAATAAATAACACATTGTTATAATATTCGATGATTGTTAAATAGGTTACTCCAGCTAAATTTGTGTAGGTCATCTTGTGCTCTATTGGTTAATATTAACAGATTTCACAGTCAGTATCTATATGTATAGATAGAGATATACTAGTGGACCCCACACTGAGCCTTGCAGTATTCCACAAGTCACTTTACGATAGCTACTTTGATGATTACAGATCTTCACAACCTGACACCGATCTGGAAGATATGATGGAATAATATCTAGCGCTGTAGTAGTCGTAACTACATTTTATATTATATCATTTAAAAGGATATGATGACTCACAGTATCGGATGCCTTTTTAATATCACTAAAAATACATAAGATGAAATTTTTATCCTCAATATTATTTTAATAACTAAAATAACAAGCGTAAACCATGCTCCTGCATGAGTTTTCCAATGAATAACAACGCATTTTTCAACAGTATCGAGAATGGTACTGATTCTAAGCAATTCCAACTAAAATAATTATAATAATTATTAAAAAGTACTGGTAGGTTAATCAGAAAGGTATATGGAACAACTTCTTTTTTTGGTGAGACTCCAACTCCAACTAAACGAACAATTTGAACGTTACCATTATACTTCGAATATGATTAATCTTTAATTGTGTCGTGGTTTAGATTTTTTAATTAATCGCAGCCCTATAACAAACGACATCATAATTCCAACAGATGTATCATCATAATACAGACTATCTTTATGTATTAATACATCGTTTGCTTACAAAATTGCGTGCCATCAATCATTATTCACATAACAACGAACGAGCTGTGAACAGGCCGTAACAAATACTTTTACACACGCGAATAAAGTGAAAGTGGTTTCCGGTACAATGGAGCAAAGATGGACGTTTTCTTCAATGAATTTATTATTGTATTAGCGCTTTTTAATATTATTTTATTATTTTTAATAATTGTATTTTATAATTATGTTACTTTTTAGTGAATTTAATTGATTATTATTTATTGATCTGACCAGAAATTTTATAATTGTTATTTTAACTAACTCTTGACTACTCTTGCTAATTTAACTGTAATTAACATTTTTATAGCAATTATTTCAAATTTTAAGGTTTTATTGTGTGTAATTTATAGATAAATGAAGGCATTATTTTAAAATTATTTGTATTGTAAAATTTTTATTGTGTAATTTATTTATGTGTTCAAATTCAGATACAAATTATTTTGTTTATGAATAAATGACTAAATGCTGGCCGAAGATCCAATGAAGCATTAGCGCAAACATTTGTATTTCTCTTTTCCCTATGTGGCTGACGGCAACTGATATCACCACTTCAGAGTGAGTGAGGAGAGTAGAAGCCGTCCCAAGGGAATATCTACCTCAGAAGGAGCAACAGCGTCTCTCTGTCTGCTAAGCCTACCATACTGTGATAGCCACGTGTCAAACGACTATGATATATCCCTCCAAATGATAGACTCGGTTTCATTGTACTTTTGGGGAGGCCGTAGCACAGCAGTGGACGTTATTATTATTTTGCCCACCATCAGACACAACCAGGGGAGATTCCAGGTGCAGTACACGGCATTGATATCACCACCTTCTTGACCCTAGGCTGGTACTGAGACATTTTGTGTAATTGTCCACGGTTAGCGTGACCTAGTCTCCGGATATAGCCGGACACAGTCTGACTTTTTGGTTTCTGATTCTGTCTATAATCTATTGGGTTCCACCCACTTCACCTTATGTCGCTACTAAAAATTGTCGTGTTATACGCAGAAAAAAACTAAACTTAGGTTGTACGGCTTTTCGCCCAAATAGCTTCCTTTTTCACCCAAATGTCCGGCTAAACTGGCTGGCTTGTCAGTCTTTTAGGCTTCAAGATCCTGGACCTTCCACCTAATAAGCCTATCGTGATTATGATCGGCGCCTTAGGTCCCCTGTTTACCCTAACCAAGGTTGAACACACTATCTCTAGATCAAAGAAGCAGATCCTATGTATTTATGGTAATATATGAGCAATCGTTTATCATCATTCGACGTGGGTGAAGACAGCATGTAAAAAATGAATACTTCAAACACTTAACCTATATTTTATACATTCTGGAACTGTACCAACTGCTACAATGGCCTAATTTAAGAGAAATTCGTTGTGATCTTAATGGAACGTGAATACTTTATTGCGTGTTATTTGTATTATTTTGATAGAACTGTCCACAAAGACATTTATTATGTGAGAATTTTTACAATTTCACAAGAATTTAGAATTGAAACATGAAAATAATGAGAATAAAAATACATTTTATATCCAACATGAAGTTACAAAAAATCCTTTAACCCTTTTTTGAGCTAATAAAATCGAAATGAAACATAAGTATTTAACCTTTATATTAATAACGCAAAAGTCTTCTCATACGCTGATGATACCGCGATAGTTTTCTCAGGGATCTCCTGGCATGATGTGAAACAAAAAGCAGAGTTGGGCATGGCCCAAGTTGCTAACTGGCTAAACATCAACTTACTCACACTTAATACGGCTAAAACGAACTATAATGTTTTAGTATAAACAAAAGTACACAACCTAGTGAAGACTTTAGCATAAAAGTTCATGTATGCGGGGACACTAATAATAGACATTGTAACTGTTCGCTCATTAAACAGGTCGCGCAGACAAAGTACCTAGGAGTGATACTCGATCAACGGTTATCCTGGTATCCCCACATTGATCAAGTAACAAATAGACTTAGAAGATTAAGCTGGATATTCAAGACTCTCAGACACATTACACCAAAGAATATAAACACGAAAAGCGGCCGAAACCCATCTAGAAATATTTTAAATGAGATCTACATAGCTCTGGTCCAGTCGGTCCTAACATATTGCATCCCCATTTGGGGTGGGGCAGCAAAAACTAATTTTATCAACGTCGAACGTGCCCAACGGGCTCTCATTAAGATGATGTACTTTAAAAAGTTAAGACACCCTACTGAAGACCTCTATCAGATTAGTGAATTACTCTCAGTTCGTAAATTATACGTAATCCAAATAATTTTAAAGAAACATAAGTCCCTAAAATATGACTCAAGTATAACAACCCAAAGAAGAAAAGACCTAATTGCACAAATTCCCCATACAAAAACTATATTCGCAGGGAGACAATACAATAAGCGATCAGCTATACTGTATAACAAAATCAACAGGAAAATATACATATACCCAAAAAAATACTCTGAGTGTAAAAAATCTTTAATAAACTGGATAAAATCACTAACCTATGATGACACGGAGGCACTCTTGGAACACATTAAGTAAATACTTAATAAGTATCATTAATCACATACTACTGCACACTCACACCTACATCTCTATACACATACAAGTAATATAATACTAAACAAAAAATACCAATAACACACGCCCATACGATATTCATCACCAATTCACTATCATCACACACACACACACACACACACACACACACACACACACACACACACACACACACACAAGCAAACACCACAATCCTTAATACACAACACACTACCTTACATAACACTGAATACACAGCTGCAAGCAAGTTTTGCTTAAAATTAAGTTAACCCATACCTATTGTTTGTATTTTTCTTTTTCTTTTATCATTTATTTTTAGTTTTGTTAATACCTAGCTTCTTAAATTTTAATTACTTTGTTATGGAAGAGCGGTGCTTCCCAACACAGGCATTACTTGCTTAAAGGGAAGCTCCAAACACTAAAATGTTATGTAAAAACTTTTGAACCAATAAAATATTTTGTATTTGTATTTGTATTTCATCTTCTAAAACCTCTAATCATTTAACACAAAATGCATGTAAAAATCCTGTTTGTGGACAAAGTTAGTACAACTTTAAAATTTGAAATAAAATTTTGAATATATCTGTTCATCAAGATAGCTCTCTTTTTGTGAAAGCGTAGTGAATATCCCAAGGCAAAACACAAAATGGCTGCGACACAGAGGGGAAAGCGGTTGGGCCTGATTGTGTCTAGTTTATAAGTACCTAGAATATTGTTTGGTTGAACACAAACAGAGACAAGTTATTGTAGTTGCAAAGCCCTTTAGGAAACATCTGTAGCAAGTTATTAGACTGCACAAAGTTCCATAGAGACAGGGGACCTACCGCCAAGTGGCCAGTCATCGTGATCGTGATCGGCGTCCAAATAGATGAAGGTTAAAAGTGATTAAATCATTCAATTCAATCGGCTTCCATGAGTAAATGTGACGTCATAAATGGTCCGGAATCGATTTTCAACGTTGAAGCCAATTGAACGAATGATATAGTAATTTTAACCTTTCATCTATTTGAACGACGATCACGGTGATCGGCGAATTAGGCGGTAAGCCTTTAGGTTGGTAATAGAGGTCATCATGTCAGCCAGAGTACGTACACTGCTGGACAAAAGACTCCCCCAAAGAATGGGGGGATATGCGATCTTCTTCTTATCGTGTCGACGGTAAGAATTAGATTTTATCTTGCCAAAATTGAGCAACGCTGATTGCCCCGGCTGAAGAGTCATACAAGTCCTGAAGGGAACAAGAGACTGGACAAGAAGGACAATCAGATAAATGAGCCATACTTTGGGGTGACACGCCGCACTCGCAGATGTTTTGTGATGTGGGAATAATAGGATATGCGATAATCACCACGCTTGGTAGTCGGGTTGGTGATCGGAGTTTGATGGTCATAGTTCACAGAAAAACTTTGCTGCCCATTCTCTAGTAAGTATTCCCTCGGACGCTTTCTACGCCCCAATATTTTATGCCGTCACCACACAGCAAGTTGATAGAAATTTGAGAGTTAGTTGCTTCAAAAAACTCACCTGCAAAGTCCTTCAGGAATCATCTCCAGTAAGTTATTGGCAGCTGAAAATACTTCAAGACTGCCAAGTTTTCCGATCCCAGAAGGTATTCCCTCAAAGTCCAGCTTGTTGTCATCAACGTGGAGCCGTCTCAAGTTCTGCAGTTTACACAAACACGCGGGAAGTGTCGTCAAGTTGTTGCGGGATAGGTTCAAACTTTCCAGTTTCTGCCAGTTTTCCAGTGCTGTGGAAAATATTCCCAGGACATTAGTATACATTTTAATTTAAAAAATGTAAGGCCAAAACAAGTCAAAACACAACAATCAAAAATAGATTAAAAACAGCTTTAAAATATAGTAAATATCTTGGAACAATTCACACACCGCCATCTGATCCCAAAATAGGCAGAGCCTGTACTATGGCAACCAGATAACTGATAAACATACCTATATATATATAGATAAATTACACATAGATATAGAAAAAATAATCGAGATCTTCAAACAAAGATTTGTCCCATCGAATGTTGTTGGGAATCGAACCCACAACTTTTGGCTAAGCTAAGTCAGGGTCACTAACCACTAGACCAACGGGCCAGTTAAATCTACTGAAAGTATTTTGACTTTGTTCAAGTCTTTGGTAAAACTGAAACTATACTAAAATCAAAAACTAATCATGAAATACTGACGGAACTCTAAACCTACTCGTAGAATTTAAAACTTCAGTTTCTGATGTTGCTTACCGCCTTATTCGCCGGTTATCGTGATCGGCGTTCAATAAAGGTTAAAAATTACTAAATCTTTCGTTCAATCGGGTTAGGAACATTTGAGTATGTTTCGCCGGACCGTCTCAACTGGGTCGTGTTGAAACCGGTAGTAGATGAACCCACTGAGTTTGTTTCGCTCGGTCTTCTCAGTTGGGGCGCATTGGATCCAGTGGTAGCATTAAAGCGCGACCGTCGTTATTAACACAAGGTCCGACATAATAATAAATAATTCAGACAATATGTAGTAAAATATAGCTAAAACTATAAATTTTGATAATTAAACTTAAACATAATCTCTTTGACAATAACTTAATACGAGCTAGCTAAATATAATTGCTATCATAAAATAAATTTTATAAATGTTTTCATACAATCCGTGTACCTAAATATCTATGTAACTAGAAATAATAATGTATACAACTATATTACTACAAACATGTTCTGACTATTTACAAGCACTTTTTTAAAGTCTACGTGAATAAAAACCTTTTTTATTTGAACTTTAAATCCTTTTTTTTATTAACCAGTTAGATGAAAGAATAACTCACCAGTACATGTCTACATTGCAAACGAGATCCTGAATAATAAAACATTAGCGACAAACCGTCGCAGGTGACTAGACCAGGAGTCAAGATCAGTGCGCTTACCACGAGTTTACCATGGAGTGAATCTTATCGAGAGTTAACACTTTACATACCTTGTAGTAAAGACTGACTGGGTAACGGAGACACTTTATTCCGTTTATTTTTGTGAGATTTTAGGTACAGTAAATAATAAATGTGACTGCAAATAAATTGTTATCGCCTCATCATAATTTTGGATTTACAATAGACTGCATTTGCGACCATTTTAAACTTACCAATTTTATTAAAATTGTAAGTCTCAAATTAGTAGCGGGCGACAATAGTTATGTATCACTAAAGCTATTTATTTTATTTATAGCAGCCATAAATTCTGGTGACTCAAGTGGAGTGCCCGTGTGCATATTGGGCAAGCTAAGTGCTGTTAATTTTGATTCGATCATCTCGTTAGGTGACTCATGGTAAGGTTCCACTAAGTAAGGTCGGGACGGATGGCTGAATAGCACACACCGTGACATTATCACTACATAACAGTGTATCAAGTGTCTGACGTGACTGTTTTGGCCTTTTGTTCGCTTTTTATGGGGACTGTTGTGGGTACAGTGAACAGCATAAGTAGATGATCAAAATCGAACCTGAGTTTTGAGTTTATGATGCTATTGGGCGGCAGTTTTCACTAGTTAATATTTTTTACACTTAACACTCACGCACACCTTCAACTAGATACTCTTCACCACCACACTATTTTGTCGAAATTTATGATAATTAGTATTGAATATCCGACTTTGATCATCTACTTTTGCTGTTGACTGTACAACCTACTTGGGAAGAATTATTTATTTATTAATTGAGGTTTACCAACAATACTTTACACTTAGTAATAAGGGTGCTGGCGGCGAAGCTCCAAAAACGAACTGCTTCGAGAGTTTTCTTAGCTCAAGTTTTTTTGGGAAGTGTACATATGTATGTTATAGAAAATTAAACTAGATATAAGTAAACATTGGTTAATCATTTAAATAACTGATAAATTCCGTTAATATGATAAGTTTTTGCCAATGAAAACTTATGAAAAACGTTTGCGAAATTTGGAAAAAGTTTTGTTGCCCATACGTTAGCAATCCCAATCATGCAATGAGTTCATTATTTGCCGTTTACTGAACCATTCCTGCACCCCTCTTATTTTAGGCTTCTTAACTTAGAAGTAAAGATTCTTCTATATAAGAATATGGCTCTTGTGTACCATTCGTTTTTAGCTGCCCTAGACTGAAATACTCCTTTTATGACGTCATTCCTTCTCGTATCCGTCGAACTATCTCCTTTAAAATCCTCCTATCCCTTGTATATACCCAATTTGTAAATATGTAAATTTACCAAAATTAATAAAATTAAAATATAGCCTATAAACTATACTAGCCTATTGCATACATACATAGACTCACGCCTGTTTCCCAGAGGGGTAGACAGCGAAAACGGATTTCTATTTGTCACGATCTTTGCACACCTCTTTTGCCTCGTTTACTGTCATTATATTCTTCATACATGCACGCCGGTTTAGGGTACTTCTGACCTAGCCTTTTTTGAGAACGTCTCCGATTACGTCAGAGAACGACTAGTATTTGTATTTATTTGTTGCAAACTATAACCCATTATTTGTTCTTGGAACATTTATTGTTTATGTATTTGTGTCCGTTCTGTCTTTTTGTAGTGCCTAGTGCCTCACCAAACACACTCCAGCTGCAAAACTGTGGGCTCTCTTTTATCCGAACAATCGCCTTCGGTAGACGGCCTATCAATACACCCCCACATTGGCGAAATTTTGGTTCATCATCATCACGTCAGTCAAAGTAAGTCCACAGCTGGACAAAAGCCTCCCCAAAGAACGGGGGCAATATGCCATAATCGCTACGCTTGGCGATCGCAGTTCGATGGTCATAGTTCACAGAAAAACGCTGCTGCCCGTTCTCTAGTAGGTATTGACTCGGTCGATTTCTACGCCTCCACGGGATGAGATGGGGTGATGATATTCTATGCCCTCGCCACACAGCAAAATTTTGGTTGCTTATCCACAAAAGCTTTTATTGGTGTGGTCACTAGGTGACATTGGGCGACTTCGTATAAACATGGTTTTCTAACAAAAACAGATTAATTTATTATCTTATTTAGCTAGAAGATTATAATTGTATGACAAAGAATGACTTATCCAAACCACAATATACAGTTTAAGGATTAGAACTGTACACATGATAAGGAAAACTTTGTGTATAATTCAAAATTATATATGACTATGTGTATACAGTAATAATTTCATAATAACTAGTGATAAATTATTTCCTTGCATATAAATTAATATAATGTACAATATAGAGGCAAGAAATGGATAATTTTCTTAAGATTTGTCTGATTTTTTGGTTCAGTAATAAATAAATGTATTTCATTATTTTCTATTAATCTTAAGTCAATTTGATTTTCCTAAGCTTAATTTGTGCCTAGTTAAGACTTTAATAATGACAACTAATAATAATGTACACGACTTGTTTGGGGAATTCTTTATGGTATGGATAACACGCCTAATCTATGTTAATTCGTAGTAATTTAGTAATAACATGTAATAAATTACATGGCCGCAGAACTTAAAATATAATACCCGTGATAATATTCATAGTAAAATATAATCACGGGTTCCGCGAATAGTTGTTGTGTGGAAACATCTTTATCTCAAAAACATACATTAACGGTTAAACTCCTATAAAAAGTACTTGATGTATTTTGATGCGACATTACCTAATACTACTATCTTTATCAGTTATCCCTGCATACAGCTAACTACCTCCTGTGACTGCCTCCTTGGTCTAGCGGTAGCGTGTTCAACCGCAGGTAATGAGGTCCTGGGTTCAAATCCCGGGTCGTGCCAAATAAGTGATTATGGGAATTTTCCGTAAAAAGAAATTTCTCAGTATCAGTCCGAAGTCTGGGAGTTGGCGGTATTACACCCCCGTGCCTCGGAGAGCACGTAAAGCCGTCGGTCCTGTACCTAATCTCTTTCCGGTCATGTCGCTAGTCGTCCCACCGGATCATGAGAGTGATGGAATAGAAAGTGCCCCTATATTTGCGCACACACTTGTACACTATAATATGTCCTGCGCGATTGGCTAGTCTCCATTGAGACTGGCGGCCGTGGCCAAAATTAGGTCGGGAGGACATAGAAATGTGTGTATGTAAAGAAATGTGTTTTGCAAATGTAAGTAAATTATTCTTTGTTAAAGTAACTATCGTGTAGCTAATAATCCATATAAATCCTACTGTATGATGTATGGTTGTTTGTTACTCTTTCACGCAAAAACTAGCGAATGGTTTTTGATGAACCTTTATAGTAATATAGGTTTTATATCCGAATAACACAAAGACTTATCAGGCACAGCTAAAACTGGAATATTTAGACGTTTTCAAGTAAATTTAAACATTTCTTAGGATATGTAACCTTAATTTTATAGCATTATTCGTAAGGCGTAGATTTACGCCTTGAAATCTAATCTAAAACAGGAAATTGTAAATTTAATTGTCCGGCAGGTCTCGAACCAGCGCCACCTACCAATCCGGGTAGGCGCTCTGCGTTAAGCTACGGACAAAACACACTGGTAGATCAATTTTAGGATTCCCTTCCGGAGGATGAAGGTGTTATCCACCGGTTTTGTTTTCCAGAAACATAGCCGACTTTAAAATTACCCATAATACGCACTAAATTGATTGATACGGCGCGGCGGCGACGAAATTACACGCAACGCGTATGCAACATCAAAACCGTCGTACGACTGGCGGCTAGATAAATGGGTCAAGTTCAAAGGCTCTAGCGCTGCACCCCCTTTTCCGTGCTCCCGCAGGGGTATGTTTACGTATTCTTCGCGATGCTCGTGCAGAGTTATAAATATTCAAGCGGGAAATTAAATTAATAATTATTATTGTACGAAAATAAAATCTAACAAATTACCAAAAGTTGTAGAACAAAAGTTGTTACTTATGGTGTTGACTATCTCGTCCTGCAAGGTTGTTGGTGTTTTACACATAACCATGTATATTATAAAGTACATACATATCATTGATAAATTACACCCAGACACAGAACAAATAATCGTACTCATCACACAAATACTTGTTTTGGGTGGGGATCGAACCCACGACCTCTGGTCTAGCAGTCAGGGTCACTAAACACTAGACCAACAGTAACAAAATATCCTCACACATTTGGCTATCCTTACCTGCAGATACTTCAACAATTTCATTATCACTAAGGTTCAACCTCCTCAGCGCCAGCAGCGAGTACAGTGCGTCAGGAACTTTGGTGAGCGCATTTTTGGACAGATCCACATCGCACAAGTTCGACAGGGTGTCTAATGACGTTGGAAGATTGGCTAGAGTGCGCTGCGTGTTCCGCATGTGCAGGGTTTCCAAACTTTGCAGGGATGGTAGTTGTCTGCGAAATTATAAAAATAAACAGAATCAACTAATGTAAGATACAGCCGAACACAGTGTACAGAATAGATAAATAGATGTAGTTTATTCCACAAAATATAACAACAGTTCACAAAAAGAAAACATGATATTTTAAATAATATACGATTGGCGGTCTTACCGGAATATCGCGATTTCTTCCAGACAACCGTAGGATGGACTAGTATAAATTGAAAATGACAGGCAGCTGGTAGTGTACCATCGTTAGATCACATATTTTCGCATTTATAATATTAATACGATTACTAGCTATAGCTTTAGGCAAGGGCCTAAGATTACATGATCAGTATCTGGCTCCTTATGGCATGTTTTGTTTTAGATAGGGAGGCAGAATGTCGTCGCGCACCATATAAAGGTTGAATTTCTTACCTTAACTGAAACACTCCCAGTGGGTTATCATTAAGTATAAGAGTCTGCAGGTTCACCAGCCTCCTTGTCTGAGGTGGCAGAGTCTCCAGCATGTTATGAGATAGATCCAGAAACAATAGATCTGTCAGTTGCACAAATAGTGTAGGTGGTATGCTTTCTATCCTAAAATTTAAACCAAGATCATTATAGAACACTATTATACCAGATCATTAATCGTGGATACTTTTCAAAATTATACTTGACGGCCATAAATCCCAGCAAGTCTTCGAAAAACTACTTGGGGTCACACAAATATTTGTCCTGTGTCGGAATCGAACCCAGGAAACCATGTTGTGACTCGAGTGTCTTACTAGTGCGCCACACATGCACACATTCTATCAATAGTCAGCAATATATACGAGGGTGTGTTTTTAAGTTCGCGGAATGGGGGGGAGGGGATAATAATAGGTGGTCATTATCGGGATGGCCACGACTTCAGCCACTCAATATTAGTATAAATACCAAGTTTTATCTTAATTGGATCATTAGTCTCTGAACTATCGTCAAGCAAACAACTCAATCGGGAAGAAAGTGTGAATTATGGAAAAAATCGAGTACCGTGCCGTAATAAAGTTCCTTACCAAGCAAGGAAAGTCAGTTCAAAATATACTGGAAGAGATGGAATCCGTTTACGGGGACTCTTGCCCGGGTAAAACCATGGTTAACAAGTGGCACAGTCTCTTTAAACAAGGCAGGACCTCACTTGAAGACGACCCTCGGCCCAGACGGCCGCCCGAGGTGACTACTCCGGAAATCATTAAAAAAGTCGAAAAAATTATATTGGAAGATGCCAGACTAAAGAAGAAACAGCTTGCAGAAATGGTTGGAGTATCGGATACGACAATTTTCAAAATTCTACATGATCATCTTGGCATGACAAAGGTCAGTGCAAGATGGGTGCCAAGAATGCTCACGCCGCCTCAAAAACAACGCCGCGTAGAGTGTTCTCGCACGTTTTTGGACCTCTGTAACGAAGATAAGGATGGACTTTTAAGTCGAATTGTTACTGGAGATGAAACTTGGGTTCATCATTATGAACCTGAGTCGAAACAGGACTCTATGCAGTGGCACAAAAAAGGCACACCACCACCCAAGAAGTTTAAAGTGTCACAATCGGTTGGAAAAATCTAGGCAACAGTGTTTTGGGATTCGGAAGGGATCCTGTTGATCGATTATAAAGATAAAGGCGTTTCTATAACCGGACAATACTACGCTTCCATCCTCGAGAGGTTAAAAGAAAGCATTAAAGAAAAAAGGAGGGGAAAATTAACCAAAGGTGTCCTTCTTCTACACGACAACGCGCCAGTTCACAAGAGCCGTGTTGCTTTGGCTGCCCTGCATAACGTGGGCTTCGATATTTTAGATCATCCACCCTACAGCCCAGACCTGGCTCCCAGTGATTACTACCTCTTTCCAAAACTCAAAAAAGAACTTCGTGGGAAGAAATTTTCTACTGATGAAGAAGCGAAGGACGCGGTTTCAGCCTATTTTTCGGACAAAGACAAAACATTTTTTTATAAAGGTATACATAAGCTAATTGAAAGATCTGAAAAATGTATAAGGGTAGCAGGTGAATATATTGAAAAAGAAAAATAATTTTGTATTTTTATTTACACTTCTTACCCTCCATTCCGCGAACTTAAAAACGCCCTGTCGTATATATGTAGTGACATTTAAATTAGTTAAGTAGTGTAAAAGACATTGTTATTGTTAGACATTGTTATTATAATTATAAAAGATGGATAGAATAGTAAACAATAGTATAGATATATGTAATGTTCTTTGGTGCTTTTGCAGCTGGCTTCTCTAGATTCAATTCTCTTGTTTTATGAGGCTACAGCCTCATTATATCATTCTGTCTCCCACTTTGTTTCCATAGCAAAGTGGGAGACAGAATAGTGGAACTATTCCGTTTCTAACTCCTCCTTGTTTCCTTCTGATTAAATTTATTGTGGGATCCAAGACAGTTAAAGTGATTTCCCTGGATGTACCAGAGTCTCACTGTTCAGTGTAATTTCATTGTGTGCCACTGTTGAGCTTAGCTTACAGTTGCATTGGTTGGAAAGATGGAGGGACTAGGCCCATTATATTCCTTTTAGTTTAACGCTCATGTTGTACCACTGTTGGTTTTCCAAATAAATTAGTAAAAAATTTAAAAAACCGATGCCATACTTTTTTGGAACAAGGAATACAGTACCCTGGATTTGGAAACTCTTTATTTTTTTCTATTAATAAGACAATGCCCGCACTAGGGAATCTAATCCCTGTGTCATGGGGTACTTTCCAAACATATAATAGACAGACTCAAATTACATCCATACTCAGAACAACAATTTTATCGGTCACACAAATAGTAGTCTGCTGCGGAAATCGAACCCGGGACTTTGCTGCTGTGCCACAATACTAACTACTAGTAAATATTCTAAACACTTACTTGTTATGACTTAAATTTAACACTAATAAAGATTTGGCTTTCTCCAATCCCTCCGGCACATCTTTCAGTCTGTTGTGAGACAGGTCCAAAGTTGTGAGGTCCTCCAGCCGGAACAGCTCTGCCGGGATTCCAGAGCTCTTCACTTTGTTGTGTCTCACATTCAATGAACGGAGGCATTTTAGCTCAGTAAGCTCTCCAAATAACTTTTCTAATCCATTATTCTTTAGGGACAGGTTTTCCTAGAATTTCACATATTTTAGCATCATCTATTTCATACAAACTTCATTGCTGTCCTACATTAGAAAGTTATGAATTATATTATTGATAATTTTTGTTATAAGAATAATAAATAATAATGTTGTCCTGGTTGAATTTAAGCCATGGAAACTATCCATCTGCACATAACATATTGTTCACTTAACTGTTTTGATGACAGTCTTCTATAGAAGACATTATACAAACATTAATGTATGTATAATGTCTTCTAAATGAAAAATAATATATAGTGTCAATTCCACTAACATTACTTATATATTTCTAAATACATACAGACTCCAGCACATCCAGCTACCCCAATCTGTCAAATTTCTTTTATAGATTTTCAACTTTATGACATAAGCATAAGGTTCACTTTCAATTGGGGAAATTTGACAGATTGGGGTAACTTGATGTGCTGGTGTCTGTACATATTATAATAGATAAACTACACCCAGCCATAGAACAAATAATCATGCTCCTCACATAAATATTTGTCCTGGGGTCAAACCCACAACCTCCGGTTTAACAATTAGAGTCATTAACCACTAAACCAACATGCCAGTATTATTTTTGTATTTAGACTGTCTTGGTTTTCCACAAATTAATACCTGATTCCATTACTTCATTAATAAATATATGAATAACACACTTGTATGTAAATATCTACAACTAGGTCAGTCTAAACCAGTTAAATAACATATAATAAGAGCACACTTGTTCAACCAATTTTGTTCATTAGCGTTATAATTAATTAACTTGAATGTTCTTGAGACTAATGTCTACCTTTTAAACTATGTAAACAAACATGTAACCCACTTCACAAAAATTCCATTGTTCTGAATTCAAATGAAAAGAATAGACAATAGACATAATTCATTGTTTGTAGATATTCCTTTACATAAATAGTCCTAAATGAAAAAGGATAACGTCAAAAGATATACAATATTTTTTAAATATAAAAATACTACATACCAACTTCATAAGCTTGCCTAATTCCTCGGGAATATCAGTAAGATTGGTTTTATCAAGCCGAAGCCATTGGAGACCAGTCATGTACCGAATTGCATCAGGAAATTTGTCATCCTACAAGATAGAAAATATTTGAGACCCAAATAGGAATGCAAAGGTTAGGTGATATGATATCATCCGTATTAAATATAGCAATTATCGAGTTATCTACACAACACTTACACTGAAATCATTACAAGTGAAGTCTATGCCACGAACAAATGGCAATAATCCTGTATTTGCCATTTTAACAACAATTTATTTATGAAATTACATTAGTTTTCGATAAAAATCAGTCAGCTTAGCTGTCAAGTTGTCAGCTAATAAAATGACATTTAGACAGTGTTGCTGATTACTATAGTCAATGATACCCGAAATCCTGAAGATAACAATGCTTTGTTTAGTAATGCTGAAAATGGTAATATGTTAAAATAAGGGATACAGTATATCTTCCGTTACTTAAAACATTACCTTCAGACATCCTTTCTGTTTTGAAAGATATACTTACCTATTGATTGAGTTGATCCAGAGGTAATATTTTAAGACCCGAAACATTTTTGACAGTCACCGTAGCCTAGTTGGTAGTGCTCCTGCCTACGAAGCTGGTGGTCCTGGGTTCGAATCCCGGTAAGTACAAATATTTGTGTGATGAGCACGAATATTTGTTTCTGAGTCATGGATGTTTTCTATGTATTTAACTATTTATCTATCCATATAAGTATGTATATCGTCGCCTGGTACCCATAGTACAAGCTTTGCTTAGTTTGGGGCTAGGATGATCTGTGTGACATTGTCCCTATATATTATTATTATGTGATCGGATTCTGAAAGTGAAAACAGTAAGTGAGACGTAAGTGTGTGATTAATGGTGTCACCGAGTAAAAGACAACACGCATGATCATTCTCACTTTAGATGATATAAACCTTACATAACTTATTTTTACTTTAACAGTTAATTTATAAATACTATTTTTTACCCATGTTATGCTGACTCAGGAGTTCCTCAGATTTTTTACCTTGCACCGATTCATTTTTACTTTTCATTAAAGATTTGAATGGTCAAATCAATCATTTTATCTAATTTTGCTGATGAGCCCAAGGATCATGAATCTTACAATTTCCAATAATGCTCCTTTTAAATGTTATGAGACAGTACCTACCTAATTGATTGTGATTGTGTAATTAAAAACAAAATAACACCTCTCACTTCTTTTGTTCAAAGTGAATAAATAGAGTTGGAATAAAATGTTTTATATCAAGTAGGTACCTATTTTATATTAGGTAAATATTTTTTATGTTCATTATTAGTATTATAAAAATCAATCTATTTGTTATCCTAATACGCAATATTTACCACTCTCTTTTGTAGGCTGCTTTTCTGAAGTTTCATTCCTGCTGTGTGATTTTTTAAGTATTTATATAATTATATATTTATAAAAAATACTTTTTTTATAAAAATGAGTACCCCAACTGTTAAACCTGATACGCAGAATTAGCATAGGCATTTAAGATAGAAATATGAAAACTAATTTTATACAATGCTGTCTTGCAATTTTTCTAAACAGTGAACCAATTCCAAATAACAATCAGATTAAGGTCTAATTCCCTAATTCAGGGAAAATACGACTTTGCTTGGTAATATCGTGTGTTTAATAATTATGTGTAGTACAGATGAAAAATTATAAGGGTTGATTGGGTAAATCATCTATGCCCGTAGACAGAGATTTCTCTGTCTACGTCTATGCCACTCGTACCATTTTACTTTAATTCGCTGCCCGCACTACTCTTTGTGTCACGGGTACTTTACAAACGGACACAAAGTACAGACGCCAGCACATCCAGCTACCCCAGTGTCAAATTTCTTTTATAGATTTTCAATCTTTATCACAAAAGCTCGATTTGCGGGCGTCTGTACATGCAGGCTCAGAACTATGGTAGATGCTAATTGTATTATTATAAAATTTAAAAAAGATGTTGCACTACCGTTCTCCCTCACACCGTAATGCCCAAAACTTTCTTGATAGTTTAGACAACTGCTTGAGTGCACTCAACGCTTATAAAACAATTATGATACTTGGTGATATTAATATAAATATATTGCCTAGTAATACTGACTCAATTTCGGATATGTATTTAAATACTGTGGTATCGCATGGTATGCTGCCCGGGCATCTTTGTCCAACCCGTGGTAACAGCTGCATTGATCACGCGATAATTAAGTCAGATAAATCTGCCATCACTCTGGTAATTGATTCCTTCATAACTGATCACGATCTTGTAGTGTTTTGCAAACTCCGAAATCGTAGTCCTAAAGCCCCTGTAACATCTCGCCGCGTTGATATCGTTGCCTGTGTAGCTGAACTTGAAATGACAGATTTTACATCAATAACCACTTGCTACGATGCAAATGATGCAGCCACTAAATTAGTTAACAAAATCTCTAATGTGGTTAACAGCAACACTTCTACAACTGTGATGCCAAGCAGGAAACGAATATTAAAGCCCTGGATAACCCCTGGCCTTCTGGCATAGATGCATCCGTAACCGCGACAAAATGTTTCGTAAAACAAGAAGAGATCCTGATAATAATATCCTAAAAGTGAATTATATGCGTTATGAACATTTTTGTAATAATTTACTCAAAAAACTGAAAAGACTATACGAACGTGAAGAATTTCAAAAAAATTGTAAATATCCTAAGACCACATGGAACCTCATTAAAAAAAATCTAACCTTCAGACAAACAAATCATGTGCTAGTGAACTGCTGACAATTGCTTCCGATCCACATGCCTCGCTTAATATTGTTAATAAACACTTCGCTAGCATAGGAAGAACTCTCGCTTCCAAAATTACTCCACGAGACGATCAAGCTTACAGTTCTTACGGCACTAATGCCGCTAGTACTGATCCCAGCTCAATGGCCATTTTTAGTACAGACATTGCCGAAATAGAGAGAACAATACTTGGGCTAAAACTAAGTAGTGCTGTGGGCTAGGATGGCATATCAGCCGCCCTTATTAAGTCAGCCAGACACGTTCTTGTTCCTATTATCTGCTATGTGTTTAATCTGTCTTTGATGATTGGAGTTTTCCCAACGGTTTTTAAAAAAGCCATTGTGCACACTATTCACAAGAGTGGGGACAGGAGCAGTGTCAACAATTATAGACCTATTTCTGTGTTAACAACCTTATCTAAAATTTTGGAAAAAATCATTAATCTTAGGCTTCTTAAGTATCTCAACTCAAAAAATATTTTGGCTGACAATCAATTTGGTTTTCGATCAGGTAAAAACACAGAAGATGCCGTTCTTAAACTAACTGGTGCTGTGGCCAAAAATTTTAACAGTAAATCCAAAACAATTGCTATTTTTCTAGACCTTTCAAAAGCTTTTGACACTGTTTCTGTTCCTCTCTTGCTGAATAAACTCCAAAAAATGGGCATTAGAGGATTACCACTTGATATTTTTAGGAGTTACCTTAGTAATCGCTCTCAGATTGTAAAAATAGGAGACCATAAGAGCGACGTTGAAAACATGAGCTATGGCGTTCCACAAGGTAGTGTTCTTGGGCCTACCTTGTTTTTGTGTAACATTAATGAGCTCTGCAAACTCAATATACCAAACTCGAACCTTATAGTATACACAGACGATACGGCAATAATCGTTGAAGGAAGTGACTGGCCTGAAACCCGCTCCAATGCAGAATCTGCGTTGAAAATAGTTTCTGAGTGGTTATCAAATAATTTGCTTACCCTGAACATGGAGAAAACAAAATTTATCACATTCTCTCCACGCATCATTTCTCAACCGGCATCACCACAATTGCCAGTCCGCAATGAATAATAACTGCTTCTAAATTTTGTTTTATATCGTTCAATATCTGGAACGCTGTCGTCTACCCTCTTGGAGGTGGGCGCTAATGGCTGCGACACAGTATTCCATATTAATGCGGTTGTTAGCGAACTAAAAAAATCTGTAATCTGTTTTTGTTCCAATAAAATATTTGGATTTGTATTTACGGGTTACGGAAATAGTTATCCTGTGCGGGAATTGAACCCGGGACACGAAGTGGGAGGCGACTGTCTTCACCACACAAAGCATCAACAATTTACATCAAACTCTTGTATATCAGATACTTAAGCTCGGTTTAAAGTTTCAACAATTAGCGAAACTTTTAATATTGGGTACCTACATACATCGTTTCAAATTAAATTGATTGATTGTATTTGTCTAAACGCACAATAACTTGTCGCGTAAATTGACGGTTCTAACGTGTTAGGTACTGTTGTTTATGAAAATCTAGCTGCACTTAATCATATTAATATTAAAAATTTGGAGCTGGACGCTCCAGTTTTGCAAATAGTGTTTTTTGCTAGTAGTATGTTATTTGCTGTCGCAAAATATTTGAACAATCGCGCTATTCAAGGCCGTGGTGTGGACGAGATGAGTTTTAGGGCTTAGAATTTATTAAGTGATTTTTTTGGATTCCGTATCCAAAGCGTAAAACGGGACCCTATTAGTAAGACTTCGCTGTCTATCTGTCCGTCTGTCACCAGGCTGTATATCATGAACCGTGATAATTAATTGAAATTTTCACAGATGATGTATTTCTGTTGCCGCTATAACAACAAATACTAAAAACCAAATAAAAATATATATTTAAGGTGGCTCTCGTACAACAAACGTGAATTTTTTGCTCGTTTTTATAGATAATGGGTACGTAACCATTCGTGCGCGAGTCCGACTCGCACTTGGCCGGTTTTTTAAACGTGCTACATTAAAAAACCGGCCAAGTGCGAGTCGGACTCGCGCACGAATGGTTACGTACCCATTATCTATAAAAACGAGCAAAAAACAATCATTGCTTACATTTTAATAAGCCTAATTGAATACAAACTTTGTATTATTGGGGTGAGAGGCCTCTTACCTTTGGGCGATCGCAAACGCCTTCAGCTTACAGCTACTGCTCCAAGTACGCCACGGTTTCTTTTAAAGACGCATTTCGGCAGGAACCTCGGCAATTCTGTAGTAATGCGTTCAGTGCGAAAATGAACTACTTACGATGAGACATTTATATTGTGCCTATAGTTGAATTCGCCACAACATGTATGCACAAAAAATGGATGAAGGTACCACTGCGTATCGCTAGCGTGAGTTAATCTTGAGCTAGCGTAAGGGATGTCTTGCGTTTCAAACCTGTTTCGTTCGAGGTACCTAGCCAGTTCATCTACAGAATTTGTCCATTTATTTAGATTACATATTCTTACGATAAACATTGAAAAATAAGTCGAATATAAAATATAACCATGTTTTAAGTTATTAAAATATATTGAAACCATTAAATTACCCTCATTGTAAAACCTTCATAGTATAGATAAAAATAACATTTAGGGAAAATAATTGCATATGGCATTTAGGTATAGTGTACATAATTAGTTCAATTTTGATAAGACCGAATTTAGAACAACATGAACTCATAAATATGTATATTGCAAACTATTGTAAAACCTGTTGGTTGATTAGTGACCCTGACTACCAAGCCAGGGTTGTAGGTTCGATCCCCAGCGATACACACGTGTATTGAGCATGATTATTTGTTCTGTCTGGGTGGGTGGTGATTTATCCATAATATGTAACTATTTAGAAATATTTAAGTATGTTTATCAGTTGTCTGGTTACCATAGTACAGATTCTGCATAGTTTGTAATCAGATGGCAATATGTGTTAAGGTCCAACTACACCAAACGGCCCGCATCGGCCAGTATCGCACCGCACGGACGCGGTCGGATGCCGCCGCATCCGACCGGATACGGTCGAATGCGACAGCATCCGACCGCGTCCGGCCGGACGTCGCGTCGTCGCATACTACTACCTTCGCTTCTTTTTTAGTTTCATAGTTTTAAGCGCCAGCGCACCCGGCGGAATCCGAACGCAGGCGGACGGCTCCGAGCGCATTCGGCGGTATTCGAACGTATGCGCCGGTATCCGAACGCATGCGGACGGAGCCGATCGCGTGTCGCTGCATGTCACCGGCATGACTTGGTAATATAAACTTTAAATACTGTATACAAGATTTAATTTCGTTTAAAGATTGTAAAATTCGTTTCGATGCGGGCCGATGCGGGCCGTTTGGTGTGGTTGGACCTTTAGTTGACCCAAGACATTTATTTATTCATGAACTTCGGTCATTGCTGGTATGACATAGGTCTATGTTTTTCTTAGAGACATCTGTATCATGGTCATCCTGTATTTATGGGAATAAAAAGATTTTCATGTTGATTCTCAATTAAGGTATTGTAATAATGAAACAATGTTATTGGCCTAGTTAATTATTGACACGAAATTAGTGTTTCAAAACATCTAGTCACAAATTATTAAAACATAAATTTTCAACAGTACATTTATTCTAATAACAAAGCATCACCTATAAAATGTTTTCACAAATCAAATGACTATCATACTAATCAAACAATATTAAAAACTGACCATTGACTAACTTGTCTGCAACTTTTACAGAAAGACATTGATATATATATATTTGACAATAAAGTAAAATGCAACTTATTTTTAATGTTATTATAAGATTCTTTAAACATTAATTTGATTATTTTGTTTACATTTACAACATTCCTGGTTAAATGCATTGGGAATTATAATGTAACTAAAGTCTACTTCACAAATTTATCATATTGGACCTCGACTCGCAGTCAAAGACGATAACTTTAAGCAGACATGAGTCTGCATCCCCATGCTAGCAACACTGAAGATAAAATGCAAACATAATTTGTTTGCTTTTCGACCTTCAGATAATTCTTTAGTAGATTTTAGCAACATACAGACAGTCCAATGAAGTAATTCAGGTATCTTGGCCACAAAATTTTCAAATCATGTTTATAGAAGGTACCTATTTATTTTAACTAATACACTAACATTAAAGCATTCATGATGACATTAGAATATATTATTTATGTATAATAAACATGTCAAACAGGTTACAGTGAATGTGCGAGTCTTAATATTGTGATTTATCGAGGCATTGGTGGCATGTTTGGCATGGGTCCGGACATCGCTGTGTTAGTTCCTAGCAACACCTGAAAAAAAAAAACAATTCACTATTTACTCCCGAGTGTCCACTGCTGGACAAAGTCTTAACCAAAAGATTTCCACAATGGAGCTGCATGCATCATTTGGAGGGGTATGCCATTACTAGATTGGTCATTGTACAGAGAGATACTCTCTGCCTGTTCTCAAGGAGATATTCCCTTGGGTAGCCTTCTATGCAGTGATATTCTTTCCCATCAGCCACACAGGGGGTGGATAGCAGCATAATTGTGAACTATTCTAATAAGAGGAAGGGGTTCCAGTGTATAAATCTCAAATTGTTGTAGTTTATAGTTGGGACATGCAGCAGGAAAGTGGAAAACAGATTCCATTCACAAACTCTATGTGGGAATTTTCAATACAACATTCAAAAACCTTGACATATTTTTGTTTGAGTTAACTCTTGCCTATTGAGAAACCATATCTTTGATAATTTATGGACACTATAATTTGAAGTTTTCAGAAGCTTGCAACCCTTGGTTTGTGGTAACTATATTAACTTGTCATGGGTGTAAACATTTTATATTACATATTTTGTTTGGGGAGTGTTTATAGTCAAACTACAAAACTTGACAGGTGCATTAATAACCTTTGATTTTGGGTTTATTTTTAATACTTTTATTACAATATTTCTTCAGTGAATTTAGAACTAAGAAACCATGATCTCCAACTAACTCATAGAGGTGCCTATTGTACAACATGTGCTCACTAGAATACAGTGCCACTGCCTAGTGAATACTATATGCATGTTTAAAAGGAGCACAATTTTCACAGGAAGGTTTTTTTATAATTTGTTACAAAGAAAAACTTTTAGTGAAATACAAAAACTATTTTGTAGGCCCTTGATACATAATGCATCAAATTATTGTTATTCTTGTATGAGAATTTAATGTATTTTTAATGATGTGCTCAACATTGTTCAGTCTTATAGGTAAATTATGCTCCATAAGCAGTGATAAGAATAGGTAGATTGATTTGGGGTCATTGATCTCAAACATATATGTTAATATGCGTATGCCTCTAAGTATCCAGAATTTTAAACTTAAGTATTGTTATTAATTAGTGGGATAGAATATCAAATTCTTTTTAATTTTATTACACCACTATTGCCTTAAATCACATTGTGATTTTGTAACAATGATTGTATTGTATTGTACTAAAAATAAACATTTTGGGCTCAGTAATATGTTTTTTTTATTATATGTTTTACAAAATGTTGGGAACTTATGTTACCATTTTCTAGACTTCCGCTACCAAACCTGGTAATTTTCGGAAATATGGCATGTCCGTGTTATAAATTCATGATGCAATTACGAAACATCTGTCCATAAGTTACATTCAGTATTTGTTACACCTTGTATATAAAACCCAGTAATAAGATAATCACCTGTTTTTGTTGTGACTTTTCCATCTCTGCCATTTGGGCCCTCTCCACTTCAAATATAACTGGAGCAAAGAGAATGACAGAGGAACTGGCCACCACCCACATCACAGAGCGGGATAGGCCATAAAGAGATTTCACTCCTGACCTAAAATCAAAACAAGGATAGAATAGTGCTCCCTAATTTCAGTTGCAGTGTGAGAGCTCTTCTTAGAACACCAGCCGCACAAGAGATGATATAGTGAGCAAACATCAATCTCTCTGTATTAATTTGTTATTTAATCTGATAGAATAGCAAGTATGAGTTGAAATTGGCATACTACATTTAGGGCAAAATATTTTTGGTCAACTTTTCCCAAGTTTAATTTACCAAATGATTACACCCTATGGTCAAAATATATTCGGTCAACTTTTACTAAGTTTCATTTTAATATTTCGCAAATTTATATTCCCTTACAAATGACTGCCAGAAAAGTAGGTTAGGTTATAGCTACAACCCCAAAGAGTGCCACCCCAGCGGCCAAGGATCAGAAACAAATAGCTTTGATTTGCAATAAGTTATTTTGACAAATGTTTTTTTCCAAATGAAAATTTCAAAACATTTTGGGCATACATTAGTAATCCCTTAAAATACACAAGACTAATAGCTTCATTTGCTTTCAGTGGCATGAGGATGTAATACAGCTGTTTTGTCACATAGCTGCTACATAACTTAGATAGCTTCAGTATGTACTTTTTGTGGATTCTTGAGAGAATTAAATATATAATAATTAGTATTGGACAGTATACAATCAATATGAGTTATTATATAGTTTAAAAAGTCATTACCATGAGTTTGAGGTGACAGTATAGGTACAGGATCGAACACACTCTGGGAACATCTCAGTCAGTCCCCATAACCTCTCTGATAAGGTCTCATCAGGCTCCTACACATAAAACAAAGACAATAAAATTTAACAAGTATTTGACTAGCAGTACATTCATGTAACGATACTGGTTCTACATTTTATGCACTAATTACTACAAGCAATGCAAAGGAATGCATTGTTATGAAACTCACATCGTCATATTCTTTGAGAGGGCCACTTATAGGTGTTCCTGCGCTCGGCGATGACCCTAACTGCAAAAAGGATTATAATCAATGAACGTTTACATATTAAAAGCTATCTTCCAAAGTTATCATTACATACTGAGGGGGTTATGAAAAATTCTTCAGGTCTACGCTCAGGAGTATCATCTTTGCTCGCCGTCAAAGATTCCATTCCACTATCGCTCTGTTCCAGTTCATCAGTCAAATCCATGTGGATGTTATTATAACGAAATTATTAGGAAATAATTACACTTTATTTCCTATCTTAACACTTCCAATTCGGTTTTTATAGCCCTTAAAATCGGAACATGCACCGATCTTGCACAAAAGACGTGACTTATGTTGCCAGCTTATAAATATAGATTTTCTTATAAGATTCGGATATTCTAGACGGGATATTCTGTTTATTAACTTTAGGATACCTATTTAATTATATTTTTAAATTAGAATTAAACATAATGTATTGTTTTACTAGAAAATATTGTCAATATATTTTATATTCCACCAATAATTAGTTAATGTTTAACCAGGCTAAATAAGTAGCATGCCTAGATTCTCATAGACGTTAAATTCTAAAAGAACCGTATTATCCCGCCATTAAACCACAATTACGGTTACGTATTAATAACACGTGTCAAATAACAATGTTCCAACTGCGTAGTAATTTTATTACATTTTTTTTACATTTATCATTTGGTAAAATATTGACGTAACCGGAAATGTGCAGCGCCACGTAACGGAACACCACGGCAGTTTCAGATGCCGTTGTTGGTTGTGTAAAGTTGAATTTGTCTTGCAAATAAATGCAAATCTATGTTTGAAAAATGTAGACGCCACAAATATGTTAATCATAATACATCTTTGTGGCATCTACTTCATTTATCAAACATAGCTTTGCGTTTATTTACGTTATCAGCAGCTGAAACGGGTCAATACCTCCACCATACGCAATACACTTCAGGTAATACCATTATAAAAGTTAGTGTTTTGGTCTTGAGCGTGAGCAAGTTTGCCAGAGTGTTGTTATATAACCTACTAACTACCAAGTAGGCTCTGAGCTAGATGGTGGACTTAGCAGGACTATAAATATATATAGATCTTATTTTAACAAGTTTGCTATTTTCTCATGTCGTCGGGGGGCCATATATCAGCCATCTTATCACATCTACAACATAATTATAATGAACAATCAGTAAATCAGGGACGTTATATCATATCATGAATTTTGAAGAATATAATATGATATATGTAATATATAATAATATGTAGCAAAATTAAATTATGTTGTTGGCAGGCGAACTGCGTGTCGATAATAGATAATATTTGATCGCAGATAATGAGGCCCTGGGTTAAAATCCCAAGGTGGGACAAAAGAAAAGTGGTTTTAAAATTTATCTTGCCAGAAAAAAAATCAGTATCAGCCCTGAGTGCCTCGGAGAGCATGTAAAGCCAACAGTCCATTACCTGACCTCTTTCCGGCCGTGTTGGCTATCCGTCCAATCGGATCATGAGAAGGACGGAATAGAAAGTGCACTTGTGTGTGCGTACACACAAGTATACCCCAGATAGTTGGTTTACGTGTAAACTCAAACCCTCCATTTTTATATAAATTTTTACAATTGGTAAACGCGTAAAAATTAAACTGTATGTATCGAGTTAACAAGCGTAAACAGATAAACGAAATTACACGTAGTACACGATAATACTATAATACTATGGTACGATACTACTATGGTAGTATCGTATCGTCGAAGTCTCATAATACGAGCAAAGTTTTGCTTAAAATGAGGCTCCAAATACAATGTTTTTATAATAAGTATCACATGCAGCCTCAGAACGGGTTGTACATGTTTATCAGGAAAGGTATCTTTCCTGACATCTTCTCTTTTCTTTTCTGATATCTTTCTTTCTAGATATAATTTCATACTAACAGAACTATTAGCCTGATGATGAATTTATCTTGAAAACACTCAATGGTTATTATTTGACCTGAATCGAGTGTTGGCTCATTATTTCAGCATAACACATAGGAAATACATATGTTCAGCGAAAAATGATTACATTGAGTTATCTGACTGATTTTATGATGGATATAAGACTGTTTCTATAGCGACCCAGTGATTGTTTATTCTTAAATATTTCGCATCAAATTTCTCATATGGACGTTTTTCTTCGATGATAGCGCATCTGCATTGCATTTTAAAAAGACAACGCCCGCACTAGGGTATCTAATCCCTGTGTCGCGGGGTACTTTACAAACATATAATAGACGGACACAAATTACATCCAGAATCAGAAAAATGCCTTATATTAATTTCTGTCTATAGACTCATCTGGATAACGGAAAGACAACAACGCGAGGGTAATGCGTGTATAGTTTATTATATTAGTATTTGGGTGACTTAAATTCTTATTTGCTAGGGTTATATGTGTTAACCAGTATATCTCTGCATTTCATACAAACATATCCCTAATATTTCCTATATAGTCACTCAACACTATGTAAGTCCTCAGCAAATTGTCTCGTACTTCAGCACTTGGGCAGAACAGAGCGCATTTATTCCACTTAATCTAAAAAGTATTTTACAGCCCTCAAAAAACTCACGATTAGCATTTACCGTAGTTAACCTATGGATGCATACACTACCCAGAGTAATATTCCTCCCTTAATGTGCTTTGCTGTAAAATGATCACTCCATCTTTAAGATTGTACCTATATACTGTAGTCTCATAAGATGGTGAGATGAGGAAACTTATTCTTTAGGTTACTGAGTCTTATTATTGTAGATAAATAATAAATAACGTTTCTATCATGTTATAATCATAGTCTTAATAACAGTGCATAATAAGCAGATAATAAGTGTTTATCGAGGAGTGTTATGAAATCAGTGCGTTACCATAAGACATGAGAATGGAAAATTGAGCTTTATGTATAAATACCAGACAGTCGGATGGAGAGCTGCACGTACAAGGATTTTCAGTAGGCATTTCATTCAAATTGCTGTTACTTTATTATATTATTTTTGCCTTGTCACGAATGCTTGCCGACATCATAGCTAATTTATTATAGTAAGCTTCTTATTTTAAATTGGGTATACTAAAGAGTTTCCGCGTTTTATTAATAATGTCTTTGGAACTATTCGAGTTTGGTTCTAAAAATGTTTGGAAGGTGTTCTCAGCATGATATAATCTTTCACATGCAACTATAAACATATCAGTTGGTTATAATTCTAGAATACAAAGCGATGAATAACACCCACATCATCCAGAAGGGTGTCAGCAAGGGAATGCTAAATTTGATCTGCCAGCGTGTATCGTTCTTAGCTTCACAGCGCCTACCTCGCTTTGCTTGTGACCCGTTGGACGATTAAATTTATGATTTCCTATTTTTGAGATTACATAATCTATGTTCACCTGTTGGCATTCATCAAGTGTTTTCGGCCCATTATGACGGTCTAAGCGAGTCCATTATAGACACGCCGCCGCTCCAGTAGGTTTCAATACTCCAAACGCTTGAAATCGTTTCATGCGGCGTGCGTACCCCGTGGTTTGTTTGCAATATAGAACAAGTAAAGATTATAAGAAACTTCCATCCATGCCACTGTACACTATCTGACATATCATACTGGCCGGCCGGGAGCACCAGCGCGCCCTTCATGACTCTTACTTTGCATTGGTGCGGGATGTACTCTACAATCCTCAATTGGACACGTAACAAGCGGCTAATCGAACTAGAAATATAGAGTGACGTTTACACAAAACATTCCTAAAGACCGACCCTCTTATGCATCTCCATGTCAGGAAACGAGAGTAACTCAGCCTGCGTTACTTCGTTTAAAAGTCTTATTTACTAAGCAGCTTGAGCCCCTGCTCGTTTCTATTATTCGAAAGCTGCATTTTATGGACAAGAATGCAAACTAATGGCAATGATGGAGGCTGATTGTTAGCATGCCGCGGTCTCAGTAGTATTCTTGGCCATCCAGTATGATATATCGTATTGCGAATAGTGTCACGAGAGTTTATATAAGCCATGAGTTGTTCTAGGTAAGTCGTGACATCTGACAGATTGCCCAAGATGTTCCTGGGACGACGTAGCTTACGGGAGAGATCAATTCAAGTATATTTGGCTGCCACCACCACAAGGGTACTTGCATAGATTAAATACCGAAAAAGCGTTTAGATTTTTAATTCCCTATCATCAAGGTAGGCAATTAGAAATCGGTCCAAAGGTTTTCATTTCAAACATTCCATGGTGGGGCTTCGTGTATCCTTCTTGTTTGTCTAGACTACCTCTAGACAAACGAAGCAGACAAAATGTTCAACCGCAGATAATGAAATCCTGTTCAAATCCCGGGTCAGGCTAAAAAGTGCTTTTTGGTAGTTTTCTGTTATAAAAAAATTCTTAGTATCAGCCCATAGTTTAGGACTTTCTAGTCTAACACTCCCATGCCTCGAATCCTGTAGCTAACGTCTTTTCTTCTCTAGTGATGGAATATAAAGTGACCCTGTGTTTGCGCAGACACCTGTGCACTATAATCCTCGTATGTTCCGTGCAGATAGTTAGGCCGCCGCGGCGCCGCGCCGTGGCTGAAATCGTCCAGGAGATTATTGCACGCATTTAGGATGCAGTGAAGTTTAATAATAAGAGTAGTGGTTAACGAACAATTATTTCCTTTAGGTACTCTTGAAAAACACCTCCGTCTTTTCTTGATCACCACGTTTTAAGTCCATAAGTATTTCAAATATTGAATTAATTGAATCTATGCATTTTATAATCTGTGTATAATTTTTGACAATTGACATTTGTCCTTGACAGGAACATTTCTGGAACTGGAATCTGCCTTATTTTGTGCAATTTGTAAAATTTAGTTTTTGTATAAAACTTTGTCCATCTCTATATGTTTCTTTTAGTTTTAGTTTCATCCTTTTCCTCGCTTTATTATTATTTTTGAATGTGACAAGCCTTTTGGACTGTAATATATTGGGCAGGTCCATATTTAGGTTACTCAAAATTTTGTACTCAGAAATCCAATAAACTCTCAGTTTTATCTAAATAGTGTGTGCTAACGTTACCAACACTGGTGAAGTCAGTTTATGCATCGATAAATATCATTGGACGAGTGTTACAAAGGTTCGTATAGTTCTACTTCTTTATTGTATTTGGGGTGGCGGAAATTCTCTGAAGCCAATGTTAAACTCTTGGCGTTTGGTCTAGTGGTTAGTGACCCTGACAGCTAAGCCAGAGGTTGTGGATTCGATTCCAACACAGGACAAATGTTTAAGTGCTGGGCATTATTATTTGTTTCATGTCTGGATGCAATTTATGTATAATATTATGTATTCAGAAATTTATAAGTATGTTTATCAGTTGTCTGGTTGCCATAGTACAGGCTCTGCCTAGTTTTTGATGGTGGTAGTATCTAATGTATAGGACATTAGACTCTATCCTCTTGACAACTTACTTACACATTTAACAATTTATGTAATATTTATATTTTTTTTTTGGGTCTCTTATCCACATCAAATTTCTATGAATTCTGAGGCAGGTCCTACCATCAAGGGTATCGGAACATAGGCTACAAACTCATTTTATAAAACTATTGGGAAGCTTATAAAACATTCATAATTTAGTAACCTATCTATGAGGTGGTTAACATAACTACATAGATTTTTGTTGGGATGAATGATCACAACAAAAATCTTGAGTACCGATCATGGATCTATGATATTACTTCTTCTATCAAGCTCAATTTAAATGAGATTAAACCATAAATGTAGAATATGAAGATAGGTTTGTGGCCTAAATCAGGTTAAATCAAAAATAAAAATGAATATACTTCTACTACTACCATTGACCATTGGTATTGAAGTCATGTAAATCACATTTGTATGTTGTTAGGGTATGTAAACAGATGGCTTATGTAACTGAAACCTATTTCAGTACAAATACTTGAAGCTAGTGGTAGAGGAATCCATAGAGCTTGTTTCCTTGGGTCTGGGCAGTCCTGGGCAAATACATGAAACAACTAGCTGTGCCCCGCGGTGTTACCCGTGTTAAATTTTATAAATTTTCTTTGCTATGAACCTCACGGAGCCCGAGACCTTTCCAACGAATGCAAAACCGTGGAAATTGGTTCGTGCGTTCTGGAGTTATAGCGTCAGGAAGGAAATCCCGACTTATTTTTATATAGTAGATATCTTCTCTTACATAGAAAATTATAATTGCAAATATACATGTTTTCAATTTACTGGTTTAAACACTGTGTCTCAAATCATCTATGTTTGATTTAATAAGTTCTTTAATTTGATATCTGTACATAGATAGCAATAAAACCTTTGAAGTTAGACGTACATACAAGGTTTGTCTTTAACAGTCTACCCACAACACTATTTGGACTTTTTATTGTATTGTAGTTAGTTATACATAATTAATTCTAGTGTTAATATTTTAATTCTGGCAATCTGCTGAATCTTTCAACAACTTCTGTCAGTGCCATGTGTTGAATACACATGGGTATACTTACAGCCAATTAAACTATCCAATATTTGTCATTTTTGAGTCAGTTTGGGGCCTGGAACAAAAGACATTCACAAATAAGTGTTGGTTGAATATATATTGTTACTTATGTATTATTCAAATACAATTATAATGTCTGTCTTAGTAATAATAATCTAATGCTTACTTCAATATAGTTGTAGATACATTTTACAACAGCAGTAATTTATCTTATAAAATATATCTGATACTAGAAATGTAACAATGAGTATTTAAATAATCATCATGACAATAACTTTAATAACTTGGTTAATTAGATGGATCATTACTATGATTAATTTGTTTATTTAGGTAACATGTATGTATATATAAGAACTGCTCAAAATATTAATTTTAAATAATTTAATAAAAATTGTATGTCTAAATATCAACATTTCAGGCTCCAAACTGACTCCATAATGACAAATATTGGATAATTTAATTGGCTGGAAATGTATACCCACTTCTAGTTAACACCTAATACTGGCAGAAGTTGTTGAACAAAACAGCAGAATGCCATAATTAAAAAAAATAGAATTAATTATGTATAGCTAACTACAATACAATAAAAAGTCCAGATAGCCTAGTGGGTAGACTATTGGATTATGGAGTCAGTGGTCTCTAGTTGAAGTCCAGTTCAAAACTACTGACTTTTCAAAATCATGTGTGTATTAGAAATTAATTATCTCCTACTTAGGATGGATTCTTGAGTGGCGACCACAAACCAGAAGAGGCAGCATGGGCACATACAATTAAATTACAACATAGAGGGCCTATGTTGTAATAATAAGCAAAGTCCAGTTGACAACTGTTTTATCCATAAAATGTCTATTGTATTAAAACCTATATACGCCATCTTCCCCTTAAAAATAACAAGAATTAAATAAACATTATTACATTTTCTTTTAACAAAATTCATCAACCATATACCATTTTTATATAAACTAGCTACATCTTCCCTTTAAAAAGAATTAAAAAATAATATTCCATAAATATAGCTTTGGGCCATAACCGCTGGACATTCAGCAGGAATACTACAATGGCCTCCACATTTTCGGCAAGACGGTAACGCACGCTCTTAGCGCTTCTCGCAAAATTGAACCCGCATCCCCGACGCGCATTTCCACTGCGCCACCGCCCTCTGTAAACAGAACCTCTCATACTGACAGCATTTACTTGACCAGATGCCTGGCTCGTGCTACTTGTATCCAACAGTCGATAATTTTCTACAGTTATCTCTTCAACTTCACATAATTTGACTGTCTTATCCAAATCCAAGTCTTCAGTTCTCAATAGGCGATCCCGAACGACTTTATTATTTATTTATACAAATATATTACTAATTCTGAAAATAATGCCGTCACAAAACAATTCTTCTTCCAAAATTATTAAACTGACAATATCTATTCAGCAACTTTAATGCCATCACATATTGCTTTATTGTCTCACCTTTTTCTTAATTTCTTCTGAAGAAATTATACCTTGACAACGTTATATTGGTTTTTACGCCAAAATGTTCGTCGAATTTTTTCAGCAAGCCATCCTCATCCCTCTTTTCACTGTCTTTCTCATATGAAAATGTTTGGTAAACATCGAACCCATCCGGGCCGATCAAATTTATCAATAAACTCCTTTATTTTCTGCCTGTACTTCTTTATTTTCCTTACTTATTCCTGAAGCTTTAGCAAATAGCTCAAATTGAGTCTTTCATCTCTTCCCCTCGTCAGCCCGGCTGACGGAGTTGCCAATGAGACTTAACTCTGATGGTGGTCGGGCATGTTCCATTTTATAAAAATACTTTTATACCTTATCAGGGTTCTATAGTATACCAAATTTTCAAATAAATCTCTGCTAATTCAATTTATTTTCACAGCTGCCACTATGTTGTAATAATAAGCAAAGTCCAGTTGACAACTGTTTTATTCATAAAATGTCTATTGTATTAAAACCTATATACGACACTCTACAAGGTGGACCAACGATCTTGCAAGGGTCGCGGGAAGCCGCTGGATGCGAGCAGCCCAGGACTGGCTATTGTGGAGATCATTGGGGCAGGCCTTTGTCCAGCAGTGAATGTCTTTCGGCTGATATGATAAAGATGGTGAAGGAAAACATCATGTGACATGAATAATAATAATAATAATAGATTTATTTCTTCTCTCACACAGAAAATAGGTACATGAAAAATGTCTTATTAACAATTAATTCATTAATGTTTGCTTAACATTGTAGAGGTGAAATCTGTGTGAGAGACTGGTATCCGTACTAGGTGGTAAACCTGTATGACAGATGACCAGCCTCTCCTAACTCTAGACATGAAGGTGTAATTTGGCATTCAATGATTAAGTTGTGTTGAGGAAGTATATCAGTACTCAAGATGTGTGTGCGTGTGTGTGGTGTGTATGTGGTGTGGGTGCGTGTGTGTGTGTTATGTGTGTGTGTGTGTGTGTGGTGTGTCTGTGTGTATGTGGTGTGGGTGGGTGTGTGTGTGTTATGTGTGTGTGTGTGTTATGTGTGTGTGTGTGTGTGTGTGTGTGTGGTGTAGTGCGATCTTAAATATGAAATAACTATGATGGGATAAATAGAAGATTTTCTGTTTCTTCATAGTTAAGAGATTTTAGCCAATTAGAAATTTTTTGTTTGCATTGATAATTAGTTAGGGAGTAAATATTAATTTTTGATTAATTTTATTATATAGGTATCGTCCCCGAAAACTGAAGAATTTGCGTGCAAATTCTGTGTGCCAACGATTGTCAGTTGAAGCGCAAACCCTATACTTACGACGTTTGTTAATGATGGAAGAGTCATATGGAAGAAGAGAGTGTTGCTTTAGGACAATATTTAGTATATATAGTTGGCGCACTGTAAGAACATCCGAGATTTTATAAAGGTCAACAGTTGGGTGTAAAAAAGGCAAAAAGTGGCTAACCTTAAGTACTGCCCTTTGAGCTCTTTCCACCTTTATTAAATTAGTCTTACAGGTGCCACCCCATATAGAAATACAGTAGGATCATCAAAATGGTCTATATCTCTCTATGCCAACCCATCTTAGGTTGGCATAGAGAGATATAGATCATTTTGATGATCTTCTTATCAGCTATGTGGCGCAGATTTTTAAAGATGAATATGAGTTTGCGTATTCTGGCTGAGAGAAGTTCTATATGGTAGTTGAAACATAGGGAACTATCCAATATGACGCCGAGGTATTTAATATTAGTGGTTCTTTTTAGATGGCTACAAGCACAGGAGTGATACTCTAGGCAGGTATGGGCTACAATGACGCCATCATTTGGTAGGTTTGTTGGAGTATTTTTTATCGCGAAACAAATGTAATTGGTTTTGTCGACATTTAGTGTTAGTCCATTATTCCTGAGCCATAATGAGACTGCATTGAAACCCATCTGTGCAAAAGAAAAGGTGTCACTCCAACTATCTCCGTGAAATACTAGTGCAGTGTCATCCGCGAAGGTTACGATCTTGCCATTTTTTAGCTGTAAGTCACATAAATCATTTAGGTATGTAAGAAAGAGCGTAGGGCCGAGTACGCTGCCCTGGGGAACTCCAAATGTAATTGGCAGATCATTGCTAGTGATATCACCAACTCTTACTCTTTGGTATCTATCACTGAGGTAATCCGCCAACAATTTGTGTTGCACATCACGGATGCCTAGCTTCTCTAGTTTTTTCAATAGGAGTGGGACAGAGACTGTGTCAAATGCTTTTGCTAGGTCTAGAAAGATGGCTATTACTTTTTTATTATTATCTAGATTGCACACAATATGATGAGTTAACTCATGCACCGCGTCACTTGTGGAGATACCTGCTCTGAAGCCAAATTGCGATTTAGATAAGAGGTTTTTGGACTCTAGATAATCTATCAAACGTTTATTTAAAAGCTTTTCTACAAATTTTGAGAGAGTCGAAAGAATAGAGATGGGTCTGTAGTTGTTGACACAGCCTCTGTCCCCACTCTTATATATAGGAATTACTTCGGCGAGTTTTAGTTCCTTGGGAAAAATTCCGGTGTCAAACATAAGGTTAAAGATATACGTTAGAGGTGGCACTAATATATGATGATATCGCTTTAGGAAGGTTCCCGAGATATTGTCCCGTCCAAAAGAGTTTATCTTTTTAAGGTTGAGTATATAGTTTCGAACCTCAGCTTCGGTAGTCGGAGTTAAAACAAATGAAAAGGGACACGGGTCAATGGACGAGACATCAGGTACAAAGGAAGGGATTTTATCGGGTAAAGTTTTACCCAATGATGCGAAAAAACGATTAATGTTATTAATTGAGGATATTGGATTATTAGGTGTTATTAAATCTGTAGTTGAGTGTGATTTTGTGTTATAGTGTGTAACCGTTTTTATAGTGTCCCACAAGGCCTTACTATTAGATTTTGCCGAATTTTTTTGTTGCTCTTTTTCATAATTTACTTTAATCTTTTTAAGTAGGGAATTACAGAAATTTCTATATCTGAATCAATCTGCATGCCTGAGAGTTCTCCAAAAGGTCCTTGATGGCCTGTGAAGTCTCCCAACCTGCACTAGGCCAGCTTGGTGCACTATAGCGTATGACCTCTCATTGTGAGAGAAGGCCCTTTCTCTGCAGAGGAACAGTAATAGGCTGCATAAACAACTTTAATACTATAAACTGCTCTGCTTTGTTGGTTTAGTGGTAGCGTGTTCACCCGCAGAAAACAAGGTACTGGGTTCAAATCCCCGGTCGGGCCAAAAGTGATTTTGGGACTTCTGTAATAAAAAAAACTTCGTTTAAAAAAACCGACTTCAAAAACTAAAAAGTATAAAAAAGAATATCAAAATAAAGATTTAATTTAATACATCTATTATGCAAACGTAATACCTTTAATATTAATAAAATAATGTAATTTGTATGTGCCACCTATTGATAGGTTTGAAGTCGGTGCGATTTATGACGCATTAAAAAAATTATTTACTAGATCTCGTTCAAACCAATTTTCGGTGAAAGTTTGCATGGTAATGTACCTACATCATCTATTTGTTTTAGTTTTATCATTCTCTTATTTTAGAAGTTACAGGGGGGGGGGGGGGGGGACATTTTACGCCTTTGGAAGAGTCTCTCGCGCAAACTATACAGTTAAGAAAAAAATATAAGTATTATAAACCTCAATATAATTTTTGAAGACCTATATGGTTATAAATAGATACCCCACATGTATGGTTTATGAACTCCCAAATTTTATTGTTTGTTTTTCTACTTTTGTGTGAAAATCTTAAAGCGGTTCACGGAATACATCTACTTACCAAGATTCGACAGTATAGTTCTTATACTTTCGGAAAAAGTGGCTGTGATATACGGACGGACAGACAAACAGATATGCCAAATCCATAAGGTTTCTGGTTTTTTGCTATTTGCTTACAGAACCCTAAAAATGGCAGCTATTCCGCATCAAACTAAAGAAGAATCACGTAAATCGGTTTTTAAATCTCAGCGTAATCGGTGTACGTTCATAAAAAGTGTGCTTGTGCTAAAAGGTGCGCCTACACGCGCTTCCAAAAACGAGCTTATACGCGCGTATTAAACGCTAGTCGTCTGAAATTGTTCTTTATGTTCATGCCAAGACACACTTGAACAGTATGAGTCTAGCTAGACTTGCTAACATTTAAAAACGTCTGCGCCAAAGACAATTACATCGTCCACATAAACAAAAATTTTCATACAAAAATGTCCATAAAATGAAAACTACTGGGCCAAACTTGATAAATTTTTATGGGACCAAATAGCAACTATTCCACATCAAACTAAAAAGAATCACGCTAATCGGATCATAAATCTCCGAGTAATCGGCGTACATACATAAAAAAAAAATACCGGTGAACTTGAGAACCTCCTCCTTTTGAAGTCAGTTAAAAAGAAAAATTTCTCAGCATCAGCCCGAAGTCTGGGAGTTGGCGGTATTAGGTATACCCCCGTGCCTCGGACGGAGAGCACGTAAAGCCGTTGATCCTGTACCTGACCTCTTTCCGGTCGAGTCGCTAGGCGTCCCATCGGATCATGAGAGTGATGGAATAGAAAGTGCTCCCGTGTTTGCGCACACACTTGAGCACTATAATATGTCCCGCGCAGATGGCTAATCTCTATTGAGACTCGCCGCCGTGGCCGAAATTCGCCTAGGAGGACATTACTATAAACATGTTATGATTATGTCCAAGTGCTTTTTTAAAGTTTAAGTGAATAAAAGCTGGACCACAGTGTTAGTAGTGTACTTTCTTTCTGATCTAAAGGTTGCAGGTTTGATCTTCACTCAAAAAAAATAACTCACATATGTGTTCATAAACATGTGAACTTGCAGGAACACACCCTGAACCAGACATAGGTCTTGTTCTGGATGTTTTTTTTTGTGTATTGTATGTATATACTTAAAAAATTAAGTACCTAAGTATTTCTATCCGTTGTCCATTATCCATAGTACGCACGCCAGCACATCCATCTGCCTCAATCTGTCAAATTAATTTTATAGATTTTCAACTTTATCACATAAGCATAAGGTTCACTTTCAATTGGGGAAATTTGACAGATTGGGGTAGCTTGATGTGCTGGCGTCTGTACAACTTTCGCTTATGTTGGGCTAGATGGCGCTAGGTGCTACATCCTATATTTTTATTAATTATTATTATACTTTTTATTTATTTACATTACCAAATACACTCACTAGCTAGGTAACCATTAAGTAGGCTTTAATGTGGTCATGGTAAGGTTATTCCTGATCAAAGGTTTTAGGACAAAAAGCAAGAGGCAAGAAAATCTGTAGGATGTAAATGTTGTATTTACATGGATCCTACAGATTTTCTTGCCTCTTGCTTTTTGTCCTAAAACCTTAAGTAAATGACATATAATTTTAAAAAGTTTTATTTTATTTTAGACTCAATATATATATCCATCTTTATAGTATAAAAGTGAAAGTAACATTATCTGTTTGTTTGTATATTATGTTATATATTTCACTGCTAAACTAATTGTTATAATAATATTATATACTTGGCAAGTGTATGTTTTTTTTCTTAAATGACGTTTACAGTTAGCTTAGGACGCTGGTGAAGTAGTGATACTTCACTAGACAATAGAGGTGAGCATGGTCTCAAGGCGTACAAGATTATGTATTGTCCGAAGATTATTTTCGAAAGATATTTGGGATAGTAGATATGGGTAAAATACAGGAGTCTTATAATGCAGTATAATGACAGTAATGAAGGCAAAAGAGGTGTACAAAGATCGTGACAAATAGAAATCCCTTGTCTCTGCCTACCCCTCTGGGAAACAGGCGTGAGTCTATGTATGTATATACACGGCAGAATAGCTGAGCCTAATCGTAACCGATCGTGTGGTTGACGGCATATCAGCACCCCATCTCATCCCGTGGAAAGGGTGTAGCGGTTGTTCTGAGGATATATCTCCCAGAAACTGGCCAGCAGCGTCTCTGTGTATTATGAACATCATACTGTGATCACCAACCTGTATGCCAAGCATCATAATTATGGCATATCTCTCTAAATGATGAAAACAACTCCATTGTGGAAATCTTTTGGGAAGGCTGTGCTGTACAACTGTGGAGGTCATTCGGCTGACGTGATTGATAATAATTAAAACTAAATTAGATGAGATTTATATAAAATGTGTTTAATAAGTGTTACATGATTAAGTAATTAATAAAGACCTTATATAATTCTAATTTACATATAGAGCTCATCTATATATGTATATTTATTAAACAATTTATACGTACTCCATTCACTGCTGCATAGTATAAAGAGGTGTTGAAACAGGCGAGCATGTATATGGTAGGTATAATGAGAGTAAACAAGGCAAAATAGTTATGCAAGGATGGTTTTTTCGGGCAACCAGGGGATCTACCGGCTAAGTCGCCGAACATCGATTTCTTAAATGGCGTTCCAATAAATAAAGGTTAAAAATGACTTAATCAATCATTAAATCGGCTTCAACGTTGACAATCGATTCCGGACCATTTATGACGTCACATGTGCTCATGGAATCCGATTGATTAAGTCATTTTTAACCTTTATTTATTTGAACACCATTTTAGAAATCGATGTTCTGCAACATAGCCGGTAGAGCCCCGACCCGTCAATTAAAAATTATACTTCTGCTGTACCATCTCACGATGAATTAAGCGATAAGTCGCCATCGGTAGAATGTCACTGCCACTCAGTCGCGTGTGGCTGAACGCTAAGTTGCGAGTGGCCGCCACTCGCTACGCTACGATACTAAGGGTCCGCGCAAACGGACCACCGACCACAGCCACCGCGCCACTGCCTTTGGTACCGCGCAAACTAAGGTGGTCAGTGGGCGCCACTAGTGGTCGGTAGCCGCTACAATTAGTTACTCTCCTGGTGTACAGTATCACGTTGGTTTCTGAGACGGAATATTTGATCGTTCTCTTAATAATTCGTAAACGACGTAGACGATTTCAACGACAATGCCTATATAGGGTACAGCCAGTTTTAGCACTTAATTGTATTTGTAGTGTTCCGTAGCCAAATGGCAAAAAACGGAACCCTTATAGATTCGTCATGTCTGTCTGTCTGTCCGTCCGTATGTCACAGCCACTTTTTTCCGAAACTATAAGAGCTGTACTGTTGAAACTTGATAAGTAGATGTATTCTGTGAACCGCATCAAGATTTTCACACAAAAATAGAAAAAGAAAATAATTTTGGGGGGTCCCCATACATAGAACTGAAACCCAAATTTTTTTTTTTCATCTATCCCATACATGTGGGGTATCTATGGATAGGTCTTCAAAAATGATATTGAGGTTGCTAATATAATTTTTTTCTAAACTGGATAGTTTGCGCGAGAGACACTTCCAAAGTGCTAAAATGAGTGCCCCCTCCCCCCAATGAAACTTCTAAAATAAGATAATGATAAAACTAAAAACAATATATGATGTACATTACTATGCAAACTAACAGCGAAAATTGGTTTGAACGAACCGTTAACCGCAATTTACCTTTCATAAATGAAAGGTAAATTGCGGTTAACTTAAATCGTTCGCCGCCGTGAATTTAACCGCAATTTACCTTTCATAAATGAAAAGTAAATTGCGATTAACGATTTATGACGTATTAAAAAAAACTAGGTACTTGCTAGATTTCGTTCAAACCAATTTTCGTTGTTAGTTTGCATAGTAAGTAATGTACATCATAAATTGTTTTTTATTAAAATCAACTGAAATACTTGCTGCTACGGAACCCTTCATGGGCGAGTCCGACTCGCACTTGGCCGGTTTTTTAGTAGAAAGTGGCCGCCACCGGTAGCGTTTCGCGGCTACTCAGTCGCGTGTGGCTGATACTAAGTTGGGAGTGGCTGCCACTCACTACGCGTGTGTGGCGAGTCCATAGTAAATGTATGAAAACTCTTCTAAACTGTTTGTCGTTAGCTACCCGTGGTTGCCACGGGTGGCCCGTTTGCTTTATTCTATTTATTGCACTGTATGTGAAATAAACATAATTCTGCCTTTTAATAAGATTGCTCCACCAAAGAAGATACCACCAAAATAGAGCTGTGTCTAAAATAACTGTCTGAGCTGCCACAGGTTGTGGTTTAATTATAAACTGCACCGCCAAACGGACGCCGGAATATTTCATTTGAAATTATTTACTTTCTATTTAAAAAGTTTGTTTGTGTGCTTGCCAAAGACTTATTATAAAAGTTATAATAAATAAACTGTGTGTGTAACTTGTTTGTAACACATTTCTCACTCATCTCCAGAACGTGCTATGATAGATGCTTGTGAAGTATGAAAATATTTGTAGTTCGTCTAATCTAAAAATGATTAAATTTAGTGCATTATACCACACATTACCATCCTCTTTAAATCCTTCATTTTTCTATACAAGTACTGGAGTCCTGTGTTCACAAACAGTTTTTATATTTTATACTTGCCAACAGCCCAATCAGCCCATTACAATTTGGGTTTCAGGCCTGGAGACTTTTTCAAGGCTTTTAATACCGTCTGTCACGATATCCTTTAATCCATCCTTATCCATCTTATGGTCTCGGACAACGCGTTTGAATAATTTCCTCTTCGAGGGCGTCAATTAACACACGTTGGTGAACCCTCATCGAACTGGTATTATGTAGACACTGGTGTTCTCCAAGGCAGTCTTCTGTCTCCTCTTTTATTATCTGTTTTCATAAACCTCTTAACGAACGATCTTCATAGAAGGTAGAAGTTTTACGCCGATGATCTACAGCTGAATAGACATGCGAGCATAGACAGTTTGTTAGTAGCTATCAATAAACTGAAACTGGAATTAGACTTAAAAGTTGGTTCTATAGGTTTGTTATTACTGTCACCTTACAAAAAGGTTTCGGCCGATAAATCGGAAACTATGCACTAAGGGCAAAAGTGATTGGGACGTAATTGTAGAGGAAAAAATTTGGCATCTTTTATTTCCTGTATTTTTTTTTATAAAACTTACCTTTACTGACCCGATTTAGATCGTCCCTTTTAGAGTTCGTTGCTCGGCTCAGGGCGGTTACTAACTGTTTTTAGAGACGTTTAATGCAACTGTCGCTGTTAATTAATACTCGAAGAAACGAACTGCTCGTCCGATTGAGTAGGCATTTCATTGATGCGAATGCCAGCAAGGGAGTCAAGGAGGGTTTTGGTGGGTGTGCGGCGTGTTTGCGCTCTTCTCGACCGAGTAGTACGATATATCGGATTGTGTATAACATCACAAGAATTTCAAATAACCTTAATTTGTTCCAGGTAAGTCATGATCTTGTTGTCCGGGACGTCCTGTGGCGTCGCGGCTTGTGGAGAGGGCGGTCGGGGTGTATTTGATAGCCGCGACCACTAAGGGACTTCGTTGGCGCAAGGGTGAGTGGGAAAGCATTATCTGGAGTGCATTGTGCAGCAGGTGCTTTCCCAGTGGAGCAGAATGATATTCTCTATCGCATAAAAAATTATACATTCGCAGGGTCTATCTGGGTGGCAAGAAACCGGCTACTTTATTTGATTTTTATTAATTATAAAATAAAAGATTGTTAGCATTGATTTATTTATACATCGCGTGTGTAAAAGTCAATTGCTTTTTTCAAGGCTTTAATTGATACTGGGGATCGAACCCAGAACGTGACAATATATTAGAATATATGCTCTTTTTTTCGTTTTGTAAATTTGGGAATGTTGATATCACAAGGAGGCTTTGTTTTATAATATGTATAGATAACTTTCGATAATCACAGACTTTTAAAACATTCAGTAATTTGTACCCCGTCCATTTTTAGATGAGGTTGACGATATCCCTATGTGTCTCTGGGATTTTCCACACCATTCCACTTTCATGACAAGTTTTGGCAGTGATGCAAATTACAATATAAATGTTGATTATACATAATATAAACATTCCTTGCATTTTTTCATAAACTCTTTATATACCATAATCTATTAGTGGTGAATGACTGCGTCTTTGGTCTAGCGGTAGCGTGAAACGCAGACAATGTGTTCCTGGGTTTAAATCCTAGGTTGGGCCTAAATTGTAATTGAAATATTTCATTATTTGGGCCTTTGCCCAGCAGTGGGCGACTTCCGGATGTTGGTGATGATAATGATATCTCATCTGGGCTAAACCTGCCCTTTCGAATAATGAGGAGGAGGAAATAGAGAGTGCACAGATATTTGCGCACTTGAGCACTATAAAATGTCCAGCGCACATGGCCAGTGTCCGTTGAAATTGGTCGACAGGGCTGGATAACTCAGATCAGATGAATGACGTCCACTGTTGGACAAAGGCCTCCCTAAAACTGTTCACAATGGATTTGTGTCCATTGTTTGGAGGGATATGCCATAATCGCCACGCTTGGCAGATGGATTCGCGGTAGTATGATGGTCATAGTATAGAAACAGAGAGACGCTGCTGCCTGTTCTCAGGTAGATATTCCCTCGGGACGACTTCTATGCCCCCACGGGATGAGATGGGGCGGCGATATTCTATGCCGTCAGCCACACAGCATGTCTTTCAGTATTAAATAGACGGTCACCGTAGCCTAGTTGATAATGCTCCTGCCTACGAAGCTGGTAGTCCTGGGTTCGAATCCCGGTAAGTGCAAATATTTGTGTGATGAGCACGAATATTTCTTTCTGAGTCATGGATGTTTTCTATGTATTTAAGTATTTATCTATCTATATAAGTATGTATATTGTCGCCTGGTTCCCATAGTACAAGATTTGCTTAGTTTGGGGCTAGGATGATCTGTGTGACATTGTCCCTGTATATTATTATTAGGTATATTTTATTATAAATAGATATTATCCTCGAAAAAATCTTTGTGCGACTAGTAAGCTGTTGTTTTCTTACTCATTCGCTGACTAAATTATGTCATGGCAGTCCTATTCTGACGCTCTCTTACCGCTGCATACTTACAATATAAAAATTCCTTAGTCGCAGTCATAAAATAAATGAACCCTAATCTGTTGATAACGTTTATAAATACATATATTTAGTCATTGAGCTTAATGTAAATAGCAATCAGAATGGAAGCAGGCCATTTCCTCAGTTTGTTTTTAAAATGAACTCTCTTTTATTAATTTAATCCATAATTAATTTATGCCACATGTTGCTTATTATGATGTCTGGTATGAAAACAAAAATTAATCATGGATCAAGATCACACACGAGTAATCATTTTGTTAGATTTCAACCTGATTTTCCACTCTATTTTGACACGTCCTTGGTAGGTTATGCGGTCAAAATTAATCTGATATGACAAAATTTTATGTTGTCAGCCTCTGAAACGCCAAATTGTATGTTTAAACGAAACTTCTAATATATATTATATATAACTACACAGCTTATGAAGTAGCTGTCAACGTTAATACGTCTTCTGGTCATGATGCGTCTGTGCGTTTTTTTCTATACTTGCCCCCAAACGTATGAAAACGCACTTGCGCGTGCACCCGACGCGACGCGTACGTGCGTTCTCATCGTAATTATAATATAAATGAACATTACTCTGTTGACAACGTTCATAAATATATTTAGTCATTCAGCTTCATGTAAATAGCAATCAGAATGGAATCAGGCCATTTCCTCAGTTTGTTTTTATGATGAACTCTTTTATTTATTTAATCTATAATTAATTCATGCCACATGTTGCATATTATGATGTCTGGTATGAAAACAAAAATTAATCATTGATGAAGATCACACACAAGTTATGATTTTGTTAGATTTCAACCTGGTTGTCCACTCTATTTTGACACGTTCTTGGTAGTTTATGCGGACATGAGTAGTGAGATATATGTATCACAAAAATTTCAGCCTCTTAAACGCGAAATGTTATGTTTAAATGAAACTTCTAATTATAAAACTACATAAATTATTAAGCCGCTTTCAACGACAACGCGTCTCCTGCCTATGATAATAATAATATCCTGGGACGTTATTTACATACGGCCATCCGATCCCAAACTAAGCAGAGATTGTACTATGGAAACCTGATAACTGATATACCTACTACATAATATACTACTTTTCTTTTGTAAATACACTCAGGACAAACAGATATGTTCATGCACACGAATACCTGTCCTGGGTGGGAATCGAACCCACGACCACTGGCGTGAAAAGCAAGCATTTGCCAACCACGCAAATAGGCCTGCCCCATATGACGCGTAAGTGCGGTTTTTTTTTCTATGCTTGCCCCCTTGCCCACGACGCGTATGTGCGTTTTCATAATTTTTTGTATACCTGACGACGAAACCGCGTATGTAACTATCAATATATTGTTATTATTTTTATATGGTAGAATTAGTGAGTCCACGAGAACATGGCTCAAGTACTTAGGATGCGTTTATGAGTTATGCATGGGCATACCAACCATACTATAGTAAAATCAACTCATTTGGGACATGGGGATATTTTTACGGTTATGGGCACCCATATTTCAGGTGGGCACCATTGACTTGACCGATAGCGTCGACTGTACCTTCTGTGTAGCGCGAATTTCTGTACCACCGATAAACAACTCCAAACTATTCCATCAATCGTCAAGGTAGCTCAATAAAGATCATAGAAACAATTATATTAACAATGGATTTCATTCAAGTATCGACTTACGTCATCTCTGTCGTCACAGCAGCACTAGAATAACTGCATTTGTATGACTTGAGTATTTATGTGTGATATGATTAGTGAGAGCGACACTTCCGTATTTAGCGTTACACAAATAGCTTTTGTTTACTGTTACGACTTCGAACGTTACTATTAAATTGTGTTCTGATATTAATAAGTTTAGTTTATCGACGGGATTTGAATCTGCACTCTCTGCACCTAAAGCCCCAAGATTTAACCAAATAAGTCAGGGTGAATCGTGTTATGTAGCGGAATGTTATGCAGTTTTGACGATTTGTCATCAACATCATCAGATGATCTAGTGAGGGTAGCTGGAAGTTGCTGAATGCGGGTAGCGTAATAATAATTATAATAATATCCTAGGACATTATTTACACACGGCCACCTGATCCCAAACTAAGCAGAGCTTGTACTATGGAAACCAGATAACTGATATACTACACATACTACTTTTCTTTTATAAATACATAGTTATATAGATAATTACACCGTGGAATACTTTTCGCACTAACGTGCATCGACTAAATATCAATGTCGATGAATTTACTGTCGACCAAATGATTGTCGACTAATTGTCATGTCGACCAATTGTCGTTCGATCAGTTGTCTAGGTCCGCCAGACTCAGGACAAACAGACATGTTCATGTACACAACCCTGGGTGGGAATCGAACCCACGACCTCCGGCATCGGGGTAGGCCTTTGGATGCTGATGATTCACTAGTGACTGTGACTAAGCGATATCGATAGACTTGCCAACATTCTCCGGGCAAAGAGAATAATAGATTTCGATTATATAACAGCGTTTAAACTTAGCATAATTCGCGATGTATTGAGGGCTATATATGTCCATACATAGACGTACGTCTGATTCCCAAAGGGGTAGGCAAAGACAACGGATTTCCAATTGTCACGAACAAATGGAAATCCGTTGTCTCTGCCTACTCCATTGGGAATCATGCGCGAGTCGAAGTATGTCTGTATGTATCTTGTGTTGAGTGCACAGGCACTCAACACAATGTGCAAATCATATTATTATATTGTGTTGAAGTTAAAATTTTATGTCACTAAACCATGACCTATGTAAAGACGCCAGCACATCAAGCTACCCAATCTGTCAAATTTCCCCAATCGAAAGTGAACCTTATGCTTTTGTGATAAAGTTGAAAATCTATTTAAGAAATTTGACAGATTGGGGTAGCTCAATGTGCTGGCGTCTGTACATATCGTGTGCAGCTAATTGCCCTATAATATTCGACCTGCACGTTGGCCACCTCTTTTGCCTTGTTTACTCTCATTATATTCTTTATAAATGCTTGCCGGTTTAGGGTACTTTTGACCTGGCCTTTCTTGAGAACATCTCCGACTTGGTCAGAGAATGTTCGACGAGGCCTTCCCCTTCAGATTGATATCATATTGGGGGTCAAAGAAAGCAGGTTCAAATCTTGTGACGCATTTTAATTTTATACTCGTAGAACAAAATTTATACTAAGTAGGTATGTCTTACATATCTTATATTTAAAAAGGCGTAGGATAACATCGTGAAGAAACCTGCATGCCTGAGAGTTCTCCATAATGGTCTTGATGATATGTGTAGTCAACCCAGCTCGAACTAGACCAGCGTGGTGGACTATGAGTCATCATATCAGTGGGGCATGTTTTTAGAAACTATAGCCAATAGATACACCATGTGATGTCTTCCGTCAGCCAGGGTATAAATTTGATCTGCCGGTGTGTATCATTCATAGCTTAACGCCAAAGCGCCTACGCCTTAAGAGTTTATATTTATTTACACTTTGCATTAGGAATAATGATTGAAATCTAAAGTGTATTGCGTAATTGTTAAAAATTAAAATATTTTTCCTAATTGACTGCACGTGTGGCGCAGCGCCTAAGACAGTCGCCTCGCCGCTTCGTGTCGCGGGTTCGAGTCCCGCGCTGGATACCTATTTGTGGGACCCATAAAAAGTTGTTCTGAGTCTGGATGTAATTTGTGCCCGACTATTATATGTTTGTAAAGTACCCTGCGACACAGGGATAAGATTCCCTAGTGCGGGCGTTGTCTTTTAGCTAAAAAAATTATAAGATCCCGAAAGGGATTTTCAAACTTTCTCATGCTTTTTAATTATGAACTCGTAAATCTTATAGAATACAAAATTCCCGGAAAATTTAGAAGATTTCTCTGTTATCATTTTCAAAGGAGTACACGTAGGTATGTCATCTTCGCTTTCGACATCATTTCAACAAAATTCCGGTATCATTCCAACACGTGATCGGGTATCGGGTCAATTTTCCGTGATTTCTCTGGTCCAACTCAATATAGAGAATTATGTATATACTGCCATGTTAGCCCTGCTGAGATTTCGCCAGCTGGAAAGCTCACGAATTACGAATTACAATCACGACCGCGAACACTTTCACATGGCATCGTGATTCTAAGAGGAATGCTCTTCCATCTATACCTATGTAGACACCAATAGTAGAATGAAATCCCGTATTTCCTTGTAGTTCTTAAGTAACTTTAACTCCTTCCGCTAGAAGAGATCAACTGGAGTTAAAATTACATTATTTTATTTTGATAATTTATCACAATATGAAATTTTACTTTATCTTTTTGTAATATTTTATTGACATTGTTGGTATTTTTTGTTATTTCTTAATACATTACTTTCATTTTGTAACATATAATATATTTAATTATTTTTTATTGTCATTGTACTCTGCTTATTTGAAAGATTTGTTATGCCTACTGGTGGAACATGGAACTATTGCTATTTATGTAAAAACCTGCAAATTTAAATTTACTCCAAATTACACAGTCGCCGTCACGTCATGTTTGTGGATTCTCTTCTCTTACCTTGACATATCGTAGGGATCTTTATATCGTTGACAGTTAGGGCCGTTTTCGTAGTGCAGCTTGCACTAACTTGACATTTGTCTTACAGATAATGCTGTAGCATTTTTTTTTATTGACATTAACAGTTCGGCTTCAGAGGCTTTTGCTGCTTCATCGGGCAATTGAGGCGAGCGGAGGCTCTCGCCGATTAGCTAAATAAAACTACAAATGACTAAACCGCGCCTGAGGGCACTCCGTTTGTAGTACTATTCTTGATTCAGGACGATTACTGACTGATTGGATTTTAGAACGTTTTGTGGAAGCCGACGCTTTTGTTCGCGAATATTTAACCACTAGTGACCCGCCACTTATAGAAAGCTAGATAGAAAGCTATATTGATAAATTCTGATAAAAAAAGGGTTATTACTATCTATTATAGTAATAAAGGTTTTATAGAATACATAACCCCACGGATCCTTTTTGGGTAGTGATGAGTAAAATTAACACGTAACACAAAGTATGTTACAATTGTAATTTTCGGAGGTATCTCTAGTTTTATTAATATCAAATACTTAGTCTTATGTTACCCACTGACAATGTAGCTTTATACATATAAAATAATTTTTAAAATCAGTTAAGTTGTTCAGTTTAGTTAGTTACAAACAAACATAATCTGCTTCTTAGCGTGTCGATGGCAATCTAAATTAAGTCAGCCCAGAATTCAGCTACGACTTGAGCGTTGTCAGTAGCTGAGGTATTAGTTCTTGTAACGTGCAGGCATTAGGGCACGCAGGACATGTTAACAAGTGTGCCATAGTTTGAGGGACAGAACCACACTTGCACTCTAGGTTGGAAACGTTTAAAAATCAACAAACACAATACCAAAAAATATTAGTTAGATAAAAGCGGGTGAACTCACCAAAAAAAATTCCGTGATAAATGAGCAACTCACAGCAGGGAAGGTATGGGTCGTCAACGCGCGAGTGTTTCCAGGTGTGTTCAAGCATCATACACTACTGAGACTGCTAACCATTAAGTGGGCCAAATGTCTATTCGCTGATTTGTTACTTGAGAATAAAACAGAATACTACGTTACATACATACCAATAGAATTACATGTCTTGCTCTGCGACCCGGCGATTTTTCAGTCACACAGTTGCTGCCTGACTGGCAGTAGTCGGCAATCCGGGAGGAAAAACCAAATTCCTCCCAGTATACGTGTCCCAACCACCTAGGGCACGGCGCATAAGGGGGGCACCGAAGGAGGATACCTGCGTTCTCGGGGATCGCCGCACCAGGTGCCAAGAGAAGTTCGATTAGATTTAGTTAGTGCGAGTCCGACATACCCACCCGCAGACACTCTTTGTGGGTTGCATGCGCAGACATTTTCACCTGCCTTAACAAAAAAAAGACAGTTTTTAAACAAGTTCCAAGTGTTCAATGGGTGCTCTTATCGCATAAAGCGCAGGTAGTCTGGATGAGATTGCTTACAAACACTTGGGTCAAATTTGAGTCACAGATTGTCCATATAGTGGTCCTACGTGGGGATTGAATCCGGTGCTACCTTAATAATCACTGTACAGTCGAAAGCAATAATGTCAAGAATGATTTTTATTGAAAAATAGTCCTTACCGTCAACTGCGCAATACATATTATAGTGAACGAGAATGAGCGCACACCCAGGTCAACTCTATTGAATCCGATAGGATGGTGCGGCGATCTGACATGACCGAGGAGATAGGGGGGAGTCGGATGCAGTCTTATATCTCTTCCAGACTCACACTTACATTAAATTATATATATATAAATAGTTATCTAATTTATATGATGTAAACAAAGAATAATCTATACAAATAAATAAAATTGAAGTGTCTGTTTGTAATATTGAAATAACCGTCTTTTACTACATGTATAATGTATATGTATACAACACATACACCAAAATATCATCATCATAATCATCATCACCATAATTTTTTAAATTTTTGTCTGTCTGTTTGTTCCGGCTAATCTCTGAAATGGCTGGACCGATTTTGACGGGACTTTTATTAGCAGATAGCTGATGTAATAAGGAGTAACTTAGGCTACAGTTATTTAAAAAAAAATGTTTTATTTTAGAAAATACCATAAAAGTACTAAATAACCTAATTCACACGCGGGCTAAGTCGCGGGTACAGCTAGTATTGTATATAAATATTGATATAAATGTAAACAAGGTTAATCAAGTAAACAATAGTATGTAAAGAAAAGTAAATACGACTCAAGGAAAAAAAACCTAAGTTACATCGTCGCTGTAATACAATAGCAGCACTGAGTAAAATAATAATAATTAAAAAAATACTTCCAGGCTCTGAATCTGAACCTAGGACCTTATTATCTGGCAGTCAAACTGTACCACCTATATGATGGTAACTGTACCTAAACAGCTTCACAAATAGCACCATCGAGCTACTGAACAAATCGTTTTTTTATTTTTTTTTATTTACACACAGAATAAAGTAAATAAAAACAAGTATATAAAATAAAAGAGTACAAAGGCACTGCTTATTTCTAATGAAATCTCTTCCAACAGGCCCGCGAGAGGAGATATAGAATGAAAGAGGAATTGTGTGTCATCATTACAGCTAAATAAGTCCACTGCTGGACCAGCCTCCCTCAAGAATCGTCTTGGGGGGATATGCCATAATCGCCACGCTTGGCAGACGGGTTGGCGATCGCAGTAAGATGGTCATAGTAATCAGAAGGAAGCTGCTGCCCATCCTCTGGTAGATATTCCCTCGGGTCGACTTCTACGCCCCCCACGGGATGAGATGGGGTGATGATATTCTGATTCTGATATTTGTCGCCGTCACCACACAGCAGTAGTAGTTGTGTGTAGGTTAGTCTAAATCTATACGAATAAATAAAATTGGAGTGTCTGTTTGTAATATTGAAATAACCGGTTTTTACTACATTAATATGAATATATACGGTACATACACCAAAATACATTTTTTACAATTTTTGTCTGTCTGTCTGTTTGTTCCTCTGAAATGGCTGGACCGATTTTGACGGGACTTCTATTGGCAGGTAGCTGATGTAATAAGGAGTAACTTAGGCTACTTTTATTTTAGAAAAAGTCTTTTATTAAAAAAAAACGAAATAAACTAATTAACACGCGGACGAAGTCGCGGGTACAGCTAGTATTAAATAAAAACTGATTAGTCAGAATCGTGTTCCTGCTACGTGATCTGCTTATTTAATCAGTGGGAATCAGGTGATTTGTTGATTATTTACTCCGTGCGTTGAATCTTGATGGCCGTACATTATCTGTGAGGAGCTAGATGTATTGATTTATTATTCTTTGTCGGTCACATGAATACGTCGAACGTGTAAATTGGATTCTATAAATATCCTGGGATGGGACATTATTCATACACGGCCATCTGATCCCAAACTAAGAAGAGCTTGAACTATAGAAACCCGATAACTGATATACTAACTTGTCTATTGTAAATACATACTTATACAGATAATTACTTCCAGACACAGGACAAACAGACATGTTTATGCTCAAAAATATATGTCCTGTATGGGAATCGAACCCACGACCTGCGGCGTGAAAGGCAAGTATTTACCAACCATGCCCACCGTCCCAAACAAAATATTTTATAAATAGAGTATTTTAGGTTCTGATATTAAATGGTAGGATGGGTTTGTGAAATCTCTTATTATTAATTACCTAGGTAAGTATTTAATGTATTTATTGCACATTAACATTTCCTACATTGCCTGGACGCCTCAGATATTCTATACTTTGCCTAGATAACACATACATACAATACACAGAAAACGACCATGACGAATGGACATAATTGTGAACATAATTATTTGTATTGTGCGAGTATCGAACCGCAACTTCTGGATCAGGAGGCATGTTCACAACAAACTGAGTCGTGACGATAGTCCAAAAGACAGATATTTGGAAGGTTAGTAAAAAAAAAGTATTGTCCTAGGCATAGAGGTAGAGGATAGTTCGTAATAACTATTTAGGTGACAATTACCATGGTAGTATACTCAATACTCAATACTCACTTGTTTCTGAGTCATGGATGTTTTCTATGTATAAAAGTATTTATCTATCTATATAAGTATGTATATCGTCGCCTGGTACCCATAGTACAAGCGTTGCTTAGTTTGGGGCTAGGATGATCTGTGTGACATTGTCCCTAGATATTATTATTATTATTATTACGTAAGTTGCTAAGCCAGAGGTCGTGGGTTCGATCCTCACCCAGGCTAACTAAGTCAGGTATGACGAGCTAGATTATTTGTTCTGTCTGGGTTTTAGACGGGCTGGTTGGCGCGGCAGGTAGATACTCGTCTTGCTGCAGGACTTTCCACCCAGGACAGATATTTGAGTGCATGAACGTGTCTGTTTGTCCCTGTGAAAGAAAAGTAGTATATCAGTTATCTGGTCTTCATAGTACAAGCCCTGCTTAGTTTGGGATCAGATCGTCGTGTGTGAATAATATCCCAGAATATTTAATTTATCTATCAAAATATGTATCTATTTAGAAATATATAAGTATGTTTACCAGTAGACTCTACTTATTTTAGGATCAGATGGTAGTATGTGAGTTGTTCCAAGTTATATATATATATAATATTTAAATGGATCTTTGTTTATATTGGCTCAAAAACCATTCATTAATCGGCAAAAAACATCCGACTCGCAAAGTGTAGGCAGAAGATAGGTTAGGTAGGTTATTCGGTTATCGGTTGTTAGTCTATAATTGGCACTGAACTTGAACCAATAGGAAAATTAAATGTTAATTGCATCGGACTGTGATTAATACGTGCAATTTGATAACTATTACAAGAACCGCGTGGCTAATATGTGTCTTGTAAGTGTACCATCTTATCGTAAACACGTGATGGAACTTTCTCCTTGCTCGTGGACTCAGATCTGGACACATTCCATGCAAAATACATCCCTTTATGATGAAGAAAATCACTTCACCCAATTGGGAGGAATGTGGATTTGTCGAGGACCTACAACATGTTGTTGATGGAATGTGTTAAATATGAGTCTAGTAGAAATAATTTAATGAGGAACTTATGTGGGCTTGCTCCATAAAATGATATCTCAACCAAATACACCAAATTCCAAATAGTTTTGTGAAAATTTAATTGATTAGGATACGATAGGACGGAAGAACGAAAAATGTAAAATATGACACAGCTAGTTTCTTATAAATCTCAATTTATCCATCTTCCAATCGCTTAATCTGTTCGCAATATCTGGTTTGCAGCAGTGAATAATATAGGTAGTAATTCATTGGTTTCTAGTGGTTCCTTAACAACGCTTTGTTCAATCGTTTCAAGTGGATGATTTGTTGTAAGAGTCGCCATGTCACTTTTTGATCTTTAAGCGGTCATGTGAATAACATATAATTGTCTAGACAATTTTCTGCTTTGAATTGGGGTTAAGTGCAGTCGTAACTCCTTTTAAAAACGATGTGTGCAATGTTTTGTTTTAGATGTGACATACATAGTTGTCACGTTATTGTGTTCTTGTTTCATCTATAGCAACGTGCTTGTGCTCCTGGTAAACAAGAATAGTATATAAGTAGTTATAGCAGTTCTTATTGAAAGATGACAATGTGATAAAGAACGAGATGCAGTTCCGATGTGATGTGTGGCTCGAAGCCAAAGACATCGCATTCCGGAGACAATTTCCTCCATAAGGCCGTTTGGCATACCTAATTACAATGATTCATTATACCAGCTCCATAAATTTTGTATTAAAACGACGCTTCCGCTTGATACCCTCACAATATTCGGCCCCCTACATCAGCGTTCCGTCTTTCATGTCATGAAAATGGCTTTGTAAAAATAGAATTTACGCAGATGTTAATTTATTTAATCGTAGATATGAGCAGAGTTTTCTTTGTTATTTCTCATGTTTAGTGTTTCTGACAGTTTTTGATTTAAAATGCGTGGGGTATTAATTACTCCGTTCGGTTTATTCGACGTTGACATGGTATTTATGGACAAGGAAAAGGTTTTCATACAACTATTACATCACCTCGATTTTAATAGTAATTTATCTTCGTTGTCTGAAAGTAGACAATAGATTTGCACTGATGACTTCTTGGTATTACCGACAAAGATGTATCTCATAATTGCAGTTTCAATGACAAAAGTTTCTTATGCGAACTGATGAGATCATTATACAGATTTTTGATGTGATAACTTCTTTAGACGCGTTGAGCACTTTTTGGGTGAACAAAAATCATGGAACTCGTGTCATCGCCACCGAACGCTTTCCAAGAGCTATTATTTTGTGGGTGAACAAAAATCATGGAACTCGCGTCATCGCTACCGAACGCTTTCCAAGTGCTATTATTTTGTGGGTGAATTATGGGTGAACAAAATCATGGAACTCGCGTCATCGTCACCGAACGCTTTCCAAGAGCTATTTATTACTTTTTGAGTGAATAACAAGCTTGAAACTCTCGTCATCATCACCTATATGAATACTGGATCATACATATATGTACAAAGATACACAAACAGTATGTATATCTCAATTTGAAGACCTAACTATTAAATTGTAGATTATTTATATTAGAAGCGTACAAAATAGTTTTCGCTTCTATTGGCAGTCCCCAAATACTACCCAGTATATTTTTTTTTATCGCATTCCAGTAAACATCTGAGTGCAAGTTTATTTACAGGCAAATGAGTTAATTCTGATTGTATTGCTCATTCTGATTAAATTGAAATACCAAGTGAATGAAATATATAACAAAGATATAACGCGTACAATTCTGTTCAAGATTATCAACCTCTCATGTGGATTGTTTCTGGTGATGCAGTGCAGATCAATTGACCATGTGTGACGTAGGAGCATGTTAGCTGGATTGCTGACAGTGAGGAGTGCGATGACGCAGGACTGAGACATTGTGTTGTTGATGAAGAATGAGTGGTTTTCAATTGACTTGTCCTTTAATATGATGATACATCAACATCAACAGTAATTGAATATAGCAACGTCATTACGATAAAAACTGTTTAGGGTAAATAAGTTGGACCAATAATAGCGGAATTAATATTTTCCAAGAAATAACTCTGCTAACTTCAACTGTTATGGTTAATATCGCTAGCTCACCGTAAAGTTTAACCAGATTAGAGGTTTTATGTAATATAATAAATTGGTATTGAAATGTATTCTATTATTCTCAAATAGGTACCAGGTCAATAGCAAGCGTTTGGCTTCGTATGTATTTAGACCTAAAAGCCATTAGAAGATGGCGCACTGTGTGTAAAAATTGTAAGATTTTGTTTGAAATTTTATTATAATAGGTACGTCCAGTTAAATCAAATGAAATAAAATAAAATGACTCTACTGTATGCATTCTCTATCGTATTAATGAATTCCTAATTATATATGTATATTTGCAAAGAACGTAGAAATCGCGTTACATACATACAAAGAAATAAATAAACGCAGTCAATTTCCAGCATAGTCCTGTATAATGCTCCACTTATTCGATTTAGTCAATTTATCGATTTGATCTATTAACAGGAAAGGGCTGTTTTTAATTAAAACTATTAATAAAACCTTTTTAAAAATACCTCAGATGCCATAATTATATTCCAAAAATGTCACTAAAATCGTAAATACATAATATTTGGGGGAAGAAAACGTCCCGACTGAATACCTACCAGAGAATGCGATCGCCAACCCGTCTGCCAAGCGTGGCGATTATGTCATATCCCCCCATTCTTAGGGGGAGTCTTGTCGAGACGTAATTTGGCTGACGTGCATATATACTACTAGTCTATCAGCAAGCACAACACAACAGCACAAGTTGTGTGGTAGATAGAAATCATCATGAAATCGTGTAAGTAGGACCCCCAATTCTGATGAATTGAAATGATATGCTAGTAGTATAATACTTGTATATTTTTATTTATTAAATTAAAGGCCAACAAGGACCAATTATAAAAATACACTAATACAATACTTATAAATAACATACAGAACAGTTACATTACAATACAATACAACAAAACAATATTTCGACATTATCCCGTACAAGTACCATGTCACAGTGATACATGTACTGGCAGTCGAATAATAGCTGGGCGAAGGCGCTTAGGATACTGTTTGGGCTGACCCGCACCCTGCGGGTATTTGTACATGTATATACAACATGTAACGTAATTAACGCACACCCTCAAACACCCCAATTAAAATATTATGTTGCAATCGTAATACATACACTGAAGTTTTTATTTAACATGTATATGCATTGTTATTTACTAAAGTAGTTTCTTGGAATAAAGTTTATTTTTCTTTATTTTGTATTGAATGATAGAATTTGTATAAATACAAATAATACGGCGATTTTAAAAGTCCTATTACTTTGACTTGCGGTCCATTTCAATTTGTTTTGACTGTACAGGAATAATATGGCAATAATTTCCGTAGTTTTAATTATTTTGGAAAAAAAAATTACCTATGTTAAAAATTATATAAATCGATTCTGTAAACGATTCTGAACAAACTATTTTCAGGATGTGCGTTAATTAAGTTACATGTTGTATATATATACACCTGGCATATCAGCAAGGACCCTGTAATGTGGCCCATAAATACAAATACTCACAAGTTATCGCGTTACTCAAACGTTTGAATTTTATCTTGTTTATATTTTGCTTCGGATCTGGCAACGTCGCGGCCGCGGCTTTGCTAGAACTTTCTGTTTTTCGTTGTTAACTACGTAGATATTACGTAGAGAAGTAAAACATGATAGTTGTTTATTTTAGTACATTTTTATTATTATATACACACATAACTATAATAGTAAGACATTTGATGTCGCGAAATTTTTTGTAGATAATTATATGTTCTGCAAAGAGGTAGTACATTAATTTGTTTTATAATCAATAGTTTTTGCAGAGCACGCAATGTAAGAAACTTATTTGGTATTTTTTTCACACCTTGGGTTTCATAATTGGAGTTCTATTATGGATCCCTAACTTTTTGAAAATTTAATATAGCCTATGTTCATCGGAGATAGTGTAGCTTCCCAACAGTGATATAATTTTTCAAATCGGTCAAGTAGTTTCGGAGCCTAATCAATACAAACAAACAAAAATACATTCAAATCTTTCCTCTTTATAATATTAGTAAAGATATATGATATCGAATGGGCAGTGGTTACCCTAGTGTCAGAGTTGTTTAAACGGGTTATTCGCAGAGGTCCACGATTCCATTGTTTCGCAAAAATGTAAGTTCATACTTTGATTCTTAACGGGTGCACGATATTTTAAATTAAAAACGTTTTGGTTCCCAACAGGACCATCAGATTGTTTGGTACAGTCCGCAACAGTCAGCAATCTAAACGGTTATGATTATAAATTATTGTCTAAGATACTAGTACTAACAAGCAGACTAATCAGACTTTCGTTTATAGTATAGTATTATATTACTAATATTAGAAATAAAAGATAATTAACAGATTAATAAAAACTCTTCATTAAGAATATTGACGTAATAAAATCACAGTTTCAGAATAATTACAGAAAATCGGTTCAATCTTAGATTATAGTCTAAGATCTATTTACTTTCGGCAATCCTTCTTTATGTGAACTTGTAACTGTTTCAAATATCTTACTCCGCCGTCCGCGCATTTTTTTTGTAAGAGGGGTAAAAAGGTTTTGCTTCACGTATTAATATTATGATTTAACTACAGTGGACTCCTGTTACCCATGCCACGGACCCCTAAGAGGTCAGTGGACCCCACTTTAAGAAGCCCTGCTCTTATAGGTATAGCCCTAGCCCACTAGGGTTATTAAGTTGTTATGTAAAACATTATGCTAGTAACATGTGGAATTAAATATGTTGTTAATCACTGTCTGAACATCGCTCATTATGATTATATGTTTTATGATCGTTCTAGAAAAGGAATAAACCGCCATATCTGTCTGTAATAGTCCCTAATCTTTTTTTATTTAATTTTTTTTTTATTTAATTTTTTGTTATGTTGTTTTATATTCTTGTTGTCTGTGCAATTTTCAGAATAAATCTTTTTTCTTTCTTTTTTCTTTCTTCTTTTTCTAATCTGTAGTTTTACGGTAATCATAACTTGAAAAGCAAACATTGTTTTAAAACACGTCATTTGTTTTATAACTCTGTTTGATATAATGTTTTTGTTCGCTGAACTTATCGAATTCTGTTGATTCTAGATAAAGAGATATATGTACGAACGCTATATATATACCTATGTAGGTGATTCGGTCAACGACACTGTTATTGATTTTATTTTAGACTACTATTTGTCTCAAATTATTTTTATACGTGAAAATTTCATGATCACTGAAATATTGGAGCTATTATGTGACAGGATAAGTGCTAAGTGTGTGTTTATTCTGTTTGGACAAAACAGACATACATACGTATGTATATACATGTCTGGACACCGACGACTGTCATTATCAATGTCCATCCATTCTCTGGTCTTTGCTTAGGTTGTCTGGAAGTGATCACATTTTGTGATAAGACCGCCCATTATATGTATTTTTTTTTAATAATTACGAACAAGATTGTACAGAGGCGGACTTAATGCCGAATTTATTCTCTACCAGACGAACTGTAGGTGATGCAGAAATAATATGGTAGGTGCATTAGAAATGGAGAATTTTGACTTTAAAAAGAACAAAATATGATAAAATATCTTCTTCATTATCATGTCAGTTAAAAGGAGGCTACGGCTTTATAGGCCTCTCCTTAAGATTTCTACAATTGCCGGTCTTGCGCTACCAGCATCCAGCGGCTTCCTGCGACCTAAATAAAAGAACAATTAATTTAAAATAAATTAACTATAAACTAAATGTAACTACAGCAATATCGATGTACAGATAAGAGAGGGGTCTTTTCTAATACAAGTTACACATAACTTAAAAGAAGAGACCCACACATTCTAACAACTACGTGTAGTAAATAAAGGCATTTTTGATTTTGATTGATTTGATTTTAAAATGATAAAATTTGAAGTTATTGCTAAGAATTACCTTTTTTCATCGGGTATTTTTGTTGCCACTGAATTCAAAATTTATTTACACTTTTAAACTATTGCATATCATAATTAGATATACATCATTGTTTACAGGTATTAGCGCGACTTTATGTTATTTTCTCGACGTTACGACCGTTCCACGACAGCCCGGAAAATAACAAGAAAGGTTAGTCGCGTTAATACCTGTAAACAATGTTTTACAGACGCCAGCACATCCAGCTACCCCAATCTGTCAAAATTATTTTATAGATTTTCAACTTTATCACATAAGCATAGGGTTCACTTTCAATTGGGCAAATTTGACAGATACAAATAAAAATTACATTATTGTAAAAAATAATTGAAGCTCAAAATTATAATATTTCATGTACAGACGCCAGCACATCCAAGCTGCCCAAGCTATCCCAAGCTGGATGTGCTGGCGTCTGTAGATGAAAACTATAAATTTTAGCTTCAATTATTTTTTACAATAATGTAATTTGCAAGTTTTTAAATTACTGATGAAATTACTGGGTTTGGATAACTTTAGTTTAGGTATAACTACATTGTAAAGTTATAATAATAACATTTTATCAGCATTCATGTATAATTCGACATTGAAAATATCAACATACCTACTTATATAATTAAATTGATTGACGCAGTTGATTATTGAACTGTGGTGTGACGTCATAATCTATTTATGTACGTCATTATCGACAAAACACTTGAAATAGGCCAATCATTTCATACAAGAAACTCAATTATTTGATCTTTGGAATGTGATGGAAATGCTATTAGGAGTATTGTTCAATAATTGGAAATAGCTTATATTTTATCTCAACCTTCGGCAAAATCCTTCGTCTATACCTTTTCAACCTTCTCTGTATTGAGCCATCTGTTATCTGGTACAACGTGGGTCGAAGAACTTCAGCAACTATTCTATTCAATGCATTGTACACGCCATAACAGTGTGACGACGTTATTTTTATTTTTTTTATAGTCGGACTAGTTCCTTCGTCTTACCCACCCCTGCAACTCCTGTAAGCCAGGATGAACAGTGGCACACAATGGAATGACACTGAGGCTCTAGCATGTCCCGCCAATGGCTTTAACTGTTTTTGTTACTGCAACGAACTTAATCAGAAAGCAACAAGGAGGAGTGAATAGTTCCACTTCCCTCCAGAGCTAAGTGGGAGTCAGAATTATATAATATAATTATCGTATACGTTTGAGTTAGAAAAAGATAGATGGCGTTCTTGGCAGACCGTCGTCGTTAGCGTATCGGCAGTGACTTGAGTTTCGCCTGGCGCGGCGGCGAGCGCGCACGTGTTGTGCACGCTCGCCGTGCACCTCCACAATGGAATTGTGTCCATAATTTGGGAAAATATGCCCTTATATATTCGTTCATAGTACAAAACTAAACATACGGAAGCACCTGTTTTTACCATATACATACATAGTTATTTTATTTATTTAATATTATTATTAGTAGTAAAAATTTTTTTTCTACAGGTTCCTCGGCAATTTAATTTTTGCCTTATTCGTGACTTTAATTTTTGGCGCAATGGGAACTTCATTTTTTGATCTTTTTTTCTTTGTGCTGCCTGTTCGAGAAGTAGTTCTATGTCCCCCACGGGATGAGATAGGATGCTGATAATTGTCACTACAGTATATCGTCAGTTAAATCAAATATTTTTTTAGATTTATGTTCTTCTTTCTTGTCGGTATGTGTTTGTTTTTCATTTTATTATGTGCAGTATATATTTCATCTTATTATCAGCCAAAACACGTCCCCTGCTGGAGAAAGGCCTCCTCAAAGATCTCTGTGCTGGTCTTGTGCTACCCGCTCTCAGTGGCTTCCCGCGACCCTCACAAGATCATCGGTCCAATTTGTAGGGAGCCTAGTAGGTATACAGATGTCTACTAAGCTGGAAATTTCCGCGATATTTAAATACCTATGTAGGTAAGTTTTGTCCTTGGTTTTTAGCGTGATTATTGTGGGGTTACGGACTATAAACCTATTATTCAATGCGGTTTTGTACACTGAACGAAGTATCATCACTATCTATTTTTAGACGTATGTATGACCTATAGAATTATTACAAATACATAGTCTCACGCCTGTTTCCCAGAGGGGTAAGCAGAGATAACGGACTCCCATTTGTCACGATCCTTGCACACCTCTTTCGCCTAGTTTACTGACATTATATTCTTCATACATGCTTGCCGGTTTAGGACCTGGCCTTTCTTGAGAACGTCTTCAATTTGGTCAAGAATTAGAATTTACTGGGTAATATTAAATTGGTTACCTAAAATTCGCAGATGGCGGTAAATTAAATGAAAAACACTGTTCATTTCACATTGGCCCTCGTCACCAAGCGTGAAATCTTTTTTATGTAATCCTGTCTCTACGGTTTTCAGTGCTCTACACTTCAATACACCAACAGCATCGTAGGTATGTTGCGCCAATAGACATATTCAAAAGTACTTCATATAGTCTATGCTTTTGCTATTCCCATACAGTTGGCTTAAAGCGGTCGGCATAGTTTTTGAAATGCAACAGCGGTCCATAGATTATATTCTGAATACATTAAAAAACGTATTATCAGTTTTTGTTTCAAGTAGGTAACTTATTTATTGTATAGAGCGGTCTAAACACCCGTGTCCGGTGATTACTGACTGAGTCAGTCAGTAGGTGACTTAACCACCCTTCCTTCCCACCCAGACCTCGAGGTGAAGCAGAAGAGCACCGACGGCACGTTGGCGCGCGTTCAGGCCCAACTCATGCCGTGCGCGCCTCTGTGTTACGAGTAGTACGCGCCGGTGTGCATCCCGTCTATACTCAATGAGCGTCTCGTCTCTCGCCTCCCCGTTCCCCTGGCGGACGCGTATTTCGGTAAAAACCAGCCAGGAGTGTCACCGCCTCAAAGGATACCGTACCGTATCCTCGTGCGATCTGTATGGCCATCACACGCTGAGGGCTATTTAGAATAGCTCTGCAACGGGAGGCGCCCGTCAGCCGTTCAGACCAGACGGACGCCCCGTAAGGGGCCATGGATTGCATGACACCTCCATAGAGGACGCTCTTTTATGGTGGTCTCGTGCTTCCCGTGGACGCCCGAGGTTCGGCAACAGCCGGTGTAACGCGCCAGTTACCCGGTGAACTCTGGGGCTAGGATGTTACCCTATCTTTGCGGTAACATAGGTGAGGTCCTGTTGACTCCACACTTATCCTAACAGCATCATTATTGCCTTACATAGAAAAGTCATTTTCGTGCATATGTGTACACTGAGATTACCCGATCCGCCGCCATTTCAAATTCGCAGATTTGTCTCCTCTGTCAATAATTTGAATGATGTAGCTCAGGGCTGTCAGACTAAATCTGGCCTAAGTACAATATAAGCCTCCACCCGCAGCTTTGGACGTCTCTAAATTCTTGTTAGGAACCCGAATAATTATTTACAGGAATTATTTGCTATCCCATATGTCATTCTGGACAAATGTTTATCTTCGTTCCAAATTTCAAGTTAATTATTGTTCAGTTATTGTGGTGAAAAGGATTTCAGAATTATTAATTAATGATTAATTAAAAATTAATATTCGTAGAATTCTCAATATGGTGGAAACACATTGACTTTGACACCGTATCTATTCGAACAGAATATTTTATTTTCAAATCATGCACGGGAATTTGATACAAGTTCTCGCAGAATCTCGTTACGAGCATAACAATGCACCTATCTCAGTTTGTACCACATTTCTGCCATTATTGCAGTGCTGGTTTTAGTTCAAGTGTATTTAATAACTGGACTGTATAATTGGCAGTTTTATGGCGTGACTCAGGTCAGAAGTACCCTCAGCCGTCGAGCATGTATTACGCATATAATGACAGTAAACAAGGCAAAAGAGGTGTGAAAAGATCGTGACATATGGAAATCTGTTGTCTCTGCGTACTCCTCTGCGGAACAGGCGTGAGTCTATGTTTGTAATTTGTATTTTATCGCGTGAACCAGATGGGCTATATATTGTTGAAAAATGGTAAGGCTATAACCTATCTGAATGACTGAAAAATGTGCAGGCTGACTGATTAACGCACAGTTTAAATAAATGCAGTGACACTCCTGAAAGTGGGGGGTAACTATTATTTTTCTATAGTCATTGAGGCGTCCATATCCATATGCTCTCACCGGTCCGTAAGTGATCGACGAGGTTAAGCAACTAGACTTGCGATCAGTCCATAGATGGGTGACCACTGAATTAGTCAAATTACCGAGCGTCTCCGTGATTTAGCAGGCACTTAAAGCTGTCGGCTGTAGTCATTAGACAACAGTCGTTAAGCTATGTCAGGCTAGGCGGCTTGAATAACTCTGACATTAGGGTAACCACTGCCCATACGATACCTAAGTTATTCTATCACAAAAGGTGTATAAATAGCATGAAATTAAATATTGAAACTGTTATATAAATGAAAGTAAATGAACTCTTACTCCTGTCGGTGTAAAGTATGCATACAAAGTTAAGTTTCGAGAAAGTAACTGGATATCCATGCTGATAATACTGCAGGAGAAGGGTTAGTTATTTATATACGGGTTATCGTGTGCAGTCTAATATTAGAATGAATACAAAGATATACCTTATTTACTTAATAAATCTGTGAGGAAAATAAGGAATGTTTGAAAATATTCATTGTTTTTATCCTGGTATTATAATGATGCAAATATTAGTAAAATTAACGCGACGTCAGTAGATACATTTGTACTAGGAATACAGCTCTTACTGTCTACGTAATAAAGACGCTATTAAGACTAAAGTGTGGACACCATGCGACGTGGTGTTGACGGTGCCTTTATAGTGCCGTTGCGTCATAAAGGCTTAGCTTCGTAACTTTCAGTAACGCGGATAAGATTTAAAGTCTACTTTGTTTTTGGGTAGGAAATTACAACCTAATCGTCGTATAATGTACAGAGTTACTTCTTTAGCAACAACTTTTGATAATTTGTCAGATTATATCTACTATATAAAAATAAGTCGGGTTTTCCTTCCTGACGCTATTACTCCAGAACGCACGAACCGATTTCCACGGTTTTGCATTCGTTGGAAAGGTCTCGGGCTCCGTGAGGTTTATAGCAAAGAAAATTTATAAACTTTAACGCGGGTAACACCGCGGGGCACAGCTAGTAACATTATAAAAATAAGTATTAAATTAATTTCCCGCTGGAATGTTTATAAGTCTACGAGCACCGCAAAGACGCGAGCACGCGCTTGAACTTAGCGTCGTTCGCGCGTCGTCCTTTCGCTTATGAAGGAAACATAGACCTACAAATGTCACGACACTACAGCAAAAACTTTAAAAACCATTTTATTTTCATGTATTGAGTTATGTCCGAACTCGTAGAACAAAAGTTGATGCTTATAATGTCAGCCATCTTGTCCTGCGAGATTGTTGGTGTTTTACAAATAACCATATATATGTATATGGAACCAATTTTGTGTTAGGTTATACTGTATCTTCTTAGGCTCTTGTACATTAGGAGAAATGTTCTCTACTGCCTGTTTGTGCCAATGCCACTGTGCCTGATTGGTAGGAATCGGCAATCCGGCCGGACAAACTAAAGCCTTCCTAGGGTGTCCCAACGACCTGGGAAATGCCGCAAAAGGGGGGCACTAGAGCAGCATACCTGCGTTCCCAGGGCTCCCCCACCAGGCGCGAAGTGGCCAACCACAAACTGGTGATCCCACAAGTCGCGGCCAGCTGCCCGGGAACGCAGTATTACGGAGGCAGCTGCCTGAACGGGAGCCTCAAGCTTGCCGGCAGCGCAAACCCACGCCCGGCCCAGTATCCCATCCGGGCCCGGTGCGGTGTTTCGGGCAGCAAGTAGCCATACTGCTCGGTCCAACTTCCACTCCGTCACTTTAAATTGGTCGTCCAGTTAAGGGTCCGAGGGAGTGTCCTGGACCCTAGAGAAGAGGTATCCACCACTCTCTTCAGAAATTATGGCATATCCCGCAAGATGATTCTTGAGGGAGGTTTTTGTCCAGCAGTGGACTTCTTATATACGTCAGAACTGAACATTGAATATTTTTTTGAATGGATACTTGGGACGTGATCTACAATCAATATCGAAACAAAAAATATAGTTTTTAGAATTTTTATCTGTTTGTCTGCATGTATGTCCGGGCTAAAATCAAAAAGTACTCCATGGATTTACTTCAATTTTGCATGAACATTACTAAGAGGTCGGGTCAACATGTAGGCTACATATTATCACGCTATCACCTACGGGGAAGTAGCTGTGATAATTTTATTTTAGTTTAACGCGGGCAAAACCGCGGGGCACAGCTAGTAATAAGATAAAGAGAAAGTTACGTTTCGTATATTACTGTAGGGGCAAGAGAGCAAGCACACATTTTACTGCAGTCGTGTGGTCAAAGAACACTAGTTTTTTTTTTTATCATGGTCATTATTTATGTATTACTTACATAGAGGTTACGTAGTTCAAATGCTTTGTGCGTTACTTAACATAGTTAGTATTGTGTGGTAATGTTGTTTCCTTTCCCCGTGGGCAATGATTACAATTTATCGCGTTGTATGTAAACAAACACTGCGCAGTAGCCCCCACGTAACGCGACATGGATTTGTAGTTTTACGATTTCACACTTATTGGTAATAGGCTAACGTCAATGAATTTGTTTTATGAGATGGTCGTTATATTTTACTGTTTTAGGTTCCCCACTGTTGATCATAATGGCCTCCTAGTCCACGGCGGCCAGTCTAAATTAAGACTAATCGTCTCGGGACATAAACACCACTGCACGTGTGACTGCACGTGTGGCGTAGCGGTTAAGATAGTCGCCCCACCACTTCGTGTCCCGGGTTCCAATCTTTCGACAACTATTTGTGTGACCCATATTGCTCGAATGCTTCCGGTGAGGAGCGCCTTGTATAAACTGACCTTTCATGTTCTAAATCTCGCCGATGATTTACGGATTTCGCTATGAGCGCCCCAAACTGGTTACGCCATACTTTCTTAGTCAATATTATCAGGGAGTGGGAATTTGATGTGTAATTTCAAGGTCTCATATTGGCGTCGCGATATTTTACTCGTATATTAAGCTCTACCCTGCGATAATTAAAGCAGTGGCTAATGTTCCACATAACGCGATTATTCTCGGTTTGCCTTTTGTGCAATCTTTAATGCCGGTATATAATTCACGAACAGTGTGAAATAATGGTAACGTTCTAGCGTTAATACGTACAGACGCCAGCACATCCAGCTACCCCAATCTGTCAAATTTCTTTTATAGATTTTCAACTTTATCATCACATAAGCAAATTCACATTCAATTGGGGAAATTTGAGAGATTGGGGTAGCTCGATGTGCTGGCATCTGGACATAGAACGTGGAATTTGGTGACCTATAATACAGATCACCCGTTGGTTATCCTCGTGTTTTTAACCCTCTATCCTTTAGATGAACCGCTTTTGGCACTATGACACAAATTGAACTGAATTGTAATCTTTGAAATGGTTGTGTTAGTCGTGCATGTTGTCCACTTATCGTACGTCAGGTATTCAGTATCTTCATTATATTTTGACGAATCTTATTAATTCCTTAATATAGTAATTTTGTTATTGAATTTATTTCCAAGTCAAAGTTATAGTGAAATTTGGTACAAAGAGGATCCTACACAATATAATATAATATATCTGGGGACATTGTCACACAGATCCTCCTAGCCCCAAACTAAGCAAAGCTTGTACTATGGGTACCAGGCGACGATATACATACTTATAAAGATAAATAAATACTTATATACATAGAAAACATCCATGACTCAGAAACAAATATTCGTGCTCATCACACAAATATTTGCACTTACCGGGATTCGAACCCAGGACCACCAGCTTCGTAGGCAGGATCACTACCAACTAGGCTACGGTGACCGTCAAAATCAATAGTTCTCAAAAATGAACCACACACATATAATTCAATTATATAAATCAATAGTTCTCAAAAATGAACCACACTCTGGTGTACACAATTTTACATATCCTGCAAGTAATAAATGTCATGTTTAGTTAAATATTCTCATGTAAATTTATTAAAAACAATGAACACCAATTTGTCATAACATAAAAATATTTTTCAAAGCTAAACAATCCCAATATGTAATAATGCAATATCCCAATTGTTAACTAGCTGTGCCCGGGAATTCAACCGCGTGGTTGTCGAAAACTAAACCTCGTCATTTAGATAAGAGTAAGAAAGCTAAAAGAGGGTAATGGAAGCCACGGCTCGATAAAGAAATTATAACTTCATTCAATGAGACACTTATGTTAATGCTTCTCTATATACTATGTTAACAGTGGAATCACCCGGAGCGTATATGAAATCGTTCGGGGGATTCCTGTCACTGTATCCTCATCCTTTTCGCATTTCGATTATTACCGCCTACAATCACAAGCAGCAAATGTATGTTTTATAATTTATAACTATCTATCCGATAGTGTATGTTCCATGTGCTTATCTTACGTGCTTTTGTGAAAAAAACTTTGGTAAATACGCTTTGTTTTACGAGATTGTAATCTTTAGTCTCTCATCTCTTACGGAAGGAATTTTAGATGGACCTCGGACTTCTTTATGACCTTGGATATTGACTTGATTTTTACTGATTCACCAGATGTATTGGTCTTTTGCGTATAGGTACTATTGAAGTGAGATAGATCATGTCATACGTGCTACCATTTTAATAATTATACTTAGTGGTAACCAGTCCAAATACAGAATCCCAAAACAGTTCAAAAAATATTTAGGGAATTCTGATAATATTTTTTTTGCTAAATTCTTACTGATGGCTGGTCGTTCATCTGACCTCATTCTGTAAGTGCCGGCTCGTCAATAATTCATAGGGAACATCAATTTATGAGAGCGAGGGATATGAGAAAGCATGTTGGTTTGCGCGATATATGTATATACGCGCGCGTATAACACGAGTACATATTATTATGTCTCGTGTATAAGATTATTCTACGTTTGTTACCTGGCTTGTAATTCAACCAGAAAGACATATTAATTTCAATGAAGGTGTGAGAGCCTTTTAGTTACTTTTATTGGCGTGACGCAGTCGAGATCTGAAAGCAGTCAGTTTAGCATCATGGATTCAATAATTGCAGGACTCGTTACCATATATCTATTTACTATAGCCCCAGTCTATTCACGAATATCCCTCAATCACATTTTCGCACTATATATTTACAAATAATATCCCATTCTTGAAAATTCCAACATAACTTGCTGAAACAGTGAAACAGCATTGGTGAATCTTGGCATTAATAATTCTCGAACATTCCTAAGCTACTTGTTTTTAAGCTTTGTGAGTTTGGTCCTTTTGACAGACATGTATATTAGAACGCACCCGGCGTTCTCGTACATTCGATGAGTTTCAGCAATGTTAATCTTGGCACTAATAATTCTCGAATATTCCTAAGCTCTGTGTGTTTTATCCCTTTGGCAGTCATGTATGTATCCTGGTCCTGGAGTCAAGCAAGTCTGCGTTTCAGTAGAGCAAAATTCGCGCATACTCTAGAAATCATGATCACGCATTTAGAGTTCTAAGTGGAATATCAATAATTCAGGTGGTATTGTAAAAATAGTAACATTTAACAAACAATATCAACACATAAAAAAGGGAAAACAGCTGGAAAATCTTGGACTAGACTGGCGCGGGAAAGAAAAGATTGGAAAGTGTTGGATGGAGGCCTTTCTTAAAGGGCACACAGAATAAAATAAACTTTTATATTGCTTGCTTGCTTATCGTATGGGTAGTGGTAACCCTAGTGTCAGAGTTGTTCAAGCCGCCCAGTAGGCCTCCGACATGACTTAACGACTGTTGTCTAATGACTACAACCGGGACCGACAGCTTAACGTGCCCTCCGAAGCACGGGGACGCTCAGAAATTAAACCACTTTGGCGGTCACCCATCTATGGACTGACCGCGAGCCTAGTTGCTTAACCTTGCCGATCGCTTACAGACCGGTGAGAGCATCTAGCTATGAGCGCCTGAACTTGCGTATATTGAATGAGCGTATGAACTTTTATATAAAACAAATATTGAAAAAATAATATACTTATCTGAAAAACTTAACTTAAATAATTTAACTTAAATAAAATAAAAACTTAACTTAAATAAATAAAAATCAACTCATAAGTTGTGCAGTCCAAGACCTGGTATGATGGCGCGTAGACATACATTTTTCTAAGCTATAATATCCTGGGACACGACCACCTTCTTATCTTCATCTATCACTACACTTCACACACGGCCATCTGATCCCAAACTAAGAAGAGCTTGTACTATGGAAACCAGATAACTGATATACTACATATACCTACTACTTTTATTTTGTAAATACATACTATACCCAGAATCCGGACAAACATATAATATTGTTTCTTTCCATCCCTGGACACCGTGGACAGGTTCAAGTATTATTTCTGGATCATGTTTATTGTAAGCAATGTTTTGTGATGAGATAATAAATAAATAAATAAAAAAAAAATAAAAAAAAAACAACAAACATGTTCATGCACACAAATATCTGTTCTGGGTTGGAGTGGAACCTGGTTTGCGTCGTCAAAGGAAAGTATCTAACAACCGCGCCAACCGACTCGTCAAATCTTACCATTAAGGTTTATTATAAGTTTTGAGGAGGCAATTTAACCAGTAATTCATTGTGCAGTGTTTATTGTGGAACCCTCTTAATTCCCATCTTAACTCCTATAAGTGGCAATCATAAACTCCAATTGGCTCCACAACTTTGGATTAGACCGCTTTGAGAACTGAGCACTTAATTTTAGTTCAGACTTGTTCGAAGCAGAGATGGCCCGTTGTCAGGAACAGAAACCTGTATCCTAGAGGCTATCCAACTTTGTGAGTTGTTCAGTAATTGAACTTGGCTATGGACTTTTATAAAGTACCCTGTTACAGAAATATTATCGGTATGTTTGTACAGACGCCAGCACATCAAGCTACCCCAATCTACCAAATTTCCCCAATGGAAAGTGAACCTAATGCTTTTGTAATAAATTTGATAATTTATAAAAGAAATTTGGCAGATTGAAGCAGCTGGATGTGTTGGCGTCTGTACATTGTCAAGCTCTATATGTTGGACATTTATGAAATGACTATTTTTATGTCGAACCATGGGTAATAATAATTATAGCACAATATATAGGACATTATTCTGTAATTAATACTAATTAGCTGTGCCCCGCGGTTTTACCCGTGTTAATCTTTATAAATTATAGCTTATGTGTTATTCGGATATATAAGCTATATTACTAAAAAGTTTCATTAAAATCCCTTCGCTAGTTTTGCGTGAAAATATAACAAACATACACACTCACAAACTTTCACATTTATAATAATAGTATATGGGATAGTAATTATATAATGTCGAACTGAAGTCGTGACAGTTAGTTTAAAGTAATTACCCATCCGCGCTGACAGCCAACACAATAGGAGAGAGGTCAGTTCTAGGGCTGACGACGGCTTTTCGTGCTCTCCGAAGCACTGCAGTATCAAATGATGATGATGAACTGGGATTTGAAGCCAGAGAGTCGTTGTCTGCGTTTGAACACGCTCAAATGTTTATGATACTACTTGGAAACGGTCGTTGCGTCTTTAACTCTCCTAACAAACAAATATTAAGTAGCTCTCAAGTACTTGAAAAGCCTTTTGAAGACAGATATTTCAGAGACATATTCCTTTGAATACAAAATCTTCCTACGGATTTCGTTTATTTCTGTCGCAATCAATACTCGGTACTTGTACAGATTCCGAATGGCTCAGGGAGCTAAAGCTCTCCCAATTAGGGTGTATATATTTATAGATGTAAAGACGCCAGCACATCAAGCTACCCCAATATCTCAAATTTACCCAATTGAAAGTGAACCTTATGCTTTTGTGATAAAGTTGAAAATCTATAAAAGAAATTTGAATTTGGGGTAGCTGGATGTGCTGGCGTCTGTACACAGAATTTAGCATACAGCTATCGCGCTTCGTCGTGTAGATGTTTTATATACAAATATTGTACTTTCTTAACCTTTCGGCCTACATAATGTCCTCCTAGCCGAATTTCGGTCACGGCGGCCAGTCTCAATAGAGATTAGCCATCTGCGCGGGACATATTATAGTGCACAAGTGTGAGCGCAAACACAGAAGCACTTTTTATTCCATCTCATGATCCGAAGGGATGCCTAGCGACACGAGCGGAAAGAGGTCAGGCGCAAGATCGACGGCTTTACGTGCTCTCCGCCAATTCCCAGACTTCGGGCTTATGCTGAGAAAATTTTCTTTTTACAGAAATATCCCAAAATCGCTTTTTGGCCCGACCCGCAACTTGAATCTAGGATCTCGTTCTCTGCGGGTGACCACGCTACCGCTAGACCAATGAGGTACTTAACATCGGTTTACATAGTAGTACCATGGCGTGCTGGGAATATTTTGGTTTGTCATCTAGAGATGATGACTATATAACGGTTAAAAGTAAAAATTTGCTTCGGACATTTATATTCTACACGTCGGATTAATCTCACTAGTATTATAAAGGCGAAAATTGTGACTGTGTGAGTGTGTGTGTTTGTTACTTCTTCACATCTAAACGGCAGGAGAGATTATAATGAAATTTGGTGTGGAGTTAGCTGATACCCAGGATTAACACATATGCTATAATTTATAAAGTTTCACGAGGGTAAAACCGCGGGGCACAGCAAGTTTTCTATAATTTTCGCTTTTGAGTGCTATTTTTTACTATGAGGCTGTGTTGCAGCGGCGAATATCATAATACTAGCTGTGCCCTGCGGTTTTACCCGCGTTAAACTTTATAAATTATCACAGCTCCTCCCTCGTAGGTGATAGCGTGATAATATGTAGCCTATATGTTGACACGACCTCTTAGTAATATTTATGCAAAATTTGAAGTAAATCCATGCAGTACCTACTTTTTGAGTTTAGCCCGGACATGCATAGGTACAGACAAACAGATAAACAGACAAAAATTCTAAAAACTATATTTTTGGCTCCGATATCGATTGTAGATCATGCCCCAGGTTTCCTTTTTAAAAATATTCAATGTACAGTTTTCGCTTTATTACGATTTTATTATATGTATAGATCATCACCCCATCTCATCTTGTGGGTAGAAGTTAACCCGAGGGAATATCTACCAGACGACGAGCAGCAGCTTCTTTCTAAGTACTATGTTCATTATACAGCGGTCGTCAATCCAAGTTAATTCTTGAGGGAGGTTTCGTTCAGCAGTGGACTCTTTTCAGATTTGATTGATTGATTGATTGATAGAATCTCAAGTATAGAAAGTGCAAACAATAGGAGAGACTGATATTTAATTTATTATAATATCTCGGGACAATGTCACACAGATCATCCTAGCCCCAAACTAAGCAAAGCTTGTACTATGGGTACCAGGCGACGATATACATACTTATATAGATAGATAAATACTTAAATACATTGAAAACATCCATGACTCAGAAACAAATATTCGTGCTCATCACACAAATATTTACCGGGATTCGAACCCAGGACCACCAGCTTCGTAGGCAGGAGCACTACCAGCTAGGCTACGGTGACCGTCTGATATTTAATTTATTAAAGATAGCAAACTTAATTTTTTTCTGTTTGTTCCTGTTTCTATTATTACTTATACATAAGTAAAATTTGGTTCTCGTTTCTATTCTTACTTATACATCAGTAAAATTTAGTTCCCGTTCCTGTTTATATTAGGTCTTTACCTATGAAATTGCCGTTCTGCAGTACTGGCCATTTCAAATCAAAATAATTTTTGTTTGGCTAAGAATTCTAATTTCAAATTAATTTTATTTTAAAAACATGGATTCTTTTTTCCAAAAGTAGTCATTTCTTTATTGATTAGTGTTACATTTTCATCGCATTTCAATCTTTTTCGTCATCATGGATACGTTAAAAATTCGAGTAATTATGGAATATGAGTACCGTCGTGGCAGCAACGCGGCACAAGCGGCACGCAACATCAACGACGTTTACGGAGCTAACACTACAAACCAACGCACCACCTGTTATTGGTTTGCTCGCTTCCGTTCTGGAAATTTCGACCTGAAAAATGAACCTCGCGGTCGTCCGAAGACTTTGGTCGACAATGACGAATTAAAGGCGGTTGTGGAAGCTGATGATACACAATCTACGGCTGAATTAGCAGCAGCTTTCGACGTTAGCGTCAAAACAATATTGGTCCATTTGCGTCAAATTGGCAAGGTAAAAAAGCTTGACAAATGGGTGCCCCACGAACTCAATGATCGCCAGCGCGAAGTACGCGTCGAGACGTGCCTTGCACTGCTCAACAGACACACAAATGAAGGAATTTTGAACCGCATTGTTACCTGCGATGAAAAATGGATTCTGTTTGATAACCGCAAGCGCTCAGCAAGTTGGTTGGATCCTGGTTCAGCACCTAAACAATGCCCTAAACGAAAACTTACCCCTAGAAAAGTGATGGTCACTGTTTGGTGGTCTAGCGCCGGTGTGATTCATCACAGCTTCTTACCAAACGGGGTGAGCATTACTGCAGATGTGTACTGTGAAGAACTGAGCACAATGATGGAGAAGCTGGCGCATCTCCAACCAGCATTGGTCAATCGCTCGTCTCCGCTGCTCCTGCACGACAACGCGCGACCTCATACTGCACAGCAGACGGTCTCCAAGTTGCAAGAACTGGGGTTGGAAGCTCTCCGTCATCCGCCCTACTCACCAGACCTTGCGCCTACAGACTACTACTTTTTCCAGAATTTGGATAACTTCTTGGCGGGAAAAAAATTCAATACCCGAGAGGCAGTACAAAATGCCTTTGAAGAATTTGTTGCCTCCCGTCCAGCTGATTTCTTTAAGAAGGGCATCAATAAACTGCCACTGCGATGGCAAAGATGCATTGATTGCATGGGTGATTACTTCGATTAATACAAATAAAAAAATTCATGAAAAAAATTCGTTTAAATTTTTTCATACAAAACGGCAATTTCATAGGTAAAGACCTATTAATAATAATATCCTGGGACATGATTTAGACACGGCCATCTGATCCCAAACTAAGCGGAGCTTGTACTATGAAAACCAGATAACTGATATACTATTTTTCTTTTGTAAATACATAATCCTCATAATTTATACTCAGTACAAACAGATATGTTCATGCACACAAATATTTGTCGCGGTTGGGAATCGAACCCACGACCTGCAGCGTGAAAGGCAGCGTATCTACCAACCACACGAACAGGCCATTTTATAATAATTCTTTTTAAGTCTGTTACCAACCCACTATATTTTCCTCATTGCATTTCCCTAATAGACTTGTAACTATGCGCCAGGTGTTTAATGATATGGCGTAGACGTATTAAATGTCTCATTTTCCTCGTGACGTAGTTGCCGTCAGACAGGCTGGCGTTCCTCCGCAGTCAATGCCGTGACGGAGTGACCATTGTTTGAATCTCGTTTGTTTCTATTCAACCGCATAACTGTGAGTACTACGCTTGTTGTACTTGTATCAAGGCGATCAGGTGTTCTAGGAGACAAAAAGCTGTTGTACAATGACGAGATAACGAAGAGTATTAACTATGGGTGTGGTAAAAAATAAAGGAGTTTCGTTGAGTTGAGTGTGACGTTGTGGTGACTAAGCTTCTGGGGACGAAGTATATTATTGTCTATAGCTTTTTAGGGTTCCGTACCCAAAGGGTATCTAATGAACCGTGATAGTTAGACAGTTCAAATTTTCACAGATGATGTATTTGCCGATATAACAACAAATACTAAGAAAATTAATAAAACAAATATTTAAGGGGGCTCCCATACAACAAACGTGATTTTTTTCCCCTTTTTGTAGATAATGGTACAGAACCCTTCGTGCGCGAGTCCGACTCGCACTGGCCGGTTTTTTCTTTATTTCTGGTGAAGCGGTAGTGTCAAAAGAATGTAGTATGTACTAAATTGCCGGATGATTCCTTCGATCTCTCACAATAGGAAGCTCACCAGAATGGAAATACACACAATATGGAATTACACTGTTGCTAATGTACAATGCTATCGCTAATACCATTGTTTCTAAATAACTTCTATGGTTTAATCTAGTTTAAAATTTTACGCCAAAATGCATGAAATTGTGTCACTCGTATGTAGATCGTTATAGGTAGTTTTCCGTGCACTGAAGAGAATCCGGAATATCTTTTTTTTGTGGTTCCATACCAAATGCTAAAAAGCGTCTTTTATGATGCGATGAGTTTTATACGTTACTGAGTACACTTGAAAAAAAAATTAAAATTGCTTCACTTCGACAAAATATATGATACCGTGAGGTGTTTTTACACCATACACGGTGACATAATTTTGAATTTTGCGTTGAAATGTTTGAATATTTTGAATTTAGTAAAATGTATAATTGGCTAGTCTGTTGGACTAGTGGTTATTGACCCTGACTACTAAGCTAGAGGTCGTTGGTTCGATCTCCAGGACAAATCTTTGTGTGATGAGCATGATTGCTTGTGGGTGTAATTTATTAATAATATTTAGGTATGTATTTAGAAATATACAAGTTTGTTTTGAGTTGTCTGGTTGCCGTACTCTGACTAGTTAGGGATCAGAAGGAAGTATGTAGTTGTCCTCAGATAATAATTATTATATTTGGTTCAATACATTTTTTTAGATAATTCAACCCCTTTCAGATTCAAGTTCAAAATTCATTTATTCTGTAAAATATTACAGTTATGTGGAATCGTAATTTTTTTTACTTTACCGTCCCGTGCATGACGTTGCAGCTACTGAGAAACACTGCCAGAAAGCTCAATAGGAATCCCTTTTAAAAATAAAATTTACTTAAGATTAATTACATATTGTTTATGTGTGTCGACTTAAAACAACTCAATCCCAAACTTTTGTCACTTAAATAATATTTTTTTTTAAGTGTCCCGCTGGACAGTTTGGCCTTTTGGCGTGGTTGCTTTTCAGGCTGTAGGTCGTCGGTTCGATTTCCACCCAGGACAGATATTTGTGTGCATGGACATTTCTGTTAGTCCTGAGTCTGGGTGTAAATTATCTATAAAAGTATGTATTTACAAAAGAAAAATAATAAACATATGTAGTATATCAGTTATCTGGTTTCCTTAGTACTAGCTCTGCTTTGTTTGGGATTCGGTGGCCGTGTGTGAATAATGTCCCAGGATATTATTATTATTTACAAAAGAAAAGTAGTAGGTATATGTAGTATATCAGTTATCTGGTTTCCATAGTAGGTACAAGCTCTGCTTAGTTTGGGATTAGATGGCCGTGTGTAAATAATGTTCCAGGATATTATATATTAAATCATTTAAAATTCACGTCTACCTACTTTTATTATTGGATTGAGCACATTCCGAATGTCATACAAGTTCCCTATTTTAGGAGTAGCTCGTGACTTCGCGTTATTTGCATGCTTCATTCAATTAGGTGCAAAGGTACGGCAGACATTTGCGAGGGTTGAGCTTTATATATCTACCGCCTATATGCTATGACCTACCTTTATGTTGTATCTACTATCCCCCTCTCTCCCGTGGGAGCAAGATGAATAAGCGATGACTGATAGCGTGAATCGATAAGAGGCGTAGACCTGGATGCTAACAGTATTATGATTTTGTGATTGATGTTTCCTCTCCTGTTTCCCAGAGGGGTAGGCAGAGACAACGGATTTCCATTTGTCACGATCTTTGGTCACTTCTTTTGCCTCGATTACTATCATTATATTAGTCATACATGCGCGTCGGTTTAGGGTACTTCTGATCTGCCCTTTCTTAATGCCTTTACTTGATGTTTATTTATGTTTCTATTACTTACTTATCGTATGGGCAGTGATTACCCTAGTGTCAGAGTTGTTCAAGCCATCCAGTAGACCTCCGACATGGCTTAACGACTATTGCCTAAAGGCTACAATGGGGACCGACAGCTTAACGCCTGAATCACGGAGACACTAAGAAATTAAACCACTTTGGTGGTCACCCATCTATGGACTGACCGTGAGCCTAGTTCCTTAACCTCACCGATCACATACGGACCGGTGACAGGATCTCGCTATTAAAAGAAGTGTCCTTTGATATGGATGCGTATAGAATAATATTATAAGTATTTACTGTTGACGATTTCCACTTCATAATTTATATTAGGTAAAATAACATTTTGTGTTATCGATATTGTCTACTTGTCTGTTACACGTGCTATTAGTTATCTATTCTTTACGAATAATTTGTTTATTTTAATAGATATTGTACGGAACGACCTTGTATCTGTTTATATGTAAATACCCGATAGACGTACCCAAACTAGATAGAGCCTCTACTATAACAACTAAACGACAAAAAAAAGTGAAAACATACTTGCATATTTCTAAATACATACCTACATATTACGCTAATATTATAAAGGCGAAAGTTTGTGAGTGTGTATGTTCGTTATTTCTTCACGTTCAAACGGCTGGAGCGATTTTAATAAAATGAACACATAAGCTATAATTTATAAAGTTTAACGCGGTTGAACCGCGGGAAACAGCTAGTTAGATAAATTACACCCAAACACTGAACAAGCAATCATACCCATCACACAAAGATTTGTCCTGTGGATCGAACCCAGGACATCTGGCTTAGTCAGTTTATTATTTACTAGGGTTTCTAACAACAAAAACAACAAGCCATCATTAACAATAATGTCGTACCGGCCGAATTTTGACCACGGCGGTCAGTCTCAATGGAGATAAGCCAATTCCGCAGGACATATTACAGTGCACAAGTGTGTGCGCAAACACAGGGGCACTTTCTATTCCATCACTCTCATGATCCGTTAGGACGAGTAGCGACAGGACCGGAAAGAGGTCAGGTACAGAACCGATAGCTTTACGTGCTCTCCGAGGCACGGGGGTGTAAAACCCCCAGACCTCCCAGACTTCGGGCTGATACTGAGAAATTTCTTTTTACGGAAAAATCCCCAAATCACCTTTTGGCCCGACCCGGGATTTGAACCCAGGACCTCATTATCTGCGGTTGAACACGCTACCGCTAGACCAAAGAGGCAGTCAATGTTTATGCAATTTTTTTCATCCTAGGAGTGCTTTGATTAACATGTTTGTTAAGTCCACGTATAAAATATGTTACGTAATAATGTAATTTTTTCCCCCTTCTTGCTGCCCGACTTGAAGGATAAGCGAACTTTTCGAGTTAGATAACTCAAAATGCTTCTGATGGTGCAATGAACTGTAAATAAATCAATTTCATACTCTTGTCTAGTCTTGGTTGGAGTTTATTTGCGTACAGCACTTCGACACTTCAGGTTTTTTGTACTAATCCCCATTGGTTTTTATTATATCCCTGAGCCCTGAATGAAGACTGTACATAATTGAGCACGCTTCTTAGGGGTAGATCCTTGTAGTCTCCTGGTTCTGGATATGCCAGCCCCAGGATGGCCATTCTGTGTCTTGCCAACGCAACGCATTTAAATATTATACTAGCTGTGCCCCGAGGCTTCGCCCGCGTTAAACTTACTTAAAATATGTCATTCCATACTAACTTACATCCCCTATTTTATGCCCTTGGGGTGGAATTTCCAAAAATCCTTTCTTAGTGCTCCCCTACGCTATAAAAGGAACCCCTGTGCAAAATTTCAAGTTTCTAACCCCTATATTTAGGCTCTGCGTTGATATGTCAGTCAATCAGTCAGTCAGCTTCTCCTTTTATATATATAGATGCAGCAGTTTTCATAGTTCTTGCCTATGCTTTTCTCAAAGAGGGCATCGAAATATTCCAACATTCAATGTGAATGTCGTGTTAATGTAATATTTTTGTTGCAGCTGACTATTTGTCGTCAGGCCGTTCGGTCGAGCGACATTGTTAATGTTTCAAATTGATTAATGAGGTCTCGTCGACGCTTCTACGTACGCTTTTGGTACAGTGGAATTTGGAAGTGTTTTTGCGAAATATTAAAAAAAAATATATTTTTTTCTCTCTTTATTACGTCAGTACAGCAAGATCAATTCTTGTCCATCACAATAAGGGTTGCCATTATTTTTGAAAACTAATACGGGACTTCATTATGTCAGCAAATTACGTCCACCGCTGTACAAAAGCCTCCCCAAAGAATGGGGGGATATGCCATAACCGCCACGCTTGGCAGACGGGTTTGCGATCGCAGTTTAATGGTCATAAATCACAGAAAAACGCTGCTGCCCGTTCTCTGGTAGATATTCCCTCGGACGATTTCTACGCCTCCACGGGATGATGGTGTCTTACGATGTCACCACACAGAAAGTCCCGTATCGTTGACTCATTAGTGGCAAATAAAAAATACTGAAAAAGCAGGTAGTAACGTATTATAATAAAAAATCAATGTTAAACCACGACAACAAAAACAATCATCATAAATAAATCGAAAACCAGTTCAATTACTGTTGAGAAGAATCAATAAAAGGTTCCTGCTTTTTCGCCCCGTCATATTTTGACATAATTTTACTTAACATTGAAATATTGATAAAACGGGACAAGTAACAATATGGGACGTGATACTTAAATACGGTGACAGTCCCGTATATACGGGACGTATATCAGATCAAAATTCATCCTACTAATATTATACATGCGAAAGTTTGTGTGTGAATGTGTGAGTGTGTATGTTTGTCACTTCTTCAAGACCATACATACGGCTGGAGCGATTTTGGTATGGAGATAGCTGACACCCTGGATTAACACATAGGCCATAATTTATAACGTTTAATGCGGGTAAAACCGCGGGGCACAGCTAGTTTATTCCATTAAAATATTACATTGGTGTGGAATCGTCAATATTTTTTACCCTACCCTGCAGTGCATGACGAGGCAACTACTGACAAACACTGCCAGAAAACTCAATAGGAATCATTTTCTTTTTAATTTAATGCCAACCGTAATCATAATCCATAATGCTACTTATAGTCGGCTGACATTTTGCACGTGTTTCATTTTAAGTCTTTACATTTGCGCCACATCTTAGTACTTTTCCATAATTATACACGCAGTATCTAGGTAATTTGTTACGTAGCTGGTGATTTACTCGTACCTAGAATGCGAAGGCGACTGGCATTACTACATAGGATTAGTGATTTTGTACTTATAGTAAACTAGCTGTGCCCGCGACTTCGTCCACAGATTTTTAATGACTCCATAAATGTTACATCAGAATATCTCTAATATTTTGCCTCTTGTCGCAAACTTGTATAACATTCACATAAACCTTACATGTTTCCATACAAACTTTCGCCCCCTATTCTCTATTGTTATTTTACAGCCTACTATTTATGTTATAATTTATGTTAAGCCTGTTATTTTACCTCAGCTCATTGGGGTGGGGGGAAGGGTCAGCAACACTTGTTTGCTGACTTTTAAAGGCCGGCAACGCATCCGCGACACCATTGGTGTTGCGAGTGTCCATGGGTGGTGGTGATCACTTACCATCAGGTGACCCACTTGCTCGTTAGTCGCGCTCTGATATAAAAAAAAATTACGCCCTTAAGGGTAAAACTTTTACAAACTTTGAATGTGAAAAATAACTTTCAAGCTCCTAGCTCTAAAACTGACGATACTTCCACACAACTTTTCACCCCCCTTTCAACCCTATACAACCCTTTATTCGCATTAAAAAGTAGCCATCCTTTCTCAGGCTTTAGATTATCTGTGTACCAAATTTCATTTAAATCCGTTCAGTAGTTTTGGCGTGAAAGCGCGACAAACAGACAGACAGAGTTACTTTCTCATTTACAATATTATTAAACAGGGATATGTTATATTGGACACAAAGCCGGGGTTTGAGTGAGGTCAGCAACCTGCAGTAATGTCTCTGGTGTTGTAAACGTCATTAGAGTGCAGCAATCTGTTTTTACCAGACTTACGATTATTTGCTGACGTTTTAATGAATAGGTAATATTTCTGTCTGTGTGTAATGTGATAAACCAATCTTACTCGGATGAATTTTGTTCATACGCGCTCGAACATCGAGCATAGGAATAGGAATTTGATATATTGGATTGTTTTTTTTTATTGATAACTTTTAATAATGTCGTTTTTTTACAGAGCAGTAGGTACCAGTCCTAGTTACTTCATTGAATAAATTATTCCTTGTGCAACACCGACCCCTGTCGAAAGGAATACCAAAACGATTCCACTAAAGCATTTGTTTTTGTTGTAGTCTTGCGAGGTCCGCAAAATCTGTACCGACCAGTTTTTGTGTGTTTGTCTCTTTGATTTAGGGTTCCGTACCCTAAGGGTAAAACGGGACCCTATTACTAAGACTTCGCTGTCTGTCTGTCCTTCTGTCACCAGGCTGTATGAACCGTGATAGTTAGACAATGAAATTTTCACAGATGACGTATTTCTGTTGTCGCTGTAACAAGAAATACTAAATACACATACACAAATAAATATTTGAGGGGGCTCCATACAAGAAACGTGAATTTTTTTGCTTGTTTTTAAAGATAATAGTACGGAAATCTTCGTGCGCGAGTGCGACTCGCACTTGGCCAGTTTTTAATATTACTATGCGTCGTTTACTGATAATGCTACTTATGGGAACTTTGTGTTTGCCAGGTGCAAAGAAACAATGACTATTAATGTTTAATTTTATCTCTCTGGCATACTATTACTATAGTTATGTCATAGTTATAAATATATCGTAGATTAGATTTACGATGTAAATCTACGCACTCCACAAAATCTCTGGCTTTCGTTATCTTTGTAGAGCGAACTTCTACGCTCTCTCCTCTATTTTGATTATATTTTAAATTAAGACGCTCCTCCACGTTATCGACCTTGATGGTAAATATTTTGCTGCCGCCCATGCGCATAGAAACCGCCCTTTTTATGTTAACCGTATTAAATACATTAATATCTTGGGACAACTAACACACTGTCATCTGATCCCAAACTAGGCAGAGCCTGTGCTAAGGCAACCGGGCAAGTGATAAACACACTTATAAATTTCTAAATATGCATATTATAGATAACTAACACCCAGACACAGAACAAACTATCGTGTTCATCACAAAGATTTAGCTTGACGGTAACTAACCGCTAGACCAATAAGCCAGTCAATTTTTGGACGTCTTTTTATGGGCATAGAAAAAAACTAATAATTTAATAATAATAATAATATCTGGGGACAATGTCACACAGATCATCCTAGCCCCAAACTAAGCAAAGCTTGTACTATGGGTACCAGGCGACGATATTTATTTATTTATTTATTTTCTTAGGAAGACCAACAGCATTTAACAACACAATGTTTATGATACATTCATAGGCAGCAGAAAGCCATTAACAGGTCTCCACGAGTAAAATCCTGATTACTTAATTAATAATGTGCACAATAAATATAAACTTATAGAATACGAACCATCTAAATCATTATTATGTTTTACATAAAACCTTTTTGGAAAAAGTTAAGGCTGAGTACCCGTCTCACTGTTTCAGATTTATTACAAAATATGTCAAAATTAAAAGCTTTGACTTGTTTATTTAAACTGTTGCCCGCTCGCCACAGGAATGCGTTCTGTCGGTAATTTGTTGTCACTAATGGTATATGTATAGGGGTGTAATGTCTAACGACTTTTGTGGGGATGTCGAAAGCAATTTTACGAAGCAACTCAGGACTATCAACTTTCCCAGATATGATATTGAGCAAGTAAATTATATCGGCTATTTCTCGACGCGTTGATAGAGGGAGGATGTGAAACTTAGCGCATAGTTTTAAATATTCGTCAGATTTGTATTTAAATTTAATGCGATAACAAAGATATTTCAAGAATTTCAACTGTAAATTCGCTATACGCGATATATATGTATCATAGCGTGGATTCCAGGCTTGGCTGGCATATTCGAGTATGGTGCGAACAAATGTGCAATATAGGATCTTGAAGGTCTTTGCTTCTTTAAAATTATTTGACATCCTCATCACGAATCCTAGGGCCTTGGATGCCTTTGTTATAATGCTGTCGATATGATCGTTAAATAATAATTTTGAGTCATGTATCACACCCAGATCGCGCATACTCGAACACCTTTGGAGTTTATGCCCTTCCAGAGTATAGTCAAAGTGAATGTTGTTCGTTTTCTTACTGTATGTCATGACTCTACACTTTGAGGGATTTAAATCCAACTTATTAATAGTGCAATAATTGCACAATCGGGTGAGATCTGATTGAAGGGCAATGGCCTCAGCAGGTGAAGATATGGCTTTAAATATTTTCATATCATCAGCGAAACATAATAGTTGCGAGCTTTGGAGACACTTGTCGACGTCGTTTACAAAGATCAGAAATAGTAACGGTCCCAGTAGCGATCCTTGGGGAACACCGCTAGGAACAGTTACCCAGCTGGAAATGTAGTTGTTTATCACGACCGCTTGGGAACGATTTGATATGTAAGATGAGAACCATCTCAGTAGGTCTCCTCTTATACCGATGAGTTGCAATTTGGCCATTAACAGCTGGTGGTCTATTCGATCAAAACATTTGCTGTAGTCTGTGTAAACGACGTCGACCTGCTTGCCTTTACTCATAGCCTCAGATATAAATTCATTTAGCAGTAATAAATTAGAGGAGGTTGAGCGCCCTTTCAAGAATCCGTGCTGAGTATTGCTAAAACTAGAATTTACGGAGGCGTATAATTGGTTGTATACAATCCTTTCAAATACTTTGGCCAAAACACATAATTTGGACACCGGTCTATAATTAGTTACGTCTGATCTTGGTCCTCTCTTGTGTATAGGGCTGATAAATGCAGACTTCCATATCAAGGGTACGGTACACTCGGATAGTGACTTTTTATAGATAATACTTATGGGAGTTGCAATCGCATCAGCGCATTTAATCAGAACGATAGGGGGTATATGGTCTGGACCGGCTGACTTGGCGTCGTCTAGAGTCTTGAGAATCTTGACCACATCTAAAACATTAATATGTATACTGGCTATGTCCGAAATAGAGTTATAATCGCTACAAGGTATGGTACATACATAGTGGTATTGATGATTGAGTAGGTTGTAAGAACGTAGAGTAGAAGTACTTCAGGAAAAAGTCGCAGATCTCTTCTCCAGTGTCCGCAATTAATTGACCATAACTGACAGATCCAGGTATAATAGAGGATTTCCGACTTGCTTTGACATATGACCAAAAGTTTTTAGGGTTTTTCTTAATCGATTCTTCCACTGACGAAATATAATGATTGTAGGAATGCTATTCATGTATGTATTTAAGTATTTATCTATCTATATACATAATTATATAGATAGATAAATACTTAAATACATAGAAAACATCCATGACTCAGAAACAAATATTCATGCTCATCACACAAATATTTGCACTTACCGGGATTCGAACCCAGGACCACCAGCTTCGTAGGCAGGAGCACTACCAACTAGGCTACGGTGACCGTCAAATTTATCTGCTATACATTTAACATTAATAAAGTGACTTAAGAATGTATCCTTTTTATTTTAAATACGGATATATTCTAGGCTGGTAAAAATATAGGGCTTAACAGGCTAACCAGATCTACCTTGTGATAGATCTGTTTGAGCAGGTTAGGCCCGATTTTTTTTATTATATGGAGAATATAATGAGAGTAAACGAGGCGAAGAAAGTGTGCAAGGATCGTGATAAATGGAAGTCTGTTATGTCTGCCTACCCCTCTGGGAAACAGGCGTGAATATATGTGTTTTTTATTTTGCCCGATATATATTCCTGTCAGGTTTTAAGACTTTACTTCCGGATTAGGACAACACCTGTTCCTAATGTCATCGTTACCACGTCCCAGTTGACATACAAAAATGTCAAACCTTTTGTGGCCTATTTATAGTTATACATGAGGATTTCGACAAATGGACCTTGGGAGACCACATTGGTGACATGGACACGATAAAGAACTTCACTGTAATACTTGGTTGGGCTCATCGGTGCTTAAATGGTAAGCTAAATCCAAGCCAAAGTGCGTTCTATACATAGATTGTAACCATGCTACCTATTGAAGCACGCTCAAAATGTATCTGCTCTAATCTCTTTTTAGTTTCTTTTTTGTAGATAGTATCGATAGCTGATGTGTGACGCCTGGGAGAGTCGCCCTACTTGGCTAGCCTCCATATCGTGTAACGTTAATAATAATCTGGAGATTCACCCGTCTTAATCATCGATGTAACTTTAACAATATCGTTGTACGTAGAATAAGTTATTTGAATTTAAACACCTGTCATGTTTTTAAAATGCAGATTAATTTCGAAAACATTTGGCGAGCAATCTTGCCAAGGCTATTCATGTACGAGTTTTTGTACTTATAATGAAGAGTTTTTATGAGTAAATCCTTTATTGTTATGCTCATCGCTTTGCTTTATGCAGCAGCGGATTTGGAATAATATGGTTTGCTTGTTAAACTTACGTCAGACTGTTCACTGACCCGAGTAAAATTCAGAGAATATCATCAATAATAATTGATGATGTTCTCTGAATTCCCGTTTAACCTCAATCCATTGCTTTCGTGGTACTGGTAAAAATATGCTCTAACATATTTCATGAAATTTTGTGATTGATTCCGACGTACATCATAACAGCTGTAAGAAGTGTACTGTTGGACAGAACCCTCCTCCAAGAATCATCATGGGTGGATATGCCATAATCGACACGCTTGGTAGACGGGTTGGCGATCGCATTACTTAAAAAGAAAAGAAGTATATGTAGTATATCAGTTCTCTGGTTTCCATAATATCTGACTCCAAGCTAAGCAGAGCTTCTGCTTAGTGTGGGATCAGATGGCTGTGTGTGAAAAATGTCCCAGGATACAATTATTTATGAAACGGGCTGCTATCAGATAAAATCGGTGAAAGATTGACTATTAGAGCTGACTTTTGCAGAGATTTCTATGGGAATTCTTCACTTCTACATAAGGCATTCATCTTATCAGCCAAATTACGTCCACTTTTGTACAAAAGCCTCCCCAAAGAGTGGGGGACATGCCATAATCGTCACGCTTGGCAGAAGGGTTGGCGATCGCAGTTTAATGGCAGTAAGATGGTCGTAATACTAAGAAAGAAGTTGTTACCCGTCTTCTGGTAAATATTTCCTCGTGTTGACTTCTGCGCCCACACGGGATGACATGGGGTGATGATATTCCGATATTCGCATGTGTTCGGTTATTGTATTATTTTCATTAGGTACGACACGATATCGTTATCAAAGTATACAAGGCAAACAGTTGACCGATATCATTCTACACAAAATATCAGTCTTCTGATTTCGCAATGTTTGTTCCTTTGATTTGCTTATGTTACGTGTGCACGATCTTGGTGACCATGTTCTGAGAACGTCCTTCAGTATCGCTCTACATATCGTTTCGTATACAAACAGCGTAGCAAAACGGAAATTAGTAATATGATATTGTCATAAACAATAAGCGACGACGAATGACTTCCAAGTTATGGTTGTATGGTCTTTATCTAACTTTAAGTACTTTTGGGGCTTTGCTGACTCTGACTTTCCTTCTTAATGGAATTACGGCGTGTGAATAAAAAGTAAAAAATAAAATTAAAAAGCATAGGGATTACAGAATAAGTATTATTTTTTTAAGACGTGCAAAGTATTTTGCGGAAGCGAACTTGAAGACTCCCCCAGTGGTAATTTTTGTAGGGGTGGTCAGTGACAACGGTTTTCCATTTGTCACGATCTTTGCACACCTCTTCTGCCTCGCTTACTGTCATTAAATTCTTCACATGTTCGTCGGTTTAGTGTACTTCTGACCACAAGACCGCTGTATTTCGCAGTAGTTTTAAGTTTTCAGCCTCGAAGATATGGAATGACCTTCCCCCTCCTCTTCGTGAAATAAACACTGTATCTACCTTTCTTAAAGGTTTAAAAGATATTTGTTGGAACGCCAAAAGCAATCCGAGGATGTCCTTCAGTATAGATTGCCAGAGTCCACAGTCAGGAACTAGATATGCCGTTGCATAGTAAGGGTTTTATAAATTTTTTGCCCACGTCTCCGCTGAAGCAGTCAGAATCACATATGTTATTGTATGAAATGTATTTGATGTTAATCTAGTATTTAAATTATTTTATCTAATTGAAATTGTATGAATCTCATTTATATTATTATCTTGTGATTTAATGCTATTTTTTTTTTCGGCATTCTTAGGTACATATTTCTATCTTCTTCACTATATTAAATTCTTTTTATTTGTATTATTAATGTATTTAGTTTATCAAATATCTGTTATCTCATTTCATTTTATTATTGTATGTAATGGGGGTTAACTATCCGTGGACCCCACAGTCGGGCGCTATCAGAATATCAGCGCAGTCGCAATATTGCGACGGCCAATGCTGAGATAGATGCCTTTTCACCCAGAACAGACTAACTAATATTAAGTATAAGATTTTCATTGTTTGTTTTTCTGTTATTGTATAATTTCATTGTTATGTCCGTCCTGGTAATGAATAAATGATTTTTTCTTTATTTCTTTCTATAAATATAAATTTCCAGGTGGCCTGGAAGAAAACCACCTTACTTACAAGCCTTTCTCCTTACTCCTTTCATAGAGGTAGTGCATAGTGTTCATTCGCTCAATGAGCAGCCCGACTGGGGACGTACCTCCACCTTACAGAAGACACTCCTTAATAATAACATTAATAATTTTAATTTTGTGTTAACGAGTGTGAGTAAGGTCGCCAGAGCTCATTGGGTTGGGGGGATGGGTCAGCAATACTTGTTTGCTGACTTTTAAAGGCCGGCAACGCACCCGCGACACCTCTGGTCTTGCGAGTGTCCATGGGCGGCGGTGGTCACTTACCATCAGGTGACCCACTTGCTCATTTGTCGCCCTCTCATATAAAAAAAAACTCCAGATGCTGAAAATGCCTCTAGCGAGTTGCGATACGATTTCGATGACATATGATATTATGATGATTAGAGTTATATATAATAGATTGTATGCATATGGTAGATTCCCACGCGTACTCCGTATTTATACCTTACTTTTATTTCTATTACATATATGTACGTAATATTAGATTCCTTTAGATTTAATATTTTTCTTTCCAACCTTCATCTGATTCCTTACAATTCTGGTCCATCCATAGCAAAACGGTTGCCAGGAAGAGATCGCTTTTAGCGGTAAGGCCGTCGATTTCATTACAAGATAATTTTATTGTTAGTATCTATTGATTTATTTTACTATTGTTGCAATAAAGTGAACTTCTTCTTACATATTAATTTATATCATGATTAGTATAATTTGATTACAATGATTTAAATAATAGTATAGGTATCAGTTATCAGGTTTCCATAGTACAAGCTCTGCTTAGTTTGGGATCAGATGGCAATGTGTAAATAATGTCCCAGAATAGAAAAATAAAAGTTTTTCGGAAGGCACCCTCACCCTGTTGCACTCACCGGTCCGTAAGTGATCGAAGAGGTTGAAGCACCTATGCACGCGGTCAGCCTACAGATGGGTGGCCGTCAAGGTAGTTTAATTTTAAGCGTCTCCATACTTTCGGACGTTAAGTTGTCGGTCCCGGTTGTTATCTTTAGACAACAGCCGATAAGCCATGTCAGAGGCTTACTGAGTGGCTTGAACAACTCTGTCACCAGGGTAACCACGGCTCATACCATAAAGAAAGAATATATTTCCCTAGAGCCCTTAAAGACATGCGCTTACACAACTCATAAATGTCACATTGCACCGCATGTGTCGTTTCTCTACTGCGAGAATCTACTTGAGATAGTGTACTCATGTATCTAGTTCTATATTAAAGTAGAACTGTGTTACAAATTCTAGAACATGTGAATTTTCTCACCCTCTTTCTCTCCGTTTGCACGTTAATGGTAAATCAAGCAAGTTTATTTGCACTGACTAGTTGTACAACTTTGCTAACTTTCCCTTAGTAAAAGTAAGACTTGTGTTATTTAATTAAGGTAATGTCGTTATTTGGCTTCAGTAATAATAATAAAAATATCCAGGTATATTATCCACACACAGCCGTTTCATCTCAAACTAAGCAGAGCTTGCATTATGGAAACTAGATAACTGATATACTTCATATACTACTTTTCTTTTGTAAATACATACTCAGGACATACAGACATGTTCATGCACACAGATATCTGTCCTGGGAATCGAACCCACTACGTGCGACGTAAAAGCCAACCGCGCCAACTAATCTTTATTTGTGCGGTGATTTATACTGTGCCGGCATCTCTAACGGTAGAGCTATTATTTTTAAGTTGTCTATGTTATCCTGGCAATATTCCCATCAATAGTAACTACATAATCACACTAATATTATAAAGTTGAAAGTTTGTGAGTATGTGACTGTGTGAGTATGTTTGTTACTTCTTCACGTCTAAACGGCTGGAGCGATTTCAATAAAATTTGGTATGGAGTTAGCTGACAAAGCATAGGCTATAATTTATAAAGTTTAACGCGGGTAAAACTGCGGGGCACAGCTAGTAGGTAGATTAAGTTCTTCGTTGGTCCGGCGGCAGCGTATTCAATCGCATAATGAGGTTCTGGGTTCATTTCTTGGGGCGGGCCAAAAAGTGATTGTGAGATTTTTATGTTAAGAAAATTTATTTGATGATGATGATGATCAGCCTGAAGATTATGAGAGCACTTGAAGCCATCGTGTCGCTAATCGTCTCATCGGGTCATTAGAGTGACGGAAGAAAAAGTGTGTTTGCACGCACACTTGGGCACTATTACATTATGTGCTGTGCAGATGGCTAGTCTTCATTGAGACTGGCCGCCATTGCAGTAATTCAAACAGGAAGACATTATTATTAAGTAAATCTATATGATTTATATTACAGATTTTTCTGATTCGTAATGGCATTTATAGTACCTAGGCTGATATTTTTTTATCACACGGGTATCTGATCCCAAACTAAGCAGACCTTGTACTATAGAAACCAGATAACTGATGTACTATTTTTTTTGTAAATACATACTTATATAGATAACTAGCGGTCCGGTACGTGCTTCGCTACGTATAAGGCATAGTAATAAAAAAATGATTCTTAAGTTCATTTATTCAAATAAATAAATATTTTAAATTGCTAAAACATGTTGATTTTACACTTTTTCAAGACTTTTTTAAAATTTTCTCTATGTACAAACCTTCCCTGGACTTCCACGGATAATTCAAGACCAAAATTAGCCAAATCGGTAAAGGCGTTGTTGAGTTATAACATTACAACGAAAAGTGGCATTGATTTTTATATATATAGATTACATGTTCATGCACGCAAATATCTGACCTGGGTGAGAATCGTACCCACGACCTGCGGCGTGAAAAGCAATCTACTAACATCGCCAACTGGCCGAATATAATGAGTCATTCATAAATTTCATAACTGCTTTACATATTGGCGTACAGTTCGCGCTCAGAGATATATATGTATATACATATATTTTGTCCACGGTGCGTCATATTAAAAACATTCGCATCTAAAACCCAAGCCATAATTCAATAACGTTATTTACGATAAGCGTGAATTTACGTTATACTGCACTATTTCTATCACGATACATTACTATTATATTAGCGACCTGGCGCCGGCCAACGATCGCTATTTATTACATTTCTTTGGAAATACGCCAAGATTCGTTCGACATCAGCGAAGTATCGGCACATGCCAGAAGAAAGTCAAAGTTCGTCGCCATACAAACATGCAAGCACTTCAATCATCTGAGATGGATCAACAACACGCCCCAAATCACCTAAATAAATATTCATGTGTCGTGTCAACTACATTGATAGATATATTTCTAGAAAAGTACTTTCAAGGCTATGTCCTATTAAGAGAGCAATGCAGCTCTTAACCCGTTATACGTACAAATTATACCTGTGTGTTGGGATATATAACATATACTACTACAAAGATTTACTACAAAGATTGATTGAAGAAGTAAGTATTATTAATATAGATTATTTAGATTAAACGAAACAAGTCACCGATTTGGTTTGGATAAAATCAAATCTCAAATCAAATCAAATCTGAGACTCAAATCGAAGACTTTCTCAAGAAAGGCCAGGGAAGAAGTACCCTAAACCAGGGAGCATGTATGAAGAATATAATGACAGGAAACGAGACGAAAGTGGTGTACAAGGATCGTCCGTTGAAGTCCAAGTCCATTGCCTCTGCCTAACCCTCTGGGAAACAGGCGTCTGTCTGTGTATGTACTACAAAGTTTCATCAAAATCCGTTGAGTAGTTTTTGCGTGACAGAGTATCAAACATCCATACTCACAAACAACATACCTAAAATAGGCAGAGCCATGGAACCCAGACAAGTAATAAACATAGGTACTTATATATTTCTCAAAGCAAACATATTCTAGATACATTACATGATGTTAATACAAACATAGTATAGATACATTACAGTGATGAACACGATTATTAGATCGGTGTCTGGACACAGAACAAATAATCGTGCTCATCACAAAAAGGTTTGTTTGGATAGAACCCATGACCTCTATCAGGGTCGCTCTCTACTAGATCAACAGACCAGTATATCTGGTTACATGTATATTTTATAGTTTGAAGATGTCACAATATTATGAAATATCATATATTACAATGATAATATTAGGTCATGTAATGTAATATCATGTTATGTTTTTGGTACAGGCATATTCTCACAAGAACTTTCAAAAACATCATGAAAATTATGTTATGATTTGCACGTTATCGTGTCACCAGACACGACCAATAACAGTCATGTAAAAAATCTGGCCGAGTGAGAGTCGGTTTCGCTCACCGAGGGTTCCGAACAAAATGTAGATGTGTGTGTGGTGTATCTACAAATAAAAAACGAGGTCTCTGGATGCGGAAAGCGCAGTGGTCTTCGTGGACGTCATTGCGGAAGGCCTTTTTCCAGCAAAAAGTCAAAAATCATTTATTCCGTAAATATTTTACATTTATGTGGAATCGTCATATTTTTTTACCCTACCCTGCAGTGCATGACGTGGCAGCTAATGAGAAACACTGTCAGAAAACTCAGTAGGAAACCTTTTTTAAAATAAAATATACTTAAGCTTAATTACAATCATGTGTGTTGACTTAGAACAACTCAATCCCAAGCACTTTTGTCACTTAAATAATCAGAAATTTTGTAATATGCCCTGCTACACAATTTGGCTTTAATAATTCTTTCAAACATATTCGTAGACAATTCTCTAATAAAAATAAAGTGGACGTATTGCGGCTGATATGATGTTCAACTAAAACATTACGGTTTTATCCCTTTACTTATCCTACTGATTCTAATACAACGGGATCCCTATAGGAGTTAACTCCCTCACGACTACGGTCTTGATATATATAGAGATAGACGGGCAACAAAGGGATCTTATAAGGGTTCCCCATATAGGAAAGCGTTCTTATAAGAGGAACCCTTGCCCTTACGGACCGGATAGTCGTATAATTTGATATTATTAACCTAGCAGATTGACGGCCTGAGTACGTGATATTAAATACAAAACCTCATGGCGTTTCTGAAAAAAGAAACGGTCTGAATAGATAGAGATTAATATATAGCGGGAAAGATTCTTTTTCATCACGTCGTACCTACTTATTATCACGTACTCAGTTCGAGAGTTTCTAAGTAAAATGATACGGCTGATTCATTATGTAGTATCATTTTTTGAGGCACGGAACCATTTACTTACTTATCCTTTGGGCAGTAGTTACCTTAGTAGGCCTCCGATATGGCTTCACGACTGTTGCCTAATGGCTACAACCGGGACCGACAGGTTGGTGTGCCCTACGAAGCACGGAGACCGCAAGCCTAGTTGCTTACCCTCGCCGATCAACAGGACCGGAAAGAGCATCTAGCTATGAGCGCCCCGCACACGGATCCCTAAAAACGATGTTTATTAAAAGATGCCAGCTTAAAATAACTCCACATGTCTTCTCCTAATTACGCGAACGTTTGTGAATGGTGATGATGATAGATATATCCGACTGTGCACGCTTTTATTTTTAATTTTATCTTATCGTATGGACAGTGGTGGCACTAGTATTAGAGTTGTTCAACACTTCTGACATGGCTTAACGCCTAAAACCGGGACCGAAGACCTTGACGTACACTGCGAAACACGGAGACGCTCAGAAAATGAACCGTTTTGCAGTCACCCATATGTATACACCGCCTGCCAGGTGCCTGATCTCGCCGATTTAAAGATCGGTGAGAGTATCAGGCCATATATCACTCTTTAACACTTTCGCAGCAACGCCAAGAAATTGGAAGTCAGTTTGCTGGGCATGCCAATATGTCTTCTATAGCTACGTATAGACACGACTCAAGAGGCGAGTTGTGGGCATGCCCGCTTGTCGGGTGCTGGCCACCAAAAGTGTTTAACTCTTTAAACTTGCTTGTTTTGCCGCGTAGTTCCCTGCCTAGAAGGAATAACTGTGCCACTCATACCATCCGGTGGGTGTCGTAAAATACGAATAAGGGATACACCAGGTAGTCGGGCAGCAGTGCCACCTATGTTCTATAGCTACTACCTAACTGCGGGCGCTAACTCGCATGTAAAACGTGGTGACTAAGGCAAACCTCTCCGAATGGAAACGTTATGGAAAGTTTTAGGGGAGGCCTATGTCTAGCAGTGCTCGATATCAGGCTGATGATGAAACTTGTTGATTGTAGCTAAGAGTCATACTATTACGGAACTCAGTCGGGAGTACTTGCGTTATTGTTGGATCAAAATGATAACAAAGATAAAAGATATCAATAAAGCCATCCACTTGTAACTTGTAATCCACATGGAATCCTCCACAAGTATTTATACCTCTCTTATCTAAGTTAAATTTTTCCATTAAGCTGTATGCAACGACTGATAAAACGATCGGAGGAATCGGTTTTCTGTTCTCTTTGTACGCTGTGGTTGATACTTGCCTTTCGCGCTGCAGGTCGTAGGTTTAATTCCCACCCAGGACAGGTATTTGTGTGCATGAACATGTCTGTTTTTCCTGAATCTGGGTGTAATAATTATCTATATAATGATGTATTTACAAAAGTAAAGTAATACATGTCGTATATCAGATAACTGGTTTTCATAGTACAAGTTTTGCTAAGTTTGGGATTAGATGGCTTTGACATTATTCACAGACGGCTCCCACAATATTATTATTATATATAACTAGCTGTGCCCCGCGGTTTTACCCGCGTTAAACTTAATAAATTATATGAGCCTATGCCTATGAGTTAATCTAGGGTATCAGCTAACTCCATACCAAATTTTATTAAAGTCGCTCCAGCCGTTTAGACGTGAAGAAGTAACAAAAATACACTCTCACACACTCACAAACTTTCGGCTTTATTCTCTCACTTGGCCGGTGATTTTAGTATTTTGCATGTTGATGTGCTACACGTTGTTCAGTTTTATTATAGGAGAACTAGGTGTGCCCCGCGGTTTTACCCGCGTTAAACTTTTTAAGCTATCTTCTTCGGATATAATATAAGCTATATTACTACAAAGTTTCATCAAAATCCGTTCGTTAGTTACTGCGTGAAGAAGTTACAAACATGCTCAGTGCTCACACACTCACAAACTTTCCCCTTTATAATATTCGTGTGATTAAACTCCTGTACTTACGTCCACTATTTATATAACACTGGATATTATACAGAAATAGGCCTGTGCAGTGTGTGGAGCTCCGCAAATATTTACGTTTACGCGTAGTGGCTGTGCAAATTGGAATAACGCAGATTTTTGTTATTCGTTACGGCGGCACCGAAATAACTTGGTGCTGGGCCGTGGCCTTGGCAGTTCCAGGTACAGATGTGGTTAAGACACGTGTAGGGGCCTATGAGCGGTTGTTAGAATCGAAAAGAACTAACAGATAGTAGTTGTGCTCCGCGGTTTCATGCGTTAAACTTTTTAAATTATATCCTAGCCTACTAGCTGTGCCCCGCGGTTTTACCCGCGTTAAACTTTATAAATTATATTTTATAAATTAAAAGCCTATATGTTGTTCGGATATTTAAGCTATATTACTACAAAGTTTCATCAAAATCCGTTTGGTAGTTTTTGCGTGAAAGAGTGACAAACATCCACATATCTATATTCACAAACTTTCGCATTTATAATATACTGGTTGTGCCCCGCGGTTATGCCCGCGTTAAACTTTATAATTTATATGTGTTAATCAGGGTGTCAGCTAGCTCCATACCAAATTTTATTTAAATCGCTCCAGCCATTTAGACGTGAAGAAGTAACAAACATACAAACTCACACACTTACGTCTTTATAATATTAGTGTGATTAGTTAGAAGTAGGAATAATGGAATGGGACAACCGGAAGGGGAAGACCTCGTAGAACATTCTCTGACCAAATCGGAGTCGTTCTCAAGAAAGGCCAGGCCAGAAGTACCCTAAACCGATGCAAGCTAGGTGTGCAAGGATCGTGACAAATGGAAATCCGTTGTCTCTGCCTATCCCTCTGGGAAACAGGCGCGAGTCTATGTTTGTAGTAAGGAGGAGGATTGGATCCAGTGCTGCTGGAACTCTATAAAACTACTTTTTTATCTGATTATATATTAAAAATGTAATACCTACCACGGAGAGCGATATGAAGATAATATTATCCTCAAATCATACATAAAAATTTATAAGTGATATAGGAGTTTAATTTGTCCACGAAATTGAACAACTTAATGGATATCAGTTAGCGAAATATGCGATAAAATATTTTTCCCGTCCCACGCAAACATGCCGAACCGCCAACGCACTTTGTATAGAAGATAAATATTTTTTCCGTTCTGTTATATAGAACTTTTTACAGTATTATAAAATATATTGCTATGGGGCGACGGCATAGAATATCATCACCCCATCTCATCCCGTGGGGCGCGTAGAAATCGTTCGGGGGAATACCTACCAGAGAACGGATAGCAGCGTTTTTCTGTTAACTATGACCATAAAGCTGCGAACGCCAACCCGTCTGCTAAGTGTGGCGATTATGGCATATCCCCCATTATTTGGGGAAGCATTACTTGGAGGAGTACTTTGGCTGATATGATGATATAGAACAGGTGCAGTTACATGGGAGTATTGGGCTCCTTGAGATGCTACTCTGATCAAATGACCTTGATGTCTCCCTCCCTCACTCTATACCTACATTTTTGCGTCTCATGTCGCGCATATACGTATGTATCTAGTAAAATCTAGCAATGATGAAACATCTGTAACTGATATTTATGTATTTTATTTATCAGGTCTTTATCATACATTTGGTAAAATTAAAAAAATATCTTGTTAAAGAGCAGTTTGCTATAATGTTTACTTGCTAACTTGGAAAGAAAGAAGTTCTCGACCGGTCTACCCAATTACATCCCGTGGGTGTCGTAAAAGGTGACTAAGAGATACAGCAACTAGTTGGACAGCAGCGGCACCTGTGTACTATAGCTACCACCTAACTGCGGTCAACAACTCGCATGCCAAGCGCGGTGACTACGGCAAACTCCTCTACATGGCAACGTTGAGGAAACAGCAGCAGTGGGCGATATTAGGCTAAATAAATAAAAAACGTAGACTTTAAAAAAGCGCTTGTAAATAGTCAGAACATGTTCGCAGTAATATATAATTAACTAGCTGTGCCCCGCGGTGTTACCCGCGTTAAATTTTATAAATTTTCTTTGCTATAAACCTCACGGAGCCCGAGACCTTTCCAACGAATGCAAAACCGTGGAAATCGGTTCGTGCATTCTGGAGTTATAGCGTCAGGAAGGAAAACCCGACTTATTTTTATATAGTAGATTTATAATTATTTCTAGGTACATATAGATATTTAGGTACACGGATTGTAGGAAATAATTTACAATAAGATTTATTTTATAACAGTAACGATATTTAGCTAACTAAAATTAAGTTATTGTCAAGGATCATGTGTAGTTTAAATTATCTAAATTTTAGCTATATTTTTACTACATATTGTCTGAATGGTTCTGTCTAAAATAAGGTACGAATTAAATGTTATCATTATGGCGGACCTTGTGTTTATAACGACGGACGCTTTAATGCTACCACCGGATCCAATGCGCCCCAACTGAGAAGATCTGATGATGAAGAACATATATAGTGGAGGAAACTCAAGAACGGTATCAACTGATGAAACTGGACAAATTAAAGAAATCCAGTTTGTGAAATATATGAAGTATTTTTTTTGCTCCCCATACCAAATGTATCAATTGACCTACATGCATTCTTGTGCGGGAAGTTAATGTTATTTCTTTATATGTTACATATTGATGTGCTACACGCTGTTCAGTTCTATAAATGTCCGTCATTTCATATGAATAATGCGTCCTAGAAAATAATAATTTACTAAAGAAACACCGGCCATAATCTGGAAGAGATAACTACATTACCGATAAGACCGTCATTTGTATCTCAAAATCTAAATAAAGTAATGTTACGATGATATATTTAGATTTAATGATATCTGCTCTATAATCTGTGTGTGATTGCACCTTACTCTCTACATGCACTAATATAATTAAGGTCATGGAAACAATTAACGCGTGAACGATACCCCCGTATAGGCTACGGTAAGCCCTTATCATCTGGCTGTCAATTACCCAATTTTAATAATAAAGGCGCTCATAGCTAGATGCTGTCACCGGTCCGTAAGTAATCGGCGAGGTTAAGCAACTAGGATCGCTAGACCATAGATGGGTGACCGCCCAAGTGGTTTAATTTCTGAGCGTATCCATGCTTCGGAGGGCACATTAAGCTGTCGGTCCCGGTTGTAGACATTAGACTACAGTCGTTAAGCCATCTCACTGCCCATACGTTAAGTAAGTAAGTACCTTATAATAATAATTTTGTAGTCGTGAAACAGTGATGGTTGGGAAAGGATGAATGAAAGAAGATTGACAAAAGAAGTATACCTGGCCTGTTTGAATGATACAACCCGTACCACCGGAAGGAGAAGACCTCGTGGAACATTCTTCGACCAAATCGGAGACGTTCTTAAGAAAGGTTAGGTCAGAAGTACCCAAAGCCATGGCGAGCATGTATGAGAAATATAATGATAGTAAACGAGGTAAAATAGGTCTGCAAAGATTGTGACTAATGAAAATTCGTTGTCTCTGTCTACCCCATTGGGAAACAGGCGTGTGTAACACAGTATGAACGACACTATGGCTACAAAGTTGAATTGAGTGACGTAAGGGAGGAACGTCGCTCGGCGCCGCTTCGTCTATAGGGCGTGGGCGAATGAGGGGGATCGGGTGACGTCATCGTTGCGTGACGGCACCCCCTACGCACCCGAGGCCAAGGTAGCATTACTTCGACCCTACACACTTGACATTGGTGGACAGTTATTCCAACCGCGTCTGAGGTTAAATCGTTGAGTGATGTGACTCGTTTGAGAAATTGGCTGCCATTAAGCAGCTCTTTTCTCTTAATATAGGTGTAAGTTATCTTTGAAAACCCGCTAAAAAGATGTGTGTTATAAGTTGGAAGGGGAGGGTACAGACGCCAGCACATCAAGCTACCCCAATCTGTCAAATTTCTTCAATCGAAAGTGAACCTTATGTTTTTATGATGAAGTCAACAATCAATAAAATAAATTTGACAGATTGGTGTAGCTGGATGTGCAGGCGTTTGTACTTTGTTTATATTTCTTCGTGCTTGCTGGGGGGCTACCGCCTAATTCGCCGGTCATTGTGATCGTGATTGTCGTTCAAATAGATGAAAGTTTAAAATTACTAAATCAATCGTCCAATCAGCATCAACGTTGAAAATCGATGCCGCACTATTTGTGACGTCACATGTACTCATGGAATCCGATTAGAGAATGATTAAGTAATTTTTAACCTTCATTTATTTGATCGACGATCTCGATCACGATGAACGGCGAATTAGGCGGTAGCCCCCCTGATTGTAATAATTAAATAACTGTCGTCAAGCCATGTGAGAGGCCTACTACAGCGGTTTGATCAACTCGCACGTTAAGGTAACCTTTACCTATATTATTAAGTAAATAAAAAGGTACAGACGCCAGCACATCCAGCTACCCCAATCTGTCAAATTTCTTTTATAGATTTTCAACGTTATCACAAAAGCATAACGTTTACTTTCAATTGGGGTAATTTGACAGATTGGGGTAGCTTGATGTGCTGGCGTCTGTACATTCAGTATTAAATAATTGGCGAAAACAAAAGTAGGACGTCCGGCACCTTGCCAAGCTACAAAGTGTACAGAAAAACATGGATGTACTTGGCTGTTTTTGGCTGAGCCCCCCAAGTTTGGTTCCCACAAACGGAATACATTAAAAGCGGCTAAGTGCGAGTCGGACTCGCACATGAAGGGCCGTAGCAAGCAGCAACTATTTGAGTTGATTGAATTAAAGGTAAATTGCGGTTTACGATTTATTACGACTTAAAAAAAACTACTTACTTACCAATTTTCGGTGGAAGTTTACATGTACAGCATATATTTTTTTTTAGTTTTATCATTCTCTTATGTTAGAAGTTACAGGAACACACACACACACACACTCATTTTACCACTTTGGAAGTGTCTCTACTATTCAGTTTAGAAAAAAATTATATTAAAAACCTGAATATCATTTTTAAAGACCTATCCATAGATACACCACAATAATAATAATAATATAGGTGCGCAGAAAAAAAAAATTGAATTTTAGATCTTTATGGGGAACTTTTTTTTCTATTTTTGTGTGATAATCTTAATGCGCTTCACAGAATACATCTAATTACCTAGTTTCAACAGTACAGCTCTTTTAGTTTCGGAAAAATGTGGCTGTGACATACTGACGGACAGACATACAGACAGACATGACGAATCTATAAGGGTTCCGTTTTTTGCCATTTGGCTACGGAATTCTAAAAACGTGCCTATAGTAAACACATTATCGATTATTGTCCTTGCAAATGTGTCTGTGGCGACGGATGACAAATACATTTATACATAGTAAGGTAAAATAATATAGAAAGCTAACGAAAGCCCCACTTCTTGTAATTGTGTATTTATAAAATGTCTGTTTATCTGTGTGTCTGTTTGTAAAGTAAACGATAATTATGACAAAAACTATATTTTGAAATGTTTGCGTATGTCTGCCTGTATTTTTGGTTTAACAGGACTTTCGGCAGAAATGGTTTTAAAGAGTAACATAGCGCACCTTTAAAACAAAAGTGGCACTATAAAAAAATTGTATTTTGTCAGTATGACCGTCTCATGTTATTGACGCAGTATTATGATTTATATCTAGGCCAGGTAATGAAATATAGTACTACAATTAGCATTATTTAACAGTTGACCTATCTTACTTTTAGTTACAAACTGCAACTGCAATAATAAATAATGTAGTTATTTCGAAAAAACAGTTCAATAACAATAATTTCGTATAATGCCACTTTTGTTTTAAAAGTGCGAAGGGTTCCTAAGATCCAGGATAAAATACAATTCTCAAGGGTTAAAATAATAACTTACCGATGGCCGAATAAATAACGCGGGTGAAGCCGCCGGCGAAAGCTTATATTTTATAGAAGACATTTCGACAGGAATCATATAATACCAATCCTGTGCCTATGAAATGTTTAACCCGTTACCAGGCTTTTCTATGAGATTTTTTCAATTTTTTTGGACCTTATTGCAAAGTGATAAGGTTGAAATTAATTTGGTATAGTCCATAGCCTGTTTAAATGTTAACAGTGATCAGTGACAGTAAAAAATTGGAATTTGATTTGGTTCCTTGTAGTGTCAATTTGATGATATTTTCATATGCCTAGTATTGCTGTTCTAATTAAAGCAAGGCCCAGACATCATCAAGAAAATCTTTGGAAGTGAAACAGAAATTATTGTCCCGTACAAAATTATCAAACTGTCTGCTCTAGATTACCAATCTGATATTCAAAATAAAAACTGAAGTGGGCCTACTTAAATTTCAATCAATCACTATTATCTAGCAATGTAACAAAATAAACATTGAAATAGATTTAAGATTTATTTTTAAACGTGTAAGTTAAATTTGCAAATGGTATCCCAACCCTTTAGATAAATAAATGAGTTTGCTTTAGACGACTGAAGTTAAATTTAGATATACGAAACATAACTCGCTATGGGAGAAAGAGTGTACTCGCACCACTCTCTCGTGCCCCTACAGTAATATACGACGCGTAACTCCCTCTCTTTCTAACTTCGCTAACCCTCTCAACTTCCGTTCGTGTCGCTCGATCTCGTCGTGCATTCACCAACTTGCTCCCCAAGTCGGACATGCGTATAGAAGTTTTACTTCAAAAACATTAAATTTGTATTGTTTAGTTTAGTGTTTAGTGGTGATACCCTGATACCCTAGTGTCAGAGTTCTCGATCTCGAGTCGCCGAGTAGGCCTAACATGGCTTGACGACTGTTGTCTAACGACTACAGCCGGGACCGACAGCTTAACGTGCCCTCCGAAGCACAAAGACGCTCAGAAATTAAACCATTTTCGTGGTTACCCATCTTCATAGATGGGTAACCACGAAAATGGTTACTTACCTTAAGCCTAGGTGCTTAACCTCACCGATAACTTAAGGACCGGTGAGAGCATCTAGCTATGAGCGCCTCGATCAATCACTACGTATACTCGTTTTGTTCATAAATCTTCGGCTCTGACATAATATTTACAGATTTCATAATAATAAAGATAATATACACCCATATGACTGTGTCGTCAGGCTTTGTACACACGGCTACATATCAAGCTATTATACATTTTCCGTATAAGCTGATGACCCGTTGTATAGGATTTCCATACAATGACAGGTCAGCTAATATTGGAACCGTGTAGTTTGATATATTGCCGTGTGTACATAATAATACACTGGTTGTTGATCTTGAAAAAATGATGACTCATGTGATACTGATTGATTGCGTTTATGTAACGTTTTAGGTAATTCATAAACTTATTGGAAAACATTTCAGACTTAGAACAACAACATATCAATTCTATAAAAACACACTATTTTCAGTAAGTAGTAAACATACGCATAGTATTAATGTCTTATAATAATAATAATAATGTACTGGGACATTATTGACATACGGCCATCTGATCCCAAACTAAGCAGAGCTTTGTATTATGGGAACTAGATAACTGATATATTACATATACTATTATTCTTTTGTAAATACATACTTATATAGATAATTGCACCCAGACTGAGGACAAACACACATGTTCATGCACACAAATGCAACAATACATATCTCTCCTGGATGGAAACCGAACGCACGACCTGCCGCGTGAAAGGCAAGCATTTACCAACCAAGCCAACCGGCCCGTAGTATATGCGATAATACCGCAGATTCTGTCTATATGTTAATGCTGAAAATATTTTTACAAAATGTTATTGTATAGTGGTTTAATAAAGTACTCAATCTATTTTGACGGGCACGTTGGCGTGGTTGGTAGGTGCTTCCCTTTCACGTTGTGGTCCTGGGTTCGATTCCTACCCAGTACAGATATTTGTGTGCATGAACATGTCTGTTTGTCTTGAGTCTGGGTGTAATTATCTATACAAGTATGTATGTATTTACAAAAGAAATGTAGTATATCAGTTATCTGGTTTCCATAGTACAAACTCTGCTTAGTTTGGGATCAGATGGCCGTGTGTGAATAATAGTGAAAAACATCATTCTTAAAGTAATTTTTCGAAATATTTTGGTATATATAAAATGACGCATTCTGAAATTACAACGTAGAGAGAATGTCGCGTCGTTTATAACTGTGTACAGCACATTCATGGTAATGTTACCGTCATACGTCGCATGTCTGTATTATTTATATATTAAATGCCTCACAAATAACGTCACGTGAAATGTCCCACGAGAAAATAAACTTTATGTGACTAATAAAAGTTGTTAATAAAACGTTACGTGCCAATGTTATACGCACGGCTACATATCAAGCTATACTTTTCCAATATAAGCTGACCTATCATTGTATGAAAATGCTATACAACGCGAGATCAGCTTATACTGGACATGTATAGCTTGATGTGTAGCCGTGTGTACCTACATAAAAATATTTGCGAAAGCTTGGAGTTCCGGTTCATCCGTGAATCATATATACAATTATATCTTATAATCTTTAATATAATCATATTGATATGAATCAACGTTTAGTTCTGATATTGAGTGCGTCACAAACATTATAAAAACGTATTTTGTTGTTCATAGTTTTTTCTTACGGTGTTTATAGTGTTCCTGGCAATTGTCCAGGGACAACATACTTTTTTTATCATTAACTTCTAATTGTTCCCTTAAAACCTTCGGATAAGGTGACGGGCTTGGCTGTCGTTATCTAGTAACAGTCCTTAAGAGGCTGACAACATCCAATTTTATCGTATCGCACTAGTCTCGCCCGTGTAAACTACCAAGTACGGGTTGAAATAGGGTGAACAGAAGACTATCAAGACTTGTAAAAAAGAGGGTGAATAATAATAATGGAAATTTTAGTCACCGTAGCCTAGTTAGTAGTGCTCCTGCCTACGAAGCTGGTGGTCCTGGGTTCGAATCCCGGTAAGTGCAAATATTTGTGTGATGAGCACGAATATTTGTTTCTGAGTCATGGATGTTTTCTATGTATTTAAGTATTTATCTATCTATATAAGTATGTATATAGTCGCCTGGTACCCATAGTACAAGCTTTGCTTAGTTTGGGGCTAGGATGATCTGTGTGACATTGTCCCTAGATATTATAGATATTATTATTATATAATGTGAGTAATCTAGTTGTGTGAAACTTGTGTCACTAGTTTTAATCAACCTTGTGAAAGAAGGACTACAGATAATTAGAATTAAAATTAGTTTTGATCAACCTTGCAAAAGGACAACAGATAATAAGAATTAAATTCGTTTTTACCTAACAAAGAGCCTTTAAACATCGGTATTCAATTTTCACCGTTTGCATTCCTAGATAATTATTATTAAATTATTCAATTAGGGGTAGTTTATTAGTATTGTACGGTTGGGACTTAGTCTCTATTACTTGGCCAATAAAAATGCCTGTCAATATTAAACTCACGTGGCGTCGGCTCTACCAGCACACTCGCGATAAAACTCCATTCCGCGACAAAAATCATTAATAAATAAATAAATATAAAAAATTTCGCTACAATTTTATTTTAAGCTTCTTCTTTCTACACGGTTGCAAACCAACGTCCTTACAGAGGTTACCCTGGTGGTTGCCATCCATCAGACTGCAGTTGTGCAACCACGCCACCGCTAGACCAACGAGGCAGGTAGTTTCTGGATTAAACGAATATTAGAGTGGCATAAAAGGGTTTTCCTCGAGTTCATTACAGTATAAGACGCTCATTAGCATATGCTCTGTCTTGTCCGTAAGTGATCGGCGAGGCGAAGCTACTAGGCTCGCGGTCAATCCATACATACATACATAGACTCACGCCTGTTTCCCAGAGGGGTAGGCAGAGACAACGGATTTCCATTTGTCACGATCTTTGCATACTTCTTTTGCCTCGATTACTGTCATTATATTCTTCATACATGCTCGCCGGGTTAGGGTACTTCTGACCTGCCCTTTCTTGAGAACATCTCCAATTTGGTCAGAGAATGTTCGACGTGGTCTTCCCCTTCCGGATGTCCCATTCACACAGGCCAGGTATACTTCTTTTGTCAATCTTCTTATCCATAGATGGGTATTAAACCACTTTGGCAGTCGCCAAAGTGGTTTAATATCTGCTTTGAAGGGCACGCTAAATTGTCGGTCCCGGTTATAGCCAATAGGCAACAGTGGATAAGCCATGTTAGAGACCACTGCTCATACGATAAGTAAGTTAGTTGACTGCACGTGTGGCGCAGCGGCTAAGACAGTCGCCTCGCCGCGTCGTGTCGCGGGTTCGAGTCCCGCGCCGGACAACAATTTGTGTGACCCATTAATAATTGTTCTGAGTCTGGATATAATTTGAGTCCGTCTATTATATGTTTGTAAAGTACCCCGCGACACAGGGATTAGATTACCTAGTGCGTGTTGTCTTTTGAAAAACAAAAAGAAGTATGAGACGAGACTTCATTTTAAAAGAGTGTAAGAGAGCACTTTCTTCTCTGTTTTTGTATTATTTTGATAGTATTATTAGTATGTTTTTGTAAATCGCATATATTTTGGCTTCCTTCCACAGTCAGTTGGATGCTGTTTACAAGAGCAGAGAGTTGGTCGAATTCCTAGTATATATTGTGGTGTTCGGACTTTGACAATTAGTGATCAGTTTACCGAAGTTATGGATTTAGTGAATAAGTGTTATTCTCAAAATGACATGTTTTTTATTTATATTAATTATTTCTAAATATGTATTTCACCAAACGTAATGAAAATAGACATTATTATTGAATAAGTAAATAATGACTATTTCTATATTTTTAAATTATAACAAGTAATTTGAATAAATTTTGCCCAACTCTTCTTTGGAGTGATAAAACACGTTTCCTTACCTGATATATAAAGAAACATGTTATACTTAAAAATTATAGTTATATAATGATTTCTTAGTATAGTTTCTTGACTGGGTGATCTATGACGTTAAAAAAATTAAGTGTACCAAGCTTTTTTTCTAATCAACGCGGCAACGACTCGGCTAAGAATACAGAGGAAATCTTTTTACTTTATAATATGTATACAGTAATACCCCGCTTCACGCGACCCCGTTTATACGCGATTTCACTATGACGCGAATTTAAACTTGGGCGTTCAAATGCCTTGCATTACGCGGAAGAATATGTATAAACATAATGTAGTCTAGTCCTTCCCCCGAACATTCTGATTGCAGAATTAGGGATTCCCCATCCTAAGAGTTTGTTTTATGGGGATTCCCTCGTTCGTTTCATTTGTTCCGTCATGTTTAGTTCGGTTGGCAGTCGTGTTTTAACATTTATTTGAGACTAGCTATGCCCCGCGGTTTCTCCCGCGTTAAAGTAGTTTTGGCGTAAAAAAGTAACAGACATACATCTATACTCACAAACTTTCGGATTTATAATATTAGTAGGATGTGTACCTCTAGCGGTTTTGGCAGTGCACGGCGGAATAGCTCGCAGATGGTAGATTTTTCCTACTAACTTGACACTTATCGTCATATTTTGGACAATTAACACAATATCTTTATTAATTGTAGCCTATGTGTTATTCTAACGTATAAGCTATATTATTGGAAAGTTTCATTAAAATCCATTCATTAGTGTTTACCTGAAAGAGTAACAAACATCCATCCATCCATACTTACAAACTTTCGCACTTATAATTAGTAGTATTAACCATGTTGGTCCTATGAGGACTCCCTTTAATTTTTATAATTTTTTGTTATACCAATTATGATTCACAAGATACAGCCACAGAGAGACCAGAGAGAAGGACGGACGGATAAGGATGCATAATTCTTTAGAAGGTTACTTTGGCGCCCTTTGACATCGGAACCTCGACAATCAATATATTTCCGAGATAAGGACGTGAAAACTTAGTAACTTTCAGATGGCATATTTCAATATTCGCTAAATTGAATCTAATCTTAATACTAAAAGCAAAAAAAACACGTGTTTTGTGGATTTCTTAAACAAATAACAATATTGAAATTGCAAAGGTGACAAAACCCAACCTATACTAGCTCTCGATCTGTAATTCCATACTCAAATGGCAAAACTGCTCACTGTGTTGTCGAGCAGGTAAACGGATTGTGTTACAGATTTGAAATGTATATACATATTTTACGTAGAGCGTCGACCTGAGGCTGAATACTGTATAAGAAATTTACATGATTCAATTATGTATATTCACGGGTAAATGTTATATTATAGACATACTTATACAGCGAGAACCAACGCGCACGTGGGTGTGTAGTGTTAACTTTTTTGTTATTTATGTGTGGTGCAGCGGCTAAGATAGTCGCCTCGCCGCTTCGTGTCGCGGCTTTCAGTCCCGCGCCGGACAACTATTTGTGTAACCCTTAAATAGTTGTTCTGAGTCTGGATTTAATTTGTGTCCGTCTATTATATGTACTACTATTGTATGCCAATTTGGCGGGTCATAGCGGCACAACTCATTCTGTAACATCTATAACACCTATGTACCACAGTAAAATTATTTCATTTCATGTTTGTAAAGTTAAACATTCCCTAGTGCGGGAGTTGTCTTTTACAAAATTAAATTAATTTGTTAAGTAACAAATAAAATAGCTTTATTCAAATTAAGCAATTTTATAATAATCCTAATAATTGTATAATGTTGCTATTGCCTTGTGGTTTTCGGATCAGAAGAACAGGGCCACCCTAAGCATCCCGTGGGTGTCGTAAAAGGCCTCTGAGAGATACACCAGGTAGTCGGGCAGCCACACTTGTGTACTAGCTACTGCCTAAACGTAACTGCACTGCGGTTAACATATTCAACTCGCAATCAACCATGGTGACGTGCAAACCCCTCTAAATGGCAACGTGAATTTAACAAGTTGAATGGTGACAGTCGTTTTGATTTTATTGATCAGTTTACTACTAGCATAAATTCTATCAGATCCAAATTAACTAGACATTGCATTGATAATGTATATAAATCTTGGTATAGTACTATTGGCTCAATGTTTTAAAACCATTTGTAGAATAGTCATTACTGTAACTAATTAAGTAGACCGGAGATGCCTCCATTTGGTTAACTAGTTGTGGAACTTGTTCATCATCATCGATACAGCTACATAAGTCCACTGTTGGACAAGCCTCCCTCAAGAATCGTCTTGGGGGGATATGCCATAATCACCACGCTTGGCAGGCAGGCGGGTTGGCGATCGCAGTAAGATGGTAATAGTAATCAGAAGGAAGCTGCTGCCCATCCTCTGGTAGATATTCCCTCGGGTCGACTTCTACGCCCCCTCTCACGGGATGAGATGGGGTGATGATATTCTGACTCTGATAAATGTCGCCGTCACCACACAGCAGGGAAAGCTTGTTATTAGCATTTATTTATCAAAATTTGTGATCAATTGTATGTAGCTGTTAGCTTCCCAAATAAAATAAAAAAAAGTTACAAAAAACTTTGAGGCTTATGTCCAGTTCTGGACGATATCAGGCTGCTGATGAATGAGTGCTGGCGATTCTGTTCTTAACATCACTAAACAACGTCATTACATCTCTCCCTAATATACATACATACATAGGCTCACGCCAGTTCCCCTGAGGCGGTGTCCCAGGGTAGGCTGACACAACGGATTTCTACCTATATTAAACTAAAGTGGTGTTTCTGATGATCAGTGTATGATTAGATTGGTAAGAGACTAAGTTGGGATAGTTACTTAGTCTTTGGATACGCTTCAGCCTTGACAGTGTCTTTATAATGTAGGCATCGTTGATCTAGCGGTTGTGTCCGATGTCCAGGGTTCAAATCACTAAAAATGCTATTTTTTTGACGAGTAAAACATCTTACTACTAGGTGTTTTACTGAAAAATAGCACGGAGAGCCTCGGAGAGCACGTAAAGATGTCTGTCCATCGCTTGACATCCCTCTAGTCTTGTCGGATAGCCGTCCCATTGTAGACGCCAGCAGATCCAGTTACCCCAATCTGTCAAATTTCTTTTATAGATTTTCTACTTAATCACATAAGTATAAGGTTCACTTTCAATAGTATTATTTATTTATTAATCTATTTATTGTACACCAAAATATTAATCAGAACAAGAACAATACACATTAGAGAGAACAGTACAATTGGCGGTCTTATCACTAAAATGTGATTTCTTCCAGACAACCTACTTAGGAAACAGGAGAAAGGATACAGTGACGGGTAGTTGCCGGTGTACAGAGTGTTTAAATAAGGTACATATTCTTGGGTACATACTACATACTAAAAAAAAACATATCCTGAAGTCAGGGAATTGGCGGTACCACTTAAAGCCGTCGGTGATGTACCTGACCAATTTTCGGTAGTGTCATTAGTCTTCCTATCGGATCATGAGAGTGATGGAATAGAAAGTGCTCGTTATGATTAGATTAGGCTAGTCTGCTTTAAGACTGGCTGCTGTGGCTGAAATTTGAGTAAGAAGACATTATTATTACTGCATATTCATGTATCTAATAAATTTTCCTTAATTATCCTGTTCCATTCTTATGTTTCCGAGAGACGTCCTCGGGATGTCTCGTCGGACTGCCCTTGGAGTTAATTTATCGGGAGATGGGGATCGCACTGCGGTAATCCGGGAACCTTGGAACGGATCATTAAGTACTTTCGCCTCGTTTTCGTTTGAAGACATTTTTATATATAATATACTTTCGTGGTTATTTGCTGTGTGGTGACGGCATAGGATATCATCATTCTATCTCATCCCGTGGGGGGCGTAGAAATCGACTGAGGTAATACCTACCACCCAACCGACAGCAACGTTTTTCCATCAAACTGCGATCGCTCACCCGTTTGCCAAGCGTGGCGATAATGGAATTTGTCCCCATTCTTCGGGGAGGCTTTTGTCCAGCAATGGATATACTTGGGCTGACATGATGATGATACGTTCGTCGTATTCGTTAATTTTATGCTATTTAATGCGAATTCTAACTAGATGTTGTGATGAACAGTCAGAAACAAATAATAATGTTAGTGTATGAAATGTGTACTTGATGTTTAGTTATTTTTTATTTAATTGACTTGCTTCTTAGTCTAGTGGTTAGTGACCCTGACTGTTAAGTCAGAGGTGGGTTCGATCTCCACCAAGGACAAATCTTTGTGTGTTAAGCGCGATTATTTGTTTTGTGTTTGGATTTTTTTTTAATTATATTCGTAAGTTTATCAGTTATCCCGTTCAGTTCAGGCTCCGCCTAGTTTTGCGATCGGATGGCAGATGTCCCAAGATATTTATTTATGATTGTTATTATTCCATATTTACAAAATAAGAAAATATAAGAGTTCTTTATACTTGTCCCAAACGGCAATTTTGTTTCACGGTGTCTTTTAATTTATTTAATCATATAAAATTATTGTATTATATATGTTCTGTAGATTATATTTTGTTATATTTTACCCAATTTTAACGTGTTTTGATAGTTTATACTTTTACACGAGATTCAATAAAATTGGGTGTAGTTAGCCTCTTAATATATTTATTTTCTTTAACATACAAGTTGAATTCAAATGTAATGTATTTCATGAATTGTTTTCTGAGATATTTATAAATAGAAGAAAATCATAATTGAATAGCACGTTTCCTTCGTGGGCTTAGATTGCGATAAAAGAAGTATTTGAGTATGCTATTTAAAATATGTAGCGAGACTGATTTTAATTGCCAATTACTATCCTGGAACTTCTGATACATTTAATAACTCATCGCAAAATCGCAAGATTCCCTTTTTTCACATAAAACTTAAAAGAATATTATGTTTAAAACAATTTGAAAGCTCGCCAAACAGTTACATTTAATGTAGAGGAACGCGCTCTTTTTCTACAACCTTAACCTACTTACATCTCTATCACAATAACAGCTTATCTATTATATAATTAAATCATTAATAACGTTCTTAAATTGTAACATTCATAATTATAGTTCTGACAATGACAATCCGTTCCATTCAGTTTTAATCAATTGGATTCAAACTACGCTTTAGTTTTTATTAATAAAAAATAAATAATTTTACATTCAGCCACGGTCTGTAGCTATATTTAAGGACAATCCAATTGATTGTCATTGTCGGCCGAACGTTTACTGTAAAATAATAAAATAAAAAAGGTTATTATTCACGTAGACTTTATAAAAGCGCTTGTAAATAGTCAGAACATGTTTGTAGTAATACAGTTATTATTTTTAGTTACTTATTACAGATTTTAGGTAAACGGAATGTTAAAACATTTATACAATTTAATTTATACTGGCAGGCAAAGTCCTTGTCTTAGGGATATTTTAATGGCATACTGAAAAAAAGAAAAATATTAATAAATTGTATAAATGTTTTTTTCTTTCTTTTTTTTCAGTATGCCAGTGTCTTTTCAAGGACATTGGGTTTGTTATAATGTAAAGAAAAAAAAACTAATTGGTTTCCCGACCCGTAAAAAGTTTCCCGACTGAAAGCACCGTACTAAGTCGATATAGGTCTTTCGTAGGAGTTCTATATTTGAAAAGTAAATACCAATTCAGTAACCAGTCGTTCAAATGTAACATTATTATTCTACAATTTAATATCAATATACATGTAATGAATCATAAACACCGTAGAACTGACGGCCGCCTGGGGCAGAAAGTTCCAGAACAAAGGCAGAAAGTGGCGACTACGAACCGGAAGACGCAGGGCGGGCAGGCCCTCCACAAGATGGACCGAAGATCTTGCAAGACCGGCCATTGTGGAGATCCTTGGGAGAGGCCTTTGTTTAGCAATGGACGTCTTTCGGCTTATATACTTATGATGAGGAATCATAAACAAAAATATATAAGTACTTCTAAACAAAACAATGGAAAATTTCAATCCTTTTTTCATTGCTTTTGTTTTAAGACGAAACGGCCGCACTATATGATTAAATTGATGTATCACGGGTTTCTTCACAAACAAGGATACAAAACGCATCCAGATACAAAATAACCATTTATGAGTCACACAAATAGTTGTACTGACCGGGTATTGAACCTGAAACACGAGGCCGCCGAGGTAGTAGCAAGCACAACGTGACACGTGTAACCAGTATATAAAATTTGTATGTATAGGTACATGAAGTATTTTATACATTTATTTTTATTGGAGGCATTTTCAATCTAGTAGGACATGGCAACCTTCTAGAAGCGACCCTATTCTTTAAGGACAGGCTACGCACTTGCAGCCTCTCAGTGACCATGGGCGGTCGTGATCACTTTCCATCAGATGACCCGGTTGTTCGTATGCCTTAATATTAAGTATAAAATCTAATATGAAAGCGCGCGTTTTGCACACGGTTTGTGGCAAAATAAAATTGATATAGAAAGAGGGTTTCAAGGTTATTGCTTCGGGGTGGAACCTTAATATCCGCTTACTTTATCCAAAATAAATTCCTAGTTTATGGTATCTACCAATAGATCTTGACACTTAGCTATATAAAATAAGGTAGGGCTAAATTCATCAATCTAGGCTCGCCGGACACCTCTATAGTCACTGTATTCCATAAATAATAATAAATATTAGGGACACGTCACACAGCGCCATCTAGCGCAAACTAATCAAAGCTTCTACTATGGATAAACCAACGGAGAGAGATACTTATGTACTATTTTTATAAATATATACATACAATACATAGAAAACACCCTGACCAAGACTGATAGCCATGTTTATGAACACATATATTTGTGTTGTGTGAGTATCGAACTAGCAACATTTGGATTAGAAGTCTGGTTCACAACCAATTGAGTCACGCCGTTCATTGAAGAATGATGAATGTTTGTAGAATATTAAAAAAAAATTAAGAAACAAAAGAGTGATTTTACTTTGTAAGTCCTCATAATAAAAATATTTTTTTTGTTTTTATTCGGCACACAGTAATATTTTATTTAAATTCCACAAAATAAACTAAATTAATATATATCTTGTGACAATCAACACACTGCCATCAGATCCCAAAGTAGGCCCTAGGCAGATCCTGTCCCTGTACTATGGCAACCAGACAACCGATAAACATAATTATATATTTCTAAATATAAATGTTATAGATACATGACATCCAGACACAGAACACATATTCTTGTTTATTACACACAGATTTGTTCTGAGACTTGTAGTTTGTTCATCCTATCATTGACCTTAACATCTTTCTTTTTCAGTATTTTCTGTTTGATGCTGACAGCCAATTAGTCACGGACAATGGGTTCCGCGACATTATTCCGCTAGGCGTCGCATCACTTTGCTGGTAACGTCAATATCAGTGACAGGCCTTCCGAAAGCCTTCCGCTTGGAGATCAATTGCCGTGGCTGATCTGGAAGTCCTTAAATAGACTTCAGACTCAGGTTGGCCGAAGCAAAAAAACCTGTCTAGGTGGGGACTTTCGACCAACCCCAAAATAAACTGTATTTTGGAGCATCGTATCGATCCAATCCATGGCCCACCTAACATCGTGCCCAGCCTGCCCCGCCACATGTTCATGGTAGGATCTTAAGAATGCCACACACAAGCAGGGCAATTAGTGGCCACGATCTGGGCCACAAATATTAGATTGCCATCGAAACCTCAAGAAGTAGAGGTGCCAACAAGGTACCGGCTGCGTTGTAATTTTACAAGTATTTTACCTTTGATATCGGCCATTGACGCAACCAACAATGTATACTGCCGCCTAGCGGAATACTCTGACAGTTCTAGACTCCATTATGTTACACAAGTTTACGATAAAAAAGAAATTCAACTAGAAGAAATAACACCCTTACAAAATAGAAACGTACCGTAAATGTAATTATAATATTGGATTTACATTAGAGTTCATTCATTTGAGTAATGTCTTATGACGTCTAACTCATTAAATGTCATTTGAATAAACCATAACGCTTGTCACTTGTCAAGGGGTTAGAATATTCTATATTAGGACTTCTTATAGTAGTGTGCCGTGGCGCTGCGGCGCCGTGACGTACAGACAATTTATTTTATAGATTTTCAACTTTATCACCTAAGTTTCACATTCAATTGGGTAAATTTGACAGATTGGGGTAGCATGATGTGCTGGCGTTTGTACTTACAAGGCAAGCTCGACATGAGAATAAATAAGCCCCTATCTATATATATAAAAATCAATGCCACTTTTCGTTGTAATGTTATAACTCAACAACGCCTTTACCGATTTGGCTAATTTTGGTCTTGAATTATTCGTGGAAGTCCAGGGAAGGTTCGTACGTAGAGAAAATTTAAAAAAAGTCTTGAAGAAGTCTAAAATCAACAATTTTTAGCAATTTAAAATATTTTTTGTTGGAATAAATGAACTTAATAATCATTTTTTTATTACTATGCCTTATACGTAGCGAAGCCCGTACCGGGCCGCTAGTTTTAATATATTTTTGAATGGACTAAATTAAAATTCTGTCTGACTCTAACTTTGCTTTTTCGAAGTAATCTTGAAATGAGATAATCAGAATATATGTTTTGAGACTAAAAGACACACTATAATCTAAACATCTGTAGTATCGACAAATATTTCGATTATATTGCGTCTGATACACAGATATACATACCCTCTGTTTGTGTCCGGGGTCCTTAAACAAGATAGCAGACATATACTCTGTCCATTCGTTTGTTAACTTTTGGACGGCTCACTGTCACACCTATGAATTATGAAATAGGTCTTGAAATACGATAAATCTTTATGTGAGTATTATTTCTGTAAATTTTATAAAAACAAAGAATATAAATTAATGAAGAGAGTTATTGTTCTTCACTCTTGGTTTGAGCTTAAATTCCAAGATTTCGACTTAATTCCTTGCAATTAATTAATAGTCATAGATATAGAATCTTATGATAAAATAAAACTATAATAAAGTATAAATAATCAAATAAAACTAATTAACGATTACTTTATGTTTAAATTAAAAATATTTCGGCGCATAAAATCGATAGAAATTTCTTCTTAAATATAATCGATTATTATTTCAGATCGAAACGGTTACATGTGTAGGTGTCCCTAATTTCGAATTGTTTCGAACTGTCAAAATGATAATAAACAAATAGACAGACTTTAGTCTTTTATACTTGTCGGTACTGTAGGTAGCAAGAGGGGCGCGTGGGTGTTTCAGCTAAAACGTAGGCGTTCGTTGGGCATTGCGTAACTACCAATATTAAACCCTTATAAATTTGCTGGAGGAGTATTATGTAAGCTTAACTTCACAATGATCTTTGATCTCTTAGCCAAGGGATCAACGATTATTGTGAAGTTAAGCTTCTTAACAAATTAAAACGATAATCCTCTTGTCTACCGTTTGTAAACTTATATAGGTACAAACTTATATAAGTTTACAAACCCACGCTTACCCACTTTACACACGGCTGTTTCCCAGAAGGTTAGGCTGAGACAACGGATGTCCATTTGAATACATTTTTAAACATATATAGCTTTAATATGGTTTGGTCATTTAGAAAGGATGAATGAAAGAAGACTGACAAAAGAAGTATACCTGGCCTGTGTGAATGGTACAACCGGAAGGGGAAGACCTCGTAGAACATTCTCTGGTCAAATTGGAGACGTACTTAGGAAAGGTCAGGTCAGAAGTACCCTAAACCGACGAGCATGTATGAAGAATATAATGTCAGTAAACGAAGCGAAAGAGGTGTGCAAGGATCGTGACAAATGGAAGTCCGTTGTCTCTGCCTACCCCTCTGGGAGACAGGCGTGAGTCTATGTATGTATATATGTAATTTTATTTTTATACTACCAAACAAGATAAGGCCCAGCTGATGGAATGCGGTCACATGTGTGCTCACACCTCTCTATTTAGCCCCTACCTAGCCCCTAGATGCTCTCACCGGTCCGTAAGCGATCGGCGAGGTTAAGCAACTTAGGCTCGCGGTCAGTCCATAGATGGGTGACTGCCAAAGTGGTTTAATTTCTTATCGTCTCCGTGCTTCGGAGGGCACGTTAAGCTGTCGGTCCCGGTTGTAGTCATTAGACAACAGTCGTTAAGCCATGTCAGAGGCCTACTGGGCGGCTTGAGCAACTCTGACACTAGGGTTACCATTACCCATACGATAAGCAAGCAAGTAATGTACGAAACGTAACTCTCTCTTTCTATCTTCACTAACTTATATCCCCCTCTGAAATTCCGTTCGCTTCGACGCTTTGACTGATCACGCTTTCGTAACGCTCTCGTCCCGAATTCACCAGCTTAGTCCCCAAGTCAAACGAGCGTTAAGAAGTTTTACTTCAAAAGTGACAATAATAATGACTCAGAAGCGTCGTCGTCGTGCAATGAAGGTTGGTTTACAAAATATGTATGAAAACGTTCAAAGGGGCCGTGGGCATGGGAAAAGTAAAAATCATGGATATGGGAGGTGTTAAGGTCTTAGTAATACAAAACTTGTAATTGCCCGGAAAATTACGAAGGTATTCGAACCCAGAATTCCCTTATACCAAGAGGCGTATAAATTATGATTACCTATTCACAACAGCTATACTGACTGATATTAATATTCTCAATAACGTTGCTTTTAGTTCTCTTTTAAAGTGTTATTGAAGTACCTGAATTCAAAACACGTTGCTGACGTACCTGGCGGGCTGTTAAAGCTTTTCTGCATGCACCTCTGTCGTCTCCAATGAAATATTCAGGGATTATTCAACGGTTCGCTTCAGTTCGTTACACGCGAAGGCAGTCTAAACTTAGACCTACATACTTGTAGCTGTAGTGAAACACGTTATCATTTTCAATTTCACTTATTCACTACAGTAGAGTTTTAGCTGTCTCTGTATTTAAAAAAATATAGCTAATGCAGCATCATCATGTCAGCCAAATTACGTCCATTGCTGGACAAAAGCCTCTCCAAAGATTGGGGGGATATGCCGTAATCGCCACGCTTGGCAGACGGGTTGGCGATCGCAGTTTGATGGTCATAGTTCACAGAAAAACGCTGCTGCCCGTTCTCTGGTAGGTATTCCATCTGACGATTTCTAGGCTCCCCACGGGATGAGATGAGGTGATGATATTCTGTCTAAGTGTATTTTATCTATAATTTGTATATATTTGAAATATATAAGTATGTGTTTATCAGTTGTTTGGTGGATATAGCACAGGCTCTGCATAGTTGGGGACCAGGTGGCAGAGTTTTAGCTGTAACATGTCGCAAAATATTTAAAAGAAATAAAGTTTCTTCCTTCATTGACTAAACATCGTGACTTTACCGCAAGAAACTTTACTACCTGGTTTAATACTGGTTAAGTAACACATGGTAGTTTCTTCCTTGGCGGAAATAATTACGTATTAAGGGTATTCTTCTCTCGCCATATGTTTGCATTTTGCCTGACGGATATAGCATATGGCTAATCAATAAAAGTAGGTAAAGCATATCCGCATGAGTTGAGTGTCTCCTGCAAAAAGGTGGTATTAACTTCTCCCGCCTTCTTTCTATGATTGTCTTTGCTCTACAGTACCTAATTGATAAAAGTAGGTAAAGCATATCCGCATGAGTTGAGTGTCCCCTGCAAAAGGTGGTATTAACTTCTCCCGCCTTCTTTCTATGATTGTTTTTGCTCTACAGTCCAATTAGCAACACAGTGCAGATGTACGACTGCGTGTTAGCACGGAGCAATGAAATATCATACTAATATTATAAAGGCGAATGTTTGTGAGTGGGTGAGTGTGTGAATGTGTATGTTTGTTAGTTCTTTCCGTCTAAACGGTTGGAGCGATTTTAATAAAATTTGGTATGGAGTTAGCTGAAACCGTGGATATGCTATAATTTATAAAGTTTAACGCGGGTAAAACCGCGGGGCATAGCTAGTTATATTATATTTACTTGACTATCCTGTTGGTCTAGTGGTTAGAGACCCTGACTGCTAAGCCAGAGGTCGTGGGTTCGATCCCAATCGAAGGACAAATCTTAGTCTGAGGAGCACGATTATTTGTTTTGTGTATTCTAAGCACATACATATGTACATGCTTAGAAATATATAAGTATGTTTATCGTTTGTTTCTTTTTACATATTAAAGGCTCTGCCTAGTTTGGGATCAGCGAGCAATGTAAAGTAAAGTAAAAGTAAAATACTCTTTATTGTACACCAATACATAGCATAATAATTTAACATAAAGTTATTAAAGTATAATGGGCGGTCTTATCGCTGCTGCGATTTCTTCCAGACAACCTTAAACGGAATATAATCCAAGTATCTAGAAATAAATTGGGTAGTGAAGGTGTTTGAATAAATTAAACTTAACCTAACTTAAACCAAGAAAAGTCAACAGATATAAAAATACATACATAAATAAATAAATATACTAATATCCCTATGATATATATTAATAAATATTTATATTAAGAATACCTATGTAATTATCAACTGATTCCTATAAATCTAATGTAAAAGGTAGCAGAAATTGCGTAACTATTATATGAAAAAGAAACAATAAATAAATGATAAAGACATTAACACTAGTTTAGGATACTAATTTGGAAAAATAATACTTCTTCACCTCTTCTTTAAAACTCGCTAAAGATTGCGCACGTCTTGTAGTTAATGGTAATTCGTTCCAGAGGCGGACAGCTTGCGCAGTAAGTTAGGATAAAAGTTAGTTACCTGTATAGGTGTTTTTAGAATTGATTTTCCGAAGACCGTAAACATCTAGAGTGTGTGTCATGTAAGAACTCGAAACGTTCTTTGAGGTAATTTGGTGAAGAGGGAATGAACAATGTGTTATAGAGAATAGTTAAAATATGAGTATTACGGCGAAGGCGGATCGGAAAGCACTTGAGTTTAGTGCGATAATGAGAAACATGGTCATATTTTCGTAGGCCAAATATAAACCTTATGCAGACATTTTGAAGGCGCTCAAGTTTATTAAGTTGTGCTTCAGTGAGGTCAAGATAGCTGGTATCGGCGTAGTCAAGAACTGGAAGAAGGAGAGACTGTGCTAGCGCAATTTTTGTGGTAGTGGGAAGGAAATTACGGAGTCTTCGTAGAGAACCAGCAGAAGCAAATAGCTTTCGACTGACCTCTTGTAGCTGCGGTACCCAGGATAAAGTTTTATTATGATGATTCCCAGGTTCTTGTCCCCTGGGTGATACTTCTCCCCAGATATTATTATTATATTTAATGCAGTTGTTGCGCGATTCATTGGTCGATTGCTTTAGAGACAATAGGGTCTACAGTCTTAGCCCTACTGATTTTGTTTGTGTCACAATATCGCATCGCATGATTCCTCGTGCGTGTTTGTAACGTATTTGAATAAATTCAATCTAAAATGATTTCCTGCTGAGGAAGTCCGTATGCTCGCAGTTTAATTACATTTGATTCAACCTTAACCTTAGTCGGTTACCTCAAAGTGTCATTGTGGTGTCTCGGCTTGAAAGTTTGAGGAAACGCAAAGTTGTTAACTTCTTTATACGGATGTGTTCATTGAAAAGCAACTCATTCCGTTTCATTCGAGGACTCGGTGTTTATTGAGGTCTTATGAGACTGACAAGTGGTATTTTATCGTTAAGTATCTGTGTATTGTTCTTTAACTGCGGCTATTGAACCAAACCTCTAGTGTGGTTAAGGTATTATATTTAATACTTAGAAATAAGATAATATAAAATAAAAGATACATATACTTATAAACTAATAATAATAAATACTTAAATATCGGGACACCTAACACACTGTCATTTGATCCCAAACTAGGCAAAGCCCCTATAATGATGTACAGACACATCCAGCTATGCCAATCTGTCAAATTTCTTTTATAGATTTTCAACATTATCACAAAAGTATAAGGTTTACTTTCAATTGGGGAAATTTGACATATTGGGGTAGCTTGATGTGCTGGCGTCTGTAGTGTATGTACATACTTATATAATTTTAAATACATACATATTATATATACACTCGCGAGCAACCAAATCGACTCAAGCCTAGACGGCGCACATATACATTGATTTTCCTAAAACGATAAATGGTAATTACAAAAGTGATATGTCATTCGAAAGCTGAAGAATTAGGCTTTCAATTAACATCAATACCTTAAAAAAAACTAAGCGCTGATTTATTGACACATTTTAATTGGCCGTCAGCGTAAATTACCTCTTTAGGAATCCACGACTTGCGCTACCTGCTCCCGCTATAAAACCCCCCACTTCCGGTTTATCTTATCAGTTGCTTGTTACAGGTTGACCGGTACACATCTCCGTAAATTGCATTCCTTGTTTTCGCTAACCCATGGATAGCACACCAGAAGAAGCCGCTCAAGTTGTTGCCTTGTTGCAACAAGGGTTAAGTCAGCGAGCAATCGCTGCCCAGCTCCACTTGAGCCAGTCTTCTGTATCCCGAGTATACAGACGGTTCCAAGAGACTGGTGCCTTCAATCGGAGACCAAGAACGAGCCGCCACCGGTGCACTTCAGAGAGAGACGACCGCTTCATTGTCTCAACCTCGCTGCGCAATCGACACCTTACGGGCGTTGATGTGCAGCAAGAACTGAGACGTGTACGACAAGTGGCTGTCAGCGAGTAGACAGTGAGAAGACGCTTGAAGGAAGCCAACTTGACGCCAAAAAGACCTGCGACGGGCCCTAAGTTGACTGCAGGCCACCGACAAGCGCGCCTTCAATTTGCTCGAGAGCATCTCAATTGGAGCGTTGCGCAATGGCGATCGGTCCTGTTTACTGATGAGTGCAGAATGTGTCTGCATGGCAGTGACAGGAGAGGCCGAGTCTACAGGCGTCCGGGAGAACGATTTGCCCAATGTTGTTTCGCTGAAACAGTGGCATATGGCGGCGGTTCCTGCATGATGTGGGCTGGTATCTCTTTAGAGGGAAAAACCGAACTTGTTTTCGTGCCTGGGGGCGGCCGAGGAGGCGGGCTAACAGCTGATCGGTACATCACCGACATTCTACTGGATCATGTTGTGCCCTACGCAGGGTTTGTCGGTGAAGACTTCGTGTTAATGCACGACAATGCCCGCTGCCACACGGCACGAGTCACTCGACAGTTTCTGCAAGAGGTCGAATTACGCACGATGGACTGGCCTGCGCTCAGTCCTGACATGAATCCCATCGAGCACTTATGGGACGAGCTTAAAAGAAGAGTTCGGGCCAGAAATCCAGTCCCTTCAAGCGTAGACGAGCTAAAGGCAGCATTATTAGAGGAGTGGGACGGCATTCCTCAAGAAAATGTCAAAAAATTGATAAGGTCCATGAAAAACAGACTGCGGGATGTAATTAGGGCTAGAGGGGGCAATACGAAATACTGATTTAAATAAAATAATTTTATTTTTAATTTTTTTTGTTTAATTTGTCAAATACGAGACACATACCCTTTTTCCTAAATTCCCGTTTTTCCTACTCTTGCATTCAGACATCATTTATTTCAAAAATGATGGATGGATTTCAATGATAATGATATCAAATTAAAGCTGACATCTTAAGCTTTCGAATGACATATCATTTTAATAATTTCCATTCATGATTTTAGTTGTATCAATGTATGTGTGCGCCGACAAGGCTTGAGTCGATTTGGTTGCTCGCGAGTGTAGATCGAATACACCCCGACACAGAACAAATAATCTCGCTCATCATACAAGTATTTGTCCTGGGTGGGGATCGAACCCACTTGTTCTGGCTTAGCATTCAGGGTCACTAACCACTAGACCAACAGGGGCTCTACCGGCTAAGTCGCCGAACATCGATTTCTCAAATGGCGTTCAAATAAATTAAGGTTAAAAATGACTTAATCAATCGTTAAATCGGCTTCAACGTTGACAATCGATTCGGACCAATTTATGACGTCACATGTGCTCATGGAAGCCGATTTATATTTATATTTGAACGCCATTTAAGAAATCGATGTTCGGTGACTTAGCCGGTAGAGCCCCAGGTCAGTTTATAGTACTCATCAATACGCACATAAAAATCTTTGAGGTTATTTTTCTCACTATTATAGTTAAGGTATAATGTCCGTTTGGGTAAAATTACCTTAGGTATTAACCTAGACCGCTGATGAGGCCTTAAATAATGATTGCTTCAAAAAACGTTGTAAGGTACTGTAATTATCTTCAATTATTCTAAATTAAATTCTAATTAATCTTCCTATATATCTACCCATGCGAAGCCGGGTCGCTAGTAATTGAATAGAAGGCGTTCGCTTTTGATTCTCTCAGCGTTTAATTTTTGCCAAGTAATTTAATGAAGCAGAGGCCATTGACCAACGGCGTTCACGGCACGTGTATTAAATAAGTTCCATTATAATAAGATTAGGGAAAGGCCCTAGGAATGCTTCGTGTTACAACTGACCCTGAACAGCGCTTAGTACTTGACCTTAGTAGTGTGACCTTCGGCTTAACACGTGCCTTAACTCGTGGTTATTTTAATGAGTAATCACATACCGTTATTTGTACAGAATTTTCCAATTAAAAGCAATTCATCGACCCCGTGTCTCGGAGAACACGTAAATCCGTCGGCCGACTACCTGACATCTTCCCAGTTACTTACTACTTATCTTATGGGCTGTGGTTACTCTAGTGTCGGAGTTGGCCAAGCCGCCCAGTAGGCATCTGACATGGCTTAACGACTGTTGTCTAATGACTACAACCGGGACTGACACCTTAATGTGTCCTCCGAAGCGCGGAGACGCTCAGAAATTAAACCATTTTGGCGGTCACCCATCTGTGGACAGATCTCGATCCTCGCTAATCACTTACGGCCCGGTGAAAGCATCTGGCTGTGAGCGCCCAGTTGGAAGGCAGGGTTTACTGCAGCTGTAGAAACCGAGAGAGTAAAACTTCCAGTTTGATTATATCCATGAATTTATAGTTCTGAATAAACTTACCTAATTATATGTACATTTTCCTATCACATGCCTCATATATATGTATGTATTTCTATATATATTGTTAAAAGTACACTTTGTACATAAAATACTTTCTGTTAATATGCCAACAAATACCCAACTGCCTTCACTCTTGGTATATTCAACGGTTGCCTGGAAGAGATCGCACCTAGCGATAAGGCCGCCATTTGTACAATCTTGATAACGTATTCTTTGTAAGTAATTTTTTGGTGTAAAATAAAGAGCTACTTACTTACATACAAGAGACGTCTATAATATTCTATGTATTGCAGCTACACGGTCGTCAGCAAGGGTTATACGCACTTCGTCCTCCGTTCGCAAATGGTCCCATTCGCGGTTAGTCCCATTCGCAGTTAGTCCCATTCGCGGTTGGTCCCATCGCGGTTGGTCCCATTCGCGGTTTGTCCTATTCGCGTATGGTCCCATTCGCAGTTTGTCCCATGCAAGTAGTTTGTAAGGGAAGAGATAGGTTTAAGGACCGAAGTGGGTGGGATGAATAAAATATCATCAAATAGTATAATAAAACATTCGGATTCGATAATTTTGCATTGCAATCAAATCTGAATCAACTAATAACAGTATTCAATCAGTATTATCAATTAAACGACAATGTAATAAGAGTATGACATAATTTGAAATGGTGGGTTAAAATGTTATGTATTCGTTTTTTGTTGCTAATAAATGATTTATTTATTTTATTTTACCGAGTGTTTTCTTCTTAGCACAATTTGAAAATAAACAAAACGTTTTTGGGTTTTAAGGTATACGACTAATTCATGCGACGGTCAACATACCTAAAAACCCAAACTTGATTTTGTTTATTTTCAACTGCGCCAAGACGGAAAACACTGGGAAAAGATTGATAAAGATAAATTGATTGATAAAGATTGAAGTCAGGTCAGCAAGCCGTCCCATCGAATCATATGTTGATAGCTGAAATTCCACCAAAAGGACATTATTATACACTATAACGAAATCGTAATAATAATAATATCCTGGGACATTATTCACACACAGCCATCTGATCCCAATCTAAACAGAGTTGTACTATGGAAACCAGATAACTGATATACTACATCTACTACTTTTCTCTCGTAAATACAAAGTTATAAAGATATTTACACCCAGACACAAGACAAACAGACATGTTCATGCACACAAATATCTGTCCTGGGTGGGAATCGAACCCACGACCTGCGGCGTGAAAGCCAAGCATTTACCAACCCCGCCAACTGGCCCGTCAGTATATAGGTTAATAATGTTATACAATTTATGTTCTATTTAAAATGTGGTGTCGTTGCTATTCGTGGCCAGAAACGATAAAAATTGTTGTGTCGAAGCACTACTAGTGTCTCGAACATCTACCATAAAGTTGACACTTAAGTTAGAACTAAACATAATACGATAGACGTGTGGTTTAGACCTGGGAATAGAACGCGATATCACTAGATGTCTCGGCAAAGATTCGTAAATGTTGCTGGAAATATAGAGCGATGTTTCTATCACAGTTTGCTTTTAATTATCAGAAACCCAACAAAATCGATTATGACAGACTTTTAATAAAAGTCTATGCATGGTAATGCCATCATTACCGTGCCTATAGGTCTAAGGAAGGCATGTAACTCTCGCTACCCGAGTGTGAATCGCAATTGACCGCTTTTATTTGCTATGACAACATAAGTGGAATATTTAAATTATATGTGATTTCGAAGACCCTCTGCAGTTTCAGTCTGGCTTCCGATATGAACTATGAAACTACGATTTCAAATCGTATTAGCTTGTAGCAAGTGTTGAGTTTTATTTCTTTTTCTGAACTGGTAGATTAAACTATGAAAATAAACATTAAATAATAATCATCATCATTATGATAATGATGATGATTATTATTTAATGTTTATTTCACAATACACATATATATTCATAACAATCGAAAAACATCTGCTGCTGGACAAAGGCCTTCCCAAAGATCTCAACAATTGCCGGACTTGAGCTACCCACGTTAAATAAACATTTAATAATATACAAAAATATACTAGATTATAACAACACTTTTTCTGCCAACAATTTGCTATACCAGTCTTTACTCATTCAGAATTTTTCTCTTTTTAGGTAAGGAGTGTCCCACGGCTGAGCAAAAGCTTCCTGGATTTCAAGTCTACGTATTCCTTACTCCTTGCAGTCCGTTACCGGTAAGTTATCTATCTGAGGTCTTCCTGCCATTTCACCCTATCATATCGCCGATACTCATCTCCTGACAATCAGCTTATTAACCCGCCTTTGTAATCGCATTTCATCTTTTCCATTTGTGTCGATGATTAGCCCCCTCCTATCTTGAATCGAAAGATCACATCACACATTAAAGTAGAGGGCAATTACACAAAATGTCTCTAAAAATGTAACTACTCATGCATATCGACGTCACCGTATTGAGCTTACGTTCGAACCTCACAATCACACCCACGCTCGCCACTAGTGTTTGATGAAGTGAAAATCTCCTAGATGAATTGAAAATATAATAACAATAATAACCTTATCAAGATTATACATATATATTTAACTCCGGTTTACTTTTGGCCTTCTGCTCGGAAAAATCCAATGCTATCATAATTATTCATTCCCAGCACCCAAAATATCTTTGATCAATAATTAAATATCTGCTTCTGAATTCAGATGTTTATTTTCCTTGCGCTCCATAATTGCCGGATTATTTTTGAGCTCCATCGATTAGTCGATGTTTCCTCATTCCAGTTAATCTGTTTAGTCTGAAATATTAAGATATATTATATTTCTATCCTGTATAAACAAGGCCTTCGGTTATTTTCGCCAAATCCCAGCTTTGATCGATACACCAATATTTATTTTTAAACTGTTGAAATAAATCAAAGGTGTGCTTCTGAACAGTTTGCCAATTAATTTGTGAAAGAAGATAGAGTTTGGTTATCCCATACTAGCTGTGCCCCGCGGTTTTAACCGCGTAAAAATGAATAAATAATAGCCTATGTGTTATTCGGATATATAAGCTATATTACTACCAAGTTACATCAAAAAACCGTTGGAAAGTTTTTGCGTGAAAGAGTAACAAACATCCATACATTCATAAATCTATGCATCCATGCATACCCACCAACTTTCACCAACAATTCATACTCACAAACTTTCGCATTTATACTCGTAAGTCGTAATATAAGTAGGATTATGGGGACAGCATGAGAATTGCTTAAACGTAAAAGTATGCTATTCCTTATAGATCAGAGCGGGTTTAGCTTTGTGCCTCTCATTAATAACATCATATCCACATGTAGACCTCATGCTGTGTTGCATAACTTGCTTAGCTAGTCGACTGTACCTTATAGTACAGGCAGGTTATTTCGTGTATGGAATTTGTACCTATTGCTGAGTATGTAATGAACTGTTGGTATGTGTACTAGGCTAATTAAAAATCTGTGCAGGTATAATGACTCTTGGTTTTGTTTGACATCTAGACGATGTTATCGTAATGATACAAATGGTATTGTAGTCTGCACGTACACGTATTTTTATTTTTATGATTTGGATTGTTATTTTGTTTACCTTACATCATAAATAAAACTGCTGCCTTGAGACCGTAGATTTTGGTACATTTCTGGATGGCCTCAGTAGAGTCGCAATTGTGTCTGAAAATGAACATGGATCTTTGCTTGCAATGGGCCTCAAAAGAGAGCTTAAGGTTACCGAAAGAGCATTGAAGTCGGCTCGGGTTTCTCTGTGCGATCGAATCAGAAATGTCGAAATCGGCAGGCAAACCAATCTCTGGCTGGAACCGCTTGGGCAGAAAGGTTCTCGAGTGGCAACTACGAACTGGAAGGCTTAGTGTGTGCTGGCCCCCCTACAAGGTGAAACGATGATCTTCTGAGGGACGCTGAATGCGACTGGATGCGCTCGCAATTGTGGAGATCTTCGAGGGATGATTTTATCCAGACGTATAACATAATGACTTTCGAGACCAGATAAACCCCTTCATCATGGATATTTTGATTTAATTAATATGAGGCGACGAAAAAAATTACAAGGTATAAAATTATTTTTAGAAATGTAGTTAATTGTTACTACTATAGCAATAGTAAATTGCTCAAAGAATTAAATTGCATTAATTACAGCGAAATAAAGTGACTCGTCGCTTACCATCTTTCTTTTAATCTAGAAATACTGAAGAGTGTGTTTATAATTATTGTGAAATGTGTCACATGACGTTTTCTTGGAATTCCTTTCCAACTGATGACCCATCCATGATTTTTACAACAAAGTATAATGTTGGGACATAAATATAATAATTCAAGCTTTTGTTTAGCTAGAATTTGTTTCTGTCTGATTAAAGCGTATTTCTAGGAATAATATACGTTTAAACCACTGCTTCACCTAAGAATGAATCGCCAGTAACATGTAGACATACTGTAATTAGCACTGCGTGGTGAATGGTGGCAACCTGCCAAAATGCTGAGGGAATTCACCCGAAACTGGAGTTTGCTACCTTCGTTCAATATTCAAATTAAAGCTTTGTTTCGATGTTAATTAGTGAGCTTTTGTCATATGTGTCAGTTTTAGTCTTCCGCACCTTTACTAGGAAAAAATGACACGTGGATTCACCCGTTAGACTGCGTGTCTGACCATGACCCAAAAAAGCAGACCCACTGGGCATATGGATTGACTATATGGACCAGAACATTAGTACAGATTCGCTTAAGTATCATAGAAGAAAACACCTAAATAGCATTTACCGCAACACACAACCTACTAAATCAGCCGAAAGACGTCCACTGCTGGACAAAGGCCTCCCCCAAAGATCTCCACAATTGCCGGTCTTGCGCTATCCGCATCCAGCGATTTCCAGCGACCCGCACAAGATGTGAATATTATGCCTGTGGTCTCCGACTTTGAGTCGAAGACCTAAACTATACATACCATACCAAGTAGATAGGTTCTAGCCTAAAACTGGAGCTGCAGCGGAAAACAACTGAGATTAATAGTAGCAGTATTCACGGGCCACTATGGTATCAAAGAGCACTGGCACAGTATTGACCTCTTGTCCAGCCCGACCTGTAGGTCTTGTGAGGAGGAAGACCAGTCAAAGCTGCATATACTCAGCGGATGCAACGCTGCAAATATGGATACAGACTATCTGCGATTAGCATACCAAAACCAGGATACTGTATGTAAGGCCTTTCCTATATGAAACGTACTAAAGTACGTGCAAACTGTTATCAGACTCTTATGAGAGTAATAAAATAAACAGGGGCAAGTATAAAAGATACTCAAGGGTCGAAGTAGCTAGAGAAAGCCTCAGGTTAGCTAGGGTAGGTCCCTCAGCGGCGAGGATTGCTTTGGCCCCTTAACGCGTCATCGGTGCAACTGATCACACCCTCTTAGAATTCTGTCCTGTTGCTTCAGCGGCCCTCTGAGCAGTGGCCCGAACCCCAAAAGGGTGGCCTCAGGAATTAGTCTTTTTCAATTTAAGCTACTGGTTAAGAGCCTTCTGCGCTAGCCAAATGCTCATTGCCTTCAATTCCTTAATAACAACTAAATTTCAAAATAATAGATTAGTAACTTGTTATTTATTTTATGACTTTAGACTGCGTGTCTGACCATGACTTTTTATGGATTTAAGAAATATATCTTAATATTTTTTGTATTTTTTATACTGTATTCGACTATGTTTATGTACTGCATTGTGAGCTTGGCAAGTACAAGTGTATGTTAATACTTTAGTGCTGAATAAATTTCATTATTTCATTTCATTAATGAAGTTGTGTACGCAGATGCAGAAATAGTTAAAAAGATGACCCAAAAACAGCTGAGGGCTTCATAGCTGGAATTTTGAACATTTTCTATGTTACTTTTTCATTATCAATGTGATAGTTGAATTTTGAACTAGGCACTATATGTATTAAATAAAATTTTCTACGCACGTCTGCTATATTTCAATAGCTATAATACCTTAATAAAAATTTTACTTTTCATTCATTGACGTTGTACAGCGAAGCTTCCTTGCTGCATTGCACAGCCGCTTTTCCTCACACGTACTGAAAATGGAGTCACGGATATGAGTACATTTTGCACTGAATTGATACACTTGATCGCATCAACATACGAACTGGATATTGTAAAGCTACCTTCTCACACGGGTAGCAAATCCTAAGTTACGGAATCGCGAGTAAATCCTCATTCCTGTTTGGGTACTTCAAGCCTAACTAGGCTGTGTTACTGACGGTATAGAATATCGCCACCCCATCTCATCCCGTGGGGGCGTAGAAGTCGTCCCCAGGGAATATCTATTAGAGAACGTGTAGCAGCGTATCTCGGACTATCATACTACGATTGCCAACCCGTCTGCCAAGCGTGGCATTTATGGCATAACACTCCAAATGATGGACACAACTCCATTGCGGAAATCTTTTGGGGAGACCTTTGTCCAGCAGTGGACTTCATTCGGCTGACATGATGAACTAGGCTATGATCAACGCTTACCATTGGGCGCGCCGTAAGCTCGTTTGCTTATTTTTAAGCTACTCAGTTGAGTATGTTATATCTATATGTAGGAAAGTGATGTCACCAAGATAATCCGCTTCATACTAGTTAGCAACCGATAGATTCAACCGATAAGGTGAAGGTTAATGGGATAATTAGTGTTTGTTTTGATAATCGAATAAAATTACTAAAAATAACACATAATTCTAGGCAACTCTCCAATGAGATAAAGCAGAAATAATTCCTCAAAGTAAATCCTGAGAAATTCATGTAACGATGATACACAGTACAAATTTCGGCTGGCCTATTGGTCTAGTGGTTAGTGAACAGGACTGCTAAGCCAGAGGTCGTGGGTACGATCGCCACTCAGGACAAATCTTTCTGCGATGAGCACGATAATTTGTTCTGTGGATGGGTATAATTTATCTATAACTAGCTGTGCCCTGCGGTGTTACCCGCGTTAAATTTTATAAATTTTCTTTGCTATAAACCTCACGGAGCCCGAGACCTTTCCAACGAATGCAAAACCGTGGAAATCGGTTCGTGCTTTCTGGAGTTATAGCGTCAGGAAGGAAAACCCGACTTATTTTTATATAGTAGAAGACTAGCTGTGCCCCGCAGTGTTACCCGCGTTAAATTTTATAAATTTTCTTTGCAATAAACCTCACTGAGCCCGAGACCTTTCCAACGAATGCAAAACCGTGGAAATCGGTTCGTGCGTTCTGGAGTTATAGCGTCAGGAAGGAAAACCCGACTTATTTTTATATAGTAGATAGATATTTATGGTTCTAGAAATATAACAGTATGTTTTTCAGTTGTTTGGTGGGCCTTTTGTTGGCTTAAAACAGCAGTAGAACTAAGTAGTTCTCATAACGCTGAAAGATCAATGCAGTGTTGATAATGAAAACGATGAAAAAAAATTTGAGTTTCAATTCTATGTATGGGGAGCCCCCAAAATTATTGTTCTTTTTCTATTTTTGTGTGAAAATCTTAATGCGGTTCATAGAATACCTACATCTACTTACCAAGTTTCAACACACTTTCACAGCTCTTATAGTTTCGGAAAAAAGTGACTGTGACGTACGAACGGACAGACAGACATACAGACAATCTATAAAGGTTCCGTTTTTTGCCATTTAGCTACGGAACCCTAAAATAGGTCATTAAAAAATAATAAATGGCGTGGTTGTCGAAGCTTGCATTTGAAAGGTATGGTCCTCACGGGCCGGAATTAATTTTGGAACCGATGTCAAATCGAATTTTATGTTAAATTTCTCTCAAGTCTAATTATTTATTTATTTAAGGACATTCAACCAATAGCTATAACATGGTATTAAATCACGTTGCCTTGTTATTATTTTTGTTTTATCACGTTACGTGCACGTTGTTCAGTTTCATAGGCAAATTAAGGGCAATTGGACCCGTTCCATCTGAATTTAGGTGGTGGGAATCGAGTTGTATCAAGGATAACTAGAGCTACTGCAGAAGATGTATATGATTCACTTCCCTCACGGCGCCTACTGGCCTGGGAGCTACTTTATCTATTACCGTTCGTTAAAAATATCAGCTCACCCACTTTTGGAATAATATTTATTGATCGATTATTTGATTCAATTCTGTAAGCTGTTTCACACAGTTGATTTTTAATTCGAGGGTCAGATGTTTGACATCATGTTTGTCTGAAACTTTTTTGCACTTAAAGGTTTTCAACAGATTTCAATACAGAAATACTGCTGAGTACGCTTTTTTATGATTTACGAGTACGTCGCGTCGGGACAAAGTGGACCCGTAGTCGTAGTTTATTGGACCCGATGTTGAAAGTAGAAGAGCACACACAGACGGGAGCGAATCTAATTTGGCTTTAACGGCAAAGAAATGTTGCTTATTTTTCTTGAAAAGACTTTCATTTCGTATGGAGTTTTAATTAAAAATTACTTTAATCACCACCTAATTATTAGCATTACATGGATTCGAAGTGCGGAAACGGGGTCCATCGCGTGATATAGGTGGGAACACTTGGCACAGGGGCTGTACCGGCCAAGTCGCCGAACATCGATTTCTTAAATGGCGTTCAAATAAAGGTTAAAAATGACTTAACCCATCGTTAAAACGGCTTCCATGAGCACATGTGACGTCATAAATGGTCCGGAATGATGTTCGGCGACTTAGCCGGCAGAGCCCCAGGCTGAGACTTGCGACTCAGACGTTGGTTTAAGACGGCCCCAGTGATGCATCGACACTCACCTTCTCTGTTTCATCAATACAGATAATTTTAATTTGTATTAGAACCCGTATTAATACAATTTTTCAAATGTTATTCAATGAACTACCTGACTTCTGATGATTCTCTTATATGCATAGGAGATTAGTAGTGGAAAATTTAACGGTTTAATCCGAGTTCAACAAGCCATTATCTTCGTTTGTTATGGTTAAGATAGCACGCCTAGAGGTATTTATTAGGCTATATTTTGTAATGTCTAATATACGTAATGTGTTATCTAGTATATAGCACCTAGTGCGGCACTTATATACGTATATGTTTATAGATTTATTGCGCGATCGCCGCTGTTAGAAACGTGACGATATATTATAAAGGCGAAAATTTGTTGTGTGGATGTTTGTTACTCTTTCACGCAAAAACTACTTAACGGATTTTGATGAAACTTTGTAGTAATATAGATTATACATCCGAATAACATATATACTATATTTTTTAAAAACAACACGCCTGCACAACGTCATCTAATCCCTATGTTGCGGAGTACTTTACAAATATATAATAGACGGACACAAATTACATCCAGACTCAGAACAACTATTTATGGGTCACACAAATAGTTGTCCAGCGCACGACTCGAACCCGCGACACGAAGCGGCGGACGAAATCTTAGCCGCTGCGCCACACGTGCAGTCAATTAATTAAGTTTAACGCGGGTAAAACCGCAGCGAACAGTAAGTCAATCGTTCAATATATAGCAAGTAAGTTAAATGAAATCCTAATTAAGGTGGGAACATTTGATCGAATTTCCATTCACTATCATCATTATCTCTCTCTTATACAAAGGTCTCTCACAAGGATCTCTACAAAGGCCTGTCTTGCGCTACAACAGCATTAGGTGTTATTATTTTTTATTTACTACTATTATTTTAATTTATAGACTAGCTCTTTGACCTTGAGTAGATGCTATAGTATCGTTTAAAATGAAAACACAATACCTACTCTGCTTAAAATTTCCTCGATAGGAAAGTATTGTAAAGTAGGTTTTAATTGTTTCCCTTTTTCTTTGCCTTCGCAATTAGTTGAAATAATTGTGTTTGAAGTGTAATTAATTATTATATCATATTTTTCCAAAGAATCCGAAGAATTGCCAAGCCGAAATGGCTGTGGTAACAGCACATAGCTCAGAGAACGGATTGCCGTTGGGACGGAAAGGTTCTCGGTTGGTGACAAGATACCGGGGGATCCCAATTTCCAGCCGTGCATTCATACAAATGTCCTAAAGCATAGATTTTCTTAGCATATTTTTTTATGAAACTAAAATAATATTCTTTCTTTTTGCGTATCCGCGCACGGTGAAGCTATCCCACAATACGCGTTCATAGGTAATTCCGTAATTTTTCGAACCTATTCCGTTTTAAAGGCTGGGAACGCACTTGAGGCTCCCTAGAGTATCCCTGGGCAACGGTCACTACAATAAGCTATCAGTTGAACCGGTTCCTCGTATGCCTTGCTATTGTTTCGTGTAGTAGTGTAGAGTGATAGTTGAACAAAAATAGGTAAATAAAATAATCACAATATCACCAAATTTGGCAGCAGATGTATACAGTCCTGAATATATTATTCTTACATATCTTTTATATACGTTAGCTATCTTTTCTTTTCTCCAATATATTCATACATGTTTTGCTAACATTATCCATCACACTAATATTATAAAGGCGAAAGTTTGTGAGTGTGTATGTTTGTTTCTTCTTCGCCTATAAACGGGGGAACAATTTTAATAAAATTTGGTATGGATTTAGATGACAACCTAGATTAACACATAAGCTATAATTTATAAAATTGAACGCGGATAAAACCACAGGGCACAGCTAGATGATAATAAATTCTGGTTCATCCAACAAATAGGTTGCCTGGAAGTGACTGATTTTAGTGGTAAGGCCGCCAAATGAAAATTAATGTTCTATCCATATTGTTTTGTTTATATTCTTAATGCTATACAGTGTACTTCTTATAGCATTACACCCAGACACAGGACAAATAATTGTACTCATCACACAAAGATTTGTCCTGGGTGGGGATCTAACCCACGGCCTCTGGCTTAGCAGTCAGGATCACTAACCAACAGGCTAGTCAGTGTATTATTATAATATTTAAATATTATTACCATTTTAAAGTAGAGACGGTGATAGCAAATTTATGCAATATAATAAGGATAAAACATAGTGTACGCAGTTATCAATGCAAACATAGATCTAAATGTTACACTACACAGTACACACGGCTACATATCAACCTATACATTTCCAATATAAGGTGACCTGTCATTGTATGGAAATTCTATACAAGGCAAGATCAGCTTATACTGGAAATGTATAGCTTGATATGTAGCCGTGTGTACACCCTATATCGGATGAAAGATTTACTGCTCGTGCAATATTGGTTTAATTGCACCGTCCTAACTCTACATGTAGACGTTGTTAAACTAATATTTACTGTTAGTTTAGGCTTAATCCAGTTTCAAACTGCACCATCCAATAACAGACTATTTTGTTATAATAAAATAGTGTTACATGCCTTCACTTGAGAGAGAAACACTCGTAAGACGCATTTTCAATGACAATTAGAATATAATATTAATATGTCGTGTTACTGGGTAGTGGTTACCCAAGTGTCAGAGTTGTTCAAGCCGCCCAGTAGGCCTCTGACATGGCTTAACGACTGTTGTCTAATGACTACAACCGGGACCGACAACTTAACGTGCCCTCCGAAGCACGGAGACGCTCAGGAATTAAACCACTTTGGCGGTCACCCATCTATGAACTGACCGCGAGTCTAGTTGCTTAACCTCGCCGATCACCCACGGACCGGTGAGAGCATCTATCTATTATTATCCTATAATAATATCCTACCTATCATATATATGGCCTTTGCGTCTGTTACAGACGATTTACGGCGCATTGTCTGAGAGACATTTCTTAAGGAGGCGAAACAAACCGATGCGAGAGTGACATAGCCTGCCGCAGGCCTGACAAGAGAAGTTTGCGGTGATTGGTGCCGAGCGGCTTTCATCTCGCTTCTGTCTCTTATCTACTAGTACTCCGAACCAGGCTTCATCACAGATCTTACGACCCTCCACTACCATTTGCGCCATTCAACTCTATTTTCAGCTAGCTTTTCCCAGTTACAGTGGTCAATTTTAAAAGCGGCCATATCCCGCTTGGTGCAGTCTTTAAAGCGATGCAGAGGTCTACCGACATCTCGCTACTACTACATTATTCATTTACTGCCATATGACCCCAAGAGCTTGTACTATGGAAACCAGATAACTGAAATACTACATTTCTTTTAGAAATACATACTTATATAGATAATTACTCCTCCTTTTTTCCCTTATTCTCATCTACAATTGTATATATCGAAATGCAAGATGTGAATCTAATATCACCCGCAAAACAAAGAGAATCCGTTCATTTGTTTTTCTTAGCCATTGTATCAGTCACAAGATTTCGAGGAGAAACAAAGTTATTCTGACATTTCCTTTCTTGCATTTCTAAGGTTCTTTGATAACAATTTTGAAGAACAAATGTTGATATTTCTGCGTTATTCAAAGATTTAAAACTCGTGTAGGTACTAGGTACGCCCCTTGGGGGTAAAACTGATTTGAATGTCGTGACCGCAAACGGCATGATGGTCTTTCACTGAAAATAATAAATGTGTTGCGATAGTAAACTTACACTGAAAACTTATCTGCCAAATTAAGTTCAGCTTCATATGCAGTTTGGAAAATCAGACAATTGTCAGACGAACCAACTGCTAGACTAGTATATTTTGCTTATTTCCATAGCATTATGTCCTATGGTATTCTGCTGTGGGGCTCAGCAGCTGACATAAGTGCTATTTTCGTATTACAAAAAAGAGCAGTCCGAGCTATTTATAATCTAGGCAGTCGCGAGTCTCTACGAAGCGTTTTTAAAGAGGTAAATATACTTACTGTTCCATCTGAATACATATATCAGAATATAATGTTTGTGTGGAAAAATTTAGATAAATATAAAAAACGGAGTGACTTGCACAATGTCAATACAAGAAATAAGGACAAACTAGCTATACCAGCCTTTAGAGTTAGCAAAACAAAAAAGTCATTCATGGGAAATTGTACTAGGTTTTATAACAAGCTCCCTATTCATATAACTAAACTACCTGATAATAAGTTTAAGTCACACATTAAACATGAACTTATGGCTAAGGGTTACTACACTACTAAGGATTACATTGCCGATAAAGACATTTGGCGGTCGGCATCTACCTGCACATAGTCCGCTGGAGATCTTATAGCCATATAGACATGAGTAATCTTTTATGTTACATGAACTATCTGTAATAAAACTATCTATTATTTAAATATTCTACGAATTTCAGAACTGTTGGTTGTGTCTCAAAATGATTAATGTTACTTTTATTTTGACGTTTTTATTTTCTCTTTCTAATATATTAAACCTAAAATAAATAAATAATCAGACAACCGATCGAGCATATATTGTGTTTGCCTGCTAAATAATTACAGTAAGTGGACCAAATCTCGTGTATATGCCCCATTGAGTATGTTTCGCCGGAGCGTCTCAGCTGGGCCGTGTTGAAACCGGTAGTAGAGACACCCGCTGAGTTTGTTTCGCTGGGTCTTCTCAGTTGGGGCGCATTGGATCCGGTGGTAGCATTAAAGCGCGACCGTCGTTATTAACACAAGGTCCGTCATAATAATATCACCTTAATATAGACAGAACCATTGCCAATATGTATTACAAATATTAGACTTAAACTAGATAATTAGACTTAAACTAGATAATTAAACTTAAACATAATCTCTTGACAATAACTTGATTCGAGCTAGCTAAATATCATTGCTGTTATAAAATAAATTTTATTAATATTTTAATACTATCAATACATGTGTACCTAATATCTATGTTACTAGAAATAATAATGTATACAACTATAATACTACAAACATGTTCTGACTATTTACAAGCGCTTTTTTGAAGTCTACGTGAATAAAAACCTTTTTTATTTTTTTTTTTATTTTTACACTAAATTAATAATAAGCTTTGCCGTATTTCCTAAACGAAATTTTAAAAAAACCATCACCAAACTCACAACTTTATACAGGGACAGCTGTTTTTTATTTATTTATTTATTATTATTTAAATACATTAATACACAATTCACATAGAAGTAGCATCTAAAAACCACTAAGGTTTAACCCAGTGCTACCATGAGTTGTCTTCTACAAATAATAATTTTACATACACACAAACCATTGATATACAAAATACCCGTTTTTGTATATCGATGACACAAACATATAAGATGGAGATAAAAATATATAAGATTATAAAATGATTACGAATAAAATATATAAAAGTTAACAAAATAAAAATAATATGTAACTAACAGAGAAAATTTAACATATATTCTTTTAATTTAATTTAAACTAATATACTGCCATCTGATATCAAACTAAGCATGGCCTGTACCTACTAATGCACCCAGACAACTAATAAACATATTTATATATTTCTAATTAAATACATACAACAAATTATCCTGCGCATCGTACAAAGATTGATCCAGGTTTGAACCCACGACCTCTAGCTTAGAAGTCAGGGTCACTAACCACTAGAACAACCGGCCAGTCAAAATATATTGTTATCGTAAGTGTCAAAGGAATAAAATACGTAAAATAATCAAAACATTCAGTGTATTTTTTTACACTAGCTTTACCGTACAATAGAGGTAAGCGACGGATAAAGGCATTTGGCAAAATAAAACTATAAACCAAGTAACCAGCGCCCCTTTTCGCGTTCGAACGCAGAAACTCATCTTAGGGCTCATGCATGACGGGTTGGTGTTAAGGAAGTTTTGGGAAACTTTCACTTTATGTTAATTACGATGACACGAAGCCGCTCATCCGATTGAGGATCGGGGAGAGCATTTTGTCGATACAAATGAAAACTAAGGGTTATGGACGATGATGGTGGCCGCGGTGTGTTCTTTCGGCTGGCCTGTACGATATGTCGGAATTTATACAGTGTCACGAGAGTGTCTAACAGCCTTGACTTGCTCTAGATAAGCCGTGATCGCGTCGTCCGGATCGTCGTAAGACGTTCCTGGGACGCCACAGCTTACCGGAGAGCACCATCTTGGATGGTGCATGGCTGAACACATTGTAAGCGCAAGGTAGAGTATAGGGTAGGTAAAACTTACGATAAAAAATAATTTGTCGTCTCTTGGGATACCTATAAAATCTGCGTTTTGCTCAACTTCCTATTGCGAATATGAATTAACCGCCCACCACATACTTTGGGAGTGTGATCTCTGGTGTGATAAAGAACGTTTAGGAGTAGTTAATTATACAGATCCTGTAAAAACGAGAAACAACATCCATGCGTTTAAACGCTTTCGCCATACCAACTATTGGAATCCAGAATAATAGTTCACTTGATAGGGACCCTTATACTATATTGGTGCATTTGCAGCTGGACTCTAGTTGCAATTCTCCCGTTTAATGGGCTCAATCCTCGTTATATCAGTGTGTCTCCCGCTTTGTTCTGGAGGGTGGTTCACCATTTTCCAACTCCTTGTTTTTTTCTGATTCAATTTGTTGCGGGATCCAAAATTCACAGTCCACAAAATTCCCCTGGAAATGATTAGGCCTCACCGCTCATTGTCATTTCATTTTGTGCCACTGTTGATCTCGGCAGGAGGCAGGAGTTGCAGTGGTGGGTGAGAAGGAGGGACAAAACCATTAAGAAAAAAAATCCTATAAACATTTGCGTAAATTGTGAATAATACAGAATTAATAGAACAACCGTGTTATCGGGAGGTTGAGAGGAAAACATATTTATGGCGCTTACAATGTTTTTCCATAGAACATGAAATTGTGATTACTATAGACATTAGTGTCATGTACCACCTTTATCAAGTGCATTAAATAAATCTACTGGGTTTTGTTTATCGATGCGTTCATAATAATCTGTTTGCGTAATTCGTTTTGTTATTAAGGACTTAAAGTATTTAGATAAGGATGATTGTAATACATTTAAAAGGTCAAAGTAGTAGGATCTCTACAATGTTATACCCTTTTAATAACATCCATTTTAGGGTTCTGTGCCGAAATGGTAAAACGGTATAAAATGTTTTATTAAGGTCAGTCAATAATTCCTACCCTTTGCTAATCAGTAACGTCCATAAGTACACATATAGTATATAAGTAACACAAATCCAAATGCACAATTTTAAAGGCGTCACAGCATGCATGTTATCAGTGGGCAAATCGGTCAATTCGTCGGACCGTCAGTGGGAACATACTAAAGCAAGTAATTTAAATTTTAGAATGCTTTTTTGGATATTACTCAGCCGTGTGGTTACCGGCCCAGAACATAACAGGATCGCCACATACCATCCTGGGGCTCTACCGGCTAAGTCGCCGAACATCGATTTCTTAAATGGCGTTCAAATAAATAAAGGTTAAAAATGATTTAATCAATCGTTAAATCGACTTCTATAAGCACATGTGACGTCATAAGTGGTCCGGAATCGATTGTCAACGTTGAAGCCGATTTAACGATTGATTAAGTAATTTGTAACCTTTATTTATTTGAACGCCATTTAAGAAATCGATGTTCGGCGACTTAGCCGGTAGAGCCCCTGGCTTGCCAAGCGTGGTGACTATGGCAATGCCCTCCAAATGGCAACGTTGTAGAATCCTTTGGGGTAGGCCTATGTCCACTGTCTACGATATTAGGCTTATGGTTATGATTGCTTACTTAACCTTAGTGCAAATAGAAAAGCCTAAGAAAATAGTTTTAATTTCACTGCAAAATAGAAATAACTTTTTGTACGGATATAATTTTAAGTGGACTATCATATGAAAGGGATTTATAATTTCTTTCTAATTGAACATTTTCGATTATTTTCCTACGCCACATTCTGCTGAGTTATGAATTAAAAGAAGTTGGTGAAGAAAACAAAACTGAAATAACTACAGTTGATATGAATATTACAGGAAATATGAAATGATTTTCTTAACTAACGATATGTTTCTAAATCACTTAAATAAATTTTGTTAAACGGTCCGGTTAATAGTGAACGAACTTTTTATACATTTACTTACATCTGAGGAAGGCCCGGAACACTTGGGGCGCATGTCCGACTCAAATTTTTAATATTTATAAATTTGTAATAAAATCGGAATTCATGTGGATCATATTAATATAGCTAAAAGCTCCACAGATATTAATATTATTTTTATACTAGCTGTGCCCCGCAGTTTACCCGCGTTAAACTTTATAAATTATAGCCTATGTGTTGATCCAGGGTGTCAGCTAACTCCATACCAAATTTTGTTAAGTTCGCTCCAGCCGTTTAGACGTGAAGAAGTAACAAACATACAAACTCACACAGTCACACACTCACAAACTCTCGCCTTTATAATATTAGTGTGATATGTATCGAATAAACATGTGTGATTATATGAAATGGTGACCTAATGATACATTACAAACAACGGTGTCAAACCACAGCCATGATGTAATTAGGTAGGACCCGTTTATGATTTGTTTCTTAAGCCTTGGAACAGATTTTCATATTTTTATTATTGTTATGACGCGCCTACTTAAACAATGACTCCTAATCTATGCATATAATAAACTCGTAGGAAAGTCAAAACTGTACATTGAATATTTTTTTTACAGGATACTTGGGGCGTGATCTACAATCGAGATCGAAGCCAAAAATATAGTTTTTAGAATTTTTGTCTGTGTGTCTGTTTGTCTGTATGTATGTCCGGGCTAAACTCAAAAATTATTGCATGGATTTACTTACAATTTTGCGAGAATATTACTAAGTGGTCGGGTCAACATATAGGCTACATATTATCACGCTATCACCTACGGGGGAGGAGCTGTGATAATTTATAAAATGTAACGCGGGTAAAACCGCGGGGCACAGCTAGTGATGTAATAAGTAAGAACCTTGCCTATGTTACCCATATCTTTAACCTCTTTATGGTCTTTTGTATATTTTTACAGTTAGAAAGAAGGTATATAGTCGGCTGTATTTTGCATTTCCCCCGTTATTTAAGCACCAATTTTAGATATATTTTTTAATTCTATAGAAAATATAATAATAAATAATAATAATAAGATATATTTATTCTCTCAACACAAAGTTAGGTCTTAACAACATAGTTTAATACATTCTTGTATGAAATAGAACTTTGTGAAAGACTGGGGCCTGATTTAGGTTATAAATACCTGTATTACAGGTCACCAGGGTGAAATGTTGTCTGTATGACACAATATACATTTGTTGAAGTCGGTTATGACAAAGAAATTTGAAAATAGAAAGTAAGGTTTAATGTCTTTTAAGACAGTATTTTTCCCATCCCAAACGTCCGCTTTGCAACTTCGCATCAGAAATAATCACAGGTCTTTTAACTTTAACCTTAGTTGAAGTATTTCTTTATTTACGCGTTACATAGTTCACATTTGTTTGTGCCAATTATATATATAAAAACAAAGACATGAAAACCTATACCGATAATGAGTGTTATTCTAAAGAATCAATGACCTTCTATGTGTATAGAATGTCGCACAAAACCAACAAACTGCGTTCTAATCCCAAATAGGCTGTGCCTGTGATATGGTAACAAGACAACTGATAAACATACTTATTTCTTTCTAAATACATACATATTATAGATGGATTACATCCAGACACAGAACAACTAATCATTCTCAATGTTCTCACCACAAAAATATTTGTCTTGGCTGGGGATTGATCGTCCACTACAGTAATAATAATAATAACAGCTTTATTTTCTTCTCTGACACATAAAATAAGAAGAAAAATGTGTGTCTTATTAACTAATTAATTAAAAGTCAGAGTTACTAGCCACTAGAACCAACAGGGCAGTGAATAATTATTATTGTTTAGATAATAATTGTTGAGTATTCATTGTTAATTATTTTAAACGTTTAAACTTTTGCCGATTAACAGGATTAACATTTAAATTCCTTTAATGTTTTTTTCTATCATGTAACAGATAAATCTATGAAGTCTCGAGACATTTCCATTTAGATTCCCTCTTCTGTACCCCCTTAGATTTTAATTTTTCACTTTTGTGGGTCCGTACAAATGATCACAGATAAAGAAAACAAATGATAATACCCACCGATGAAGACCACCAAAATATGTTATTAAATAATATCTAGCATGTCGATCGTATTAAATAAATCAATTATATACACAAAGAAGCGATCAGATCACTTTTTCGCAAGTTACATGTGCAATAATACACAGTGTTTATCTTATCTGTTAAATAATGTGCCCACGGTAATCTGTGCTCTGTACTGAGGCGTGGAGTACTTCTGAATCATACCATGTTACTGTCAGGTGTGCGTCGGACGTCTCTCCCGCGCGCGGGACCGATCGAAACCGAACTTCACTTTGAACCTACTAATAACTCGCCGTGTCTCCTCGAGGTAAGGCAGAATAAACATTACTGAGAACGTTTATCAATATTTATTTATTCCTTTTCTTCTTTGTCATGCACAAACAACATCTAATTTCTTCATAACAATGTAGGTACTTGATAAAGATACCCGATTCCTTTGAATTTCGATAAGTTATTTTTGTATTGTATAAAGTGATGAAATATAAAAGCAAAGCCTTGGTGTAATAATATCAAATGGTTTTATTGTTGCAATTTAATGAAATGCTACAATGTAGTTTTATGTTGAATGATTATAGTATTCTAGAGATTGTAAATTATTCGAAACTATCGATACATTTTAGCCGAGAAATATACTCGTAGTAACAATCTGTTACCTTACATTAAATCCATTGTTATTGGAATTAAATATATCAAAATGAATACTTGTTTATTTATCTGATACATGTAGCTTATAAAGTTAAGTAATCCTTTGTATAATGAGGAATATGAGTCATGTTTCTATTGTTTACACGACAGTTGGGGTGATACTTCGCAAGGTTCTGTAAACGTGCCTACTGTCTTACAAAGTGAAGTTAATTCGTCACGACCTTTATCACATGGAAAGCGAGTTATCATAATGAGTTTATAATTTGAAATAGACCACGGGGTGTGTCACCTGTCAGGATCACTGAAAGCTTGTTTGAAAAAGCATTGTGCTGCTGTCTCCAACAAAATGAGGGTATTTATTTTTAAAGCTTTTCCCGTAAAGCTGGAGCCTAGACTACATAATATAATAAGTCGACTGTATTTTTTTATACTTTGTATTGAGGTTTAGGATTTATGATTCTTCATGAATTTTGTTTCTATATGATAATAATTTTAAGTTTGATAAGGGCATGAACAGTTGAATTTAAAGCCGGTGTAATATTTCTCAAAGTTAATTATCATGAAACCATTTTTTAAGAATAATAATAAGGGTTGGTAGATAATTCCTTTAACGCCGCAGGTCCTGGGTTCGATACTATGATATTTATGTGCATAAACATGTCTGTTTGTCCTGAGTCTCGGTGCATTTATCTATATATGTACGTATCTACAAAAGAAAAGTAGTATATCAGTTATCTGGTTTCCATAGTACAAGTTCTACTTAGTCTGGATTCGCCATCTGGGATCAGATGGTCGTGTCTGAATAATATCTATGCTGTGAATTTTATAACAGAATTAAGTCGAAACATATCCATCAAAATCTACACAAGCTAGATTCAACATTCATCGAAAAATCGGATGTTTTAAAAACAACTCAATATATTGTTGTTAACGTTTTAGTTGGGATTGAAATTACGAATAAAACTAGAAAGAGCGCTCGACTAGTCTTGAAAAAGTAAGAGAATGTTATTGGAGTATAACTAAAAGTTGAAATGGCCAAAATTGAAGCTTTATTAAACATCAAAATCACATCCACAAAAAGAGACGTTAGTAAAACGTTGAGCTGTACTATATTACTAAAATATTATCCATACTACCTTGACCTATTTCGAACATAAAAACAAGCTTTACTCTCATGTACATTTACACCAGATGTAGAGCATATCGTTATTTTAGATTCACAAAAGAGATTATGGATGTTTGTTTTCATTAAATTTTGTCTGGAATTGGCGAATTTGCGACAAGCATGAAGAAGCAATATGTTTGCTTTGTCGATGTCGATGCTAAATGTATGTAATAACATTATCTCAATTTGCTGCAGAATATGTATGTATGTTGTGTATATTATGATCTGGTTTCTGAGACAATACAATTCAAAGATAACAAATTAGTTTCGTTTTAAACAAGTGATATTTACCCGCCTCCAATTACGTCTCATTGGATTGATGTAGTCAGCGTCAATGCCCTTTCATTGTATATATATTGTGTGCTTCTTGTTTATTGTATCGTTATATTATATTCGTGTTGGTTGTACCCACATATATCTTATTTGATATTGCGGTGACGCTTGAAATAGTTTCATGGGATGCACTCGTCATTTTTGCCTCTACTAAAATATCCTGTTATTTCTAGTTCTGGACCAGATGCGTGCACAAAGTCTGTTGCGTAGTTACAACGTGATTAAACAACAAAATGTCTGGACGCGGACGTCTTGGCAATTTTGTTTAAATCATTAACCGTTTTGAAACTTTCCTTAGGTACTTTATCAGTATTTGAACAAAAGGCAACCATATTTTTTCTTTATTCTGGACTTTGTTATTATTTTACATTTGATTGCGTCATTAACCGTGAATGGTAGAGTTGCGAATTTTAACAGAGCTTCATGTTCTTAACAATGCAAAGGTTTGTAATGTTGATTTACACTTGTCATGTGAATTTGTTCGTTTAGCATCATTAGTTGTTTTCGTCAATGGTTGGTTACGTACATCTTTAAATGTTATTGATATTGGTTAAATGCAAGTCATTTCTGAACATAATAATGTTTATTGATCTTATTTATGCATGTTATTGATTTATTTATTTTTCGACCGCAGATAGTGAGGCTAACATCCAATCCCCGGTCAGACTAAAAAGTTAATTTGAATTTTAATATTAGCCCAGAGAGCACGTGAAGGAGTCCAGCTTTCGGTTCATGTCGTTAGTCGTCTCATCGGATCATGCGAGTGATGGAAGTGATGTGACAGAAAGTGTGTGCGTAATTAAAGGGTGTTTTGTTTGCCCACACACTTGTGGACAATAATATGTCCCGCGCCGATGGCTAGTCTCATTATTATGTCTTCACATAAAGTTGTTATTCCAACGCTGAACCGTTTCATAAAAATTTCTCTTTACAATTATTTTTGTTAAATAACAATCTTACATCGAAGATCTATTCGGACTCTGTTGCTAGGCGTGTAAGCGTATTGTTAAAACTGTTTTAGTGTTTTTATGATTTATTTTCTTAGAAGTCTGTTATATGAGCCATTTGATATCACAGCTGGTTGGCTAAGTTCGCACCATTTCATTCCCTTAATGTTATCATCTGGGTTTTATATATCAAGAAATACATTTTATTATTAGCTGTACGTGTTTGCTTCTAACCGATACACATTACATATTATTTTTTTTAGTTATTGTATAGAGCTCTCACTTATAAGTGATCCATGACGTAAAGCAGCTAGGTACGCGTCTGGGTGGGTTGAACGACTCAGACACCAGGGTATCCACTGCCCATACTACAAAGAAAGAGAAGTTGTGGAGTTTTTGTTGGAATATTGTAATGAAAGTATAAGTTACTGTTGCCAAGATGTAGGGTCCAGGGCCTATCAAGTACTTCTTTGATTGAAAAAAAATGAGACGCAATGTCTTTGTCGTGTTCAAATGAAGTCGATTCCATACGAGATTCTATGCCCATCATGCATGATTTGTTGGTGGCCTTGACCCAAGATAAGGGCATTGGATACGCTCAGTGTGTGTAAAACTCATTTTTAGGGTGAAATAATAACAAAGAATAATAATAAAATCATTCATTTCTCTCATAAAGTTTACACAAGTAGGTTAGCAACAACAGTAAAGGATATAATTAAGTCAAATCTACTTTATGAGAGCTGGTGCCCGTGGTAGGTTTATTAAAAACCTGTATTACAGGTCACCAGAGCCCACTCCATAGGTTACATATTGATATAAAGGAAATACAATTGATGTTATACCTACAAACATCCATACTCACAATCTTTTGAATTTATAGTATTAGTAGTATTGTATCCCGATCCATAATCTTTTTTAACATATCAAAAGTCGTGGAACTTTTCTACTGTCTACATTTTTAATAAATGTAGCTAGGTTTCTCTAAAAATAGAAATGTGTTATGGACACATTCAGCTTATGCAATTAATAGTTAATAGAGTAATATGTATCAGTGGGAAACATTTTCTTGAAAACATTGACTCAATAAAATGAATTATCAAGTCTTTTTCTTTCTGAACATTCTACATAATTTTCTACGTATTTATGTACTTGTAGGTGTTGAAAAATTATGAAGTGTCATCATAGGTTAGGTACGTTTGTTAAATCGAAAATAGTAGATGGTTATAGACAATTTATTTAACAAATATTCAAATTGACCTATAGTTCTTTCTTACCATAGCTTATTGTTGACAATTGAGCATTGTTTGATGTATATTAATAGACTATTCAATACCTTTGTGATTACATTCTTATGACAACTAGAATATTGTATGTGGTTTTTATTATTATTTTCTTATCATCCGTCACTGGAACAAGGACTATCTTTTTCGTAGTAATGACTTAGTTGTAAATGTAATAGGGGTCAAATAGGGTTCGTTTACACGGCCTAGTAGTGGTTAAACAGGTACCTCCAGACGGGCTCCTGTGCGAGACAATGCTATCCCCCGGTGCGCTGTTCCGGCTGGGCCGGGTATCCCGCGCGCCGATGTGTGCGCTGTGTACAGATACTGTAGGACGGCACACGGCGGCCCGCTGCGCAACATTGATTCGTGGTTCGCGCTTCGCCCGCTATCGTCTCAGTCACTAGCGCGCAACGCCGACAGAAACAAGTGTTTGCGCTTCATAGCGCTACTTTTATTTTTGCGTTAATTTTTTTTGTGCAAGTCCACGCTTCAACAAAGAAAACCTGTTTTATATTGCCAGTGTATTCTCAAGTGAACACGAAAGAGCATTAGTATCTTTTATAAAGTGTGTTACGTCGCTTGGCTCTCTACCTAGTTCGGTTCCTGTGTGTTGAGTAATATTCTGTGTCAGTTTGTAGTGGTTGTGCTGTGATAGAGACAATTTCATAGCGAACGTGTTCCAATTTGGGATTTCACCACGAGCGGGCTCAAGGAAGTTTACAGTCAAGTGAGTTTATGACGAAATATAAGCTATTTTAAACGTCATTTATATTTTAACTTTCTTTTGAGTAATGTTCTGTTGAATTGACAATGTTGGCAGAATAAATAAGAAGTAAAACAGGTTTAGATACGTGTCTATGGTTCGGTCTGAACATTGAGAGGTTGGCGACTCATACTTTTTTTTTAAGTTGAGAATAAGACGTGTGTTGATTGCGGTGCGGTGTGTAAAGTGATGGTAAGGTGCCGTCGCGTCGCGCCACCTCGCCGAACGTCACTGCTCTGACTGCTTGCTCTACAGTGCTACTTATCTCGAACTGACTCGAACCGTCAGCCGTGTTCAAATCAATTTGTTTCATGGTTACCATTAGACTTTTAAATTATAATTGACTATACATTGATTTGACTCTTTGTAGAGACACAATTAACTGTGTTCGTGTTGACACAATTTCAAGGAAAAGAAGAGCCTTAAATATATCAGCTGAAGAACAGATGATTTTAATTCATAATACGAACCGGACGTGACCGGTTGCTAGCCGAGATTTAAATGCTTGTAGCGTTATTGTGGAGTGAGTTAGCTGCGTATATCAATACATTGGCTATAAATAACACAGTATCACTAATAACAATTAGATTTTATTATCGTTTTATACTATTTTACTCGTTTGTTTAGCTGTTTGGTCGCGCTAGAGGTCATGTATAGGCCGATTTAAGTGTGTTGTCAAAACAGGTATTTCTGTATATTTTTGTCTTATTTTAAGTGTAGGTATACCATTTGGAATGTTATTGACAACATAAAAGGCTTTAATTTTTTTATTTATTGTTTATATATGAAAGCTTGCTTTTTATTGTCGAATGGGCTATTTAACGGATCAGTGTGTATGGGTGATGTCATAACTTGTTAATATGCAATGAATTATTAAAAGTTCTCTATTTATTGATTATTAGTTAGTCACCGGGTTCGCCGGCTAGTTTTTAAGAGGATATAATATCTAAAATGTAGTGGGTTAGCCATTCACCTTATTGCTTTTAATTTATAGATTACGAACTTGACATAATTAATATACGTATCTACACTATAAGCTCTAGGTATCACCAAAAAGAAAAGAATTGATAAGAAAATGGGTTCTACTTATTGTTTTGCCATTATACTAAGTTGAAATAAACATTTAATTAAATTAGGGTAAATGAGTTTATCGAATTTCAACTATTTAATTTTTTGTAATTCGGCACGTATTGTTTTTTGAAGGTAGGTCCTCAATATGCCTTTGCTTACTAGAGCCAATAGTATCGCTTCACGTAATACCTGTCCATGACAGATAACGTCTTATACTTAGAGCTCCGCTTATTTTTAGGTAGAGTCCGAACAAAATCTAATAGGGCCAGAGCTTCACTTATTTTTGATCATAGTTTCATGCTTTTAAATTGAATCTGACAAGCCATTTTAGTTCATTATTATAATGAACCTCTCTCTTAAGATTTATTTCTCAAAATCTGTGTGAATAATGTCCTGGGACATTATTCACACAGGGCCATCTCATCCCAAACTAAGCAGAGTTTGTACTATGGAATCTAGATCATTGATATACAACAAAAATATAAATATAGAAAATTACACCCAGACTCAGGACCAACAGACATGTCATCCACACAAATTTCTGTCCTGGGTGCGAATCGACGAGCGGTATGGAAGGCAAGCATTTACCAACCGCGCCAACCGGCCCGTCGTATATATATAAAAGTAAACTCCTGAAGTTTAATCAACTATTTATGATACACGTTACACCTTGTTTATAGAATATACAAGATGTAAATAGTAGACAGACTTCAGGAGTTTTCTTTTTTTACGAAACTGAAAAACGTGTAGAACATTAACTTACAAAATACACAAAAAGAAGGTTAACTTCCCGCACAAAAATGTGGATCAGTTTACCAATTTTATATGAAGAGCCTAAAAATATTTTCCCATCTCACAAATTGGATTCCGTTCATTTATTCAGTTTCTTGGGTAGATTGCCCGTTTAGAAAAAGTTTTAAAGAGAAATCGTAATCATTCCACGCCATTAATTTTTGTTACTAATTTTATCTGTTATTTATTTCAGAGGAATTCGGTTTCGAAGTACACAATATATTGTCCTGATATGCTTTTTTAGAATTGATTACAAGTAGGTATTATGTTGATGCTTAAAGTATATTACACATGTATGTAAAGAAACTACAATTCTCACAAGTTACGTAAAATTTACTCAGCTCAGCAAACAGACAGATTTGTATATATCGAGTTCAATGCCTTTGTTCAGGATTGTTGAAAACTTGTTCACGCCTATGTAAGGAATGTGTGATAATTTTACATAACTAAGATTCACGTAAACAAGTAGGCTTATTTATAACGAGTTGTTCGAATGAATTATAATTCTCGATCCGAATGCAGTGTTGTAATTGGCTCAACATATGACGATCAGAACAACAACCAATCACAGCGCTGCTCACTTATCAAGACGTTGTTTTGCTAACTTGTACTGGGCCTATTAATCACACACAGTTAATGGGATGATTGTTTAACTTAAATGTATTTTATCGTACGTATGGGTAGTCATTACGCTAGAGCCAGAGTTGTTCAAGCCGCCCAGTGGGTCTCTAGCAGTATTTCGTTCCCGGGGCTCCTCCCATTAGGCGCCAAGAGAAGTCCACGGCAGATTAGGTTTAGTCGGTGCGAGTCCGACATACCCACCCGCAGACACTTTTTGCGAGTGGCATGCGAAGGCATTTCCCCTGCCAAATAAAAAAAAGTCTCTGACATGTGTTAACGGCTGTCCCTAACGGCTACAAATGGGAACTAGAGCTTAACGGCATTAGCATAACAACATTGGCAACATACATTAAAAATATAAAATGATCATATCGGCCGAAAGACATCCACTGGTGGATAAAGGCCTGGCCCAAAGATCTACGCATCCAGCGGTTTCCAGCGAACCTCACTGGATCATCGGTCAATCTTTTAGGTAGCCCACGCTGCGTCTTCCGGTTCTTTGGTTCAAATGGCTCTGGGACATATAGGTACCCACAAATAAAGATTTCCACAATGGAGTTATGTCCATCATTTGGAGGGATATACCATAATAGCCACGCTTGGCAGGCGGGTTCGTGGTAGTATGATGGTCATAGTATAGATATAGAGAGACGCTGTTGCCTGTTCTCTGGTAGATATTCCCTCGGGTAGACTTCTACGCCCTCCACGGTATGAAATGGGGCGGCGATATTCTATGCCCAGCACTTAGTACAGTGTGTTAACTGTACAGTCAAATTTCCCCAATTGAAAGTGGACCTTATGCTTGTGTGCTAAAGTTGGAAATCTATAATAGAAATTTGACAGATTGGGGTAGATGGATGTGCTGGCGTCTGTACATAAATATTCAATGTTCTCGCAGTCTGTCATTTCAGTAGTGAATAATGTTTGGTTGTGTCGTTGTGGTGAGTGTGCTGTCCTTCTCTTGCTTTACCTCGAGAAACTCGTATACCTTTCCAAAAGTTATATTTGTCTCATTCAGCCGAAGTATACAAAGGTCGTATTGTATATTCTGAATAATAATATCTGTAGTAATGTTACAAAGCATTAATGATATTAATATCCTTCTGGTTGACTGTCGGCCACTTACTTCGATGACTCTCTTGATCAAATATACATATTATATAGAAATACCATTCTGTCTCTATCATACGTATGTACGTACATAGGCTCACGCCTGTTTACCAGAGGGGTAGGCAGAGAACGGATTTCCATTTTTCACGATTTTCGCACACCTCTTTTGCGTCGTTCATTGTCATCATGTATGACGAATATAATGACAGTGTCTATCATAATAATAATGAATATTTATTTTTATATGAATACTAGATGTGTTAACCCAGGGTATCAGCTAACTCCGTACCAAATTTTATTAAAATCGCTCCAGCCGTTTAGACGTGAAGAAGTAACTATCTTACACACTCACACAGTCACACACTCACAAACTTTCGCCTTCATAATATTAGTGTGATAGTATTTTAATATAGTATCTTATTAACATTCATGTCTACAGTCATGCAACTAGCCGTGTCTCTTATATAGCAAAATTTGCAGGATTTACTGCAATAAGTGAAAGGAAAATAACACAGTCTTCAAACTTAAAACAGCCATTTGTTTCTGTCGGGAATTAATAGAATGAAAGGGAAACATATTTCAGCGACATATATTCCATATAACTCGAATCTTAACGGCTTGTCCAATACTTTTGCCCACGAGTTAATAGTAATACCGGGATATTATTAGCTTAAATCGAACATGTACTCTAGTTATATGTATATATAGCAGCAACAATTAATACCCATTCACTTGCCACCACTGTCGGTCAAGGTCACCCTAAGGTCCCTATGAAATAATTGTCTTTGGGCAACTGACACACTGCCATCTGATCCAAAAGGCAGAGCCTGTACTATGGCAACCAGACAACTGATATATGTACATACTTATATATTGTTCTTCTATGCGTGTCGATGGCAAACTAGCAAATTTTTTTGTGTCCCAGAACGTGGCCACAATGATTGCCCTGTTTGTGGTATTCTTTAGATCCTGCCATGGACCTATATATTACTAAATACACACATCATCATGTCAGCCAAAGTACGTCCAATGCTGGACAAAAGCCTCCCCAAATAATGAGGGGATACGCCATAATCGCCACGCTGGGCAGACGGATTGGCGATCGCAGTTTGATGGTCATAGTTCACAGAAAAACGCTGCTAGCCGTTCTCTGGTAGGTATTCCCTTGGTGGATTTCTACGCGCCCCAGGGGATGAGATGGGATGATGATATTCTATGCCGTCACCATACAGCTAATACACACATATTATAGATAAATAACACCTAGACACAGAACAAATAATCGTGCTAATCACACAAAGATTTGTCCCGTGTGGGGGTCGAATCCACTGGCTTAGACCAACCTCCCAGTCAGATATTAAATAAATTAAAATTTTCACTTATAATCAAGTCACTCTTTATCGGATATACTTATAAAATATGCCCCCCATTGGCCACTGCCATGCATAAAGCGGTACAAGTTTAATAATATTGAAATAGTACACACGGATACATATACATTTCCAATATAAGCTGACCTGTCATTGTATGGAAATCCTATACATCGCGAGATCAGCTTTATACAGGAAATGTATAGCTAGATGTGTAGCCTCCGCGCCATTTAAAACGATTCACTGGAACTCACCCGCTTAGTTCTACTTAACTGAGTTTGATCTCCCGAAGAAGCCCACAATCCATAGGTATGTTTTCGTATCTTAACTCCGTGGTCATCCGTGGTGGTTACTAAGTAGTTTTGTACCGAACGCATACGCAGTGAAAGTGTCGATGCGGAGCGCGCTATGCGCCGGCGCACCACAATCGTATGTCGTAAGTCTGCGTGCTCAATGGAATTCTAGAAAGCTCGATGGAATTTTCCGTTGTGAACAGACCCTGCTTCTGTGTTCCGCTTATTTTTTTTTACCAGTTTCAAGACGCTGAGTCTTTAACGTTTGCATTACCTTGTTTACGTATATTTGATAGATTTTATTGTACCGTACAAGGTCAATTCGACTCGTAACAAGATTGAATCATGTTGTGGTAAACCAATCCTCACATGGGCCTCCACGGCATTAACTGGTCTGAACACGAATCAATCGATCGGTTCGGACCCCAAAGGGATCCTCTGGGGCGGGGTACCTATTTAGCAGTCTTTTTTTGCTAGATCCGTCTAGCAAAAAATACTGCAAAATAGGTAACCCGCGATAGAGAACCCCCAGAGAAACCTAATAAGCTTAACGTGTCCTCCGAAGCACGGAGACGCTCAGAAATTAAACCACTCTGGTGGTCACCCATCTATGGACTGACCGCGAGGTTAGTTGCTTAACCTTGCCAATCACTTACGGATTGAGAGCATCTGGCCACGAGCATGACATGAATGTAAATAAGATACTATATTATACGTGAGCCGGTGCGGTGCTCGCTAATCATTGCCCTGTGAAGCAGTGAAAGGGGATGCCCTCTGGAACGGGTTACTTATATTGCAGTCTTTTTTTTCTACACAAATTTAGCCGGTGCGGCGGCCGCTTCTAATTGCCTGGTGCAGCAGTAAAAGTCGTTAGACTAACTGTAACGCCATGACGAAAAGAAATACTTTGTCAGAACTATGACATGTTCCTTTTCTATCAATAATTAGCTTGTAAATTATAAATATAGTAACTATGAACATAATACTAATAGAATGAGGCGTTACTTTGCGGAAATCCATAACATTCAAAATATAAAATTAATATTTAGTGTTAATTCCGCTAATTAAATTGTTATTAGCGGAATGAACACTACATTTTAATGTTCTATTTTAATATAAATATTATAGTTATTTAAACTATTAAACATTTAACTAAATTGTTTAGTTTTGGTTCTAAATGCTTATATATTATCACACATTTTCACAATTTGTTTTGTATAGTTAACTTGTACGTTGTAACTAGTTACTAGCGCTTATAAAGTAAATATGGCCGATGTTTAACATCCTGTATGTACCACGTTTTTAAGCGAAATAAATACTTAGTTTAACTATAGTGAATTACATTGTACTATAGATATAGTTAAATGTAGACACCGCGCTGCCCGGCAATCATCAATCATATTCTAGCAATTAAAGCTGGCACAGATGGTGAATATGGCGTCGCACTGTTCGCGTGCTTATTCCACGTGACTATAATTTTATGTCCAGAATTGCCTCAAACCGCCTTAGTCTAGCATCAATAAAAAAAAAACTAGTGCAGTGTTTCGGCCCATGAATTTGAATAGTATAATTTTGTTTCATTCTGTGATTCGTCCCATTGATTTTATTTTAACGAATTCTAAGTTTTTAGTAATTACGGTCAGCAACGCAATCTTAATTGTAAATTTTAAATTTCTATACCTGGTAAATTTATTACATTGCACTGTAGCTATAGTATAATGTAGACGCTGCGCTGCTCGGCAAGCATTAATCAAATTCTAGCAATTAAGCTGGCACAGTCGGTGAATAAGGCGTGCATCGTCGCACAGTAAGCGTGCTAATTCCACGTGACTATAATATAGTCCGGTATCGTCTCAAACCACCTTAGTCGAGCATCAATAATAAAAAAAACTAGGCCAGTTTCGGTGCATGAATTTGAATTTAATTTTAGTATAATTTTGTTTCATTCTGTGTTCCGGCCGTACTTTAAACTTTGAATTTGTTGGGAATGGGACGAAACACTTAATGTAAAAATCATATTATTTAAATTCTGTGTTTCGACCCAATGGGTCGAAACGCTGAACGAGTCAATAGAACAAACCCGCATCGTAAATTGTACCTACTACTTATTTTAATTGTGGCACTTGATTTGTGTGTAGGAGTAAAGCATTCAACGTAATGCTTCCAATCAAGATCAAGTACATAGTGTATTGATTATTTAAAACACCTGCAGGCCATTATGTAATTGTTTGTTAGCATCAGTTTTTGTGCCATTTAGTTCAGGTCAAGCTCAAGGTATATTACGACCTGACAACAAGTGACTTCACATCTATCATTGTTATTTTAGTGATGAAAAACGGCCTCCATTTCAAAAATATTGCGCTAACTTGTTCATTAAGCAACTATCTGACCGCGGCTTGGGCCGTGTGAAAATTTACTGGGATATAAAGTAATCTATATGTCAATCCAGGTAATTAACTATTTGTGCTCCAAATATTCCAAATACCTTCAGCTCTTTTTGTGTGAAAGAGTAACAAACATCCATACACACAAATTTTCGCGTTTATAAATCATTCGCGCGTGTATTTAACAAAAAAATCATAAATTATTTATTTTAACTCGTATACACTAACAAACAGAAACCGTTCTTTTTACGTCGTGTGTTCTGCAAGAATGTCATACATACGCCAGCACATCAAACTACCCCTATCTGTCAAATTTCCTCAATTGAAAGTAAACCTAATACTAATGTGATAAAGTAGAAAATCTATAAAAAGAAATTTGACAGATTGGGGTAGCTGGATGTGCTGGCGCCTGTACATCATTTTGTTCTATCATCAATAGGCACATCAATTTGGCAGTGCACGTGATGTAAGGAATTCTTAGGTAATTTTTTACACCTTGGGTAATTGGAGTTTTAGTATAATATAAATTTAAATATCATATAGGCTATGTCCCTCAGAGATAATGTATCTTCCCAGTAGTTTCGGAGCCTATTCAATTCAAACAAACAAATCTTTCCTGTTTAGAATAATAATATAGATTAATGAAATATTTTAAATAATGATAAGTTAATATTGTATTTTCAATAGATTTCATTCAACAGTAGTACGGTTGCGTAAATTAAAAACAAATTTCCCCTGAATGAAAATGATGAGTCAGTCGTTTGGCTCGATCAGCGTGTTTTCATTCAAACCGGCATCGCTACGATTCTCGCCAAGTACGACATGATGGACGAGCCCTCTTTACTGCTGTTGACTTGTTTTACTACCTGCCGTTGAGACAAACATCACATGATAGCTACTAAGTGAAGTTGAACACTATTGATCTTTACGGCGTTCTGAAAATCTTATACAGTGAAGTCTAATTTAATTTGCTTTCTTATCCGTGTCTAAGTCGCGCTAATGATAGCAATTTTCCCCCAGGATCTTTATTTTTAGCGGATAAAATTCATCTTCAGCAGACTTAGCATAAGTATTATCTATCACCGGCGATTTAGGCGGTACCCTCCAGCACTTAGGTGGCGAAGAAACTTAAGACAGTTCCTAAGATAGATAATACTTATTGCAAAGTCTGCTGGAGATGAATTTTATACGCTAAAAATAAAGATCCTGGGGGAAAGTTGCTATAATTAGCTCGACTTAGAAACGGATACGAAAACAAATTAAATTCAATTGTAAGAACTTTACGGAACGGCTGCTACGTTCCGCCTTTTTGGCAGAAGTGGAAATTTCATCCATATCGCCTGGTGAATGGTACGCTGGTAATACCACCGCGCGTTTCTTATTAAACGTTTTACCGCACGCTACCACTATGTGGAATCAATCAACTGCGGTGGTATTTCCGATCTGGCATGGTATTCGGCGTGACATGGCGACCTTCAAGAGGCGAGCCAATTCCTTTCTTGAAGGCTGGCAACGCACTTGCGGCTCCTCTGGTGTTGTGAGTGCCTATGGGCTTAAGAGAAGTATCCTCTACTGCCGCCACGTTCAAACAGCTCCGGGAAGATAGCGATCCGTTTGTGCCGGACTGGCAGGAGTCGGCAATTCGCAAGGGCAAACTAGGGCCTTCCCAAGTTACGTATCCCGACCACCTGGGACATAGCGCAAAAGAGGGGTACCGGAACAGAGTACCCCCGTTCCCGGAGACCTCCCATCAGGCGCTAGAAGAAGTCCACGTCAGGTTAGGTTTAGTCGGTGCGAGTCCGACATATCCACCCGCAGACGCTAGAAAGCTTTGCTTAAAAAGGATCTGCTTAGTTTGGCATCAGATAGGAGTGTGCTAGTTGCCCCAAGCCATTAATTTTTTCGTCGCTCTGCTGCTATATTTGAGACGTCTTTATATAGCTGTCGAAATTAACATATTAAATATCTCACCGATGATATAAATATGTCTCCCAAATTGGTCCTTCCTCATATGCAGAAAGTTGAAGGTAACATATAAATAATTTTGACTAGTTTCCGATTATTAACGATGTACTGGATACCAGCACGTTATAAACTAGAACGTTTGTTGCCAGATGACTGTACACTGTCGCATTCCTTAATCTCGTGATTTTGTTATATAAAATCAGCATCTGTTCGATGTAACCTATTTAAATTTATAAAGTAAATAAAGAGCCCAGTTTTCAGCTTGATGAAAACAACAAACGCCTAATTATTTTTAGATTTGGAGCTGAGTATTAATCATTTCGCATCCTGATATCGTCCACTGCTGGATATAGGCCTCCCCAAAGGTTTCTATAACGTTGTCTTGGGGTTTGCCTTAGTCACCGCGCTTGGCATGTGAGTTGGCGTCCGCAGTTAGGTGGTACCTAGTACACAGGTGGCGCTGCTGTATCCCTTAGTCGCCTTTTACGACCCCCACGGGATGTTACGGGAGGGGGGGGGGGTCTGTTATTCTTTCTAGGCCGGAAACCACACGGCCAGAATATTATGTAAAATGTTGTTGCCTAGTGTTGATGCCTAGTTCTATATTTTTGTAAAGTTGTTTTGTTATACTCTCTCGTATGTTCGAGTAGGCGTTCGTCTATTAGTGAGGACGCTTTAATTTGTCTCGACCGCTTAGATGTTAGCTGTATTTACATGAGGCGAACGTATTCTAGGTGTAATTGCATCGTGGCTCATAGCAACCCAGTGACCCAAATTAGACAGCGCGAGTATGACTACGACCTAATTTTTCGGGGTTATCCCAACTCCTTGCTATAATTATGATTGAGCTTAAATGAGTAGAGTTAAAGAGCTACATCTGTCGCGCAAGGGTTTTGTTTCCTGGCTGGCCTAGTTTTGTGTCCCTGATTAGTAAGCCAGAGGTCGTAGGTTCGATCCTCACCCTGGACAGATCTTTGTGCGATGAGCACGATTATTTGTTATGCGTTTAGACGAACACGACACACCCTATTTCACCTAAGTATAATATGCATGTAGAAAGATACTATCTTTATAGTTTAATAATAATAATAATTTATTTCAGATAATTAGAATCCATTTTTGTTAGAAAATAAAGTTTAGAAATAAGGGTGTTAATCAGTTGTCTGGTTGCCCAACACAGGCTATTCCTATGTTGGGATCTGAACCCAATCTAGGAAGAACCTAGCGGTGTGTTGTGAGTTGTCCCAAGATATTGAAATTCATCTTCAATATATTCTGGAGTCCCCTTTTTGAGTAAACAGACGAACACAATAATCATATTAATAATTAAGGAATTAAGTAAAGTTCATGATGATTTGACTGCACACGTGACGCAGCGGTTAAGATAGTGACCTCGCTACTTCGTGTCTCGGGGAGAACTATTTGTGTGACCCATAAATAGTTGTCCTGAGTCTGGATGTACTTTCAGTCCGTCAATTATATATTTCTAAAGTACCCCGCGACACAAAGATGAATTTAACTAGTGGGGCCGTTGTATATAAACTCAAGTAAATCGAAATAATCGGGCCTCTGAAATAATTTTAACGCGCAAAGAGATGTCAACCATGCAACCGAAATACGCAGCTGAGTGCCCAGAATTCCTGTAGCGTTTTTCATCAGGGTCATTGTATCAAATTGTGTAAAAATACCAAAATAACAATGAAGTTTGGACAAATTACTTTGCAACGGAGCTGGGTTATGTATGACACTTATCTTCGTGTGGAAATTAACTAGAAATTTAAAGGGGATTTCCCACTTTTGTTAGCCAATGAAATGAATCAACTGCTCATTTCAATGTTATGTTTAATGATAATGAAATAATGAAATTTATTCAACACTTGGGTATTAACATACACTTGTACTTTTCAAGCTCGCAATGAAGTAAGTACATAAACATAGTCGAATACAGTATAAAAGTTATCAATTCTACTGTATTCAAATTAAAGAATTGAAGGCAACGAGCAGTTGGCTAGCGCAGAAGGCTCTTAACCAATAGGTTAATTTAAGCGACTAATACCTGAGGGTACCCTTTTGGGGTTCGGGCGCTCAGGGGGCCGCCGAAGCAAAATTACGGAATTATAAATGAGGGTTTGATCACTTGCCCGGGATCACTGATCACGTGTTAGGGGCCAAAGCGATCCTCGCCGCTTGAAACTTGGAACTTGCCTCGGAACTTGCGGCTTTCTCTAACTACCTAGCTGGACGACCCGGAGAAGAAAGCCACAAAGAAACTCCGGGCTTGCTCATTTCGTCTTCTTTTGCTTTTGTTAAAGATTTTTTTTAATAAACATTAACATAAACTTAGCCTTTTATAGTTCTAAGAGATGCTGGTTATGACGTAAAAGGTGGTATTATCTATATAATATAAGTTCTATAATGATTTAATACCAGTTGTCAAAGTAAATAGTTACACATGGCCTTGTAAATTGCGTTATCGATTATGACATAATCGTATGATACTTACTATACTAATATTATTTTTTATAATAATAATATCCTGGGACATTATACACACACGGCCATCTGAGAAACTAAGCAGAGCTTGTACTATGGATACAAGATAATTGATATGTAAAATATCAGTTATCTACTACTACAATAACACTACTTTTCTTTTGTAAATACTTACTTATATAGATAATAGACACAGAACAAATAATCGTGTTCATCAAACAAAGATTTGTCCCGGATGGGAATCGAACCCACGACCTCTGGCTAAGCAGTCAGAATCACTAACCTTTACTAAAGAGCAAATTAGGAAACTGAAAACCTGTTGTTGGAATAAAGGCTTATTATTATATGAATGGAATCTTAGTCAAATTATTAATTAAGCGTTAAATATTTTTTTAGTGTGTCGGTTGATATTCTCAATCAATCTTGTAGGAAAAATATAATGACAGTAAACGAGCAAAGATTGTGACAATTGGAAATCCGTTGTCTCTGCCTACTCCTCAGGGAAACAAGCGTGAGTCTATGTATGTATCTTGACAATTTAGATTAAGATGTCCATTGTATTTACTACAGATAAGATTAGTTCCGTAGCTGTAACTGTTTATGTTAATGAGAATTAAAGTATTGCAAACAATAGTTACATTTTCCATTGTTTTAAATCGATGCTCGTTAGAGTCTCATTTATATTGATCAAGTTTGACAACAATTTGTTAAGAAAAGTAAAGTCTCCTTCTAAGTGTGTTTAATAATCGTAATCGTGAAGCATAATCGTTGTACCCATTTCTGCCAAAATTGTGCGGACGAAGGAGTTTGGAATTTGGAACAGTTAAAGTTCGTATGGAGAAGGAATGCAGAAAGTTAATATTTTTATAAAATAAAAATATATAAGATTATGAAGTAAATTATTTTAATAAAGAGAAATACATTACATACACTACCATGCTTTTGACACACTGACAAACTGTGTGTCAAAACTGAAATCAGAACAATATTATTTCCCCTTAATGTCCCATCGGGGTGGGGGGAAGGGTCAGCAACACTTGTTTACTGACTCTTTTAAAGGCCGGCAAGGCACTCGCGACTACTGGTGTAGCGAGTGAACAGACGCCAGCACATCAAGCTACCCCAATCTGTCAAATTTCCCCAATTGAAAGTGAACCTTACGCTTATGTGATAAAGTTGAAAATCTATGAAAGGAATTCGACAGGCTGAATGTGCTGGCGTCTGTAAATGGGCGGCGGTGATCACTTACCGTCAGGTGACCCGCTTGCTCGTTTGTAGCCCTCTGATATAAAAAAAGAATGTCTATACTCTTTGAAAATCGAACAAGTACGATCTCTAGTTAATAGTTATTCGGTAACATGATGTTTTGTTTGCGTCGAAGCTCTACGTATCAAGTAAAATGTTTTTGCGTGAAAAGTCAACAAGCGTGTTATTAGTTTAGCATCCGCAGTTCTATTCTCATTCATAGGTTACGTAAGATAACAATAACAGTAGCGCCGCAGTTGTCAGCAGTCTCCGATAAATCTAACTATGTCGAAATGCTTCTTTCATCTACTCAAAACCGGTCTCATCCGGTTCTCAACATATATGACCTTATTATCTAAGTATACAAACATTAGTAATCTTTTTAAAATAAGTTACATTTAAAATTCTAACGATCGTTCGTATATTGATTTACAAAAGGATACGTTTACGCATGCTGTGTTCTTATCATCAGTTTGAAGGTCTCGTCGATAACACAGAACGTCGCGTTTGAATATATTGGGCCATTGATATTTAACTCGCACTGTTATGTAATCTAAAAATAAATTTTATTTCGGTTCAGAGTTCCTGGCAAACTAGAGTTGTTTACCCACCGTTCCATAACCATATGATGTTGTGACGTAAAAATTTGGAGACTCTATTTCAGTATTTCCCGGTGGTGACGTTTCGCAGTCGTGTCGGGAGATGGTTCGCTGTCGGTCCTCGCACTATCGGCGGGGCGGGGCTTCGCGTCATACAAATACGCTGAGAGCGAGCGACCGCGGTTTCGCTTCTAATTTGGTGACGATGCGGCGGGCCGGGCTGCCAAGCTTCTTTCTCGCTACGCAATCTCTACGACGCGATAGGCGAAACTATTGAAAGCAACGATTGTGCGTCACGATGAAGCCAAATCGATATAATAACAAAGAAAATAGGTAAAACACGCGAATATTTATTTTGAACGTGAACCACAAATATCGCTTTTAAAAATACAGGATCGGCTGTTGGCACATAGCCGATTTGAACAGGAATTTGCACGTTACAGGAGATTTGGTGGCAGGACAAACCAGAAAAATCCTGGTCGGTCAGGGCCCTTTGCTACCTTGTTTGCTACAATAAGGTAGATATTTTCTCCATGACTGTTTTAACATACAGGCACTTTCTTTTGAATAATATAAGTCATGCTTAATTTATTAGTTATTTTCTTCATTATCAGTTTAGGTAAGGTTGTAGGTTTTGTTTGTGAGTCTCAAATTTAAATGTCATCACTATCAATGCCATGCATACCTGTAAGTTGGGTACTTACTACTTAAGTGCCATATTAATAATGTAATTTGTATTGTTTCCGTTCTATTAGTGTGCTAAATAAATAAATGATTTTGATAGATATAACAAAACGCTTTATGAAAATGATACTATTCTCATGTTAACATGCCGTGATCTACTTACAAAGGTTGAAGCTTGATAGATCACGGCACGTTACTGCACTGGTGCTACTCAAAACACAAAGACACAAAAGAAGAAGTAGATTTAAGATTCAACTCATAAGCATTGCATTGTTGTTGATCTTATAGAGGTCAAACATCTAGAGTTGAGCGCCGCGCATCGTGGCTTCGTAGAATTATCGTGGTTGTTCATTGGCCCCTACTCCAAAACGTGACAGGTACAAGTGAGAGGATAAAAAATTATGAGGTACTCGGTTCGCAAGGCCCCGGCCCCCACCAGATTCACTGGCTAAAACTAGTCGCCACTGCACTTGCATCGTTATGCTTCGAGTTACTTCGCGCTACTCCGTTTCTTTGTTCAATGATAAGTTTTATTCCACTGAAGTTTATGTAGTGGAACGTAAATAACTCGTCGTTACAAAGGTCGCATTAGTTGTTGTAGATAATGCCTGGGTACTCCGTTATGTTGACCTGTGTGGCTATTGCAACGCTTGAAGATACATATTTGAATTGCATCAGCAGTTTTAGGTTAAAGGCGCTATTGAATCGACCTCAATAGTATGAGGTCAATTCAAGAACGCATTTTAAACGATGAATAACTCCTTAGATCAGTCGATGTTGTATCAATAAATTTATTTGCAAGGATACCTGTATTACCTGCATTTACCTGCATTTACCTGTATGAAGATATATATAATACACATTTCGGATTGACGGGGCCTGTTGCCGTGGTTGGTAGAGGCTTGCCTTTCACGCCAAAGGTCGTGGGTTCGATTCCCACCCAGGACAGATATTTGTGTGCATGAACATGTCTGTTTGTCCTGATTCTGAGTGTAATTATCTATATAAGTATGTATTTACAAAAAATGAGTAGTGTATGTAATATATATATATTTTTTTTGTTGGGACATTAAACAGTTACACATTACAGTATAATATAATAAGTGTAAACAAATAACGTAGTAAACGTGTAGCCCACACCAATGTCCGCAAAATAATAGGTAAAAAGAAAGTTAATCTTAATCTAAACTCACGCGAGTTTACTAAGGCGTTAAAAGGTAATCTCGATTGTTATTTTAGATGATCAATGGCAAGTTTACTGATTTCCATAATACGAACGCCAGCACATCAAGCTACCCCAATCTGTCAAATTTCTCAAATTGAAAGTGAACCTTATGGTTATGTGATAAAGTTGAAAATTTATAAAAGGAATTTGACAGATTGGGGTAACTTGATGCGCTGGCGTGAGTACAAGCTCTGCTTAATTTGGGATCAGATGGCCGTGTGTGAATAATGTCCTAGGATTTTATTATTGAAATAAAAATGACAATTGAGGACGGAAACAAGCCGGAAGTGAATCTGCATACGTAACATCCGCATCGTGACCCGGCAACAATAGTACGCGTGTTTGTTTCTAATTGTTATGCAATTAGAACTAAATCCAAACACATTCCTTATACTTTAATACGTAACGGTGCTCCTCCGTTGACCGCAAAAGTCAATAACACAATGTCATTGCTATGTTCAATTTAATCAACATTTGAATTATGTTCTGTTATGATGTCGTCCACGTACATATATTGTATCTGTGTATCGTGAAAATATCAATAGTCACTTGGCATTATTAAAATTACACTACATTCGAATCGACATTTAATTTCTCACAATCATACATATATAGGCTCACGCCTGTTTCCCAGAGGGGTAGGTAGAGACAACGGATTTCAATTTGTCACGATCTTTGCACACCCCTTTTGCCTCGTTTAATGTCATTATATTCTTCATACATGCTCGCCGGTTTACGGTACCTACTTCTGACCTAGCCTTTCTTGAGGACGTCTCCGATTTAGTCAGAGAATGTTCTACGATGTCTTCCCCTTCCGGTTGTCCCATTCACACAATCTTCTTTCATTCATGCTTTCTAAATGCCCAAACCATCTCAGCATACCTTTTTCTATCTTTGTGACTACATCCTCTGTCACACCACAATGTTTTTTCTCACAATCTACGAACAAGAAATTTAAATCTTAAGGATTTTGTATATAAGGATTTTGTGTATGTTTTTAAATATTAGGTCTTTACCTATGAAATTGCCGTTCTGCAGTACTGGCCATTTCAAATCAAAATAATTTTTGTTTGGCTAAGAATTCTAATTTCAAATTAATTTTATTTTAAAAACATGGATTCTTTTTTCCAAAAGTAGTCATTTCTTTATTGATTAGTGTTACATTTTCATCGCATTTCAATCTTTTTCGTCATCATGGATACGTTAAAAATTCGAGTAATTATGGAATATGAGTACCGTCGTGGCAGCAACGCGGCACAAGCGGCACGCAACATCAACGACGTTTACGGAGCTAACACTACAAACCAACGCACCACCTGTTATTGGTTTGCTCGCTTCCGTTCTGGAAATTTCGACCTGAAAAATGAACCTCGCGGTCGTCCGAAGACTTTGGTCGACAATGACGAATTAAAGGCGGTTGTGGAAGCTGATGATACACAATCTACGGCTGAATTAGCAGCAGCTTTCGACGTTAGCGTCAAAACAATATTGGTCCATTTGCGTCAAATTGGCAAGGTAAAAAAGCTTGACAAATGGGTGCCCCACGAACTCAATGATCGCCAGCGCGAAGTACGCGTCGAGACGTGCCTTGCACTGCTCAACAGACACACAAATGAAGGAATTTTGAACCGCATTGTTACCTGCGATGAAAAATGGATTCTGTTTGATAACCGCAAGCGCTCAGCAAGTTGGTTGGATCCTGGTTCAGCACCTAAACAATGCCCTAAACGAAAACTTACCCCTAGAAAAGTGATGGTCACTGTTTGGTGGTCTAGCGCCGGTGTGATTCATCACAGCTTCTTACCAAACGGGGTGAGCATTACTGCAGATGTGTACTGTGAAGAACTGAGCACAATGATGGAGAAGCTGGCGCATCTCCAACCAGCATTGGTCAATCGCTCGTCTCCGCTGCTCCTGCACGACAACGCGCGACCTCATACTGCACAGCAGACGGTCTCCAAGTTGCAAGAACTGGGGTTGGAAGCTCTCCGTCATCCGCCCTACTCACCAGACCTTGCGCCTACAGACTACTACTTTTTCCAGAATTTGGATAACTTCTTGGCGGGAAAAAAATTCAATACCCGAGAGGCAGTACAAAATGCCTTTGAAGAATTTGTTGCCTCCCGTCCAGCTGATTTCTTTAAGAAGGGCATCAATAAACTGCCACTGCGATGGCAAAGATGCATTGATTGCATGGGTGATTACTTCGATTAATACAAATAAAAAAATTCATGAAAAAAATTCGTTTAAATTTTTTCATACAAAACGGCAATTTCATAGGTAAAGACCTATTATATAAAAAATTAAATCCATAGCAACATATTATGTAACTTATTGGTTAGCTACTCACATACTAATAAGGTTGAATCCTTTGGGTGGTCATCTTTAGGTCTAATATTTGACGCGACACGCATTCACCCTGATTTACAAACAAAGGAGGAATCGCGTTACATATATACAAAAAGGAAAAATAAAGATGATACAGTCGAATTGATAACCTCCTTCTTTTTTGAAACCCGTTTTAATTTCTCATATATTAGATTTTATTAAACTTAGCTTTAAAATTGTATTACGAGAACGCCACTATGTCGGTCCAGGAGTCGTTTGCAGCGAGGCGCGAGACAGGGAGGAGTGATATATCCGAAACTGTTCAACGTTGCATTGTAAGATGCCTTCAAGCTTCTGGACTGGGCATTTGACATCGGGTCAATGGCTAGTTCATGATTCACCTTCGATTCACCGAATACCCGTCTGATATATTAGTAGTATATTGACTTTGGAAGAACTAATTTCAATGCTCGATGACTTCAGTATTTACTTTAAAAGTCTTGCAATGGTTGCAGAAAGTCGCTAGATGCAGGTAGCACAAGACCGGCTATTATGGGTTTCCTTGGGACACCCCTTCGTCCAGCTGTAAACGGCTTTCATCTGGCATGAAAAAAAGGAAAAAGCTTCGTTGCCATCCTGTGTCTCATTGCATCTAACATTATTTTTATACATAATTACATAAAGGCAAATTATGTAATTGCCACGATATAAGCAATATTTAATAATTAGTTCATTATGTCTCAATAGGAACAATTATATAAAATTCTTTATTCTGCATTTCTGTTATACATCGATGTGTACACCATATGGAAACCATTAATGTCAGCGATTTAGAAATCATATTAATTGCGTCACTGTCTAAGTCAGCTCTTTTTTTGTATTTTAATGATATGCACCTGTGCGACCGACTTTTGCCTGCATTGTTCGTAATATCTGGTCAAAACGAGATTTGCCATATATGAGAACTAGGGAATTCATATTCTCGTAAATGTCTAATGTATAGGTCCGCTCTCTTCCTTTTTTAGAACAATAAGCAGTTAAGCATGCGAGATATCCCCTTTGTGCGTGTTAGCTGCTAATACAAGTGGCTAGATGAGACGTCGCCAGGGCGATTTTTGTCCCCATAAACCCTCTAACACATACCACATTTCTCATGAACTTGTTTGCCTTGTTCGCTGTTTTCGTGATAACTCGTAAAGAAGAGTTTTTCCACAGATTGAGTCTAACGAGAGCGATATTTATCGTCGAGGACCTCTAGTTGCGTAAATTTTAAAACCGTTTTGGCGAATTCTATTACATATTATGTTTGTGGGTGGTTTTGTCAAATACGGAGTTCAATGTCCATCCTCGAAGACCTCAAGTTGCGTAAATACTAAGAGCCGTTTTGAAGAATTCTATTACATATACGGCGTTTAAGATACATTTTCTTTTGTTGTTTAGAATTCATTAGATAAGTTAGCCAGTCAGTATTGGTATTTTTAATCTGTAGTTACTAAAAGTGTACGGCTCACCCGATGGCTAACGGCAACGGTTATTGTCTGTTCCCGTTAACATTGCTACAATCGAGCATTTTATGAAGAAAAAAAGCAATATCGAATTTTCATTAATTTTGATTTGTTAAACACTCGCGCACCGAGGATTCTGTTCCGAGGGTTTTGACAAACAGACTGACTGACGAACGGACGGACAACAAAGTGATCCTATAAGGGTTCCGTTTTTCCTTTCGAGGTAAGGAACACTAAAAATCCTCAAATTTTACTTTATTCATAAATCAAATGTAACCTTATTTAATACAAAATAAAAATTAGTAACTACATTATGTTTTCAAAAACTACTGTTAAACACTAATTACCTAAAATTAGTATTGGATATTATTTTTTAGGTATGCCTGACTTAAACGATCACCATGAGATGTATTCCAATTTCTATATTTCAAGGAAATATGCGTAAAAATGCCGGTAGACATAATTCTGAATAGGAATGTGGTGCTGAATATTCATTAGGATACTAATGTATTCACTCAGCATTAGATATGGTTTAGATACGGTCTAGCTTTGTCTGTAGTCTTCTACCTATGTTGAAAAGTAATTGTTATGTGTCGATGAGTCGGTGAACTTCTAATTGATTATGAGAATTAATAACTTTTTCTACCTGTACAAGAAAAGGTATCAGCTGTTATACTTGCTGAGGCCTTTTCCTGTAGAGAATTTTGTTGTATTATAAATTATAGCGTAATAAACCCATACTAAATATAATAAACGATATTATTGTTTAGCCGTTTATTAAATTTAAATAATAAACCTAGCGCCTGTCAACCATTAAGATGATTATGATCCTATGTTCCCTCATAATTATTGAAAACTAATTTTGTGTGGTATTTGATTAAAAGAAAAAAATCGTAATTAGAATGAGTGTAAATGAAATTGTAGATATAATTTCTGAACTATAATGACGTTAAGCCAAAATCTATAGGGTATTAGGCTGTCACAATATTAATTCCTGCACAAAAATCAAGAAAATGACAAGTAGCAAATTTAATGAGGTGTGTCGTTGTTCTAGGTGGACAGCGGCGGCGGTGGCTCGGCCGAAGTGATGGTGTACTCTCTCGGCTGGGGTATGGGGGAGCCGGAGCGGCGCGGCGCGGACCGCAAGCGCGCCCAGCCGCCCGCCGTCAGCGTGCACGCGACGCTGTCGCCCGAGGACGGACACGAGGTCGACGTGCTGCCCCTACACAATCAGGTACTTAATAATAACCATATTCGTCGTTGTCTCGCTTCGCATGTCTGAATTCTTCCAAGAATTGGAGCCTTTCAAGGATCTTAAACAATGTATTCATTTCGCATAATAAGTTGATTGCATGATCCAAGATAGTCTCGGTCATTCGCCGCGATGTGTCTGGGTCTCTCAACTCATAACGTTTTCATTGTGTGCCTCGGGAGACCTCCTTTCCTTTACAGGAAAGGCAGTGGTGAAGAATAGGGTAGAACTAACCCAATCCTAAAATGTACCAATGTGTTTAAATTTATACAAAGCGCGCCTGAGGAGCTTGTCAGATGTCTAATGTATCTGGTGAGCGTTGCTACGCTTTGCGTGTCTGGATTGTTTCAAGAATCAGGTTTGCGTGCAAGTCATTTATAAGGGTCTAGTTTTTTGTTTTTATGGAGGAGGCATGTCAGGGCGACTATAGATGTACACAATTGTTTGCTTCGCAGTCGATATTTTGTACATAGGATACGTACCCCTGATGTCTGTGTGTAATCTATTAAGACGTGCATAATTTGAGGGCCTTACCTACCTTTATTGTCTTCGGCTCCAAATAATTTAATATATCAGCTTGATTGTCTCAAGCAAGTCAAGCAGGAAGATATAAAAAGTTTTTGCTGCCAACTTTTTTTTCAGTCATTAATCGTTTAATACACTCCTCGATTTCCAGTTTGGGGCTTTCCTTGTAAAAACGGTTTTTTGAATAAACAAGTGAAGGAGCTGATTGAATATTTTCCCTTGAAAGATAGCTTTGCTTGGAGCACACATGTCAATTTGTATTTGGGTTAAATATCGACAAGGATTGTATATGTTTATTTTATACAGATATGTAAATAACGCTTTATTTAAACAAGACCTGATCCACGAGATCCCAAATCATTCAGGGTAAACAAACTCGAATAATATTAACATTTTCGCTTACGTAGTTCATGAGCGGTTACAGTATGCAGACATAAAAGTATAAAAAGAAACTTGAATTCGTTCACACGAAGTTCGAATTTTTATCGGTAAAAACTGCAACATTAACAAGAGTTCTATTTGTGTTGTTGGAGTTTTATCAGTTCAATATACAAAATTAATATGTAGTGTTAATTCCGCTAATTGTCAGTTTAAACAAGCCGGGATGCAATATGTACCGCCCTCCTGCTCACAAAATCTATACACATGCAAGAAGGATCGAGCTGGTACGATACCCTTTATCGGCATATACACATACAGACAATCTGTCAAATTTCTTTTATAGATTTTCAACTTTATCACAAAAGAATGAGGTTCGCTTTCAATTGGGGAAATTTGACAGATTGGGGTAGCTTGAGGGGCTGGCGTCTGTAAGATATGCCGTTATCGTACCGGCGCATGTGATTTGCATTTTTATATTGTCCTTTATAGGTACACGTGGCTATTTTTTTGCGGGCGGTGTATATTACATCCCGGCTTGATAAAACTGACAATTAGCGGAATTAACACTACATAATATTAATTTTGTATTTCAATTGTTATGGATTTCTGCAAAGTTTTGTTTCGTTTTTCAAAGTTCTTTATTTCCATTTATTACAAAGTTTGTAACTCAGTGTACATTTCAATCATAGGCCAAACAATCTTAAGATATAATATTATGTTCTTCAAGCTTGTTGCTTGTTATAGATATATAGCATGATATAGTTATACATATAAGTTTTTTTTCAAAATATTGAGCTTTATTGCTATGCATACTAGTTAGTTTACATTTTTGAAACAAGTCTTACAGACATTGACTGCACGTGTGGCGCAGCGACTAAGACAGTCGCCTCGCCGCTTCGTGTCGCGGGTTCGAGTCCCGCGCCGGACAACTATTTGTGTGACCCATAAATAGTTGTTCGGAGTCTTGATGTAATTTGTGTCCGTCTAATATATGTTTGTAAAGTACCCCGCGACACAGGGACTAGATTCCCTAGTGCGGGTATTGTCTCTAAAAAAAATATTGTTTTCTGCAAAGTAACGCCCGATTCCATTACTCGTTTTATCAGTTGATATAAGAACATATTATTGTAATGTGGTGTGAATTAATCGCCGGTGACTGTTCGTCATTTGAAACTTGGCGGAGCTGTATGGGTAGCGTGCTTCGCTGGTCACGTGTTTTGGCGACACGCCGCCTGTCAGCTTAACTTAGTCAACGCATGCCATTGTTTTCCAATGTATATGAATTACTATGTTTCTGGACGCGTAAATTATTACACCGGATCGTACTTTTATACTAGTTTTATGAAGTTGACGGGTTTGGTAGTTTTCTCTGCTTGCCTTTCTAATTTAATCCCAATTCGTTACGTACTTGAATACGATTTGTCAACCTCCGGCTAGATGGCGATTTTGTCTTTAAGACCACTAAACTAATTTAAATGTCTTTAGATCTCTCTTTAATATAGATCGCATGAAAAGGACAGGGTATATATAGAACTGTTAAATATAAAACGCAGTTATACACGCACCGGGCATATAATTAGTCGACAGGTCTTATTTGGCTTAATTTTACTTTTAGTATTTCACGCCAACACAATTAAAGATGCCCTGTCCTTCTCGTAAGAACTATGTTAGAAATAAATTCAGGGATATTCGGACTACAATCCTGTAGTTCTAACTACAGGATTGTAGTCCGAATATCCCTGAATTTCTTTACGAATTTTTTCACGATACATTCTAATGTATCGTCTTTATAATGAACTCCTGCTTCGACATAGTAATGAATAAGATGTCTTCAACCTCGGCATCCAACCTTTTAAATAGAAAGTTAGACATATCAATATTGTCTTACTTAAAATTGATACATCTTTAAACTTACAAACAATTAGACTTTAGTTTTAATTAATTAGTATTAATTAAGGTATAAGTTTAGCTAGGTACAGCTCAATTTTATTATGGTCTTACGATCGTGCTACGGTGGACTTAAACCCTATCTGTGTTATTAATTAATTTTACATTTTGTCCTGCGTCACATTTACTTCTGTTAAAATTTTCATGCTGTATACACTTGTTTAGGAATATAGTCTAGTGCTAATCCATAATGTATAATAACCTCACTGTCATATATTGATAGTATTCTGTTTTGTGTGCCAATAAAATAAAATAAAAACTTAGTATTGCATGGAACGGGGGGCAAAGTTAACTTTAGAATAATATGCTGAGGTTGATTTGATTTGTTGAGACATGCCAGTCCTATCGATGTGTAGATGTATGCATGTGAACGTGTTGCACTGTAGTTGGTGTGGCCGGGGCGTAGGGGTCGCTGCGCCGCCAGCCCAGGTGGTGCGTGCACTCCACGCCGGGTCAATGCCACCTCCCGTTATACTTTTTACTCTACTTCTCACCCGCAAGTCATTCGATCGGCCAATGAATACTGCACCGCGACTTTGTTGCCAGTAATGTATCGCCCCACAAAATTCAACAAAGCGAGGATATGCTTGCTTTGCATGCCGCAGGGGGGTTCGATTTCCAGCTAGGACAGATATTTGTGTGCATGAACATGTCTGTTTGTCCTGAGTCTGGGTGTAATTATTTGTATAAGTATGTATTTACAAAAGAAAATTTGTATGTTTAGTATATCAGTTTTCTGGTTTCCATAGTACAAGCTCTGCTTAGTTTGGGATCAGATGACCGTGTCTAAATAATTTCCCGGGATATTATTATTATTATATTACGTTTTTGGGAACGTTTGGTGTGCTGAGCTCTAAACATGTTGTGTTCACCGTTATCTGATAACGAAGATGTTTGTTATTTAACTTTTAGTGGTGATAGGCATAAAACATTCATGAAAGTTAGGGTTGCCGTTATTGTTGAGAAGTGATACCTACCGGATGTATTAGTGGCAACTAAAATAAAAACTGAAAATAAGGTTAGTAACGGTTTATTGTAATAAAAAAATCAATGGAATAATACAACGAGAACCGCGCGCCCTATTGCGTCTTTCGCCTGCCGCGACCGCCAGCTTTGAGTCTTTATTTCGTGTGTATTGAAATATTGTTAAATGGGACAAGTAACAATAAGGGAGTTGGTACGTCTAGAACATTACAACGTCAGCGCAGCCGACGGAGGAGGCGAGGGGCGCGGGACACAGCGCATCGCTTTTACGTTCAGATAATTCCTATGTTAAAGTGTAATACATATTTCAACGAAACATGTTGTGTATAATCCTGCTAAGACCTGCAGGACTTCCATACACTCTCAAACAGATACTTAAATACTGGGACAGTCTCGTATAAACGGGACGTATGCCAACCCTAATGAAAGTATATTGTTTTGAATAACGAAGTTTGTGACTCACTTTCTAGGTTGTCGTTTAAGGTGATAATGTACTTTTATCAGTTACTAGCTGTGCCCCGCGGTTTTACCCGCCTTAAATTTTATAAATTATCACAGCCCGTAGGACATAGCGTGATAATATGTAGCCTATATGTTGACCCAAACTCTTAGTAATATTCATGCAAAATTTGAAGTTAATCCATTACGAACTTTTTGAGTTTAGCCCGGACATACATACAGGCAAACAGACAAAAATTCTAAAAACTATATTTTTGGCTTCAAAATCCATAGCAGTTCACGCCCCAAGTAACCTTTTTAAAAAATATTCAATGTACTGTTTTGTTTTTCCTACGATTTTATTATATGTATCGATAAGAACATAATAATATTATATACAGATAGGTACACTTTACTAAATATAGAACAATAAAGCTTATATGCAGGTTTGACTTATCGCATAACAGCGATTTATTAACAAACAAATACATTTTAACATGCAACATAATTATAATAGCTTTGGGTCGGCAATGCTGGCTAAAGTGTATTTAAGACCACTTCACTAATTTAAACATAATTACATATCTCTGTAACTCCTAGGGTAAGCCGTGTGGTTTCCGGCCTAGAAAGAATAACACGACCACTCCATACCATCCCGTGGGTGCCGTAAAAGGCATATAAGCAGGGTCGCCTATGTACTTTACCTATCATCTGACTGCGGTCGCCAACTCGCATGCCAAGCGCGGTCACTACGGCAAACCTCTCCAAATGGTAACGTTATGAGAAACCATTGGAGGAAGCCTATGTCCAGCAGTGGACGATATCAGCCTGTTGATATATATGTAGTTTTTATGAAAAGAACAGAACATATGTACAGACGCTAGCACATCCAGCTATCCCAATCTGTCAAATTTCTTTTATAGATTTTCAACTTTATCACAAAAGTACAAGGTTCACTTTCAATTGGGGAAATTTGACAGATTGGGGTAGCTTGATGTGCTGGCGTCTGTACATATAACTGTCAAACTACTAAAACTGCATATATAATATACGTAGCAATTATGCCCATCGGGCGCATAATTGGTGTAATATCGCTTATTTTTCCTCAATATTTTGGGCTAAAGCTAAATTATTACGGACGGTTAAGGATATGAATTATTTTAGTGGATATTGCATAAAATAGAGGGCAGTTTAGACATTAAATGTTTATAAAAATATTGATCAGATTGAGAACTTGTTTGCCCCTTTTGTTCGAATCTAAAATTACACTGATCAATGCAAAATGCTTCTCAAGCTGATAAGTTTCCGATTGATGTTGTAAGAGAATAAATATAGAATAAATTTATAGGTACCTACCTACCACTGTGACGCGGAAGATTTGTAGTACAATTGATTGAGCACTTGGGAATTAACATACACGTGTGCTTTTCAAGGTCAATGTTAATTAGTTATTTATTCGTAATATATACATACAAAAAATCCTGAATAATTTTTGCGGGTAACCTATACCGGCCTGTGCTTGTCTTATAACACGAATGTTGTTGAAACGGTTAAGTAAAAGTACGTTGTCTGAAATTTTACTTTTTTCATTTTTACGCCATAAACGTGTACAAAAAAAGGTAACAACAATAGTAAATCTAATAAGACCGGAAACTTACATAATATCTTGAGGTAACAGTCATATAGGTGATACATTGTGTTTACTTATTAGTCTAAAGGGCTTAGCTAGGGTCCGTGGGGCTTTTGTTTCATCAATAGGTACCTGTATAGAGTAATTAAAGCTGCTCAGTAGACCTGTGATATATACATTACAAAACAAAGGTAACTAAAGTATTTCTAATAGGATATGGTTTACTTATTAGTCTGAACGGCTTAAACCATGTGGCCTTTTGTTTGTTTGTTGTTTTTGAAAAACTACCGAACGGATTTTTACAAAACTTATAGTAATATAGTTTATATTTCTGAACAACACTTAGGCTATAATTTATAAACTTCACGGGTATAACCGCAGGCCACAGATAAAATAATTTTTTGTGCTATTAGCAGTAAGGACAGTATTAACACTAATATATGAGCAGAAAAAAGTGTTTTTTTCTTCATATAATTTTTCAACTATAATATTGTTCAACCGTCGGAAAAGACTACTGACACTGATTGTTAACGCACATCATTTTCCTTGATTACGATACTAATGGAAATTGATTTTCCTCGAGGTTAACAGCGACTGCACGCGACAAGGAAATCCATTTTGTTCACGCTAATAGCACAAGCTAATACTTCCAGCTAACGTCATATAGTTCGTAAAAAGAAGAATATATATCTATATAAGTATATATAAATAAGTAATGGAATCAGGCGTTACTTTGCGGAAATCCATAACAATCAACGTGTTTTGCTGGGATGCAATTTGCACCGCCCTCCCGCCCGCAAAAATGTGCACATGCAAAGAAGGACAATATAAAAAGCAAATTACATGCGCCAGTACGATACCCAACACGTGTTTCGGTCCTCCACGGACCATTCTCAAGGGCTGCTAACTCGTCGAGTGCTCGCCTTCGAGCACTCGACGAGTTAGCAGCCCTATATTGTCCTTCTTTGCATGTGCACATTTTTGCGGGCGGGAGGGCGGTGCAAATTGCATCCCAGCATGATTAAACTGACAATTAGCGGAATTAACACTAAATATTGATTTTGTATTTTGATATATAAATAAAATAAATATCTTTGGAAAACTAAGACACTATCACATCTGATACCAAATTAGGCAGAGCCAACAAACAGATAACTGAAACATAATAATATATTTCTAAATACATATTATAGATAAATGACACCCAGACACTGAAAAGGAAACGTGCTCATCGCTCAAAGATTTGTCTTGGGTGGGGATAAAACCCACCCCACAGGTCGTGGGTTCGATCCCTGCCCAGGAAAAATGTTTGCGCGATGATCACAGTTGTTTGTCCTGAGTCTGGGGGTAATTATCTATATTAGTATGTATTTACATAAGAAAAGTAGTATATGTAATACACTCACCGGCACGGAAACTTGGCCACCAATAACTTGCCGATAATTTCTATTTAAATATTTAATTTTCACTATATTATGGGTTTATGCACTAAATTAGGGTTTTTTTATGGTTTTGTAACTCAGTTATTGAAAAAATGATGCACCAGCAGTAATCTTTAAAAAAATAAGCAGTTTCACAAAAATATTGGTTTTAACACTGTCAATTTAAAAAGAACACAAGATGAAAAATAACCAAAAAGTCTTCGTTGTGTTTGCATTTTAATATCGGGTGTTTCCTCCCCTAGCCCCGATAACAGCTTGCATTCGTTCTGGCATACTTTGGATGATGTTTCTGATCTCAACTTGTGGTATGCTTTCCCAAGCGGTCAGTGCTGCATTTTGAAGCTGATTCAGAGTTTCAGGCGGGTTGGAGGAGGACTTTATTTTTCTTTTAAGCTTGTCCCAGATATGCTCTATTGGATTTAAGTCTGGACTACGAGCTGGCCACTGCAATTTTTGAATACCAACCTCTGTAAGGTATTCCTCCACGCAATGTGCAACGTGTGGGCGCGCGTTATCGTGCATTAGGAGGAATTCGTCAAATCCAATAAACCCTGAATATGGTAACACGTGTTCCTGAAGAATCTCCTCGATGTATCGTGTTGCCGTTAATCGGTTATCGACGATAACTAACTCCGTACGTGCATCGGAACTTATTCCTCCCCAAACCATTATAGAGCCTCCATGAAAACTAACAGTTTGTGTGGTGGTAATGGGTAAAAACCGCTCTCCTCTTCTTCTCCACACTCGCTCCCGACCATCTGGAGCTCGTAAAGCGATTCGACACTCATCTGTGAACAGTACTCGAGCCCACTGCTCATGGGTCCAGTTGGCGTGTTCTCGTGCGAATCGAAGTCGAGCTACTCGGTGACTTCTGAGAAGTTCTGGGCCGCGTGCTGGTCTACGAGCTTGTAAATTCACTTCCTCCATTCGTCTTCTCACTGTACGTTCACTAACATTGACACCTCTTGTGAACTGGAGTCGCTGGCGTATCTCAACAGCGGTGAGGTAGCGGTTTCTCAAAATTTCCAGGACAATAAAGCGGTCATCCCGGGCTGATGTGCATCTGACGCCTCCGCTGCCTGGTCTGCGGGAGTAGCGGCCTGTCTCCTGGTATCGTTTCAGCGCATACTGCATCGATTAACGTGGTACATTCAGTATAACAGCAACTTCTCGCTGTGTCAGCCCTTGTTCGATCAATGCTACAGCTTGTGCAACCTGTGATGGTGTTAATGGCATTTTTATTGGAATTAAATCACCTTTAGTTATTGAAGTAACAGTACGATATCACAATAATTGAACAACCTAACAATAAACTTTCACAAAACACAAATTTAAAACAGCAACTTAGTCGCTCAGATGTCCGGGTTCAACTAAAACTTAAAAATAACGTCATATTGCACTCAAACATGATAAATTACCCTCTTGAACTAAAGGTAAACATTTTTTAGACCAACCTTCATAATAAATACTCATAGGAAACACTTAAAGCTCTTGTTATCGCGAAATACGCGCTTGGCCAAGATTCCGTGCCGGTGAGTGTCTATCAGTTATCTGGTTTCCATAGTATAAGCTCTGCTTAGTTTCGAATCAGATGGCCGTGTGTGATTACTGTAATATTAGAATATATAGTTTAGTATATGCAGAGTTTACCTATAAGTAATATACTGTAATAATAACTTACATGTGTAAGTTACTTGTTGTTGGTAAGCGTATTATTATTACAATAAAAAAATGTATGTATATATAGAGCTCGTTAATTTATACTCACTATTTATGTAACACGTAATATACAGAGCGAATTAGCCGCTTGCTTTAATAGAAATAGTCTTACATTGTATTGAAGCGTTCGGGTTACATGGCATCTGTCCGCGTAAATAAATGATGTAGTGACCGCGGCAATTATTGATGCACATGTGTATCAATATTGACTTTACGCCATCATTTCCTATTTAAATTTAATTGCGTATCTGCATGACGTAAACGATACATAATACAAATTTGTAATTGAACAGAATTATTTACTATCGCTACGCTTTTCTAGATATGATAAGCGCGTGAGGAAATTGAGGCAGTCTCGGTACTCGAGGCAGTCTGGCTTCTTGTAATATTTATGGTATGCTAATATGATTTGTTTGTGCCAGGTGGGGGGCCACACCAGACTGCTGGTATTGAACGACAGCACGGTGATCAAGCCGCTCAATATCCGCGAATTGCATTTCTACCAGAACATTCCTGAAGACATCCAGAACTTCGTCCCGAGATACAAAGGTGAGCTACATTTCCATGTGTCCCTAGAGACTATAATGCCCGGTATTACGCTTTTACGTTTCGCTGAATGCTCATGATCATTCATTGCATCTTACATTATTTTCTTTTTAAAAATAATGATGTTTCGTTTTTGTTATTATCGATTGTGTTGTTTATAATATTTGCATTTGAAGCATTAAGGAGGTTTTGCGATAGCTATTGATAATGTTGATATGGAAAATAAAATTGATATCTGTTTTCCAGTTTGTCTATCGTGTTTACGAAACATTGGTACGGGGTTGCGTCACTTGAGACTGTCGCCTTTGCGAAATGTTCCTAAGTGTTTATCGTGACTGACAGCCAGTTGAATTTGTACAGTTGTTAATATTTAATCGATTCCTGTTTCTTCGGGACTTTAGTTTTACAATGGGCCTTTTAAAGGTAGTGGATACGCTGAAAGTGTACAAAACACATTTATCTTAGTCTACAAATATCGGCTAAATTTATTTAAAATTAAAACAATAGAAAAATGTGAAATTAAGTTTGCAGGAGTTTTGATAAGCTAAGATTTAAAAAGAAGTCAATTGGTCGGGCAACAAAACAATATGCTATTATAAAATAATCTACTTGTTAGTAAATTGTAGCATAATTCATTTGCTTAAAAAAATATCTGAAGTCCTCAAAGGTCGTGCACAAAAACTACCAATTTTAGTACAGACGCCAGCACATCAAGCTACCCCAATCTGTCAAATTTCCAATTTCAATTGAAAGTGAACCTTATACTTATGTGATAAAGTTGAAAATCTATAAAAGAAATTTGACAGATTGGGAGAGTTGGGTGTGCTGGCGTCTGTACAAACAAATTGTGTTTTGCTCACATTCAGCCCATCCAATCCTGTTAACTCGAGAATTGATGGGACATATTAAGACCTAACATCACAAAAGGTGATTAAACTGTGTATATTTAATCCAGCGGTCTGTACCCACCTACCTACTTATAATGTATTTCATATATAGCGTGTCATATCTAAAGATTCGATCTACCCATGCAACCAAACAACTTGTACACCAGAAGTCTGCAAATTAGCAAAGAAATATATATCTAGTCTTTATGCAAATTGCGTCCACCTGATCAGCATATTTGTATAGGAAGAAAAGCTTATCCAGATATTTTGCATGCTGTTGTATTACAACTTGCTTAGTTTCATGGGTAGATTGATTATTAAATATGAAACTGTGGAAATACAACGTGTAAAATACATAAATTTTGTCTTTACAGATGATGAATAATAGGTAGATATTTATATTTTAATCACATGCGTCGTACGATATTTGTTATTGTACGTTATCTAATGAAATCGTAATTCGATAAACAAAGTTGTCGAAATAATATGATAATTGTTATAAATAGACATTGGCTTTCCTTATTGCTTTATTATTAGTAACCATCATTGTCAAATTTAGTTACCTGTATGTATGATTGAGATGTATGTTTGTTAGATACTGCAAACCCGCCGACCGCAAAATGTACCGTTTTATTATTTTTATATAATATACTTACTATATACATTGTCTATATAATAATATTGATGTAACTTGATGGTAAAATATAATTATTAATGTTTGTTTATGAATGCCTTAGTTGTAAACGGCTAACGCTGGGTAAGTATATTTTTATAAATAACACTAAATGTTCGTTTATATCTTCTTTGTACAAGATATGCAAAAAAAATATTAATAAATCGGCCAAGTGCGAGTCGGGCTCGCGCACGAAGGGTTCCGTATCATTATCTATAAAAACTAACAATACATTCACGTTTGTTGTATGGGAGCCCCCTTAAATTTATTTTGTTTTTTAGTTTTTTTTTTGTTATAGTGGCAACACTTGATCTGTGAAAATTTCTGAAATAAATGATCTGTGAAAATTTCAACTGTCTAACTATCACGGTTCATGAGAGACAGCCTGGAGACAGACGGACAAACAGACATACAGCGAAGTCTTGGTAGTCTTAGTCTTAGTTAGGTCCCGCTTTACCATTTCGGTACGGAACCCTAAAAAAGAAACTTGGTTATGGTTATTTAAAAAGTACTTGATATAGAAACTATGTGTTACTAAATAACTCGTAAATTAATTCATATATTACAAGTGTTTATGATTAAAAGAATAAGGATTACAAAAGAAGCAAGCCGCTATTATCGATATAATAATAATTCTTTGAGTCGCACAAGTGGCTAAGAATTTGATATTAACCACACAGCTGTTTCTCTTATTTATTGTGAACCGGTGTACTATATGGCAATACCATTGTATTTTAAAATGTTATAACCATTGTTCAAGTGAAAGGAGTATAATAAATAACACTAGGTGAGTTCATACAATGAGGGCTACCGTTTTTGTGCTCACCAGTCGGCGCCACTGTCGCGGAAGGTCCACTATAGCTGATCAAAATCATTGTTATTGTGGACGCGACGAATGTTATTACGAAAAATATTTAAAATCCTGTTTAAGTGTTTCATAAATAGCATGCCGCAGTGTTGTGCAGTCCCCGCACAACACTGCGGCATGCTATTCATGAAACACTTTAACAGGATGTTAAATATTTTTTCAAATATTTATTATAGTACAGTTACAGAGCTGTTACTCATTTAGTAATTTATTTAGTTTTAAACCAAATTTTTTAGCTATAATCGCAGTTTTTATTCATAAACAGCGTAACCCGAACAAAAACAGTGCATTTTGACGTTTCGTAGACCTGCCGCGATGCTAGCGCCTCTAGCGGCAAATTGATACGCGGTAGCCCTCATTTTATTGCCATGATGTACGACTAGTGTGGTTGGACTCTTACTTTTGTTGCCATTGCTTACTGCGTATGTGTTGAAATGTTGTTCTAAATTGCAATTTGTTTAGCACAATGTTTAAGCAGGAGCAGTGCGTGATACGTCTATTTAATATATAATAGATTTTTTATTTATTTATTTAGGACAACCAGTAACTGTTACATTTTTTCTAGTCGAAATATAAAACTTAAAAATGTATACAAAACAGTTTATTAAGGTGTAACGAAATAAAAAAATAAAAATACTTCAAAAACAAAGGACCATTCAGACAAGTAGTAAAATATAGCTAAAAATATAAATTACGATAAATAAACTTGAACATAAACTCTTTGACAATAACTGAATACAAGCTAGCTAAATATCATTATACTATTATAATAGAAATTTTATAAATGTTTATAAATAATAATATATACTTAACTATATTACTACAAACATGTTCTGGCTATTTACAACAGCTTTTTTAAACTCTACCTGAATAAAAACTTTTTTATATTTATTTTATTTATTGGAGCAAAAAATGAATATTGATGGCTTAAACAATTAAAATTACTTAATAATAATAAACATTTTTTTAAATACTATGTTTGCAATCCGATTAGGAAACTATAGGATCCTTCTAGTAGTATTCCCTGTTGAATATTATCAATATAGATCTCTAATAACGGAGAAAACGTGTTACATGCACACAAAAAAAGTTCATTCAATTTGACAACCTACTTCTTTTTGTCATTATTTTCTATACTTCATTCTGGTTTGTTAATTATCCAAGAAAATATAACTTTAGGGACAGGCTCGGTGTGTACAAAACTCATTTATCTTTTTGTACCAGAAATGGAAACAATAATTAAAAATGTAATCAATAGAAAAGTTTTGCAATAGAATTGCACGAAAGTTGATAAGTTTAGATTTAAGTAAAAACCAAAGTATTGGGCAAGAATTTGCTTTATGCTTGTTAGCAAATTGTAGACTAATTCATTAGTTTATAAAAATATATTGCAAATCTATTTCATCATTTTCTATTTTTATCGACACCATTAATTAATGAAGGTTTCCAATTTTGGTACAAAAGAAGTGTTTTTTGCACATTTTAAGCCGATCTAATGCCCTTAACCATGGGGGATTGTATCTTTCAATAATGGGAAATTAATGCGAACGCATAATTGGTTTGAAACAAATTAAATTGTTTTAGGTAATGAGGATTTAGGTGGACCACTAAATCCTAACATAATTGAATCTAAAAGGACAATGTCATTTTTCGATACAGTGCCATCGGTTGGTTTTGAACTTGTTACAGCTAAACTCACTTAAGAGATTCCCCTCCTTCTTATACTGTGCTCAGAATAACCAGACTTCCTTCAATTCAAGTCACTTTATTTGCCAATAATACCTTGTTTAAAAATACTTGTTAAATACTTTCCAATTATTTGTATTGTATTTTGGTGTTTATTTTCGCCAATTTCAAATGAGAGTGTATTTTTATAGACTTTTGTATTTAAACCGAATTTAATAAAGTGATGTTATAGCAAAAAAGAAAATGATTACAGTTTATATTATTTATAATACAAAACTTTAGAGGTGAGCACAGGGTTCGCTTTGTACGTGTATCTATTGTATACCGATAGGTGACAGAAGTAAGAGTTCAATGTATGTGAGTTAACGCCACCGAGAGTAGCGCGAGTGACGTGGCGTGCTCGCAGTAGGCGCGCGGCGGGTTTGAATGCAAGCGGGAGCGCGAGAGGGCGCGGGCCTGGGGTCAGGAACACAATATTAGTTTCCTTGTTGTCGCAAGGGCTGCGGCGCTGCGGCGGGCGGAGCGACGCCGGCGCGCCACCACTACCGCCCCTAATAGCGCCTTAGCGGTAATTTTACATTTTGGGTTTGTAAACCTTTACTTAAACTACACCCACATTACACTGACACACGCCCGAACTACACCAGACACACACTGAATACCCACAACAGCATCACCAGTTGTTCATCACGCATACACTCACCCATACAGGAACACGAGACACCGTACAAAAGATATACAAACCCTGTTTAAAGACAAAATAACCTAATATTTTCACTTCCTCATCAAAATAACGCTGGCAACTTGCACTTGTTTGTAAGTTATAACGCTGAATTTATGAATGTAGCTAGTGAACTCATTTTGTGTCCCACCGAGGAACCAGCGCCAGCTGGCCAGTACCGGGCTCACCCCCGGCTGGACATGTAACGAGTTTCCTTTCATAACAATCATTCATTAAAACCAAAGTGAACAGTGTGAATATTTTTTATTTTTATTTAAAGAACAGTTTATTTTTATACAAATTTATATTTTTAAGAATAGCATCGTTTGAAGTTGTTAATGATAAAGATACGTTAGTGTAGGTGTGTGCGTTGTGTGTTGTCGGGCAGTGTACTGATGGCTAGGCCGTTTGTTACAGGCGTGATGCAGGCGTCTAACACTGGAAGCAACAAATTGGACAAGCGGTACTCACCATGTTTCCGCGACGAGAACGGCCGCAAGCAGTCGCTGGGCGGCAAGCGCAAGCGCGACGACGTGTTCAAGTGCGTATCGCGCGGAGAGGCGCGCTGACACTCCTCGACACTTGTCATGTGTCCTTTATCATATTTCAGAAGCTTTGACGTACGCCGGCCGCCAACCGACCGAGCCATTAATTCATACGATACCAATACTTACATATCCCACTAACGCGTGACCGATGCACGACCCATTCACAATCAGCGAGCCTCCGATGACTTGCCGTGGAGTCGTGGTAATGATAATATTTGATTCAATGTAACAATATAACAGATTACAAACAATCTGCGTTTCATTAGTTCCTAATACATGCTTTATGTTAATCATCGCTCAAGAACCGACACGGAATATTATAGCGGACGATTTTCTTTTACAGATTTAAAGTTCACCGGAACGGCAATGCGAGCGAAGTGCTCAAAAGCATCGCGCACATGGACAATTCAAACAAGCAATGTAAGTTTTATAGCTCCTGCTGATTCGTAATCCGTACTTTTCCGTGTTTCCAACGAACAGCCTTTATCTATTACTGTTTGTTTGGCAGATTTCCTGATGATGGAGAACATCACGTCGTCGTATCGGCGGCCGTGCGTGTTAGACGTGAAGATGGGTACGCGGCAGCACGGCGACGACGCCAGCGCAGAAAAGCGCAGCAAACAGATCGCTAAGTGCGCCGCTAGCACTTCCGCCACCCTGGGCGTTCGTCTCTGTGGCATGCAGGTAATACTAACATATACCTTACCTATTATATAATTATTACGCGAGTATTAGTATTAGTAAAAGTGTCTCTCTATCTCTGTAATTGGCATAACATGAAAGGGCCCGAGAATAGTGCCCTGCGGAATCCCTATAGCGATAAAGAATAATACTATTAAATTATGTCTATCATTTGAATTCGAATGCTAGAAGACATAAATCAATATTTGTACCCTAAAAAGCACGCAATTTTCATGTGATTGATGAATAAAATATTCATCAATCACATGATACAAACAATCGAAAGCCTCAGTAAGTTTCAGAAGACTAAAATATCTATGCAATTATGTTTAGAAGGGATGGAAGTATGGTGTTGATTGTATAAATGGTGTGTGTTGGTAGGTGTACGTGCCGGAGACGGGCGCGGTGGTGCGGCGCGACAAGTACTGGGGGCGCGCGCTGTCGGAGGGCGGGCTGCGCGACGCGCTGCGGGACTTCTTCGGGCGCCGCGCCGCCGTCGTGCGCCGCGTGCTGCGCGACCTGGACGCGCTGCGCCGCGCCATCGCCAAGCAGTCTAACTACCGGTTCTACTCATGGTACGTAGTTGGCTGCTATTCTATCGACACCAATAAGGAGGAAGGTTTCTAAATTCTTTTAGTTGTCTTTCCTTTCATATTCATAATTATAAATATTAATTCGGTTAAGTATACTAAGTTATGGGAATGGTGAACAAATCAAGTATATATCATAGCCTGAATATATAATGTTACAAAATGTCGCCTCCTTCAAATATAATGCTACTCTTGAATTTGTGATTGGCATCAAAAGAGTCACAAAACATTTAATCATATTGAGTAAATATTTGTGTCCTTCTTGAATTCGATAGTATAAAAATTGTATTGAAAAACAGAATACCGATTTCGAAACCGACTAATGAAATAATTTTAGTTAATATTTAAATTATAACATTTGTAATAACAACGGGAAAAGAATGTAGGTACGTAATTATCGGCACCACTATCAAATGTTATAATTGGGTTGTGAAAAATAATTAATTGGTTTTTCAAACTGGTTTTAGTAACTCGATGAGGAAAGACGTTCAGAAACTAAAGACCTTGCGTTTCTTTTTACAGCTCGCTGCTGATCGTGTACGAAGGTGACATGGAGAGCGCGCCGGCGGACGAGGCTAGCGCGTCGAGCGAGTACGACGCGGACGCGTCCAGCAGCTCGGCCGAGGCGCCGTCGCCCGGGCACTTCGACATGTCCACGCTGCACGACGAGATCGCGGCCGACGCGCCCGGGCGGTCGCCCTTCCGGCCGCACTGCGAGGAGACCATGGGCGGCTACGAGGACGCCGAGGCGGGCACGTCGCCGCGCCGCGCGCCGCCCAGCCCCGACTCGGCCGACAGCTGGATGGCGTACTCGTCGGCGTCGGGCGAGTCGTGGCGCGGCGCGGCGGACGAGGCCGAGGCCGAGGCGGACGGCAAGCGCCCGCGGCGCTGGGCGCCGGCGCCGGCCGAGCGCGTGGACATCCGCATGATCGACTTCGCGCACACGGCGTGCGCCAGCGCCGCGGCCGAGTCGCCGCTGGCCACGGCGGCGCCGCACCCCGGGCCCGACTGCGGCTTCCTCACGGGCGTGGACTCGCTCAAGCGCCTGCTCACGGAGATCCTGCCGCCCGCGCCGCCGCAGCCCTACAGTTAATGGGGCGCGCGCCGGGCCCCGGGGCCGACCCTAGACCCTAACGTGTAAGATCATCCCCCTTTCGGACGATGTTCTGAGAGCCGCGACCGGCGGGCGTGTCCGGCCGCGTGCCGTCGCGGAGACCTTTTGGATGTTTCAGTTCGCCGACGGCGGGTTTCAATGTTGTTGAAATGTATATTATATTTGATGTAAAAACTATTTTCCTCAAAAATTTACCGTTCGACTGATGTAACTTTAAAAGTAGACAAATTATGATGACTACGGGGTCACCGTGCGAGTGCATAGAGGGGCCGTACGCAGGGTATTTTCCATCAGTACGTGGCGCGCTCGACGCGACGATCTCTATCGATTTCTCTTTATGTGGTCGCATGGCGATTATCGCACTTAGTGAATGTTGGCGGTACAAATTATATTAATTTAATGTTAAAACTATTATAATTTGAAGTGGGACCCAGTAGGTATTTTTAAAACGTGTATTTATAAGTATTACTGTTAAGTTATTCCACATTGACGTGCTTAGAGATGTCTCCTAGCTTAATTTTGTGCGAGTGCCTATGTGTTGTGATTCACCTTCGAATTGATGACAGACATTCCCCGTCGCTTCTTATTGGATACATGTTGTAACACTGTTTGATGTAATCGTGCGCTTGCGCATCTCAATAGTAGTATCTATGGACTTGTGTGTGTATACGACAAAATCCCACAAAAAGTATGTAGTAATTCTTGTCTTATTCAGCTTTTAAATTGTCAGCCCAGTCAGTAAAACCAAAGTATATTAGTATATTTATATTTAGACCAGAAATGGTTATCCATAGTGGAATCACATTGATCGGTGTTTAGAATTAAATAGTCTGGTAAGTGTCGACAGCCATGTTGAAGAACGAATTATTATTATTTAAAATGTTATGTATGGCTTCATTCCTACTGGATTGGACTGGTTGTTTCGCTGGAATCTAGTGCCCTTTGACATCACTATGTCAAATTTAACCAATCCGGTTGAAAAAATGCTCTTGAACAAGGTAAATTCAAGTTTGTGCATTTATCTGAAATTTGTCCTGTTCGGTTAAGATGCTGGTTTTTCCCGGAGCTGGCCAAATGTAATTGTAAATTCGGCGAAAGCTGGTCTGGCACAGTGGGGTAGAAGCCGATGCGTGATTTGTTTTTTTTTTTTGTATATTTATGCCTATGTCAGGATTCTCGAAGAGAGACATAAAATATAAGTGAGACGTAAACAAATTTCGATACAACTTTTTCTGGAATTCATGAGACACCAGATTTTAAGAGACAAATACCATGTAGAAGTTTCTTTAAGATGTGATGAAAATATACCATATCCATCAAAGTCACTTTAGACATTTAAAAGATACAGAATTTCCCACCACTCTTCTTTTAAGTATTCTTGTATACAAAAAATAGTTTTTATTGACCCAGTTTCAAGGCGCGCCATGGGTTTGCTTCGGCTCGATTCTGTCGCTTTCACGATCCAAAAACAGCCCTAAGTAGATAACATCATTGTATTAGAATACCACTCGAAATTCTTTGAAATACGTCCACTGTTATACCTAAAGGATCTTAGATGATATGCCACAATTGCAGTATGATAGTCATACTACACAGGGAGGCGTTACTTATCGTATGGGCAGTGGTTACCCTAGTGTCAAGAGTTTTTACGGGACTAGTCCCTCCCTCTTACCCACCACTGCAACTCCTGTAAGCCAGGATCAACAGTGGCACACAATGAAATGACACTGAGCGGTGAAGCTCAGGCATGTCCCGGGGAATCGCTTTAACTGTCTTGGATCCCGCAACGAATTTAATCAGAAAGAGAAAAAAGGAGGAGTTAGAAAATGATTAGATAGTGTCAGAGTTGTTTAACCCGCCCGTTGCCTAATGGCTACAAACAGGACCAACAGCTTAATGTGTCCTCCGGAGCACTGAGACGCTCAGTAATTAAGCCACTTTGGCGGTCACCTATCTATGGACTGACGGCGAGTCTAATTGCTTAACCTTGCCAATCGTTATGAGTGCTGCTGCCTGTTCTCTGGTCGATATTCCCTCGTGGCGATTTGTACCCTCGGCATGTAATTTGTCTCCGTCGCTGCTGGCTGTGTATACAGTAAATATGTTATGTCTCTTATTCGGCAATCCTGCTACATTGAATTAGCATCTGAATGTGTGATATCGCGTCCTACGGTCATCAACAGAGGAAGCTAAATAGGATCTAACTACTACCTTATATTTATTCGACACTATGGTTCTTTCTCGATAAATTGACGGCTTATTACATTCTGAAATCCCATATCTATAATTTTACCATTGTAAAACGGCATTGTACTGGTAGAAGACTTTTAACTTTGAAACAGGTCTTGATGCAACCATTAGTAACTACTTTCAGTCTATCCGTCCAAGTCTATCCAATTGCAAGTATGGTTAGATGGTAATGGGTTAAGAACAGATTTGCTACAGCTATACGAGCTTTAGCCATACTTGCCTTTGAATAGAGTTCCAGTTTACTTGATAAGATTTCAAAGAGATATCCTTGTTTTGGATAGCTGAATTCCCTAGCTCTTGACACTTCTCTTGTTATACCGAGTTATAACATCTTGTCTTCCATTTCAGTCTGTTGTATATGGAGAAACTACCTTTTGCTATTTTCTCCATCAAATGCAAAATTTATTTTCTTTACATTTTTCCCAACTCCTAGCCTGAACTATGCCTCTAGCTAGCCACTATAGCTGTACCAGAATAGAACTAGCGACTGCTACTGGGTGTGATTATCTATATAAATATGTATTTACAAAAGAAAAGTAGTATATGCAGTATACCAGTTATCTGGTTTCCATAGTACAAGCTCTGCTTAGTTCGGGATCAGATGGCCGTGAGTGAATAATGTCCCAGGATATTAATTATTATTATATGTCTGTTCTAACAGAACCATAATGAAATCCTAGTTACTCGAGCTGCCAAAGGCACCTCACAACTTCTGTTGCTGGCCGTACGAGCGACACGTCATAATTGTCAAAACCGATTATCTTATAATTTCGCTAGCAGTATTATAAAGTGGTAGTTGGCAGTAAGTAGCGCTCGGCCATGCCCATTGGTGGCGCTGGAATTTTGTTTGTGGTGTTGTTCTGTGTGTTTTAAGATGAGGCGTCAATTTCAGATGTCGCCAAAAGTTTATACAACGTGTAACGTATCCTGTGTTGCCGAGGAGTTGACGTTCAAACGCAAAATTTAGATACTTTATTATGAGGAGTATCCGAATCACCCCCAAGTATGCTCTACGATTCTGCGTCTTTTGATACTTTGAATATTTACGAGTCCTGAGCTCAAACCCTAATTTTGAACTTTCGAATGAATTCTAAGTCAGTTCTGCAATGATTATATAAACAATACTTTTTAGAGTGTTAGGTTAAAGTATGCTATTTAGTTATCACAAAAAAACTGAACCAGAAATGTTCAACAGAACGAGAAAAAACCGAAAACTGATGTTAGGTGAAATTTACGAAAAAAATCATTAAAAAAATTCTATCTCGAAAACTACGCAAATCGTAGAACATACCTGTGGGTGATTCGGATACTTCTCATTATAAATTATTTAAATTTTGCGTTTGAACGTCAACTCCTCGGCCAGCCTGTATAAGATTCCTAATCTACCCATTTATGAACTACTTGTATTACTTTGTGATGTTAAAGGTCATGCTTGTATGGATTTATTTGTGAGTGTTTTGCAGACTGTTGTTACAAGTTGTATATATTTGTGGGTAGATTGAGAGAAATATCTAATGTCTAGACTGTCTCGTTTAACACGCCTATGTGTGAGTAAGACAACAATACTAAAATCGACGACATCAAGGTTTGTTTTTGTCTTCTTGCAAAATTACTGTTTTTTTTTCATTTGTAAATATATACATATATATATGCTATGGCTAGGCTATGTCCGATTATTTTTAACCGGTTCTATAGTTTATCAATTCGTCAGCAGGTTTTTTTATTGTTTATTTTTAATATTTTAGGCTATCGTAAATTCGCGTTTCTTAATCATTCTTAATAATTAATATTTTTTGGAGGATCGGGCATAGTTGCCACAGATAAATGAATGGTATAGTCTTAAAATCAAGGGACTAAAATGAGAAAAATGTTTCTATTATAAAGCTCTTCAAGTATTGGGTACTTGAAAAGCTTTATTATATAAATTATGTTACTCTATTAAAGTTACACGTTGTATATACATTTGAGTTGAGTTCTCATGTCATCCTATTACTTTGGACTGCGTTGGTTTAGCGGTTAGGTTAGAGAGTGCACCTGTCATTGCACAACCACTTCTACACTATTATATGTCCTGCGTAGTTCCGTTGAGATCGGCCAGGAGCAGTTCTACTTTTCTCTACTTGTAAAGATATTTTTTTTTAATTATTGGCTCACAAATCAGATAATACAATAACTCATTCATATAAAATACAAATGTATGTAAAACAAGTATCCAAATTGTATGCCCTAAAAATACAATGGTCCATTTACATTCTGCCGTCCTATTATGGTGTGAAGGTGTAATCCTACTTAATATTATGAAGGCGAAAGTTTGTGAGTGTGTATGTTTGTTACTTCTTCACGTCTAAACGGCTGGAGCGATTTTAATAAGTTTGGTATGGAGATAGCTGCAATCCGGGATTAACACATGGGCTATAATTTATAAAGTTTAATGCGGATGAAACCGCGGGGCACAGCTACTATAATATAATTTAAGATATTATCATGCTTGAAAAATCGCGACAGCACTTTTAGCCGACCCGCCATTTGAAGACTATGATCGCTAGACCAACGCATATTAAAAAAGGGTAAAATTAAACCTAGTCCCGTTTCTCAGTCCCAAAGTAAAAGGTCTTGATTTTCGAACTCGATTGTAAATATGAATTACTCAGCGTGTTTTAGTAGTATATGATTTTGGAGGGGTATCACCACTGAATTCTTGATTTCGTGCAGGTTAAGACACGGGCAACTGCCTTTTCAATTAATGAAGCAGCTGGATTTGATGAGTTTGGGGATTTGACACTTAGCCAGGCATGGATGACGTTTCACTAGTTTTGACCCTTAAGGTCTCCTACGCACTATGCGGTTAGCCGCAATGCGGCCAGCCGTGCGGCTGACCGTACTCAGATATTTGTACGAGAAAGTAGTTTTTATTCGCACTGTGATGCGGCAGCCGGTCAGCAATATTGATTGCTTACGGCTGACCGCATTCCGGCTAACCGCATAGTGCTTCGAAGGCCTAATTCAGAGTAATAAGGTTGAAATTTGCGCCTGTATCCAGCTTGGCTAAGGGTTAAGCCCACTAGAGCCCCACTGGCTACGCCTATAGGGTATTTAAGTGGGTCATGTGCCGCCAGTGTGTTCAGCACACGAGTGGTAGCCAACATTCCTTAGTGCTGCATTCGACGTTTGTCTTCTTATTATTACTTTATTATTAGTGGGATAAATTTTTGAAAAGTACCTGTTTTAATTAGGATGCTAGGTTGTATTGCAAATTATCATTTATGTCTGTTATTTTAAATAACTGTATGACACTATTTTGTTAAATAAATTTTAGGTATTCATTTGTTGGTTTCATTTTATTATGCATCACACCTTAAAAGACTGATAGTAAAATATTACGAACTGCTATTCGGGTATATAGCCAGAAAATAGGTTTTTAATCACTGCTGGACAAAGGCCTCCCCCATAGATCTCCACAATTTCCGGTAAAGATACCGTATTAAAAAAAAACTAAAAATAGACTCAAAGACGTTGCATTTTCATTTCATTTCATTTCACCGTTATAAGTAAATTGTATAAAAACGCGCATACGCGTTATGGGCATGGGGAAAGTATAGCAAAACCTATGCTATCCGCATAGTTTTTTAAAAGTATATTATTATTACCATGACAATTTTAATCACATTGATTTAACAATTAGTCCAAAGATTTATTTAGGACCATGACGCGTATGTTCGTTTTTGCTTTTTTGAGTCTGTTAGTTTTTTTTATATGGTATCTTTCTACGATATAATTGGGCTGAACCCACATGTGAGTCTGCGGGCACATGGCTTTTATGATATGCCAGATGAACAGCGAATGTGTTAAATGAATAAAATATGTTTTAGAAAAAGAGAAAACGTCGCGGCGATTTGCGACTGGCTTTTTAATCTTATATTTTTGTACTTTCAGCGTTTTGTAAACTAAACTACCAAATGAAAAAATGAAATTATTTAGTAGCTGACGTGCCTTGCGAATATCGTAAAAACACAATTTTTATTTATTGACATGAATCCCAAATTGTAGTTTTATTAATCCGCCATGGACTTAACTGTACCTAAGTTAGCACATTGCCAGTTAAAACAGTGTTGAGTGCTTCACGATTGATTTGTACAGATTGGTACAAATTGTAATTTGATAAATTCTCGAAGTCGTAACATGACATAATCTGTTTTTAGCTTTTTAACTGATATTAATGTTGAATTCTTCATTCTATACAGAATTAAGAATTATCTACAGTTATTTATAGAAGTGTAGATAATCTCGAAATTAAATCTTAAGCCTCCTACGCACTGCGGCTAGCCGCAATGTGATGCGGCTAGCCGCAACCGAAATATTCATACGAAAAAGTAGTTTTTATTCGCACTGTGATGCGGCAGAGCAGAAAGGCTGACCGCATTCCGGCTAACCGCATAGTGCGTAGGAGGTCTAATACAACGATTTTAGATCAATCTTGATAAACCTCCATCGATGGATCAACTAACGAATTTAGTAGGTACGTAAAAACGTTTGGAAAATTAACCTATATTCGTACCAATAAAATAAAGTAGTTAAGTTAGAAAATTATACGTTTTGCGTGACTATTGAAGCTTGCTTATTAAGAGCTTTCACGCACGAGAGCTATAGTACTGAGGTTAAACAGGAAAACATTTGGTCAGCCATGTTTACGATTGCTATCTAATTAGGGGTAGTGAAATGACATAATTATTTCCTTTTTGGGATATTATTTACACACGGCCATCCCTAACTAAGCAGAGCTTGTACTATCCATAGTACAAGCTCTGCTTAGTTGGGTTAAGTAGTATATACAGAACGTAGTATATCAGTTATCTGGTTTGGAAACCAGATAACTGATATACTTACTTTTCTTGAGTAAATACATACTTATATATATAAATACACCAACAATTAAGTAGTAAATACCTCGTCTTATACAAATTTTCTGATTATAAGTGATAAACGTGCTTGGGATTGACGTGTTCTCAGTCAACACACATAAAAAATATGATATTAATCTTAAATAAATTTTATTTTAAAAAAGGATTCCTACAGAGTTTTCTCAGTAGCTGCCACGTTATGCACTGTACGATAGGGTACAAACATGACGATTTTATTTAAGTAATAAAAATACACAAATATTCTTATATCTATCTTAATAATAGGTCTTTACCTATGAAATTGCCGTTTGGTATGAAAAAATTTAAACGAATTTTTTTCATGAATTTTTTTATTTGTATTAATCGAAGTAATCACCCATGCAATCAATGCATCTTTGCCATCGCAGTGGCAGTTTATTGATGCCCTTCTTAAAGAAATCAGCTGGACGGGAGGCAACAAATTCTTCAAAGGCATTTTGTACTGCCTCTCGGGTATTGAATTTTTTTCCCGCCAAGAAGTTATCCAAATTCTGGAAAAAGTAGTAGTCTGTAGGCGCAAGGTCTGGTGAGTAGGGCGGATGACGGAGAGCTTCCAACCCCAGTTCTTGCAACTTGGAGACCGTCTGCTGCAGTATGAGGTCGCGCGTTGTCGTGCAGGAGCAGCGGAGACGAGCGATTGACCAATGCTGGTTGGAGATGCGCCAGCTTCTCCATCATTGTGCTCAGTTCTTCACAGTACACATCTGCAGTAATGCTCACCCCGTTTGGTAAGAAGCTGTGATGAATCACACCGGCGCTAGACCACCAAACAGTGACCATCACTTTTCTAGGGGTAAGTTTTCGTTTAGGGCATTGTTTAGGTGCTGAACCAGGATCCAACCAACTTGCTGAGCGCTTGCGGTTATCAAACAGAATCCATTTTTCATCGCAGGTAACAATGCGGTTCAAAATTCCTTCATTTGTGTGTCTGTTGAGCAGTGCAAGGCACGTCTCGACGCGTACTTCGCGCTGGCGATCATTGAGTTCGTGGGGCACCCATTTGTCAAGCTTTTTTACCTTGCCAATTTGACGCAAATGGACCAATATTGTTTTGACGCTAACGTCGAAAGCTGCTGCTAATTCAGCCGTAGATTGTGAATCATCAGCTTCCACAACCGCCTTTAATTCGTCATTGTCGACCAAAGTCTTCGGACGACCGCGAGGTTCATTTTTCAGGTCGAAATTTCCAGAACGGAAGCGAGCAAACCAATAACAGGTGGTGCGTTGGTTTGTAGTGTTAGCTCCGTAAACGTCGTTGATGTTGCGTGCCGCTTGTGCCGCGTTGCTGCCACGACGGTACTCATATTCAATAATTACTCGAATTTTTAACGTATCCATGATGACGAAAAAGATTGAAATGCGATGAAAATGTAACACTAATCAATAAAGAAATGACTACTTTTGGAAAAAAGAATCCATGTTTTTAAAATAAAATTAATTTGAAATTAGAATTCTTAGCCAAACAAAAATTATTTTGATTTGAAATGGCCAGTACTGCAGAACGGCAATTTCATAGGTAAAGACCTAATATTACAGTGTAGGTAATTTCAAACCAGTACTGGTTTTTCCCTACACTGGAATATACCATCGTACCTACTCCCATTACACATTAAGAATTCGACCTAGACTGCTCGTGTCGCGGCATCGAGTCCCGCGCCGGACAACTATTTGTGTGACCCATAAATAGTTGTTCTGAGTCTTGATGTTATTTGTATCCGTCTATTACATGTTTGCAAAGTACCCCGCGACACAGGGAATAGATACACTAGTATTTCCCCGAGCGATTTCTTTTCCGAAAAAATGGAAATTAAATGTATTATGGAATGAATGAATTTTGAATTTGTTGAAATATGTTACTATTGAAAAAAATGAGGATTGTAGTACATATATAGAGCTTGAGATTTTAAAGATTTTTCAAGGTAAGTGAATTTGCGAGTAAGTGAAAAGCTTTAACACGAGGGGTGTTATAGCTTTGACGACGGTAGTTAAAAACAAATGATAATTATAAATTAAAACACATTAAAACTTCTGTATATCTAATGTTTAATAATAATATTAATGATATAAATAATATCACATACATAATAATTGTGAAATCATAATACATTTTTTTAAATAACTAATTAAATAAATCATTGAACTGTCTTTTATTTTACATACTAATATATAAAAATACAAAATATCACACCCACCTTAAAGTACATAATGTTTCAGGTATAAGTACATAAAAACTTATAATTTTTTACTCCATGTATGTATACTAATACTCGCCGAAGTAAAATGATGCGGTGCACAAAATGATGTAGCTAGTACTTAATAGAAATTTTTCGTATGAAATCCCTCTGGAAATTACCTATATCGTGTTATTAACCTATTATTCTATTCTATTCTACCGCCACAGTCATTGAACGATGCTTATTTATTCATTTTTTCAAATTATTTATGTGCGATTTGAGTCCAACATGACTACCACTCTATTGGGCTGCTGTAACGATGTCAAACTGTTGTAATCATTTAAAGTAAGACATTGGCATTTACGACACTGCGGTACATGCATTTCATATAGCGTAAATATTAATAAATTACCGATATAAAACACATAATTATACTCACTCACCATACTACTTCCTTAAAGAAACTGTTTATTTGCCACATTAAATAACAAAAAATGTTAATGTATTAAACGCACGGTACCTAATGTCGGTAATGGATGAAACATTACCGTGCGTTTATAACATTAAAGTTAGTGATTGAAGATACAAATGGTTTTCACAAATTTCTCATTTAAAATATAAATATTAGATAATATATTGAGGCGTTACTTTGTGGAGATCTATTACGATCAAAATACAAAAAAATATTTAGTGTTAATTCCGTTAGTTGTAAGTTCTTAAGCTAGGATGTAAAAAAATATGAAAAAAATGTATTGCAAGAAGGTCGAATATTACATACTCAAATGCATTTGAAAATGTTATCCTTTGAGAATGGTCCATGGAGGACTGAAACACGCGTTGGGTATCATATGCCTCGGGCATATTTGCGGATGCGTGCACTGATTGTTTTCACGCTACGATGCGTAAAAGGTGCGCCTCCCTGATGCGCAGAGTCCGGGCCAGCTCTAACACTCTCCTGATGATGATCGCAGATCGATTGGATTGCCCCTATATCCAGCACTGCTCTCAGAGGCAAGTCATAAAATGTGGGATATAGACGTAATTTCAATCATTCTAAATATAGCGTTATTTAATTTAATTAATTATAAGTATATTTATTTATGAATCAATTAGTATCGTGTGTGTTATTATTCATATTCTGTTCTTTTAAATTATTTATTTTGTTTTTGTATATTATCATGTATACCTATATTTTCTGTATCCCATATACAGAAAATATATACACGATAAAATACAAAATACAAACTGAATTAGTTACCCGAATTAAACATATTTTATTTTATTTTTATAATGGTGCATGTAATTAATTTTCTTTATATTGTTCCTCTTGGATATGGTTTTTTTCTTACGGGCGGGAGTTGGTTATAAATTGCATCCCGGCTTGATTAAACTCATAATAATTAGCGGAATTAACACTACATATTATTTATGTATTTTGATTAGGTTGAAGGAAAATACCTTGATATTTATTTAAGGATAACATAACATTAATATATTGTGTGGCAAATTATTTAATTCCAAATGTAATTAAGGTAAATTAGTACTTTCACTAATCTGTCTATACTGAATATCCTATTGCGAATATGAACAAACCGCCCACAACATACTTTGGCAGTATTATCTCTGGCATACCGAGCATGATAATATGTTAAATAGCTTACATAAAATATCTGCAGTAGTACCTATATCAGATCTTGTAGCAACAAGGAACAACTTCTTTGCGTTAAAGCACCTTTGCCATACATACCTATTATCGGACTCAAATATTGCTTCGCTCACCTGAAATGAACCCTCGGTTTTCTTGCAGCTAGCATCTCTAGTTGCAATTCCCTCGTTTTATTAGGCTACTTATATCATTCTGTTGCGGAATTCAAGATAGTTATAGCGATTCCCCGGGACATACCTAAGCCTCACCGCTCTGTCATTTAATTATCTGCCACTGTCGATCTTGGCTTACTGTGGGGAAGGAGGCACTAGTCTTTTCTTATGAAAGTTGTTGGCTATCCTGAGTATAATGATGTGTAAATATCGGCCAATCCTTACTACTCACGCTATATATATCTATACATCATATAGAACTCAACTACTAACAACTGGATACACGATGCTAATCAGTTATCTAACTGAAGCAATAGTGCTACGCTACGTTTGATCCAGTGAGCCGAAGGTTTATCTGAAGGTAAATAAAAAGCTAATACAAAATTAGACGAATGCCCGGTAGTGGCCAGTACTCCTTTCCTCTCTAATGTCTTGTAAAGAGGGCATTTGTACCTAGTGCCTTCTTGAAATTCAGATTTCATTTTTGGGTATAGCCAAACAGCCGGCATATTGTCATTTAAAATTTTCGGATATTGTTCCGCTATCACTCGAGTTGGACGATTCCATCGGCCCCCATCCATAAAAAGTCCTTGTACATATACTCCCCAGGGAGGAGACATCTTTTCGTAATCAACATCGCGGACCTCAAAGTCAAATACTAGTAAATCAATGGGAATACTTTTAGCCCTAGCATAATTTTGTACAGAACCAGTGAGGAAAGCTTGAGTAAAGAAGAATCCCGAAAGCCAGTATGTTGGGGGTTTTCCATGTTCATACCAATCCTGCAACATAGCCAAACGCTCTATGAAGTCCGCAACATAACTGGGGAGCGGCTTCAAACTTGGGTACGAAACAGACATCCATTTTGCCGGAATTTTTCCCAACAACATAGAATTAGCTTGATGGTCCAGGGCCGGAGACATTACTATGAGCCCTTTTACCGCTTTCTGCAAATCCATCAAAGAGGTGCGTATTTCATTCAATAATTTATTAAAACGTTCCATCTCTTGTATTAGAACTGTGTTCATAGATTCATTGTAATCAACAGGATATTTTTTTTGCGCTGTTTCTACATCATATTTAGGTGGCAACCGGGAAAGTATTTCACTAGCCATTTGCATAAGGATTACTTCTGTATCTGAACCTTCTCCGCCGCTGCCAGTGCCTTCAACTAACAGCAAAGATGCAGTCAATAGCATCGACGTCGTATAATCACGAGTTATCCCTGCGTTCATGTGGAGCCCGTAGACTTCAGGTGGAGGGTTCACTGGAACACTTTCTATATGTTTCAGGTAATCTTGATACTCACATCTCCGAGGTAGACCATACTGGGGGCCAATGTCACAAAACGTATAGTTGGGATCATTAACCACTCCTGAATTTACATAATTGTCTAATATAGTCACTATTAGTCGACGGTCCCAGTCATCCGTAACTCTACCGCCATAATTGCATTCCCCAGTTAAATATTTGATAGCAACATATTGAATTTCTTCGTATTGATTTAAAAACATTTGCAGTTGCATAACTGAGATCTGAAAATCTGAATCATTAAATCCGTATTGTATATTCCAACCTAACGGTCCAAATTTTTTGCGTTCTTGCACTACAGCATGGAAAAAGCTTATCCCATATAGCAGTTTACCAAATATCTTGTCTTTGCCCGGACAACCTTCAAAAAATTCAGTTTCTTTTAAAGGCTCAGAAATATAAGAACGATTCAAATTATGTTGAAGTCCCGTAGGAGGCTCATTTGTCATCTTGACCCCTACTTGTAAGACAGATTGTGGAAATTTATCCGATGGGTAGCTAGTCAACCATAATCTAAAACTTAGATCAGTATTAGTTAAATCAAATCCTTCAATAAGTTTTTCCAGTGCTGGTAGCCAAGAAACGGCTAAATGACAATTTTGTAAACAAACCCAACCACCTTCTAGTTGAGCTTTTTCAATCATAGCACGAGCGATAGGCCCCTGACCTTGACCTAATGATATAGAATTAAATCTGTGTAGATAACCCATTCGCTCACAATATTTGATTAAAGCTCCCATCGGATCTGATCCAGGAGATAATATAAATATAAGAGGTGCGAGACAATTCGAATCACTAAAAGATTTCCCTATATCAAAAGGTGGAGGTGTTATATACTTCCGGCCCATTTGCTTCTCTACAAATTCTGATATAGCTATGGTCAATTTATCAGGTCTTAGAACCCTTACAACTAACAACCTTTGAAACTGAGTTAATTTATCATTCCAAATCCCTGGTATGGGTTTATTGTGAGGTTCCATATCATCGTAAACTTCTTGCCATTTAGATATATTTTTTATAAAGTCGTCTTTAAATCCGGTAAATGTTGGCAGGTCACTAATTCTACAGATCTCGTCCCAACATTTGTCCGGTATCCATTCAACGGGCTTCTTTAACGGATTCTCAATAGCGATGCCACCAGTGATAAGGAAAAAATGTTCATCTTCATTCATTTCACCCGTAGATAACATCATTTTCGCACACATGATAAATGAAAACATGAGTTTGTCTTTATCAAACAGCGATCGGCATACGTTACTATATAAATTGTAAGTAAAAGTTTCTTTCAAAAATTTGAGTCGTTTATCTAAGTCTTTGGATTTATTTGCGTTTTCAATTGAAATAATATACAAGTTTATAAACCACGTCAAGGAATATTGGTACATTGGATCTACATTTGGCAACTCTGTAACACAGTAATAGAGGACCGCTGAGTGTGAAGCAATAGGTCTATAACCAAGACGAAATTTTTCTATGATAATTTCTGTTTCCACGGTAGCTTCTTGTTTTTTCATAATATCAATAGCTAAAATCTTTGAAGAGTCCAGGACCTCTACTGCTGATTCATCTTCTAATATATCACCCTTAGTTTCTTGGAGAGTTCGCAATATGTCATCCTCCACTTGTTTGAGGGCAGTTCGATTTGCGGCGCCTTGCACTATTAATTTTTCTCGTTTTTCCTGCAAATCTGGTCTTTCTTTGGCAACAACTATACCCAGCAATTGATCTTCTAAGCCTTCTTTGGTGAGGGCAAAATTTATCAAAGTTACTTTATTAAAAACTTCAGGCAGATAATGTGGATTCCTTAATTTGGTTGTCATATACAATCTGAAATGAGGGTGGTATTCAATAACATTATCACCTAGGGCAATAAATTCTTTTCCGCCTTGTGTATAAGTATTTTTTTGTAGAATAGGATCTAATGGTGCTTCTACTTCTTCTAACAAACACTCCATGAGAACAGGTTTTCCGTATTCTAAACTTGTTTCAATTACTTTCATGTAGTGACCGTCTGTAAACTTTAAAACTTGCAAATCGTTAGCTTTTTCCATAGTTTTGATCCATTTATTAGCTTGACCTTGCGGATCAATTAACAATGACCACCTCGATGAATTATCTAGTATAACTCCATTGTCAACCGAAAAGTTGTCCCTTGGCAAACCAGCTATACACCAATTTTGAATTTTAATATCAGTTCCTAGTATGTCTTTAAATACAAATGTTTCAGAATGTGGCATCTTCAACGTAGCAATTAATTCACTCCAATTCTCGATAATTTTATTTCTTATAGGTGCAATATAAGGCGCTAAATATGCAATTATACCACATGATACTAGAATATCTCCAGCTAAATTGTCAAATAATCTTTGTAAATTCTCAGCAGCCGCAGTCCATCGCACCCTCTCACCACCCAAACCACCGATCAATTTTTCAGCTCGGTACAATTTATCGATACACAGTTGAACTTCATCTTCAAGTGCTTTCTTTTTCAAATTTGCTTCCTCTAGTGCAAGCCTTAGTTCAGCTAATCTTGCTTCTAGTCTAGCTACTGTGGCTTTTTTCTCTTCTAAAATAGCCATGGTCTGAGCGAATTCCTTTTCAGCAGCTTCCAGTTTTGCCTTTTTAGGAGCAACTACTTTAGCTACCGCATCGTACATATCCATGGCAATAATCCACTTACATAAACCCTCCGCAGCTGCAGAAGCTTTGGCTATGATATGAGGTTTGAAATCTTTATTAGAGAGATACTCTTTTCTAATTTTTTGCATAGTGGCAACAGGTATATTATCTTTGTCAAAGTTTTTAAGGGAATCTAAAAAACCCATATCTCCCAAAATTCTCTTACTAGGACCCCAGAAATCTAACATCTTTTTACCGGGATTGTTAGGATCAGGAATTTTATCGGGAGGGACACCTTTCATAACGCATACTGCAGCCATAACTAGTTTTACTGTGCTCGGAGGATTTTTCATGGATTTTACTATAGTAATATCCGCTGGTTTAAGTGTATTCAAAGCTGCAATAGCATCCTCCAAAATAGGCAGGGCAAGAGCTAAGTCAGCTTCGCAATCTTTTTTTAACTCTTGTGCTGCTGCTGCTTGCACATTTGCAACTTTTTGATCCTCTTTAACTTGAGCGGTAGCTTTGTCAGCCGTAGCAGTTTCAGTTGCTATTTCTTCCATCATCTTTGCCGACTTTTCTGCCATAATCATAAGTTGTGGTTTTAAAGCATTCAAATCACGTTGCATTATTGTTACAGCTTCTGCAGCTTGTGTGAGTTTATCTAAGCCGTTAGTATATCTAAGTTTAGCGGCTCTCAATTCTCTTTGCTTTCTATTAGTTAAAGACGTGAAAGATTTTATCAGGTCTAAATAGGATGCTGACGTTATGTAGGTTTTTCTTCCATATTGATTAAAAAACTCAAGAGATACCTTTCGAGCGTCCACGTGAAACTGCTTGCAAGCTATTACAGCAGCAGCTTTCACTTTTTCAGGAACATTAACCTTTACCATATAAAAATGAGCAACTTTCTCCAGAGCATCTTCAGGCCAACTGTCATACCAATCGATCGTGCAACAATTTACCATTGATGGGTAAAGTCTTAGTCTTGTTCTAAAAGAACTCCCTATAGGACTGAAGCACAAGACGATATGTAATTTTGCTTTGCAACGCCCCACAAAGAAAGCTATTATTTGTAATGGACTTATATCAAGGTTTCTGTTCCCTCCTTGCGCTGCTAACCGTACTAATTCAAGTATTTCTTGCTTTTCATCTAATCCATACATATTAGGTACTTCTCCAGAATTGAGTAAACTATCCAGATTTTGAATAAAAGTTTCGTCCTGAATTTGGCTTTCGGTAAATAGGAAAGTTGTATCTTTGTTAAGACCACCTGATTCTCGAAGTACTAATTTTAAATCGTCATGCCAATCCCTTACACTATATGTTTTCGTGATTTCTGGTTGATACACCTGTTGACCTAGAATGGTACCAGCTAAACGTGTGAGGGATTGTCTACCAGAACCACCAACGCCAACCAGTAATGCATTTCCTGATGGCATAGATAGAAGTCTACATATCTTGGATAAATGTTCCAAAGCATAATCAAATAACACTATAGTCATTTTTGCCTTATGCATAGCATTATATTCGGCTAGCATAGCAACGGCTACATTTAACACTGCTTCCTTAGAAGGCATTTCTTCGTATCGTCTTTCACCCTCAAGGCTCTCTGTGTCTAGGTAACTGCCAAACATCAAATTTTTTATAGTTTCTTGAGTTACTTCTCCACGATCATTCTGATAAATATCTAAGGCATTTTCAAACGTGTCTTTCATACAATCTTTGGTAGTCTTTTTTAAAACGTCGAAAAACCATGATCTATCTTCGTCGTCTACTAATCTGTCATAAAATACCCTTAAAATTTCATGTACCCATACTTTCGTGAAAGTTTTCTTATTATCAGCAGATTCTTTTCTTAAAAGTGTACAACCTTGAATGACTCTAGAAAAATCTCTTAAATTAAAGACATAATGCGATTTTGCCGGCGTCGGTCGTAAGCCTTCTATTGCTGTATCATATATATCCATTGTAGCTGCTATAATATTAACTATGAAGGGTTGTGCATCTTGGCTGAAACCATTTCTCTTCCAACCTAATTGTAATAGAGTGGTATAGATTTTAATCATACTGTCTTTAGAGAACTCGTTTATTGAGTAAATATTATAGTGCCTTAACATTCTCGGGTAAATTAACTGGCGACTACCACCAACTGGGCCGATGGCGCCGTAGAAAAAGGTGTCATGAATATATAACTTATTTGTAGTTTTCAGATCATACCAATGCTTTTGATCAAAAAATAGTCTCAACAATTCTATTGCTGGTTGCGCGCCATATGTTTCTTTAGCGGGCATATTCATATCATCTATAAATATAACAGCCGACTTACCTTTTGACGGCCCATAGTTATCTTTTCGCCGTTTGTATAGCTTCGAAATGACTAATTCTTGAGTTTGATTAGCACTAGTGGTAGTTGTGAAAGTAATAAACCCGGGAGTATACTTCTCCATGTCAATGTGGTTCATTAAAAAGTTTTGAACGAAGAAACTTTTCCCAGTGCCCGTAGGCCCAATAAGGAGCAATGGCTTCTTAAATTGAGTGTGCAGTTCTAACAAAGCAAAGTATTTAAGTGTGTCTAAAGTTGGAATAACAGTTTGAAGTAAGTTAATTTGTTCTTTAACGGGCGATGCCTTAACGGTGTCAACCCATGGTTTCCAACAACCTTTACCTTTAAACATGTAGAAATGATCAACTATCATACCTTCTGTAGGAATTGATACGTCAATTCGTTCAATGGTAGCAGGAATTTCTTTTTCTCCTCTAAAGTATTCTTTGACAACATTGTCAAATTTTTCACGAGAGTCTGAATCTAAAATTCCCCCAATACCCCAAACCAAAGCATTCATAAGTGCGGCTAAAAACCAGGTCCGTGTATGTCTTGTATCTTCTTCACCTTCTATAGCGTTATCCATTTGCATTTCTATGAGATTAAGCGTACTTATCAATAAATTCACTTCTCCACCTGTAACCCATTGCGTACAATTTTTTCTCACGTAGTACAGGAGTGGCTCAAATAACCATTCGCACATTTCATATATATACTCCTCATTTTCTTCATACCAAATAGGATTTAACGTATTTAACCATGATTTATAAAATGGTCTATATCCAAGGGTAGCTGATTCCATGTAAATCATACCGCATCTTGACACAGTGGCGGGTGACGCTTGGGATAAGTCCATAACTTCAAATATCATCGACATGACATTGGTCATGGCCATAACTTCTCCCGATATCAAACAAAGCTTTTTATTGTCATCTAATACCGTATTCATACTTTCAATCCATACTGCATCTACGGGACCATCAAAAACAAGCCATTTTCTTACAGGCGTATCTTCTGATGCAAAATCTCTGAACATTGTTGCAACAATTCCGTCTGTCCATTCATAAGAAATAGGATCGAAAGCACCGTAAAGCTGACCCATTGTAACAGCTTTTGGATTTAAGACCTTGTACGTACATTCCCAAGATCCAGGTTGATTTCTGCTATTCATTAACGTCAAAGATTCGGATAATATTTTCAAAGTCACGGATTTACCCGAAAAAGGATCACCTACCAACATGAACCCATGTCTTACTATCATCATTTCATAGGTTTGAATTATTTTTAATAGGAAACAATCCATTGGTTGCAAATTGTTTTCAACACAACAGTCATTACAAGCATTTAACAAATTGACGTAATCTGGTTTTGGTAAAGTTATTCCAGGGAACAAATCTGTTATAATACCTTCGAACAAGGGCACATCACAAGATAAAAACTTGGGTAAGTTGACATCTGTAATAGAGCGTAGAAGTAAAATACTTTCATTTTCATTTGGGAAACTCCTTTTAAGATTTCCTGCAGCTGACAATACCGTTTTTACAGCCCTCATACCATAATCATAATGATTTTGTGATGATAGCTGTTCTGAGCATAAGCGATAAGTTGTTACTATTTTTATCGACAAGCTTCGGGCATCAACAAAACCGAAAGAATAAAGCGAAATTTCTCCAATCATTGCATAGTCTGGAACCATCATTGCTACTGTTCTAAACAACACTTTTAAATTATCAGGTAACTCAGACCGACCTGCATAGCCTGGGTTCATAGTAATAATAACATAACAAGCAGGATTTAAAGTTAACGTAGTGCCTTCGAATTCAAAAGTCTCCAGATTTTGTCTTACTGCTTGAATAATGCATAAAATTTGCTGGGCAATTACAGATAGTACTTCTATTTCTATTCTATTGAACTCATCAAAACATGCCCAAGCACCGCACGAAGCTAAGCCTTTAAAAAATTTACCCATTGCTTTGTAATCCAATCCATCAGAACAATTGAAAACGACACACTGAACGGCTAATGCTTTTGCTAAATCTTTTGCCGTTTCTGTTTTCCCTGTCCCGGCGGGGCCTTCAGGTGCACCATTCAGATGCAGATAATAAGCGCCTATTAATGTGCGGTAACATCTATCTGTCAACGGAGTGATAACTAATCGGTCAGAATTCCCTAGATATTCGTAAGCGTAATTTACCACAGCATTTATTATTTTGACTATAACTTTTTCTTCTTCCCAGTAATATCTTAGTTGAGCAAGCCATTGGAAATCTGTGACCTCAGTAACATTTTTTCCTACCAAATCATATATTACATCTTTGGCATGGACATCGATTACAATGAGAGCCTTGACAGTTACACTACTCAATTTTGTGAGATCTGTGCGGCGAATAATCGCAACTGTTTGATTCAGCTGTTTTGTTAGAGTCGTATGAAATGCATCTAGTTCACTCAGTCTGTGTGTATTAAGAGCTTCGTGAACATCGACAGCCCAATATATTTGTGAAATAGCTAAGACTACCATTCCTTCCCATGATAGTATCCATTCTACCCGATTCATACCTTGATAGTCATAATAGGATAGTTCAGTTTCTGATCGAACTGCCTTGAGCATTTGGTCTTCAACTTGTACTAACCATTTCTCCACCGACCCTCTTGCTGCTTGAACACTGATCGTTTCAAGAAATTCGATCTGTTCACCTTCCATAGATATCATAGCCGATATATTAAAGTCTGGATCGAATACCAGTCTGTTTATACCTTCGAAACATTTCTTTAAATGTGGTTGCACCTTAAGGGGATTTTTGGTTTCAGATAGAATCTCTAACATCTCATCATTCGACAAAAAGAAGAATCGCGGGAAGTAGAGCCGTTTCTTTTCTAAATAATCATTGACACCGTCGTTAATTTTCTCCAAAAGTACAGAAGCAGTTTTGAATGCCTCTAATACACCAATAGAACCAGCAATATCAAGTACGTGAGGATCTTTTTCTACAGAACCCATATACCTACGGTAAGTATTATTGACTTCTTGAAACATAACTCCTTCTTCGGGCATTTGAGCTACAATATCTTTCGATGAAAATATAGGTAATAAATACAGCCATTGACTTTGTACTTTGCCCCATTCATCAATAGTTGCGTTGGTTCTAAATATTTTATCATACCACGCCCTAACTTGTGTTTCAAAAGGTTTAACAAATGCCGAGCCTCTCATTCCAATGGTTTTTACAATATGATCGTCTAAAACACACTGAATATCATCAAGTCCAGAGAGGATATATATTCCAGTATCCTTGTATGGCATAGTTTTAAAACATATATCGGCCCATTCCGCTTGCATCTTATTAAGATTTGTTATAAGTGCAAGTTCTTTTGTAGCGGCAATACTTATGATTTCATAATCATCTATATTATCCCACAGATTAAAATCAATAATTTTACGTAGCGTAGTTCCAGCTGTAGGAGTCAAATCAAATCCGGCAATAACCGACATTTCATCCCAGTGTCTCTGCACCAATGCTCGATTACACATGATATTGGCCATTTGTACATTGGGTCTCCATTCCTTTATTTCCGCAACCGCTTGTGCACACAATTTCATTGGAGCTGGCAAATTATTTATATCAGGGTCATCAACTAAACCCTGGAATCGTTTTTCTACACCTTCAGCAATTTGTTGCTTTATCTTATTCCTGTAGTTTTTAGAGATTTTCAGGAACTCTTTATAATAAAAGTCATGATCGCTTTCAATTTGATAATGATCTAAATATTCAAATGGTCCGTCCATCCACGTATAATAACTTCGCTTCCATTTATGGACTAAATAGACCAGATTATGAAAAGGTATGATGTACTCTTTTAGTTCTTCCAAGTCAGGATAGGTAGTGATTGGAAATTTAAATGTTAGTTCTTCGTTGTTTATCCACGTAACTATTTTATCGCAATCATCCAATCTATGGACGAGTTTTCTCAAATATTCAAGATATTCAAGAGTATGGTCGACATCATCCATATTATCTAAAAGCTCTAGATATGGTACCGTTTCTTTCACTATTTTGTTCAGCCGAGCAATCTCAGCTAACAAGAATTCTTCCATTTCTGCTTTGTGGGCTTCATATGCAGCAGCATTTCTTTCGAATATGGGTTTTATATCTTTCAGCCAATTGACTGTGCGTGTATTTAAAGCAACATGTTCCTCAGTTAACGTAGTCATTTCTAAAAGGTGAGATATTATACTAATTTGCGCCATAATTCTTTCTTTTAAAGCCTCAACTAATACAGTTTTAGCGTGAAGAATATATATGCCCTGTTCTATTAATTCCACTGCGTTTGCTGGGTCTTTAAGCGCTTTGGCAGCTATGTCTTCAAACTCACTACATATACTTTCATTCTCTTCCATGTGGCTTTTAATAATACCTGCTATTATGTCATTAACAAATTCTAAATCTCTTTTTTTTAAACCGTTTATCATTTTAAGTTGACAGACCACGGCACAATCAAAATACTCATTTTCTAAAATGGTTGTAATATCAGAATCTACTCCCTGAAAATATTTAATTTTTTCAACGGACTCTACAAAAGAGTCGTTTTCTTTAATAAAATCAAGCAAAGCTTGTTTCGCCGGGATTCCATACAACATATTGTATCTATTTCGTAATTTTTCCAAATACAAAAGCAGTGGTTCGAATACAACATCTAATTGTTTTTGAAGCCTTTTGTGGCCATCTTCATGTAGCCACGAATTATAAGTAACTGGTATGGCGTCATAATCATATGGTAATTTAAGATATTGTTCAACAGGCATAAGTCTCTGTGCTATGTGCGATATAGCATCCGCAAAGCTATGAAACGCATCAAATATAGTTTCGATTGATGGAATATAAATGAATTCTTCTCCATTAAAATCCAATTCTAGATTCAAAATGGGGTACAATTCGGGATCCGTGAGTGATTCAATTATATCAGATATTGTTCGTCGCATCAGCTCTTGGATTTGCAGTGCTATCATTTTACTAGCACATTTAATGAACTCGGGTACCTTTTTTGGTCGCATTCCTCTGAGGCATCTGGGGTTTTTCAACCATTGAACAAGCATTCCATACCATGTACTAGAAACTAAATAGTCACCACGTTTGATATCATCCAAAATTTCAGCTTCTAGTTCGTTTAAGGTCAGGGGACCTTTTTCTCTGTACTTTGCCAAGTCTATAATAGTATACGGAAAAGTCTTTTCTGCGGATTCAAGAATGAGCCTAATGAAGGGATGCAAGAGCAAAGAACCGTCTTGGAGCTTCTTACGATATTTTATCATTTTGTCATAATTCTCCGTGATGCCTTTATATTTGAAGTAGGGTTCTGTGTACCGCACTCGAGGTACTCCGGGTTCATCTCTAATGATAGTCTTAACCGCTAATTGATGTAGATCCCGGTCCCATTCACATTTACTTTCGTCGAGTAAGTCTTGAATACGCTGGGGAAACATTTGACGGAGTTTAGAAGGGATTAAACTGTATATTTTTCTTTCCCATACCTTTAACATGGGTGGTGGTCGGATTTTGTGAGCGCAGTTTCTGAGTACCGCGATGTGTCTAGCTTGAGATATGTCCAAGTTGTCCCGCTCACTACGCTCTAAGGGTGGACGAGCCACCTCTATTTTCCGTATGGCTGCTTTCTCCTCGAGTATGTTACAAAATTTTGAACGCTTTTCCTGAAATATTTTGAAAGAGTGAGAAATTGAGATTATATAATTATAAATGTTATTTGGAATTATTATTAAACTACGAAAAAGCGACCAATAAAATTAAAAATGACGATAATACTTTATTAATATTGAGACTTTGAGAGTATTAATAACTATTAGATCTAATAGCGATTCTAAAGAAACAAATTTAAAGATATCTTTATTTTTACATTCAACTTTAGATTCTTGTAATTTGCAGTTAACTAGTTGTAGTAATTAACTAAATGCTCGAAGAGTAATTAACTAAGTAGTCCATAGTTGCATTACATTTTGTATAGGAGGTAGAAGGCCTATATATGTGTAACAATTATGGACCCTGTTCTATGAAAGTAATATTGGTAAAAACAAACAAATAGAACTATGCCGGACCTATATCCAAAGGCACTCAAAACAACTGAGTGTTAAGTTTAAGTTGCCCACGAGAAATAAATTGATAACATTATTAATTGTAAAAATGGAGTGCAGATATTAAAATAACTTAAATAATCTTTATTGCCTAACAACAAAACATGTACAATAATCGGCCCTATCGCCTTGTCTTGAAGAGATCGCTATCTCTTCAAGACAAGGCAAGGCTAGAGAATAATTAAAAAAGACACAGTAACGAAAAGCTTGGTTACGAATTACTAACCATAATAGTCTTATCCAACTCATAAACCTAAGACCGAAACCGAACTTATGGAAAGATAACTTCAAATTTGGAGGCTAATGGGGATGGAAATTTACGTCCAAATACTTAGTCTACGTAACTAATTTCTAACAAGTAAAAAATGTCCTAAAAGATTTCAATCTATTTTAGTTCAGGCTATGTGTGGATAACTTTACAAATGAAGTATAGATTAATGTACCTATATGTCAATGCAAAGGGGAAGAGCTCAGCCCAAGTGCCAACTTTCATTTGTTGTTTACAATTAGGGCAATAACGAAAGAGAGTAACCCACATAGCCCGAAGAATTGCCGAACTGAATTGGCAGTGGGCAGGGCACATTGCTCGCATAACCGGCGACTGCTAGGGCAAAAAGGTTCTCGAGTACGGAACCACCGAACTGGAAGACGCAGCGTAGGCAGGCCTCCTAGAAGATGGACCGATGATCCTGCTAGGGTCGCTGAAAGCCCTGGATGCGGGTAACCAAAGACTGGCAATTGTGGAGATCTTTGGGGAGGCCTCTGTCCAGCTGTGGAGGTCTTTCAGATGATATGATTAATAACGAAGAAATGGCATTAAGTTACATGGGATATAAAACATTCTATTTATATGTAGGTGTAGGTATGCAATATTCGGAAAAATCAACCAAGCATTCTTGAAGTTTTTTTATTGTGCTAAAATCGGATGGTGTAAAAGGTTTTTATAATAATTTTTCTACATTATTTATCTTGTGTTTCTACATGTTGTTCGATAAAACCTGTACTATCTATAAATAAGATGTGGGCTACAACTTTTTACAACTTGTAGGGCTGCTAACTGGGGAATTCCGGGATATCCGATGAGAATAAATTAATTAGTGATGTATTTCTGTTAATTGTAAATGTATTCCTGTTACTTACTCACTTACTTATCGTATGGGCAGTGGTAACCCTGGTGTCAGAGTTGTTCAAGCCGCCCAGTAGGCCTCTGACATGGCTTAACGACTGTAGACTAATGGGACCGACAGCTTAACGTGCCCTCCGAAGCACGGAGACGCTCAGAAATTAAACCACTTTGGCGGTCACCCATCTATAGACTGACCGCGAGCCTAGTTACTTAACCTCGCCGATCGTTTACGGACCGGTGAGAGCATCAAGCTATGAGCGTCTGTTAAGGAATAGGGTTGTCATAGATCATCAGAGGGCAACACGAATGTAATGCCCCCGGTATTGCTAGCGTCCGTAGGGTACCATAATTGCTTACGAGCAGACAGACTGTATGCTTATTTAGTTGTATAAAAACACCCTTACCTTGAGTCTATTATACCGTGGTAGAGGAGTAAATGATAAGTTGTCCATTTTGTGCACGTCGGGGATAGGTCGCATCTTCGGGACACGACACCCATTCTTAGTTTGCAATAACTTCCTCAATTCCCTTTCGTCCATTTTCGTCAATAACTTCAATATGTGTATACAAAAATTGTAATAATTACATTGTATTTGTCAAAAAATACATGTTTTGTGTAATAAATAATGTTGACATGCACATTGATGGCTGTCGCGGCTGATTTGTTAAGGGCGGTTACCCTTAGTGTCACGTAGTATATAGGTACTCTTTGGAGAAGTCAATAAAATAGTCATGGCAACCGACATGTAGGGATCTAGTAGGTACTAGCTAGTTTGTTATATTCTATTTGGTACTAGCTAGGGAGAACGAGTAGGGCTTGCACAATTATGAATGACTCGCGTTATGACTTGAGTTCTATATTGGTACCTAAGTAACCTTAATTAAGTAAAACCTTAATTTACTGAATCAGTAAATGTTACGTTTTGGTTACCTGCTAACACCGGTAAACAAAGCGAATTTATCACGTAATAAAAATGTAAGTAAGTAGGTATGTTTATTGTAGCGATACTACACCTCATTATTGATGATGATGAACAAATTCAGTCTGCTCTGAATACCTACTGACCCACCTATCTATGTTTCAGTTTAGTTTTCTATTTGCGTAAAATAGTACCTAATAAGTCCGTTGGCCTGTATAGTACTATGTTAGCAGAGTCCTCCAGTCATTGAAATCCACATAACGAAAAAGTGGCTTATTCATAGACCTTTTTCTGCAGTATTTACCTACCTATGCTTCACCTTGCGTATCGTACAGTTAATCCTTTAATATAGTAAAAGTAATTTGTCAAAATAAAAAAATCTTACCGTACAGATTAAAAATAGCTAGTTAAACAATGGCATCTCAATTTCGTCGGCATTATCGAAGCATCAGGATAAACAATTTACAAACAGAGAAACAAATGAACCCTACACGTTTAAATGTAATTGTAATTGATAATGAATTCCCAAAACTGGGCTCCATCTCAATAAAATCATTCAAAAATTAAAATCTAAATCATCTTTTAAATAAATACAATCAATAATAAATGACATAATGTCGTTGTGTACCTATAGGTATATAGGATTTAGGCCAGTGGGTTGTAGAAACTTGATAATGTCACAGTTTTTTGCTGTCGCCTAATAAACGGGGCTTTTTGGAACAATTTTCACAAAGAAGGACATGAATAATTGTATACTTACGTACCTAACCTACAAAAATTATAATAGTTCACCGTTATAATGGGGTTGTAGTGTTTATGATGAATATAAGATCACTTTACCCAATTGTGAGGAATATAGATTTGTCGAGGACCTACAACATTTATTGATGGAATGTGTTCGATATGAGTCTAGTAGAATGAGGGCTACCGTTTTTGTGCTCACCAGTCGGCGCCACTGTCGCGGAAGGTCCACTATAGCTGATCAAAATCATTGTTATTGTGGACGCGACGAATGTTTTTACGAAAAATATTTAAAATCCTGTTAAAGTGTTTCATAAATAGCATGCCGCAGTGTTGTGCAGTCCCCGCACAACACTGCGGCATGCTATTTATGAAACACTTTAACAGGATTTCAAATATTTTTTCAAATATTTATTACAGTCATCGAGCTGTTACTCATTTTGTAATTTATTTAGTTTTAAACCAAAATGTTTAGTTATAATCGCAGTTTTTATTAATAAACAGCGTATCCCGAACAAAAACAGTGTATTTTGACGTTTCGTAGACCTGCCGCGATGCTAGCGCCTCTAGCGGCAAATTGATACGCGGTAGCCCTCATTAATTTAATCAGGTCCCTGAATCTGAACAGAACCGATGTAGACATGTTCCATAAAATTCTATCCCAACCAAATAGTGATGATGCGATGGGTTCGTTCATTCTCATAGCCCATGTTTTGTGAAAATTCAATTGATAAGTATACCTACGATGGGGCTGACATACCTACGCTATGCGTAAAAGTCCCTTTAAATGAATTAAAAAAAAATATATATACAATGTAACATAAATAAATTAGGCCGGCTAAATGGACAAAAATAATTGTTATAGCAAAGGGTTCGATTATTATGGCGGGAAGTCACGGGAGAATGAATTTATATTTTGTTTATGGTGATAAATTTTGAGGGGAAATTAAATTTGTTCGAAGTTCAAGGCCATAGTGCCATTCGTTTATTAATACTTTAACTAAAGCCTATAAGTGTATTTCCTCGGTACCTTACAGCATAGTTTTTAATGAAAAGCAACCTACCTAATTTATTATTTTATTAGATATACCCTGCGGTTTTACGTTAAACTTTATAAATTATAGCGTATGTGATAATCCAGAGTATCAGCTAACTCCATACCAAATTTTATTAGAATCGCTCCAGCCGTTTAGACGTGAAGAAGTAACCAACATACACAGTTACACACTCACAAACTTTCAGCTTTATAATATCAGTGTGATACTATACTTTATTAGTATACTTTTTGATTATTGGAAAAACTACCGCGTCACCGGCTCCCATCAAAATTCACCATTTCGTTTAAATGCAGTGTGTCTGCTGTGGAAACTCTCGATTCCCTCAAAACTAGGTACTTATTTGATGTCTAAACAATGATATCTTCTTTTTTATATAATATCATTGTGTAATAAATAAATCATCAGGGTGCAACGCCAAGCGCTCGAATTTTTTTAATTTTTTTTTTAGGACCACAAACAAGTGCGTTACAATATAGATAAACCTTATTTCTAAAACAAAACTTAAATAACTACGCGACCGGCACCGTTATCCACGATGAATGGGTTAAATTGAGCAGATTCAGGACAGGTCATAGTCGATTCCATTACCATCTGCACAAATGGGGACGCCAGAAATCTCCAGCCTGTGAATGGGGAACCAAAACCCAGACTAGCACATGTCACCAAAGACTTCCTGGTGGCCTGGAAGAAATACACCGTATTACCCCTGATAAATGGCTGCAGCATGTTGCTGATAGACTTTAGGATTCAAGCAGAATACGACAAGCCATATGATATGATGATGATGACTTGTGATAAAGGTGGTTCTCTTTTCATGAAGCATAATACATACATTGTATTGTCATGTTCGGGCTTCGAACCCTAGTGCCAGTAAGGGAATTTGGTGGCTTTTGGAACAGCGCTAGAATGTTCTAAATTATACCAGAACAAAAGGAAAAGGATAGCTGATGACAAGGACATACAAAATTTTTAATGTAATAATTTACATTAGAAATTTCCAGAATAGTAAGAAAGAGACAGAGCGAGTTTTATGAATGAAAAGGAAGAGATAGGTGAAGACAAGGAGAGAAGCATTACGACTTATAGGCGTATAGGCGAACCTTACATCTGTCATATAGGCGAATTATCTAGAAATCAAGATATGACTTACGAAATGTTTTAAATTTGGCACAATTTGTAGGGAATAAGCATAAGGTATAAGTGGAATGTAAAACATTTTAGTTTTAATCCAAGTGAAATCGAATGCGATTTAAGAGGAAGTAATCTAAGTGAAAAACTGAACAAGTGCAAGTGTTCCTTATACAGTGTGAAGTGTGCCATATACCTGGTCTACGTCGCGGCGCGGCGTCGAGACTTTAACTTTGGCAGTGCTCGTTGCGGGAACTCTAAAGTGCGCTACGTGTGGACTCTAACCGAGAGCTAGTCGTCGGGACTCTGATTACGTGTGCTCCGTTATCTTAGAGGAGAACCAACAGTCACTGTCGACGCCAATAAAAGTTCCTGTGCAAACACTAAATTCTTTTCCAATCCCCTGACCCACCGCCACACCCGCACTCGCTCGCCAGAGTATAATCTCCCAAATCTACTTAGTAGGCAAAATACGTAATGTAGTTCTCTTAACAGATATAGATTCCATCTTTATATTACAAAAGAAGCTACGAGTATTGTTGATAGAGATTAATATACTAACAGATGTGCTAACTGAATAGGTACCTAAACCACTTATTAGATACATTCAATAAGATAACTAGAAATAAACACAAACTAAATATAGCTTAGCAAGAAAAGATTAAGCCGACCAAACTGCACGTTTCTTTAAGGCGTGACCGCGAGCGCGACCACTACCATATGTAACTGTTTCCTTTTTTCATCGAAAACTTTCAGCATCCTCATCACTAGCATCAACCAAGTCTAGAATTTATTCAATATGGAACGTGCATTCGAATCTAGCTTAGTAGAGAATGCCACCTGCATTGCATTTGTTTTTGTACCTATTTTAAGCTAACCTACCATGATATTGGTTGTTCCTTCTCGTAATGTCCATAGCTTTCGACTACCTACATACTTCAAATCGAAATGGACTATTATTTATAGTTTTTAATGTTACTAGTAATAGCTTAATTTCGTTTCCACTATGGCAGCCCAAGTTATTTATTTTTATGTTTTACGGTACTTGATTTAACGAGCGTTAAAAAAACGCCGGTGTTGGAGTTATAAGGCCGTTAAAAAAACAAAACCGGTAAGAAAAAAAAAATTATAACATTTTCCCGCCAATTAGGTACTGAAATAATCTCAGTTTCGTCATAAACTTAATAATTTCAAATAAAATGGAAGAAATCAGCGACGTGAAAGCTTTGGAGAAAATTTCCAGTGAAGTTGATGAATCACAAATTAAAGTTATTCTTTCCAGTCAATGCATAAAAGGTAAGCCCGATCGGTAAAATGATTAGTTATTAGCATAAAATTTTAATTAATTCAAAATATGCTTATGTTGCTTAGGTATGTCTCTTGTAGAAATTGTTTTGTAAATTTTGTAATGTGCCCAAGTGCCCTTGTAGTCACTTTTAACATAGGTATAAGCGTGGTCATTATTTCTCCGATAGTGTAGGCTGCATGGCCGCTGCCATCGGATCGGATGAGAGATTAGAAAAATGATTATCAAACATATCTATTCAAACATATCATATCTACTCCAGTAGGTACCACTACCACAAGATGCCACCGTATGAAACTGAAACTTGATTTCGAGCTCACCAAATTCGATGTAGTCCGCTCGTTCATACCTATAGTTTCTGTCATAATCGGTACTCAGCTCTATAATCTGCTTCGTGCAGATAGCTAGTCTAAATTGAGACTGTTCCCTATACCAGAAAATCAGTCTGGAGGAGATTATAATAGGTTGATTTTATCATTCATTCTTCATCACAAAAGAGGTGACATAATAATTAGTTCTTCGTTGATATTAGCGTAGTTAACATTCGGCCAGAAACACTTATTACTAGTACTTAGGTATTAATAAAAAATTATAGCAATACCGATCAGCTTACTTAGGTACAATGTTTATCTAAAAGTATGGTGACTTGCTTATGAAAAAGGTGTTATTTTTACAAGACGACGCCCGTACAAGTTAAATAAATCAAATGAAGGAGATTTTACAAACACGGATACAAAGCTCACCCAGACTCAAATTATCTATACATGGGTCAGATAAATAGTTGCCCTGTACTAGGATCGAACACGTGGCCGCCGAGTAGGCTTACTAGCGGGCCCACTACCTTCACCACTGCGCCACACATGCAACGTGTAACAAATCGTTCAGTTATACACAGCATATTTACCTACCTAGTTATACAACGTGTAACTTAAATCGTGCTATTAAACTGATCAACTGGATAATATCAGTTTGTTAAATGCGTTAAAAATAATAACTCCCAAACTCCTCAATTGAAGTTCATTTGTTCTTAATTCAATATCTGATCTTCAAGTACCTATTGGGTTTATTTAGTTGGTACATTGACATAATCTATACGACACAGTAGAATATTACATACAGAATGGTCTAGAATTTATTTAATAGCTACTTTCACAATGCACGCCAAGAAAATGAAATTGTTGTTAACATCAATATAACCCAGATCTTTTGTCAGCCTGAATAAAACCAATCACATATCCGAGACCGTCGCCAAGCAGTATTATTGTTTTCCGTCGTATAGGTAAGTAAGAGCCAGTAGGTAGGAAGGTACACTACACACCTACTTGGATTTGGGTAGTCCGTCAATTATTTTCCTTGCCATCAGGTTAAATAATACGGTCTTAATCTTCAAATAACAAAATGGTTCCATCTATAGACTAAGGTTGCTGTCGACAATCAGTGAAGTTGCTCAATGTCACTGATTGTCGACGGGAAGCAATAGCTTCCTCATTATTACTTACCACACAACACCACATCTGCATCACAAAACCCTTGACAAAAAATTAGTCAACGTTTTGATACAAAATAACAATTAATTTCAGCACAAGCATTCTTGCATGATAAATTGAGAAGACTAGCTGAACGTCACAAGGAATCATGCAACTACATTAGCAGCGCAAATCTGAAACTTGAGGCTGAAATAAAGCACGCCGATCAAGAGATAAGGAGGTAAGATTTACCCTAGGTGCTCGAGGTTCGAGGTCTTGTGCTATTCGCATCCAGCAGTTTCCAGCGACCCGCACAAGATCATCGGTCCATCTTGTAGGGGGCCTGCCCACGCTGCGTCTTCCGGTGCGTGGTCGCCATTCAGAACCTTTCTGCCCCAACGGCCGTCATTTCAACGAGCTATGTGCCCCGCCCACTGCCACTTCAGTTTTGCAATTCTTCGGGCTATGTCTGTGACATTGGTTCTTTGCCTTTGTCCAGCAGTGGACGTCTTTCGGCTGATATGATGATGACGGCAGCAATTCTCAATTAAGAATTATTAATTGCGCAGGTTATAATATTATAGCACACTAACGTGTGCGTAAACATAAATGCATCCCTTATTCATTCACATACAACATTGGAACTCATGAGAATAGATAAAGATCACGAAGTGAGGCAAGCCTAGAGGCACAAACATTTTCCATTTGGAGATTGACCTCGCGTCCTTGCTAACACAAAACGGCCTGACCGCATGGGTCACAGAGCTCGCCCTTTAGCTAAACTGGTTGATATATTCAATTAGCTAAACATACTAAACATGTCACTTTATACATTGGTTTTCAGTGCGATTCAAGCTCAAGATACTATAAAATCCAGTATCATTGAACTAAAAAAGGAATGGATGCTAGCCAAAGAAAAGAAAGCAGAAGTTGCCGAGCGGATTACAGAAAGCAAAAAGAAATATGAGGCTCTATGGATGCAATGTAAGACTAGATACGAAAGTATACCTTTCGTACAAAACCTACTGCGCGCTCAAGATAAAGTAAAAGCACTCAAAAACGATATTGGTACTCTCGATAAGGGAATGATCACTCTTTACGAAGACATGAAGAAACAGAAGCAAAACTGTATTGATTTAGATAGAAAACGTTGCATTGAATTAGCTCACTATATGGTCGAAGAAATGCCTAAATTGATCAAGTGCATTGAAGAAAAACAAGAAAATATAAATAATTTGACTAAACAAATTGAGGAACTGTTGAAGGTACCAGAGAAAATTAATGTTGCAGCAGCTGTGTTAATGACTGGACCACCTACTCCAACCGCTACAGATAATGTAACACCCAAAATCAAAGAAAAATCTATTCTATCGAAACTTGAGCACGATCCTTTGGTATTTGTTCTCTCTATTATATTATATTTATCACGTTAATATTAAAGTTATAGACTTTAATAATACTGCCACATTGAATGTTTGTTAATTTCAGATACCAAAACTAAAGCTTCGACACAATATTAATCTTGATAATTTAGACAACAGTTTAAATGAGGTAATTGAACAGATTTATAAGTACTAGATAATATTACCATAAATTATTAATATTCGTTTTATTTACCAATAGGTGAAGATTAACAAAGACGTTATGCTTAATAGCATTTCGGCGGAAACAGACTTCATGGAGAACTACTTAGGGAAAAGGAATATTGGACAGTCCCGTTGTGATGAAAAAGCATTTGATTATATTATTTCTCCTTATTTTAAACCATACAGAGAAGAGACCACTTACAATTATGCCAAAAGGAAACTGATCAATATACTGGAAGATGTTCACATTAACAATAATGAAGCTTATAATATTGTGAACCAAGTAAATCTAGAAAATCTACGATCAGTTAACGAGATTTCCTCGGAGATGGCTCGAAAGGATAATATTAAAGAGACACCGATTGTTAAAGATAAGGTAATTTTAATAAAAGTAGTTTATTCATTTATGCAGTTCAAGAAATTAAGGAAGTCTACTATGTCTTTAATAATCTTAACGGATTAAGGAAAAGCAGTCTCTTACGAAATGATCCGACATTTTTGTACGGGATGATAATCTTTTTTTTGTGTATGATATTAACAGGCTAATTCACCAATAGAGAGTGACATTATAGAAGAAATAGACATGACATCTAATGCAGGAAGTATAATAGTACCACCAACTCAATTTTTGGATGTTACATTAACGGTATGAAAATTATTTTATCTATTAAAGTATTACGCTAAACTCTCTTTTAAAATCACTTGAGAATATATTTACAGGAAACTTTACCAAAGAAGAGAGTAGCGATGGAATTGACACCTTCCCCAAAGATTAATGAAATTATAGAAGAAATACCTACAGAAAGTAATACCAATGCCTTGGCCAGCGAAACTATGACTAGCCAAATGAATATAAGCGCAGAAAGTGACGAAAGTTTTATGAAAATCAAAGATATGCTACTGAAAACACATGACCTGGATCTCACACCTGAATTTGTTTATGCGAAAGCCGCGCCAAAGGTAAAGACAATGTTAAACTACATTATAATATACCTAATAATATCCTGGGACATTATTCACACACGGCCATCTGATCCCAACCTAAGCAGAGCTTGTACTTTGGAAACCAGATAACTGATATACCTACTACTGTTCTTATATACATACTTATATAGATAATTACACTCAAACTCAGGACAAACAGACACGTTCATGCAAACAAATATCTGGCCTGGACCCACGACACGATTCGAACCCACGACTAGAGGCGTGAAAGGCAAGCATTTACCAACCACTCCAACCAGCCCGAAACTTCTAATAAAATATTTTCTTTACAGAAGGATGATGATAAAATAATAACATCAAAATTCTTCCAAAAAGAAGACGAACATCACATAGGGGAACTCCCTGATGGCAATAAAATTGATATGGATGAACAACCAAGTGTTAAAGAAGCAGCAGAAAATCGCTCAGGCAAAGAAGACAACAATATAGAAGAATCAGAGAAGATAGCTGATGATAATTCGATGGACGTTGATGAACCTGCTGTGACGAGTCCTAAGGAAATTAAAGTACGCAAAATTTTAGCATTCATTTAAATAGTAGTTACTCAGGATGATTAATGCCGAGTCAGTTCCACAAGCACTGAAGGGCCAACTGCCAAAATGGATTTAAAAGCAATGTCAGAAGCCTAATGGGCGGCTTGAACAATTCTGTAAGAGCTGCCCATACGATATGTACAGACGCCAGCACATCAAGCTACCCGAAACTGTCAGATTTCCTCAATTGAAAGTCAACCTTATGCTTTTGTGATAAAGTTGAAAATCTCTAAAGGAAATTTGACAGATTGGGGTAGCTTGATGTGCTGGCGTCTGTACGTTTACACGTTACAAATATATGGTTTATATACAAGGTTTCCACTACATCATCATCAGTCTGATATCGTCCACTACTGGACATAGGCCTCTTCTAAAGATTTCTATAACGTTGCCATTTGATGGGTTTGCCGTAGTCACCGCGTTTGACAAGCGAGTTGGCGATCGCTGTTAGTTGGCTAGTACACAGATGGCGCTGCTGCACCACTACCTGATGTACCTTAGTCGCCTTTTACTTACGATATCCACGGGATGGTATATAGGCTGGCCCTGTTGTTATTTCTAAGCCGGATACCACACGGCCCACTACTTAGTTCATTATAATTCCAGGCAGCTGATACTGCTGAAGCCGATATGCCAGCAAGCAGAGTAGTAAAATCGGAGCATCCGACATCGGGATTACTATTTGCTCATGGCACCCAGGGTATCCCAGATTCTTTGAATGTGTCTATGAGCACCACAGGATATGAAGAGACCGACTTCCCATATTGCATTGGTAAATAATTTCATCTATAGGTACCTACATATAATAAAATCGTAGGAAAGTCAAAACTGTACATTGAATATTATTTAAAAAGGATACTTGGGGCGTGATCTACTATTAATATCCAAGCGAAAAATATAGTTTTTAGAATTTTTGTCTGTTTGTATGTCCGGGCTAAACTCTAAAAGTACTGCATGGATTTACTTTAAATTTTGCATGAATATTACTAAGAGGTCGGGTCAACATATATGCTACATATTATCACGCTATCACCTACGGGGGAGGAGCTGTGATAATTTATAACGCGGGTAAAACCGCGGGGCACAGCTAGTTTTATATAAGGTGCATGTTTAACTACCTCGTTGGTTTAGCGGTAGCAGATAAGTCTGGAGTTGGCAGTATCACACCTCCGTGAGAGCACGTAAAGCCGTTTTACTGTACCTGCCCTCTTTCCAGTCGCAATGCCTTAAATACGGCGGCGAGCGCCCAGGCACAGGGCGTAGACTTTGGCGCAAGAATGGCCAGACCATGCAGAACTATTAATATCAAAAAACGTCCGTTATATTTGAAAAAAAAAACGCTCTCTAAAAAATCTAGGGCGCAGTTATAGAAGCTTGGATAGTGCGCAGAAAATTTAACTATTATACTAAACTATTTACGGCACTGTCCACTGGCGTCACTAGTCGTCCGATCGGATCATGAGACGGATAGAAGGCCCGTGTTTGCGCACAAACTATAATGTGTCTCGCGCAAATGGGTAATCTCCATTGAAACTGGCCTCCGTGGCCGAAAACGACCACGGCTACGTTTCTGGACTTCGACAATCACACAATCCTAAACTTAACAGTTTCTTTGTGAAGTCCTATAATTCCTATAAATAAATATAAAACAATAATATAATAAATCCTATAATGATTGAAAGTCGAATTTCAATCCAGAAACATTTACAGAATACTAAATATCAGTTTTCGTTACGATATTTGTTAAAATATATTCAAAAACATTGAATTATTTCAGACTCAAGTCTTTTATTGTCTCCGAAAGGTGATATTCCTTTAGACAATGACAACAAAAAAGTGACATCTCAAGAAGTCCCCAATTTTCTTTCAGGTAATAAAATAAGTTCTTTTTCTAACATACAATTTGATCTGCGCATTGTAAAAAAAGATCCGTGACTGGTGACCGTACTGAGATAAGTTTGTCCGGAGTCAACCCATGAATAAGAAGTAAATACTTTATATTTGCGGGCTTTATCTTAAACCCTAACTGTCCTTATCCTTATAGAACACTTGGTACTCTTGCACGGTATCACAGGGATACATACATAGGGGATGTTAAGACTGAAAGAGCATTTGACGTTATTTGTTATAAATGTCTGGGGCATCAGTCAAGCGGTGCCAACCTATTGCAAAGTCTATCATTCTTATGTAGATTAACAAAAAACAAACTTATCATATAATTCCTGAAAAGATAACTCTATTCATTTTCCAACTCCTCCTTGCTTCTGTCTGATTAAATTCGTTGTGGGATCCAAGACAGCTAAAGCAATTCCCCGGCACATGCCTGAGCCTCACCGCTCAGTTTCATTGCATTGTGTGCCACTGTTGATCCTGGCTTACAGTTGCAGTGGTAGAGGGTGGGAGTTGGGTTTAGTCCCGAAGATAACTCTCTAAACCAACTCTGTTTTATATTTAGCATAAGTCGTCTATTGACTAATTTAATCTACTACACCTTTGGTATATTAAGGTCATAGGAACTTTTCATTTCTTTTGATATATTAAATATATTTCATGTTATTACATTTAAGGTTTTCGAAAAGCTGGTATATCCTTTTTTGGTGGTCCTTCAAAATCAGAATCAAAGCCAGAAGACTCTGCTGAAGACGCTGCAGGAAATAATTTCAGCTTTAATTTTGGTGGAGAAAAGAAAAACAGAGGAGGATTGTTTAGTTTTTTCCAATAAATTACATTTGATTTCATTGATTTGTTAAAGTGAAGATTCTGTCATTAGTTATTTGAGTTTTGAATAAATTAATTCAATTATATTGTAATGTATTTATTTAATAATATAGAAATTTATTTATTTAATGATATACACTTTCATTGATGTAATTGACATGCTCTTACAGCAATCAATTGTAACAGTATAAACAGGGGCGCAAACACCTCACTGTATTCTATAGCCGAATCCCCTTGCAATTTTCTACAGAGTAAGAACTTAAATACAAAAGTCAGACCTAGGAATATAGCACTCCATGATGCTCTGTACAAGGAAGTTTTATAAGAACTTTCTAAATTCATTCTTATAGCCACAATACAGCAAAAATATGCATTCATTGCATCACTTACAAATAGGGGTGCAAACACGGTCCACCATGCACTATTGACTACATTATCTATTTTCAAGGCTAACAACACTGAGAATATTGTTATAGTTATTAAGTTTATCCATATTTCAAACACTGTGAGTCCGATCCACTGCACTATTTCATTGAGTGTGAAAAACATTTTATTGATTGGCGCCAAGCATCGCTGTCCTGAATATTCTTATGTGAATTGATGATGAATATCTCAACTGGGAATCAAAGTCCAGATCATCAGTCAATGGCTCCAGGTCATCTGAAAAAAAAATGATAATTACTATTATGAGAAATACTAAATAGCAAAAGAATTCATAATAACATTGAAAAAACTGCACACTAACCACGAAAAAGGGTTATAATATATTAATATAAATATGTTGGGACATCAAATATCTTGGATGAGTTATAAACATACATATATATTTCTTAATACATACATACATATTACAGATAAATCATCACACAAAGATTTGTCCTTGGTTGGAATTGAACCCACAATCTCTGGCAGACAAGGGCAAATTTTAATAAAATTTGTATACTAAATAATTATATTAAGACATATAATGTTTGTAATTGTACTATTTTCAGACACACTTTATAAACTGTGAGATCTTGATTGCAAAATTCAATGATAAAGCATATTCTAGACAGATATAATTCCACCACTGATGGGAATTACCTTGTTAGTATACCTTGGTGGTTGCCATCCATCTAGACTGCATGCCATATTTTCAATTAGACATGACCTGTGATCATGACAGTCAATGTGGCTTGCATTGTATCAAAGATTGTTTAATGTTGTATTTAGTTGGTAAGCCTTTTAATAAATAAATAAACAAACTCTACACAGTAAAAACTATGGATCATAGATTTTACTGTGTAGGGTTAAAATATAATTGGGCTGATTAATTCAAATTATCTTTGTTGATCATTTAATGAATTAAGTTTTAGATTCAAAGCAATTAATTTAAATAACAAATGAGAAATCTTAAATTTAATGATCTGGCATGTCTCAAACCAACACCCTCTACCAATCAGGGGTACATTCTCTGTGGTTAAGCTATGAAAGATACACAGTGTAAGATAAAATGTATGATTCCCTTTACTAACACTTTTCCTGAGGGTCATTTGATTTAGTTATATAGGTTAGGTATTAGTTTATAGGAAATATTTAGGAAACCCATTCCAGTTAAATATCATTTATGACAGTAGTGCAGATAAAAAGTTACAACAAATTTTCGTAAGAAACTTTTTATTTCTGGTACTAGAACGACAAACATAACTAGCTCACTATCATTTCTATTTATTTTATACTTTTCTGATATAGTTTACCACAACATAAGCGTTATAAGTCATAATAATAGCCATAAAATTAATGAATGAAGAAAACACTTGAAATACATTGTTTTTATTATGTACATGTTTAAGAAAAGTTTTTGTGAACAGGGATCACTAACATTTGACGAGGTGCAATATATTAACTAGTTTGGGATCAGTGAGTCCCATAATAATGTACCAGGATATTATAACTATTTAGACAAAAAATGTGATCTCATTCACTTTGGTGTAATGCAGTAGTGTCTTCTACTAGTAAAAACAATAAGTTGGATAGAGAAAATTGTGATATGCTTTGTTGGCATATCTCTATGGTGTGAAGTGTTTTTCACTGCACTAGAACTTATTACACTTAGTATTTGCAATTCAAGTTATGGAAAGTGGTGCTATTTATATAAAATTAATGCATAATTACCAATAACATCCACGGTACCAGTGTTTACTTCAATTTGACATGTGCCAGAGAACAAAATCTCTAACTGCAGTGCTAAGTTGCAACATCTTTGTATAGCAGCTCCTAAGCCATGAAGAATGATTTCTTTCTCACCCCTCGCCAATAAATCACAGCATTTATCGAGTTGTGCCTAAAAACAGACGGTAATGATGTACGTTTATGTATGAAATCACTTGCAAAACTACCTCGCACATTTGATTTAGTTAACTTTACCTTAAAATTGGTCTTCTTTGTTATGAATAATACATTATCACCGTCTATAGGCTTTGACGGAACACGTTTCTTTAGAGCATAATTCTTATTATGAGGTCGTTTAGGTTTTTTCTTGGAATCTTCTTTCTTTTGCGGAGTGTTTTCATCTGCCATATTTTCAACTAGTTAGTATAATATAGTAGTCTATGAACTAGTTTATCAGGTTTATCTATAGTCCGGCCGCTGAAAGAATACGTTCCGATCTGTCAGTTGGTCATGACTAGTGATGTCATAAACGTAAAATTTGAAAAAATATTAATATGCAGTGTCTGTTGACATAATGATATAGTATTTACGTAATAATTGTTTGTTATTACGGCAAAAAGGAGTAAAAAATATTTCTATCGTAAATTTTACGCTAATTCAAATGTTTCAAACATTACCTGCTAGGTAGGAACGCATTTTTTCAGCGGCTCAACTTCAAATCATTATGTCTTCTTCTTCTTTTTTCGAATGGCAAGTTATGCCGATTTCGACAATTCTGCCAATGACAGATGTGAAATCATTATGTCAATTAATGTTTTATCACACGTATTCCCATTTCACATCTGTCATTGGCAGAATTGTCGACATCGGCATAACTTGCCATTAAAAAAAAGAAGAAGAAGAATGTTTTATGGCTAATTTGGCATTGACATTTTCAGTTTTCGCAGAGACACAAGACACCATAGATTTACATTAAAAGACACACACACAATTATTAAAACTATGGACAGAACACTAAAGATTTATTTCTAATATTGTTATGGGCGTTTTTTACCTTAAAATTCATATCAAAACGAAAGCAGTGCAGGTGGCACTGATATCATCGAATGTATGTTTCTCAATATGGTTAAGGTATGTGCATAAGATAAGCTATATAATATTAAAGCGAAAAAATAAACTTAATATTGCGTTAATTTTGGTTACCTGCACGAAAAAAAAGCTGACGTGAGTTTATAATTATGTTCGTCGTTTAACTTAGCATACTGTAGGAGGTGCTTACTCTAAAATGATTTCCAGATATAGGTATGTGATATAAGTAGCAGGCAAAAGTACTATAGTAGGTAGACATTACAGTGCAACCTATGTAACAAAATTTTTTGTTAAAATTTTAAATTACTTGCGTGCGGCGTGTAAATAGCACTGAGCCATAAACTTTACTTCTGATTGTCAAAATCAGTCAAAAATCTTTTCAATCAGTACTTGTCAATTTTATAAAGTAGGGGGCTTAGTAAATTTGTGCAATTTAAAGAGAAATTTAGTAATGTAGCTGACAACAGAGCCTTCTCTATGTTACTTGGGGTATAAATTGTTGTGTACCGTTGTCTATACAAAATGGGTTGTGTCTGTTGTTCACTAAGTTCTTTCGTTTCAATCCTGTTAGATGCTCTCGAAAGGTACCTTAAATTATGTCTCTTTTATAATACCGTGAACAGTTGGCGCCACTTCAGTGCCCTAAAAACTTTACTTACTACCCACATCATAAAAATACTGACGAAGTTATAAAAACAAAGTCCATGGTATAAGTGTCTAGAACCACTGTATTCGACCCTACCGAATGGCAGTGTGCACAATTTATTTTGTGTTGTTTAATTGCGACAAAATGTACCAAGATAAGACACGATGCGATGAAAAAATAGCGAAGGAGAAATGAAGTCATGGTATACCTGATATCCTGCATGAATTAAAAAAGACCATCCACTTGGTATCGAAACTTGGTTACTGCAAGATTGAATATTCATATTTTTAGTTGTAGAATGAAAATATCTATCTTATTGTTATGCAGAGACTAATAATTTATTTGAAGTACAGACGCCAGCACATCCAGCTTCCCCAATCTGTCAAATTTCTTTTAAAGATTTTCTACTTTATCACATAAGATCACTTTCGATTGGGTAAATTTGACGGATTGGGGTTGCTTGATGTGCTGGCGTCTGTACATCGTGATAGTGATCGGCGATCGAATTGATGAAGGTTAAAACTGACTAAATCATTCGTTCAATCGACTTAAATGAGCACTTGTGACGTCATATGTGGTCCGGAATCGGTGTTCAAGGTTGAAGCTGATTGAACGAATAATTTAGTCAGTTATAACATTCATCAAGGCAGTAGCCCCTGCTCAGCTATATCTACTTCGATATCCGTATTGTTTTACAGGGTAACATTATGTACGGTGTGTGCCATGTTGGTGTGTTGTCTCACATACACGCTGCTTACTATGATGATCTTGGGCGTTGGTATAGGCTACCATTATTGTTTTGTACAAAATTCTGTTGAAGCTATGGGTAAGTAAATTTTGTGAAACCTCTTGTAATTTTTAAGCCTTGGTACGAGATAAAATCAAGTTTAGTACGTTGTCAATACAGTTTCCATTTATAATTTATGCTGTTGTATTCCAACTTGCGAAATATTTTTTCCATTTTAAAAAAACCTAGTTCAGTTAGTCGTCGACTACTCATAGTCCGTACAGCACTGACATTTTATAACTAGGCTCGGATTGCGTGTTCTTGGTCCAAAAAGTCAGCCCCGGCCCAGTGAAATACATAAGGTCTGGTATATTTAAAGCTACAGACTGTTCAGATGGAAGAATTGGAGTATGATCCACCTGCTTGCGGGTTTTGGTGCTTGTATTGAATCTGGGCTCAATCAGAGCCGTTGTGTGTATCTCTGTGAGGTACCTAATGTAGTCCCTCCGTATTCTCTGACATGTAAAGTTCTTGCAGTGCACCTACACCAGCTAGATATTATATTCTCAATGGATTTCGAAGTCTTCAAAATTTCTAAGCACCTATTGGGGAAATTCTAAACCTAGCCTAGCCTTCTTTTAACCGCAACCCAGAGTTGCGTTTAAAAGAAGTACCATCTATAATTAATTGTCTAGTGTTACATTTTAGGGGATTTTAATGCACACCCGACAAGTCGATTTTATGCGGAGTTAATAGATTTCTGTCAGGAATTTGATTGGAATTGCGTTGATACGGAATTGTTAGGAATAAACTCAGATACATATACCTTTATAAGCGATGCACACGGTACACGTAGGTGGCTGGACCACTGTGTGGTCACCAGAGCAGCTCGTGACTCTGTAGTGAACGCGTGTGTCATTTATGACGTTTTGTGGTCGGATCATTACCCATTTGTAATTGAGTGTGTATTTGATAAGTTTTGCGTTAAGCAGTGTAATTATAATTATGTAGATAATTTTGTTGTATGGGGGGAGAGAAGTTCTGAACAAATACAATCTTATGCCATGGCATGTCATGAGTCATGAGAGACTTAGTTTGATTGACTTCCCCGGAGAGTTCAGAAACTGTTGCGATAAAATTTGTAAACAACATTGTCATCGCAATACTATTGACAATATGTATAATAATATTGTACGAGCGTTATCAGAATCAGCTGTGGTGGGTCGAGGGAGCTGCAAACATAGGAAAAAGAAGGTTGTGGTAGGCTGGAACAAGCATGTCAGTGATGCATACAGGGACGCTCGGCTTAAGTATTGTGTGTGGCTGGATTGTGGTAGACCTTTTACAGGTCCTGTATTTGCAGACATGTGTAATACTAGAAAGATATTTAAATCTCGTCTGAAGTGGTGTCAAACGCACCAAGAGCAGATAAAAATGGATATTTTGGCATCACATCATTCGAACAAAGACTATCGCTCTTTTTGGAGGCACACAAACAGGATGAGTAATAGGCCGGGCCTCCCTGTATCGGTTAACGGTTTGAACGACCCTGTAGACATTGCTAACCTCTTTAAGGAACAGTTCAAAGTAAAGTCACCATTGGGATCCAGCGTGTTTATGCCTGATGCGCCGGACCATCATGATCTTGAAACTAGGTTTACAGCCAAGGACATCAAGGGTGTCATCACCGCTATGTCGAGAGGAAAGTCTCCAGGTCATGATGGTCTGAGCATTGAGCACCTAAGGTACGCGGGTCCTCATTTACCAAGAGTGTTGGCAATGTTATTCAACTTTTGTATAAGTCATGAGTACTTACCCAGTCATATGACTAGGACGATTGTAGTGCCTATAGTAAAAAACAAAACAGGTGATATCACGGATATAAAAAACTATAGGCCTATTTCCCTGGCGACGGTGATATCGAAAGTGCTTGACAGCCTGCTTAATAGACAGCTTAGTAATCATATTAAACTGCACGACAACCAGTTCGGTTTCCGAGCTGGGCTGTCTACTGAGAGTGCCATTCTATGTCTAAAGTGGGCTGTCAAGTACTACACTGATCGGAAAACACCTGTGTATGCGTTCTTCCTCGATCTTTCCAAAGCATTTGATCTGGTCTCCTACAGTACTCTTTGGGGTAAGCTTCAGAAAGCCGGAGTTCCGTCTGAAATTATAAGCACTTTCAAGTGCTGGTATGGAGGCCAGATCAATCAGGTTCGATGGTCTTGGGCCTTGTCAGAGCCGTATGGATTGGAGTGCGGGGTGAGGCAGGGGGGGTTGACCTCACCTACGCTCTTCAATCTTTACGTCAATCAACTGATCGAGGCACTCAGTAGAGAGCGCGCTGGTTGTTACATAGATGGGGTGTGTATGAACAACATTACCTACGCTGATGATATGACTCTATTGAGCGCCTCTGTTTGTGGCCTTAGGAGGTGAGCATTTGTGAAGCCTATGCCAAACTTCATGAATTGGTATACAATGCTTGTAAGAGTGAGCTCATGGTCTTTGGTTCCGGCGGTGGACTAGGTCCAGAAACTATACCACCAGTCAGTCTAAATGGAACTCCGCTCACACGGGTATATAAGATAAAATATCTTGGACATGTCTTGACCGCTGGCATGAAAGACGATGAGGATATTGAGCGTGAGCGAAGGGCGCTGTCGGTCAGGGCAAATATGATAGCTCGCAGATTTGCACGTTGCTCACCGGGTGTTAAAAAAACTCTGTTCCGTGCATACTGCACTTCGTTTTACACGTGCAGTCTGTGGGCTCATTATACGCAGAAATCGTACAGCGCCCTTCGCATACAATATAATAATGCGTTCAGGATATTGATGGGGTTGCCCCGCTTTTGTAGTGCATCAGGGATGTTTACGGATGCTCGAGTCGACTGTTTTTATACTACTATGAGAAAACGATGCGCTTCCCTGGTGCGCCGCGTACGGGTCAGCCCCAACATTATCATGAGCTGTGTGGCCAGCAGACTCGATTGTATGTATGTGAGTCGCTGCTGCAAGCTGTCCACCTCAGTGTTGGGATGGTGGCAGTGATTGTGTGTGTGTGTGTTGTTTTAGGTATACTAATATAGATCTAAGAATTATTGTTACTAACAAATATGAGTCAAGTTACTTGAAATAAATAAATTATTGAAATAAATTTATTATTATATATTATTATTAATTCTTCCCTCGGCAGAAATGACATTGGAACGGTTAGCCCTCTAAATTAACTAACAGTCATTATTTCCTACAGCGAAGGCTGCGAAAGCGGCCGGAGCATTGCGTTCCGGGTCCGAAGCGACGGAAAAGGGACATGTGATGCGTTCCATTGACAAGATGGTAGCGCGAGGTTTCGCGCATCGTATGTCGCGCCGCGATGCAGACGAACTCCATCACGCCAATATAACGAGCAACAACTTTACCGTGGAAAATCCTTCTCATAATAAAGACGTGGCTTTTATTGACCATCCACCCTATAACAATAATTTGTCGAATGTGATCCTGACTGATTTAAAATTTAACGAAGCTAATGATAAAAATTATAATGTTACCAGATATTGAGTGTTGTGTTCGTTTTTAAGTGCAATTTTAATAAAATACATCGTTTTATAATTGCTTTATTTATTACAACTTTGATACAAACTCATAGGTTCCTCCGTTCCACCTTAACGACATTCCGTGGAATAAGTCAGTAAGTCGTTAGAAACAACGTAACATTCAGCAAAATGTAAAAAAGGGTTCTTAAGTTTTTATTTTTTATAAGGCGGTGAGCAATATCTGAAACTACTTCGAGTTCCAAATCGTTAGGAAATGCTGAATGAAATATATCGCTGCGACCCCCAGAGTTTTGGTGCCAAATCCTACAATCAGTAAAAATTAAACAGCGTATGACAATGAACCGAGTTCATCAAACTGAAGGAATAGTAGGTATATACCACATTGAGTCGCCTAGGGAAGTGTACGAAGATGCTGATCACTTACTGACCCACTTCTTAGGTAAACCTGCTTTTGCTCTAGAGACTAATTCTTGTGCCTTCGTCGGACTAGATCAATCGTAGGTGGCCTAAGTTCTTGTTAGTCCCCTTTGTTAGTGTCGCCGCGTCACCCCAGTAAAACCACAATTTGAACTTACCTATTCTAGTAGGTACTCCTTTCGACCAGATATGTGTAAGTTAATTAAGCGGTGAGGTTCAGGTCAAGGCTGGGTTAGGTTAGGTTAGTTAATTAAAATTGTACCCAAGTGTCTTTTTTAGGCTTCCGTAGGTACCCAAAGAGTTCCAACGGAATTATTTAGTCTCCGCATTCACCGAAGCTAACTAATACGGTAAGAAGTGGTTTAAGAGTATAATTTTCCAGATCGCCACTTTATTGCGCATCGATATCAACTCGTGCAGACAGCCCGTTTAAGATTTGCAACTCTCATCCAAATGTTATCAGCAAAGGACAAATTCAGGCAAAAATATAAGTTTATTGATTTATTTTTATTTAAGCTTATTGCATAAAACTGTACAAAGGAGGTTGTCTGCCAAGTGCCAACATCCACTAAGCTCAGCTCAGTTTCATAATCACGTCAAAAAATTGCGTTAGAGCTCTAACGGGACCGTTGCCAACATTAGATCTATTACCTACAATGGGATGTCTGAATTATTCATAAACAAACACTTTTCTGCCACATTTTACTGTAAAAGTAAGGTTTGCATTTCATGGCTTCTTTAGTTTTCAAAAGAACCTAGGGATTTAGTGTTACTGTTCTTAGCGGCACTATATCTACTAGTTCTTTTGACGTTAGGATAATATTAATAGAATAATATTACTCAACTGTCGTTTTCCCGTCTATATTGTAAAAACTTTGCCTCAAACTTATTAGTTTTTTCTGATGCGGAAGAAAACCCTTTTTCCTATTATGCGGGTTTGAGCTTTTGTAAACAGGCCCAGTTTTATGATTTATCGCGCTCGCCATATACTCTAGTTTGCGGCAATCATTTTTAGTAACACATTATTGGAGAAGCTTGAACTCCCCGCATAATATCCTGGACTCTGAATCCTCAATGATATCTATTTTCTTGCGTGCCACATAGCCTAACAAAACGTTTACATTAATTCTAATTCAATAAATAAAAGGCATTAGATTATCAAATACTCGTTTATTCATTAAAAAATGTGGTGTAAAATTAAATAATACCACGGCAAAATTCAGTGGCGTAACTATAAGGGAAAGAACGCTTACTCAGGGCTCTACGTACATACATACATTGCTAAATAATTTAGAAAATGTGAAAAGTATACAATCTCTTTATTTCTTAGAGAACCCCATAATGAGATATTCTGACCCCTATTCGATATAATAACGCCAACGTTGACCCCAACATAGAATTTCTAGCTCGCTGTTAGATATACCCTTAAATCTCGCCAAATCGAAGAAATAAACAGTTTAAATCATCAAGTGGAAGGGATGGGAGGTTCTGTACTGTTAAGGGGTCTCAGGAAGGGTATGATGCTACTGGTCACGTTGCGTGAACGCCGAAACCGCCCGATAAGCCGCCGGGCCAGCTCACGTTCGTGGGGCAACAGTTCCGGCTCCTTCGGCGGCCTAGAAACATGCATTGAAACCTTTAGTTTTCCTGAAGTTATTTACTCTTGCTGTCTGGAAGACATGACTGTTAACGATCTCCTGTGGTGACTGATATACTTATATTTTTCATAAAAAGCTTTTGCCATAGATTTGTTTAATAATATCTTATGATGATAGGTACCTCTTTATCATATTATCACGAATTAAGTAGTCCTTTTTTTCATAAATAAATATAAAACGTAAATAAATTCCTTATATCCTACTAATGCTAATGTTTGTGAGTGTAGATGTATGGATGTTTGTAGTAATATAGCTTACATATATCCGAATAACACATAGCTATCACACCAATATTATAAATACGAAAGTTTGTGAGTGTGTGAGTGTGTATGTTAGTTACTTCTTCACGCCTAAACGGCTGGAACGATTGTAATACTGTTTGGTATGGAGTTTGACATCCTGGATTAACACATAGGCTATAATTTATAAAGTTTAACGCGGGTAAAACCGCGTGGCACAGCTGGTAATTTATAAAGTATACGCGGGGGAGACCGCACACATAAGGTAGTATACTGTTAATATGTTGCATGTTGATATGTGTTACGCAGTCGTAGGTTCTGCACATTAAAACTCCGACATATTTTCCACACACAATATTTAATCGAACAGAGTAACGTTCTCATCTACCGTCGTACAAAGAATGCCTCCTTAATAATTCTCCTACCCTATTTATACTTTTATCAGTGACAACCATTTGAAAGTATAATATCGATTATTAATAGTTTTAAGATGTAAAATTATTATAGTAATTAATAAAATGATAATCACTAATCAAATAAATAATCATAGCATTATACATAGCAGCTACGTCATAACCGTTGCGCGGCTATTGAGTACTTGATAACATATGCTACACGTTGTTCAGTTTCATTGGAGAGTTAAGCTTATGTGCTGTATTTTTGTTACACCTTGTACACATATAAAATACAGGCTCTGCCTAGATTCGGATCAGATAGCAGCGTGGCAGTAGTCCCACGATATGCATTTTATTTATTTCTTTATAATAATATTCTTCCGGATTCGAACATACCTATTCTTGTGAAATATTCATAAATAATACGCGAGAGAAAAGTTTTATTACCGTTGAGTCTCCAACACGATGATGGGTGTCTCAGTTGTATCCATATAAACCGTTTCACCTGGCTTTTTAGTTTCATACACCTCTGCAAATAAAAAAATATTTTTTACATGACGTACCAAATATATGTAAAAAGCTAACATATGTAAGGTAGTTAGTACACTGGTGGAGCTGTTGCCCGACTACTTCATGTAGGTATCTCTTAGGCTGAGATCTATAGAGCGTACTTAGACTTTGCTCAGACTTTACTTAGACAGAAGTTAATGCATGTAACGAAATTACAGTTGGTGTTTTGACTTTGTCTGTCTTCGTTTATGCTAAGCATAATCTTAACGTCAAAAAGTCTATAAATACCAAATCAAAGTATAAGCTTAGCATACACTTAGCAAAGTTTTACGTTAGTAAAGTTTGAGCAAAGTCTAAGTAAGCTCTATAGATCTCAGCCTTAGTCTCGCCCGGCTGGTTTCTCCTCGGCTGGGCGCCACCCCTGGGACCGCTAGCGTTTGGAGAAACTACTCGGGTCATCTCACGTCCCCTTACGGGGGCGGAGGAATCAGGTACAGGGCGTTGGCCCTCTGCCTGAGGTGTCTATCGCTGCCCGTAAATACGGGCAGGTGGTTGGGGTAGCTAATTTGAGCTGCGGCGGGTTACCCTGGGGGGTGGGTTTTGGCTTGCGCCTGGTTTATGTGAAGCCAGCCTACGCTGGGACAGCAGTGGGGGGGTTTGTAGTTGGCCACCCCTTTCTTCACGATGCCGGGAGATCAAGGCCCTACCGGGTGAGACACCGTTAGGTGAGGCCCAGCAGGAGCCGATCTACAACCGACATCTCAGTTGAGGGGGGCCCCGGAGGCTGTCCCAGTCGGCTATGGGCAGCTATGTCTTCGGCATCCGCTGTGGCCAGGTCCCTCGGGAAGTGGCAGCGGTCTGGGGGACGGGCGTGGTACGGAGCGATGGTGCGTAGGTGGTCCCAAGATGAGGTGTCGGCGCGGTGGAACATTTGTTCTGCCAGGCGCCGTACGAAGGCGCCGATCCCTTCCATCCTCAGGTCCCTCTCGATTGTTGCGTTTCTCACGAAGCGAGGAGCGGCAGCTATGGTCCGAAGTGCCTGGTTCTGTTCGACCTGTAACTTACGCCTGCTCGACTCGCTCGTGAGAGCAAACCAAGCAGGGGCGGCATTGTTTGGAGAAAGGGAACTCCACTCGTCTTATATATATAAGCGGTCCCGGAAAAGGTAAGAGCTCAGGTTGCCTTAACTCACTTGTGCGTGCTGGGGAGGGGGGAGGCATTCGTGCCCCCTCCCCTGCCGGGGCTAGAGCCTCGCTGAGGCTACACTGTAAAGTGGTGGTACTGGCGAGATCGTTCACGAGTACCCAGAGCCCCCGCTACAAGCACTGTGAGGCTGGCTACCGTGGTGGTTTCAGTGGGTCGAGCATGATATGCGACTTGAGCATTTCCACCACGTAAAAAAAAGGAAGGTATTTCTTAGTCACCTTTTACGACACCTTTTATGTAAACAGTATGTGCTCAATCTTAATCTATGCTAATGTAATTCATTCTTACCAAGTAGAGGTTGCGGAGCATGTTCCACCTCAGTTCTGTTGACGGCAAGGAGTCGCACCACGGGTCTGTTGTCTGGCCCCGAGCGCAACACCAACGTTGGCTCCGTTGTCGTTCTCGACGACACTGGAAATTAAAAAAAAAATTATCTATCAATATCATTCTAAGTGTGATGTGTGGTCACGGGGACTCGCTTATGTGCCGGCACTGGACGACACTGCACTCTACAGGTGGTTGTGTTCTGGGTTTGATATAGACTTGTTGTCGACATTATACTTAGATTGTTATTATTAACACTAGTTATTAAGACGTGTGCAAAGATCGTGACAAATGGAAATCCATTGTCCCTGCCTACCCCTCTGGGAAACAGGCGTGAGTCTATGTATGTATTAAGATGTATTACTAAAAAATAATATGGACTGTTACTATGATTTATTATTATTAGGATAGCTAGATGCTCTCACCGGTCCGTAAGCGATCGGCGAGGTTAAGCAACTAACTATAGATGGGTGACCGCCAAAGTGGTGATTCGGAGGGCACGCTAAGCTGTCGGTCCCGGTTGCAGTCATTAGACAACAGTCATTAAGCCATTTCAGAGGTCTACTGGGTGGCTTGAACAACTCTGACACTTGGGTAACCACTGCCCATTCGATAAGTGAGTAATTAGGATCCTTTCTGTATTTCTTTTATTTATTTAGGTATATTTAATTTACATAGGAATAAAGAATACAAAAAAAGAATAGAGAGAAAAGATAATAACGTGTACAAAGGTACTGGTTGTTTCAAAAGAAATTTCTTTCAGCAGACCCGCAGGAGGAGAAAATAAAAGAAATAGAACATAGCGTGTTTAGTTTCTAGTATTTCATATATACATACACTACATGCTATTATATATTACATAAATACTTATAAAAAAACAATGAAACATATACACATACATTATACATACAAGAGAGATAACGTACGTTGACACAAATTTTTAAATTCTTCTGCGATGTGCTGATTTTTTTAGGATATCTAAATACGCTGTTAATTTAGTGGGATAGTTTCAGTATCTACCTATATGTTACAGCTACAGTAATGGTACATGGGAGTGTATACTCACTAGCAAATGAAGCGAGTTCTTTCTGCGCGTAATGGTATCCCACCGAAATGCCGTAGATCATGAGCATCGACATTATACTTAGATTGTTATTATTAACACTAGTTATTAAGACGTGTGCAAAGATCGTGACAAATGGAAATCCATTGTCCCTGCCTACCCCTCTGGGAAACAGGCGTGAGTCTATGTATGTATTAAGATGTATTACTAAAAAATAATATGGACTGTTACTATGATTTATTATTATTAGGATAGCTAGATGCTCTCACCGGTCCGTAAGCGATCGGCGAGGTTAAGCAACTAACTATAGATGGGTGACCGCCAAAGTGGTGATTCGGAGGGCACGCTAAGCTGTCGGTCCCGGTTGCAGTCATTAGACAACAGTCATTAAGCCATTTCAGAGGTCTACTGGGTGGCTTGAACAACTCTGACACTTGGGTAACCACTGCCCATTCGATAAGTGAGTAATTAGGATCCTTTCTGTATTTCTTTTATTTATTTAGGTATATTTAATTTACATAGGAATAAAGAATACAAAAAAAGAATAGAGAGAAAAGATAATAACGTGTACAAAGGTACTGGTTGTTTCAAAAGAAATTTCTTTCAGCAGACCCGCAGGAGGAGAAAATAAAAGAAATAGAACATAGCGTGTTTAGTTTCTAGTATTTCATATATACATACACTACATGCTATTATATATTACATAAATACTTATAAAAAAACAATGAAACATATACACATACATTATACATACAAGAGAGATAACGTACGTTGACACAAATTTTTAAATTCTTCTGCGATGTGCTGATTTTTTTAGGATATCTAAATACGCTGTTAATTTAGTGGGATAGTTTCAGTATCTACCTATATGTTACAGCTACAGTAATGGTACATGGGAGTGTATACTCACTAGCAAATGAAGCGAGTTCTTTCTGCGCGTAATGGTATCCCACCGAAATGCCGTAGATCATGAGCATGACCACAGTGAACATCATCAGGATCAGCAGGAACGCGCAGCAGGACCATGTCAGTACCCTAACATTATAAGAATAATATAATATACGTAGGTATATATAAGTATTTAGATTTGGCTTACGAGGTTACAGCCATGTGGGATGTGAACTCAACAATAATTGTCCCAATAGTCGTTTCCGTAAATGGTTTCATAACAAAGAGCCTCGACCAACATCTTAAGCGGCTCTCACTGGATCACTGGGTCAAGGGCCGGATACAGAAGGCGGCAATTATGGGAACGGCATGCATCGTGAGGAGGTTCCTCACTTTCACTTCACCGGCGGTCTAGGGCGTATAACCCCGCCGCTGGGGAGCTCTGTTTTTTATTTGTGTATTATTGTTTTATACATCAATTTTATAAGAATAAATATGTATAAAATATGAAAATAAATAAATAAGTTGGAAAATATACTGGTACATTATTCATACACGGCCATCTGATGATAACTAAGCAGAGCTTGTGCTATGGAACCAGGTTACTGGTAGTATATTCATCATATCAGCCGAAAGACGTCCACTGCTGGACAAAGGCCTCCCCCAAGGATCTCCACAATAGCCGGTCCTGCGCTGCCCGCATCCAGCGGCTTCCCGCGACCCGCACAAGATCGTCGGTCCACCGTGTAGGAGGCCTGCCCACGCTGCGTCTTCCGGTTCGTGGTCGCCACTCGAGAACCTTTCTGCCCCATCGGCCGTCAGTTCTACGAGCTATGTGCCCTGCCCACTGCCACTTCAGTTTGGCAATTCTTTGGGCTATGTCGGCTACTTTAGTTCGCCTGCGGATCTCAGCATTTCTTATTCGATCTCGCAGGGAAACTCCAAGCATAGCCCTTTCCATTGCTCTTTGGGTGACCTTGAGCCGCCTGATAAGGCCCATAGTGAGCGACCACGTCTCTGTTCCGTAAGTCATCACTGGCAACACACACTGGTCGAAGACTTGAGACACTGCGGTATTTGGGATGAGAAGATATTACGTAGCTTCCCGAACGCTGCCCAGCCGAGTTGGATTCTACGATTGACCTCCTTTTCGAAGTTGGACCTACCTAGTTGGATGGTCTGTCCTAGGTAAATATAGTTCTCAACAACTTCGAGTGCAGAGTCTCCAACCTTAACTAGAGTGGGTGCAACATGGATGTTCGACATGATTTTCGTCTTATCCATGTTCATTTTCAGACCCACTTGTTGAGAGACTCTACTGAGGCCATCGAGCATTGTACCGAGGTCGTCAAGGGTCTCAGCCATGACTACTATGTCGTCGGCAAATCTAAGGTGGGTGATGTACTCGCCATTGACATTGATGCCAAAGCCTTCCCAGTCCAGAAGCTTGAAAACATCTTCCAATGCAGCGGTGAACAGTTTCGGAGATATGACGTCTCCCTGTCTCACGCCTCGCTGCAATTGAATAGGTTTCGAGTTCTGGTCCTGAAGTCGGATTGACATGGTGGCGTTTTCGTACAAACACTTTAACACCTGGACATACCGATAGTCAATTTGGCACCTTTGAAGAGACCTCAGCACGGCCCATGTTTCGATAGAATCAAAGGCTTTCTCATAGTCCACAAACGCTAAGCATAATGGCTGGTTATACTCCTCTGTCTTCTGTATAACTTGCCGCAGCGTATGTATGTAGTCTATGGTACTGTAGCCTTTTCGGAATCCGGCTTGTTCGGGAGGCTGGAAGTCGTCAAACCTTCGTGCGAGACGATTAACCTACAACGTAATACCTACAAATTTTCTTTTGTAAATACATACTTAAATAGATAATTTCACCCAGACTTCGGACAAAAAGACATGTTCATGCACACAAATATTTGTCGTGGGTGGGAATCGAACCCACGAACTACGGCGTGAAAGGCAATCAATTACCAACCACGTCAACTGGCCCGTCAAACATTTAAAGTTAACATTTTATTTTATTAGTCAACATATTAGCTACCTATAATCTAAGGACAGGGAGAAGTGGATATTTTTTTTGAGTTCTAGGCGTCATCTCCCCATTCGTCATTTACGATATGTGCCTATATAATTTTCAATTGTATAATATCCAAAGTTGCAGCTTTAATGAAACCATTAATTATTCTACTTTTCAAAAATTGGGTATAAAGTTTTTTTAAGTATTTCCACACACGCCTCTCGTGGGGAAGGGGATATAGGAGGGGCCCGTTGCGTATGGGCCGGCACCTGCCTGGACTGCGGCGAATGCGCAAGTGAAAGTTCTACAAGGATCGGGATGTGGACCTGCAAGCTACCTGATGCTTGTTAATAGCTTGTGCAATGTGCTGAATTTCTGCACGGCTCATATGTTCGCTGATGACTTGTGTTTGCTACGCGCTGGGACAGATATGTCGAATACTTGTCAACTAGTGCAGCAAGATATAGATGCGGTTATTAAGTGGTCGCACGACAACAGAATTGTCATAAACCCAGACAAAACAAAACTACTAGTTATACATTCTCCCTACTTACAACCACTTACGGAACCATTATTGTATGCACATGATTTTACATGCTTTCAAAATAAGTTATTAAATTGTAAATGTAAACCTATCGAAAGAGTTAATTGTGTGACATATCTCGGAATGAAAATTGATAAAAACTTCTGATGGATCCATCATATCAGTTATATTTCTGACAAACTTAGATTATTATTAGGAAAGTTTTATCACTTAAGTTACAAAGTTCCCATTGGCACATTGAGGTGTGTAGGTATAGGTACATGTCCTTAGTGGATTCTATCCTCAGCTGTGCTCTCGATTGTTACGGACTTACATTCAAAACTAATATTAGTAAACTTGAATCAATTCAAATAAGATTTCTAAAACTATTAGTAAGTAATAAAACAAAAGAACAGTGTAAAAATGACGACACAAAACTATTTAAAATATGTAAAATACTACCTATCACTGTAAAACATAAATATCTACTAGCGGTAAACAACCATGGCAATCGTCAGCAGTATATAACTTGTGTAACTAATAACCATAATACTCGCTCGATGACCTCTGGCAAATGCAATGTACCTCGAATATATAATTATTACGGAGACGGAACATTAAAAAAAAAGGCTACCATATTTATTCAACACTTTACCAGAGCACATCAGGCACGAAAATAACAAAATAATTTTTAAACGTAAGTTAAGGAATTACTACCTGGAGAATTGTTAAAACCGGTATGACCTAGTAGTATGATATAGGTACACATTATTATTGTTTAATGTACGGAGACTAGATCTCACAGTCAAACCGTAAACACGGCTTTGTGGGACTATAAGTGTAACTATTTAAATTATTTTTTTTTGTGAAATAATAAATAAAATAAATAATCTCGCGGTCCGGACTGAAGGTGGCTGCAGGAATACCGTGGTGGTTTTAGTGGGTAATCTGTGGGACTCCCACATACCCCGTCGCTTCCTTATCGGCGGTGACCTATAGAAAGGTTCTACCACGAAAAATAAAATAGGTGGGTATAAAGTATTTACCTTTCCACACAAAACGTCATAGAACAAAATATAGACTGTATTAAGCCCATGTTTCTTGTTTATTGGAGTAAGCAAATATTACCTGTTAAAACAAAACATAATTAAAACATAATATAAAGGGTTACTTGTAAAACACCAACAACCTCGTAGGGCTGGATAGCTAACACCGTAAGCAACAACATTTGTTCTAGAAGTTCAATCATAATAACGTGAAAATCAACTCATGAAAAAAATTTTTTTTAACTAATAATCGTATTTAACACACAAATATTTGCCCTGGATGGGGATCGAACACACGACCTCTGACTTAGCAGTCAGGGCCACTAACAACGAGACTAAGAGGCCAGTATCTTAATATATAATATAATAATATCGAGGAACAATGTCACACAGATCATCCTAACCCCAAACTAAGCTAAGCTTGTACTATGGGTACCAAGCGACGATATACATACTTATATAGATAGATAAATACTTAAATACATAGAAAACATCCATGACTCCGAAACAAATATTCGTGCTCATCACACAAATATTTGCACTTACCGGATTTCGAACCCAGGACCACCAGCTTCGTAGGCAGGAGCACTACCAACTAGGCTACGGAGACCGTCAATCTTATATCTTATATGTGACGGAAAACAACGTGTAATTTATTTTAAGATTGATTATTATCAATTTTACATATATTATTATTAATAGCACTTAGTTGGTGGACTCTGATCACCTTATTTCCGTTTAAACGATAGACAACAGCGAGGTAGTTTAAATTCGAGGCAATTCAAGTTTACGTTATAAATACGTACCAAATTTCAAATGTAAATCATAAATACAGCTGCAATTGAATTAATTCATAAGAATTAAAAAGCGGCCCCGTTACCATTATTCAATTTAAATAACTATAAAAAAATAAACACATAAAAAATATAAATGAGAATAATCTTAAATACAGCTGTCTTTCATTACGCCTGACACTGTTCTTGGTCATTGACAAGAGAATAATAAGATTTCGTAAAAAAGAAATGGTTACCATGATTAGGCAATGAGTTTCTGTCACACAAAACCATAGTCAAAGCCAAAGGGGGGGTTTTTGGCGCCAACGCGGAAAAGGACGCATCGAGGCTATGTTTTATTTTCAAAAACTGGTGTAAATTCGAGTTTTTATGTGTACCTAAATATGGTGGATTTTTACACATAACAATGTTACGTGTAAAATCCTCCACTTGTGTACGTTGTCGAAGATGTCATCTTCGACAACGTACACAAGTGGAGGAAAGTGCAATATTGCCGTGAATTGTGATTTTCCGTGGTGTAACCAAAACTCCATAGAAGCCTCTAGTAAAGTCTCCACTGCTTTACTGGGGTAGGACTATGACTTGACTGTGACGGACGTGACGGACATGACTGACTGACTTTGAAATATAAATATTACAACTGAAGACGAGGCGGTATGGTCACAGATCGAAGCCAGCCCAAAGAGGGCAAAAAATAGAAAAAATCAAAGCCATAGACAATAATGTTGCCATGCATATGCTAAAATGCCGTTATAACTTCAAGAAGCGAGCCTATTAACGCACTTGCGGCTCCTCTGGTGTTGCGAGTGTCCATGGACGGCGGTGATCACTTACCATCAGGTGACCCACTCACTAGTTCGTTTGCCATCCTGTTTGATATATATAAAAAAAATCAATTGTGTTTTGGTAAATGCAACTCTATACAACCGTCTTAAAATGTGATTTACGATTAAGGCAGTTCTGTTACGGCGATTTAGTGATTGCACAGCAGAATGATAGTTGCTACATTCTTTACGAAGTGTACAAACAGTGTACATCTCGACAGTACAACAAAAATTTACAAAATATTTATATATATATATATATTTATACAACTTGGTTGGCAAACAAGCATACAGCCCACCTGATGGTAAGTGGTCACCGTAGCCTATGAACGCCTGCAACACCAGGGGCATCATTAGCGCGTTGCCGACTCTTTAGAAACCTTATAACTCATTTTTTTGAAGGGCCTCATGCTGTAGTCTCTTGGGAAAACCGTAACAGGGGGTTCATGTAATATGTCCAAAGTCGTAGAATAAAAGTTGTTGTGTATGATCTTAGCCATTTAGACCTGCGTGGTTGTTGGTGTTTTACAAGACAACCAGTGTATAAGTATGTTAATCAGTTGTCTGGATGACTATGGCAACACTGTGAGGCTCTGCTTAGTTTCTTAGCTATCCCAACATATTTATTTATTTAATTAGCTGTGCCCCGCGGTTTTACCCGCGTTAAATTCTATAAATTTATCACAGCTTCTCCCCCGTAGGTGATAGCATGATTATATGTAGCCTATATGTTGACCCGACCTCTTAGTAATAATCATGCAAAATTTGAAGTAAATCCATGCAGTACTTTTTAAGTTTAACCCGGACATACATACAGACAAACAGATAAACAGACAAAAATTCTTACAACTATATTTTTGGCTTCGATATGGATTGTTGAAAACGCCCCAAGTATCCGTTTTAAAAAATATTTAATGTACAGTTTCGACTTTCCTACGATTTTATTATATGTATAGACTACACAAAACTATTAACAAATACTTTTAGTGTCAGGATTTAAAACAAAAACAAGTTCTATGTATAAAGAAACATTTATTTAACAACTTGTAAAGTAAAACTACAAATTATAACAGTCTCTTATAAGGCACTCACAACACAACCAATATAAAATACAATTTACATAAAAAAGCTAAATACAAATATAAAATTAATATCATATAATAATACGTGGATACAGTACGACAATAATTTAATATGGGTCAGGTTTGCTATATGCTTTTTCGTAGCTTTTGGATCTTATTACAAAGTAGATATTAATGGGCTGCACGTAGCACATTTTCATAGGCAAACAAGTCCTTTAAGTTACGTAGTCTATTTATGTTACAAATTGTATATTTAAAAAGTGTGGAGTCTACCTATGAAACTGAAACAATTAAACTATGTAAACTAGATAACATTAAAATGTTGACGTTAATTTTTAGTAAATATCTATATTGACTTTAAACTGTCAATGCCAATATGACTTTGTAAAGATACTAAATGAAAATAAGAATAAAAGAATATCTATAATTTATAATACGTAATACTTTGTATCGTTACAATTCGTTAATAAAAGTCAAATAATATAAAATGGTTCAAAAAAATATTGCTTTTTCAATAATCTTATCAACTTAGGTTAATAAAATCAGTATACAACATGAATTGTGGAGGAAACTCAAGTAGCGACATTTACCAATGAAACTGTACTAATTAAAGGAAACCAATTTGTCAAATACGAATAACATTTTCTCCCCATACAAAATTCATCCACTGATCAAATCTTTTTTTTTATATTATGCATGGCGATGGCGCACGTTTTTCATTTTCATAGGCAAATGAAGCTTCTTAAGGTACCTCAAATATCTATGTTACATCTTGTATAGAGCAGGGTTACTTGTAAAACACCAGCAACCTCGCAGGACTAACTAGCTAACACCATAAGCAACAAATTTGTTCTATAATTTTTTTTTAGATTTTATTTTCGTACAAAAATAATTATTACTGTAATTTCCCACTTGAATGTTTATAACTCTAGGCGCAACACAAAGATTACATAAATATAGCCTTGCGAGGCCGCGGGGGAAGAGGGTACAGCTAGCGCCTTTGAACTTGACCCATTTCTCTTGTCGCCAGTCGTTATGTCCGAACTCGTAGAACAAAAGTTGTTGCTTGTGGTGTCAGCTATCTAGTCTCGCGTGGTTGTTGGTGTTTTACAAGCAACCCTGAATAATATCAAAATCAATAATTATCTCTTCTTGCTCTTATTCCACCTACATTGGGGTCGACTCCCAGTCTAGCCTGAAGTTTAGGCCAAGCGGCCAATCGATTAGAATCGGGAAAATATCGATACCTGTTCCACCAATTAGAAAAATGGCAATGCGCGCGAAAAATGCGCCATTGATTCTAGTACTCGCTTGGCCACTTGGGTAAATTCCCTGACGCGGTTGAAAGCGACCAAGAGTGTCGTTCAGTTTTGACACCTGAACTGACTATTATTCTACTATCTATAATGATAGTCGAAATGTTTATATAATAACCGGGACCAACGTCTTAACGAACTGGGAGTATTCGTTAAGACGTCGGTCCCGGTTATACCCACACATAAAAAAAAGAAAAAAAAAATGAATATAAATAAAAAATATTATATAGATTTATTCTCACAAACAATTCAGCTATAGCAAATATATTATTATAATGTATAATTATCGATAGTAAAAATGCATAATATACATATAGATGTATAAATTACGATATTTGAACACAATTAATAAATTATAAGGAAGAAAGGAAGGAATTTCGCACAACCTGATTGAACAGCTAATTCATGATAGCCGCAAAATATTGCTTTTAATCATTTTGAAGCTGCATTTCTAAATACTGAGTGTCCCAAGATTTATAATCAGTTCCATCAACCTGGAAACTCGATAATCTGCATGAAATGGAGAAGCGATTGTCTTAACCGCTGCTGAAACGAAGATAATTATCAAAACAAAATTACGTGAATACATTTATATAATATTGTTAGGTTATATAAACGTATATTGTTAGGTTTTGCAGCAGAAATTACTACGCGGACGACGTTGCGGGCAAAATCTAGTAAGATGTAATACAAGAACAAAGAATCAAGTTTTTAGGACATTCAACATTAAATCAACTGCTATACAACATTAGAATTATCATTAAAATGTATCTATTGGCCTATATTGGTATAAACATGATAAAATATGTACATCGGTTACACATTTACAACAATAGTCATTCTTATGTTTTACAATACTACTATAAAATGGTGTACATTACTAATTAAATGTACACCATATTATAACATTAATAGTGAAGGAAATTTAAGCATAGTAATCTAACTATTAGACTGAACAACTTAACTATTTATAAAGCAGAGGGTATGTTTCTATTGAATTAATAATATCGTCGGACACTATTCACACACGGCCATCTGATCCAAATCTAAGCAAAGCTTGTACTATGGTAACCAGATAACTGATATACTACATATACCTACTACATTTCTTTTGTAAATGGGTACTAATAGGTATAATTAAACTCAGATTCAGGACTAACAGACATGTTCATGCACACAAATATCTGTCCTGGGTGGGAATCGAACCCACGACCTGCGGCGTGAAAGGCAAGCATTTACCGGCACGACAAATTGGTTTTGAACTTTATGATAAGCCAATAGTGTTCAAAATATGTTGGCAACTATATGCCCACTGCCTGGGAAAGGATTAAATAAAACCATACTATATTTTTTATCTCGCTCCTACCTGCATCAGCCAATCAAAATTCTACATGTTGTACAGTTTAGTAGGAGAAAAACGCTACTTAAATTTCATTCACCATTTTTATACACCCTGTATATGGTTTAGCATAGACTGTAACTCAAGACCATAGAGACCTTAAGCTCAGTATAAAAATAGACCAGTGCCTCTAGCACGAGTTCCTGCAGTTTACTTACTCGATCACACGTACAGTTTCGTCCCATACATTGAGCACCAGAGTTTTAGTTCTTAATAGTTTCCCCGAGAGGCGCTGGTGCTCAATGTATGGGACGAAACTACGTGTGACCGAGTAAGTAAACTGCAGGAACGGTCGAAACGGCACACTCACACAAACATGCGCATCGACAAGACCCCTAAGCGGTTATCGCGGTGCTGTCAGTAGTGATTGCCGCGTCAAAGCGAGTGGTCGCGTATAAGTTTATCTCCACGATCACTTTAAAAATCGACGTGCGTATTGCGTAGGATGCCGTTTGAACTCCGCTTGATCAAAACAGTGGCTCTACCGGCTAAGTCACCGAATATCGATTTCTTAAATAGCGTTCAAATAAATAAAGGTTAAAAATGACTTAATCAATCGTTATATCGGCTTCAACGTTGACAATCGATTCCGGACCATTTATGACGTCACATGTGCTCATGGAAGCCGATTTAACGATTGATTAAGTCATTTTTAACCATTATTTATTTGACCGCCAATTAAGAAATCGATGTTCAGCTACTTAGCCGGTAGAGCCCCAGGAGCTTTCGTATTGTAACCGTAAATAATAGGTATCTAAAATATTTAAAGTTACAACCCTACAGCTTCAATAGATCGTAGGTAATTATTTCATCAACTAGGCTTAGTTACCCTACTGTCCATATTTATACTGTGCCTTGTAAGTGTATCAATGTTTAGTATGCAGCATATCCCATAGAGGTAGTTCCTGTAAGGCTGTGTGTAGGTGGTGTTGCAGCTGGGTGTTGAGAGCGGGAGCGGCCAGAGAACACGCGGCGCCGCGCAGCCACGACAGCACCAGGGTAGACGCGCCCGACAGCGGGCCCAAACCCGTCACGTGTAGGTCTGCACACCTGGACCATAGAGGCGGTTGGATTACACGAATATTTTTTTTATATAATAATAATAATAATATCTGGGGACAATGTCACACAGATCATCCTAGCCCCAAACTAAGCAAAGCTTGTACTATGGGTTCCAGGCGACGATATACATACTTATATAGATAAATAAATATTTATATACATAGAAAACATCCATGACTCAGAAACAAATATTCGTGCTCATCACAGAAATATTTGCACTTACCGGGATTCGAACCCAGGACCACCAGCTTCGTAGGCAGGAGCACTACCAACTAGGCTATGGTGACCGTCGTATAATAGTATCACGTTCGGGCAAACAAACTCTAGTACTACTACGGGTTTTTGGTGGGTTTCGTAACATTGCTAGAATGTTACAAAACCCACTCGACTGCACGTGTGGCGCAGCGGCTAAGATAGTCGCCTCGCCTCTTCGTGTCGCGGGTTCGAGTCCCGCGCCGGACAACTATTTGTGTGACCCATAAATAGTTGTTCACAGTCTGGATGTAATTATGGGATTTTTTCCCTAGTGCGAGCGTTGTCCTTTTCAAGAAAAAAAATGTTCTAGTTACAGAACAAAGGATTTTTCCTTTGTTCTGTAACTAGAACATTTTTTTTTGCTATGAAAATGATAGCTGATGAAAAGAACATAGGTACCGAATTTGTTCCAGAATGAAAAGAAAGAGATAGGTGACGACAAGGACAGAAGCATTACAATGAATCTGTCATATTGGTGAAGGTTCTAGAATAAAAAGACAGAGATGGTGCGAATTTACTGAAAGAAAAGGAATACATAGATAGATAGGTACACTTTATTGCATATCACAGAATAAAAATTTAGTAAGTAAAAGTAAGGAGTAAAGAAGAACTGAAAGTGGAAGACTGAGAAATGCTAGTAATAAGTGCAAAAAAGTAAAAAAAAAAAGACAACGCTCGCACTAAGGAAACTAATCCCTGTGTCGCGCGGTACTATACAAACATATAATTGACGGACACAAAGTACATACAGACTGAGAACAATTATTTATGGGTCACACAAATAGTTGTTCTGCGCGGGAATCGAACCCGGGAAACGAATCGGCGAGGCAACTGTCTTAACTACTGTGCCACACGTGCAGCTCAGAAGTATACTGTCTACGTCGGGACTTTAGCACAGTGCTCGTCGTATTTTCTAACTCCTCCTTTTTTTTCTGATTAAATTCGTTGCAGGATCCAAGACAGTTGAAGCAAATCCCCGGGACATGCCTGAGCCTTACCGCTCAGTGTCATTTCATTGTGTGCCACTGTTGATCCTGGCTTACAGGAGTTGCAGTGGTGGGTAAGAGGGAGGGACTAGTCCCTAATAAAAGTAAAATGTGCTCGTCGCCGGGAATCTGTAAGTGTGACATGTGTGAACTCTCACAGAGTGCTAGTCGCCGGGACTTTAAGTACGTGTGATCTTAGTATCGCACCAACTGTAACAAAACTGTAATGTAATAATACTCAAACTAAAACTACTAAATTTAATTTAATGTAATCTAGTTATAGAAGAGCGGAGCTTCCTAGCAAAAGCAAGATTATTTGCTTAAAGGATGGCTCCAACCACTTGATACTGTATTAGACGAAGTTACTGAAATAAACTATTTGATTTGATTTGATTTGAAACTCACTCGAGTTGTTGTACTCGCAGGTCATCTAGCTGCGCGTACGGCTCCCAGTGCGCGAGGCCCACAGTAAGCGCCAGGTGCACCGAGTGCCGCTGTAGCGACGCCGCCGCGCGCCCGCCGCACGAAACACCCATCGCACGGATACGGTAGTCATCGTAACCAATCTAAAATCAAAATAACATCATAAATAATAATATCTAGGGACAATGTCACACAGATCATCCTAGCCCCAAACTAAGCAAAGCTTGTACTATGGGTACCAGGCGACGATATACATACTTATATAGATAGATAAATACTTATATACATAGAAAACATCCATGACTCAGAAACAAATATTCGTGCTCATCACACAAATATTTGCACTGGCCGGGATTCGAACCCAGGACCACCAGCTTCGTAGGAGCACTACCAACTAGGCTACGGTGACCGTCATACCAAAGTGTTATGACTACCAGATAACTGATATACTACATTACTACTTTTATTTTATAAATACATACTTATATAGATAACTATCTGTGCCCCACGGTTTTCCCCGCATTAAACTTCATAAATTATAGCCTATGTGTTAATCCAGGGTGTCAGCTAACTCCATACCAAATTTTATTAAAATCGCTCCAGCCGTTTGGACGTGAAGAAGTAACAAACATACACACTCACACAGTCTCACACTCACAAAGTCTCACACTGACACAGTCTCACACTGACACAGTCTCACACTCACACAGTCTCACACTCACACAGTCTCACACTCACATAGTCTCACACTCACAAACTTTCGCATTTATAATATTAGTAAGATTACACTCAAATTTACAATTACGAACTTGTACAAAAATGTTAATGTACACAAATATTTGTCCGGGGTGGGAATCTAACCCACGACCTGCGGCGTGAAAGGCAAGATTTATCAACCACACCAACCAGCCCATAAATCTTTAATTCACCTAATAAGTTAAATAAATAAATATCTTAGGACAACTAACGCACTGCCCTCTGATTCTCAACCTTAAGGACATTATTATGATCATGCATTTATTATATATTTTATTTTATTTCATAGGTACATAAACAGACTGCAGACTAATAACAAATTAATAATATAATTTTCTTATATCACTGTTAAATCTGAGGACCAATTACATCTGTACACAACATTAAAAAAAAAAATTACCCATATTCTGTGAGTTAAAACTAGGAGTTTGAGAGGAATATATTACTAGTATGATTATTACAATAATTTAAATTTAAAATACCCTAATTAACAGAAAACTGAAAATTGTTGTCCTTTGCTTACTTCTAAATACATACAAACTATAGGTAAATTCAAATAAACACAAGTTTTATGTGTTTAGAAACCTGTCCGAACCAGTATTTATAAAGTTAGATTGTATATAACTTTACCGTTAGAAAAGCTCCGTTTGCAACTATAAACATCATTTTGGAAAAGAGCTGATACTCTTACAATGCTGGACCGACATTAAGAAACACCGTAAGGAAACTAGCTTTCAATAAAAAAATAAAACCGCATCGAAATCGGTCCCTCCGTTTGAGACCTAAGATGCCACAGACAGACTGACATACATCGACATGAAACTTATAACATTTATAAACTTATCTTTTTACGTCGGGCATTAAAAATGAACGTACCTGTAAATCTTTTATTCTTAACGTGACGTGGAAGCTAGTTTTCACGGGGTCTGGCCTGGTGACGCTAACGTCACTGATCCGGTTGATGGTCGCCAGGTTCTTGACCCATCCCGTGTCCGTCTCGAACTTGCCTATGTACGATAATGATCCTATCTGAAATACAAATTGAGAAGAGTTATAATGTAATTGCCGTGTGGTTTCAATAATTAAATAATATAATTATAAAATAATTTAATAATTATGATTCATTAGGTTACGTTAGCCGTGTTAAGACAGAATTGCCACCATTGTCAATTATCCTTACCTACCCCAAGTGACGCACTTCATAAATCAAGAGTAACTGGTGGTCCTGGGTTCGAATCCCGGTAAGTGCAAATATTTGTGTGATGAGCACGAATATTTGTTTCTGAGTCATGGATGTTTTCTATGTATATAAGTATTTATCTATCTATGTATATAAGTATGTATATCGTCGCCTGGTGCCCATAGTTCAAGCTCTGCTTAGTTTGGGGCTAGGATGATCTGTGTGACATTGTCCCCAGATATTATTATTATTATATTGACTCTATTGACCACAAACACGCAGTCAGGGTATAAACGTCCGTGGTCATCATAGCAATTATACGGTCCAACAACATGTGGGCTTTAATTAAATATTTATAAATAAATAATTGGATTTCTTTATTATTGAACGGTGACACGATGGCATTAAATATAATTGTTGTTGATCTGTTGGAATTTTTTGTTATCCCGTGTGTTGAGAATGAGTATTTGTAATAATTTACTTAAAATTGAATCTAATGCTTAACAAAAGCGGCATTTGTTCTTCGGCAGTGTTAGAAGCTCTATACATTTAATTTTTACATAACAACACACTTTTCATTAAGTTAAAAATAACAGGGCATGTTATGCTTTCTCGGCCGGTTGGTCTAGCGGTAGCTTATACAAGCGCAGAAAACGTGGTCCTGGGTTTAACCAAAAAGTGAATTTGGGATTTTTCTGTGTAGAAAATTTTTTATTTCATCCCGAAGTCAAGAAATGCCTCGGAGAGCACTTAAAGCCGTCGTCCAATCGGATTATGACAGTGACGGAATAAAAAGTGCACAAATGGCTTGTCTCCGTTGAGACCGGTTGCCGTGGCCGAAATTCAACCTGGAGGACATTATAATCAATTTATTCTAATTTATTTATATAAGGTCATCGAGTGGCCTAACTCACACGTACTGCTAACACTTAAAGTTGCCAAGTCCCTAAAAATACCACCAGTATAATGATCATCCACACACATAGCTCGTAAAGCCGACGACCGCTGGGGCAGATAGGTTCTCGAGTGGCGACCACGAACCGGAAGACGCAGAGTGGGCAGGCCCCCTACAAGATGGACCGATGATATTGTGCGGGTCGCTGGAAATCACTGGATTCGGATAGCGCAAGACCGCCAATTGTGGAGATCTTTGGGGGAGGCCTTTATTCAGCAGTGGACGTCTTTCGGCGGATATGATGATGATGATGATGAATTTATTTATACGATGGGTGAGAAACACTCTTATATCTATGGTATCTTACGATTGCCATAGACAACGGATGTTACGTCCATTTTACGATTACGCAGCAGTGTAAATTGCACGTTGATTGGTCTTATTTCAACCACCTCGTCGTAAGTCATACTCCTGGAATAATTTGCAGTACCTGGTGCATAAGGTGGCACGTAGCAGCGGCAAATCCAGCAGCTCCTGAGACCTCTGGTGCATCGTAAGGCCTCCTACGCAGTATGCGGCTAGCCGCAATGCGGCCAGCCGTGCGGCTGACCGTACTCAGATTTTTGTACGAGAAAGTAGTTTTTAATCACACTGCGATGCGGCTGCCGGTCAGCAATATTGATTGCTGACGGCCGACAGCATTCCGGCTAACCGCATAGTGCGTAGGAGGCCTTAGTCTCATATGGATGAGGAACTTACACCTGGAAAAATAACAGCGACAGTACCTTGTGCATAAATGTGGCATGTAGCGGTGGCAGTTCTAGAAGCTCGCAGCAGCTCTGCAGTAGCGTGCGTCGCATGTTGATGAGGATCATGTCTATAACCTTGTTGCCGTTTGCTGCCAGGCATGCTGTCATACCGCTGGAATTAAGTAAATAAATATTTTGGGTTAAGTAACACACTGCCATCTGATCCCAAACTACTACTATGGCAATCAGACAACTGATAATCATACTTATACTACTAATATTATTACTAATATTAATCAACACAAAAAAAAAACAATCGGCATGGATGGATGGAATTTGTGTATTTGCTATTTGTGTTATTTGTAAAATTGTTTAGGTGTTTATTTGTATTGTGTAGTTTAGTATTTTAGTTTAGTTTAGTATTGGTAAGTAGCCCAAGCTTGGCGTCCTATATTAAGTATTTAATTTCTCTGCAAGTGAATGTATTCTTAAAAGAAAATAAATAATCTTTAACCGTAAATATTATAAACGCGAAAGTCTGTAAGTAGGGATGAATGGATGTATGGATGTTTGTTGCTCTTTCACGTAAAAACTACAGAATGGATTTTAATGAAATTCTACTATAATATAGCTTATACATCAGGATAACACATAGGCTACAATTTATAAAGATATTGTGTGAATTGTCCAAAATATGTCGATAAGTGTCAAGTAAGAAGAAAAAAATCTATATCATCTACGACCTATTCCGGTATGCCCTGCCTAAACCGCTGGAGGTACACATGCTACTAATATTATAAATGCGAAAGTTTGTAATATCAAGCGAGTCAAAACAGAAGTTCATCATCTTGCCTTGTCTGACCACGAAACAGGACAAACGTTTATGATGAAAGTTTATAAATCTTACGAAATTTGTAACTGGTCGGAGAATGTCAGAGACTTCAGTAAAGAAAATTTGCATAAGTTCTGTAATTGCATATCATCGTTAACATTCCTTAGTGTGAGTGAGAAAATGAAGTTAGAAGAAGCATTTGTCGAATTCCATGGATTATTTAAATTATTTTTTGACCTTTGTTTCCCTATTAAGTCGATAAAACGATCAACTAAAAATGGAAATCGCAAATGGTTGACAAAAGGTATCAAAAGATCTTGTGTAAGAAAACGGTTCCTTTTTCTTAACCAGCGATATCATAAAACAAATAGAAAAAATACAATAAAAAATGCGAAGTTATACAGCCACATACTTAAAAAGTGCATTTCTAAATCCAAACAATTACAGAGTAAGAAATATATTGACAATAATGCAAATAAATGTAAAGCCACATGGACTGTTATTAATGAGAACATTGACGAACCAAAGATAAGACCACAAATTGACAAAATAACTAAAAATAATCTAACATATGTAGACCCCAAAGCCATCTGTGACATATTTAATGATTTTTTTATACAATTGACTAATGGTGACGATTTTAAAATGAATATTAATGACATCAATAAAACTATGTTTACTAACAACAAACATTCAATATTTTTGAAACCCACTGACCCCAGGGAAGTATTTCATATAATAAAAAATCTGAAGAACACAAATGCTACAGGTTTAGACGACATTACCACAAAAGTCATTAAATTGTGTGCAGCACACATTAGTTACCCTCTGAGTTATATAATAAACTTGTCTTTTGAAGAGGGTGCCTTCCCGAATTTATTGAAAAGGTCAATAGTTAAACCAATTTTTAAAAAAGGGGAGTGTTCTGATATGAATAACTATAGACCAGTAACATTGATACCAATCTTGTCGAAAATCTTTGAGAAACTTATGCTGAGAAGGTTGCAAGATTTTACAAGAGCATTTCGTATATTTAAAAACGAACAATTTGGGTTTAAAAAGAATAGCTCGACATCCCTAGCCTGTTTCAATTTGATAAAAGTTATCACTCAGGCAATAAATGATGGCGTACCTTGACAGGTACGCCATCATTTATTGCCTGAGTGATAACTTTTATCAACTGACGTGCAGTGTTCTTAGATATGAGTAAGGCGTTTGATTTTGTGGACCATAAATTGCTATTACACAAATTAGAAAAATATGGAATAAGAGGGAAAGCAAATGATTGGTTGAGAGATTACCTAAATGACAGAGAACAATGTGTGGAAATTTCTAAATTCGTAAATAATAAGATGGTGTCATTTAGAAGTACCTTTCAGAAAAACAAATTTGGTGTTCCTCAAGGAAGCATTTTAGGTCCGTTTCTATTCCTCATGTATATAAATGATCTCCCAAATATTACTAGACATGAAACAATCTTGTTTGCTGATGACACAACACTCATAGTAAAATGTCTGAATGTAGAGGAGTATGAGTTGGAGATAAATAAAACGGTAACTAGCATGATACAGTGGCTAGATTCTAACAATTTAAAAATTAATGTAGAAAAGACAAAAATTATGCAATTTCAAACGTATCAAAGAAAAGTTATGACATTAAATATTAATTACAATAATATAAAAATCGACCAAGTAGAAAGAACTAAGTTTCTGGGTATAATGTTGGATCAAAATTGTAACTGGAAGACACACGTTGATCATGTATGTGATAAACTTGATCGATTTGTCTATGCGATAAGAAGGCTCCGATGCACGGTATCGACAGAAGCGGCTCTATGTGCGTATCACGGATATGTATCGTCCGTACTATCATACGGTTTATTATTGTGGGGTAATTCGGTAGATATAATAAGAGCTTTCAGAGTGCAAAAAAAATGTGTGCGTGCAATTTGTGGAGCTTGGTCCACTGATAGTTGTAAACCATTGTTTAAGTTCTATAATATTTTGCCTTTGCCGTGTATGTATATTAGGGAGTTATGTATGTTTGTACATCAACATCCGGAGTGTTTCATTAAAAATGTAGATGTATCAAAACGAAACATAGTCCCGAGAAATAAACATAAACTTCATTTACCACAATGCAAGCTAGAATTATTTAACAGGAACTCATATTCTAATGCGATAAAGGTATATAACAAATTACCAAACAGTTTCAAAGATCTTCCTTCACCCAGGTTTAAATTAAAAATTACAGAATGGTTAAAAGAGAAATGTTTTTACGATCTGGAAGGATATTTAACGCATCGCGGTGTATTTTGACATTATAAATAGTGGTATATACCCCAAGCAGCAAAATGTGGTCTAGTAATTGTCCTGGAACCACCATTTCAATAGGACTATAACGGAATAGTATGCAATTATAACCACGGAAAAAGGCCCAATTTATAGGCGTATTTTAGCTAATTAAATATTTATAGTAGACTTGGTGAATACCATTTTGACCAATAACGGCCATATAGTTGGACTATGTAAAACTATTTTCTCCCGCGAAGCCAACTATCAGCGCTTAATGGAACCAATCACGACAATAGTAAGCTTATAGTTAGACCACGTAGAACTATTTGCTCTCGCGAAGCTAACTATGAACGCTAAAAGGAACCAAACACGACAATAACGTACACAGTGAATATCTTACAAGCTCATACAAAGTGATGTGAATTGGTGAATGTTGCTATGCACATTTGTAAAGATTAATTAATATTGATAAAGGTAAGTTATTATATTTTTATAATAAATATTATCTAGAATAAGAGTAGGGTGTTAGTTAACAATAAGTGAAGCCGTGTTTGAATGTGCATGGCGCAGGTATATTTTCGGTGAAGTGTAATGAGTTTTTTGTCAAAATTTTTAAACGCCCCTCGAAATTCACGTTTTCATTAAGTTGAATTTTAAAATAATGTTGGTTTCAGTAAGACATACAACGAAAAGTTGCCATCTTGACAAACTTGGTCTTCCCAAATATATTAACAAACCGTTATAGGCGTACTTTGTTTAAAAATGGTAAATATCAGAACTATTGCTTGGCCATATTGTTTGGAATTAGAGTTCCGCAAATATTGTAATGTTACTCTATGTTGTTATTAGGTACCGATGTCTTATTTTCATATTTTTGTTTAGGTGTCAGGTATGAAAATGGTAATGTTTCTGGACGTCGATAGCTTTTTAACTAAAATGGATTTTCGAGCTTTAAAAATTGTTTGAAATATTTTCTACTTCTATTTTTGTGCTTTCCCTTGCTAACTTGGTTTATTGTTTCACAGAATCGTGATCAAGACCAAATTAGTGAGATGCCAACGGTCTCTCGAGAAGATACTCGTTCAAATACTACAAGATCACTTCATTTACAACAAAACTCGGCTACCATTCAATCCGGTTCAGCAATTTTACCCGTATCTTCTTTTGTCGCGAAAAACCCTCAACTTGTCATAAGAGAAGCAGAAGAAACACTGTCAGATGTCAGTTTAAATGCTCAACATTTCGTTCTTTACAACACGGATAACCAAATACAGCCTGTCGAGGATGGTCAAATTCCACAACTTCAACATGAAGTAAAGTCAATCAAAGAAGACATTAAAACCATCATACTACATCAAAACTAACATCTGCTGAATCGAAGAGAGATTCAGAATGAATTAAACTCGTACATCCAATGACCGTTTCAAGAAAGCAAGAAGACGTAGATGTAGACATGTTATAAGAAATCTAAGAGAACTTGAAGAATTTGAAACAAACTTAACAAATACATTTATTCAAAATTTCTAATAAAGAATTGAATGCCGCATGTCGTATTGTATTCTACAGCCCATTTTCTAAGATCGCTATGTAGTTGAAAATTGGAATAGTTTTCAATATCGCATTCATCTTCTTGTGCAGGTTCCTCACTAACACAATCTTCCAAGTCTACATTTAAAATTGCTTTTATCGATTAAACGTTTTTTCGTGCAGAATCATTAAAATAAACATTTTGTCTTAAATTTTCACAACAACAATTTTGTACGGAACCTTCTCATATTTCTATGATTCAACAAAACCAAAATATCCGTACTGAGACTATAACAGAATTTGCAAGACCATTATAAACCAATGTTTTCTTGTTCAGGACACCACGGATATAGTTTTGGATACTAAGTATATTACATTAAACCTTTATAAGCGTGTTAAGATTATAACGATATTGGTTTATACCACTATATAACCGCTCCATTTTACCGATAATTGTTCTGTAAAGTAAATTTATAAACCCTTATAAAACCAAGTAATAAATGCAAATAGTATCCAGAATGTTTAGTTCTCTGTATCACTCTTATTGGTGTACTTTACTTATAGTGGTTCTATAAAGTTTCTTGTTACTACATAGTTATAAGCATAGCTTACCAGTTTATCTGCTCTTGAGTGCGTTTACACCCTCGCGATACTTTTATAGGTCACCCAAGCTTATATTTGACTTTTAATTTCGGCCTATAAGTAATTATAAGTTAATGTATAGGAGGAGATATACTATAAGGCCCAACTAACTCCATGCTTGCTATTATAAGCGATGCAGCAAAAACTAGAACCCTTAAGAGAACATTAAAAGTGCTGGAGTCCTATAACGTCTGCACTATAGGATAATTTTGCTGCTTGGGACCTTACAAAATGATTAATTATTTACGATGTTATTAAATTAAAATCAATTGACATTTTTTATTATTTCATTATTATTAATATCACTGAATTTGACATAGTATTATTAATGGGACCGTGACATCAAATAATTAATTATGACATAATATTCAACAATTAGTAATGAGTTGCTTGCTTGCAAAATATTAGAATACTTACTTACTGTATAAAAGCCAAACATTTGCACACCAAAACAGAAAGGTAGAATGTAAATGGACCATTTTAATTTAAGACCATACCCTGTAAACTACATTCTTGCAAATAAACGGATTTGTATTTGTATTTGTGAGTATAGATATGTATGGATGTATGTTTGTTACTCTTTTACGCCAAAACTACTTTAACGCGGGTGAAACCGCGGGGCATAGTTAGTATATTTATAAATTCAGATATAGATATTTTCCATTTGTTCCGATGGCAGTCTTAAAGCGCGTTTGTCGGTCATAATAAAGATATTGAATTATTACCTTAATATAGAAAAAAAACATTCAACTAGATGTAGTAAAATATATCTAAAACTATACATATTGATAATTAGTATTTAAAAAGCCTTAAATAGGCCTTTGACAATAACTTCCAGCTTCAGTTTAATACAATACACAATTTTTTATATTGATAATAAAAAACCAGCCAAGTGCGAGTCGGACTCGCGCACGAAGGGTTCCGTGCTATTATCTATAAAAAACGGCAAAAGTATCAGGTTTGTCATATGGGAGCCCGAAATATTTAATTTAATTTAATTATTTATTTTTGAAGCGAACATATAACTAAATATTCTATGAATATTTTAAGCATCTTTATCAAAATTGAGCAAAAACTAGTATAATATGTATCATCATATCAGCCGAAAGACGTCCACTGCTGGACAAAGGCCTCCCCCAAAGATCTCCACAATTGCCGGTCTTGTGCTATTCGCATCCAGCAGTTTCCAGCGACCCGCACAAGATCATCGGTCCATCTTGTAGGGGGCCTGCCCACGCTGCGTCTTCCGGTTCGTGGTCGCCACTCGAGAACCTTTCTGCCCCAACGGCCGTCGGCTCTACGAGCTATGTGCCCTGCCCACTGCCACTTCAGCTTGGCAATTCTTCGGGCTATGTCGGTGACTTTGGTTCGCCTGCGGATTTCGACATTTCTGATGCGATCCCGCAGGGAAACTCCGAGCATAGCCCTCTCCATTGCTCTTTGGGTGACCTTGAGCCTTCTAATAAGGCCCATAGTGAGCGACCATGTCTCTGTTCCGTATGTCATCACTGGCAACACACACTGGTCGAAGACTTTCGACTTGAGACACTGCGGTATTTTGGACGAGAAGATGTTACGTAGCTTCCCGAACGCTGCCCAGCCGAGTTGGATTCTACGATTGACCTCCTTGTCGAAGTTGGACCTACCTAGTTGGATAGGTAATATGTATGGGAGCCCTTAAATATATATTTTATTCTGTTTTTTTAGTATTTGTCGTTATAGCGACAACAGAAACACACCACCTCACAGTGGAACGAATGTATGGGAGCGGTTGGACGTAGACATGTCCGAAAAATAAGAGTAAAATTATGACAAACTAATGATGCCATCTTATTCGATTACTTAATGCCTTCATAAATTGTGGTGATGAATTTCTTCATAACTCCCATATTTCGGGAGTAATTTGAGAAAATGTGAAATTTTACTATGAAAATGAGTGTATCGAGCTCTCTCCCTCCTGATTCCGGGCTTGTTTCAAGTAGCGGTCTCTAATATCGTAATGCTATTACTAAGAGCTATATTTAATACTAAGACACATAGTGCGCCAAATGTGCACTTTCTGGGATAAAAGGAAATGAAAATTAAAAAAAAAAAACGTTTTTTCCCCATTTGTATTTACTTTAAACCGCAAACAGACTTATTAAGAGGTCTATAAATATATTATATATATACAGAAATATATATTAACAAAAATATTCACAAGAACTGATGAGAGTATGACTTTTAAGTAAGTTGATAATAAATTACCTAGTTTCATTAAAAGTACAATAAATAATTAAGATGTAAGCTCTAATTTACTAAGTTACACATTTTAAAACAATAACATCATTTAATTATCTTCGTCATCATCATCATCATCAATTAATTCAAATTCAGAATCGATGTCCGCTAAATCATTTATGTTAACAAATTCAGTAATCATTAGTGCATCAGTTTTATATGTAAACCTTAAGTCCCTAATTATATATCCTAATTAGCTTATATCTTCTCTAATTGGCTGCTCAGAAATGTTATTGTAATAAGGTAAACCTTTAGAAAAACGGTTTTAATCAACAAAATAAACAAAAAATAAAAAAATTGTGTTATAAAATAAACATCACTCTTTATCCCAGAAAGTGCACATTTGGCGCACTATGTGTCTTAGTATTAAATATAGCTCTTAGTATTAGCATTATGATATTAGAGACCGCTACTTGAAACAAGCCCGGAATCAGGAGGGAGAGAGCTCGATACACTCATTTTCATAGTAAAATTTCACATTTTCTCAAATTACTCCCGAAATATGGGAGTTATGAAGAAATTCATCACTACAAGTTATGAAGGCATTAAGTAATCGAATAAGATGGCATCATTAGTTTGGCATAATTTTACTCTTTTTTTTCGGACATGTCTACGTCCAACCGCTCCCATACATTCGTTCCACTGTGCACCTGGGACAATTTCTTAAAAAAAAATAAAATAAAAAAGGTTTTTATTCACGTAGACTTTAAAAAAGCGCTTGTAAATAGTCAGAACATGTTTGTAGTAATATAGTTGTATACATTAGATATTATTTCTAGTAACATAGATATTTAGGTACATCTTGTATGAAAACATTTATAAAATTTATTTTATTACAGAAATGATATTTAGCTAGCTCGTATCAAGTTATTGTCAAGAGATTATGTTTAATTATCTAGTTTAAGTCTAATATTTTTACTACATATTGTCAATGGTTCTGTCTATATTAAAGGTATTATTATTATGACGGACCTTGTGTTAATAACGACGGTCGCGCTTTAATGCTACCACCGGATCCAATGCGCCCCAACTGAGAAGACCCAGCGAAACAAACTCAGTGGGTTCATCTACTACCGGTTTCAACACGACCCAGTTGAGACGGTCCGGCGAAACATACTCAAGCGGGCATGAACATGGGATTTGGTCCAATTAGAGTAATTATTTAGTAGGCAAACACAATATATGCTCGATCGGTTGTCTGAATGCTTATTATTTTAGATTATATTTAGGTATACAAAAGAAAAACTTCGAAACAATAACATTATTCATTTTGAGACAGAGTCAATAATTTTAAATTAAGTATATGATAGCAATCATTTACAGATAGTTCACGTAACACAGCAGATCAGTCATGTCTATATGGCTACAAGATCTCCAGCGAGCAATGTGCAGGTAGGAAGTGAGAGCCAGACGTCTTTGTCATCGATGTACTCTTTAGTGGTGTAATAACCCCTAGCCATAAGTATACGTTTAATATGTGTTTTAAAACTTGTGTCAGGCAGATCAGTAATTTGAGTAGGAAGCTTGTTATAAAACCTAATACAATTTCCTAAAAATGATTTATTAGTTTTGCTTACTCTAAATCCTGGCATGGCTAGTTTGTTTTTATTCCTAGTATTTATATTATGCAGTTCACTTTTCTTTTTATAATTATGAATATTTTTTCTAACAAACATTATATTCTGATATAATATTCCGATGGCACAGTAAGTATATTTATTTCTTTAAACAAATTTCGCAAAGAATCGCGACTGCCTAAACCATAAATGGCTCTGACTGCTCTTTTCTGCAATACAAAAATAGCACCTATGTCAGCCGCCGAACCCCACAGCAGAATGCCATACGACATAATGCTATGAAAGTACGCGAAATACACTAATCTAGCAGTTTGTTCATCTGACAATTGCCTTATTTTCCAGACAGCCTTATTTTTCAACAGCTTAACACGGTTCATGAAATACAGACTGACAGCGGCCCCGTTTTACCCTTTGGGTTTTACGGAACCCTAAAAATTGAGTATAGGGTAATTATAAATATACCTGTAAGCTTCATACAGACTAGGGTTACAGCACATTACTTCCGAGATGCTGGTAGCCTGACGGAGTACCACCGCTAAATGCCTTTGGAGCTTCTCTCGCAGAAGTGCGTATAGCGGCAGGGATACCGCCGCTGTTAAGGGCAAGTCATCTGGAATAGACGAAGAAGAATTACTACAAAAATAAGTAAAACAAAACAGTGGCTACAAATAAAAAAAACTAACTTATTTTAATGCAATTGGCGGCCTTATCGCTAAAATAAATAAAATAAAAAGGTTTTTATTCACGTAGACTTAAAAGCGCTTGTAAATAGTCAGAACATGTTTGTAGTAATATAGTTGTATATATTATTATTTCTAGTAACATAGATATTTAGGTTCACATTGTAATGATTGTATGAAAACATTTATAAAATTTATTTTATTATAGCTGATATTTAGCTAGCTCGTATCAAGTTATTGTCAAGAGATTATGTTTAATTATCTAGTTTAAGTCTAATATTTTTACTACATATTGTCAAAGGTTCTGTCTATATTAAGGTATTATTATTATGACGGACCTTGCGTTAATAACGACGGTCGCGCTTTTAATGCTACTACCGGATCCAATGCGCCCCAACTGAGAAGACCCAGCGAAACAAATTCAGTGGGTTCATCTAGTACCGGTTTCAACACGACCCAGTTGAGACGGTCCGGCGAAACATACTCAAGCGGGCGAATCTCTCTCCCAGGGAACCGTCTTGCGTAGAATAAACTGCTGGACAAGCTTCCCCTAGAATCATCTTGGGCGGATATGCCATAACGTCACGCTTGGCAGAAGGGTTGGCGATCGCAGTTTGGTGGTCACAGTTCACAGAAAAACGCTGCTGTCCGTCCTCTGGCAGATCTTGCCTCGGGACGACTTCTACGACGTACGAGTCGTCCCGATAGGGTGATCATATTCTGACATTCACCGCCGTCACCACACAGCATTTACTACTAAGTTTGACATAATTATGAAATGGCAGAAAATTGTCTATGTTTACTCTAATTCCTTGTTTCTTTCTGATTAAATTCATTGCGGGATCCAAGACAGTTAAAGCGATTCCCCGGGACATGCTTGAGCCTCGCCGGTCAGTGTCATTTCATTGTGTGCCACTGTTGATCCTGGCTTACAGGAGTTGCAGTGGTGGGTAAGATACAGGGACTAGTCCCGATTATGTCTACTTGATCACGTGGAACGTTTTTTTTTTTATAAAATAAGTATGTTAATTGTGTCTCAATACAGTACAGACACCAATCTGTCAAATTTCCCCAATTGAAAGTGAACCTTATGCTTATATGCTAAAGTTGAAAATCTATAAAAGAAATTTGACAGATTGGGGTAGCTGGCTGTGCTGGCGTCTGTACAAATCAAAACAAATTGAGGCAGCCCCATAAGTGACTAAAAGTAATTGCGTTGGGGTTGATTGGTTGAACTTACGCGCGCGGTCCACCTTCGACCACGTCTTCACTTAGCATCAGGTGAGATCGTGGTCAACCGCAAGCCCATTTTGCATTAAAAAAAACTTGTGTGTACTTATGTACACGCGTTAGAAGTTATACTTCTTAATATACAACTTGAACATAGTTATCAATTTTCATACCACCTAGAACTAACGTCATGCTGTTATTTTTACAATGCGCGCGCATCGTAAAAATTCACTTTCATACCACCTAGAACTAACATCATGCTGTTAAATTTTTTGGAATCGGTGTGCGCGCGCATCGTAAAAATTCACTCTCATCATTTTTCTCCATCGCGCCAAAAGAAGTATAACTTCAAAAAAGAATTGTCTACGAAACTGAATATAAAACCTTGCAGATGGAGCATATTGAATGCACAATGAGCTGAATATTTGCACAAATATTCTGCCCTTGACGTGTATTTGCCTACATTCTGCTAATTTTACCACAGTAAAAACGCAGGTCTGTTTTCGAACATAATGTACACACATTTGTATGTTAATTGGTTGCTATCGGTTCCATTTTCTGATAACAACAGTGGTATGGTTCATGTTACAAAATCTATATACCTACAGAGACTATCATAATTAGTGCGGGATACTATCTGAGAGCAGAATATACCCATGCACCTTATTTTTTTTATACATCAGTTTGCCGAAGCACTCACGGACGGATTCCACGCCATCATGCATAAGAGAAGCGCTTCATATCTATGTTGGACCTATATAGTGGTTGGCAAATGCTTGCTTTTCACGCCGGAGGTCGTGGGTTCGATTTCCACCCAGGACAGATATTTCTGTGCATGAACATGTCTGTTTGTCCTGAGTCTGGGTGTAATCTACTATATAAAAATAAGTCGGGTTTTCCTTCCTGACGCTATAACTCCAGAACGCACGAACCTATTTCCACGGTTTTGCTATCGTTGGAAAGGTCTCGGGCTCCGTGAGGTTTATAGCAAAGAAAATTTATAAAATTAACGCGGGTAACACCGCGGGGCACAGCTAGTTATTTATATAAGTATGTATTTCCAAAAGACAAGTAGTATATGTAGTATATATATATCAGTATAGTATAGATATCAGTTATCTTGTTTCCATAGTACAAGCTTTGTTTAGTTTGGGATCAGATGGCCGTGTGTAAATAATGTCCCTGGGATATATTATTATTATAATTATTTTTTTTGTTTTTATATATTATATACTACGGCTAATTGCCATTATTATTCTATTAAGAGTAGGGGCTATACTAGGGTGTCTCAACAGCATATTGAACACAATTGTGGACCGGTGGGACAGCCCAATACTGGTACATTGGATGCATAAACAGGTTTGAAAATCATTCTGCTGATTTAAAATATTGAGCTCAGTACATTCAGCTCAATATTTAGTAAGTACACTTAAGCAGATGTCTATACTTTTACATTCATTTCAATGGGTCATTTGTTTTTCCAGTGACTATTATCAGTGACCTCTGTGGTGTGTTCGATTTTTATGAATTCAGATATATGCACTCACGAGTATGGCCACTAACACTGGTTCTTTGATGAAGATCGGTTCAGCCTTTCTGAAGTAGTACAATAAGGAACGAACTACACGAGTCGGCTAAGAATGAGCTTCATTTACACCCAGCTCAATAAAAAAAATGGGGTGATCAACAACATACAGTCAAATTGATAAACTCTTTCTAGGTACCTACCTACACAAGTACCTATAGAATTCATTATAGGTACTTGTGTTGCGAATACTTGCTTCTAACGAATTTTCATGGTTGTAAGTCGATGGGATATATGTTTCACTAGCTGTACCCCGCGGTTTTACCCGCGTAAAACTTTATAAAAACTCCATACCAAATTTTATTAAAATCGCTCCAGCCGTTTCGACGAAGAAACAAACATGACACAACAACAGAAGTAACAAACATACACACTTACAAACTTTCGCCTTTATAATATTAGTGTCATTTAATATCCTGGGACACTATTCACACACGGCTATCTGATTCCAAACAAAACAGAGCTTGTACTATGGAAACCAGATACCTGATTGATATACTACATATACTTTTCTTTTGTAAATACATACTTATACACATAATTACAGGCAGACTCAGGATAAACAGACATGTTCACACAAATATCTATCCTGGGTGGGAATCGAACCTACGACCTGCGGCGTGAAAGGCAAGTGTTTACCAACCACGCCAACAGGCTCTTTACTTTTGATAAAGATTCTAAACAGCGTAAAAGTATTGCGTTTTGTTAATCATTACATCATAATTATTAGTTCACCTGCACGTAATGTACGAAAAATTCTTTAGCCAATCCGGAAAAAATCCAACTCACCAATGTGTTTTGCTAATTGTTCAGTCGTAGCGAATTCGTAACCACCGTTTCTCTGAGGCGACGGCCATGACAACTGCGGAGAAAACAAATTTCGTAATTTAATGGTTTGTATTGTCTATGACAACACACTGGAAACTGAAGGGCGGTAAATAGGTAGGTAGATAAATAAAATATCTTCGGACTGGTGATGATTGAACTGAATTTATACTATGACCACCAGACAATTAATTAACACACTTATATAATGAAAATATCTTGAGTTGGGACAACTAATACACTGCCATCTGATCCCAAACTAGGCAGAACCTGTATATTGGCAACCAGACAACTGATCAACATACTTAATACATTTAATGACGGTCACCATAGCCTAGTTGGTAGTGCTCCTGCCTACGAAGCTGGTGGTCCTGGGTTCGAATCCCGGTAAGTGCAAATATTTGTGTGATGAGCACGAATATTTGTTTCTGAGTCATGGATGTTTTCTATGTATATATGTATTTATCTATCTATATAAGTATGTATACCGTCGCCTGGTACCCATAGTACAAGCTTTGCTTAGTTTGGGGCTAGGATGATCTGTGTGACATTGTCCCCAGATATTATTATTTATTATTATTATTAATGTTTTTAACAGTCGACCCGTGACCACGGCTGGTACGAAACGTCGGGTAACCAAGGTAATGATTTGCCTATACCTTTATCGCGATTGAGACCCGTGTCTACAGTATATAAATTACTTATACATTTCTCAACATATTATAGAAAGAAAAGAAAATAATCCATAAATGCAGTGTATGTTCCAATATAAGGGAAGACTGGTAAAATTGCGGGCGAATAAATACTATGGGGAAATATATACCTAGATAATTTAATAAATATGGCGTGTTACAAGATGACACAGAAGAGATGAAGAGAATAAAAAGAGGCTAAAAAGAAAATTAAAGAGGTGAAGTATGAAAAGTTAGTAAGTATAGTGTGTAAGATACTTAGAAAAAGTTGTTTTGTTATAAGAAAATAAATCTATAATAAAATTAGCGAAACGCCATCAAACTGCGTTAGTTGTTGGGCGAAAGATACATGTAAAATACTTAATAAAAAATTAAAACAAGATAAATTACACCCAGACACACGGAAAATAATCGTGTTTAACATAATTTGTCCTGCGTAGGGATCAAACTGCAACCGCGAACAACCGTTGCCATAGATTATAGACAATTTGAACAATTTGAATAAATAATATTAACTTCGCAATTTTTAATTATTTTTTGTAATTAACTTTAATAATGTAAAATTTGAATGATGTGGTGGTGGTCTTTAAGTATTGCAGCACTATTATTTTTAAGTATGTACGTGTCCTTATAACTGTATGAGTGTTTGTAACGTTGACGAATCTTAACTAAATAAAAAAAAAACCGGCCAAGTGCGAGTCGGACTCGACCATGAAGGGTTCCGCAGCAGCAAGTATTTCAGTTGATTAAATGAAAGGTAAATTGCGGTTTACGATTTATTACGCATTAAAAAAACTACTTACTAGATTTCATTCAAACCAATTTTCGTTGTTAGTTTACATCATATATATTTTTTAGTTTTATCATTCTCTTATTTTAGAAGTTATAGGGGGCGGGTCACTCATTTTTCTACTTTGGAAGTGTCTCTCGCGCAAACTATTCAGTCTAGAAAAAAATGACATTAGGAACCTCAATATCATTTTTGAAGACCTATCCATAGATAACCCACATGTATGGGTACGATGAAAAAAAAAATTTGAGTTTCAGTTCTATGTATGGGGAACCCCCAAAATTATTATTATTATTCTATTTTTGTGTTAAAATCTTAATGCGGTTCACAGAATACATTTATTTACCAAGTTTCAACAGTACAGCTCTTATAGTTTCGGAAAAAAGACATACGGACGGACAGTCAGACAGACAGACGGTCGAATCTATAAGGGTTCCGTTTTTTGCCATTTGGCTACGGAACCCTAAAAATAAACTTTATATACAGATTAACGTTTTGGAAAACCAGGTATCTGATTGCAGCGCTACCTACCGGGTTCAGTTCTGAATCAAAGCCAACATTAATATAAATTAAAGTTGGTCCAGCCGTTAAGGAGTTAAGTGACAAACGTACGCAGGAATGTAGAATATAAATATACAGTGTGTAATATAAATAGTGGAGGACACTTAAGAAGAAGCGCTATGAAACCAGAAAACTGAACAACTTAAAGAAAACCAGATTGCGATTTTATTGTCTCAATGCGTATCTGCAATCAGCCCTAAGGCTATGAGCAGATCTGTTCTGCGATGCTGTCATGCGGAGTGGCTTCCCATAGGAAGCATCTACTAATCTGCTGCCCAGAGCTGCCGGTTTTCCAGCTCTAGGGTATGGTGACGTTTTAATCGTCTCACATACTGTTCTATGGGAAATAAGTTTGGTTCCCCATAAAAATGCAGCAGCTGATTTTTATTATTTTATGGCAAAACCTTTCATAGCCAGATGCTCTCACCAATCCGTAAGTGATTGGCGAGATTAAGCTACTAGGCTTGCAGTCAGTCCATAGATGGATGACCGCCAAAGTGGTTTAATTTCTGAGCGACTCCGTGCTTCGGAGGGCACGTTAAGCTGTCGCTCCCGGTTGTAGCTATTAGGCAACCAGTCGTTAAGCCATGTCAGAGGCCTAATGGGCGACTTGAGCAACTCTTACACTAGGTTAACCAAAGCCCATACGATAAGTAATCTTTTTTTAAGCTCCTTAAGTTACATTCACTATGTAACTTTTCAAGAAATACTATTGAGAGAAACTCACCTTCACAATAACTTCATCATGAGTGAATTCAATTCCAGGATTTATGAAGGAAAACGCATCATCTTCTAGCACCAGGCCGACTCTCACATCTGCGATCATGTTTGATAATGATATTCTAAAAGTACATAATGTTATTAAATTAATTAATATCTTGAGACAACAAACACACTGCCATCTGATCGCAAACTAGGCAAAGCCTGTAAAATGGCAACCAGATAACTGATATATTTCTAAATACACCCAGACACAGATCAATCAATCAATCAATCATTTATTGCTGAACATAGTAATTACAATATATAGTACATTTCAAGATGTCAGGTAAATGTAGGTGTGGTCAATATGTTCTGCCTGATAGGGCATGCAAAATATTATAACACAAATTCACAAATATTAAATAAAAAAAAATAATAATATAAATTTCATTTCATGTCAATACAAATATACACTTAAAAATAACACATAAATAAATCAAAACGAATTGTATCACAAATCGGACCTACGAAGTATTCGCCTAAATATCTAGCTTATCGGTCAAATACTCTTTTAGAGAATAGTACGCCTTACTTATTAAAAGTTCGAGAAGTTTATTTTTGAATTTGGCGACATTATCTTCTCGTAGAATATGTTTTGGTAGTTTATTAAAAATTTTGGGAGCCATGCCTACCAAATTTTTGTTGTATACTGCCTTTTTATGTGGCCTGCATCTAATTTTTGTTTTATTTCGCATACTATTTAAAGTCAAATAGGGAAAAATTATTTTTTACAAACATTGCAACCTCATAAATGTAAAGGCTGGTTATGGTCAATATACGAAGATTAGTAAAGCATGGTTTGCAGCTATCGGTACTTTGTATTCCACATATGGCTCGAAGACACTTTTTTTGGGCTTTGAAGACTATCTCAATATTTGTTGCATTTCCCCAGTATATTAACCCGTAACGTAAAGTTGATGTAACATAAGCGTGGTAGGCAGTTAATAAAGTTGTCCTATTTACCTCCGTATAAAGTTTGTACAGAGCATATGAGTACTGACTAAGGCGGCTACATACACTGTCTGTGTGTGTTCTCCATGAAATGTCTCTGTCCAGTTCAAGTCCTAAAAACAAATTATTGTATTCATCACACATAGATTTGTCCCGGGTGGGAATCGAACCCACGACCTCTGGCTTAGTAGTAAGGGTCACTAACCACTAGACCAACGGCAGTGCGCTAGTGTGGATTCGCCTATTAATTTCCTAAACGTATTGAGCCCATGCTTATATTCTGGAGTTCTTCTAAAATTGCAACCCCTGTGTCATGGGAATAAAGTTTAATTTCCTCTTAAGGCATTATTTTTACATTTAGAATGGAGGTTATAAATGTTTATAAGGCTAATGCATTTTTCATGTTAATAGGCATAATTGTTTTCTAATACACTTTAATATTTTATAAATGCTTGCTTTGCACGCCGCAGGTTGTGAGTTTCATTCCCACCCAGGACAGATATTTGTGTGCATGAACATGTCTGTTTGTCGTTTTGGTGTAATTATCTATATAAGTATGTATTTATAAAATAAAAGCAGTAGCACAAGCTCTGCTTTCCTTTAAGTCTCGGAGCAGATGGCCATGAGGGAACCCTTGACCTACTGCATGAAAGGCATTTAAAATTGTCAAAGTATCTATTGACAATTTTAAATGTTTTATTTATACAGTTTCATGGGTAGAAAGCTCTCCACTATTCATGTTACACCTTGTATAATGTCACGAAAACATAACACCCCTTATTTCAGACCACCATGTAATTAGTCAAACTACACATTTAATTTTGTTAATTAGTCATTTGAGAAGTAAATGATCACTAATAACCTACCTTGTTATCCAATTGTTTGGACAGACCTGTATTAGTATAATGTTGCAATGAATAATTAGGATCAAAATAAATTATATTGTAATAGAATTATTTTTATGGTATGAATATACTCAATAGTTTGTTGCATCCCTGAATGTATAGGAGGTAGTTTGCTTATAATCAGTTTTGACATGCTCAGCACCATGTGTATTGTTTGCAATACACACTCTCTAAATACTTGTGTATCTTTTTCGATACACAAGCACCATTCCAGTCAAAGCGCCGTTTATCGCTAACGCGCACGCTCTCCATACATTCTGTTTAGGAAAAAAGGGAGGAGGGGTTGAAAAAAGTCGTTCATCTAAGACATCTAAACGATTTTAGAGACTAAAAACAAAGAAAAATATCAAAAACATATGGTGGTATTGGGTTATAGGGCTTGGCGCCGAGCGTGTTAAAAGCATTCTTATCAAATAAAATGTTAGAATCACACTGGACTTGATTCCTTTAACACCCTACTTATATAATAATGATAGATTTGCGTTATTCAAATTAACTTGAAATTTATCATTAACTAAATTAAAGCCTTCAGAGATAAGCCCTAATTCTTAGCATTCCATGGAGTCACTGTGCGAACCAGATCTATCGCATGATAGAGGCTGGAACACTTAACAGAGTCTGAGACTTGCAACTCAGATATAGGTTTAAAGAGGCCCCCTGTGATGAATTAATGCTCACCTCTGTCTCTCAGTGTTCCATGCCAAATTTGGTATGATCCTAATAATGCCCATTTCAGTTGGTGACTAAGGCAAATACAGTATACTATAAAATAATAGAAGTATACCTGGCCTGTGTGAATGGGACAACGGGAAGGGGAAGACCTTGTCGAACATTCTCTGACCATATCGGAGACGTTCTTAAGAAAGGGCAGGTCAGAAGTACCCTAAACCGGCGAGCTTGTATGAAGAATATAATGACAGTAATCGAGGCAAAAGAGGTGTGCAAATATCGTGACAAATGGAAATCCATTGTCTCTGCCTACCCGTCTGGGAAACAGGCGTGAGTCTATGTACGTATGTATGTATAAAATAATAGTACTTACAAAACATGTCCTTCAGCCATGACTGGTATAAGATTATACAGGTTTTCATTAAATGCACTATACAGTCCTTTGATGTTAACCTCTCCAAGTGAACAGCGTAAATTAAGTGACATAGACTTGAGATCCAATGACAAAGCTTGCATATGGAATGTTGGTGGTTTTACTAACTCGAGACGTGAAAGATTACTGAAATAGAATAACATTAAAACACTTTAATAAATTCTGTTAGCTGTTTGTGGGTCAATCAAAGATTGCAACTAATTTAATAATAATAATTACAGTGATGGCAGTGCATCTAAACAACATGTTACACTTTGTAAAATGTACAGTAAACAAGAGACAAGTATTTAATTGAAGGTCATAAATGACTTGGGACAAATCCAAAAGCTATCTCCATTAATAAAAAAAATGATCTTGTTAAAAACAACTTAGCTTAATTGATGACAGATTTCATGTTATGTTTGGGTAATAATAGTAGGTAATAATAACCAATAACATTTACCACAAATTTATTATTATTATTATTATTATATAAAACCTGAGATCTGTCAGGTATTTTTGATATATAAACCTTATACTATTAGTTTACTTTTTATTTTATAAAATAAAAAGCCAATGCATGCATTAGGGAAATAAATCACTATATAGTGTAAGGCTGACTGTATCCTTGTATGTTAGAATCAAGCAAATAATGGACACACTCTTTGGGTGCAATTGCATAACATACAGGGATAAAGGCAACCATACTCCTAAAACCTATGTATAATATAATAATAATAATAATAATATCTAGGGACAATGTCACACAGATCATCCTAGCCCCAAACTAAGCAAAGCTTGTACTATGGGTACCAGGCGACGATATACATACTTATATAGATAGATAAATACTTATATACATAGAAAACATCCATGACTCAGAAACAAATATTCGTGCTCATCACACAAATATTTGCACTTACCGGTATTCGAACCCAGGACCACCAGCTTCGTAGGCAGGAGCACTACCAACTAGGCTACGGTGATTGCCGAATGTATGTATCAAACAAACCTACTAAATATATAATTACATTATTTTTTAAACCAGGAATGATTGAATAGTATGATGGGCTATGTTAACTAAATTATTACTGACTTGTTTATACAAAAAATTATAGATTATAAATAAAAAATACAGGCAGCCTAAACAGGACAACCTATTTATACCCGACCTCAAGAGCATTGTCTATTCCCACAGTCAGTGAGGCTTACATCTTTATGTGCATTTCAAGGCATGGCAGTGTTTCACTGCCTGCTTGCTGAGTCTGGCCTGATAGTGTTATGTTTATAAGCTAAATCCCAATAAGACTTCGCAACATTCATCTGTATGAATATTGCAGTCTTATCACTCATGGTATTGTCCACATTATTTACAGTTAAATGTTCTACCTCTAGTCCAGGGGCAGTCAATCATAAATGTAAATTAATATAAATCAATAATACAATTAATAGTAAGATTAATATGCAAATGTTTTTTCAAATTGGCCCTGACTTTATCTAAATTTGACATTTAATCTAAATTTAACAATAGGAGCATAAATAATAAGGTAAGTAATATTATATTTACACTTGTGTGTTCTTAGCGAAGTAGGAAGTGTCTGCCAAAATGTCGGGTTTAATCTGCTCGCCATTTTTCGTCTGTTGTAACGCCACGTTTGTAAAACTCTAGAATAAATATAAAATAACATTATCAACTTATAAATAGCTGCATTAAAGTCTATAATCTCAAATAAATAATGATATTTACCCTTTTAATAACATCTTGTAGATTTGGCTGTACTTTCGTCAATAAATTGTTTAATTCTTGGTCGATATCTATACTTTCCTCCTCGGACATTTTCTTAATTACATTACCTTTTAATACAGCTAAGGAACTTAATAATTTGAATATATATCACTTTATCACCGAAGGCGAAACATATTGCTGCTTGTTGTGCTAATGAAATGACATTGACAGCTGACACTTGACAGGAACTTGTTGTGTTGGTCAAAATAGGATTAAAGCAAGGTCTTAATGGCATGAATATCGACTACAAACATCATATAGATAAAATCGACTATGGTTAATAACCATTGGCAATGATTGGCAAGTATAAAGTTAAGGTCTTCAATTTATGCATTCCATGTTACTAGTGGTATTATATTTAACGATAAGAGCTAACATGTATGTCAGACAACAAATTACGAAACCGGAAGAATGGGTGCAAAGTATTTTGACTATTAACTACTGTTCATCACCCGACCTCTCCCAATTATTATTATCATGAGTAATTTAATTAAAAGAATCAAGTTATTTATTTAATTTTATTTGCATACTAATATACAGATTTTGGCAATAAACATAAAATATACCAACGAATGGATAGTGTCCATTCGTAAATGCCTAGTGCAGCACCTATTAATGATCTAACGGCGTTCAAACATAGTGTCTAGTAGAGCAGAGGACTTGGGTCCATTTTAATAAAATACATATTTATTACATAACTTCAACTCGCTATTACAAAAATACAGGTACCTACCTGTATTAAAAGTCCTTATAGGTACCTACACTTTTTTAACTGCAAGCAAGAGTTAGAAGTTAGTTCATGTCTTAAGTAGGTAATTCGTAAAATCAGCAGGTTCCGCTGTTAAGTATTCGGTACTCTCAAATGTAAACAAGCTAAAAGTATTAAGATATCCAAAAACAAATATTAGTAAGGTATTTTTTAACTACTTTTCTGTAAGTATGAGCCAAGTCTTGGATTCACCCGGCTGATCATTCTCAAGATTAGATTTAAGTGTTCAGTTCAGAATTAAAATTTTGCTAATTTACTTCTAGTGAGCGTGGTAAGTTATACATTCGACGTCTTTGTTCCGGTTCTTCAAATGGTCCAGGTGCAAAAGGCTCTGAAATGTTAAAAGGAATTAAAGTGATACCTTTATAAGAATGCGAACTAAATAGGAAACAGAAAAGACAATGTAGGGTGAGACCTTCACATATGTCAACTAATACGTGTATGGTTATTGAGCCTTGAGCATCATCAGGGGGGCTACCATTACCGCCTAATTCACTTGCCATCATGATCGTGGTCGGCGTCCAAATAGATAAAGGTTAAAAATGACTAAATCATTTGTCAACCAGTCAACCGAATACCAGATAAGGAAGATATCAATTCACTAGCTTCATGAACATCATCATCATCATCATATCAGCAGAAAGACGCCCGTTGCTGGACAAAGGCCTCCCCAAAGATCTCCACAATTGCCGGGTTTGCGCTATCCGCATCCGGCGGCTTCCATCGGCCCTCACAAGATTATCGGTCCATCTTGTTCATATGGTACGCTGCTTACGGTTATCAATTCAACTATATTATCCACCACCATAACAGCTATAAAAAGTCCACTGCGGAACAAAAGCCTCCCCCAAGAATCATCTTAGAGGGACATGCCATAATCGCCACGCTTGGTCATCGGGTTGGCGATTGCAGTACCTATGATGGTCATAGTACTGAGAAGGAAGCTGCTGCGCTTCCTCCTGGTAGATATTCCCTCGGGTCGACTTTTCCGCCCCCCGCGGGATGAGATGGGGTGATGATATTCTGATATTTGTCGCCGTCACCGCACAGTATTATACATATTTAAACTATAATTATCTTACTGCATCTTGGTAGCGATCGCAGCAGTCTAACGCCATAGTCCAAAGCATTAGACATGAGGGACATAATGTGGTTTTGAAGTAGATGCTTGAAGTTTACTATCATCATATTTGCTGCACCTTCTACCACCAACGATTCAGGCCTAGAAAATATAAATTATTAATCAGTGGGCATATTACCATATTAAGTAACATTTGGGATTCCAAAATCAGTATTAGCCGTTAAGTTTAATTTAATCACCTAAATTAATAGATAATTATAATAGTATCCTGGGACATTATTCATATACGGCCTTCTGAACTTAAACTAAGCAGAGCTTGTACTATGGAAGCCCGATAACTGATATACTACATATAGGCCGTACTTTTCTTTTGTATATATATTCTTATAACAACTAGAATTAGGACAAACGGACTCTAAGAGAGTCCAGAGAAACAGACTCTCCCATTTCCATGAACATTAAACATGATATATTTTTTAAATAAAAAGTTAATATATAATGTTAATTGTTTTCCGCTATTTGTCAGTGTAATCATACCGGGATGTAATATGTACCACCCGGGGCAAAATATGCACATGTAAGAAGGACATTATAAAAATGCAAATTGTTGGGTATCGACCCAACACGTGTTTTGTCACGGACCATTGTCAAGGGATGCTAACTCGTCGTGTGTCAGTCTCATTCGAGCACTCGACGAGTTGGCATCCCTAGAGAACCATTCCCAAGGGATGTAAACTCGTCGATATTATCCTTCTTGCATGTGCATATAGTTGCGGGCGGGAGGGCGGTGCATATAGCAGCCCGGCTTGATAATCGAAATTAATATATTAATTTTGTATTTTGAATGTCATGGATTTCCGCAAAGTTACGCCTGGTTTTTAAAGCGTTTCCTGTGTTTGTCAACTTACTTCATTTGATCGATGAAATCAATATTTAAGTCAACTGTCTCGGGTTTAGCCACTTGGCTAATAGCGAGGTGCCCAGTGAGCTCATCGGCAGATAGTGTCATGACTCCTGTTACGGGAGGTGTTGTAGTTGGTAGCCTCAGTTCATAATTATAAACTACCTGAAAAAAATAAAACATGTTTGCGTTAGACCAGACTATTGATATAAAACTTAGATAGCCGAAACGTAACCAGCTATGAGAGATAGAATACCACCAAAAACATAAATGTCAAAAAGGAGAGCCACGTTCAATACAAATATTATATTTGACTGTGGGTTTCGCCGCAAAAAGAATGGAGATCTAAATGAGTCCCAAGTTCTATTCAAAATCCAAATATGTATTTATAGGGAAAGAATAACATTATGAACAAGTGTTAAACTCTATTTCTTTGCTTTTTTGGTTACCTTTACAAGAATGCGAATAATTGCAGTTATTAAAAAAATATGTGATACTTTAAAGTTGGTTAGATTTGACTGGTCCTTATTAAAAGGTTTTGAGTTATAGAACAGTCAAAAGTGGCACCAAGTGGTTCATGTAATATTACACTAGGCGCTGGCTAGCCAGTTCCTTTGCTTAAACTTGGCTTGATACGCCGCACCGTGTCTAGATTATGAGCTGGCATCCCTCTCATAATCCGACGGAAAAGTAGTTCAGGTACCTTTAAATTGCTGAATCCAATAATAGCATCAACTTTACGGACGTCTTTAACTTGAACACTTGTAGCCACAGATCGGCGGTACATGCTCTCCAAGCCACGTAAAAAGCCATTCTTCAATTCTATTTGCTGTTAAAATTAAAAGTTTAAATTAATTTATTTGAATTTGAAAGTACAAGGTCCATCTGTTTTCCTTACGCTTGAGCGATGCAGGTCCAGCTCTATGATTGAATGAATGAAATGTAGCGGCCATATTACTTTAGCACAATACGCTTCGAATAACTTTGTCACTTGGTCACTTTTGAAGGTAATGTACTTCAAGCCGTATAAATTTCCCACTGAAAGTCTCTTTTCATTAAGCGGTCTACTCACGGTTAGAAAATTGTATATTCTTCATGCTGTTTTAAGATTACACAAAGCCCTGCCTTATAATCCTACCACTGGCAATAAAAGAAGAAAATACGTTGTGGCACCAATTGTATCTGTAAAAACAGCATATGCAAAAAGGCAGTATAACAGTCAATCCGCCTCCCTGTATAATAAAATAAATAAATTGCTCAATATATTTGCTTTAACTCATCGGGAATGCAAAATTACTGTTACGGTATGGCTAAAAACCAAGACTTACGATGAGATTGAGAGCCTTTTACACACGATTGTTTAAACTCACTCACCTACACACACACACGCATACACTAACTCACACACCTACACACACACACATACATACACTAACTCACACACAACACGATAATGTTGATTCCCTATTGTGCTGTATAAATTTTCTTTCATTCATTTTCTTTTAGATATTAGATATTTTAATTCTAACTATATTTTTTATTTTTGTTCTGTTTTGTTTTACATACACACTCCTACACATTATTATATATTAGTTAAGAAGAGCGGGGCCTCCTAGCACAGGTATTTGTAATATTTAAAAGGAGACCCCTACATAAGATATGCTGTAGCAGTTGTATGTTTCTGAAATAAACTTTTTATTTATTTATTATTTATAATAATATAGTAGGTGTGACAAAGAATTCCTTCTTTTCAAATAGCCTGTTGCAAGTCAGTTCAGGAGAAAACCTAAGTGGTGAAGTAGAACTCAGTATGATGATAGGATGGTTAATGATTTTTTTGTACAATAGTTAGGCAAACGAGCAAGGTGTGCGTCACGATTGATCCGCCATATCCAAACAGAAAAAGAAATCTCTATATTTTTGGCCGGCCATAACTTCCAAGGTGAATATTTCTTGAAATATTGATCTTAGTCTTATAATTCTTTTTTCGACAATTGTTGACAAATGAAATGTTTAATTAACAAAAAGATTTAGATCTCTATTCCAAGTAGTTACTGAGATCTCCATGGCCGCGTAATCGTGCACGTTACGTTCACGCGGCCAACTTAAAACCCCTGTAACTTCTTTATTTCTGCTTTGATAAAGTTTTGGTTTGTTCCTTTCGATTTTGACTAATTTTGACAAAAAATATTGCGATTTCTTTTTCTGTTTGGATAACGTGGCGGAGCAATCATGACGCACACACGAGCAAGCGGGTCACCTGATGGTAAGTGATCACCACCATACATGGACATTCGCAATACCAGACGGCGAAGTGCGATGCCGGCCTTTAAGAAACGCTTGGCTCTTGAAGATTGCCATGTTATACCGGATACCATGTAATATAGCATATTACCATGAAATACCTCCATAGTTAATTGATTCCACTTAGCGGCTGTGCGCAGTAAAAAGTTCAATAATAATAGCAAAGATTTATTGCCAAAAAGTTTATATAGGGACAATGTCACACAGATCATCCTAGCCCAAACTAAGCAAAGCTTGTTCTATGGGTACCAGGCGACGATATACATACTTAAATAGATAGATAAATACTTAAATACATAGAAAACCTCCATGACTCAGAAACAAATATTCGTGCTCATCACACAAATATTTGCACTTACCGGGATTCGAACCCAGGACCACCAGCTTCGTAGGCAAGAGCACTACCAACTAGGCTACGGTGATCGTCAATCGTGATTTAGAGTGATAAACTTAAAACGATTTTCAAAATTATTGAATCCTGTCACTTAAACTAGGATAATCTGCTTCTTAAGTGAACAGTGTTCGGTCATCAGTGATTAAATGGTGTTTTAGTGCTAGGCAAATTTTCAATCAGTGTGTGAGGTGTGTATTGTGATGTGAGTGTGCGTGAGTGTTGTGTTACGGTTTGAGTTTCGGTGGCAAATTGTTAATGGGAGCTCAAACTCAATACTATAATAACTCAAACTCAACTCAAGTTTATGGATAGCTGTTTATATAGATAGCTGTGCAGCTGTTTATGGATCAAACAATGGATGGATGAACTCACCATACCATTCAGCCCCCTGATTGTAAATTTAGGTAGGTTTAGTTCGTTTCCATTTATGTTGTTTAGTTTATTACTTAATGTCTGTAATGCGTTGTCGTAGTATTCTCCCAGGGCCTTTGCTTTTTCTTTATCGTATTTTCTAAAAAAAAAACATCGAAGATAAAAGGAGCGGCTTCTTATGACTGTGCCATGCCATGTTTCAAGTAAAGACATCCAGCTACGCCAATCTGTCAAATTTCTTTTATAGATTTTCAACTTTATCACATAAGCATAAGGTTCACTTTCAATTGAGAAAATTGACAGATAGTGGTAGCTTGATTTGCTGGAGTCTGTACCAAGCAAGATTGCTTATTAAATTAAAAAAAAAAACCGAACAAGCGCGAGTTAATCTTACGTGGAGTGTGTTCCAATGAAATTCCTACACACGAATAGTGAAAATTATTCTATGATAATTTTAGAACACTAATAATTTTTATAGGTTATTCTGGAAAAAGAACCTTATTCCGTTTTTTTTTATTTTAGTTCAACAGTTTCCGAGTTCAGGGTAGTGGAATGGTCAACCTTTAACAAATTCAAAATTTAAACCAAAAATATTAGGAACAAATATATTTGAGATTCTTACAAGAAGCCCTTTAATTTGATATAATTACATTTTAAAGTTATATTTTTAATTTACCGCCTATTAAACATTCATTTATTTTATTTACGTCTGTTTTTGGGTCGTAAATATTAAAGCTATTAATTAGTTTCAAAGCAAATTGGCCGTGAAAGATAGACGCACACACAAACACGCCAATAATCTTATAACAGAACCTTTATAATATTATTTGCGAGTTTGTCTCTCCTGTTTTTCATAGACAATATTTTTCCTTTTGAGGTACGGAGGCTTAAAAAATCAGCTAAGTGCGAGTTGAACTTGCGCACTGAGGGTTCTGTCTGTGCCTTCCACATATCTATACAAAGTTATTGAGTATCTACGCCCCAAAAAACCAGTACTGAAACTTTGTCACAAAAAGATTCATGATGATTTCAAAATAAATCTTTTAGTTAGATGAGATGCTCTCACCGATCCGTAAGTGATTGGCGACGTTTAGCAAATGGGTTCCCGATCAGTTCATAGACCAGTGGTTTAATTTTTGAGCACCTCCGTGCTTCGGAAGGGACGTTAAGCTATCAGTAAGTTAGAAACATCGTTTTTCCCTTCACTGCTTGTTAGTCCCCTTATTTTTGTTTATCAGGTAGTGTAATTATAGTCTCAGTCGCAACTTACTCCAGCTGATCGATTTTGGGCATGTCATCTAACGCCAAATAGATCAAGTAGTCATTGAAATAATCTTTCAACCATTTATCTAAGTTAGCCTTCAGTCTTTCCATGAATCCACCTGCAAAAAGACATGTTAAAGTATTTAATGCAATCTGTTAACCTCTGCATATTTTTTTCAAAAGTTTGATTAAATTACCTAGGTTCGTCTTCTTCACGTTCAAAGAGTTCGTAGATTTAGTAGAATTTGAAATGTACTGAAAACAATAGTAAGTAGATTAATTTTATACAACCAATCTAATTTGGCTGATAAAGTGAAAATTGTGTATAAATACTATACTACTCTAAACTGTTGTTGTGTCTTGTTTTACGTAGGTAAGTGCTGATCCACAACCTGATATATGGTACTCTCCTGGCAAGAGTACGGATCCGTAACGTAGTAGTGAGAGAGAGACATATATTCGATTAACTGAAAGTCGACTGAACGATTGTTCGAAGGGAGTTTATAGCGAAACAACCTTTTCTTGCCAAACGCTGCTTCGACTGAATGATTCTTCAAAAGTGTATTAATCGTTGAACTGCTTTTTCGAATGTTAAATTGAGAATATGCAAATTGTGTTACATTTATTTATTTTTCTTAGGAAGACCAACAGCTTTCAGCGACATTTTTGCTTTATATGTTATACGTGACAGAGAGCCATTCATATGTCTCCACGCATAAAAGAGATGAAGAAACTTTCCACCAATCTTTACCGACAATAGTGTATCTAGCGCTCGGCGGCCGCTGCCGCGGCAAGCTCGCTTGCCTTCGGTGCGCTAGATGGTCACTATTCTAACTGAACCTAACTGAAATCTCAATTTAACAATCGAAAGAGTAGTCCATCGATTAATGGATGCATTATATCGTCTTACTGTACACATCACCTTGTGTTACTGTTTGTTCGTGAAATAAACGTTGTAAAACCCATCTTCAAGTTTTAATGTCACTATGCACCAAAACGATGTAATAAACGAGCGATACAGAATGTGACGTCAGTGTTGCTGACGTCACTATTTTTAAACAAAAATTCTTCTCCGTTAAGTATATTAATGATTTTCAGTTTAAAGTACCTTCTTAAGACCTTATGTTTACTTTCCTGGGCTGATGAGATACCAATACATTGAGATTGTCTCAAGCTGTGCCCCGCGGTTTTACCCGCGTTAAATTTTATAAATTATCACAGCTCCTCCCCCGTAGGTGATAGCGTGATAATATGTAGCCTATATGTTGACCCAACCTCTTAGTAAATATTCATGCAAAATTTTAACTAAATCCATGCAGTACTTTTTGAGTTTAGCCCGGACATACATACAGACAGACAGATAAACAGACAAAAATTCAAAAAACTATATTTTTGGCTTCGGTATCGATTGCAGATAACGCCCCAAGTACCCTTTATAAAAAATATTCAATTTACAGTTTTGACTTTCCTACGATTTTATTATATGTATAGATTATCCATTATTAAGTCACGGCCGTGCCACAACGCGTGAACAGAATATTTTAGAAAATACATATAGGTAGTAGGTGTGCTAACGAACAATTCGAGTCAGTAGTGGACGGCGCAAGCAAATTCCATAAAATAAGTCACTGGATGGTGCGGAAACGAGTACCTACACCTCAGGCGGCGCGGGAACGTCAGTGAAAGCGCGCGAGGGTTCGGCTGGCTCAAAACATCACAGAACCATTCTAAAATTCGAAGCGTCGTGCCTAGGAGCGTTCACTGAATTTTACTAATTCATTTATTGTCAACAAACGACGCAATTTCAACATTTTGTTTGTAACTATATGAGAGACAACAATAAACTTTATCAGCTCGAAGCCTTAACATTTATAAATCATGTTCTGCTTACTTTCAATTGTATATTGTCGAGTTCGATCTCAGAAGTGACTACTTCTATAACTAATCTCTTCTTTATCAATCTGTAACGTCCTTCCATTTTGTAAATAACATTTTTTAATAACAGCCTGAAACAATACATAAATTTCGATTATTAATTTCATATGACGTACTCATGACGTATATCAACGGAAAAGTAAACGATCAAAATCGGATATTCTATTTATTTTTTACGTAATACAAGGCAAATGAGCAAGTGATCACCGTCGCCAATGGACACTCGCAACACCAGAGGAGCCGCAAGTGCATTGCCGGCCTTTAAGAAAGGAATAGGTCATATGGGGTCCGAACTCCGCAGTTAATTGATTCCACAGAGTGGTAGTGCGGGGCAAAAAGTTTCATATGGAACGCATGGTGGTAGATGACCATTCATCCAGGTGATAAGGATGAAATTTCCACTTTTGGCGAGAGGGCTGTGGAGGAATGTGGCGGCAGGTATAAGCTTGAACAATTCTTTGCGGTAAAGGACACATAAAGACGCCACGTCTCTCAGCAAGGCAAGAGGATCAAGCTCAATAGGGGGACCCTTGTAGTCAACGACCATTCGAGCTGCACGACGTTGAATATGATTAAAGGGAAGAAGTTGATACTGCGGGGCCCCAGCCAACAGTATATATGATAATGATGATGATGATTGCTCTACTTTTGCCGTCGAATGTACAGACGCCAGCTCATCAAGCTACCCCAATCTGTCAAATTTCCCCAATTGAAAGTGTACATTATGCTTACGTGATAAAGTTGAAAATCTACTAAGGAAATTTGACAGATTGGGGTAGCTGGATGTGCTGGCGTCTGTACATAATATTTACCATAGTCAACGTCAGAAGGGCATGTTTATTGGGGATTTTTTTTGTATGTGTATATGCAATGAATCCGTTGTTTGTGAAGCGATTTCGATAATTATTTTTTATTCGATGGGATATACTGTTTGTTTACACCTATAGGAAGTAATTTGTAAAACACCAACAAGCTCGCATGACTTGATTGCCAACTTCATAAGCAACAAATTTTCTTTGTTCTACGAGTTCGAACATAACTCAATAGGTACATGAAAACGTACCTAAATGTTTTAATTTTTTTTTGTAGATACTGTCGTGACACTTGAAGGTCTATGTTTCGGTCATGGGTGTCTTGCGGTGCTCGTAGGGTTATATACAAATAGTCAAATAAATTAAATTAATACTTATTTTTGTATGAAAATAAAATATAACAAATGTCAAAAGTTGTAGAACAAAAGTTGTTGTTTATGGTTTTAACTATCTCGTACTGCGAGGTTGTTGATGTTTTAGAAGTTACCATGTATACACAACTAGCGGCCCGGTACGTGCTTCGCTACGCTTTTAAGTATTAGTACAAATTGTTTGTATATGGGAGTATAGAAAGATATTAATATTATACTTTTTCAAGACTTTTTTTATATTTTCTCTACGTCAAACCTTCCCTGGACTTCCACAAATAATTCAAGACCAAAATGAGCCAAATCGGTAAAGGCGTTGTTGAGTTATAACATTACAACGAAAAGTGGCATTGATTTTTATATATATAGATTATCAAATCAGTGATTGTGAAGTTATTTCCATGTCTTTTTTAAACAGCAATAATTGTTAAGACAACTTACTCAATTTCCCCAAAAGTTGGTGAGTAGAGGAGCGACGATATATCCCTATCTTCTATTAAAGAGCGTTCGTAAGCGCCAACCAAGTTCAAATCGTTGAGAGATAGTTGCATCTGGAGCATCATGTTCTTGAAATCGTTCTTGAGGTTATCAATGCGGAAACGAGTATCGTTTCGCAGTTTCATCCGATGGAAGAATCTAATATGAAATTAATATAATTTATTCTCAAAATATGAAATAAGTATATAGTATTAATTCTCGTAATAGTCAGAAATATAGAAAAACGTCTACCTTCGTTGAAATATTATTCTATTCTTGTACAAGTTCATACATACATAAAACTGAGCAGTATGTATGTTGTGACTTTGAGAGACAGAATACGAAATACTGATGTAAGAGAACGTTGTAGTGAGAAAGAGGATGTATTCACAAAGATTTAATAGTTGTGCTGAGATGGCTTGCGCATAAAAAGTATACCTGGCCTGTGTGAATGGTACAACCGTAATGGGAAGACCTCGTAGAACATTCTCTGACCAAATCGGAGATGTTCTTATAAAGGCTAGGTCACAAGTAGAAAACCCTAAACCGGGGAGCATATATGAAAATATACGAGGCCAGGGAGGTGTGCGAAGATCGTGACAAATGGAAATTCGTTGTCTCTGGCTACACCTATGGGAAACAGGTTTAGGTTACTTCTGACCTGGCTCTTGAAAACTAAATAAATAATTATTTGTTTGCTATCGAGCCTCCATACTATGTTTCACACAAGATTAGAGAAAGAATTGTTGAGCTGGTAGTAATTATTATATTAACTATGGTTTTTGTGGATAGCGTGACAGTACTTACAGTACAGAGCCCAACATCTTCAGCATGTTGTACCCATCGAAATTCAGTCCTGAAGGTATAACGCGCCCGTGTTGTTTTTGGTTGTATACCTCTCGAACTGCTGCACCCCGGGTGAATAAAATCGTCTATGGAATTATTTAAAACATATATAGTCATCACAAATTATATATTAGTGTGATACCTAATCAGACATTTAAACTTATAAATAAAATTTAAATGTCTGATTAGGTATCACACTAATATTATGAAGGCGAAAGTTTGTGACTGTGTGAGTGTGTATGTTGGTTATTTCTTCACGTCTAAACGGCTGAAGCGATTTTAACAAAATTTGTTATGGAGTTGGCTGACACCCTGAATTAACACATAGGCTACAATTTATAAGGTTAAACGCGGGTAAAACTGCGGGGCAGAGCTAGTTAACAATAAAAGCTTTTTACTAATTGATGGAAACCATAATTGGACTATAATCCATTTTGGACAACCTCACGAAGGATCATCTTTGGGGAGAAATGCCATAAAGACCAAGCTTGGTAGAAGGGCTGGCGAGCGCGGTAGGATGGTCAATGTACACAGAAAGAAGCTGCTGCCCGTCTTTTGGTAGATATTCATTCGGGTCGACTTCTACGCCCCCCACGGGACGAGATAGGGTGATATTCGCCCTATATTTAAGTCTTTTTCTATCTGCTTATTCCCAACACGCAGACTTTCACTCGCAGATAGCAGATATTATAGAGACTAATAAACCTCTCGTCCGAAAACAAATACTGCACTCAAGGGAAACATAAATAACTTTTATACGGCGGAAGAATTTACGCGGTGGAAGCCGCGGGCGGGCGCAATTATATAAACAAACTTACTTCGATCATCTTCTTATCAAATTTATTAGCTTGGGCATACTTTTGAATTCCACTTCGTACATCTTCGTAACGCCCTGTAGAAGAAATAATATTAATGTAATTTTTATCCAACGTGACCTCACTGTTAAAACTAAGTATGTAAGGTTAATTAATAATATCTAGGGACAATGTCACACAGATCATCCTAGTCCCAAACTAAGCAAAGCTTGTACTATGGGTACCAGGCGACGATATACATACTTATATAGATAGATAAATACTTAAATACATAGAAAACATCCATGACTCAGAAACAAATATTCGTGCTCATCACACAAATATTTGTACTTACCGGAATTCGAACCCAGGACCACCATCAATTTTTAAAATAAAATAAAAACGGTTTTTATTCACGTAGACTTTAAAAAAGCGCTTGTTAATAGTCAGAACATGTTTGTAGTAATATAGTTGTATACATTATTATTTAAAATTGGACCCTGTTAAGCAGAAAAGATCCAACCAACACTTTTTCCAAAATTGAGTTATCTACATATCCATAAAGTACCCATCAAGTTTCATATAGCACAAAAGATCCAGGCATTTTGACCAAATTAACCTAACAAAAGTTATACTGTGTCAAAGATACCATCTCCTAATCACCAATTTTGAAAAATGTAGAAAAGAATCACGTTCCGTGGACACAGACATTAATAATATTTATAGTTTTCAAAAGATTCATGTTGCATGGATCTTTTAAAACTTTTAAAAGTTTCAATAATTGTTGTATAATTTTCATAGCATGCGGTTTGGATCTTTTTGCATAATAGATACCTCTTTATTTGAAAAACTTGAGAAGCCATGAGTTTTGGATCTATTTAGCATAATATCAAATGTAACCTTTGCACTATTTTTTACACATTCATGATGTTTGGATGTATTCTGCTTATAATATTTTTTATTGTTATTTAAAATAATAGATTCAAAGTGAACTTTGAGGATACTTAAATATTTAGAATTTCAATATGCTATTGTTTTTGTTCAGTATAAAACAAATATAACTTTATTTTGGTAATATCCGTTTATTTGAGTATGATATTTTTTTTTACTTGGTAACACTCAAAGAATTCCTTGCTCTATGGTCATCAACTACGTGACGTCTGTGTAGTGTAACGTTGTTTACTCATAATAGCTCAACCTTTTTAATATTCGAATATGGAACGTGCGAACAATGTTTTAAGAGATGCCTACTTGGATATAGTTCCGATGAAGACGATCAAGATGAAAACAAAGACAGTAAAGTAACTTGATACATTTTATAACCTATTGCTACTATTGCTAATGTAACAATAATAGCTTAGTAACTTGCTATTTATTATTTATTTAAGAATGTTAAACATACATGTGACGAAACAGACCGCACGGACGGACTAATTTAAATATTTTGTTACTTTAATTACTGTTTTAAAACTGTGTTTATGTAATACATTGTGAGCTTGACAAGTACAAGTGTATGTAAATACCCAAGTGCTGAATAAATTTCATTATTTCATTTCATTAACCTCAGTGAGTCTTTCAATCTTTTTCAAATACAGAATGCTCAAAGTATGATGGCGACGATGATAAAAAGTACATCTATTATGTTAGTCCCAAAATGTATCTAAAGTTGAAGCATGCTCAAAACTAAATGTGTATTTTTCACTAGATTGAGCTAAGCTAAGTTTTATTTGTACGTAATTTTTTATCGAATGTGAATTACACATTTCCAATCTGTTTATAAATATAACGGCTCGTCAGGGGTGTACGGAGACATGCCTGGAACACTATTTTCCTAATTTATCATTTATTATTAGGTGAGGTTATGCAGGCAGTTAATTTAAAAATATAGGCGGTCTTCACTTCCTTAGCAATCAATTATTCAGCAAAATCAATCAACTATGTTTAATGCGTCACCAAATCACTAAGTAAGTTAGATTTTAATTTCAATTACGGCGATCCGTCGATAATATGCGATCACTATAACGTCTCCAAGCAATAGTGACGTTAAGATGGCCGCCCGTTCGACGTTCCACCAGAGTGACACCGACCTATCACTCTTATCTATGCAGTTTTGTTGGTAGCGCCACGGCTGCGCCGTCACGGCCATACTGACTATCGCCCGTCCTCGGGCGCAATGGAGCATTTATGACTGACTAAGACATAAGCAATCAGCATCGCTCGACCAGCCTGACCATACTCTACTCATCGTTTAGTTTTACTATACTACGGCTCTAAATAACAACCTCAAAGCCTCAGGCTCAACGCCTCGCACAAATGTACATCTCCTTAACCATTACCGTAAGGTCATATTCATGATCATCTTAGTGCTAGACAAATTTGTCTCCTCGACCAGCCCGCGAAGGCAAGAACAACCGAACAACACCTGTTCTGAGATTAACCCCACTTATTCCAACTCTGGCCCGAACAAATGCGTCCTTTCGACCAGCCCACAAGAGCATAGACCTGACAACACAGTCCCTACGACCAGCTTCACTATCTCTACTTCTGGACCGGACAAATGCGTCCCTTCGACCAGCACACAATGGCATGGACCGGACAACACCGTCCCTTCGACCAGCTTCACTACCTTCACTTCTGGACCGGACAAATGCGTCCCTTCGACCAGCCCAAAATGGCATGGACCGGACAACATCGTCCCTTCGACCAGGTTCACTAATTCCACTTCTGGACCGGACAAATGCGTCCCTTCGACCAGCCCACAATGGCATGGACCGGACAACACCGTCCCTTCGACCAGGTTTACCATTTCCATCTCTGAACCGAACAACGTCTTAGTGCCCTTCCATTTGTCAGGCGTCCCTTCGACCAGCCGTTACCATATATGACGACGTGGACCGGACAACCCTTCAATCACCACTTAACCGACCCCTCACAGGCCACATCATCGAACTCTCATAGGCCACACATGTAGCGCAGTGCTTCCATTCGGAACGTCGACCAATATAAGTCAGTCCCTCAGACCAAGCACTCACCGCTAGCACATTTTGAAGCTCGTAACTGAAACCTTTCGATCCGGCTCTATTTTTTCTCCACCAATACCTACCCATCTCCAACTTACAGGTATCTATTATGGTACATCGACCCTCACAAGTCAGCTCTTTCAAACCCATACAACTCGTTAAATAAGTCACACAACAATTGACTGTGCGAACCACAGCAGTCTCAGTATCCCCTCATCATTAGATGATCCATCTCCCAATACACAAACCGCCGTCTCGGCCGTCTTCAAACCATAACTATAATATCTCAAAGAATCTAGGATATCATTCACACACGGCCACCCGTTTCGGTTTCCAAACTAAGCAGAGCCAGCACCACGGAATACTTACAACCGTTACAACACATACACCACCTTTCCCCTGCCAGCCTCCCTTGAAACCCTCCACTTTTGAACCAGCTGCACGTGCAATGTTCCGAATTTTGTTTATAACTAACTAAACGAAATTCATGGTCGGGATGCGAGGTCACACCAACTACGCGTACCGATCGCGATCGTATACCAAACATAAGTTCTGTTGGTGTGCAACCTGTAACCCCAAACCATGTATCATTCAAAGTCAATTGAACTTCTGGAAGCCCATCACGCCATGCTCCCCTCTAAGGCTACTCTCAACCATCACAAGAATACACTTCACCGCGCGCATGAACCACTCCACCCGACCAGTAGAGCCAGCAGCTATGAGGTGAAGCCCCATACTATGGTCACTACAAAATTGTTTGGAGTCTGCGCTCAAGCAACATCTGCCCCAATCCGCAATAATCCTTTTCAGATCACCAATCACGCAAACAGCCTTTTCCAACGTTCTAAGCACACTAGCTGCATCCAGAGGCGCAGTATATTCAAGAACTTACCAAGTAAAATAGTTTATCATAACTGAAGAGTACTTCCTACCATCGCTCCCGCCATCAAGCCTCCCCGCGATGTCTGCACTAATTGTGTACCACGGTGCAGGCACCATAGGTACAGTTAAGCCTGCTATACTCCGAGCAGCCCCTAAGAGCTAGTGTCGTAGTGAAGTTCTAACCGTAATTCAGGGTAAATATTGTGGCGCGTGGTGGGTCAGAGGATTGGAAAATAAACTAGCGTTTTCAAGGGAACTTAATCGGCATTGACAGTAACAGTTGGCTCACCACCAAGATCACGGAACACCCACACACTCTAGAGTCCTGGCGACCAGCTCCCGTTAAAAGTCGACACGTGGCGCCCTTCAGAGCCCCCGTAACGAGCACTGCCAACGCCAAAGTCCTGAATTACACGACCTACTTCACAATGTGTAGGGAACACTTGGCACCGTTCACCCTCACTGACCACTTGCAGCCGTTCAGTCCTCTACCCATACTTACACCTCTCAACTCGCCCTCAATATCACCCGAATCAAACTCACCGTTCTGCTTTAACATTCCGTCCATATACCCCTAAATTGTTCCAAACTTCAAACATTTCGAAAGTCATATTTTTCTTTTGAAAAACCTCACCTACATGACAGATTAATCGTTATGCTTCCATCCCCGTTTCCACCCATCTCACTCTCTTTAATCTGGAAACATCTATTGTCAATTTTTGCATTAAGAACTTTGTAGGTCCTTTTCATCAGCCATCCTTTCTCCCCTGTTCCGGCATTATGTAGAACATTCTAGCGATTTTCCAAAAGCCTCCAAAAACCCTTACTGGTACCAAGGTTCGAAGCCTGAACGTGACAATAATATTAACACAGGTACTGAAGTGAGAATCTGAATTATGTATCTTTTCATTAGTTTTCGTCCACTGGACGCTACCCTTGAATTTTGTAATGGGATACAAAGTTCCGAATATTTACGTAAATTCCCATATACATTTTCTAAAATATGAAGCGAAAAGAATTGTCTCATTTGAGATGCGGTTTAAGGAGTTGTCGCGTCTAATGCCTCAATTTTAAGAGAATTTGGTCTAATATTACCAGTTAGTAAATGACGATTACAAAGTGATCGGTAAACGACGCCTTTCACAAAACTAGTACACGTTATGGTAGTGCCAGTCATCACGCCACCGCAATATCCTACATTATCCTACCTATTAAAAAGGGCTCAGAAAAACAGTCATCCGGAATTTTATGAAATAAGAAGGTCGTTGTAAAATCACCTGTTTTCACTATACTAGAAATATGTATGAGATGTGCATTACACTTCACCCTTTTCTATTTCTTTCAAATACACGAGATCCGAACATTGATTACCCAGAAAGTGCAAAGAGATTACATAATATAATCACCAAGCAATTTGAACTACTGTCAAGGAAAATGGAATTCTCTCACCCAGTGCTGTCACCAGAGTCCGTCTCGAAGCGTCTCGTTCACATACATAAACTTTTTTTTTGTTGTTCCACCGCCAATATATTTGTCAGGAAACGTGATCTCGATATCGCCTGGTTTTCCATAGACATATTATTATCTTTTAACATCGGGCCTTGTCTCGGGGATGTAGAGTGGTGGTTTAGCTCTGCTTGCGCAAACAGTATGCCTAAAATCGCCGGCGGCAGTCCGTTTCTCTGTATCCAGGTCCGCCACAAAATTGACATTTTCTACAACAACGCCTATCGGACAAGCGAAGTCTCTGAAGTGTCTAAGTCGTGCCCAACAGAACTTTATGATTGACGTTGTAATGAGATTGCTCCGAGTGCACTAAATAGCTTTGCCTTATTCTAAATTATCTGACAGTTTAACTCGCGAAGAATTAGCCCATTCTTCTGGCATAATGCCGATATTACATAAGAAGCAATTGCACATTTATACCTTCGGCTTTCTTTCTATGAAATATCATAAGTATAGCGGATTCGCTTGCCGTTTCCTTAATTCCAATTTGAAAACGCATGATTTCGTCGAAATAATGAAGGATGAGTTTAGTTTTCGTAAACTTGGCTAACAATGTCTGCTTTACCAAGTGTCACGAGAGTTGGTCCAATGGCAAATTGGTTGGGCTATCCTATTTTAAGGACTTGGTCACCAACAACAGTAGGACACATTTCAATTGTTTGCTCTTAATAATCAATTCGGACACATAACATCAAACCTCCACGTCTTCGTAAGTATCATCCAGATTAAAATTTATTAGCTGCACTGTACTTGCGCTGTTAGAACTCGGTTGCTAAGCAACCGGTAAACATGATAGTTAAACCACCAAACTGCACAACAATTTGCTCGCACTTTCACCACCTGGTGCTCTTCTCCCATCAGTGGGCTGGGCTTGGGATCCCACTTCTGATAACGGCTCGTCAGGGGTGTACGGAGACATGCCTGGAACACTATTTTCCTAATTTATCATTTATTATTAGGTGAGGTTATGCAGGCAGTTAATTTAAAAATATAGGCGGACTTCACTTCCTTAGCAATCAATTATTCAGCAAAATCAATCAACTATGTTTAATGCGTCACCAAATCACTAAGTAAGTTAGATTTTAATTTCAATTACGGCGATCCGTCGATAATATGCGATCACTATAACGTCTCCAAGCAATAGTGACGTTAAGATGGCCGCCCGTTCGACGTTCCACCAGAGTGACACCGACCTATCACTCTTATCTATGCAGTTCTGTTGGTAGCGCCACGGCTGCGCCGTCAAATAAATAATCTATTGTATTGAAACCGGGCTAGTGTTCGCAATTCCACAAATCGGCGCTTTTTGGCATTCAGTATAAAGGACGTAGGTATACGCTGTATTGAATTTTACATACAAAAAATTGTATTACACAGATAACTTGTTAGCAGATGTTATAGAAAACTCACCTCAAAGCAGCCCAATTAGATACCAAAAGTCAGGTTTGTCTATTAAACTCTATTGAGTTTGGCAGTAATATTGGAATACTGTTATTATTCTGCACATATTATCAATGCAAAAATTTGACAGTTTGTATGTTTGTTACTCCTACACGAAGAAAGGTAACAACGAGTGCAGGGCATGAGTTTTACGTATGGCTAAATAGTTCAATGTCACTGCTTTGTTACATTTGTATTTTTAAACAAGTAATAATATTATTTACTACTGACGACCCGCGTTTTGGTTAATAATTGGCTTACAAGCTTGTTTGTTTGCCTAGGTACTCACTTGGCTAAACAAAAAAACGCAACACCAACAATACCATCAAATCTGCTTTTTCGAAGTCAGCAAAACAAAGAATGCTATTCATTGATGCCTGTTGATTTCAAACTCCTTTCGGCTACAGAGATGTCTAGTGTGGGCAGCTATGGAGTTAGTGACCAGAGCATAGAAGCTCCGCCGTATTCTCCCATAACACCGCGCATGAATATAGTTAACTGTGGTGACGGTAATAATGATGTGGTGGAGGTTCCTTCAATAACTACTACAACACCGCTTATGGGCGGGGAGATGAGCATTGAAGCCCCCGCTTTTTCACCGTTAACTCCAATTGCTATTCCAGCATTACCTCTTCCATCACCAATGCCTCAAATGTCTCCAAAAACTAGAGAACTATTAAATGTCTTAGAAGGATGTGAAGATTTTGACAGTGATGATTCCGTGCAACACCCTAACTATGTAATTGATGGTTTTGCTGAAGCATGTTCTAGTGACGATAGCTCAAACAAATTAGCGTCTATAATTACGACACCAGTAATTATCCACGGTGAATCTTCTAATGTCAAAACAGGACATGTAATATCAGCCGGTTTTTATAAGAATAGACAGCCGGAGACGAGTAGTAGAGTAGATTTGGCCCGGGAAACTGCTATTGGTGAAGAACCCATGCGACTGGAAAAAGAAATGCCTATGGATGAAGAAATATATGGGAGGCCTTCAAAAGGAAGAAAAAGAAAATTTGGCCAAATGACTAGAGAAGAAAGAAGATTTACTAGATCTACACTGAAGAAGCACATTCAGCAGGCATTAATGTCTTGTCATATCCAAAATCAAAACATATTTTCTTAACCAAATTTAATCTTCGCACCAAACCCCTAAATAAAGATACTTGTAACAAATGTGACTTTTACGAAAATAAAAAGAATTTGATTACGGATGAAGAAGCTAAGAAAAAGATTATAGAGGAACATAATGCCCATCTTAAATCTGCAGAAGGTCTTAAAAAGCGACTGAAAAATGACATGGCTCTTGTAAAAACTGATCCTTACGCAGAAACAATTACATACGATTTAGAAAAAACATTGCTGCCACGCTAGGAATGCGTGGCAGCAACGTTTTTTGTATTAAAAACAAAATAAAAACAACAAAATAAAAATAACAAACAACGAATATTGTATTTTATAAGAGGCAGTTATGGTTGTACAATATGGGCATACATACGGGATCAGATGATCAAGGGCACTGTAACATTTGGGTAGAAGGTGAAGCTGGGAGAGGTTCAGCATTTGACACAATAGATCATAAATTGCTACTAGTTAAACTTGAGTATTACGGTGTGAGAGGCAAAGCTTTGGAACTTCTCACATCATATTTAAAAAATAGGAAGATTTTTGTAGAGCTCAAAGCAGTAGTATCAATGACAAACTCTACTTGTAACAGCTTTCACAGTGAAGAAACATATAGGTCCAAACTGTCTACTGTACACACTGGCGTTCCGCAAGGTTCAATACTGGGTCCTATACTTTTTATAACTTTTATTAATGACCTCATACTACATATGAGAGAAAAATCTGAGGGTTCTATCCAGCTGGTAGTATTTGCTGATGATACGAATGCTGTTGTATCAGCAGATAATATACATGACCTAAATACTATAGTAAATCAAACCTTAGGCATATTTTATGAATGGTTCTCAGTAAATAGCTTAAAAGTCAATGCTAGCAAAACCAATGCTGTGCTGTTTCGTTCAACTTCCAAAAATAATGATAGCCTTAACTGTGTTATTAGTGGCGAATCAGTGAATGTTGCACCTGCGGTTAAGTTCCTTGGAGTCTATATCGATTGTCAATTGAATTGGAAACAAGAGTTAACGTACTTAGAAAAGGCAATCAGCTCGGCCTGTTATGTGATAAAAAGTCTTAGAAATGAAGTAGCTATGAAACATCTAAAGATGGTCTACTACGCACTAGTAGAATCCAAACTTAGATACAGTATACTCTTCTGGGGTGGAAGCTATAACTATAATGTACAAAAAGCGTTTGTAGTCCAAAAAAGGGCGATTAGAACCATGGTTAGGATACAACAGCAAGACTCGTGCAGACCACACTTCATCGATTTAAATATACTAACGGTTCCTAGTTTGTACATTTTGGTCTTGCTTGCTCACTTGCACAAAAATATCCATGAATATGAGTCTGAAGAAGAAAGGCATATTAGAGAGCGGACAAGAAGAAAAGATCTACAGACAAAGCCCCATATGCGTCCTCATCTAAACGTTGCTAAGCATAATGCCTACTACAATGCAGTTAAACTATTCAATAAACTGCCATTAAATAACAAGAACCTTGTCTACACAAGCAGTTTTCATAAAAAGCTCAAACAGTTCTTGTTAAAAAAGTGTTTCTACTCTGTTGACGAATTTGTATTGAACCGAGAAACATCGACATTATAATTGACAATTTTTTTTTTCTTTTTTATTATTATAATTTGTTATTTTTTATTATTTATTGTATTGTATTCCATAGACAATTTAATGAATTTCTCCCATAATAATTATATAATAATGTACATTTAGTTATAGAAAATTCAGACACAATGTAAAAATTGTTATTGAATAAAAACAACTAAACTAAACTAAACTTGTAATATTGTATTTTGCATAAAAGATCCACGCATAGATTTTCAGGAATAATATATACTCTTCATATTCAAATACACTATATATTACTTTCAAAATAATGTAAATGTTATGGCCTATTACACTACTAAATTTCAAATAGGTACTGCATCATACGATTTTTTTATTATCTGACTACTATACTACTACTACTATACTATATCTAACTTTAAACTGCATTTACTCAATAGTAATAAAATGTTGCCTCGATCTTTTCTGCTTAACAGGGTCCAAACATACATATATTCAAAGGAAAGGAAAAAAGGTAAAGGAAGTAAGGTTAATGATTCAAATTAAAGTAAATAAGTAAGGCAAATTATTGTAACATAGAAAATTAATAGGAATCCGAAAAATAATTTACAAACAAACCCCCATTTGATTCTGCTACGTGATGCTACACATTGCTGGTACGTAAAATTACCAAATGTCAAATTTGACATCTGTCATTGATAGCAACGAGAGATTAAGCTTAGTTATACCGCCGAGAATACTTGTGACACGTATTTTGTCTATATTTACTGGCCAAAATTCTAACAAAATGTCAATTCTGACTTAATCTTGAATAAATCGTGCGCGAATAACGTGGACGTAACGTGACGTGGAATGCCGCTAAATTAATTTCCATCAAATGCGACACAGCGGAATACTAAGGCGTTTCTACAATCTATTTTTCTTTACTTGTCTTATTTAGTACACAAATATGGCGTACTGGTAACCAAAGACAATTGATAGAGTTGGGAAATTATCGAATGAAGGACTGAACGAATTCATACAGCTGTAACCGAATGATATTAGTAATGTAGGATTTCCTGACAAATAAAAATTTAGTTATGGCCCTGGGAATAAATTAGCGTTGATAATTTTGTAGTAAGCTGCCAGAATATCACACATTATCTTAATCACAGAAATAATTCCTGAAATATATCGTTGGCCTATATAAAAAATAAAACTAAACTATTTTTTATTTATTTATTCATTTGATTCACTACATGTATCTTCACTTCTGGAGTCTTCCGATTCTGACAGGTGTATAATGAAACCCTGGGTAGGTGCATCTGTTGCAGTTTCTAAAAGTCCGTCAAGCTGCATCATTTTATCCTCTTCTTTTTTTATATGGTTTATACAATTATTCCAAGACATCGTACCAATTTGGCTTAAGCCTTCCTTAACAATTTTTGCAACTTTTGAACCCACATTACGGCATTGTGAAATGTGTTTACATTAGCCGTGTTTTAAGCGAACTAAACAAAATAAGAGCTCACGTCTCAATTGCGCTGTTATTTACCGAGACAAATTTGGTGGCGTTGACCCGATATCCAATTATTATTGTTATTCAGGATTGTTTATAGAATTCCCAATATGAATAAATAACATTAAAAAAGATTAATTTACTTACCTTGTTTAAACAAAACAATTGCTCTAAAATCACAGTCGTATGCAATATCGATGTCCTTGAAGAATAGCCAAAGAATAAAACCGTCCAAATCACAGAGTCCAGTAGAAAGCCAAATCGTTACACTTCAAACACACACAGAGAGCACCCGTAACGTACAACATAAAGCGAGGCGACGAGACGAATGACAGGACGTATCCCGTCAAGTCAAAAAATTTCACTTGTCAAATAATACTTTTAGTCTACGACCAGTTACAACAATAACTTTAGTTTTTTTTAAAATAATGCCTTACATTACCATACACACATATAACTTGAGAGAGATATATATATATATATATATATATATATATATATATATATATATATATATATATATATATAAACATTCTGCTTTATTATTCAGTTTTTTACATTAAAATTATACAGTTCACACTGGTCAGAATCATTCATTCACTTTTCCCTTCTCTAAGTTCCGAAGACAAACTAGCATTTTGAAATGTCAAATTGCCAATATAATTATTAATCTGTGAAAATGGATTCTGATATTATTTTGATTTTAAGAGAATTAATGTGTTTGGATGGTTAATTTGAAGCAGTTTTTGGTGTTATTTATATAGTATGTGTTTCTTCCAACAATCAAGATGTTCATACCTAACTAAAAGTGCGTGATTGATGACGAAACTAGTGATTTTCGTACCGAGTAGTGTTTGTTTACCAAATAAGACAAGTAAGAAAAAATGGACCGTAGATGCAAATAGTGTCCAAGCATTATTTTTTAGGGTTCCGTACCCAAAGGGTAAAACGGGACCCTATTACTAAGACTACGCTGTCTGTCTCTCCGTCCGTCTATCACCAGGTTGTATCTCCTGAACCGTGATAGTTGGACAGTTGAAATTTTCACAGATGAAGTATTTCTGATGCCGCTATAACAACAAATTCTAAAAACAAAATAAATAAATATTAAAGGGGGCTCCCATACAACAAACGTGAATGTAGATATTTTTTTATAGATAATGGTACGGAGCCTTTCGTGCGCGAGTCCAACTCGCATTTGGCCGGTTTTTTATATAGTATGGATTAAAACATTCAGCTTACGTTCCTCCTGTACTGTCGAATGAACGGTCCGGAATTTTAGAAGTAATAAGTACCCCTTTAGGGCCTATGCACACCACGTTTTTTAAACGCGCCGTTGACGCGCGTTTGTAGCGATACAGACGCGCGTTAGCATCGCGTTTGTATCGATAAAAACAAACTGCTTTATAGGATAAACGTCGACGGCGCGTTTAAAAAACGTGGTGTTTACTGGCGCTTAGAAGCAATACGCTGTAGCGGACGCCGATTAATTGTTTTTTTTAATTTTTTTTTTATTATAGGTTCGGATTCTTAAATATGCAGCCAAGGTGACAGATAGTAATAACAGTAAAAATAACATCCTGGGACATTATTTACACACGGCCATCTGATCCCAAACTAAGCAGAGCTTGTACTATGGAAACCAGATAACTGATATACTACATATACCTACTACTTTTCTTTTGTAAATACATACTTATATACATAATTACACCCAGACTCAGGACAAAGAGACATGTTCATGCACACAGATATCTGTCCTGGGTGGGAATCAAACTCACGACCTCAGCCGTGAAAAGCAAGCATTTGCCAAAAACGCCAACAGGCCAGGAAATACAAGTTTGAATAGTTAACAATATTAAAACGAAACGTTACTGTCAATTGCGTTCATAGTCTTGAAAAGTCCAGATGCGTTCAGTGTCAGCCAGCAGAAGGAGTTCTTGTCTACATTTCCGGCGAGAGAAACACCTGTAGATAACAATAAAATATATTAGTTACTGGAAATAGCCAGAAGCTACGACCGGTCCGTAAGTGATTGGCGAGGTTAAGCAACTAGGCTCACGGTCAGTCCACAGATGGGTGACCGCTAAAGTAGTTAACTGCATGTGTGGAGCAGCGGCTAAGACGGTCACCTAGCCGCGTGTACCGAGTTCGATACCCACGCAGAAAAAATATTTGTGTGACCCATAGTTGATCTGAGTATGGTTGTAATTTGTGTCCGTCTATTGTATGTTCGTAAAGTACACCGCGACACAGAGATTACATATAGTAGTGCGGGCGTTGACTTTAAAAAAAAAGTAATGAAATTTTTGAGCGTCCGTGCTTCGGAAGGGCACGTTAAGAGCCCGTCACGAATATAATCAGAAAGAGTGGATCAGTTTTAGCCATCACCGGAAATTGCTCACTAAATAAACACTTCCACACTATTGGCATAACTGACAGCCCTTTGTGCAGAGCGTGCATGGACGCTCAGGAAACGGTCGCGAACGTGCTACTCGAGTGCACAGGCATCACAAAAATCCGGAAGGAAACCCAGGGACTCTTACAGAAGCCCTAAGAAGTTTAGGATACCTGATATGCTTCTGTTGGGTGGTGGGCATGATGGAATGAAGGCTGCCATGGTTCACGTACAATGGTCCACATCGGGACTAAGTGCGGAAACCACATCCACTAGCATATTAGTGGAGACAAATGACAATGATGATGATGATCAGTTTTAGCCTGGAGTCAGGAAGTTGGAGGTGTTAGGAGAGCATATGAAGCCGTAGTTTTTACACCTATCTCTTCGGCCGTGTTGGCTAGTTTGTCCCATTGGATCATCGGAGTGAGTGCACTTGGATGATGCTAGTTTTCATTAAGGCTCGCCGCCAAGACCAATATTCGGCCAAGAAGGTATTATCATTTAGAAACTAATCTTATTGACATCAGGCAATATGCAGTTATTAGTATTCATGGTTGATCAAATAAATGACACACCTACTTGTTAAAGGCCTATAGTTAGTGCACGCTTACTAACGATAGGCCATTGACATGTAGTTTGTAGGTTGAATCCTTTAAACATACAAGAGTTATAACAAAGGTTTTTATTCACGTAGACTTTAGAGCCTATGCACACCACGTTTTTTAAACGCGCCATTGATGCGCGTTTTTAGCGATACAGACGCGATGCAAACGCGCGTATATAGCGATACACATGTGCGTTAGCATCGCGTTTGTATCGATACAAAGGCGGCCTTGCTCTGTAGGATAAAAACGCGCCGTCGATGCGCAGTTCTAAAACGCGCGTCGACGGTGCGTTTAAAAAACGTGGTGTGCACAGGCTATATAATAAGCGCATGTAAATAGTCAGAAGACGTTTGTAGTAAATATATTTCTGATTTTTGAGATCCCACATCATTCTTAAAACGTTGGTCGATAGGCGGGACTCTCCAATCTTGGGAAGATGGATACGACTGCACGCAGTCAAATAGACATTTCCCAGAGACGGCGGGCTCTGCCACGATGCTCACGCAGCAAGAAATAATTTTTACTAACACTAGTTTATAAGTTGTCATTGTAATTAACACATATGGAATTTATTCTGAATTAAATTATTATTCCACCTTATTTATTTATTTTCCTATTTTATTCATATTTATTCTTATAAAATAATATATAAAACAATAAATACGTAAACACAGAGCTCCCCCAGTGGCTGGGTTATACGCCCTAGGCCACCGGTGGTCAGGGCGACAGATTGAGGAACCTCCTCACGATCCGTGCCGTTCCCATAATTACCGCCTTCTGTATCCGCCCTGTGCCCTCGACCCAAAATTATTATTATTATTGCGAATTATGTTATAAAATTCAAATTTAATAATTCAAAAGGTGTTATCTATATGATATGATCTTTCACATGCAATTGTGAACGTATCAGTCGGCCATATTTCTAGAAAACAAAGCCGATGGAAAATACCTACGTCCTCCGGAAGGGTGTTAGCAAGGGAATCCTAAATTTTATCAGCTAGTGTGTGTTGATTGGTAGATGGTGAGACCCGCCGGAGCATTTTTAGGATATCTCATTTTTGAGATTCGATTAACGCTTTGCATTGCAAATAATGCTATAAAATTCAAATTTGATAATAGTTTTATTACAGATAGTTAATGATTAGACACTTAGAAACCGAATAAATTGTACTGCGAATAATTCTACTGATACAAATATTTCAACTGTCATACAGAATCCACTTTTCACCACAAGAGATAATCCGATTCTGAATCGCGTCATCTCTGGGCCTACTCAAGCTTCGATGCGATTTTGTTGTTCAGTGACTTCATACGGTAGGCGTTTCGATTTTTATTTTTCCAATTTGACGTTGAAGGTTGTTACCAATTTATTTTAATTCAATTCAAAAGAGGTTGAAAACCGCATGTTATTATTACTTAGTGTGATGAGTTTTGCCAATCGAAACGCTTCGTTTAAAAACTCTATAAGTTCTTACACATCGCGGCATCGTTGATATCGCAAGCTATCTAGGACGCTTTGGTACCACGACAGAATTTGAAAATAACGAGTAGGTAATTTAAATTTATCCATTCTGACACAAACGGCGGTAGGTAATGGAACCAGAATGAGAATATTACTAATGTTTATTAGGCATGATATGCAGATTGAATTCTGAAAATTATCAGTTGGATCAAACTGGAATGCAATTTTAATTAATTTTTTGCAGCTGAAGGACTATCCTTACAGTGGAAAAAATAAAATTCAAATTGCATTGCAATGCATGAACCATTATCAAAGCATACTAACTCGGCGAGCGTTTGAATGCTCGGTGAGTTGACTGATGCACGTAATTGCTAATTTATACTCAATTTCAATTTATTTGCTAAATATCATGTCTTACAATAGATGTTTACACTCGATAGTTAAAGTTACAAATGGCACCCTGTTGTGTAGGGCACCGCAAAGAATTACAAGGAGTGTATAAATAGTATAGAATCAAAGTATTATTCGTTACATTATATCATATTATTAACACTAATTAATATATTTAGTAATACACCCACAGTGTTTTCGATGTGGTTTTGTTCTGGTCTTTCAGGTGGCGCCCTAAAGACCTGTTGAGTGTTCGAGTTTCCTATGGATGCGTAGGAAGTGTAAAATTCATGTACTAGGTACTTGTTTTAGGTCTATGATTATTTGCTTATTTAATTCTAGGTTTATGTTACGTTTTTGTGTCGACAGATTTTTATTCGTTCATTACTTTCCACAAAGCGATTTTTTATTTTCTGATGTTTTAATTTGAATTCTTTTACAGCTGTTTTTAATTTCTAAGATATATTCTATTGTAATTTTTGCTATCTGACATTGTTCTTTGTGCTCTAAATTTTCATCTATCAGTATGTAGGTGTCTAATTTTGTTATATTTTGCATATGTAGGTATATTTTTCGCGCGTTTTAATTTTGATTAACAATGATATCAAAGGAAATATTAATAATATAATATATACAACATATTGCATGCTGTGTTTACTTCAAGAAGGTCGTACACTAAGACTTTCTCAAAGAACTTACGTTTCTTTTTTATTTAATATTATGTACGTCCAGTTTAGAGAACCATAAAAAATATCGAACGGTAGAAAAACAAATAAATATCTGTAAATAGCTAATATGTTATCTATGACACAGCATAAATATGGACAATACAGAAACTAAGCCTTGTTGATGAAATAATTACCTACAGTCCAATCTATGATATTGATTTTTCAGCATGCAGCATCAGCATGTAGTTTAAAATACGATAGCTTCGTTTTTGATGAAGTCGAGTTCAAACAGCCGTGTACTTCGCAATACCCTCGTGGCATTTTTAAAAAGGTCGAAGAGATAAACTTGTACGTTATGACGCGGCCTCACTACTGACAGCACCGCGACAACCGCTTAGGGGTCTTGTCGATGCGCATGTTTGTGTGAGTGAGCCGTTTGTAGGTAGTTTCCTTACTGTCTATATTTGTATTTGTTTTTGTACTGCCTCGTTGATCTAGGGGTAGCGTGTTCACCCGCAGTTAATGAGGTACTGGGTTCAAATCCTGGGTCGGGCCAAAAGTGATTTTGGGACTTTTCTGTAAAAAGAAAAATTTCTCAGCATCAGCCCGAAGTCTGGGAGTTGGCGGTATTATACCCCCGTGCCTCGGAGAGCACGTAAAGCCGTCGGTCCTGTGCCTGACCTCTTTCCGGTCGTGTCGCTAAGGCGTCCCATTGGATCATGAGAGTGATGGAATAGAAAGTACTCCTGTGTTTGCGCACACACTTGAGCTCTATAATATGTCCCGCGCAGATGGCCAATCTCTGTTGAGACTGGCCGCCGTGGCCGAATTCGGCTAGGAGGACATTATTATTATTATTATATTTGTATACTGTGTCACTGATTTATATTTTATACTTACGAAAATTCGCGTTCAACTTTTCTCGTTCTCCCCTTGCTAATGTGACACTTGCTTGCCTTCTAATAGTTGTAAAGACAAACTGAGAATTAACTTGCAAGTAATATGAGCATAATAATATAAAATTACAGAATAAAATTGAATCCTTCATAATGTTGGTCTTGAATTAAAGTTAGTTGGATTCTGTCTTCTTATCAGTAATGGTTTAACTATAGTAGTCATAAAATAACAATGTTTTATGAGTTCTCATTCACACAAGCGCTTTATTAACGGGCGTTTCACATGTTGTTGCGTAATATAAACTTTACATATGTACATACCCAGTCTCTCGCCTGTTTCCCAGGGATGTAAGCAGAGACAACGGACTTCCATTTGTTACGATCCTTGCACACCTCTTTTGCCTCGTTTACTGACATGGTATGCTGAGATGGTTTGGCTATTTAAAAGGATGAATGAAAGAAGATTGACAAAAGAAGTATACCTGGCCTGTGTGAATGGTACAACCGGAAGGGAAAGAAAGAAAAACACAACATTATCTGACCAAATCGGAGACGTTCTCCAGAAAGGCCAGGTCATAAGTACCGTAAAAAGGCGAGCATGTATGAAGAATATAAACTTAATCTGCTTTAAATAAAGTAAAAAATCGCGTCGTAGAAAAGCGTATCATCTAAACAAATATTCACAAAGCCCATTGGGTCTATAATATAACTGTCATATAAAGCTTTAAATCCAGTCCAACTTACTGAACTCTTAAAGAAAGTTGAAAACCACTTGATTTTTTCTTTTGTTTTGTATGATTTCATAAAAAAAGATCCCTATTGTTGTCTATCAGCCTGTCAACTTGGCCATCCATATATCACGTGCCTGAAGCCAGTAAATAAAAAGTTGAAATTTATAATTTTTAATAAAATCTGTGATGGCCGTTCAAAGAAGCCAGTTTGCTAAACAATAAATACAGAACGTTAAATATCTGTATATTTTGTAAATACCATTTACTGGTGTAGTGTCCCTGGCTCAATTTTGGCTATGGCGGATCTGAACCTATTACTATGTGGTGTCGGTGGCGAATATCAGAATATCATCACCCCTTCTCATCCCGTGGGGGGCGTAGAAGTCGACATGAGGGAATATCCACCAGAGGACGGGCAGCAGCTTCCTTCTGAGTACTATGACCATCTTATTGCAATCGCCAACCCGTCTGCCAAGCGTGGCAATTATTGCATATTCAACATTAGCGTATCCCAAGATCACTCTTGGTACAACAGCTGTAAGAAGTCCACCGCTGGACTTGTTACAGCTGTTGTAATGACGCAGGACTTATTATAAAGCAAATGTGTACCCACGTGCACTCCCATAATCTAAACGACGGCAATTCGGTACGTCCGAATAGTGTTGAGCAGAACCGACGGCTATGTACTCTCCGACGCATGGGGGTGCAAAACTGCCACTTTCTTGAACACTGCTCTACTATTTTTTTTCCGCCAGTAATTCTGAATTACACTTTTATCTAGAGGTATATATGTAGTTACTAATAAAACTGTTGACTTGAAATTTGAATAGTTTTATGTTTTGCTTCCTCAACTTTATTACCAACAAACGGCTACATAGCTCACTTAGCTTAGATTCTCATGGGCTTTATTATTATATAGTTTGTGTTAATAGGTGTTAATCTAAGCTTAATAGAATAGTTTAATAGATGTCTACGCATGCCGCCCGTAAAAAGTTTCAGCCTAACCTGACGTGGACTTCTCTTAGCGACTTATGCTGCAAGATGATCAGGACACGTACCCTGGGAGGGCTCTGAATTCTTCTGGACCTTTCTCATTTAATGTACACTTACTTACAAGACTTACTTATCGTATAAGCATGTCAGAGATGTCCAAGCAGCCCAGTAGGCTTTTGACATGGCTTAACGACTGTTAGTCAAAGTCAAAGTAACTTTATTCCGTAAAAATTTTACATTTATGTGGAATCGTCATATTTTTTTTTACCCTACCGTGCAGTGCATGACGTGGCAGCTACTGAGAAACACTGCCAGAAAACTCAGTAGGAATCCTTTTTTTAAAATAAAATATACTTAAGATTAATTACAATCATGTGTGTTGACTCAGAACAACTCCCAAGCACTTTTATCACTTAAATAATCAGAAATTTTGTAATATGCCCTGCTACACAATTTGGCTTTAATAATTCTTTTAAACTTATTCGTAGACAATTCTCCAATATCATTGGGAAGTTTGTTATAGAATCTTATACATTGCCCCATAAAAGAGTTACTTATTTTGTGGAGACGGGTAGTATGCAGTATGAGATTATTCTTATATCTAGTATTTACATTATGTGTATCGCTCCTTTTACAGAAGGAATCGATATTTTTATGCACATATAGTAAGTTTTCATATATATACTGAAATGGTACAGTTAGAATGTTGACCTCTTTGAATTTTTCTCTTAGAGACACTCTCGGGCCAAGATTATAGATAGCTCTTTTTTGCAATATAAATATGGTGTCAATGTCAGCAGAGCTACCCCAGAGAAGAATTCCATAGGACATTACACTATGAAAATAACTGAAATAAACCATTCTAGCTGTGTCAACAGCAGTCAGCCGTCTAATAGTTTTCACTGCATATGCTGCAGAACTTAATTTGCCGGACAGTTTTTCTATTTGTGGGCTCCATTGTAGCTTTGAGTCAATAGTGATACCCAAGAACACAGTTGATTCAACAGGGTCCAACCTAGCTCCATTAAGTTGTACATTGGTTGTCACCTGTTTCACATTCGGTGTAGTGAATTTAATGACTTTAGTTTTCTTATCATTAAGCACAAGATTATTGGCATTAAACCAATGAACAACTTTAGAGATTGCATCATTAACATCGTCAAAATTGCTTAATTGTCGGTTTATTTTGAACGTCAGGGAAGTATCATCTGCAAACAACACAATCTCATGCTTATCCCTTACGTAGTAAGGTAAGTCATTTATATAAATTAAAAACAAAAATGGGCCCAGAATTGACCCCTGTGGGACGCCCATTACCACTGGAGATCCCGGAGATATTTTACCGTTTATTTCGACCTTCTGAATTCTATTGCCCAAGTAAGAAGTCAGAAGTTCGAGAGCCTTGTTCCTAATACCGTAGTGGTGTAATTTTCTGACCAGAGTATCATGATGAACGCAATCGAACGCTTTGGACAAATCGCAAAAGATACCTAATGCATCTTGCGAGTCTTCCCACGCCGCGAATATACTTTTTAATAAGTTGACCCCTGCATCTATGGTTGAACAACCCTTTGTGAATCCAAACTGTTTCCGGTGTAGTAAATTATGTATATTAAAGTGTCTGAGCAGCTGGCTAAGCATAAGCTTTTCAAATATTTTACTAAGAGTGGGCAGCACGGAAACAGGTCGAAAATTTGAAGGGTCTGAAGTATCACCAGCTTTAAACAAAGGAATGATTTTACTATACTTCATCAAGTCAGGAAATACACCTGATGCAACACAGCAATTGAACACAGTAGCTAAGTGTGAGGCGATTATAGTAATAATTGATGAAACAGTCTTAACAGATAGACCCCACAAATCCTTTGTGTTTTTCATATTAATACTCTTGAAAGCATTTAAAATATCTTTAGGGCTAACCACCGAAAATTCAAAAACTGTGTCACACGACCCTACGCTTTGCTTGAATATCTGCTCAGCAGATGTAGAAGAACATGAAAGAGAGTTAGTAAGTATGACTGGAATATTCGAAAAATATTTTTCAAACTCAGTCGCAATCTCCAAATCGCCTTTAATATCTATGTTGTTTATTACTAAGTTAAAATCACGACTACGTATTTTTGTTTTACCTGTCTCAGCATTAATTATCTTCCAAGTAGTTTTGATTTCGCAACCGGGACCGACATCTTAACGTGCCTTCCGAAGCACGGAGACGCTCAAAAATTAAACCACTTTTGTAGTCTCCCATCTATGGACCGACCGCGAGCCTAGTTGCTTAACTTCGACGATCACTTACAGACCGGTGAAGCATCTGGCTATGAGCGCCTCATTTAACTACGGAAAGCTACATTATGCTTGCTTATCGTATGGGTAGTGGTAACCCTAGTGTCAGAGTTGCTCAGGCCGCCCAGTAGGCCTCTCACATGGCTTAACGACTGTTATCTAATGACTACAACCGGGACCGACAGCTTAACGTTCCCTCCGAAGCACGGAGATGCTCAGAAGTTAAACCACTTGGATGGTCACCCATCTATGGACTGACCGCGAGCCTAGTTGCTTAACCTCGCCGATCGCTTACGGACCGGTGAGAGCATCTAGCTATGAGCACCATTATGAGGAAGTGGCATAGGCTGTATATTTATATAAAAAAAGAAAAGATCCTACTAATATCACAATAATGTAACCCAAGGCATCAAGAGATTACCCAAAACTAAAAAAATTGTGGAACTTTTTTGGCGATTTTCGGCGGAAGCGACTGCTTACCAGTTTGGGCCTAATCTTACTCCGAAAACTTTCGTGTATTTTCATTGTTCTGTTGACCACTGCAGCTCTTGTAAGCCAAGATCGATGGTACTGGTACTCGATGATAAGTCTCCGATCTTCGAAGTGGTGAAGTCCAGGTACATCCGGGGAATGGCATCAACTGTTTTGGATCCCGCAATGAATTCAATAAGAATATAATAGTTTTTCTTTCTCCCAGAGCAATGCAGAAGACAGAATGATATTATTAGACCCATCCCCATCTATCAAACTATATTTCACTAACTACAATATCAACAGGTATATGTTTTACTTTGTTTGCGATCTTTGTGTTTTTATATATTTCTTTTAATTATTTATCTAATCTGTACTTAGTACACCTACCTTTTTAATCTCTGCCCTCAAGGTGGACTGGGTGAAAATGGCTACGGCATTAAGTCCACCTCTATACACTACCTCGCTATTGCAGTGCTTCAGCTATGTTAGCCGAAGCGCGAACTGATTGTTTTTATACAACAATACGCAAGCGCGGCTGATCTCGGGTACGCAGGGTGCGAGCTATTTCCAACATAGTGCTGAAAATGATCGCGGACAGGATATACTGTCCGTTTATAAGAAGATGCTGCGTCATGCATGTCGTAGCGGCAGAATGTAAATCTTATCTATACATATAATAAAATCGTAAAAAAGTCAAAACTGTATATTGAATATTTTTTAAAAGGATACTTGGGGCGTGATCTACCGTCGATGTTGAAGCCAAAAATATAGTATTTAGAATTTTTGTCTGTTTGTCTGTATGTATGTCCGGGCTAAACTAAAACCGCGGGGCACAGCTAGTTAAATATAATTTTACTAGCTGGGCCCCGCAGTTTTACCCGCGTTACATTTTATAAATTATCATAACTCCTCCCTCGTAAGTGATGGCGTGATAATATGTAGCCTATATGTTGACCCGACTTCTTAGTAACATTCATGCAAAATTTGAAGTAAATCCATGCGGTACTTTTTGAGTTTAGCCCGGACATACATACAGACAAACAGACACACAGACAAAAATTCTAAAATCTATATTTTTGGCTTCGATATCGAAAGTAGATCACGCCCCAAGTATCCTTATTAAAAAATATTCAATGTACAGTTTTGACTTTCCTACGATTTTATTATATATAGATTAAAGATTAATAACTAACAATTTATAACATAAAGTTTATAACTAACAATTTATTAGATTTTTTTAAACGTGAGTTAAACGTTTTATTATTATTATACAACGTTGTGCTTAAAGTTTTTAACACTGAGTTAATGAATCCCCTTTGCATTACTTGGGATTATTAGGTGTACTCAATATGTATGGATTTAAAGATTAAAAGTGAAAGGATGTATTGTATTGTTTTATTAATGTATAAACTAGTTATCCATATTTCAATTATTGTTGTACAATGTAATATGTAGTTTAATATATTCAACGACGTTGATTATATATGAAATGAAATGATAAAATGTTTATTTTTGACAAAAAAGAAATCTTACCATAAATCGCTAAATTAATATAATAAATTTGGTTGTCAAAAAAGGCCCCTATCTCTGCATTAGCTACGTCAACACAGGTGTATTACAGCAGCGCTGATCTTCCAATAGAGGTTGATATAAGCCACAATGGCATAGTAAATTAAATAGAAAGTAATATAGATATACATATAAAATAACTTAATTATTAAAATTTAACTTAAAGTTAATACATAACAGCAAAAAATAAATAAATAATTTAAAACATATTATAAAATTAAGGATATACAAAGATGTCTTTTCATTGGCTTGTTGGTATAGCGGTTGGTGATCCTGACTTCTAAGCCAGAGGTCGTGGGTACGATTCCCATCCGGGACAAATTTTTGTTTGATGAACACGATTATTTCTTCTGTGTAAGTTACCCAAAATGTGTATGTATTTAGAATTAAATAAGTATGTTTGTCAGACGTCTGGTTGCCATATTACAGGCTCCCCCTAGTTTGGGATCAGATGGCAGTTGGTTAGTTGTTCTGGGTCTGTTTCACAATGTCCAGATAAAGTGTCGGATAGGTAACTACCAGATATAAGTAAACTGACAGATATAAGTTCTGGATAAAACACATTGCGTTTCACCCAAAGATATTATAATATATATAATATCTTTGGTTTCACCACCACCGTCCCGATAAATTTATTTGCCAGATAGCTATTTGGCAGTTACTAATAGGTAGGTTTGGCAACGTCGCATTTTGTCGTTCCGTCTTACGAAACAGACAACCTATAAATACATTTCTTATGATAAACACACCTAAAAATATCTTTTTACAAAATTTTTATGGTTAGCATTTTCAGGTTTGCTTAAATATTTTCAAATTTATCTTCTAACTATTATTTTATCAATTAAAAATACATACATAAGTTGATATTTTTTGCGTGAAATTAAATGTACGAAAGTCAAATAAATAGACGTCAAATGTTAATGTCAACAAATGTTTGTTGCGGTGTTTCGGTGGTGTTTTTCTTAGCGGAGTCGGATTTATGCGCGTTTCACGATCAAATAATTCATCAATTTCGTCTTCAATAGTATCAAATTTTACCATTTTTACTAACAATAAAAACCACCGAAATAAGCATCGAATGACATCTGTCAGATATCTTATCCAACATGATCTGGCCAATAGTTTACTTTGCAGTTTATTTGCCAGTTAGTACTATTTATGGATTATGAAACGCAAACGATGTCTTTATTCGATACATAAGTTGCAAGTAGCTTATTCGGGACTTTATCTGGACATTGTGAAATACACCCTAAGATATTTATTATATTGTATTCAATATATTCCACGTCATTGTTTACCAAGCCGAATATAACAAAATAATAATATTGACATTTTGTAACATTTAATATTAATATTTATTATAGTAAATTACGTAGACTATATTCGGTGTACGCCGATTATATTCGGCAAAACATAGCGGAATTATATTATTTTATATTAAGACCAATGTATTGTACACCTATGTTTATAAAAACAAATAACTGATTACTGATTACTTTTTTAATGGATGTTTTTAAATGTTTGTGATATTTTGAATAGGTATATATTAATATTATGTTAACTACCTATCTTCTATTTTAAGTTTGAATTTATTTTCTGTATTGTGTATAAGTAATTTTAATTATTGACGTGCAAGAGTGTACCATGTGTTCCTAAGTGCAATCAATATTTCTGATTGTAATTGGAATAATTTTAATGCGTAGATTTTACATTTAGTATACGAATAATATTGGCCAAGCATTTTTCTACGTAATCAAGGTAAGTAACATCGTCTTAAACATTAAAAAAACCGGCTAAGTGCGAGTTGGACTCGCCCATGAAGGGTTCCGTAGCAGCAAGTATTTCAGTTGATTAAATGAAAGCAAATTGTGGTTTACGATTTATAACGTATTTAAAAAAAAACTACTTGCTAGATCTCGTTCAAACCAATTTTCGTTGTTAGTTTGCATAGTGATGTACATCATATAATTTTTTTAGTTTTATCATTCTCTTATTTTAGAAGTTACAGTTCTGTATAAAAATCTTAATGCGAATACATCTACTTACCAAGTTTCAACAGTACAGCTCTTATAGTTTCGGAAAAAAATGGCTGTGACATGCGGTCGGACAGACAGACACACAGACATGACGAATTTATAAGGGTTCCCTTTTTTGCCATTTGGCTAACCCTAAAAAATGCATGTCGGCTAAACTGAGACGGGAAATAAGTTTCAGGTTCATTATGGCTGCAGAATGAAGTACACTGCTGGACAAGAGCTTCCCCAAGAATAGGCGATATACCATATACGCCACGCTTGACAGCGATCGCATTATGATGGTCATAGTACTCTGAGAGATGTTGCGGACAGTTCAGTTGGGGCGCATTGGATCCGGTGGTAGCATTAAAGCGCGACCGTCGTTATTAACACAAGGTCCGTCATAATAATAATACCTTGATATAGACAGAACCATTAACAATAATATGTAGTAAAAATATTAGACTTAAACTAGATAATTAAACATAATCTCTTGACAATAACTTGATACGAGCTAGCTAAATATCATTGCTATAATAAAATAAATTTTATAAATGTTTTAATACAATGTGTACCTAAATATCTATGTTACTAGAAATAATGATGTATACAACTATATTACTACAAACATGTTCTAAATATTTACAAGCGCTTTCTTTAAAGTCTACGTGAATAAAAACCGTCTTTATTTATTTTTTTATTGTTCTCTCGTAGATATTCTCTTGAGACGATGCCCCCACGAGATAAGATGAGGTGGTGATACCCGTTGCCGTCAGTCACACAGCACATTTCCAGGTTTGGGAATGGTAAGTCTAAAATTAATAGGCACATACATTCGGTCACGGTCACCGTAGCCTAGTTGGTAGTGCCTACGAAGCTGGTGGTCCTGGGTTCGAATCCCGGTGATGAGCACGAATATTTGTTTCTGAGTCATGGATGTTTTCTATGTATTTAAGTATTTATCTGTCTATATAAGTATGTATATCGTCGCCTGGTACCCATAGTACAAGCTTTGCTTAGTTTGGGGCTAGGATGATCTGTGTGATATTGTCCCTATATATTATTACTAGTTGTGCCCCGCGGTTTTACCCGCGTTAAACTTTATAAATTATCACAGCTCCTCCCCCGTAGGCGATAGTGTGATAATATATAGTCTATATGTTGACCCGACCTCTGAGTAATATTTATGCAAAATTTGAAGTAAATCCATGCAGTACTTTTTCAGTTTAGCCCCGACATACATACAGACAAACAGACAAAAATTCTAAAAACTATATTTTTGGGTTCAATATCGATTTTAGATGACGCCGCAAGTATCCTTTTTAAAAATATTCAATGTACAGTTTTGACTTTCCTACGATTTTATTATATGTATTGATTATTATTATATAGTTACTGTAAAGCTTTTTCTGATACTGACTGTATTTGTAGATTTGCTAGAATATTTCTTTTTATTATTTACATGTATTTTTTTAATAATAGTCGTTGATTTGTCATAATATATTATTATATAGATTTCAGTACACAGTTGTTGTTTGCCAAAAACTCTGTGACTTTTTGTTTAAAAGTATCCAAAGGGTAAAATGGGACCGTATTACTTTCCGATGTTTGTCTGTCACCAGGCTGTATCACATGAACCGTGATAGTAAGACGGTTGAAGTTTTCACAGATGATCTATTTCTGTCGCCACTATAACAAAAAATACTAAAAAACAGAGTAAAATAAATATTTAAGGGGCTCCCATACAAAAAACATGATATTTTTGCTCGCTTTTGCTAGATATTGATATCGGCAACAGATAGATGCTTGGAATGTTCACAGTACACTTAGTCAGACTTAGTCATATAATAACTTTAAAATATATAATTATATTAAAATAAAACAAACATTTAAGAGGCTTCAATATAACAAACATGATTTTTTTCCGGTTTTTATAGATTAGAACCCTTCGTGTGCGATTCCTACTCGCACTTGGCCTGTTTTTTTTAATTATGTGCTGCTTTCCTAGCTATTATACAAAATGATCTGTATTAAAAATTTAATTATTATGTACTAAGAATAACTTATACTAGAAATATTGGGATACATTTCTTTAATATGATTTTACAATTGGAAGTCTTTATAGGTACCAAATTAAAATTGTAAGCGCATCTAGCACACAATATGTGTGTTTTTGTTTATTTTTATTTCTATGTATTTTCAAAATTTTCATAACATTTTTCGTAATAATTTTTAATTGATAATAATTTCGGGCCCAACTAGGTGCTTTTTCCTTCGCTTTCATTCGGAAATCATGATTTACCGCCGGTGATCATCCTCTAGATTAGATTTTCATTTCGGCGTAGTCGAGAATACATTTGACGTTGATAATTCATTTGACGTCGAGAATTCAATTGACTCCGAGCATTCTTTTGACGTCGTGAATCAACTACCCGACGAAGATGTATCCGACGACGGAAACTCCTTTGAAGTGGAGTAGAGTCCATTTGATCAGGACGATTCATTCGACGTCTGAATTTTTGTTCTTCTAATTGTGGTGCAAAAGGCTCTGGAAATATGCAATAGTAGATGAACAAGTGATTGTGATAACTATTTAGGTATATCATGACAAACCAGCAAAGGAGGCAAGAAGAAAGAGTCAATAGAACATACAGCGTGCACAAATGCATGTTACATTAAAAGCGAAAATTTACTCATGAAACCAATCAACAGAAAATCAGTAAATATATTCAATAAATACATGAAAAACATAATTCACTTCTAATACAATACACCTGAAAGCTAAATATAAAAGATTTATTTGTAAAACACCAACAACCTCGCAGCACTACATAGCTAACACTATAAGCAACAACTTTTGTTCAACAACTTTTGATAATTGGTTAGATTTTATATTCGTTTATAAAAATATTAATTTAATTTCCCGCTTGGTTATTTATAACTCTACGCGCATCGCAGAGATTACTGACGCCAATATGCAGCAATGTTTCCAAAGCCTACACCAAGCCGTGAAATTAACTAAATAAATAACTGGCGAAGAAAGTGTTATTATTATTGGCAGCGACGCGCGCGCGAGCGTCGAATGAATGAAACATAGACCTACAAAAGTTACGAGAGTATAACAGAAACTTGTAATATTTTTGTATAGAGTTATGTCCGAATTCGTAGAACAAAAGTTGTTGCTTATGATGTTAGCTATCTCGTCCTGCGACGTTGTTGGTGTTTTACAAGTATGTATGTTTTGTTACTTTACAAACATTTATTAAATTTGTTTTTCAGATTCATGAGATGATAAAGCTTCTATATGTTAAATTATAAAACTGAAAGTAATCTCCATTCTCACTGCATTTAGGTAGAGATTGGAGCAGCCTGATGCCATAGTCCAGAGTGTTCGACATGATAGAAATTATCTGGTTCTGTAGTAGATGTTTGAAGTTTGCTATCATCATATTTGCTGCACCTTCTACTGTCAAAGATTCTGGCCTAGAAGAAACAGATTAAGGATCAGATCGAAATTTTGGTTTTACCTTTGTAAATTAACGTAATATTTGAGCCGCACGCCTTGTGTCTATAATTATTATCTTAAGATTAATTTCTCGAGAATCGACTTGTACCTAAATATTTTTCATTACAGAGAGATAAGAAATTTCTCAAAATTTGCCGACTCAGTTTGTGCGTATTTAAGACGTTTGAAAGAGCGCTAATTCAGCCTTTATACGGAAACTTATTCAGGTGTAAGTTATACATAAGTTTGTCTTGTCGTTGCATGGGTGTACTTACGTACAGCACTTCGTCCCTTCAGGATCTTTTGTGCTATGCCCAAAATCTTTTTATTCTATCCCTAGAGCTTAGAGTGCATTTCGGGTAGTTCCTCATTGTGTCCTGGTTCTGGATATGCAAGCACTGTGTCAGCTAATTTGTGTCTTGCCAAAGCATCGCATTTACATAGTAAATGCAGTGTTGTTTCATTTTTCTCCCCACAGGTCAGGTCCTCCAGATCTAGACTATTCGACAGTCCCAGTTTGTGTAGGCGATTGTTGGTTCCATAGTGGCCCGTGAATACTGCTACTATGTTAGGTATAAGTTTACTAGAACCTCACTGTTAAAGTGCTGGAAATTGTCATGTATTTCTTGGGTACTAACTTAATTTGATCGATGAAGTCAATATGGAAGTCAAGTGTCTCGGGCTTCGCCACTTGGCTGATGGCGAGGTGGGCGGTGAGCTCATCGGCAGACAGTCTCATGATTCCTGCTACGGGAGGTACTTCCATAGGTAGCGTCAGTTCGTAATTGTAGACCACCTGGAAAATTGCACAAACTATGATGTAAATAGAAGCAATTGTCGGCAAAAAGTAAGGAGGATTCTTATCTAAAAATGTGGCTCAGAACTTGAATCAGGAAAAAATAAGACAGTAAATTTGACTTCAAATAATTTATCCAATGAATTCTAAACACCCTATTGTCCAATTATACATCAATATACTTTTAACCTTGATGAAAAGGTTTGGCTAAAACTATTATTATTATTAGGTTCGTTAATTGTTATTGTTCAATTATTAAAAATTCCTAACCAGAATATTTTTTTGTGATAAACATACTTATATATCTATGAATTCATTTTAAATACAAACATAGATAAATTACATCCAGACACGGAATAAATAACCGTGCCAATCATACATCGTGATCGGGGCATCGAGTCGGTCAGTCTATAGATATCTCCGTGCTTCGGAGGGTACGTTAAGCTATCGTCCCGGTTCAGTCATGAGACAACAGCCAGCTAATCATTGCCCATACGATAAGTAAGTACGGACAAATCAAATTATTACCTTTAAATTGCTGAATCCGACGATAGCATCAACATTGCGGACGCTTTTAACTTGGACACTTGTGGCCACAGATCGGCGGTACATGCTCTCCATGCCTCGCAGGTAGCCATTTTTCAATATTATTTGCTATTAAAATTAAAAAATATATACGTTTAGTTCATCTCATATTATGGTTTAGAAGATATTATGAATGGTTATCATATCAGTCTAAAGACGTCCACTGCTGGACAAAGGCCTCCATAATTGCCGGTCCTGCGCTACCCGCATCCAGCGTCTTCGACTTCCAGCGACCCTCACAAGATCATCGGCCCATCTTGTAGGAGGCCTGCCTACGCTGCGTCTTCCGGTTCGTGGTTGCCACTCGAGGACCTTAGCAAAACTATATTATTAAAACCATATTTATGAATATTTCATATTTTTTTACTCTACTAGACTTCAAATGTTATAATTTCAGTTGAAATTATTTAATACATTTGATTTTGAACAGATTTTGTTCCAGATTTTAATTGGGTACACCAAGAATAGATTAAAAATTAACCATACATTGAAGACGTTTCGAGGTCGGTACAGAAGAAAAATCTTTATAATCTATATTGGTAAAAGTGATTTAGTAAAGCACCCGTTATACATACCTATTTGTATTAATAAAAGTGTGATAGTATATTTAAGGGTCGATTATTATTATTTATAACTAGCTGTGCCCCCAGGTTTTACCCGCGTTAAATTTTATAAATTATCATAGGTCCTCCCCCGTAGGGGGGGGGGATAGCGTGATAATATGTAGCCTTTATGTTGAACTACTACAATAAACTCCATGGGTGCAGATAAAATATCGAATCCATTTTTCAATAACTAAATTTATTGAGTTCAATCTAAAAACTAAAATATTACTCTACACCAAAAACAATATTATCTGCGAGTTTGTGGGTAAAGCACTCTTGGCCCATTACTTTGCCTAGTATGCTTTCTTTATATAAGAGAACGCACGCACTAGAGAAATAAATTCCTGTACCGCCGGGCACTTTACAAACATTTAAACTCGGGAAATAATTGATTATGTAATCAAGTTTCGCTATTTTTACCTATAATTTACGAAGACACGTTTTCCCAGGTAAATAAGACCCAGCGTTTTTTATATACGAAAATCATAGATATAATCTATGATTTTCGTATATAAAAAGCGCTGGGTAAATTACTTTCAGAACTGTTTTTTCGAATCTGGTTACATATTCAAATAAGGCTCGTTTATTTGTAAAGGTAAGTTATTATTATGATTTAAACTCACTAAGCCATTGTTGGTCTTGAGTGTGAATGTCGGCAGATTTAGCATGTTTGCCTTTATTTTGTTAACTTTCGCAGTAATAGTTTGTATTGAGTTGTCCAAGTATTGCCCCAGCGCTATTGCCTTTTCTTTGTCATATTTTCTGTAAAAACAATCAATCATTACGTTATCGACACAAACGCGATGCTAACGCGCGTCTTTATTGCTACAAACGCCCGTCAAAGGCGCGCTTACAAAACGTGGTGTGCATAGGCCCTTTTTTTTATTGTCATGACAGAAAATGAGAATAATATAAAAAATAATCTTCTATACATATTATGAATAATAAAATACAAAATTGTCTTTGAAGAATTACACTTTACAAAATCTTGGGCACAAAAACATCTTAACATAGGTGTAGATACAATACATACAAATTATTATATGTATTTTAGTACAACAACAAATGATTATTAGTAGATCTTATTATATATTGCCATTAAATGTAGTTATACATATAACTACATTTAATTGCAAGTGCCCGTGCCCCGCGGTTTAACCCGCTTTAAAATTTATAAATATTAGCCTAGTTTCGTCAAAAACCGTTCGGTAGTTTTTGCGTTAAAGAGTAACAACATCCATACATCCATCCATTCTCATAAACTTTCGCATTTATAATATTAATAGGATAGACACAAAATGTGTTGACATCATTTATTTATTAAATTAAGCGGTAAACACTGCACATACAATAGTAAAGCAATGGCTCTCGTTGGCTTGATCGCACCTAAAGGGTTATATACAATTGAAAGAAAACAATAATAATAACTTATTTATAGATATAAGAACTATGTGTACCACCTTCTTGAACGTTATTCTCGAAAAGAAAATAAATTAAAAAGAAACAAGACTTAAAATTTGAAAGCAGTGTCGATAGGGGACAAGATCAGCGCTGGGATATAATAGTCGTTAGAACTATTAGAAAATGATTCATTGTTTTTTAATCTAAATGAATTGCTTTTATAAATAACATTTATTGCACACAGAAAAGATATAGTTCCAATACTACAGTTATAAAGTCAAGTAGGTACATATGTCAACTTAACTCTTTGATAAGTTTTCTTGCAGCAAACCACTGGCAGAAGATATTTATAAGAAGCGTAAAAATAGCGAATAAAGAAAAAATAAGGGACATTGTTAATTACTATTGATCAACTGGTAGAAGCTATATATACATTCTAATACCTACTAGTAATATATGTAAATATATTTAACTCCTAAACATAAATGATAAATTTAAAAAGTTAATAAGGACAGGACAGGCCTTGCGTAGTGCGGGTAGTTTAGATACAATTATCAAACATGGTAAGTAATTATTTTATACAAAAGGGTGAAAAAAAAATTGTTGTCGCAATCGTGAAAAAATTTGTTGTCGCAATCGTGAAAAACCCCGTTTTGTTTTCACGTGTCAGATAAAGACAACTATCGACTTCTTTCTTTGGCAACAATATGCACGATCTCCAATTCAGTTTTAGACAGGGACAAGTCAGGTACTATACAGACAAAAAAAAAAACTTGTGTGTACTTATGTACACGCGTTAGAAGTTATACTTCTTAATATACAACTTGAACATAGTTATCAATTTTCATACCACCTAGAACTAACGTCATGCTGTTATTTTTACGATGCGCACGCATCGTGCGCGCGCATCTTAAAAATTCACTCCCATACATTTTCATACCACCTAGAACTCACTTCATGCTGTTATTTTTACGATGCGCGCGCATCGTAAAAATTCACTCTCATACTACCTAGAACTAACTTCATGCTGTTAAATTTTTTGGTGTCGGTGTGCGCGCGCATCGTAAAAAGTCACTCTCATCATTTTTCTCCATCGCGCCAAAAGAAGTATAACTTCAAAAAACCGGTGTACGCTGCTTTTATGGACTTCTCCAAGGCATTTGACCTGGTTAGTTATAATATATATACCCGATGAGCTGTGTAAGCAGTGTAAGTATCTTTAAGTTCTGGTATGGCCACTAAACTAACCAAGTCATCTGACTATCTGACCATCTGGTCGGGAGCCCTTTCGGAAATTTATGGATTGGAGTGTGGGGTGAGGCAGGGAGGCCTAACCACGCCTGTTCTCTTCAATCTTTACATCAACGATTTCAGCCAAGGTTTTATCTTACATACATACATATTTACATAGACTCACGCCTGTCTCCCTGAGGGGTAGGCAGAGACAACGAATTTCCATTTGCCACGATCTTTGCACACCTCTTTTGCGTTGTTACTGTCATTATATTCTTCATACATGCTCGAAGATTTAGGACGCTTGTTTAGCTGTACTTACTCCAACTTATTAATATTCGGCATATCATGCAGGTCCAGATATATTAAGTAGTCGTTGAAATAGTCCTTCAGCCATTTATCCAAATTAGTCTTCAGTTTTTCTATAAATCCACCTGCAAAATTATATATAGTACTGGGTGCTGTTAACTCAGCCTAGTGCTTCAAAGTATGCTCATAAAAATTTACCAAGATTCATCTTCTTCACATTTAATGATTCCGTAGTAGCAGTGGAATTAGACATATACTGAAAAATATAGTAGATACATATATTAGGGATATCAAAAACTGGATGGAATATCTGTATTATAAGACTCCGGCACTAAAGTTTGCGAGTGAGATTGGTCCTAATTTATTATTTGTGACATGGTTTTGGGAATTCATTTTAACCCCCATTGATACCTGAGTCACACTGGCTGTCCTTAAAAGCCTCGGAAAGCACGTAAAGTGTAGGTCCCGTACCCTGACCTCTTTCCGTCAGGATCATGAGAGTGATAGAATAGAAAGTGCCCTGTGTTTGCGCAAACACTATTTATTTATTTTCTTAGGAAGCCAGCAGCATTTAACAACAAAATGTTTAGTATATATTCATAGGCAGCAGAAAGCCATTAACAGGTCTCCACGAATAAAATCCTGACTACTTAATAAATAATGTTGAGAATAAATTAAAACTTATAGAATAAGAACTATCTAAGTCATTATTATGTTTTACATTAAACCTTTTTGGAAAAAATTAAGGCTGAGTACCTGTCTCACTGTTTCAGATTTATTACAAAATGTGTCAAAATTAAAAGCTTTGACTTGTTTATTCAAACTGTTGCCCGCTCGCCACAGGAATGTGTTCTGTCGGTAATTTGTTGTCACTAATGGAATATGTATAGGGGTGTAATGTCTAACGACTTTTGTAGGGAAGTCAAAAGCAATTTTACTAAGCAACTCAGGACTATAAACTTTCCCAGATATGATATTGAGCAAGGAAATTATATCGGCTATTTCTCGACGCGTTGATAGAGGGAGGATGTGAAACTAAGCGCATAGTTTTAAATATTCTTCGGATTTGTATTTAAATTTAATGCGATAACAAAGATATTTCAAGAATTTCGACTGCACATTTTCAATACGCGATATATATGTATCATAGTGTGGATTCCAGGCTTGGCTGGCATATTCTAGTATGGTGAGTACAAATGTGCAATATAGAATCTTGAAAGTCTTTGCTTCTTTTAAGTTATTTGACATCCTCAACACGAATCCTAGGGCCTTGGATGCGTTTTTTATAATGATATCGATATGATCATTAAATAATAATTTAGAGTTATGTATCACACCCAGATCGCGTATACTCGAACATCTTTGGAGTTTGTGCCCTTCCAGAGTATAGTCAAAGTGAATGTTGTTCGTTTTCTTACTGTAAGTCATGACTCCACACTTTGAGGGATTTAAATCCATCTTATTAATAGTGCAGTAATCGCACAATCGGGTGAGATCTGATTGAAGGGCAATGACATCAAGAGGTGAAGATACGGCTGTAAATATTATCATATCATCAGCGAAACATAATAGTTGCGAACTTTGTAGACACTTGTCGAGTGGTTTACAAAGATCAGAAATAGTAACGGTCCCAGTAACGATCCTTGGGGAACACCACTATTATATGACCTGCGCAGTTTGCTAACCTCCATTGAGACTGGCGGCCGTGGCCGAAATACGTCATCATCAATCATCCATTTATAATTAACTAGCTGTGCCTCGCGGTTTTACCCGCGTTAAATTCTATAAATTATCATAGCTCCTCCCTCGTAGGTGATAGCGTGATAATATGTAGCCTATATGTTGACCCTCTTAGTAATTGACTTTTTGAGTTTAGGCCAAAATCCTGTATCATATATTTATAACTGAAAGGCCAAATACCAATTTACATGCGTTTACCTGATAAAATGTCACATTTTTCATAGAAACTTACATCCCCTATTATACGCCCTTAAGGGTGGGAATTTTAAAAAATTCTGAATTATACATTTTTAATTTTTAACTAAAATGCCAAATACTAATTTTAATGCGTTTAACTTTAAAATTGTCACATTTTTCATACAAACTTACATCTCCTATTTTTCGCCCTAGGGGTGGAATTTCCAAAAATCCTGAAAAACATATTATTTATTTTTAACTGGAAGGCCAAATACCAATTTTCATGCCTTTAACTTCAAAAACGGCAAAGTTTCATACTAACTTTGCACCCCCGTTTTACTCCCTTAGGGGTTGAATTTCGAAAAATCCTTCCTTATTCCTTGTCTACATTATAAAGCAAACATCTGTGCAAAATTTCAGCTTTCTAGGTCCAAGGGTTTGGGCTGGGCGTTGATGAGTCAGTCAATCAGTCAAGACTTCTCTTTTTATTTATATAGATTACATTCTAAAATAGATTTCTTTTTATTATTTGTGTTCATTTATATTTAATTAGTATGGGAATAATTTCCTGAAATAAATGATTATTATTATTATAATCAATCTAAGTAAAACACAGTTATAGGCCCCTTCTTTAGCCACGTCGAGCGTCCTTCCGAAATGGAATTCTAGATGTATATATGAAACAGGTAACAAGACTTTTTCTTAACATCGCGACATGATGATAATAAATAGTTTCAGAGGATAATTCGCCTTAATGTTTCCATAATATTGTTGGTAAAGTGTTGTCATACAATACTTACTTTTAATATTACTTCCTGGTTTTCAATCTCGGAAATGACAAGCTCGATAGCTAATCTGTTATTTATTACTCTGTAACGACCTTCCATTTTGTATATTACGTTTTTTAATAACAGTCTAAAACAACAATACAAATATTTATAAGCTTTTAAGTAATGGAATGGAATCAGGCGTTACTTTGCGGAAATCCATAACATTCAAAATACAAAAAACTTGAGAGGTGTCAAGGGATACCCGGATGGAACGAAGTTCCTTTTGTTTAAAGATTATTAAATTATTTTATTATCCGGAACTTGTGCAGAAACACTGTCAGGATTCATTATTGTTATTATTTTATGTACAAAAAACCTGAATACACTCAAGAAAAATAATCGTCGCGACACCACACTGTTCAATAAAAGACGAAACGAAAATATCTGTCTTGCTTTCTATAAGAGAGAGAGAGACAGACAGAGAAACATGCACACGCTGACACGCCCCACGGCTTACAATAGCTTACTATAGCAAAAAGTGTCGTTTCAACTTTTCGTCTTAATTTTTGCCGTCTAGCCCCCTTTCGCAACGCGCGATAAGGAACTTCGTTCCAATTATTATTTTATGTCGCATTCGAGCACTCTACGAGCGGGAATGGTCCGTGGGGGATTGAAACAGGTGTTTATATTGTCCTTCTTGCATGTGCAGCACTGCAGAAATGCAATACTAGCTGAGATAGGGCCATTTTTCATACCAGTACGGATAAAATTAATAATGATTGAAATGTATAGGTACCACATTAAATGTATAATAATATTTTCCGTATTTGTAATGAAAATAAAATTATTTCTTTCTTTCTATTTCATGTGCATATTTTATTGCGGGCGGGAGTTCGGTGCATATCGCACCCCGGCTTGATTAAATTGCGGAATTAACACTACATATTAATTTAGTATTTTGAATTGTAAACTTTTCTTGAAGGATTATTAATTAAGTGTGGTATAAGAATGGCTAGTCATCAAGGATTCCAAGCCTATGTAAACTAAGCTATGGCAGCGGTAGACTAAAAAGAACATATCGGCACCTTCACCATCATGATCTTGTCCCTGAGAAAACCATCAAGTCTCATCCACTTAAGTTCACCAATAATATATTGTTTTATATATTAATTGTTTTATAGAAACATGGCCGACTGAACTATTGACAGTTGCATGTGAAAGAACATATCGGGTAGATAACACCACCCAAATTATTAAATTTTGTATTTTATAGCATTATTCGTAATGCAAAGCGTTAATCATATTGGTCTTCTGATTTATATACTAATAATTAAACCGACGGGGCCAGTAAACACCGGAGTTACGCGGTATATATAGGTCAGACAGGCCGAACTTTTGAAATACGGTATAAAGAGCATGTAGCTGCTTATAGGAATGGCCACCCTAAAGTATATAAATCTCATTACGCCAAACATTTAATCGAAACTGGCCATACCTTGGGCGACAATAACACATATAATATTTTACATAGTTGTGATAAAAGTTTCAGGTTATGTGTGTTGGAACAATTAGAAATATTAAAATATGGCAATAATAGTTTTGCATTGTTGAATGACCAAACAAATTTAGTTTCATCTCCTTTATTACGATTATTTGGGGGTAGTAGTAAAAGAGCGCTCGCTTCGTTGACTTTCCCGTCAGTAATCGCCCAGAGTCGAGGTTCGAACCCCACAGGGGGTGCCCTCCGGCGCGAGTTACCTAATTACTAGACGGCTTGAGCCCTCTGCTCGCCTCTATAGTCCGGTGAAGCAGTGAAAGCCTCCTAAGCTAACTGTTGCGTCATGACAAAAACAAAAAAAAAAATCGTTGACTTTCAGTCTCCTTCGAGCACTCGACGAGCTAGCAGCCCTTGAGAATGGTACATGGAGGACTGAAACACGTGTTGGGTATCGTACTGGCGCATGTAATTTGCTTTTTTATGTGTGCCTTCTTGCATGTGCACATTTTTGCGGGCGGGTGGGCGGTGCAAATTGCATCCCGGCATGATTAAACTGATAATTAGCGGAATTAACACTACATATTGATTTTGTATTTTGACCGGAGTTATTATTAAATGGTAATAAACTTACTCGACTTCGCCAAAAGAAGGTGAGTAGAGAAGCGTGGATTGGTCCCTGTCTTCTGTTAAGGTGCGCTCGTATGCGCCCACCAAGTGCAAGTCGTTGAGAGATAGAGTGATCTTTAGCACCATATTTTTGAAGTCGTTCTGGAGGCCGATGATGCGGAAATGCGTATCGCTGCGCAGTTTCAGTCGGTGGAAGAATCTAATAAGAAGAAAGAAAGATGAAATGGTTGTCACAACTAATTTTTTTTTTTAATTTCTCGGGACAATGTCACATAGGTCATCCTAGCCCCAAACTAAGCAAACCTTGTACTATGGGTACCAGGCGACGATATACATACTTATATAGATAGATAAATACTTATATACATAGAAAACATCCATGACTCAGAAACAAATATTCGTGCTCATCACACAAATATTTGCACTTACCGGGATTCGAACCCAGGACCACCAGCTTCGTAGGCAGGAGCACTACCAACTAGGCTACGGTGACCGTCAATTGAAAATAATTACTGTTTAAAAACATTAATAGTCTTAAAGTTTTTTTTTTATTTTTTTTTTTATTTATTGACTGGCCTCTTGGTCAGTTGGTTAGTGACCTTGACTGCTAAGACAAAGGTCCTGGGTCAGATCCCGACCCATGACAAATCTGTGCGCCATGTGTTTTTCACACATGTGCATGGTCAAATGGAGAATAGATTAATATAACTTGTCATTAATGTGTATGGTCTTATTCAATGTCATTCATAACTAAAGCAGAGGTTGACACTTTTGCCTTGCCTCACCGCACAGGACAACTATTTATGTGAACCAACCTCATGGGTCACATTAATAGTTTATATGTATGTATGCGAGTGCTTAAGGATCCTATGAAGAAGAAAAGAAATATTTGAGGTGTAGTCTTCGTCAACTTTTTTAATTAAACATCAAACTTAAATTGTTATAAGTCAGGGGCTCTACCGGCTAAGTCGAATGGCGTTCAAATACCGATACTGTCGAAAATTTTGGAAAAGTCTTTCTGTAGTGAATTAAACACGTACCTCGAAAAAAACAATATTTTATGCAACAAGCAAAAGGGATTCAGGGCAAACAAGACAATTAATATGGCCGTGTATGATTTTTTGCAAGTTCAATAAGTTGAATATCAGCTATTTTCTGCGATATGACTCAGGCATTTGATTATGTTCAGTATAATATTGTTTTTAAGAAAATGGAATCCTATGGAGTGAGAGGTAATACTGAAGCTGTTTGAATCTTATCTCAATAACCGTACACAGATAACACAAATAAGTAAAATTAACCAAAAAATCGGGAAGAGATATTTTCATCGGAAGAATGTAGAGTCGTGTACGGAATCCCTCAAGGAAGCGTATTAGGAACCCTTTTCTTTATGCTCTACATTAACAATTTTCCTAGAGCGACTGAACATCCCATGACACTTTTCGCAGACGTATAAGTATAGTTGCTGTGACAGGTAAATCTAAAGATACATTTGAAAATGACATAAATAATACTTTAATAGCGATTATAGAATGGTTAGATAATAACAATTTAAAAATAAATATTAATAAAACCCTAATAATGCATTTTAGCCAACGCTCGACATACATAAATTCTAATCTTGACATTAAATACAATAGTTATAAAATTGACGCAGTGAATACAACTAAGTTTCTTGGATTAACTATAGACACAGCTCTCAATTGGAATAAGTTCTAATTTGAAATTTAATCAACTTTTAATATTTTTTTGACATTTATTTTACTTGTTATTTTATTTTTGACATATTATTTTAAATTTTATGATATATGTATTATTGAATAGATTTTTTTTATGAAATGTAATTTTTATTGGATTTTTTTTGTATAATGTAATTTTTAGATTTTCCAAATAATAGTTCTTAAAGTGAAAACCTTTAATATTATTATTTTAAAACAATTGCACGCTATTGTATAGCAAACATGTCCGAACATAATAATGTCTACAACATCTTGCACGCAATAATATTTTTTGTATGTGTACACATGTTTATGCAGATAAATGCTTATTTACTTAAAAAATAAATAAAGGTTAAAAATTACTTAATCAATAATTAAATCGCCTTCCATGACCACATGTGACGTCATAAATGGTCGGGAATCGATTGTCAACGTTGATTAAGTCATTTTTAACCTTTATTTATTTGAACGCCATTCACGAAAACGATGTTGGGTGACTTAGCCGGTAGAGCCCCAGGATAATACCCGCGTTACCGGGGCTCTCCCCATCAAGCACCAGAGAAGTCCACGGTAGGTTTAGGCCAGATGGATATTATATTATTATGTCTTTCCTCGGCTGTACCCATGACATAACATGATAAAGACATATTTAAGATTTTATAGATATAAAACTTAATAAATAATATACTTATTTAAAACTAATAAAATTTAAAATATAACTATTTAAGTAATAAATAATAGTTAAATTAATATATTATAACTATAAATTAAAGGAAAACTAAATGGTGGTAAAGAATTTTTCCTCATCATTGTTGAGGAACGTGCCCAGAAGACAATCGCAATGCTCATAATTAAATTAAAAAAAAATTAGAATGCCTCAATTGGTGATTTTTATAAAATCTTGGGACAACTAACACACTGCCTTCTGATCCCAAATTAGAACAACTAGTTATGGCAACCAGGCAACTGATAAACATACTTATATATTTTTTTAATTCATCGTCGTAGACCTTCGACATCTATAAAATATGATTTAAGGGAGGGATCCCTTTGTGAGAGACATTTACGTCCGCATAGTAAATACATATTATGTACAGTCGCCAGCACATCAAGCTGCATCAATCTGTCAAATTTATTTCAGATTAAGTTGAAAATCTATAAAAACATATTGACAGATTGTGGTAGCTGGATGTGCTGGCGTCTCTATATATCACACTAATATTGTAAAGGTCAAAGTTTGTGAGTGTGTATGATTGTTACTTCTTCAAGTGTAAAAGGCTCCAGCGATTTTAATAAAATTTAGTATGGAGTTGGCTGACACCCTGGATTAACACATAGGTTGTAACTTATAAAGTTTAATGCGGGTAAATCTAAAAGTTTAATGCGGCTAGTTATAGATAAATTACACCCAGAAACAGAACAGTCCTGGGTAAGAATCGAACCCACAACCTCTGGCTTAGCAGACTAAACCAAACCAGGCATTTATAAAGTACTTACAATACAGAGTCCAACATCTTCAGCATATTGTATCCACCAAAATTCAGTCCTGAAGGTATAACGCGCCCGTGTTGTTTTTGGTTATATACCTCTCGAACTGCTGCTCCCCGGGTTGCTAAAATCGTCTATAGAGTTGATTTTAAGAGTCGTAAAGTTGTTATTTATTCTCCGTAATTCTCAAAAATAATTTCATAAAATAAACTTACTTCAAGCATCTTTTTATCGAAATTTCCTTCCTTAACATATTTTTGAACGACTTTTCTTACTTGTTTGTAACGACCTGTGGAAGAATATTATGATAAAAAAACTGTGGTCTAATGTGATCTCGCTTTTAACATGAGAAAACAGTTGATTATTGCAGGGCAGAAATTAAATGAAAGCGATAACTTCAAAAAACACAAAATAAAAGCTTCAAGCTAACAAAAGGTATGCATGTTTCCTACATTCATAAATTTTGTAATTACATATATTCATAAATTTGATTTATATATTTTTTTTTAAATTTATTTAAAGCTTTAACACAACAATGCACAAGGCAGACTAAATGCCGATGGCATTCCTACCAGTCAACCTTAGGGTGATGTGATGAAGAGAAAAACTAATATAATTTATATATTTGTCACAAACGAGCGATCATGGGAACGCAAGCGCTATCTGTCGGCGCTCCACGGAGTCAAGGATTTAAGGGCTGAGCGCGCGCGGCGCGCTCGACACTTTTGGAGCAGCAGTCGGCCAGTCCGGTCGAATATTGAAACTGACCTAGTGACAGAAAAAGTTAATTTACTGTCTTAAGTTTAGTTGTGATTGATTTATTGTTTATTGAACTAAGACTGTCATTTTAATCTCACAAAGTATATACGCCCACTAAATTGTCGAACGGTGAAGATTCAAGCGACAACCCCTATATGCTGACATATATAATATATGAATATGGAATGCAGATAGAATAAAAACACTAAAACAGAACGAAAAATCAGTTTCCTATTGGAGTAAGTTAAACTTGACTATATACTTACCTGTAGTCATTAAAAAGAGGCTTATTTTTTTGGAATAGCTAGGACTAAAAAGGATTGAAGCAAATTAATGGTAAACAAAAATATAAAAAATAAACGCTACCATCTATTTTTTCCATGGTCTTGAAGAGTTGAGAGGCATTTAGTGTCATCCAACACATGTGGTCATCGTCGACACTGTCGCCGCCGCTGAGTTTTTGCTTTTTTCTCATTTTCTCTGTAGATTAAAATTGACATTAGCTTCTGGGAACTAGCCTCTGCAACGTCTATGTATATTTATAGATTACTTTGTGAGTGAGGTTTGATATCCTTATCGATATTGCGAGCCACTTTAAGAACCTCCTTTGAACGGAGTTTTCGACATAGTAAAATCTGCCGTTCAATCACTTAAATGCCATATTAGTATTAAAACTGACGTAGGAGCTAACATAATGAAAGATAGTAACTCACTAATTAATTTTATGTTGGATCCGGTCAACAGTTTCAACTTCTTCAGGAAGTCATCTTCAGGGCGAATGCGGCGCGCACGACATGAGTTACCCGTTACTATCTTTCATCATATAAATGCCATTTCAGAAAAGAATATTTCAAGGTAAAAGTCACTTTATACAGAGTAGTATTAAGCGTGGCAAATTTCACTACATTACGGCTTTTTAAGATATGTACGGCAGGCCGTTGTGGAACAACATGGGTGTACAACTAGCGTAGCTGTGGTAGTCGGTAGAGTAGATTATGAAAGTAAGGCTGAACTCTATAGAGTTAATGTAGATCTAATCTTAGTACCTATTTCTCAAATTTAACTTTGAGACATATTCATTTCGATTTTCAAAGAATATACATACGTTTAACAGTACTTTTCTTTTTATATACTCCTGGGATTATTTCGCAAATGACCGTCTGATCCCAAACCAAGAACCTGTACTGGGGAACCAGATATCTGATATACTATATATCTTTTGTAAATACTTACTTCAGGCACACAAGACATATCTGTCCAGGGTGAGAATTAAACCCACGACCTGCGGCGTGAAAGGCACTTGACTTCCACGCCGCAGGTCTATCTACCAACCTCGCCAACCAGCCCGTCTTATTGTCTTTATCACTTAATTTGTCGAGTTAGATGTCTGGAATCTTAATATTATGTCATTCTAAGCAGAATTTTTGTTTTAGAATTTGAAAAAGCCTAGGCATATGCAACATGAACACGGATATCTTTTTTAAATTTATGACCAAAGTCACGAGGCCAAGATCTTGCATTTTATACTTACTAATAGTTTGCGCACGCGTCACCACAGGAGTACTCCTCGTCCTCGAATCTATAAATGAAAATGGGCACAAATTGTAAAGAATCTTAATTTTAAACTTGATTTATACCAGAATCTGTTTATGGACTAAACAGAATCAGGTATAAATCAAGTGTAAGTTCTATTTTCCAGCAAAAGGTAGATATTAAGCAACAATTGGTTTTTAGAGAATGATGATAAATCGGAGATGATCTCTAAAAAGGCCAGGGGGGTTACCGCCTAATTCGCGGGTCATCGTGATCATGATCGGCGTTCAAATAGATGAAGGTTAAAAATTACTAAATCATTCAGTCATGCGCGCGCGCTCAGCAGTGACGTACGTATCGCAGTGTTCGCCGAGGCTATTGAAATATCCTTAGCAATGGCGTTTACGTTGAAGTGCAATAGTTGCAATATAATTATTGATGAAGTGTTAGCGTACATTCAAAATAAGTTGTCAGTGATCGACGAGGTTAGTTTGACCCGTATTTGTGTGTCTAGTTTCTCTTCGGAGGAAATTAAGCAGTCGAAATCCCTATTGTTTGATGCGGTACCCTCGGATCAAAAAATGAAAACGCGCAAGAACAAAGGAAAAGAAAATCGTGATGTGGAGGATATTATAGCTCTTTTGAAGGTCACGGATCCAGACAAGGTACCAGTGTTTGTAGCCCGTGATCTGAATAAGCTGCCTCCCATAACATTCAATAGTTTAGACGTTACAAAATTACTAAAGGATCTCGTAACATTACAGAATGATGTTGACAAAGTCAAATCTACTTTTGTGACCCAAAATGAGTTTAAAAAACTTGAGGCGGATTTTCATAATCTAAAATCCTTGCCACTATCAGAACCAAATTATAATGTTAACAGTGCAGCAGCATCGCAATGTGAAGCTCGTAGTGAGGACACGGGCGCCTCTTGCAGTGGAGCAACAGCTTTGATCTCGGAGAAAACATCGCAATTGTCGATGCAAAATAGTAAACAATCGTCTATACCGAGTGATAATAGTAGGCAGAAATGCATAGTGAGTGCTACAGAAGAAACTTTGCAAACCGGTTTGCCGGTCGAGCCGGCAGCGGCGAAGGAGATCTCTGCCCCCGTGACGTCAGTTGAGATAAGAAATCAGCCGTCCGCCGCCTCGAGTTTAAATCGTTCGATTACAGAGCCTATAAATGAGGTAAACAAAACCGAAAATAGATGGATTACTGTGCAAAGTCGAGGTAAAAAGCTACAAAGTCGCTTTATCGGTACATGGGGGGTCTCTGGTGATAGTACAAGTAATTTCAAAGCAGCCGAACAGAAATCTCCATTATTTATCACAAATATTCACAAAGATAAAACGGACCTCAAAAAGATGCAACTAATGGGTGATGATAAGTCATATAAAATAGCCACATATAATTGCAAGAACGTGAAACGGTCTCTTGAAAGTATTAGAGAACTGTGTGCATCCTACGATATCGTAGCTCTTCAAGAAACCTGGTTACTCCCAGAAGATATCTCGTATCTAACCAGTGTTGACCGTGACTTCGCCAGCGTTGGTACTTCTGCAGTCGATACCAGTAAGGGGATGTTATTGGGTCGCCCCCATGGTGGAGTGGCATTATTATGGCGGAAAAGTGTTTTCTCCAATGTGTTAGTAGTTAGTTGTGACAATCCACGCGTGTGTGCTATTAAAATTATGATGCAGAATAAAGCAGTGTTAGTGGTGAGTTTATACATGCCTACGGACCAGGCGGATAATCTAGTCGAGTTTACAGACTGCTTGGGACTGGTGAGTGCTATTATAGACACTGAGGAAATAGATTCAGCTTTTGTTTTGGGCGATTTTAATGCTCATCCGAATGAACCATTTTATGACGAACTTATGTATTTTTGTAAGGAATGCAATCTTACCTGTGTAGATATTGAACAACTAGGATTACATTCCAGTAGTTACACTTTTGTGAGTGAAGCTCATGGTACGACAAGGTGGCTGGACCATTGTCTGGTTACAGAATCTGCTTTGCAAACAGTAACAAATGTACATATAAATTACGATGTTTTGTGGTCAGATCACTTTCCATTATGTATCAGTTGTAATTTTGATCATTTAAATCCGAAAATTTTTAGTAATGACATGTCTTCGGAAAACGTTACAACATGTGTGGCATGGGGTGATAGGAAACCCCCTCAGATAGCTCAATATACGAAATATTGTAATAGTCGTCTACGACTTATAGACTTCCCGTCAGTTTTTAGAGAATGTTGTGATAAGACGTGTTCTAATAGTCACCACAAAGTAATTCTAGACCGTATGTATAACGACATAGTTACTACCCTTTGTGACTCATCTATGGCTAGCAAACGACCGCGGCAGCGAGGAAGCGTGCGTAGGAAGGAAAGCAATGTACAGGGATGGAATACCTATGTTAAGGACTCTCACAGGGTGGCCAGGTTAAATTTTCATAACTGGGTTTCGCACGGTAAACCACGATATGGTCAGATTTATGAAGATATGTGCGAGAGTAGAAAAATATTTAAGGCACGGTTAAAATGGACTCAAAATAATTATGAGCAATTAAAAATGAATAAGTTAGCTACTCAATTTCGTAAAAAAGATTTTAAGAGCTTTTGGAAGAGTACTAGTAAATTTAATGTACGGCCGGGCCTCCCTGTGAGTGTGAATGGGGTATCCGAGCCCAAAAATATTGCAGAAATATTTAAACAACAGTTTTATATAACTTCACCCTTAGGCCCGTCGACTTCGAAGGTGCTGGATACTGGGTTTCATAGTTCCGGGACGGTAAGAATTACAGCCAAAATGGTGGCTCACGCTATCAAGCGTATAAAGAGAGGCAAATCTCCCGGCCACGATGGCCTCAGTATCGAGCACCTTATACATGCTGGACCCCACATTGCACGAGTACTGGCCATATTTTATTCACTCTGTTTAAGCCATTCATATTTACCTCTAGATTTAATGAAAACAATTGTCGTGCCAATTGTGAAAAACAAAACAGGTGACTTGTCTAGTAAAGCAAACTACAGGCCCATTTCATTAGCAACTGTGGTAGCTAAGGTGCTTGACAGTGTGCTTGATGTTCAATTGGACCAGTACGTAAAGCTACACGATAATCAATTTGGTTTCAGACCACAATTATCGACGGAAAGCGCCATTTTGTGCTTGAAGCACACTGTTAAGCACTATACCGATAGACGAACGCCGATCTACGGCTGTTTTCTCGATATGTCAAAGGCTTTCGACATGGTGTCATATGACATTCTGTGGCGGAAGTTACGGGATATAGAACTACCTTGTGACTTGATTAATATATTCAAGTACTGGTATAGAAATCAAATAAATACTGTGCGTTGGGCGGGAGCTCTTTCAACTCCTTATAAACTAGAGTGCGGAGTGAGGCAGGGTGGGCTTACCTCACCCCGCCTTTTTAATTTATATATCAATGAGCTGATTGTGGCGCTCAGTAGCTGCCGTGTTGGCTGTCACAAAGAAGATGTGTGTGTTAATAATATAAGTTTCGCTGATGACATGGCATTATTAAGTGCTTCGGTTTGTGGCATTAGAAAGTTGCTAAATATATGTGAGGGTTATGCAGCGTCCCACGGTCTAATGTACAATACAAGCAAAACGGTGTACATGGTGTTTGCGTCAGGAACTAAGTGCCCCTCTAGTGTTCCTCCTATCAAGCTAAATGGCAATGACTTGGAGAGAGTAAATCATTTTAAATATCTGGGACACGTATTGACAGTAGACCTAAGGGATGACGCGGATATGGAACGTGAGCGGAGAGCACTATCCGTGAGAGCTAATATGATAGCACGCAGGTTTGCACGTTGTTCAAATGAAGTGAAAATAACCCTTTTTAAAGCATATTGTACATCCCTTTACACGTGCAGCCTGTGGGCAAATTATACACGCAGAGCGCATAGTGCTCTCCGTGTTCAATACAACAATGCATTCAGGACATTGTTGCGGCTGCCCCGCTACTGCAGTGCATCGGGCATGTTTGCGGGGGCGCGCATCGATTGCTTCTACGCTACTCTGCGCAAGCGGTGCGCGTCCATGCTAAGCAGAGTGCGGGCCAGCCGAAATTCCGTGTTGGCTGTCATAGGAAACAGGCTAGATTGCCCTTACGTCAGTCACTGGATCGGTCTGCATGTGCAGCTTGATACACTGACTCACGCAAGAAGCCATTGCTGTTAGAGTTGTAAATGTAAAATTATATTGTAGATACTAACATAGTTTTTAAGATTTATGTTTTACTAACAAAATGGATCCTTGTAATCTGATTGAAAATAAATTTATTATTATTTATTATTCGTTCAATCGGCTTCAATGTCGATTCCGGACCATTTATGACGTCACACGTGCTCATGGAAGCTGATTGAACGAAGGATTTAGTCTAACCTTAATCTGCATCTAACGCCGATCACGATCACGATGTTGTACATTACAATTAGTGGACAAAAAAGACTATTTTTTTAATAGACAATGCCCGCACTATCCATTTTAATCTCTGTGTTGCGGGGTACTTTACAAGCATATAATTGACAGGCTCAAAGTACGTTACGACTCATAAGACCTATGTATGAGTCACACAAATAGTTGTCTTTCGTGACACGAAGCGGCGAGGCGACTTTCTTAAACGCTGCGTCCCACGTGCACTAAACGTATTTTTTGTCTATTATATACTGTAAAAAAAGTTAAACATATACAATAACACAAAACCATTTTATGTATACTCTCAATCATAAACCAGTTACGTTTCAAATGCGGAGGTATTCCGATCCGGTATGACATGGCAACCTTCAAGAAGCGAGCCTATTCATTCTTAAAGACGTACTTGCGGTTCCTCTGGTGTTGCGAGTGTCCATGGGCGGCAGTGATCACTTATCATCAGGTGACTCACTTGCTCGTTTGCCATTCTATTACAATAAAAAAAGAAATTGCTGGTAGTTAGTACTTACAGGGCCAAGAAGAAGGTGTGCGAGTGACCGTGACAGTTGGTTCTGAAATCGAAACATTATTTAGCCCTTAAAAACTTAATTAACAACTTAGATAGATACAGACGCCAGCACATCAAACTACCCCAATCTGACAAGTTTCCCCAATTGAAAGTGAACCTTGTGCTTATGTGATAAAGTTGAAAATCGATAAAAGAAATTTGACAGCTTGGGGCAGCTGGATGTGCTGGCATTTGTACCTTATATTTGGATATTCATAGACAACTCCGTGAAGCGCACAGCCAGTTCTGCTCTCACCGGGCCGTAAGTGATCGGCAAGGTAAAGCGCCTCGTCGGGACAAGAGCTTAACGTCCCCTACGAAGCACGAAAATGCTCAGAAATTAAACCACTTTGGCGGAAGCATCTATAGACGAGGCGCTTTTGGGGAAACTTGTCGACTACGATAAAGTAAAAAACTCCGTGAGAGAGGAAATTTACAGTTCATTTTTTATTTTGCGCCGTAAAAAGAGAGGCCTGTCTATCTGTAGCATCGTAGCTCCCAAACGGATGGACCGATTTCAATGCGGATTTTTCATTTGAAAGCCAGTTTCCTTGCGGTGGTTCTTAAATATGTTTGTTTAATATTGGTCCAGCAGTGTAAGAGTATCAGCTCGTTTTCAGACTCCTTCTTTCTTCCTCGTTATTACTATATAGTGTGTTCATACTCGCGTCTGAAAAGAGAACTCTGCTCCATTTTTTTTTTATTTTTTTTTATTTTATTAGGTTCACCAACAACAAGTTTATACAAGCTCATTTTAATCATAATTATATAAGTAACAATTACAGTATAACTTATTACTTATAGGTAAACTCCACATGTACAAAACAATAGCACAGTTAAACATAACTAATATCTTAGAACTACTTAACTATTATTAACTTAGTCTACATAATTAAAATTTTGTAATAAAACAAATCCTATTTACAAATTTCAAATCAAAATATGGTAAAAGACAAAAAAGAGAAAAAAAAATCTAATAAATAACAGTAATTTTAAACAGAATTTATGAGACGATTTATAACGGCACATTTCAAGTTAAGGCACGCTCTTCGGTGGTTTGCAGCTAAATATTGTTAAAGTTTAGTTGCTCGTTTGTCGCCCTCTGATATATTAAAAAAAAACATAGCCCGAAGAATTGCAATGCCGAAGTGGCAGAAAGGTTCTCGAGTGGCGACCGCGAACCAGAAGAGAGCGTGGGCCGGCCCTCTACAGTCCGTGTGAGTGTGTGTGTCTGTGTGTGTGTATTATACTTACATGACGTGCTTAGCGCAGGTGCAGTTGTTTCACTTACCTGGAGTTACTGTTGGTACAGTTTCCGTCGACGGAGGTGACGTAGCCGGAGTTCTTGGCGTTGGAGTTCTTGGCGTTGGAGTTCTTGTCCTCCGAGATGCTGACTTCGATTGTGTTGTAGTTATACTCGTTGTTCTCGTACGTTTTCTTCTACGTTTTTTTGATTTTGTAAATGTGGTAGTCACTGTTGTTTTCGTAGTAGCTGAATATAGAATATAGCGTTAGCTGCATTTCCTTAACTTGAATAAATACAAGTTTCTGTTACATTCTACTTCTCAATTGAGAGAAAATTGTCAGGTGACTGAAAATATATATACATGTAGGATCCGGGGCCAAGAGCGGTATGTCAGGGTTTGGAGTTCCCATGTTGCTGGGATTAAGTAGCCACAATTAACAAACAAGGCCGATTAATTTACACACTAATTACAATATTACAATGATTGCAATTAAAATAAAGAAAGTAAAATGGAGACGAACAGAATCTTAATTCTACGTTCGTACAGTGGCAATACAACCACCCGAATAGCGTATTGTCTAGGCAATATTGCTATAGCATCGGGTATCGCGTCAGCAATTCCGCGTATGCAATATACAGTGCAAGACTAGTCTAACTTGGTTGGCGAATTAAATTTTTAACTATCTCCGACATACATATATATCCCGTCTATGCTATGAGCCGTTATAATTCTGTGAATAAAGGATATAAATAGGCAATGGTCTACTATTATTTAGTAAGACAATCAGAACACAATAATCACGTTTGAAGAAGCATGAGTACCGTGAATATACAATACAATACAATACAAATATCGTTTATTTTTCTCCACAGACATTTTCTTACATGTAAAGTACAATTACGTGATGTAGATACTAATACAATGTTGTGGAGACTGGAGCCAGTACTAGGTAAAACCTGTGTTACAAGTCTCCAGGCCTCCATCTCGGACAGGTGACAGTAGTTTGGTTTAAGGACAGTTATTATTACTTAAAATAATTGTGCACAAAATAAACAATATTTTAAAATTAAAATAAAGAATACTTAAAATTAATAAATTTAAAAGCTATATGACCAGCCAGGTTGGGTACGTGTTTGTGTGTGTGTTTGTTGTGTATATTTGGATTAGTGGGTGTTGAAGAGAAGGAACATCTAGGTGACGATATGAATAAGTTCTTCTGTAGCATCATAGTCCAAGGTTTTCAACCAATAGTTGACTCTTTGTTTACATTGGAATTTTGTTAGGGGATAAATTTTTAAAGTTTTATTGGCCTTGTTATAAAGATATCCTCCTAGAAAATAGAAGAACCGTTGAGCAAAGTTTGTGTTAACTGCTTGGGGTGAGCATACTGCATGTTTGCGTCTTTTGTAACCAAAAGATTCAGGATGGTATGATAGCTGCAGGTGCTTGCGGATAATAGAGTTGCTTATAAAAAGCTGTCGAACGGTCAATACATCGCACTGTTTGTACAGTTCTCTAGTTGGAAAACGGAAAGGGAGGTGACGACTGACTTTCAAAATGGCTCTTCGGGCTCTTTCCAACTTAAGTAGCATGGTTTTAGGAGCACCACCCTAACATGAAATACAGTAACTTATCATTGATTGTACTAGTGCGAAGTATACCGTGTTGATAACCCTGATATCAGCAATATGTCGAAGGTTTTTGAAAATGTAGATCATTTTACGGATTCTTGTTGTTAGTGAATCGATATGTGATTGGAAATTTAGTTTGTTATCAATTTGTACACCTAAGTACTTTATTACTTCTGTTCTTGTTAAAGTTGGGCATGAGCAAGAAGTTTGGTTTGGATCAGGACAACAGTGACATTTAATGTTTAAATCCGGAACTAGATCCACATTATGTTTAATTGAGAAGGGAATGTACATGGTTTTTTTCACATTAAGGGTAAGTTTGTTCGCTGATAACCATTCAGAAACCATGTCAAAGCCCTTCTGAGCACCTGAGAACACTTCCTCCCATGAATCCGCATGAAAAAGCAGTGCTGTATCGTCCGCAAAAGAGACAATCCTACCTCTATGCAGTTCCAGACTGCAGAGACTATTTATGTAGATCAAAAAAAAGTGTAGGACCACAGATAGAGCCTTGTGGAACGCCGTGAGTAATATCAAGATCATCACTGAGTCTCTCACCTATCCTAACTCTTTGGACACGGTTGTTAAGGTAGTCTGCGATCAACTTAAGCTGTAAGTCCCTCACACCTAGATTTTCTAACTTTTCTAGAAGTAAAGGAATGGAGACTGTGTCGAACGCTTTAGCCAGGTCTAGAAAGATCACCAAAACTTTTTGTTTATTATCTAAATGCGTTGATATATAACTAACCAGATCGTGAACAGCGTCATTTGTCGAGACTCCTGATCGAAAGCCATATTGTGACGATGAGATTAGTTTGTTGCGTTCCAGGTATGAAACAAGTCGTTTATTTAGAATTTTTTCTAGAATCTTCGAAAGAGTTGGTAGTATGGATATAGGTCTATAGTTGTCGACACAGTCTCTGTTTCCCGCTTTGTGAATAGGATGGACTTCTGCGAGTTTAAAGGCGTTAGGGAAGGCACCTGTGGTGAATGCTAGGTTGCATATGTGAGTTAGTGCGGGGATTATGAACTCTCTGTATCGCTTTAGAAAAGCAGCAGGAATTTTGTCACGACCTATTGCACAGTTGTTCTTCAGGGAAAGTATGATATTTTCTATTTCTAGGTTATCGGTTGGTAGCAAGACAAATGATTTGGAATAGGACTTTGGTTTATGAATAAGTGGAAATCTGTAATTGCAAGGTGGTATTCTCTCGGCAAGAGTTTTCCCAATATTAACAAAGAAGTTGTTTATGTTGTTTAAGCTTCCAGAGGGGTTTATATCCGAGATTAGTTCGGTGGGAGGTTTTTTGTGTTTTGTTGTGTTTGTCACTATTTTTATTGCTTCCCAAAGTTTTTTGTTACCTACCGAGGCTCCTTTTTTTAATTCAGACTTTTCGAATTCTCTTTTCAGTTTTTTCAAAAGGTTATTGCAATAATTTCTATATCTTTTATATGTTATTTTGAGAGTGTCATTGTTTGGGTCTTTTCTTAGTTTTTGATGGAGTTTGTCGCGATTTCTCATACATTTTAGGAGTCCTTTCGTAATCCAGGGCTTGCAAATTTTTTTCTTATTAGAGGTAGTAAAGACAGAAGTATTATCATCGATTACTTTGTTAAGGGTAGATATCAAGTAGTTTGTGGCTATGTTTACGTCCAGGCTGTTATAAATTGGGGTTAAGTTTATGTTTCCCATGTCAAAATCTAAGTTATCATAATTAATTTTATGTATATATTTCACAGAACTATTTTTGGGGCGGTAATTTAAGTCAAAAGTTAAGATAATATGGTCTGTTATAGATGTGCCTGATACGTAACAATGTGCCAGTTGTATGTTTTTTATAATAAAGTGATCCAGGCAAGTCCGGTTGTGGGTAGGTATATAGTGGGCCGGTAACATACCAAGGGGTCGTTATAATATAAAACGTGTTATGGTAAATCCAATTCTAAGTAACCGATTTAAAGAGAATTCGAACATTCGGAACACAGACTGCTCATTCGAAACATTCGAAAGAGCAGTCCATCGATAAATAAATTTTGCGAAGAATCGTTCAGTCTAAGCAGCTTCTGTCGAGAAAAGGTTGTTTCGCAATAAATTCCCTTCGAACAATCGTTCAGTCGACTTTTTCGGTTCATAGAACATAGAACATATAGCAAGACACTTTGCGGGTGGCATGCAAAAACATTCCCACTACCTTAACAAAAAAAAGACGTAGGTATAGACGCCAGCACATCAAGCTACACCAATCTGTCAAATTTTCCCAATTGAAAGTGAAACTTATACTTATGTGATAAAGTTGAAAATCTATAGAAGGAATTTTGATAGATTGGGGTAGCTGGATGTGCTGGCGTCTGTACATTACAAATACGAACACTGTTACTTACTTTCATCTTCGTCAGAGTAATATTCAGAATCGTATTCAGTATCCGTCTTATATTTTGATGTACCTGGATAAAAAAACATTAGCAGTTACTTACTTACTTATCGTATGGGCAGTGGTTACCCTGGTGTCAGAGTTGTTCAACTGGCTCAGTACGCATGGCTTAACCATGGCTTAACGACTGTTGTCTAACGACTAGAACCGGGACCGCCAGCTTAAAGTGCTCTCCGAAGCACGGAGACGCTCAGAAATTAAACCACTTTGGCGGTCACCCATATATGGACTGACCGCGAGCCTAGTTGCTTTACCTCGCCAAATACTTACGGACCGGTGAGAGTATCTAGCTATGAAAGGATATCTGCTAATCGCCTTGGGAGCCGACTACTGGATTTATTTATTAGTATTATTCGAAGGCTCAGTGTCACCCAAAGAGCAATGGAGCGGGCTATGCTCGGAGTTTCCCTGACACATTTATACGTGCAAAAGAACACACGTGCAGTACCTTAGCAGTAGTTCATTGGTATTATTTTTTTATTTATTGTATTGCTTCTAACTTCGTATTATTGAAGTATTTTTCTTTTATGTAACATCATGCTTCCCTGATAAAAGAAACTACCATAAGTTCTCTATTGGAGCGAGTGTTCAAAGCGGCATTGTTAGGATCATGTCCGGTTTTGTTGGGAGGAGAAGGGAACACTGAGGGACAGAAAAGGTGAGCGTTGATGTATTTTTTTTATGTCAGAGGTCGACAATCGAGCAAGTGAGTCACCTGATAGTAAGTGATCACCGCCGCCCATGGACACTCGCAACACCAGAGGACTCGCGGGTGCGTTGCCGACCTTTAAGAGTCAGCAAACAAGTGTTGCTGATCCTTTCCCCCACCCCGATGAGCTCTGGCGAATCGGGGATGGATGATATGGAATGTATCACAGAAGGCTCCCTGAAACCTACATCTGAGTCGTCGTCTCAGACTCTGTTGTGTGTTCCCTCCTCTATTACGCGTTGGATTAATATAACGTTAATATAATAATTATACTGTCCCAGGATATTATTATATTTATTGTCATGTAACTGTCTGATTGAATTTAAGAAATTGATGGTCTCTTCGAAATCTTCATCACTTCCAGCCTATAAGAATGGACTAGGTCCTATTTTTAAAACTTGCTATGTCCCGGATAGGAGTCAGTTTTTAGGGCTCCGTAAAAATAACGGAACCCTTATAGATTCGTCATGTCTGTCTGGACAGACAGACATGACGAATCTATAAGGGTCCGTATGTCACGTAAGTAGATGTATTCTGTGAACCGCATTAAGATTTTTATACTAAAATAGAAAAAAACAATACATTTTGGGGGTTCCCCATACTTAGAACTAAAACTCAATTTTTTTATATTATCTAGGCTTATCTATTGATAGGTCTTCAAATATGATATTGAGGTTCCTAGTATAATTTTTTTATAAACTGAATAGTTTGCGCGAGAGACACTTCCCAAGTGGTAAAATGTGTGTCTCCCCTGTAACTTCTAAAATAAGAGAGCGATAAAACGAAAATAAAATATTATGTATACTATTTCGCAAACTTCCACAGAAAAGGGGTTTGAACGAGATCTAGTAAGTAGTTTTTTTAATATGTCATAAATCATAAATAAACCATAATTTCCCTTTCATTCGTCAACTACTACAAGAACTTATACTTATATTATTACTATTATATTGTTACTTGCTGCTACGGAACCCTTCATGGATGAGTCCGACTCACACTTGGCCGGTTTTTTAAATTATTAAATAGTAAGTATTGAGCACTTTACTTCGTTGCTGTTCATTATTTTACGAGTCGTCACAGATTTATTCAATTACGAGTATAACAATGTCACTGTGTTTCCAAGTTTATAATTGTTTTTGTGCTTTAGATGTGTATATATATTCAGTCAAAGAGTATCGGGAATGGATGGTTGTTTATGGTTCCAAATTCAAATTTTTGTTTTTTTTTGTTGTTGTTAGATTGGCACAACTGTTTTCCATTTTGGTGCTGAATTTGAGTTGCATCTGTTATTTATATTAAATACAGTGCTGGTTTTAGTAATATCATATATAGTGTGTATTGCGAATTTCATAATGGACAAAAATATCGAACAAAACGTTTGTCTTAAATTTTGCATCGCTAATGAAATTTCGTGTTCAGAGTCACTGAAAATGTTACAGAAGGTTTACGGTGAATCGACTTTATCAAAAACTCGTGCTTATGAGTGGTTCAAAGCATTCAAAAGCGGTCGAGATTGATGAAAGATTTGCCTCGCTCTGGTAGGCCATCAACGTCTGCAACTGAAGTTAACATCGCAAAAGTGAAGGAAATAGTGACTGAAAATCCTCATTCAACTCTGAGAGAGATAGCCGATATCTCCCGAGTCGATTCGTACCATTTGAACTAATCATTTGGGTATGAAACATGTTGCCGCTCGGCTAGTCCCAAAAGATCTGAATTTTCTCCAAAAACTCAATCGCATGAAAGTGGCTGAGGACATGGTAGAACGAGTCAATTCCGACCCAACATTCATGAAACGCATTGTTACTGGTGACGAGACGTGGGTTTATGAGTTTGAAATGCAAACTAGCCAACAAGCTTCGGAGTGGCGCCTTCCAACTGAACCGAAACCGAAAAAAACACGCCAAAGTCGATCAAAAGTTTTGACTTTTGAGAAAACAGTCAACATGACTTTGGTCATGTTGACTGTTTTCTTTGACTATCGCGGTGTTGTGCACTCTAAATTCTTACCGGAAGGTCGAACGGTAAATAAAGAATATTATTTGAGCGTTATGCGGCGTTTAAGAGAGCAAATTCGACGAAAAAGGCCAGATTTGTGGAAAGAAAATTCTTGGATTTTGCACCACGATAATGCGCCTTCGCACAAGGCCATCATTGTGAACGAATTTTTGACCAAACACTCAACAAATACCATCCAGCAACCACCATATTCACCAGATATGGCTCCAGCTGACTTCTTTCTTTTTCCTAAACTCAAATTACCACTTCGTGGTACCCGTTTTCAATCGGTAGAAGACATAAAGGAGAATTCGCGGCGAGAACTGAACTCAATTCCGAAAGCAGCGTTTAAAAAATGTTTTGATGAATGGATTATTCGTTGGCGTAAGTGTATCGTTTCTGAAGGAGCATACTTTGAAGGTGATAAAATAAATTTGGATGAATAACAAACCTTTTGTATATTATTGATCTTTTCCCGGTACTTTCTTGACAGAGTAGTATTTTAGTCTCTGTCAATTAGTGAATTTAAACTAAAATTGAAAAAAAACTGTGTAGCAGGCTATATTATATAATTTTATACTGTGTTAACAGTAAAATTGGATTTTAAGTGAGTTGAGTTAATTTAACTAGCAAATTTAATTAATTTTCATGGCATAAATATTCGATCGTTCCATTGAATTTCGTTTTTAACTATTCATGTTTAATATATGGTCCAGTCTGTTATTAAAAGAGTTCACAGAGGGTGCACTTATCACACTTTGTGGAAGTTTATTCCAGTCATCTACGACACGGTTTGGCAAAAAGTGTTTGGGTGGATTGCTTGATGCTGAATGACCGTGAAGTTTAAGTGAGTGTTCCTCTAAAGTGCTAATTTTGATATTTCATATAAATGTTGGGCAAGTCATGTGAGTTATAACGATTAGTGAGTACTTTATAGGTCTCAATTAAGTCTGCTCGTTTTCTCCGTTGTTCCAGAGTTGATAGGCCAAGGTGCTTGAGGCGATTTTAATGGCTCTACGTTCTATCCTTTCAAGTAGCTCAATGTCTTTCTTAAAATAAGGATTCCATATCTGAAAAGCATATTCTAATAATGGCCCGATATAAGTCTTGTAAATTTTAAAAACAAGGCCTTGTTTAAGTCGAAGAAAGCCTTTTTTACAATATACAGTATTGAATTGGTTTTCTTTGTGATTGTAATGATGTGAGTTTCCCATTTTAAATTTGAGGTAATATGAGTATAGTATATAGAGAGATAAGTCTTTCTTACTTTTAACCACCTCTAATGCATTATTATTTACTGTGTATGGTTTTCTAGGGTTATTATTACCAACATGTAGTACTGTGCATTTTGATTCATTTAGGGTTATTAACCAGTTTTGTGTCCATTGAAAGATATTATCATGGTCTTTTTGTATAATATTGTGAGATATCAAAGGATAACCCATGATCTTTGAATCGTCTTCAAAGAGGGACAGTTGCGAATGCGCACATTGTCTTAAATCAGTTAAAAATATTCCAAATAGGATTGGCGCAAGTACTGATCCTTGTGGTACACCGTTATGGACCTTTTGTGGTCCAGAGTGGGCTTCTCCAACACGTACTTTGAAGGTCCTGTTTGATAGAAAGTGTTCTATCCAATTAGGAAGGTTTCCACGTATGCCAAAGTATTCTAAGAAACTCCAAGCATAGCCCTTTCCATTGCTCTTTGGGTGACCTTGAGCCGCCTGATAAGGCCCATAGTGAGCAACCATGTCTCTTTTCCGTAAGTCATCACTGGCAACACACACTGGTCGAAGACTTTCGACTTGAGACATTGCGGTATTTGGGACGAGAAGATATTACGTAGCTTCCCAACCGCTGCGATGATGATTCTGCGATTGAACTCATTTTCGAAGTTGGATCTACCTAGCTGGATGGTCTGTCCTAGGTAAATATAGTTCTCTATAACTTTTTCATTATTAAATAGTAAGTGTTTAGCACATTACTTCGTCGCTGTTCATTAATTTACGAGTCGTCACAGATTTATTCAATTACGAGTATAACGGTGTCACTGTATTTTCAAGTTGGTAATTGATTTTGTGCTTTAGAAGTAATATGCTTTTACAACAAAGTTTGCAATGAAACCAGACAACTGTCAATTAGTGAATTTAAACTAAAATTTAAAACAAATTGTGTAGCAGGGAATATTATATAATTTTATACTGTGTTAACAGTCAAATTTGATTTTATGTGAGTTGCGTTATTTTAACTAGCAAATTTAATACATTTTCATGTCAATTGTCATGGCATAAATATTACATCATGCTAAATAAACCCTTTTGGAAAGACAAAAATTACAAAAAAATACGTTTTATTTTGGGGATAATTGTCGGAATAAAGTTTTCGTATTAATGTAGTGTATACATTAATACGAAAACTTTATTCCGACAGTCACAAATACGAATTTCAAAATACCGATTTCCATCATTCCGAATAGTACAACTCCGATTTATCATTACTCCTATTTCTATAATTCCTTACGTTTATAATTACTGATCTCAAAACACCGAGCTTCAATAGATCGAATAACAAAAAGTCCGACTCAATGATAATTCAAAATATCAACAATGCGAATAAAAATATTGTTTCCCGGGTCTCAAGTCTAACGTAACGTAAACCGACGTAACGTAAAACGTAACCCAAATGATTCACCAACAATAGATGAGATCTGACACTCGGCGGCTGCATGCAGCATGCAAGCAGGCAGGCAGCACGCAAGCAGGCATACAGCATGCAAGCAAGCAGGCAACATGCAAGCAGGCATGCAGCATGCAAGCAGGCATGCAGCACGCAAGCACGCATGCAGCATGCAAGCAGGCATGCAGCATGCAAGCAGGCATTGTTTCTGTCACGGCTCCAGCGCTACGGGGTTTAGGCGGCCCCACGCGAGCTTGTCGTCGCAGATGGTTTTTACGCTCACCACCGCAGCTTCGGCTTGCTTACAGCGGCGAACGAAGCGACAAAAATAATTATGTAAACGTTAAATATCAGCTCTATACATTAAGAACTTTTTTGTATTGTATTTTAAAAGGATTTAGCTGAAATATGAAGGATATTTGCTTACGCTCACCCAATAATTACGCCTTGTCAAAAGGTTGTGCGAAAAATTTTCTTCGTCTGAATCTACTGACCAAGGCATGTCTTTCAAACGTATCCTGTATACTTACTTGTTTTACCGTCGTAATACTCATAGTCATCTTTCGTCTGAGATTTCTTGGTACCTGAATATAAAACCCGATATTAACTTCTAAAAAGATAACATAAGACTTTTTTACATCGGGACTAATCCCTCCCTCTTACCCACCATTGCATCTCCTGTAAACCAGGGTCAACAGTGGCAAACAATGAAATAACACTGAGTGGTGGGGCTCAGGTATGTCCCGGGGAATCGCTTTAACTGCCTTGGATCACGCAACGAATTCCATCAGAAAGAAAGAAAAGGAGGAGTTAGAAATGAATAGTTCCACTTCCCTCCTGAGTAAAGCGGGAGACAGAATGATATAAATAGGCTATAGCCTCATTAAACGAGAGAATTGCAAACTAGAGAAGCCAACTGCAAAAGCACCGAGGATCAATTTAAGGGTCCTAAGTGTGCTGTTATATTTGATTCCAATAGTAGTATGGCAAAAGCGCTTAAACGCACGGAAGTTGTTCCTTGTTGCTACAAGATCCATATAATAAACTACTCCAGATATTGGTTGCAAGCTATTTGACATAATATCATGCTGATTTTGCCAGAGATCACACTCCCAAAGTACACACATCAACAAAGTCTAGGGATACGTTTATTGAAATCAAACATGGCTTTATTGTTTAAAACCTATTTAGTTTCCTTAAAAAGTTTATTTACAGATTTAAACCTTGTCTATTCTTTATTCAAAATTTAAAAATTAAAATGAGAAACAAATGAAAACACGCAAAGCACAGCGCAATCTTGAGTTGTATCTAATTTCAAGAAGTTGCATTAAAAATTTTTTTGCGTGTTAATTGAAGAAAACCTGATAAATTGTTTTATTTTCTTTTCTCAATTGGTTGTGTAAGCTTTTTAGCGTCATGCCACGCCATCATTTGAGTCGAGATGAAATGTTACGGGCAGTTGGCATGTTACAAAACGGTGCTATTCAACGCGTCGTTGCTGAGTCTCTGGGCACAAGCCAAAATGTGGTATCCAGGCTGTGGTCACGTTATCGCGCTACTGGAGATGTGGCAGAACGGCACACAGGTAGATATCGTGTTACCACTCAGAGACAGGATCGATTTCTCCAAATGACCGCCAGAAGACTACCCAATATCACAGCGATGCAACTAGTGCAAAGGCTCCAGGAGGGTCAGCAGCTGCTGGTGAGCGACCAAACCGTGCGAAGGAGGCTGCATGAAGTTGGTCTTCATGCTCGCAGACCGCTACGAGTCCCAGCGCTGCGACGTGGCAATCGCGGTAGGCGACTTTTATGGGCTCAAGAACATTTGACATGGAGTGATCAACAATGGTCATTGGTGCTGTTCACTGATGAGTCCCGCTATGGATTTCATCCAGATTCGAGACGAACACGCGTTTGTAGAACTCCAGGCAGGGTCAGCCGTCTCCGACATCCACAGGAGGTCCACTCTTACCAAGGCGGGACAATTATGGTGTGGGCAGGAATACGAATCGGCGGACGAACCCAACTCATTTGGATTCAGGGCAGCATGACTGCCCATAGATACCGTGAGGAGGTAGTAGAACGTGTCATTGTCCCGCTCAGGGCCCTAACGGGGCAAGAATTTCAGCTCATGCATGACAATGCACCTTCCCATACAGCGCGGCTGGTGAGGGCCGCCCTTCGAGAACACGATGTTCAGGTATTAGATTGGCCTCCACAGTCGCCAGACTTAAACCCAATTGAACACGCCTGGGACATGTTACAGCGAAGAGCATTGAGGGATTTTCCGCCCAACTTGACAACAGAAGAACAACTTTTCGAACATTTAAAAAGAACTTGGGACTGCATACCCCAGCAAGACATTGACACCTTAATTTTAAGTATGGAAAATCGTTGCCGCTGTGTGATTAATGTTAGAGGAGGAAATACCGATTACTGATTATCAGATTTGGTAAGATTTTTATTCATTTAATTCGATTGAATAATTTTATAAGAATAAAATGTTTTTGTTCACTCAGTAATTTTCTATGGCTTAATTAATTTAAGACTTTTATTAATTAGAAAAACAAAATCGCATCGTGTTGTTAATGTTTAAATATCGGCCATGAAATTATCTTTAATTCTTCCATTTACAGTCATAACAAAATGTTTATAGTTTTCTAGATAATCAATGAAATGTTCAATATCCCTAGATTGTGTTGATGTGTGTATATGGTGAGTGGTTTGTTCATATTCGTTACAGGAAGTTGAGCACAGACAGAGTACCATCCTCTGTAATACCTGTATTGAGCAAATAAAATTGAATTGAATTGAATTGAATTGAATTGGTGAAGATACTAAATTGAAACTAAACAATTTATTTTTAAAAGATTCTAAGTGTATTAAAAGAGAGGCCCCAGGTTGCCGTTGATAACCTTGTAACTGCAAAAAAGTTTCGCTTAGCCTTTTCTCCAACCGATTGGAGGCCTCTATAAACGAGAAGTTCTTTTCTAAAACTAAACCCAAATAGCACGTGGATATCTTAAAAATATTTAGCTGAAATATGAAGGATATTTGCTTACGCTCACCCAATAATTACGCCATGTCCGCAGGTTGTACAATTTTTTTTTCTTTCAAATGTATCCTGTATACTTACTTGTTTTATCGTCGTAATACTCATAGTCATCTTTCGTCTGAGATTTCTTGGTACCTGAATATAAAACCCGATATTAACTTCTGAAAAGATAACATAAGGCTCTTTTTTATATCGGGACTAATCCCTCCCACTGACCCACCACTGCAACTCCTGTAAGCCAAGATCAACAGTGGCACACAATGAAATAACACTGAGCGGTGAGGCTCAGGCATGTCCCGGGGAATCGCTTTAACTGCCTTGGATCCCGCAACGAATTTAATCAGAAAGAAAAAAATTAGGAGTTAGAAATGAATAATTCCACTTCCCTCCTGAGTAAAGCGGGAGACAGAATGATATAAAGAGGCTATAGCCTCATTAAACGAGAGAATTGCAAACTAGAGAAGCCAGCTGCAAAAGCACCGAGGATCAATTTAAGGGTCCTAAGTGTGCTGTTATATTTGATTCCAATAGTAGTATGGCAAAAATAAAGCAAAAAACAATCCGTATAATAAACTACTGCAGATATTGGTTGCAAGCTATTTAACATAATATCACGCTGATTTTGCCAGAGATCACACTCCCAAAGTATGTGGTGAGCGGTTTGTTCATATTCGTTACAGGAAGTTGAGCACAGACAGATTGGTAAAGATACTAATTTGAAACTAAACAATTTACTTTTAAAATTGCCGTGTCCGGTAAGAAATTGTGCAACACAATGGTCTATGATTAGCCAAGTTTTATTTAACTGTTCGCGTACGTCCGGAAAGAACTGGTGCAGATGGCGACCCTTGGCTGAGGTATTCCATCTACATTGCCATTCATTTAGCAGTTCCTCATTTAAGTTAGAAATTGGCATAAAAGGCATGGATATTTTAGCACGGTCGCGCAATGATAAGAAATCATTATTTAAAATTTCTCGCGTAGAATAATACATCGCTGCATGTCTTTGAACCTCAAGGTCAACCGGAAGTACACCCGCTAGTACAGATAGGGCCTCTGTGCTTACTGTTCTATAGGCTTTACACAAAAATATCAACGTCAACCTTTGGCTTTGTAGTAATTTATGGTGAGCAGCTCCGATGGTAGCCCTATCAGCCCATACAGACGAGCCGTAGCATATACACCCAACATAGGTTGTCCCGTAAATGATTCTAAGTGTATTTAAAGACAGGCCCCAGGTTGCCGTTGATGTCCTTGTAAGTGCAAAAAAGTTTCGCTTAGCCTTTTCTCCAACTGACTTAAAATGTTCTATAAATGAGAAGTTCTTTTCTAATACTAAACCCAAATACCACGTGGATATCTTACGTTAAACAGTAATATTATTCAGATTTACGCTCGGGGGCCATTTTAGTTTACCCTTTAGAAGAAGATGGTAGGTTTTATAGGGAGCACATGTAGGGTAAACGCAGCCATCAACGACCCATCGAACGACAAATCTGTAGTTATTACCGACCTATCAAAGTAATTCGAAATCTTTACGTTTCAAGAACTATTCTAGCTATAGGTAGGCATAGTTCACACGCGTTTATTCCTTGAGCATCGTATACTTTTACGTTAGTGTGGGTAGCTATGCAAAAAAGAAATAAAATACGTCAGTTTCTGCGGGGCAGCGTGGATGCAGAACGAGTCGTACTGTTCCCTTGTTTCTTCAAGTAAGTAAGTACGTGGCTTTTCTATTTAAGACAATTATACAAACAAATGACGTCTATACTTTATCTTATATTACTAAATATATTCATTTAAGAGTCAACTCTTGATTCCTTACGACATTTTATTAATAAAAAGGAATTTGAAACAATAATACTTTAAATTAAAATGGGATGGTGTTAACTTCATCAGTTTTAGTCGTGGCAGCTATCAACGACCCATAAGTCGGCAAAGGCAGCAACGTAACTTTTCGTTTTATTTTTCTTTTATGTTATTATATCACCAGTAACACAAGTATTTTTATGGACCAGTTTAAATCTAAGCTTTTTTGACTAGTTTTTACCTTTTAGCGTTGTCAATTTGACCAAAGTTATGATATTTTTCGAGGATCGATATTGAATAGTTACAGAAAGAAATAATTGTTTTTGTGTATAAAACAGTGTGAATTTGTTCATATTTTTTGTGACATTAATCAATTATTATCTATTTTATAGTGCGAAGGTCAATTGAATTAAATGACCATTTTTTTATTAGTCGGTAATACAATTTATGTTTATACTTACAATTTACATACTGTATTACCGACCCATGAGGGTTGCATTAGCAACTATAAGAAGCTATTACCGATCGTATATAGATTATTTCGTTGTCACCTACTTTTATGATCGGTACCTTTTATACTATCATAGGTACAGACGCCAGCACATCAAGCTACTCCAATCTGTCAAATTTTCCCAATTGAAAGTGAACCTTATGCTTATGGGATAAAGTTTAAAATCTATAAAAGAAATTAGACAGATTGGGGTAGCTGGATGTGCTGGCGTCTGTACCTTTTAATAAATGCTACTTCTTGGCTAAAGCAACATAAAACATACAATTATAATTTTTTCCAGAAATATGGAGCCACAAAAGCGGCGAAAAGTATACTTACAGTGAAACAGTATTATAATTTTCAGAAATTATTATGATCTCAATAGCATAAGGAAATATCATAGAGTTTAAAATTCTTAAATTAAAATATATATCTGTATTAAAAGTATTATGTTAATTATTTAGTTCATTGGTATTACTAAGAAGTACTAATTTGTTTTATTAAAAACAACGATAATAATAAGATAAAAAAAATTCGAATAAGTATTTGCATTTTTATTTTGTTTTATTTTATTAAGATTTGGTTATCATCATCATCTTCCAATCACGACCAAAACCCTCCAAATAAAATTAAAACAAGAAATTCAAATAATAACTTACAAATTGCAACATATAACGTCAGAACACTCTCGACCACCGAAAAATACTTTGAGCTTATGCACGCTATCCAGAACATAAACATAGACATATTAGGCCTTGCAGAAATAAGAAGAATGGGAAATAAAATAGAAGAGTATAGCGACCACGTACTATGCTACGTGGGTGAAACACCCTGCCAATACGGTGTGGGATTTCTCATAAAGAAAGAATACAAGAAAAATATAACAAATTTCTGCGGACTATCGGAACGAGTTGCATTGATTCAGCTAGAATTCGGGAATCCTGTCAATTATGCAAGTCTACGGACCAACGACAGACTCAGATGAAGACGACAAAGAAAAATTCTATCACACGCTACAAGATGCTCACAATTTACTAGGAAACTGCAAAAACATCATGGTAATAGGAGATTTCAATGCCAAGATAGGAAAACCAAAAAGCAACGAAAATCTTATCATGGGAAAATATGGGTTTGGTAAAAGAAATACAAGAGGAGAAAGACTGGTACAATATGATTTTGACTACAAACTATCCATCATGAATACGCACTTTAAAAAGAAAAACAACCAAAAATGGACATGGATTTCTCCCGATGACAAAAAAAAAACGAACTTGATTTAATAATGTCTAATAATCCAAAAAATATAACAAACATAGAGGTTCTAAACAACGTAGATTTCCCGTCAGACCATCGAATAGTAAGAGCTACACTTTTCATGAAAAACCATAAAAATCCAAGAAGGCACTTTCAGAACGCGGTGTCAACGCTGAAAACAGACGAAGAAATAAAAACATACCTTTGTAAACTGGAAAGTAACTTAACTGACGCTAATTACTTTAACGAAGACAACATACAAGAAACCTATACTAAATTTAAACTCTACTTAAAAAATAGCTTAAAATCGGAGACCACTAACAAGATCAATGAAAATACGAGTTACTTCTTCAGCGAATCAACCAAACTTTTGATTCAACGCCGTAGTGAACTCATAAAAACCAAAAACAAATCACAAAAAATGAAAAAAGAGTTATCAGTTCTATTCAAACGAGCTAGCAAATCAATAAGATACGACTACAAGCGGCACAAACAAAAAGTCATTGAAAATAGTATAACGCAATACAGAAGTGCCAAAAGAGCTCACAAACAATTAATCAATCACACAGACTGGATTAAGAGCTTAAAAAAAGGACAACACGAAACAAAATCAAGAAAAGACTTAATATCCTGCGCCACAAACTTCTATAAAGACCTATATGCTAATAAGACTAAAGACACTACTCTGTTCATTGAAAATAATGGGCTACAGACAGACATCAGTGAAACAACCATTATAAACGTACGCGAAGTCCTAGAGAACATAAAAAATTTAAGCGTGAGAAGAGTTCTGGGCCCGATGGTCTAAAGAACGAGGCATTGATAGAAGGGGCAAAACTACTCACCGGACCTCTGACACGCATATTTAATCTGGTTCTAAGAACAGGTGTAATACCAGAGCAGTGGAAAAAATCAGACATAATATTGCTATATAAAAAAGGAAACCCACTGGACATCGCTAACTACCGCCCGATTAGCCTGATATCAAGCGTGTACAAGTTATTTAGCTCAATAATTCATAACAAAATTTGCCCAAAAATAGACAGTGAACAACCGGTAGAACAAGCAGGTTTTCGTCGAGGATTTTCGACGATGGACCACATCCATAAACTAGAACAAGTTATAGAAAAATACTCTGAATTCAACAACAACATATATATAGGTTTCATCGACTACACAAAAGCATTTGACAGTCTCTATCACAGCTCTATCTGGCAAGCTTTACACAACTGCAACATAGATCCAATAATAATTAGAACTCTAATAAACATATATAAAAACAGTGTGAGCAGAGTCAAGCTAGAATGTCGAGGTGACGAAATCAAAATAGCCCGAGGCGTTAGACAGGGAGACCCACTATCTCCAAAACTGTTTATAGCCGTTGCAAGACTGCAAGACTGCAGTGCATATTTTCCAAACTGAATTGGATTTCGGAAGGCATCCCCATCAACAACGAACGTCTCACCCATCTAAGATTTGCTGACTATTACGTATGTTATAGAGAGACAAGTGAAACAAGCAAGGGCTATTGACACACTGTTCTTTATTCACTGTTGGACACAGCGCGGGCGCAGCTACGCACACATAGACATTAACAGTACACATACACAACAGTCCCTCCCCCTATTTAACATAAATAGAAAATCCCAAAATATTCCTAAAAGAACTGTTTATAATCGACCCTGGGTATATCCCGGAACAGTTTGCTAGAACATCTCGAATTCTGGGGAGACGGTGAGGATGACAATTCCACCTCGTTCCTTTCTCCCTCCCCACTACCAGGCGACTGAGAACCCCTGGGTTCACTGTCCAAAAGTGTATCATCCAAATCCACTGGTGAAGACAATCTTTTGTATAAAACTATTTGATTTTTATGTTTTTTTACATCTGTAGAAGTGACATGGTCTTTGATCAAATATAACACTTTACCGAGTCTTTTGATAACAGTACCTTTACCCCACATATATTTACAATTGTTCATATTTTTTTTTAAACATGACTTCATCACCCGGCTTATATACTTGGTTGTTATTGCCACCATAGCACTTAATTTGCGAGCACTGCTTTTGTATAACATCGTTAATTAGTGATGTGAGTGGGGTCGACGTTAAATTGGGTTGGAGTAAATCCAGACGTGTTCTTAGCTTTCGCCCGAATACCAACTCAGCTGGCGAGAAACCCGTGACAGAATGCACTGAATTCCTATAATCGAATAAATATTTTAACAATTTTAGTCTACACTCATTCCTATTGCGAGAACTTAAAACACTTGATTTTATACCCTTTTTTACAATTTTTACAAAACTTTCCGCTTGTCCATTGCTAGCAGGGTTGTATGGGGGTGATGTAAGGTGAGTAATCCCATTTAACAAGCAAAATTTCGCAAATTCTGCTGATGTAAACGCAGTACCGTTATCGCTCACAATTGTGTGAGGTAATCCGTATTTAGACATAAAATCGTAAAGTTTTTCAACAACGGCCGCCGAGGTGGTAGAAGTGGTGACGTCATACACTTCTAACTATTTGGTGTGAGCATCTACCACTACCAAAAACATTTGATTATTCAACGGCCCAAGAAAATCTACGTGTAACCTATGGAATGGTGCATGGGGAAACTTCCAGGGTGCTAGCGGCGCCCGGGGCGGCGACGGCCGCAGCTGTTTGCATATTTCACATGAGTAAATCATTTTTTCTAGCGCCGCATCTATGCCCGGGTACCAAACCCGTGACCTAGCCTCTGATTTCGTTTTTACAACGCCTAAGTGCGAGCTATGTAACTCTGATAAAACTTTCGAGCGCAAAGATTCTGGTAGTATCACCTTATGGCCCCTCATTAAACAACCATCTTCATAAAATAATTGTGTCTTACACAATTGATAGGGTTTCAACTTTGAATTCACTATTTTGTTAGGCCAACCGTTTTGAACATATTTTACAACTAACTGTAATACCGTATCCTCGTTAGTAGCATTGCGTAACTCCTTTAAGGTCAACGGCATGTCGCCTTCGATAACAAAGTTGACGTATGATGCGCGATCAATGGGAGCGGCGGCTGCGGCGGCGTGTGCGCCGATGTCGTCTCCCTCACCCTCGGCGCGAACACGCCCTGACTCACACTGTAAACTCGCACGAGAAAGGTAATCGGCGTTGTTATCAGCACTGCGAACATACTCAATTAAATAATTATACGCTCCTAAAAACATCGCGTATCTCTGCAATCTATTAGCGGACACTTCAGGTATACCTTTATGTGGACCGAAAATAGATATTAATGGCTTATGATCCGTGCTTAATATGAAAGGATCTGATCTGCCATATAAATACTGATGGAACCGACGTACTCCAAATATTATTGCCGTCGCCTCCTTCTGTATCTGTGAGTAATTTTTTTCAGCCGAGTTCAACGTACGGGAAGCGAATGCCACCGGGTGCTCTAAACAATCCTTATCTATTTGAGACAAAATAGCTCCAAGGCCGCACGGAGACGCATCAACAGTTAACACTATTTTGGCATTTGGGTTAAAGTGTGTTAAAACCTGGTCAGATGTCAGACATTCCTTAATTTTATCAGTCGCATTTTGATGTATCGTAGACCAGTTCCACTTTACCCCCTTTTTTAAAAGGTCATACAAAGGACTCAGGATACAGGATGCTCCAGGTACGAAATTCCTGTAATAATTTACAAGTCCTAGAAATGATTGCAGAGTATTTACATCAGAAGGAACAGGAGCGTCAGCTATAGCTTTCACCTTTGCCGGATCTTTCTGTAATCCATCCTTGTTTATTATGTAGCCTAAATATTTAATTTCGTTTTTAAAAAATTCGCATTTTTCTTTCTGAACTGTTAACCCCGCATTCTGAAGCCTTTGTAGAACTACGTTCAACATCTTCAAATGCCCCTCTGGGGTTCGGTCAGTCACTAAAATGTCGTCTAGGAGACATAAGACACCGTCTAGTCCCGAAAGCATTGTTTCCATAGCGCGTTGGAATATAGATGGGGCACTAGATAGCCCAAAAACGAGTCGAGTATAATTAAATAGACCTCGATGTGTATTGATACATGTAACCGGTTGGGACTCTTCGTCTAACAAAAACTGATTATAGGCCATCGACAAGTCAATTTTTGAAAATTGTTGACCTCCGTGTAGTCTTGAAAATAGCTCGTGTACCGTAGGTAAAGGGTATTGTTCTATCATCAGCTGTTTGTTAATAGTAACTGAATAGTCGGCGCACAATCTAACCGAACCGTTGTGCTTGAGTACGGGAACAATAGGTGACGCGTACTCAGAGTGCGAAACCGGTTTCAGGACACCTAGATCAACGAAACGTGTTATCTCTTTGTCGACCTTATCACGTAACGCGAACGCAATTGGACGCGCTTTACAAAATATATTTAGAAAATGACAAGGCGTTAGCTTGAGTTTAAATTTTGATATAAAATCTCTGCCTAATAACGGTGGTCCGCCATTACGAATGACGTACACGTCCAGTGTGTGAGTGTGTCGCATGTACATCACTGGCAAGTTTACGTACCCTACACATTTCATAATATTGCCGGTGTAACTAAAAGAACTTTTATTTGAAACTAGTAACGGAATATTACTGAACATGTTTTTATAGGTACTTTCGGATATAACTGTCACTGCTGATCCACTGTCTATTTGAAATTGTAAATTCTTCCCATAAATTGAAACTGATTCTGTCATAGGTTCCCCACGGACTGAGCGTATGTTAAACAATGTCTTACCGTCGTCGTCATCCCCGCTCACATCACCTGTCGACACGAAATTAACCTTTTTACAAACTTTACGCAGGTGACCCTTTGTGTTGCATTTATTGCATTTATAGCTTGCAAACCGACACTGGGATGACTCATGATTATTACGACCGCACACTGTACACTTTTTTTTACCGGCACTAACGGTTTTAACACTGCTTTCTTCTTTCGCGATCTTGAACACCGGAACCTGCTGCCCGTGGACAGCCGTAGTAGTGGCGGCTCCAGCGCGCGCGCATCGCACGCTCTCCGCCAGCTCCACCGCCTTGGCCAGGGTCAACTTGTCGATGTCCTGCGCGAACAGCTTCTCCCGTTCCTGGCCAGCTACCATTCCCATGACAAATCGATCTCGTAACGCTTCCTCGACGTTACTAAACCCACAATGTGCTGTAAGTCCTCTTAGCCTGGACGCCCATTGCGTGCACGTCTCGCCCGGCTGCTGTACAGCCGCGTAAAAATTGTAACGCTCGCTGAACTTTGGAAGAAAATGCTCATCCAATAACTGCACTATGTCGTCATACGGAACTTCTTGGATATCCTTTGGCAGGGCCAGATCCGCTGCCAACTTGTAAGTACCGTCACTAAGTGCGCTGAGCAGGATCGCCCGTCTCTTGGCTCCAGCTGCATCATTTTTCGGGACGACGTCGTTTGCAATAAACCATTGCGTAATACGGCCTTTGTAAGACTTCCATTCTTGCACGTTGTGATCGAATGTAGACAAAATTCCAAAACTATTCATTTTTCAATTATAAAATGAAGATGTGGGTAAACTCGTCGCCACTATTACGTATGTTATAGAGAGACAAGTGAAACAAGCAAGGGCTATTGACACACTGTTCTTTATTCACTGTTGGACACAGCGCGGGCGCACCTACGCACACATAGACATTAACAGTACACATACACAACACTGACGATATCGTAAATTTCGCTGAAACTCATAAGAAGCTACAAAATATGATATCCCAACTAAATACAGAAAGCATACATGTAGGACTACATATGAACTTTAGCAAAACAAAAATAATGACAAATGGCAAAAAAGGAAAAATTTTGCTAGAGGGAGACGAACTTGAGTATGTAGAGCAGTACATATACTTAGGAAAGCAAGTATCGTTTTTTAAAACAAATACCGAAAACGAGGTCAATAGAAGAGTCACGTGCAGCTGGAACAAATACTGGGCCCACAAGGAAATACTAAAGGGCAACTATGACCTAAACATGAAAAAGATCATCATGGACACTTGTATACTGCCCTGCCTGACCTATGGCTCCCAGACGTGGACGTTTACAAACAGGACAATTAACAAAATAGGAACTTGTCAGCGGGCAATGGAAAGAAACATGCTACGCCTAAGGAAAATCCAAAAAACAAGAAGTCAAGAAATAAGAAAAAAGACGAAACTGACAGACGCGCTTCACCAAGCACTAACACTTAAATGGAGCTGGGCCGGCCATGTAGCGTGATGCATAGACCAGCGATGGACTCTCAAGAGCACGCAATGGACCGGCCCACTAGGAAAAAGAAGCGTGGGCCGACCACAAAGAAGATGGGCGGACGACATAGTATCGGTGGTGGGGAAAAATGGACAAAATTAGCACAGGACAGAAAAAAATGGAAGAATTTGGAGGAGGCCTATACCCTATTTAGGGGTTCCTATAATATAAATGTCTAATTAAAACACTAACACTAGAATCATTTAGACTTAATAGTTACTGACATAGAATTAGGAAAACATAAAAATATTTTGTAATTACTTTTTAAGGTTTATAGGAAATAAAAAGGCTTTATTATTATTATAATCATCATCATCACTAGCTTAGGTATATACATTCTATTGCTGGAAAAAGGCCTCCTCACATACACGATCGGGAATAGCTGCATAAAAATTTAATTCGTTAATAGCTATACAGCCGTTTTTATGGGTCGGTAATTGCAACAATTACGCCCGAAATTAATAAACGATCCGCAATCTGTCAGTCAGTCCTATCTCTAGATTAGCTCTATCGCTATCTTGATCTTTACCTGCGTGCCAATAACAAAACATAAAAATCCATCCAATTTTTTGCCCAGAGATTGGGGTGCGATCCTTTCCCTCTGCAGCGTTCCGTTTTATGCAGAACTCGGTAACTCAGGACACAATTATACCATTTAATTTAAGAAGAAAATTTATTTTTAAATATATTAATGATATGTCATCAATACTGACTTATTTATAGCTAGTTTAAAATGTTTTACTAGACGACTACGGTATATAATAATAAAATGAAACTTAATTGGTCAAACATTATGTTTTGGTGGAACGGAACGTATCAAAATTTGACAAGCAAAACGAATCGGATCAAAAACAAAAAAGCAGTAAGTTGGTTGTTTGCTTTTGTTGCAAAGCATTTATAACTAATATACAAATAATTACTTATTAATAAATATAATACCTATAATGGATTCTGATATGATAAGCAATAATTTTATTATTGATTTCTGTGTTTGTTTTACAAATAATTTAAACAGTGATGTGAAGTTGTTGCCGCCGATTTTGTAAACAAAAAAAATATTTATATTATTTATTATTTATATGCAAAGCTATTTTGGAATATAATGAACTATTTCACCAATTTTATCTTTAGAACCAATTGTCAATCCACCGAATTTCTAGGATTGTTTTGGCTATCTAAGCTTATGTCAAAATTAATGGATTGGTTATTGGCACGTGCAACCTGTCATTTTAGTACAGAGGCCTATCTTTTTCTATGATCCGTCCTCCCAAAGATCGCTTGTTCGGAAAGATTGCTTTTTCAATCTGTGGATGCTTTATTGGCACGGTTTAATAGACAAATGGATCGAAATTGCTATCGTAGATAGCATAAAATGGATTAGGATCGTTTATTAATTTCGGGCGTAAGTCACATTCTAAATTATTTTACAAGATAATCATCTATTTAAATGTATTTGATTCTGTAAACACATTTTTTTTAACATAGCACTAGCATATAATATTAAACTATTAATCTTTAGAGGAACCAGTATACTAAAAAAATAAGGTTGATTTTTAAATTGCCTTAAGGGGGTCGCCACAGACAGGTATTTGGCCCTAAAAGTCGGACAAAAATATTGTTTGCGTTTAATAGTACTATTAAAGTATCTCGTTCTATTTTAAGGTATAATAGAGTAAAAAAAGGCATACATTATTCTTAAAAAAAATTATTTCTAATTTCCCTGTCAGCAAGGGGTCTGATGTCAAGAGTAACCTATTTAAAACGTTTGTGTTGCAGGCTACTCTCGAAAATTTTCGGACGTAGTTTAGCCAAAACGCTCGGATGTGCTTATTGCGGGCTTCTGCAGCTTCCTCAGACAGTTGCCCAATTGGCAGAATAGCCTCCTTTATCACGGCAGCTCCATGACTCAACACATTATGTAATGTCGGCGACATCGGGTGAAACTTGTACAAAGAAACGTACAATTCAGCAGTTTCTTTGCAATAAATACCGAATTTTTGGATGTTAATTTTTATCCCGCAGCACATTGTGTCTAGGATGACTTTTAATCGGTAGATTAAATTCCGGTCAATACCAGTTATTTCTGCAGATTTCTCGTATTCATCGAAAAATCGCCTGCTGGTATTACCATCATTTGTGTTTCCAAAGTTAGCCTTTGGAATATCTACTAATAATCCTAATTGTTCACGAAACTTGGTTTGGATTTCTTTTTTTCGTGTCTCCACTAGTTTCTTCTCTTCGTCTGTCAGGCGAGCCCTCCACTTCATGACTGGTAATTTATAAGCTACATGCAGTATGCTCTCGAAAAATCTGATTCGAGCGTGCAGCAAAGATAGACCAAATCGCATGTTTTCCGTGTTGCAGGGCCTTTCTTTTGTAAGGTCATTGAAATCGGAGGATGTGGCGCCACATACGTAACATCTCATGGTTGACTTGATATGGGTTGCTGCGTTACATACTTTGCCGTCCACTATGGTAAAACCTATTTTATGTTTGACGGATATGTCGTCAATCTTGGTCTTGGTCAGTTCTTTTATTTGATTTTCTACGTACTCGATTTCCTCATTCGTCACGTCAGTGTTTTCTTTCACAAATCGTATGCGTATTGGTCTGCAATTTATTTATTTATTTATTTACTTTAATTAAAACGGTAGACCACCAATTACAGTAATTAAAGATAATTATTACAATAATCAATTAAAATATTAATAAGAAAAAGAAACATAAACATTGATTTTAAAACACAATTATACATCATTCTCACCGAAACGCAAACATTCTGACAATATTTCCGACCATCCATCCGCAAACAAATCACGGTCAGGATTGGCACACAGGAAAGCGTTGAGTGCTGTGAGGCTGCGCGGTATAGGTGGCTTAGCACGCGCTATGGTACGGCAACGTGGCACGGCAAACAATTCATGGCGGCGAAGACGACGATAGTTATCAGGAACAAAGACTCGACACAGCTCAACATGGAGATCTGGTGCATCAATTTTTCCCCGCAGAATCTTACACATTACTGCAAGTTGACATGTATTCCGCCTGACTTCCAATGAATTATATCCCAGACAGCCTAACAGAAATGTTGTGGGATACATGAATGGATAGCATCCATTAAGGTGTTTATAAAGGTACCTGAGAAAGGCCTTCTGAACCTTTTCAACTAAAAGCATATACTTATGTTTATTATACTGTGTATTATAATGTGTATTACTCATGAGAGCACTTGCTCTCATGAGTATTCCACACACACATGGCGGTTTCAAGTTTAGAACGAACCAATGCCCCAAAAATTAACCGGATCACATGATGATTCCGAAAGTCTCTAGAGCATCTAAGAATGAAACCTAGGCGCTTAAAAGACTCTTTCGCTAGAAAAGTTATGTGGTCGTGGAATGTTAACTTACGGTCGAATGTGACACCAAGATCTTTTGTGGTGGTTGAACGAGTCACACTGTCACCATTTATCTTGTAGTCGTACTCTATTGGGCATCGCATACGACCGAAAGTCATTACACAGCACTTTGCTGCATTAAATTCCATCCTTTTCTCTAGGCTCCATTGATAAATAGCATCGATGTCCAGCTGTATGGCTTTACAATCTTCATCAGATCTTACTTCCGCAAACAGTTTTAGATCATCAGCATACATTAAGCATCGACCATATCTAAGGACGGTAGGAAGATCGTTAACCATAATTAGGAACAATAGAGGCCCAAGTATTGAACAATATCGTGGTGATGATGGAGTTGGGTTTTGCCATATAATTTTTCTTTCAGTTCCATAGACTAGTTGGAGTGGAACGACAGAACTTTGAAAAATGTTGGCGTCGGAATCAGTCTCATTAGCAAATTTCATTTTATATTGAATCTGCTGAGATCCATCACAACCCCATTTGCTGAAGAGCAGAAAGGACTGCTTTTCAGATTCAGTCAGTTGCTCCAAGACCTCCTCAACAAGATGCAATAATAATCGCTTAATGGTGTGATCCATTAAGCTTTGTACCCTTACTTCGGCACAGGTCTCAGTTATGCTGTGGATTTCGGGGTAACATTCTTTCTTCAACTTCTTTAGAATCGAATAGCATGGGTAAAAGCCTGGATTCGTATCACGAACCACTTCGTATTGGGCCTGGGTAAGCCCAGCTTCAACAAACAGAAACAGGGAACAAAGGTGTGCCAATTTCGTTGAAACTTCTTTTTCATGTTCAGCTGCTTGTTCTTTTATCGCTGCTGCATATTTTTTTGCTTTCCGGGGGCTTCTGGTAAGGACCTTTATGATTTTTGATGCTTCTACTTCGCCAGTTTCTCGCAATTTCATTTGTGTTGCGTATGCCAGCACATCTAAGTCAGATGTTCGAAGGTTTTCAGTTTTTCTCCTTTTATTCCTTTCACATAAGTCTGAAAACAACTTTTGAGGTCTACCTGGACTTAATCCTATAACAAAAGATAAACCTTTAGTCACTGATAAAATTCCATGAAATATAATAATGTTAGAAACAAAACAATTGTTAACGTAAATAGGTACCTGCTTTTGGTAGCGATATGGTGCCCTTGAGCCACTCTTTGTTCTATTCTAGGAATCTGGCATTGGTATTGCGAGCAGCAGACCATTTCTGCTTGAATTGGTGACGTATGATTGACAACTTGTGCTTTGCATCGGCAATGTTTGGGTCATCTTCAGAGTATTGCTGGAGAAGTTCCAACTCCATAAGTTCCAACTTTTCATTGAAAGTTGAAGCATTGGAGCGTTCCATGATTATTAGTAAATCGTTTCTAGTTAATACTCGCATCCCAGAACAGCCTGGAAACAAAATAAACAAATTTTCATAAAAAAACAACAGGTGGTTTTTGGGTCCATGCAAAAAAAAAATGCCAAAAATAGAGGGGTGCGTTGGGGTGGCTATTTTAGGTATTTTAGAATACTATAGAGTCTATTCTAGAACGTACAATATAAATTTTTACTTAGAAATGCTCAGAAATACTTTAAAAACACTAAAAGATTTTTTTAAATGCGCATTTTATAGGAATTTTTAAGAATTAGTTACTAATGGAGTTAAAGGTACGAAAACTCCCTTTTTTCATAACAAAACTAAATCAAATAATAAGTACATACCTGGTTGTGTAAGATCCATTGTAGAAATTCACAAGAATAAGAAGTATTTTTGTTACAAAAACTGAAGTTACGCGGTTGTAACAGTAATATATATTCGATAATCACATCTTATTTTGTACATGGCTCTGCAACACTTAAGCTTGGTCACTACAGGGTCACTAAATCATTAACCATGGGTTGCCCCCAGGGCTCAGTGCTCGCGCCGTATCTTTGGAATTGTCCACCACGTGTTATCAAACGCCCCTGAAATATCTAGGAATATGGCCAAAACGTATTTACATTCGGAAGAGTTTACAGTTTTCCTCACCGAGACAGCTGCGTCTACTGTCGATTTGCCTGCAGTAAAACCAAATTGATTTCCATGAAACTTTGGTCCTCCCGGTAGCAATCGCGGAATTTGTAAGAATCCAAATAAAACTGCGATTTAAAAGTCTTATTACTTTAACTTACGGTCCATTTCAATTTGTTTTGACTGTACAGGGTTAATTTGACTATAATTTCCGTAGTTTTTATTATTTTGGAATAAAAATTATCTATATCAAAAATGACATAAATCGATTCAGTAAACGATTATGAACAAACTATTTTCAGGATGTGCGTTAATTAAGTTACATGTTGTATACGCTTCTACAACAAAGTTTGCAATGATATTAGACAACTGTCAATTAATGTATTTAAACTAAAATTGAAAACAAACTATATAGCAGGGTATATTATATAATTTTATACTGTGTGTTAACACTATAAAATTATATAACTAATATACCCTAAATTTAACTGTTAAGTAAAATTTGATTTTAAGTGAGTTGCGTTAATATAACCAGCAAATTTAATACATTTTCATTCATGGCATAAATATTACATCATGCTAAATAAACCCTTTAGGAAAGGCAAAAAGTAAAAAAAATACGTTTTATTTTGGGGTACACAACATTATTACGAAAAACTTTATTCCGACAGTCACAAATACGAATTTCAAAATACCGAATGGTTCAAAATTCCGAATAGTACAACTCCGATTTATCATTACTCCTATTTCTATAATTCCTAAATTTCAATATTCCTTACGTTTATAATTACTCTTCTCAAAACACCGAGCTTCAATAGATCGAATAACAACTCAGCCGCAGCGGCGAACGAAGCGACGAAAATAATTATGTAAACGTTAAATATCAGCTCTATACATTTAGTACTTTTTTGCACTGTATTTTAAAAGGATTTAAGGCTGAAATATGAATGATATTTGCTTACGCTGACCCAATAATAACGCCTTATCCGCAGGTTGTGCGAAATTTTTTTTACGTCAGAATCTACTGACGAAGGCATATTTTTCCTGTATACTTACTTGTTTTATCGTCGTAATACTCATAGTCATCTTTCGTCTGAGATTTCTTGGTACCTGAATATAAAACCCGATATTAACTTCTAAAAAGAGAACATAAAACTCTTTTTTTATATCGGGACTAATCCCTCCCTCTTACCCACCACTGCAACTCCTGTCAGCCAGGATCAACAGTGGCACACAATAAAATAACTGAGCGGTGAGGCTCAGGCATGTCCAGTGGAATCGTTTTAACTGCCTTGGATCCCGCAACGAATTTAATCAGAAACAAAAAAAACGGAGCAGTTAGAAATGAATAGTTCCACTTCCCTCTTGAGTAAAGCGGGAGACAGAATGATATAAAGAGGCTATAGCCTCATTAACGAGAGAATTGCAAACTAGAGAAGCCAGCTGCAAAAGCACCAAGGATCAATTTAAGGGTCCTAAGTGTGCTGTTATATTTGATTCCAACAGTAGTATGGCAAAAGTGCTTAAACGCATGGAAGTCGTTCCATGTTGCTACAAGATCTGTATAATAAACTACTCCAGATATTGGTTGCAAGCTATTTAACATAATATCACGCTGATTTTACCAGAGATCACACTCCCAAAGTATGCGGTGAGTGGTTTGTTCATATTCGTTACAGGAAATTGAGCACAGATAGATTGATTTGAAACTAAACAATTTACTTCTAAAATTGCCGTGTCCGGTAAGAAATTGTGCAACACAATGGCCTATGATTAGCCAAGTTTTATTTAACCGTTCGCGTACGTCCGGAAAGAACTGGTGCAGATGTCGACCCTTGGTTGAGGTATTCCATCTACATTGCCATTCATTTAGCAGTTCCTCATTTAAGTTAGAAATTAATAATAATAATAATATAATAATAATATCTAGGGACAATGTCACACAGATCATCCTAGCCCCAAACTAAGCAAAGCTTGTACTATGGGTACCAGGCGACGATATACATACTTATATACATAGAAAACATCCATGACTCAGAAACAAATATTCGTGCTCATCACACAAATATTTGCACTTACCGGGATTCGAACCCAGGACCACCAGCTTCGTAGGCAGGAGCTCTACCAACTAGGCTACGGTGATCGTTTTTAATGGCATAAATAGCATGGATACTTAGTTTAGCGTGGTCGCGTAATGATAAGAAATCATTATTTAAATTTTCTCGCGTAGGATAATACATTGCTGTTCGTCTTGTAATTCAATTGTTAGCCAAATTAATCTTCTATGTTTTTTGGATGTATTATCTGTTATGTTGTAAAATAAAGATAGATAGATAACACTTTATTGCAGCAAATCGGAACATACATTGAAACATAAATTAGCTTATATTATGAGGGACAAATAAAATGAATAAATAAAGAAAATAATAAAAAACGAGCAAAATCATCACGTTGGATGTATGGGAGCCCTCGTAAATATTTATTTTATTTTGTTTTTTAGTATTTGATGTTATAGTGGCAACAGAAATAGATCATTTGTGAAAATTTCCATTGTCTAACTATCACGGTTCATGAGATACAGCCTGGTGAAAGACGGACAGACAGACAGACGGACAGACAGCGAAGTCTTAGTAATAGGGTTCTACCCTTTGGGTGTGGAACCCTAAAAATAAGTTCCAAAGTATATTTTATAGAAACTTCTTGCAGAATTGTCTCATTTTAATTATTTTATTAATTAAAAAGTTGCTTCATATTAAGGAACTTTGTTTAATCATATACTTTATACTTACTTGTTTTTTTATCATGTTCACTGTCTTCCGTCGTCGGAGATTTCGGGGTACCTGAATATAAAACATGTCATTAGCTTCTGAGGTACTTTGACTGATAGGAATATTCTATCTACAATATTCTTATCAGATCAGATGTTTCATATGAATGTCAATAGTAGGTACGTTTAAAAAGTGAGTACGAAAGTATATTTTAAAGAAGCTTCTTGCAGAACCATCTTTTATTTTTTAATATTATTTATATCCGATTCCGGTTGACGGTCGGGAGTATAAAACGTCGGTGACACATCGCCTCTCACGCGTTTGCCTAAGCCTGAAGGGGGCGTTCTCGGCGTCTGTTTACTTCTACTAAAAACTTCTTGGCCCCGGTCGGGAGGGACATCATTTATTTTTGACATAGTTATTCCCAAAAAAATAAGCAAGCGCTTTAACGTAAACACAGATATTAAGCTCATAAAAAGTGACTGTTATTTTATACGCGGTACCCTCACAAGAATAAAAATTAAAATTGAGTAAGTTTAACTACGATAATTTGGTCAAAAATCCAGATATTACTTACCAAAACACTTAAAAACTTACAGATTGAACATAAGACTCTTGTATCTACCAGATTCTTATCACATCAGATCACTTTCTCTGTCTCATATGAATGCCAATGACACAGACGCCAGCACATCAAGCTACCCCAATCTATCAAATTTCCTCAATGGAAAGTGAACCTCATGCTTTTGTGATAAAGTTGAAAATCTATAAAAGAAATTTGACAGATTGGGGTAGATGGATGTGCTGGCGTCTGTACATTTAAATTAAATAAAAACCGGCCAAGTGCAAGTCGGACTCGCTCACGAAGGGTTCCGTACCATAATGGTAGGGACCCTTCGTGAGCAATATCTATAAAAAAAATCATTGATTTTGAATATCGGAGGTATATGACTGCACTACAAAAAATATCATTGACGACCCGGTGCAATTTTGGCAATAAGTGAAGGAGAAGAAAAAAAATATAGAAGGTTTATAGACACATATATATTTGAAAAGACTGAAGTGAAGGATCAAGCAGCAGCTGACGCCTTTGCCAGAAACTTTCCATCTGTATTCCATTCAGCAAAACCGGTGTTGAACCCGGATATAGCTGCTAAAGCTGCGCATAACTATTGAGATGCATCTTCTGTATCGATTGTAGCCGTTGATGAGCTCGATTTGGGAAAGGCAGTGAGGCGCCTAAAGCCGCAATTATCTAACGGACTCGATGGCATTCCTGTATTTCTTGCTAAGGATTGTATATCCGTTCTCAGTGGGCCTCTACTATATCTCTTCAATCTTTTATTGACACAGTCAAGATAACCTGAGGGTTGGAAGTTATCGAGTGTTACTCACGTCCGTAAGGTGAGGGAGGCACGAATGTTTCTTCCTTTAGACCCATTGCTGTCCTATCTGTCTTTGCTAATATCTCTGAGGCCATTTTAGTACTCGCATTGGTCACCAAATCAATTGCCAACTACATAATAGTCAGCATGGGTTTCGAAGCGCTCGCTGCACCACTACCAACTAGGTCACACACGTAGACTATGTCGGCTCACAAATGGATAGACGTACGCAGGTCTATGCGGCGTACTTCGACCTCAAAAAAGCCTTTGATTTGGTGGAGAATGATATAATATTGGAAAAATTGGGAATCCTTGGGTTTACGCCAAAGCTGCTTAATTTATTTGCTTCATACCTAAATAATCGACGTCAATATGTGCGTTTAAGCGGATATGTCTCTAGCGAGTACTTACAAGGACAGAAGTAAGTCAGGGCAGTACGTTGGGACTTTTGCTATTCGTTATTTTTATTCACGATTTACCGGAATTTGTTTTGACATCCCAGTGTGTTCTATTAGCAGATGACTTTTTCGACGCCCAAACTTAACTTTAAGTTTGGGCGTCGAAAAAGAGGCTGTTGCGGTGGCATTACACAGAGATAATGATGCAGTATCCATATGGAGTCAAGATAACCAACAATCTCAAATGTAAAATAATAACATTTTTACGAAAATCGCAGCCTATGACTATTAATTATAATTTGACGGACGCTCCTTTGGATAGAGTTTATGAGACTAAGGATTTAAGTTTAATATTAGATAATAAATTAAACTTCCACACGCATATTACCAAAATTTGCAAGTCAGCACACAAAATACTAGGATTTGTCATGAGGACAGTTTCACAGTTCGATAACATAGGGGTTGCGAAAGTATTATACAATACTATGTACATAGTAAACTCGAGTAATTAAGGCTATGTTGCTGATATCTAGGGTATCAGCTAACTCCATAACAAATTTTATTGAAATCGTTGCAGCCGTTTAGACATGAAGAAGTAACAAACATACACTCTCACACACTCACAAACATTCGCCTTTATAATATTAGTGTGATCATTTATTTTAGAGCATTCCACCAGTAGGCATACACATTTTCCTATGTCCGGTGGTCCTGTTATTCTTTATAGGCCGGAAACCACACGGCTCAATAATAAAAAATAAATAAATAAAAAGGTTTTTATTCACGTAGACTTTAAAAAAGCGCTTGTAAATAGTCGGAACATGTTTGTAGTATTATAGTTCTTTACATTATTATTTCTAGTAACATAGATATTTAGGTACACATTGTATTGATTGTATTAAAACATTTATAAAATTTATTTTATAACAGCAATGATATTTAACTAGCTCGTATCAAGTTATTGTCAAGAGATTATGTTTAAGTTTAATTATCTAGTTTAAGTCTAATATTTTAATACATATTGTCAATGGTTCTGTCTATATTAAGGTGTTATTATTATGACGGACCTTGTGTTAATAACGACGGTTGCGCTTTAATGCTACCACCGGATCCAATACAAACTTGTTAGCGTTAAAATTAAGTTTTTAAGGAATATAATTGATATTTATTAATTAAAATGATCACGTTATTACTTGGAATCCTAGAGAGAATACAGCGTAGGTTTGCTCAATGGATATACAGGAAACAGTACGGATACTATCCCTACCCATACCCTTCTATATTTGTCTCGGGTATGATGGACATGGACACGTTGAAGTTTAGAAGGGCCATGTCTGAAGTCGTGCACTATCTGTAGATAATTTATAATTTAATTGATAGTCCCCAAATACTAGAGGTTGTCCGTATCTTGATTCCCGGAAACATATCAGCGAACTCGGAGGGCCAGGTAGCACCGCGCCGCCGCCCGCGGCTCCTAGAGCCCCTCTGCGCGCACCGAGCGCGGGCGGCACGCGCCAACTAACCGCGCACTCCGCACTATCGGGACATAATTGCTCAGCATCCCGAACTGAACTTATTTGCCGATGGATTGGGTTATTTTATTTATATAATAAATTCCACATGATTTTGAATAAAATATTATGGGGACACTTAATTATTTAATTAATTTTTATTGTTGTTACTATTACTTAATATTCTTATTGGCTTTGACATTATTCTTATTTTATATAAATCTCTGTCAAATTCAATTGTTAGCAAAATTAATCTTGTAAATGTTTTGGATGTAAGATCTGTTAGCTTGTAAAATAAAATGTATAAATATTAGGTCTTTACCTATGAAATTGCCGTTCTGCAGTACTGGCCATTTCAAATCAAAATAATTTTTGTTTGGCTAAGAATTCTAATTTCAAATTAATTTTATTTTAAAAACATGGATTCTTTTTTCCAAAAGTAGTCATTTCTTTATTGATTAGTGTTACATTTTCATCGCATTTCAATCTTTTTCGTCATCATGGATACGTTAAAAATTCGAGTAATTATGGAATATGAGTACCGTCGTGGCAGCAACGCGGCACAAGCGGCACGCAACATCAACGACGTTTACGGAGCTAACACTACAAACCAACGCACCACCTGTTATTGGTTTGCTCGCTTCCGTTCTGGAAATTTCGACCTGAAAAATGAACCTCGCGGTCGTCCGAAGACTTTGGTCGACAATGACGAATTAAAGGCGGTTGTGGAAGCTGATGATACACAATCTACGGCTGAATTAGCAGCAGCTTTCGACGTTAGCGTCAAAACAATATTGGTCCATTTGCGTCAAATTGGCAAGGTAAAAAAGCTTGACAAATGGGTGCCCCACGAACTCAATGATCGCCAGCGCGAAGTACGCATCGAGACGTGCCTTGCACTGCTCAACAGACACACAAATGAAGGAATTTTGAACCGCATTGTTACCTGCGATGAAAAATGGATTCTGTTTGATAACCGCAAGCGCTCAGCAAGTTGGTTGGATCCTGGTTCAGCACCTAAACAATGCCCTAAACGAAAACTTACCCCTAGAAAAGTGATGGTCACTGTTTGGTGGTCTAGCGCCGGTGTGATTCATCACAGCTTCTTACCAAACGGGGTGAGCATTACTGCAGATGTGTACTGTGAAGAACTGAGCACAATGATGGAGAAGCTGGCGCATCTCCAACCAGCATTGGTCAATCGCTCGTCTCCGCTGCTCCTGCACGACAACGCGCGACCTCATACTGCACAGCAGACGGTCTCCAAGTTGCAAGAACTGGGGTTGGAAGCTCTCCGTCATCCGCCCTACTCACCAGACCTTGCGCCTACAGACTACTACTTTTTCCAGAATTTGGATAACTTCTTGGCGGGAAAAAAATTCAATACCCGAGAGGCAGTACAAAATGCCTTTGAAGAATTTGTTGCCTCCCGTCCAGCTGATTTCTTTAAGAAGGGCATCAATAAACTGCCACTGCGATGGCAAAGATGCATTGATTGCATGGGTGATTACTTCGATTAATACAAATAAAAAAATTCATGAAAAAAATTCGTTTAAATTTTTTCATACAAAACGGCAATTTCATAGGTAAAGACCTATTAAAAAACGAACAAAAAATTAAATATTTATTTTATTTTGTTTTTTAGTATTTGATGTTATAGTGGCAACATAAATACATCATCTGTGAAAATTTCCAATGTCTAACTACCACGGTTCATGAGATACAGCCTGGTGAAAGACGGACAGACAGCGAAGTATTAGTAATAGGGTTCTACCCTTTGGGTGCGGAACCCTAAAAATAAGTACCAAAGTATATTTTGTAGAAACTTTTTGCAGAATTATCTCATTTTAATTATTTTATTCATTATAAAGTTGCTTCATATTGAGGAACTTTGTTTAATCATATACTTTATACTTACTTGTTTTTTTATCGTGTTCAGTGGCTTCTGTCGTCGGAGATTTCGGGGTACCTGAATATAAAATACGTCGTTAGCTTCTGAGGTACTTTGACTGACAGGAATATTCTATCCACAATATTCTTATCAGATCAGATGTTTCATATGAATGACAATAGTAGGTACGTTTAAAAAGTGACTACGAAAGTATATTTTAAAGAAGCTTCTTGCAGAACCATCTTTTCTTTTTATTTTACTTTTTACTATATTTTTAATAAAATAAATATTCACATGCTTCATATAAAATATAGTCTTTATGTTTAATATATGTTAGGTTGTATTTATTTAGATAATTAGGACTTTTATTTATTAATCATAATATTTAGTTGACACCCTTGCACCTTCTCATCTATCCTCAAACGGCGCAAATGCACCAACCTCGTTGGAAATTATGTATTTGAGCCTTTTGGGGTCGAAACGCTGGGGCCGTGGGGACCTAACGCACGTTTATTGTTTCGGGAAATTTCTAAACGTTTGATTCACGCTTCCCGTGACCAGAAAGTTGACCTTTTTTTGGTCAAAGAATCAGCATTGCCATACAGCGTGGCAATGCGGCCAGCCTTCTGGGCACGTTACGTCCCGACGATGCGGAGGAATTCTACGACGCCCTATAACTTAGTTTTAGTAGTTAGTTATTATAGTTAATTTAGCTGATATTTTTCTGTTTCTTATAAGCTAAGTTAATTATTTAAATATGTATTTCTTTTTCTCACTATACAATAAAATATACTTTTGAAATAATATTTAGGTATTATACAAGCGTATTATGCGATTGTTTAAATTCAAGTCTGAGAACTAAGGTGCGGTGGCAACAGTGAAAATGAGGTTCTGGATTCTAATCCCGGGTCCGGCCAAAAAGTGATTTTGGTATTTTTCCGTAAAAAGAAATTTCTCAGTATCAGCCTGAAGTCTGGAAGTTGGCGGTACTACACCCCCGTGCCTCGGAGAGCACGTAAAGCCGTCGGTACTGTACCTGACCTCTTTGCGGTCGTGTCGCTAGTCGTCCCATCGGATCATGAGAGTGATGGAATAGAAAGTGCCCCTGTGTTAGCGCACACACTTGTGCACTATAATAAGTCCTGCGCAATTGGCTAATCTCCATTGAGAATGGCCGCCATGGTCGAAATTCGGCCGGGATGACATCATACTACTTTTCTTTTGTAAATACATACTATATATAGTTTACATATTCGATTGAACTTTTTAGTATAGACATTGAAGTTTCTGCTAGGGGCGGCGCTTGTTAATGTACTGAAAAAACACACTGGACAAGTATCATCGAGGAAGTAAACTACATGAACGTGTATATGTACATATGTCTTGGTGTCAGGGTAGTTCAAGCCGACCAGTTATGTACCTCTGATATGGCTTTACGTCTGCTGCCTAATGGCTATAACCAGGACCGACAGCTTAACGTGTCGTCCGAAGCACGGAGACGTTCAGAAATTAAAGTACTTTGGCGGTCCCCTATCTATGGACTGATCGCGAGCCTAGTTGCCTGATCTCGTCTATCACCTACAGACGGGTGAGAGCATCGGTCTATGAGGATGAGAATATTATGGCATAAATGGCATAGATGAAGCCAAATTCCAGCTAGGTGCAAAGAGTCTCCAGTATGTCTACCACAAGTATTCGGCGCTTGTGGTAGACATACTGGAGACTCTTTGCACGTAGTTGGAATTTGGCTTCATCTATGCCCTTTATGCCACAATATTCTCATCCTCCGGGACAAAAACAGATCGTCATCGGGGTGATTTGTTCGCCCGCAGCTGCATGGCTGGTCCAATCGGTGCAGTAAGGCATGGATTACAACTAGAGGCTTTTTATTTATACGATAGTTGTGTAAGGAGCCGAGGGCGAAATAGGTTCGCACCCGAGAGTTTTGTACGCATCAAATCCGTTCGTGCTATAAAACTATGTAGCGTCTAAAGTAGTTTCGGTAGTTTTAGCAATAAAACAATTAAAGTTAAGTAAGTTAAGTTAAGTAAGTAAATTGCGTTTCTAAATTTAGAAATATAAAATATTAAATCTAGTTTGTCTTTCATCGAAATCAAGCACACAACTCAACGTAGCACTCGCCGGGCGAGTTTTTTGGTCTTACCTAAGATTAGGACATATTATGGCAAGAAGATGCTGACTTATCAAGGGGCACAGATGTACAACAAACTACCGCCAGACATTAAAAATGTACACTCATCTAATGTATTCAAAACACGATTATTTCAATATGTACAACAATCTTAATACTTACTTAATATCTTAACCTCGGGCAAGTGCGTACATTAGATGAGTACCACACCTTATCATAATAATAATGTATGTACTTAGGGAAACTACGAACTCGACCTTATGTAATTTATTATAAGTTATTATTTACTGTAAGTGACTTAATTTGTTTTTATTGAGAATAAAGAATCTTAAAACCTAATAATTCTTCAGAAGAACAATAAACAAAACAAGTTTAATAAGATACAGACATCTTTTTTAAAATAGTAGTATAAATTTAGTACGGGTGGGAATCGAACCCAAGGACTATGAGGTATCCGACCCCCTGTGCGTTAACCACTCCATCACCGCACCGTGGTATTTTGGACTCGATTTTATACCTCTACAATCCATTCGATGTTTCATTAACTTTTAACGCAAAGGCGTTTGACTTACCGAAACCTAAACGGCTAAAACCACCAGATGGCGCTTTTTAGGCGAAGGCGTAGCCAAATGACAAAAAACGGAACCCTTATAGATTCGTCATGTCTGTTTGTCTGTCCGTATGTCACAGCCACTTTATTCCGAAACTATAAGAGCTGTACTGTTGAAACTTGGTAAGTAGTATTCTGTGAAACGCATTAGGATTTTCACACAAAAATAAAAAAGAACAATAATTTTAGGGGTTCCCGATACAAAGAACTGAAACTCAATTTTTTTTTGATCTTACCCATACATTTGGGGTATCTATGGATAGGTCTTTGATATGATATTTCTAATATATTTTTTTTCTAAACTGAATAGTTTGCGCGAGAGACACTTCCAAAGTGTTAAAATGAGTGCCCCCCCCCCCCCCTGTAACTTCTAAAATAAAAGAATGATAAAACTAAAAAAATATATGATGTACATTACCATGCAAACTAACAACGAAAATTGATTTGATCGAGATCTAGTAAGTAGTTTTTTTAATACGTCATAAATCGTAAATAGCAATTTACCTTTCATTTAATCAACTGCAATACTTGCTGCTACGGAACCCTTCATGCGCGAGTCTGACTCGCACTTGGCCGGATTTTTTAATAATTCGTAAATCATAGTTTTTTTAAATTAACGAGGGTGTTGCCGCGACTTTGTCCGCGTGGTAGTCGTAAACTGACACCGGAAAGTCATATCCGTAGTCCGAAATAAAAAACAATTTGTATAATTTTTTACATTTGTACAATGAAACTTGTAGTAGAATAGAAAAGTTTCAACTACTACTTTAATCCCTTGCGGGGTCAATCTTAGAATTGATACTATACATGACATAATTCATTCTTAGTGCACACCTACGTCATTTAAAGATTATTTGTGCAAAACATGGTTCTAGAAGCATGATTGTGTGCGTTGATCTGATTGATCAACGCACAGCATGCTTGCTCAGTGTGAGTTTTTTAAACTACTCGTTCGCGTTAAAGTAAACAACAATTTGTATGGAGTTGAATCAGCGTCATCTAGCGAAAAGTTTGTAAACCATATTTTGTGAGTGCGAGATTGTTAGTTAACGTAACGATCGTGACCAACGACTAACTTTATCAAAGTGAGCATTTAAACGAGCTCGAATGACGTTTTTGCGAGTGCGACTTACAACATAAGCCTATTTTGACAGTTCGTTCGTGAACTTCTTTATATATATATAAAGAAGATAATTTTTAAAATTTTTTAATCCCAATTCTCAAATTGTAAGAGGAATTGCTGGTACCGAAACTGCCTCCCACAAGTGGAAAAAAAAAGAATTGGTTTGGAGACTCTTCTTTGCTTCTACATAATTCTATTTTTTTTATTTGGCGGGCCAATTGCCACTTTTGGTAAAGTCATAGGTTCGATTCTCACGCAGGACAAATATTTGTGTGCATGATATGTCTGTTTGTCCTGAGTCTGGGTGTAATTATCTGTATAGTATGTATTTGTACAAAAGAAAAGTAGTATATTATTATGTAGTATATTAGTTATCTGGTTCGTTTGGGATAAGGTGGCCGTGTGTAAATAATGTCCCAGGATATTATTATTAGGTATTATTATAATAATAATATCTGGAGAAATAATAATATCTGGGGACAATGTCACACAGATCATCCTAGCCCCAAACTAAGCAAAACTTGTACTATGGGTACCAGGCGACGATATACATACTTATATAGATAGATAAATACTTAAATACATAGAAAACATCCATGACTCAGAAAAAAATATTCGTGCTCATCACACAAATATTTGCACTTACCGGGATTCGAACCCAGGACCACCAGCTTCGTAGGCAGGAGCATTACCAACTAGGCTACGGTGACCGTCAAATACTATTATATATTCGATTATTTGGCATTCCATTTGGCATAGTTAGTTAGTTGGGCGATTGGTTTTCGCACTAAGCCTCTTGATTGGCCCATTGTACGTGAACGTACTTGGCTACTCCAACCATTTCAGTTCCATCCAGAAGTCCAGAAGCTCACTAAGGACCCTTAAATTGATCCTCAGTGCTTTTGCAGCTGGCTCCTCTAGTTGCAATTCACTCGTTTTATGCGGCTATAGCCTCTTTACATCATTCTGCCTCCCGCTTTGCTCTGGAGGGAAGTGGAACTATTCTTTCTAACTCCTCCTTTTTTCTTTCTGATTAAATTCGTTGCGGGATCCAAGGCAGTTAAAGCCAATCCGCGGGACATGCCTGAGCCTCACCGCTCAGTGTCATATCATTGTGTGCCATTGTTGATCCTGGCTTACAGGAGTTGCAGTGGTGGGTAGGTAGTCCGGAAAAAAAAAGTCCAGAAGCTCTCGAAAGCTTGGCTTGAGTGCTTCCTGCAGTGTCTTTGGATCATTTAGGAACTTATTACAAGGAACGCTATTGCTGTGTAGCAGTACGTATGCCGGTGTTTCTTCTGCACAAGGGGCTGTCTGTGACGCCAATCTTGAAGAGGACTTTGTTATGTGTACCATGCATAGTTCCTTTCTGTTCAGACGTAGTCGCCTGCACGATGGGCGCTTGTTCAGAGATTTGGCATACTCAATACTCAATCGTTTATTGCTTCCACAATGTATAACAGATGGTATAATAATCTTATAATTATGTAACAATTATGGACCCTGTCGGGCACAGCAAAGTAGAAGAGAGGAAGAAGGCTTTTTGTTGATAGTAAAAAGTTTTAGAATTTATGCTATTTGTATTAATGATTAAGTATGCCAAAATTTAATTTAAAAATATCAGGATTTGAAGCGAAAAGATTATCAGATTAATATTAGAATGTCAAGATCTATGGAATTGTTGTTGTTAAAGTTTATAGTAGTATTATAGGAATTTTATAAGATGATTTGTTAATTTTATATTTTTGAATTTAAAGTTTTCATGGGCAATTAACTATAAGTCAAATATGTATTTAATAGTCAGGTATTTTGCATTAATGTACACATAATATTTAAGTAAACCTTAGAAACAGATTATTTTTTTGAGTCCAAGTAATTTTTAACAGTATAATAGCTTGTCTGTAATAAGAAAAGCTTTAGTTTTTTAATAAAAGTATTATCCCTTTTTTCTTTTTTTAATTATTCTGGAAGTTTATTATAGATTTTTATTGACATGACAAACGGGCTTGTAGAGTGCATAGATAGATGGGATGTGGGTAAATTTAATCTATTCCCATGCCTAAGTCTAAAATCTATGGCCCGACTATAATAGTGAAGCTTTTATACTTACGAGTACCAATTGTGACTGCAGTATGTTTTCTATATGGTCCAGTTGTCATTGTTGTGCAGTTTTCAGTGGTTGTACCTTTTGTGTAATTTATATATAATAGTACATAGCCAACAATAATTGCAATCTTCATATTCTTAGTCATAAATAAGAGTTTCTCAAAGTCCGTTTTCTTATCAATAAATACGTTGATTGTACCGGTCGTTAAATTACAAACCAATTAAAGTTTCTGCAATAATTTCTAACATTATAATAATTGGTTTTTTTAACGTAAAAAGTCTGTTACTTAGACTCTGAAGTTGATAATGTATTTTTTTTATTGTTTTCTTCAATTTTTTGTTATAAGGGAAATTACTTCACAGGCTATTGAGAATGACATCGATGAATATTTCAAGAGTGGTAAGGAAAAACAATTAACATTAATTATATTAAATAACAAACATAAAAATTCATTTAAATTATTGAGGCGCTCATAGCTAGATGCTTTCAACGGTCCGTAAGTGATATGTGAGGTTAAGCAATTAGGCTCGCGGACTGGCCATAGATGGGTGACCACCAAAGTGGTTTACACCACATTAAGCCGTCGGTCCCGGTTGTAGTTATTAGACAACAATAAAACTGTTAAGTCAGGTGCCCGCTGGGCGGCTTGAACAACTCTGATACTAGGGTAGCCACTGCCCATACGATAAATAAGAAAGTATTAACATTAAGGCCATTTATTTGGTGTGTATCTAAAAAACAGTTTTTTAGCTGTGTGATAAACTGCCGCCATACCTTCCTTGCGGCTTATTTTTTATTTATTTCTATATTTGTGATAATAACAGCCTTAATAAAAGATATTACTACAAAATTGCGTTGTAAATAAAGGCCAATTGCTTCTTCATAATTAATTCAAAATTTAATTCAAATGAATTGCTGTGTGGTGACGGCTTAGAATATCATCACCCCATCTCATCCCGTGGGGGGCGTAGAAATCGACCGAGGGAATACTTACCAGAGAACCGGCAGCAGCGTTTTTCTGTGAACTATGGACCATTTAACTCCGATCGTCAACCCGTCTGCCAATCGTGGCAATATGGCATATCCCACCATTCTTTGGGGAGACTTGTGTCCAGCAGTAGACGTTAGTTGGCTGACATGATAATAATAAATAATAATAATATCTGGGGACAATGTCACACAGATCTTCCTAACCCCTAACTAAGCAAAGCTTGTACTAGGCGACGATATACATACTTATATAGATAGATAAATACTTAAATACATAGAAAACATCCATGACTCAGGAACAAATATTCGTGCTCATCACACAAATATTTGCACTTACCGGGATTCGAACCCAGGACCACCAGCTTCGTAGGCAGGAGCACTACCAACTAGGCTACGGTGACCGTCAAAAAAGGCCAATTGCCACTTTCCACTTTTTAAATATATGAAGTAGTATAATATAAATAATTCAAAATGTAATTCAAAGTAGAAGTTGGGGGTCCGCAACACTTTGTTTGCTGACTCTTAAAGGCCGGCAACGCACCCGCGAGTCCTTGGTGTTGCGAGTGTCCATGGGAGGCGGTCTTACCACCGTAAATAAAAGACGCAGCACATCAAGCTACCCCAATCTGTCTAATTTACCCAATTGAAAGTGTGATGAAGTGATGTATGGTCATTGGCCATACTAAATTTACTATTTAAGAGATTACAAGTTATAATTTTTTTTTATGTTTGACTGACCTGTTAGTTTAGTGGTCAAATGCAAATCAGAGGTCATGAGTTCGGTTCCCACCCAGGAGAACTCTTTCTGTGAGGGTGATATTCCGATCCGGTACGACATGGCAACCTACAAGAAGCGAGCCTATTCTTTTCTCAATGGCCGGCAACGCACTTGCGGCTCCTCTGGTAGGCGAGTATCCATAGGCCACTGCCGCCCATGGACACTCGCAATACTCTCTCTCTTCTATCTCGCGTACCGGATCGGGATATCACACTCACAGAAAGTGTAACGAATCACGAATCACGTACCATCAGGTGACCCACTTTCTCGTTTGCCTTCACCTCCATCTTATTAAAAAGCACGATTATTTGTTCGGTGTCTGGGTGTAAGTTAACTATAATATGTATATATTTCAAGATATATTATACATACGTATATTTGACGGGCCTGTTGACGTGGTTGGCAAATGCTTGCTTTTCACGCCGGAGGTCGTGGGTTCGATTCCCGCCCAGGACAGATATTTGTGTGCATAAACATGTCTGTTTGGCCTAAGTCTGCGTGTTGTTACCTATATAAGTATGTTTTTACAAAAGAAAAGTAGTATATCAGTTACCATAGTACAGCCGCCAGCACATCCAGCTACTCCAATCTGTCAAATTTCTTTTATAGATTTTCAACTTTATCACTTAAGCATAAGGTTTATATATCACTTAAGCGATTTGCTGGCGTCTGTACAAGCTCGGCTTAGTTTGGCATGAGATGGCCGTGTGTAAATAATGTCCCAGAATATTATTGTTATATATCAGTTGCCTGTTGCCACAGCTTCTGCTTAGTTTGGGAACGTGTTTGTAGATAATAATTTATTAGTAAACCTTTTAATTTTAGACATGTCGTGATATTTTCAGATACTGTGAGTAAAATACGTGGATCATTTTCCTCTAAGACAATAGCCAATGCAATGCAATATGTAAGTATGCATTTAACTTCATTCAAATCAGTCAGCCATTCTCACGTAACCTTAAATATGAATAAAAATAAACGATATACTTAAGATTTTAATCACATAGACCTTATTGGGTCTGTAATAACGGCAGTGAATGGGGTCTTCACGCCTTTATGAATGAAGAAGAAGAAGAAAATACATTTATTCAGTAAACTAGCAGAGTTAACAATATATATATATACTATCTGCCTACCCCCTGGGAGAGAGGCGTGAGTCTATGTATATATATGTATAAATAGGTACACATACAGAAGTCCTTAATGGTTATCTGTGCGAGTCCGAATTGGTCCCATCTGAGCACTAGCTGCAACATTAACTGTTGCAGCGCTGGTTTTATGATGGAACCATGTAAAATTCCTTACAGACAATTGATGTGTCAGTACAGCTCGCAGTTACAACCTCAAAGTACCTGGACACTAATATTATAACTTATAGCTAATTATGAATAGTTGGCACTGCCAAAAAAGGCTCGACTGGCCGTGTACGATGGAGTGTTAGTGCCAACTTATGGAAGTGAAAGTTAGGTATGGCAGAAAAGGAATGAATGTAGAATAAAGGCAGTGGAAACGAGAGCTCTGAGAAGTATGTGTGGTGTAACTTTGAGGGACAGAATACGAAGGACTGATGTAAGAGAGCGTTGTGAAAGAGGATGTAGTCACACAGATAGAAAAAGGTATTCTGAGATGGTCAGGGTATTTAGAAATGATGAATGAAAGAAAACTGACAAAAGAAGTATACCTGGCCTGTGCGAATGGGACAACCGGAAGGGGAAGAACTCGTAGAACATTCTGTGACCGAATTGGAGACGTTCTCAAAAAAGGCCAGGACAGAAGTACCCAAAACCGGCGAGCATGTATGAAGACTTTAATGACAGTAAACGAGGCAAAGAGACGTGACAAATGGAAATCCGTTGTCTCCGCCTACCCCTCTGGGAAACGGGCGTGAGTTTTTGTATATATGTATCTAATAACAGGAGCATTGTAAATTGTCATAACATAATTTGTACTAGTAAAACAAAATTGCTTACAATTTTTTGCGATTAAACCTTAGTTTTTATTTCTTTACTCGTTGAACGAAATAGAAGGAGTACTTACATTATTTCTGACATACTTCTTACCTTACCTTTACTTCACATTGATTACTTAATCGAAGTATGGGCTACTAAAGTACATATTGAACATTACGGAGGTCGCAAAATAAATAAACAAAAGTTATATTTCACTTCAAACAATACAGCAATTTTGATACATACAATATTAAACAAACACATCCGACATGGAAATAAAACTTAAAAAAAAGATACAAGTACAAAACGAAGTTCAAGAAGGGCACACATTCTAGGCTAGTGCCTGTGAACTTGACCCATTTCTCTAGTCGCCAGTCGTCCGTGTAAAGCATCTGCTACACGGTTGCAAACCAACGTCCCAAAAGAGGTCACCCTAGTGTTTGCCATCTATCTAGACTGCACAACTGCCGTCTAGATGGTCACCCTGGTGTTTGCCATCCATCTAGACTGCACAACTGCCGTCTAGATGGATGGCAACCACCAGGGTGACTTCTGTTGGGATGATGGTTTGCAACCGTGTAGAAGATGCTTAACATCATATTTGTTATTCATATATGCGAGGAATTTTGAGTCAGGAATTTATCCTAGAGAACGGGCATCAGCGTCTCTCTGAGTACTATGACCATCATACTGGGATCGCCAACCCCTCTGCCAAGCGTGACGATTATACCATATCAATCCAAATGACATACACAACTTCATTGTGGAAATCTTTTGGGGAGTGAACGTCATTCGGCTGATGGTATATATATTTCATTATATTGCAGGCTATCACAGAAACCGTTGGCCACGAAGGGTTGAACATATACGTCACAAAACCTAAAGAAAAATTAGCCACAGGATACTACCACAATGACAATCAAGTCACCTTGTAAGTAAGAAAATTCAAGTCAAGCAAAAATATATATATAGTTGTGAAAATTCAATATGGTGAGAACTTTATTGGGGCGGTAATAATAATAATATAATTACTAATTAATACCCATAATAATATCCTGGGACATTATTTTTACACACGGCCGTCTGAGCCCAAACTAAGCAGAGCTTGTACTATGGAAACCAGATAACTGATATACTACATATACTATTATTTTATTTTTTAAATACATACTTATATAGCTAATTACATCCTGAATCAAGACAAACAGACATGTTCATGCACAAATGACACAAATAAATAAATAAATATCTTGGCACAACTAACACACTGCTGTCTGATCGCAAACTAGCAAAAGCCTGTACAATGGTAACCAGAAAATTCAGAAACATATTTATATCATCAGAATATATATCATATTTATATATACGAATATTCTTAAAGAGGAACTAAAAGCTCCCCCAGATGTAAAACTTCATCATGATACTGTTAAATGCAATACATGTACTTGTTATCGATATTTCATTAAAAAAATGTGCGGCAGCCTTCGGGGACTGCCGTTAAGTGTGAAAACTACACAATTCTTTCTTAATAGTTGCCATTTCTGTTAATAACGCACGGAGGTACGGGTATATCGATGACCCGAGTTCCATGATTTTTGTAAATCAATCAATCAAAATTCTTTATTGCGAACATAGGTTGGTACATTGCACATTCAAGGATGTTAGTGACATTGAGATCGCTATATCCAGTCGGTTAGAGCATGCAATTAATTCACCCAAAATGTTTTTAACGCGCCTAACAAGTTTTAACTTCAAAATCTATCTGTTTGTATACTGAAGGGGAAACTTGCCGTATAAATGATCAAATCCAAATTTAAGAAGTAAGTATATGCTGCGGTTCGCGTGTGTGGGTTCAAAGTTCAAACTATTGGGGCAGCTACGATGTTAACACTTGACCTAAAGCCACAGTCATATGTAACGCATACAGTCAGTACAGACACCATATCTATGTGCAAGGGTTCATATTTGCATTAAGAAAATATTGTCACGTTTGGGCTTCGAACCCTAGTACCAGTAAGGATGAAGAATGTTCTAAATAATACCAGAAGAAAAGAAAAAGGATAGCTGAAGAAAAGGACACACAAAATTCTTAAAGAAAAATTTACATTAGATGGTTCCAAAATTAAATAAAAGAGATAGTGCGAGTTTCTAGAGTGAAAAGATAGAGATAGATAAGGAAGACAAGGACGAAATCATCACGATAATTTTATCATATAGGAAAAGAGTCTCGAAAGAAAATAATGACTTTCGAAATGTTTAAAATTTGGAGCAATTTGCGGGTGTAGAAGCGGAATATCAAAAGCATAACGGTGAGTTTGATTTCGAGTGAAATCGAAGGCGAATTAAGAGGATGAAATAAAAGTGGAAAATTGAACAAGTGCTAGTTGATTGGTGGAAGCAAGGAGTGTCAATTGTTCCCTACACACTGAGAAGTGTACCATGTACGTTGGCGGCTTTAGCAGTGCTCGTCACAGGAACCCTGAAGTGCGCCACGTGTGGACTTAAACAGAGAACTAGTTGCCGAGACTCTAAGTACGTGTTGTATTTCGTGATTTTAGTGGTGAACCAACTTCACTGTCGACGCCAATAAAAGTTCCTTTACAAACACTAGTTTCTTTTCCAATCCTCTGACTCACAGCTCACCACTATATTATCATGTCTCTGAATTTCGTACAAAATTCTAGTGACTTCTTATACGCCTTTGTCAGAATACACGAAGCCTGTCTCTTATATAATTGATTAGTAGAGAGTATTTCTTTCAATCGAAATACACTAAATTATCTTATAGAACGCTTAGAGTCCTTAAAGGAGATGTATGCACTAAGTTTAATGTATCTATCTATCTATTCCAGACGTTCGCGAACGGTTCAATAAAACTTGGTTGATCATAAACTTTTATATGGCACAATTACTCACCGGAAATGGATATTTAAAAGCAAATTGTTCGATTTAAAATTAGTTTCATCACTAGTTTGTTTATGGCTACCCACACACACACGATAATATTGTCAATAAAGTACATATTGTCAATAATAATGTGTGTATGCGGCCCATATTTCGGTATTGTTCAATATTATTGTGGATTTCCAGAAATTCTGATTTTGTCACGGCAATATCGGGGGGAGGCAGGGGTTTTGTCAATAATATTGCCGCTTGGGGGCGCGCGGCAATATTTTAGTTGAGAAAAAGATTTCAGGCAGGCGGAAATTCGTGTTTTTGTTGAAATTTCGAGGACGAAAACAGTATCAAACCAATATTTATTGGAATTTGTGAAAACACTCGATAAGTTGCTCGATATTTATAAAAAAAAAATAAACCAAATAGCACGGGGGTTAACTATCCGTGGACCTCACAGTTTGACGCTATTAGAATATCAGCGCTGTCGCAATATTGGGACGGCCAATGCTGAGATAGATGCCTTTTCACCTAGTACGGACTAACGAATAATGAGTAGGTATAAGATTTTAGATGTTAGATTTAGATGTGGTATTTTAGTTAGTTATATTAAAATTTGTGTTTACATTTGTTTTATGCATGCTTTGTCACAAGACGACACGCATTTGTAAATCTTTGCAATTCTCATATAAGTGAACTGTAATTGTTCTTTTGAGAATAAATGTTCTTCAAACCTATTTTTATTGTTTGTTTTCTGTTATTGTATTGTATTGGTAGTTATGTACATCCTGGTAATGAATAAATGATTTTTTCTTTCTTTCACGAGAGAAGAGGTAAGGAAAAAATTTAATAATCACGAAAAAATTCAAGGAAAGAATTAAAAGAGATCCATAAATGTAAATCTTTGGGAAAGGGAACCGATGAAGTTTAAAATCGTCATGTAATTTTTAAAATCACATTCTCCTGTAAGTCGTAGTTCATTTATTAGATTAAAATGATTTAACTCAGTTTTTTTCTCATTCAGTCTTTATTCCATCGTTTCTGTCTTAATTGCCTTTTTTTGTAGATAAAATAAATGCAATAAACAATGCAACGACTTTTTTCTTGCTATCCATTTTATAAAACGTACGCGCACAATTCAAGTTGCCAAGCGACTGAGTCAGATTTTACCACGAAAAATTTACAATAATATTGCGTGGTATGCGGGACCACAAATTGATATTTTTTTTTGACAGTCTTGCATTGACTATAACATTGTATGTGTGCAGCTAGCCTAAGCTTATCATCTCAATTTTCATGTTTGCAAATATTCATAATCTCAATGTGATTATACTTTGAGGTGTGATTCTGAAATCTGATAACTATCGTGTTAAATAGTTTGCAATGAATATCTGAAGTAGTTTATTATACAGATTTTCTAGCAACCAGTAACATCTAGTGTACGGAGAAGCGCTTTACTGATTGATCAACGCACAACTGAAACCGCTGGGCCTCAAACCATGTAATTTAGCACAAATATTACACACACACACACACCACGAATACTGATATACTTTCTCGTTATAAAATTAAATAATATCACAACATAATTATTGTACGACAAATTAAACTAACCATAACACCTTCATGTTTAGAGATAGGAAAGACTGGTCATCTGTCATACAAGTTTCCCACGTGTTTCCAGACTTATCCATTACATGGGTTTATTGAAGGCTAGAGCGAACAGGCATCTTAAGGGTGCGCGCGGTCGACCCTCGACCACATCTTCATTATTAGGTGAGATAGTGGTCAATCGCAAGCCCATCCAGCATAAAAAAAATATATCAGCTGATAGCAGATGTGTATGTGGTCACAAAAAGCTATTTCTCATATTACCTACATATATAATATACTAGCGGCCCGGTACGTGCTTCGCTACGTATGAGGCATAGTAATAAAAAAATGGTAATTAAGTTTTTTTTTTTTTTTTTTTATTTATTTATTTATTTATCACCTTACATCTATCATTACAGGCATCGCCCAATGCGATAGTTCATTTAAGCTAGATTTAGATAGAAGTTCATTTAAGCAAACAAAAAAAATATTTTAAATTGCTAAAAGATGTTGATTTTACACTTTTTCAAGACTTTTTAAAAATTTTCTCTACGTACAAACCTTTCCTGGACTTCCACGAATAATTCAAGACCAAAATTAGCCAAATCGGTAAAGGCGTTGTTGAGTTATAACATTACAACGAAAAGTGGCATTGATTTATATATATAGATATACACATACGAATTTCTTTAAATTGTTTAGTTCCATGTGTAAACTAAGTTACCTCCACGTTTTATCTTACTACTTTTATTTTTCAGTACTTACTACTTATCATATGGGTAGGGGTTACCCTGGTGTCTCTGACATGGCTTAATGACTGTTGCCTAGCGGCTACAACCAGGGCCGGGTCTGAGCATCTCCGAAGCCCGGAGACGCTCAGAAATTAATCCATTTTGGCGATCACCCATCCATGGACTGACCGCGAGCCTAGTTGCTTAACCTCGCCAATCACTGGTAAGAGCATCTGGCTCTGAGCGCCTTTCAGTGAAATAAAGTTTTTATGTGATTTTCAGAATTCTGGAAGATTTAGAGTTGCAAAGTTTACCACAGTTTTGGTTACCGGAAGTTAAGCTGCCATTGCACTACAATACGATGAGAGTAAAGAGTAGAGTTAGTAAGATAATAATAAATTCTAACTACACGGTGTTAAGAAACAAGTCAGATATAGTCACCGATGTGGCTTTGCAAGATCCATACAAAATGTCGCCATTTTTGTATCAACAAGTGGCGAATACTGGCAAAGCTACGTAAGTTTATTTTGTGTAATATTGCTGGCGATGCTGAACTTTACACTACTAAACTATTTTAAATATCATTACATATCGGGTGCTAATTAAACAGACTTCTTTTTAGTAACATTATTTGCCTCTAAATATTTACATAGCCATGTAAATTACTAAGTCAGCCACAATTAACGAGCGTCTGAATGATACTATGTACCTAAGCCACTCTAAATACAACTCAGCATGGTGGTGAATGGTGAAATCACCTAAAATCATTGAGATATATTATCTAATGCCAAATGTCTTTGTATTTATTATAAATTGACATATTATGTCACCCTAAAATTCACAAAGCTCCAAAAAATGAGTTTTTTAAAACTTTCCACCAACATTCGCCAACAATTATAGTGTATCTAGCGCTAGATGGTCATGGACAGTTCTAACCTTACCTAACCCAAATAATTTCCTTTTTTTAGTAAATTAGGTGGCAATGTATAAAGAAGAAGAACAAGTTAAGATAATTGTTGATCTTTACTTGACGCTTCTATAGAATATTTAGTTGACGTTGTAAAAAAGACCAATTACTTTATTAGAGGCTAAGTATCTCATTTACCCGTTGCTTAGTTATAAAATAAGAAATTACATCACGTGGCCAATTAAGAAATGTGTGGCTTAACTTATAATTTCTCTGACATATCTCTCTAATATATCGACATGGCAATCGGGGTATGAGGTGAGGCGTGGGGGAAGGGACACCCCGCATACCGCACGTCACGTTAATGGAAAATTGTGATATTGAACGAAAAACACAATAATTATAAATTAATTGCCAAATAACTAAAACTGCGCAGCTTCGCGCGCACCTAACATGGCGCTTATTTGCTCAGTATTTCGCGCCGAAAACTAAAATGTCCCAACTAAAAATGCCCCGTCCTTTTCATAAGAACTATCTCAGAAAGAAAGAAATTTAGGTGGTATTGCATGGAATCGGGGGATATATATTAATTATCAGTAAATAATTAGGCTCAAGGTCATCCAAACAGCAATGGAGAGGGCTATGCTTGGAGTTTTGGTTCGCCCGTGGATCTCAGCATTTCTGATTCGAACTCGTGAATGAACAGAAATGCTGAGATCCACGGGCGAACCAAAGTAACCGACGACATACTGAAGTAAAAAGATGGAATCGTCCTAATCACATAAAGATTTGTACTGGGTGGGGATTGAACTCACGACCTCTGGTTTAGCAGTCAGGGTCACTAAACACTAACATAACATGCCAGGCCAAAAGGGTTTTAAATGGTTATTGTGACACATTTGGTAATATTAATATTTATATTTTTTAACTAAGCGTAGCCTGTATGTACAGACGCCAGCACATCCACCAACCCCAATCTGTCAAATTTATTTTATCTATTTAGAACTTAATCACATACGTATAAGAGCCTATGCATACCACGTTTTTTAAGCGCACCGTCGACGCATGTTTATAAAACGCGCGTCGACGGCGCGATTTTTTCATACAGAGCAGTTTGTTGTCGTTTGAATCGATACAAATGCGCGTTAATATCGCGTCTGTATCGCTAGACACGCGCGTCTGTATCGCTACACGGGCGCGTTTGTATCGATTCAAACGCGGATTTGAATTTATACAGGTGTGCAAGGGTCCACAGGCTGCGTCTGACTTGCGTGTGTATCGCGTCTGTATCGCTACAATCACGTGTCGACGGCGCGCTTAAAGAACGTGGTGTGCATAGGCCCTAAGGTTCACTTTCAACTGGGGAAATTTGACAGATTGGAGTAGCTTGAAGTGCTGGCGTCTGTACTATGGTTCTTTATTCGCTTTTCAGAATTATAGTAGAGGGCTGTTTGATGTCAGGATATGCGATAACGACTCTGAATGGGCAGTCGGTTAATATGGGTTACGAACACTTTAGGTTACAACACTGCACATACACTTTGGAGGTAAGCAATTGTCAAGCATTTTTTCTAGCCAAATGAATATAATGGACCAATTCATCTTCTAACATCCTCCATTTATTTCTTTCTGATTAAATTCGTTGCGGGATCCAAGATAGTTAAAGCGATTCCCCGGGACATGCCTGAGCCTCACCGCTCAGTGTCATTTCATTGTGTGCCACTGTTGATCCTGGCTTACAGGAGTTGCAGTGGTGGGTAAGAGGGAGGGACTAGTCCCGAAAAAATAAACAAAAGAATGTAATAATAATAATATCTTTATTCAGTAAGTACTTAAGTCCAATTAACAATTTACATCTGTACCTGAACTAGGCTTGACGCCTGTATCTCAGGTAACAGTGCTCATTCTCCAATCCATGCAGTTATACTGAACAATGACTAACAAAACAAACTTAAAAAATTAAAATAAAAATAAAAATAAAAAAAGAAAAAGAAGAGAAATATTATACATAGACATATATTTTTATATATAACAAAAACTAAAACCATTATCGTATCTTAAAATTAACTTATGGAATCCTCTCTGTGCGTGTGGTGAATATAAGTGAGTGTATGTGATTGCATGCCTTTACATGGCTTCCTATTGTAACAATAGTAATATCCTGGAACATTATTCACATACAGTCATCTGATCCCAAGCTAAGCAGAGCTTCTACTATGGAAACCAGATTACTGATATATTATTACATGTACTACTTTTCTTTTATAAATACATACTTATATCGTTAACTGCTATGCCCCGCGGTTTCAGTCGCGTTAAAGTAGTTTTGGCGTAAAAGAGGAACAAACATATATTTATAATATTAGTAGGATGTGCACCTCTAGCGTTTTTGGCAGTGCACGCCGGAATAGCTCGCAGATGGTAGATATTTTCCTACTTGACACTTATCGTCATATTTTGGAAAATTTACGCAATATCTATATAATTTGTAGCTGATGTGTTATTCTGATGTATAAGCTATAATTTTGTAAAGTTTCATTAAAATCCATTAAGTAGTTTTTACGTGAATGAGTAACAAACATCCATACATCCCTCCATACTTACAAACACTACCGTTTATAATATTAGTAGGATTACACCCAGACTAAGGATAAACAGACATGTTCATGCATACAAATATCTGTCCTGCGTGGGAATCGAACCCACAACCAGCGGCGTGATTGACAAGTATCTTACCAACCACGCCAACCGGCCCGTCGTAATAATGTTGGAGGTAGAACAATCTCTGACGAAATAGGTAGGTATAGTTAGTTTAGATACTTAGATATAGTAGTTAGTTTAGATACTTAGAAAACATCTATTAGCAGAAGCTATAGTACTAGCATAGCATACTTTAATATTATGCAAAACTGTCTCAAATTTATCTTCTTCAGACAAGGGTTTGGAGAGACGCGCAAACATACCCGATAAAATTGCCAAATAAATACCTAGTTATGTTTTCCGTATCACTCTATACTCCTCATATTGTTAAAACTAGTCAAACAGAATTTAATTAGAATCTAACATTAGATCGAAGTACAATTCGGTTACCTATATAGGTCTTACGCTGTCTGGATGACGGCCAGCAAGATTATCGCTACCCCATCTCATCCCGAGGGGGGCAGCAGCATTTTGAGTACTATAACTATCTTACACCCGACTGCCAAGCGTGGCGATTATGGCATATTCCTCGAAATGATAGTCACAACGCATTGTGGAAACCTTTTGGGAAGGCCTTTGTCCACAAGTGGACGTCATTCAGCTGACATGATTATAGGTCTTGGGTTGGATAAGTCGTCTGTTTTATTCTGTACACAATTGTTCTAGTCTGAGGCTAACACTGGGTCAACGGACAATACTTAAACTAAATAAGTATAGAAACTGGCAAGCAACCTATTAGTTAACTTCACAAATAAATGATGATTATGATTTTGATTAACTCCAATATAAATGTAATAAATCGTTATATTTAATTTAATTTATTATTAATTTACGTATAATATTCTATTTTCCAGATATTACAGCCAGACACAGGAATACCCCCAGTAATTGTACAGTATAATCCAAATGGGAAAGGTTAGTTGTAAATAGTTTTTAATTATTGAAAATGGTGACTTATGGTCGAAACAGGCATAGACTATAACAATGTAGACTGTTTAAAAAAATCTTCTGAAAAGGCAATAGATAATGCCCCCAGTTGCATGCAATACCAACTTACTACTTACCATAAGGTTAAATCGGAGACGTTCTCAAGAAAGGGCAGGTCAGAAGTACCCTAAACCGGCGAGCATGTATGAAGAATATAATGACAGTAATCGAGGCAAAAGACGTGTGCAAAGATCGTGACAGATGGAAATCCGTTGTCTCTGCCTACCCCTCTGGGAAACAGGCGTGTGTCTATGTATGTATGTGTAAAGTTAGTTTACCTAGCGAAATTTTAGTATAGCTAGAAAAATTCACAGGAATCAGATTCTCAGCGTGCCGATGGGTGCTGACGAACTATCAAACAGTTGCCAAAAAAGTTCAGTTACGTCGCGTCACGCATCTCTTTTTATCACACAGTGTTGCTGCTAGTGACATTTCACTCGCTCAGCCCTTTGATGCTTTATTCCGCTAGGTATACTAACTTTATGCTACTTACTTAGTTATAGTATGGGCAGTGGTTACTCTAGTGTCAGAGTTGCTCAATCGCCCACTAGGCCTCTGACATGGTTTAAAGGCTGTTGTCTAATGACTACAACTGGGGCCGAAAGCTTAACGTGCCTTCCGAAGCACGGAGACTCTCATGAATAAAACCGTGCGGTGTACCATCTATGAACTGACCGCGAACTTAGTTGCTTAACCTCGGCGATCACATACGGACTGGTGACAACATCTAGCTACTTATACTACACTAATATACAACTAAACGAATTTTTATATTATTGCATTTCTTTCTTAAGAAAAGGACAGCATATTTTTAGTTGTGGCGCGAAGTACTGATTATATAATATTGTTATGTGCGCGAGTAACTGTGTAGTTTTAGTTATTTTGCAATTTAATGTATGCTTTATTCACTTCATGTTTGCTATACTAGAGAGAGATGTAATAATATTTAAATTAGTTAGTGGTGTAAAGTACAGCATCGCCAGCAAAATAAACTTACGTAGCTTTGCGAGTATTCGCTACTTGTTGATACAAAAATGGCGACATTTTGTACGGATCTTGCAAAGCCACATCGGTGATTATATCTGATTTGTTTCTTAACACCATGTAGTTAGAATTTATTATTATCTTTATTTGGCAACATTGATGATTGAAGAATAACTGTTTTTTTATTTCCTAGAATTACTTATAAAGTTGTTTACTCAAAAAATTCGTTGTAGGCATATCCCTGGAACTTTTGCTGTTGAAGCAAATGACCGAGAACGTGGTACCGAAGCTACAGGCTGCTTTGTTTAGTTATGCTAATACCACTGCACACTTTGGGGACAAACTTTTTAGTATTCAGTAAGTTTAACTATATTATTGATCTACCGGGAACGTGTTTATCTGTGGTTGTATGTGGCTAACACAAATGAATTGATATTTATCTGTAGTTGTCTGTGGCTAGCACAGGTAAATTGATGTTTATATGTGGTTATCTGTGGCTAGCACAGGTAAATTGATGTTTATCTGTGGTTGTCTGTGGCTAACACAGATAAATTGATGTCTATCTGTGTTTGTATATAGTTAACACAGATAAATTGATGTTTATCTGTGTGTGTATCTGTTCATTTCGAAGAACATCATTGCATCCCAAAACACCAGTAAACTTCTTGAACACGCCTATCGTGTGCGTCTTAATTTTTTTTACCTTTATCGACTACGAATCGATTTACTATGAATATATTTTTTTTAAGTGGCATCTCTTTTCTTGTCCATGTATTGTTTATATAACATGTAACTTAATTAACGCACAACCTCAAAAACCCCAATTAGAATATTATGTTGTAATCATAATACATACACTGAATATTTAATTTAATATGTATGTATATGCATTGTTATTTACTAAATTAGTTACTTGGAATAAAGTTTATTTTTCTTTATTTTGTATTGAATGATGGAATTTGAATGAATACAAATAAAACTGCGATTAAAGTCTTATTACTTTGACTTACGGTCCATTTCAATTTGTTTTGCCAGTACAGGGTTAATATGACAATAATTTCCGTAGTTTTAATTATTTTTGCAATAAAATAATACCTACATTAAAAATGATAATAGGTCTTTACCTATGAAATTGCCGTTTTGTATGAAAAAATTTAAACGAATTTTTTTCATGAATTTTTTTATTTGTATTAATCGAAGTAATCACCCATGCAATCAATGCATCTTTGCCATCGCAGTGGCAGTTTATTGATGCCCTTCTTAAAGAAATCAGCTGGACGGGAGGCAACAAATTCTTCAAAGGCATTTTGTACTGCCTCTCGGGTATTGAATTTTTTTCCCGCCAAGAAGTTATCCAAATTCTGGAAAAAGTAGTAGTCTGTAGGCGCAAGGTCTGGTGAGTAGGGCGGATGACGGAGAGCTTCCAACCCCAGTTCTTGCAACTTGGAGACTGTCTGCTGTGCAGTATGAGGTCGCGCGTTGTCGTGCAGGAGCAGCGGAGACGAGCGATTGACCAATGCTGGTTGGAGATGCGCCAGCTTCTCCATCATTGTGCTCAGTTCTTCACAGTACACATCTGCAGTAATGCTCACCCCGTTTGGTAAGAAGCTGTGATGAATCACACCGGCGCTAGACCACCAAACAGTGACCATCACTTTTCTAGGGGTAAGTTTTCGTTTAGGGCATTGTTTAGGTGCTGAACCAGGATCCAACCAACTTGCTGAGCGCTTGCGGTTATCAAACAGAATCCATTTTTCATCGCAGGTAACAATGCGGTTCAAAATTCCTTCATTTGTGTGTCTGTTGAGCAGTGCAAGGCACGTCTCGACGCGTACTTCGCGCTGGCGATCATTGAGTTCGTGGGGCACCCATTTGTCAAGCTTTTTTACCTTGCCAATTTGACGCAAATGGACCAATATTGTTTTGACGCTAACGTCGAAAGCTGCTGCTAATTCAGCCGTAGATTGTGTATCATCAGCTTCCACAACCGCCTTTAATTCGTCATTGTCGACCAAAGTCTTCGGACGACCGCGAGGTTCATTTTTCAGGTCGAAATTTCCAGAACGGAAGCGAGCAAACCAATAACAGGTGGTGCGTTGGTTTGTAGTGTTAGCTCCGTAAACGTCGTTGATGTTGCGTGCCGCTTGTGCCGCGTTGCTGCCACGACGGTACTCATATTCCATAATTACTCGAATTTTTAACGTATCCATGATGACGAAAAAGATTGAAATGCGATGAAAATGTAACACTAATCAATAAAGAAATGACTACTTTTGGAAAAAAGAATCCATGTTTTTAAAATAAAATTAATTTGAAATTAGAATTCTTAGCCAAACAAAAATTATTTTGATTTGAAATGGCCAGTACTGCAGAACGGCAATTTCATAGGTAAAGACCTAATATAAATCGATTCAGTAAACGATTGTGAACAAACTATTTTCAGGATGTGCGTAAATTAAGTTACATATTGTATAAAATGTCATCCCTTTTTTCTTCGTCTCAATGGATCAACCTAAGCTAATGGCGAATAAAAATCTGATGACTTTGGGAAATTTGTTGTAGAAGCGTATACACTGCTCCATAGTTACAAGTATAGTATATTTCAACATTTTTAGAAGATTTATCACAAAAGGTACCAACATGAACCCTGTTAGGGCGTAACAATATAGCTTTACATTTATTAAATATTATTCGCATACATTGATAATTAAATAACTTTACCAAAATTCATGTCATGTTACTTATCTATTCTGTGGTCTAGTTATAAAATTGCACATAATATTATTAAATTACGACGGCCGATGGGGCAGAAATTTTCTCGAGTGGCGACCACGAACCGAAAGACGCAGCGTGGGCAGGCCTCCTACACGGTGAAACGACGATCTTGTGCGGGTCGCGGGAAGCCGCTGGATGCGGGCAGCGCAGGATCGGCTATTGTGGAGATCCTTGGGGGAGGTCTTTGTCCAGCAGTGGACGTCTTTCGGCTGATATGATGAATAATAATTTAATAAATATTGTATTTCTAATCAAATTAAATTGATATTGGTATAAAAGAGGCCACAAAAGAGATAATGTGGAAACGAGTAGAATGTGAAACAAGATTATGCTTATTTATAGTATTTATGTTCCTGGTCTCACCTATTTTTGTTGCTCCATATATTTCTGTACAGACATATTTTCATACATATTTTGTGTAGCAACAGTTAGAACGATTATTTTTTTTTAACCTTTTTCATAGCGAAACTCTGCCACCAAGGTTGGACACAAGGTTACTTCTAAAACACCAACAACCCCTCAGTACTATACAGTTAACACCATAAGCAACAACTTTTGTTTTACAACTTTTGATATTTTGGTAGATTTTATTAATTAAGTACATTTTTATTAATCTAACTTTCGCCTTGAACGAGCAAACTCGCGCGAGCTTTGGGTCGTTCGCGTCGTCCTTCTTTAATGAAACATAGACCTACAAATGTTACGATAGTACAACAAAAGCTTTTAATTTTTTTTATGAATTATGTCCGAACTCGTAGAACTAAAGTGGTTGATTATGATGTTTGCAATTTAATCTTGGGAGCTTGTTGGTGTTTTACAAGTAACCATGTATAGCTCTATCAGTTTTTATAGTTAGTATCGCGGTCTTTTGACGGTTAGTTATATATCTATTTTTTAATTTTAGATCGAATCAAGAACAAATTTTCCAAGATGTGTCACAGTACATGATGACAGTGGTCAGGTATTTGAACAACATCATAATAGAGAAGTATAATGGAGTTTTGGATCTGGTACCGCTTTTCATCAGTTGGGATGATATATCGGTATGTATGTCTTTCACGCAGAATGCTCTGAGGAATTGTTTGAGCTGGTGTCATCGTCCCCTTTTTATCATCAGTAGGGTTCATCCTTACCAGCTGGAAGCGATCTCGTCGAGCAAGGTTTGCTTTCAGCGATCAAGATATGATATATATAAGCGATTAATTACATGCTGCGGTGTTTCCTCAGTGCTATGACATGTCCGTCTTTAAACGAGGTTTAAAAATAATATTAATGTCACGGAAGGCAGCGGTTCACTGGACCAAGTGGTATTGCGAATATCCATAATATATAATATTATATTATATAGAAGTAACCTCCGGTTGCATGGATCCTGTTGTCGCTGGTTGCAGATCCTATTTTTTATATTCATATGTATATTTTTTTTAAATCCATCTAATAAGAGAAAATAAAACCCGTCTTACTAGTTCGTAACTCAATAAATATTAAAAAAATATGTTTTTCAGAATAATGCGGAGACTTTGGACAGAAGTGCCGAAATCAAGTTGAGTGATATGGTGTTGACTGGCCTGGACACCGCATACTCTGCTCACTCCGGTGGACCCTGGAAGTATGATGCATACCTTATCAGCGAGCAAATTAGGTTTAGCACCATTCAGGTACTAAATGAATATACAGGGTTACTTCTACTACTTTCTACTCTAAAACACCAATAATGTCGCAGTACGAGATAGTTAACTCCATAAGCAACAACTTTTGCTCTACAACTTTTGATAATATGCTAAATTTTATTATCATACAAAGGTATGTGGGAATGTTTATAACTCTATCAGCATCGCAAAGACGCGAACACGCGCGCGAGATTAAAGACGTTCGCGCGTCGTCGTTTCGTTTATGAATGAAACATAGTTCTATAAATATCACGATAGTACAATAAAAATATAAAAACATTATTTTTATTTCATGTATATATTTCATATTTCCGAACTCGTAGAACAAAAGTTGTTGCTTATGATGTTAGCAATCTAGTCCTGCGATGTAGTTAGTGTTTTACAAATAAGCTTTAATAAATACATATAATAATATAATAAAAAATGTTCTTCTACTTTTATTCTTTCCTTAAATGGCTTTACACCATGTTCACGTTTCTCAACTTTTAATAGCTTAACATAATTGCAATCAAAACTTTTTGGTGCAGTATTTATTTTTTAATTATATTACAGGTTTAATTAGTCTAGTAACTTTAACTAGACTAATTAAACTCGGCATTCATTTAAACTAGAAGTAGTTTAATCGATGAATTGAACGGAATCCGCCAACGGGATGAGATGGGGTGACGATATTCTATGCCGTCAGCCACACAGCACAAAATATAAAAATTATTAAGTTTACAAAATCAAAATTGATCTTAGAACTCATTTTCTCTAATTTCTCTTACCGCCATCTTTAAGAAGACAATTAACAAGTATCCCGCTGAATGTTTCCACCCCGTGGAAACTCGTCGCGTCTCCCTGATTACTATATCCATCATACTCCGATCACCAACTCATCAAGTTAGTTTTCCATGTATACATTCTGTAGGTCCGAGGGAAGGCTACGATGAAGACTTCAGAGTCGCAGACAAATCAATTTGCAGTGGAGATGTTGGATGTTGCTGTGGACGTTGAACTAGATGTCAAACCAGGAAACGACGATCTTCGGAAGAAACACAGACGAGACGGTTACCAAGGTCCCGTCTCCGTCCGCAGTGTTGAGGTGATCAGTATCAGGTACAGTGCCAAAGAGACAATAAAACATAATTTCTGTTCTTCTCCGATAATAAAAAACAAAATATATTGCAACTAGAGATCGCACTTGTTCAAAATTTGACCATTATTGCCAAAGACTATAGACATTAATGACAAATAATATTAATCAGATCTCACTTTTGACACTCAGTTTATCAGTGTGTGAGTGGGTGAGTGTGTATGTTTGTTACTTCTTCACGTCTAAACGGCTAGAGCGATTTTAATAAATTTTTGGCGAAGAGTTAGCTGACAACCTGGATTAACACATAGGTTATAATTTATAAAGTTTAACGCGGGTGAACCGCGGGGCACAGCTAGTTGATATTATAATTGATTGGTTTCCGGCTCAGAAAGAATAACAACCCCCTTCCCCATCATCTCGGTTTAAAAGGCGACTAAGAGATACATCAGGTAGTTGGGCAAAAGTGCTTCCTGACTGAGTACCACCAAACTGCGGTCACCAACTCGCATGCTAAGTGCGGTGACTACGGCAAACCGCTCCAAATGGCATCGTTTTAAAACCTTTCTTAAGTTTAACAGTGGACGATATCACGCTGATAATGTAATAGACTGGACATGAGGCACAGTGGTAAGGTTAGGTTAGTGAGTTTTATAGTGGTTGATAGTCATTGTCTCGCGACTAACTCTGCATCTTGTGTAAAAGTGCCACCACCGTGTAACTATTTGTGGTACGCGTAAGTGGTTAGTTTGAGTTTGGGTGGTATTTGTGTATCAACGTAAATTGTATGTTTCTAAACTCCTCCCCAATCATCATATCAGCCGAAAGACGTCCACTGCTGGAGAAAGCTCTCCCCCAAAGATCTCCACACTTGCCGGTCTTGCGCTATTCGCATCCAGCGCTTTCCAACGACCCGCACAAGATTATCGGTCTATCTTCTAGGCCTGCCCACGCTGCGACTTTCGGTTCGTGGTCGCCACTCAAGAACCTTTCTGCCCCAACGGCCGTCGGTTCTACGAGCTATGTCCCTCGCCCACTGCCACTTCAGTTTTGCAATTCTACGGACCATGTCGGTGACTTTGGTTCGCCTGCGTATTTCGACGTTTCTGAATCGATCTTGCAGGGAAACTCCGAGCATAAACTCCCCCTCAATAAAGTTATTTAATTCGCTAATCGAGTTCAAACCCAAGGCAGTGCACCACGGACTTTAAAATTAATTATCTCGTTCTTAAAACGGCGAAGGAAAACATCGGAAAGAAAGTTCAAGGAACAGTTCTCCAGAAAGTTTTTGATGGCATGTGAAGTCTGCCAACCTGCAATAGGCCAGCGTGGGGAACTATGGCCTGTCCCCTATCTTTATGAAAGGAGGCCCTTGCCTGCAGTGGGACAGTAATAGGCTGAATAATCAAACTATAAAAACTATGATTTTGTTATCATCTTGTTTCTTACGCATTTTGATAGTTTTCTGTTCAGTCTATTTATACACGTACTCAGTAAATTACTTTGATGTGGTAAAATTGGCTGTTATCAACCTTTCAGTTCTATTTCAGTTCAGATTTTCAGTTTTCGATATAATTTAGAGAGTGAAGCCCTTTTTGAAAAAGTCTTTGTAATTTCCCTGAAGTGTGTTTTTTTCGAGCTCCTACCGCTCGCAACACCAGAGGAGTCGCGGGTGCGTTGCCGGCCTTTAAGAGTCAGTAAACAAGTGCTGCTGACTGTTCCCCGCACCCCGATGAGCTCTGTCGTCCTTACACACACGCAGAAACACAACTTTAAATTATTAGTGTTATTATTAAGGAATGTATTCTGTAAGGTGGAGTTACTTCCCCAGTTGGGCTGCTCTTTGAGCGATAAACGCTTTGCCCTACATCTCTTCATTTACTTATATTTATTTTTGTAGGAAAATGGAGTTTTCAATGCCCGAAGGTCTACCTCGTCCAGCAGAATCAATCATAAAAGGATACCTCCAGAGCCAAGTGCCGCATCAGTTGCAGGAATTTTTCACTAGTGTTCTAAAGGCGGCTATCGCCAAAACGGTTGTCCGCGAAAAATCTAATAAGAAAGTAGATGAGTGCGAGCAGATATTGAAACTCAAAGGTCTAGTGCCTCCTCCAATACCAGGTAAATATGAATATAGTACATATATAATTTCAATCAATATCAGAATATTATCACCCGTGGGGAAGAAGAAGTCGAAGTCGACCTGAGAGAATATCTACCAGAGGACGGGCAGCAGCGTCTTAGTTATTTCTGAATACTATGACCATCTTATCATATCATCTTAATACTTGTCCATTTCAAAAGTCAAAAAAGGCAAATATCATTTATTCCCTAAAAAAATTACATTTATGAGGAAAAGTCATTTTTTTATTACCCTACCGTGCAGTGCATGAGTGTCAGCTACTGAGAAACACTTCCAGCAAAATCAGTAAGAATCCTTTTTTCAAATAAAATATACTTAAGATTAATTACAATCATTTGTGTTGACTCAGAACAACTCAATCCCAAGCACTTTTGTCACTTAAATAATCAGAAATTTTGTAATATTCCCCTGTTACACAATTAAACTTATTCGTAGACAATTCTCTAATATCACTGGGAAGTTTGTTATAGAATCTTATACATTGCCCCATAAAAGAGTTACTTATTTTGTGGAGATGGGTAGTATGCAATATAAGATTATTCTTATATCTAGTATTTACATTATGTGTATCGCTCCTTTTACAGAAGGAATCGATATTTTAAGTACCTACTTTGACTTGCTAGCATATAAAAAAAACATATTCACTTCAATTCATCATTACTTATACATATTTTCATCATCACCATCATCATTATGTCAGCCGAATGACGTACACTGCTGGACAAAGGCCTCTCCAAAAGATATCCACAATGGAGTCATCCAGAGAATCCATCATTCGGAGGGATATGCCATAATTACCACGCTTGGCAGACGGGTTAGCGATGGCTGTACGATGGCAGTACTGTATTGTATATCATAGTTTACAGAGAGACGATGCTGTCTGTTCTCTGGTAGGTGTTGGCTAAGAACGAGTGTGTTGCGACGCAGCCCGGCCACAGTCGATTTCGTAATTTATAGACGTATCATGTGTGCTGCGACGCAGCCCGGCCACAGTCGATTTCGTAATTTATAGACGTATCATGTGTTCTGCGAAGCAGCCCGGCCACAGTCGATTTCGTAATTTATAGACGTATCATGTGTGCTGCGACGTAGCCCAGCCACAGTCGATTTCGTAATTTATAGACGTATCATGTGTTCTACGATGCAGCCCGGCCACAGTCGATTTCGTAATTTATAGACGTATCATGTGTTCTGCGACGCAGCCCGGCCACAGTCGATTTCGTAATTTATAGACGTATCATGTGTGCTGCGACGCAGCCCGGCCACAGTCGATTTCGTAATTTATAGACGTATCATGTGTTCTGCGACGCAGCCCGGCCACAGTCGATTTCGTAATTTATAGACGTATCATGTGTGCTGCGACGCAGCCCGGCCACAGTCGATTTCGTAATTTATAGACTATAAATTACGAAATCGACTGTGGCCGGGCTGCGTCGCAACACACGATTTCTACGCTTTCCATGAGATGGGATGGGGTGGTGACTTCTGTCGCGATCGGCCAAACAAGTTGTTCATTTCACTTAGTGTATATGTATGTATGGCGCTCATAGCTAGATGCTCTCACTAGTCCGTAAGAGATCGACGAGGTAAAGCAACTAGACTCGCGGTCAGGCCATAGATGGGTGACCGCCTAAGTGGTTTAATTTCTGTACGTCTCCGTGCTTCGGAGGACACGCTGAGCTGTCGGTCCCGGTTGTAGTCATTCAACAACATTCATTAAGCCATGTCAGAGGCCTACTGGGCGGCTTGAACAACTTTGACACTAGTGTAACCACTGCACATACGATAAGTATGTATTTGCTATGTAGTTGACGGCAAAGAATATCGCCACCCCATTTCATCCCGTGGAAACGGGCAGCAGCATGTCTCTGTGTACTATTACCTTCATAATGCGATCGGCAACTTGTCTGCCAAGCGTGGCGCTCATGGCAAATCCCTCCAAATTATGGACACAACTTCATAACGGAAATGGTTTGGGAGGCCTTTGTCCAGCAGTGGACGTCATTTGGCTGACATGATGATGATGATGTGATCATAAAAATAGGTGCTAATAGCTAGATTAGCGTGCCATAGATGGGTGCCAAGTGATTTAATTTGAGCTGCCATTGCTGAGCCTCTCCGTGCGTCGGAGGGCACGTTAAGTTCCTGGTCCTGGTTTTAATCATTAGACAACAATCATTTACTACAACAAGTCACAAGAAACAACAGTCTACTGACATACAGTAGACTGTTGTTTCGTTTACCAATACTAAGGGTATTGGTAAACTAACAACAGTCAAAACTTACTACGCCCAGTAGGCCTCTGACATAGCTTATGTCAAAGTTTCGATAGCATATTATATCAAGAGCTTAATGGTACGTCCCATTAACACTAGAAAGTCGGGAAAATCTAACTACCTACAAAGACGGCGACCGGTCAAATGACTACTCAAATTTATTTAATCATTTTATTATTGTAACATGTAAAAATGGTAACTATGCAAATAAAACAGGGCTTTATGGATGATTAATTATAATATTTATACATATATTTTACATTTTAACATTTTGTTTACATTACAAGAGCCGCAAAGTGGCTTTTTAAAAGTGTCACAGACTTTATTAGTTTTATTTTTGCACTTTTGTACATATCATTCCCGCGTTTTCGGAGTTTCTGGATTTTGAGTAGAAGATCGAGAAGAGGAGGTCTAGACTCTTCAGGCAATTGTTAGGTCCCAGAAAGTCCGGCATCGATTTCTACTTTGCCGCAAAGTTCACTTGCTAAACTCATTATGAAATTCCTTCGTTTTATGTTGGTACCTGACGTTTTATATACTAAGTGAAAAAATTTATCCCTGTTAGGTCTAGTATATTGAAAAAAACCTATACAGGCCACCATCGAGAAGCCGCTTTGACACTATATTGTTTGGCCATCTGGTCAGCCACATGCACGCAGTACTTCATACACGCCGTACTATAATATGTAATAATTTCCTTGTATCTGTAACGAGGCATAGCTTCTGATAAAAAAATACTCTCTAAGTTTTACTCCATAGCTCCTTTACTGGAATATTTTTTGCACCGTAGGTCCTTCGAGCATAGCAAATATGATAAAACTATCCAGCTGTTCCAAAGTTAGTATCCAATTGTTGTGGCCTAGCTCCCTATTAGCTTCGTCTTGAGTACATTTCAGAATAAATAAATTGAGACAATTTAGATTTAACAATCACAAGCCTCCACGAATCTGATATACTTCCCATGAAATGTCTTCTTGCATATGAGGTAGGCCCTGCTTGCTCAGTTATGATATTGTGCCGTGCTCGGCGACCACTTTGAGTTGACTCCACTTGAAGTGACCACGACGTACCGATGGCAGAGGTGATAAGACCTTGAAGCTCAGAATCATCTGAACTCCTACGAACTACGAGCACAGCTACGACCATGGCCACGTGAATTCGAACTGTGAACGTTTTGTAAAATTGCAAGAGGTACCTGATCTTCCAGGTCACTTTCTTCCGTAGAGGAACTCGAACTGAAAAGGGATACCGCACAATCATCGTCACTATCACGTTCTGCGCCTTCAGAGCCATTCCAATTCATCTTCACAAATATTTTGCAAGGTTGAAAGTATTTCTTCATCCTGAACCCATCGAGACATTTTTCACAAATTACTTACAATAATTTCGACTAAATTCACGGGCAGTCCAAACAATTCTGACTTCTTTTACTAACAAACTACAAATAAACGTACCTAATTTATGTTCTACCCTCTTACATTACAATTATAAACACTTATCGGATCTCAGCCGTCAAATGACTGCCGCCGTCTTTATCGGTATATCAAGATTTTAAATATTAAATAAGAGCGATTTGAGTTATTTTCATACATAGTTTCATTTAACTACTAATATTAATTAAAGTCACATAGTTTCAATACGTTAAGTCAATGGGTTTATCAATTTATTATTCAACATTTAAATTCAAATTGCAGTCAAATGACTGCTCCCGTCTTTCTAGTGTTAAGGATTGAGTCCGCCTTTGTACGGACGCCAGCACATCAAGACAATCTGTTAAATTTCCCCAGATGAAAGTGAACTTTATGTTTTTGTGATAAAGTTGATAATCTATAAAAGAAATTTGACAGATGTGGGTAGCTGGAAGTCGTAGAAGTGGCGAGTGCACAACGGGGATGGCAAACGATTGTTAACGCGGGCCATATTTAACATGTAACTAACATCTTCTAGTGTGGTTACGGCGGCGAATATCAGATTATCATCATCCTATCTCATCCCGTGGGAGGCGTAGAAATCATCCCAAGGGAATACCTAACAGAGAACGGACAGCAGCGTTTATCTGTGAACACTGAACTGTGACCATCTTACTGCGATCGCCAAGCGTGGCGATTATGGCATATCCCCTCCAAGATGATTCTTGGGGGCGATTATGGTATATCCCCCCATGATGACTCTTGGGGAAGGTTTTTCCAGCAGTGGACTTCTTCCAGCTGTAATCATAACATGTTCTTTAGTCACCCAATTTATTCACTAACATTTATAAAATATTTTTGTGACATGGTAGAATTCCATCAACGGTCGCCAGTCTCAAAGGAGACGAGCTATCTGCGCGGGTCACAATTAGGTATGTGTACAAACATAGGTGCATTTTTTTATTTCATTGTCATTGATATATTGACTGGCCTGTTGCCAATCATCAACCCACCACTTCTAGCTTAGCCAGAAGTGGTGGGTTGATATACGATCCCCACCCCAGACAAATCTTTATGTGATGAGCATGATTATTTGTTCAATCTCTACTACTTATACTGTAGTAAATATAATGTATGTATGTATTTAGAAATGTATAACTATGTTTATCAGTCGACTGGTTAGCTGGTTACCACAGTACAGGCGGTGTTTAAGATGTCCCATGATATGTATGTATTTTTATTTTGTTTTCAGAGGCCTCATATAGTCTAGAAAGGGATCCTCAGGAAGTTGGAAAGCTAAGTGGGAAGACTGACAATTTAGATGCCTCTTACACTGGGATAGAAGAAGACCCTATGTTAGAGAAAAAAAAACAATTCAAGTTCGCAGAACAGATGAATCGAGAGTGGGTGGAAAATTATGATTAGAAAACAGATTAGTTAATTTTATTTAGGTACGAGGGCATAATAAAATATTATATTATATCCAATACTAGTAGTATTTATTTAAGGCTGGAGTAGAAGTTTGTTTGTATAGACGCCAGCACATGCAGCTCCTTTGACAGATCCCAATCTGTCCAGGGCCTCTACCGGCTAATTCGCTGAACTTCGTTTTCGTGAATGGCGTTCAAATAAATAAAGGTAAAAAATGACTTAATCAATCGTTAAAGCGGCTTCAACGTTGACAGTCGATTCCGGACCATTTATGACGTCACATGTGGTCATGGAAGCCGATAAGGTGACCAAAATTGAGGAAGTTTTCAAGAAAAAATTTTCACATTAGACATAATCGTTTAATAAGTAATAAAAAAAAAAAACGTAAACTGAAAGCAAAAGAAGACGAAAAAAGCAAGCCCGGAGTTTCTTTGTGGCTTTCTTCTCCGGGTCGTCCACCTAGGCAGCTAGAGAAAGCCGCAGGTTAGCTAGGGTAGGTTCCTCAGCGGCGAGGATCGCTTTGGCCCATTAACGCGTGATCGGTGATCCCGTGCATGTGATCACACCCTCACTTAGAATTTCGTCTTTTGCTTTAGTCTTCAATTCTTTAATTTTAATATAGTAGAACTAAATTTCAAAATAATAGATTAGTAAATTGTTATTTATTTAAGGAATTCAGAAAATATATGCGATAAAACAAACCGCACGGACTGACAAATTATTATTTTTTTTGTAACTTTTTACTATCCACTATGTTTATGTACTGCATTGTGACCTTGACAAGTACAAGTGTATGTTAATACCCAAGTGCTGAATAAATATTTCATTTCAATAAGAATTACAGTTTTTATAATATAATAACTATGATAAATAAAAACAGTTTAGTCTCTCAGCAATAAACAATGGCTTTATCTAAAAATTAATCCAATGAAGTGGAAGTTCAGCACATAAAATGTTCCACGGGGGGATTCAAGAGGTATCTGGATGTCTAGCATTTAGTTATGACCGGTACCGGACCATCCAGGTAACTACACCCTAACACCAGATTACCACTGCTAATTATAATTAGCAGTGTTATCTAGTGGTAGTGTAGTGTCATAAAAAATATTGAAGTTTGGGCGTCTGCTTATTTCTATTTCCTGACTAAAACTTTTGTTTTGTCAAAGCACATGTAGGGCAAAACGCCTTCATCAATAGCGTGTTCTGCGATTGCTGATCGGTTCCGATCTCATTTCTCCACACGAAATCCCACCTTGTGAAGCAGCTTTCACAGACTCTCTCGCTGTCCTGTGTAATTTATTTCTGTCTTTAAGATTCTAGAAGCTTTTTAACAGTATGGACCTCTTTTTTAGCAGAATAAAATTCATGTACTTTCCTCCGTATAACTCCCATGTCAAAATTATCAAAATGCACAAATCCACTTTTACGTCGTTTCTCCTTGTCCGGCAACATATAGGCTATAAATTATCTTGGAAACTTGAATACCTGATACAGAACCGCAACAGACCAGCTAAACTATAAGAGATACAAAAATGGTACTATAGCAAGAATTGTTTCACGTGATGAGCATTTTCAGCTGAGAGAATAAATTTGAAGATCTGGAAAACCTGTTGCGGAACTCCAAAGCCCAGCAACACTATACGTCGTGACGTAGACGGCGACAACGCACTACTTTGTTGTGCAACATACATACTTTTTAATACATATATGTTCAGATTAGTTCCTAGGTAACTTAACGTACGGCGTGACTTAGCGTTAGCAAGGTATTTATTCGAAGTATTTCGAGGTAGGTTAAATAATCGTAGTATACTAGACTCAATGAGGCTGCTCGTTCCAAACACCAGGTTTTTTTTTTTTTTTTTGATGTTCCCTATTTCTTGACTAGGGAACAGACGAATGACTCCCCTGACTGAGTCAGAGTCCTTGTTTAGCGGTCGTACACTTTATTCATGTTTTATTTTTGCTTGGTTATTTCTGTGTTATGTTAATTATGTTTTATTTTGGATATATGTTTTATTTTGGATTGACTTGGTTATTATATGTTATGTTGATTATGATTTATTTTTGGGTTTATGTTTTATTTGTCAGATTGAGTTTTGATAGTTATTATCAAATATGTATAATATCATATTTGTGCGTATATAGTGTATATATACTTGCTAGCTTCATTGGTGTTTTTTGTATTATGCGTTGACAGAAGGTCAACAAGGTTTTTAATTTTAGGTTAGGTTTACTTATTAACTTTGTTTGTTTCTGGCATTTATATTTATGTTCTAGTGGCTTTTATTTTATTTGTTTGTGTTTTAAAATAGGGTAGTCCCTTTTTTATGTGACTTATACTTTTTATGTGGCTTTACCTTTTTTGTTTTATATGTAGGTATATATATTAATGATTTGTAATTTTTCTTGGTTCAGTTTATTATTTTAGATTTTAAGTAATTTAATTTTATTATTATGCTTTATGATTTATTGTCGTGTTTTATTTGGTTTTTGCTATGTTATGTTCTGTTTCCTTTTGGGTATATTTTTATGTGCATGTTTAAATTTGATTGCTAGTTTATCAAATATGTATAACATCATATTTGTGCGTGTATGGCTATATATACACTTACTATTTTGTTGTTTGTTTGTATTTTATTGTAGGTATGACTTTAGTTTAAATTTATATCGGGTTTTTGTGTTTCGTCTTGATTGATTGAGTTATTTATTCGCTTATTTTATACTTTTGTGTCTTTTCTATAATGGAGATTGGTTAATTGTGTTTATAGTTATAATTGTTTTATTTTATTTATTTATATTTATTTATACTTAGGTACGTTATTTTTGATATTATTACCTTTACATGTTTTAATTGCTAGGCTGTCACGGTTATGTATTTCTTGTTGTTCTTATTTTTGTTTAGATTATTTAGATTTGGGATATATGTATTTATATATAAATAAATATTTCACTAAGAGGGGTTTGCTTATAATATGAATTATTGTATGACGTTGATTCGGTTTTGTTTCACTTTCTTTTTTGCAATTTTTATATATTATTATAATATATATTCTTGCAACATTCTCTCTGTACTTTTCATTTATGCCAATATATACTTAACAGTTGTATTATACTGTAATATATAAATGTATGTAAATATACGATTTTCTATTTTATAATTGCTTCACTCATTCTATATGATGTGTTATTCAATTAGATTAGATTGTGATTTTAGTGAATAACCGTGACAGCAGCCTTTTATTTGGAGGGTTGTGGTCGATTGTGGGAGGGTCGTTGGTTGTAGGTAAAACGACCTCGTGGGAAGTCGCCATGGTCTCGCTTTTTTATTCTTGTTGCTACGCTGCTGCCGCCTGCACTCCGCTGAGCAGATCGCGTTTTTATGGCGTTTTTTACATGTAAAAAAATTTTCAAAATGGCTCACTATGTAACAGCTTGCAATCTGCTCGATCGCGGTGTTCGATGCCAGACGGACCACAGTGAACCAGACCCAGATCTCTTCCGATAGGCGTCAGGAGTAGGCTACTCTTGCCCTAGCAAGCGCGTCCCACTTCCTGCGCACGGGACAGTCTTCGTCGAATGCACCGTGCCCCGCATCTGCAATTTCGGCAGCCTTGCAGTTTACACAACTAGGTTTGTGCCTGTTTTTCCATTCCTCACAGTCTTTGCGCGTGTGGTCGCCGCCGCAGTGAGAACACTTTTCTTCTTTGTCCGAGCATAGCTTCCGCCCATGGCCAAAGCGGAGACAGCGTGTACACTGAATCAGCGGGGACTGGTCAAAGACCCGCACCCGCTGCAAGTCAATGTGCACCTTCCCTACCTCGACGAGCCGCCCCCATACTGGCGGGGAGACCTCTAACACAACGTGGTTTTCGTTAGGATTTCGTGTTCTCTTCCTGTATTTGACCGCGACGGCAATCTACTCCTCTTTGAGGTCACCTAGGATGTGGGAGCTTTGGCTTGTTATGGACCTGACGATGTCTTCGTCCGTATTACATTGTAACACATTGGTCACGACGACTAGAGGATTCCTATTTGTCGCCTCTTCTACCTTTAGGGTGTTGGCAGACCGCCTCAGCTTGTCCGCCACATATTGGATATAACACCAGATATAACACCAAACACCAGGTTGCGGCAGGCGCCGAGGGCACGGCTTTTTGACGTCTCGGTGGCGCGTACTAACATTGGTAAATTCGCACCGGTGGCAATAGGCATACGAGTAATAAACAGCACCTCTCAAAGAGTGGACATTTTTAATTGTTCATTGGCGGAATTCGTGAGGGTGACTCTGGATTTACTTTGTAATAATTAGTAATATTGTTCTCATTATCGCATTGGGTACAAAACCTGTCATGATAATGTTAAGTAGATTAAATAAATAAAATAAAAATAAATAAACGTGTAAAAAGGTTAATGTTCACATTAGTTCCTCGGTAACATAACGTGAATTAGGTAACAATATGCACTATAGTATGTTATTAATCACACATACTTTTTGAAATATTCAGATAAGTTCCTTTGTAATTTAACGTGAATAGAAGGCAACAATACGCACTATACTTTGTTGTTCGTCATACATACATAGACTCACGCCTGTTTCCCAGAGGGGTAGGCAGAGACAACGGATTTCAATCTGTCACGATCTTTGCACACGTCTTTTGCCTCGATTACTGTCATTATATTCTTCATACATGCTCGCTGGTTTAGGGTCTTCTGACCTGCCCTTTCTTGAGAACGTCTCCGATTTGGCCAGAGAATGTTCGAATATATATACTATATATATTCTACTACTACTATATATATAATACTTTATGAAATGTTGAAATTAGTTCCCACGTAACTTATATGTGAATAGTAAGCAACAATACGCACTATATATATAATACTTTTTGAAATGTTAAAATTAGTTCCAGCGTTACTTATACGTAAATAGTAGGCAACAATATGCGCTATACCTACTTTGTTGTTCATCTATCTATACATATAATAAAATCGTAGGAAAGTCAAAACTGTACAATGAATATTTTTCAAAAAGGATAATTGGGGCGCGGGCGTGATCTACAATTGATATCGAAACCAAAAATATAGTTTTTACAATTTTTGTCTGTGTGTCTATACAACGTGTAACAGAAAGTGTGAACGTAACTTAAGGGGGTTATAGGGTATCAGGACGGCTACCTATGGACGAAACTTCAAACAGAAATAATCATTTTTTATTCAACTAGTAATTTATTTTTCTATCGACAACCTAAATCAACAAGTAAGATTACCGACATTATGAACAGCACTAAAAACTCAGCCGCAAGGGTAATGAACCTTACCCCGCGAACTCTTTGGGTACCTACTACTTAGACTGTAAATAAAAAGTGTGGTTCTGTACAGTCACATAATTTATTACACGTGTTTATTTTAAGATTCAATCAAATGTTTAACTGAATTTTTGCTCTAATTTTTAAAGGTTCTCTGTAACGACATTTTAATCATTCATACAAATTTGATAACAAGGAAAAATCACTTAATTTAATTTAAATTGATATTCCGCAAGATGTTGGATCTAGGAGAAATAAATAATTTAATTGACTTATGTAACTGTAGATATTTTTTTGTGTGTTAAATAGTAAGAATATTAAATTTTTCTTTCAGTATGTGAATTTAATCTGGCCGGAAACGAATAGGTACTTAATTTTTAATACAAACTAACCAGATAAACACACGCGGTACGACTACTGATAAATTACGAAAAAATATGAATAATGTACTAGGCCCATATGAACATTAGGGACATTTCGAATTCCGTCCTGATTTTGTCGCAAGGAACTCTAATACGGCGGCGAATACAAAGGATTGATGTAGGTAAATAATAAATGGTTAAATATTTTTTAATATTCATCAAAGCGGGCGCCATTTGAATGTGTTCGTGTATAACTCATTGGTCTAGCGGTAACGTGTTCAACTGCAGATAATAAAGTCCTGGGTTCAAATCCCGGGTCGGGCCTAAAAGTGATTATGGGAATAATGAAGTCCTGGGTTCAATTCCCGGGTCGGACCAAAAAGTGTTTATAGGATTTTTCCGTAAAAAGAAATTTCTCAGTATCAGCCCGAAGTCTGGGAGTTGACGATATTACACCCCCATGCCTCGGAGAGTACGTAAAGCCGTCGTTCCTGTGCCTGACCTCTTTCCGGTCGTATCGCTAGTCGTCCCATCGGATCATGAGAGTGATGGAATATAAAGTGCGGGGGCACTTTCAATTCCCTGTAACGACATATTAAGCATTCATACAATACATACAAATAAAAAAATATGAATAATGTACTAGGCTCATATGAACAGTAGGGGACATTTCAAATTCCATCCTGATTATATCCAAAGTTACACTAATATGGCGGCAAAATCAAAGAGTTGATGTAGGTAAATAATAAACGGTTAAATATCTTTTAATATTCATGTAAGCGAGCCGCGCGCGTCGTCGATACCTAGGCGGCTCTTTTGAGTGGACTCAAAGACGCCGCCAATGGGGCCGCGTTCGAAGAAAGTCGCCAAATTCATCAAATATTGTGCATTTATTTAAAAATATTAAAATCATCAGTTGTTCGTAAACTGTTGTCTATTTAGGTCGTGTTTAGTTACTAAATCGTCTAAAATGTCGTTTAGTAATGAGTAAAGTGTTCCGCGAAATCCTTAACTATGTCGTTTAGTGATCGTAATAATTTTGAAAATTTCGTGCATTCATCTATGAAAGAATAGCCTCAGACGTGCACTTTGTGATGAGGAGGATTCATAAGTCACAGAATTTAAGGCTGATTAATTACGAGGAACCTATGTCGTGAAGGGTACAGTGTCGCGATGGAGGCCACGCCTCTTTATAACTAAGAAACATGAAAGCTTTACGATTCTATGAATATGTTGTAGGTACATGAAAGAGACTCGTGTTAGTTGGCAAGTCTTAGAGTTAAGCTTTCGGTGTCGGTGCAGATTTTAGTGAACGTGAAATAATGAAATTTTTCCATCAGTAGTGAAAACAACTTCAACTAGAAGTTAAACTATAAAAAGATTCTCGTAATGTGTTTGTGTATCACGTACTTATGCGATGTAAAGTATCCAATATTCAGCAGTGCTATAAATAAAAACATAACTCGAAAATAAAACAAAATATGTGTAGTGAGTGCAATCGGAATCAAACTACCAGGCGTGCATAGAAACACAGAGGTATGTCAAACAATTTCTAGCTTAATAGTCAAGCGACAGAATCAGCTGTGCTGTGTTAGGACGGATGTTCGTTATATCTATAAAAATACTTGTCGATATATTGAATGGTATATTATTTTACGATCAGGTTTAAAATGATGGTATTTCGGTATGAGATTTTGTGTATAGGTAGGCTTAAGGAGACCGTATATGCCCCTTAAGTTACGTTCACTCTTTCTGTTACACGTTGTATGTATGTCCGGGCTAATCTAAAAAGTACAGCATGGATTTACTTCAAATTTTGCATGAATATTACTAAGAGGTCGGGTCAACATATAGGCCACATATTATCACGCTATCACCTACGGGGGAGGAGCTGTGATAATTTATAAAATTTAACGCGGGTAAAACCGCGGGGCACAGCTACTTATAAATAATTTTTGAAACTTATGCGTGAATAGTAGGCAGCAATATGTTACTTTGTTGTTCATCATACATACTTTTAGAAATGTTCAAATTAGTTCCCACGTAACTTATGTATATCTGAATAGTAAGCTTGACGGTCACCGTAGCCTAGTTGGTAGTGATCCTGCCTACGAAGCTGGTGGTCCTGGGTTCGAATCCCGGTAATTGCAAATATTTGTGTGATGCGCAGGAATATTTGTTTCTGAGTCATGGATGTTTTCTATGTATATAAGTATTTATCTAACTATATAAGTATGTATATCGTCGCCTGGTACCCATAGTACAAGCTTTGCTTAGTTTGGGGCTAGGATGATCTGTGTGACATTGTCATTGTCATACATTGTAAGCAATAATACGCACGCACAATACAACATGTAACTTAATTAACGCTCATCCCGAAAGTAGTTTGCTCAGAATCGTTTACTGAATCTACTTATTTAATTTTAATATAGGTAATTTCTTTTTCCAGAAATTATGAAAACTACGTAAATTATTGTCATATTAACCCTGTACTGTCAAAACAAATTGAAATGGACCGTAAGTCAAAGTAATAAGCCTTTAAATCGTCGTTTTATTTGTATTCATACAAATTCCATCATTCAATACAAAATAAAGAAAAATAAACTTTATTTCAAGAAACTAATTTAGTAAATAACAATGCATATACATGTTAAATTAAAAATTCAGTATATGTATTATGATTACAACATAATATTCTCGTTGGGGTGTTTGAGGGTGTGCGTTAATTACGTAACATGTTGTATTATTGTTGTTTGTCATACATACTTTTTGAAATGTTCAAATTAGTTCCGACGTAACTTATAAGTGAATAGGAAGCAACAATACGCACTATACTTACTTTGTTGTGCATCATACCTACATACTTTTAAGGGTTCCGTAGCCAAATGGCTAAAAACGGAACCCTTATAGATTCGTCATGTCTGTCTGTCAGTCCGTCCGTATGACACAGCCACCTTTTGCCGAAACTATAAGAGCTGTACTGTTGAAACTTGGTAAGTAGATGTATTCTGTGAACCGTATTAAGATTTACACACAAAAATAGAAAAAGAACAATAATTTCGGGGGTTCCCCATACACAGAACTGAAACTCCATTTTTTTTTCAACGAACCCATACATGTGGGGTATCTATGGATAGGTCTTCAAAAATGATATTGAGGTTTCTAGTATAATTTTTTTATAAACTGAATAGTTTGCGCGAGAGACACTTCCAAAGTGGTAAAATTAGTGTCCCCCCACCCCTGTAATTTCTAAAATAAGAGAATGTTAAAACTAAAAAAAATATATGATGTACATTACAATGCAAACTAACAACGAAAATTGGTTTGAACAAAATCTATTAAGTAGTTTTTTTAAAATACGTCATAAATCGTAAACCGCAATTTACCTTTTATTTGATCAACTGAAATCTTGCTGCTACGGAACCCTTCATGGGCGAGTCCGACTCGCACTTGGCCGGTTTTTGTAATGCTCAAATTAGTTATGACGAAACTGAATAGTAACCACAACACACAATACGCACTAAACTCTGTTGTTCATCATACATACTTTTGAAATGCTTGAGGGATAAAACATTGTTGAATGAGTAACAAAATTAATTTTCTTGTACCAGTCATTTATATTAAAAATAGCAACATAAAAACGTGTCTGCACTGTCTCGTCTTGAGTTAGAGGTTAAAGTCCTCTTCATGAAGAATATACATTTAATAAATACTATAGTCCATTATTTATTCGAGCCAACTGTGACACATGAATTGGTAGTGAAATTTCGCTTCTAATTCATACTTCATAACTGTCTCGAATGATGTTTATACTGGTTTATACACTATGCTATCCTCGTCAACTTCGTCGGTTTCGTCGCCTTGCATGTCCGCACGCGGGGTGTTCCATATGCGCATTGGTAGAAAACTGAAACAATATTATAGTGCCGTTAAACGCCAGACGTCTTTTTATAGAACTTAGGCTGATTTCATAGTCGCTCCGGCGAGCGGCGCCGCGTGTGAGACGCGCGCCGTGTACCATCGCTGCCGAAGCGCGCGCGGCCCGAGCTCCTCTACTGGCAGTTAGCGTTTCAGAGTGACGTGTAAAACGTAATGCTTTTTGTTAAAACTGGCCTTTGTAAAAAATGTTACTGTCTCCTGTAAATCGGAGAACGATCTCTCGAAGGCGCCTCACAGTAACCATGTGGCATTGAACGGAGTAATTTGTAATCTTCTACGACGACGCTACGCTAAACTCAGTTACAGGAAGCAGAACCGAGTTTAGCGTCAATTGATCGCGTTTAATTTAAATGGTGAGATCGGCTCTAAGTCGGTTTGTCTCCATGATGACGATTGTACACAACTGTACAGTCAGCTCCAAAAGTCGATGAACAGAATGTATATTTAACAGTACAGTTACGGCGTCAAATCAGGGTAATCTAATGATATATTTAATTGATGTGCTGGCGTCTGTACAGACTTTTTATCCATTAAATATTACCATTAGATTACCCTGATTTGACGCCGTAACTGTACTGTTAAATATACATTCTGTTCATCGACTTTTGGTGCTGACTGCACATTGCAAAGAAACGCGCGATACTAAAACTCGTTTCGATGGTCCGCGCGTCAAGCGCGCGCTGTTGAAACGCGCTGGACTACGGCGCGCGCCGCGCGCGTGACCAGGGCCCCTTCACTCGGCCATACCTACGGTGATAAGTACCTACACTTTCGCGCGCCTTGGAAGTGGCGTGGCCCAGTCGGTTGTCACCGCTCGCGCGCACAGCCACGGATTAAAAGACTCTCTACTTAATACTATAAATATTGAACAGAAAAAATGTCTCATCACAAATCTGGTGCTAGATATTGTTCATTTGACGGATGTATGTCGAAAAAAGGGGACAAGGGTTTATCATTTTTTACATTACCTAAAGATGCGGAAAGGTTAGTTCAAATTACTCTTTTAAATACCTACCAAAGTTGCTTTGTAGGTGTTGATTATTTCTAATTAGAATCCAATATAAAGTGTTTTTAGTCGTATATACTTACTCTAGTTTTAACATTTTTGGGGAGAGGGGCAGCAACACTCGTTTGCTGACTCTTAAAGGCCAGCAACGCACCCGCGACTCCTCTGGCGTTGCGAGTGTCCATGGGTGGCGGTGATCACTTACCATCAGGTGATCCACTTGCTCGTTTGTCGCCCATTGATAAAAAAAAACTTTGTTACCCTTTACGGTTGTCATCTAGAAGTAACTTTGTCACTGGTCTCTGCAGCTCTTCGCCATTCATGTAGTACATCTTCCTGGTCACTATAGGAGTGGTCCGTGACAACCGTTCTGGTTCAGTTCTAGCATTAGATGGATTGACGTTCTCAAAGGTTTTTCTGATGTTATCGGAGGAACCACTTCTTCTGGACTCTGAGGTGTCTAAATTATTCGAAGCCGCAGATATTCCTCCATAATCGGTTGATAATCTGTAAAGTATTCTGGTTGCCGCCTGAAATTTAAAATAATTTGCCAAACATACCAATAAATAACGAATAACCTAACCGTTATAAATCCCCGACACTATAATTACATAATTTTGGAAAAGAGCTGATACTTGTACACTTCTGGACCGACATTAACCAAACATAGCTAAGAATCAACGCAAGGATATTGGCTTTCAAATGAAAAAAATCGCATCGAAATCGGCTCATCCGTTTGAGAGCTATGATGCCTCAGACAGACATCGACGTCAAACTTATAAGACCCCTCTTATTACTAGTAAAAACCTACACACTGATAAAAGTGCAAAAGAACAAATGTAGAACATAAGTACAACCGGGGGATATTATTCTACATAATACTAATAATAACTTGGGGCATTATTTATACACGGTCATCTGATCCCAAACTAAGCAGAGCTTGTACTATGGAAAACAGATAACTGATATACTACATATGTATACTACTTTTCTTTTGTATATACATACTTATATAGATAACTAGCTGTGCCCCGCGGTTTCACCCGCGTTAAAGTAGTTTTGGCGTAAAAGAGTAACATACATACATCTCTACTCACCAACTTTCGGATTAATAATATTAGTAGGATGTGTACTAGCGGAATAGCGCGCAGATCGTAGATTTTTTCCTACTTAATTGACACTTATCGTCATATTTTGGACAATTCACACAATATCTTTATAGATTATAGCCTATGTGTTATTCTGATGTATAAGCTATAATATTGTAAAGTTCCATTAAAATCCATTCTGTAGTTTTAACGTGAAAGAGTAACAAACATTCATCCATCCATACTTACAAACTTTCGCGTTTATAATATTAGTAAGATTACACCCAGACTACAAACAGACAGACATGTTCATGCACACAAATATCTGTCCTGGTGGGAATAGAACCCACCGGCGTGAAAAGCAAGTATTTGCCAACCTCACCAACATGCCCGTCGTACAATTAGGCAGCTAGAGGAAGCTGCAGATATGTTGTATGTACCTAACGTAATTAACGCACACCCTCAAACACCCCAATTAGAATGTTATGTTGTAATCATAATACATACACTGAATTTTTAATTTAACATTTATATGCATTGTTATTTACTAAATTAATTTCTTTGAATAAAGTTAATTTTTCTTTGTTTTGTATTGAATTATGGAATTTGTATGAATACAAATTAACAGCGATTTTAAAAGTCTTATTACTATGACTTACGGTCCATTTCAATTTGTTTTGACTGTACCGGGTTAATAAGACAATAATTTCCGTAGTCTTAATTATTTTGGAATAAAAAGTTACCTATATTAAAAATTATATAAAGCGATTCAGTAAACGATTCTGAACAAACTATTTTCAGGATGTGCGTTAATTAAGGGGCCTTTTACAGTCCACTAGCGCCGCCAATCGAAAAAATGTCATAACTCGTAAATAGAATCAAAAATACAAAATGTGGTCTATTATTACTGTAGAAAAGGCAAAAACGTAATTTTATAACACATTGTCAACACTTGAAATATAGCTGTTTAGCTAAATCGTGCATTTGTAACAAAAACGGCCGTTTATGTTTTGAATATTTGAGCATTGATATTTGAGCGTCAATCCTCGGAAGTTAGACCCGGTTGCCGTCCAATGATTTACGGTACCTGGTTATCGTGGAATTAAAGATCTTACTACGGAATAATCTAAGAGATTTGCTAACCAAAGTGGGGCGTGTTCGGAACGGGACCGCAGAGTTGGTGAAGTCGTCGACCTGAGCAGAGTATTAGAGCTAGTTATATTCGGATTTATGCTGTTACTACTCTATTTTAGCTGTACATATAGCGGGTTAAGGGTTCGTCAGTTTCAACTTGTTAAAACATGTAGTAAAGGTACCCACTAATTTATTTCGCTAGGTCTTGTCAATTGGGGCGCTTTGTATCCAGCGATAGCATTAAATCCATCCGTTGTTATAAGCGCAAGGTCCATACATACATAGACTCACGCTTGTTACAAAGCGGGGTAAACAGAGACAACGGATTTCCTTTTGTCAAGATCTTTGGACACTTGCCTCGTTTACTCTCATTATATTCTTCATACATGCCAGCCAGCTTAGGTTAACCGTAATAATAATATTGAATTTTTAAAGTTTTAAGACATATTCGCATTAAGACAAACGTCACTCACATGAGAACTTAAATATAAACAAAACACTTTACACAAATTATTTTACCTTAACATAAACTGAACTATTCTGTAAAGATGTGGAAAATATATTTTACAATATAAATATCGACTATCGACGTATTTAACTCATAAATAACTACTTTGACAATAATTGGAATAAACTAGGTACTAACTTAATAAACGAAATGCTAATTCTAGATAGAAAAAAGTCCTTACCAATGTTGGACGTCGTAATAATGCCTCGGAGTTGTCAAACTCCCCATCCTAAAAAGATTTTATCAGTTTTAAATTCATGCAATTAACAAGTCTTCTAAAAAATCATCATCATCATATCAGCCGAAAGACGCCCACTGCTGGACAAAGGCCTCCCCAAAGACCTCCACAATTGCCGGTCTTGCGAGTCAGCGACTTCCAGCGACAAGCGACAGCGACTCACAAGATCAAATAAATCGTCAAATGACGCCAGCACATCAAGCTACCCCATTCTGTCAAAAGGTTCACTTTCAATTCCCCCATTGAAAGTGAACCTTATGCTTATGTGATAAAGTTGAAAATCTATAAAAGTCATTTGACAGACAGGGGTATCGGGATGTGCTGGCGTCTGTACAAGAACGATATTACCCCTAACAGTATCTACCTCAAACCTACCTAATAGAACATGCCGAGGTTGTGTCGATTTTATTGAAAGAATAAAACGCAAATTATCCATGTGCTGGAAGCGTATGATGGCTCCTCATATACCAACGGAATAACCGAGATTGGAAGCATATAGACTCTTAACGTTTCCAGTTCATTGTAAAGTTTTTAGATCGTGTCTTTTGTAATGAGGAGCCAGAATAAGGGAACAAATATAGGAAAAGCACAAATCACTCTGTGATTAAGTTGTCAAGGGTTAGAAAATAAAAACATAATGTTTTCAATAATGAGATACTATCTTGTAAAAAAAGAAAATTTAGGGCTTAAGAAATAACTATCTAATAATCCTATTAACCTTATTTATAATTCTGAGAATAATCAGGCACTTTTCAAAGGTTCTAATGCTGTGCCAATAAGCTACGGTAAATTCTGATAGGTTATCGAAATTACTAACTAATACTTACTAATACTCTTTCTAACAAATTTTACGGGGACTGTTACGCCATCTATTGGTGCCACTTAGCAATTACAAGTCTGATAAGTTCAAAGTTACATTTTAGACTTTTTGTTGATAAGGCAGGGTGAATGCCTACGTATCCCACCCGCAAAAGGTGTCTGTCTGCGTATGAGCATGTCGGTCTCGCACCGACTAAACCTAACCTATCATGGACTTCACTTGGCATCTACTAAGAGAGCCCCGGGAACGCGGGAATGTTGCTCAGGTGCTACAGTTTAGACCTGTAATTTCTAATGGTTCATAGTATTATTCGTATAGATAACATCGGAAACCTTAGAATAAGAAAAGTCTACAGTATTCACCACAATATGATACTATAATTGGCTAAGTTTTGGTGGCAGCTTCATATGCAGTCTTAGGTTTAAATGTATTACTGTCTTCTCTCAGCATTAAATTTGAGATACGCCTGCTAAAATATATCAGAAGTCGTCCTCTTTTGTTTCAATATTTTTTCTAAGAGACTGATTATTATATATTGACAAAGCTCGGTCATAGTGGACAACCTTGGGGGTGGCCTTTGTCCAGCAGTGGACGTCTTTCGCCTAATATGATGATGATGATGTGTCTTTTTTGGTACCGACTGTATTAGAAAGGATATTATTATAGTTAAACTTGACCTCGCATTGGGATCTGTAGACAAGTAGTTAAAGTAATCTATAATCAATCTCCTAGTAGATTTGCTTACCAGCGTAGGGCGTTGTTGTGGTCCTATTGCAGAATTGGCAGACTGCTCCCCCTGATGAGTATAAACATGAAATAATACAATAAATGTCGTGAAAAAGAATAATATAAAGTAAATTTCAACTTTATATCGTTAAATGTCCTACGCATACAAATCGCATACGCATAATCATGCTTTCAGTATCCTATTGAGACTGCCTCGTTACTGCAGTACGTCAGAAATGTTTGCGAATGCTTATAACAACGGGGTTCGGTGCAAAAAAATCTGCATCATTACTGAGGAGAGTGAGGGGCAGTCTAAATAGTATTTTGAAAACTGTAGTGGAGAACTTTAGCTCTCCAATATTAAAACAGTTTGTGGCAAGAGTGATACTAACACAAGATAATAAGTTATTTTTAATTTTATTTTACCAACACCAAATGGACATTTCTTTTTAAAATATACAATACAATACAAAAGCAATTCATATAAATAGATAGCTAGCTCACCTCTTCCGTCATCAGCGCTGACGTCGTTGTAGCACTAGACACTGTGCCTGAAGCCTTAATAATTTCAAAGTATTGAAATATTTGCTTACCAAAGTTGGGCCTCGCCGCAATGGATATGCAGATTTGTCAGACTTTTCGCCTTGAGGATAAAATTTGGTCAGTTGTTCCGCGTATTTCCGGGTGTCTTCAGACTTCACCCACGTGTCTGATAGCGCCTTGCTCTCAGAGTCCTTTGCGTCTTTGTACAGTTCCGTATGGTTCATGCCGAATACTGGAATAGGAGTTATTTGGATATCGTTTAATGATTTGAGAGGGATGGTAGTGAGAAGTAAGTAAAATTATGGTGAAGAGGACTAAAGCAATAGAAACAGATATTAAAGACATCAAATTATTAGTATGAGCTACAATGCTCCAACTAACGGCTGCTGGAGAAGAAAGGTTTTGCGACGACCACGATCCGGAGGACGCAACGTGGGCAGGGACCCTACAAGATGGACCGAGAATCCTACAGAATCTTGCAAGGGTCGCGGGAAGCCGCTGGATATGAGTAGCACAAGACCGGTTATTGTGGAGATCATTGGTGGTGGCCTTTGCCCAGCAGTGGACGACTTTTAGCTAATATGGTGATGTATTAGAAAGAACTCGATTGTATTAGAAAAGATGTCGTTAAAACTGACCTTGCATCGGGAATTATAGACAAATAGGAAAATTAATCTACAAGAGTCGCCATCGTCAACTACTCGGTCTGTTCTGTTTGGCGGAAAAATGACGATCACTATTTGATTTAATTCGTTTGGTTATTTGACTTAGGACATTATTGCAGAACATAGGGTGGGAAAAATAAAGTCCTGGTATAAGTCATGCGCCAATTGCACCCTCCGGTCCGTAAGTGATCGGCGAGGTGCAGCACCTATTCACGCGGTCAGTCTATACATGGGTGACCGTCAAAGTTACCGTTAAGCTGTCGGTCTGGTTGTCGTTAGACAACAGTCGAAAAGCCATGTCAGAGGCCTATTGGGCGGCTTGAACAATTCTGTCACCAGGGTAACCACTGCCCATACGATAAAGAACTAAAGATAGTCGTGGTTTGATTTATATATGGAATAAGTCTATTTTTGTAACCACCATTATTGGTTGTGAGGTCTCTTTGGTAGAGATCACTTTCAGTGCTTTACCTGATTATTAGTTATTATTTATCTACCTTCTATTTCAAATAATAGCATACAATTGTAATTGATATCATTTTTATTTAAGAATTATAATTATATTGCAATTCGTATTTAATTAATGTTTAGTATTCACACAATGATTATTATAAAATAATGTAATTAAATTCACCTTCAGCATATTAGTGGTGTACAGCATAAATTATAATGATACAATAATAGACATCTTAGGCGATGTTTATGCTGAATTATATTATTGTTATCCAATCTTGCCAAATATTATTAAGTTTTTAGAGGTTTGTAAGGCTGATAAAATGTTTCTATACTGTATTTAGTTTGTATCGACGTGTTTGTTATACAAATCATGTATTTATTTTTATGCCAATAAAATATATTATAAAAACCAAAAAAAAAATACTTTCAGTGCTTTGGAGAAAATGTTAAATCATTTGTCCCAGTTGACAATTATTACAGGTAGGTAGTCGGAAATCTAATACAACCTGAAATCTGGTCTGCCCATATTCATTACAGTTTCCTTCCCTCAAAAAGTTTCTCCGAAGTCCTTTTTTCAAAAAGTTCTGTCGACGTCCTTTTTTTTGGTAAGGCAGGAGGAATATCTTTGCATGTCACCCGCAAAAAGTGTTTGTGAGGGGGTATGTTGGTTTCGCACCTTCTTAAACCTAACCTGCCGTGGACTTCTCTTGGCGCCTGATGGAAGGAGCCTCGGGAATGCGGGTCCGGTGCAGTCTCGGTTAGTCTGATGATATTTTCTTTTATTCTGGTTGGTTTGGGAGCAGACTCTTATGGAAATGGAAAAAAGTAAGGAAGTTTCGTAGCATACTTACGATCTTCATTATCATTAGTTCTTCGTATCTTATTGATCTGTAGTTCTGGTTGATCGTAGAATTGACCGCGCTTCATGAAAACTGTGACGTCAGACGCTGCGAGAAGACAGTTAATTTGTTAGAAGTAACGAAAGATATATTGACACAGTTTGTGTTATCCAAAGATTGCAGTTTTGATCCTCACACAAGACAAGAGAAATATTTGTGTCCAAGAATATGTTTATTCATCTTGGCCTGGGTATTCTCTGTGTATTGTATGTATATACTAGGTATGCCCCGCGGTTTCACCCGATTTAAAGTAGTTTTGGCGTAAAAGAGTAACAAACATACATCCATACATCTATACTCACAAAGTTTCACATTTATAATATTAGTAGGATGTGTACCTCTAGCGGTTTTGGCAGTGCACGCCGGAATAGCTGGCAGATGATAGATTTTTTCCTACTTACTTAACACTAATTAGCGTCATATTTTGGACAATTCACACAATATCTTTATAAATTGTAGCCTATGTGTTATTCTGGTGAATAAGCTATATTATTGTAAAGTTTCATTAAAATCAATTCAGTAGTTTTTACGTGAAAGAGTAACAAACATCCATCCATGCATACTTACAAACTTTCCCGTTTATAATATTAGTAGGATTTATAAAAAAAAGTAAATAAATATGTTTATGGAAGCACTGTAGTACCGGGGCTTTCTCAATACTTCCCCCAGAGCGTCGTTTTACTGACCACGATTATAAAGTCCGCCGCGTAAAGTCGCTAAATAGACTAATAGAATGAAGCCTTCGGTCAGTCTTTTTAGCAACTCACAACAAAAGTAACTCAAACCCCTCCTTGTGAGCGAAAAGTACCTACTCGTTCTATGAGTGTTTTGACACTGTGTACCCACAAACACCACAACACGTAGTTTGCAACACACACAGGATACCATTATGAGACTTGTATTTTTATGTTTAAGTTAAACAATTCCTTCGTTACCTTTGTTGCTGCCGAAGCCACCCGCGCCTCCGCTATCTAAAAAATTAAACATACAATATTAGAAAAATCTATGGACAGTGTTAGAACGATGAATCAATCGATTGGAACAACGAGCTCAGGATAACATTTAAGGATATAAAAGAATATTCTTTATTGTACAAATTCAAACAGGATAAATACATCGGACACAAACAACACAATCTGGTACAATGGGGGGTATTCGCATTAAGCGATTTCTTCCCGGCAATCTTTGAATGGCTGTATAAGTATTTTAAAAAGTAGATGTGTTACAAATGTAGAAAAAAAGAAAAACGTTTATTATAATGTTAAGGGGCATACCAAATATAAATGTGATAAACATAAATGCATTGATAAATATTATATTTAAGGGTAAGGAAATTTACAAACTCAGGTTCTTTAACACCTTCATTAAACGTGGCAAGATTTTGAGTACCTCTTACATTAATTGACAAGGCATTTCATAATCATACTGCTTGAACTGCAAATGGCTTCTTCATAAATACGAGCAAGAGTTTGAGCACGTCTTACATTAATTAGCAAGAAGTTCCATAAATCATACTAATTGAACTGCAAATGACTTGTTCATAAATACTGAATGCATAGTAAAAATTGTTCATAAATAATGTATGCAGCTTTAAGTTTTTTTTTCATTATTTATGAACTCTTTTCAATAAAAACATTACATTAGAAATTGTGTAACAATACCATATAAACGGTTTGTCTGTGAGAACCATAAGTTATGTGAGGATATTAGGAATCTGGATCGCGTGTCACAGAGAAACTCAAATCGGTTTTCAAGATATGAAAGCGTAGTGGGGTAAAAAAGTGTGTTATATAATAAGGAAAGAATATGTGCACTCCGAAGTCGACGAATTGGCAACCACTTGAGTTTTAAACGGAATCATGAAACGTGATCATACTCGCAGACTCAAATGAATCTTATACAAAGGTTTTCGAGACGCTCAAGTTTTACCAGTAGTTGTTCTGTGAGATCTAGATAGCTGTCATCAACGTAGTCGAGAATAGGTATGAGAATTGATTGTGCAACAGAAGTTTCAGGGAGGAAGTTGTGTTATGCTTGCATCGAATAATAATATTCAATTATTAACATACTAGACAGAACCATTCAGGCAATATGTAGAAAAATATAACTAAAACTATAAATTTCGATAATTACCTGTAATAACAATAACTAAAATAAACTAGCAAAGTAACTAAATCATTACTACTATTAATCAAATTTTATTTCTAAAAGTTTTTATACAAGCCGAATGTCCAAATATCTATATGTACAGACGCCAGCACATCAATCTACCCCAATCTGTCAAATTTCCCCAATTGGAAGTGAACTTTATGTGATAAAGTTTAAAATCCATAAAAGAAATTTGACAGAATGGGGTAGCTGATGTGCTGGCGTCTGTACCTACCTAAAAATAATTATATATATTTAACTTTATTACTAAAACATGTTCTGACTATTTACAAGCTCTTTTTAGAGTCTACGTGAATAATAACCTTTTTTATTTTATTTTCATTCCAACCAATGAAAACACATCCTTTAAATGATCATGATCAAACTAATCATAGTTTAAGCTGACGGGCAACGCAAACTATGATTAGTTTAATTTCATGATAACAGATGGCGCTACTTGTATATGTAAACTCAATATTTGCGTAAACAAGCAAGAACTCACCAATGAACGACATGAATTCCGCCATTGAATAGTTGTATCCATACGCGATACCCGCAACGATTGCCAGTGTCAGGCCCACGCACACCGCACAGCTCAGTATACACGCTAGCGCGAATGTTAAAAGCCTGGACAACATCAAATAAGTTATCAATATATCGTACTAATATCGCATAGGGATCATCTGAGTCATCCCGAGAAAATACCTAACAGAGAAAGGGCAGCAGCGTCTCTTTGTGTACCTGTCTACCTAAATAATGTTTAAGTCTATAAATCATCTCATCCTAAACTAGGTAAAGCCACCATTTTTTTTTTGTTTATTGTGGGGAAATCCTCATGGACATCCTCCGCCCTGGGGAGGACAGAGGGGCATGCCGGACTCATACCAGCTAAAACCCCACGGTGGCCACCCTCAGCACATAATGGAGGGATTCCGGGATCTCCAGTGGAACGCACCGGGATCCATTCGTGCTTTGGGCACTTCATTGCCCCCTCCAAAGCCTCTCACTGTATCCGACAGTGCGTGGCCACCACGCACTGTCGTCTTCCCGGGGGTCGTTTGATGAATGCATAAAGTCCCCACTTCATACACCGACGACCCCGGGGGCCCCCGTCTTTGTCTGTAGGAAGTTAAAGCCTGTACTACGCCAACCAGACAATTGATATACTTTTGCCGGTTGGCGTGGTTGGTAAATACTTGTCTTTCACGCCGCAGGAGTCTGGGTGTAATTATCTATACAGAGTGGCCGAGAAGTTGACGTTCAAACGCAAAATTTAGATACTTTATGACGAGGAGTAACCGAATCACCCCCATGTATGTTCTACAATTTTGCGTTTTTCTTTTAATTTATGAAACCTGAGCTCAAACCCTAATTTTGAACTTTCCAATAAGCTCTAAGTCAGTTCTGCTATGATTAGATAAACCATACTTTTAGGGTGTTAGGTTAAACACACAAAAGCTAAACCAAAAATGTTCAACGAAACGAGAAAAAAATCGAAAACTGATGTTAGGTCAAAGGTAAACGGCAGGTCTGTATGGGATTTTTGTACCGCTAGTAAAATTTCGTGTTTCGCGATATTTTATGTTTTAATTGGTAGTTAATGTGATAGAAAAGACATTTTTAATTTCTTCGATTTTTAGAACTTGGGATATAAAAGTTATAGCCAGTTTTATTTTAAGGTTACGTTTGGTAATCTGTGGGTCAACCCCATGACCGTGCATACATTGCAGTTCGAAAATCACTCTTACTGCCTAAGTAATAAAGATACTGTAAATATCAAAGTGTGTCTACTGATGTGGTAATGTAATGCTAGTGTTAACTAGTGTACTAATGAAGATTGTTACATATTATATTGACATAAACATTGTTATGGTGATAAAGTAAAATATGTTGTCGCTCTTTTTGTAGTCTTTACATGGATTTATTCCGCACCTGCTCCGAAAACCCTAGCCGGGTTTACGACCCCCCGGTAAGTTAGGTTAGGAATATGCAAAAAACTATTATTTGTTGAAATAATGAAAAGTTCTTTAATTCCATTAATTACAAAGTTCATACCCCAGTGTACATTTGTGTGAGGTTGCGAGGGGTTTTATACGAGGTTTTGAGTAAAGGTAAATAAAACAATAGGTTCTTTGTTTTTTGTAACTACATTTATTTTATTAGTATTATTATTAATTCATCCTTAGTATTACTTCATCTAAGAACATCTTCATATAAGTATCTACCAAACAATAATTATCACATAGCACAAAGCAACATTGGGTTTATTGAGAACTTCTCTCTCATCGGATAAAGCATGTCTTCTTAGTCGGGGCAAGCGAATATAGCAATTAACACATTGCAAACTCGTCATTTTCATTAAATGATAAAGAGTCCTTTCGTGAATCCACTGTCAACAGATATATATTATAGTACGGAGGATAACTCAACGTAAAAATTGGAAGATAATTTGCTAAATTGATGACATGTATCAAAACAACAGCAATAAATACCTGACAGATTGTCTTTGTCTGTCAATAAATAATTGCCATGAACAAAAAAAATATTGACGACGAAAATCGTTCCTATTCTAAATCATTAATTATTACGATTACTGTGCTTTCATAGGTATAATAAATAAGTATATAATTTATATAATATGTTGTTTCCATTTAAAAATAATTAATTATAATTTCGATATTTATATTATTTTACACATGGCAATTTCTGAAAACGTAACTGCGTTTAGTTTACCATTTTATTACGTTTATTTATTGAAAATAATTGAAATATTATTTTTGATTTTATTAATTAATCCCAAGTTCTAAAAATATTATACATACATGAAAATCAATGCCTTAGTTGTCTTAATAAGTGGTACAAATTATGTAGCTGAACACCAAAAGAAGTATGCGGTACGATTTTTGCCATTCACATTTACGAAAAAGTCATTAAAAATATTCATCTCGAAAACTACGCAAAATCGTAGAACATACATGGGGTTGATTCTGACACTCCTCATCATAAAGTATCTAAATTTTGCGTTTGAACGTCAACTGCTCGGTCAACCTGTATAAGTACGAATTTACAAAATAAAAGTATGTAGTATATCAGTTATCTAGTTTTCATAGTACAAGCTTTACTTAGTTTGGGATCGGATAGCCGAGTGTGAATAATGTCCCAGGATATTACTATCTACGTAATGGGAAGTGCACAGTGCACAGGTGTACAAGATAACCATAGATATAACTAATTTATCAAAGTCAAAATCATTTATTCCGTAAAAATACGGGATACGTTTTTTTTAAGGTCTATCTCCGTAAACATTTGTAACTCTCGGAACAATGAATTTCCCTGAGGTCATTGACCTTGTATTATATTTGTTAGTTACTTTCCTAAGTATTGAATTATGCTCCTGTTTGCCATGATTGTTTCCTGCAAGACGGTATTTATGTTTTAGTTTTACGGGTAATATGTTACAAATTTTGAATAGCAGGTAGTAGTTTTCTTTATATTTTGTTTTTTTATCTACAAGTAGTTTTAAGAATCGGATTTGCATATTTTCCAGTTTGTCGATGTATGATTTAAATGTGAGCCCATAGCAATCAAGTGCATAATCCGTAATAGGTTCTACGAGAGATTTATATAGCAGCTTTAATGTACATCTAGGAACCCGATAGCTTAAGTGATAGAATTTACCGAGAGTTCTTCACGTCTAAACGGCTGGAGCGATTTTAATAAAATTTGGTATGGACACCCTGGATTAATTTATAAAGTTTAATGCGGGTAAAACCGCGGGACACAGCTAGTAAATAATATTTTCAAGTAAGAGTAGAAAATCTGTATTCCATTAGCATTTGGATACGGTCTGAGAGTTATGTTGCCGACCCCTCAAAGTGCTACAAGACATTTGAAAGGTTTTCGTTTTTTATAGGTATGCTTCTACGTGCCAGTCTAATCGGGATGCTACCCAGCTATGTCTCATGAAAATAAAATAATACAACGTGTAACAGAAAGAGTGAACGTAACTTAAGGGGCATATACAGTCTCCTTAAGCCTACCTATACACAAAATCTCATACCGAAATACCATCATTTTAATCTTGATCGTAAAATAATATACCATTCAATATATCGACTAGTATTTTTATCGATATAACGAACATCCGTACTAACACAGCACAGCTGATTCTGATTTACGCTAGAAATTGTTTGACATACCTGTGCACGCCTGGTAGTTTGATACCGATTGCACTCACTACACATATTTTGTTTTATTTTAGAGTTATGTTTTTATTTATAGCACTGCTGAATAACTATTGGATACTTTACATCGTATAAGTACGTGATACACAAACACATTACGAGAATCTTTTTATAGTTTAACTTCTAGTTGAAGTTGTTTTCAGTACTGATGAAAGAATTTCATTATTTCACGTTCACTAAAATCTGCACCGACACCGAAAGCTTAACTCTAAGACTTGCCAACTAACACGAGTCTCTCTCATGTACATACAACATATTCATAGAATCGTAAAGCTTTTATGTTTCTTAGTTATAAAGAGGCGTGGCCTCCATCGCGACACTGTACCCTTCACGACATAGGTTCCTCGTAATTAAACAGCCTTAAATTCTGTGACCTATGAATCCTCATCATCACAAAGTGCACGTCTGAGGCTATTCTTTCATAGATGAATGCACGACATTTTCAATATTATTACGATCACTAAACGACATAGTTAAGGATTTCGCGGAACACTTTACTCATTACTAAACGACATTTTAGACGATTTAGTAACTAAACACGACCTAAATAGACAGCAGTTTACGAACAACTGATGATTTTAATATTTTTATTAAATAAATGAAATTGCACAATATTTGATGAATTTGGCGGCTTTCTTCGAACGCGGCCCCTTTGGCGGCGTCTTTGAGTCCACTCAAGGGAGCCGCCTAGGTATCGACGACGCGCGCGGCTAGCTTAAATGAATATTAAAAGATATTTAACCGTTTATTATTTACCTACATCAACTCTTTGATTTTGCCGCCATATTAGTGTAACTTTGGATATAATCAGGACGGAATTTGAAATGTCCCCTACTGTTCATATGAGCCTAGTACATTATTCATATTTTTTTATTTGTATGTATTGTATGAATGATTAATATGTCGTTACACCTTTAAAATTTAGAGTGATACACTCTAAATTTTAAAGGTGAATTGAAAGTGCCCCTGCACTTTCTATTCCATCACTCTCATGATCTGATGGGACTACTAGCGATACGACCGGAAAGAGGTCAGGCACAGGAACGGCGGCTTTACGTGCTCTCCGAGGCATGGGGGTGTAATATGGTCAACTCCCAGACTTCGGGCTGATACTGAGAAATTTCTTTTTACGGAAAAATCCCATAATCACTTTTTGGCCCGACCCGGGAATTGAACCCAGGACTTCATTATTCCCATAATTACTTTTTGGCCCGACCCGGGATTTGAACCCAGGACTTTCTGCAGTTGAACACGCTACCGCTAGACCAATGAGTTCGAACACATTCAAATGGCGCGGCGCGCGCACGCGGGGCCCGCTTTGATGAATATTAAAAAATATTTAACCATTTATTATTTACCTACATCAATCCTTTGTATTCGCCGCCGTATTAGAGTTCCTTGCGACAAAATCAGGACGGAATTCGAAATGTCCCCTAATGTTCATATGAAGGCTCATATGAACATTAGGGGACATTTCGAATTCCGTCCTGATTTTGTCGCAAGGAACTCTAATACGGCGGCGGAAAGAGGTCAGGCACAGGAACGGCGGCTTTACGTGCTCTCCGAGGCATGGGGGTGTAATATGGTCAACTCCCAGACTTCGGGCTGATACTGAGAAATTTCTTTTTACGGAAAAATCCCATAATCACTTTTTGGCCCGACCCGGGAATTGAACCCAGGACTTCATTATTCCCATAATTACTTTTTGGCCCGACCCGGGATTTGAACCCAGGACTTTCTGCAGTTGAACACGCTACCGCTAGACCAATGAGTTCGAACACATTCAAATGGCGCGGCGCGCGCACGCGGGGCCCGCTTTGATGAATATTAAAAAATATTTAACCATTTATTATTTACCTACATCAATCCTTTGTATTCGCCGCCGTATTAGAGTTCCTTGCGACAAAATCAGGACGGAATTCGAAATGTCCCCTAATGTTCATATGAGCCTAGTACATTATTCATATTTTTTCGTAATTTATCAGTAGTCGTACCGCGTGTGTTTATCTGGTTAGTTTGTATAGTTTGCATTAAAAATTAAGTACCTATTCGTTTCCGGCCAGATTAAATTCACATACTGAAAGAAAAATTTAATATTCTTACTATTTAACACACATCTGCAGTTACACAAGTCAATTAAATTATTTATTTCTCCTAGATCCAATATCTTGCGAAATATCAATTTAAATTAAATTAAGTGATTTTTCCTAGTTATCAAATTTGTATGAATGATTAAAATTTCGTTACAGAGTTTCGTTGCTCTAGTTTTTAAAGGTTCCCTACCTTTAAAAACTAGAGCAAAAATTCAGTTAAACATTTGATTGAATCTTAAAATAAACACGTGTAATAAATTATGTGACTGTACAGAACCACACTTTTTATTTACAGTCTAAGTAGTAGGTACCTACCCAAAGAGTTCGCGGTAAGGTTCATTACCCTTGCGGCTGAGTTTTTAGTGTTGTTCATAATGTCGGTAATCTTACTTGTTGATTTAGGTTGTCGATAGAAAAATAAATTACTAGTTGAATAAAAAATGATTATTTCTGTTTGAAGTTTCGTCCATAGGTAGCCGTCCTGATACCCTATAACCCCCTTAAGTTACGTTCACACTTTCTGTTACACGTTGTATATAATAATACAGAATAAATAATAATAAGTAGATATCCAGGGACATTATTCACACGCGGCCATCTGATCCCTAATTAAGCAGAGCTTGTACTATGGAAATCAGATAGCTGATATACCTACTACATATTATATACTACTTTTCTTTTGTAAATTCATACTTATATAGGTAATTACACGTAGACACAGGACAAACACAAATATCTATCCTGGGTGGGAATCGAACCCACACGAAACGTATATCGAATAATTCGATATGCGTTGTCCGTCATTTATATGTTTGTAAAGTATCCTGCGACACAGGGATTCATAATAATAGTGCGCGTGTTGTCTTTTTAAATACTGTTGGAAAAATGTACTATTAAAAAATACCACCTTACTAAAATAGTGTTATCAATATGTACAGAATCAGAAACTGTTCAGAGGCCCGAATAAAAATTTCACCTACCGAACTATCTTAATCAATAAAAAAATACTTTTCATAAGTTTTTTTTATTTATCATAGTTTTTATTATTAACTATGATTTCATTTATTATTTTTAGCATTTTTTAAACATGCTAATCTGACAACATTTTCATACATCTATTAAGTGAATTGTATAAATTGGGTTGTTCCCAGACATCCATAATTTTATTACCACCACCTCCACGACTTTTATTTTTGTACACATATAATTCTCAAGACATCCAAGAAATATATAGTACAGTCAACATGTACAAGGTTTTATGATTTAGATAATGAATCGCGAAGATAATTTCTAATAGATATCGATTTACTAAGTCATCTTCCATTTATTTTCATTTAATTTTTTGTTTTAAAAGCTCTTGTTTAATGAAAATAGCTTTCTATAGTTTATAAGCATCGTTGATGCTCTCAATCAATACAAAATACTGAGTCGTTAAAAAGAAACCATTATCTCCAATCTCCATTTTTGCCTTTTGCTGTGATTAGTGAGTACCTAATAAATGTGTCTGAGACAACATCATAATTATATACAATTTATATCTAAGTCGTAAGTAGTTAAGTAAAGCATATGTTAATGAATTACACTGATGTTTAAATTATTTATTTGTAAGGATTAAACTGTTATTTCTAATGTGTGCTAATTTTAAACTGTTATATTTGTACTCCTATGTTTGTACTATTTTTTTTTGTAGTTACTCATTTAGTGTTTTATTATCATGAAAGAGCTGGACTGTGATTAAAATCGGAGTTTGATTATATTGTAGCATTAAAATTCCATATCGTCACAATTTTAACGCAAATCGTAGTTAAGCATATCCGAACTATTTACACTGATTTTGTTAATTCTTCATGTATTTTATACAAGGTTGATTATCTGTGATTGGCTGGACTGTGATTGAAGTCATATACTAAATACTAGAAGTATTTAATCATACATACATTTTTACGCATTTTATTTCATTAAATCCATGTAAGTGGTTCTTAAATCTTTTTCTCCTCTGTTCCTGACTGTACTTAAAAACTCCTGTATGGATGTCGTGGGAAAGAAAATAATATTTGATATTTTAATTTTATATGTCGTGGAGGTAGTGAGAACTAATTTTAAAGTTTATTTTTCAAAAACAATGGGTTGTGGATGTCTGGGAATAAGCCAAATCAATTTTACATTTTTTTATTGTGAATGTCAAATATCGGAAGGAAATTAAGCATATACCAATAATGCTCTGGTAAAATAAGAAACTATAGTTTATTAAAATGGGAAAAACTGTGAACTCACATAACATTGACGTATAAAATTTTACAATAAAATAAAAAAATAAAAATCGTTTATTTTCAGGCATCGACGGCCCATAGCATGTTAGTAATCAGTACAAACTTAAAAACTATGTTAGTATATAACACATAGACACACATAGGTACAAAAATAACAATACAAATACACAATAAAATAATAAACAGCCAAGATTAGAGGAAGATTTATGAAGTCCCATGACTGACATGAAGCTTGATAAGTCTATCCATTGTAGGCCCTTCTATCCTTTCTGCAAACACCTTCAGAATGCTATTGCTGCTTCCCCTCAATCTGCGTATCACTGATGTCACTTTTTTGCGCATGATCGCGAAATAATCGTCAGTGTGTGCATCCGCGAACATCCCTGACGCACTACAGTAAGGTGGAAGCCTCAACAGCGCCCTGAAGGCGTTATTGTATTGAATGCGCAGTGCGCTGTCTGCTTTTTGGGTATGATTAGCCCACAAACTACTGGTGTAAAATATTTGACAGAACACCTTAAAAAGTGTTATTTCAACCGGTGCTGAACAAGCAGCAAACCTGCGTGCTAGCATGTATCCCCCACAGCCAGCGCCCTACGCTCTCTCTCCATGTCTAAGTCATCTTTTAAATCCTCCGTAACAATATGGCCCAAATATTTAAATTGTGACACCTGGTTCAAAGGTAAACCGTTCAGTTCTACGGGCGGGACATTTGAGGGACTTTTATTTCTCCCTCTAAAAACCAATATCTCACTTTTCATGGGATTATATTTTATTTATTTATTTATCACTTAATGCCACATTAAATTGTACAAAGGCGGACTTAATGCCCTAGGCATTTTCTGCCAGTCAACCTTAGGGTGGTGCAGAGAGAGCATGGTAGGTGCACAGATCGTAAAGTAACGATTAATGGTAAAAAAAAAACAGGATTATACAATACTATATATATATATATATACTATATAAGTATATATATATATATATATATATATATATATATATATATATATATATATATATAATACTATACTATTCAATCCGATCATGTAATCATACATTTATAATCAACGCGTTTCTGCTAAGAATTTCCGAAGGATATGCTCTCGAACTTTCCTTTTAAATGTGAAGCGACTCTTGGCCATCCTGATTTCATTCACCTGCATTCCACTGTAGAATAGATTCTACAAAGAAAGAAGAGTGAAGGAAGTCAGAGCGGTGAGATGGAAATTGAAGGAGACGATTGTGAGAAGAGCGAAGATTTTTACTGTGGTAGGTAAAGAGATATTGAAAGTGGGAAGATAAGTAAGATGGAGTAGAAGAAGAGTCTAATATAGAATAAAGGGTGGTTAGTGCTAGTAATGTGCGTCGTTGCCGTATCGGTAACCACTTAAGTTGGGAACGGTGGGAAGATATGTGGTCATACTTACGAAGATTGAAAACGAATCAAATGCAGTTATTCAGAAGTCTGTCAAGTTTATTGAGGTGATCTGCATTCAGGTCAAAGTAGCAAACATCACCATAGTCGACTATAGGGAATATTAGGGCCTGCACGAGCATTGCCTTAGTTTTACCTGGAAGGAAATTTTTAAGCCGATAGAGATAACGCAATACGCCTGTGACTCTTTGACTGACATTCACTATTTGTTTTTGCCAGCTTAGTGTCGTGTCTATGAATAAACCAAGATTTCTGACATTTTGGCTAATGGGAATGCTCGTGAAATTGTAATACTATTGGCGGAAGATCGTGTAAATCCACCTTTGACACTGAGCGCGAGCTACCAACTATTATGGCTTGGCACTTTGTCGGATTTACGGTTAAGCCAAACTTATCAGACCAATTTTTTATAGCATCTAAGTCCCGATTAATCTTACAAATAGCCTCAGGGAGTATGTCGATTGGCGTTTGAACATAAAGCTGAAGATCATCGGCATAAAGATGATACGTACACTGAAGATCATGAGTTATGATATTTATGAAGATAGATAATAAAAGAGGAGAGAGTATACCGCCTTGTGGAACACCAGCAAATAGGTCACGCCAGCTCGATGAGGACTCACCCATGCTAACCGACTGCTGGCGCCCCCGAAGATAGGAGGAAAACCATTCCAGTGCTTCATCAGAGACCATGAGATGGGAGAGAACAGATAATAGGATATCGTGACTGACGGTATTAAAAGCATTGGAAAAGTCGATCAAAACCATAACGGTAATCATGGTACCCTCCATACCTGCCCTAATATCGCCAGTCACTTTAAGGAGTGCGGTGATGGTACTGTGGCCTGGTCTAAATCCGGATTAAAACGGGCTTAGGAGATGGTTGTTAAATATATAACGGGAGAGTTGTTTGTGGACACAGGACTCAAGTACCTTGGAGAGGAAAGGAAGAATAGAGATAGGACGGTAATGGGTAGCAAGTGAGGGATTCGAGGACTTAGGGAGTGGGCGGAGAAAAGCTTTACGCTATAAGGTGGGGAAAGATCCAGTATTCAGGGAATAATTAATAATGTGGGAAATTGCATGGAGGAGATAGTCCAGGATAGGAGTAATCATCCGACGACCTATCTTATCACAACCAACTGCATTGGATTTGATGGAAAGGATTATTTTTTTGATCTCTTCAGAAGAGACTGGGGTGAACTGAAACGAATTAATATTAGGGCGCGTCAAACCATTCAAATAGTCGACAGTATCACATGTCGTCTGGTGATCCATCGTGGAAGTGGTAGAGAAATGTAAATTAAGATCATCCAGACTGATAGAGCTAGGAGGGTTTGAAAATTGCGACTTACCGATACCTAGAGTTCCGAGGAATTTCCAGATACCAGCAGGAGTAGTTGAAGAAATATTGTAAAAAATGTGCCGGCGTTTAGCGTTACGTACCATCTGGTTACACCGATTTCTAGCCAATTTATAAAGAGTCCAATCGGCATCAGAACGACTTCTTTTAAATTTACGAAACGCCCGGTTCCTTCTTCTCATAGCCATCTGAATTCCCCTAGAAATCCAGGGTGCAGGTGGACGCTTCATCTTTACCTTTCTTATAGGAGCGTGTACATCATACAGCTTTGTAAGCGTGTTGTTAAAAACCTCAATCTTATCGTCAATGGCGATCGCTTCAACTAAAGGTTCCCAGTCAATTTTTGCCGCATCCTTGCATAGCAATTCGATGTCCATTTTTGCGAAGGAACGCACGTGCAGAACCTTGGATTTGGGTTTAGGTGGTTTCAGGATATAGGATAGGTAAATGAGGTCATGGTTGGAAAATTCAGGGGCGGGATGTTGTCCGTGAGCGGAAACCAAGGAAGGATTAGAGGATAGGATTAAGTTATTTTAGCCCATGCTCTTCAGCGTATCTTTCACACTTAGTGAGTAACTTTCTGATTCCCCGATTGAGGGGCTCAGCAGCACCATATCGTCTGCGTAACTTAAATTATTTAAACTAACTCCGTCTAAATGGCAACCGACATGAGTGCTGCTGAGCTCAACAAGCAAGTTATTAATATAAATATTAAATATTCTCGGGGAAGTCAGACCCCCCCTGCCTCACACCACATTTCAATATATATGGGTCTGATAATGCATTGGACCATTTTACAAAGGTCCTCTGCTTTTCATACCAGATAGATAATATTGACACCAATGCAGCCGGAACTCCCTCCTTCCGAAGCCTCTCCCATAAAACCTTATATGAAACCAGGTCGAACGCTTTGGAAAGGTCCAGGAAACCAGCATACACTGGTGTCTTCCTATCCGTATAATATTTGACAGTGTGCTTTAACGCAAGTATTGCACTCTCTGTAGACAGCCCCGCACGAAAACCAAACTGTGTGTCGTGTAGTTTTGTGAAGTTACTTAGGTGCCCGTCAAGCACACTGTCAAACACTTTGGCTATCACAGTTGCCAATGATATTGGCCTATAGTTCCCTTTGTCAGCTACGTCTCCCGTCCGATTCTTTACAATAGGTACAACTAACGTATCAAGCATCTCCTGTGGGAGGTGAGAATGGCCCATACACAGATTTAAAAACATGGTTAATACTCTTGGCAAGTGCACACCAGCATTTTGAATATGCTCGATGCTGAGTTCATCATGCCCAGGAGACTTTCCCCGCTTCATACACTTAATGACTGCTTTTATTTCTGTACACGTAAACTTAAAGGGTGTTCCTGATTGATAAGACTCAGCATCGTTCACCCTTCCCACCGACTCAAGAGGTGAGCTCACAATGAACTGCTTTTTAAATATATTAGCTATCCCAGTGTGGTCACTCTCACCCTTCACGCTATTTGGTAAGCTTGGAGAGACATTGAGCTTTTTAGTACCTTTCCAGAATAGCATAGCACAAGAATTTTGAATATAAAGTGTTCCAAAAAAGGTTCGTTTCGTAACAGTGAGACATGTTTAAAGTGTATTGTATAAATTTAAGTGCGGGTGGGAATCGAACCCACGACCCACCCGTACAAGTTAGTTCAGTTATGGTTATATATAAACAAAAACAAAATGCTCGAATTGATTTCCTTCCTCCCTTTGCAAGTCGGTCACCATTACACCGTAGTCAACCGCCTAGAATTAATTTGCTCCAATTTATATTTTCCTGGTTTTCCACAAGTGATTCTCCGATCTATTATGTTGTCAAGGTAATGCTAAGTGGCCTCCACAAATTACTTTTCAATTTTCTTTCGGACGCAACAGGAAGGTAAACGGAAACTGAAATAATCATTGCTGCGGAATTTTTATGGTCGGTCATTTTACGTATTTACGATATACATAGACTCACGCCTGTTTCCCAGAGGGGTAGGCAGAGAGAACGAATTTCCATTTGTCCCGATCTTTGCAAACCTCTTTTTGTAACTCTACTTTAATTAAAACTCTCTCTCTTTAATTATTACAAAAATCATCAAAACTGTTAATAAGCGAACATAAATATTGATTTTAAAATATCATTGTGACAGAAACGCAAACATTTTGACAATATATATCCGACCATCCATCCGTAAACAAATCACGATCAGGATTGACACCCAGGAGAGCGTTGAGTGCTGTGAGATGCGCGGTATAGGTGACATAGCGCCTCGTTTACTGCCATTATATTCTTCATATGTGCTCGCCGGTTTAGGGTACTTCTGACCTAGCCTTTCTTGAGAACGCCTCCGATTCGGTCAGAGAAAGTTCTACGAGGTCGTCCCTCTACCTATTATTGTAGTTGTTATAATGAATTCTATGTGTGGATGACGGCAAAGAACATCACTCCACATCATGACATGAGGGACGTAGAAGTCGTCTCAAGAAAATATTTAGAAAACGGGCAGTCTTTCTGCGTATTATGAGGATCATACTGCAGCAGCGTTCTCCTGAGTACTATGACTATCTTACTGCGATCGCCAGCCCGTCTGCCAAGCATGTTAATTAAGATATTCATGGACACAGCGTCACTGTGAAAATCTGTTTGGGAGGTCATTGTCTAGCTGTGGACGTCATGGCATGATGATTCGAATCATGTGAATGGTATACATGTTTATTCTTTTTATATAATACCTCTAGCCACGCAAACTAGCAAGCGAGTCACATGATGCTAAAGTGATCACCGCTGCCCATGGACACTCGCAACACCGGAGGAACCACAAGTGCATTGCCGGCTTAAAGAGAGGAATAGGCTCGCTTCTTGAATGTTGCCATGTCATACCGGATCGGAAGTGCCTCTTTAGTTAATTGACAGAATGGTAGTGTGCGGTAAAAAGTTTCTGGTTACACAGAAAACACCCAAACCGAGACAAGTAAACGTATTAATGAACACAAATATTTCTCTTAGATCGAACCCGCAACCATTGGACCTGAAGGCAGGCCACTATCAACTGAGTCTCGGCGGTCGTGTGTCCAATTTCAGTTTAATCTCATAATAAAAAACCTTGATTTATTGTAAATGGTCCATTCCAAAACACGTACCTCGTATATATATATTGGTTCTCTAAGTGCGAAGTTAGAAACTAATTTGCTCAATCGATTGCTCCTCAGGGGTCATGTTTCGAGATGACAGAATTTGTGTAAGAACATTACATACATACATAGACTTACGCCTGTTTCCCAGAGGGTTAGTCAGAGACAACGGATTTCCATAATTTGTCACGATCTTTGCACACTTATTTTGCCTAGTTTAGTGTTATTATATTCTTCATACATGCTCACCGGTTTAGGGTACTTCTGACCTGGTCTTTCTTGAGAACAACTTCGATTTGGTCAGAGATTGTTCTAAGAAAGAACATGAACTAAACTAAATTGTATTTAAGAGGAGCGTTATCACTAAAACGCGTCTGGTAGAACACTTAAGGTGTTGACCACAATTATCATTTGTTTGAATTCGTATCAATGAAATGAACTCTCCGACTCTCAATTAGACGAGAGGCGTCTTTGCGTATTACCATTGAACCACTGTTGTACAAAACGTTCCCAAAAGAAATGACCTCTCATGTATCCCAAAGTCAGTAACCGCCCATAGTCGAGGTTCGACCCCAAAGCTTTATTCATCATCATCACCGTCATCATCATATCAGCCAAAAGACAAAGGTCTCCCCCAAAGATCTCGACAATTGCCGGTCATGCGCTATCCGCATCCAGCGACTTCCAAGCTTTATTTGAATATTTGTTTCTGAGTCATGGATGTTTTCTATGTATTTAAGTATTTATCTATCTATATAAGTATGTATATCGTCGCCTGGTACCCATAGTACAACCTTTGCTTAGTTTGGGGCTAGGATGATCTGTGTGACATTGTCCCTAGATATTATTATTATTATTTATAAGAGTAAATTTTACTTCGACTACTTAAAGCATAAGAAACGTCCAACGTACTCAGTAAATGGTGTGAAGTGAAATTATAATAAAACTAAATAGGAACCATTTTCAAAGTAGATTTTCATGAAAGCTTAGTCCAAAATAGTTTTATGAAAGGCTACGTGAAAGTTTTTATCGTTTTTGCTCAGCTATCTGGAGCACTTTGCCATTAGATTCTTACTCATAGTTACTTTAGTTGTAGACTTAAGGAACTGTGAGTGGAAATGGAGTTGGTTTCTCAACTACATAATTGGTTCTAAGATAAAGTTCTTTAAGTAAAACTCTTACCGTTAGAAAACTCACGATTCCAACCAACTATAATTACAGCATTATGGAAAAGAGCTGATAATCATACTCTGCTGGACCGATATTAATCAAACATAGATTAGAAGCACCGCAAGGTAACTGGCATTCAAATGAAATAAACCGCATCGAAATAGGTCGATGTGTTTGTGAGATACGATGCCACAGACAGGATATACACATTCACAGACAGGCATCGACGCTAAGCCGTCCAATATAACCAGAATTAATTGATGCATATAGCGACCATTGGTTGAGATTCCATTTTTATTGCGTTGGGTTCGATTCCCCACCCAGAACAGTTATTTGTGTGCATGAACATGACTATTTGTCTTGAGTCTGAGTGTAATTATCAATATAAGTATGTATTTACTAAAGAAAAGTAATATATCAGTTATCTGGTTTCCATAGTACAATCTCTGCTTAGTTTGGGATCAAATGACCGTGTGTAAATAATGTCCAAGAATAGTATTATTATTATTATATATCTAAGGGTATTTTAATACGAATACTACTCATAAAATATATGGGCTACATGGAGAGACATTTCCGCACAATCCTAGCATTCGCCAGCAAAACCGCCTTCTGCATGTAACTCTTCAGTCAGATATCAAGCCCTAAACTTGCAAGGTTGATTTTCAGGGATTTAACTCCATTTGTGGATATAACAATAAGTATGATCGCAGGTCTTTCAGTTCTCCATATTTGCTCATATTCAAAACTCAGATCAAGGTATTTTGAATTTTTGATTATTATTATTACTAGCTGTGCCCCGCGGTTTTACCCGCGTTAAACTTTATAAATTATTAATCACAGCTTCTTCCCCGTAAGCTTATATGTTGACCCAACCTCTTAGTAATATTCATGCAAAATATGAAGTAAATCCATGCAGCACTTTTTGAGTTTAGCCCAAATTCTAAAGCTATATTTTTGGCTTCGATATCGGTTGTAGATCACGCCCCAAGTATCCTTTTTAAACAATATTCAATGTACAGTTTTGACTTTCCTACGATTTTATTATATGTATAGATATTATTCACTCAAATTTCGTTTGTCCATATCAGTTATGCCTCCTGCTCCGAGGACAAATTTTTGTTTGATGAGCACGATTATTTGTTCTGTGTCTGGGTTTAATTTATATATAATATGTATGTATTACAAATATATAAGTATTTTTATCAGTTGTCTGGTAGCCATAGTACAAGTTTTGCCCAGTTTGGGATAGGATGGAAGTGTTTTAGTTGTCCCAAGATATCCATTTATTAATTATCCGGTGAAACAGTGGCTTCGTAGGCTGGCTGCAATTGTCTTGTTGAAAAACTTGCGCATGCATTTTTGATTACGCGAACGAGAATTAACAAAATATAAAAACGTAGTCTAAAGTTAAACTGTCAAGCAATCTCATTGGATGGTTTTCGACTAAACCAAGGATCAACTGCAGTTTAACTTTAGACTTCGTTTTTAAATAAGGGTAACACCCTTATGTACCTATATGTTTTACTTAAATTTAGAACTTCTTATTTTTTTTTATTTTTATTTACTAAACCCTAAAGATACATACTATAAATAAAAATAATAATAGTAACACAAAAACCTCTTGGGCTTGTGCGTGCTACTTTTGTAGTCCGTTGTGTAGCTGACAAACATACTTAATAGCTAAGTTCGACTTATATACTTATCTAAGGTACTTAACATTACAATTCACAACATCTAGGTAGGTATTATACAGTTCGCAATTGTAAAGTACACATATTTGTATGTACGTTACAATTGCGAACTATAGTATGCTTTTAATTTATATTTAATGTTACTAATATTATCGCGTAAAGAGGTAGGTAAAGTGTTTATTAATCTCGGAATCAGATAAGCGGTCATTCGTTCACCATAACAGTTTTTTGCACCGATAGTTACGAGTTTGTTTTGTGCGACTCGTCGCGTGTATACAGGATGACTAATTACTTGTTGTAATTCTTTATTAAATAATTGTTCCTTTAGCAGAACTAACTTCAATATTTCTGTTAAACAACAGATTAAGATACATTTTATATGATACAGAAAGCATCTCTTATCGAATTTAAATCACATCAAATATACAACAACATCATCATCATATCAACCGAAAGATCTTCTCTCCATAATTATTGCAACATTATATTTTTTTATAATAATTGAAGTTATCATATCACACTAATATTATAAAGGCGAAAGTTTGTGAGTCTGTGACTGTGTATGTTTGTTACTTCTTCAGATTTAAACGGCTGGAACGTTTTCAATACAATTTGGTATGAAGTTAGCTGACACCCTGGATTATCACATAGGCTATAATTTATAAAGTTTAACGCGGGTAAAACCGTGGGAGATAGCTAGTATATAATGAAGTATATTTAAAATCGGGACAGCAAAAATGGAAGCATCACGTAATATGTATTTGTGGTGAAGGCTTTTACAGGAATATGAATACAACTTGTAAGGTAATTAAAACGCAATGCTAAGGTCTTTGGTTTTTAATCCAAGGGCTGACGTGTAAGAGATTAGGTATCTGGATTAGGTGTACCTAACAGAATAACATGTATTTCTAACCGCCTCTGGCCGAGGCCGTTGAATATACGTCACCAAAGAGTACTAGCACAGTATTCGTAGTTATCAAACAGTATAAGAACTAACTCCACAAAGATATAAATATTTCAACCTTTCTGTTATAGTTTGCCTATTAGCCATGTGCAATTCTTATACATATCACTTTCTTTTATAAGTATGTGTTTATGAGTGTGTGCATGTATCTAAGCATGAGCACTGTGTGCTACCACTAATATATCATCAATACTGAACGCGAGAAAATTTAATACAGGAAATTTGTTTGGTGTGAGGGTCCCCAAAACGCACTCTATATTTACGACAGCCTCGTTGGTCTAGCGGTAACGTGTTCAACCGCACATAATGAGGTCCTAGGTTCAAATTCCGGGTCGGACCAACCTGCCCTCTTTTCGGTCGTGTCGCTAGGCTTCCCATTGGATCATGACAGTAATGGAATAGAAAGTTCACCTGTGTTTGCACACACACTCGTGCATTATAATATTATGTCCTGCGCAATTGGCTAGTCTCCATTGAGACTGGCCGCCGTGGCCGAAATTCGGTCGCAAAGAAATTATAATTTTATCTTTATTCACCAGGTAATCGGGTAGCAGCGCCAATTGTGTACTAGTTACCTCCCAACTGCGGTCCCCAACTCGCATGCCCAGTGACTACGGCAAGCCCCTCCAAGAAACGTTATAGGAGGCCTGTGTCCAGCAGTGGACGATTTTGGGGTGATGATGACCACTGTAGAAAGAATACATTTTCCTAACATTATAAAATCAAAGTAGCTCTACACCAGATATATCTATTTTGGTGGCTGAAAATAATTCATCATCATCATCATATCGGCCGAAAGACGTCCACTGCTGGACAAAGGCCTCCCCCAAAGATCTCCACAATTGCTGGTCTTGCGCTATCCACATCCAGCAATTTCCAGCGACAAGATCATCAGTCCATCTTGTAGGGGGCCTGCCCACGCTGCGTCTTCCGGTTCGTGGTTGCCACTCGAGGACCTTTCTGCCCCAGTGGCCGTCGGCTCTACGAGCCATGTGCCCTGTCCACTGCCACTTCAGCTTGGCAATTCTTACGGTTATGTTGGTTACTTTGGTTCGAAAAATAATTAATTGCCGTTATTATATAACAACTGTAAATTGCTGAACAAATGCCATAATTGTCACGGTTGGCAGACGGGTTTGCAGTCGTAGTATGATGGTCATAGTACACAGAGAGGTGCTGCTACCCGACTACCTGGTGAATAAAGATAAAAATATCGTAAATATAATGTCCTTGCGACCGAATTTCGGTAATGGCGGCCAGTCTCAATGCACAAGTGTGTGCGCAAACACAGGGGCACTCTCTATCCATCACTCTCATGATCCAATGGGACACCTAGCGACATGACCGGAATGAGGTCGGAAACAGGACCGACGACTTTACGTGCTTTTCGAGGCACGGGGGTACATTACCTTGATGCTGAGAAAAATTAAAATTTCTTTTTACAGGAAAGTCACAAAATCACTTTTTGGTCCATACATGATATGTTCCACTTATTCTTCTATTACTACTTTAATGGGGAACATGGCAATATGTCGATTTCGCAAATTAATTTCTACCACGAAACTGGTTTTGCATTTTCTCATCTTTTTGTCCACTATTTTCTATACTCGCCCCTATAAAGAATTCAGAAGGCTCACAGGCTTCCATTACGATAATAATTTAACGCCAAATGGATGTCATGTGGATCTAAACTCCGCACTCCGCAACCAATTTACCGTAGCACGCGCAGTTGATTTTCCAAATATTTTTTTACCATTCAAGCATTTTTCCAGTTTCGCTGTTTTTCTTCTTGTCATCTATTATGTTTAATCGCCGTTAAATAATGTAGTAACGCTCACAGCTCACAGCTAGATGCTCTCACCGGTCCGTAAGTGATTGGCGAGGTCAAGCAACTAGGCTCGCGGTCAGTCCATAGATGGGTGACCGCGAAAGTGGTTTCATTTCTGAGCGTCTCCGTGCTTCGTAGGGCACGTTAAGCTGTTGGTCCCGGTTGTAGCCATTAGGCAACAGTTGTTAACCATATCAGAGGCCTAATGAGCGGCTTGAACAACTCTGACACTAGGGTAACCACTGCCCACACGATAAGTAAGTAAGTAATAATTCACAAGACTCAAAACTATAAGTTCTAATCTGACAGCGAACAGATTGACGGACCGGTTGGCGTGGTTCGTAGATACATGCCTTCCACGCCGCAGGTTGTGGGTTCGATTCCCACCCAAGACATATATTGGGTACATGTATGTTTGCCCTGAGTCTGGGTGTAATTATCTATATAAGCATGTATTTACAATAGATAGTAGTATATCAATTATCTGGTACATAGTACAAGCTCTGCTGGGTTTGGTATCAGATGGCCGTGTGTTAATAATGTCCCAGGATATTATTATAGATATAATGCGAAAATGAAGTGCACACGCTATATGTGAATTGACATAGCTCGTGCGGTTGATATTCAACTTTTTTGCAGTTTCTCTTCTTGTTTATCTATATGTTCTATAGACTAAATCTATAAAGAATTCAAACGGCTCACACACTTCCATTAAGTTAATAATTTAAAAGCGAACAGATGTCATGCGGATCCGAATTCCGCACGCAATTTGACAAGGCGCGCGCGGTTGCTTTCGCAAATTAATTTCACCCATTTAAAGCTTTGTTTAAACGTTTATGTAGATTGGATGTCGTATTTGTTTTCATATCATGTGGAGCTAAGTTTAATACAAAATGCCTACACCCTTTTATGAGGGATAGTAGGTTCGTTAAAATAGTATCTGTTTGTAGAAAATAGTCAAAGAGTTAATTAGTGACGACCTAAAATAATAGCCCTGTTAGTTAGGATATAAAATACATCAGCAGCAATCTTCTATAAAAACTACCTTTTTGGGCTGGTTGGCGTAATTGGTAAATACTTGCTTTTCACGCCGCAGGTTTTCTTTTTTTTTATATTAGAGGGCGACAAACGTAAGTAAGTGATCACCGCCGCCCATGGACACTCGCAACACTAGAGGTGTCGCGGGTGCGTTGCCGGCCTTTAAAAGGCGAATAAGTGTTGCTGACCCTTCCCCCACCCCAATGAGCTCAGGCGACCTTACTCACACTCGGAAACACAACATTAAAATCATTAATGTTATTATTAAGGAGTGTCTTCTGTAAGGTGGAGGTACTTCCCCAGTCGGGCCGCTCTTTGAGCGAATGAACGCTTTGCCCTACCTCTACTATAGGTCGTGGGTATGATTCCCACCCAGGACAGATATTTGTGTGCATGAACATGTCTGTTTGTCTTGAGTCTGGGTGTAATTAGCTATATAAGAATATATTTACAAAAGAAAAGTAATATATAGTATATCAGTTATCTGGTTTCCATAGTACAAGCCGTGCTTAGTTTAGGATCAGATGACCGTGTGTGAATAATGTACCAGGATATTATATTACTATTTTCACACCTTACTCTTACCCTAGATATAAAATCAGCAAAATATTTAATACGCAGTTTTCAAAGCCCATTTTGGGGCGTCAATAACCTATCAACAGAATTCTTGATGAGCGCAATGATCTCTAAAGTCGCGTTCACATATTTAGTTATTCATTTAGCGAATTTTAAAACTTTTGGCTCATATTAAATTTCTAAAAAATAAATTTTTAGTTCTAAAGGAAGCCAAGCGAGGATATTCTTAACAACTTGTAAGCAGAATTGTGCTTTCCCCACCTATTAAATTATATATGTATGTATAGTATATTATAATAGTAGTAATAGTTTTGTATATATTAGATGTTTTGTTTTGTGTTTTATCACATTAATGTACACATATACATATGTCATATACATTTAATTATTTATCGAATATTTATCCAGTCTCTACGTCGACCTTAGGTGCTTAGTGCACCTACTCAAGGTCGACTGGGAGAAAATGCCTACGGCATTAAGTCCACTTCTGTACAACTTTGGGTATAAAGTTTTGAAATAAAATAAATAAATAAATATAGTTTTTAATTCCACGCATGTCAAAAATATTTCTCTAATTTAGAGAAGTGTTAATGTGTAATGGGTAGTATTTAAACGAGTGACTGTAAATTAAAGTTTTAAGTGACAAAAATAATGAATTTACGTTATAGTATTACTAAGGTCGCGACTGACTGCGAGTGACGAAAAATCAACAGAACAGCAACTAACAAATATTAATTTGAGTTACTTAAAATACAAAATTGAGAAGCTTCATAATAATAGGTCTTTACCTATGAAATTGCCGTTTTGTATGAAAAAATTTAAACGAATTTTTTTCATGAATTTTTTTATTTGTATTAATCGAAGTAATCACCCATGCAATCAATGCATCTTTGCCATCGCAGTGGCAGTTTATTGATGCCCTTCTTAAAGAAATCAGCTGGACGGGAGGCAACAAATTCTTCAAAGGCATTTTGTACTGCCTCTCGGGTATTGAATTTTTTTCCCGCCAAGAAGTTATCCAAATTCTGGAAAAAGTAGTAGTCTGTAGGCGCAAGGTCTGGTGAGTAGGGCGGATGACGGAGAGCTTCCAACCCCAGTTCTTGCAACTTGGAGACCGTCTGCTGTGCAGTATGAGGTCGCGCGTTGTCGTGCAGGAGCAGCGGAGACGAGCGATTGACCAATGCTGGTTGGAGATGCGCCAGCTTCTCCATCATTGTGCTCAGTTCTTCACAGTACACATCTGCAGTAATGCTCACCCCGTTTGGTAAGAAGCTGTGATGAATCACACCGGCGCTAGACCACCAAACAGTGACCATCACTTTTCTAGGGGTAAGTTTTCGTTTAGGGCATTGTTTAGGTGCTGAACCAGGATCCAACCAACTTGCTGAGCGCTTGCGGTTATCAAACAGAATCCATTTTTCATCGCAGGTAACAATGCGGTTCAAAATTCCTTCATTTGTGTGTCTGTTGAGCAGTGCAAGGCACGTCTCGACGCGTACTTCGCGCTGGCGATCATTGAGTTCGTGGGGCACCCATTTGTCAAGCTTTTTTACCTTGCCAATTTGACGCAAATGGACCAATATTGTTTTGACGCTAACGTCGAAAGCTGCTGCTAATTCAGCCGTAGATTGTGTATCATCAGCTTCCACAACCGCCTTTAATTCGTCATTGTCGACCAAAGTCTTCGGACGACCGCGAGGTTCATTTTTCAGGTCGAAATTTCCAGAACGGATGCGAGCAAACCAATAACAGGTGGTGCGTTGGTTTGTAGTGTTAGCTCCGTAAACGTCGTTGATGTTGCGTGCCGCTTGTGCCGCGTTGCTGCCACGACGGTACTCATATTCCATAATTACTCGAATTTTTAACGTATCCATGATGACGAAAAAGATTGAAATGCGATGAAAATGTAACACTAATCAATAAAGAAATGACTACTTTTGGAAAAAAGAATCCATGTTTTTAAAATAAAATTAATTTGAAATTAGAATTCTTAGCCAAACAAAAATTATTTTGATTTGAAATGGCCAGTACTGCAGAACGGCAATTTCATAGGTAAAGACCTAATATTTGAGTGACCTAATATTTCTTCGCTGTGACCAATCAGAGAGATCAGAGGCTTGTGCGGCGGACTTCAAGCGCTATTGTTTTTGTTTAGATTTGCATTCTATGTCTCCTGAAAAATTTAAAACGGCTTCAAAGAAAACGGGATTTTTGAAAAATTTCCACCAATTTTCACTAACAAAATCCAGAACGAGCTTACAAAAAGTGGGTTATAATATAAATGGAGCCTAAGTTGTTCTGAAATAAAGAATTATTATTACTTATTATTATAACCCACTTAGTTATAATAATAATAATTCTTTATTTCAGAACAACATAGGCTCCATGATATCTGAAATTGATTAATTATAACCCACTTTTTGTAAGCTCGTTCTGGATTTTATTATTAATGAATATTCGTCGTTAGTTTAGTTAATTATTCGCTTACTCAAATTCATGCCGCTCAAGTTATTAAAACAGTATCTCAACATCAGTCGCTAAGTATTTTTGTATTCGATCGTTTTATAATTCCCCATGTGTAATATGCTTAATGTGGTTGTACTATATACAAATAAATAAATAAAACCATAACATAAATTGGCTAGTTAGAAACTTCAATAAAGGAGTAATATAGTTAGTTAAGTAGGCCACGGTATCTGCTTATCATCAGCTAGACCTGTATATTATTATTATTTGCTAAGTTGGTTAAAAAAAGACCAAACAGTCTCTTGGGAATACCAAAATTGTTTGCATTATAAAAATAAAACGACTATTAACCTAAAAATATACTGCCTGAAACTGCCCTGAGGGTCACTTCGCAGTTAAGCCGCCATTTAAGCACGCAAATACTAAGTAAATAGAATAAAAATTGAAACTACCCACTACCTACTTTGTTAACTAAGCTCTTGCTGAACATTTTGTGTTCAAGTTACTTGTATTTTTAATATTATCCAGTGTTTGTGGATTCAGAAAATCCTTATTAATATTAAATGCGAAATTAAGTAACTGTCTGTCTCTCTATATCCTGGGACATTAATATCCTGGCATGAAATTATTCCACACACGGTTATCTGATCCCAAAACTAAGCAGACCTTGTACTATGGAAACCACATAACTGATATACTACGTTTCTTTTGTAAATACATACTTAAATAGATAATTACACCCAGACTCAGGACAAGCAGACATTTTCATGCACACAAATATATGTCTTGGGTGGGAATCGAACCCATGACCTGCGGCGTGGACAGCAATCATTTAAAGACCACGCCAACAGACCCGTCTCTATCTGTCGTGCTTTAACGTCAAAACTACTGAGTCGATTTAAATAAAATTTGGTACACAGATAGTCTAGAGTCTGAGAAAGGATTTGGGCTATATACTTTTTAATGCGAAAAAAGGGTTGTAAGGGGTTGAAAGTTGTATGAAAGTATCGTCATTTTTGGAACTAGAAGCTTGAAACTTAGTTTTTAAGCTGTTGATTCGATATATAGCGCGGCATGTTACGGCGTGGTGAAGGTGAAAAAAAAAATAAAAAAATATTCCTAATTGTTTTTACTCGAACGAGCAGACACGTGAGTACAGACGAGTGTACTAGATGTGTACGCCTGCCAATACTGATTTACGAATACTATCTACTCAACGACAATATCCCACGCGGATGAAGTCACGGGAATTTAGTGTTTTGATAAGTAGAATTTCCCATACAAGGCGGCCATTAGTACAAAGTTATAAATCGTATTAATATTAATTTGAAGTGATAGCATCCTTAAAACGGTGGCAAAGTCCTTACTCCCCTGAGGCATTACGTGGGGAGAATTTTCAATAGGAATTATTGCCTACTTGATCATTCTCTACTCAAACTGCTTCAGTCACTAAAATGTTGTCCTTTATGCAACTGTGTGAACACTACTTTTAAGGTATTGTTACGAAAGTCTTCACCGATACTGATCATGAAACTGACCCTTAAAATCTCGGTCTACATGGCAATTGTGCTGCCAAGCCTTTTATACTGAAAAAAGACACTATTCTACACGGATGAAGTCACGGGACTTAAGTATTTTGATAAGTAAAAGTTACCAGACAAGGCAGCCATTAGTAAAAAGTTATAAATGGTGTTAATATTAATTTGATGTAATAGCATCCTTAAAACGGTGGCGAAGTCCTTACTCCCCAGAGGCATTTCGTGGAGAGAATTTTCAATTGGGAATTATTGCCTACTTGATCGTTCTCTGGTCAAACTGCTTCAGTCACTAAAATGTTGTTCTTTATGAAACTGTCTGAACATTACTTTTAAGGTATTGTTACGAAAGTCTTCACCTCAAAGATCATGAAACAGACCCCTAAAATCTCGGTCTACATGGCAATTGTGCTGCCAAGCCTTTTATACTGAAAAAAGACACAATTCCACACGGATGAAGTCACGGGCACGGCTAGTATTTTGATAAGTAGAAGTTACCAAACAAGGCGGCCATTTGTACAAAGGTATAAATCGTATTAATATTAATTTGAAGTGATAGCATCCTAAAAACGGTGGCGAAGTCTTTACTCCCCTGAGGCATTACGTGGGGAGAATTTTCAATAGGAATTATTGCCTACTTGATCGTTCTCTGGTCAAACTGCTTCAGTCACTAAAATATTGTTCTTTGTGCAACTGTGTGAACACTACTTTTAAAGTATTGTTACGAAAGTCTTCTCCTCGCATGACAAACTGACCACTAAACTCGGTCTTCATAGCAACACACTGTCATCTCATCCCTATCTAAGAAAAGCTTGTGCTATGGCAACCAGACAACTGATAAATATACTTGTATATTTCAAAATACATGTCGGAGAAATGAAGTTAAAGGACTGTTTACGTACTAGTAACGCCATCTATTAGCGTTTGGAAAACACTACTCACTGAGTCAGTAGTTCGAGTCGAGGTTGTCTATGAACTGTCGCATGTGACGTTTGACGTCTGTCAGTTGTCTAAGTGACATTAGTGTGTTAGCGACACGACACAATTGGCATACAGAGCTCGACGGCGCCGGGTGTGCGCACTGATTCTTTTAACCACGTGCATGATGGCGGACACCAACGATGTTTCGGAGTTAAATCCGTCAGAATCTGTGACAGCAGCGGTGGGATCGATTCCAAAATCATCCTACGTGTCTACCGCAATGCCTGCTACTCAAAATCAAGAATATTTTCGTGATTCGGTTCCACCACGTAGCGAAAATAGTGTTTGAAATTTGAAAAATTACGATGAAAATACAACCCCGCTGATTGTGATATTCCGGCTGTATCGCAAACTCGTGAACCGATTACGAAACTCGATACGTTACATTGACACATCTTCGATGTCGAGCTCGCAAATGGACTTCGAAGTCGTACCCGTTGTGCAAAACGTTAGACGAAGCAAAGGAGCGTGTATCAAGACAGTTTGCGGCGACCGAGAGATTGATGACCTTTTTCAAGATATGGTGCTTTATGGTGCAGTGACCGTGCGAGAACTTACATACGTGGAGTACTCGACTTACAAGCTTGCCTTGATTAACTGGTTGAAGCCTGCTTGGAGCGAAGGTAATAAAATCGAAGTTGTTATCGCAGGTATCTCGGATACTCAGGTATGTTCAGACTTGTTTAAAACACGCCTACTGATTTCGTGTTTCGATGTGGTTACTCGCGATAAGCGGAGTCTCTCGGCCAGATCGTGTTTATCGTTGAAGAATAGTTTTTGGTGCATCAGTGAACGTGGAAGAAATTTTTATTTAACAGTGAGGAGAGTACGGGCTCTGATAGCTAGGCTGCCTTTCTGTCGGTCGAGTCTTGGAGTTAAAATAATTGGTTTGTTCTTTTCGAGGCGAAGTTGATCGTGCTGTCTTTTTGCAAGTAAGGCGACGGCATGGGCGATTCTGCATTGGGGAGAATTCACCAGTTTGTATTAGAGTAAATTTAAAGTAACCTCTAAAGTAAAAGTGCCTCGTGTCGAGTGTGAGTGGTGAATCTTTATTTTATGAGAAGAAACATGTAAGTACTTTTATTATATTGTTTAAAAGGCACTTGATGACCTAATGCTGCACTGAAGAATTTTTGATATCTGTGAAATTCATAACACGTGTTGTTTTGTGTGGTTTATACTTTTAGATGTTGAAAATACGCCCAACGTTTGTTATATTTAATTTTTATGGTGACAATATGCGCGTTTTGAAGGTTAAATAGTTTGAACGGTTTATTTCGAAGTCTATGGATGTAGGGGCAAGTTAGGTCACATACACGCTCTTGTGGACAGTGGTTGGTAACAGACAGATTGTTCCCTAATTCGTAATAGATTTGTTGATAACCATACAGGTACTTGAGATTTTATATCCACGCGCCTGACAGGTATTGGGTCGAACATTACATTTTCTTTTTCCCGTATTAGTCTGCCTGTCAATCAAAATAGGAGTCTCCTTTGAGCACTCGACGAGTTAGCAGCCCTTGAGAATGGTCCGTGGAGGACTGAAACACGTGTTGGGTATCGTACTGGTGACAATTAGCGGAATTAGCACTACATATTGATTTTGTATTTTGATTGTTATGGATTTCCGCAAAGTAACGCCTGATTCCATTACTTATCTGCCTGTCAAGGTCAACGAAGTACTCGTGTGTGAGAAGTGACTTTTGTAATTGTAGATTCACATATTTTGCCTCATGATGTTATGATAGGTAGAGATGTTTTTACTTAACCGGGATTGAGCTTGACTATTAGTAACAAAGTCATCCGCATCACTCGCGAGGTCCATGCTGAAGTTTGTTTATTACAGAATCTTGACACTTGTACAAGCTATGGCGTATTGATTTGATCGACTGTAAAGACGTTTCTCAATTACTGACAAGTGGAGAGATTCGTGTCTGTTCAAGTAATAATTCATCATCATTATGTTAGCCGAAAGACGTCTACTGGACGGAGGCCTCCCCCGGGAATCTCCGCAGTGGTCGGCCCTTCTTGTGGAGGGCCTGCCCGCGCTGCGTCTTCCGGTGCGTGGTCCCCGGTTGGGAGCCTGTCTGATCCAGCGGCCGTCGATGTTGGGAGCTGTGTGCCCCGCCCGCTGCCGTTTCGGTTTGGCAATTCTTTGGTTATAATCATAATCACAATCATAATATCTTTATTTGTATAAATGTGGTGAATACAGGTGTTATTGTTTACATCATTTAAGTTTCACACATTTGCAATATTGTACATGGCATACAAATGTTGTACTTACAAACTAGGTATATTGAACTCAAAATACTAACTTACTGATTTATGACACAATTTTTATGTCGGCTGTTTTGTTTCGCCTGTGGATTGCGACGTTTTTCGTGCAGAGATGCTCCGAGCGTGGTCCTCTCCGTTGCTCTTTGGGTGACCTTGAGCCTTCTTTTGAGACCAATAGTGAACGACCACGTGAAAGACTTTAGACTTGAAACACTGCGTTATTTGTGATGGGAGGATGTAGCGTAGCTTCCCTAACTATTCTAATTAATTGCTTCACTACCGAGAACCACGAGCGTAGGTTCTGGAAGGCAGCTTCAGGTAAAATCCAAATTGCGCTAAATTGTACCATAGTTAGAAGTACAGTTAGAAGTCCGCTTCCATTTTTGATGGGTTGTAATAAAAGTTCTCCTCCAAAATTAATGCCCTTGTCCAAAAATATGGTAAGGTTAACCTCTACGAACTTAGATGTGAAGCAAAATGCAGGATGGACGGGCTAGCTCATGCTTAAAATTCGTCCATTTAAAATAGGAGACGTTGTTTTTGTCGGAAAGAACCCTAACAAATTGTGTTATTTGTTTTGTCTTCTATGTAATTATTCTGTTTGAGTGTGTACAATAAAGAGTATTCTATTCTATTCTAACAATAAACAAATGAAGTGAAAAGTTTTCAAATCCTTGTAAGATAATAGAGGTCAACAAGGTATGACGACGATAGATACAAGGAACAGCCAATAGCTGGTGGACGCGTTAAGTACCTATGCATGTTACGAAAAACTTGAATTTGACAGTTGTAGTCAGAAATAACAGTGTAGTTAATGCCAATGGTTGAGTTAAATTCTAACGTTTAAAATGATTATTTGAGTTCATTGTAAGACACATTTATGTGTTACATTATGAGTAATAAAGCTGGTTGATTTGAAATAAATTGTGTGACAAGGGAAATACCCTACTTAGAGTTCCTAAAACTTGAGCATTGAAAGCTCCGCGCTTTGTGCTTGAGACGGTTGAGCATTGAAAGCAGCTTCGCGCTTTGTGCTTGTGGTGGTTGAGCATTGGAAGCTCTGCGCTTTGTGCTTGTGGCGGTTGAGCATTGAAAGCTCCGCGCTTTATGCTTGTGACGATTGAGTATTGAAAGCTCCGCGCTTCGTGCTTGTGACAATTGACTATCGCAAGCTTCGTGCTTTGAGTTCGTGACGCTGCATTGCGCACTTACCTATAATTTTCGAACTTGTAGCAAGATTATGGCGGGTACAGACTGCTGCAACGCAACATGCAATGCAACACGAAACGAGCATTGCATCAGTGTAGACGCGGGGCGCGCACAACGTGCGCTTAACCGCGCATGTACCTACTCACATCTGTTTCCGAGATGCGCGCGAACGGATCGCTCAGTCTGCAAAAGAACACGCAAAGGAATGGATCGTGACGACCAATTGCGGGCTCTGATGATAGTCAGTGCTTCATTATTAATAGTGAATCATGTGATAAAACGCAGAAGACATCGACGTTGGTGGCGTACAGAGTTGTATAGTCAGAGAGCTGGTGCAAAACTAATGGCCGATATGAGATTAACTGGACAATTTCAAAATTTCTTAAGGATGAGTCCAACGACATTTGAAGATCTACTCAGATTAGTCGGACCAAGAATTTTTCGGAATCGCACACAGTTAAGGGCTCCAATTTCAATCCAAGACAGACTGGCAATAACACTTCGTTTTTTAGCTAGTGGTGACTTTTACACAAGTTTACAGCATACCTTCAGAGTATCAAAACAAGCCATAAGTGGCATTATTACAGAAGTATGCTCCGCCATAATTGAGGAATTAAAAGATTATATCAAGGTAAGTTTTATTCTTAATAAGTCAATTAAAGAACAGTATTATCACATCAAATCATTAAAGTCGTCATAGGATTGGTTAGATTCTAGTGACGTTACAGACGATGGCTGTTGGTTCATATATTCTTCGTTCCTTGCCGTGGTATAGCCATAGCGTCCGGCTTGATTTGTATCTGGAGTTTGCGCGGAAGGCGAGGGACGATTAAATTCGGAAGTTCCAGGACGATTAACATATCCGGTCAGATCCACATAATCTTGTCCTTTCTTCTGTGATGCATAATAGGATTCTTGGTATGAACTGGGGTAGTTATCCTGCTGTCGATATGATGATTCATAATAACCTCTGTCAGCCTTCATCAAAATTTCAAAAATTCCATGTTCGACCGAATTCCTGGTTTGAAGGGAATAAGTATTCATTTTAGCTGATATATAGGAAGCGAAAGTTGTAGTTAAATCTGGAGCGCCTGAATTTCCCAACTTATTGGCAGTAGTTTGTAATATGCCCACTACATCGGCCAGTACACTGCTGCTTTCATCTTTTTTTGCTTGTTTAGCTCGCGTACGTTCATACCGTGTACGTGGAGTAGCAAATTCGTTCTGCAGATTTTCTTCATTAATCGGTTGTTGAACCGCCTCCTGAAAAACATAAAAATAATTTATAACTGTAGGTCCCATCTCTTGATATAAACTACTAGATAGTAGATATAACTCTCCAGGAAGGTAGGTATCGTGGCACCGATGGACAAATGTCGAAACGACTATATATTTAGTTCGTTTTTTAGTCTAGTTCAATATAGCTAGCAATAAAATCAAGAGATGCTCACTATAATGGCACCTCAAAAATTGTCACCAGCGAGTGTTGGGCTACTAAGTACAATGACTGTCTCGTAGCCATAAATTAAATAAAAGTTTTTTGTTTTAGCTTCCAACGACAGAAGAAACTTGGTTGAACATAAGCAAACAGTTTGAAGAGAAGTGGAATTTTCCACACTGTTTAGGGGCACTGGACGGAAAACATGTTGTGCTTGAGGCACCTATCAAAAGTGGAACTGAATTCTACAACTATAAAAACTTCTTTAGCATCGTTCTTTTTGCTTTGGTTGACGCCGATTATAATTTTCTATTTGTAGATGTGGGATGCCAAGGAAGGATTTCAGATGGTGGCATCTTTAAAGATACAAAACTCTGTGAAATGATAGAAGATCGTACAATAAACCTTCCATCACCTGATTCACTCCCACGGAGACATATTCCAATACCATATTTCTTTGTGGGTGATAGTGCCTTTGCTTTAAGTGAAAATCTGATGAAACCATATGCTGGGGCACATCCAAAAGGCACTTCAAAGAGAGTATTCAACTACAGGCTAAGCAGAGCCAGAAGAACTGTTGAAAATGCATTTGGTATCATATCGTCTGTCTTTAGAGTTCTCAGAAAACTAATGCTTTTACAGCCTGATAAAGCTGAGCTAGTGGTTATGGCAATTGTCCTTTTACATAATTATTTGAGACGTCACTCTAGAAATACATATATGAATGACACTGAAGATGAAGTTACGAATGAAGACACACGTAGGCAAAATAATGAAGATATGAGATCACTACTACCTATGAGAAATATTCCTCGACGATCGCCTGCACATTTGAATGCGTTAAGAGATGAGCTCTCCGATTATTTTATGAAAGAAGGGAAGGTTCATTGGCAAGACAGATGTTCGTAAAAGAATCAATCCAGTTTTACTTACCGTGTTGGTTCTCTTTCTCGGTTTGTTACGGTTGTCCAAGAACTTCAAAGAATCAAAGGCAAACCATCGACTTTTGTATGTCTCCGAGGCACCTGAAGAAATAAAATAATAATCATGAAAAAAATTAAATAAAAAACATAATTCAGTCAGTTTTAAACATAGTTGTTTTTAAGTAAACTTGACTAATAATAATTAATAATATTTAATAATTAATTTGTGATTTCAATCCATTAAAATATTGTAGTTGTTGTCAAAGTTGTCATTTTGTAGAGAAAAAAGCCAATTTCAATATTAGTCGGCTATGCCAATTTAGATTTCAATACACAAACATTTTTGCGGTTTCCAACCTACGATTGTACTAAGAATAAAGTATATGAATAAATAATAAATAGTAAATTATTATTATTTATTTACCTTTTCCTGTTCCTTTCGATTTCTTTTCCTTCGCTTTTTCACGACGGTAGGATGATAAAATACTAATCATTTTACTGTAACATTTTTCTTGTGTTGTTTCCATCAAATTAGCAATTTCCATCCATGCATCCTCTTTAAAATGTTTTTTATAAAAATTCTCATGTTGTGGATTCCACAAAATTTCCTTTGATCTGTACACTTCAATTAATTGAAGCACTTTTTCTTCACTCCACGTAAATGTAACCGCCTCCTCCGCCGCAGTAGCGTCGTCTTGTTCCATGTTCGCGCGCGTCTAGCCGTACACACCACACAACCTGTCCACACTGACGCTCCGCGCATACTGCGCGCCTCTTTGTGTTCGGGGAAAAAACCGACAAATTTCGGGTCGCTACGCGCAAGAGTTGCAACAATCTGTTCGTGCGCGTAGTAGACGCGGTTCGTGCGCGCAAGGCGTCTACACTATGGGAATTCTGTTACTTTACATGATACATTGCAGCAATGTGGACGTCAAATTCTTGCATTGCATGTTGCATTACATGTTACATTGCACCAATGTGTACCCGGCTTAAGGAGTATGTGATAGTAATCGTAGATGCTTTTACAAAATTTTGTCAGTTAATGTGTGTCAAAGATTTAACACTCTGCTTGCGAGGCACTACGTAGCTTTGTCCACATATTTATTACCCCGAAACGAATTCTCTGTGATCAAGGTACATCTTTTACTGGTCAAGACTTTCAGGATTTATGCCGAGGTTGAGCCATTGAGTTCCATGAGATTGCCAGTGGTGTTAACCGAGCTAATGGACGGGTGGAGCGAATGATGTCCACCTTGACAAATTGTTTTACAGTGGCCGAAAATTATAAAAATGTTTTATTGAACGTAAACCTGTGTTGATAAAAGACTTATGTTCAATGCTGATTGATAAAATGTTTTATTTAAACTGAAAGCTACTACGCTTTATTGAAGGGTGGATTGAAGGCCTTATCGCTTTGTCCTGATGTCCTGCTGAAAGCCATCACGCTTTGCAGTAAGGTTGGGCTCATCTGTCGTGACCCAAGGTTGTTGCTGAAAGCTGCAACGTTTTGCAGCGTGTTTTAAGTGCTGCCTGTGAGCAATGCTGAAAGCTGTAACGCTTTGCCGAGTAATTGAATTTTTGCTGAAAGCTTCAACGCTTTGCTGTGTGTTGCAGTTTATGCTGAAAGCCTCAACGCTTTGCTGTGTATTGCAGTTTATGTTGAAAGCTTCAAAGCTTTGCTATGTGTTGCACTTTATGCTGAAAGCTTCAACGCTTTGCTGTGTGTTGCAGTTTATGCTGAAAGCTTCAACGCTTTGCTGTGTGTTGCAGTTTATGCTGAAAGCTACAACGCTTTGCTATGCGTTGCATTTTATGCTGAAAGTTTTAACGCTTTGCATTGTGTGAGAGGTACGCCCTTTAACTAATGATGAAAGCTTTAAGGCTTTGTGGTAAATGCTGAAAGCCTTTACGCTTTGCCTTGTGTAACATTGAAAGCCGCTTGTAACGCTTTGTGTGCTTGCCAACCTGAAGAGCTGTAATTCATGCTGATTATGTCAGCGAGTAACAACGCGAGAGCGCGTTGATTGTCGGATGGCCGTGTCGGAGAAATTAAATAAAAGGCCTGTTTACGTACTAGTAACGCCATCTATTAGCGTTTGGAAAACACTACTCACTGAGTCAGTAGTTCGAGTCGAGGTTGTCTATGAACTGTCGCATGTGACGTTTGACGTCTGTCAGTAGTCTAAGTGACATTAGTATGTTCGCGACACGACACAATTGGCATCCAGAGCTCGACTGCGCCGGGTGTGCGCACTGATTCTTTTAACCACGTGCATGATGGCGGACACCGACGATGTTTCGGAGTTAAATCCGTCAGAATCTCCGACATATATATTATAGATAACTTTACACCCAGATTAATTATATACCCGTATTCATCACATAAAAATAATAACGAATGCGAAGAATATTTCTCCTATATTTTCTATTAACCAGTAACAACTAGTCAAAACATTTTCAGGCAACATCATTCTAAACATGAATTGTGTAACTTCGCCAACTCAATTTCGATGTGGTGACCTCACGGAAACTCGTACAACTTTTACCTTAAGTTTCCTCAGGGATGTTACACGGCCTTTTAAAATACATAGCTGGACCAAAGCTTAGTCCCTAAACTTCCTAAATGGTTTCGAAGTTAATAATTATATACCTAGTGATATAATAAGCCGGGTAACTGCCAAATGGAGTTTGGAAAACTCCTAACAACACTCCATCATTCATTATATGATTTCAGGGGGTACTAAAAGCTAAGACCCATTGGACCACTGTTAAATACAAAGGGTGCCGGGAAAACTTGACTTTTTCTTGGAGAAATATTTCCAACTAGCTGTGCCCCGCGGTTTTACCCGCGTTAAACTTTATAAAATATGGCCTATGTGTTATCCTAACTATAAAAATTAGCCTATGTTCTTTCTCAGGGTCTGACCATTTCATTCAAATCCGTTCAGTAGTTTTGGCGTGAAAGAGTAACAGACAGACAGACAGACAGAGTTACTTTCGCATTTATAATATTAGTTAGTATGCTGACAGACGGTCCAGATGGACGTGGTAGATTAGTAGAAAATCTTTTACGCCGCACGTCGTAGGTTCGATTACCACCCAGGACAGATATTTGTATGCATGAACATGTCTGTGTGTCCTGACTCTGGGTGTAATTATCTTTAAAAGAATGTATTCACAAAAGAACAATACTATATGTTACATATCAGTTAACTGTCTGGTTTCCATACTACAAGATCTGCTTAGTTTGGGATGAGATGGCCGTGTGTGAGGATATTGTTATTATTATAATATTGATTGACAATACAAATTAGAATACAATAGTTTCCTATAAGCTAATCAATAAGGACCACTTTCTTATAGTTTGGCTTTGGAAACTAATTTATTCTAATGAAATAATGAAATTTATTCAGCACTGTTTTCTGTTCTAGGACAAACTTAGTTACACTCTTTGGGTAGAACTAGAATCTCATCAGCTTCGGCTGACCATGTTACTACTAAAGAAAAAAATATAAAGCAAAAAAAATACCTAATTTATTTATAACAAAAAAAATTACTTAGCACAAAGTAATACGTAGTTTGATTTAGTTGATCAGAAATATTTTCTCATTGATGCCTTTGTCAGAACTGGACCAAATTGAAATAGGATCATACGGGAAGTAACAACATTCAAATAAGAATCCAGCCGTAAGTTCTGAGGTGACAAACATAAAAAATATACAGTCCAATTGAGAACCTCTTCCTTTTTTGAAGTCGGTAAAAAAAGGAAGTCGTGAGTAGGGTTAACAAATGTAAATACAGGGATGCCTGTCTATGATACCTAAAATGCCTGAATTTTCAGGTAAATGCCTGTCTAATGCAAAACGCTGTAGGTAATAAGTAAAAGCCAACAGATAATAATAAGAAGGATATTTATTACTGATATTTGTCAGAGGTCATATTTTTTTTAATAGTTCTTTCTTTTCTAATATATTAACGTTAAAATCTTAACAAGATACAGTTTTGTAATTTTCCTGTGTAATCAAAATTGCTTTTACTGATTCAATTGTCAGACGGTCACCGTAGCCTAGTTGGTAGTGCTCCTGCCTACGAAGCTGGTGGTCCTGGGTTCGAATCCCGGTAAGTGCAAATATTTGTGTGATGAGCACGAATATTTGTTTCTGAGTCATGGATGTTTTCTATGTATATAAGTATTTATCTATCTATATAAGTATGTATATCGTCCCTGGTACCCATAGTACATGCTTTGCTTAGTTTGGGGCTAGGATGATCTGTGTGACATTGTCACTAGATTTCTTTCTTTACTCCATTGGGCGTTGACGAGAGCCTGCGAAAATGCCTGTCTCAGACCAATGCCGGCTGCACGCCTGGCCAAATCTTAAAATGCCTGTCAAATGCGGCTAAAGCCTGTCATATGGTAACCCTAGTCGTGAGAGGGTTTCGGTAATAATGAAAGGACTTACCGTTGAAAGAGGTCGATGACCCAGCTACATAATGTGCATAACATGCACATAACAAATCTTCACTCAGCTGACAGATGACTTACTCTCATTACCTCGTGTCAGTATCCACGCAACGTTGCCTGAAACGTAATAATTTGACGTAAGATTAATGTTCAAACGTAAGTCTAATGTGCACTGCGCGTGTAGCGCATCAATTCAGACATATGCTTCGTCACTTCGTATTCGAGGTTCGATTGCTCCACAGGATATTTTTTTATATGATAGCACGACAAAAGAGCAAGCGGGTCACTAGATGGTAAGTGTTCACGCATCATGCTAAAGATGCCGTGCTAAACAACCGTGGGGACCTGAACATATTCTTACTACCAATTAAACCGTAGTAACATAACGTGATGGTGGGCGCTTGCTATTATAATAATAATAATAAAAAGTATTTATTTTCTCTCACAAATAGGTTGGATATATTAACAATAACATGTCTCGCACTGTTAAGCCTATGTACATAGAATTAGTAAGTATGCAACCTGTTTTATGAGAGACTGGTGCCTGAAGTAGGTTTAGAAAAACCTGTAGTACAGGTCACCAGGATCCCATTCCGCGGATTGTATATTACATGTATTTAAGAGCTTTAATTACATTTTAGATAACAATCGATTGTTATGCCAGAGAAAAACAAATTAAAATAAATAACAATAAAAATAAAAGACAAGGAAAATAACATTTACACTAAAACTAAGAATTCTTATAAAAATAACAATAATTTTGGCTTACTGTATTTGTGTCAGTATATTGTATTTTATACGTGTGTTATGTGTGTGTTATATGTGTGTTTGCGCGTAGTATATGACTAGAGGAAGTGTGTGTGTCCCTGCGTGCGTAGGCTTTGGCGTAGATTACAAACTATAAATATATATATAAACATTAAAACATTGTGGAGCCAAATACTGCGTATTACGAACTCGTATCAGGATATAGGACGCAGAAGACTCTCAGTCTCATCGTAGTTTAGAGATTTAAGAAACCTGCTTGTAATTAACTTACAGTTAGTCTTTGATAGGGGGTAGATAGTTAGGATTTTATTAAGTTTGTTATACGTATATGGTCCTAGGAAACAAAAGAAATTACCTGAGTGGCTTGTACGAAATATTTGCATAGGACAAACAGCACCCTTGCGTCGTTTGTCAGTCAGCATTTCTGGATGGTATGGCAATTGGGAATGCTTTTGCAGAATACAATGGAGTACAAAAATTTGTCGAACTGTCAAGAGATCCCACCTTGTATACAGTGCAGTCGTCGGGTAGCGATAGGGAAGACCAGCGCTAACTTTAAGTACAGCTCGCTGAGCTCGCTCAAGCTCTAGGATATAAGTTTTAGCTGCACCTCCCCAAGATATTATACAATATTCTATAATCAATTGGCAGAGAGCAAAGTAGACCATTTTGATAATTTTATGATGAGCAACATTTTTAAGTGTTTTGAAAATATATATAAGTTTTCTTAATCTTTTTACAAGTGTTTCAATGTGAGGTTTAAAAGTTATAGTATGGTCGATCATTACACCCAGATATTTTATTGTTGTGGTTCTTTCGAGACAAGGGCATGTACATGGCAAAACGATTTGGTTACATTTGTGTGCCTTCAATGTTAGTGTTGGACTTGGCGTGAGATTAGACCTTAATGTAAAGGTAATATATTTGGTCTTAGCGACATTGAGGCTTAGTAAATTGGCATTTAACCATGTACAAACAATGTTTAATCCATCCTGAGCATGGGAAAAAGCTTCTTCCCACGTGCTGGATTTAAAGAAAATTGCGGTATCATCCGCAAAGGTTAAAAGTATTGGTTTAGAGATAAGATATACGCGATATATTGTTCCCTACCTCATATCCTCGAACGCTGTACTTTTTAAACTAATATACCAGTAGATACCAACTTGGTTTCAATGTAAAGGCTCGTTTCATTTCCACTCTCCAAAAATCATCAAGTCCAGTTTAGCAAATAAAGTACCGAAACTCTAATCTGGTACAGTAAGTGATCACCGCCGCACAGTGGAACGAATGTATGGGAGCGGTTGGACGTAGACATGTCCGAAAAAAAAGAGTAAAATTATGCCAAACTAATGATGCCATCTTATTCGATTACTTAATGCCTTCATAACTTGTGGTGATGAATTTCTTCATAACTCCCATATTTCGGGAGTAATTTGAGAAAATGTGAAATTTTACTATGAAAATGAGTGTATCGAGCTCTCTCCCTCCTGATTCCGGGCTTGTTTCAAGTAGCGGTCTCTAATATCATAATGCTAATACTAAGAGCTATATTTAATACTAAGACACATAGTGCGCCAAATGTGCACTTTCTGGGATAAAGAGTGATGTTTATTTTATAACACAATTTTTTTATTTTTTGTTTATTTTGTTGATTAAAACCGTTTTTCTAAAGGTTTACCTTATTACAATAACATTTCTGAGCAGCCAATTAGAGAAGATATAAGCTAATTAGGATATATAATTAGGGACTTAAGGTTTACATATAAAACTGATGCACTAATGATTACTGATAAGAACATTGCTATTATTTAATTACTAAATGGCTCTTAATACACTAATTTAGCATGCATCATTTACTAATTATCACAATAACTAATTACCTTGCAATATTTAACAAAGGATACCTGGGATACCTGGATTTTATATAAATAGGTCACTATTAGTAACTTTAAAATCAGTGTTGATTTACACCTCGTTGTATCCAAGCTAATCTCGCAATGTATTTTCCAAATTTTAATACAAATCTTGATATTCACGTTGCTTTATGCGCACGCGCACATAAAGATTTACGCGACTTTAACTATTTGTTCAGTGTTTTAAAAGATAACAGTTGTGTTCAGTTATGTGAAAGTGCTGAAACAAGTTTAAAAGACTGGTGTCGTCGATTTTGCTACCGCATTTATGCAAAATGGACAAAGTCTGGAAGAAGCACAGATAAGTTTCGGAAGAAACATGAGATTTGGCTACAGGCTGCAATTCAATGGCCGGAATTACAGAATGAAAATATGGAACCTTCTACAGAAAATATAAGTGACGTCATCGAGCCCATAATTTCTCCTGCTAAATCTGATGCTTCAACTTGTACACATCCTAGTCCTCGTAAATCTTCAACTTACTTAAAAGTCATACTCTCATCAGTTCTTGTGAATATTTTTGTTAATATATATTTCTGTATATATATAATATATTTATAGACCTCTTAATAAGTCTGTCTGCGGTTTAAAGTAAATACAAATGGGGAAAAAACGTTTTTTTTTTTTAATTTTCATTTCCTTTTATCCCAGAAAGTGCACATTTGGCGCACTATGTGTCTTAGTATTAAATATAGCTCTTAGTAATAGCATTACGATATTAGAGACCGCTACTTGAAACAAGCCCGGAATCAGGAGGGAGAGAGCTCGATACACTCATTTTCATAGTAAAATTTCACATTTTCTCAAATTACTCCCGAAATATGGGAGTTATGAAGAAATTCATCACCACAATTTATGAAGGCATTAAGTAATCAAATAAGATGGCATCATTAGTTTGTCATAATTTTACTCTTATTTTTCGGACATGTCTACGTCCAACCGCTCCCATACATTCGTTCCACTGTGCGCCGCGCCGCTCATGAACACTCGCAACGAAAGTGGAGCTGCAAGTACCTTGCCGGCCCTTAAGAAAAGAATAGGCCCGAATCGTGACGGTTGCCATTCATCAGTGAAAGCATGGGTTGGGATCAATCATTTTCTTCAAAATATACGTAGTTAAAACTTATTATATCTTTTATTTAACAAAATGAATCTAGCGTAATTGGCAAATACACCAAAAATTTAACTGGTGAAGCATATACTCCATCTGATATATGATTATTTAAATAATAAAGTAATAAAGATTAATTTCAAACACTCTTTCTAAGCACTGTTACAATATAATGTAAGTTACCTAGCTCATACATTAGCAAACGCCCATGCCACATCCAGTTTTATTTTGTCCGTAAATACATGTTATGCAGTAATCAACGTGTAACCAACGAGCCATACACCAGTTTTTGTTTATAGGATACCCCCATTATTTGTAATAACTTAATGTTGTGTAAAATATGAAATAGATTTAGATAAACATATTGATATGTATAAGTTACATTAGAATTAGTTATATAATAGATTACTTAGATATAGAAATTTGTATTAAGTAACCGTCCGATTTAGAACTTAAGAATCTACTTTATTTTAATACCTGTTTCTCATATAAGTGAAATTTTTTCTTTTGAGAAATAAATATCGTAAACCCGAAAGTCAGGCATGCTTTTGAAATCCATGACAATCAAAATCCAAATTATAATTGGTGTGAATTCCGTTAATTGTCAGAAAAATCATGCCGGGCTGCAATTTGCACTGCGCCCTCCTGCCCGCAAAAATATGCGGCACGCGAGTAGGATAATTATAAACAAACAAATTACATGCGCCAGTATAAAGTTCAAAGAGGTTAACATTCTAACTGTACCATCTCAGTATATATATGAAAACTTAATATATGTGTATAAAAATATCGATTCCTTCTGTAAAAGGAGCATTACACATAATGTAAATACTAGAAATAAGAATAATCTCATATTTCATACTACCCGTCTCCACAAAATAAGTAACTCTTTTATGAGGCAATGTATAAGATAGAAGAAAAAAAAATAACGAAACCAAGGACGATCTTATAGATCTGACTATATTCCTGTCGCAAAGCATTGATTGTAAAATTAATAAATATGACATTAAGGATATTTACAGACTGCGAGGTACCAACAGAGACAGCAATCGGTCACCTATTATTGTTGAAACGAGTTCCACTCTTTTGAAAAACGAAATATTGAAGATGGGAAAAGCGTTTAATATCAAACACAAAACTAAACTATGTTGTAAACACCTTGGCTTTAAAACGCAGGAAGATACCCCCATATTTATTTCGGAGCATTTAACAACAAAAGGATCTCGCCTACATTTCCTCGCCCGAGACTTAGTAAAATCAGGCGCCTATAAATACTGTTGGACAGCCTACGGGAAGGTGTATGTAAAAAAGGATGATCAATCGCAGACTATTATTATTAGAAGGGAAGATCAGATTCACAGTCTGACTCTGCAGGAATGACTACATACATGTTGCCTCCGGTATTTATGCCACTATTTGTATTATACTATAAATATTGTATACAGCATTACCGCTTCGTTCCGTGTTTTTTATGCAGTCACCCGCATTTTACTGTTTACTGTTAACACTTTCCGCACGGTACTAATCACCATAGTTATAAACGGATGCTATGTAAAACGTCGTAACTTTATATCACATGTGCTTACACATAACTCATATACATGCATTATACACTTACACTACAATCATTTATCCAAAACAATCTTATTTCTCATAAACTTATCGTACACATCCCCAACCAAAACTCATTTATACACATTCCTACGTACACTCACTATTATACATTCAGTCGCTATTTACATATACCTCACTCGCTGTTTTGTATCACGGTACATTAGTAATATACAAAGGGCAATCGTTCGTTACTATACAAATTCCATATTATCTTTTCTTGTAACCATTAATTATGAGAGTACAACAATTACTATTACTGTAAGGTATTTTCTCCATGTAATGTCATTCATTCTATTAAAATTCCAACTAAATGAGTGATACGCTTCAAACAGTTACTGATATAGATAATTTTGAGATTGCGCGCACCATTGAATGCGACAGTAATGAACTGTCTAAGTACATGTTTGTAAATAAAAGTGACCTAACTATTTTCTCACAGAACATTAGAAGCATTTATTGTAACTTTGATGATTTTTTATTGACAATGTCTACGTTTAACTTCGAAACAGATATCATAATATTTACAGAATGTAGGTTAAATTCTAATAAACCTATTCCTCAACTTAATAATTACAGTTCATATATGACCTCAAGTCAGTTAAACCAAAATGATGGGGTAGTCGTTTATGTGAAGAGTGCACTCGTACATCAGGTTACAGAAATATCGCTATCTCAGGCCTCTTGTCTAAGCCTGGAAATATTGAATAACGTCATTCTCTGTATTTACCGATCACCATCTAACTCAAACACCGACAGTTTTGTCAATTCGCTCAACAATCATTTGGAGACCATACCACCAAATAAAAACATTATTGTGGCAGGCGACATAAACATTAATATTATACCTAAACTAGTTGAGCAGTCTCATGAACTGAAAAATAGAATGAACTACCTTAACATGTTGTCTTTACACGGTATCCTTCCAGGGCATCTGTTGCCAACGAGAGACAAATCATGCCTGGACCACTTCATGCTTAAAGTAAATAAGAAAAAGTTTTCATCCACTATTGCCGTCCTTAATACCACAGTAACTGACCATTACACAACCCTCCTAGTATTATCTAAGCAAAAATGTCTACAAAATGTTCGCAAAACTAAGACATTTGTTGACTTTGAACAGGCCCTGCATTATCTAAAAGAAAAGAACCTGAGTGAATTACTTTTCTGTGATGATCCTAATTCTCTATGTACTCAGTTGATACAAACTCTAGCTGACTCCATCAAATTAAATACAATCACTTTAAAGATCCCTAGCAAAAAACGCATTTTGAAACCGTGGATTACCAATGGTATTTTGCGCTGTATACAAAATCGGAATAAACTCCAAAATAAACTTCGTCAGGATCAAAGCAATGAAATTCTAAAAATAACATACAGACGTTACAGAAACTACTGTAACAATTTGATTAAAAAACTAAAAAGACAATATGAAAGGAATCTCCTATCTAATTCAGTTAAAAACAATAAATTACTGTGGAAAAATATAAAAGCTATTACCTACTCACAAAAAACAAATAATTATGATACAGAATTGTTAAAACTTCAGCCAACCCCGTCTGATTCAGTAAATTTTATCAACAATTATTTTTCTAAAATTGGTCATGATCTGGCTCAACAAATTTTACCTACAACCGTCAATTATGCCCTCGCTCAGAGCAGTAACGCATCAAATCTAGTAAATTCTTTTGTGCTTCTTGAAACTGACGCCGACGAAGTATACAGTATATTGATTAACCTAAAAGCTGACAGTGCCCCTGGCTGGGACAACATTTCTACGAAATTTTTAAAGTATATAGGCATGGAAGCCGTCCCTATCATAGCCCATCTTGCGAACCTCTGCTTTAGAACTGGCATCTTCCCTGCCCCGCTAAAAATAGCCATTATTACTCCTGTGCACAAGGGTGGAGGTAGAGACGATATTAATAATTATAGACCGATTTCTGTTCTCACTAGTATATCCAAAATTATTGAAAAATTAATAAATGTTAGGCTTATTAATTACTTAAACAAATTCAATATCATCTCCGACTCACAGTTTGGTTTTCGTCAAGGTATTTCCACTGAGGACGCCGTCATAACACTAACTTCATTAGTAGCTAATCATCTTGACAATGGAGATAAGTGCCTAACTGTCTTTTTGGACCTTAGAAAGGCATTTGATACCGTCTCTACGCCTATCCTTGTGAACAAGCTGGAAAGAATAGGTATTAGAGATATCGCGCTTGATCTGTTTAAGAACTATCTTTCAAATAGGAAGCAGAGTGTCAAAGTGGGGCAACATATGAGTGATGTCACAGATCTATCATCATACGGCGTCCCCCAGGGCAGTGTATTAGGTCCAACGCTCTTCTTGATATACATAAACGACCTGTGTAACATGAAAATTCCTAATGCCAAAGTCCTGTCGTACGCCGATGATACAGCTGTCATCTTCTGTGGTAGATCATGGCATAATGTGCAGCTAAGTGCTGAAACAGGAATGTCCCAGGTTGCGAATTGGCTCAATGCTAATGTTCTTACATTAAATACCTCCAAAACAAACTTTATAAGTTTCAGCATCTGCAATCGTACTCAACCAACCGGCGATTTTCGAATCACTATACACACTTGTGATGGTACAAATGCTGACAATTGTAACTGTTCTAGTATTGGCAAAGTTTCTAGCACAAAATTTTTAGGGGTAATGTTGGATCAGAGATTGTGCTGGTACCCTCATCTTGAGCAAGTTGCCAATAGAGTCCGCAAGCTAAACTGGATTTTTAAGACTCTGCGTCATGTGCTGCCTAGGGCTATACAGAGTAGCGGTAAGCCTGGTGCAAATGTGCTCAATCAAATATATATTTCTCTTGCACAATCAATATTGATATACTGTATTCCTGTTTGGGGTGGGGCAACTAAATCTAAATTCATCCAATTGGAGCGAGCACAACGTGCCTTGCTCAAAATAATGCATTTTAAAAAAAGGAGATATTCTACAGAGAACCTCTATAAACTTAGTGATGTATTGTCAGTTAGGAAACTATACATTACTCAAATAATTTTAAAAAAGCACAAAACCTTACCTTATAATTCGGATATACACGCTAAAAGAAGAAAACACAATATAGTTCAAATACCTACAACCAAGACCAATTTCGGATCTATGCAATTTAGTAAACGATCAGCTCAATTGTATAACAAAATAAATAAAGAAATTTTCGTATATGCAAAATCTTATCATATATGTAAAGAAATGTTGATTGACTGGATAAAACCTCTGACATATGATAATACTGAAGCTCTCCTACAAAATATAACTTAATACAAGTACACGACCCGCTCATACACTCAGAGACTCTCCCGCACCTACACGTACATCCACACACACGTACTCATACAACTTCATATCCATAACACTCATGTACACTCAACAACACATACACACACACGCACACTCTCACACACGGTCACATAATTATATTTTTGTTTAACTAATACTTTGCTCTATTTTCTACATATTTTGTTTTATTTTGTTTTTATTGTGTTTTAAGTATCTACTGTTGTGAAGGAGCGGAGTCCTCTAATACAGGCATTATTTGCTTAAATGAAGACTCCAAACCCAAATTGTTTGTGTATAACTTTTGGACACAATAAACGTTATTATTATTATTATTATTATTATTAAGATTCTATAACAAACTTCCCAATGATATTAGAGAATTTTCTACGAATAAGTTTAAAAGAATTATTCAAGCCAACTTGTGTAGCATGGCATATTACAAAATTTCTGATTATTTAAGTGATAAAAGTGCTTGGGATTGAGTTGTTCTGAGTCAACACACATGATTGTCATTAATCTTAAGTATATTTTATTTTAAAAAAGGATTCCTACTGAGTTTTCTGGCAGTGTTTCTCAGTAGCTGCCACGTCATGCACTGCACGGTAGGGTAAAAAATATGACGATTCCACATAAATGTAAATTTTTTACGGAATAAATGATTTTGACTTTGACTTTGAATACCTAACACGTGTTTTAGTTTTTTTTTATAAATAGGATGACAAGCGAGCAAGTGAGTCACCTGATGGTAAGTGATCACTGCCGCCGTTGGACATTCGCAACACCAGAGTAGCCGCAAGTGCGGTCCTCCAATTACTATAATTCTCGAGAGATACTAACTTGTCGAGTGCTCGAGGGACTGTAAACGTGAGCACTCGATTAAACTGACAAATAACTGAATCAACACTTCATATTAATTTAGTATTTTGATTATTATTATTCGGATTTTTAAGGCACCACCCGCGCTATGGTTAGCTAATGTTTACTTAACTATATTACTCCAAACATGTTCTGACTAGATACAAGCGCTTTTAAAGTCTACGTGAATATAAACCTTTTTTTATTTTTATATTTAGAATATAGAATAGAATATGCATTCATTTCTCTCATCACAAAAGTACAGTTTACATTTTTTTTCAATAAGATGACATTTAGCATTATATATTTTAACGGTTAAAAATGCAACCAGTTTTGTGAGAGACTGGTGCCTGAGTTAGGTTTGGGAAAACCTGTATTACAGGTCACCAGTGCCCCACTCCGCAGATTGTATTAAAAATTGCTTGCTTGTTATAGCAAGCAAGCAATTACAATTACGAAGTAAGCAATTTTTTTACTTTCTGTGGTGAACGTACTTTTTTTTATTATTTTTTTAAATTTTATGGAAATTAATCCCAACGTTACCAGGTACTTTACTCTCATGTAATTGACGAATACAAAGTGAAAGCATAACTACTTATGGGTCATACCAACAGTTCCTTTGCGGGAATTGAACCCGGGGCACGAATTGATGAGGCTACTGTCTTATCCGCTGCGCCACACTTGCATCATCATTTGACATGTTAAATCCTAGATCATCGTACTTGTTAAACTCACAAGTAAGCAAATAATTCAAATAATAATATAGGCCTCCTAGCCAAATTTCGGCCACGGCGGCCAGTCTCAATAGAGATTAACCATCTGCGCGGGACATATATATATTTTTTTAAAGACAACGCCCGCACTAGGGAATCTAAACCCTGTATCGCGGGGTACTTTACAAACATATAATAGATGGACACAAATTACATCCAGACTCATAACAGCTATTTATGGGTCACACAAATAGTTGTCCGGCGCGGGACTCGAACCCGCGACACGAAGAGGCGAGGTGACTGTCTTAGCCGCTGCGCCACACGTGCAGTCACATATTATAATGCACAAGTGTGTGCGCAAACACAGGAGCACTTTCTATTCCATCACTCTAATCATTCAATGGGACGTCTAGCGACACGACCGAAAAGAGGTCAGGTACAGGACCGATGGCTTCATGTGCTCTCCGAGACTTCGGGCTAATGCTGAGAAAATTTTATTTTTAGAGAAAAGTCCTAAAATCAGTTTTAGCCTGACCCGGGATTTGAAACCAGGGCCTCGTTCTTTGCGCTCTCTGCTACCGCTAAACCAACGAGGTAGAATAATAATAGAGAGAGATAGAATATCTCTTATTGACCTAATATCTCTGTCTAAACCCTTTGCATTGCCTTATCGGACATTATTGTAATTTAGTTAAGTATAAGGTTTCAAATAGTGGTAAAATGCATCGGCTTTTCAATAATCGATTTTATTTATTCAATGTCTCATTTCACGCCACTAACGAATAGGACTTATTCATAAGAAGCATTCTCATCGGTAGTCTGAATTATAACTATAAATAGCAGGCTATAAGAAGCCTAATAAACTTCCCAAATACCTAATCCCTAATGGACTATAAACCATTAAGGGTCCATTAAAACAGCTGACATTAATACGAAATCAGTCACATCTACTTTCTACAAATGCGGACGAAGCCTTATAACAGTCAAACGTTCGTTACGGCACAAACACGTGACCACGTGACGCAGGCTTTATACGTCGACAAAAATATAAATAAACTGCTAGACGTCCAGACATTGGCTATTTTTTTGAAATAATTCAATTGCTTTGCTCTCCACTGGAGGTGCAGACGGACTTTATAAACACAGAGAAGGAAATTTCATAGAGAAATTCTTTGGGGCGTTGACGGCGGGCGTTCGGGGAAGTAAATGGAAATACTTGTTTCAGTCAGATATACTTCTTCATTTTTATGCTGTGTGCCTACGTGATTGCCATAGATAATTTTAAAGAGGACTTACTACACTCAGGATAAATATACTGGGATTATTATTCAAACACGCTTGTACTCATTGGTGGCGCCTCGGAGTGGTGGCGCTTCGAGGAATACCTCAAATAATAATAATAATGTCTTAATTTAATTTTATTCTTATTTTTATTGTAATCATGTCTTAATTTTATTTGAACAAGGTCTTTATTTAATTGTAATAATGTTTAAATATTAATTGTAACTTTTTATTATTATTAATATTTATTAATCTAATTAATTTTACTTTGTTGCATAAATTATTGTTGTCAAACTAAAAGCGGGGAGGACACTGTATTCTGTAACACAGGTTTAATAACCTAGCACAGGATCCAGGGACTTCAAATAAACTGTACCATTTATTGCAAATAAAGATATAGTATTGTAAAAAAAAAAAAAAAAAAAAATACTATGGAAACCAGACAGCTGATATACTAAATACACTACTTTCCTTCTGTACATAATTTATACAAACATACACAGACTCACACCTTTTTCCCAGAGGGGTAGGCAGAGACAACGGATTTTCATTTGTCACGATCTTTACACACCTCTTTTGCCTCGTTTACTGTCATTATACTTGAGAACGTCTCCAATTTGGTCAGAGAATGTTCTACGAGGTCTTCACCTTCCGGTTATCCACAGGCGAGTTCTACTTCTTCTGTCGATTTTCTTTCATGCATCCTTTCTAAATGCCCAAACCATCTCAGCATACCTTATTCTATCTTTGTGACTACATCCTTTTTCACACCACACATAATACATTGTATAATATAATTATATAGATAGTAACACCCATACTCAGGACACAAACATCTGTCCTGAATCCGCCGTGTTGAAACCGGTAGTAGAGACACCCGCTGAGTTTGTTTCGCTGGGTCTTCTCAGTTGGGGCGCATTGAATCTGGTGGTAGCATTAAAGCGCGACCGTCGTTATAAACACAAGGTCCGACATATTAATAACATTTAATTCGTACCTTAATATAAACAGAAACATTCAGACAATATGTAGTAAGAATATAGCTAAAATTTAAAATTTAGCTAATTAAACCTACACATGATCCTTGACAATAACTTAATTTAAATTAGCTAAATATCGTTAGTATTATAAAATACATCTTATTGTAAATTATTTCCTACAATCCGTGTACGTAAATATCTATATGTACACAGAAATAATTATAAATTAATTATATATTACTACGAACATGTTCGGACTATTTACAAGCGCTTTTTTAAAGCCTACGTGAATAAAAACCTTTTTTATTTATTTACCCGCAACACCAAACGGCCCGTCAGCTTATAAATCAGATTATAAGAAAGAAAATATATATATTTTCTTTTCATTTTTGAGAAACTACAACAAAGATATTAAAAGGAAAAGTAAATATATTTTCCTAAACAAGCACGTCTTCTAATTAAGTAGCATACAAACTGGCTAGTGGTTGGGCGTTAAGGTATCTTAGACGCTGACAATACCACACTGTTCTCGCTTGCCCTCCATATAATAAGCTCACTACCTTACTCCTTTTGAGTCAAATGTATTTCTGCTATTCATGCAATGTCCAATATGGATTTTAAAGGGGACCACATACGTGACTCGCTTACAACTATAGATATTATGTCAGGTAGTTTCCTTCACTATCTATGTTATACGTTGTATATTTATTCATATATACTTATATATTACAATCACGTAATTTGGTTATAAATCATAGCAGCGTTCGCTACTGCAAAGACTTATTAGGGCTCCAAACTAAAGGGTAAAACGAGACCCTATTACTATGACTTCGCTGTCTGTTTGTAAGTACGTCTGTCACCAGGATGTACCTCATGAACTAGACAGTTGAAATGTTGACAGATGATGTATTTCTGTTAATCTAAGTCTAAATACTTGAAATAGATTAAAATAAATATTTAAGGGGGCTCCCACACAACAATCGTGATTTTCTTACAGTTTAGATCGGACTAGATTCAGTTTTCATCGTACTACAAGGCGTCGGGAGGCTCTCCACCATGTCAAGAACATCCCATTATGCCGTACGAAGCACTTTGCTTCCTCTTTCATCATAAGCATCGCTAAGCTGTGGAACAGCCTACCAAACGACATGTTTCCAGACTCATATAACATGGGTTTATTCAAGGCTAGAGTTAACAGGCATCTTATGGGTACGCGCGGTCTACCTTCGACCACATCTTTACTTACCATCAAGTGAGATTGTGGTCAAGCGCAAACCCATTTTGCATAAAAAATATGTAGATTATGGTACGGAACCTTTCGTGCGCAAGTCCGCCTCGCACTTACCCAATTTATTATTTTACTCTCTCTCTGTGTGTTACACTATCTGTCTTAAAACTCTGTTTGGCTGTCTCTTAATTTGAATAAAAGAAACCGACTATACCCGCAATAATAAAAATCTAATAGAATTTAGTTTCGGCGCCGAGACAGTTATGGTTAAGTTTATTAGCGTTATCAAATGGAAATCGCGTAATTGGAAATAGAAATATATTTGGAATTGCTATTGCTCCAATTCTTATTATTTGGATAACCTAGAAGCCGCATTGACACCATTACGGTGACAACTTGAAGGAGGTAGAGCATATTATTTTTACGCTCTATGACTCGAATCCTAGAATACGCTGCAAATAATTTATTAAGAGAAGCTAAATTTCGCACTTGCACTTTATCGTGATATAAACCAGCCATTAGCTTCTGCTATCTGGAATAATATCATCATCATCAACGCCCACTGCTGCACAAAGGCCTCCCCCAAAGATCTCCACAATTGCCGGTGTTGCACTATCCGCATCAAGCGACATCACTAGAACATCGGTCCATCTTGTAGGAGGCCTGCCTAAGCTGCGTCTTCAAGTTCGTGTTCACCACTCGAGAAAATTTCTGCCCCACACAATGCCCCGGAATAATATTCGAGAAATAAAATGGCCATATCACAAAGTTCTATGGATAATGGAAACACAAACTTATAAACCATGTTCCTTTATTACACTGTAATTGTAGATGTATTCAATTTATAAAGCTAATTATGATATCTATAAATTATAATTAGTAAGACGCGCATCATAGTATGAACTTCACATTAAGTCCACTGACTAATGACTACGACTACACATTTCGCAGACCTAGACTATACATATTTGCGATATCAAAATCAAAATTATAGAAAATCACCATTGAGCTTATGAAATGACGTTTCGAGACTACCTTTTGATATTCCTTATCAAATCGCGCGCGAACTAAATAAGATTTCTTATAACTATAATTTCGGAAACACTGGTTTTATTATTATTATTTTATTTATTTATTGTTTCCTTAATATTAAATCACAAGTACAGAAAAATACCCCACAAGACCGATCAGTCGGTTTGACTGCGGGAGAAAAGTCTCAATAAACAAGAAAACAACAATAAGATATCTAAATACTAAAAATAACTATTATTAATCACAGTTGATATAACGGCACTATTTTATGTATTAACAATATCTCTATTATCTATCTAATCTAATTTAGTAAGTAAGTATTTATATAATTTGTTTTTAAATATATATTTTTTTGGTTCACTTCTAATGTAAGCCGGTAGACTATTTAAAGTATAAGGTAATCGTTTATTACGTCGGTTTGGGTTACAACTTTACTTCATTTTATCAATTGCTTGTATAACTTATAATTTTACGTTTTGTGTCCCTAACTATTAAAATAAAAATAAGACAACTTCTACGTTTCCACTCCTTATACTTTCTTGTTAAATCCGTTGTGGTTCGGTTCTAAGGCACATAGACTGATGCTTCGGTCCGTTAATGATTGGCGAGGTTAAGCAACTAGGCTCGCGGTCAGGTTTGTTATATCTGCCAATGTTTGAACTACCTCAAACTACAAATGTGCACGGTGAAAGGGTTTGGAATTGCATTCTACCCAAAACGTTCAATAAATTACCCATACCCATAGTAGAGAAGATAGAAAACAGATTTCTGTTTTCCTGTCGACAGGTAAGCAACATATTAAAGCGACACTTTTTAAATAAAACTTAATTAGCATGTAAGCGGCAACACCTTAACCGTATAATCTTACACTTTTAAGATTTAGAGTTAAGATTTAATGTAAAATAATGGTATTACTTTAATTTGAAATAAACAGATTTTTTTTTTGAAGTTATACTTCTTTTGGCGCGATGGAGAAAAATGATGAGAGTGAATTTTTACGATGCGCGCGCACACCGACACCAAAAAATTTAACAGCATGACGTTAGTGGTATAAAAATTGATAACTATGTTCAAGTTGTATATTAAGAAGTATAACTTCTAACGCGTGTACATAAGTACACACAAGTTTTTTTTTTGTTTCTATTATTAGGCCATAGATAAAAGTGACCGCCAAAGTGGTTTAATTTCTGAGCGTCTCCGTGCTTTGGAGGAAACGTTAAGCGGACGGTCCCGGTTGTAGCCATTAGACAACAGTCGTTAAGCCATGTCAGAGGCCTACTGGGCGGCTTGAGCAACTCTGACACTAGCTTAACCACTGCCCATATGATAAGTAAGTAAGTCAATCAGGTGTCCGAGTATTGTACCGAGCCTCACAGCTTCGAGTCCATTCATTTTAAATGACTGAAAGGAATTAGTCCCATTAAAAAGAATAAGATCCATAAATAGCAATACATACATGTAGTTCAATCTCAATACATATGTATAATAAAAACATTTATTTTACAATTGAACCCCAAAATCTATTTAATCACTTAGAAATACTTTTAACTAATTTATGATCACAATTTACTTACCAAATGTATAAAACACTCATTAAAAAAATAAAAATAAATCACAAGACTTTATAAAATAACGCTTATTTATAACATATTTATAAGACATTGTCATTTTAGTTATTTCAGACAGTTGACATGACGTTAGAAAGTCATGGATGTAATAACTTAAAACTAAAAACAATTCGGTATTAGCAGAGGAAGAAGTAATACTCTGTGAAGAAGTACACTTTATTGCACGAGGACTTCGAGCTATGTTCGAAGCATAAGGACCATAAGTTGTACAATTTAGGTTACCAGATGAAAAACACTAAAATTCGGAATAAAGTCCTGATTTCCTTAGAAAAATATGGAGATTTATTTACACTTTGAGAATTTTCTCAACAAGTAACAATTTTAAATAAAAAAGTCGTAATTTTACCGTTTTCATACACTGTGGATCTCGCTCACGTGTTGCACATTGCACTCAAAGGCTGAATTTTATTGAAAATACTAACTCCTGAGTTTTATGAGATTAGCAAAATCCAGCCGCAATACCGAGAAGAGTCCAAAAATCGTGAAATCACAAGACTAGTAAAATATACATTATACTACTAAAATATACCACTGGCCGGCTTCACGTTGAATGGTCCTGAGTTTATTAAATATGTGTAATAATAGGAAAAGGTACATTTACATTAAAATTTGTATTTGTGTGTACACATTTAAAGAATAAAAATAATTGCGAAAGTATTTCAAGAAGACGTAGAGTAAATAAACTTTCTAGGGTGAAAATTTGAGTTATGTATGTTTCCTCAGCGCTACGACATGTCCTTCTTTAAACAAGGTTCAAAAAGAGTATTAATCTCACGGTAGGCAGCGGTTACCACTTACCGTCAGGTGGGCCGCTAGCTCGTCTGCCTCCAATAGCTATACCTATTTGAAATGAAAATAAAATGAAATATATTTTTTTTATTTGCGACAAAAAGAATTCTTACCATACATAGCAAAAATAACACAAAAGAATTGTTGGGAGTCAAAAAAGCCCCTATCTCAGCATTAGATACGGCAACACATACATATATTAATGCAGCGGTGATCTTCCGATAGAGGCAATTTGCTCTGGTCCGAACACATGATTTTTCACATTTTGAAGTAAACTCTGTGCTTCGGCGCTTACGCTTCTACGAAGCATTATAATTGTATCTTGAAGCCATTGTCCGAAACGGTGGGACTCTACAATATTTAGTAGATGGCTTACTTGCTGCTAAGTCTTGCATAAGTCTAATTAATTAGGAATATTTACTATATTCTCCTTATGTTCCTTTCAGTCATAAGAAAACACTGTGCTTCGATGATTACGCGTCTACGAAGCAGTACTATTTGTATCTTGAAAGCGTTATTCTAGTGGTGGGATTCCTCAGTGTTTAGAAAGTGGATGGATTTCTACGCTACTAGTCTTGGATAAGTTTAATTAATATTATGAATACAATACAACACAAAACTCTTTATTGAACAGCAGAAATAATAAATTAAGTACTAGTTCTAATAACTGTTTATTAGAACTTATGTACAAAGGCCGATCTTATCGCTAGCTCCAATTTCTTCCAGACAACCTTGAATATTTACATTTTATCCCTATTTATTAAATACATAAGTAGAAATTAAATAGTACTTATTTAGTATTTGAATGTTTATGCAATTACTTAGTTTGGTCTAGTATTGAATTAGCTGACCGAAACTAAAAATAATTATTATTATAGAAACTGACTCTATCCCGATTCATCTCTATATTTTAATTCCGCTCGTTTTACCGTTACCTACTACTCACGTGCAGAAAGCAAAGTCTTAGAATATAGCACAGAATATTTGAACCAAATAATACGCGTTCAAAACACAATTATTTTCAACGAAACCGGCTTGATAATAAACGAGGTAATGAAAGAATAACAAGAAAAATCACAAGGCGTCTATGTAACTTGATAAAGTTGTTATTTAAAGCTTAAATACCAAGGTTCTATCGTGGAAATATAACGTAGAAGGCAAGTATATAAAAATAGAAAGAAGCAATTTTATTGTGTGTATATATATAAAAGATGCCCAAATTGTTAATTCTAAAAGAATTGTTTGAGGTTGAAACATTCTTGAGTAAAGAGAAAATTACACAACGGCGAGCCGGCATTTCGCATACCCAGAGATAAGGATAAAATGATTTATTTACATAATAAGTACGCTCATTTTCCTTCCAATCTTAACTTGCAAAAGCATTGGTAAGGTGTCGAAAAAAAGTACTCGAATATTTAAATACAGTCAGAATATAAAATAGTTCAGTACATTAGTTTCTGTTGTGTTCAGTCGCACTCAGCGGGGCACAGTGGGCGGTCGTCCCGCCCGCCCTCCGCGTCGTACTTCGCGGCATCGCTGCCGTGACCGAAATTAAAAAAGTTTTGACTCATTACGGACGAATAAAACTGTGCAAAGTGACTTTGTGTTATTCAGGATTCTCGTGGATTCCCTCGGAATACTTTATTAAGGTAATTTTGATTGTTAAGGTTCTTTCGTTAAGCTTCGCCTCAATTTTCCGGCCAACTGCCGACATTGCATTAGTGTATTAATCAAGAGTATTAAATTGCCAACCGTATTTTAGGGATTAATCCATCAATTTATTTATTGAATTTAAAATTTTATAGTACGTTTATAGTTAATTAATAATTGCCTAATGTTCTATAAACGAGAGACTTCGATTTATTTTGAATATTTTTAAGATCTTGTTATTTCATGATACAGATGTCGTAACAAAGTTGACGATTTTTTTTATATAAATGTGTATGTAAATTATTAGTAAAGGACAACTTAAGGATAACTTAGGATAGGAAACTATAAGAATTAAGATATAGAATATCGAATAGCGAAACACGCTAAATATTGTTTCGATATCGAAACAAATCACATCAGCTGACTTTTATGGGAACAAAATATTTTGTAAAGGTATTAGTCTACATATAGTTAGATTCTAGAGAGTTAGTTAGTCTACATAGAGTATGAAGGGTTATTTAAGTATTATGTTTGTATATTTTTCATGAATGTGATAACACACATGACACGGACGGACAAATTTTTTTTTTTTCGTAATACTGTTTTTTACCATGTTTATGTACTGCATCATGTGCTTGGCAACTATAAGTGTATGTTAATACCCAAGTACTGAATAAATTGCATTATTTCATATCATAAAATTTCCAGTAAAAGCAAAAGTATAAGAGTATATTTATTCGTAATACTTAAAATGAAAAATGCGTCCTTTAACAATTTTTTTGTACATTTATTAAATATTTAAGGTCGTTGTCGCCAGTGGTTTTCGACTCCAAAACTAGGTAAACGCAAAAACTAGGGTATCCAAATAGTCATTTATGGGTAATATTTTGTACAGTTCCCATTTTATTATAACAATATCTTAATAATATGACATTATTCACGGCCATTTGATCCCAACATAACCCTAAACTTGGACCCAACCAATCTTTTGAACATCGAAGTCTTGATGTGTCAGATAGGTATGTCGGGGTCACGATAGTAAATGAATAAATAAAAACAAAAACGATTTCTATTCACATAGACTTCAAAAAAGCGCTTGTAACTAGTGAGAAAATGAAAAATGATTGGACGAGTAGTATTACAAATAAACTATACATTAATTCTAGGTACAAATAGATTAGTGAATAATATAATATCCTAGAATATTATTCACACACTGCCATCTGATCCCAAACTAAGCAGAGCTTGTACTATGGACACCAGACAACTGATATACTTACATATACAACTTTTTCTTTTGTGTTTTGTATGTATACTTATAAAGATAATTACACCCAGACTCGGGACAAACAGACATGTTCAAACACACAATTATCTGTCCTGGGTGGGAATCGAACCCAAGATTTGCGGCGTGAAAGGCTAATAAAACAAATAATTTGAACGATACTTAAGCACCGGCTTACCTATCCCCAGAAAAGGAATTACCTAATCTATTTGCTTGAAATATAAAACGAAGTTAGATTTTTACTCGGAATACCAGATATGTATGGAAGTGAAAGTTGGGTATGGCAGAAAAAGAATGAAAGTAAAATAAATGCAGTAGAAATGAGAGCTCTGAGAAGTATGTGTGGTGTGACTTTGAGAGACAGAATTCGAAATACTGATGTAAGAGAGCGTTGTGGTGTGAAAGAGGATGTAGTCACAAAGATTGAAAAAGGCATGTTGAGATGGTTTGGCCATTTAGAAAGGATGAATGAAAGAAGATTGACCAAAGAAGTATACCTGGCCTGTGTGAGTGGGACAACCGGAAGGGGAAGACCACGTCGAACATTCTCTGACCAAATTGGAGATGTTCTCAAGAAAGGGCAGGTCAGAAGTACCCTAAACCGGCGAGCATGTATGAAGAATATAATGACAGTAATCGAGGCAAAAGAAGTATGCAAAGATCGTGACAAATGGAAATCCGTTGTCTCTGCCTACCCCTCTGGGAAACAGGCGTGAGTCTATGTATGTATGTATGTATACCAGATAGGATAGCAGTTATCTCGCGAAATTGTAAAATGTCAATGTGGGATAATCTGTGGGCAAATACTATTTTATCATAATTAAGTTACTTGTAAGCAATTATAAAAGGTACATGGAAGGGCATCGGTAACTCAGTGGAGCATTCCAGTGCTTCTCCAACTCCAAAAATTTTATCGCTGGTCTTCAGCAAAGGAATATTTTTCTCACTACCATTACAACAGCAGCATATTACCACAATACATTGCCGTCTCTTTCGAGGACATCAAATGGACATGACAATTCCTTTCTTGACCCGCTGATGGCCCGAAATAAAAATAATAAACTAATATCTTATAATATTTTACAACCACTAACAGACACTAACCTGTACTATGGCAATCAGAAAACCGATAAACATAATTGACGGTCACCGTAGCCTAGTTGGTAGTGCTCCTGCCTACGAAGCTGGTGGTCCTGGGTTCGAATCCCGGTAAGTGCAAATATTTGTGTGATGAGCACGAATATTTGTTTCTGAGTCATGGATGTTTTCTATGTATTTAAGTATTTATCTATCTATATAAGTATGTATATCGTCACCCATAGTACAAGCTTTGCTTAGTTTGGGGCTAGGATGATCTGTGTGACATTGTCCCTAGATATTATTATTATTATATACTTCTAAATACATACATTCATATTATAGCCTGGCTGTGCCCCGCGGTTTACCCGCCATAAACTTTATAAATTATAGCCTATGTGTTAATCCAGGGTGTCAGCTAACTCCATACCAAATTTTATTAAAATCGCTCCAGCTGTTTACACGTGCAGAAGTAACAAACATACACACTCACAAACTTTCGCCTTTATAAATTAGTGTGATAAACTACGCCCATACACAACAGAAAATCGTGCTCAACATATAAAGAATTGTCCTGGTGGGGATCGAACTCACGACTTTTGGCTTAACAGTCAGAGTCACTAACATGTAGACCACCAGGCGAGTCAAAAAACCTAAAACACTTTTAGTAGCCCGATTCTTCGCTCGGAACTACAAGGCATATCAACATACCATAAAGCTTAGTCTAGTTACTTAGTACTCAACTAAGCTTTTATATTTATTTAATAATAGGTCTTTACCTATGAAATTGCCGTTTTGTATGAAAAAATTTAAACTAATTTTTTTCATGAATTTTTTTATTTGTATTAATCGAAGTAATCACCCATGCAATCAATGCATCTTTGCCATCGCAGTGGCAGTTTATTGATGCCCTTCTTAAAGAAATCAGCTGGACGGGAGGCAACAAATTCTTCAAAGGCATTTTGTACTGCCTCTCGGGTATTGAATTTTTTTCCCGCCAAGAAGTTATCCAAATTCTGGAAAAAGTAGTAGTCTGTAGGCGCAAGGTCTGGTGAGTAGGGCGGATGACGGAGAGCTTCCAACCCCAGTTCTTGCAACTTGGAGACCGTCTGCTGTGCAGTATGAGGTCGCGCGTTGTCGTGCAGGAGCAGCGGAGACGAGCGATTGACCAATGCTGGTTGGAGATGCGCCAGCTTCTCCATCATTGTGCTCAGTTCTTCACAGTACACATCTGCAGTAATGCTCACCCCGTTTGGTAAGAAGCTGTGATGAATCACACCGGCGCTAGACCACCAAACAGTGACCATCACTTTTCTAGGGGTAAGTTTTCGTTTAGGGCATTGTTTAGGTGCTGAACCAGGATCCAACCAACTTGCTGAGCGCTTGCGGTTATCAAACAGAATCCATTTTTCATCGCAGGTAACAATGCGGTTCAAAATTCCTTCATTTGTGTGTCTGTTGAGCAGTGCAAGGCACGTCTCGACGCGTACTTCGCGCTGGCGATCATTGAGTTCGTGGGGCACCCATTTGTCAAGCTTTTTTACCTTGCCAATTTGACGCAAATGGACCAATATTGTTTTGACGCTAACGTCGAAAGCTGCTGCTAATTCAGTCGTAGATTGTGTATCATCAGCTTCCACAACCGCCTTTAATTCGTCATTGTCGACCAAAGTCTTCGGACGACCGCGAGGTTCATTTTTCAGGTCGAAATTTCCAGAACGGAAGCGAGCAAACCAATAACAGGTGGTGCGTTGGTTTGTAGTGTTAGCTCCGTAAACGTCGTTGATGTTGCGTGCCGCTTGTGCCGCGGTGCTGCCACGACGGTACTCATATTCCATAATTACTCGAATTTTTAACGTATCCATGATGACGAAAAAGATTGAAATGCGATGAAAATGTAACACTAATCAATAAAGAAATGACTACTGTTGGAAAAAAGAATCCATGTTTTTAAAATAAAATTAATTTGAAATTAGAATTCTTAGCCAAACAAAAATTATTTTGATTTGAAATGGCCAGTACTGCAGAACGGCAATTTCATAGGTAAAGACCTAATATTAGTATATTTATTTATTTATGTATGTATTTTATATCTGTTGACTTTTGTTAGTTTAAGTTAGGATAAGTTTAAGTTATCCATACACCTTCACTACCCAGTTTATTTTTAGATCCTTGGATTATATTCCGTTTAAGGTTGCCTGGAAGAAACCGCAGCAGCGATAAGACCGCCCATTGTACTTTAATAATTTTATGTTCAATTATTATACTATGTATTGGTGTACAATAAAGAGTATTTTACTTTACTTTACTTTTATGGATTTTTTTATGTAAGAGGTTTAAGCCGCTGGATGCGGGCAGCGCAGGATCGGCTATTGTGGAGATCCTTGGGGGAGGCCTTTGTCAAGCAGTGGACGTCTTTCGGCTGATATGATGATAATGATGATGAAGAGGTTTACAAATGAGCCAGTGAGTCACCTGATGGTAAGTGACCACCACCACCCATATACACTCGCAACACCAAAAGGCTCGCGGGTGCGTCGCCGGCTTTAAAAAGCGTCAGCAAACCAGTTTTGCTGACCCTTCCTCCCACCCGATGAGCTCTGGGTACCTTACACGCCGAAACACAACACTAAGTTATTAATGTTATTATTAAGGACTGTCTTCTGTAAGGTGGAGGTACTTCCCCAGTCGGTAAAAATAACATTTCTGGTTTAAATAAGAAATAACATTACGTGTAAACAGAAACGGATAAAGTAGCCCATTTCACGAGAAGGTCGGCCATCTTTTTAGGAAATAATTGAATTGATATTTATGTTACATTTATGACAAATATTATGGTTTATTTATTATTGAGGTCACGATAACCGATTTGGGGTGTGATGATTGCTGATATATTTTTGTAATTATCGGTAGAAAGGTCGACGGTTAAAGTTATAGAAACTGAAGTAATACTTGGTTGGTCTAATGGTTAGCGACCGTAACTGCAAAGCTAGAGGTCGTGGGTTCGATCCCCTCCCAGGAAAAATCTTTAACATCCTGGGACATCCAGAATATAAATAATACTCTGGGTTCTATTATAGAATGGCTAGATGCTAACAATTTACGGGCTAACATAAATAAAACAAAACTTATGAACTTTGCACAACGTACACCTACCCATTCTGATATAACTATAAGCTACAGAGGTAAATCAGTGATTGAGGTCGATACTACAAAATTTCTTGGTCTCGCTATTGATAAGAAAATAACATGGAAACCTCATATTGATCAATTAAATAAAAGATTAAATAAGTCTGTATATGCACTTTACGAACTAGCTCAAATTAGTAACGTTAGAACTGTAGTGACTGCATATCATGGAATGGTATCCTCTATCTTAAGATATGGTTTGATTTTTTGGGGGAACTCCACAGACCGAGATCGAATTTTCAAAGCACAGAAAAGATATTTAAGGGCCATGTTTGGGTTAAAAACCATTGAGAGTTGTGCACCCTTTTTCCGCAAGTATAAAATACTACCACTACCTTGTCTTTATATATATGAAATTGCTGTGTTTGTTAAACTTCATTTATACCTGTATAATGTAGCTTCAGAGAGTAGTAACAGACGGCAACGAGACGAGTATCGTCTTTGTCTTAGAAAATCAAAAACTACTCTGATGCATAAAAGCGTGTTCTATATGGGGCCACTAATATATAACAAACTGCCCAAAGCGTTTAAAGGAAGTAATGACAAGATTTTCAAAAAAGAATTGAAGCAATTTCTTGTGAATAAAAATTATTATAGTGTGACTGAATTCCTAAATGATAAATTTTAAATTGAAAGTAATGCTAATTGTATTTTTGTACCTGTACGGTTGTTGTATTTTAGAATCTTATATATTATTTTGACATTTACTTCTATTAACGTGACATTGTTCAATACTATTTGACATTTATTATAATTCTATATCTTATCTGACATTGAAACATTTACTTAATTAATTGATTATATTGTGATCTAATTATATATATATATATATATATAACTTAAGTTTAATAATTGCACTCGTCGAAATCAATGTAACTTATTCTTGTTTGTTTAAATTTGTATATGAAACAATTTGCATGCCTTAGTTTTTAGGTAGAATACAGCGTTCAAATAAGTTTAATGTGTACCATCCTCTGTAATACCTGTATTGAGCAAATAAAATTGAATTGAATTGAATTGACATTATTTAAACACGACCATCTGATCCCAAACTAAGCCGAGCGTGTATTATGGAAACCAGATAACTGATATACTACGATATAAATACATACTTAAATAGATAATTGCACGCAAACATGTCTATTTGTCCTGACAAATAGACATGTTTATGCACACAAATATCCGTCCTTGGTGGGAATCGAACCAAAAAGGCAAGTATCAACCAATCACGTAAATCTTGGATCACGTATTTAGATATAATTATTTTAAGGTTATTTTAATGTTATCATAAGGTTACATAATTCATGTTAGATATAACCACTTGGAAGGACCTAGTTCTCGCAATACAGGGTATCCTAGTGCGAGGACTAGACCACACTCAATATACTGTATTGTTGTTTTTTGGAAATAAATGTTATTATTATTATTATAATAATAAGAAAAATACATTGTACTCTTTATCATGTTTGACCATGTCTTTCTGAATTAAATATAAACATAATCATATGCATGAATATTTGTTCTGTGTCTGGGTGTAATGTATGTGTCTTTTATGTACATAATAATATGTATTTAGAAATATATAAAGTATGTTTATCAGTTTTAGAGTTGACTTTGTACAGACTCTGTTTAGTTTGGAATCAGATGGCAGTGTATTACTTGTCCCAAGATACAGAAAATACTATTTAGCTGGTTGGCGTGGTTGGCAAACGCTTGCTTTTCCCGCCGGAGGTCGTGGGTTCGATTCCCACCCAGGACAGATATTTAGGTGCATGAACATGTCTGTTTGTCCTGAGTCTGGGTGTAATTATTTATATAAGTATGTATTTATAAAAAAATGTAGTATATCAGATATCTGGTTTCCATAGTACAAGCTCTGCTTAGTTTGGGATCAGATGGCCGTGTGTAAATAATGTGCCAGGATATTATTATCATTATATTAAATCTTAGGCTATTGTACAGAGGCGAGCTTTACTCAATATTAGTTTTCTTCCACCAAACCCTTGTTAGAGAGAGACTTGTGTGAAAGCGTTTACATAATGCACAACGAATAAACAGTATTACCTGAAGTAATTTAATGTATACATAGGTACCTACTTACTAATATTACCCCGCGGTTTTACCCGCGTTAAACTTTATAAATTATAGCTTATGTGTTAATCCAGGGTGTCAGCCAACTCCATAACAAATTTCATTAAAATCGCTCCAGCCGTTTAGAGGTGAAGAAGAAACAAACATACACACTCACATAGTTACACACGGACAAACTTACACCTTTGTAATATTAGTCTGACTAAACCCAATATACATAAGTACAAACATATCCATACATATATAATTACATGATAATGGACTCTTTTCAATCAACATACCATTAACTATAGCAGAAAATGTTCTTTTGTTCTTCTTCAAAAGATATTATGGATGAACTAGCCCGTATGGAATGAGGAAGAGAATTCCACAAGCGCACCGCACGAATGAGAAAGGAAGAATATATTGTTTTATTAAATACTAGCTGTGCCCCGCGGTTTAACCCGCGTTAAATTTTATAAAGTATCACAGCTCCTTCCCCGTAGATGATAGGGTGATAATATGTAGCCTATATGTTGACCCGACCTCTTAGTAATATTCATGCAAAATTTTAAGTAAATCCATGTCGTACTTTTTGAGTTTAGCTTGGCCATACATACAGACAAACAGACAATAATTCTAAAAACTATAATTTTGGCTTCGATATCGATTGTAGATCACGCCCCAAGTATCCTTTTGAACAAATATTAAATGTACAGTTTTGACTTTCCTACAAATTTATTATATGTAAAGATTATAATAATACCCAACGTGATTTTTTTACTTTCCATATAAAACGCTTTGATTTTATGTATATTTTAACCGCCGACGCAAAAAGAGGGGAGTTCTTTAAGCGCGTTGAGCACTTTTTGGTTGAACAAATCTTTTGGGTCAACGTCACGTCACGTTTCCCCTGAGCTATATTACTATGTATATATGTGTGTAATTTTTGGGTGAACAAAAAGCGTGAATCTCGCGTCATCGCCATGAGCTAATTGTATAACTTTTATTTTGTAGATTATTCCGGTTTGAAGTCTAAAAAATATTATAGTTTTCACTTCTATTGGCAATCTCCAAGAGGGCAGCCTGTGTGTTTATTTTTCGTAATCTGTGATAAATGAAATTATTTTCTTTACCACACTTTCTATGTGAGTGTATACAATTTAGCGTATTTATCGCAAAAAATTTGATCGACGCCCGCGACCAGAGGGCTAGACTATTTTTGCAGAGAGAATAAACATTGCCATACAAAGTGGCAATTCTGCCAGTCTTCTGGGCACGACACCCTTTGATGCCGATGCGGAGCGCCTATTGGATTGCCTTTAGTTATTAAATTTAGTTTATACAAGCGGTGCCCCGCGGTTTTACTCACGTTAAATTTCATAAATTATCACAGCTCCTCCCCCGTTGGTAATAGCGTGATATTATGTAGCCTATATGTTGACCCAACCTCTTAGTAATATTCATGCAAAATTTGAAATAAATCCATGCAGTACTTTTTGAATTTAGGATATACATATAGACAAACAGACAAATATTCTAAATATAATTATTTTTGGCTTCGATATCTATTGTAGATCAGGTATTCAATGTACAGTTTGACTTCCCTACGATTTTATTATATGTATAGATTAGCATTACAGTCAAAATGTTTTATTTAATTTAATATTTAGTTTTCTTAGCAATAATTAGTTTTTAGGATACATAGTTTCAATTAAGTGATATTAATGTTATGTGCAAATAAATAAATATAAACATTTAGCGTTATTTTCCAAATCAACTAGAACTAACGTAAGACGTCGAAAACAAATATTGGATAACAAATTGGCTTAACCTTGTATAGACAATAGTATTATCAATGCATTGGAGTGAATCGAATTTGTAAGCGAGTGTTCGAAGTATTCCTTTGTTCCAATATGAATTAGTGGCTTACGGGAAAGAATATCGCCACCCCATTTCATCCCGTGTGGGGGTGTAGAAGTGGACCTAAGGGAATATCTCCTAGAGGACGGGCAGCAGCGTCTCCCTGTGTACTATGAATATCATACTACTATCGCTAACTCGTCTGCCGTGGCGATTATGGCATATCCCTTCAAATAATGGTAATAACTCCACTGTGTAAATCTTTTGGAGACATCACCTTCTACCATCGCACCTCTCGCCACAGACAGGGAGTTCACCCTCACATCCTCGAACCTTTTATATCACGTGCGGTTCGCTTTCAGTAAAACTTCCTCCCACGTATGTTGAGGTTGTGGAATAAACTCCCTGTTACGGTTTTCCCATAGGCTACAGCATGGGGCCCTTCAAATAAGGAGTTATAAGGCTTCTAAAGGGTCGGCAACGCGCCAATCATGCCCATGGTGTTGCAAGCGTTCATAGGCTACGGTGACCACTTACCATCAGATGGGCTATATGTTTGTTTGCTAAGTGGTATAAAAAACGAGGCATATATTACACAGCTACCCGTTTTCTGAGAGATATTCCCTGGGGTTGACTTCTACGCCCACCACGGGATGAAATAGGGTGGCGATATTCTTAGCCGTTAGCCATACAGCACGCTTCCAGCTGCCGTAAAATCACTAGATTGCCGTAACAGACCAATGAGATATTAAAGTAAATGTCACTTTATTACGCTCTCATAGAGTTGCATTTACCATGACAAATTCATTTATAACGTCTTTTTAGCATATGCAGGGCAGCCAGGTCAACCTTGCCAAGTCAAATAAAAGAGAATTAAATTTATATAGCCACACAATTGCTTTGGCTTTTCATATTTTTGTACAGACGCCAGCACATCAAGCTACCCCAATCTGTCAAATTTCCCCAAATGAAAGTAAACCTTATGCTTTTTTGATAAAGTTGAAAATCTATAAAAGAAATTTGACAGATGTGCTGGCGTCTGTACGTTTACTGTAGCTATAGTTACTAGAAAATATTTATGGCTGTTTTTATCGAGTTAGGCATTTCTGCAATATTAAGTTAGTATTCGGACTATTTTGAAAAACTTTAACTAAATTAAGGTATTTCAGAAATGGCTACAGTTGACGTTAGCAATTTCAACAGTCTTGATTATTTTATTTTCTTAATTTCAATTAAAATACCGTGTACTAAATAATTTTAAAAAAGTATTCAATTCAAAATACCATGTATTCTTTACATTACTCAGTTTTAAAATATGAATGCTTTACCTACAGATATGAAGAATAGATGAATGCCTTGGCAATAAAGTTATTTGCGCCAATTATAATTTAGACTCGTAGAAATGAATTAATTACATTCTGAAGTTTAGTAAGGTTTCACGTTGTTTGCTTTTACTTTAATTGTAAAGATAAAGAATTATTTATTGCGTAGGGCACGTTAAGCTGTCGGTTCCGGTTGTAGTCATTAGACAACAGTCGTTAAGCCATGTCAGAGACCTACTGGGCGGCTTGAACAACTCTGACACTAGGGTAACCACTGCTATAGTGGATCGATTGAACAATCCACTAAGTGTTGTTGTGGAAAAATGTGCTACTGATTCCCGCTTATCCTTTTCCTCTGAAGGGCCCAACAAACGTGTACGGTTCCCAGGTTACAGTTAACCGTACACGCAGAAACAATGGGCTGGCACCCTTCCAATATAGGAATCGGACTGCAGATCCAGCGCCGGGTGGGTTCGTAACTGGTACAGGGTAGCACCAGGGGAGGCCAACGTCGACTCGACAGGAACAACACGATTGTTAATTCGAAGAATCTTCACTTTTATTTACTTCACAAGAGTTTCTATTTACAATTTGCTTCTAGTACTACTGCTGGATACGGAATGAATATCCAATTTTTTTTTTTTTTTTTTTTTAACATGACGCGTGCAGTTAGCCTCTCGGCTTTTACTGCTTCACCGGACAGTAGGGGTGAGCGTGGGCTCTAACCGGCCTAGCAAATATAAAACTACAAACTAAGTACCCGCGCCGGAGGGCACCCCCTGTGGGGCTCGAACCTCGGCTCTGGGCGGATACTGACGGGGAGAGGGCGAGAGATCATGGTTTTTAGGGAGTTTAGTGCAACTTTCGCTCTACGTTAATGACATGACGCGGCCCCCCTTCCGCGTTGAGGGGGGCTTTTTATCGGTACGATATGCAAACTAAGGGTCATGGAGGACGCTGGTGGTCGCGACGCGTTCGCGGTCGTACTCGCATCCGGCGAGTACGAAATATCGGTTGTGCAGTGTTGCGAGAGTCTCTAATCGAATTGATTTGGTTTAAGTAAACGGTGATCTCGTCGTCCGATTCGTCTATGACGTTCTTCGGACGACGGTGTTTACGTGAGAGTCGGGAAGGAGTGTATTTGACCGCCTGTACCACCAATTTACTTGGATGGTGAGTGGCAGAGTCAAAGTACCTTTTGGACGCTTGCTTCATCCATTGCCTGATGGTAGGCAATTGGAGATCAGCATGGAGGCTTTTGTTACGGACGAACCACGGTGCGCCCGCGGCTCGTCGCATAAACTTGTTCTGGACTACCTGGAGGAGGTGGATGAATCGATCCTTAGCGTGCGCGAAGACCGGGCTCGCATAGGTCATCATGGGTCGAATGCACGTCTTGTAAATTCTCACCTTGTTTTCAAGGGACATTTTACTGCGTGCATTCAGGAGGCTGTGTAATCGATAAAGGGCAAATGAGGCACGGTTACGAGCGTATCTCAGATGGTCCTTGAAGTTTAACTTCCGATCGAGGATCACTCCCAAATATTTGGTTTTCTTCTCCCAAGGGATCGGTTCACCAAACATTCGGACGGGATCGGCGGTGGGGGCGGGGTCTATCCTAGAGAAGAGCACGGCTGCGCTCTTGGTGGGATTGACTTCGATCCTCCATTTCCTGAACCATTCGCCGAGGGCGTCGGCTGAGGATTGGAGTTCTCGGTGGATGACTGACGTGCTCCTACTAGAGTAGTAGAGAGCTGTGTCGTCAGCGAAGAGGGCTAGATGAGCCTTATTGGGTCTGGGGATGTCGCTGGTGTACAGCGAGAACAGGAGCGGGGCAAGGACTGAGCCTTGGGGAACTCCTGCGCGTATCGGTCTGAGGGAGGAGTAATTTCCCTCGACGCGGTAGCTAAACGTTCGGTCCGTAAGGAAGTCTCGTAAGATGTGCACGAGACGGTCGGGCACTTTGAGTTCGAACAGCTTATATAATAAGCCGTTGTGCCAGACCTTATCGAACGCTTTGGCCACGTCGAAGAAGAGTGCTCCTGTGTGGGCTCTTTGACGGGCAGCTTTCACTAGGATGTGTTCGACAATGCGATGCACCTGGTGAACGCTGGAGTGTCTGGCTCGAAAGCCAAACTGCTCGTCAGGGAGGATATCGTTTGCGCGGATGTAAGACGACAAACGGGCGTGAATGATGCGCTCGTAGAGTTTCCCCATGGCGCAGAGGAGGCTAATAGGGCGGTAATTCGCCGGATCGGATTTGGGTTTTCCGGGTTTCGGGATGCCAATCACGTTTGCCTGTTTCCACTGGTGTGGAAAGATGTTGTTGGAAAAGGCCGCGTTGAAAATCGCGACCATCAGGCTAAGTAAAAGCAACGGGAGTTGCTTGAAAACGCGATTGGTGATTCCGTCATACCCGGGGGCTTTGCGAGGGCGGAGGTCCCTGATCAGAGTTTTAACCTCTTCGATGGTCACTGGCCTCAGGGGATCGTCGTCGTCGACGTCTGCATCCTCCCGGGAGGGGGCAGTTGGGGTCGGAGGGAGTGGTATGGCGAGCCTACGTTCTACCTCAGAGTCGACCTCGTTGAGGTGCTCCGGGTCTACTGGTAGGGTGCTGGGAGAACATTGGGTCTCTAGATTGTCGGCCATGCATTCGGCTTTTTCGTCGTCATCGAACGCGGGGCGTTGATTCGGACGCGTCAGCGGGGGGATGGTCCAGTCGGTGTCTGTCTTGAGTCGCTTGCAGAGATTCCAAAAGGCCTTCCGCGAGGGTTGAATCTCGGCTAACGTCCTATCCCACCCGGAATCCCGCCTCTCGGTCATGCGTTCACGTACAGTACGCTGTAGTTCACGCATTCGAGTGCGGTTTTCCAAGGTGTTATAGGAGTCGAAGGCTCTGATGGCCGCGTTCTTCTCAGTCACTAACTCACGCAAATCCTCCGGGAGCTTCCACCGTCTGAACGCGTCAGCCGCTGGGACCTCCCGGGAACATTCGTTCATTTGGATTTGGATGTGAGTCGTGAAAGAGCCGATGGCTGCATGCGTTTGCTCGGGGGTCTCTATGAGGGATGGGATCGAATCTAAGTGCTCCGATGTGGCTGACTTGAGTTTACCCTCAAGTTTCTGCCAGTCGGTAACATATCTGGGTGGGAGGTTGCTATCCGCGCCAGAGTGGCTTGTGCGGGAGGCAAGACTAAGGATGACCGGTCTATGGTCGGAGTCTAACTCGTGTAGCACTTCTACAGAAGCCAAACGTAGGTTTGTATTCTTAAGGAGTGCTATGTCGAGTATGTCGGGTCGGTGACTGTCAATTCTGGGGAAGTGGGTCGGTTCGAGAGGGACTATAGGGTCGAACGGTATGATTGCCAAGTGATTAGCAAGTGCGCGGCCGTTCGAGTTGCTCGTACGGCAGCTCCATTGCTCATGCTTGGAGTTTAGATCGCCTGCCACTATGACAGAGCCATCTAAGTCATACAGTGCTTGGAGATCGCTAAGTAGTATCTCCTTGTCTGGGGGGAGGTAGGCCGAGACTATCGTGATTGGCTGATGGCCTGTCATGCCTATTCGACAGACAGAGACCTCAATGTTCTTCAGCACGGGAGGGTCCAAAGGTACGCAATGCAGTGATTTCTTAAAGTAAATCAGCGTGCCCCCTTTGGCGGAGTGAGTCCTATCGTTGCGAACTATACGATAGTTGGCAACTGTAGGACTTCTCCGTTTGCTCGGTTTGAGGAAAGTCTCTTGAACGAGGAAGAGATCAATTTGATGATCGCAGAGGAATTCTGCGACTTCATCGCGTTGTCTCGCTAATCCGTCTGCATTGTAAAACCCGATCTTTAAAGATCTGGGTTTTAGCCTGCAAGTGAATTGGGGAGTCATCAACGGGTGTACAGCCATTACGGTTGAATTGATTTAATAAAGCGGCGGTATAAGTGTGCCGCGTCGATGGCCAACTGGATGTTGGTCGGATCAGCTTCGGCCCTCTGGGTGAGGTCCTCAAACTGATCGAGCAACTCCCAGCCCTGAGTCATGATGCGCTCGGCAAAGCCTGAGGCGCGCCCTTTGCTATTCGCTTGGGGCGCCCGGGTTTTGGGCGCTGGGGCTGATGACTTTGGAGTCTGGGCTCCTTTGGCCGGGGCCTTTGGAGCCTGTGACTTCCTGGTCAGCGGGTTGTAAGCCCAGCCCGATTTGACTGGGGCGGGAGGGGTCGCGCTGGTTGAGGGTTTGGGGGACGCCTCTTTAGCTGGGACTGGCACAGCCTTAGGGGCGACCGCCTCACCCGCAGCCTTGGGTGCGGTCGAGGGGACGTAATCTGGCAGAGGCCAGTGTGGTCTTGCTGGTCGCAGGGATGTCTGTTGGACATCCAAGGACATTAGCGGGGGAGGGCTTGCTTGGGGCTTGGCGGAGCTAGTCTGCGCCTGAGGCTTGCGAGCGTTGCGCTTGCTGCGAGGCCTCCTGGCGGGTCTCCTCGCCGGTGCCTTGGGACAGCCGCGATAGTTCGCAGGGTGTCCCAAGGACTGGCAGTTGACACAACCGGGTGGCTCGGAGCATTCGCTACGATCCTTAGGTCTTGGGCATTCGGAGGTGTGATGACCTGGGGTCAGGCATTTAACACACCTCGGGGCGACGTGGCAGTTCTTAGACGAGTGCCCGTACAGTTGGCAGTTGTGGCACTGCCCCTGTACGGTCCCTCGCCGCGGCGGCTCGACGACGATGCCGCCGACGCCGCAAACTGTTTTAAGGACAGTCAGGATTTTCTGTCCTTCCTTCGAGTCGTCAAGGTGGACCAGCACCATATCGAAGGGCTCGCCACCGTTTGATCGGCGCATCCGATGCACCTCTCTCACGGGGTACCCTTGGGTGGTTAGGTCCTCCTTGATGGAGTCGATGGGAAGGTAACGGCACACTCGGCGGATAACCACGCGGAGTGTTTTGTCCTCAGCGGTGCCGTAAGTGTAGTAGTCTACCTTACGTGCATCGAAGAGAGCCGTCGTTGTCCTGTATTCAGTGGAGGTCTGCAGCTGTATTTTGTACATCTGCTCCTTGAGGATGTATGTAGTGCTGAGTGCGACTACACCTTTGGCTTTTAGCGTGGTGGACAAGTCTTCCCACTTATCGATGCTGAGTAGCATGATAGGTGGGGGCTTAGTGGTCTTGGCCGTGAAGCCAGAGGGTTTGGCCTTTGCCTGTGAGGCGGGGGCGCTTGTAGTGGGGGAAGAGGGGACAGAGTTGGTGGCGGAGGGTCTCTCCGTGCGCAACTTCTTCGTCTTGGCGCTCTTCTTGCTCTTCTCCTGAGTCGAAGCCTCAGAATCAGAGCCGGAAGAGCTGCCAGACGAAGACGACGACTTGTCGCCGCGGGTCCGCTTATCAGCTTTCCCGCGCCTGACGGTTGTCCACTCGTTGTGAGCGTCGTCTTCGCTGTCGATCGGTACGACATCCATCTCTTCCTCTGTGGCTAGAGGCTGAGATGGAGAGGGGGTACGGTTACGGGGGAGTGGCGACTGCCTGTCCGTCTGGGTGAACGGGGCAGAAGAGGAGGGGACGGAGAGACTGAGTTTCTCCTGCGCTGTTGCGCCGGAGCTGGGGAGGTCGTCTCGCATGAGCTTAGTCTTCACTGACTCCATCAAGTTTGCCCAGATAACTGGGTCAGACTTGAGGACCTTGAAGGCAGCCTCAATGAAGCGTGGGTCCTTGGTAATGTCTACCATGGAGGCGGGTACGGGGGCGGCCATCTTGTGATGGTATTAAAAGCCTAACAACTACCGAATAATTACGTTAGTTCGCTCCCGGAGCGTTCCGAGTAGAAGAACTAACAAGAAACTTCTCGGCAATCGCTCTAACAGTTGGATGTCCCTAACAACTATCACCTCGGGTTGGACGGGCCCGAGGGTGTGTTGGTGTGTGTATCACCCTCCTCGCCGGGTTAGACGAGGAGGTATGTGTACCTATGGTGAGCCCTAAGCTTGTATCCCTCTCGCCAGTCTTATTGTGCGAAAGGGTTCCTAGCAGCTCTAATGCAGAGGGCGATATGGGCCGAAGCCGTCAGCACCCAAACAACAAGAGAGAATGGAAAGGTAGGGTAAGGAGGTGGGATTCCGATTTGGAGTTGACTAGGGTAGCCCCCAAGGCCAATGATTCCAAACCGCTTCCAATTAACTGGCGTTGCTCTGAAGGAGCAAGGCCTAGTGCTTGGGGCTACACTAACTTGGCTTAGTTGGCACGGTTACGTTTCCACCAAGTACCACTAGAAAAGTGGATTTTCCCTGAAGGGGCACGAAAGTACAAAGAAACACACACTATATTGGGGTAGCGCTGTCTTGAAAAAGACGCCACTACACCAATTAATAGTGTGAAGGTTTGCCGAGATTCAACCAATCTGACGATCGATTTATCTCAACTGACGAACGTACACGAGCACGTATAGTCGGAAATAGTCGGGTAAGGCAGGAGCGCACGAACGTGTCCGTGCGCGTCGGCTGTCCAAACGAGACTCTGAATATCCAAGAAAATCGCACAGTTTATATACAGAATTGATGTCTTTGTTCTTTAGGGTTCACCAATCTGCGTGAAGCGCCTAATCCAAAAGTACCCTCTTTTCACTTTTGGTTAAAATGTTTTAAAAAGTAATATCGAAATACCCACTGAACAAATTCATCAATTTTACAAAATTTTTCCCAAAGTTGGATTTATAATGACACCCTTATTTTTCTAGGGTGTAAAATAAAATTACAAACCAGAATATACATATATATAAATAGGTATATAGCGAAATAGCTGAGTTATATCGCTTTTTATGAAACTGTCGTCGTGACGGTACAGTTTCGAGGTAGCTAAGCGCCTGCCAAAAGAAAATGCTTAATAACTCAGCTTTCCGCTATATGACCCTTACAAATTTGGTATGCTCTGATAGGCCTCAAGTAGGGCTATCTAATACAACTATCAGTTTACATATAGCTATAACCAAAGACGAAGTATACGCGCAAAACCTATCCAGGCTACCCAGGTTGTTACTACGTGACCTAGATTATTCTAGGTCTCAATCTAGTCTAATCCTTGTAGAACTAACTCATCTTTATACGATGACAATAATTTGATACGGCCTAGGTAACCCAGATGGCCTAGGTATGCCTGGAAAACCTAGAAATCTAGATTTAGTTATAACTTCCAGATTCCTAGGGTTGGGTGAATGAAATTTTTATATGTTATAGATATAGGTGAAAATAATGCAAATACATAGGTTTTAACTTTTTAAAACCTAAAACCTAGCTGTGAAAAATAATCTAAATTTAATTTGCTTATATCTACCAAAATATTAAAGTTTTATGAAAATATCAATTAAACGTAATTAGTTTATAAGTATATCTATCGTAATTATCCAAAACAAGCACTCGCAATGACCTCAATTAGTTATAAATGTTAATTAAAGTTGCGAAAAGTTTACTCAAACGGCCGCTTGATGTCGCTGCCTGTACCATCGTTATTTTTGCTAAAATGTTTTGGATATTTACGTGAAACGTAATTGGCTGCGATAGTTCTGCACCTCCCGTAGTTAGGATGAGTTGCCGGCCGAAAGTTGCCTGGGTCCGTCGCCAACAGTCTCCCCCGCAGTGCGCAGCACTCCATCCGGTTCTGGCGACGGTGTTGCCGGAACCACCACGATGACGCGCCGCGTAGCTCGCCGCAGCACGCCTCCCGACGTTCGCACGTCCAGGATGCGGGTTCTCCCATCGGGCCCGGGGTAGGTATTGACTACCTCCCCGCGGGGCCAAGAGTTGCGTGGCAGGGTCGCGTCGACTATGAGCACGATGTCTCCTACCACGGGGTCGCTCGTCTCTCGTCCGTTGATCTTCCTCGGCATCAGGGTGGGCAGGTATTCCTTGACCCACCTCCTCCAAAAATGGTCAGTCAGTCGCTGGGCAGTTCTCCAGCTGGACTTCCCGATGAGCACCTTGTCCTCGAACTCTCCCGGCTCCACGGCTCCGCATGACCTCCCCAACAGGAAGTGGTTGGGGGTCAGGCTCTCCTCGTCGTCCGGGTCCATGCTGATGTCAGTGAGAGGGCGTGAATTGACTACGTGCTCGACCTCTGTAAATAAAGTATGTAGGACTTCCTCTGGAGGGTGCCGCTCGTTCAGGACGGCTTGTAGGGCCACCTTGACCGAGCGCACCAGTCGCTCCCATGCGCCCCCCATACTTGGGCTTCCGGGGGGGATGAACTTCCACGTTATTCCTTCCACCTCGGCCGCCTCCTCCAGCTCCCTGTTAGCTCCCACGAAGTTGGTCCCGTTGTCGCTGAAGATTATTTTGGGGGTTCCTCTTCTAGCTGCCATTCGTCTCAGAGCCATAATCATAGAACTAGTACTTAGTGAGTGCACTAGCTCTAAGTGTACAGCCCGTGTAGTGAGACACGTGAATAGCGCGCCCCATCGCTTCTCGATTCTTCTCCCGACGGTAACCTGCATGGGGCCGAAGTAGTCGACTGCTGTGCAGGAGAAGGGGTACTGGTGATGCTGTAGCCGCTCTCTTGGTAGATCTCCTGTGGGTGGAATTTGAGGTCCACTTTTCTTTGTTTTACACCATTGGCATAGGTGTATGATTGCCTTCACTGTTGTCCGTAGTCCCAGGATCCAATACTTTTGACGAATTTCATTCATAACTGTTGCCGTGTTTCCGTGTAGGAATTTTCTGTGATAATATTCAATAATGAGACGAGCGATTTTGTGCTTTCCGTCTAACACAATAGGGTCACTTTTCCTTTCTTCTTGAAAATATTTTCTTACTCGGCTTCTTAGTTTCACTACTCCACCAGAGTCAATATACACGTCTATTTTCTTTAGACGGCTCGAATTTTCCAGTGGTTTTCCTTCTTTTAATAGTTTAATTTCACGTGCGAAGCTTGATTGTTGACTCATTTTTAACAGATGTTCCTCTGCCTTTTTTATATATTTTTCTTCAATAGGTGGGAAGTGTAGCTTTGGCCTTTCTTTACGACGTGGAACGTTGATTGACACCTTTTTCTGGGCGGTGCTTTTCTTGTTAGGTTTCCACGAGTCTTCATGTCTCCGACGCGCTGCGTTGACGGCTTGTTTGTTCCTACGTAGTAGGTCGACGAATGTAAATGCTCGCGCCGTGGTCCGAAGTAATTTTAACCACGTAGAGAACCTTTCTGGTTCGGGACTGTTGCCTTCGAAGGTGCTAATGGTGGCTATCTTCTCTATCTTCTTCACTTCTTCACTCGTACTTTCCAGTGTGAAGCTTCTGAACGGCCATTCTCCCTCTTGGCAACGAAGAAATGTCGGCCCCTGGAACCATCTCGCGGTCTGATTGAACTCGTTCGGTGTTCCTCTTGTCGCGTCGTCAGCGGGGTTAAGCTTGGTGGGCACCCATCTCCAATCCCCTGGCTTGGTAGTTTCTTCAATTTCCGCCAGCCGGTGCGCCACGAACGTCTTGAACTTCCGCGGGTCAGCCTTTATCCATTGCAGAACCGTAGAGGAGTCTGTCCAATATATCTTCCTAGTTACTTCAAGCTCGGACTCCCTCTCTACCGTCGCCGCCAGCCTACTTCCAAGTAGTGCGGCTTGTAACTCCAATCTTGGTATAGATATTGGCTTCGTTGGCGTTACTCTGGCTTTCCCGGCTATTAAAGTGACGTGTATGCTTCCATCAGGTAACTGCTCTCTCCAGTAGACAGCTGCTGAGTAAGCTTCCTCGCTTGCGTCGGTAAAGGTGTGAAGTTGGCCTCTTCCCTTGTTCTTCGTGATACATCGGGGTATTCTCACTCTGTCTAGAGTAGATACCTCCTCTAAGTATCGGCTCCACCTTTGAAGTTGATCTTCATTGATTTTATCGTCCCATCCTATTTTCGTCCGCCATATATCTTGGATGAGTTTCTTTCCTTGTATTAGGACAGGCGCGGCGAATCCCATCGGATCGAATGTAGACATGACTGCGCTCGTGACTTCCCTTTTCGTAGGGATTTCTCTTCCACTGATGAGCGCCTCGGATGTATTACGTAGACCGATGTTGAATGATAAGAAATCTTTTCTCACGAACCATCTGAGACCCAGAGTCTTCTCTTCTTTCATGATATCTACGATGTCCTTCTCTCCTTTGTTCTCGTACGCTTGAAGTACTTTTGGGTGGTTGCTGGCCCACCCTTTCAAATGAAGGTCTGCTTTAGCGTGAATTTCTTGCACGTCTCGTGATATCTTCTTAGCTTCTCTCTCTGTCGCGAAGCTTTGCAGATAGTCATCCATGTAATGGTTTCTTCTGATTGCCCTTACAGCTTCTGGGTGAGTGTCTCGAAATTCTTCTGCGTTTTTATTCATGACGTAAATAGCTGTAGCCGGTGATGATGCCGCTCCGAAGATGACCGACGTCATTCGATACTCGTCTGGCTTGCTATTCTCCGTGCTATCTCTCCACAGGAACCGCAGACTATCTCTGTCTTCTTCTTTTATTTTTATTCGAAGAAACATGTCTTGGATATCTGCCATGACTGCTACTGGGCCTTCCCTGAAGCGTAGGAGCACGCCGAACAGTGACTGAAGTAGGTCAGGTCCGGGTAGCAACACGTCGTTCAGGCTTCTTACCTCAAACTTGGCGGCAGCGTCGAATACTATTCTTGGCTTCTTCTTTACAGGATGTACGACCGCAAAGTGAGGTAAATAAAATGTTCTTCCGACCGTGAGAGATTTGGGCACCTTCTCTGCGTACCCAGCTGAGCAGCTCAACTCATTGTCACGACTTAGCTTCCTCTCAATGTAGGCTAAGCGTCGGTATGCTTGCGCATAATTGTAAGGCAAGGTCTCGCCTTCTTTACGCCACAGCAATCCGGTTTCAAAGCGTCCGCATGGCAATCTTCTCGTAGTCTTTTCCAGGATCTCCAGGGCTCTTCCTTCATTGTCGTTGCTCGGTAATCGGGCTTGAATCCCCAGTGATTCCAACTGGAAGTGGTGACGTACGACTTCTTCTGTATCTTCCTTGCTGTCGCAAAGAAAGTTGACCACTGCGTTGGCTCCTATGTCGCATCCGTGTAGCACCCAACCGAGATTGGTAAGGGATGCTGCGGGATCTGCGGCTCTTCCTTTCTTCAGTCTTCTTGTGACTATAAGGCCCCAATTGTCTTGGCCAATTAACAGCTTAGGTCTCTCTCTTGAGTACGCGAGCTGCTTCTGTATACCTTTCAGGTGCGCACAGTTTTCTATTGCGCGTATATCAACTTCTTGTTCGGACAACTTCAAGTTATCAATCGTTCTCGCATTGAGAGATCTCTTATCTCTCCGATGGCTCCCTCGTATCTTCAATGATATTCTTTGGGAATTGTTTTTCTTGAAGGTTTCCCCACCAATAGTTTCAATGGTGAGCGTTTCCGTCTTCCCTTCGGCGCCGATTTGTTTAGCGACCGATGAGTCGAGCAGAGTAATTGTTGACCCCTCATCCAATAGGGCCAGCACGCGGGCCTGTCCGCAAGGTCCGAACAGGTCTACCGGTACCATCTTCAAGTATGCCTTCTCCTCGGTCTTCGTACAGTGAACTGACGTTACTCTTGCGTCACCGTTGCCTTCTGGACCCCGATGTAGTTCCGCGCTTGTAGAAGGCTTGACTATATCCCTCTCTGGCGGCTTCTCAGAGTGCAGAAGTGTGTGATGCCATCTCCCACATCTCTTGCACATGGGAGCTTTGCAGTTCAATCTTGAGTGTTTGTAGCGAAGACACTTGAAGCATATCTTAACTTTCTTCACCATATTCCATCTCTCTTCGACGATGGCTTCTTTAAACTTCTTGCAGTCGTAGATGAAGTGACGTTCTTCACATACTGGGCAAGTTATTCTCTCCTGATCCGCATTCTGTACAGCGTTCACAGGCTTCCTTCTCTGCTCCCAATATCCCTGAGTTGGAGCAGGTGGTCTGTAGGGCTTCTTCGACTCCCGGTACGCTTCGGGTGGAGCGAAGTCCCCACACATCTCGGCTACCTCGTCGAGGAATGCTTCGACAAGTATGAGCTCATGTTCATCTTCTTCTTTCCTACTTCTGTGGTAGGCGAACCAACGGAACTTCATTGATGCAGGCATCTTCTCGACTATGATCTTCATGGTCTCAGGAGAACTCAGGTATTGCGGTTTCTTCATAGCTTTGATAGTAGCGACTGCATTCTTCACTTTACTTGCGAAGATGCATATGTCGGTGGGGTTCTCGGTGACTCGAGGCAGGTTCTTCATCTTATCCAGCTCCGCCAAGGCAATAGCTCCAGGTCTTCCATAACGCCTTTCCAAACCCTTCATGACTTCTTCAGGGTGTTCGGCTGTGAATAGCAAGCTCTGGACTGCTTCTTTCGCCCTGCCTTGTATGCATCTTCGTAGACGGGCCAGGTTCTGTGTGTTGCTGAATGAAGCGGCTGTGTCTTCAAATGACCGCTTAAACGCCAACCATTCTTCTATGCTGCCGTTGAAGTACGGCAGCTCGCTGTGCCTTGATGTGCTTGCTTCTTGTGACTTCTCAGCTAGTTTATGGATAGCTCGAGCCAGCTCCACCATGTCGCTTGATTTTTCTTCTGTTCGACGTTCTGGTTTGTTTTCCCGAACCTCATGTTGATGTCGCCTCTCCCGTGATGATGAGTTCAATATCCATTGTTCAATCTCGTGAGTTCGCTCGTACAATGCTTCACCGGCACCCATATCTTCTTCCTCTTCTGATTCCGCTTGTATGAGGTCCAGTTCGGCTTGAGCTACTCTCGATCTGGCTTCCGCTATTTGAAGCTCTCTCAGCGCCACTTCTTTCCGTGCTTGTACCTCTGCTCTCCTCCTACGCGACGAGCGAACCGATAGTGTGTCCGGTTCGCGGGTCGACTTCTTAGGTTGTGGAGGCTTGGCTAGCCGCTGCTTGCCGCTATCCCCTGTGGGCGTAGCGAACTGGAGGTCTTCCCTGACTCGGTCGAGCCGCTTTCTCTCGGACTCTGCTATGCGGGCCATGACTTCTTCATGCCACCGAATCTCGTCAGCCAGGCTTCTTCTTGAAGACTGCAGCGTTGGATTATCTTCTTCTTGACGCGTCTCTTTTGTGATTCCTTCCTCGGCGGCGTAGCTTGTAGACGGCGGCGGTAGTTGCTCCGACGACGCCCCCACGGCCGCTGTTGCAGGTACTGTAGTATCTCTGTGATGTGAAGGTGACTTCGCTCCTCTTCCCGCCATTGGTGGTAGCGGCTTGGTCAGCGTGGACTGGGTAGAATCACTCGCAGTTGTTGTCGTAGCAGGTGTGTTCATGCTCCAGTCCGAGGTCGACGGTTCTTCCGTGGTTTTCGACCGCGACGTTGCTGTTCCCGATCGAGACGCTGCTGACCTCGTAATTGGCATACCCTGACCAGTTCCCGGATCCGGCTCGAAGGACCAAGTTATATAGTGGATCGATTGAACAATCCACTAAGTGTTGTTGTGGAAAAATGTGCTACTGATTCCCGCTTATCCTTTTCCTCTGAAGGGCCCAACAAACGTGTACGGTTCCCAGGTTACAGTTAACCGTACACGCAGAAACAATGGGCTGGCACCCTTCCAATATAGGAATCGGACTGCAGATCCAGCGCCGGGTGGGTTCGTAACTGGTACAGGGTAGCACCAGGGGAGGCCAACGTCGACTCGACAGGAACAACACGATTGTAGATAGTAGAATCTTCACTTTTATTGTCACGAGAGTTTCTTGTTTACAATTTGCTTCTAGTACTACTGCTGGATACGGAATGAATATCCAAGAAAATCGCACAGTTTATATACAGAATTGATGTCTTTGTTCTTTAGGGTTCACCAATCAGCGTGAAGCGCCTAATCCAAAAGTACCCTCTTTTCACTTTTGGTTAAAATGTTTTAAAAAGTAATATCGAAATACCCACTGAACAAAATCATCAATTTTACAAAATTTTTCCCAAAGTTGGATTTATAATGACACCCTTATTTTTCTAGGGTGTAAAATAAAATTACAAACCAGAATATACATATATATAAATAGGTATATAGCGAAATAGCTGAGTTATATCGCTTTTTATGAAACTGTCGTCGTGACGGTACAGTTTCGAGGTAGCTAAGCGCCTGCCAAAATAAAATGCTTAATAACTCAGCTTTCCGCTATATGACCCTTACAAATTTGGTATGCTCTGATAGGCCTCGATTAGGGCTATCCAATAAAACAATCAGGTTACATATAGCTATAACCATTAAAAAGATATAGGCAAAAAACCTATCTAGGCTACCTAGGTCGGTACTACGTGACCTAGGTAGATAACCTTTACAAATTTGGTGTGCTTTGATAGGCCTCGATTAGGGCTATCCAATAAAATAATCAGTTTGCATATAGCTATGAAAACAAGCGAAGTTTACGCAAAAAACCTATTTAGGTTATCTAGGTCGGTACTACGCGACCTAGGTATATAATTTGTATAACTTAGGTACGTTGTGATAAACCTTGATTAGGACTATCTAAAACAACAATTAGGTTATATGTAGCTATAACCAGAAACGAAGTATACGCAAAAACATATCTAGGTTACCTAGGTTGTTACTACGTGACCTAGGTATATAATCTGAATAACTTAGGTACGTTATGATAGACCTTGATTAGGACTATCTAAAACAACAATTAGGTTATATGTAGCTATAACCAGAAACGAAGTATACGCAAAAACCTATCTAGGTTATCTAGGTTGTTACTTCGTGACCTAGATTATTCTAGGTCCCAATTTAGTTTAATCATTGTAAAACTAACTTATCTTTACATGATGACAATGATTTGATATGGCCTAGGTAACCCAGGTAGTCTAGGTATGCATGGAAAACCTAGAAATCTAGAATTTGTTATAACTTCTAAATTCCTAGGGTTAGGTGAATGAAATTTAAATATGTTATACATATAGGTAAAAATAAAGTAATTACATAGGTTTTAACTTTGTAAAACCTAAAACCTAACTGTGAAAAATAGTCTAACTTTTTAATTTGCTAATATCTACTAAGATGTTAAAGTTTTATGAAAATATCAATTAAATGTAAGTATATCTACCGTAACTATCCAAACAAACATTCGCGATGACTTAAAAATGTTAAATTGAAGTACTATTGTCATCTTTAGCGAAATGTTTTGAATATTTACGTGAAACGTAATTGGCTGAGATAGTTCTGCACCTCCCGTAGTTAGGATGAGTTGCCGGCCGAAAGTTGCCTGGGTCCGTCGCCAACAACTGCCTATGCGAAAAGGAAGGATAAGGCAGGAAGGAATTATTGTGTAACCGTGTACACTAAGGTATTATTATAACGTAACAGTTTTTGGGATCAACAGTCTACCCATATCGGATATGCAATTCCAATAAGTCTATTTAATTTGTTCTAAGTAATAACACATAATTTTTTGGCAAAAATCTCATGCAAACTATAGTAAACATTCTCTAGTAACATACATATTATTTAATTTCGTTTTAAACAATTTTCCATTTGATTGATCTTCTTGTAATTCTTGGCTTGGTTCGATTCCCACCCGCACTTACATTTATAAAGTTCATTAAAAGGAAAGAAAAAGTCTGAATCTTGTTTTCAGCCTAGCGTGTGGTTTTCGCCGAGAAATAATAATAATAGGGCCATCCCATACCATCTCGTGGGTGTCGTAAAAGGCGATTAAGGAATACAACAGTTAGATGGACAGCAGCGACACTACTTCCACTTAACTGAGGTCGCCAACTCCCATGTCAAACGCGGTGACTAGAATATCTCCAAATGGCAACGTTATTGAAACCGTTGAGTAGGCCTATCCAGCAGTGGAGGATATCAGGATGATGATATTGATGTTTATAATAGTAGAAAAAGAAATCATAGTCATTATAAAAACTATCATTTAAAAAGTAAAAAAACAATAATTCATAAAGACGGTCACCGTAGCCTAGTTGGTAGTGATCCTGCCTACGAATCTGGTGGTCCTGGGTTCGAATCCCGGTAAGTGCAAATATTTGTGTGATGAGCACGAATATTTGTTTCTGAGTCATGGATGTTTTCTAAGTATATAAATATTTATCTATCTATATAAGTATGTATGTCATCGCCTGGTACCCATAGTACAAGCTTTGCTTAGTTTGGGGCTAGGATGATCTGTGTGACATTGTCCCTAGATATTATTATTATTATTAAAGTACAGACGCCAGCACATCCAGCTACCTCAACCTGTCTAATTTCTTTGTAGATTTTCAACTTTATTACATAAGTATAAGGTTCACTTTCAATTGTGGAAAGTTGACAGATTGGGGTAGCTTGATTTGCTGGCCTGTTGGTAAAGTTTCTAATGTGAGTATTGGCATTCCTGGAGCTGTGTTGGTTTTGGTAAGATGGCGTTAAAAGCGTCTTAATTGCGTTAAGATTGTGTAGAATGGATTTTATTAATTCGAGTCTGAACACTACGGCGCGGTGGCGGAGCGGTTAACGCTCATGAGGCCGGATACCCCGTGGTTCGTGGGTTCGATTCCCACCCACACAAAAATTTTACAACGCATTAAAAAAAGATAAGTACATGAAACTTGTTTAAAATATTGATTTCTCATCAATATTTTAAACAAGGTTCATGTATCTTGGAATGCACCAGGGCAGAAGCATAACACTTAGCGTGCTAAATATGAAGATGGACTGACACTGATTATAGACATAATACAAATATATCTTAACGTGGTTCTTACTGGACTACTTTGGTGGAGTTTTGTAACCAAAACGGGACAATTTACAGTAATATGCCACTTTCCTACACTTGTCTACGTTGTCAAAGACTTTTGTCAAAAAATCCAACAATTATGCACATAAAATCTCGAATTAAAACAGTTCTAATAAATGAAGCTATGCCAAGATGTGTCTTTTCCGCATTGACGCCAAAACTGCGGCGGAAATCTTCTTAGGTGTCAACCTAAGAAGATTTCCGCCGCAGTTTTGGCGTCAATGCGGAACAGTCATGTTAACGTCAAGTAAAAAAACATTGAAGCACCCACTTTCATTGCGGTTCTATTACTCAAAGGGCTATTAGCTTAATAGAAAAAGTTTTAGTTAAATATATTTTTTTTCTTCAATAAAAGAATAGTGAACTCCTGTATCGCGGCTTACTTTATAACCATGCAATGGCGGCCACAATGCAAATACAGACCCGGAAAGACTGCATATATATCTATACTGCATATAGATAACACAAATAGTTACCCCGAGCGGAAATAGAAGCCGGGATACGAAGAGTCGAGGCGACTGTTCTAACCGCTTTGCCACACGTGCAACTGTTTTCGTAACTTAAGCCGGAATATTTTCACCAGTAATTTGTTTTGTGAGCAATGCTGCACTTACTCATCGTTTGGGCAGTGGTTACCCTAGTGTCAGAGTTGTTCAAGCCGCCCACTAGGCCTCTGACATAGCTTAACGACAGTTGCCTAATGACTACAACCGGGAGCGACAGCTTAACGTGGCCTCCGGAGCACGGATACAGTCAGAAATAAAACTCCTTTTGGTGGTCACCCATCGGTGGATTGACAGCGAGTCAAGTTGCTTAACCTCCCCGATTACTTACGGACCGGTGACAGCATCTGCCTATGAGCTAAAGCTATGATAACAAAACAAGCGAAGCCGCAGGAAGCCATTAATACTTGCAAAACCTCTTTTCCATTTCATTTCACTCAAGATGTCGGGATTACTTCCTTCAACATTGTAATATTATACCTACATATATATTCTGTTTTAGCAGCGTAAAAAGCTTTATGCATGTAAGGGTAGGTACAGTACGACCACTTTTCAATGCTCCTTAGATTTTTCACCCTGTGATTGTTGACAAATAAAATAACAGATTATTTTATTATGGAACCATCTTTAAAAACAGAACACTCACAAAGAAGACCTCACAAATAGTTGTCACATAGCGAGGCGACTATCTTAACTGCTGCGAACTTTTTATAATCTGACAGTATTGATAGGTAAACTCAGAACAATAGTTATATTCTCTTTGATTACACTTATTGTGGTGGGGGTCGCAACTAAACGCTACTACGGGTACGCATGGGTATATTTATAATTATGTTGATGACATTGATGACATTTTCCTGTGCTTTACTAACCGTCGCAATTTGGCGCGAGTGCATTCGGCTGTTATAACATGATAACAAATTTGTTGAGTTACCTTAAAGCATATTTAAACTTCGACGTCTGGCCATACTGTATTCATTTGTATTGACGACATTTTGCTATGCTTGACTACCCGTCGCAACGTTGCGCGAGTGTATTCGGCTGTTAAAACATAATTATGAATTCGTCTAGTTATCTTAGAGCATATGTAAACATGGATTTCTGGGCGTACTGTATTCATGTGTATTGATGACATTTTCCTGTAATTTACTATCCGTCGCAACGTGACGCGAGTGCATTCGGCTGTTAAAACATAATTATGAATTCGTCTAGTTACCTTAGAGCATATGTAAACATGGATTTCTGGTCGTACTGTATTCATGTGTATAGATCACATTTTCCTGTGCTTTACTATCCGTCGCAACGTGACGCGAGTGCATTCGGCTGTTAAAACATAATTATGAATTCGTCTAGTTATCTTAGAGCATATGTAAACATGGATTTCTGGTCGTATATTCATGTTTATTGATGACATTTTTCTGTGCTTTACTATCCGTCGCAACGTGACGCGAGTGCATTCGGCTGTTAAAACATGATAACGAATTCGTCGAGTTACCTTAAAGCATATTTAAACGTGGTCGTCTGTTCGTACTGTGTCCTTGTGTATTGATGACATTATCCTGTGCTTTACTATCCGTCGCAACGTGACGCGAGTGCATTCGGCTGTTAAAACATGATAACGAATTCGTCGAGTTACCTTAGAGCATATGTAAACGTGGTCTACTCGTCGTACTGTATCCATGTGTATTGATAACATTTTCCTGTATTTTACTATCCGTCGGAATGTGGTGTGAGTGCATTCGGTTATTCAAACATGATAACGAATTCGTCGAGTTAGCTTAGAATATATTTAAACGTGGTCGTCTGATCGTATTGTATCCATGTGTATTGATGACATTTTCCTATTCTTCTCTATCCGTCGCAACGTGGCGCGAGTGTATGCGTCCATTAAAACATAATAACAAATTCGTCGAGTTACCTTAAAGCATATTTAATTTTCGTAGTCTGGTCGTACTGTATTCATGTGTATTGATGACATTCTCCTGTGTTTCACTATCCGTCACAACGTAGCGCGTGTGCATTCGGCTATTTAAAAATGATAACGAATTCGTCGAGTTACTTTAAAGCCTATTTAAAAATAGTCATCAGGTCGTACTGTATCCATGTATATTGATGATATTTTCCTGTGCTTTACTATCCGTCGCAACGTGGCGCGAGTGCATTTAGCTGTTAAGGGTGGATAAGTAGATGATCTCAGCTTTTAGCACACCGTAACTCGGATATATTCTGTGTCAGCGTTGCTTATTGCGTTTTGTGCCAAGAAAGAAGGTTGGTTTCAAGGAAATGTAGTGTATTTTGCACTCATCCGGATGTTGTATCAAAGCTTTAAAGTAGCTTAAAAGATAGTGTTGTATGTTCGCGAAGCTGCACTAAAGAAAGAAAGAAAATGTATCTATTTATTACACGGATATAATTGTAAACAGTATAGATTTTATTTAGTTAATTAGGAGACAATAATTTATGAGGCCTTGTGTCTGTGTTCAAGCCGCCCAGTAGGCCTCTGACATGGCTTAACGATTGTTGTCTACTAAAATCGGGACCAACAGCGTGACGTGCCCCCTGAATCACGGAGACGCTCATAATTAAACTACCTTGCTGGACACTCATCTTTTGTATGACCGCGAGCATAGTTGCTTAACCTCACCGATCACTTACGGACCGGTAAGAGCAGTGTTCTAAGTTCTATGAACACTTGGATACTATACACTGATTAGTCAGTGTATGTCAGAGGCCTACTGGGCGGCTTGAAGTACTCTGATACTAGGGTAACCACTGCCCATACGATAAGTAAGTTACCTTCATCAAACTTTGTAATATTTGTATCTGACATCTTGTCTGTAGTCACCAGATATTTACTTAGCTTCTGATAAAATCCAATATCATCATCATCATATCAGCCGAAAGACGTCCACTGCTGGACAAAGGCCTCCCCCAACGATCTCCACAATTGCCGGCCTTGTGCTATTCGCATCCAGCAGTTTCCAGCAACCCGCACAAGATCATCGGTCCATCTTGTAGGGGGCCTGCCCACGCTGCGTCTTCCGGTTCGTTGTCGCCACTCGAGAACCTTTCTGCCCCAACGGCCGTCGGCTCTACGAGCTATGTGCCATGCCCACTGCCACTTCAGCTTGGCAATTCTTTGGGCTATGTCGGTGACTTTGATTCGCCTGCGGATTTCGATATTTCTGATTCGATCCCGCAGGGAAACTCCGAGCATAGCCCTCTCCATTGCTCTTTGGGTGACCTTGAAAATCCAATAACTTTATTTAAATAAAATACCCGAGGTACCCAAGAAACCCTTGAATAGATTGATAGGGCCGATATTGGTTTACCAATCTCTTTCTCATAAATTATTGTTTCAAAATGACGTGCACGCCGAATTGTATTAATGTATTTAAAAGCAATGCCAGCTTCACATTATACGAAATTCAAAAGAATATTCTATTTTTATTTAATGTATGCAATATTGGAGTACCTACCCTTTGCCATTTAACTTTTACGACGCCATTTGAAACGGCTGTAACTATTTAGGTACTAGTTCTATTTTTATACACGAACCCGTTGTAGATGAAATATGCAGGCTTTCCCTGGGTCAGGAATAAGGGGTCATTCACTTTACGGCTAGTTTGGGAAATATACATACATAGACTCACGCCTGATTCCCAGAGGAGTAGTTTTCGAACGGATTTCCATTCGTCATGACTTTTGCATATCTTTTTTGCCTCGTTTCATCATATCAGCCGAAAGACATCAACTGCTGGACAAAGGCCTCCCCCAAGGATCTCCACATTGGCCGTCAGTTTTACGAGCTATGTGCCCTGCCCACTGCCACTTCAGTTTGTCTATTCTTTGGGCTACATTGGCTACTTTAGTTCACCTGCGGATATCGACGTTTCTTCTTATTCAATTGCGTAGGGATACTCCGAGCTCTTTGGGTGACCTTGAGCCTACTAATGAGACCTCTAGTAAGCGAGCACGTCTCTGTTCCATAAGTCATCACTGGCAACACACACTGGTTTCGACTTACGACACTGCGGTATTCGGAACGAGAAAATATTGCGTAGCTTCCCAAACGCTACCAAGTCGTGTTGGATTCTACGATTGACCTCTTTCTCGAAGTAGTAGCTTTCTGCACTCCTTTACGTATAAACTGTAACTGTTCCAATTTTCGTAAAAAGTGGTTTCCTCTAATATTATTTAATCCATCCTAGAGCGCATTGTTAGTTGTAATCACCGATGAGTAAGTGGTCGACGAATTATAGCACCTAGGCGCGCGTTGTATCTATAGATGAGTGACCGTCAAGTTAGTTTAATTTCTCACCGTCTTTGAGAGCACTTTAAGCTTTCGGCCCCGTTAGTTGTGTATAAGCAACCTATAACCATCATCACTCCATCTCATCCCGTGAGGGGCGTAGAAATCGACCGAGGGAATACCTACCAGAGAACGGGCAACAGCGTTTTTCTGTGAACAATGACCATCAAACTGCGATCGCCAACTCGCCTGCCAAGCGTGGTGATTATGGCATATCGTCCCCATTCTTTGGGGAGGCTTTTGTTCAGCAGTGGACGTAGTTTGGCTGACTTGATGATGATGAACCGTCCTAAGCCATGCCAGGAGTCTACTCGTTGGCTTGAACAACTCTGAAGACCAGGTCAATCACTGCTCATACGACAAAGCAAAAAAGAAAAGAAATAGTATTAACATAAATGTAGCAAAGATTTCCCCTTAAGTATCATACAATATTTATATGAAAAATACGTGCATACTAACAATTCCATTTTTATTTTTCTCGTTTACATTTTACTTTTCTGAACTATGTTCTGGGCTATAAATTATTTCCATTTCTATGAGATTTCAAAGCATACATTTTAGTTTCATATTTTATGAGTTTACGGTGTAGAGTGTATCGTTCAACGTTGTCATCTACTAAATCCAGTGTTGTTTGGCTCTGTCGTTGTCCACAGACTTCGCTCTCGACATAATAACATGTTTGAAGCTGGAATATTCTGAATTGTTGCATGTTTTATTACAAAATCTCCAACTGCGGAGAGAATGTGACTTAAGTATTCACAAAAGGGGTATCTTAGTGTTGCAAGATCAAATTTATGATTATTAGTAGAAATATTTTTGTTATTATATATTATTTTGGTAAAATATCTGGAACTAGGGTGTTGAATTAAAAGTTTTATATTTAAAAATATACAAAAATAATGTTTGTCAGGTCGGCTTCCACCCATGGCGGCCAGTCTCAATAAGGGACGCAAGTTATCTGCGAGGGAAATATTATAGGGCATAAGTGCACTTTAGGTCTAGTGTTAGATTGCGCTCCTTAAATTTCCTCACCTATTATGTTGCACCTTGTATAGAGGTAATATCTCTATATATATAAATTTTCTTCTGGCAATATCTTTTTTTATACATTGAAAAAAGACAACTCCTGTTTAGATAATTTACAACTTCGCAAATGGACTGACACAATCTAGCCTTAAGTTCTAATCTGTGAAAGGAAAATAAACGTATTTATTATTATATTAAAAAAAATATTGTTTTGGTAATTATTGTGGTCCTTGGGTGCAAACTCGTCAGAGCTCATCAGGGTAGGGGAAAGAGTCACATCGCTTTAGTGATGCTCTGTATGTTACAGGCATCTATGGCTAGGGTAATTATTAATTGTTTTTGCCACTGGACAGGCTAAGATCATAAACCATACCGCCTCGTCTTCAGTTGAAATATTTTATGTTTTTCGTCATTTAGTCAAAGTCCAGTCAAGTCCGTCACAGTCAAGTCATAGTCCTACCCCAGTAAAGCAGTGGAGACTTTACTAGAGGCTTCTATGGAATTTGGTTTCAACACGGAAAATCACAATTCACGGCAATATCGCACTTTCCTCCACTTGTCTACGTTGTCGAAGATGTTATGTCAAAAAATCCACCATATTAACACATAAAAACTCGAATTTACACCAGTTTTTGAAAATGAAACAGCCTCTATGCGTCTCTTTCCGCGTTGGCGCCAAAACTGCTCAAATTTATTAGTATTAAAATTCAAAATGCTTCCGATAAGCGACCAGTAATGCCAAGGTAAAAGGTTTTCAAGAGATCTGTTGAATTTCAATATTAATAATTTTGATGTTCGAATGTGGTATTGGAACATCAAAATTATTATTATATATACAATAGGTCTTCTGAAAACTGGTACCTAATCTTTAATCTTGGCAATACTGTTCGCTTATTGCAAGCAGTTGCTCGTCGCACCGTAATTAACAAGCGTATAATACGCTGTCACGGAATGCTAATCTTAGAACAAAAGATCCCCACTTGCGGTAGAAATAGATTTCGTTGGAGGATACCACATGTCGCTCGCTTAAAAAAAAAAAGATGTAACTCAAAAACTACAACTTGTGGGAATCGGCGATTAAAGTTTTCAACTTATTCCGACTTGTCTTTGATTCAAAGTTTTAGACCACTTACTAGATGTTTCGATAATTTAACTACTGATTTTGATTGACAAAACTATGGCCTTTTAATATAAATGGTTACTTTTATACTAATTATCTATTATACCTTAAAAACAATGAAGCAAAAAAAAAGTTTTGAGTTAAATCAGTTTATGCCAAAAAATTCTACTTAGTAGATGAAATAAACATGCAACAATTCTAATTAATTCTCTTTTATATAATTTAGCAAGAGCATATTAAAATGTGTTCCAAAATACTTCGTTTTATTATTAATCAAAATATGATAATATTGGCTTATGTATTATTGCATCATTTTGCAATAAAAAAAATACAAAAAATAATTATATTTTTTAAAATGAAACAAAATTTGCACTGAATAATCAACCATAATTATATTTATTATTAATTAACATGCCGCCACACATGTTCATGATTCCCTTTTGGAACCTAGATTATAGGCAATCTAGTACAAATATTCTCAATTTTTAAATAGAAATAGTTAAAGATATTATCTAATTTAAAAAAAACAATACCAAATAATCACTACCTCAGTTTTACACAATATTTCAACAAAACAATAGCTCACAGTTAAACACTTTATAATCATTAAATAATAGTCAAATTATTAGCAAGTCAGTCTTGGATTATGCATAATTATCACTAGTTGAGATTCAAATGTAATATAATTAAGTAATTATTTCAAAGTAAACTTAGCTTAAAAAACAATCAGTACTCCCAAAAGTTTTAAACTTAATATTTAGTTTTAACTAAGTTCTAACATAATAATAATAACATAAAAAATTAAACTTTATATCAAAAATTAACAGTATCATAGAATAATTCTTTAAAACAGTTTAAAAGTTTCACTCACAATCTAACCTTATTAAAAAAAATAAACATACTTTGGCAGAAAGGAACTTAATTTGTGGCAATACACATAATTGTGTGTAATATTATTACACTTTCTAAAAAAACAGTATTTATCATTCTTAAATAAGTAGCATCAATATTAAACAATGGAATTATAAAAACTTGCATAAAAGGAGGGAATCAATTTCTTTGTTAGTAGTTCTTTTAGATCTTTTTTCTTATTTTCACTTAGCTGTTGTCTTTGGCTATATGCTTTATCTAGAGTAATCGCAGTTATTGGGTCCATTTTTTTTCTTTTGTTTCTTATATCAACTTGTTTAAAATTAGTATCACTGTAGGAAGTTTTATAATAAAAATTAAATGGTTCTGATTTCACCATCTGCAAAACCTTTACATCATTCCAATTTACAGTATTCCCATCTATGTCTACACTAAAGTTGTAACCCCACTGCTCTTGAAGAGACTTTAAGTTGATAAAAGACTCAAAGGTCATTTCATGAACATTAATTGCAGGTTTACGATTTTTTGCATTTTTAATAAGGGTAACATACTGGTCTGGACTATAAATTGGACCTGCTTTTAAGTTTTTCTTTACCTCTCTGTCTATTAGGCTGTGCACACTGTCTGCTTCATTCTGTTTATGTCCCCTTATCATAAATTTATGTGTTATACTGGAAATATTTAGATTAGTTACTGCATACAAATATAATGTGGCGATATATTTATTTTTATTCTGCCCACAGCAGTTGTCTGAGTAAAATATAATTTGTTTCGGTTCTTCGTCTTTTGCACACAAATTTTGTAAATATTCCCAAATGCAAGAGCCAATTTCGTTAGCACCTCGTTTAGCATCTACTTCAGTCCAAAAGAAACAGTAAACATTGTCATATGCTTTTTTATCTCCATTTAGTAGCTCTGTCATAGTCAAATTATAGCTATTTAGTTTCGACTTATAATAAAAAGCCGAAGTATCACCCCTCGGACACTGTAAAACAGCTTCTAAGTCATAGATAACTACTCTAGAGTCTTTGGTTATATTTTGACGATCGGCAAATTTTTCAGCACGACTCAAGGTTTTCTCCTGCATATGCTTACAATATTTATCTTCCAAAACTTGTTTCTGTTCAACATTTGAATTGTGGTATGATGTGCATAGATCACACTGATCTTTCTTTGGTTGGTAAAATCCTAAATTAAATTCATTGTTAAAAATTTTGTAATATGCCATATAATTACCTACTTCCCTGTTAGTATTTCTTTGCTGTGCAGCAAAATCATTGTACAAATCCTTAATAGTCTTATCACCGCCAATGTACTGCTTTGACGTCGAAGCTCGAACATAATGAGATTCTAGTTTTGGAATCGTATTGATATGTTTTCGAATGTCATCTAGTAACTGTGGGTTAAGTTTGTTGTGATCATTATGTCTCCCTCTTAGGTCATCAAGCATAAAACCATCGTTCATTCTAGATTGCACCGTGTAAATCATTCTTTCAGATATAGACAGTGTATTCTTTAAAAAAGTCTTACATACTCTTATTTTATTATCATTTAAAATAAAATAAAAAGCTTTGTTTGGACGTCTGGGATTTTGGGAATTACTGTATTTATATTTGGGGGTAACATCTTCCATACACGTTCGTAAATAGGCCCTCTGTGCAACTAAGTTCCCTAGGTCCCAAAAGGAGCTAAATAAGTGGTATCTCCCCTCATCATCGATCTTATCTTTACACTTTAATTTACAGTTTTCGTTACATGTGTCTTTTATAAATCGAGCCGGAACAGTTTTACGTCTTTTTGACATCGAGACATACGATTCGCCTTTATTACGGAGTTGCTTCGATCGCACTTGCTGCCACTTCTCAATTTTTCGTGATCTCTTGCGTCCTCGACGACTACTATTTGTTTCGCTATTGGAGTCAGAGGAATCTGAAGTTGATCCTTCAAAGAGAAAGTTCTGTCTCCTAATGTGCTTTCTAGGTATTGAAATATAATCTATGGTAGGATCATCGTCGCTGAGATCAATGTCACTTTCATCTGAGTAAATAGGGGAAATATTATAATTAGGCACGCTGTTCTTATTTCGACGCGCTCTTTGCTGAATAACTTGTTGATCCTCACTAACTTTTGGAGCATCACTGGAGCTTGAAGAACTTGATGAAGATGAGGATGAACTAGAAGAAGTGGAACTAGACGATGAAGATGAGCTGAAGGATCGAGAACGTTGCGTATTATTGCCTGAGATCGGCAAAATTTGAGGGTCGTTATCAGCAGGCTCGCCATTGTTGTTTAGGTGTATACTATCATCATTTTCACTCACGGTTGGATCACTGCTATAATCAGGTACTAGGCTAACGATTTTTGTAACAGTAGGTGAATCCTGTTTCAAATCAAATTTTGGCTTTTCAACTGTTATTGGCATCGGCTCAGAATCTGGAGATAGATTTTCCTGATTTTCAATATCTACATGATATTCTCTTCTGGTCTGAAATAAAAATGACAAAACTAATATCAATATTAGTTCAATTCATCATCAACAGGCAATTTTTAAATATAATTTAAGTTAACTAAATTGTTTACAATTTTCCTAGCGGCACCCTGAGGTAGGTAGGGTACTCCGCGCTGTATCAGTTTCCATAAGAATTTGGAGATAAAAGTAAACAGACTTTAATCTACCCCTGTACCAATTTAAATCTAAATCCGTTCAGTGGTTTTGCGGTGATTAAGTAACAAATTAATATTAGCAAGTAGGTATTATTATTAGTAAGATTATAGATTACAAGTAACAATAAAGAGCAAAATTAATATCTTAAATGACAGCTAAAAACTTAATTTCTCTTATTTCGAACCCGTAAGTATTGGCTATGATAATTATATAATTATTTACCTCATCGTGACTAATTATGTGCTCAAGTTCTTCATTACTAGATGGTTCTTGGTTATTTCCAGTTTGAACCAAACCTAGAATTCTACGGGACCTCCAAGATGACGCCATTGTTCTATAATAACCTAAAAAGTTAAAGACGAACAATGATTGTAAATTATAATTAGAAAATGGTATTTTCGAATAAACAGCGTTAACGTTAAACATTTCATACAATTTCCCATTCGCGTAAATAATAAAAAGAGGTAAATCAGAATCTTACTTTAGCTACTGTTTATGTTTTAATATAAAGCGATGGTTACTCAATTACTCCAATGAAAAAGACGTATTTTTTAAAATTAAACTGAAGTATTACGTTATAATTTTTCGAACATGCTACATTTTTAAAACAAAACAGAATTAATACAAATCATCATCAAATTATTTTTCTAAAAAAACGAAGTATCTCAAAGATTATGCAGTTTATTATAAAATAATTGTAAACTTTCATAGTTACCTTTTAGTCAAAAACAGATTAATTTCGTGTTACACCACCATTACACCACAGAACAACACACCCACTCTCAGTCACTGCCGGTTCATCACTGAATCACGCCATTTATTAGAATCGTCCTGTCCAATACTGTTTATTGAAAAGAGAAGACCGATCGCGTATCTCGCTCGATTTTGACGTATCGAGACGGCTGTTGAATTCTACCTAATCTTTACGCAATGAATATGCGTTTTATTGTAAAAGGTCAAAATTCGTAAATTTTGTGTTACATCTTTTTTTTTTAAACGAGCGATGTGTGTTGTCACTTCGCGCATACTTGTCTATTAGCATAAGATACAATGATACTATTTTTAAGGTTCGACACAGAATTAAGACCAAAATAATCTGCAATGTGCAGTAAAAAAATTTAACCAGATTTTGCTTATAAGTAAACATGCTACAAGCACAATGGGCCCTATTTTAAAAAATACAAAATCCTAACTCTGCCTAGCTTATACATATACGAAGTGGCCGTCTTTGTCAAACTAAACTTGAACTTATTTCAAAATGCTTCCGAATCCTCTCACCGACAGCAAAGAGATAAAGGACGTTTGCTATTGCGTAAAGCAAATACTACCTTAATGCACAATAGTGTATTCTGTATGGGCCCAAAAATTTTTGTAAATATTTTGGCAAGGGTTGCAAATCCAAGGATTTAACTTTGGATTGAACTTTAACTTGACCCTCCTAGATATCTAAAAAATTAAATGATGTCATCTGATATATGCAACCGAAATATAACGTTTCAATGGACATACATTAATTGATTATTAGTCTGTAAGTCTTCTGTAAAAATAAATAAATAAATATATTCAGTCACATATTTGGCAAAGCTTTTTATAGGCGTAGCCGCCATTTTTCCATTCCGACTTATTCCTCTTTTTTGTGGCTAAACCTATTTATGTAGAAATTATGATCCTCCAGAAATTAATAAAATAGAACTTTTTTTTCAAGTGTTCAAGCATCAAGCATCGAGTGGGATAATCAAATGACCAGTTACTTTTTTATAAAGTGACGTTCTGCGTATGTTAGATTAAAGAATATTGATAAGAGGTTTAATATATACTCTTCACGTAATCGAATAAATAACTGATTACTCGCGAAGTGAAAATAACATTGACTTTATATACAGTTCAGCATCACACTAATATTATATAGGCGAAAGTTTGTGAGTGTGTATGTTTGTTACTTCTTCATATCTAAACGGCTGGAGTCTTTTTAATATAATTTGGTATGTAGTAAGCTGACACCCTGGATTAACACATAGACTATAATTTGTAAAGTTAACGCGGGTAAAACCGCAGGGTAGAATCTAGTTAAGAATAAGAGAAATGAGGCGATTACGTGAAATTGAGTAGGTACTTAGTAAACATAATCAGATACAATTCTTTTTATTTTATGTTCTATTGCTGTCCCTACTAATGACCCGGAAGTTACATCTTCCTCACTTGGTCACGTTCGCGTCGTTTTTTGTTTTTGTGTATCATTTTGCCATCTAATGTAAATGTCCGTTGAACCGACCGTTACTTGAGACGAAGAAGAGGTACACTTTATTCCAAAAATAAGTAAAACAAAACAATGGATACAAACGAGAAAACAACGAAAAAAAACGAAAGGCCGCCAATTGTATTAAAATAAGCTATTTTAATACAATTGGTGGCATTGCTTATAGCTATCTCTTAATGCTTGAGGTCATCAGAGAACCTAAAACTGAAAATGCCAAGTCATTCCACAGATTATTACGGCAAATCTTTTACAGTGCAGGCTGTGCGTTTGTGGAACGCATTGCCTTTAACAACAAGACAAGCTCAATCCATAGACATTTTTAAAAATCATGTTAAAAAAAATATTTATCTGCCTAGACTACTTAAGTTCTACCGCTGCCGCCTTTGGTTTCTTTTTTTCACGCATTCCTGCTTTTTTTTGACCTTTGTTAATTTTCTATGTATTTCCATTTTTATTTTATTTTTTATTATGCATTAGTTTAAGTATACATTAAGTTGACCTATTGTTACACCTATCCACCCTGTTTTCCCTTTCCTTCGTCTATCCACTCCATAATTGGTTGTCTGGAAGAAATCGCAGTAGCGATAAGACCGCCCTTTGTACCTAATTAATGTATGTTAATTTTAATTTTAAGTTATGGTGTACAATAAAAACTATTTTACTTTACTTTTATCTCTTCCAGGCAACCGTTATGCGTTGAGTATTGTATGTACAAGCGATAGTAGACAAGCTAAAGATAAGCTTATTATGTTCTTAATATCTGAATTATAATATATGGTCTACATCATATCAGCCCAAAGACGTCCACTGCTGGACAACCTACCTCCCCCAAGGGTCCGCGATTGGGCAAATGGTTTGGTGGAATTGGTTTTTTTTTCAGCTTCTGCTGGTATTACTTAACGATTACGGGCAAGCGGCAGGTAAATGACAACAAGTTACCTAGTCATTATTGTCATTGTCTAGTTGGATGAATTTTCTTGCAATTATTATTGTTCTTTTTATTACTAAGACTACTTTATAAAGGACAGTCGACTAGCTAACGCAGAGCACATTCTATCCGTAATATCAGGCTTAAGAAGTGGATCAATAAAAATCTTTAAATAAATTTTACTTTAGACGAAATAAATTACATAGCGTGCGGTACTGCGGTAGTACTCGGTAAAAATACGTTAGTGTATCAATGAGTTTTGCAACCGACGACTCTTTAACTATTATGTATGTCTATTTGGACAATCATGACCTATAAAACTGGGATATGTAGCTGAATACTAATTCGGCCGCTTTCTATAATTCCAAGTGTTACTAAATCGAACGCAATTCTAATTTTTATTGGCATGCATGTGTTAGGTAATATTAAATAAATGTGTAGATAAGTATAGATATAGTCAGATATGCCAAGCTCTAAAATATAAATTGTTATAAATAAGATTACTTTATATCGTTAACCAACAACAAAGCATCATACTTTATGTATTATGGAGGTTATAAATATAATGAAAAGTCAGGTAATCTATTATAAGGTATATTTATTTATCATATAGGGAAACAATCATTTAAATACAAGAAATACAAGCTGAACATATTATTTAATAAAACAAACCATGTTGAGACATAAACATAATACAAAGTTTACTTAGCTTTGAATCACTCTGTCTGTTCAGTACGGCAGTTCCAATAGAATCGACATAAATAGTATAACTGTTAATTTAAATTTGTTCAAATGGAATCGTCCCTCCAACCACCGAGAGCTCCGCTCCGGTCAACGTTTCGAACAAGAATGATGCTCAAACCGATCGGGGCACACCTTTTATAATAGACGACAAACAGATGTGAAACATGTTTTGCGACAAACAAGTATGACGTACACCCGCCCGTCGCCAGGCTAAATGTTAGGCTACCGCTGTTTTATTAATACCGTATTTAAATATAAATCTACTATTATTTTATCTACTAACATGTAATATACATAGTTATATACTTATTATATCGATTCCAAGCTAACACGGCCATACTGACAATACTTCGTCCACGAAGTATTATTTTATATTATCTTATTTAATTTTGAAAACAAACAGTATTAACAACTTATGATAAGAAACAGGTTATAACTAATTTCACCAATGAATACAAAAAAAAGCTTGTTTGTCTAATATGAGATACAATAAGATAACGAACATATTTAAGAATAGACTGATTACTCTATTACTAGAAAGCTGCTACTATTCAGTTACGGCTTTCTTAAATGGTTCATTCGAATTATAGTTTTGTAATTTAATTTAATTAGTTAGAAATGTAATTTAATAAGTTCAAAAGAATTATTTAAGTCAAATTTGTGCAGCAGCACATTACAAAAGTTATGACCATTTTTGTGACGAATGGGCCAGAGATCAAGTCGCTCCAAGTCAACACACATTACGATTACACAGAAAGGCAACATTTTACGGAATTATTGATTTTAAATATTGATATACCATAAAAATAACATTGTTTCCATTTATATGTCATCAATTATAAGTCTCATAATTATAGGTTTCGTTTTTAATTATTTATATAGTTCAATAGACTCTTAACTGCCAACTACATAGACATGTCAGAAACGTTCACCCGCTGCTGGTGAGATATCTGACACCAAATAGAAGGCCGACCAGCGGTTATTGACTCTTAACTGCCAACTACATAGACATGTCAGAAACATTCACCCGCTGCTGGTGAGATAACTGACACCAAATAGAAGGCCGACCAGCGTTTATTGAATCTAACTGCCAACTACATAGACATGTCAGAAACGTTCACCCGCTGCTGGTGAGATAACTGACACCAAATAGAAGGCCGACCAGCGTTTATTGAATCTAACTGCCAACTACATAGACATGTCAGAAACGTTCACCCGCTGCTGGTGAGATAACTGACACCAAATAGAAGGCCGACCAGCGTTTATTGAATCTAACTGCCAACTACATAGACATGTCAGAAACGTTCACCCGCTGCTGGTGAGATAACTGACACCAAATAGAAGGCCGACCAGCGGTTAGAGTTTAATTCCAAAAGATGGTCTCTCAACTGACCAACACCAAACGTGTAAGGTCTACAAATCTTTGTCAGACTTTGTCAATATTGACACCAAGTAATTGACCGACTAGCGGATTATAACAGAGACTGTAACATAGACATGCTGATCTCTTTCATCCGCTGTTGATGAGAGAAATCAGCACCAAGTCACGGCATAGAATTAAAAAGATTAAAATATTTGTCATTTAAACGAATTTAACTTTGTAAAAGCAACGTAATGTTTTTAATATCACGAATAGGCCACAATACTATATATGCATTTTAAAATATACTACACCCATGTTATTACCAACTAAAGTTTACTTTATCAATAATGACCGATCCCATAATGATACTACGTAATAGTACTTGTATGGAAAAACTATGTACTATATATTCCATCACAATAAATGTCAGCGATTTTTTTTTCTTTTTTTTTATGATTTGTAATTACCAGCAAACCAACTCAGTTTCAATTGCTGAATTTGCCACTCAAACGAGATCCAAGATCGTAAAACAGTAAAAGAGATGAAGCTATAGTGGACTCCATTCTTTTATTCTAATTATGTACACAATTAATTATTAAACTTCGGCCATTTTGACATGTACTTCGTCTCGAAGTACCTAGGCGGAATATAAAATGTTTTTGAGATATTTATATAAAAACACATCTCTGCAACACCCTAAAACTCTACTTGATACGCTAATTGACATTAATGAGAAATGTTTCTTCATTTCTTTAATTTTAGTCAGGTTAGCCCCAAGGTTACGATAATAACCTTAAGATTAATCAAAGTAACCAAACCAGTGAAACTACAAATCAAAGGAGACGGGGATTTCTGGGCCTGACTGTAATAAGTTGAGATATGGTTTAAAAAAAGCGTTACATTTTTCTATTTCAAACTGTAAAAAATTGACCCAATTTACAATCTGGAAAACGAGAAATCTCAAAATAAGTTTAAGTCACGAATTAAATTGGTTGTTGATTACTATAATCGATTAACATTAATGAGTTCAAACAATGTAATATAAAAACTCTTGCACCAGATAACTGATTTAATCATAATAATTATTAAATACATTAACATAATGTCAACAGTAAAAAATTAAATATCAACAAAATAAATAGAAATCATAACATTGGTTATCGTTTAAATCGATTTATTAGTTATTGGCAACTATATTTTTAATATATGCTGACAGCTGGCTCATAAGGCCGAAGAAGCCAGAGCCGAAAACATTATAAAAAAAAATCTATGCTGACAGTGACTGGTGACAGATTTTGAATCCTAATCTATGATAGACTCGTTTCTTGTATCGTTTAGTGCGTGTGTGATTTGAGTATTTTTTTATTGTTTCGTTTATATATCCCTCGACAACTGCATTCTCGCTACGGACTTCTGATATTGTTTAACGTGTACGACTTTTGCTAACATACTGGACACGGATAACTATTAAATAGCAATCGCTCTTAAAAATCAGCTGTTAAGTATAGGTTGGTACATAACCTCTCTATTAAGTACTAAATCTTTTATAACTCTGCTCACAGATTGAAAAAAACCATGTTTTTTTTTGTGATTGGCTGATAATTTATAGACCCAATATTTGAAACCACTTTTATCTTTTTACATCCTAGCCCAATATTGTATGAATAGGTTTCCGTCTCCTTTGTGAATTAAGTTATTATTTAGATAGCTACAATGGGGCCCCCAAATTTAAAAACCATGAAGCAAATTAAGTTATGAATCTGCTCACCGATCCTGGCACAGCTAGAATGGCAAATTTCAGGTACTTTGTGAAATGTAATATCAAAGAATTTTATTTTAGAAATACTCATTAAGATTACTTTAATCTAATCAGAAATAATATCTTTTGCATGGTCAATATGATAATCTCAGAACAACCAGTATTCCGCAGTCTCCACTATTAATATTTTGTAGTCACTACTTGTTTAAATTTCAATAAAGAACCGATAAGATAACAGAATTTTCATTGGGATAATTAGATGGGAGGCTATTAGAATTCAAAAGCCAAATATTTCATTTTATAAGTTATTCAAAACCATTAATGTCCAACACCCATAGCTCAATGACTAAATATTATTTTCTATTCCGGTAACATCCATCTGACCACTCATATTATTGGCACCATCTTATTTACTGGTAGATGGTGACATTACTTTTATTGAACCTTGTACACCACATAAATAGATATTTGCAATGCCTACTGGTGCATGGAATAGACTAATTATTGATTTTAATAAACAGCAATACCCTTGTTCACATAATAAATTATTTTCGGTAACTATACTTCAGATCTTTCGCTCGGTCATACTGACAATTATTATGCATAAGTTGGTAATGGCACCTTTGCTACTTTCTTCTAAATCTTATTCAACATTTGCAAATCTGACCACCATTTATTAAAGCAAATCAGACCCACAAATGCCAAATTCTCACATAGTAATGTAGCATATAATAAAGCAAACAGTAATTATTATTATTAGATATTTCTAATAATGCTTTTCACTGTCAAATCATATCATATCAGAGGCAAATCATGCTGTAGTATAGAACAGCTTTCATTAAAAAATCAAATAAAAGGTAATTAATAATTCAAATAAAAATCCACAGCTGTTATTCTTAACAATTTTCAAATAAAAAATCTACAGCTGTTATTCTTTAAGAGGCTTTCTTTCACTACTGCACCGGGCAATATATCACCATTATATTAATGTGGCACTGTTCACATAACATGACTCCTCTTTATGCTTTTTGTAAAACATAAAGAATCACCACAACAGATTTACAACTGGAAACAGTTCATTGACTTCACTAAACATAGACCATTTAATACACTTGTAACACTTTTTAACACTGCACTTCATCTTTTTTTTTCACCACACAACACTTTGGTCACAAACACTCCACTAACCTTTTTATTTATCTTGCTTGATGGATTAATGGACAAGCTTCACTGAACAAAGAATAGCTTGCCTTAAAGCTATTTGGCGATGCTGCCTCGGCTTACTGCAATCTGTGATCAGGATCGAATCAGGCCAATCAGGAACACAGGAAATGTCAGGAATACACAGGTACTACTGCAAAAACACATATGATTAAATTATGGGGCGAATTCTATCCCACTTCTGATGTTAGGTAATATTAAATAAATGTGTAGATAAGTATAGATATAGTCAGATATGCCAAGCTCTAAAATATAAATTGTTATAAATAAGATTACTTTATATCGTTAACCAACAACAAAGCATCATACTTTATGTATTATGGAGGTTATAAATATAATGAAAAGTCAGGTAATCTATTATAAGGTATATTTATTTATCATATAGGGAAACAATCATTTAAATACAAGAAATACAAGCTGAACATATTATTTAATAAAACAAACCATGTTGAGACATAAACATAATACAAAGTTTACTTAGCTTTGAATCACTCTGTCTGTTCAGTACGGCAGTTCCAATAGAATCGACATAAATAGTATAACTGTTAATTTAAATTTGTTCAAATGGAATCGTCCCTCCAACCACCGAGAGCTCCGCTCCGGTCAACGTTTCGAACAAGAATGATGCTCAAACCGATCGGGGCACACCTTTTATAATAGACGACAAACAGATGTGAAACATGTTTTGCGACAAACAAGTATGACGTACACCCGCCCGTCGCCAGGCTAAATGTTAGGCTACCGCTGTTTTATTAATACCGTATTTAAATATAAATCTACTATTATTTTATCTACTAACATGTAATATACATAGTTATATACTTATTATATCGATTCCAAGCTAACACATGCGGTTCGGGCGGTCGTAAATAATATAGACTTTTTAAATTGTTTACATTGGAAACTCTGGGTCAGTTAATTGGTTTTTAATTGAAATTTATAAATTATATATGAGATGCTTGTTTAATTTTGTACAATATATTAGGCGTTTTGGGGTAAAATTGATCTGGGTCAAGCTCGTATGCACTTAATTTCTACGTTTTGGGCCATTTTTGAAATTGAGAAGTTCTTCGTTTTATATAACGCTGTGAAGGCGTTAATTCTTTGTTTTTATTCAGTTTTACGGCCCTGGCTTCTTTGGCCTTATGAGCCTTCAATAGCATATATTTTAATTTCGTTGGTTTTCGTCATTAAATCAATGTCAAGTCATATTCCTTGTCCTAACCCAGTATAGCAGTGGAGAGTTAGGTAGAGGCTTCCATGGAGTTTTAGATTCAACACAGAAATTTGCAAGTCACGGCAATATGGCACTTTCCTCCACTTGTGTACGCTAAACTAAAAAATAACGTATAAAAATCCACCATAACTACACATAAAATCTCGAAATTACACCAGTTTTTGAAAATGAAACAATGCCTCGATGCGTCTTTTCCGCGTTGGCGCCAAAACTCCCGCTGTCAAGGCGTTTTTTTTTTTTTTTTTTTTTTTTAATTATGTTTTACGGCTCTGGCTTCTTTGGCCTTATGAGCCTTCAGTAAATATCTTTATATATCATTTATTTCCGTCATTGTCAAGTAAAGTCCGTCACAGTCAAGTCAAACAAAGTCCTTGTCCAACCCCAGTAAAGCAGTGGAGACTTTACTAGAGGCTTTTATGGAGTTTTGGTTACAACACGGAAAATCACAATTCACGGCAATATCGCACTTTCCTCCACTTGTGTACGTTGTCGAAGATGTTATATCTAAAAATCCACCATATTCACACATAAAAACTCGAATTTACACCAGTTTTTGAAAATAAAACATAGCCTCGATGCGTCTTTTTCCGCGTTGGCGCCAAAACTCCCGCTGTCAAGGCGTTGTGTAAAATGTTGTCATGTTAAATTTTGTTAATTGGCCAATTTCATAAGTTATTTATTTAGTTATTTATAAGAGACCGGGCGATTAGGTGCTCGTCCTATACTGTACAGACGCCAGCACATCAAGCTACCACTACCTGTCAAATTTCCCCAATTCAAAGTGAACCTGAAATGAAAGTGAAATGCTTATGTGATAAAGTTGAAAATCTTTAAAAGAAATTTGACAGATTGAGGTAGGTGGATGTGCTGGCGTCTGTACCTATGTTGTGTACTATGGTTTTAATGTAAAATGTACTCTTTTTGTATACTCCGCTATACAAAATTTTGTGAAACAAAAATTATTCTATACAATCTATTTAAGTGTAGTAATCATTACTGGCTCGCCCGGTTGGCGCGGTTGGTAAATGCTTGCCTTTCACGCCGCAGGTCGTGGGTTCGATTCCACTCAGGGCATCTGTTTGTCCCGAATCTGGGAGTAATTATCTATATAAGTATGTATTTCCAGAAAGAAAAGTAGTAGTTTGATTTCCATAGTACAAGCTCTGCTTAGTTTGGGACCAGATAGCCGTGTGTGAATCCAGGATATTATTACTTTTAATTCCCGAGAGCAGCGGTAAATACCATATAGGTTTATTTTTACTTGACATATTGGTATTGTTCCAGCTCTAGTAGAACGAAAGCTACTCTTGGGAAATCAAAGTGATCGACAAGAGCCTCGATAATGTCAATGCTGTTGATATACAACAGTTACTTTGTCCCATTAAAATAGTATATTTTCGTTTGGCAAAGGTTATGACAAAAATAAATGTATATAAATATTGTTATATTCATAAGTTAGTAATGTTTACCAAGATATTATTTATCCAAAAATAAAATCTGGGAAGACTCAGGCTATTTGGCTTTATTTCGAATTATTGTAGTAATTTAATCTTAATTATTTTATGGATCATTCTGAGTTTGTTCCGCTAGTTCTTCTCAGTATTGTAGCATTAAAGCACGTCCGTCGTTACAAACTCAAGGTCCGCCATTAATAATATTAATTATTGCCTTAATTTTAGACTTTGACTAGAATTTATAAGATATTCAGACAAGTTGATGTAAAATATATCTAAAACGATTAAATCTATATTAAATCTGTATGAAAATAACTTAAACAATCTAGTAAATTAACTAAATCATTACTTTCACACATTAAATGAAGTTTCTAAATGTTTTCATTCAAGCCGAAAATGTATACTTAACTATATTACTACAAACATGTTCTAACTAATTACAAGCGGTTTTTAGGGTTTGGTACCCAAAGGGTAAAACGGGACCATATTACCAAGACTTCGCTGTCTGTCTGTCCGTTTGACACCAGGCTGTATCCCATGAACCGTGATAGTTAGGTAGTTGAAATTTTCGCAGATGAAGTATTTCTGTTGCCGCTATAACAAAAAATACTAAAAAAACAAAATAAATAAATATTTAAGTGGGCTCCCATACAACAAACGTGAACTTTTTGCTCGTTTTTATAGACAATGGTAGGAACCCTTCGTGCGAGAGTCCGACTCCCGTTATCTATTCTATATCATCTATTCTTGATTAATTGATACTTTTTGCATATATGGCAGTATGAATACCCACCACCCTTCCACCTTCCGTCCACCCTTATTATTGAATGAAAACAGTGAACATAAAAAACGTAGTAAAAATACACTGAAAATGGTAGTTATACGATAGTTAAAATAGTTTCAAAGCCGCACAATAGCTTTCATTCAATCAACTCGAATACTTGCTGCTACGGAACCCTTCGTGGGCGAGTACGACTCGCTTTTAGCCGCTTTTTTAAAGTCTATGTCAGTAAAATCTTTTTTATTTTTATCACTCTTGATTAAATTGATATTTTTTTCATATGTACGCGATGCGAACATAAAAAACGAAGTAAAAAATACATTGAAAATGAGAGTTATACGATAATTAAAATAGTTTCAAAGCTGCACAATAGCTTTCGAAAGCAAGCAGCCTACTTTTTAAATCTATTGTGTAAAGTAGAACTTTTAATAGCTAACTGGCTTCCGATCGCGCTTAGTACTTGTCGTCGGTAGATAATGAAAATATTACACAAGTGTTTTTTTTGTTTTGCTTGTGTTTAACAATATACTCTTTAAGCTCTAAGCCTGTTTATCTAGTGGTTAGAGACCGTGACTGCTAAGCTGGAGGTCATGGGTTTGATCCCCACCCAGGGTTTCATTACTTTAAAAAAACACTTGTGAATAGTGAGATCATGAATAATAATTCTGGTATTATAAATTAACTTTATATTAATTCTAGGTACAAATACATTAATAATCTATTTTTATTCACCTTTAATTTAATCAACTGAAATATTTGCTGCTACGGAACCCTTCATGGGCGAGTACGACTCGCATTTGGCCGCTTTTTGTCTATGTCAGTAAAATCTTTTTTATTTCTATCATTCTTGATTAAATTGATATTTTTTTCATATGTAATAGTATGAATTTCAATAATAGTCCACCCTTAGTATGAATGAAAAGAGCGAACATAAAAAACGAAGTAAAAAATACATTGAAAATGAGAGTTATACGATAATTAAAATAGTTTCAAAGCCGCACAATAGCTTTCGAAAGCAAGCAGCCTACTTTTTAAATCTATTGTGTAAAGTAGAACTTTTAATAGCTAACTGGCTTCCGATCGCGCATAGTACTTGTCGTCGGTAGATAATGAGAATATTACAGAAGTGTTCTTTTTGTTTTGCTTGTGTTTAACAAAAGGCTCTCTAGGCCTGTTTGTCTAGTGGTTAGTGACAATGACTGCTAAGCCGGGGGTCATGGGTTCGATCCCCATCCAGGGGCACTACCGGTTAAGTGTTTGAACATCGTGATAGTGATCAGCGTTCAAATAAATAAAGGTTTAAAATGACTTAATCAATCGTTAAATCGGCTTCCATGAGCACATGTGACGTCATAAATGGTCCGGAATCGATTTTCAACGTCATCACTACCACGATGTTCGGCGACTTAGCCGGTAGTCCCCCTGGTCATATCTTTGTGTAATGAACACGATCATATATTGTTCTTTATTTACTTTCAAACAAAAAACAAATGATCGTGTCTTGCATGGTCTTGCGAGTTTCCATGACCGGCGATGATCACTAACCACCCGCTTGCTCCTTTGCCATGATCTAATATTAAAAAAAATAACATGCTCCCACTTTCACTGAAGCTGTGCAACATATTGCAGGTCGTGGATTTCCCTAGAGACTACACGAAAGGACCTGTTTTAGAAATAGTGAAACTGTTTTTATGGGGTCAGTGCGGGGCCTCTAGATGTTTTGTGCCATAAAGACACGCTTCCACATCGTATATACGGAGCCCTAAATAAGTACGCGGTCTTAATTATTTTTTTTGCTTTTATTTTATTTTTGTTCTTGGGACATTATTCACAGCCCAAACTAAGCAAAGCTTAAAGCTTGTATTATGGAAACCAGATAACTGATATATTTTATTTTTTATAAGTGTTTATTTAAAGCATTTAATAAATTTATACAATTATTTTTACACGCCAAACTGCAATGCAGTTTGTAGCCTATCGCCTACAAATCGCTCGTAAACTTATAAATCTTAAATGCTACCTTTATGACATACTACATATATTACATGTACTACTTTTTTTTGTAAATACATTCTTAATATAGATAATTACACCCAGACTCAGGACAAGCAAATATTTACATGCACACAAATATTTGTCCTGGGTGGGAATCGAACCCACGACCTGCGACGTGTAAATAAAGCATTTACCAACCACGCCAACCCCGTAGTTATCGATGTTTAGATCGCCTCCGCTTCTTCGTTATATTTTTACAACATAAATCATAATTATTCATGACATCTAGGATACTTCGTTAATTTTCTTGATAGAGTACCCGTCCTTGATTTTTTGTTTCGTGAAAAAGATAGAAAAGAGAAATTTGAAGTAAAACTACATTGTCTTGATTCAGAGTGATTGCTTAACACATTTTCGAGGGTTCACGGGTTTGATTCCTGCACTGAACAACTGTTCCGAAACTGACGGTATTTGCAGACGGCCATCTGATCCCAAACTAAGCAGAGCTTATATTATGGAAACCAAATAACTGATATACTTACTACGTACATTCTTTTGTAACTACATACTTATTTGGATAACTAGCTGTGCCCCGCGGTTATACCCGCGTTAATCGTTATAAATTATAGCCTATGTGTTAATCCAGAGTGTCAGTTAACTCCATACCAAATTTTATTAAAATCGCTCCAGCAGTTTAGACGTGAAGAAGTAACAAACATACACACTCACACACTCACAAACATTCGCCTTTATAATATTAGTAGGATTACACCCAGACTCAGGACAAAAAGACATGTTCATGCGCACAAATATCTGTCCTGGGTGGGAATCAAACCTACGACCTGCGGCCTGAATCTACCTACTACGCCAACCGGCTCGTCAAATAGACATATTCATGAACACAAATATTAGTCATGTGCAAGAAATCGAACCCGCTTTGAATCAGAAAGCAGGTTCACTACTAAGTCACGGCGGTTGTTAAATTGGTCTTCCGTTCATTATCATCATCATATCAGTCGAAAGACGCCCCCAGCTGGACAAAGGCCTCTCCCAAAGATCTCCACAATTTCCGTTAATCAAACTTTATTTACGAGTCTGCGATAATTCCTTTTGGAAAGCAAAAATAACTAAATCAGAAACGGTTGGCACCTAAATAAATATATTTTATTACGTCGAGCCTTACGGAATTATTTATTTGTAATTAACGTGAAAACCAATCAGCGAGTGGTTTCCCCTCTTTATTTATCGAAGTCAGAGTGATTCGTCTTGGGATTTATGTTGTCAAACAAACAATTTACACGTAATATAACAAATATCATTCACATAAATAATTTTTGCTGTATATATATCAGATAAAGGAATTTATCAATTAACATGTATAAAAAATGCCGATGATAGGCCAGAAGTTTCGTAGAAGGGTTTATTTAAACTGAAGTTTACAAAAAGGCAAAGAGAGTTCACAGCTTAACCAACTGAAGCTGTGTAGCAAATAAAACTACGAACAACCGCCTCAGAGGCCACCCCCGTTGGGTTCGAACCTTGGATCAGGGTGGTTAGTAATGAGACTCACGTATGTTTCCCAAAAGGGTAGACAGATAAATAAATAAAATAATACAATAAAATAAAAAAGGTTTTTATTCACGTAGACTTTAAAAAAGCGCTCGTAAATAGTCAGAACATGTTTGTAGTAATATAGTTGTATACATTATTATTTCTAGTAACATAGATATTTAGGTACACATTGTATGAAAACATTTATAAAATTTATTTTATTACAGCAATGATATTTAGCTAGCTCGTATCAAGTTATTGTCAAGAGATTATTATACATATACTACATATACATAGAGATATCGGATTCTTATGTTTCACGATCCTCTACACCTTATTTTCCTCGCTTCATCATCATCATCATCATATCAGCCGAAAGACGCCCACTGTTGGACAAACGTCTATCCAAAGATCTCCACAATTGCCGGTCTTGCGCTACCCGCGTCCAACGGCTTCCAGAAACCCTCACAAGGTCATCGTTCGATGTTGTAGGGGGCCTGCCCACGCTGCGCCTTCCGGTTCGTGGTCGCCACTCGAGAACCTTTCTAGATTCAACCCCAGCGGCAGTTTGAATTACGGGCTTGTATTTATTTAATCAACCGGGATTAGAACAGTGTTGTAGTGCATTCTCTATCTATAAAAACTCCCAGTAGATTCCCTGAGTGAGTATGGTGGTGTTACACCCTCATTCCCTGGATGGCAAATAAAGTCGTTGTTGCCGTAATACTTTCACCTAAATGCAATCAATCACCATGCAATCAACTGCTAAAGTACGTTAAGAGCAAGGGTATATTTATATATTAAAAGGATATATAGAAAATTTTATGGATTTCCCGTTCGCCATATTTCTTCTGTAAAAGGAGTGATACTCATAATATAAATACTAGATATAAGAATAATTTTGTGTTACATTCCACCCGTCTCCAAAAAGTAAGTAACTCTTTTATGGGGCAATGTATAAGATTCTATAACAAACTTCCCAGTGATATCCGAGAAATGTCTATTGTGTAACAGGGCTTACTACAAAACTTCTGATTATTTAAGAGGCAAAACAGTTTGGGATTGAGTCGCCCTTAATTCACATTACAATGTAACTTTATGTAAGAAATAAATATTAAAAAAAAAGGATTCCTACTGAGTTTTCTGGCAGTGTTTCTCAGTAGCTGCCACGTCATGCACTGCACGGTAGGGTAAAAAAAAATTGACAATTCCACAAAAATGTAATATTTTAACGGAATAAATGACTTTTTCATTTCATTTTCATTCATTTCATTCATCTTCTAAATTAGGAAACTGGCCTGTTAGAGTTTGTACTCTTCGAGCATTTAGTTTAACTCTAGTAATTTGACTAATGGGTACTCTAGTATACCTACTCCAATTTCAGCAATAGATTGATTTTTCTCTATGATAGAAAAAATTAAAAAAGATGGAGAGGAGCATTATGAAGAACAAGTCAATTTTTTTATTATTTATATGACAATGCGCGTGTATAACCCGCATTTTAGAACCCAGAATCATAACCGTCCAGAGACTGTCAGTGCCAGTGTCGGTTCGTTAGTTTATATAGCCATAATTGAGCGGCACAAGAATTTAAATTTTTAAACCCGGACTGCAAATGAAACCCCGACCGGACACTCCCAGAATGCTCTCTAAACTAGGAGAAACCCGGGGCAACCCGGACGGATGGCTATATATATGACCTATATGCATCTCACAACACATCTTCATTAAGCAATCACATTATTCCGCTCAAATCACAGGGTCAACTCTCAAACAAGCTGTACTATGGAAAACAGATAACTGATGTCGACGGTCACCATAGCCTAGTTGGTAGTGCTCCTGCCTACGAAGCTGGTGGTCCTGGGTTCGAATCCCGGTAAGTGCAAATATTTGTGTGATGAGCACGAATATTTGTGTCTGAGTCATGGATGTTTTCTATGTATATATGTATTTATCTATCTATATAAGTATGTATATCGTCGCCTGGTACCCATAGTACAAGCTTTGCTTAGTTTGGGGCTAGGATGATCTGTGTGACATTGTCCCCAGATATTATATTATAGATATTATATGTACTGCTTATAGTACTTTTTTGTAAATACATACTTACATAGATAATTACACCCAGATCCAGGACAAAGAAACATGTTTATGCACAGAAATGTCTTTCCTGGGTGGGAATCGAACCCACGACCTGCGGCGTGAAAAGCAAGCATTTACCAACCATGCCAACCGGCCCGTCAAATATACAATTATTCTGAAAAACTAAAATATTAGTAGTCGTTTAAAAAATATACTCAACTTTAACGAATGTCACACTATAATTTGAATAAACTTGACCTTTTTACAAAATAGAGGCGACGAGAGCTTGTAGAACAGTGAAGGATTGTGCAAAGACGCGCCATTCGCATGTCAAAAATAAACGCGCACGCTTTGGGAATAGTGTCGCATGTTTGATGCGTCATCGAATGACGATCAAATTTACGTAAGAAAAGATTTTAAGGTAAAATCGAACGTGATGGTATGTGATAATGGCCCCTATTCTGACTTACACAAAGTAAACGATTTTATTTTTAAATTACTTCAGTTAAAGGCTCAAGGTTTATTTATTTATTTATTACTTTTGCACAAGATTGTACAGAGGTGGACTTAATGCCGAAGGCATTCTCTTCCAGTCGACCTTTGGGTGATGCAGAAATATTATGGTTGTCAATTCAATTAGATATTTTGAAATATTTAGTAAACAGTCCGACATAGTAAGTATCATACTAATTTTGTTTCGACAACTACACTGGTACCTAACGAATCCTGAGATTTTTAATTGATCTTAACACAATTTGTATGATACTTATGTCAGACCGTTTTAACGCGAAATGAGATATTTTGTAGTATTTAGTAAACATACAAATTCTGTTAAGACCAATTAAGAACCTCAGGATTTGTTAGGCAATTACCAGTTGTAGAAATGGATCTGCCATCGAGATCTATACCTTGACATCTAAAACTGTTTTAAAAAAAGGAACGTAAATTGCAAAAACAACAGAAACTGGTTAAATAGTTTCAGCTATCAATTATAATTATTCTAAACTAGCTGTGCTCCGCGGTTTTACCCGCGTTAAATTTTATAAATTATCACAGCTCCTCCCCGGTAGGTGATAGCGTGATAATATGTAGCCTATATGTTGACCCGACCTCTTAGTAATATTCATGCAAAATTTTAAGTAAATCCATGCAGTACTTTTTGAGTTTAGCCCGGACATACATACAGACAAACTGACACACAAACAAAAATTCTAAAAAGTATATTTTTGGCTACGACTTCAATTGTAAATCACGCCCCAAGTATCCTTTTTAAAAAATATTCAATGTACAGTTTTGACTTTCCTACGATTTTATTATATGTATAGATTACTGGCACCAATTCAACCTGTTCGAGCACCAGCGTCTCTCTGTATACTTTGACCATCACACTGCGATCCCGATTGCCAACCCGTCTGCCAAGCGTATCCCTCGAAAAGATGGAAACTATCCATTGTCGATATCTTTTGGGGAGGCCTATGTCCAGCTGTGGGCGACATTTGACTGGCATAATGGTGATGGTCTATTATATCAGTTGTCGAGTACAGGCTCTGCCTAATTTAGCAACAGAATATATTAATTTATTTAATAAGTACAATAAACTTGAGAGATGTCAAGGGATACCCGGATGGAACGAAGTTATTTCTTATTATTTATTATGTACAAAAAACCTGTATACACTCAACAAAAATAATCGTCGCGACACCACACTGTTCAATGCGAAATAGAAATGAAAATATCTGGCTTGCTTTCTGTAAGAGAGAGAGAGAGAGAGAGACAGAGAAACATGCGCACCCCGCACAGCTCAAAAAGTGTCGTGACAACTTTTCGTAAGAATTTTTTCCGTCTAGCCCCCTATCACAACGCGCGATAAGGAACTTCGTTCCAAAAGTAAAGTTTATGCAGTGTTAGAACTTAAGTTACTATGGATGATGGTGAGCTATTAACAACAAACTTGTTCAAAAGCACTCACTAGTTGCCGAATATCCCCTTTCCTAGAATAGCTATGGTTCACACACTCGCCCAATATCACTGAATGGTATTCAACAATCTTTGAAACATTTCTATAAGTGTAAGTTGAATTAAATTGTGCAATATTAAGGGAAGTAATAATCGAAACTAGGATTGTATTCTACTTCGGGCGAGCAATATAACTAGTTTAACAGTTCTCTAATATCTTGTATATTTGAAGCAAACTTTGTTTTAGTTTCTGGCATTTCAGAATTGGGACCATTGAGATTGATACTTGTATTATAAATGTATATATTTTCGTGTTTCCGGTAGTAATCTGTGCAAATAAAAAACGCTTTGGTATTTATTTCAACTAGAATAGAATACAATAGAAATACATTTATTCAACACGAACACACAAGAAATGAGTAATTACAAGGTATAGCATAATATAAATTATGCTATACCATATTTTAGCAGGAAACGCTTCCCACTGTCAACATCGTACCAACTTAAGGGCCAAGTATTACCAAGATGCGACGGTGTACGTGACCTTGGTGTATATCATGATTCGAAGCTACAGTTTGACATACACATCGAGCAAACTATCGCCAAAGCATCAAGAGCATTGGGATTTGTAATGAGGATATCTAGGTGCTTTAAAAAAGCTAAAACATTTAAAATTCTTTATTGCACTTTCGTAAGAAGTCATCTGGAATATGCCTCACAAACATGGAATCCCTGTTACAATAAATATATTGATCGCCTTGAAAATATTCAAAAACGTTTTATGAAGTTCCTTTGTTATCGTCTCAAAATCCCTTACAGTTCTACGAATTACTTAGACCTATGTAAGAAGTTCCACATTCAACCTCTAATAAATCGAAGGCGTTTGGCTGATTGCACGTTTTTATTAAAGCTGTTATCTAATGAGATTGACTGTCCCCATATTTTACAGAAACTGTACTTTAACGTTCCCCAAAGATCGTCTGGATTTTATACACCTATATCTATTCCATTGTCGTCGACTAATTATAGACAAAATTCATATATAGTACGAGCGAGCAAGGATTTTAATAAATTATGTAAAAAGTTTGATTTTGACCCATTTAATACCAAGAGCGAGGTGGCACGCAGGCAACTGAACCTTAATTTTTTCCAATAACTTTTAAGATAATAATATGTCTTCAGCTACTCTGTTTAAGAGTAAAATCGGAAGCATTGTATGTGTGTATCAGTCGCTATCCGTGGAAACCTGTAATTGGCTTTATGTTTCCTATTATGGCAGTAATATTTTTTATGTATAGCTGTTGGTTTTCCAAACAATAAATAAATAAATAAATAAACACAAAAAATAATAAAATTCGAAAAAAATAATCAACTAAATAAAGAAAGTACAATAGCTCCTGTATGTTCCGTCGCAAGGTCACCATCACAGCAAAAGCTAGGTGAGGTGCACCTAGCACTGGTTTTCAGTTGGCAACCCTGTGAGGGACTCACGGACGGTGGTATGTGATATATTATGTTGCTATGACATGAATAGGTATATGTATGATTACAGTGACAAATATTTTAAGAGGCAGAATCGACTAAATTAGTACTCCTACTCGATGGAACCGTGTTCTAGAACTCTCTTACATAAGTATACTTATACAACTGTTACTAGGTTAAAGGTGTTTTATATTACTAATTGGATCAAAATGAATAATGTAACAAGGTGGACCGACGATCTTGCTAGGGTCGAGGGATGCCGCTGGATGCAGGCAGCGCAAGACTGGCAGTTGTTGAATTCTTTAGGGGAGACCTTTGTCCAACAGGAGATGGCGCCGAGCGATATGCATGTACACAAAAAAAAACATAAATTCCGCTCCATCTGCAAAAATGTACTCATGAAGAAGATAGAAGGATAAGTAAACTACATGCACCAGAATGATTACACGTGTTGGGTAAACATATTTCGTTGTTAATTCCCCTATGGACTATTATTAAAGGATGTTACCTAATCAAGCATGAGTTGGCATACCTTAAGAATATAAATGGGTCAAATCATATTTTTTATTAATAAATTATAAAAAGTCATACATATCTTAAGATTTCTAAGTAAATATTCTATTAATTTTATATTATTAGCCGAGATTCTAAATCACTATGTTTGAAATCTCGGAATGAATAGAAGTGGGAATATCTAAAAAAAATAAGTTTTGTTCCAGTTTCTTTTAATCTCTTTTATCGATACATAATGAATGAAAATATATATATATATATATAAATATATATTTGTAAATGTATGAAATAAGAAATACACGGAATAAAAGAAATAATAATAATATATAGGGACAATGTCACACAGATCCTCCTAGCCCCAAACTAAGCAAAGCTTGTACTATGGGTACCAGGCGACGATATATATACTTATATAGATAGATAAATACTTATAGACATATAAAACATCCATGACTGAGAAACAAATATTCATCTCACAAATATTTGCACTTACCGGGATTCGAACCCAGGACCACCAGCTTCGTAGGCAGGAGCACTACCAACTAGGCTACGGTGACCGTATAATATTTAAACATAAGTCAAATTTTGTCCCCGTTTCTATTTATCTCGCTTTATGACCTACAGTCTATTTTTCCTTACTTGTCTTATTTGGTAAACAAACACTACTCGGTACGAAAATCACTAGTTTCGTCATCAATCACGCACTTTTAGTTAGGTATGAACATCTTGATTGTTGGAAGAAACACATACTATATAAATAACACCAAAAACTGCTTCAAATTAACCATCCAAACACATTAATTATCTTAAAATCAAAATAATATCAGAATCAATTTCCACAGATTAAAAATTATATTGGCAATTTGACATTTCAAAATGCTAGTTTGTCTTTGGAACTTAGAGAAGGGAAAAGTGAATGAATGATTCTGACCAGTGTGAACTGTATAATTTTAATGTAAAAAACTAAATAATAAAGCAGAATGTTTATATATATCTCAAGTTATGTGTGTATGGTAATGTAAGGCATTATTTTTAAAAACTAAAGTTTTTGTTGTAACTGGTCGTAGACTAAAAGTATTATTTGACAAGTGAAATTTTTTGAGTTCAGTCCTTCATTCGATAATTTCCCAACTCTATCAATTGTCTTTGGTTACCAGTACGCCATATTTGTTTACCAAATAAGACAAGTAAGGAAAAATAGACTGTATGTATGTTACTGTTATCCAATAAAACACCACCTACGTCAAATGTCAAATATTGTAGTGCACGACTATACTTTTGTGGTATTCATACATACTTACATACATAACTCTGTCTCCCGCCAAACGGATTTGCATTTGTTATGATGAAATGAATGAATGAAATGAAATGAAAATGTTTATTTGCCAGAATATAGGTTACATAGTTGTTGGAAGCATTGTAGTATAGTTTCACTATATTCGACATAAATATGTCATGCAAAAATATGAGATTACGACATTTATTCTAATTTTAATTAATTTGTAATCTTATGATACATATTTTGCCTCGTTTACTGTCATTATATTCTTCATACATGCTCGCCGGTTTAGGAACTTCTGACCTGGCCTTTCTTGAGAATGTCTCCGATTTGGTTAGAGAATGTTTTCTGAGGTCCTTCCATTCCAGTTGTACCATTCACACAGGCCAGGTATACTTCTTTTGTCAATCTTCTTTCATCCTTTCTGTATTTCTGTAATTCTGTTTTCTATTTTCTGTGTTCTGTTTTCTGTATTTCGTATTCAGTCTCTCAAAGTCACACCAGTCATACTTCTTTTACGGTATACTCTTTGTTATTTTACACATTATTAACATACTAGCTATGGCCCGCGGTTTCACCCGCGTTAAAGTAGTTATGGCGTAAAAGAGTAACAAACATGCATCCATACTCACAAACTTTCGCATTTATAATATGGATGTGTACTTCTAGCGGTTTTGGCAGTGCACCCCGGAATAGCTCGCAGATGGTAGACTTTTTCCTACTTACTTGACACTTATCGTCATATTTTGGACAATTCACACAATATCTTTATAAATATATTATATATGCCTATGTGTTATTATGATGTATAAGCTATATTATTGTAAAGTTTCATTAACATCCATTCAGTGGTTTTTACGTGAAAGAGTAACAAACATCCATCCATCCATACTTACAAACTTTCGCGTTTATAATGTTAGTAGGATGTGTTTACAACTCTAAATATTTTATGGGTGAGCTGCGTGATGTTTTCCAAACAAAATACGTATATCTTTACAGGCAACAATATCACTTTCTTTACAAAACTTTGTTGTAGTTATTACTTATCTTTACCTGTAATTTTCTGTTCCAAACTTGTTATTACTATAGTCGAGTAGAATTAAAATGATTGGTCTAAGTGTATTGGATTGGATCAAACTTACTCTGACTTGATTTCTTTTTAAAAATATTTAGGCCTTTTGAGATTATTTTATTGAATTTTATTGGATGAAAAATTTATAGACAAAAATTAGTTGATCAAGTCTATGTTACGTACAGTCGCCAGCACATCCAGCTAGCCCAATCTGTCAAATTTCTTTTATAAATTTTCAACTTTATCACATAAGTATAAGGTTCACTTTCAATTGGGGAAATTTGACAGATTGGGGTAGCTTGATGTGCTGGCCTCTGTACATTAATGGGGCATATGCGGATTTACGGTTTTATAAGAAATAATTAGTGATGAAATTGTCTCAATCTCTACGACGAATGTGTGAGACATTTAACATTACAAAAATATGCAAATGTAGGCTTCCTTTTCTTCTAGTTCCTACAACAGTATAAGTTAGCGAGTTTTGTAGGAACTAGAAGAAAATTCTAGTTCCTACAAAACTCGCTAACTTATGAATCGATTTCAATGTCTTTTAGTTATCAAACCACAATAAAAGTAAATGCTGGTCCGTTTTATCGCAGATTACATATTTATTAGAATTTTATTTGTAGAATATAGAAATTAAACTTAGCTTTTATTCTAAATAACTTAATCCATAAAGATGAAACGGTCGTATGTAGTCGTACTCGTAGATCTTGTAATTAATTTTATGTTTCACTCGGCCAAAAGTTTCATTCTCTTTAAGAGATCATCTTCAGGACTAAGATAAGATCGCCCATTATATGATTAACTTTTCAATAACGGCCGAACGATATACACTGCTAGACAAAGGTCTCCCCTAAAGATTAATTCTCTTCAGGAGATCATCTTCAGGACGAAAAAAGATCGCCCGTAACCGTTATACGATTTACTTTTCAATGTCTCCTAATTACTCTGTAACTTATCATCATCGTATCGATCGAAAGATATCCGCTGCTGGACAAAGGCCTCCCCAAAAATTTACACAGTGGCCGGTCTGCGCTCGGCGCATGCAGCGGCATCCAGTTACTTAGCAAGACCGTCGATCCACCTTGTCCTGGCATCTTGTCCACGCTGCATCTTCCAGTTTGAGATCACCCCTCAAGACTCTGTAATTGGTGTGTAGAGTATTTATCTTACGCTACGAAGTAAATCCCGTGAAGGTATCCATAATGATTTCTCCATAAAAACTTGTACAACACTCGCCGAAGTACTTACTAAAGCAGACGCATATAAAAAAGGCAAATCATTCAGGTCTGAATCACACTAGAATGTCTTTGATCCATCTGTAGATTGAAGATAAACAAATAAATTACAGTATACAAGGGTCTTTTCCTACGTTTAACGATAATACCACGAGAAGTTTGTTAATCACGGAAGTATCTTGTAAAGTTCGTTTATATAACTGCGAACATATGTTTTTCGCAAGTCTTTACGACCACGCGGTCTGTTTGCTACATATTGCACCGAGCTGTCTGAACTAATAAACTATAGAAAAGAGCTATAAACTAAAAAATATTTTTTTTAATATAGTGAAATGAAAGTGAACCTTATGCTTATGTGATAAAGTTGAAAATCTATAAAAGAAATTTGACAGATTGGGTAGCTGGATGTGCTGGCGTCTGTACTCTGCCTTGTGTCAATAGTGCCACCCCAAACCATCTCGTGGGTGTCGTAAAAGGCGACTAAGGGATACACTAATTAGTTGGGCAGCAGCGCCACCTGAGTACTGGCTACCACCTAACTTCTTTATTATTCTTTAAGACTGGTCGGAGGTGGGTACGTCCAGTCAAGTACAAGACGTATTCTCCGAGATACTAAAAGGTGTAACTAATATTTCCAACTCCCAGACTTCAGGCTGATACTGAGAAATTAGCTTAACAGAGAAATCCCAGGATTAGAATCTAGCCGTTGCACGGAGAAGTATCGGAGAAATTCACTCATTTAATGTTTCAAAACATTTCATTTTGACCTGTCTATAAACATTAGTGTACAATGTTTAAGATCAAGTAAATTAAAACATTTTTTTAGTTTATAGCTCTTTTCAACAGTTTATTCGGAGCTCAGTGCGATATTTAGCAAACAGACCGCGTGGTCGTAAAGACTTGGTAGAAACATGTGTTCGCAGTTATATATGAACATTACAAAATACTTCCGTGAGTAACAATCTTCTCGTGGTATTATCATTAAACGTAGGAGAAGGCCCTTGAATACTGTAATTTATTTGTTTTTCTTCAATCTTCAGATGGATCAAAGATATTCTCGTGTGATTTAAAACTGAATGATATGGCTATTTTATATGTCTGCTTTAGTAAGTACTTCGGCAATTCTTAATCCCGTTTTTATCGAGATATTTATTTGGATACTTTTATGATATTTGCTCTTTAACGTATGATAAATACTGATTAATCATAACAGCTGTAAGAAATCCATTGCTGGGCAAAGGCCTCCCTCAAGAATCATCTTGATCGCCTCGCTTGGATGACGGGTTGGCTTTTGTTGTTATTGCACACCTATTATAGTTTTAAGTGGCGACCAAAAATACTTCATTAAACCCCCTATTAGTTCAAAAGGTGCCAATGGAAATGAAATTCTCGAACTACTGCAGTTTACTGATGATATTATTATCTTCGAAGAAAACGTAAAATGTATCTAATGAGTATGGCAATAGAAGTATCCACAATCGAACTAAAGTTAATCTAAAAGATAGCATTGTATTCCACATTTTCTATGATATCAAGCAATCGAACGCGTGGAGAAATTTAATTATACGGCTAGATACTTGATGGAGGTTTCAAATTCAAATAGACGTTACAATAGTGCTAAACCTACTTTAGCAATATTGAAAGGATTCTAAACTTGAATTCGCTAGTTAAAGTTGCGGGGACCTTCTTACTCTTAAAAACATCAGTTCGTTTAGTGAAGACGTCTTAGACTTTCCCCTTTCGGTGAATTACTTTTCCATTTAACCGTTATTTTCAAGTATCTAGCTGTATATTTAAAGTTCTACATGCGTTCGATTGCTTGATTTTATACCAAAATGTGGGATACAGAACTATGAGTATATATCTAACATTTTGGTATATGCATGATAATTATTTGAAAATCCTTGGAAATGGTTTATTATTTATTCCACACAATTGAAAATCTACCCAGTAACTTACTTAAGTTACAACAATACAGTGTACTAAATAATCCTTGTTATACAATAAAGGTGAATGTTTATAGCTAAGCTTCTACACTTAAATTTAAGTTGGAGCATAGTATCTCACAAACATTTGCTCAAATATGCATACTATTTACGATTGGATGCAGCTACATTGCTGAATTGTTCAGATTTCCAATCTGTTTACTTGAGTGAGTGAGTTTGAGGATGTATAAGAAGAAGACAAAGGTCTGGTATACCTTAATGCCTGAACACGCTTATTCCATATCAGCAGCAGATAATAACAACTAATATCAAGAGCTTTGTGGGTTATAACTCTGAGAAATCGAGAGATGAGATTGCTCCACAAACAATGGTCCTTAAATATATGACGGTAAGGGTTCAAATTTGATCGTACATTGAATTGCTGAACTACTGATTATAAGGCGACGAGTGTCACATTTACCTGCACAGTGGTTCTTAGAGTACAGGCAGGTTTTATTAAAGGCTGTGTTGCTGACAGCCAAGAAGAACATAGTCTTTCCATCTCATTCCTTGCGGGGCGTAGAAGTCGTCCCGAGGGAATATATTCCAGAGGATGGGCAGCAGCGTTCTGTTGAGTACTATGACCATCTTACTGCGATCGCCAACTCGTCTAGCAAGCGTGGCGATTATGGACACAATACATTGTGAAAATTTGGGGAAAGATTTTCCCAAATTTTCACAATTTATTTATTTTTTATTTATTTATTAATAAAATTACATTAACGGTTAGACCAAACATATAAGTTATAGGTTACATATTAACCCATTGAATGCCGAAGGTAAGCGTCAGACCAAACCATTGAGTGCCGACTACGTAATTACGTAGTCGGCACTCAATGGGTTAAGCAAATGTTACTAACATTTACAACTTATAATATAATTAAAAGTTATATTTTTACATTAAACATGAGAATAGAATAATATTTAATATTTTAATAAACATTTTGCGGTAACGGTATCACATAAGTATCAGTATCCGAAAACAATCACCCGGTTTTTGAGCTAGGAGTAGCATTAGTTTCTAAATAAAGATTGGCTGTAGCTAGCAATCTCGGTTCCGTGCATGTAAATAAGTCCAAGGATGGAACGTATTGTATTGTGACCATCATTTCTCCTGCAGTAGACAATCGGTTGACATGATGACGATGGTGATGAGGTTTTTTTTAAAATTAATTTTATGACCACGTGGGGAATTAAAACCTTGTGTCACGAGGAACTTTTAAACATTAATTAATAGCCACGAAGCACACGGAGACTGAAGAACTCGGGCTAAACAAAAAGTTGTCCTGTACGGGGATCGAACCTCCGCCACACGTGGAATTGTTTATGACATGCTCAAATGTAAATATGTACTGGAGTCAAGACGAAAACATTATGTTTTCGAGACGAATTGTGCGAAAGTGGTCTTATACTTCAGTGCTTTTACTCGCCTTTTACGACACTCGTAAAGTAGGCAAAAGGCGGCTGTGCCTATGAGGTGTTTATGGATCCCCAGTATAGTTAATTATAGCCTACGTTATGCCATAAAAGGAAGCTTTGTAATATTAAACGTTTTATGGTCATGGTTTTGCTACTTGTACAAAGTGTTTAACATAATCCGTTCTGTTGAGCCTAAGAAGGTTTATGTATAACTTTCCCCCTTAATCTTATTTGTAGAGTAATATCAATTGTACGGGGTGTTTCATTTTGATATCTCTGTGATGATTTCATAATCTCTAACTAAAATAAACCCGGTTGGCGTGGTTGGTAAATTCTTGCATTTCACGCCGCCAGTCAGCACTGATATTTGTGTACATGTACATGTCAATTTGTTCTAAGTCTGGGTGTAATTATCTATATAAGTATCTATACATATAATAAAATCGTAGGAAAGTAAAAACTGTACATTGAATATTTTTTTAAAAGGATACTTGGGGCGTGATCTACACTCGATATCAAAGCCATAAATATAGCTTTTAGAATTTTTGTCTGTGTGTCTGTTTGTCCGTATGTATGTCCGGACTAAAGTCAAAAAGTACTGCATGGATTTACTTAAAATTTTGCATGAATATTACTACACGCTATCATCTACGGGGGAGGAGCCGTGATAATTTATAAAATTTAACGCGGGTAAAACCGCGGGGCACAGCTAGTGTATTTATAAAACAAAAATAGTGTATGTAGTAAATAGGTTATCTGGTTCCCATAGTACAAGCTCTGCTTAGTTTGGGATCTGATGGCCGTTAGTGAATAATATCCCAGGATAGGTACCAACCAAGTCCCTTATTTTTATTCAGAATTTTGCGCTTACATTAAATTTCACCACCAGATAACTTGTCCTTTTCATAAGAACTATGGCAAAAAAATGCAAAGGTATAATTAAAAATATAGGTTAATACAAGTTTATACAGGTTATTTGGTAGTACTAAAAATTGGTAGCAGCTGGTGATGACACATCATGTCTATCGCCGGCGCATTATGCCAAGTGCCAACCAGTTTTTTACCCAAATGCGACGCACACACTTTACTATAATTAAAGTGTAAGTAGATATATACTACAACTATCTGTCCCAATTACAATTTACTCACCTACTTTATTGTAACATTTTATTACATATTTAATTTTTGAAGTTATACTTCTTTTGGCGCGATGGAGAAAAATGATGAGAGTGAATTTTTACGATGCGCGCGCACACCGACACCAAAAAATTTAACAGCATGAAGTTAGTTCTAGGTGGTATGAGAGTGAACTTTTACGATGCGCGCGCATCGTGCGCGCGCATCGTAAAAATAACAGCATGACGTTAGTTCTAGGTGGTATGAAAATTGATAACTATGTTCAAGTTGTATATTAAGAAGTATAACTTCTAACGCGTGTACATAAGTACACACAAGTTTTTTTTATACATGTTTCTCTCTAATATGCCTAGACTTGCTAAGATGATCTAATAATAATAATAATATTTTATCTTGATCCCACAGTCAGATAGTCTATACTGTTTTGTGGGACACAGTTCTAGTTCTTAAAATTACCTTGTATCATATAAAAAAATTAAACTAAAATAACATAGATATATATGTTATTTTTTTTTATTTATTTATATGATACAAGGTAATTTTAAGATAATGCGTTGATTTTGTGCAGAAATAAATGTTACTTCTTCTTTCTATATTACATTTGCTGTGCTGCTGTGTGCTGTGTGCTGCTGTGTGGTGACGGCGACAAATACCAGAATCAGAATATCATCACCCCATCTCATCCCGTGGGGGGCGTAGAAGTCGACCCGAGGGAATATCTACCTGAGGAAGGGCAGCAGCTTCCTTCTAATTACTATGACTATCTTACTGCGATCGCCAACCCGCCTGCCAAGCGTGGCGATTATGGCATATCCCCTCAAGACGATTCTTGAGGGAGGCTTGTCCAGCAGTGGACTTATTTAGCTGTAATGATGATGATGATGATGATATTAAATATAGTTTAGTTAGTATTGCAACTGTAACTATAACTCGGAAGATCTGTGGTGCCTTTGGTTTGAACTCGAGACAAACCCACACCCCACAGTCCATCAGGCTTACCACTAAGCTATCTCAGCATCTGAAGTTCAGACATGATACATATTAACCTCAAATCTGAGAAGATCTTAATGAATGGAAGTATTACATGTAGTTCAGTGACAGTTTAATTTGGCGGTTTGCCAAACTGGCGTGGTCTCCGCAGTTTAAGATGACTCATGTAGGTATGTTCTACTGGCACAGTATTAGGTTAACCTATACTACTGTATTGTTCGAGCTAAGGTGAGATACCTAGAATTATTGTTCGGTTTGACTTACGTATGTTAAAGAATGGGCTATGATTGGAGTTTCCCTGCGTGATCGAATCAGAAATGCTGAGATCCGCAGGCCAACTTATGTAACCGGTATATAGCGCGTCGAGTTGCCAAGTTGAAATGGCAGCGAGCAGGAAACATAGCTCGTAGAGCCGACGGCTGCTGGGGCAGAATGGTTCTCGAACACGAACCGGAAGACGCTGCGTGGGCAGCCCCCCTACAAGATAAACCGATGATCTTGTGAGAGAGATTAAATAATTTAATAAAAAAAGTAAGCTGAGGAAGCGATATCAAAAATACAAAAAGAAGTCCTTTAGATGCAATAGCATTGAAATACATTATCGCAAATATTGTGATAGTATGGCCACAAAGTGTTACAATTGTTATACAAAAATTCTATCATAATACAATTCTTCTTAAAATCCGATATTATTTTGGACGTCTGTCAAAAGAGGAGGGTCTAGCTTAAGAGCTACACTTTGTGGCCAGACAATCAGGATATTTATCCTAGGTCGATGACACATGGATCTAATACTTCAACTAACATGGATCAACATCTTACTAATGACTTTAGCCCAGAACACATACATTACTTCCAAACTTATGTTTAAATAGACCGTATATGGAATAAAAACCTTTGTAAAAATATTTAAGAATTCATTTCTCAGTCGTGTAAAAATCTATTTATAATCATTTGCGGTGTTTACCTTTAAGTATATATACAACCGACTTCATTTTTTCCAATAAGCGACAGACACAAAACTTAACTCACACGTACTGCTAACACTTAAAGTGCCCAAGGACCTAAAAATACCACCAGAATAATTATCATCCACACACATAACTCGTAAAGCCGACGGCCGCTGGGGCAGAAAGGTTCTCGAGTGGCGACCACGAACCTGAAGACGCAGCGTGGATAGGCCCCCTACAAGATGGACCGATGATCTTGTGCGGGTCGCTGGAAATCGCTGGATGCGGATAGAGCAAGACCGGCAATTGTGGAGATCTTTGGAGGAGGCTTTTGTCCAGCTGTGGACGTCTTTCGGCTGATATGATGATGATGATAATTATCATCGTCAGCCTGATACAGTCCACTGCTGGACATATGCCACACCCAAAAGTTTCTATAACAGTACTATTTGGAGAGGTTTGCCGGTGTCACCGCGCTTGGCACGCGAGTTGGCGACCGCTGTTAGGGGGTAGAACATAAGAGGCGCGGCTGCCCGACTTCCTGGTGTATCCCTTAGTCGCCTTTTACGACACACACGGGATATCTATTCTTTCTGAGCCGGACACCTCACGGCTAAATTTATTTGCTTTCGTGGGTGATTTTACAAGGGTCTTTCGGTGAGTATACGGAACCAAACATGAACCCTGTTGGAGCTCAGCAAATATAACTATTTAAAAGCACGTATTAATATTAATTTACATTCTAATAACAATTTTGATTAAATATTGTGTATAATCACACTAAAGTTTGTGAGTGTGTGAGTGTGTTTGTTTGTTACTTCTTCACGCTCAAACTACCAAACGGATTTTGATGAAACTTTGTAGTAATCTACTATATAAAAATAAGTCGGGTTTTCCTACCTGACGCTATAACTCCAGAACGCACGAACCGATTTCCACGGTTTTGCATTCGTTGGAAAGGTCTCGGGTGCCGTGAGGTTTATAGCAAAGAAAATTTATAAAATTTAACGCGGATAATACCGCGGGGCACAGCTAGTATAGCTTATATATCCGAATAACAAATAGGCTATAATTTATAAACATAAACGCAGGTAAAACAGCGGGGCACAGCTAGTTTTTTAGGGTATGTAGCATGTGGGTGTACGTATATTATTTTATATTGAATTGGTAATGTGAAAGACATTACACACACACAGAAACCAGTATTTCTTCCCACTTTATAAATGACTCATTGAACTCTAAAGTGTTAAGCCCTTTTGTAATGAAATTCTCTTATAAGATCCAGATTTAATGAAAATCTTGATTACTATTTAAAATACTGAGACGAAAGTATTTTCTTTAAATCAGTCTACCGTATTTATTTTCATTAAACTCGAGAATTGATACAGAAAGTATTTATCTGTCTTTTAACAATGCTAATTATTTTGCTATTTCACTGAGCAAATGTTGGAATTGGCGTGTTTTAGAACTTTTGAATCGTTCCACTCAACATTTAGTTTCACTAAGGTATTATTTACTGGAAAGATTTACTGAAAGTAGTTAAGTAAAAGTAGCTTTAAATTACATAGTTTGTTGAACTCGGAAATATTTATTAAATTATGATGTAGCAGACTTTTTTTATACACATATATAATGAAAGTATTGACTGCACCAATATATTGAAGTGAAACTTTGATATATACGAAATATAACTAGCTATGAGAGAAAGAGAGAAAGAAAATGAGGTGCGACCACACATTTTCTTACCTCTACAGTAATATACGAAACGTAACTCAACTAAGATATTTACCTACTTCTAAATTTATTTGATTGTTGTATTGTATAAATTAAGTAAACAATAGCTCTGTATGCTCATAATTTTAATGTTTAGTTATGTATATTTTCTCAGTAAGTGAATTTATTGTAATTCTTATGAGAAATAAAGTACTTCTTAATCTAAATAATCTAATCTAAACTCTCGCTTTCTATCATCAGTAACTTATACAGCCCTCTCAATTTCCGTTCGCCTGGCCCAATCACATCTTTCGTAACGCTATCGTCACGCATTCAACAGCTCTCTCCAAGTCAAGCGTGAGTAAAGAACATAAATACAAAAACTACTTAAATACTTAAGTACTTCAAAAACATAAATACTTTAAAAGCTGCCCGCTTTAACTGAAAGCGAAAGTGGTCTTATGAAAACAGTTTTTCTGTGAATACCTTTTAAGAGAAGTAACGGGCACAGCGTCCATACGCTCAAAGAGCCTCCCGACTGGGGAAGCACCTCCACCTTACAGAAGACATTCCTTAATAGTAACATTAATAACTTAATGTTGTGTTTCTGAGTGTGAGTAAGGTCACCAGAGCTCATCGGAGGGGGGGGGGGGGGTCAGTGGTTTTGGCTCTTCAAGGCCGGCATTGCACCCACGACTCCTCTGGTGTTGCGAGTGTCCATGGGCGGTGATTACTTACCATCAGCGGACTCGCTTGCTCGTTTGTCGCCCTCTGATATAAAAAAGAAACTAAATTCATCGTGACACTTTTTATATTATTTAACTCAATGCTTTTTATGATCTTTGTATGTCCAGCGAAGTGATATATCAAAAACTTTTAGGCCAAACCTAACAGCTGCGAATAACAATAGTCGAAACTATTCAACTTACTCCGGCACCCCGAAAGTTTGTTTAGAACAAGTTTTTGACACCGTTACAGTTCAAAAAGCAGTTGCTATTTTGTTTAATTGTATACATACTTAGGTATACGTGTATATATTTGAATAAATATATACGTGTATGCAGTTGCAAAGTCTACACACGGTATGGTCTTTTTCTGATTAGTTTCTCCTCTCGCGGGTCTGCTTGAAGAGATTTCTATTGAAATAAGCAGTGCCTTTGTGCAATTTTTTCCTTTTTTATAATTTATTGTTATTTTGTTTTATCTGTGTGTGCATAAATTATTAAATAAATAAAAAATAATAAAATACGAAAATAATACAATGCTTAATTAAGTTGAACTAGTAATGGATATGTTGTAAGGACGTGGTTTCCGGGCGAGAAAGAATATCAAGGCTATCCCATACCATCTAGTGGGTGTCGTAAAAAGCGACTAAGGGATATATCAGGTTGTTGTGCAGCAGCGTCACCTGTGTACTAGGCACCACCTAACTGCATGCCAAGTGCGGTGACTACGCCAATCCCCTCGATATGGTTATTAAAACCGATATCAGAGGCTCTACCAGCTAAGTCGCCGAACATCGATTTCTTAAATGGCGTTCAAATAAATAAAATTTTTAAATTACGTAATCAATCGTTAAATCGGCTTCAACGTTGACAATCGATCCCGGACTATTTATGACGTCACATGTGTTCATGGAATCCGATTTAACGATTGATTAAGTAATTTTTAACCTTTATTTATTTGAAAGCCATTTAATAAATCGATGTTCGGCGACTTAGTCGTTAGAGCCCCAGGCCGATGATCATACTGATGATGAATAATAGATATTTAAATATACCACATACTTCAACATTTCTTTAAACCAACCTCAACATGTCAGCCGAATGACTTCCACTGCTGTTCAAAGGCCTCCTGAAAAGATTTCCACGATGGAGTTGTGTCTGTCAGTTGTAGGGATATGTCATAATCACCAGGGGCTCTACCGGCTAAGTCGCCGAACATCGTTTACCTGAATGGCGTTCAAATATATAAAGGTTAAAAATGAATTAATCAATCTATAAATCGGCTTCCATGACCACATGTGACGTCATAAATGGTCCGGATTGAAACCGATTTAACGATTGATTAACTAATTTTTAACCTTTATTTATTTGAATACCATTCACGAAAACGATGTTCGGCTACTTAGCCGGTAGAGCCCCAGGTTGGCAGACGGGTTGGCGATCGCAGTATGGTGCAAATAGTACACAGAAAGAAGCTGCTGACCGTTGTTTCGGAGATATTCCTATGGGACGACTTAAATTCCCCTCACGGGATGCGATGGGATGGTGATCTTCTGATATTTGCCGCCGTCACAACACACCATATACAACATGTAACTTAATTAACGCACATCCTGAAAATATTTTGTTCAGAATCGTTTACTAAATCGATTTATATTATTTTTAATATTGGTAATATTTTATTCAAAAATAATTAAAATTACGGAAATTATTGTCATATTAACCCTGTACAGTCAAAACAAATTGAAATGGACCGTAAGTCAAAGTAGGGTAAATAACACCCTGAACCACACAGGATGGCTACTGTGCCTGCTTAGAGTTGCGTAAGCCAGGTGGCATCGCGGGTGGTACAGTTCAGCGTATTATGTATGTTAGCACATAAGTTACAAGTTAATTTGTGGGAAATGATTTGAATGTAACATTAATATTAAACGAGCATCTCACTCTGTTCGGACGTATTCTTTTATTTTTCATATAACTTTGAAATAATTACTTTTTAAAAAGCTAATAGAACCATCCACGAATTTGACTAAGTCGCAGTTTTATTTGTATTCATACAAATTCCATCATTCAATACAAAATAAAGAAACGAACTTTATTTCAAGAAACTATTTTGTTAATAATAATAATATCTAGGGATAATGTCACACAGATCATCCTAGCCCCAAACTAAGCACAGCTTGTACTATGGGTACCAGGCGACGATATACATACTTATATAGATAGATAAATACTTAAATAGGTACATAGAAAACATCCATGACTCAGAAATAAATATTCGTGCTCATCACACAAATATTTGCATTTATCGGGATTCGTACCCAGGACCAGCTTCGTAGGCAGGAGCACTACCAACTAGGCTACGATGACCGTCAAATAATAATGCATATACATGTTAAATTAAAAATTCAGTGTATGTATTATGTATATGATTACAACATAATATTCTAATTGGGGTGTTTGAGGGTGTGCGTTAATTACGTTACAAGTTGTATTATGGCATATAATATTCGAATTGAAATTCTTCGACCAGCGAAAATTAAAACGGAAGTAATAATTGAATCAATAAGTTTTACTTATTTACGTCGGCTCGTCTAAATTATGGACACAGCTGTCGTCACTCTAAAATTTAATTGGGGACGAGTTATTAGTTATTCTGGTGGAATGAAAATTGAACATCGAAACTGTGAACCAATTTCGTTTGGGCACCGGCATATTGCGGGTATTTTGGGATCTATATATGAATACCTAGGCATTTTAGATCCGCGTTAACGAGTTTACCTAAGCGTCAGTTCACACCAAGACGCGACGTGGCGCGATAATGCGAGCACATTTTAATAGAGCAACTCAAAATATGATGATGATGTCCTCCCGGCCGAATTTCGTCCGGCGGCCAGTCTCAATGGAGATTAGCCAATTGCGCAGGACATATTATAGTGCACAAGTGTGTGCGTAAATACAGGGGCACTTTCTATCCATCACTCTCATGATCGACGACTAGCGACACGACCGGAAAGAGGTCAGGCACAGGACCGACGGCTTTTACGTGCTCTCCGAGGCAAATAATACCGCAAGTCCCAGACTTCGGGCTGATACTGAGAAATTTCTTTTTTAGGGAAAAATCTCAAAATCACTCTTTGGCCCGACCCGGGATTTGAACCCAGGACCTCATTGTCTGCGGCTGAACACGCTTCCGCTAGACCAATGAGGCAGACAACTCAAAATATACTTTATTTATAACACGAAAAGATACTCATTTCAATTTGAGAATTCATAATACGTTGCACCACGCAGCACTGCGCCTCGAGATGCCTTACGGCGTAGCGCGACGTATCACGGCGTCGCGCTGCGCAGCGCAAAACAACTAGCATCTTCAAGCAACGTCGCGTCGTGTCGCGTCGCGTCTTGAACTGACGCTAAGAGTTAGAGCGAGTTGTATCGATTTTGTACCCCTACAGGTGCATAGTAGGCATTGGTAACTCAATGCCGACTATGATGATTTTTGAGATAGCAGTGACCCGTTACCACCAGGTGACATTCCGTGGGGTATTTTTTTTATTTATTTATTTATTTACCATAAAACTTATTCTATCCTTACAGGCGAGCCTAATGCGACAGAGAAGTTAAACTTATATCTATCTTATATCTATATAATACCTACGTACCTAATCTTACATTATTTTCCCTACAAACTAACATAACTTTAACTAAATTAGCTACTGCAAAGGCAATAGGCAGCCGTTGTGAATACGTTCAGTGGACATGAGAACAAATCTATCTGAGTAGATAGTGTGTTGAGCACATGCAGCGCCCGCACGAGCGGTGAGCGCTGCAGCAGGTTGGTGCGCGCGCGAGGAACATACAACAGCGGCGGCCGCCGTCGACGTCCGAGGTACTCGTTAGGAACGCACAGCTGAATCGTCTCTAATACACCCGGGTTGTGAATCTTGCCACGTATAACATTAAATATGTATGTGGCAAGAGTTACTTCCCTTCTTACTTCGAGTCTGTAATATCCCACCATTCCCAAAACGAATAACGTAGGATACAGCAGTGGGTAACCGGGAAAGACTCCATACTGCTTCTTATATACAAACCTAAGAAATTTGTTTTGGATACGTTCTAGCATTTGTTTGTACTTTTCTTCGTGTGGAGACCAAATGACCGCATCGCACTCCAAGCGGCTCTTTACGAGTGCTTCGTATAGTGCCTTCAAGGCTGAGATGTTGGTAAAATTGTTAGCCTGGCGCAAGACCACCCCCAAATTTTGGTATGATTTCTTACACACGTCTATGATGTGCTGCCGAAAGTGTAGGTCACGTTCAAAACGCACGCCCAGGTCTCTTACTTCTGTGACGCGCTTTAACGGCACCCCATCCATGACGTATTGGTACTGGCTCGGGTCTCGCGCTCGGCCAAACGATAATACGGAGCACTTAGCCACATTGAAGTACAGCTTATTGTCTTGGCTCCACGCGAAGATCCTATTGATATCCTGTTGTAATATGCTATGGTCTGTGCTGTGTTTTATTTCCATAACTAGTTTTAGGTCATCTGCAAATAATAAAGGTATGGAGGTGCCTACTACCCTCGGGAGGTCATTGACCGCTAGAATGAACAGCAGAGGACCTAAATTGCTGCCCTGACTCACACCAGACCTCGTGGGGTAGGGATCCGAAAGGTGTCCCCCACAATCGACATACTGACACCTGTCGCGCAGATAAGATGCAAAGAATGAGAGCGTGTGCGGGGTGCACCCCACACCGGCCAGTTTCGACAAAAGTACATCTTTGTCGACTGTGTCGAACGCCTTTCGGAAATCAAAGTATGCGACGTCAACTTGTAGCCCTGCGTCCACTGCTGGCACCAGGTGCGTCATCAGATCCAGCAGGTTACCCGTTGTCCCCCGCCCAGGACGGAATCCGTGCTGCGCGTCAGACAACTGAGCACTAATCTGAGGATATAGAGAGCTATGTATGGCCATCTCAAACACCTTGGCCGGAGTACATAGAACCGCTACAGGTCTATAGTCAGTCGGTGTGGGTCCACCACCTCTCTTCGGCACCGGTACCACCCGGGTGAGCTTCCACCTGTTCCACTTTTATTTTATTATCACTATGTCTTAGTTGTATAAAAAACCTGCCAAGTGCGAGAGACTCGCGCACAAAGGGTTCCGTACTATTATCTATAAAAACAAGCAAAAAATTCACGTTTGTTGTATGGGAGCCCCCTTCAATATTTATTTAATTTTTTGAAATAGCGGCAACAGAAATACATCGTCTGTGAAAATTTCAACCGTCTAACTATCACGGTTCATTGAGATACAGCCTGGTGATAGACGGACAGACAGACAGCGAAGTCTTAGTAATAGGGTCCCGTCTTACCGTCTTACTGTCTGTCTGTCCGTCTGTCACCAGGCTGTATCAGCCTGGTGACAGACGGACAGACAGACAGTCTTAGTAATAAGGTCCCATTTTACCCTATGGGTACGGAACCCTAAAAACGGTTAGCGTGGAATAAAATGATAATATTTTTTCTTTTGTTGTTTTTATTTAGTCTACTATCGACAGACACCCAGAATTTCTGTGAAATTTCGCTCAATATTGTAATTGATCGCCACATTTCGCGGCACGTTCATTAGGAGTTGGCAAAAAAAATCTACACGTGGTTTTAAGAGACTACATATATAACAAAATTGGGTTTGCTGTTGTTAAATTCTTTCAAGTGCGTCATGATTTCCTAATATTCTCAGATTTTTAATTAAGTATGAAAGTACTCATTCCTAGATGCTCTCACCGGTCCGTGAGTGGACGGCGAGGTTAAGCAACTAGGCTCGTAGTCAGGCCAAAGATGGTAATGGGACATATCAACTTCAGGTTAGGTAATTAAATCAAGCTAATCTCAAAAATGGGAAATCATAAATTTAATCATCCGGCGGGTCTCGAACCTGCACCATCTACCAATCCGGGGTAGGCGCTGTGCGTTAAGCTACGAACGATACACACTGGCAGATCAAATTTAGGCTTGCCTTGCTAACACCCTTTCGGAGGATGTAAGTATTATTTATCGGCTTTGTTTTTCTAGAAACATGGCCGACTGATATGTTCACAGTTGCATGTGAAAGATCATATCATATTGATAATACCTTCCAAATTATTAAATTTTAATTTTCTAGCATTATTCGCAATGCAAAGCGTTAATATAATCTCAAAAATGCGAAATCATAAATTTAACCGTCTGGCGGGTCTCGAACCTGCACCATCTACCATGTTTCTAGAAAAACAAAGGCGATAGATAATACCTACAAGTACCCACAATAAAGTAGACACAGGGATTAGACGCCCTGGCGCGAGCATTGGCTTTTAAAAAGAAAAAGAAGAAAAGAAATAATTACCAGAAGACTTTAATATAGAGCCGTAGGTATTTAAGACTCCCACCCTCCCTTTAAATATATATGTAAATGTTTATTTAGTATTTCTATTTGTAGCCGCCACTCGAGAAGCTTTCTGTCCCAGCGGCTGCTTGCCATCTGCCATCATATCTTCTCATGAATTGTAACAATTAATAGGCCTAATCGAACCAAATAAACATTTACATATATATTTATAGGGAGGGTGGGAGTCTTAAATACCTACGGCTCTATATTAAAGTCTTCTGGTAATTATTTATTTTCTTCTTTTTCTTTTTAAAAGCCAATGCTCGCGCCAGGGAGTCTAATCCCTGTGTCTACTTTATTGTGGGTACTTTACAAACATATAATAGACGAACCCAAATAACATCCAGACTCAGAACAACTATTTATGGGTCACACAAATAGTTGTCCGGCGCGGGACTCGAACCCGCGACGCGAAGCGAGGCGACTGTCTTAGCCGCTGCGCCACACGTGCAGTCGATTATTTCGTGTAATTGAAACAATTATAGGCCTCATCATATCAGCCGAAAGACGTCCACTGCTGGACAAAGGCCTCCCCCAAAGATATCCACAATTGCCGGTTTTGCGCTATCCGCATCCAGCGATTTCCAGCGACCCGCACAAGATCATCGGTCCATCTTATAGGGGGCCTGCCCACGCTGCGTCTTCCGGTTCGTGGTCGCCACTCGAGAACCTTTCTGCCCCAGCGGCCGTCGGTTCTACGAGCTATGTGCCCTGCCCACTGCCACTTCAGCTTGGCAATTCTTACGGCTATGTCGGTTACTTTGGTTCGCCTGCGGATCTCCACATTTCTGATTCGATCTCGCAGGGAAACTTCAAGCATAGCCCTTTCCATTGCTCTTTGGGTGACCTTGAGCCGCCTGATAAGGCCCATAGTGATTATAGGCCTAATCGAACTAAATAAACATTCATATGTATATTTATTGGTAGCGTCGGAGTGTTAAATACGAGTCTATTTTGATAACTTCTTACATATTAACTCAAAAGTATTATATAAGATATTTTCATGAGGATGAGCGTTGTTAGTGTAAAGAAATTCCGTATTCCACCGGAAATTGTTGTAAAATAAACTTTATTTTAAGTGCAAATAGCATGTTTACACTATAAATATTATGGCTTTTGTGTTGTTCACACTGAACTGATAAACATTCATGTAACTTAATTAACGCACATCCTGAAAATAGTTTGTTCAGAATCGTTTACTGAATCGATTTTTCCAAATAATTAAAACTACGGAAATTATTGTCATATTAACCCTATACAGTCAAAATAAATTGAAATGGACCGTAAGTCAAATAATAAGACTTTTAAAATTGCAGTTTTATTTGTATTCATACAAATTCCATCATTCAATACAAAATAAAGAAAAATAAACTTTATTCCAAGAAACTAATTTAGTAAATAACAATGCATATATGTTAAATTAAAAATTCTGTGTGTTGACAATAACTTGATACGAGCTAGCTAAATAGTATTGCTATTATAAAATAAATTTTATAAATGTTTTCATACAATCAATACAATGTGTACCTAAATAATCTATGTAACTAGAAATAATAATGTATACAACTATATTACTACAAACATGTTCTAACTATTTACAAGCGCTTTTTAAAGTCTACGTGAATAAAAACCTTTTTTATTTTATATTATAACATAATATTCCAATTGGGGTGTCTGAGGGTGTGCGTTAATTACGTGTAACGTACGTGTTACGTGTAACGTATTGTAGATACAATACACCCAGACGCGGAAAAAATAATCGTGTTCATCACACAAAGATTTGTCCAAATTCAAATAATTTAAACGCAATTGCCCACAGACAATATCGTTGAAAACTGAGTTGTGCCACATGATCATTATAAGTCAAAATCCTATTTTTAATTATCATAATTTAGTATCGTAATATGGAGTTTCACATTTGCCGGATAAAAGAAAAACCAATTATAAGTCCTTTTATTGTTTATGCATTATAAACGAGCGGCGCCATTAACAAACTGTTGCCGCAAATGAAAATAAATTCACTCGGAATATTTAAAGTTAATAATCGATGGACAGAAAATAAATAAAGATTTATTTCAGCCAAATTAGTGATGTTACTACGCAATAAAATAACACTTAGTAATGGTAAATTAGCGCTGAATATTCTTAAGTCTATTAATTTTCGTTACGTTATGGTGCGGGTTTCTGCGAAAAAATATATTAATTAATGTGTGAAATAACCAAGAACACTGAGCCATATTCCTAATGAAACAATATTTCTGTTCAACCTAAACTAATTATAGATTTATTACTTACAAAGACATACTATTCATTTCTTTTATTTTCTAAATGCTAGAATATAAAAACACGAACATATAAAATGAATGACAACTCACGACATGATAAGCAAATCGATAAAAAAATCGATATCTGGTTAAATTTTTTTGGCAACACTTAAGTGATCTTTGACGTTATGTGACAGTGCAACTGCGCAAGTCAATGCTGGTTTTTATCATAGTGTTTGGCGCATGTTTTGATATTTCTTGTGTGTGCATTAGTGGATTATTCTTAACAACTCGAGTGACTTTGAGAAAGAGACTCCATTACGCTAATAACTGTAATCTGAGACAGAGACTCCTTATTGTGAAAAGTGATTTTGAGACGGGAGACTAATAGTGTGTAACTGTACTATCCATAATAGCATCGCTCATTATGGATAGTACAGTTCGCTGGTGTATCAACTGTTCACTGCCCCATTAGACAATCAGAGCGATGAAATAGAAGTGCACCTACGATTGCACATGCACTACAATATATCCTGCTTAGTAGGCTAGACTCCGTTGAGATTGGCCGCCTCTACCCCATAATATTACTTAACTCATAATTTGTATATTAACTAGTCGGCAATCAATGTTTCTTTACCTAAGATGTTCAATGTTCACCCATCTAATTCCATGAGACCCGGCAAATTACATAAATCATGTTAATTTTAATTGAAAGGATATATTAATCCCAACATAGAACAGTAGTTTTCATCTATGCACAATAATGTTTGCACCGATACTAAGTTCAATAGTCACTTGGGCATTCCCCTTTGAATTTGGACAAATCTTTGTCCCGCGTGGGAAGCGAACCCACCACCTCCAGCTTAGCAGTCAGTGTCACTAACCACTAGAAATGACAAGGTAACATGAGTTCACTTACATTTGACTGCACGTGTGGCGCAGCGGCTAAGACAGTCGCCTCGCCGCTTCGTCTCCCGGGTTCGATTCCAGCGCCGGACAACTATTTGTGTGACCCATAAATAGTTTGTGGCCTACTCAAGCTAATATACATACACAACAACAATATAAATATACATACTTACATACATAGTTATTATATACCTATATCTAATATGTTACAAATTTATTTATTTACTTATATAAAGTACTACATAAAATATTAATACAATATTTTATACCTATCTATTTACAATTATTACACAAACATAAACACTTACACAAACACCAAACAAGTAAATATAAAACTCCAATGTTTACTTCATATTATCGTGCATTGGAAACGCGTATAGCCGTTGTACCTGAGATAACGGTAAAATATATACCTGCGCGGGCGCACGGACAGTTGACCTCTGCGCGCCCGGGAGTCGATCCACAGACTTTGCCCGCGAAGCTAGTGTCGGCTGCTATCGAGCGCTTATCATAAAACTATCATTATCTGTAAATTTCTCTCGCTATCGCTATCTGTTGTGTGTAGTATTGTTCTCCTTCTTTCTATGTATAGTTTTCTTGTGTATCGTGAAACCATTAAATTGGACTAAGTACAATCTGTGACTTTTGTTTATGTGCCGCTAATATCGTGTTAGCAAACCGGTATCCACGCAGTACCTACATCCCCGGTACACCACTATAACTGGTGACCCCAACAAGGACACAAAGGACAACAGGCAAGATGAGTGATAGTAGTGACTCGATAAAATCCGCTGTTTCAACCAAAGACAGCCAACGCGACGGCGGCCATGTTACTACGCGGCGACCTCAACCAGCGCGCGTTTCCACTGAACGCGAACGTCATTCTACGCGGAAATTGAGAATAAAAATTCCCCAATTCTCACCCGAGGATCCGGAGCTGTGGTTCGCGATGATTGAAGGTCAGTTTGCCAGTCACGGTATTACGGATGACGTCACAAAATATACGTATGTGACCACTAACCTCGATATGCAGTACACGAGGGCCGTGAAAGATATAATTATTAAACCTCCTGTAATAGACCGCTATGTGAAGATCAAAGCTGAGCTAATTAAGCGACTGTCTGCCTCGCACGAGGAGAAAGTTAAACAGCTGCTCACACATGAACAGCTTGGAGATAGAAAGCCTTCACAGTTCCTTAGACACCTGCAGGACTTAGCTGGGCCGTCTGTTCCTGAAGAATTTTTGAAGACCATTTGGTGTAATCGCCTACCCCATAATATTCAGACGGTGCTGGCATCTCAGACCTCAGACAAACTGGAGCAGCTGGCGGACTTAGCTGACCGTATCCAGGAACTGACATCATCAGGTACTGTCGCAGCTGCGACATCTCATAATACTCGCGGGACGTATCCAGTTGAAGAGATTGCAGAGCTCAAGAAGATGGTCCAGCAGCTCACACTTAAGCTGGAAGAGCACACACGTGCTTCATGTTGTTCAGCTGGACGATCCAGACAGCCGAAACGACGCCGTTCCGTTTCGCGGCAGAGAACCCGATCGAATTCGAGTTATAAAACTTACCCGGTATGCTGGTACCATATGAAGTTTGGAGAAGGTGCCCACAAATGCCTCAAGCCCTGCGAATTTAAGGCGGGAAATGCAAAGGGCGGTCGCTAATGGCGACAGACGATTGCCCAGCCTCAACTGGTCGCCTTTTCGTTACCGACCGTAGTTCGAATACCCAGTTTCTGGTAGATACTGGTAGTGACCTTTGCGTCTACCCTCGTTCTGCGCTTCGGGATCGTCGAACCAAGACCGATTTTCAGCTCAGCGCAGCCAATGGAAGCATCATTGACACTTTCGGCTTTATTGAGCTTAATTTAAATTTAGGCTTAAGGCGTAATTTTGCTTGGAGATTCACTGTGGCTAATGTTACTAAACCTATCATAGGTGTCGATTTCCTCAGTTTTTATAATTTAATTGTAAGTAGATTGTCGTAATCAGCGCCTCATTGATAACACCACGACATTAACTTCAAGTGCTTGTATTGCTAATTCTAGTATATTTTCAGTAAAGGTATCAACAGGTGACACGCGTTTCCATAACATTTTAAATAAGTTTCCGGAAATTACACGCCCTTCAGGCACACCAAATTTCCCTAAACACAACACAGTGCACCACATTAGGACTACTCCAGGACCTCCTGTATCATGTACTCCTCGCAGATTGGCACCTGATAAACTAAAAATTGCCAAACAGGAATTTGAGCTCATGCTCAAAAATGGTACAGCGCGTCCCTCTGAAAGTCCCTGGGCCTCACCCTTACACTTAGCACCTAAAAAAGATAACGGCTGGCGGCCTTGTGGCGACTATCGCCAACTTAATTCACGAACTATCCCAGATCGATATCCTATTAAGCACATACATGATTTTGCCCACTGTATTGCTGGTTGTTCGATTTTCTCTACTATAGACTTGACAAAGGCTTACAACCAGGTCCCAGTTTGTGAAGGGGATATACAAAAGACCGCCATAAGCACACCTTTTGGATTATATGAATTTCCATTCATGAGCTTCGGTTTGAGAAATGCAGGTCAAACCTTCCAGAGGTTTGTTGACGAGATGATGAGAGGCCTAGAGTTTTGCTACTCGTTCCTGGATGACTTTTTGGTGTTCTCCAAGAACGAGACTGAGCACGAAACCCACCTCCAACAGCCTTTCACTCGTATGAAGGAATACGGCGTCCTCGTCAACACTTCAAAGTGCGTTTTCGGCGCTTCTGAGGTAACTTTCTTAGGTTACCGAATCTCCGCATCCGGCACCAAACCTCTGGAATCAAAGGTCCAAGCCATTAATGACTTCCCCGTCCCTAAGACAGTTAGGGAGCTGAGACGATTTTTAGGAATGATGAATTTCTACAGGCGATTCTTACCTCATTCCGCTACAATCCAAGCTCCTTTGAATGCTTTGCTTACAGGTTGTGTCAAAGCGTCACACCCTGTAGACCTGACTGGCGACGCATTGCTAGCCTTTAATAAGTGCAAAGAGAGCCTCGCCAATGCGGCATTACTAGCTCACCCGGATTGTCAAGCCGAACTAGCAGTAGTAACTGATGCGTCCGACGTGGCGATGGGTGCAGTTCTGCAACAGCTAAAGGACGGATTTTGGCAACCCCTAGCATTCTTCTCGCGGAAGTTGAGTCTATCTCAACAGAAATATTCACCCTACGACCGCGAGCTCTTGGCCATATATGAAAGCATTAAATACTTTCGACATATGCTAGAGGCTAGGCATTTCGTCGTGTTTACAGACCATAAGCCGCTCAGTTTTGCTTTCAGTGAAAGGAAAGCTAACTGTTCGCCTAGGCAGTTCCGTCATCTCGATTATATATCGCAGTTCACAACAGACATTCGACATATTTCGGGTAAAGACAATGTCGTTGCCGATCCACTGTCACGTGTCGAAGAACTGCAGATACCAATCGACTTAGACGTTCTTGCTTCATCTCAAACATCGGATCCAGAGTTGACTCGACTTCTGCAAGATGAATCCTCACTCCGCTTAAAGAAGTTGAGAATTCCAAACTCTCAAGCAGAGCTTTATTGTGACGTTAGCACCACCTCACCTAGGCCATTTATTACCAAGCCATTGAGAAAACAAGTCTTTGACTGTCTTCACAATCTGAACCACCCAGGCGCTAATGCTACAGCGAAATTAGTCGCTGAGCGATTTGTTTGGCTTGGTGTACGCAAGGACTGCCGTGAGTGGTCCCGACAATGCTTACCTTGTCAACGTGCCAAAGTTCATCGTCATGTGTCTTCTCCATTGGGCACTTTCGATCTACCACGAGCACGATTTGCTTTTATCCATGTTGATATTATTGGCCCTCTACCTATATCTCAGGGATATCGTTACTGCCTAACCGCTGTGGATCGTTTCACACGCTGGCCAGAAGTCGTGCCCATGGCAGACATGACAGCTGAAACAGCTGGGAAGGCATTAATATCGTACCAACAGATATTGTTACTGATCGCGGTCGACAGTTTGAATCGTCACTTTTCCAATACCTTGGAAAAATGATTGGATTCAACCATCGCAGAACAACCGCGTATCACCCAGCTTGCAACGGGCTAGTGGAACGATTCCACAGGCAGTTAAAGGCAGCCATAATGTGTCGCGCTACCTCTAACTGGGTAGACACTTTACCTTTTGTGCTACTGGGCATTAGAAGTTCATTTAAAGACGATCTGCAAGCATCATCCGCTGAGTTGGTTTATGGTGAACCATTACGTTTACCTGGAGAATTTTTCCAGACCACGGTTTACCCCCACTCCACTGACATATCAGAATTTACCACTCAGTTGCGCCAATTTGCAGCTAAGCTTCAACCCTCACCCGCATCTCGTCACAATAAAGATAAAATCTTTGTATATAAAGACCTGAACTCATCAAGTCACGTGTTTTTGAGAGACGATGCATTACGTGCTTCGCTACAGCCTCCATATACTGGTCCTTACGGGGTACTGGAACGTAGCGATAAAACGTTTAAAATCTTGATAAAGGGGAAAAGCGTCACGGTATCTATAGACCGCCTCAAACCGGCCTATATGCTGATTGACCCATCTCCCAATAACAATATTCCCACTTCACATTCCAATCCCAATAGACGCTCTGTTCCCGATCCTGTTGTACAAAATTCACCAACTCAGGATTGTGTCAGAAAGACACGTTCCGGCCGCACAGTTCGTTTTCCAGATTATTATCGCCCGTAGTGACGGTCTCTGGGGGGAGTGATGTGGCCTACTAAAGTTAATATACATACACAACAACAATATAAATATACATACTTACATACATAGTTATTATATACCTATATCTAATATGTTACAAATTTATTTATTTACTTATATAAAGTACTACATAAAATATTAATACAATATTTTATACCTATCTATTTACAATTATTACACAAACATAAACACTTACACAAACACCAAACAAGTAAATATAAAACTCCAATATTTACTTCATATTATCGTGCATTGGAAACGCGTATAGCCGTTGTACCTGAGATAACGGTAAAATATATACCTGCGCGGGCGCACGGACAGTTGACCTCTGCGCGCCCGGGAGTCGATCCACGGACTTTGCCCGCGAAGCTGGTGTCGGCTGCTATCGAGCGCTTATCATAAAACTATCATTATCTGTAAATTTCTCTCGCTATCGCTATCTGTTGTGTGTAGTATTGTTCTCCTTCTTTCTATGTATAGTTTTCTTGTGTATCGTGAAACCATTAAATTGGACTAAGTACTATCTGTGACTTTTGTTTATGTGCCGCTAATATCGTGTTAGCAAACCGGTATCCACGCAGTACCTACATCCCCGGTACACCACTATAAGTTGTTCGGAGTCTGGATGTAATTTGTGTCCGTCTATTATATGTTTGTAAAGTACCTACCCCGCGACACAGGGATTAAATTCCCTAGTGCGGGCGATGTTTTTAAAAAAACATATGTATCAGGTGCAATCACTTCCAGACAACCGTTGGATGAACCAACGCACTACAGGGAGAAGATATTTTTCTCCCTAAATTCTCCCTATAAATGAATACGTCTTTCTAGCGTATAGTTATTTCATTGCTAAACATGATGTAATAATGTCCTCCAGGCTGAATTTCGACCGGCGGCTTGTCTCAATGGAGACTAGCCAACTGCGCAGGGCATATTATAGTGCACAAGTGTGTATGCAATCACAGGGACACTTTCTATAACATCACTCTCATGATCCAATGGGACGACTAGCGACACGACCGGAAGCTTTGCGTGCTCTCCGAGGCACGGAGGTGTAAACTACCAACTCCCAGACTTCGGGGCTGATACTGAGAAATTTATTTTTACGGAAAAATCCCATAATCACATTTTGGCCCGACCCAAGATTTGAACCCAGGACCTCATTATCTACGGTTGAACACGCTGCCGCTACACTAACGAGGCAGTCATATATAATAAATGTAGAGAATAGTGCATCGCTCTCAATGTCAATGTGCCCTCTCTATAATCATTTCCATTCTATTTCCAGCAAAATTGTATGTATGAATGAATTAACTTTTGAGTACTTACCTAATATAAATTCTTTTGCTCATAAACGTATCAAACTACCAATGATTTACATCTTTAACTTCAGGAACATTTTACCAAATCATTGTGCACAAAGTTGTACAGAGGTGGACTAAATTTAATGCCATAAGCATTTACACACTAATATTATAAAGGCGAAAGTTTGTGAGTGTGTGACTATGTGAGTGTGCATGTTTGTTACTTCTTCACATCTAAACCGCTGGAAGGATTTAAATAAAATTTGGTATGGAGTTTGCCACCACTGGAGACGCCACCACTGGTGGCAAATGGGTCATTTTATTGAAAGAAATCCCATTTGTCACCAGTGGTGGCGTTGATAGTGGGGGCAAATGGGAATAACCCGTTAGATGGCACCCTGGATTAACACATAGGCTATAATTTATAAAGTTTAACGCAGGTAAAACACAGCTAGTTAAATATATATATAAAAGATATATATGAAAACACGTGATGTAATTTCAATATTATATGTATATTATGGCTACTTGTAAAACACAAAAAATCAGGAGAATTAGAGAGTAAACACCATAAGCAACAACTTTTGATACATTTGTTAGATTTTATTTTCGTAGAAAAATAAGTCGAACGTTGAACGTTGTAACTCTACGCGCATTACAAAGATTACGTAAATATACCCTTGCGAGGGCGCGGGGAAGCGGTGCAGCGCTAGCGCCTTTGAACTTGACCCTTTTTCTATTTACCAGTCGCCAATGTAAAATTATTTTGTTTTTTCATGTATTGAGTTACGTCCAAGCTCGCAGAACAAAAGTTTTTGATTATGGTGTTAGCCATCTAGTCCTGCGAGTTTGTTGGTGTTTTACAAGTAGTACATAGTAGTACATAATTTAAAAGAACAATTCTGCTTACTTACTTTTGTTATGATTTCCAAATAATTGGTAACATTTTTGGTGATTTGTTTACTTAAAAAGGTATGATTTTGCTTTGTATTTAATTTAATATTTATTAAAAGGATATAATCCGCCTAAAAGAGGTGAATGAACGGAATGGCCGATGCATTCAGTTCATTCCCGTTCATAATAACATTCAGCATGGTCGCCTAGTTCGGCAGTTCTTAGAAAGCGCTCGAGCCGAAGGTTGTTAACAAGTGTTGTATATTGTTTGTAACTTGCATTAAGTGATTTAATTTAGTTAAAGTTTGCTAAGTGTTGTAATGGTGCAATCCTGATGAGTTGAATATACGTATATGGTTGCTGAATCACGTGTTTTCTTATCACTTTAATAGAACATCTTTCTGTTTCTTTATCTTTATTACTAAGCTGACTTTATACTCATTGCCACTCATCGTTCCAGTCGCTCCATTTCGTGGCACTTCAGTTTAATAAGAACCCTTTAAAAAGTATAGAATATGTGATATGGTCTCCAACGATATGTACTATGAGGTAAAAGTAAAAATACAAATTACACTGCTTTCAACTTTTTAATCCAAAGGAAAGAACTTTTAAGAGGCTTTGCCGCGTTGGTAAAATAGGTAAATTGCTCTTTTTATTTTACTTTACTGTCACCGCATTTGGTGTTCCACGTTAAGAACGTAGGATACCAACGCACGTAGATTAGGTTAGACTGCAAATTAATCAAAAAAGTTGAAGTAATCACATCAGCTGAGGCGCTCATCTAAGGGATCTGTTCTCTATAGTCCATAGTTGGGTGACCAACTAAGTGGTTTAATTTCTGAACGTCTCCGTGAGAAACTCTCTGATACTGTGCTATTATCTGCGTATACCCATAAATACCAGGTAAAAGCAGGTCGTTTATGTACTACAAAAAGAGTGAAGCAGAGAGAACAGATCCCAGATGAGGAACACCGGCATTAATGGCCTTGAGGTCGGAAGTGCAGCCATCGATGACCACTCTAATAGACCGCCCATTCAGGAAATTTGAAATTCAGTTGCACAAGCCAGAAGGTAGTCCCTATGATGGAAGCTCGCCTAATATTAGCCTATAGGGTGATCAGACCCAAATTGTTACTCAATCACGCAAAAACAGCTGCCCGAATATTGATTCAATTTGAAATGGAGATAGGTTATACCCCAAATTAACATATAATCGACAGTAAATTGCTAAACCACGCGAGGGTAATACTGCGGGGCGCAGTTAGATGGAAAATGAAAGGGATTCTATTTGACTTCTGTTTTCCCTGCTACGACAAACCTGGGTCTGTAGTTAGAAACGACTTCCAGGCAAGCCAAGACAGCTTTCATTCAGGGGCGAGACTTTCTGATGGTGGAAGAAATGGTGTAGGCAGTTTGGTATACTCTCGCTACTGTTGGCATCTAGCCTGTGAGAGGTCTCCGCTCGGCGGAAGGACGCACTGTCTACTGTTTTTAGCGGTGAGCGACTCCGTGCTTCGGATAGCACGTTAAGCTGTCGGTTGCGGTTGTAGCCATTAAGCAACAGTTGTTAAGCCATGCGGCCTAATGGGTGGCTTGAACAACTCTGACACTAGGGTACGATAAGTAGTAGTAGTAAGTTCTGAATAAATTTATTTATTTATTAGAAATAAACAGTCTTACAAAACTCAGGTATTTGGAAAATATAATGTACTATGTCAATGTAGACCTAAAGATTCCTGTATGAGATACATTGTATATGCTAATTAGAGCTCCTTTTTAAGTTACATTAGATAGTAAGTTTAGATTATTTCAACGTAATTATATGTACCTTTTTATTAATTATTTCAACTTAACTTACCTACTTAATACTACTTAATTACTAATTAAATTTGAAAACATGAACAAACATACTTGAGAATTAATAACATTTAGTTATCGAACCCAGAAATATAATTTAAAGCTTAATTCTTAACGCTTTTTAAAGTTTCGGTAAAAATGTTGTCTTAAGCAAAACGTGTATTTCTGTTATAATAACTGTAGATTCCAACTACTCCACATATTCATATTCGAAAATGCCTTTGGCATTAAGTCCGCCTATGTAATTCTCACTGTACTAAAGTTTATAAATAAATAAATTCTGCTGAATGGATAGTTTCTGTGTATGTTTTGCCTTTTATGGAAGGTGCGACACACTTAGCTTGTTATATTATTTATCCTTCAGGTCATTTTTCTTCTATTCATAACTAATAGTCACAATATTATTGTTTAAACGACACTCTCAAGGTTAGTGGTAAACGATTGGGGTGCTACCACCCTTCGGACCGTGAGAACTGTACAACTGCGCTATCGACATTTTTGAAATATTTAGACTTGTTATCTTTCATTTTTAATCTGCGAAGGTAATTTCATCATCATCATCTCATCTGTCGAAAGACGTCCACTGTTAGAGAAAGGGCTCCCCCAATGACCTCCATTTCCTGGACTTGCTCTACTCGCAATAACGACTTCCAGTAACCTTCACAAGGTCATCGGTCCATTTTGTAGGAGCATGTGTCTTGCACCTTTTTTTTTAATGCTGAATGGGTTTGCGCTTGACCACGATCTCACCTGATGGTAAGTGAAGATGTGGTCGAAGATGGACCGCGCGTACACATGAGATGCCTGTTCACTCTAACCTTGAATAAACCCATGTTGTATGAGTCTGGAAACACGTCGTTCGGGAGGGTGTTTCACTGCTTAGCCTGCGTATGGTAAAGGAGGAAGCAAAGCGCTTCGTACGGCAGAATGGGATGTCAACAACAAAGCGGTGAAAAACCTCCCGAAGCCTAGTAGTCCGATGAAAAAAGGGGGAAGGAGGGATAAGTTCATGGAGGTCTTGATCGCATTCTCGATGAAATAGCATATAGCTCGTGGTAATTGAGGACCTCTTGTGCCCCAATGGCTGTCGGTACAGACGCCAGCACATCCAGCTACCCCAATCTGTCAAATTTATTTTATAAATTTTCAACTTTATCACAAAAGGATAAGGTTCACTTTCAATTGGGGAAATTTGACAGATTGGGGTAGCTTGATGTGCTGGCGTCTGTACAACAAGATATATGCTCCGGCCACCGCCACTAAAGCTTAGCAATTCTTCTGCCTATGTCAGTTATAAGAGTAATTTAATTTAATTTATTGTCGTTCCACGTGTAGTCTGAGGGCTTTAACCTAAACCTGGAATCAGGTTCTAAAATGCTTACTCCTTTCTTATAGCACTTGCAGCCTACTGTGTAACTGTCCGTGGGTGACGATGATCGCTTATTCCGGTCACCCACTTACGCGTTTGCTTTGCCGTTTTATGTATAAAAGATACAAAATAGGAAATGTTGTAATATAGATCTCTTTCCTCAACTAAAATAAATAATATTCAAGTCATAATAATAATATTCAATTCATTCCTCAATATAGACATTACTTGGTCAAATATAAGTCACGATCGCTTAATCGACTTGAACCTAGAATTAAATATCTATAGTTAATCTGTAAAACTAATGTTTCGATTATTATTTACAAGTCTTTAAAAAGCGCTTCAAAATAATCGGAACACGGTCTTTGTCAATATAACCCGTTTATTTATTGTATTTATAAATTATATCCTATGTGTTATTCGGAAATTATAGATATAAATATAATTTTATATATATATATATATATATATAAGTTTCATCAATATCCGATCCAAAGTTTTTGCGTGAAACAATAACAAACATTCATACATACATACTCTCAAACTTTCGCATGTATAATACAAACGATGTTTTACTTCAACTTCATCATTATAATAGGGAATTTTCTTGGTTCTGTTACGGTTCTCGATGACTTTCGACGAAACTTCAAACATTTTGAAACACTCGAGCAAACTTTGTCTAACAATAATAGAACTAGAAAATTAATTTATATTTAATGAGAGGCGGCAGAGGTCTTTAGAATAGTAATTATAATTGAAAGTTTGGAAACGCGCGGTAAAGGGTCTATTCACTTATTGTGGCGAGAGTAAAAATTAAATATTTATATATAACTAGCTGTGCCCCGCGGTTTTACCCACGTTAAACTTTATAAATTATAGCCTATATGTTAATCCAGCGTGTCAGCTAACTCCTTAGCAAATTTTATTAAAATGGCTCCAGTCGTTTAGACGTGAAGAAGTAACAAACGTACACACTTACAGACTTTCGCCTTTATAATATTAGTGTGATGAAATTTAAATTCAAATGCGGCTCTGCGACCAATTCCGACTGAGATTAGCCAATATAATAATAATAATATTATATGATATGTGTGACATCTGGAGACAATGTCACACAGATCATCCTAGCTATGCAAAGCTTGTACTATGGGTATCAGGCGACGATATACATATCTACTTATATAGAAAGATAAATACTTATATACATAGAAAACATCCATGACTCAGAAACAAATATTCGTGCTCATCACACAAATATTTGCACTTACCGGGATTCGAACCCAGGACCACCAGCTTCGTAGGCAGGAGCACTACCAACTAGGATGTGGTGACCGTCAATGAATATATTATGACATTTATGTTTAATTAGCTTTCACTGCTTCACCAGTCAATAGACGGGAACGTAGGCCAGAAAGCCGTTTAGTAAGCAAAACTCCATACTAGTACGTGTTCCAGGAGGCAACCCCTTTGAGGTTACTGACGAGGTCACAAGGTAATAACTTTTTAGGGACGTTTTGTGCATAAGACGGCAATACGCGAAGACTAGGGCCTATCTGATTAAGGATCGGAGACGGCATTTCGTAAATATGAATACAAACAAAAAGGGTCATGGAGGATGCTGGTGTTACGGCGCGTTCGCGGTCGTAATCTCGTCAGGCGAGTTCGATATATCGGTTGGTGTGTAGTGCCTTGAGTGCACAACTGCGGAGAATATATTATATAGTCCACGAGTATATGCGCACGATTACGAACTTAACAGTCAGAATCACTAAAATCTGATAAGAACCAGACCAGTCAAATGTATTTATTTACGTTTATTGTAGAAGGTTTTCTAAATAACTCACTTCTCTACAACTTTTCGTTCTACGGCAAGGTACAAAATATACTTCACTGTTCGGCGGCCACTCTCCATGGAGTCTAGCCATTTGCGTGGGACATATTATAGTGCACAAGTGTCTGCGCAAACACAGGGGCACAGGGTCTATTCCATCACTCTCGTGATCGTATAGGACGACTAGCGACACGACCGGAAACGGTTAGCTACAAGACCGACGACGGCTTTATGTGCTCTCCGATGTACGGGGGTCGCTTATCTTAGTATCATTATTACATCATTATATATATCATTATTACACATATTTTCTTAGAATGAGCAAGTCTTAAGACTTGCTGATTCTAAGAAAATTGCTTAACAGAAAAATCCCATCATCAGTTTTTGAGCCGACGCGGTATTTGAACCCAGGGCATCTACCGCCTAAGGCGCCGAACATCGATTTCTTAAATGGCGTTCAAATAAATAAAGGATAATAAAAATGACTTAATCAATCGTCAAATCGGCTTCAACGTTGACAATCGATCCAGGACCATTTACGACGTCACAATAATATAATTATGCTCATGGAAGCCGATTTAACGATTGATTAAGTCATTTCTAACCTTTATTTATTTGAACGCCATTAAAGAAATCGATGTTCTGCGACTTAGCCGGTAGAGCCCCAGGATTCATTATCTGCGCGTGAACGCGTGCTACCGCTAGGCCAACGAGGGAGACCAATTATAAAAAAGTTAATTATAAAAACAAATGCATCTTTCCCAAGAACCTCGTGTGAGTTTGTTGTTATGACGTGGCAATCGTGTAGCGTGGAGTGCCAGTAATGCCCGGTGACCTTGTGCTTTGACATCGATTCGTGGCTGAGGTTAATGTTATTACTCCACTTCCGCCGTTCCACTCTGCAATACAATATTTTTCTACAGCTTTTAGCCGTTACAGTAGTTTTAGTACTACTCTGTTTAGATTTCACTTGATTTTTAAACTTAACTACCAAGTATACCGAAAATCGATTTCTTATATGGTGTTCAAATAAATAAATGTTAAAAATGACTTAATCAATCGTTTAATCGGCTTCCATCACCACATGTGACGTCATAAATGGTCCGGAATCGATTATCAACGTTGAAGCCGATTTAACGATTGATTAAGTCATTTTTAACCTTTATTTATTTGAATGCCATTTAAGAAATCGATTTTCAGCGACTTAGCCGGTAGAGCCTCTGGAGGTCATTAAAGCATTATGGCATTCACATGTTCCTTTTAGGCTCATGGGTGGGGCCAGAGAAATTATCACGTCCAATTGGTGACCTTGTTGCATATGAGAATCCCCGGAATGTTTTACAGGAGTTACTGGTGGCTATAAACTATATTATACTAGCGGCCCGGTACGTGCTTCGCTACGCTTTTAAGCGTTAGTGATAATTGTTTGTATATGGGAGTATAGATTTTACACTTTTTCAAGACTTTTTTTAAATTTTCTCTACGTACAAACCTTCCCTGGACTTCCACGAATAATTCAAGACCAAAATTAGCCAAATCGGTAATGGCGTTGTTGAGTTATAACATTACAACGAAAAGTGGCATTGATTTTTATATATATAGATTGTTTGTATATGGGAGTATAGAAAGATGTTGATTTTACACTTTTCCAAGACTCTTTTTAAATTTTCTCTACGTACAAACCTTCCCTGGACTTCCACGAATAATTCAAGACCAAAATTTAGCCAAATCGGTAAAGGCGTTGTTGAGTTATAAGATTACAACGAAAACTGTAGGTAGTGACTTGATATTAATTTGTGTTTTGTATTTGCATGCTTTTGGGCTAAATGTGAGGCCTTTCTAATTTGTAACATCATTATGTAACCATATTTTTTGGCAAATAAAGTGAATTGAATTGAATTGAATTGAAGTGGCATTGATTTTTATATATATAGATATGCCAAAAAGGCCTTCATGGGTTTGTATTCTGACATCGGTGACGGGCCTGTTGGCGTGGTTGGCAAATGCTTGCTTTTCACGCCGGAGGTCGTGGGTTCGATTTTTGTCCTGAGTCTGGATGTAATTATCGATATATTTACATATGTATTTCCAAAAGATAAGTCATATATGTAGTTTATCAGTAATCTGGTTTCCATAGTACAAGCTCTGATTAAATTGGGATCAGATAGTCGTGTGTAAATAATGGCCCAGGATATTATTATTATGATATCATTGTTAACTTTCCCCAGGCGACATAACATTTCGATTGATATGGCAATTTATGACAGCTCTACCCATTTAGAAAAAGGTTTTCACATAATGTGCTCGCGTTAAAAAAGTTAATGTTAAAGTAAGATTGAAAATAACCGTCCATTGAACAGAAAATTTGTAGTTGGTGCAAACAGCAGTTTTAGTATTCAGCAAATGATGTTGCTGTCCAATAAATTTGTTTAAAGCAAGATAAATTTGTTTAAGGCGGTTTGATATACGAGTTTTGTCAAACAAATAGTTGTTTGGTTACTAGTATCCTATATTATGACAGGGACTATTATAGAACTGAAAATTTAACATAAGAAACTAACATTTACGAGTTAAAAAAAAGTATATGCACATACTAAAAATCTGCTTCATTCGTCTTGTGAGATTAATATTTTGATATTTTAGAAGGTGTTCTCAATATGATATGATCACATGCGAGTGATTAGGCCGTGTTTCTAGAAAACAAAGTTGATCGATAACACCTACACCCTCAGAAAGGAGTTGTGTGTGAAATAAGTGTGAAATAAGTGTGCAAGGATCTTGACAAATGTAAATCCGTTGTCTCTGCCTACCAACCCCTCTGGGAAATACATAAATACTTATAAAAATACATATGTACAGACGCCAGCATATCCAACTACCCCAATGTGTCAAATTTCATTTATAGATTCAACTTTATCACAATTTGAAGTGAACCGTATGCTTTTGCATAAGGTTCACTTCAAATTGGGGAAATTTGACAGATTGGGGTAGCTTGATGTGCTAGCGTCTGTACATCACACAAAGATTGGTCTTGGGATCCAACCCATGATCTGTAGCTTCGCAGCGTCAATAACCACTAGACTAGACTATCAAGTCAGTTAAAAGCCTATACTTTACTAGTTGAAATCATAATAACAATTATGTTATGATCATATGCAACTGTGAATATATGATTAGGCCGTGTTTCTAGAAAAGAGAGCTGATGGATAACGCCTAAATCCTCAGAAAAGAGTTGGGTGTGAAAGAGGTGTGCAAGGATCTTGACAAATGGAATCCCGTTATCTCTGCTTACCCCTCTGGGAAATACATCCTACAAATGTTATAAACGTGAAAGTTTGTAAGTATGGATGGATGGATGGATGTTTGTTACTCTTTCACGTAAAAACTACTGAATGGATTTCAATGAAACTTTATAATAATATAGCTTATACATCAGAATAACCCATAGGCTACAATTTATAAATATATTGTGTAAATTGTCCAAAGTACGAAGTTAAGTGTCAAGTAAGTAGGAAAAAATCCACCATTTGCGAGCTATTCCTGCGTGCACTGCCAAAACCGCTAGAGGTAGGTACTAATATTATATTATTATATGCGAAAGTTTGTGAGTATAGATGTATGGACGTATGTTTGTAACTCTTTTACGCCAAAACTTCTTTAGCGCGGGTGAAACCGCGGGGCATAGCTACTACATACATAAATAAAATACATCACACAAAGATTTGTCTTGGGATCGACCGCATGTCCTCTGGCTTAGCAAATTCAATAACGACTAGACTAGACTAGCATGTCAGTCAATGGCATTTACTATACTATTGAAATCATAATATTAATTATGATTTCAACTTGTATAGTATAGGGATTATAAGGGAATGCAAATGTGAGTTCATTTCTTCAATTTTTACTTAACAGATCATCATTACTACTTACTTATCGTATGGGCGGTGGTTACCCTAGTGTCAGAGTTGTTCAAGCCGCCCAAAAGGCCTCTGACGTGGCTTAACGACTGTTGTCTAATGACTACAACCGGGACCGACAGCTTAACGTGCTCTCCGTAACACGGAGATGCTCAGAAATTAAACCACTTTGTAGGTTTAAACCACTTTGTAGGTCACCCATCTATGGACTGACCGCGACCCTATCATCATCATCATCATCATCATCTTAACCCACCAATGTGCTAGTGGGTATGGTTTCCGCACTTAGTCCCGATGTGGACCATTGTACGTGAGCTACGGTGGCCCTTACTCCATCCAGCCCACCTCCTTCCAGAAGCATATTAGGTCTCCCAAACTTCTCAGGGCCTCCGGAAGAGTTCTTGGTGGACCCAAGATTTCACTTGTGCACTCGAGGAGCACATGCGTGACCGTTTCGTCAGCGTCCATGCACGCTCTGCACAGAGGGCTGTCAGTTATGCCAATAGTGTGAAAGTGTTTGTTGAGTGAGCAGTGTCCAGTGATGGTCCCCACTACAACGCGCAGGCTTTTCCTGTTAAGCCGTAGAAGACGCCACTTCAGCTTACCATCCAGGCGTGGCATTGCTTCTTTGGATTGTCTACAACCCGATGCTTAGGACCACCGCGAGCCTAATTGCTTAACCTCGCCGATCACGTACGGACCGGTGAAAGCATCTAGCTATGAGCATCGTTAAATTTTGTACACACATTGTCATGGGTACTGAAAAGGGCGTAAGATACTTTAATACTTTTACTTTAAAATATAGCAAAGCCGTGAGTGATAAGCTAGAATATTGACTATCAAAATTAACCACACAACACTAACTTACTCATTAATTGTAAAGACGCCAGCACATCCAGCCTCCACAATCTATCAAATTTCTTTTATAGATTTTCAAATTTATTACAACAGCATAAGGTTCACTTTCAATTGGGGAAATTTGACAGATCGGGGTAGCTTGATGTGCTGGCGTATGTACAAGTTACGTTTTTGTTTCTCCTGGCTCTAAATATTTTATTAGGCTACATATGTTGACTTTATAACTGAGTATAAGGTGGTAAACATTATACTCGGCCTTTGGTCACGCATCAATGCTTCAGTGGTCAACCATGCAAAATTTAAATTCCTTTGTCACGCAACGATTTCAATTTTAGTTCCAGAATATGCTATCAGGTACTGACCTCTTCAATTTTGTAAAAAAGCTGTCATAGTGAATTAAACAACCGGAAGGGGAAGACCTCGTAGAACATTGTTTGACCAAATCGGAGACGTTCTTAAGAAAGGTCAGTGGCTCTACCGGCTAAGTCGCCGAACATCGATTGCTTAAATGGCGTTAAAATAAATATAGGTTAGAAATGACTTAATCAATCTATAAATCGGCTTCCATGAGCACATGCGACGTCATAAATGGTCCGGAATCGATTGTCAACGTTGAAGCTGATTTAACAATTGATTAAGTAATTTTTAACCTTTATTTATTTGAACGCCATGTAAGTATCGATGTTCGGCGACTTAGCCGGTAGAGGCCCAGGTCAGTATTTATGAAGAAATAGCTGTGCCCCGCGATTTTACCCGCGTTAAACCTTATAAATTACCACAGCTCCTCCCCCGTAGGTGATAGCGTGATAATATGTTGACATGACCGCTTAGTAATTTCCATGCAAAATTTGAAGTAAATCCATGCAGTCGTTTTTGGGTTTAGCCCGGACATACATACAGACAAAAATTCTAAAAACTATATTTTTGGCTTCGATATCGATATTAGATCACGCCCCAAGTATCCTTGTTAAAAATATTCAATGTACAGTTTTGACTTTACTACAATTTTGTTATATGTATAGATATAGCTCATTGGGGTAGGGGGAAGGGCACTTGATTGCTGACTATTAAAGGCAGGCATCGCACTCGCTAATCCTCTAGTGTTGTAAGAGTTCATGCCCGGTGGTTACCATCAGGTCACCCACTTGCTCGTTAGTAGCACTCTGATATAACAAAAAAAACCGGCCAAGTGCGAGTCGGACTCGGCCATGAAGGGTTCCGCAGCAGCAAGTATTTCAATTGATTAAATGAAAGGTAAATTGCGGTTTACGATTTATGACGCATTAAAAGAAAACTATGAACTAGATCTCGTTCAAACCAATTTTCGTTGTTAGTTTACCTGGTAATATCATATATTTTTTTTAAGTTTTATCACTCTCTTATTTTAGAAGTTACAGGGGCGGGGGGGGGGGACACTCATTTTTCCACTTTGGAAGTGTCTCTCGCGCAAACTATTCAGTTTAGAAAAAAATTGATATTACGAACCTCAATATAATTTTTGAAGACCTATCCATAGATACCCCACATGTATAGTTACGATGCAAAATTATTTTTGGGTTTCAGTTCTATGTATGAGGAACCCCCAAAATTATTATTATTTTTCTATTTTTGTGTAAAAATCTTAATGCGGTTCACAGAACACATCTACTTACCAAGTTTCATCAGTACAGCTCTAATAGTTTCGGAAAAAAGTGACTGTGACATACGGAAGGACAGACAGACAGACAGACATGACGAATCTATAAGGGTCCCGTTTTTTGCCATTTGGCTACGGAACCCTAAAAAAATAACGAAGCAAAAGAGGTGTGCAGAAATCGTGACAAATAGAAAACTGTTGTCACCGCCTACCACTCTGGAAAACAGGCGTGTGACTTTGTATCTCTGTATAGTGTACTAGCTGTGCCCCGCGGTTTTACCTGCGTTAAACTTTATAAATTATCACAGTTCCTCCCCCGTAGGTGACAGCGTGATAATATGTAGCCTATATGTTGACCCGACCTCTTGGTAATATCCATGTAAAATTTGAAGTAAATCCATGCAGTACTTTTTGAGTTTAGCCCGGACGTACATACAGACAAACAGATAAACAGACAAAAATTCTAAAAACTATATTTTTGGCTTCGATATCGAAATTAGATCACGCCCCTCCTTGTTAAAAATATTCAATGTACTTTTTGACATAGACTTTTCTGCAATTTTATTATATGTATAGATATAGCTCATTGGGGTGGGGGGAAGGGCCAGCAACACTTGATTGCTGACTATTAAAGGCCGGCACCGCACTCGCTACTCCTCTGGTGTTGTGAGAGTCCATGCCCAGTGGTTACCATCAGATGACCCACTTGCTCGTTTGTAGCCCTCTGATATAAAAAAAAAAATAACGAAGCAAAAGAGGTGTGCAAAAATCATGACAAATGGAAATCTTTTGACTCCGCCTACCTCTCTGGAAAACATGAGTGAGTCTTTGTATGTATGTATAGTACTACGGCTATCATACTGCGATCGCCAACCCGTCTGCCAAGGGTAGCGATTATAGCATATCCCTCCAAATTATGGACACAACTCCATTGTCGAAATCTTTTGGGGAGGCCTTCGTCCAGCGATGTACGTCATTAGGGTACAATATAGTGCATGCTGTGCTTTGCGGTGTTTTTTTTTTTTTTTTTTTTTTTTTAATAATAAAGGTTTTTATTCACGTAGACTTTAAAAAAAGCGCTTGTAAATAGTCAGAACATGTTTGTAGTAATACAGTTATTATTTCTAGTTGCTTATTATAGATATTTAGGTACATGGAATGTTAAAACATTTATACAATTTATTTTATAATAGTAATGATATTTAGCTACCTTGTATTAAGTTATTGTCAAGGAGATTATGTTTAGGTTTAATGATTGAAATTTATATTTTATATTTTTTTGTGGTCAAGGTCACTCACCAAGATGCCAGTCATTTAACGTTTGATAAACGGTTTGAGCACATACTCGCCCCTATTGTGCGGCGAAGCAGTGTCAGCCTCCTAGGCAATAAACATCACGTGTCAAAAAGCTCTTTTAGGGTTCCGTACCCAAAGGGTCAAACGGGACCCTAATACTCAGACTTCGCTGTCTGTCTGTCCGTCTGTCACCAGGCTGTATCTCATGAACCGTGATAGTTAGACAGTTCAAATTTTCACAGATGATGTATTTCTGTTGCCGCAAGAACAACAAATACTAAACACAAAATAAATTAAACATTTAAGGAGGCTCCCGTACAACAAACGTGATTTTTTTTCCCGTTTTTATAGATAATGGTAGGGAACCCTTCGTGCGCGAGTCCGACTCGCACTTGGCCGGTTCTTAATTATATTTTTGGTGGTTCAGTTAGTTTTTATTTAATTAGCATGTGTAATAGCAATAAATACGTTTATATTTCATGCGTACAGTTTAGTATTGAAGTCTGCATCGACCGACAAGTCCATAACATATTTTATTAGTTCACTTAGATCTTCACATATTCCAATGGCCCTTGCTTTTTATGGCATCAAGTTCAAGTTTGAAACTAAAAGATTAATGGATTGCCAACGAATAGAAGGACAGAAAAGCATTGAAAAATACATACAGTCGATCACATTGTAAGTAACAACGACCTTAAGAGTTCAGTAATAAAGACCAATTTCCTGATAAAAATGTTTCTATTCATATGGCATTGGCGGTAACATTCAGAAGTAAAGGTAGGTACTTTAATATCGATTACAGGTTATTTCAGGGTAACAGTGCGTGTGTGAAGTAAAATATCTTAAAATACTCGATATGAGCATTAATTCGGTATGTAGAGTTGAAAATAAGTCAAAGTGGAGGACCATGTGATTTTTGCCTATGTTACAGTTTTTTTTTAAATAGTATTGAGTGAAAAAACAAGCGTGCTGGCCACTTAATAATGATGACCAGTAATGGTATTGCCATATTTGGAAATAAATACTCTGCCCACCCATTGTCTCTGGACAACGAAGTAGCTCCAACAGCATTCTAAAATGATCACTGACTGTTACGACGACTGTCCAGTAACGATCGAAGATCGTTTTAAGAATGCTGTTGGAGCTATTTATTAGTCGGTGAAATAAATATGCAGACCTTTTCGCGTAATGCACCCAGAAACTAGATTTTGACGGGCCTTTTGGCGTGGTTGGCAAATGTTTGCTTTTCACGCCTGAGGTCGTGGGTTCGATTCCCACCCAGGACAGATATTTGTGTGCATGAACATGTCTGTTTGTCCTGAATCTGGGTGTAATTATCTATATACGCGTATATATTTACAAAATAATAATACTATATGTAGTATATCAGTTATCTGGTTTCCATAGTACAAGCTTTGCTTAGTTTGGGATCAGATGGCCGTGTGTAAATAATGTCACAGGATATTATCATTTGATAGCCATAGAGTAATTAGCCTGATTAAACAATTACCTTTTTATGATTATTGCGAATCATCTAATAACCTAATTCTATTAGTTTTATTATGACTAACCTATCTATGAATAATTTTCAAGAATAATGATTATAGTTTAATTACCAATAGCTCTAGACGGTTCGGGAAGCAGTTACCCAGCTGTAAATTCAGTTTTCGCAAGTGGCCTTTACGAAGCTGGCGAGTTTTGTTATGGTTTCTGTTTAAAACAGTCAGGTGTTTAGTTCGTTGGGTGGAACTTAAACTTGTGTAATGTAAAGTTTATATCCATTGTTGTTTGTCGAATTATTGCCGCTTGCGTAAATAGCACCGGTACATAATTACAAACTTTACATCAAATGCCTCCAAGATTTAGATCATAATCATAGTTTTATCACATTTGAAATAACTCTTGCTTACTGCAGTAAACTTTTGGTGTTTATGATTAAGGAATTGTAACAACACTGTCAGGCTATTTCTAACTACAATGTTTATACACTATCTTTCTGTATGAATGCTTGCGCACTCGCTTGCGATGGAAAGAGATACATGAAGAATAGTGCACTAATATTTTTCTTCCTTTCTTCGAGCTGATGTGACGTGAAAAGCTGCGATTGTCTTGTACACTATACACTACTAATCTCCAGCCGGTGATACACAACACTTGAACGGAATGCCTTAGATTACACACAGAACACGCTGGCTGTACAATTTCAATACCTAGTAAGGGACACCACCATGGAAAAACGGGTTTTTGCATTTTGCTGCTTACTAGGCCATAAAGCATCGATTCATATTGCCAAAAAGTCTAAAATGACCTTTGTAATAGAATTTTGATAATTGAAAAACCTAGCAAATACACAATAAATACCATTTCAAAAACCTAGCAAGTGACATTGACAATTTTTAAACCTAGCAAGGGATGTCCCTTGCTAGGTTTTTGAAGTTGTCGACGGCGGTTGAATTTCGCGCTAACGTCAGTAAGTAACAAACCTTCGTCGCATCCGCATCGTTCGTTTGTTTTTGTTAAATTTAAATAGTGAAACATGTCTAAAAAACAGTTTTATAGGTCAACGTTAATGTTCAGGGCTCTAGAAAATGCAGATCTGTAAGTAAAATGTTTTCTCTGTAACTGTAACTTTGACAAAATATGTTAATAACCTCATAAATATCTAAGTGATTTGTGATAGAATTTCAAGCTTTTTGTTGCGTGATTGTCTTTCTACATTTGTCTTTTTCGGGATTTTCCATAGTTCTCTCGGGTAGCAACGTGCTATAAAACGTGATCTATTACTTATATGCAAAAATAAGTAAATTCTGTTTAAAGCCAAGGATATACCGCATCTTTTGATCTAACTCTCATCTCTGTAGGTCTTCTAGTCTCGGCGCGGCAAGGTCTCAAGGTGACCTACTCGTTTTTTTGGCTCTCCTGTAAAATTTGTCCCGAGTCCCTTACTAGGTTTTGAAATTGTACAGCCGACGCGTCTCGGCGCAAAAATCAATCACTGCCCGAATTAAAAGTAAAAGGACCTCTCTCTCTTATGGTGCGGACGGTACAACTCCGAGAAATAGAAAGCCGAGAATATCTAAGAGTAGTTGCAGTTAGCGCGTGTACTTTGAATTTAAGAAGGTGTTTAGATGTTGAGTTTGAACATCTGACTGCTGACTTATCGAATTCATGTGTATATTTAAAATTAATTATCTCGTAGGTACTTAAAACGGTGAAGAACACATCGTAAGAATATCTGTCTGCCTGAGAGTTCTACAAAATGATCTTGATGGCATGTGAAGTGTTATGATTTCCAAATAATTGGTAACATTTTTGGTGATTTGTTTACTTAAAAAGGTATGATTTTGCTTTGTATTTAATTTAATATTTATTAAAAGGATATAATCTGCCTAAAAGAGATGAATGAGCGGAATGGGCGATGCATTCAGTTCATTCCCGTTCATGCCATTCAGCATGCTCGCCTAATTCGGCAGTTCTTAGCGAGCGCTCGAACCGAAGGTTGTTAACAAGTGTTGTATATTGTTTGTATCTTGCATTATTATACTACAGAAGTGATTTAATTTAGTTAAAGTTTGCTAAGTGTTGTAATGGTGCAATCCTGATGAGTTGAATAAACGTATATGGTTGCTGAATAACGTGTTTTCTTATCAGAAGTTTGCCAACCCGCGCTAGATCAACTAAGTGTATAGAAAAGATAAAGAACAAAGGTCCATGCTTTGCTGTGAGACAGTAATATTATGTTATATCATAAATGGTACGAAATCTATACTAATATTATAAAGAGGTAACGTTTGTCAGTTTTGACGTTGTAAGGGGTAATCTTTGGATCTACTGAACGATTTCCAAAATTATTTCACCAATGGAAAGCTACGTTATTGTGGAGTGTCATTCATCATCATAATTTTTATTTATCCCGAACCTTAAATGCGAAGTATTAAGCGGGACAAACGGGCAGGGACTAAAATATTTATAACGCGGAACTAAGTCCGCGTGCACTGCTAATTTATTTATAAAAAGATAAGTAAATAAATAATTTGAAATTTCCACAATCCAAAACATATAGTTCTCGTAGAATTTTGGTTACGGCGGTCATTCTCAACGGTTACATGGCATCAACGCAGGGCATATAGTAATATGCCCTGCGTTGATGGTACTATAGTACAGACAGACAGTCTATAGTAATAAATAATGTCCTCCTAGCCGAATCCGGCCACGGTGGCCAGTCTCAATAGAGTGTGTGTGTGAAAGTGTGTGCGCAAACACAGGAGCACTTTCTATTCCATCACTCTCATAATCCGATGGGACGACTAGCGACACGACCGGAAAGAGGTCAGGCACAGGACCGACGGCTTTACGTGCTCTCCGAGGCACGGGGGTATAATACCGCCAACTCCCTGACTTCGGGCTGATGCTGAGAAATTTTTCTTTTTACAGAAAAGTCCCAAAATCACTATTGGCCCGACCCGGGATTTGAACCCAGGACCTCGTTATCTGCAGGTGAACACGCTACCGCTAGACCAACGAGGCATCTCTATAGTACAGATGTAATGACGATACGTCGGTATATTTGAAATGACCGGGAAGATTTCAGACGCAGGACTGACTGCTGTACGCGTTGTCCGAGTGCCCCCGCCAATTACCAGACTCACCAGGCCGCTACCGGGTGTTTTTCTTGCAATACAGAGAACATTTAATTTCGGACATTAATTATACAGTTAATTAATGTGATTGAACGCTACCGCTAGACCAATAAGGCTGTCATCATCCAAAAAATTACAGATCGATTGAAAGTCGACATGATTCACTGTTATGCGGTATAATTTGCAGTTGCAGTGATATTGATTATTAACCTGAACGGTTAATAGTCGATGGTGTGTTGTTAGACCTTACCAATTTGTCTAATTGTGGTTTAGCGCGTTTAACATACCGCAACGATTATCCTGATACTGGTGGTGCTCATAGCACTGGTCCGTAAGTGATAGGTGAGGTTAAGCAACTATGACTTCCGGTCATTCTATAGATGGGGTGAAAACCAAAGTAGTTTAATTTCAGAGCGTCTCCGTGCTTTGGAGGGCACGTTAAGCTGTCGGTCCAGGTTGTAGTCCTTAGAGATCAGTCGATAAATGATATCAACACCTACGTCTTCAATCATTTAAGAGAGGTAGGGCATAGCGTTCATTCGCTCAAAGAGCAGCCCGACTGGGGAAGTACCTTCACCTTACAGAAGACATTCCTTAATAATAACATTAATAATTTTAATGTTGTGTTTCCGAGTGTGAGTAAGGTCGCCAGAGCTCATTGGGGTGGGGGGAAGGGTCAGCAACACTTGTTTGCTGACTCTAAAAGGCCGGCAACGCACTCGCGACTCCTCTGGTGTCGCGAGTGTCCATGGGCGGCGGTGATCACTTACTATGAGGTGACCCACTTGCTCGTTTGTCGCCCTCTGATAAATATATAAAAAAAAAAATCTGATACTAGGTTAACCATTGTCCATACTATAAAGATGAAGGTGATAAGGTCCTCGGTAGAAATCCCGAGTCAGGCCATGGTAATCGCAGCATCTTATTCTGGTTTTCCACTTCGGCTATATAAAAAACCCACCTCATTATTAATCTAGATGGATAATTTTGTATGGTGGGTACCTCTTTATGGAGTCACTGGAAGTAATCATACATTTATTATTTATTGAAGCAATGGCAAGGTTACCTTAACCTTACCAGGAGTAGAACTACGCCTTATGAATCAGGATCGATTATTGCTATTACAGTAACATTAAAACCGGCCAAGAGCAAGTCAGACTCGCGCACGAAGGATTCCCTATCATTATCTACAAAACTAGCAAAAATATTCACGTTTGTTGTATGGGAGCCCCCTTAAATATTTATTTTATTTTATTTTTTAGGTTTTGTTTGGCAACAGAAATACATCATCTGTGAAAATTTCAACCGTCTAACTTTCACGGTTCATGAGATACAGCCTGGTGACAGACGAACAGATATACACAGAGAAGTCTTAGTAATAGGGTCCCGTTTTACCATTTGGCTACTAAAAATGAACGGCTAAACGCGTTTCGCTGTGTGGTGACGGCGGCGAATATCAGAATATCATAACCCCAACTCATCTAGTGAGGGGTGAAGAACGACGAACCGAGGGAATATCTACTAGAGGACAGGCAGCAGCTTCCTTCTGAGTACTATGACCATCTTACTGCGATCGCCAACCCGTCTGCCAAGCGTGGTGACTACGGCAACCCCTTCAAATGTCAACGTTAAAGAAACCTTTGGGGGAGGCCTATATCTAACACTGGACAATATCAGGCGGATGAAGATGACATGTATTAGATAAATAATAATAATACTAAATATTTATTTCAGCTCATAAAGGTATGTACAGTTTTGGTTAAATCTAGAATACAAAAATATTCTTGACATTGAGGTATGGGGTCCAGCAAACGCCCAGACATGCCCACCAAGCACTGCGTCATGGAGAAAAGTTTTTATTAATTTACGTGTGTTATAATAAACAAAAGATGCATGATTGGACTGGCCAGTCTGATCGTCAGCCTCACCCCTAACAATTTGTCCTTTATGAGAAGCTGGTGTCCGAACTAGGTCTATAGGTAAATCTCAGTAATATTTTTATTCTTCTTCCCTCCTGAACAAAACGAGCAAAGCAAGTTATATAACGAGACTAGAGCCTCATAAAACGAGAGAATTGCAACTAGAGAAGCCAGCTGTAAAAGCACTAAGGGCAAATTTAATGGATCATATCAAGTGAGCAATTATATTTAATTACAATAGTAGGTATGATAAAAGCGCTTAAAGGCATGAAAGTTGTTCCTTGTTGCTACAGTGTACCTACATTCAGTCAAAAAAGTATCGAGAATAGATGATTTGTATATGGTTCCAAATTCAAATTTTTGTTTATTTTTTTGTTGTTTTTAGCTTTGCTCAACTGTTTTCCATTTTGGCGCGGAGTTTGAGTTGCATCTGTTATTTATATTAAATACAGTGCTGGTTTTAGTAATATCATATTATTATATAGTGTGTATTGCGAATTTCATAATGGACAAAAATATCGAACAAAGAGTTTGTCTTAAATTTTGCATCGCTAATGGAATTTCGTGTTCGGAGTCACTGAAAATGTTACAGAAGGCTTACGGTGAATCGACTTTATCAAAAACTCGTGCTTATGAGTGGTTCAAAGCGTTCAAAAGCAGTCAAAAGCGGTGGAGATGTGATGATAAGATTTGCCTCGCTCTGGTAGGCCATCAACGTCTGCAACTGAAGTTAACATCGCAAAAGTGAAGGAAATAGTGACTGAAAATCCTCATTCAACTCTGAGAGAGATAGCCGCCAAACTTTCTGTATCTCACGAGTCGATTCGTACCATTTTAACTAATCATTTGGGTATGAAACATTTTGTCGGCTAGTCCCAAAAGATCTGAATTTTCTCCAAAAACTCAATCGCATGAAAGTCACTGAGGTCATGGTAGAACGAGTCAATTCCGACCCAACATTCATGAAACGCATTGTTACTGGTGACGAGACGTGGGTTTACGAGTTTGACATGCAAACTAGTCTACAAGCTTCGGAATGGCGCCTTCCAACTGAACCGAAACCGAAAAAACCACGCCAAAGTCGATCAAAAGTCAAAGTCATGTTGACTGTTGACTTGTCTTTGACTATCGCGGTGTTGTGCACTCTGAATTCTTACCAGAAGTTCGAACGGTAAATAAAGAATATTATTTGAGCGTTATGCGGCGTTTAAGAGAGCAAATTCGATGAAAAAGACCAGATTTGTGGAAAGAAAATTCTAGGATTTTGCACCACGATAATGCGCCTTCGCACAAGGCCATCAATGTGAACGAATTTTTGACCAAACACTCAACAAATACCATCCAGCAACTACCATATTCAGCAGATATGGCGCCAGCTGACTTCTTTCTTTTTCCTAAACACAAATTACCACTTCGTGGTACCCGTTTTCAATCGGTAGAAGACATAAAGGAGAATTCGCGGCGAGAACTAAACTCAATTCCGAAAACAGCGTTTAAAAAATGTTTTGATGAATGGATTATTCGTTGGCGTAAGTGTATCGTTTCTGAAGGAGCATACTTTGAAGGTGATAAAATAAATTGGGATGAATAACAAACATTTTCTATATTATTGATCTTTTCCCGGTACTTTCTTGACAGAGTAGTATAATAAACTACTACATATATATATTGGTTGCAAGCTATTTAATATAATATCACGCTCGTTATGCCAGAGATTACACTTCCGTGATATGTGGTGGGCGGTTTATTCATATTCGCAATATGAAGAAGTTGAGCAGAGACAGATTCGCGAACGTTAATTTTATAATAAACTAAAATAATTTTATAAGGAATAATGCTGCGGCTTGGCTTTCAGTAAGCATACTAGAAGTGCCTAACATATTTAAAAAAAATAAAGATTTTCATTTTAATATCTGTTTTAATCCAGTTATATTTATCACGCAAACAAAAATTGCTACATATATAATGTTACTGATACTGATGTAAGAGAGCGTTGTGGTGTGAAAGAGGATGTAGTCACAAAGATTGAAAAAGGTATGCTGATATGGTATACCTGGCCTGTGTGAATGGTACAACCGGAAGGGGAAGACCTCGTAGAACATTCTCTGATCAAATCGGAGACGTACTCAAGAAAGGTCAGGTCAGAAGTACCCTAGTGAACCGGCGAGCATGTACGAAGAATATAATGTCAGTAAACGAAGCGAAAGAGGTGTGGAAGGATCGTGACAAATGGAAGTCCGTTGTCTCTGCCTACCCCTCTGGGAGACAGGCGTGAGTCTATGTATGTATGTATGTATATAATGTTATTAAGTGAAATCGTACATAAGGCAGATAATAAATTTTATTTCATATACCTACTTGCAACTAATTGCCCCATGGGAACCATAAACCAAGTTGGAATCCATCCCTTTCTTACGGCTGGCTGACTTCCCCTGCTTTCTAACAATTCCCTTAATGAAACCCAAGCTCTCAAAAGCCCCAAATAACATAATATATCGCATATATTAAAACACCTTTCTCTGTATATTCTTATTATAATCCCTCTGTTGAGCGGCTCCAAGCTCTGAAGCGTGTCTCTGTTGAGTTCAACGTACTTAGGAGTACTTATGTAATTCTGATCTCGGTATGTATGTTTTACGTATAATACATATATTTTTTTAATCTTTATTCAAGGACTTTGTACACTTTTTATCTTATCTTATCTTAAACTAGCTGCGCCCCGCGGTTTTACCCGCGTTAAACTTTATAAATTACCACAGCTCCTCCCCCGTAAGTGATAGCGTGATAATATGTAGCCTATACGTTAACCCGACCTCTTAGTAATTTTCGTGCATAATTTGAAGTAAATCCATGCAGTACTTTTTGAGTTTAGCCCGGACATACATACAGACAAACAGACACACAGACAAAAATTCTTAAAACTATATTTTTGGCTCCAATTGTGATTGTAGATCACGCCTCAAGTATCCTTTTAAAAAAATATTCAATGTACAGTTTTGACTTTCCTACGGTTTTATTATATGTATATTATATGTATATAGATTATAGCTACTAAATAACAAGTTATGAAGTACAGAATACAATGATTGGATTTACTTCAAATTTTGCATGAAAATTACTAAGAAGTCGGGTCAACGTATAAGCTACATATTATAACGCTATCACGTTCGGGGTAGGTGCTGTGATAATTTATAAAATTTAGCGCGGGTAAAACCGCGGGGTCACGGCTAGTGCTACATACAATGCTTCTAATTTTTATTTTTAACATGACGTATTAGTAAGCCTAGAAGTGTTTCAATCCTTTTCATTAAAAAAGGCGAGCCTAAGCCGTCGAGTAAATAAAACTAATTAAATTAAGAAACCCGTGCTAGAGGTCACACCTTATTGGTTTGGACCTCAACTCAGGGCGTTTATGAATAGGTTTCAGTGACGTTAGGGTGCGCGAAGTCCGATTGAGAATACGAATTTCATCGATAAGAATCGATTTGATAAACCATTCAGAAGTTACAACTCTTTAGACGTTCAAGCTGTTAAAACTTTTAATTATTCCCATTGTAATTTGTTCGGAGGTAGACGCAGAACTTTGCTTACAAATATATAATAAGAATAAATGAAATCTTATAATGTTAATTTTACAGATATTGACTTATTCCTTTTAACACTAAATCAGTTTAATAATTCTGTTTCGATAAAAAATAACTACTGTAGTTGTTAAATTTAGATTTTTGTTTCTTTAAGTACAGACGCCAGCACATCAAGCTACACCAATCTGTCAAAGTTCCCCAATTGAATGTGAAACTTATGCTTATGTGATAAAGTTGAATATCTATAATAGAAAGTTGACACATTGGAGTAGCTGGATGTGCTGGCGCCTGTACATTGATTTTTCATTTTCATTGTATGGACACTTCGATCAATAATAGTACTATTATTGATCGAAGTATGTACACGATTCATTAATTAAGATATTATACTAAGACAGATATTTGTGTCCTGAGTCTGGTGTAATTATCTAAGTAAGTATGTATTTGCAATAGGAAAGTATTTGTAGTATATCAGTTATCTGATTTTCTTAGTAAGTACAAGCTCTGCTTAGTTTGGGATCTGATGGCTGTGTGTAAATAATGATCCAGAATATTATACTATCCAACTATCTATTAATTTATTATGTGGATGACGGTGCCTATAGTGAAGAAATAAGGTTTACATTGTAATATCATCAATATTAACATATCAGCTGAAAGACGTTCACTGGATCACCAAGGCCTCCCCCCGCCCCTATATGCCCCACACACTGTCACTGCAGTATAACAACTGCCACTACAGTTTAGCAATTCCTCTTCTCCAACAAATAATAGCGTAACATGTAGTTACGCTATTATTTGATGTCTCAAATAAAATAAAATAATAACATGACTTTATTCCATCAAAAGTTTAGGAGGTTATCTCTTTTAATTATCGCTGTAAGGGACATTTTTATTACCCTGCCGTAGAAGGGTACTTGAGAAGTTAAGTGCTGATAGCTTCCTCTTAAGATCTCCATTATTTATCAATCGTCAAAGGTGTTATCTGATCCATAGGGTACGTACAATGTACTTTTTTTGTAGGTCATGTCCCATCCCATGCATTGACCGAACACCCCCCCGTGCCTCGGAGAGCACGTAAAGCCGTCGGTCCTGTACTTGACATCTTGTCATTTCATTAATTCATTTATTGTTTCATTAACAAAATACATTGTGTGCAATTTTCAATTTTCAATTACATAAATACAATAAACAATTACATAAACAGTCAAAAATATTGAATAATAAAATAACATTAAATAAAATAAAACTCACTAATATACACCACACAGAACTTTTGCAATAAAATTAACTAGAGGAATTAATAACTTCCGTGGTCGTGTCGCTAGTTGTCACATCGGATCATGAGAGTGATGGAATAGAAAGTGCCCTTGTGCACTATGATATGTCCCACGCAGATGGCTAGCCTCCATTGAGACATGTTACCGTGGCCGAAATTCGCCTAGGAGTACATTATATATCTTTAAGTTTCTTAGCTAAAAATAAGAGACGACTTACACCATAGCTTTCGATGCAATTCAACGTTCCGTGCCATCTGCGAATCACTCATAGCGAAGCTCACACGCAAACCTTTTGTCAGTGTGTACAAGCCTTTAGCCCCGTTCCTAAGATGACCTTATTTTGACGATAACATCAATCGATGTTAATATCATTGAGCTATAAAAATATCTTCTCAAGACCAATAAATTCTATATTATAATATAAACTAAATGTTTCGTAATATTGCGATAGGTACTGAAGAATTTCTTAATAAATAATGTGGAGATCTCTGCTTTATCGCTCATATTTATTTAGTATAGAGTAACGTGACTGTTATGACTAAATATAAAGCTACTACGTACTGCTTTAATGCATTTGAAAGCTGTTAAATCTAACCTCATTTTGACATGCTGGCTAATACTACATACATACATACATAGACTCACGCCTGTTTCCCAGAGAGGTAGGCAGAGACAACGGATTTCCATTTGTCACGATCTTTGAATACTTCTTTTGCCTCGATTACTGTCATTATATTCTTCATACATGCTCGCCGGTTTAGGGTACTTCTGACCTGCCCTTTCTTGAGAACATCTCCAATTTGGTCAGAGAATGTTCGACGTGGTCTTCCCCTTCCGGTTGTCCCATTCACACAGGCCAGGTATACTTCTTTTGTCAATCTTCTTTCATTCATCCTTTCTAAATGGCCAAACCATCTCAGCATGCCTTTTTCAATCTTTGTGACTACATCCTCTTTCACACCACAACGCTCTCTTACATCAGTATTTCGAATTCTGGCCGTAAAAAATCATCCTCCCAAAGATCTTCTTAATGGCTACCTAATGCTTTGATAATCGTCGGTCCAACTTGTAGGCGGCCTACTCGCGCTGCGGCGCCCGGTTCGTGGTCGCTAGTCGAGCAAAATTTCTGCCCTAAATCCAACCTCATTTTGTATGCTGGCTGATACTGGCCATTGCTTTATAAAGGTAACAAAATCATCTGAAAGATGTCTTCTGCTGGACAAAAGCCTCCCTCCCTCCCAAAGATCTCCACAATGGCTGCATAACCCTTTGATAATCGTCTGTCCAACTTGTAGGGGGCCTGCTCACGCTGCGTCTCCCGGTTCGTGGTCACCACACGAGAATTTTTTTTGCCCTAAATCAAACCTCATTTTGTCATGACGGCTGATACTGGCCATTGCTTTATAGAATAAGGTAAAAAAAGTATAATCAAGACGCGTTAAAAGGGTACAATAGGCATCTTTGTGCTGAGTTTTCTTTGTCCAAGGGAGAAAATACTCCGAAAGGTAACCTCGCTTTCTTTATTACGCAAGTTTTTGGATTATTACAGTTGAAATGGCAAACGTCAGCAAAAGTTTAGGGAGTATTGTGAAGTGTAATGGATGATTTGTGTGAAAGAATGCTATCATCTCTGTTTCCTTCTTGTGGTTATGTTGAAAAATTGCTAGCAGTGGCCCGCGGTTTAACTCGCATTAAATCTTTAATTTTATTTCGTGTGAAATCGTTATTCGTATCTATAAGCTATATTTCTACAAAGTTTCATCAAAATCCATTCGGTAGTTTTTGCGTGACAGAGTAACAAACTTCCATACATCTAGACTCACTAACCTTAGAATTTGTAACATGTATTAGTAGGATAATAGGATTAGTTTCTGACATATAAGCAGAGGCAGAATGTTGGGTAGACAAGATAGAGGCACACCATAACATTCCTTTTTTACTATTTTATTAAAGAGCTCTAAAATGATTAAAAAGCAACACGTTTAAACGCTATATTATCAGTAATGGAATCAGGCGTTACTTTGCGGAAATCCATAACAATCAAAATACAAAATCAATATTTAGTGTTAATTCCGCTAATTGTCAGTTTAATCATGCTGGGTGGCAATTTGCACCGCCCTCCCGCCCGCAAAAATGTGCACATGCAAGAAGGACAATATAAAAAGCAAATTACATGCGCCAGTACGATACCCAACACGTGTTTCGGTCCTCCACGGACCATTCTCAAGGGCTGCTAACTCGTCGAGTGCTCGAAGGAGACTAAAAGCCAACGAGGCGAGCGCTCTTTTATATACTACCAACCGCATGGACAATTATTTCTAACTACCCCCAAATATTCGTAGTAAAGGAGATGAAACTAAATTTGTTTGGTCATTCAACAATGCAAAACTATTACTGCTATGTTTTAATATTTCTAATTGTTCCAACACACATAACCGGAAACTTTTATCACAACCATGTAAAATATTATACGTATTATTGTCGCCCAAGGAATGGCCAGTTTCAATTAAATGTTTGGCGTAATGAGATTTATCAGGATGGCCATTCCTATAAGCAGCTACATGCTCTTTATACCGTATTTCAAAATTTCGGCCTGTCTGGCCTATATATACCGCGTCACAATCATCGCAGACCAACCTATACACGCCGGATTTCTTGCAATTTTCCAAATTATCTTTTCCATTACAAAGACGTCGTATAGTTTGGTCCGTCCGAAATGCAACGTGAATATTATTTTTACGCAGTAAATTGGCAATTCTATCTGAAATTGGGCCCATATAGGTCAGACTACCAACATATTTGTTAATACGGTCAGGGGGGCATGCATACAGTAAAGAGCGAACCCTACATCTCTGATTATTTTTAATCAAATTATCAATAATAGATTTTGGATAACCGTTTGATAACGCGATTTCATAAAGAATATTAAGTTCCTTGGGCGACAATAATACGTATAATATTTTACATGGTTGTGATAAAAGTTTCCGGTTATGTGTGTTGGAACAATTAGAAATATTAAAACATAGCAGTAATAGTTTTGCATTGTTGAATGACCAAACAAATTTAGTTTCATCTCCTTTACTACGAATATTTGGGGGTAGTTAGAAATAATTGTCCATGCGGTTGGTAGTATATAAAAGAGCGCTCGCCTCGTTGGCTTTTAGTCTCCTTCGAGCACTCGACGAGTTAGCAGCCCTTGAGAATGGTCCGTGGAGGACCGAAACACGTGTTGGGTATCGTACTGGCGCATGTAATTTGCTTTTTATATTGTCCTTCTTGCATGTGCACATTTTTGCGGGCGGGAGGGCGGTGCAAATTGCCACCCAGCATGATTAAACTGACAATTAGCGGAATTAACACTAAATATTGATTTTGTATTTTGATTGCTATATTATCATTTTAAGAGCTGCAATGCAACTGACATTTACACAATAAGGACAATCGTCAATTAAGTTACATGTTGTATACACAGACACATACTTAAAACTATTAACAGTTTAAATAAATTAGAATAAACAGTTTTATTTTCAACGTCGAACACAAAGCAGTCCTTGTTTAAAATATTAAAATAACTGTAGTAATATAACAAAAGAACAATTATATTAATAATTGTTTGTGAATATATTCAAATGAAACGCTACATACAATAATGAAAGTAGACCTATTAAATATTCTGTACACAAATGTACAGCCATGTTTATGAATGTATGATCGTTAATACGAGTTTACTCGAGTTTCTCATTCGTTTTTATATGTAGTCTCAATAACCTTAACGTTAAAATCCCGAATTCAAGTAGAAAATTAGCAGTTTAATGTCTTTTCTTGTGAAAGACTATGTGAATTTTAGTTAAAATTTGCCTACAAAACTGTAAAAAATCTACAATTCATATTATTTAGTACGAACGCTTTTATTTTATTTTAACAGGCCGATTGGTGAATTTGGTAGATACTTGCCTTCTACGCCGCAGGTCGTGGGTTCGATTCCCACCGACAGGTATTTAATTATATATATAAGCATATTGAGCTGTGTGATGCGGCGAAGAATATCATCACCCCATCTCATCCCGTGGGGGGCGTAGAAATCGTCCCGAGAGAATACCTGCTAGAGAACGGGCAGCAGCGTTTTTCTGTGAACTATGACCATCAAACTGCGATCGCCAACCCGTCTGCCAAGCGAAGCGCTTATGGCATACATATCAGTTGTCTGGTTTCCATGGTACAAACTCTGCTAGTTTGCGATATCATGGCCGTGTGTGAATAAGGTACCAGGATATTATAAAGCTAAGAACAATAATATCTGCGGAGCTAACAAATATTCCATGTAAACACGGCTCAAGCTATAATTTTCCAGTATTAATCAGATCTCGCGTTGTATAGGACTTCCATACCATAAGAGGTCAGCTTATATTGAATATTGATAGCTTGATATGCCGTGTGTAAACATGTTCATGAATGTATTTCCTAAATACGAGTTCAGTCGAGTGCTTGAACAAATCGTATCGAATCGGTTACGGTTTGTTTAAAGCTCAGCTTTGAATAAGTTATCCGCTACCTTCCAATCACTTAAATGCCGTTTCAGAAAAGAATGCATCTAGGTAAAAGGCACTTTATTACGTCTGTGCAGAGTAGTATTAAGCGTGGCAAATTTAACTACGTTACGGCTTTTTAGCATATACAGCAGTATTAAGCCGGGAACACGCTGTTTCATCAAGCCTTTTACTGCGAGGAAATAACTACACATTTCAGCTGTGTTTTTTCGATACACAGTTTTTGTTTGGCTGCACGTGTGGCGCAGCAATTAATACAGTCGCCTCGTCACTTTGTGTCCCAGTTTCGATTTCCGCTCAGGACTACTATTTGTGTGAACCATCATAAATAGTTGTTCTGAGTCTGGATTTACTTTGTGTCGTCAATTATATGATAGTTATATGTTAGTAAAGTACCCCGCGATACAGAGTTCAAAATATCTAAATGCAGGCGTTGTCTTTAAAAAATTGCATGCGACGCAATAAGCTAAGTATTAGTAGTTAAAGTGTGTTTTTCTGTGGCGTTTGTAGCTTTTGTGATGAGCCAAGTAAATTAAATAAATATATACTTATCTTGGGAAAGCTAAAATAATACACTGCCATCTGATTCCAAACCAGCACTTATAAATTTCTTAATAGATAAATGACACCTAGACAGACTGAGAAACTGAGCAAATAATCTTGCTTATCACACAAAGATTTGTAATAGGTGGGAATCGAACCCACGACCTCTGGCTTAACAGACAGGGTCACTACCTCTTAACTAGCAGGCCAGTCAATAATTGTTAGACTTTAAGTAATTGCGTCATCACATAGAATAATAATAATATATAGGGACAATATCACACTGATCATCCTAGCCCCAAACTAAGCAAAGCTTGTACTATGGGTACCAGGCGACGATATACATACTTATAAATACTTAAATACATAGAAAACATCCATGACTCAGAAACAAATATTCGTGCTCATCACACAGATATTTGCACTTACCGGGATTCGAACCCAGGACCACCAGCTTCGTAGGCAGGAGCACTACCAACTTGGCTACGGTGACTGTCAGAAATTAATCGTAAATCTAGAAGTTAGTGGGACTATGTATGTGCGTGTTTACAACTTTTGTCTCTGTCATGGAAATCTGCAGGTGGGTATAGAAGTAATAGGCAATCTTTTAACGCAGATTACCCACTCGAAGTTATTGTCCCTATGTTGGAAATTGAAGTGGTTCTGTCTGTTGCTAGCTTATACTACAGCTTGTTGTAGATTTAGTGTACAATTTAGGCGACGTCAACCAATATTAACGTAGGTTTGAGACTTAGCTGCACTCTCTATTTACTATTTCGATGGGATGTTTATATGACACGACAAGCGGCAGATAAGGCGTAGGATAGACAACTTACTGTAATTTTCACTTGAGGATGTTGCGGCGGATCGTCTCACCTGGACCATGTTGATACCGGTAGTAGGTACATGAACCCGCTGAGTTTGATACGCTGGGTCTTCTCAGTTGCGGCCCATTGGATCCGGTGGTAGCATTAAGCGCGACCGTCGCTATATACACAAAGTCCATCATAATAACAATATTAAATTCTTTTCTCAATATAGACAGAACCATTTAGACAAAATGTAGTTAAATATATCTAAAACTATAAGTATTGCCAATTAATATTTAGAAACCTTAAAATGCTGATTTGACAATATGTTCAAGAAATACCTATTTAACTAAAGCATTATTATCTTAAATTAAATTATTTTCTACTTGGCCCCTCTTAAAACGTGATCGGTGATTCATTGATGTAGAATTACGTCTTTTTACTTCAGCGGCCCCTTAGGTCTTTAAATTAAAGGGCGCTTAAATTAAACTACTGGTTGAGATCCTTCTGCGCTAGCCAACTGCTCATTGTCTTCAATTCTTTAATTTTAATATACACTCGCGAGCAACCAAATCGACTCAAGCCTAGACGGCGCACATATACATTGATTTTCCTAAAACGATAAATGGTAATTACAAAAGTGATATGTCATTCGAAAGCTGAAGAATTAGGCTTTCAATTAACATCAATACCTTAAAAAAAACTAAGCGCTGATTTATTGACACATTTTAATTGGCCGTCAGCGTAAATTACCTCTTTAGGAATCCACGACTTGCGCTACCTGCTCCCGCTATAAAACCCCCCACTTCCGGTTTATCTTATCAGTTGCTTGTTACAGGTTGACCGGTACACATCTCCGTAAATTGCATTCCTTGTTTTCGCTAACCCATAGATACCACACCAGAAGAAGCCGCTCAAGTTGTTGCCTTGTTGCAACAAGGGTTAAGTCAGCGAGCAATCGCTGCCCAGCTCCACTTGAGCCAGTCTTCTGTATCCCGAGTATACAGACGGTTCCAAGAGACTGGTGCCTTCAATCGGAGACCAAGAACGAGCCGCCACCGGTGCACTTCAGAGAGAGACGACCGCTTCATTGTCTCAACCTCGCTGCGCAATCGACACCTTACGGGCGTTGATGTGCAGCAAGAACTGAGACGTGTACGACAAGTGGCTGTCAGCGAGTGGACAGTGAGAAGACGCTTGAAGGAAGCCAACTTGACGCCAAAAAGACCTGCGACGGGCCCTAAGTTGACTGCAGGCCACCGACAAGCGCGCCTTCAATTTGCTCGAGAGCATCTCAATTGGAGCGTTGCGCAATGGCGATCGGTCCTGTTTACTGATGAGTGCAGAATGTGTCTGCATGGCAGTGACAGGAGAGGCCGAGTCTACAGGCGTCCGGGAGAACGATTTGCCCAATGTTGTTTCGCTGAAACAGTGGCATATGGCGGCGGTTCCTGCATGATGTGGGCTGGTATCTCTTTAGAGGGAAAAACCGAACTTGTTTTCGTGCCTGGGGGCGGCCGAGGAGGCGGGCTAACAGCTGATCGGTACATCACCGACATTCTACTGGATCATGTTGTGCCCTACGCAGGGTTTGTCGGTGAAGACTTCGTGTTAATGCACGACAATGCCCGCTGCCACACGGCACGAGTCACTCGACAGTTTCTGCAAGAGGTCGAATTACGCACGATGGACTGGCCTGCGCTCAGTCCTGACATGAATCCCATCGAGCACTTATGGGACGAGCTTAAAAGAAGAGTTCGGGCCAGAAATCCAGTCCCTTCAAGCGTAGACGAGCTAAAGACAGCATTATTAGAGGAGTGGGACGGCATTCCTCAAGAAAATGTCAAAAAATTGATAAGGTCCATGAAAAACAGACTGCGGGATGTAATTAGGGCTAGAGGGTGCAATACGAAATACTGATTTAAATAAAATAATTTTATTTTTAATTTTTTTTGTTTAATTTGTCAAATACGAGACACATACCCTTTTTCCTAAATTCCCGTTTTTCCTACTCTTGCATTCAGACATCATTTATTTCAAAAATGATGGATGGATTTCAATGATAATGATATCAAATTAAAGCTGACATCTTAAGCTTTCGAATGACATATCATTTTAATAATTTCCATTCATGATTTTAGTTGTATCAATGTATGTGTGCGCCGACAAGGCTTGAGTCGATTTGGTTGCTCGCGAGTGTAGTATCTAGTACTAAATTTAAAAATAATAGCTTAGATACTTGTTATTTGTTGAATGATTTTAAAAATATGTGATAAGACAGACCGCACAGACGGACTAATCGAATTTTTTTGGTTACTTTTATACTGTTTCCACTATGTTTATGTACCTACTGCATTGTGAACTTGACAAGTACAAGTGTATGTAACTACCCAAGTGCTGAATAAATTTCATTATTTAATTTCATTGCTACTTTCTTTTGTAAATACAGAGTTATATAGATAATTACACTCTGACTCAGGACAAACAGGCATGTTCATGCACACGAATATCTGTCCTGGGTGGGAATCGTACCCACGACCGGCAGCGAGAAAGGCAAGTATCTACCAACTAAGCCTACTAAGCGACTACGTCTCTGTTTCCTTAAGTCATCTCTGATAGCGGTTCACCCTTGTTTGATATAATATTACTAAATCGAACAACGTTTAAGAAAATCATCACTTTGTATAATATCGTTTGACAGAATTTTCAGTTCATCGAATATTTATTTGCTATAACAACATTTGCGCTAATGATCAAAAGGTATTCAGAACTTTTTTCTTCATAACATTCTATTATCATATTGATTTAATTAAAAAATATTATATAATACTGTCTATTTTCTAAAAAAGATTAGTTTTTGACGCTTCGCCGGCCGCTGCCGCGGCACGCTCGCTTCGCTCGCTCGGCTCGCGCGTTGTTGTGGTCACCGTTCTAACATAACCTAACCTACTTGACTGGTAGCATCTCGTTTCTGGTGCCAATTAGGTAGATTTTAACGAGAGTCGCATTTTGAAAATTCGGCGAAATTAAATTAGTTCAAATGAAATTAGTTCATTAAATAATTACGCTAAATAAAAATTTACCAATGAATTATTCGGTCAATTGAATAATTCTTCGAAATGACTTTATTGCAACTAAAATTCGATTTAGTAATATCATATCAAAAGTTGTTCTATCAAACAAGGGTGACCCCTCTGATAGCACACACTGGTTGAAGACTTTCACCAGTTCACATATCTGCTTTTATTTTCCGGTGTTTACGGAAGTTCTGTAGTGAAATAGTTTTTCTTTTCTCTTTTCGCTACATTTATTTATGTGAGAAATAGTGAATAATTCATTTGCCGCATCAGCGCTGCCAGTATATTCACTTCAGACAACTAATTCGTATGTAAAGCAGGATGTAGCGAATATCTCTTACAATATTTATTTATTGTTGACTACGTGAAAGAATTATTGGATATTTATTTATAGCTTGCTGTTAACGGTTGAATTACAAGTGTATGTGAAAGATAAAATGTTGAGAAGCATGCTCTGTAAATTATAATTAACAAGTTTTAATAGCAGTTCTTAAAAGCCATAACGTTATTTGTAGAATTAAAACAATTTATCTCACTAATATTATAAAAGCGAAAGTTTGTGAGTGTGTTTGTTTGTTACTTCTTCACGGAAAAACTATCGAACAAATTTTGATGTGAAATTATATTGATGAAACTTGGTAGTAATATAGCTTATGTATCCGAATAACACATAGCCAATCTATACAAATAAATAAAATTGGAGTGTCTGTTTGTAATATTGAAATAACCGGATTTTACTACATTAATATGAATATATATACGGTACATACACCAAAATGACATTTTTTACAATTTTTGTCTGTCTGTCTGTCTGTTTGTTCCGGCTAATCTCTGAAATGGCTGGTCCGATTTTGACGGGACTTTTATTGGCAGGTAGCTGATGTAATAAGGAGTAACTTAGGCTACTTTTATTTTACAAGAAAAACGAAATAAACTAATTAACACGCGGATGAAGTCGCGGGCACAGCTAGTATAATAATATAGTTCATAAAGTTTAACGCGGGAAAGCCGCGGGGCACAGCTTGTACAAAATAATATCATACTAAATGTGATTTTTTGTAGGTTTGGATGGTTAAATATGTTACTCAATCACCCAAAATCAAATGTATCAATTTGGATAAACTTTTGCACACACATAGTAAGTATATATAGTACCAAAAATAACACATACCATAATTTAAATCCACGATAAATGTTACGTTATTATCTATATAAATAAAAAGAGAAGTCCTGACTGACTGACTCATCAACGCCCAGCCCCAAACCCTTGGACCTAGAAAGCTGAAATTTTGCACAGATGTTTTCTTTATAATGTAGGCAAGGAATAAGGAAGGATTTTTCGAAATTCAACCCCTAAGGGGGTAAAACAGGAGTGCAAAGTTAGTATGAAACTTTGCCATTTTTGAAGTTGAAATTGGTATTCGGCCTTCTAGGTAAAAATAAAAAAATTACGTGTTTCAGGATTTTTGGAAATTCCACCCCCAAGGTTGTTAAATAGGGGATGTAACTTTATACAAACTGACTGACATATCAATGCACTGCCTTAACGGCTGGAGTCAGAGACATCAAATTTTTACGGTAGGTACCTTTTATGACGTAGGCATCCACTAAAGAAGCGTTTTTGAAAATACCACCCCTAAGGGAGAAAAAGAAGGGATGAAAGATTTTATGAAAATCCATCATTTTTGATGTTAAAGGCTTTGGTTTAAAGGCTTTGGTATTTGGCCTTGAAGTTAAATATTTAAATATATTATCAGGATTTGAAAATTCTACCCCCAAGGGCGTAATATTGGGGATATAAGTTTGTATGAAAAATGTGACAAGTTTAAAGTTAAACTCATGAAAATTGGTATTTGGCCTTTCAGTTAGAAATTATAAAGATATATTTCAGGATTTTTGGAAATTCCACGCCTAAGGACGTAAAATAGGGGATGTAAGTTTGTGTGAAAACCTGTTTTTTTTTTTGGAGTTAAGCGTATGAAAATTGGTATTTGGTCTTTCAGTTAAAAATAAACCAATACATGTTTTTAAACCAAAATTCTGAAAATAATTTGTTGGTAAAAAAAGTTATTCCAAAACTGATTCAATAGATCGACACCAACAATTTACGCCACATCGAATTTTAGATAAATGCGTTTTTTTATGCCTAGTTGCTTAAAATGTCGTAGCCGTCGTCGTCTAAGTAAGAAGTTCTTTTTGTGTAATTATGATAACAAATTAAAAAACGACATTTAAATCAAATTGGGATAAAAAACGAATGTACCTAAAATTCGAGTTAGCATAGTATAAATTGTTGGTGTCTAGATGATTGTACCCAACAAAAATCATCTTAATTTTACTGATCTACAAGTTCACAAATTTGTAACTAGATGGCGTTTCAGATCGCGAAACTTATTTGGCATATCGGTTAAAATAAATAAATGCTTGCAATAATATGTAGTCCAAAACTGAATCGATAGATGATCGCCTAAATCTCACCCAAAAAATATGCACACATCTTAATTTTACCGCTTTACACGTTTATATTTTTGTTAGTATATGGCGTAATCATCGTTTTAGATCGCGCTATGGTTTTGTTCACAAAATGTGATATTAGACCAATCAATGTCGTGGTCGCAACCTAATCTTATGGGAGTTACCTTTTGATTATTATTTTACTTTATTTGACTTACTGGCTATACTTAAGGACAATTGCTATGTATTCTTAGATTTTTTTGGTTGATGATATCGGGTCCTTTTTTTATAACAGTAGCAAAGAAGTCTTTAGTTTCGTTTTATTTAGGTTATTTTTAGGTTAAGTTTTCTTAAATTTACATTGCTTATTTGTTTTAAGTTATATTTTTTAGGTTAACGAGAAGTAAGTAGTTACATTGGTCATCATTCTAAATTGTCACGGACGAAGTCGCGGGCACCAGCTAGTAGGATTATAAAAGTGTAAGATTCATGGTTAATTAGACAATTTATTTTTCTCTCTCGCTTTTAATTTATACGAATGAACTAAATTCTGAAGACACATTATGAGATTTAGTTCATCGATAGTTTAGATAAAGATATATTTATTTGTCAGAAAAATGTGTAGTTAAAAGATATTACGTACAAATACAATATTGTTTCAACATGTTCTACCTTAATAGGTGTACAAATCAAAACATGCAGGTAAAAACATCAGCTTTTATTTATAATTATGTAAACATACCAAGTAAACATATGTTTTTGTTTAATAAATAAATAAATAAATTTAGAAAATATACAGGGATTATGGATGTCAAAACTTTTGAGAATAATTTTTAATTAAACATGTGTAATAAATTATTATTACTCAAGTTTTTATAAATGATAACGTATGTATTTATTAAATCATAGATTTTATTATTAACTATGATTTCATTTTTATTTTTAGCACTTTAAACATGTTATATGAAAACAAATTTTCAGACATCTTTAAAGTGATTTTTTTAATATTTAAAATGATTTTGATAAATTTAAACTAAGTATATCGTGTCATAATATATTATAAATGGTTATTCAACAAGAATTTTGCTTAATAGATCGCAAAATAGTAATAGTTAGTTTAGTAGTAATATTTTTTTATAACCCGTCCCAGAACTATTAGTTAAAACAACTTATCTTAGAGCGAATCACTTCATATTTGACTGATGGGATTTCAGTTCTAACCTTACCTACTTTTATGACAGCAATTCATAAGTGAATAAAATGCGAAATGAAAATTTGTTAAATATTCATTTGGAAAATGGAAAACTAAGTTTTTTGGGAACGAGCGTTTGACCATAAATAATTTAAGTAAATCAATCAGGCGTTACTTCGCTTTGGCTTTTCCATTACATTCTAAAATACAAAATTAATATGTAGTGTTAATTTGCGCGTGTAATTTGCGGGCGGGAGGGCGGTTCATATTGCATCCCGGCTTGATTAAACAGACAATTAGCGGAATTAACTCTACATATTAATTTTGAATTTCACAAAAATATTTTGCCCTATAATACTGGGCATTACAATATGTTGGAGAGAATATACTATCTTATAACATATACTATCTTATAACATATTATATGCTACGGAATCATTCAAGATATTCTACGTCTACATATTTTACATGTTCTAGCGGTAGCGAGTTTAATCGCAGATAATAAGGTGGTTCTGGGTTCAAATCCCGGGTCGGGCCGTAAGGTGGTTTTGGGAATTATCCGTAAAAAACATTCTCAATATCAGCCCGAAGTCTGGGAGATGGCGGTATTACATCCCTCGGAGAGCACGTAAAGCCGTCGGTTCTGTACCTGACCTCTTTCCGGTCGTGTCGCAACTCGTCCCATAGGATCATAAGAGTGATGGAATAGAAAGTGCCCCTGTGTTTGCGCACACACTTGTGCTCTATAATATGTCCTGCGCAATTGGCTAGTCTCTATTGAGACTGGCCGCCTTGGCCAAAATTCGGTCGGTTACACGTTATAAATTTGTAGACAAAGATATAAAGGCTCTATCACATAATAATGTTAACAGAACATTAAACCTACGCGATATTCCGGTTGTTTACAAGCAGCTGAAGTGTATAGCCTCTTTTTCTTCAATCTGAGCTTAGCTTTTAAGGAAACACTGTGAGGTATTTCTTACAGAAATAGTCACGTTCTACACATAAAATGCTTCAAAATAAAATGTTCCAGCTTTGTTGAGTACCTACTTACAAATCTTAAGACGTAGAGTGGCTGGAGCTCGTATTTACAATCAAAAGCAGAGCCGTGCATGAGTTTAAAGACTACGCATTCATAAACAATAAATAACTAGTTAGCAGCGGACTGGGTCATTGCCCAGCTGTAGCCTTCAAGAAGCAAGCCTAGTCTATTCTTAAAGCTGGGAAAGCAGTTGCGGCTCCTCTGGTCCATGGCGGTGGTGATCAGTTACCACCAACGCAGAGCCCTGCGTGAGTTTAAAGACTACGCATTCATCTATACATATAATTAAATCGTAGGAAAGTCAAAACTGTACATTGAATATTTTTTTAAAAGGATACTTGGGGCGTGATCTGCAATCGTAGTAGAAACCATAAATATAGTTTTTAGAATATTGGTCTGTGTGTCTGTTTGTCTGTATGTATGTCCGGGCTAAACTCCAAAAGTACTGCATGAATTTACTTCAAATTTTGCATGAATATTACTAAGAGGTCGGGTCAACATATAGGCTACATATTATCACGCTATCACCTACGGGGGAGCAGCTGTGATAATTAATAAAATTTTACGCGGGTAAAACTGCGGGGCACAGCTATAAACAATAAATAACTGGTTAGCAGCTGCCTGGGTCATTGCCCAGCTTTAGCCTTCAAGAAGCGAGCCTATTCTTTTCTTAAAGCACTTGCGGCTCCTCTGGTGTTGCGAGTGTTGATGGGCGGCAGTGATTATATACCATCAGGTGACTCACTTGCGCGTTTGCCTAGCTATAATTTAAAAAAAAAAGGTACTCTAGGCTGCAAAGAAATCCGCGCGTGATCGAGCTTATGTCGAAGTGACGTTAGCGCCAAACAGTTACCCATTATTTTGATGAAGTGAATACTTCATAAGGCGCGTTGAGCACTTTTTAGGCGTATATCATTATACATCATGTAACGTAATTAACGCACATCCTCAGACACCCCAATTAGAATATTATGTTGTAATCATAATACATACACTGAATGTTTAATTTAACATGTATATGCATTGTTATTTACTAAATTAGATTCTTGGAATAAAGTATATTTTTCTTTATTTTGTATTGAATGATGGAATTTGTATGAATACAAATAAAACTGCGATTTAAAAGTCTTATTACTTTGACTTGCGGTCCATTTCAATTTGTTTTGACTGCACAGGGTTAAAATAACGATAATTTCCGTAGTTTTAATAATTTTGGAATAAAAATGCCTTGTACAAAGATCTTCACTATTCGGACTTGCATGAATATCCTCCATGCGTCCGTCCAATTTCGTATATTAATGTCCTCATGGCCAACATGGCGGCTATCCTGATTCACGGAGACGCCGTAGGTGCAGGACATGTGCACAAAGACTTACACAACTCACCTTGTAATCATATGAGACGGGCTAGCCGACCTACTGGAGAGTGAGTCTTTACGTACTTTGGCGCAGAAGTGCATAACCATCAATTCCAATTATATGGTGGATAGTGAGAATTATCTTCCCTTTCCTTTGGCTCCCAATTCGATTACTATCATCTTTTGCGGTTGAACACGATACCGTTAGACCAACGGGTCAGTCAAACTTTAACCGAAGCCATATCTATTTGTTTCTTCGGAGCGGAATCAAGCCCCCTTGAAGAGCGTCACGCCTTTAAGGGAAGGGTGCGGTCGGATAGCTTAGACAGCTTAGCTACAGATATCGTGTCTCCTCCATAGAATACATTTACATAAATTGTTGCGATTGATTGTCGCAGTAAGGTGTTAAACATAGTCACATCAGCCAAATAACGTCCACTGTTGGACATGAGCTCCCCTAATAATGGGAGGATAACCCATATTTGCCACGCTTGGCAGACGGGTTGGCGATCGTAGTATGTTGCTCATAGTACACAAAGAGACCGCTGCTGTCCGTTCTCTGGTAGATATTCCTTCTGGTTGATTTCACACCCTCCCAAGTGTTAGCTTGCTAAAAAATAATAATAATAATATCTGGGGACAATGTCAGACTGATCATCCTAGCCCCAAACTAAGCAAAGCTTGTACTATGGGTACCAGGCGACGATATACATACTTATATAGATAGATAAATACTTAAATACATAGAAAACATCCATGACTCAGAAACAAATATTCGTGCTCATCGCACAAATATTTGCAATTACCGGGATTCGAACCCAGGACCACCAGCTTCGTAGGCAGGAGCACTACTAACTAGGCTACGGTGACCGTCAAATATGTAGATTATTCTAGGTTTTCTCTCTCTTTCTCTCCGCTCGTGTAGAATTGCCATACCATTAGATTATTAGAGCTAGGGTATAGATCAATCTGCTGGTTGGTGACTCACCTAGGTTATCTCATAGTTAGATGCTCTCAACGGTCCATAAGTGATCGAAGAGGTTAAGCAACTATGCTCGTGGTCAGTTCATAGATGTATGACCACCAAAGTGGCATAATTTCGGAGCGTCTCCGTGCTTCGGAGACGCTCCATTGAGATTGGCCGCTATATTTGAGAGGAGCACCATTTGTAATAAGAAGTATTGTTAACTGTTATTTGAAAATATTAAATAATATCTAGGGACAATGTCACACAGATCATCCTAGCCCCAAACTAAGCTAAGCTTGTACTATGGGTACCAGGCGACGATATACATACTTATATAGATAGATAAATACTTATATACATAGAAAACATCCATGACTCGGAAACAAATATTAGTGCTCATCACACAAATATTTGCCCTTACCGGGATTCGAACCCAGGACCACCAGCTTCGTAGGCAGGAGCACTACCAACTAGGCTACGGTGACCGTGAATATAATATCATTTACCAATACTACTTATGTTGACGTCACGTTTGACCGGGAAGATTAACTTATTATCCACATAAGTATATAATACTTACTAAGTTATTATATACTTTTGCGGATACCGCACTGTATTGAATTGGGTCATTCGGAAATGTAACGAATGCATTTTCCGTGTAGGCAATAGGCGTGCTAGACACGTTTAATAGGCCAAGGTCGAGACCAAACCATGTTATAGTCATATAACCTCAGTTTTACCATAGCATAAAAATAAAGACAGTAAGGAAACTACTTACAAACACTCGAAATGGCGCAATCACACAAACATGCGCATCGACAAGACCCCTAAGCGGTTGTCGCGGTGCTATCAGTATCGAGTGCCGCGTAAAGACGAGTGGCCAGAAATAATAATAATATAATATCTGGGGACAATGTCACACAGATCATCCTAGCCCCAAACTAAGCAAAGCTTGTACTATGGGTACCAGGCGACGATATACATACTTATATAGATAGATAAATACTTATATACATAGAAAACGTCCATGACTCAGAAACAAATATTCGTGCTCATCACACAAATATTTGCACTTACTGGGATTCGAACCCAGGACCACCAGCTTCGTAGGCAGGATCACTACCAACTAGGCTACGGTGACCGTGAGAAATAAGTTTATCACTGCGTCTTTTTTTTAAATGTCACGAGCGTATTGTATTACACGGCTGTTTGAACGCGGCTTTATCAAAACCGGCGCAATCGTATTTCAAAATCCCTGCGGAATTTTGATATAAAAAAGTTAAGATGAAAAAAAAAACGATATCAAATACATTACAATATACAACCCTATCGTGCCAATAGAGTGTAGGTAATTATTTCATCAATTAGGCTTAGTTTCCCTACTGTCTGTACTGTATCTATAGTATATAGTATATAGTATATATATATATATATATATATATATATATATATATATATATATATAAATAGTAAAGTGCAACTAAAAACGAAATTAAAAGAATTTTATTAGCGTATGCATAACAAGTAGTAAAAGTTCAAAACAATATATCCATAAGGGCAGAGATGTAGTAAATAAGTAGCTTATAGGGTAACTTGAATGTGAATAAAACAAAATATATAATACCGAACTTTATATATATTATAAAGTTCGGTATTATTTTTACAAAATTACAATATCATATACACTACAATTTTCAACCTTATTGTATCAATGAAGCGTAGGTAATGATTTCATCAACTAGGCTAAGTTTGCCTACTGTCCATATATATACTGTGGTTTTATAGTTCACCCAAAATAGTGCGAGAAGCATAAATGTTGGAAGCCATTATGATATCGGTTGATTGAGTTGATATCGGTTGAGTTGAAAATTTGAATTACCTTTGTACGATAATTGTCTAGTTTACATCATACATACGAGTACACTTATAAGCTTGTTTCGTCATCTATACATACAAATAAATAAAATTGGAGTGTCTGTTTGTAATATTGAAATAACCAGTTTTTACTACATAAATATCAATATATATACGGTACATAGACCAAAATAACATTTTTTACGATTTTTGTCTGTCTGTCTGTCTGTTTGTTCCGGCTAATCTCTGAAACGGCTGGACCGATTTTGACGGGACTTTTGTTGGCAGGTAGCTGATGTAATAAGGAGTAACTTAGGCTAATTTTATTTTAGAAAAAAACTTTTATTTTACTAAAAAACGAAGTAAACTAATTAACACGCGGACGAAGTCGCGGGCACAGCTAGTCAATAATATGTTCTTATCGAGTATTATTTGAAAGGGGGCTGTTGGTCAAGTGGTTAGTGACCCTGAACGCTAAGCCCGAGATTGTGGGTTCGATACCCCACCCAGGCAAAATCTTTGTGTGGCAAAATTATTAGTTCTGTCGCTATGTGTTATTTATCTATAATATGTATGTATTTAGAAATATATAATATCCGTTGTCTGGTTGCAGTGTTTTAGTTGTCCCAAGATATTTATTTCTTAATTTGTACTTAGTTTTAGAGAGTATAAGCTGAATAGTAACTACCATCTGAACAGATTATTCAGAACCGTTATTAGACTATAGAATAATATACAACATGTTACGTAATTAACGCACACCCTCAAACACCCCAATTAGAATATTATGTTGTAATCATAATACATACATTAAATTTTTTATTTAACATATATATGAATTGTTATTTACTAAATTAGTTTCTTGGAATAAAGTTTATTTTCCTTTATTTTGTATTGAATGATGGAATTTGTATGAATACAAATAAAACTGCGATTTAAAAGTCTTATTACTTTGACTTACGGTCTAATTCAATTTGTTTTGACTGTACAGGTTTAAAATAACGTATTTTCCGTAACTTTAATTATTTTGGAATAAAAAATTACCTATATTCAAAATGATATAAATCGATACAGTTAACCACTCTGAACAAAGTAATTTCAGGATGTGCGTTAATTAAGTTACATGTTGTATATCTAAGGATATAGTTCACACACGGCCATCTGATCCTAAACTAAGCAGAGCTTGTAAAATAAATAAAATAAAAAAGTGTTTTACTCACGTAGACTTTAAAAAAGCGCTTGTAAATAGTCAGAACATATTTGTAGTATGTAATATAGTTAAGTAAGTATACATAATTATTTCTAGTTATATATAGATATTTAGGTACACAGAATGTTAAAACATTTTAAAAATTTATTTAATAATAGTAATGATATTTAGCTACCTTGTATTACTATGGAAACAAGGTAACTGATATATTAGATATACTATTTTTCTTTGGTAGACATAGGTACTTATATACACCCATACTCAGAACAAACAGACATGTTCATACATACAAATATCATTCCTGGATGGGAATCGAATTCACGACCTGCGGCGTGAAAGGCAAGTATTTAACAACCACGCCAACAGGCCCGTTATAACTGCGGCAAAGACTGATCGCAACTTTGCCTATAAAGACAAATTAAATCTATCATTAAATAAATTCTAAATGATTTATATTACGCATTTAAAAGGTCACTACACAACTAAAAACTATTAATTATGATAATTAACTAATAATTATGATAAGCGGCACGAGTCCATAATACTTTAGGTGCAATGACAAGAGCGGTGGAATTGGACTCACGGTCGTGACACATCGTATATTGCACTCACAAACCAATATTGGATGACTATTATACTGGCAAACCAATTCCCGTGCATCTCACATTGCATTAAAAAGATCTATTAAGTTTGTGCCCTCGACTCGTTCCGATACTATATTAAGATAACAACATGAATTCAATCAAAAGCGGATAAAATATTGATGAAAAGGAAAAAAACTTGGTAAAAGTGAAAAATATGAATGAATATTTATGATGGATGCATTGACTGCCCGATATTGTCTTAGTCACTTCCTAAAAAAAAAAAAACACGACATTTATTCAATGTCAATGAAATCACGTTTCCTGGTGCATGTCGTTGCCGTTAGTGCTTTTAAACTGCCAACAATTCAAAAAACCGTTTCGTATCAGATTTTTGAAGTGAAAACATCTTTGTAAGCGTAGTGCGCTTTTTTCTTTATTTTGCTAGATTTTTTACAGCCGATTGTATAACCAAATTTAGTTCTATCTTTTACATTTATTCATTATAATATATCAATATTATTATACATAATCTCTTGACAATAACTTGATACGAGCTAGCCAAATATCATTGCTATAATAAAATAAATTTTATAAATGTTTTCATACAAGCAATACAATGTGTACCTGAATATTACTAGAAATAGTAATGTATACCACTATATTACTACAAAGATGTTTTGACCATTTACAAGCGATTTTTTAAAGTCGACGTGAATAAAAACCTTTTTTATTTTTATTTTATTTTATTCCCACTATAGGGCGGGAAGCAATTACTATGAGTACCAAAGGTGTAAATAAACACTACTTTCCGTGTATGTGAAATGAATAAATAGTAAACTAAATATAAATTCATTTCATTCCTTTAAAATAGTAATTTAGAGTGGGGCACTGTTAATTTTATGCAATTATTTAAGTTTTGAAGTCATAAAAATTTAAATGATTGCAATTAATGCCTAAAATATACTTGCTGCTTCAGAATCTTTTGGAAATAAATTAATAACGATTTGTTTGGAATCAAACAAATTTAATTTGATTCCTGAACTTATTGTAATTCGAAGCACAGATATTTAGTAAATTTTCAGCTTGAATCAATACTATTGCTGTATAAATATAAAAATCATTAGGGTAAGACGAAAAAATATTGGTTGCGCTGTGATAGAATGGGGTTGTCTTACTTTCGTTTTTGTTCCAAACTATATTACTATTATTTGTCTTAGGACTTGATAGGCGATTTAAGGATAATTTATTTTGTAAACCGAAAGTATTTCTGAACTGAAGGTCTGAGTATATACTCACTATTGTTTTGGAGTATTGCGGTTACAAGTTAGCGCCCTTTGAAGTCGAAACCCTGAGGCCATGGGGCCTAAAAATTATAAAAATAAGTGATTGTCGTGTCGTACTTGGTAAATGCTTGCCTTCACGCCGCAGGTCGTAGGTTCGATTCCCACCAAGGACACTTATTTTTATGCAATGTGTGTTGTTACTCTTTCACGCAAAAACTACCGGACGAATTTTGATGAAACTTTTTAGTAATATAGCTTATATAACACATAGGCTATAATTTATAATGCGGGTAAAACCGCGGAGCACAGCTAGTAAGAACTAATAATTAAAATTATATAACCCACCTCAAAAAAATACCAAAATATTGCTATGTTTTTTGCGGCTCCCGCTTACAGTCGGATCTAAACATTAATAATGGTTAATTTATGACTAATGATTTTATAACATCACTGAAGGACGCCGACTGAATGAAGCAGTGGCCAAGACTATAGTTTTGATTTTTTTGTTCAATTTCAACTTTCTAGCTTTAATGTGTCTAGCAGACAAGGCTTAATACAATTGATTTCTGCAATAATTAAAAAAAAAAAAAAACAATTGTTTTTAGAGGAGTGTCAAAATTTTGACAATGTAGGGATATGCCACAATCGCCACGCTTGGCAGACAGGTTGGCGATAGCAGTATAATGGTCATAGTACACAAAAAGACGCTGCCGCCCATTCTATGGGATTTATTCCATAGTATATATTTTACATTTCATATATTTATATTAAAAAAAAAAGTAAAAAGTTTATTTCAAAACAGATTTACAAGGGGTAATTTATTAGACCCCTCCTTTAAGCATGCATTGGCTGTGTTAGAAGGTACCGCTCTTCTATTAAGACACAATAGTGCAGATGTGAAACATCGACATTATTTTGTAAAAGTAATATGCAGAAAATAACATATTGTGATAGGAACTAAATATGTCATAATGATAAAATAAAAAGTCGATTGGGCATCCGTCACGGCATGCGTCGCCACGCCAGACATCTGTTTTACGTGCGGCTATAGACGTTTCACATCAAAAAACTTACACCTATTTAATTAGTTAAAACTAAATATAACAAAAAATTAATAAAGTGTTGTTGGTTTATTCTGTGTGTATGTTTGTGTGTATTATACGTATACACTGTGTGTGTGGTGTATGGCTGTAAGCTAAATACAGGCTGGCCCAGTAGGTAGTTGACGTTCAAACGCAAAATGTAGATACTTTATGATGAGGAGTATCCGAATCACCTCCATGTATGTTCTACGACTTTGCGTAGTTTTCGAGATAGATTTTTTTAATGATTTTTTTCGCAAAAAGTCACCTTACATCAGACTTAGATTGTTTTCTCGTTCTGTTGAACATTTCTGGTTCAGTTTTTTTTGTGATAACTAATTAGTATAGTTTAACCTAACTCCCTTAAAAGTATGGTTTATGGTTAATCATTCCAGAACTGACTTAGAGTTTATTCGAAAGTTCAAAATTAGGGTTTGATCTCAGGACTCACAAATTTTCAAAGTATCAAAAAAGACGGAAAATGATACGTTATCATTCGGATACTCCTCATCATAAATTATCTAAATTTTTGCGTTAGAACGTCAACTCCTCGGCCACCATGTATATGTGCACATAAAACAAATAATGGAATAGTTTAAATTTTAAATTAATAAATAATTTTACATTTCATATACTTATTTCTAAATACACGTGTTGGAAGAAGAATTTCTCCCAACATAGTATGGAATAACCCTACCCTTTTGGCACAAAGCAATGCTGTGTAGTACCTACAGATACAGTTATGTAAAGTTGGGCAAAGCAAGGTTACAACTTACTCATGTTACCCTTTATGTGTAAACAGGTCATAACTGTGAACACAATGCTTTGACAAACTGTAGATTTTATGAGCTCGGAAAGTTATGATTGAAAATATCACCTGTTTGGTATCATTTATTTCAGATAATTATTCCATAGATAAGTTAGTAACACTTATACAACTATGTTAGTATACAAAATGGCGGTATTATACCCGGGCCTCGGAGAACATTCTGGCCGTGTCGCTAGTCGTACGATCGCCTCATGAGAGTGATGGAATAGAAAGTGCCCATACTGCGTACTCACACACTTGTGCACTACCATATGTCCCGCGCAGATGGCTCCTCCTTTGAGACTGGCCTCCGTGGCCGAAATTCAGCAAGTAGGACATTATCATTTCATATTTGTGCAATAAACCACGCCATATTGGTTTTGCACGTTTAATGGTTCCTAAAGGATAACTATATTTTATTTAAATGCGAAATATACAGCATATATCAAGCTGATACACGGTTATGAGTAAGGTTTATTTATAGACCTTAACTGACTATTGATCAATATTGGCCTTTTCCATACAAAAGCAACCCCAGAGGCGTGTTACGTGTTTCCAGCATTGAATATGTATTAAATGCTGTAAATGCAATATTACGAACAGCTCCCGTGAGCATAAACAACGTCTTCGCTCTTGTTTCAATATTTACTACTTGTTTGCAGCTCCCAACGCGGAGAAAGTTCGAGAAATTTCTTTACTAAGGCAGACATATTGAGTTGGCAAGAAGAGACTCGTTAAGCCCTAAGAAACTTTTATATTTTTGGCCGCCGCCAAATAGATAACTCTTCCAGTTACCTATTTTACATTTGTTATATTTAAAAAAAAAAAAAATTTAGGGTAAGAATAATATCCTGGGACATTATTCACGCACGGTCATTTATCCGATCCCAAACTAAGCAGAGCTTGAACTATGGAAACTAGATAACTAATATATTACATATACTACTTTTCTTTTGTAAAATATAGATAACTAGCGGCCCGGTACGTGCTTCGCTACGTATAAGGCATAGTAATAAAAATAAATATTATTAAGATCATTTATTCAAACAAAAAAATATTTTAAATTGCTAAGAGATGTTGATTTTACTCTTTTTCAAGACTTGTTTAAATTTTCTCTACGTACAAACCTTCCCTGGACTTCCACAAATAATTCAAGACCAAAATTATCTAAATCGGTAAAGGCGTTGTTGAGTTATAACATTACAACGAAAAGTGGCATTGATTTATATATATATAGATTACACCCAGACTTGGGACAAACACACATGTTCATGCACACAAACCTGCGGCGTGATAGGCAAGCATTTACCAAACACGCCAATTGGCCTGTCAATAGAATGAAAAAAAATCTTAAATTGATGGATTAGGAAATGAGCAATTTTTTTATCACCCTGATATTTCAATACTACCCTAATATCGTCAACTAAATTTGAAATAGAAATAAGTACTTAAAATTAAACACTGAAGTCTTGGCGTTAATTACGTTTTCCTACTGAAGGAGCCGCTTTAACAAAAGTATACTTTTACTTAAACCAAATTATATCCGTTTATTTATTATTATTTAATTAGACTTTTTTTTTTTTTTTCTTTTTAAACTTTATGCTCAAGAATGAACAGAGGCGGACTTAATGCCAAAGGCATTCTCTGCCAGTCAACCTTGGGGTGATGCAGAGAAATCATGGTAGGTGCACTATAAGGACAGTGAGTAAGACTTGACCTTCAGTACGAAAACTTATTAACGCTACGACTTTAGTGATATGGTTTTCGTAACTGTTTTATACTACAAAGAAGCATGTAGCAGTACTATTGATTTTCTAACTCCTCCTTGTTTCTTTCTGATTAAACTCGTTGCGGGATCCAAGACAGTTAAAGCGATTCCTCGGACATGACTGAGCCTCACCGCGCAGTGTCATTTTATTGTTTGCCACTATTGATCCTGGATTACAGGAGTTGCAGTGGTGGGTAAGAGGGAGGGAAGAGTCTCGAAACAAACAACGAAACAACCGCTACCCAGGCGTTTAGCGCTACCCAGTCGTTACGTATAGAATGACTAGAGCTAAACACTACGGGTCTATTAGACCCCTAAAATATGTTCTTTATGCTGTGCTCTGAGTTAAAAATATGTGTATCTATAGGTGTTGCATCACACTAATATTATAAAGGCGAAAGTTTGTGAGTGTGTATGTTTGTTACACTTTCACATAAAAACTACCGAACGGATTTTGATGAAACTTTGTAAAAATATAGGTAATATCCGAATAACATATAGGCTATATAATTTATAAAGATTAACGCGGGTAAAACTGTGGGGCACAGCTAGTTAAGTTATAAATACTGAGGTCGATTTTAATGTTGTTTTCTTTTTCACAGGTATGTTTTGAGTGCAAGGAAGTCTTGGCAGAAGGAGTTCCTCTCAAGTAAGAACCGCTAAGCCACTCTAGCTTGTTGACAAGTGGCAGGATTCTAGAGCAGCTCCAGAGTTACAAGTATCAAAATTAGTTGTAGTTCAAACGGGGTGTACTTGATACTATTTGATAAGCTGTGCGAACGCCAACTTGCTGGTCCAGCACTGAAGGTTTGAACTGGGCGCTGATGTGCATGTAGAGATTTAAATAATATCGTGAGACATTATTTACACACGGCCATCTGATCCTAAACTAAGCAGAGCTGGTACTATGGAAACCAGATAACTGATATACTACGTTTAGTACTTTTGTAAATACACATTTCTGCCCTAGTCCTGTGACGGTCATAACTTTATATATTCATCATCATCCTGTCAGCCAAAGTACGCCAACTGCTGGACAAAATCCTCCCCAAAAAATGGGTTGATGCCATAATCGCCACGCTTGGCAGACAGGTTGGCGATCGCAGTTTGGTGAACATAGTTCACAGAAAAACGCTGCTGCCCGTTCTCTGGTAGGTATACCCTCGGAAGATTTCTAAGTCCCCCACGGGATGAGACAGGGGATGATATTCTATGCCGTCCCCACAGAGCAAAAATTACAAATTAACTTTATATATATTTAATTCTAAATACAAATATATTATTATTGATTTTCGGGCCGTTTGGCGTTATTGGTAAATAGTTGCTTATTACCCGGCAGGTTGTGGGTTCGATTCCCACCCAGGGCAGATATTTGTGTGCATGCACATGTCTGTTTGTCCTAAGTCTGGGTATATTACCTATATAAGTATATATATACAAAAGAAAAGTAGTAATTAAGTATATGTTATATCAGTTATCTGGTTTCCATAGTACAAGCTGTTTTTTGGGATCAGATGGCTGTGTGTGAATAAAGTCCCAGGGTAAATTATTATATCACGCGGACAAAAGCGATAGTATAAAATTTTGTAAAGGAATCTCCTTTTCAATTTTATGCACACCTTTCTTCGTAAATGGAACCTTTTAAAGTGAAATATGTTCTTTGAAATAGCTATTGAAATTCACTATATCATATAAAGCCCACAATTTTCATTTATAATAGTTTGAAATGTATACGACATATATAACGAATACGTTACAAATACGTTGACTTAGTGTATTATGCAGTTTTCTATATTTAGTTAACGATTAGAGTTTGTCATCTAGACGTACAGACGCCAGCACATCAAGCTACGCCAATCTCTCAAATTTCTTTTATAGATTTTCAACTTTATCACAATAGCAGAAGGTTCACTTTCAATTGGGGAAATTTGACAGATTGGCGTAGCTTAATGTGCTGGCGTCTGCACAATGGCCGGACTTGTGCAGCCCGCAACCAGCGGCTTCCAGGGACCTTGTAGGGGGCCTGTCCACGCTGCATTTTCCGTTTCATGGTCGCCACTCGAGAACCTTTCTGCCACAGCGGCCATCAGTTCTTCGAGCTGTGTGCCCTGCCCACTGTTACTCCAGCTTGGCAATTCTTAAGAATTCTAATATTTAAAAAAAATATCTGGTTCAACACCCACCAACAAAATGCAACTCAAAAAAAGGGTATCTGAATTCCTTAAAAATAGTGACGCTTCTACTAAGGACTTCTACAGACTGGTATATAATATATCTAGGGACATAATAATATCTAGGGACAATGTCATACATATCATCCTAGCCCCAAACTAAGCAAAGCTTGTACTATGGGTACCAGGCGACGATATACATACTTATATAGATAGATAAATACTTAAATACATAAAAAACATCCGTGACTCAGAATCAAATATTCGTGATCATCACACAAATATTTGCACTTACCGGGATTCGAACCCAGGACCACCAGCTTCCTAGGCAGGAGCACTACCAACTAGGCTATTATTATTCCTTTATCTATTTTTCGTTTTTTTTTTAAATAAGATTTCTACTACTTTATTTAAAGTTTTAGGCATCCTGTGCGGTATAATGAAAATAATGTCCTCCTTGCCGAATTTTGACCACGGCGGCCAGTCGCAATGGAGACTAGCGATCTGCGCGGGACATATTAAAGTGCTCAAGTGTGTGTGCAAACAAAGGAGCACTTTCTGTTCTATCACTCTCATGAACTGATGGGACGACGATGAGTCACGACCGGAAAGTACAAGACCGACGCGACGGCTTGACGTGCTCTCCGAGGCACGGACGAATACCAGTATACCGCCAACTTCCAGACTTAGGGCTGATGTTAAGATTTTTTCTTTGTACATAAAATCCCCAAATAACTTTTGGTCCTTGTACCCAGGGCCTCATTATCTGCGTTTGAACACACTACCGCAAGACTAACGAGGCTAGAGACAAATCCAATACGTGAGAAAGATACCTCGTTCACACGTTCTGGATTGTATTACTACCTTACTGAAGGGACTACCTAAATCACTGCACCGCAGGTAATGTTTATAAAGCTGTTATGAAAATCAACAGTTTACAGTAAACAAAAAAACCAATATCACCTGTAGGAAAACTAGTTAGGTATATTACTAGGCAAAATGATTAACGTAAATTAATTTCACTATCAGCGAAATTAAATTTTGCAATTCCTATGCACGCTCCGCTTGGATATTTTTCAAGCTCATGCGATCGCATATTTCATTTTAATCTTTAATACAAACTGTAATAATAATACCATATCCAATTCTCTATTCAATAGTTGGGAAATGGAATTTAATAGTTTATCTTTCTTGGTAATCTCCGTTTGTGTCTTTAAGCGTAAAAGGTCAGAAGATACAGTTCATTATAATAGAATGGATTTAATACAAAATGTTATAAAATCCTTTTAAGATTAACTAAAGGAAAAGATCTGGTCGGTCCGAACAAAATTCCTTTATTAAATCCTTGGAAAATTTTCAATAATGAGAGAATATATGATATTAAACAAAAGCAAACAACATCTTACTTATATATGTACAGACGCCAGTACATCCAGCTACCCCAATCTGTCGAATTTCTTTTGTAGATTTTCAACTTTATGACATACATAAAGTTCACTTTCAATTGGGGAAATTTGATGTGCTGGCGTCTGTACAACCTACTAATATTATTAATGCGAAAGTTTGTGACTATGGATGTATGGTTGGATGTTTGTTACTCTTTCACGCAAAAACTACCGAACAAATTTTGATGAAACTTCGATATAATTTATAGCCTATGTATTTTCCGATATGTAGACTATATCACTACAAAGTTTCATCAAAAACCGTTCCGTAGCTTTTGCGTAAAAGAGTAACAAACAACCATAAATGCTTTCGTTCGTAATTGTAAATAGCGTATTATTTTTAACTCTGCCTATTACTGATGGAAAATGCTACACCACTCAGAATTGATAACTTAATGTTAAGCCGCAGCTGAACAGTTTAACTGGTTTATGATTCCTGAAAAAAAATTTCTATAACATCAATAATAATCGAATTTTAAATGGAGTCTACATCCTGCGTAAGATCTTATGTACCGGAACTCTTAATTTTAATTCACCGGTGTGTGTTGTTAGTATCCGAAATTAGTAGTAGCGGGTACAGGTTCGAAGATTGTCAAGCCAAATGATTAAAAGTATAGTCCTGAACAAATTTCGGCTTTAGTTGAACTATGTAGCCACCTACATGAGTCATACGTGCCTGTGCAGGCTTGTGGCGTGGTTGTTAAATGCTTGCTTTGCACGCTGCAGTTTGTGGTTTCGATTCCCACCCAAGACAGATATTTGTGTGCATGAACATGTCTGTTCGTCCCGAGTCTGGGTTTAATTATCTAAATAAGTATGTATTTACAAAACAAAAGTATTATATGTAATGTATCAGTAATCTGGATTCCAAGCAGTAGTACACAAGCTCAACAAACAAGCTCTTCTTAGTTTGGCATCAGATGACCGTGTGTGTATAATGTTTTAAGATATTATTTGTTTTATTATACAAATGTAAACAAGGGTGACCAGAAACACCGAAGCACTTAACTCACTGTTACTGTACAACGGGGCAGGAAAGCTATCATTATTTCGGAGAGGTCATGTGCTGGACATGTTTTCCTGGGCACGGACGGCGGTGTGAAAGAAAATTCTTGCTTCGGCTAGCAGCTCGGCGTGCGGCGGGCAACATTAAGGCCTCCCACGCACGATGCGGCTAGCCGCAAAGCGGCCAGCCGTACGGCTGACCGTACTCAGATATTTGTACGAGAAAGTAGTTTTTATTCGCGCTGTGTTGCCGCAACCGGTCAGCAGTATTGATTGTTGACGGCTGACCGCATTCCGACTAACCGAATAGTGAGTAAGAAGCCTAAGAATGTTTCTTGCTAACGATTAACGTTACACCTCGACGACTAACGATACGGTAACGATTTTAGGCATAATCGTGGAACATATGTACATGTGTAAAGCCTGTGTTGTATATTTAAAGATGCAATCCCCTTTAAAGATTTTTATATTCGCAACAAAATTCTTCATGATTTCATACTTATCACAATAATAATAAGTTTATTTCCCAGATAATTGTACAATAACCACTTACAATAAATCCTTTTTTTATGATGTACATAAGCAAAAAGTAAGTAGACTAGTTGAACTCTGGTACCCAAGGTAAGATTTAACTTGTGTTATGGGTACCAGTGCCCTCACAAGTTTGCACATTTAGTATCCTTTGGAAGGAACGTGGTAGATAAGTCGCCTATTAAACTTAAAAACTACTATATTAAACTAAAAGAAAACAAATCATAAAATAAAAATATAAAATAGTTATCTAGAAAAAACCTCATCGTGTGTAGAATCCTACTAATATTATAAAGGCGAAAGTTGGTGAGTCAAAACGTTAAAACGTTTGAAGCGATTTTAATAAAATTTGGCATGGACTTAGCTATCACCCTGGATTAACACATAGGCTATAATTTAAAAAGTTTAACGTGTGTAAAACCGCGGGTCACAGCTAGTGTTGTATAAATATTTAAAGCTACAATCCCTTTCGAAGATTTAAATTCGCAACAAAATGCTTCATGCTTTCATAAATATAGGACATAAACCTCGTCCATTTTTATGATATCCGATACAATATTGGCTAACAGTTGGGAGTTTAAGTTTGAAGTCAATATTTAAATGGCTTCTGTTGGCTATCCGCATGGCACTCTGCCAGTAAAGGGCTGTTCGGTTACCCTTGCTGAATTGCAAATCGTAATGTTTACGTTATAAATCCTCTCGTTTTATTTCTTTGTAGTATCGATAAAAATTAATTTGGAAACGTTACAGATGAATAATCGGTGTGTCTTCTTTATTAGGATTCCGTACCCAAAGGGTAAAACGGGACCCTATTACTAAGACTTCGCTGTCTGTCCGTCCGTCTGTCTTAAGCACCGTGAAGATGATGTATTTCTGTTGCCGCTATAACAACAAATACTAAAAAACAAAATAAAATAAATATTTAAGGGGGTCCCACACAAAAGACGTGAATTTTGTGGTAGTTTTTATAGATAATGATACGTACCCTTCGTGCGCGAGTTCGACTCGCACTTGGCCAGTTTTATAATTTGCGTTTACAGTTACCTTAGGAGGCTTTTGCTGGACTATTGACGGTGCGTGTGTGTCAAATGAAAATTGTTTTCCGTGGTCGGGTAGAGGTCTTTTTTTTTTTCAAGGGGAATCACTCATGCAGGAGTGATTGATGTCCCTTTAAGTCGCAGTTGTTAATCTCAGCGCGTAACTATCGCACGTTGGGACTTTTTATAGGATATGAAATTAATGTATGCTCTTTTCCACAATATGCCCCAGTATTTTTTTGATGATTAAATTCCAAGAAAATAAAAGTCCCCGTCAGATCGAGTCAGATCTTGAATTACAAATTAATTTAATGAAAAACTGTAACAGGTTACTCGCTTAATTAGTTGAATTCGGCTAACAATTTCGATCTCTTCATGAGATTACGAGTATTTTCAGATCAAATAAATTTATTAAATGAGTAACACGTTACAATATTTCACTATCTTATCTCGTCACGTCAGTTTAAAGCATACGACCTCCACGTCTCTGCTCCGTACAAGAGTATGCTAGTACTCAGAGAAACGCCTTATATGAGTTCGCCTTATACGATGATAATTATTATTGTTGTAGAAGTTGTAATGCAATTATGCGTATCCTCGGACAAAAGCTAAGTTAGATGGTACTTTAAACAGAACCAGTAACTGTAGAATGAAACTCGAATTAGAACTGTGCTTGTAAACTTCAATCTTGAGTTGATTAACAAGAAACAACTCCCCGAGTGTCAGTTTCAGAGCTGCTTCGAAATGAATTACACAACTAGTACTACACATTTACTAACAATTACGGTAATTTGATAGGTAATTACATATGGAGCCGTTTGGGTCGAAACGCTCTTAACATGGGTCACAGTTTCCGCACTCTTTATCGTCAGATTTCAAAGCGCTCGTTAACACCTTCCGTGACTATAGTCCTGGTATTTTCTATGGCCAAATTCTATAATAATATTAATATCCTGGGACATTATTCACACACGGTCATCTGATCCAACACTATGCAGAGCTTGTTCTATGAAAACCAGATAACTGATATATTACATACAAAATGTGCCCCGCGGTTTTACCCGCGTTAAATTTTATAAATTATCACAGCTCCTTGCCCGTAAGTGATAGCGTGATAATATGTAGCCTAAATGTTTACCCGACCTCTTAGAATATTCATGAAAATTTGAAGTAAATCCATGCAGTACTTTACGAGTTTAGCCCGGACATACATACATACAGACAAACAGACAAAAATTCTAAAACCTATACTTTTGTCTTCGATATCGACTGTAGACCACGCCCCGAGTCACCTTTTTAAAAAATATTCAATGTACAGTTTTGACTTTCCTACGATTTTATTATATGTATAGATACTACTTTTCTTTTGCAAATACCCACTTATATAGATTACACCCAGGCTCAAGACAAACAGACATGTTCATGCACACAAATATCTGCGATATCGAACCCACAAGGCGGCGTGAAGAGCAAGCATTTAACAACCAAGCCAAAATAAACAGTAGTAAACTAAGCTATTCAACGTGGTATTGCTGACAGCCTTTTGGCCCGTCTCCCCATGGCCCCGATTTGGGGGAATACTTTGACGCCCTCTGTATTTAGTTATCATTTATCTTTATATAAAAAGTGTAACGTATATCATCATCATTATCATGTCAGCAAAATACGTCCACTGCTGGATAAAAGCCTCACCAAAGAATGGGGGGATAAATAATAATAATAAAAATCTGTTTATTTCATAATTCATGCATACAATATTTTTACTTAACTATGTTTAATCTTGATTTAACTAATTTTTTCTATAGTTAAGGAGTCGCGAGATAAGGAACAATTGTACAAAGGGATAATTAAGTTATTCGTTTTCGAAGTGCCAATTCATTTAGATGCCTATGAATCTAAACTACGTGTAACACATCAGCATCGATAATTTTTATATAATTTTAATGGTACAACCGGAACGCGAAGACCACGTAGGATCTCTGACCTAATCGGATATGTTCTCAGGAAAAGTCAGGTCAGAAGTACCCTATACTGGCGAGCGTGTATGAAGAATATAAGGACAGTAAACGAGGCGAAAGCGGTGTGCAAAGATAGTGACAAATTTGAATCCGTTGTCTCTTCCTACCCCTCTGGGAAACCAGCACTAGTCTATACATGTATATACCGTAAATAGTGGTGGGCTAACTATGACCCATAAGATAAAGAAGAAGAGAAATATTAGGAAACTTTCGAAATATTCTAGTACTAGAAGTGCCCCGCCATTTTACCCGCGTTAAATTTTATAAATTATCACAGCTACGGGCCCCGTACGTGAGAGCGTGATATTATGACCGACCTCTTAGTAGTATTCATGCAAACTTTGAAGTAAATCCATGCAGTACTTTTGGAGTTCAGCCCGGACATACATATAGACATTATTACATATAATTTGGGTTCGATATCGATTGTAGATCACGCCCCAAGTATCTTTTTTTATAAATACAAATTGTACAGTTTTGACTTAACTACGATTTTATTTTATGTATAGATATTATAGATAATCGCATTATCTATCGGCATGTTCGAACAATTCCCATTTGAAATAGCTGAAAATAATTCTAAACTTAAAATAAGAAATATCTCTCAAAGTTTGCAGATGTAAAGAATTATAAGCTTTATAATAAAGCAATTTAATATAAAAGTTTAGTCGTACTCTTAGTGTTTCTTACGCCTACAATACTTTAACAACAATAAGTGGCTTGCCCTATTGTTAACCATTTCATAAATACAGCGTTTAAACATAAGCAATCTAACATATAATAAGAACGTGGGTAGATTTGTGGGAGTTTGATTTAAAGTTTAAGTATTTTATTTATCTGAGTATTTTTATCTCAACATTCGTGGAAGTCGCAAAGGTTAATTGTAACAAAATTTAAAAAGACCTACACTTTACCTTTGAACTTTAATATATGCGTTCATCAACCAAAACATGGCTGTAGACTGCACTTTAACCTTCCCCAAGGATCATCATGTCAGCTGAATGACGTAACACTGCTGGAAAAAGATCGTCAAAAGATTTCCACAATCGCGTTGTGTCCATCACTTGGCATAATCGCTATGCTTAGCAGAAGGGTTGGCGATCACAGTCCTAGTATACAGAGAGACGCTGCTGCCCGTTCTCTGGTAGATATTCCCTTGGGACGACTTGTACACCCCCCACAGGTTGAGATGGGGTGGCGATATTATATGCCCCCAGCCACATAGCAAGTCCGCCTAAAGATCGCTAAGAATTAATCAACCTATATCTACTCCAATTTCGACATTTCGTCCACAATCTCCTCTTACTCTACTGGAAGAGACTTCTTTAGAAATAAGTAGTAGCTTTTATTTGTATCTTTTTTTTTTATTTGTATCTTGGGACTATGTCACACAGATCATCCTAGCCCCAAACTAAGCAAAGCTTGTACTATGGGTACCAGGCGACGATATACATACTTATATACATAGATAAATTATGTATATATATGTGTATATTTATTTTATAATATATTTATGTATGTTTTAGCTATAGTATTATATGTATGTTTAAGTTGTATATTATTTATTATATATTTATGTATATATCTATTGACCTCATATTCCTATTTTTTTTTCTTCTACCGTACCGTATAAGATACATCGATCTCCTATATCTGTACCTAATGCACCTATCTAATTATCTCTGCACCACCTTAAGGTTGACTGGGAGAAAATGCCTTAGGCATTAAGTCCGCCTTTGTACCTATGTGTGCATAAAGTTTAAAATAAAATAAAATAAATAAATAAATACTTATATACATAGAAAACATCCATGACTCAGAAACAAATATTCGTGCTCATCACACAAATATTTGCACTTACCGGGATTCGAACCCAGGACCACCAGCTTCGTAGGCAGGAGCACTACCAACTAAGCTACGGTGACCGTCAGCTTTGTGCAATATCTTTTCTCTTGTATTTTATTATTTCTTTCTTTTATACTTTTAGTGTGTACATAAATTGGAAAAAAATATATGGTCAATAATAGTGAGAGGACCTAAACAAAGATTTGAATGAATTATGTAAGGAGTTCCATTTTGACCTTTTTAATACCAAGAGTGAGCTGGCACGCAGGCAAGTGAACCTTAATTTATTGCAAAACCTTTTAGCATATTTAGCGTTTTCTTCAACTTTTTTTTCTTTTTTTGTTAAGGCAGGGGGAATGACGCATGCCACCCGCAAAAAGTGTCTGCGGGTGGGTATGTGAGACTCGCACCGACTAAGCCTAACCTGCCGTGGACTTCTCTTGGCGCCTAATGGTACCCTAGGAGGGCTCGAGATTACAGACTGGCAGGAGTCGGAAATAGGGGAGAGCCCTATTTCCGACTCCTGCCAGTCTGGCACAGCGACTGTGCCACAAGCCTTTTCTTCAACTACTCTGAACTTACTCTTACCTGGTAACTCAAGCAGGTGACAAACAGTATTACAAGATGCATTGTAAGTGTGCATCAGTCGCTATCCGGAAATGCTTTAATTGACTATGTTTCCTACTCTAGCACCGTTTTTTTGTATGAATGATGGTTCGCCTAGAAATAAATAAATAAAGATATAGAATAGAGAGAAGAAAATACCTTTTAGTATCTATACTAATACTATAAAGAGGTAACGTTTGTGAGTTTGTGGTGTTGTAAGGGGTAATCTTTGGATCTACTAAACCGATTTTCAACACTATTGCACCAATTGAAAGCTACATTATTGTGAAGTATCATATGCTATGATTTATCATAATTTTTATTTATCCCGAACTTTATACCCGAATTATTACGCGGGATAAACGGGCAGGGACAAAAATATTTATAACGCGGAACGAAGTCCGCGGGCGCAACTAGTAACAGATATTCAAGTGACATATACGTCAGAATCTATTTTTTTTGGATAACTACTCTAGAAAGTAAGCTGTTGGACTCCGCAGTTAATTTCTCGAGCGGTAACCTGTTCAATCGCAGATTATGAGGTCCTTGGTTCAAATCGCCGGTCGAGCTAAAAAATGTTTTTCTATTTATTCAGCGCAATGCTGAAGTGCTTTAAAGTTGAAGGATCTTATGAAATTTTCACGTGGAATAAATGAAGAATAAAGTCTAATTCTAAAGCTCACTCACATTTTACTGAGTTCACATACATTTTGCCTGAGTTTTGACCCCGCTTTGTTGATCGCCCATCTTTCTTTTTGACGGACTGTTGACGTGGTTTGATTCCCACCTAGGACAGATATTTGTGTGCATGAACATGTCTGTTTGTCTTGAGTCTGGGTGTAAATATACATAAGTATGTATTTAAAAAAATAAAAGTAGTATGTGTAGTATATCAGTTATCTGGTTTCCATAGTACAAGCTCTGCTTAATTTGGGATCGGATGGCCGTGTGTAAATAATATCCCAAGATAAAAAAATAACTGAATTTTGCACGCAGAGTACATAAGAGTTCGAAAGCTCACTCACATTTTACTGAGGTCACGTACACTTGCCTGAGTTTTGACTCAATCCCGCTATATTGATCGCCCATATTTCTTATTAAGATAACAGTGGTGACACCTATAATGGTCACGACAAAACTATAAAATACAGTTTGTGTTGAGGCAAGCTACCAACTGACTTATTTCTTTTGTGTTCTGTAATTTCCTATTCATGAAGAGTCGTCCCGTATTAGGAATTCGTAACTAAGTTCCCAATTATGAAATTTGACAGCTTTATATTTTGGAAAACAAGTGGATTATAAAGTTAAAACCTTTATCTGTGTATTTCTATAAATGTAACTTTATAATTCGAACACAAATGGAGTGAGTTTAGTCAAATTTTAAACAATATTTAAAATGTTTTAATATAAAGTGAGATTTATTAAAAAATAATTATCTATGGCTTCTTTATGCAATGCACGTTTCAGAAAAACTTAGGATTCCGTATAAATATAAAACTTTAATAGAATAAATAATTTTCAAATCTGAATGTAAATTCGATGTGGGTATTTTATATGAAAGCTAGTTGAATTGTAAAATGTTAACCCGTTCAAGCGTTAATTTTGATTCTAATTAAAGCAACTATGGCTAAAACCTTAGCAAATTAATGAATTGCAATTAAAAAAGGGGAATTATAAAACGATCGAATACAAAAATACTTAGCGAGTGATGATGAGGTACTGTTTTAATAACTCGAGCGGCATGAATTTGAGTGTGCGAATAATTAACTAAACTAACGACGAATATTGATTAATAATAAAATCCAGAACGAGCTTACAAATAGTGGGTTATAATTAATCTAGCTGTGCGACTAAATTACTAAGTGAGCGACTAGAAATACTGAGGGGGCAACTTCTATATTAGGATAGAGACGAGTTTTCCGGAAGTTATTTGGGTTATGTTAGGTTAAAAACTAAAGAAATAAAATATCCCATTTTTTTTGGAGCTTTTTGAATTTTTCAGGAGACATACAATGCAAATCTAAACAAAAACAATAGCGCTTGAAGTCCGCCGCACAAGCCTCTGATCTCTCTGATTGGTCAAAGCGAAGAAATATTAGGTCGCTCAAATATTATGAAGCTTCTCATTTTGTATTTTAAGTAACTCAAATTATATTTGTTATCAAGTCCCTAACTTAGTAATACTATAACGTAAATTTACTATTTTTGTCACTTAAAACTTTAATTTACAGTCACTCGTTTAAATACTACCCATAAAAGAATAGTCGGCTTTAATTATTATGGTTGCCGTCAGTATTATGATGGGTCTTCGCAATTTACACTGACAATGTGTCAGCGTAAATAGCGAATACCGAAAGTGGAGTGATCTGTTGACATGTCATGTCAACAGATCACTCTACTTTCTGTATAACAACGGTGCTTAAAGCTATTATTGTCATCAGTATAAGGATGGGTTCTCACCATTCGCGCTAATATACCCACTAGGCTACCGTCTATATCGCCGATCATCGTAATCGGCTTTCAAATAGATGTAGGTTAAAAATTACTTAATCAGTCGTTCAATCGTCTTCAACGTTAAAAATATATTCCAGACCATTTATGACTTCACAAATGTTCATGAAAGCGGTATCCCTTTTCGCCGAAATTTTTTTGACAGAATATCACTTGCCAACCAACGTTTCACCGATGTTTCACTTTGACAACTAACGATTAGCAAATTTTGGTATGACAACGTTTCATTTGGTAGTATTATTGTTAAGCTGATTATTATAATGACACAAAACGTTTGGGACATTTCTAATTTGTCAAACATTTCACTAGGCCACACAACTATTAGACGAATGAATTCAGTCACATGGGTGAGGTGATGTGCCAGAATCGAATAGCTTTTGTAAAACTAAAACATTCTGCTAACTGAAAGATGGCATTTAAAAAAGTGTCATTATAGGCAGACCAATCGTACAGACGCCAACATCCAGCTACCCCAATCTGTCAAATTCTTTTATAGATTTTCAACTTTATCATGTGATAACACTTATGTATAACACTTTCAATTGAGGAAGTTTGAGAGATTGGGGTAGCTTGATTTGCTGGCGTCTGTATAGTTGCTAACTGTGAGGTTGGCAAATAAAACAAAATTATGTGATAAGTTGGCATATGAATATTCGTCGAAATAAAATTCTGCGAAACGTTAGTTGGCAAATAAAAATCTGGCTAACAATTTTCGGCGAAAGGACAGAGAACCCATGGAAGCCGATTGAACTAATGTATTACTCATTTTTAGCTTTCATCCATTTGAACGCCGATCATGATAACGATGATCGGTGATTTAACCCGATTATCGTGATCGTAATCACCCGATGTACAGACGCCAGGACGATTCATTCCCTTAACGTCGAGTCCCGTTATGTCGATTCTGGGAGTCTATTGTTCTCCAAAGTTTTGATATTTTACGCTTTTTATTACAAATATGTCTAGATTGGTGAACAGGTACAGTCATGATATAAATTAAAAGGCAGTGGCAGTGACATTGTATTATTATTTGTTCTATTAGTTATTTTCAATCATATAATTCGGATTCAAAGCTAGTGAAAGAATGAAAACACATTACGATCGCCAAGCTAATGGTGAAAAGCTAGTTTTGAAGAAGACTCATTAGTCTAGATGCATAATTTGCCACCCGGCGAAAGGGAAAATCTCCAAAATTGCAACCTATTTGGGAAGAGCCTTACGAAGTCATTACACTGATCAACGACGTCACTTATAGGATACAGCGGAACTCAAGAAGCCCTGCGAAGATTGTACATGAAGATCGGTTGGCGCGTTATTATGGCAATAACAATGTTCGTGACGACCATGTCTAAGGAGGGGGTGATGTCACGTTCGGGCTTCGAATCCTAATACCAGTAAGGGTTTTTGGTGGCTTTTAGAATGTTCTTAATAATCCAAGAACAAAAGAAAAAGGACAGCTGATGACAAGGACATACAAAATTCTTAATTAAAAATTTACATTAGATGTTACCAGAATAACTAGAAAGAAATAGAGCGAGTTGTATGAATGAAAAGAAAGAGATAGGTGAAGACAAGGACAGAAGCATTACGAGTAATAAAAAATATAGGCGAATAGTCTAGAAAAAAAATGACTTACGAAATGTTTAAAATTTGGAATAATTTAGGGGTATACACTGGTAAGTTTTGCCCTTGATAGAATTGGGACATGCAACGCTAACAACTATATATGTGTAAGTGGGACATGTGTATATGTGTGAAAGAGAGGAGAAATCTAAGACTTACCTTATATTCGAACTTGAGTTCCGCTAATGTACCTAAAATGTAGCCAATGTACACCAACACCACGTCTTAATACTTAGTTATACTTAATATATAATAGTAAATAATTAAATTAAATTATGAGCTAAAAATTAGATAAACTACAGATACACTATTTACCCTAAAAGGCGTCCAATAATCCCTCCGCATCGCTTATGGGAAAAGTGCCCAGAAGGCTGGCCGCATTGCCACGCTGGATGCAGCATAGCAATGCTGATCCTCTGACCCAAGAATAGACCAGCCCTCTGATCATGGGAAGCGTCGATCAAACGTTTAGCTATTTCCCGAAATATTAAATATGCGCTTGGGCCCCATGGTCCTAAGGTTTCTACCCCAAACGGCTCTAAAACAAAATTTGCAACCAAATTTGTGTATTTGCGCCGTTTAAGGGTTTCCGCCAAACAGCAGCAGCGCCTGCAGAACCCGACGTATGGGGAAGATGGGAGGGCGCAAGGGTGTCGACGCATGTTGCGTCCCACACCAAGGGCCTACCCCACTTCCACGGAACCAAAGACATACCATCGGGTCTCTTTCCATCATCACGTGCCAAGCCGCTTGGTTCTAGAACCGCTGGGGCGTCAACGCTAGAAAGAGCCCGACGGATTATATCATTGATGCTACTGTGGCATGAGATTCTGCCCGCACTACGGCAACATGACAGACCATGGCGTCCAAGGTGATCGACCGCTTATTAGATTATATTACAATAATTAATTCTATAGCTATTAAGACTACATGTAAAAATATATATTCGCATGTCTCTGTAGACAAAATGTGTGAACTTAAACCTTATGTAAACATCCTGTATGTACCACGTTTTTAAGCGAAATAAATACTTACTTACTTACTTACTTCGTGCATGTATTAAAATATATAATTAAAATAATACTTAATACAGTACTTAATTTATGTAAAATCTCCAATGCGTCATTGACTTTCGCTTAGTCAGTATAGTCTAACATGTATAATAATGATCTTTTTATTTTAAAATATACTTTTTCATCTAACTGTACTTCTAAATCTGATATTAATAAAATCGACATAAAGGGAATAGAAGCGTGGTAAAGAAAGTCGACATAAAGGGAATAGAAGCGGGCAGAAAATGGGAATAGAAGCGGTAATGAAAGCGAGATAAGGTGTTCGGGTCGACATAACGGGAATCGACGTAAAGGGAATGAATCGCCAGCACATCCAGCTACCCCAATCTGTCAAATTTATTTTATAGATTTTCAACTTTATCACATAAACATAAAGTTCACTTTCAATTGGGGAAATTTGACAGATTGGGGTAGTTTGATGTGCTGGCGTCTGTACCTACCTATTCTCTGATCAGTCGACAAAAAGAATACCTGAATATGATTGCCGCTTGTAGAATTTGGGTTAAGGATTTTATAAGACTAAAATCACACTGTATATTATTTATAGCGCCACGTTTAATGATTATTGGTATTCTGGTAACCGCTTCATGGGTGAAGTTTTAATGATCAACCTTGGGTAATGATTTTTATATTTTATAGCCAAGTATTTAGGGATCAAGGTGTTGATGACCAAACCGTGTGAATTACTCATTATTTCAATATGTAATCGAGTTTACTAAGGTTATTTACCGAAAAGATGGAGTAGTATTTTTAATATCATTATAGATTAGTTAACGTGGTTGGTTTGTTCGGTGGTGCCCCAGTTTAGCGATTGGGGAACCACCGTCACTTTGGAGAATACATTCCACGTAATGTATTCTCTAACTAACAAAATGAATTCCCTGACCAACTGCTCGCAAGAATACACTGGCGAGCGGTGGGTCAGGGAATTCGAAAATAAACTGGTGTTCGTAAAGGGACTTGTATTGGTGTCGACGGTGAGAATTGGTTCACCACTAAGATCACGGAACAGACACACAGATCCTTCGCCAACTTGTCATATACGCATGCAGAGTCTTGGCGACTAGCTCTCTGTTAGAGTCCACACGTGGCGCACTTCAGAGCCACTGTCACTACCAAAGCTAAACTCGCGGCGTATACGGCACACTTCTCACTGTGTAAGGAACACTTGGCTCTATTTACTTTCACTACATATTGGTTGGTCTAGCGGTAGCGTGTTCACCCGTAGATAACGAGGTCCTGGGTTCAAATCCCGGGTCGGGCCAAAAAGTGATTTTGGGACTTTTCTGTAAAAAGAAACATTTCTCAACATCAGCCCGAAGTCTGGGAGTTGGCGGTATTATACCCCCGTGCCTCAGAGAGCACGTAAAGCCGTCGGTCCTGTGCCTGAATTCTTTCCGGTCGTGTCGCTAGGCGTCCCATCGGATCATGAGAGCGATGGAAAAGAAAGTGCTCCTGTGTTTGCGCACACACTTGAGCACTTTAATATGTCCCTCGCAGATGGCTAATCTCTGTTGAGACTGGCCGCCGTGGCCGAAATTCGGCTAGGAGGACATTATTATAATAGTATATGCCTATGCACACCGCTTTTTTTAAACGCGCCGTCGACGCGCGTTTTGGAAACGTTTACTTAGAAACTTTTATCCTACAGAGCAATTTTGTTTTTGTTTGTATCGATACAAACGCGATGCTAACGCGCGTGTGAGTTTGTGGGACCTAATAAGGAAGGATGTTAGCTAGATGCTCTCATCGGTCCGGAAGTGATTGGCGAGGTTAAGCAACTAGGCTCGCGTCAGTCCATAGATGTATGTCCGCCATAGTGGTTGACTTACTGAGCGTCTCTGTGCTTCGTAGGGCACGTTAAGCTGTCGGTCCCGGTTATAGCCATTAGGCTATAATCGTCGAGCCATGTCAGAGGCTTACTGGGCGGCATGAACAAATCTGACACTAGGGTAATCAATGCCCATAAAAGATAAGTAAGTAAGTATGTATAATGAAGGATGGGAAGGGCCCCAAAATTACATAATATGCTATCGTGAAATGTCATTCCGATATTTCGGACTGATGTTTCTTCGATTCGCATCATAAATGTCGCAGTCGAGTTCTCCTCGGAATGCTAGCGCCATCTGTCGGCGCTCGACGGAGTCAACGATTCACTATCGCAGCGGCGCACTCGACACTTTAGGAACAGCAGCCGGCCAGTGCGGTTGAATATTGAAACCGACGCGCGTTTCTAGCTATAGCCTTGTATATCTGTACCTATCTAGTGATTGAAAATAATAATCTCTCTACTATAGTCTCACGTTTCGTAGTGTTTGATTCAAATTCAAATTGTATAACCTAAATAGATTTGCAAATTGAACTAAGACTTCTTTTATTGTACAAAATATATACGCCCACTAAATTGACGAACGATGAAAATTCAAGCGATAACCGACAACTCTATGGCGATATGTGGCGGTATATATATATATATATGACGGTCACCGTAGCCTAGTTGGTAGTGCTCCTGCCTACGAAGCTGGTGGTCCTGGGTTCGAATCCCGGTAAGTGCAAATATTTGTGTGATGAGCACGAATATTTGTTTCTGAGTCATGGATGTTTTCTATGTATTTATTTATCTATATAAGTATGTATATCGTCGCCTGGTATCCATAGTACAAGCTTTGCTTAGTTTGAGGCTAGGATGATCTGTGTGACATTTTTCCTAGATACCTATTATATTATGTTCCTAGATATATATAACTCATTAATTCCGTAATCGGGCTCAAACAACGCTCAACGCAGTTCACCCTTTGTTCACGATTGACTTAACGATGACCCGGTTCATTGGAGCAAAGTATTGAGTGTAGTGACATGAAGAGCACCAGCGCTTATTAACTTTAGGCTTCAAATAAGTACATACATAATTGATAGCGGATTAATAATTGTAAGGGAATAGCTAGCATGAAATCATCCAAATAAAGTTAGGTTAGCAAAGTCAGTTGTAAGCAAGTGCGTAATTTTGATTAAATATTATCTATGGTCACATAAATGTCATTAGATAAATATAAATAACTCTCTATTGTAAACCAAAGACATGAACTTAACGTAAAACAAAATTACCTACATTAAAAAGGAAAATCATCTGTAAAAAGGTAGATTAACAATAGTCAGTTGTACACAAGTGTGTGATTTTGGCCGAATATTAGCTATGGTCACATAAATGCCATTAAATAGATAACTCTTTATTGCACACCAAAGAAAAAAACTTGTGTGTACTTATGTACACGCGTTAGAAGTTATACTTCTTAATATACAACTTGAACATAGTTATCAATTTTCATACCACCTAGAACTAACGTCATGCTGTTATTTTTACGATGCGCGCGCATCGTAAAAATTCACTGTCATACCACCTAGAACTAACTTCATGCTGTTATTTTTACGATGCGCGCGCATCGTAAAAATTCACTGTCATACCGCCTAGAACTAACTTCATGCTGTTAAATTTTTGGTTTCGTTGTGCGCGCGCATCGTAAAAATTCACTCTCATCATTTTTCTCCATCGCGCCAAAAGAAGTATAACTTCAAAAAACTTAGAGTAAAACAAAATTACCTACATTAAAAAGGAAAATCATCTGTAAAAAAGATAGGTTAACAATAGTCGATTGTAAGCAAGTGCGTGATTTTGGTCGAATATTATCTATGGTCATATAAATGCCATTACATAGATAGGTAGATAACTCTTTATTGCGCACCAAAGACATAAACTTGGAGTAAAACCAAATTATATAAAAATGTAAATAGTGCAGACGCCAGCACATCAAGCTACCCTAATCTGTCAAATTTCCCCAGTTGAAAGTGAACTTTATGCTTATGTGATAAAGTTGAAAATCTATCAAAGAAATTTGACAGATTGGGATAGCTGGAGGTTCTGGCATCTGTACTAGTGGCGGCCTTATCGCTAAAAGCGATCTCTTTCAGGCAACCGGTGACTGGACCAGAACTGTTAGTGAACAGAAAGACCCCGTCTTTCTATCCACTTAATAGTAGGGTGGTGTACAGAACAAAAAATGGCTGAATATAACGAATTCTGCAGAATGAATTGGTCAATACTTACTTATCGCATGGGCAGTGGTTACTCTGGTGTTAGAGTTGTTTAAGCCGCCCATCAGGCCTCTGACATGGCTTCATGACTGATTCTCTAATGAACCGGGATCAACCGAGCTTAATGTTCCCCCCGAAACACGGAGACGCGCAGAAATTAAACCACTTTAGCAGTCACTCATATAACTGACTGCGAGCCTCGTTGCTTTACCTCGGCGAACAGTTACAGACCGGTGAGAGTATAAATTAAACTTAACCTAAAAATAAATATTAAAATTTGGATAAAAGTAAAACAGAGAAACACAGAAACATAATTTTTTTACTACAAATAATGTATTACAAATATAGTAGGTATCACCACCCATCATATTTATAAATTACTAGCTGTGCCCCGCGGCTTCACCCGCGTTAAACTTACATAAAAAAATTACATTTCGTACTAACTTACATCCCCTATTTTACGCCCTTAGAAGTGGAATTTCCTAAAATCCTAAAATGCATATTTTTTAGTTTTAACTGAAAGGCCAAATACCATTTTTCGTGCCTTTAACTTCCAATGTGACGGATTTTCATACAAATTTTACCCCCTTAGAGGATGATTTTCCATAAATCCTTTCTTAGTGCTCCCCTACGCTATAAAACGAACCCCTGTGCAAAATTTCAAGTTTCAAACCCCTATAGTTTAGGCCCTGCGTTGTTATGTTAGTCAGTCAATCAGCTTCTCCTTTTATATATATAGATTTTATTAACTTGAGGTTGTTGAATTATTGCTGAATTGAATCAATACAACTCTAAACAAACTCGCGATATGGTATAGGGAAACAGCAGATTGGGCTCCTCTCCTAAGTGATTACCGTAGAAACTTATACAACGTCTAAATCTAAAGCCATAAGCTAATGTAGAGTAGGTTCGAAGTGGGCATGTCATGAATAATTAAAAAAAAAAAAGTCTTTATTTGACACTAGTTAAAATACATTCACAGGTGTACTAAGGTTTAGTTGACACAACAGTTTTGTTTTATACTAAAGGTACTGTTACCACGCCATCTACCGAGTGCTGAGCGCACTCACCAATGAAACGTCATCATTACCATGAAGTGAGGAGCGACAGCTGCGACCTCTACGGGCTGGCTACAAAAGCAACGAAACAGAACTTCACGTATCTTCCATTACGAATCCTACAACCATACGAGCGCGAGCTACAATTTTTTGTTCTTAATATATCGAATGTACTAGAATTTGAATAATAAATACAGCTGCATTTACGAAAGGAAGTCGAATCATTTATCGCCAACGCCGTAACCCCAACAGGTACTGAAACTGCTTACCATACTAGGCTAAAGCCTGTATTTTGGGAAACAGTGTTCAGTCGTGGAGTGGTGACGTATTGGTTGCCGACGCTGAATTTCATATAGCTATCGCCTTTCATCTCGTATTACTCCACAAAACGTAGGTGTATATGACAGAATAGAAAGGGACAAAAAGCATGGTCGTATTTATGAGTCACGTAGTGGCCATTAGCTACCACTTATGAAGCAAACATTGCACCCCTGTTAATAACCCGGATGGTGATATGGACACAATATCTTTCTGCAATAATACGTCCTAGTTATTAATAGACACCCATGATTAGAACAACTTTAATAGGCCCAAAATTTTTGAAGTAAATCTTATTTGGCGCCGGAGGTCGTGGGTCGATTCCCCCCAGGACAGATATTTGTGTGCATGAACATGTCTATTTGTCCTGAGTCTGGGTGTAATTATCTATCTATATATAAGTTAGCTATGTCAAAAGAAAAGTAGTATATTATGTCGTAAATTGTATTATATCAGTTATCTGGTTTCCATAGAACAAGCTCTGCTTAGTTTGGGATCAGATGGCCGTGTGTGAAAGATGTCCCTGGATATTATATTATTATTAATATAAATTTAACTATCTAATGAAAAACTTCAATTATAAATTGGAAACCTAAACTTTTAAACTAGGTCTATCTATACCTTAAGTTAGTTAAGCAGGAACTTAGTAAACGTAGGTATACGAGTCATGTTCCGAATTTATCTGAACCAAAAGCAATTTCATCTTAGTTTTCGTAGTTTTAATATTCCTATAATGACACTTCAGAAACTGAGATGACATTTTCGTTATTAATCGATAAAGCGACGTGAAGTCTCCTAGTTAAATTGAACAAATTTGCGTATGTAAATCTGGCCGGCAAAGCTGTTCATTTTGTGTTTTACACCACTAAATTAATCTCATTTAAATATCTCTACTTCTGTGTCTCTCTCGCTCTCTCTCTTTTTAAGATATTTCGTATCAAAAGAACAGCGTAGGTATAGAATTGTCGAACAACTAAAACTGCGATTACCCCTTACAACGTCACAAACTCACAAATGTTACCTCTTTATATTATTAGTATAGATATGTATGAAATAAGAAATATAATATTATAGGTATGTTTATCAGTGCCTCTAGCACGAGATCCTGTAGTTTACTTACTCGATCACACGTACAGTTTCGTCCCATACATCGAGCACCAGCGCCTCTCGCGGAAACTACTAAATACTAAAACTCGCACCACGAGTTTTTTTAATGGAACTGATCGAATAGAGAAACTGGCGCGGCGGTTTGATGGTTTTCGAGTCTGACATGCAATTTTGGCACCACGAGTAGCACATTTGACAGTTAGTTGGACGTGAACGTAAACGGAAACTATAATCTTCGAAGTATTTTCACTCACCAAGAATTTTACAGTGAGAGCATATTTGTTGTCATGAAAATCTTCAATTATTTTATTGTAAAGGCTTAATTTTGCGTAATTATGTATTGAAGATACCAAGTGGTACCAAGAAATGGAGAGATTATAACTAAAACGCACTTAAGTAATAAATTGAGATGTTTGTTTGGGACGATTTTACGACTCGTATCTAAAATCTACCTAAATAAATCTGTAACTAATATAACTATTGATACGATGATAGAACGCAAGGTGAGTTTACTTGTACTCTAAATAATATAAGTGTTAGCATGTTATTTAGGTGCTTTATCTTTGTTAAATTAATACTTAATATCATTTTAAAATAGGCCAAGGAAAGTTGAAATCTATATTGGCAGATCACAACGTGTTTTCTTTCTGTTTAAGGTTACCATTAATCAATTAAAAGATCAGAGAATGATCCAGAACAGAACATGCAGATGTAATATCAACATAAATTCAATAAATTGAGAAGCCTTCAATAAATGAAGAAGCAGTAATCGGCCATTGGAAAAATGTTAATCTTCAACCTAAATAAATAAAAACAAGTAGACATACACTTTTCATCAATGTTATAATATCAAACTCATAATTTAGACAAGAATCAAGAGCTAGATCTAAGTTCTAAAAACAACAATGTTCCCTATACTTGTCAAATTATTTGGAACAAATCCACATCATTCATATGCATGTTTAGCTGCTTCTTTTACTTATTGACATATTTTACCGACCAAAGTACCTTATGTATGATTGAGTTCAACAACTATCTCATAAGCCCTTGAAGTATAACTTTGGTACCAAGTTTGCTCAATACCAAACTTCATCCAAATTCTTATTCAACTTTAGTGTGACTGCATAACAAACATTACTAACCCACTCACAGACAAACATTTCTATTTAAAATAGTTTTTTATATCCTTCATAAAATTTCTGGCTATATGCTAACTCCATATCAAAGCTGATTAGCCATTTTAGTGTAATAGAGTAACAACAAAGTAACTCTGGCACATACACAAACATAATAAAAGTTTTATAAAATAAGCTCTGGGTAAGCTAATAAGTAGTATGTAATATCAATTTTTAAATATTATTTAAGCAGATTATGTACCTACTACTACTAATAAAAAGATATCATGTCAAAGAGATGTTAAGTCTTTATTAAATTCAGAAAATATATGTACCTATATGTTTTAATTAATACAACACCTAACCTTTGTGTGAGTCTGGGAGACTGGGAGTCAATAGAAATTGGGTATTCCTAGTGGAGTCGGCTCACTCTCACTTTTTCTGGCTGGTTGCTGAACTGAACAATGCCATTTGACCAGAGAACCCAGACAACTAGTTGTTACTTTTATGGTTTCATTGTATAGTATTATGCTTCTGATTAACCCTTCGAGCATTTATCTATGCTCAAAGAATTAACCTGTTATGTTTATTTAAAGTTATGGTTCACATAATAAAACCTAACTTATTCTAAAATATAATACTAAGGTTGATATAATATAATATCATTAGAAATAAAACAAACATCATAGGCAGCATCATTTATTTTCATATTCTCACAGTTCATTATTTGTTAATACTAGTGAATCTTCAGTATTTACTTTATTTACCGACCAATGTACCTTATGATTGGGTTTCAACAGCTATCTCATAAGCCCTTGTAGCATAACTTTGGTATCAAGTTTGCTCAATACCAAACTTCATCCAAATTCTTATTCAACTTTAGTGAGATGCCATAACAAACATTACTAACCCACTCACAGACAAACATTTCTATTTAGGTATAATAGTTTTTCATATCCTACATAAAATTTCTGGCTATATGCTAACTCTATATGTAAGCTCATTAGCTATTTAAGTGTAATAGAGTAACAGCATAGTAACTCTGGCATATACACAAACATAAGAAAAGTTTTATAAAATAAGCTCTTAATAAGTAGTACTTTGTAATATCAATTTATGAATATTATTTAATCAAATTCCTACTACTAATTTAAAGATAGCATGTCAAACAGATGTTAAGTCTGTATTAAATACAGAAAATATATGTATGTTTTATTTAATACATTAATTAATACAACACCTAGCCTTTGTGAGTCTAGGAGACTGGGAGTCAATAGAAATAGGATATTCCTAGTCGGCTCACTCTCACCTTTTCTGGCTACTTGCTGAACTGAACAATGCCATTCCACCAGAGAACCCATACACAACTACTTGTACTTTTATCGTTTCATTGTATAGTATTATGCTTCTGATTAACGCTTTGAGCATTTGTCTATACTCAAAGGATTAACCTGTTATGTTTATCATAAGTTATGGTTCATATAATAAATAAAACCTGATTTATTAAATAAAACACTAAGGTTGATATAATATTATTAGAAATGAAACAAACATCATAGGCATCATCATTTATTTTCAAATTCTCACAGTTAATTATTTGTTAACACTAGTGAATCTTGAGTATTTCATAACATCATTTTATTAGGATGCATGCATTTAAAGTGTCACCAAGCTTTTATTTATTTTGTAAGTTCAGCGTATGTGGAAGTATCCTGAAACAGAAAAATATGTCAATAACGTTGAATTACAATTATTATATTTAAATGGATGATATAGTTGACTTCTGAGCAATGTTGTTTCCGGCCTATAATGAATAAAAGAACCACCTTATAACATCACAACATTATGTAAAAGGTGACTAATGGATAAACCATGTAGTCAGGCAGCAACACCACCTATCAACAAACTACTTCATACTCCCAGTCCTTCATATTATTTTGATATCAATCATATTTTTAAGATATAACAAGTCATACTTATAGAGCGTTAGAAATATTGATTATATTGCAGTCAATTAACTATCGTCACTTTGTTATTTATTCGATATTCATCATAAAGAGAGATTATAAGGTAACCTTGGCACTATCACCTTACATTGTGTAATTCACAAAGATTATATTTAAACTATAAAAAACTGAGTTACCACAATGGAATTTACTTTTTGATTTCTTCAATAATAAACATTATTCTACATTTCATTGAAATATTATTTTCTCTAACCTAAAAATAAAAACAGTAAATGCCAAAACAGTGTAAGTGTTCTCGTTTCTAATTATTTCTTACCCTAAAATAATTTTGATATAAATAAAACTTACCTGTTTTGAATGATATCTAGGAACTGTTAAGCTTCTTTCTGGAATTTTTGTTTGTATTCATTGAATAACATGAACAAAGACAACTTTGTGATGAAAATACAACACGGAACATTTTTTATTTAAACTTATCTTCAATTTATTTACCCTTCTCTGTCAATTTGATCTTAACTTGGAAACATTGAATCTATACGACCGTCGAATCTGACTCGTATCTGACAGAAAACTATGATAGTATAAACTATAACTCGATATATGAACTTGTGGTACCGATTATGAAGGAAACTGTAGGTATGATCGAGCGTACTACATCGAGTTTGGTGAGCTCGAAATCAAGTTTCCGTTTCATACGGAGGTAACTCGTGCTAGTGCTACAGTTGTCTGGTTGCTTATTGTTTGTTTACTAGTCACGTCGCGTCGAGTCGCGTCAAATATTTATAAAGAGACTCATTAAGTTCCTTCAAATAACTCGAAATAAATTAATGTTAATGGAATTTATTCCATCAAACCAAATCAATAGTAGATCTAACAGCAGATGAAATGAAACAACGACTTGAAATCTATTACCACCATTTGTCTTCAGTGAAATTACAATCGTTAACATTTTAATTTGAAATTAAATCGAAGCGCATTACTTGAAATTGAAATTTCAATCTTATTCAAGCAAGTGCGTTTGTTAAGTTATATATAATTCATCAAGAGTCTGGTCTTCAATTAGAAATTAAATTGTAGGTATTCATAAAAGCTAGAACGAAATCAAGCGTGAAACTGACTCATCTTGAATGCCCTCGCCATCTTTTCTTTTCTTAGAATCTTCCCTGGGTATTTATTTGTTAGGATCAACCAAAAAAGATTAATAATAATGTCATCCTAGCCGAATTTCGGCCACGGTGGCCAGTCTCTATAGATATTAGTCATCTGCGCGGGACATAATATGTAATTCAGGATCCTTCGTAACTGTTGCAAAAATTCCTCGCACTACATGATCATTGAGAGAGACTAATATTAAAATGGTGTTCACTCCTAACCGATGCGAAGTACATGTCAGAAATATAATAATAGTAAAATCCTGGGACATTATTCACACACGGTCTTCTGATCCCTAACTAAGCAGAGCTTGTCGTATGGAATCCAGATAACTTATATACTACATATACCACTCTTATTTGGTAAATACATACTTATATAGACAATTACACCCAGAACCAGGACAAACAGACATGTTCATGCATACAAATACCTGTCCTGGGTGGGAATCGCATCCACGACCACCGGCGTGAAAACAATGATTTTTAAACAATGTCAACAGGCTCGATAACGGATATACTACTTTTCTTTTGTAAATACATACTTATATAGACAATTACACCCAAAAGTCAGCACAAACAGACATGTTCATGCACACAAATATCTATCCAGGGTGGGAATCGAACCCACGACCTGCGGTGTCAAAGGCAAGTATTTATCAACCACGCCAGCCGGCCCGCCGCGCGCCGAAAATGAGCGGGTTTTAGTTAGATATCACACAAGTCAACGTACGGTAATGCTTTAAGCTAACGAAGCTAGTTTTAGATCGTTCGTGCCCATCGAGGTACATTAACGTAGAAATGGACCAACTTTTGCTGAGTATCTATGAATTTGAGACACGGGTTCGTGATTGTGCATAATAAGTGCAGAATTATTTTATCAATATTGCTGTATGTTGCCCTCACCGGTTCGTAAGTGATCGGCGAAGTTAAGCAACTAGGCTCGCGGTCAGTCCATAGATGGGTGTTTAATTTCATAAATAAGTGATGATAATAAAGTGGTTTAATTTCGAGCGTCTCCGTGCTTCGGAGGGCATGTTAAGCTGTCGGTCCCGGTTGTAGTCATTAGACAACAGTCCTTGAGCCATGTCAGAGGCCTACTGAGCGACTTGAACAACTCCGACAACTTCGTCGTAGTACCATTCGTAGCTTAACGGCAGAGCGCCTTCTCCGGATAGGTAGAAGGTGCTGATTCTGATTGATATGATTTCCCATTGTTGAGTTTAGATTTACATTGCGAATAATCCTATACTTTCTATTTACAGGCGACAATTTTAGGTACAATAATACACAGTTTGCTGTATGGCTAACGCAAAGAATATCGGTTGCCCATCCCGTGAGTGCCGTCTCAGGGTCAGCGCAGACAGAGAGGAGCGCAGCGGAGAGGATTTTATCACGGCACTAGAAAATCAACTTAAATATTATGTAAATAAAGTGCATATATGCTTGAACATTATATGCCCGACAGCACGCGAGCAATTTATTTCATGTTCAAGCATATATGCACTTTATTTACATAATATTAAAGTGGATTTTAAACTTGAAACTGGAAACTGCTGGATGCGAATAGCGAAAGACCGGCAATTGTTTTTTTGGACGTCTTTCGGCTGATATGATGATGATGATGATGAAAGTTGATTTTCTAGTGCCTTGATGAAATCCTCTCCACCGCGCTCCTCTCTGTCTGCGCTGACCCTCAGTGTACTATGAGCATCATCGCCAAGCGTGGCGATCATGGCATATCGCTCCAAACGGTGGACTTAACTGCATTGGGGTAATCTTTGTCCTGCAGTGGACGTCATTCGGTTGATTTGATGATGATTAAAATTAAAAATGAAAAATAATAACGAAACAAAAAGCCATTAATGTTTTTTATTTCAAGGAAAACGTGTTACCTAAGTAAAGCTTAGCAAACTACACGTAGCCGTGTTTCCAACTAGTTACAACTTGCATTGTTTACCTTTAAAATTACATACATAGACTCACGCCTGTTTCCTAGAGGGGTAGGCATAGATAACGGATTTCTATTTGTCACCATCTTTGCATACCTCTTTTGCCACTTTATGGTGATTAACACACTGCCACGCACCACGCTGCATGTTGCATGTTGCATGTCGACGCATCTACGCGCGTACTTGCGGGAATGCAGATCTGCATTATCGTGCGGGATTTTTACGATTTTTTGGATTCATGGCGGCCTTGACTCATTTCAATCAATGCTGTTGGCTGTGGTGACGTATACACGTCAAGCCCTTCCAAATTCACACACAGCACTGCAGGGCTTGGTGTGCCATACCTTGCGTCTCGCCCCGCAACCACGCGCGGGGTCGCATGTTTCTCCGCATGATTGCGTTTTCGGTGTGTTCCACTACGCGTGTTTTCTATACAAACACAGATACTTGCAAACAACGTAAGAACACGCACTCCCACGCCACGCTGAATGATGCGGTGCAGTGTACGAATCGCCTTACTGTCATTATATTCTTCATACAAAAATACTGGTTGTTCGTATTTGTGTAAAACATTTTACATAGAAATTTCATAATAAATGTGATTTTATTTTAATCTTGAATTAGATATAAATGATGAAATATTTGATTGTCTTCTGAATCCTTGCCAAATCTGCTGGTCTACCTAGATTAAGTAAGTAAGTAATTCTCTATTGCCATCGTCATCATCATTATCATCATTTCTTTCTATCATAGACCTTATGAAAAGAAGAGGGCGTCTTTAGTTGTGACACTTTAGTATGGCTGACTGCGCAGCGACTAAGACAGTCGCCTCGCCGCTTTGTGTCGCGGGTTCGAGTCCCGTCCCGGACAGCTATTTGTGTGACCCATAAATAGTTGTTCTGAGACTGGAAATAATTTATGCCCGTCTTAAAAAAAAAAGTATTCGCGCGAAATAAGTGCTGTGTTTTAGTACTAACTATTGTTTACCCACAAACCAATGCCAGCAATCTTTATTGTAAGTACCACCTTTTCCACCTTTAATCTAACAAGTTGAGTGTAAACAGAGTCAAAGATACAATAATTCACCCAACCCGATGCAAATAACCCTGCGGTTTGAATTTCACCCCACTTTGAAGACTCGCGGGTGTAATCCAATTCCCCGACATGGGATATTATGTACAGTATATTTGTAGTTCCTACATATAACTTTCATTTGATATCGTATCGTATCTATTTAGATTAAGCAAATACGGCAGAATTTATATAAAAGTTAATGTAATAATGTATTGCCAATTATTGGAAAGGTTCTTAACTATTTTAAATAACAAAAGTTTTGTTATAATGGCTACTGCGATCGGATAATTTTTGTGAATGGCTTATCTATACTAATATTATGAAGAGGTAATATTTCACCAATAGTAAGCTACGTTATTGTGGAGTCTCATAGGCTATGATTCATCATCATAATTCTTATTTATCCCGAACTTTTGACCTGAAGTAGTACGCGGGACAAACGTTCAGGGACTAAAATATTTATAACACGGAACGAAGTCCGCGGGCACTGCTGGTAATTTATAAATTTTAACGCGGGTAAAGCAGCGGGGCACAGCTAGTTTCTAAAAATAGCCTAAAGGAGACGGATACGATTTCATACAATATTGGGCTCGGATGTACAAAGATAAAAGTGGTGTCAATTAATGGGGCTATAAATTATCAGCCAATCACTAAAAAATCCATGGATTAATTCAATCTGTGAGCCGAATTATAAAAGATTTAGTCTTAATAGAGAGGTTATGTACCAACCTATACTAAACAGCTGATTTTTAAGGGCGATTGATATTTAATAGTTATCCGTGTCCAGTATGTTAGCAAAAGTCGTACACGTTAAGCAATATCAGAAGTCCGTAGAGAGAATGCAGTTGTCGAGGAATACCTATATAAACAAAACAATAAAAAATACTCCAATCACAGACGCACTAAACGATACGAGAAACGAGTGACTGATCATAGATTAAGATTCAAAATCTGTCACCCATGTCATAGATAAAAAATATAGTTGCCAATTACTAATAAATCGATTTTACAGTCCCGCAAACTTATCTGGCCCGCTGGCAGCGTCGCTGTTATCGCATTTAGTGTTGCTAGTAACTATTTTTTGCAATAAAGTGGGTAAAATAATATGCACATTGTAACGTATATATTACTTCACTAAAAAGCAAACAAATACTGTCATTACAAATCTTTATATTTTTATACAATAATTATGATCATTTACATAAAATGTATGCTGAGTGTCATCTAACGGGTATACTCCAGGTATTATTATGTCGCCGGAATTGTTTAATGCAGAAGTCATTTTATCGTCATCATTATCATAATCACTGCTTTCACTTTCACTATCACTACCTAATTGATTGATGAAAGGCTCGTCTAACTATCCATCCCTTTTCGATACTCATTTTCAATATTTTTTACATGATTGCAATGCTTTTGCCGTTCGTTGAATGTTATTTTATCAAAAGCTTCTGCAATCAATGTAGGCATTTCAGAATTCGATCTACCAATATTCTGATCTGCTATAAATTTTTGCATCTGCTTGCTCTTTTTATTTCACAAGTTTTCTTACAAATCACTCCCCGACACCTACAATGGAAATCGCATAAATTAAATAAATAATGAACATTTTAAAATATGTATTTAAATTTAAAGTGCGAGTGGGGGAGTTTCGTATTTTTCAGAAACTGACAACACTAATCTGTAGCAGTAGCTACGCGTTCATACAACTTATTGAAGGGTATAATTGGTGCCTGAAGGTGTTTTTCTTCATTCATATAATTCAATCCTTGTAATACTTTTTCCTGCATCACTTTTTAAAGCTTACGGCATTTTTCACAATTAAAAACCACAAAAAGAAAAATAAATACGCGCAACAAACAATCAATGGCAGGAATGTTAGGGAATAACAGCCGATTGACATTTGACATTTCAAACTGGCGTCGTTAGTTCTACTTTTGGCCACCGGGCCAGATAAGTTTGTGGCACTATAACGATAGCCGATATTATGATTTCTATTTATTTTGTTGATATTTATTTTTTTACTGTTGGCATTATGTTAATGTATTTAATAATTATTATAATTAAATCGGTTACCCGGTTAATAATATTACATTGTTTGAACTCATTATCGTTAATCGATTTTAGTAATCAACAACCAATTTAATTCGTGTTTTAAACTTATTTTGAGATATCTCGTTTCCCAGATTGTCAATTGGGTCAATTTTTTACAGTTTGAAATAGAAAAATATAACGCTTTTTTTAAACAATATCTCAACTTATTACAGTCAGGTCCAGAAATCCCCGTCTCGTTTATCGTATGGGCAGTGGTTTCCTAGTGTCAGAGTTGTTCAAGCCGCCCATTAGGCCTCTGACATGGCTTAATGACTGTTGACTAACGACCACAACCGGGACTGACAGCTTAACGCAGCACGGAGACGCTCAGAAATGAAACCACTTTGGCGGTCACAATCAGCAATGGCAAAGCAAGCTCAATGTTTTTAAACCAATCTAAGGTCAAGAAGTTTATGCAAATTGTATTAAATAACGTGTTTTACTTATTATTATTATTTTTTTTTATGTCAGTGGTCAACAAACGAGCAAGTGGGTCACCTGATGGTAAGTGATCACCGCCGCCCATGGACACTCGCAACACCAGAGGAGTCGCGGGTGCGTTGCCGGCCTTTAAGAGTCAGCAAACAAGTGTTGCTGACCCTCCCCCCACCCCGATGAGCTCTGGCGACCTTACTCACACTCAGAAACACAACATTAAATTATAAATGTTATTATTAAGGAATGTCTTCTGTAAGGTGGAGGTACTTCCCCAGTCGGGCTGCTCTTCGAACGAATGAACGCTGTGCTCTACCTCTCTTGAAAATATTATCGATAGTTTCAGTTAGTATCCTATCTCTATATTCGAAAGTTAATCATAGGGGTGCTTCGAGGAAATAAAAGTTAATATTTTTAATTGCTATCGGGAGCGCTACTAAAAGGAGCGCTCCGAGGAATAAAAAAGGAGCGCCTCAAAATGGTAGCGCTTCGAGGAATACCTCATTAAAACGACCATGTCAAAAACCCATTCTAACGTAAGATACGCATTCGAGACATACTCCAAAAAATAAAAAATATAAGCAGTTAAAGTAACGTGAATAAGAAATTGCTAATATAATCAAGATCATTGAAAATATTATGCGAAATTTTAAATTGATTTGTTTCTTATTTTATTTCAGGTGAGTCTCGTAATACTCGAAGTCCTTGCGCTATGTTTGTGGTAAGTTTTAGTAAGATTTACCAATAGAACCCGACAAAAATGAGTTGTTTAAAAAAGCATATACAAGTCTGACATAAATATAAACTGAACTAATTATACATAACCTTTCACGTATTATAATTAAATATAAACATTGATGACGACTGCAGTCAGCGCCTGACCACCATCAATGCAACTTGGTCGAAACGTCGGGAAACTAACAATTAAGGTTAGTCGCGTTAATACATGTTAACAATGTTTATATATAACCGTTAGATAATCCCCGACTCCAACTATAATTACATTATTTTGGAAAAGAGCTGATACTCTTACACAGCTGGACACATATTAACCAAACAAACCGGCTTTCAAATGAAAATTATTAGGTTAATCCGTTTGAGACCTACGATGATGTTTGACCACACACAGTTTCCCCCCCGACCTCTAACGCCAGCAGACGTGCCTTAGAACTCACGCAGTTTTATTTTTAATTTATTATTTAAACTAATATAAAAAAAGATAAATTAAATTCACTGTGGAAATTAGGAGTGCAGAAACTAAAGAAGTGGCTACGCTCGGCCGCTACAATAAAATAGAACGTACACAGTGATGCCGACGTAGCACACTACCACAGAAGGTCTCAATTGCCGTGCCACACCGTCATTGTACTCCTGCGCACACAGACACAGACAGACATCGACGTCAAACTTCTAACAACCCTCTTTTGCGTCGGGGGTTAAATAGAATTTATGGCACCCTTTACTGACAGCAACCGCATATAATAAAGGTATATAGATTTACTGTGCCTATTGTAAGCATCACATAATAATTCAGAACGCAATATTTAGTTATTAATTATTTAATTCTAGATTTGAATAGTATCGATATTTGGTATTGATATAAATATCGATACCACCACATTTCTATTATTATGAGTGGCATCACTACAGAAACTGCCAGTGGAGAAGAAATATATTTTCGGTTGTGAAGAAGTGATGATAAGTTGGTGTAACAATAAATCCATAATTATTCAAGTAATCCAATTGTTTTACTGAGTTTAAGACCTTGATCTAACACTATGGAGTTAATTTAGAATACAACCAATTCCCATTTCCAATTTCACCATAGCCGGTCAGCTGTTTTATGGCTAACCTTGTAAAAAATGCGGGGTAGTCTTTGGGGACTGCCGATAGAAGTGAAAACTATTTTTACCTTCTATCCTAAATTATCTACCATAACATTGTTAAAGATATATCTCACTAGCCGTGCCCGCGACTTAGTCCGTAGCATTAATTCAAAATCAGTATTCGGATGCGCGTGGCACAGTCGTATGCCCTCACGTGTCTGCCCATTCGGGTAAGCAACTTAGGCATATCCCCCCCCCCCCTCTAAACCGCGCTATTTTACACCCTTGAGGGTAAAACTTTAAAAAACTTAAAAAAACTTTGAATGCCATATTCATTTGTTTATATCGAATCAACAAACTAAAAATAAGTTTCAAGTTTTCAGCTCTCAAAATGAGGTATCCTTATTATAACCAACTTCCGTACAACTTTTCAACACCCCTTTCAACCGGATGGAAGAGTATGAAATTTGAAACAGTTACAGTTCAAATGGAGAAGGAGTACAGAACTGACAAACTGAGTGTCAAAACTGAGAAAAGATTAATATTATTTGTCTTTAATGTCTATAGTCTTTGACAATAGAACCATAATGGTCTTTATTAAGTTTTTAATTCTCTTTTACGGCTCTGGCTTCTTCGGCCTTATGAGCCTTCAGTAAAATATATTTTTATTTCATTAATTTTCGTCATTAAGTCAATTTCAAGTAAAGTCTGTCACAGTCAAATCATACATAGGCCTTGTCCTACCCCAGTAAAGCAGTGGAGACTTTACTAGCGGCTTATATGGGGTTTTAGATTCAACACAGAAAATCGCAATGCACGCCAATATGGCACTTTGCTCCATTTGTGCACGTTGTCGAAGATGTTTTGTCAAAAAATCCACCATATTTATTCATAGAAACTCGAATTTACACCAGTTTTTGAAAATGGAACAATGCACTTTTGGCTTTTTCCGCGTTGGCGCCAAAACTCACCATAACGCAAACGCGCGTGAGAAGCGATACAGACGCGATGCAAACGTGCGTGTGTAGCGATACAAACGCGCTGGCATTTTGCGTGTTTATGCACAACCTCGTCAATAGTAGCAAAATGTCGTTGGTCGAGACAGCATTGTTGGGATGTGCTTTGCTCCATTTTTTTGTTCGAAAGACTTGCAGTGCACCAAATTGCTCGATCGCTACTAGCGTAAATTCACACTTCCCTCGTTGCGAGGAAACCCCGCCCGTAGGGCCCTAGGGCGCGTAGAGATAGGACGCGTAGAACTAGGGCGAAGAGAACTAGGGCGCATAAAATCAGGGCGCATAGAAATTGGGCGCGTAGAACTAGGGCGCGTCTAGTCTAGTAAAGTCCGTCACAGTCAAGTCACAGTCAAGTCAATCAAGTCAAAGTCAAGTCAAAGTCAAGTCCCTGAATTTATCAATTTAACTACGTAAAATTAAATTATGCTTCACCTATTTCAAATTAAGAATACTACGAGTAGATTATTAAAACCGCCTGGCGAGTTGACTTCTACTGTTAAATTAAACCACTTAGGCCGACTCCCATCTATGTGCTGACCACGTGCCTACCATCGCTGAGGTTTACGAACCGGTAGTGGTGCTTTGTTGAGTTTTAATACACCAATTATAGTATTTTGGCCATAAGATGATTTTTTCTTATTTTTTTTTCGCCCTCTTTGGGCAGGCTAAGATCAGTGACCATACCGCCTCGTCTTCAGTTGTAATATTAATATTTCACAGTCAGTCAGTCATGTCCGTCACGTCCGTCACAGTCAAGTCATAGTCCTACCCCAGTAAAGCAGTGGAGACTTTACTAGAGGCTTCTATGGAGTTTTGGTTTCAACACGGAAAATCACAATTCACGGCAATATCGCACTTTCCTCCACTTGTGTACGTTGTCGAAGATGTTATGTCTAAAAATCCACCATATTTACACATAAAAACTCGAATTTACACCAGTTTTTGAAAATAAAACATAGCCTCGATGCGTCCTTTTCCGCGTTGGCGCCAAAACTCCCCATACGATGAGTTCCCTGACAGTTCTTGTCTGCCAATTGTAGTGACGTGACCTAACGAAATATAATGGATTTTTTTTATAATATCGATTCAGTTGGCAAAGAAAATGGAATCGGATACGTGTCAATCTATGAGTAGTGTCCATCTCTATTGGCCAACGTCCCGTTCAACGCATTCGACATTTTTAAGATTTATACTTTTTATTTTATTTACTTAATTTATTAACAGTTAATTATAACTACAATAATTTACTTAGTAATTTACGAAAGGCAATATTTTTTTTATCATTTCTTTTTGGATATTTTTGCCAGTTTATTTATATTATACGTCTAAAGTAGTATGCGTGCCACGAAAAAAATTAACTGTCAGGGAAATCATCCTATGGCGAAAAGACTATAGTAGTTATAAACTGTGCAAATCTAGCTTCAACACCTATTCTTCCGTAGCTCGCATTGAAACTGATACCCATACGTTAAAATGGTAATATACATAATTAATGCTTAATACTTAATTACATTAATGTTACATAAAAAACGTGAACTTATGGCTAAAGGTTACTACACTACTAAGGATTACATTGACGATAAAGACATTTGGCGGTCGGCATCTACCTGCACATAGTCCGCTGGAGATCTTATAGCCATATAGACATGAGTAATCTTTTATTTTACAGGAACTATCTGTAATAAAACTATCTATTATTTAAATATTCTACGAATTTCAGAACTGTTGGTTGTGTCTCAAAATGATTAATGTTACTTTTATTATGACGTTTTTATCCTCTTTCTAATATATTAAACCTAAAATAAATAATTAGTCAGACAACCGATCGAGCATATGTTGTGTTTGCCTGCTAAATAATTACAGTAAGTGGACCAAATCTCGTGTATATGCCCCATTGAGTATGTTTCGCCGGAGCGTCTCAACTGGGCCGTGTTGAAACCGGTAGTAGAGACACCCGTTTGTTTCGCTGTGTCTTCTCAGTTGGGGCGCATTGGATCCGGGTGTAGCATTAAAGCGCGACCGTCGTTATTAACACAAGGTCCGTCATAATAATAACATCTTAATATAGACAGAACCATTGACAATATGTATTAAAAATATTAGACTTAAACTAGATAATTAAACTTAAACATAATCTCTTGACAATAACTTGATACGAGCTAGATAAATATCATTGCTGTTATAAAATAAATTTTATAAATGTTTTAATACAATCAATACAATGTGTACCTAAATATCTATGTTACTAGAAATAATAATGTATACAACTATGATACTACAAACATGTTCTGACTATTTACAAGCGCTTTTTTAAAGTCTACGTGAATAAAAACCTTTTTTATTTTATTTTTATTTTATAATTGTGCTGTGTAGCTGATGGCATAGAATATCGCCACCCCATCTCATCCCGTGGGGGGCGTAGAAGTCGACCCGAGGGTTTACCTCTCAGGGAACGGGCAGCAGCTTTTTTCTGAGTACGATGGCCGTTATACTGCGACGGGTTGACACCCGTCTTCCAAGGGTGGCGATTATGGCATATCCCCAAGATGATTCTTGGGGGAGGCTTTAGACCAGCAATCGACTTCTTGCCAACCCAACTTGCTATCATTGCCAGTGACTATAAAATCATACGGACGGATGGACGGATTGAGTTCCTACTGAGTACTTTAATCTATTATGATATAGAACCCCCAAACATATAACAACGTGTTATCCACTTTTATTATCTTCAAAGACATCGCAAATTTTCAGCTAATATTTCGCCTACAGTCACTACATAATAAACGTAAAAACACTATTAAATTCTAATTATACGCACATCGTTGGCAGCTGCTTGTCGATACGTCTTTCTATTTCTACGTTATAATGAGGGCTCAGTTATAACTATAAGGTAATTTTTTACGTGATTCTATGGTGAATAATAATATCCAGGGACATTATTCACACACGGCCATCTGATCCCAAACTAAGCAGAGCTTGTACTATGGAATGAAATGAAATCGAACCCACAACCAGCGCGGCGTGAAGTAAGCATTTACCAACCACAGGCTTATTCTATACAGATTGGAGTAGCTGCATGTGCTGGCGTCTGTACTATGGAAACCAGGTAACTGATATATTACATAAACTATTTTTCTTTTGTAAATACATACTTATATAGATAATTTACACCCAGACTCAGGACAAACAGATATGTTCATGCACACAAATATTTGTCTTGGGTGGGAATCGAACCCACGACCTGCTACGTGAAAGGCAAGGTATCTACCAACCACGACAACAGGCTCGTCAAAAGATTATTATGATTATGATCCTTTAGATTGATACTATGAAATGTATTAATACACCGAAAGGCCAAATATACTTTTTACTCTAATATAACCTTTGTTTCATTATTATATTTCTTGTGTTTAATTCTGTGTACGCACGGCTACATATCAAGCTATACATTTCCAATATAAGCTGACCTCTCATTGCATCGAAATCCAGTACAACGCGAGATCAGTTTATACTGGAATCTGTAGCCATGTGTACACACATTTCAGAATCTATACATGTAATAAAATCGTAGGAAAGTCAAAACTGTTCATTGAATATTTTTAAAAGAGAATGCTTGGGGCGTGCTCTACAATAGATATCGAAGCCAAAAATATAGTTTTTAGAATTTTTGTCTGTTTGTCTTTATGTATGTCCGGGCTAAACTCAAAAAGTACTGCATGGATTTACTTAAAATTTTTAATGAATATTACTAAGAGGCCGGTTCAACATATAGGCTACATATTTTCACGGGGAGGAGCGGGAGGAGCTGTGATAATTTATAAAGTTTAACGCGAGTAAAACCGCGGGGCACAGCTAGTAAATGTATAAATTATATAATATTTTAGACAGGCTAAATACTTTCGATGCCAACCCTTACATAGGCACCATCCAAATTAATATACCGAGTGAGGAATAAACAGAGTATTGAAAGAAACGAGAATTTCGCGACACAGTTATGTAATTTTTTCTCTATTGTAAAAGTTAACCAATCAAATAAACCTAGAACCATGTTTAAGCCGTGATAAATATTATACATAAATATCTGTACTGAATCATTTATAATGAATGAGGAAAATCAGAGAGACAAAGTCTTGAAACAAACAAGGATTTTGCAACGCAGTTTTGAAATTTTTTCTCTATTGTAAAAGTTAGTTAAAAGTTACGGTGTTTCCCCAGCGCAGCCTTACGACATGTCCTTCGTTAGACAGGTTTAAAAATAGTATTAATCTCACGGTACGCAAAGGTTTCCTGTGCCCCCTGGCACTGCGAATGTCCATGAACAGCGGTTACCACTTACCACCAGGTGGGCCGCTAGCTAGTCTGCCACCAAAATCAACAAAAAAAAAGTTAACTTATCATATAAACCTATAACGAAAACTATGTCAGAGACCTGATAAACAGAATACATAAATACCAGTTCTGACTATTTTATAATTACCGAGGAAAATCGAAGTCCCTACCGACAATATGTTCAGACGCCAGCACAGCTAACCAATCTGTCAAATTTCTTTTATAGATTTTCATCTTTATCACAAAAACATTAGGTTCACTTTCAATTGGGGAAATTTGGCAGACTGGAGTAGCTTGACGTGCTGGCGTCTGTTCAATGCGTTATAGCGAACACTTATAAACATTAATCGACGATAGAGACCTAACAAGTAAAAAGCTGCAAAACTTGGATCATCGGCGTCAGGTTGCAAGCATGGAGAATGCGCTCAAGACCTCCATCAACTTTTCCCTCCATCTCCCTTTTTTCATCGGACTACAAGGCGTCGGGAGGCTCTCCACCGCTATGTTGCTGACATCCCATTATGCCGTACGAACCGTTTTGCTTCCTCTTTCATCATTCGAACGGCTAAGCTGTGGAACAACCTCCCAAACGACATGTTTCCAGACTCATATAACATGAGTTTATTCAAGGTTAGAGTGAACAGGCATCTAATGGGTAGGCGCGGTCCACCTTCGACCACATCTTCACTTACCATCAGGTGAGATCCTGGTCAAGCGCAAACCCATTTTGCATAAAAATAAAAAAAATGTTCCACGCAAACCAGATTCAACTCTTGCGACACAAAAATGTCGACATTAATTTAAATTATAATAGTGAATCTTCCGAACGTCGTCTTTATTATCTTTCTTAGGATACACCACACAATTCTAACAGTTATATCAACAATAGGACTTCCTACACTGCCCTACAAAATATTCTGTCTGACTCATATTCCTGATACAATAAGCCCAATAAATAAATGTAGCTTACAGTATAGAGTCGTAACTCACGTAATTTTCTTGGCGTAATTCCCAGTGACTGAAGAACGTGATTATTTTCTTTTCTTCAGAAAAAAATACTTAAGGTCACAATGGTGAGCGGTGTTGATTACTTTTATTGATTGGCTGGAAACAGACAATATTTTGTGGGCAATTCGACGTAAACAATGCTCTGAATTGATAAATATGATATTGTGCTTGAAAACAGACCTCCGTAACTTTGGAGTCGGGTGAGGTAATTGATATTTCACGAGGTCTCGGGGTAAACAAATTTTTATTACCCCAATAAACACTTCGGATTAATGTTTTCTTGTAAGATGTATTTAAGGGTTCCGACCTTTATCAAGAAGAAGCCAAGTACGAGTCAAGCCTCATTCTGAAATATAAATATAGATGCTACTAATATTATAAATACGAAAGTTTGTGGGTATGAAAAGATGTATGGATGTTAGTTACTCTTTCATGTTCTCAAAAACTACCGAACGGATTTGAATGGAACTTTGTATATTATAAATCCAAATAATACATAGGTTATAATTTACAAAATTTAACGCGGGTAAAACAGCGGGGCGCATCTAGTCCTACTAATCCTACTAATATTATAAAGGCGAAAGTTTGTGACTGTGTGAGTGTGTATGTTTGTGCTTCTTCACGTCTAAACGGCTGGAGTGATTTTAATAAAATTTGGTATGGAGTTAGCTGATACCCTGGATTAACACATAGGCTCCGCGGTTTTACTCACATTAAACTTTATAAATTTTAGCCTATGTGTTAACCCAGGGTGTCAGCGTCGTCAAGAAGTAACAAACATACACACTCACAAACTTTCCCCTTCATAATATTAGTGTGAAAAGTGGGTAGAAATAGGCCGAGTAAATAGTAATATACATAGACTAACAATTCAATAGCAGCAAAAATCCTCAACAAAAACCTTCAAATCTTGATACTTCTGTCCCTGATTGTTCTAAGGTACCCGGTATTTTGCAAGCAATTTCGCCGTAGAAACTAAAAACCTCTCTGGCCTCAGGTAACCAGTTAACAAAGGAGACAATTACAGTTCTTATTTAGTTCCAGACGAATTAAATAAAAATAAAAGGAAAATAGGGCGCGTCCCCTGATTAGATTTTGCGTAATGGAATAAAATATGTATAGCTACTTAGGGCTAATAGTCTCTTGTGATTAAGGCGCTAATCTCGGTCAATTTGCTAATTGTAATTGTGCTCTTACAGCGAATTTATAAATGTTTGTCTACATTAAAGGTGGAAAATGTGAGTTAGCGTCAGCCACTGCGAAGAAGTAATACTTTTTACGCTTCTAATATAAAATCAGTTTAATTGTTTAATGTTTGTTAGAAAAAATATTCATAAATATATAAAGAAAAATGAACTGCATAATATAAATACTAGGAATAAAATCAAACTAGCCATGCCAGGCTTTAGAGTAAGCAAAACTAATAAATCATTTTTAGGAAATTGTATTAGGTTTTATAACAAGCTTCCTACTCAAATTACTGATCTGCCTGACACAAGTTTTAAAACACATATTAAACGTGTACATAATTATGGCTAGGTGTTATTACACCACTAAAGAGTACATCGATGACAAAGACGTCTGGCTCTCACTTCCTACCTGCACATTGCTCGCTGGAGATCTTGTAGCCATATAGACATGACTGATCTGCTGAGTTACCTGAACTATCTGTAAATGATTGCTATCATATACTTAATTTAAAATTATTGACTCTGTTTCCCCAACTAAGCAGAGCTTGTTCTATGGAAACCAAATAGCTGATATTCTAAATATATTACTTCTCTTTTGTAAATACATACTTATATAGATAGTTAAACCCAGACTCAGGACAAACAGACATGTTCATGCGCACAATATCTGTCCTGGGTGGGAATCGACCCCACGACCTTGGTCGTGAAAGGCAAATATCTACCAACCATGCCAGCCAATCCGGCAAAAATATATTATTAAGAAACTGTTTAACTTGTAAACAAAATTATAGTGTTTTCACTGAATATCTGGAGTCTTTGGACGCCACAACTTATTCTATGAAGTAATTTGCATATATTTATTGTATAAAAGTTACGGCGCAGACTTCAATACGCTTCCATCTCGCTCGTATATTTAGATGTTTTACTTTGGTATATATCTATACATATCTATTCTATACAAATAAATAAAATTAGAGTGTCTGTTTGTAATATTGAAATAACCGGTTTTTAATACATAAATATGAATATAATACGGTACATACACCAAAATAACATTTTTTACAATTTTTGTCTGTCTGTTTGTTCCGGCTAATCTCTGAAACGGCTGGACCGATTTTGACGGGATTTTTATTGGCAGGTAGCTGATGTAATAAGGAGTAACTTAGGCTACTTTTAGTTTAGAAAAAGTCTTTTATTTTACAAAAAAACGAAATAAACTAATTAACACGCGGACGAAGTCGCGGGCTCAGCTAGTAAATAATAATTGTAAACGTATTCTGAAAATATGCTGCAGTAATCTTGACCCATTGGTCTAGTGGTTTTATATTAAGGCAGGGGGAATGCCTATGCATGCCACCCGCAATAAGTGTCGCCAAGTACCCACCCTGTCGGACTCGCACGAACTAAAACTAACCTGCCGTGGAGTTCTCTTGACGTCTCATGAGGGTAGCCCTGAGAAGCGAGTATGCTGCCTCCGGTGATTGCTTTTGCGCCATGTCCCAGATATCCGGGACACTTACTCTGGGAGGGCTCTGGATTGCCCTCCTCTTTGCCGACTCCTACCAGTACGGCACAGCGACTGCGCCATAAACAGATCGCTGTCTTCTGGAACTTGGCTTGTACGGGAGTGGTTAGTGACCCTGACTGCTAAACCTGAGCTTGAGGGTTCGATCCCCATCCAGGACAAATCTTTATGTGATAAGCCCGATATTTCGTTCTGTGTCTAGATGTGGTTTATCTAAAATAATGTATGGTATTTAAGACATTTATATGTACGTTACATGTGCGTCTGGTTTCCATAGGCTTTATCTAGTTTGGGATCAGGTGGCTGTGTGTTAGTTGTCAGTCATATTGACGGTTCAAAAACATGTATTTTTTAAATTTATCCATACACGGCGCCTTGAAGTTATACATATTAAGTTAGCAGTTTTATAATGCAGTGTTTGAGTGGAAATATTTTCACTTATTAGAATTATATCATCAGCCTGATGTTATCCACTGATGTACAATAGGCCTCCCCAAATGTTTCTACAACGTTTCCATTTGGAGAAGTGTACCTTAGTCACCGCGATTTGCATGGGAGTTGGCGACTGCAGCTAGGTGGTAGCTAGTATACAGGTAGTTGGAGACCTGGCATCCCTTAATCGCCTTTTGCGACACCCACGGGATGCCATGGGCCACCCAATATCGTCCACTGCTGGACAAAGGCCTGTCCAAAGGATGCTATAACGTTGCCATTTGGAAGGATTTGCTTCACCGCGCTTCACATGTGAGTTAGCGACCGCAGTTAGGTGGTAGCTTAGTAGAGGTGGCGCTGCTGTCCGCCTACCTGGTATCCCTTAGTCGCCTTTTACGACACCCACGGGACAGTATAGGCCACCCCATATCGTCCACAGCTGGACATATACCTCCTCAAAGGATTCTATAACGTTTTAAACACAAGGTCCGTTATAATAATAATACTGAATTCATGCCTTAATATAGACAGAACCATTCAGACAATATGTAGTACTAGGCGCTCACAGCTAGATGCTCTCACCGGTCCGTAAGCGATCGGCGAGGGAAAGCAACTAGGCTCGCGGTCAGTCCATAGATGGGTGACCGCCAAAGTGGTTTAATTTCTGAGCGTCTCCGTGCTTCGGAGGGCACGTTAAGCCGTCGGTCCCGGTTGTAGTCATTAGACAATAGTCGTTAAGCCATGTCAGAGGCCTACTGGGCGGCTTGAGCAACTCTGACACTAGGGTTACCACTACCCATACGATAAGCAAGCAAGCAATATGTAGTAAAATATAAATTTCAATACACAATATTAAAATCTTCAACTAAACATAATCACCTTGACAATAACTTAATACAAGCTAGCTAAATGTCACTACCATTATAAAATAAATTGTATAAATGTTTTAACATTCCGTGTATCTAAATATCTGTAATAAGTAACTAGAAATAATAACTGTATTACTACAAACATGTTCTGACTATTTACAAGCGCTTTTTTTAAGTCTACGTGAATAAAAACCTTTTTTATTTTATTTCCATTTGTAGGGGTTTGTTTTATTCCGCGCGCTTGACATGGGAGTTGGTGACCGCAGTTAGGTGGTAGCTAGTACACAGGTGGCGCTGCTGCCCGACTACCTGGCATCCCTTGGTCGCCTTCCACGACAACCACTATCATATGGGACGGCTCTGGTATTCATTTCGTGTATATAGCTGAGCTAGCCAATATATATATATGTCGGAGATTCTGACGGATTTAACTCCGAAACCGGTCGAGCTCTGGATGCCAATTGTGTCGTGTCGCTAACACACTAATGTCACTTAGACAACTGACAGACGTCAAACGTCACATGCGACAGTTCATAGACAACCTCGACTCGAACTACTGACTCAGTGAGTAGTGTTTTCCAAACGCTAATAGATGGCGTTACTAGTACGTAAACAATCCTTTTATTTAATTTCTCCCATGTATATATATATTTTTCTTTAATTACTTAAAGGGACTTTTACGCATTGCGTATGTCAGTCCCATCGTGTCCTAAACAATTGAATTTTCACAAAATATGGGCCATGAACTTGAACAAACCTATCGCATCATCACTATTTGGTTGGGATAGAATTTTGTGGCACATGCCCACATCGGTTCTGTTCAAGTTCAGGGACCTTATTAAATTATTTCTACTAGACTCATATCGAACACGTTCCATCAATAAATGTTGTAGGTCCCCGATACATCCACATTCCTCACAATTGGGTGAAGTGATCTTCTTCATCGTAAAGGCAATTTTTTTGCATGGAATGTGTCCAGATCTGAGTCTAAGGCTGAGATCTATAGAGCGTACTTAGACTTTGCTCAGACTTTACTTAGACAGAAGTTAATGCATGTAACGAAATTAAAATTAGTGTTTTGACTTTGTCTGTCTTAGCTTATGCTAAGCATAATCTTAACTTCAAACAGTCTATAAATACCAAATAAAAGTATAAGCTTAGCATACATTTAGCAAAGTTTTACGTAAGTAAAGTTTGAGCAAAGTCTAAGTACGCTCTATAGATCTCAGCCTAAGAACAGTAACAATGAGTTTCCTATTGATATCGCTATTCATGAACCAGGGCACGCGAAGAGGTTCACATTGTATGGTTTTATACCATAAACCCTTCTCTAACGACCTAGCCAATATTGCTGAGATAGCCAATGCCATAACAAGATTAAATAATAAATAAAAATAATAAATAAAAAATAAAATAAATAAATAAAAAAGGTTTTTATTCACGTAGACTTTAAAAAAGCGCTTGTAAATAGTCAGAACATGTTTGTAGTAATATAGTTGTATACATTAGATATTATTTCTAGTAACATAGATATTTAGGTACATCTTGTATGAAAACATTTATAAAATTTATTTTATTACAGAAATGATATTTAGCTAGCTCGTATCAAGTTATTGTCAATTGTTCATATAACTACATGAGAAGTTGCCGGTCGATGGCGAGGCGCTTCCTTGATATCGTTTCTGTCTCTCGTCATTAAGTGATGCCTTTTACGACACCCACGGGATTGTATGGGGTGGTCCTGTTATTCTTTATAGGCCGAAAACCACACAGCTAACATTCAATTCTGTATAAAGTTGAGCTAGCCAATGCCATAACAAAAAAATCTAAAAAATCAAAATCAAAAATGCCTTTATTTACTACACGTAGTTGTTAGAGTGTGTAGGTCTCTTCTTTTAAGTTATATGTAACTTGTATAAGAAAAAACCCCTCTCTTATCTGTACATCGATATTGCTGTAGTTACATTTGAAGAATAAGTTTAACTTAATTAATAACAAAAGTACATGCTTCACAACATACATTAATCTTCTATTTTAGTATATATTTTGTTATATATGTATATTCACAAGATTGTTTATATAACTACACGAGAAGTTGCCGGTCGATGGCGATGCCCATCCTTGATGTCGTTTCTGTCTCTCGTCAGTGAGTGCTTCAAACTCTATGATAAACTAAGCCAAGGTAATCTCGCAGAAGTGCATCGTGTTACAGTTTTAGTAAACCGTAAACATATAAGTCTGCGGAGTTTCCTAACGAAAACGTTTCCAGATTAGACTTGACTTGCGTTTATTTTCACGAGCCTGTTGGTATAGTGCCTTGTGACCCAGACTGCTAAGCCAAAGATATAGTATGTAAATATAAACTGTATGTTTATCAGTTGTCTGGTTGCCATTGTACAGGGTCTGTCTAGTTTCGGATCAGATAGCAGTGTGTTAGTTATCCCAATATATTAATTTATTTATTCAAGCCCAGATTGTTAAGCAATCTTAATCATAACCTGGCGGTGTACTACATTAATATCTAGGGACAATGTCACACAGATCATCCTAGCCCCAAACTAAGCAAAGCTTGTACTATGGGTACCAGGTGACGATATACATACTTATATAGATAGATAAATACTTATATACATAGAAAACATCCATGACTCGGAAACAAATATTCGTGCTCATTACACAAATATTTGCACTTACCGGGATTCGAACCCAGGACCACCAGCTTCGTAGGCAGGAGCAGTACCAACTAGGCTACGGTGACCATCCATACATATATTTTCGCCTTTAATTATATTGCAGGAAACACATCTGTTGTTTATGAGATCATTTGGTTTCATCACGTTAACCAGTATAAGTCTCCAAGCTTAATTTAAAAATGATGACGGCTAAAGCTCTGTCTTATTCGCGTACAAAAGTAGGCAATATAATTCTATTGAGCAAAAATGGTTCAGTTTCATTACGTCGTAATAAAGAATCAAAAATGAGCTCGTGAGGTATAAAACATCAAACTTTTTTGTGTACCCAGTTTTTTTCAAATGCGCCAAAACTGTTTTCTGGTCCATCCCCAGGTCTTCAGCTACGTCGTAACTACTGATATATTTTTCAAGCTTAATTTAAAAATGATGACGGTTAAAGCTCTGTCTTATTCACGTACAAAAGTAGGTAATATAATTCTATTGAAGAGAAATTATAGTGAACATTAACAACTCATCATCACTTCCCTGATTCCGTCCATTACTGTATATAGGCCTCCCACCAAAGATATCCACAACAATGTCATTTGGAGGTGTTATCCGTAGTTACCGCGCTTAGCATGCAAGTTGGCGATATTGCAGTTAGGTGGTGGTTAGTACGTAGCTAGGATTCACCTTTTACGACACCCACGGTACGATATAGGGTGGTCTTATTATTCTTACTGGGCCAGTAACCAGACTGCGTTAATTAACAAAGATTCTGGAGACCTATATTAACCAGTATAGGTCTCCAGAATCTTCCACATCATCTTCTGAAAATCCGGCGTGTATGCTAAAATTATGTATTACGCGCTACTGTGAAAATTGGATCAAAATAACAATTTATTTTATTTATTTAGGACAACTTACAAAACATACACTAATACATTGAATACATACATGTTATAAAATTACGTGCTAAATGTTGTTTTACTTACAAGTCGCTACGGCATGGCCACAATCCTTTTAAATAGCTAACAGAAGTAAAGGCAAGCCATGTTATTGTCAACCAACATGTTATTTTTCCTAAATCGGTACGTGTCAATCTTTTTTACAGCATTCAACAACAATTGCGAACGCCATTTCAAAAGATTGCCTGACATTTTGTCCAAAATTGGCTTAAAAGGCTTTGAAGACCTGAAAACGGATAAGAAACACAAATCGGAACAAATTAAGGTAACGCAACTGGGAAACCCACCTAATGCCAATTCGGCCCCGAAATAGACGTAAAAGGGACTCGTTATTCCCTTTAAGTACATTTAGACCGTAATCAGATTCTCCGAGTGAATGATTGCAAACAGAAAGTGTTGTTAATAAAACGGAGCCAATATTTCTTATTGGACCTTAGTAACTGCCCAATAGGGTGGATCGATATTTCTATTTTCAGATTTTTAGTAATTAATAAATATAAAAAACCGGCCAAGTGCGATTCGGACTCGCCCATGAGGGGTTCCGCAGCAGCAAGTATTTCAGTTGATTAAATGAAAGGTAAATTGCGGTTTACGATTTATGACGCATTAAAAAAAACTACTTACTATATCTCGTTCAAACCAATTTTCGTTATTAGTTTACATGGTAATGTACATCATATATTTTTTTAGTTTTATCATTCTCTTATTTTAGAAGTAACCTACACTAATTTTTCCTCTTTGGAAGTGTCTCTCGCGCAAACTATTCAGTTTAGAAAAAAATGATATTAAAAACCTGAATATAATTTTTGAAGACCTATTCATAGATACCCCACATGTATGGGTACGATGAAAATTTTTTTTTGAGTTTTAGTTCTATGTATGGGGAACCCCGAAAATTATTATTCTTTTTCTATTTTTTGTGTGAAAATCTTAATGCGGTTCACAGAATACATCTACTTACCAAGTTTCAACAGCTCTTATAGTTTCCGAAAAAAGGGGCTGTGACATACGGACGGACAGACAGACAGACAGACAGACATGACGAATCTATAAGGGTTCCGTTTTTTGCCATTTGGCTACGGAACCCTAAAAAGTGACCTCGTCGAACGTTTTCTAACCGAGTTGCAGATGTCAGAAGTACCCTAAACAGGCGAATATGTATGAATAATACAAATGGAAATCAGTTCTCCCTGCCTACAACTTAGGGAAATAGTCTATGTATTCGAGTGGATTTTGCTAAAATAATATAGATGGCGCTTACTAAATATTTAATTTTTCACAAGGCTGCCAATAATTATTCAATGGGTAGATACAAAGTATATAATGGGTATATATAGTATATAAAGTATGTAACATAACACATAACGAACACTTATTTTTAACAAATACAAAAAAAATTGAATACCTTTAATTTAACGTTTTAAGTATTTAGTTAATAAACATGTTTCATTTACAAATCGGGTTTTAATCCTACTGATTACGCCTACGATAAGGCGGAAAGACTAACATACATATATACACCCATAAATCCATAGTTTGTGAATATGGATTTATGGGTGTATAGATGTATGTTACTCTTTCCGCCTTACCGTAGGCGTAATCTTTGAAAAAGGTAAGTTAGCCTGTTTTCTATTTTTATCCAGTAATTTTTATGTAAGAAGAAATGTGTGTTCGGAAAAATTATTGACTTTCCATACATACATAGACTTACGCCTGTTTTCCAGAGGGGTAGGCAGAGACAACTTTTTCCATTTGTCATAATCTTTACACACTTCTTTTGTCTCGTTTACTGTCATAATATTCTTCATATATTCTCGCCGGTTTAGGGTACTTCTGACATGGCCTTGCCTAAAAACGTCTCCGATTTGGTCAAATAATGTTCTACGAGGTTTTCCCCTTCCGGATGTACCATTTACACAGGCCAGGTATTCTACTTTTGTCAATCTTTATACATTAATCCTTTCAATTTCAATCCATAACCTCAAGTTAGTAGCTGCATGATCCCATATCGTTTATTCCAAATTATATTTTAATGTAGAACATGAAGTTTATCGCTCAGTTTCAAAACAAAAACATAATTTCGTACGACCCACCCTACTGTCCAATAACGGTCTCGGTTGTCAGGGATCTAATAAAATGGCTGCTAGATACTCCAATGTAAATTCCAATGCTTTATGTGAGTATGCTGGATTATTCGTAATTTCCATATTCACAAAATGGAATGAGGGTGATAAAATGCGGCTATTTATCGTTGTACCAGAGATGGAACGTTGTTTGGTACATATATAATGTGCGGGATTAAAGACATTAGATAGACTAAATGTGTGCGAAACACATTTTTCCTTTTGTACCAAAATCAGCTTCATAAATTAAATAAAAGACATATAAAGTTAAGTAACAGATTTGCCCAACATTTGTTAAGTTTAGTTTAAAAAAAAGCTAAGCTATTGGGCCTAAATTTGCTATAAAAGAACCTACATACTCGTATAATCTTAGTCAAAGTCAAAGTCAAAGTCAAAGTAACTTTATTCCGTAAAAATTTTACATTTATGTGGAATCGTCATAATTATCGTCTTAATTGACATCCTTTATAATAATAGGTTGGGGAAAAAGTTTCTTCCCATTTTTAAAGAAAATTCAAAACATTTTTTAATGTAGTGTATTTATATTTAACCAAAGTATGAAGGTACCATTTTGTTCGATAACTTTTTGCCATCTTGTAGGTAGGGACATGATCACTTTGCTATAGAAATTTTGGGACTTCTGATCAAAATACCGCGACAAGTGGTTTTGGCAGTCCTCTCGTGATGTTAACCTGACACTGCCTAAAGAATTCTGAAGAGACTGGAACAGGTGGAAATCTGAAAGTGCAAAGGTCAGGACTAAACGGCGGGTGCATTAACACTTCCCAGCCAAAATCTATTAATTTTTGCTGAGTTGCTAAAGATGTGTGAGGTCTAGCGTTATCATGATGAAAAGCCGCTTTCTCTCAACTTCTTGCTTTAACCTCATTAGTTGTTCTTAGTAGAGTTCAGAATCGATGGTCCTGCCTGGTGGTAACAGCTCATAATGAATAATGCCCTTCCAATCCCACCAAACACACAGCATCACCTTGGTGCGAGTTAACCCGGGTTCGCCACAGTTTGCGAAGCCTGACCGGCCTTTGACCACGACCTTCTTTTGCATCGATCATGTACGACAAGAATGTCGTACATGATCGATATTTCATCACCATTTATCAGCTTCCTTAAAATCACATCAATCACAAATGAGTACACTTTCCTTCACCGGTTCATTCCATTTGTGTCCCCAGTTTCTTTCAAATGCGCCAAAACTGTTTTCTGGTCAATTCCCAGGTCTTCAGCTACGTCGTAACTACCAATATGCCGATTATGCTCCATTTTTTTCTAAACTGGCATCCATTTTATCCGTAATAGGGCGACCAGAGCAACGTGCATCTTTGACATCAAAATTTCCGGATTGAAAACGCTTAAACCGAATTTGTACTATTCTCACAGCTACCTACTGCACTAGGTCCATAAACATCGCAATTTTTTTCCGCGGCTTGCGTTGCATTTTTACCTTTTTGTAGTAAAATTTTAAATAGTATCAAATTTCTTCATTTGATTCACTCATCAGTACGAAAAATAAAAAGAAAATCACACATTTTCCTAATTTGAATTTGGAATTATGTTCTTTAAAATTTAAACTTTCAATGATACCAAAACCAGCCAGATAGAAATAGTATAGCCAAAGAGATTTTATGACAAGTTCATACATACTATACTGCGAAAAGACTTTTTCCCCAATTGTATACCTGCGAGTCTTTACCATCTTGCTTTCACCTTACTTACAAAGCTTTAAGGTTGAACCCTATTATTGCGTTTAAAATTGCACTCTTTATTGTCCATCGTAATCCTTATTGCGCGAAAACATTAACCAATATTATATTTACTCATTTTAGTATCGTCTACTTATTAAAACATAACAAAACTGATCAAGAATGTTGTAAAAAATTGGGATTTAGGTAATTAATGACAAACATCTTAAGTGTGATTTTTTCGGAATGATATGAACAATTCATATCAGGCAATAAAGGCAGCCAACAAGTGTGGTTTCCGGCCTAGAAATAATAACTAGCCATATCATTCCACCCCATACCACCCCTTCATTGAAGTAAAAGGCGATTAAGGGATAGAGCAATACTTAAGATCAGTCTAAAGATTATATTGTTTTAGATGGTGGCTTAGACCCTCCCTCTTACGCACCACTGCAATTTGGGCCAGGATCAACAGTAGAACACAAGACACTGAGCAGTGAGTCTCAGGCATGTCCCGGAGAATCCCTTTAACTATCTTGGAAACTAGAAAGAGTTAGAAAAAATAAGTTCCACTTCCGTCCAGAGCAAAGCGACAGATAGAATGACATAACGAAGCTGAGGAACAAGGAGCCTCATAAAACGAGAGAATTACGACAAGAAAAGCCAGCTGAAAAATCATCAAAGATAAATTCTAAGGATATCAAGTGAGCTGTTATATTAGATTCCAATATGACAAAAGTGCTCAAACCCACAAAACAAACGTACTTTCGTTGGTGGTTCTGAATTCTCATACGGATACCCAATATCACACTTGCTTTATGTTTATAAGTCCATATAATTGAAATATCTTACAACTAATCAACTCATCGTCCTAGGTTCTATTATTTTTATAATTCATTGCTTTTGAATAATGCCTTCAGAAATTATATAAAGTCACTATTATTGTCTGTATTAGATTGATCTGTTTTGTATTTATGTTTAAAATTTATACTCCTTCCTAAGAAATTTACCGCGAGTAACCTAAAACCATGTTTATAGATATTTAAACAGCTTAGCGTATCTATGTCAACAGGCCGATTTGCTAATAATAGCGGCAATACTGGCACAATCTATTTTTCGCTGAAATTTTAATGCTCTTGAACAAGTCTTAGTGTTAGCTAACTCCGTACACGTGTAAGCATAATACTTTAAATCTATGGAAATGATCATCTGAATTTTTTTTTAATAAAAATCAAATGACTTTCTTTCCGGAGCTGCTTGCACGTTGCGGCACTAGGGGACAATTTTCATACTATCACTGCAGCCCCGAGGGAAGTTGGGTTACCGGCTGTCGCCGCCACTCCGACGCTTCCTCCGTCTGCGGACGGGATCGTCCCCGGCCTCCTTCTGGAGCATGACTGCCTCACAGAAGGAGACCACGGCGTCCCATTAGGTGGAGTCACCCGCCAGCATCGCACATACGATTGCTGGTGAGGACAGATCTCGTCCGATTTCTGCGACCAGGACTCGCCTCACAGCCTTCCAAACTGGTCAGATGCCAACGTTGCTTGATCACCTCTGACCACCAGGGTAACTACCGTACACACGGCAGATATTCTTGGCTACATTTTCAACCTTTAACTAAAAATTATGTTTCAGTTTCTACAGTTTTATGTACGTATTATGTGTATTACAAAAGTGATATAGTTAGTCTTACGTCGCAGCAAAATTAAAATAAAATATAAATGAAAAATAAATAAATAATCGCAAATGCCAATTTTTTTATATCTTCCTTGCTCCCAAGATTTATGTTTTGCAAATTCTTATGTTTTAACAAAGACTTTTTAAAATAATTATTACGATTTATTTCAACTTGTTATTTCACCCTATTAGAATTAGAAAAACCTTCTTAGACTTAGATATGCATAAAACACACATATTTGAACAATTTTTTTACCTTTTTTCGGAATCGGTTAAAATGTTGTAAAATAATTTCCATATTAACCGACTCCAAAAAAATCTCAACTCGGCAATTTTTAATGTGTTTATTTCATAAATCCGTAATTCGTAAACCGATTTCAACTTCTTTTTAAATGAAAGAATATAATATTTTCATTTGGTCAATTTTTTTTTCGTATCTGTACTTTTAAATTTCTTGTGGTGCTTGCGATTATATAGTAATTTTGGGAGTCGGTTCTTTTTTGTAATTTTTAATTCGTTTACTGACTGATGATGAGAATTATCGATTAACTTTATATTGAGCCATATATGTTAGCTAATAAGGGCGAGATTGGTATGATACGAAAGATTTGGGTATTGACCTCCTAACTTGCATACTTGGACTCTGAAGTCCTTCGCTGACTGTACATACATGACCAGCAAACGCAGCAGAACGACGATACATACTATATATATGATTTCCTTTCAAACTTACTTTCTGAAAGAGGATAACATGACGCTTAACCGTAAATTCAATTATTTCCGAATGGAATTTGAGTGATCGAATCAATTTGTTCGGCCTTAAAATAAATTTCGCCAAACAATAAGCATGAGACAAACAAGTCAGTAAGTACCGCGACGCGTTATTTTTGGAATATCCATTTCCAATATCGTCTTCAATGAGTTGTCAAGTATTTTGTTTTTTAAGCCCCGACGTAAAAAGAGGGTTGTTATAAGTTTTACGTCAATGTCTGTCTGTTTGTTTCTGTCTGTGGCATCGTAGCTCTCAAACGGATGAACCGATTTGGTTTTGTTTTTTGTTTAAAAGATGAATAAGTTGGGAGTGATCTTAGCTATGTTTGATGAAAATCGGTCCAAGATGGCCGCCGCGATAAAATGGCGGATAGCATATTTATACACAACTCCCTCAATATGGATTTAAAATGTAAGGGATCGAATAGTAGATTACTTACTATGATAAATTTAAAATCCAAGATGGCCGCCATAACAAAATCTTAAATTACATATTTTTCATAACTCCCTCAATATGGTATCAAATGAAATAGCTTGACTAGTAGAATACTTACACCTACACTATGACAAATTTCGGGGGTATTTTAACCATAAGATTTTGTTTATTAAGTATTATAAAGTATATTTTAGCAAATATATAATAGCAATTAATGTCTCCAGACGGTATATGATCACTGCCGCTCATGCACTTTCGCAACTTCAGCGACGCCACAAGTGCGTTGCCGGCCTTTAAGAAATGAATAGGCTGGCTTCGAAGGTTGCCATGTCTGTTGTCCTATTTTTGGTAAGTTTTGGTTGCAAGCATATTAAATAATCATCTTCATTAAGGTCATCAGTAAATTTATAACATATATTTAATATTCTCTTGTTTGTGTTTCAACTGTCGAGTTTTGTTTTTACTTGGCGTCAACTAAGTACGGCCGGAAGCCAAAACTATAGTGTTATGTTGCCAAAAATGGCTATAACATAAAGGCAAGGAAATAAATAACGTGACCGCATTTGTTACTTTGTCAAAATTTCATCTCTATTTAATTAATTTCGACATTGATTATAATTTGAGGCATTTGTCGACATTGCATTGTTTTTGGTATCTAGAGTAACCATAGATTAGTGTTTGTATTTAGTTCCGGTAGTATGGTTACCAAGAAGAAAATACTATTCTGAAGCTATTTTTTGGTTTAGATAAAAGATAATAAAAATTTTCTGATATAAATTAGGACGACTAATTAACTGCCTGATTAAATATAATATAAATAATCATAAAGAAATATAAATTCGATTACTTATTTTCAAGTATAATATAAATCATGATCAATTAAATTAATAATCATAAACGAATATTTAAATTTTGAATTATTATTATTTTATGTATTCATGGCTAGAGTGAACAGGCATCTTATACGAGTAGGTAAGCGCGGTCCACCTTCGACCACATCTTCACTTACCATCAGTTGAAATCGCAATTAGCAAACCCATCCAGCATAAAAAAAAGATTTCAAATAGGCCACTGTAAAAGTTATTTTATCTCAGATCGGTGTTTATAACGAATAACCCATTTTAGGAGCATTCTTTTTATTTTGTCGTTGTTGTAAGAAATAATAAATAGTTATGGCAGCAAACAAGTAAGGCGTTATTACAAGTATTGCAATCCGCCATCATTCATGATTTTTTAAATGAAAATGACAGAACAAAGATAAGTATAAAATGTTTTTAGAACAATATTTATGGTCATCGTCAAATTCAAAGGCTTTTTCATCTATGAAGATCAAAAAGGTTTTTTAAAAGATTACGTTTCTGAAAAGATGATGATGAGAAGCACATGTTGTCAAGAACTCTTGATGACATAGGAGTGGCGGCAGAGGAAGTTGGTGTCTCCTACAGCCTCCTTCTTAAACATCCCGCAGATGACGAAATGTGTGAAAATAATCTTATTTATACAACATGCAACGTAATTAATGCATACCCTCGAATACCCCAATTAGAATATTGTGTTGTACCTAATCATAATCATAATATACATACACTGAATTTTTAATTTAGTTTCTTGAAATAATTTTATTTTCCTTTATTTTGTATTAAATGATGGAATTTGTATGAATACAAATAGAATTACGATTTTAAAAGTCTTATTACCTTGACTTACGGTCCATTTGAATTTGTTTTGACTGTACAGGGTTAATATGACAATATTTTCTGTAGTTTTAATTATTTTGGAATAAAAAATTACCTATATTAAAAATGATATAAATCGATTCAGTTAACGATTCTGAACAAACTATTTTCAGGATGTGCGTTAGTTAAGTTACATGTTGTATATTACCGAAATGCCATGAATTAGCAACGTTCTGTCTTATAAAACGGATTTTTTTAATCGATTTAAGATTGTGGCTACTAATATTGAATAACATTACACCGTACAATACATATATACTATACCATATACACTAATGCACGGCAAGCTTCATCTATCATAACCAGGGAGGATATGCCATAGTCCTCCAAGCTAGTGCGGGTTGGCAGAGTCCACGCCGTCAAAACATTTTGTAGCACTCTTATGCATGCGGGTTTCCTCACGATATTTCCTTCACCATTTTAACTAAGAGATAATTAATTTCTAATACGCACATGAATGCGATAAGTTCACAGTAGTGAGCTAATTGGGTTTGAACTCGAAACCACTGACTGCACAGTCCAATGGCCTAACCAGTAGGCTATCTCGTATATTTAGTTATTAATTAACATAAGGAACGCCTACGTCACAACCACTCATGCAGTTATAAGGACACGTACATACTTAAAAATAATATTACTTAAATAATAATATATTTTAGTATTTGTTGTTATAGCGGCAACAGAAATACATCATCTGTGAAATTTCAACTGTCTAACTATCACGGTTCATGACATACAGCCTGGTGACAGACGGACAGACAGACAGACGGGCGGACAAACAGACAGCGAAGTCTTAGTTATATGGTCCCGTTTTACCCTTTTGTTACGGAACCCTAAAAAAAGTCATAAACAATAAACATAGAATATCTTATAACATACAACATATATATTATTTTAAAAGAAAATGGAGATCTAGCTCGTATCCATTCTCTTTTAAAATATGATTGTATTCATATTTCGTACTAACGCAATTTTGATTTATACTCAATGGTTGTTCAGTGCTGGGATCAAACCCGCACCCTTCCCAGCGCAACTTACACAACCCGTTATCAAGATACACTAATTAACCAAACCCCTGAATAACTCAAGGTTGTGAAAGGATACATTTTTCTTAGGTCTACAGTTTATTTAACGAGCTCATTAAAATGATATTCTATACAAAATAGGTCATTTTACAGAATGCTTGTAAATGAGCTTGGCTGGTTTAGTTTTATACTTGGGGAACTAAGTTGAGGCTTTTCCGTTCCCACGAGGAGCAAGAAATATATATTTCATTTAATATTTATAAATAATCATCATCATCATCATATCAGCCGAAAGACGTCCACTGCTGGACAAAGGCCTCCCCCAAAGATCTCCACAATTGCCGGTCTTGCGCTATCCGCATCCAGCGATTTCCAGCGACCCGCACAAGATCATCGGTCCATCTTGTAGGGGGCCTGCCCACACTGCGTTTATAAATAATAAACATAAGAAAATAAATCAACAATAAATACCCTACAGGCTATAAAACAGATAACCCTAGATAAGGAGTCAGCCTAAGGCTATGTTCCCAGTAGGCAAACTGTTAGCAGCCGACTGAATAAGCCGCAAAATGGTGGTGAACTGAAATTTGACATAGCTGCAAACTCAGATCAATTTTCGTGCGTCGCAAGCAAACTGTTATGAGTTAGTTAGTGGCTTATTTATCTTATCTTATCTTGTTTGGGGTGTACTTCTGTACAGCACTTCGACCCTTCAGGATCTTTTGTACTATCCCCCAATGGTTTTATTCTATCCCTAGAGCCCTGAATGAAGTCTGCACGTAATCCAGTACGCTCCTTAGAGGTAGATCCTTGTAGTCACCTGGTTCTGTATATGCCAGCCCCAGGATTGCCATTCTGTGTCTTGCCAATGCATCGCATTTGCATATTATATGCAGCATTGTTTCATTTTCTTCCCCACAGGTCCTGCAGATCGGGCTTATTAGTGGCTTATTTAGGTTGACTGACTGAATTTTCACTTTACTATTGTTGTACGAAGGGAGTGTATGTAGTTGTTGTTATTTCTATTATTCTTCTTAATCTTTTTTATATTATTCTGTGGTGAGTGTACGTGAGATTAGTTAGGTATAATAGATGCAAGCATGAACACGTCCGAACACGTCGATAGCTTCTTTCGAAGTGTCCGCATGAACAGTTTGCGGAAAATGGGCTCACAACGCTCGGCTAACAAACATATCACCGCCGCCGACTAGAACCGCAGTTTCTGTGAGTCGGCCACTAACTAACACAGTCGGTGCACATAACGCTGCAAACTGCGTAAAATGAGCGCAAAACTAGCAAACTGTGGACACTACATTTCAAATATATGGAAGGGCGTACAAAACCAATACGCCGCATACTCAGTCGGCCGCTAACAGTTTGCATACTGGGGATATAGTCTAAGGCCGATGAAACATAAGCCCCTTACCGGAACAAAAGTGAAGGAAAAAAAATGTTTACATATTTCAGGATATCAAGGAGACGCAGCGTGGGCAGGTCCTCTCGAAGCTGATCCGATGATCTTATGAGGTTCGCTAGAAACCGCTGGAATGCGGGTACCGTAAGACCTGCAATTGTAGATATCTTTGAGAGGCCTTTGTCCAGCATTGGATGACTTTAGGTTGATGTGATGATGATATTATATATTTGCATAAGCTGCAGTAGTGGTGTTCAAACAGATGAAAATGAAAATTTCTCAGTATCAGCCCGAAGTTAGGGTTTTGGCGGTATCATCCCCATAAACCCCCCGTAAACAGTTTCAGTAGTTATTTTTATACGAGCTAGTTTAGTTGTGTAAAAAGCAGAAACGACAGGATTTTCGTAAATGACGTTCAACCTTCCTTAATTAAAATACTTGGCCGGCAACGCTAATTTTACTGTAACTTCTGGTAACATTGGTTGCACTCATAAATTCTGGTAACTTGTTTTCACAAACATGAAACCCTGCCAATTGACAAACATTTAATCTCAAAAATTCACCTTGTTTCCAACTTGAAAATCGTGAATAGCTTGAAGAATAAAACTTTAACTCTTACCGTTGATGAATACCTACATTTAATGGGAATTGTTGGAGACGTTTTGAAAATCTGGTTTCATGTATACTCGTGTTTACGAAGCTGATTTTATGAAAAGTCAGCACATAGATTTTGATCTTAGTTTTGAATTTTAAGAAGGAATATGGTTCTTAATTCGTTCTGTATTTATTTGTCCATGAACACCGATTACTCTGGCGTTTATTAACAGGTTTTAATAATTAATTGTAAATTCTTTATTGCATTGCATTGGTGTCACATTTTCGCTGGAACCTGAAAATCAGTGTAACTGTCTATATATGATACTAGCTGGTGCCCGCGACTTCGTCCGCGTCAATTTTGAATGATGACCGATGTAACTACTTACTTCTAGCTTAATCTAAATAAAATAACTTCCAAAATTTAAGAAAACCTAACCTAAAAATAACCCAACTAAGAAAGAAACTAAAGACTACTTTGTTAAGGACCCGATATCATCAACCAAACAAATCAAAGAATACATATCAATTGTCCTTAAAGATAGCCAGTAAGTCCAATAAAGTAAAATAATAATCAACGATGCATTAATCACAAAGGTAACTCCCATTAGATTAGGTTGCGACCACGGCATTGATTAGTCTAAAATCACATTTTGTGAACGAAACCATAGCGCGATCTAAAACAATGATTACGTCATCTACTAACAAAAATATAAACTTATAAAGCGGTAAAATTAAGATGTGTGCATATTTTTGGGATTTAGGCGATCATCTAATGATTTAGTTTTGGGCTACCTTTTATTTCAAGCATTTATTTATTGTAACCGATATGCCAAATAAGTTCCGCGATCTGAAACGATATTAACGCCATCTAGTTATAAAATTGTTAACTTGTAGAGCAGTAAAATTAAAATGAATATTTTTTGGGTGCGATCATCTCGACACCAACAATTTATACTGCGCTAACTCGAATTTTAGATAAAATCGTTTTTATCCCAATTTGATAAAAAAGAATTAATTTGTTATAAAAATAGAAGTTACAAATCTTATAAAACGCTAAATCTTTACTTAGACGACGACAACTACGATGTTTTAAGCAACTTGGCATAAAAAACGATATTATGTATAATTCGAGTTGGCGTAAATTGCTGGTGACGATCTATTGAATCAGTTTTGGATTACTTTTTTTAACAACAAATTATTCCCTGAATTTTGACTTAAAAACCAAATACCAATGTTCATGAGTATAACTCCAAAAAACAACAGATTTTCATACAAACTTATATCCCCTATTTTAGTCGTACTTGGGGGTGGAATTAATTGTTAACTGAAATGCAAAATAGCAATTTTCATGCGTTTAACTTAAAACTTATCACTTTTTTCACACAAACTTACATCCCCAATTTTACGCCCTTGGGGGTGGAATTTTCAAAAATCCTAGAATATATATTTTAATTTTTAATTGCAAGGCCAAATACCTAAGCCTATAACATAAAAAATGACGGATTTTCATAAAATATTACATCCCTTATTTTACTTCCTTAGGGGTGGTATTTTCAAAGCCCTTCTTTAGCGGATGCCTACGTCATAAAAGGTACCTAAAAATTTCAAGTCTCTAACGCTAGCCGTTTAGACTGTGCGTTCATAATTGATGTCAGTCAGTATAAACTTAACCCTATTTTGCGCCCTTGGGGGTGATTCAATCTTTTATGTTTTTTAACAGAAAGGCCAAATACCAATTTTCATGGGATTAACTTCAAAAATGTCGCATCTTTCATACAAAATTACATCCCCTATTTTTCGCCATTGGGGGCGAGATTTCCAAAAATCCTGAAACACATGATTTTTTATTTTTAACTGAAAGGCCAAATACCAATTTTCATGCCCTTAACTTCAAGAACGGCCAAGTTTCATATAACTTTGCACTCTCGTTTTACCCCCTTAGGGGTTGAATTTCGAAAAATCCTTCCTTATTCCTCCTCTACATTATAAAGAAAACATTTATGCAAAATTTCAGTTTTCTAGGTCCAAGGGTTTGGGCTGGGCGTTGATGAGTCAGTCAATCAGTCAGGACTTCTCTTTTTATTTATATATATAGATAGAATATAGATAACGATATACTGAGCTACAACCTTTTAGATACATTCTTAATATGTTTGTGCTTTCTTTATAAATATCGTATTGTAGATGTATGTACTAATCTATACTCATCTTAGTTGTTGTATAAATCAGAGGGTGATTCAGTCAGTTATCTGTCCGATAGCTACTTAATGCTTAGAATCACTACGGATACGCGACCCCGGACTACTCCAGCTACTGCTGTCACATTCCTGTCTCCTGTGGCAGTAGTATCCCTTCCTTCACCCTACCACTCCCCAAGAGCGGATACCTCCCGCTACGACCGACTGGCGAGCCCGGCCAGCCACTAGATTCAGTGCACTGCGGTGCCTACAAATAAGGTTGGCAACAGAGGCCTAGGTGATGCCCACGTCCCTACCTCTCACCAATTGTAGCGGCCTCCCGTTCCATTGGATACATAGAGGTAGGGATAAGAGTGCACCTGTGTTGGCGCGGACACTGTCGTGCTTAACGTTTCGTGCACTATAATATCTCCTGCGTAATTGACTTGGCTTTCTGATAACGGACTCCGATTTAGACGTAGTCCTACGGCGATGGGCAGAGGTAGATAAGTCTGGTAGTGATGATGTCAAAAGAGTATTAAGAACTGATGATCAATCGTAATATGTATGTAATTAAAAGTTGATTGATGTGAAAATTGTAATTGTCGAACGTGCGCTTCAAAGATAGGTTACGTCAGTCACCTGAGAGCACATAAACGAAGCTCTCAATAGTTAGCCAGTCGCTGTGGCCGAATACGGTCAGGAGAGATATATAGTTGTTATTGTTTATTTCTTTTTTATAGTTGTAAGTATGTATGTGTGTTGATGTATTTGTTTATTTGAATACTTTTCAACTTGTACGTTTTTATTTTGTGTTTAATAAAACAGTTTTCTTTCTTTACATAAGTTGGTAGTAAATTAAATGACTTTCACTTGAATAGAAAGGCTTTGCAGACAAATAATAGTAAACAGTGTGACGACCTTGAAATTTTACAAAATTCTTAGAATTAGTGAGCAAATTCCAAAATATAATCACTATAAAGAGTAAAAACCAGAGTTTTAAATCACTTCATCATTATCAACACAACAGCCGAAAAGTTAACTGCTTGACAAAGGCCTCCCCCAAAGATCTTCACAACTGCCAGTCTCGAGCTACCCACATCCAAAGGCTTCTAGCGGCTCTCACAAGATCATCAGTCCATGCCCACGCTACGTATTCCGGATTGTCGTCGCCACTCGAGAACCTTTCTGCCCCAGCGGTCGTCGATTCTGCAAGCTATGGGCCAAGATGCATCTTGGCAATTTTTCGTGCTATATCGGCCACTTTGTTTCGCCTGTGGATTGCGACGTTTCTGATTAGATCTTGCACGGAAACTCCAAGCATAGCCCCCTCCATTGCTCTATGCGTGACCGTGACCCTTTTTTGAGGCCCATAGTATGCGATCACGTCTTTGTTACGTATGATTTCTATTACTGGCAACACACGCTGGTCGAAAACTTACCACTGAAGACACTTCTGCTGCTTAAATTTCTTACAAACCGATACAATGAAAAATATTTATTCCACGATAATAAATCATCATCATCAGTTCTTGTGTTTGGATTATAGTCGCTCTGATATAAAGAATTTGGTGATCGATTGGTTCCTACGACTACAACACTAATATATTGTACCAATAAACATTATATGAGCCGGAAATTCCTTTGAAACTTGTTTATTATTAAACAATATTGATGTGTAGATGCTAAAGACATCTGGTTGATTTATAATTCATAATGTAAACATCTACATCTATTATTCTGAAAATAGCCGTATAAGCAGTGTGTAAATATTTGAAAGGAAATTTTATATTGCAATCTAAATTGAAATTTAATCTATGATTTATACGTGCACTGAGTTTGCGGAGACACTGCATTGCGTCTGTATTGTTCGCCGAGGATGGATTCCATGCCATCATACATAAGCGATTAGATTCTCTTATACGCAACATTTGGCAGGAATGAACAGCATTTATCGTGTTGTACTCTGCCGCAACGCCCCCTGTTTTTATCGGGGTCCAAACTATTGTAGATTAACGTACGACAGACGTACCAATACTGCCTCGTTGGTCTAGCGGTAGCGTGTTCACCCGCAGAAAATGAGGTCCTGGGTTCAAATCCCGGGTCGGGCCATAAAGTGATTTTGGGACTTTACTGTAAAAAGAAAAATTTCTTAGCATCAGCCCGAAGTCTGGGAGTTGGCGGTATTATACCCCCGGTATTATGCCTCGGAGAGCACGTAAAGCCGTCGGTCCTGTACCTGACCTCTTTCCGGTCGTGTCGCTAGGCGTCCCATCGGATCATGAGAGTGATGGAATAGAAAGTGCTCCTGTGTTTGCGCACACACTTGAGCACTATAATATGTCCCGCGCAGATGGCTAATCTCTATTGAGACTGGCCGCCGTGGCCGAAATTCGGCTAGGAGGACATTATTTTTACATTATGTACCAGTAAGAATAGCATATGTGCGTGCAGTAATTTTCAAGCAAATGAGGGGTTTCTAGGACACTGCTAGAGTATACTCTGCAGCAACGCCGCTAACAATCCTTATTTGCATATAAAATGTAGTGCTGTTTTAGTATATGCTAATGTACGAATGCCAATTAATATGTACTAAGACACTTAATAAAATAATATAGAAATCATCGTTCATTCTAACCTAAATAAAATAACTTTCTTTACTTCGAGTTAACCAAAATTCTGATATTTTTGGTTAGTTGTGCGTATAGAAATGATTGACAAGCATCTGCTCAGATATTAATGAAGTGATTAATGTTGAGATATTAATGGAAATTTGTAGTTTTTGAGTTCAGAATGTTCAGTATATCTGATAGCGACTGTAAAATAATACCAATTACAACGGGTTATGTTGTAACTGGTATTATTTTACTTATGCGAAAGATGATATATTTCGTAAAGCCAGTATAAAGTGGGATCATTTTATTGCATAAATAAATAGCTTCATTACATCGGAAATGATCCTGACAGAATGAATACGAGTTATGTGTAAGTTCATTTAATTTATTTAACGGGACGCACAATAACGGGAATGTACATATAATATTGACCTAAAGCCGAAGGCATTTTCTACCAGGCAACCTTGGGGTAGTGCAGAAAGATCATATCAGGTATTAGTTAGGTTAACTTAGGTTCCACAAAGAAAGAAGATACTCCATCTAAACCGACCGAGCCGATTTGAAATAATTTATAAAGTTTAAGCCGACAAGGATCGAGGTATATGGATCCACTGTTAACCCGTATTGAAGTAACTTTGCATAATATGATGGTATGTAGTTAATTACTTTACGCCACATGTTTTCATGCTAGTTCAAGTTTTCGCCACAAAAGTTCTCTAGTTGACATACGACGTTCTTTGTCTCAGCCTGAACTTGAGTTCTTAAATTTATTAGTATGGAACTATAGATAACTTTCAAGTCTCGTGCACAGTTAATAACATAAGAAACGTTGACGAATTTTGGTATTCAATTATTAAGGACCTTCCTTCTTTGTTCCTTCCTTGTTCCTTTAAATTCCTTGGGGGTCATGTAGATTGTATGTATGTCCGTAGGGTTGATTGTTGACAGTCACGTTGGCGGTAGCCTGCTTAATAGCAGATAATGGTCCTTGGTGGAAATCCTAGATCTATCGAACTTTTGCGAACAGTTTGAGACAAACTGTGCATCGCACACGATTTAAAGCTGCGAATCTTGCGCAAGGTCAATGTATTCCTAACATAGTTCTTATGAAAAATAAAAGGCATATTTTATTGTATCTATCTAGTTTTGGCGTAAAAGACTGAGCAAAAATAAGCGACACGTTAGAATCTGCCAACTAAGGCGCAGGACAAAATTACAAGAGGCGAACGCGTTCTAGGCGCGGGCGAGGCGCGTGCGAGGGCGGGCAAGGCGCGTGCGAGGTTTGATTTTATGACGACTTCGTGACTTCTTCATCAATGAAGAGGATCCGCAAGATCTTGCGTATTTGTAGAATTTACAAAAAAATAGAACCGTGGCATCATGTGTAAGCCAAGCGGTATAGGGCCATAGATTTCTCATTCAAATGTAATATTTAATATAGGTATCTAGAATTCCAGATCATTTTACGAAATTTAGTTCACTCCTGTGTTCACTGTCCGGCATGCTACTGCCAACTGCGGCTGCGCCGATGGCGAGAAAGTGGCGCACGCGTTTCCACCTTTTCTATACATTATGTACGAATTATAAAAAGGTTGGGCCGCGCCCGCAGCTCATCTTCGCCCGATGTCTCAGTTTTTGTAGATCGACAGTGTTACGTATACACTGTTGTTTTCATGCGAGCTACATTAGAGAGAAAGTTAGAATTCCATTTAAATTAATTATGTATATAAGTATGTATTTACCAAAATAAATAGTATACCTACCTATTAGTATATCAGTTATCTGGTTTCCATAGTACGAGTTTACATAGTAGCTCTGCTTAGTTTGGAATCAGATGTGTGTGAATAATTTCCCAGGATATTATTATTGATTTAGTGGTGTACAAACCAAATTCGCCAGAAAAATATATTGGCGAACAATACAGATTACAATATTCATAGAATGACATAACAGCCGCCTACTGAATCAATATTTTTGTGTGTTCATCGCGTGATATGAGTCATCTAGTTGTAGTGTTTTCTATCCAGGGTGCAATAGATATCGATCGAACAATAAATAATAAATTGTTAACTTAAATATTAGAAGACAAAAAAATACTGGCTGATTCCGCCTTCTACATCATTAAACTTATTTTTATCTCTTACGGTCACTAGAAAATAAACACACGTGGACCGGATGTAAATGGATTACTTTCGGAACCCAATGAAGTCGGACTGAGATTGTGTTCTACTAGATATCTGAGGAAAATGTGCAGTGCTCCGATCCAATCCTCATCTGAAAGCTAGCTCGGTGTTGCCAGCCCCTGAACACTCAAGGCCCTACCGGCTTCAGGTTCCGTTTTACGCCCTGGCACAAATATACCTATCATGCATCGTATCTATTATTTCTAAATTATGTTTTTACATTATCATACAATTTAAATATTTACTACCAAAACTGCAGAGGACTTCGTACTAAGCTCCACACCTTATTTATAAATATTTTATCATTTTCTTATGACGTAATAGTTCTCACGGAGACATGGCTAATACCCACCATATCTGACAGTGAATTCATTGACGATAGGTATCTGGTTTTTAGATGTGACCGTGACCGAAGTATTACGGGAAAACGAGATGGTGGCGGTGTGCTCATAGCCGTTTTGAAAACGTTACGACCTTCTAACGTTTTGATGCGCGCCTCGCATGCTGCTATTGAACACGTATTGGTGCAGCTGCCCGCGTCGCGGCCCTCTAAGCGCCATTTTATTAGTGCAGCCTATTTACCGCCGAAATCACCGGACCACTTGTATACATCACACTTAGATATTTTGCAAGACTTCATTAACGACACTAGTACTGACGCAGTTTTCGTATTAGGTGATTATAATTTACCAGGCCTAAACTGGTTGGACCGTAGTGGAATAAACTATGTGATTCCACAAGCGACAGATACAATAAGCAGTTTTTTCAGCAATTTTATTTCTTTTACTAATACTTTTCAATACAATACAATAAGGAATAATTTAGGACGCATACTTGACTTGTTTCTGTCAAACGTTGACTGCGAGGCCAAAACTTGTCTACCACTGTTACCTATTGATACTTACCACCCCGCCTTCTTGGTAGTAACGTCGCTAGATACAAAAGTTATACCAATGAAACGGCAATTATATACTAAACATAATTTTTATAAGGCCAAATATGATTTAATTAATAACGAGCTGTGCAAATTAGACTGGAATCAATTGTTATACGAGTCGTCAGCTCATCGAGCGGTTGAAATATTTTATGATAAAATTTATAGTATTATCAAAACACATGTTCCATTTACTCGCATAAAAAAATCACGTTTTCCAGTGTGGTTCTCTCCTGCCCTAATTCGCATTTTCAAAACCAAGGAAAAAGCTTGGCTAAAATGGAAAATTTATTCCAATGCATCGGATTATGAAAGTTTTTCAGTCCATCGTAAACGTTTTAAGTCTGAATGTGTTACATGTTTCGCAAGATACATGAAATCGGTTGAAGACAGCATCCCGCTTAGTATAAAACATTTCTGGACTTACGTTTCTAATCGAAAAGGCAGAGTGGAGATTCCAGCGAGCATGTATCTTGAAAATCTTAATTCTAATAATCCGACTGATATATGTAATATGTTTTCAACCTATTTCACTTCTGTTTATGAACCCTCGACCTTAGACCCCATGACGTGGCAGTCACCTAGTGCATATGCAGATAATTCGCCTTGTATCTCTGACATCTACTTACCAGTCGATACAATACATAACGCGATAAAAAAACTTGACTCGACTAAAGGTTCAGGTCCTGATGGCATTCCACCTATCTTTATAAAGAAAATCGCAAATAACATAGTCCTTCCACTCCATATTTTATTTAATAAATGCTTGCGCGAGGGGACTTTTCCCGATATTTGGAAACGGGCTAATATCACACCGGTGTTTAAGAGTTGTGACAAATCAAGTATAAATAATTATCGTCCTATTTCGATACTCTCCACCTTGTCGAAACTTTTCGATAGTCTTGTACATGGCGCATTATACTCACAGATTCACAACCTTATAGTTCGTGAACAGCATGGATTTGTGAAACGTCGTTCAACTAATACCAATCTAATGGTTTTTACAGATTACTTATTTAAAAATATGGATGGACAGATTCAGGTTGACGCTGTGTACACCGATTTTCGGAAGGCTTTCGACAAGGTGGACCATAAATTGCTACTAGATAAAATTGCTTATAATGGTATCCGTGGCAACCTATTGCGTTGGTTCATGGCTTACATATTTAATAGATCCCAAAAGGTGGTTATTAATGGCTTCCAATCTAACCCAATTATCGTCACATCTGGTGTGCCCCAAGGCTCAATAATTGGGCCACTATTGTATACTTTATTCGTTAATGACATTAAAACATGTTTCATCCATTCCCAATTTCTAATGTACGCCGACGATATCAAAATTTACAAGACATGCAAAACCATACAAGATTGCCTACTTTTACAGGAAGACCTAGATAGACTTTCTCGATACTGTTTACAAAATAAACTTCAGCTCAGCTTACCCAAATGCAATATAATTACTTTCACAAAAAACAGAAACATTATAACATTCGATTATAATCTATGTGATATCAGTCTACAAAGAGTCGACCGTATTAGAGATCTTGGGGTCTTAATCGACTCAAAATTACACTTCGACTGTCACATAGATAATGTCATTAATAAAGCGTATCGTATGTTTGGATTTATAATGAGATCGTCATCTGACTTTAAAAGACCGTCGACATTTTTACTTTTATATAAAACCTTAGTACGTTCTCAATTGGAATACGCAGTCCCGATTTGGAGCCCTATTTTTGACGTTTACATAAAAAAACTAGAAATTGTTCAAAAAAAATTTCTACGATCTATGCACTATAGATGCACTAAGTCTAGAATACCATACACAGATTTATTGGAACGCTATAAACTTCAGAGCTTACAGTCCAGACGTAGTTTACTGATGGTCATGATGCTTCATGGTCTTTGTAATAACAAGTTTGATTGCACTGACATCACTAACAACTTATGTTATATTGTACCTAGAACTGTAATGCGTCGAGAGGCACGCGTGCCCCGGCTGTTCCACACCGCGCGGTGCAGAACTCACGCTGGCGCACGGGTGCCTCTCCGACGCATTGTGGAAACGTATAACACACACTTCCACGATTTGGACATTTTTGCACTATCGCACTTTAAGTTCAAAAAAATGGCTACTGAACTACTAAAATAGTTATAGTTAATACCTACTCACTAGTACCTACATAGGTACTTCTCTGCTTAATTAATGCACGCATTTATTACTACCTATTTTTAACATTAATTCGCGGACATTGGTGTGGGTTACACGTTTACCTATTCTTAAAATTTATATTTAAATAATTTAACTATACCTAATGTGTAACTGTTTTATGTCCCAATAAAGTAAAAATAAAAATAAAAATCATTCAATTTAAATTCCAGTTTTGGTCTTCAAACAATATTTACATAGCTATTTAAATTCACCACAATGACATAAAACAATAACAATAATAGGTTCTACGGACTTTATTTACCACCAGGTTAAGTGCAACATATTTTTACGTAATAAAATACATCATCATCATGACAGCCAAAGTACGTCCGCTGCTGGAAAAAAGCCTCCCCAAAGAATAGAGGGATATACCATAATCGCCACGCTTGGCAGACGGGTTGGCGATCGCAGTTTGATGGTTATAGTTCACAGAAAAACGCTGCAGCCGGTTCTCTGGTAGGTATTCCCTCGGCAATTTCTACGCCCCCGACGGTATGAGATGGGATGATGATATTCTATGCCGTCACCACACATAATAAAATTATTGGCTTGTTGAATATTTGGCAATCATTTAAAAAAAAATCATTATTTTGATATATAGACTGTAATTTAAGTAACTAAATAGTATAATGATTGCATTTTATTATAATACTAGCTGTGCCCCGCGGTTTTACCCGCGATAAATTTTATAAATTACTAGCTGTGCCCCGCGGTTGTACCCGCGTTAAACTTTATAAATTATCACAGCTCCTCCCCCGTAGGTGATAGCGTAATAATATGTAGCCTATATGTTGACCCGACCTCTTAGTAATATTCATACAAAATTTGAAGTAAATCCATGCAGTACTTTTTGAGTTTAGCCCGGACGTACATACAGACAAACAGACAAAAATTCTAATAACAATATTTTTGGCTTCAATATCGATTGTAGATCACGCCCCAAGTATCCTTTTAAAAAAATATTCAATGTACAGTTTTGACTTTCCTATGATTTTATTATATGTATAGATCATAGCTCCTCTCCCGTAGGTGATAGCGTGATAATATGTAGCCTATATGTTAACCCGACCTCTTAGTAATATTCATGCAAAATTTGAAGTAAATCCATGCAGTATTTTTTGAGTTTATTTCGGACATACATACAGACAAACAGACACACAGAAAAAAATTATAAATCTACTAGCTGTGCCCCGCGGTTTTACCCGCGTTAAATTTTATAAATGATCTCAGCTCCTCCCCTGTAGGTGATAGCGTGATAATATATAGCTTATATGTTGACCCGACCTGCAGTACTTTTTGAGTTTAGCCCGGACATACATACAGACAAACAGACACACAGACAAAAATTCCAAAAACTATATTTTTGGCTTCTATATCGATTGTAGTTCACGCCCCAAGTATCCTTTTAAAAAAATATAAAATGTACAGTTTTGACTTTCCTACGATTTTATTATATGTATAGATATTTTTGGTTTCGATATCGATTGTAGATCACGCCCCAAGAATCCTTTTTAAAAACTATTCAATGTACAGTTTTGGCTTTCCTACGATTTTATTATATGTATAGAAGATATAGATTGTAAATAAATATTATGTATTTTCATTTTTTTTATCCTGAACAATGGATTATTTCAACCGTATCCAATGTAGGACAATCCTTAGTTGTTTCCAAAGTGACACAAAGATACATTCACGTCATATATTAGTCACCCATTTTGAGCGTGTCTTATTAATTTGTACTGCCTCGTTCGCCAAGTGTTGCGCGTGCTGTTTGCTTGCTAATCGTATGGGTACTGGTAACCCTACTGTCAGAGTTGCTCAAGCCGCCCAGTAGGCCTCTGACAAGACTGTTGTCTAATGACTACAAACGGGATCGACAGTTTAACGTGCCCTCCAAAGCATGGAGACGCTCAGAAATTAAAACACTTTCGCGGTCACCCATCTATGGACTGACCGCGAGCCCAGTTGCTTAACCTTCGCCAAACACTTACGTAGCGGTGAGAGCATCTAGCTATGAACGCCTATAGTGTGTTCAAACGCAATAGTAAGGTCCTGTGATCAAATCTCAGGTCAAGTCAAAAAGTTACCTACTTTGGGTTTTTTCTATAAAGCAAGATTTCTCAGTATCAGGCCGAAGCCTTGGAGTTGGTGGTATTTACATCCCCAGCCTCGGAGATCACGTAAAGCTGTAATTGACATCATTACTGTTACAGAGAGGCGTTAAGTATATAGGCGTACAATATTTAGTTCATTCAATTTATTTATTCCTTATCTCTTCAAAATAATTTTGGTCTTAGTGAGCTGATATACTCTTACACTGCTGTACCGATATTGACCAAACATAACTAAGAAAGACCACAAGGAAACTAGCTTTCAAAGAAAAAAACCACATCGAAATCGGTTCATCCTTTTACGAGTCACGATGCCACAGACAGACATTGAAATCAAATTTGTAACAACCCTCTTTTTGGGTCGGGCGTTAAAAATAGGTATATTATTAAAACAATTGAAGAAATCTTAATCGTACTAATATTATAAATGCGAAAGTTTGTAAGTATGGATGGATGTTTGTTACTCTTTCACGTAAAAACTACCGAATGGATTTTAATGAAACTTTACAATAATATAGCTTATACATCAGAATAACACATAGGCTATAATTTATAAAGTTTAACGCGGGTGAAACCGCGAGCACAGCTAGTTCTTAATAATATTATATTGTTATTATATAACTTGACAATTTTGAAATTTGACATCTATTTCTTAATTAATTTATTGACATTGTGTTAAGTATTTTTTGTTTTAATTATTGTATGCACAAAGGGCGGGACATGGCTGATCTTAAATTGAAAGAAGAAATATTGTTCAACTTCTGTATTTTGTACCTACCTATGATCCTCAATAAAGTATCTGAATCTGAAGTGAATAAACCCGTTCGAAACCTTTGAAATGACATTGTGACTAACAAAAGCAGGTAACAGGTAGTTACTAGCGTCGCTTCTACGATGTCTGAGAGACCTAGTTATTCGTACACCATGCGCCATTCGGAGTGCTCTCCAAACAAGAGTAGCGCGCTTCAGCGAGCATTGGACACGTCTGTGCCCGTTTATGCAGTCAATTACTGTTTGTGGCTAGAACTAGACGTATTTATGGACCGGAATAACAAGGATTCGGGAAGCCGCTTGGTGACGGTGGCAGAAGACCGGCAATTGTGGAGATCTCTGGGGAGGCCTTCGTCCAGCAGTGGACGTCTTTCTGCTGATATGATGATAATAATAATAATATCTAGGGACAATGTCACACAGATCATTGCAAAGCTTGTACTATGGGTACCAGGCGACGATATACATAATTATATAGATAGATAAATACTGAAATAATAATAATAATATCTAGGGACAATGTCACACAGATCATCCTAGCCCCAAACTAAGCAAAGCTTGTACTATGTGTACCAGGCGACGATATACATACTTATATAGATAGATAAATACTTATATACATAGAAAACATCCATGACTCAGAAACAAATATTCATGCTCATCACACAAATACATACATACATTGCACTTACCGGGATTCGAACCCAGGAGCACCAGCTTCGTAGGCAAAAGCACTACCAACTAGGTTACGGTGACGATGATATGGTGATGATGATATTCTATTCTATTTCTTGACTGGTCCGTTGGTCTAGAGATAGCGATCCCCACTCAGAACTGTTCTGTGTCTGCGTGTAATTTATCTATAATATTAGAAATATCATCTTCAGTGGACGTCTTTCGGCTGATATGATGATGATCATGATGATTAGAAATATATAAGTATGATTATCAGATGTCTTTTTGCTTAAGTAAAGGCTCTGCCTAGTTTGGTATCAATGGCAATGTGTTAGTTGACTCAAGATATTTATTTATAAATTATAAAAATAAGTTTCGAGGCGTCGTAAAGGTGTTGGGGGACTGCACGTGTGGCGCAACGGTTAAGACAGTCACCTCGTCACTTCGTCCCGGGTTCTATTCCTGCGCAGGACAAATATTTGTGTGACCCATACTTCGTGTCCATCCATCATATGTTTGTAATGTACCTCATGCCACAGGGATATAAAACCATAACGCTGCCGATGTTTTTAAAAAAAATGTCTTCTTATGGTATCGAATCTTGTTGTTTTTGCGTGTGAGTAAGGTCACCAGAACTCACCGGGGTGGGGAGAAGGGTCAGCAACATTTGTTTGCTGACTCTTTTAAAGACCGGCAACGCACCCGCGACACGTCTGGTGTTGCGAGTGTACATGGGCGGCGGTGATCACTTACCATCAGGTGACCCGCTTGTTCGTTTGTCGCCCTATGGCATAAAAATGTTTTGATATTACAGTAGTTAATAATATAAGGGATAATCAAAATAACATATTAGCAAAATCATTGCATACTGTGGCTGCCTAGCCCATACACACAGACCTAACGTTGGACTCACTTCCGTCTTGTTTAATATTTCCCGCGTGATAAAAACAAGTAAAATTTTAGCTTTAATTTACATAAGTAACCGTCTGACATGAAATGTCTCTTTCCCAACGGTCGTAAAACTGTCAGGAAACAGCGAAGGGAAGATGGTGAGTGGTGTGGCGTGGTACTTTGAAAGATAGGGCAACAATGTTTGATTAGGTAATCAAATAGGTCCCGTTGGCGCGGTTAGTAGATGCTTGCCTTTCACGCCGCAGGTCGTGGGTTCCATTGCCACCCAGGGGCTCTACCGGGTAAGACGCCGAACATCTTCACAATACTCAATCAATCGATAAATCGGCTTCCATAAGCACATGTCACGTCATAAATGGTCCGGAATCGATAGTCAACGTTAAAGCCGATTTAACGATTGATTAAGTCATTTTTAACCTTTATTTATTTGAACGCCATAAACGTAAACGATGTTCGGCGACTTAGCCGGTAGAGCCCCTGCGCAGATATTTGAGTGCATGAACATATCTGTTTGTCATGATCAATGTCATCGATGTGATATGCAAACTGAATACTTCCTCAAATTCAGCAAAAGATCAATTGCTAGGGCCCAATTGGGGTCAGAACCTCTTTGCCTATAACTCGACTTTGATTTACGGACACTGAGTACCGACTATGCCTTTGTGTGGTCACTTTGCCGGAAATCTCTATTACTCAACGGAAGGTCCGCTGGAAGTTGCTTTCTCTTGAACTAAACATTCATAACTTGAAATAAGTTAGAGTAGAAATGGGTCTCCCACTACGCGGGAAAATAATTTTGTTAGTGATAATCAGTTACTCAAAAAGTTCTAATCTGTAATTTATGGATTAAAAAGGCGTTTTTTTTTATATTATCATCATCATTATATCAGCCGAACGTCCACTGCTGGGCAAAGGCATCCCCAAAGGTATTCTAACGACCCTAACAAGATCATCGGCCTAACTTGTAGGGGACCTGCCCACGCTGCATCTTCCGTTTCGTGGTCGCCCTTCGAGATCCTTTCTGCCCCAGCAGCCGTCGGTTCTACGAGCTATGTGCCCTGCCCACTGCCACTTTACCTTGCCAATTCTTCGGGCTCTGTTGGTTAGTTTCTTTCGCCTGCGGATCTCAACATTTCTGATTCGTTCTCGCAGGAAAAGTCTAAGCATAGCCCTCTCCATTGCTCTTTGGGTGACTGTAAGCCAATAGAGAGCGACCACGTCTCAGTTCCGTAAGTCATCACTGGCAACACACACTGGTCGAAGACTTTTTAATTAGTCCGTAGTAGTTTCCCCCTATTAGTTGAATGTTGTTGTAAGTTTTAATACCCTAATTGCTTTATAGCGTAAGGTAAAGTTAAATTGTTCATTAAACTATATCTAAACTGACTTAAAATTAACACTCGCTTAATATGTTATGCTTACCTATCTCCAAGCTTTGAACAAACACAAACAATAACTGGAATCGGAAGTTTAACAGACTAAGTTAAGGAAGATAACTTAGCACATGTTTCCGTAACTTTCCGTACATATGCTTTTCTTACGGAAAGTAGTTCAAACTATGAAGCACTTTTTATGATCTACTAGCTGTAATTCGCGACACAATAGAGTAGGTATCAAACATTCATACATCTGGACATCCATTCATCTATAAGGCGTGTTGAAACCGGTAGTAGAGACACCCGCTGAGTTTGTTTCGCTGGGTCTTCTCAGTTGGGGCGCATTGGATCCGGTGGTAGCATTAAAGCGCGACCGTCGTTATTAACACAAGGTCCGTCATAATAATAACACCTTAATATAGACAGAACCATCGACAATGTGTATAAAAAATATTAGACTTAAACTAGATAATTAAACTTAAACATAATCTCTTGACAATAACTTGATACGAGCTAGCTAAATATCATTGCTGTTATAAAATAAATTTTATAAATGTTTTAATACAATCAATACAATGTGTACCTAAATATCTATGTTACTAGAAATAATAATGTATACAACTATAATACTACAAACATGTTCTGACTATTTACAAGCGCTTTTTTAAAGTCTACGTGAATAAAAACCTTTTTTTTTTTTTTATTTATTTATTTATATTCGCAAACATTTGCATTTAAAATACTAGCTGTGCCCCGTGGTTTTACCCGCGTTAAACTTTATAAATGTCTATGTTATTCGGATATATAGCTAGCTATATTACTATAAAGTTTCATCAAAATCCGTCCGGTAGTTATTGCGGGAAGAAGTAATAAACATACACAATCACTCACTCACACGCTTTGGCCTTTATAATATTAGTGTGATTAGTAGAATTTTCTTTATACTGTCTATGGTTATATACCGTGTTTTATTGGAGAATCATAAATGTTAGACGGTTCTTTAAAGATTTTTAGTGCAGGTAATCTAACATAAGTTTTCGTGTAGTTTGACATATTTTCGTTCATTAAATCTCTGCGTAGTAGACTGCGCATGCACTCAAGTTTTGTGAGTCCCCCTTACATACAAAGAGGCCTCACAAAATTCAACTTCTGCCAGCCACTGAACCGAACTATCTTTCCATAAGAAAGTTATATTTGAAAGATTATGATAAGTGAAGTCGTGGTGTCAGCTAGTGACTTTAATAAGTCTGTTGACGTACTTTCCTTAAATAGCCACCTAGTCGTCTAGGTGGCTATTTAAGGTCGGTCGAAATCAAAATTCAAGTTTCATGAATAATGGATTTATTACCAAGAAACCAGTTATCTAATACACGAGCTCATTATTACAAGTTTATATATAAGATTTATCTTTAGTCTTCCTGATTTTGAGAGGAATTGCTACTGCCATGCCTGTCCGCTTTAGGTACAGACGCAAGCACATCCAGCTACCCCAATCTGTCAAATTTCTTTTATAGATTTTCAACTTTATCACAAAAGCATAAGGTTCACTTTCAATTTGACAGATTGGGGTAGCTTGATGTGCTGTCGTCTGTACTTTTTGGTTACACATCGCCCTATTTATTGTGTTGTTTATTTAGGAATTTTCCAATAGATTTTTAATTAGGGTCTGGAAGGTCATAACTTACACAAAAACTTTGTTTAACATAGAGGTAATGTTCGGGCATATTCTAGATATATTGCCATCTTATCCCAAACTAAGCAGAGCTTGTACTATGGAAACTAGATAAATGATAGACTACTTTTCTTTGGTAAATACATAATCATATAGATATAACGCCCAGATTCAGGACAAACAGACATGAACATGCACACAAATATCTGTCCTGGTAATGAATCGAAGCTACGTTCGTCAACTTCAAGTAACTGACTTAATTAGAAAATTTAGCATCTGAACATCCTCCATGTGAACATCTGTATTACATCCAACCATTAGAAAACCCTCAACATCAACTAGAATTACATAATCTTGGAAAAGAGCCGATACTCTTACACTGCTGGACCGATATTAACCAAACATAGCTAAGAAACACCGCAAGGAAACTAGCTTTCTTTCAAAAAGCCGCATTGAAATCGGGAAATCAGTTTTAGAGCTACGATGCCACAGACAGACACACACACTCACACACACACACACACAAACATACACAACACACAACACACACACACGCACGCACACACAAACATACACACAGATTGACAGACATCGACGTCAAACTTATAACATTCCTCTTTTAACTTCGGGGTTAAAAATGAATACATATGTATATACGATAACGCTTTCGACACCCCTACACGTTGAGTGCAATATCCACAGTGTAATATTTCAAGAGCAGCCAGTTGACTTCTATTAAACTACGAGTATTTAGAGTAATTTTTAACTTTGATCTTGCTTCAACACTTGTGGACAGGGGCGGAGTGATCACATATTGCTTCTATAAACAATAATAATCAGTGCTTACAAAAATCGGCGGGTATTATTCATCGCATCCTTCAAACAAATGCTTTTAAATCTTAGAGTTCAGCATAAATATGTATTATTTGCCGGTTAGTTCAATTTTAAATGCCGACTTCCTGAAGCCACTGGTTTTAACTGCATTGTTCTATAAACCGTCACAAAATATCTGGTTCAAGCTTTGAGGAGGTACGAGTTGTGATCTGATACTGAATTTTTCGTAAGTAATTTGTTATACTACGATTCACGTTCTGAATATTTACAAGTTCTTTTTGAACTCTAGTGTACGACTGCACGTGTGGCTCAGCGGTTAAAACAGTCGCCCTGCCACTTCGTGTCCTTGGTTTGAATCCCATGCAGGACAACTTTTTGTGTGACTCTAAGCCTCTTTTTTATTTTACTTTATTATTTTTATAATGTTGAAAACCAAACATTTATGTTCAGTGTAACTTCTTTCAAGTGCTTTAATAAAGAGATAATAAAAAAATTAAAAGTGACACCAATACACCAATCTAATGACGTACATAATAATACGTGACATTGTGGATTACCAAACAAACACAGTTCTCTAGTTTAATTTATTTGTTGTACTTGTTTGAGTGTGAACAATACAAATTATTCTATCTTTCTATCCTATTCGATATGAACGCACGTACTTTCTCAGATATAAAGAGTCATTTCTGAATCAAATTATAATTATTTCCTCCTTGCCAAAACCCGGTCTTTACCTGGAAGGAAAATATAAATAAAGATATAAAATATTTGAATATATTTGATCTAGAATAATTCGTTGGGTACTATAATTTATCGGGCAAGAACAATAAAAAATTTCATTAGAAAAACCCTACTGTTAGGAAGGATTATACCTGTCTATAGTTATTTGTAATAGTTGTGTTAATCGTTTAACTCCAAGCATGTCATATTCCATTAACCAGTTGAAAATAAATGTTTGAAGCAAACACACGTCTTAATTACTCCTGTCTCTGTGCCAGTCGAAAGTAAACCTTAACGCGCTAAACACCTACTAATATTATAAACGTGAATGTTTGTAAGTATGGATGTAAGGATGTTTGTTACTCTTTCACGCAAAGACTATGGAAGTGATTTTGATGAAAATTTGTATTATTATAGCTTATTTATCCGAATAACACTATAAGTTTGACGCGGATATTTGTTGTGTTTGCTGTGTGGTGATGGCGGCGAATATTAGAATATCAACACCCTATCTCATCATGAGGAGGGCGTACTGATAAAAGACAGAAGCGACAAGAAAGCGGCTCGGCACCAACCACCGCAAACTTCTCTTGTCAGTCCTGCGGCAGGCTATGTCGCTATCACATCGGTTTGTTTAGCCACCAAAAGAAATGTCTCTCAGACAATGCGCCGTAAATCGTCTGTAACAGACGCAAAGGCCATATATCTCATCATGAGAAGGGCGTAGAAGTCGACCCGAGGGAATATCTACCAGAGGACGGGCAGCAGCGTCTCTCCGTGTACTATAACCATCATACTGCGATAGCCAACCCGTCTGCCAAGCGTGGCCATTTCGGCATATTCCCTTAAGATGATTCTTGACTTTGTTTTTTTTTTTTTTTAAAAAAATGACAACGCCAGCATTTGGTACTTAATCCCTGTGATGCGGGGTACTTTACAAACATATAATACACACGGACACAAATTACATCCTGACTCAGAACAACTATTTATGGACCACACAAATAGCAGTCCGGCACGGGACTCGAACCCGAAGTGGCGAGGCGACTGTCTAAGCCGCTGCGCCACACGTGCAGTCAAAGTTAGTTTTGTCTAGCTGTATAGGTACTTTTTACATCTTTTATGAGTGAGTGAATGAGGGTGAAACCGCGGAACACAGCTAGTTACATAATTAATAGCGTATTTATTTCGGAAATATACTTATGCCACCATATTAAAGCATGTTAAATTGATTTCTTTCGCCATAATTATCGCAATAGAGCAAGATGGATGACCATAAAAATAAAATATTACTCGTTAAACCTTGGAATGGAATTGGAAATAGCCAAATTCGTCCCTGGCTCCCTATTTTATGTGATAGTGGAAAGTTAGATGAAGTGAAATGACTTTAGTTTGCTGTTTGGACGACTAACAAAATGGACGCTGTTTTTCAGGTAATTTAACTTTATTAGTCATAATGTATATGAAGTTTACAATGTGTAACAATAGTAGGTTGTCATAGAGACTTTATCCTATTGAATATAAAAAAGAATATCTGTCCCCAAATTGCCACCAATTATCATTATTGGCTTGTTGGCTTGGTTGGTAAATGCTTGCTTTTCACGCCGCAGTTCGTGGGTTCAATCGGACGGATATTTGTGTGCATAAACATATCGGTTAGTACTGAGTCTGGATGTAATTATCGATATAAGTATGTAAGTATATCCAACGAAAAAAGTAGGTACATGTAAGATATGTATGAGTTGTCTGGTTTCCATAGTACAGACGCCAGCACATCCAGCTACCCCAATCTGTCAAATTTATTTTATAGATTTTCAACTTTATCACATAAGCATAAGGTTTACTTTCAATTGGGTAAATTTGACAGATTGGAGTAGCTTGATGTGCTGGCGTCTGTACAAGCTCTGTTTAATTAGGGTACAGATGGGCGTGTTTGAATAATGTCTCAGGGTATTATTATTATAATTACCATTTTTTAAGATATCCACAATTGCCGGTTTTGCGTTATCCGCATCCAGCGGCTTTCAGCGACTCTCACAAGATCATCGGTCCATCTTAAAGTCCCGCCTTAGTTGGTTGGTTTGAAATCACATAAAAGGGAAATCTTTTCGCATTTATGTCTAGTTTATCTGGGAATTGTATTGCTTTAACCTAATATACTGGACACTGAAAGTGGTATACGACTTATTCCTTTCAACTACTGAAGAAAATCCATATTCATCATGTCAGCCGAATGACGTACACACGGCTACATATCAAGCTATACATTTCCAATATAAGCTGACCTGTCAATGTATGGAAATCCTATACAACGCGAGATCAGCTTATACTCAAAATGTATAGCTTGATATGTAGCCGTGTGTACACAGCGGAACAAATGTCTCCCCAAACGATTTTAACAATACAGTTGTGTCCATCATTTGGAGGGATATGCCATAAGCGCCACGCTTGGCAGACGGTTTTCCGATCGCAGTATAATGGTACACAGACATACGGTGTTCTGGGAGATATTCCCTCGAGTCGACTTCTACGCCCCCCGGCCCCACTCAGGGATATATAAAAAAAAAAAAAAAAAAACTTGTGTGTACTTATTTACACGCGTTAGAAGTGCGCGTGCATCGTAAAAATTCACTTTCATACCACCTAGAACTAACTTCATGCTGTTAAATTTTTTGGTGTCGGTGTGCGCGCGCATCGTAAAAATTCACTCTCATCAATTTTCTCCATCGCGCCAAAAGAAGTATAACTTAAAAAAAAAGGTTTTTATTCACGTAGACTTTAAAAAAGCGCTTGTAAATAGTCAGAACATGTTTGTAGTAATATAGTTGTATACATTATTATTTCTAGTAACATAGATATTTAGGTACATATTGTATGAAATCATTTATAATATTTATTTTATTATTGCAATGATATTTAGCTAGCTCGTATCAAGTTATTGTCAAGAAATTATGTTTAATTATCTAGTTTAAGTCTAATATTTTTACTACATATTGTCATAAAATGGGGTGATGATATTCTTTGCGTCGCCCCACATAGTTTTTACACTATTACGTACAAAATACTTACCAAGACTGGGCTCACAGTAAATAATTACTCTAACTGGACCAAATTTTAAATTAATTTGTTAATTTCATGTAATTTGATGTAGCTTTTATACTATAAAACTAATTTGATGTAGAATTCAACTCGGCTGGGCAGCGTTCTATTCGATATTCAAACAAATCGTTAGTGTTTTGTTTTGTAATGTACGAAAAATTAATGTATTTGTTAAATACTTTTTCTACAGTGAGCCTTAAGCCTATGGGCTTAATATCTACCCCTGAAAATATTTGACACTAATTGTTGGACGTTATACAGAACATATTATTACATCGCCATTCTTTTGTCCCGGTAACGAACTACCTACATACACAATATTGGGTTTGATAACAAATAAATGCCACATGCCTCGCTGAATACAACAACTCAATTTATTTCCCAAATAATTGGGGTATTATAGTTCGGAAATACGAAAATTCTTATATAGACGGAAAATATATGTACAGACGCCAGCACATAAAGCTAGCCTAATCTGTCAAATCTCCCCAATTGAAAGCGAACCTTATGCTTTTGTGATAAAGTTGAAAATCTATGAAAGAAAATTGACAGATTGCGGTAGCTAGATGTGCTGGTGTCTGTACATAGCTTCTTTATCTTTATTATTATTACAACATAGAAGGTAGGTATAAAACAAAGTCGTTTTCCGCGTCTATCTGTATGACGTCTTGGTCTAGTCGTTACTGACTCTGACTGATATGCCAAAGGTCGTGGGTTCGATCCCCACCCATGACAAATCTTTATGTGATGAGCACCATTATTTAGACGGGCCTGTTGGCATGGTTGGCAAATGCTTGCTTTTCACGCCGGAGGTCGTGCGTTCGATTCCCACTCAGGACAGATATTTGTGTGCTTGTCTGTTTGTCCTGAGTCTGGGGGTAATTATCTATATAGGTATGTATTTAAAAAAGAAAAGTAGTATATGTAGTTAATTAGTTATCTAGTTTTCATAGTACAAGCTCTGCTTGGTTTGGGATCAGGTGGCCGTGTGTAAACTATGTCCCAGGATATTATTATTATAATTCACCAGCTTACTCCCGAAGTCAACCATGCGTATAGAAGTTTTATTTAAAAAAAATACACAAACTAACTAAAAAAGCATGGTCTTTTATAGGTACACTGACAAACTGAGAAGACATGCCGAACTAAGTACTAAAACCTCTAAAACTGAAAACAGATCAATATTATTTGTCTTTAATTGCTTTAATCATATCAGCCGAAAGACGTCCACTGCTGGACAAAGGCCTCCCCCAAAGATCTCCACAACTGCCGGTCTTGCGCTATCCGCATCCAGCGATTTCCAGCGACCCGCACAAGATCATCGGTCCATCTTGTAGGGGGCCTGCCCACGCTGCGTCTTCCGTTTCGTGGTCGCCACTCGAGAACCTTTCTGCCCCATCGGCCGTCGGTTCTACGAGCTATGTGCCCTGCCCACTGCCACTTTAGTTCGGCATTGCTTTAGTCTTTGAAAATACAACCTTAATTGTCGAGTTTCGATAATGATCGAATTCCGGACAAGTGCGATCTTTAATTTAATTAAAACTATGAATCATGTGTGTAAAGCGTTCGTAAAAGCGCCAAGAATGCTATAAAAATTGCATTCATACCTCTTTTACGGTGTACCTATATCAGTTCAGAAAATTTAATATTTTTCAGCTATAAAAATATGGATTTCCCCAACGGTTTGTATCCAAGGTAAATAATGGAGTTCTTTTTTATTATTATTTATTTATCAAACAACAATATAAAACACATGCATTAATTGAGTTATTACAATTTACAAAAAAAGACATTCGCATTGTTTCGATGAAGACAAAACGGCGGCGCCTACTTGTCAGCAGTAATATAGTTTGGCGTAACTTTGCGGCAATCAAAATACAAACTTAATATGTATTAGTGTTAATTATCAGTCCAATAAAACCAGCCAAGTGCGAGTCGGACTCGCGCACCAAGTGTTCCGTACCTTTATCTATCCTCATCATCATCATCTTGACCCACCAATCTGCTAGTGGGTATGGTTTCCGCACTTAGTCCCGATGTGGACCATTGTACGTGAGCCACGGTGGCCCTTGCTCCATCCAGCCCACCTCTTTCCAGAAGCATATTAGGTCTCCCAAACTTCTCAGGGCTTCCGGAAGAGTTCTTGGTGAACCCAAGATTTCTCTCCGCATTTTCACGATGCCTGTGCACTCGAGGAGCACATGCGCGACCGTTTCGTCAGCATCCATGCACGCTCTGCACAGAGGGCTGTCAGTTATGCCAATAGTGTGAAAGTGTTTGTTGAGTGAGCAGTGTCCAGTGATGGTCCCCACCACAACGCGCAGGCTTTTCCTGTTAAGCCGTAGTAGACGCCAATTCAGCTTACCATCCAGGCATGGCATTGCTTCTTTGGATTGTCTACAACCCGATGCTGAGGACCACCAGGTCTCGGACTGTGTGTGTGTGTGATTTTGTAACCATCTACGTATTTGAGTGAAGGGTATGGGCACAGTTGGTTCCGGGCCAATGGCTGCTGTGTTCGAGCCTCTCTTGGCTAGCTCGTCAGCTGCATCATTGCCCAGTGACCCACTGTGTCCTTTGATCCATTGTAGTGTTATTGTGTTGTTGTAGTATTCCGCAACATGTTCCAGTGCGTTATGGTATTCCAGTATTAATCCTGAGGCAAAGTGGTATTGTTCCAAGGATTGGAGTACTGATGCGCTGTCAGAGAGTATGCGTATGCAAGTGTTTGTGATTTTTCTGGCCTTGATTGCATGTGCTGCAAGGATGATGCCTACACACTCAGCCTGGTATACAGTGTTGAGCGTACCTAGGGGCCTTGATATTTTGATGTTCAGGTCATTTGAGAAAACTCCCACTCCTGTTCCGGAGTCGGTTTTTGACCCATTCTTATCTCCGTTGGGTTCGGATGGTCACACAGTTCTTCTGCGACTTGTACCTATATTGTAGTGCTTCTGGAAATGGTGTGATTTTAAGGTTTTATCACTAGGTGATGCCATCATGGGTTGCCGTTTGATCGCGTCTTCGTGAATAGGTACGTGAATACTTTATTCGAGGGTCTTTGTTTAGAGTGTCGTTCATACTGAGTCTAAAGATTGATATGGTTGCATCCTCCTGCACAGTAAGATGTAGGGGTGGCAGTCCCAGCATTGCTTGTACCTTTATCTATAAAAATGGTAATAATATCACGTTTGTTGATTGGCAGACCTTTAAATATTTGTTATTTGTTTTAATTTCTTTAATTATTTTTAATATAATGAAATATATATTATAACTTAATATTCTCTGAATATTTCAAGCGTGTTATTCGAAATACCGAGCAAAATCGAGCAAAAAAAATCACGTTGGAACTCCCCTTAAATATTTATTCTATTATTATTTTATTATTCTGTTTTTAAGTATGTTATGTTATAGCGGCAGCAGAAATACATGGTCTGTGAAACTGTCTAACTACAGACAGACAGAATGACAGTGGAGTCTTAGTAATAGGGTCCCGTTTTACCTGTTTGGTACGGAAACCTAAAATTGGGGATACAATTTGCCCCACCTTCCCCTTCGTAAAAATACGGAAATGAACGAAGTAAATATAAACAAACAAATTTGTTAGTTACATGCGCCGGAAACCCAACACGTGTTTAGTCCTCCACGGACCATTCTCAAAGGATGCTAACACGTCGAGTGCTCGAATACGCCATTATCATCATGTCATCCGAATGACATGCACTGCTGGACAAAGGCCATGGTATGTATCCATATTATTTAATAACATATATGAGAACTTTATATTAGAATTACCATTAATTGTAGGGTTTGATGCGATTATTACATGAATTTCAGATTTTAACTACCCCGCAACAATTTAATCGGTTGTGACAGGTTAAACCACCCATTAGTGGTCATGATTTAGTAGTGCTTTCGTAAGTGCTTGGGTCGCAATAATAATTTCTTTACGACTAGTGCCTTAATTCAGGTAAAGTTCCTGGTATTGATGCTGTGTGGTGACGGCATAAAATATCATCACCCCATCTCATCTCGTGGGGGGCGTAGAAATCGACCGAGGGAATACCTACCAGAGAACGGGCAGCACCGTTTTTCTGTGAACTATGACTATCAAACTCGCTAGCCCCGTATGTCCCCCCATTCGTTGGGGTAGCGTTTGTCCAGCAGTGAACGTACTCTGCCTGACATGATGATTGATGAGGTGGCTGCTCTACAGCACTGCGTCCGGTATGTTCGCAGAGTCGAGAATATTTGGCTTTCACGCCATCAAGGGAAAGCGTTGCGCTTCCACCAAGCGCAGGGTACTGGCCAGTCTCAATAGCATCCTTAAAACTATAGCTGATAGGTGGCGCAGCCCCATGGTACATTGGATATTAATGACCTGAGGACTGACACTCGTTTGTAAAACGTGTTTATTTTTACCAATTAAAATGGACTATTTTTATTTGTCTGGAATAAAACAATGAAAAACATGAATCTATTATTTTCAGGCAACATGACCCATATTTTGTTAGTAGGAAATTACTTAAGACTATATTAGTACATTAAGAACTTTAACATGAAAACAATACTCACAATTACAATATTAAACAAAAATAATATTACTCTAAACCCTTTACGGCTTAGGGTAATATTATTTTTACCTTTTAACAAGCTACCTGCATGACATGTAGCTTGACAAACCTACCGATTGTAGGCACATCCAACCTCTCTCCAAATAGCCTCAGGATGCTGTTGGTGCTTTCCCTTATTCTGTGTATTGCATATTCCACGAAAACCGATAACTCCCTTAGCTCCTCCACTACGTAGAACATTACTTGGCTCAAACTCACCTCTCTGCCGAATGACAAAATTATATAACAAATGCAGTGACAGGGTTGATATCCACCACGTCTCATTAGGATTATTTAAAAAAATACTGATAAGATAAGCACATTACTGTGAGGCACATACGGATGACTTCTTCTTTGCCATAATGAAAATATACTTAACGCACTACAGTAAGGTGCTAGCCTCAATAACCCCCTCAAGCCGTTATTATATTAGATTCGCAAGGGATTATTTGCTTTAAAAGATTTTATTACATACTAGCTGTGTCCCGCGGTTTTACCCGCGTTAAACTTTATAAATTATCACAGCTCATCCCCCGTAGGTAATAGGTTGATAATATGTAGCCTATATGTTGACCCGACCGTTAGTAATATTCATGCAAAATTTGAAGTAAATCCATGCAGTACTTTTTGAGTTTAGCCCGGACATGCATACAGACATACAGAAAAAAATTCTAAAAACTATATTTTTGGCTTCGATATCGATTGTAGATCACTGTATCCTTTAAAAAAATATTCAATGTACAGTTTTGACTTTCCTACGATTTTATTATATGTATACATGAAAGAGTTCCCAAAGGAACCAAGTCTTAGAAGGAAGTAAAAGAATACAAAATTAATTAGCGAATTCGATGGGGATACTTGATTAACAAAGAATTAACAACAATGTTGATTCCCAAATTTCTTTCCTATCGATAGATCTAAAAGGTATTTTTTTTAATTTCGTTCTATTATGTTGCGCTTTCGTTTAGCAGTAATACCAGTTTTTTTAATACGGTCCGTAACGTAGTTTCGATAGTCATAAATTGGATGAACGGGAGCAGTCCATCGATTAATAAATTTTCGAAGAATCGTTCAGTCGAAGCAGCGTTTGACGAGAAAAGGTTGTTACGCAATAAATTCCATTCGAACAATCGTTCAGTCGACTTTTGGTTCATCGAACATATGACTCTCGCTACTACGTTACGGATCCTTTTTAGGGTTCCATAGTTAAATGGCAAAAAACGGAACCCTTATAGATTCGTCATGTCTGTCTGGTTGTCTGTCCATCCGTATGTCACAGCCACTTATTTCCGAAACTATAAGAGCTGTACTGTTGAAACTTGGTAAGTAGATGTATTCTTTGAACCGCATTAAGATATTCATACAAAAATAGAAAAAAACCAATAAATTTTGGGGTTTCCCCATGCTTAGAACTGAAACTAATTTTTTTTTATCGAACCTATACATGTGTAATATATATGGCTAGGTCTTCAAAAATTATATTGAGGTTTCTAATATCATTTTTTTGCGCGAGAGACCCTTCCAAATTGGTAAAATGAGTGCCCCCCACCCCCTGTAACTTCTTAAATAAGAGAATGATAATAACTAAAAAAAATATATGATGCAAACTTCCACCGAAAATTGGTTTGAACGAGATCTAGTTAGTATATAGTTTATTTTAATACGTCAAAATCGTAAACCGCAATACACCTTTCATTCAATCATCTCAAATACTTGCTGCTACGGAAACCTTCATGGGCGAGTCCGACTCGCACTTGGCCGCTCTTTTAATATAGCCTACGCATGCCACTCGTAAAATGTGTCTGCAGTTGTGTTTGCACATACACTTGTTCACTATAATATTTTTAACTGCCTCGTTGGTCTAGCGGTAGCGTGTTCAACCGCAGATTACGAGGTCCTGGGTACAAAACCGGGTCGGGCCAAAAGTGATTTTGGAATTTTTCTGTAAATAGAAAACTTTCTCAGTATCAGCCTGAAGTCTGGGAGTTGGCGGTATTGTACATATATTGTACTATACCCCCGTGCCTTGGAGAGCAGGGAAAGCCGTCGGTCCTGTACCATATTATAGTGCACACACATGGGCACTATAATATGTCCCGCACAGATGGCTAACCCTTAACTAACCTAGATTTAAGATATTTGAGCCATAGAAAGCTTCTCAGGTACCGTTTAGTGTTGGATATGGAAGACCGTGACACAGGTGTACTTCGCTTAATATAAGGTCCCAACAAAAAGAACCAGTCTGTACAATTATGTTAAAGATTTTTCTTTTCTTTTTTTAGATTTTGTCATGGTTATTCTTCATTGAGACTGGCCGCTGTGGCTGAGAGAAACTGAAAAATACCAGGAAGACATTATTATAATATTGAGACTGCCATGGCGGTAGTTAGAAACCTTCGAGCATTTAAATGCTCGAAGTTAGAAACACACAATTAAACAGTGAATTAGTTAATGCCACCATGTTTACTAGCCCGTTAGTAGCATTCTTTATTTCAAAGTATTCCTTAAAAAGTTTTTCAAACTCATCACTTCCCCAAAGTCCCCTATCTTTCTTCAACGCCTCGACAAAGTGAATCTGATTTCGTGTTTACATTCACTTCCCTACAAAAAATTCGAACAAAATTAACATTGTAACTTGACGTTGTTAATTTTCTCTTGGAAATTCAAAAGGGACCCCTTTGGAGCCCCATTTGTGTTGACGAGAAAATCGCTCGTAATGGCTGCCCTTTCAAAGGCTGAAAATAACTCTTATTTTTTATGAAGCTTTATCAAAACGTATTCTACTTGCAAAATAATTAAAGTATGGTTACTTTTTTATCCATCTATTCAGTAGAGGTTCAGTAGCGTTCGTTCGCTCAAAGAACAGCCCGACTGGGGAAATACCTCCACCTAACAGAAGACACTCCTTAATAATAACATTGTTAATTTATAGTTGTGTTTCCGAGTGTGAGTAAAGTCGCCAGAGCTCATTGGGGTGAGGGGAAGGGTCAGCAACACTTGTTTGCTGCCTTTTAAAGGCCGGCAACGCACCCACGACACCTCTGGTGTTGCGAGTGTCCATGGGCGGCGGTAATCACTTACCATCAGGTGACCCACTTGCTCGTTTGTCGCCTTCTGATATAAAAAAAAAACAATATCTGTGTTATTCTGTAATCTTCTAGGGACGTTCATAGCTAGATGATCCACTGGTCCGTAAGAGATCGGTGAAGTAACGAGGCCGGCGGTTAGTCCATAGATGGGTGACGGTGAAAGTGGTTTAATTTCTGAGCGTCTCCGTGCTTCGGAGGGCGTTAAGCGGTCGGTCTCGGTTGTAGTCATTAGGCTACAGTCGTTAAGCCATGTCAGAGGCCTACTTGGCGGCCTGAACAACTCTGACACTAGGGTAACCACTGCCCATACGATAAGTAAGTAAGTAAGTCTGTAAAGTTCATGTTGTTTTCGAATAAGCCGTAACTGGCCGATTCAGCGCCTGCTGGTGACTGCGCTGTTTGTAACTGGTAATAGTTTTTCCACAAACCGAGAGCGTGACCTGCAATAAACTCTTTCAAATTGTGATCGTCTGACAAGCTCAGGTTCCAGGCTGCCCGAAAGGCAGACCGATCTTCTTTCTTTATCGAATGGACAGTGGTTACCCTGGTGACAGAGTTAAGCCACCCAGTTCTACTCATATATTTTTTTAATACATAGTGTATTTAGAAGTGGAAATGAAATGTAATTTTTTCTAGATACATAATATCAAAAATTTAAAACCAAGACACGTACGGACATTAACATGTATTATGTAAAAAGATGAATTATATTATAAATTTTATTATATTATAAAATATATCCTTTTAATATATTTTATCTTTTCGCTATAGTCTATGTACAGGATATAATTCACCTTTTTACATAATAGGTACATATTAATGTCTGTACGTGTCTTGTTGCTTTTAAATTTAAAACAAAATATAAAACATATATATAACACTATTATTTATAAATGCTATGTCAAGTAGGTAGGTAGCTAAAATGTATATAAACCTTCACAAAACGTTCCCTACCGAATAATCAAAATCTGCTTAAAAACAACGCAGAAATCGCTTAACATAATTTGTTCGTTCCCAAATGAACCTAAGTTTATATTTATTCGGTTCATTCAATCGTTCACTCTTATATTTTACTGTTCGCGCAAGTTTTCGTAATTTTGCATTTAATCCCTAGAAAAACATTCCATTACACAAATATGTGCAGTTTCATTTATTATAAACTAGATGTGCCCCGCGGATTTACCCGCGTTAAACTTTATAAATTATCACAGCTTGCAGGTGATAGCGTGATAATATGTAGCCTATATGTTGACCCGACCTCTTAGTGATATTCATGCAAAATATTAAGTAAATCCATGCGGTACTTTTTGAGTTTAGCCCGGACATACATACAGATAAACAGACACACAGACAAAAATTCTAAAATCTATATTTTTGGCTTCGATACCGATTGTAGATCACGCTCCAAGTATCCTTTAAAAAAAATATTCAATGTACAGTTTTGACTTTCCTACGATTTTATTATATGTATAGATAGGACAATGCTGCTCAATATTTATTACATACAAAGAATATATAGCCGAATTTCATCATCATCATCAATCCAAATTTAGTTAGAAATAACATATACCGAGTATTTTACAAAATATTAAGTTGCCCTTTATCATCATTATCATATCAGCTGAAAGACGTCCACCGCTGGACAAAGGCCTCCTCCAAACATCTCCACAATGTTGGTCTTGCGCTATTCACATCGACGGCTTCCAGCGAGCCTCATAAAATCATCGATCCATTTTTAGAGTCCCGACCCACCCTGCGTCTTTTTTTTTGTAACATTACCTATGCAGTTAGCCTATGAGGTTTTCACTGCTTCACCGGACTATATAGAGGTGAGCGTGGGCTCCAACCGTCTAGACCGTGCGTCTTCGCTTCGTGTTCGCCACTCGAGGACCATTTTGCCCAAACAGGCTATGTCGGTCACTTTTGTGCATCTGGCGGTTACCTTGAGGCTATGATCTTAGAAGACTCATAATGAGAAACCATATTGTCATTATTATACCTCTATAATATATTTTTATGAACTAAAAGTGAAATTGAAAGAACAAAAAGAAAAACACTACACGAAATGGCCTTACTGTATTTACCTCTAATATTATTATTACAATCAGAAAACCAATCAGAGAACAATGAATGTAATCACTAATCACAAACGGACAACAAATAATTCACGAGTAAAAATAGGAAAAGATTAACGACAAAACAGAATAAAGTTAGCAAAAATGGCTCACGTCTCGACTGTTGCCATGACAACCAAAAAACATTCCTCTCCAGCCAAATATCATGTCTCTACCATAGATTTTCCCGCCATAGTCTGTTGCCAGAGTAGACGTATATCTAACAATATATAATCTTTCTACAAATGTGTTGCTTGCTCATCCACTTGCAGAATTTTATTCTACAAAGGTAGGAATTTTTTGTACGACCTATGTAGATTTCTAACCCAAAATTCTATCAAAATAAGTGGAATTGCACTAGATCCGTGCTAGACGTAGTATGTAACGATCGTCTGGTACTGGTATGTTTGTTAGTATTAGTTACTGTTTCTTTTCTTTAAATAACCTACTTATTTATTGTATTACATACTTTATTTTATAATAGTTTTTAGTTAAACTTGTTTTATATACATGTAAGTTGAACTTAACTCAGAAACCGCTCGCGTTAGTATTTAAGCCTACTTTAATCTATATATGTATATGATTCTCAGAAAAGTGAATTATAATTCTTAAAAAAAATATCTTAAACCCCAACTTGCGGCAGTAAATAGTACTAATCACAAATATGTAATCATGAAAGGATATGACAAAAATAAACAATATTTTTTTGGGTTTGTTGCGATGTAAGGAACTTATGCTGGACATTAGTTGTATTAGACCAGCTCTAGTTTCTAGCAACCAATTAGATAAACACGACTCTATTGCTAGAGTATTGTGTTCTCAAAGTGCTAACAATGTTAGCCCTTCTATACCCAATTTGCCTAGCAATTTGTTCTAACGGGTAGGTAACTAAGTGCAAACAAGTTAGCATATCATAACATATGACAGACACGGTATAGTTAGAAGCAAAGCTCCTGTTCTTTTTAATCTACTATAAATGTTATGACTGTTAGCCTAAAACTTAATCAAAATACACCTTTTTTATAATAACATATATTTATAATTACACTGAGTTGGGAATTAATTCGTTTTTTGTCAGTACATTCTAGGGCGTGCTATTAATTACTGAGCGTAACGGATACAACTTTTATTCGATTCTTATTGATTGAACACCGTATTGGTCACCGTAGCCTAGTTGGTAGTGCTCCTGCCTACGAAGCCGGTGGTCCTGGGTTCGAATCCCGGTAAGTGCAAATATTTGTGTGATGAGCACAAATATTTGTTTCTGAGTCATGGATGTTTTCTATGTATTTAACCCTCAATTCACTTGGTGAAATATACTAACGTAAATACCTTCTATGAGTCCCGGGGACTCATATATTTTATAGGCACGATTTTTTTCAAATAAAACAACTTTGGTTACAATTAATTTTTATAATCTTCTTGTACTTAGTTAATCATAAAATAAAAATAACAAAATGGGAACAAACTCGTGAGATCCTCTTAAACAATAGAAAAGTACAAATATCAGTCTCAAAAAATAATCAAATATTTAAACTGCTTTAAGTCTAACAAATAATTAGATAAATGCAAAAAAAAACTTAACGCCTTTAAACCTCTTTAAGGGTACTACATAAAAATAAAACGCCTTAAATCTATGGCACCATACAAAAAAACGTGCAATAGGTTTACATGCACCGTCTCGGCATACCTTCAAATTGGCTTTATACATTTCGCGCATAAGTATGCAGTCTTTGTTCTCTTTTTGTAATGACAATAAATAACAGTACTTCCTCTCATGACTAGCTAACTTGACATCAGTTTCAGGATGACACATATCTTCAGGAATGTCTTATTGAAAGATAGATGAAATCGAACAGCGAACTTGACGTGGCAAACGTGTACTATGCAAACGTGTCATCAAATAGAATGGAATCTGCTCCGTCTTCACTGACATTGATCCAATTACGTTGTTGAGCCATTTTAAAATTCTACAACATAAAAAAATAAAGCATGCATATACATAATCAATAAATATAGGTGAAAAATCAACAATTGTAACTATTAATAAATAAAAAAAATATAACACAATTCACTAGTATGAGTCCCTGGGACTCACTCGGCGTAATAACTCACCAAATACAAAGCGCGCGCGCACGTACTCTCGGCACCGCGTCGCTCGCGTCACTGCATGACGGTACTGAAGTGGGGGAAAACCATCTGCTAAAAAAATTAAACTAGCGCGGTTTGAAATTTCGTTGTGAGTCTGTGGGACTCAGGAAGTGAATTAAGGGTTAAGTATTTATCTATCTATATAAGTATGTATATCATCGCCTGGTACCCATAGTACAAGCGTTCATCCTAGCCCCAAACTAAGTTTGGGGCTAGGATGATCTGTGTGACATTATCCCTAGATATTATTATTATTATTATTGAATTAATTTGATTCAAAACTTTTATAAAGAATGGGAATAGTCCTTCCCTTATGCCCACTATTACAACTAATGTAAGCCAGGATCAACAATGTGGGAGTGGTGAGACTCTGGCATGTCCCGAGGGAATACTTCAACTGTTGTGGATATCGCTATAAATGTAATCAGAAACAAACAAGGAGGAGTTAGAAAAAGTAGTTCCACTTCCCTCCAAAGCACACAGTACTCCAGGTACGCAGAACTCTATTACAAGCTATAACAAGACTAGAAATTCATAAAACGCGAGAATTGCAACTAGAGAAGCTAGCTGAAAACCACCAAGAGCACTTGAATGGTTCTATTAAAGCCATTCTAGATATAGAGGCGTTCATAGCCAGACGCTCTCACCGGTCCGTAAGCGATCGGCGAGGTTAAACAACGAGGCTCGCGGTCAGTCCATAGATGGGTGACCGCCAAAGTGGTTTAATTTCTGAGTGACTCCGTGCTTCAGAGGGCACGTTAAGCTGTCGGTCCCGGTTGTAGCCATAAGGCAACAGTCGTTATGCCATGTCGGAGGCCTACTGGGCGGGTTGAACAACTCTGACACTAGGGTAACCACTGCCTATGAGAAGTGTCCTCAACTGCCACCACGTGCAAGCAGCCCCGGGAAGACAGCGAACTGTTTGTGGCGCAGTCGCTGTGCCGTACTGGCAGGAGTCGGCAAATGGGGAGGGCAACCCACAGTCCTCCCCGGGTGCGTGTCCCAACCATCTGGGACATGGCGCAACAGAGGGGCACCGGAGCAGCATACCCACGTTCCCGGGGCTCCCCCTATCAGGCGCCAGAAGAAGTCCACGGCAGGTTAGGTTTAGTCGGTGACAGTCCGACATACCCACCCGCAGACACTTTTTGCGGATGGCATGCATTAGCATTCCCCCTGCCTTAACAAAAAAAAAATAAAAAAATGGTAGGTAACCACTGCCAATACGATGAGTAAGTAATTAAAGCCCGATATTTTGTTTACTTGAAATTTTTAAGTACAATGTTAGAGGTATTTTTTTATGAAAAAGACAACGGCCGCACTAGGTAATCTAATCCCTGAGTCGCGGGGTACCTGTGGTTAAGAGCGAGAGAGAGTATATTAGTTACTTCGCTAGAATGACAGGAGCCGGAATAATAATAAACCAACTAAAAACTGTAGTGAGCTTAAAAATGTTCTCTAAAAATAAGAAATGACAAGTTTTTAATGCCGGATCCAGTACAATGCAAACCAACTGGTATATTATTGGAACTATTTCTTTTTATATTCTGTACCGTACTTCTTTTTATATTCTATACACGCCCACGGATTTTTTTTATAGATTCACCATTGTTCTTCTCTCACTCACTCACAAAATTTGCTACTTCTTACCCAAAACTATATACAAAGAAGTCAGGTGAGTCTTAATAGCTACTCGGAGTGGCAGCACATATTCACTCCTCTGCAATATACTGCATTTAAGTAAACTAATTAACCGCTGGCACAGACGTAATGTTGTTAATAATATCTGGGGACAATGTCACACAGATCATCCTAGCCCCAAACTAAGCAAAGCTTGTACTATGGGTACCAGGCGACGATATACATACTTATATAGATAGATAAATACTTATATAGATAGAAAACATCCATGACTCAGAAACAAATATTCGTGCTCATCACACAAATATTTGCACTTACCGGGATTCGAACCCAGGACCACCAGCTTCGTAGGCAGGACCACTACCAACTAGGCTACGGTGACCGTCAAAATATATTTCCTTGAGGTTTCGAGTAACTTAGACATTTCAGACAGAGATGTCGGTTGTCTGGAAGAAATCGCTCTTATGCGATAAGACCGCCAATTGTACATAAATATAAATTGAAACTATGTCTATACATCTAAATTTTATTCTGTGATGTGCAATAAAGTGTACCTATCTATGTCTGACATCGGCGTGGGTGTAATCATGGCTCGTGCTTTTGTGATAGAGTTGAAAATCTATTAAATAAATTTGACAGATTATTGTAGAGATATCTGGATGTGCTGGCGTCTGTACATTATTAGAACTAACCACTATTTTTTTATATTCTGTACCGTCCATACATGCACACCCAATCATTTTTTAAAGATTCACCATCCTTCTTATATCCCATTCACAAAATTTGCAACTTCTTACCCAAAACTATATACAAAGAAGTCAGGTGAGTCTTAATAGCTACTCGGAGTGGCAGCACATATTCACTCCTCTGCAATATACTGCATTTAAGTAAACTAATTAACCGCAGGCACAGACGTAATGTTGTTAAAATATATTTCCTTGAGGTTTCGAGTAACTTAGTCATTTCAGACAGAGATGTCTGACATCGGCGTGGGTGAAATCATGGCTCGCGATTTTGTGATAGAGTTGAAAATCTATAAAAAAAAATTGACAGATTGGGGTACCTGGATGTGCTGGCGTCTGTACATTATTAGAACTAACCACAATTTTTTTAAATATTCTGTACCGTCCATACACGCACACCCAATCATTTTTTAAAGATTCACCATCCTTCTTATATCCCACTCACATAATTTGCTACTTCTTACCCAAAACTATACACAAACAAGTCAGGTGAGTCTTAATAGCTACTCGGAGTGGCAGCACATATTCACTCCTCTGCAATATACTGCATTTAAGTAAACTAATTAACCGCAGGCACAGACGTAATGTTGTTGAAATATATTTCCTTGAGGTTTCGTGTAACTTAGTCATTTCAGACAGAGATGTCTAACATTGGCGTGGGTGTAAAAAAGGGTTTGTGGGTGTAGCATATGTTTTGATGTAGGATGTTTTGTTGTGACGTCTGTGTAGTGTCGGCGGTGAATATCAGAATATCATTACCCCATCTCATCCCGTGGGAGGCGTAGACTTCGACCCGAGGGAATATCTTCCACTGTACATAAGCCAAGCGTGGCGATTATGGTATACCCACCGATGATGATAATTGGGGGAGGGTTGTCTAACAGTGGACTTCTTTCAGGTGTAATGATTGATGTTTTGTTGTAGCTGACAATGAGTCGAATCTAGTGGATTTTGTGGGACGTCGGCGACGTGAGATGTAGGCTCAGTACGTAAATGTTGTAAGCTATAATCATGGATGTACTGAACAACTGCGGGCTACATAAGACTTCCTTCTGTTATGTGTTCTTGAAGTATTTTATAAAAGTAGCAAAATACGAGGTGAATGAAAACATCGTGAAAAAACCTGCCTGTCTAAGATTTCTCTAAAATTTTCTTTATCGAAAAGAAACTTGATACGAGTATGGTTTTAGTTGATTGTTACCTAGTTGTTCACTATTAGTTGCACTGGTAGCCAGTGGTTTAGTTTTGATATAATTGTGCTAAAGATGAGAAGTCCCTAAATATATAAACATTATATATACATATGCAGCAATTATCGAATCAATTAACGAGCTTAAGATAAAACTCTTTTCCCATATTTCTTAAACTGTAAACTCGCTGTAGATTTTCCACGCCACACCCACGTGATAAACGGCTACAAGTTTTCATGGAGAAAACATTTTTGTATTGCAACGTAAAATTGCGTTGGAAAGTGTTAAAGTGTTATCAATTTTTTTTTTCTTGGAATTAATTTACACACGGCCATCTGATCCCAAACTAAGCAGAGCTTGTACTATGGAAACCAGATAACTGATATACTACATATACTACTTTTCTTTTGTAAATACATACTTATACAGATAATTACACCCAGGCACAGGACAAATAGATGTCCATCCACACAATATATCCTGGGTGGAAATCGAATCCACGACCTCCGGCGGCATGAAAAGCTAGCATTTGCCAACCACACCAACAGGCCCGTCCCGTTTTGACGTGGTTGGTAGATACGCTGCCTTTCACGCCGCAGGTCGTGAGTTCGATTCCCAACCGAGACAAACAGACATGTTCATGCACACAGCGTACAAGGCAGCGTATCTACCAACCACGTTAACAGGCCCATTCTAAGGGCCACAACCCACAAAGAAGATTAAAGCGTGACAATTCTAGCAATTAGCAAGAAAAAACGACAACTTAACAAACAAAGTGATAGCGAGGTCAGCACAAAAGGAAATAAAGGACATGTACGTAATTCCATGGATCGTTACATTTATCTGGCAACGTTTAATACAAGAGAATTTGTCCTCTTTATATCTCAGGCACATTGCCAAGATCCTCCCCTTCATTCGAACAGAGAGACCTCTTGGTGTCTCTGTACGAATTAAGTTTAGTAAGTAATATGAAGCGAGTTTACTAACCACTTTTTAGGGTTCCGTGTCCCAAGGGTAAAACGGGACCCTATTACTAAGACTGTCTGTCTGTCTGTCACCAGGCTGTATCTCATGAACCGTGATAGACAGTTAAAATTTTAACAGATGATGTGTTTACGATATAACAACAGATATTAAAAAACAAACTAAAATAAATATTTATGGGGGCTCCCATACAACAAACGTAAATTTTTTGCTCGTTTTTATGGATAATGATACGGAACCCTTCGTGCGCGAGTCTGATTCGCACTTGGCCGGTTTTTGTAACCAAGCTCACCTCTAATTATTGTACTTACTCTACTATACTTCATTGTACTCTATTATACTTTAGGTAAGGGGTGGCTGTGTTATTCTCTTAGGGTCGGAACCACACGGCTTAATAAATGATATAGGAATTGAAATAACTAGTACAGCCGTAGTTTTTTTAATAAATAACCTGTAGCTAATTAACTATATCATTTCTTATACAATTAATTTAGTCAACAAGCCGACTATGTTATAACATAATAATAATATCCTGGGACAAACTAAATAAATGATACACTATTTTTCTTTCGTAAATACATACTTATATAGATAATTACACCCAGACTCAGGACAAATAGATATGTTGATGCACACAAATATCTGTCCTGGGTGGAAATCGAACTCACGACCTGTGGCGTGAATGGCAATGACGCCAACCGGCCTGTCATCATTTTTTCAGTGAAGAGAATATTTGGGAAATCTGCTGGCAACTAACTCATTATTAATTTTAAGGGATTTGATATCGGCTACATTCGAGGTAATAGCCGTATTGGTCTATACCAATATGGCTAATACCACAAATGTAGCCGATATTCAAATTTTAGGAGTATCTATGTACTCCTAAAGTTTTGATAACATTGCTTAGATGTTTATCTGAGATGTAGTAGGTATGACAATTTCATTCACGATTAATGAGGCAAAGACAATTAATTCTATTTCATTTTGCAGTTGCATTGTACCCATTAGAATGAAACTATAAAATGAATATATTCGAAGAGTATAATTTAAAATTAGAAACAGAAATTTTATTCCCTCTATTTTATTTGATTCATGTATAATATTGTCTCTGCTGTCCGTGCGTCACTATACCTGAGTTGCTAACTGAAAACCAGCGCTAGGTGTATCCCACTTAGTTGATGCTGAGGTGGTGACCCTTCCGGCAGAACATGCAAGGCTCATCTGTTCTATGGTATTATTTTTGCCTTCTACTAAGTAAGTAATTTATTTGCATAAACATGTGTATACATACAAACATTCAAGTGCATGCAAGATGTTACATGGTTATTACATTGATCAGACTTGCTTGCCATACAATGGCGTGCCAAAATTTAATACATGAAAGAGATTATAAAAAAAATCAAAGTCATACCAAACATAGAAGCTACTAACAATAAACAGAAACAAGAAAAATAATAAAAATATAATAATATCATCAAAAAAGTTACTGTTAATTTAAAAATAATAATTATTTATTACAAATGTCAACGAAAAACAATTATGTATGTTTAATATCAAACTAGAACTTATCCGCCAAATTTTCTGAAATAGCATAATAAGGCATTTCCATTCTTTTGGTAGTTTATTGAATTATAAATTAAAAATAATCTTTTCCTTTTCTACGTATTTATGTTGTTTTAATTTTTCTTTATTTCTTGTGTGTTGTGCTGGTGCAGCGTGGGCCCTCTACAAAATGGGCCGATGATCTTGTGCGGGGCGCTGGAAACTGCTGGATGCGGATAGCGCAAGACCGGCAATTGTGGAGATCTTTGGGGGAGGCCTTTGTCCAGCTGTGGACGTCTTTCGTCTGATATGATGATGATGTGCTGATGCCAGGTTTTTTTAAGTCAATATATTCTAAAATATTCCTTACTCGAACCATTATTTTGCCTCCACATGCAGTCGATACTAGGATAATAAAGATACAAAGAGTGCACCGCGTCGGGTTACTGCCACAAAGGAGTGCACGATACGCTTCTGTGCCCACATTGTGGCTGCACCGTGCGCACTCGGCGTAACTGTCAGTATTAAATTCAGACATTTTATTTAAATTGTTTTGTAATAAAATACGAGTGTGTTTTAATCACACGATTGAAGTAAAACTTCAAACATAACTGGCAATGAGAGAATGAGAGATACAAAATGTATGCTTGCACTTTTTTTACGTCAGAGGACGACAAACGAGCTTGTTCGTCACCTGATGGTATGTGATTCAAGATCCAAATTCATTTATTCCATAAAAATATTACATTTGTGACGTGGGTATTAGCAAGGGAATCCTAAATTTGATCTACCAGCGTGTATCGTTCATAGCTTAACGCAGAGCGCCTAACCCGGATTGGTAGATGGTGCAGGTTCGAGACCCGCCGGACGACTAAATTTATGATTTCCCATTTTTGAGATTAGATAAACGCTTTGCATTGCGAATAATGCTATTAAATTAAAATTTAATATTAAATTTAAGTTCTTATGTTGGAGTACGCCGCGACCGCAAGCCCCACGCCCACGCTCTCAGTCTCGCCAAGCACTAAAGTTTAAATAACATCGGTATAAAATCGGACACCAGTTTAAAATGTATTTTTAACAGTTTCATTGAAAAGAGAATGCATAAACTTTGTTTGGATTTAATTCCAGACTATTACATTTTTAACTAGTTACTAAGAGACCTTCTTTTTAGGGTTCCGTACCGAAAGTATTTAAAATTTTGATAATGAAACCTACACATTATCCTTGACAATAACTTAATTTAAGTTAGTCAAATATCGTTACTGTTATAAAATAAATCTTATTGTAAATTATTTCCTGCAATCCGTGTACCTAAATGTCTATATGTACCCAGAAATAATTATAAATTAATTATATATTACTACGAGCATGTTCTGACTATTTACAAGCGCTTTTTTAAACTCTACGTGAATAAAAACCTTAAAAAAAAGGTAAAACGGGACCCTGTTACTAAGACTTCGCTGCCTGTCTGTCTGTCACCAGTCTGTATCTCATGAACCGTGCTAGTTAGACAGTTGAAATTTTCACAGATAATGTATTTCTGTTGCTGCTATAATAACAAATACGAAAAAACAAAATAAAATGAATATTTAAGGGGGCTCCCATACAACAAACGTGATTTTCTATAGATAATGTTAACGTTTTTTATAGATAATGGCACGGAACCCTTCGTGCGCGAGTCCGACTCGCACTTGGCCGGTTTTTTTAACTAATTAAAATGTATGAGTAAGGGTTGTGGAAACTTTTGATCGTAATTTATTTGGAATTAATTTACCAGCTACCGTTCTTGTGCTAGTTGAAAACTTTGATGTTAATTAAGTAAATAGTTGTGTGTAAAGACCGGTACGACCTGAAGGGTCCTACTGGGTAAAATAAATGAAAGAGTGGACTGTATATAAGCTGGTTGTATTGCCGTTAGAATTGTATTGTACAAAAATTGAACCCGCGAACAAACATTAAGGTTATTTAGGATCGGTTGATGTGAGGGGGTCCAAAGAGCGAATGGACGAGTGTTGCCGCTGATGCTATGATGGCGCCACCGTCGCGTCGCCCCGCCCGAAGTCACTTGACGGCAGCGGAGGGCGCCCCGCGCCCTTCCACCCGAGCGTTATGTTGCGCAAGTTCCAACATGCTGGCCGGGTTGAAGTCTATGACTATATAAAAAGACTTCAAGAATCTGTAAATAGCCAGATATTATTATATGTCCTCCAAAGGAAGTCCTGCTCTAGACGTCATCAACTTGGCGCTCCTGATGATGAACCTTTAACTTAGGTATAAGACTCAGAAGCCGTCCAATAGGATGGGATAAAGAGTGAGCAGGAATAAGAAGAGGAAAACTAAGGATATCTGGAATATGAAATAAAGAGTTGAATTGTGGAATATTACTGGCTGATACTCTCATGATGCTCATAGCCAATGCTAAGAATTATAAAAATAAATAAATTTAAGAGGTTTGAAGCAACCGTTACATATAATGACAAATAAAATCCAAAGTAAAATACGAGTTACTTAAGATTAAAATTTATGAATTACAATTATAGTAGGACGTATAAACAATGAAATGTAATTACAACTGCTAGTAAGTAAATATAATAAATACACGGTTGACATGATTTAAATAAATATAATGAGTTACGGTCGACTCTTGATGGAACCGTAACGAGTTCAAACTGACAGGGCTTTACCAGACAGCAGTAACCAAAAATAAATATATAAAAATTGGCATGTCGTAGTCACGTGTAAGATTGCTACAAATAATCAGATTAGATTGAAACTAAGAGTTTCATAGTGTTAGTGTAAAATTAAATAAGATGTATACATTCATTAGGTAAAAATATATTAACACATTTTGTTTAACATCTTACGAATAAGCGTTGGAAAGTTATTATGTACAGATTGACGACTAACTACTTATGAATGTATGTGAAGGTTTATAATGCATGAATAAAAAAATGAAGATGGATAAAAAAAAAAACTAAAGATGAACTAAAGTCAACACGAATGAAATGCTGATGCAATCAGCCTTCAGGCCTCCGGAAGTAAAAACCATCGCGAGGTGGCACGACAGCTCTTAGTTCCACGTGTGATTTTCTGATACTACTGTACTAAACTACTAAGCAACTACAAACTAAATTATTAACAATAATCAAAGATGCCAGTAAAAAGACCTTGATTTTTAGTAACTTAGTAAAATTTATTTAGTAATTGTACGATATATTAATATACTTAATAGACGTTATTATTTGAAATTAAAATATAAACATAAATGAAAAATAAACTAATTAAATTATTAAAAAAATATTGTTAGTTTTTTTTAAATGCCCTGCATTTGGCTAGTTTGGTACCTGCCCGTGTAAGTAGGTAATGGGACACATGGATGCGAAGTAATATATTTGACGTGTGCCTATAATTTGTACCTACTTTTGTAAAAACGATCCCTCAGTGTTTTACGTTTCAACGTTAAAAACCGACACTTTGTCTTATGATATGACTCGCCTAAGACTGAAGAATCTTTCTTCAGCGGCATGGTCATAACAAAGCGTCCATCGTTTTTACGCGTTGCGTTCTTCCAAAAATTCTGTTCACAGACATATTTCTGAGGGAATAGAGAGTGATTTGCTGCGACAGTGTCACATTTCCAGGATAAGTGTGGGTTGGCCTCCTCGTTTAAAAAATGGCAAACGGGAGATGAAGAGTGTCCTTTAAGACGGGTAACATACCCTGACACCAACCAGCCCAACTTAGTTTCGTATAACTTCGGCTGATTTTTGCCCAAGTCAATTGAATTGTTACATAAAACTGACCAAAATATATCGGCCCCAACTAAGATGTCTATTACTGACGGTATGTTAAATGATGGGTCGGCAAGACAGATACCCAATGGAATGGGAATCTCGTCAATATTTATGAAGGAAGAAGGTAAACTTTTTGTAATGCTAGGTAGAATATGACAGTCTATTTCGACTTTAAAGTCGCTATACATAGACATTATAGTTAGGTTGCAAGATTGTGTACTGTAAGTTGAATTGCAGTTAATACCTGATACTGTGGCACGCGTACCACGTCGCGATAAACCCAGCTTTCCACAAAGTGACTGGGTAATAAAGTTACCGGTGCTGCCGTTGTCCAGTAATATTCTGGCTTTGTGGGCACCACCCTTACTGTCAACCACGTTCACCAACGCTGTGGAAAGTAAAACACAGGGAAGGGTAGTAAACTCATCAATGTTTGTTGTACTTGCAAAACTGGTGACATTATTTTCTGGCAAAGGAGGCTGAAGAACAGGTTCAGAATTACCATGTAAATGCAGAAGGGTATTATGCTGCTTTTTACAATATTTACATGGAACTAATCTGCATTTATTTTCTGGATGGCCTTGCCGCAAGCAATTAAGACAGACTTTCAGCTCCTTGGCTTTCTCAATTCTGTCTTCAATCGCAAGTGATTTGAATGTCTCACAACTAAATAAAAAATGTTTGTTTTTACATAAGGGACATTTAAATATGTTTTCCTTTGAGGTATCTATTGAAGTTGTCAAATATGTGGAATTTTGTTTATTATAATAAACATTCGAGTTCACACTTTGTTTATTACCTTTATATTCCTGTAAGGTTTCCAACAGATCAGCTCTGTTACAAAGAAATGTTACAAAAATATTCAAAGTAGGTGGTACGCTCAGTGTATTTTTATGCTCCTCCCACTGTCTATGGGTTACATTATCTAACTTTTCAGTCATCATATAAATAATAAGCGTATCCCACTTGTTGGTCGGCTCACCCAAAGTAAAAAGCGCACGCAAATTCTTTTTAATAATGTCAACAAGATGACGAATCGAGGCACAAGACTCATTTCGTAACTTTTCTACACTAAACAACGCATGAACGTGGTTATGTACGAGCAACCTTTTGTTGTCGTATCGGTCACACAATAAGTTCCACGCCGAATCATAATTCTCAGCTCTAAAATCTAAGTTGTCAATCACAAGTAATGCACTCGACTTTAAGCTTGCACGCAGATAGTGCAATTTATTTATGTTATCTATGTCAGACCTATTGTGAATCAGTGACGAAAAGGTGTCTCTAAATTCGAGCCAATTTTGATAGCTGCCATGAAAGATAGGTAAATTGATTTTTGGCAAACGCACACAATTAGGTTTCAAACAACTCGCCTGTATACTGTCCGAACCCGCCACGGTAACATCCTGCCTCTGGTGTTGAGGAACAGCACCGAGCAAGCTTCGCGCTGTTGACACCAGCTTGTAGTACTGGTCTTCAAACAGCTCGCGTTCCCTGTATTCACTGTTAGAATCCTCGGACTCCACCTCAATGTCACACTGCAAACGGTCATATATATCAATTAAAGCCTCAAACTTTTTAAAACGAGTTTCTAGATCTAGCACTTGCAACTCACTCAGTGTACTGCTACTTTGGAGCACGGGTAAATAATTGCCAAATATGGTTAATTTGGACTTAAAGCCACCGCGTCTTTTAGCCAATTTCTCGTCAGCCATGTTAATTTGTAAAATAGACGCAAGCTAACGTTATAATGCACTAGTGCAAGTGAGCGGGCGAAACCGGTTTCGAAGTGGCCGCACCGCGTGGCGAAGATGGAACTATTAAATGTAGCCACGGGACAAAGGATCAGCTGATACACTGATAGCGGTCGTTGACTGTTATTATACTAGTATGAAGCGTCGATGCAATTCTTTAGAAAATTTTGCGAAGGGTCATAAAATATGTGCGATTAGCGAAATCAGTTTTAAGAATAGCTTTTAGAAATCTACGGCTCGAAAAGGGCGAAATGTAAGAAATTAAATCGAAATATTGGAATGAACTCAGTCAAATATAGCCATGTAAATGGAAAATTATGGAAAAAAAGGATTAAATGTAGGAATAATTGGAACGAACTCACGAATGTCTTAACCAACAGGCAACACGATGTTCCGTAGCTCGTTCCTTTCGAAGACTCGCGGAGCTCCAAAGTCTGGCACGTGGTGTTCTCGACCTCCAAATAAACTTGTCCTCGAGCGTGTGCAGTTGCCAATCGTAGCCTCACAGGCAGCCAAACGGTGACTTCTGTAGGTTATCTTCGCAGCTGAAGACCGCAGTTGAAGCGCTCGGTGACTTGAAGGCGTCGTTTCGAGGGATTTTTTTTAATTTTTGACAATAACGGCGATCCTGAAGGACCAATGTAAAGACCGGTACGACCTGAAGGGTCCTACTGGGTAAAATAAATGAAAGAGTGGACTGTATATAAGCTGGTTGTATTGCCGTTAGAATTGTATTGTACAAAAATTGAACCCGCGAACAAACATTAAGGTTATTTAGGATCGGTTGATGTGAGGGGGTCCAAAGAGCGAATGGACGAGTGTTGCCGCTGATGCTATGATGGCGCCACCGTCGCGTCGCCCCGCCCGAAGTCACTTGACGGCAGCGGAGGGCGCCCCGCGCCCTTCCACCCGAGCGTTATGTTGCGCAAGTTCCAACATTCAGGTTCTCGTTCTCGAGGCATTTAGAATATATAAAGGGGGGAAAATCTAAAGAGTGTTGTCACACAAATAATTAAATATATGAATAGGGGTGTTATAAGTTGTAGGACGATGTATGTATGTGTATTCTTAGCTCTAAAACGGTAAGGTCGGTTTTAATCGCTTTTTTGAAGTGAAAAGTTCTTTGGCGCGTTGAGACTTTTGGTTAAACAAAAAGCGTGATACTTAATATAGTGACTAGACTGTCATGTTGGTTAAGCGGTAGCGTGCTCATACGCAGATAATGAGGCCCTAGGTTCAAATCACGAGTCGGACCTAAAAGTGATTATTCAACTTCTCTGTGAATAAAATTTCTCAATATTAACCCAAAGTTTGGAGATATTACATAGCTTATATATATAGGCCTTTATTTTATTTATGTTTTGTTATGGCAGGGGGAATGTCTACGCATGCCACCTGCAAAAAGTGTCTGCGGGTGGATATGTCGGACTTGCACTGACTAAACCTACCTACCGTGGACTTCTCTTGGCGCCTTATGGGGGAGCCAAGGGAACGCGGGTATGCTGCTCCGGTGCCCCCCTTTTGCGCCATGTCCCAGATGGTCGGGACACGTACCCTGGGAGGGCTCGGTATTGCCCTCCCCTATTGCTGACTCCTGCTAATCAGGCACAGCGACTGTGCCACAAACATATCGCTGTCTTCCCGGAGTTCGCTGTCTTCACGTGGCAGTAGAGGACACTTCTCACATTGCCACCGCAGCCCCGAGGGGAGTTGGGAAGACTGCCTCACAGAAGGAGATCACGGCGTCCCATTATATAGAGGCCTATTAGGCAGCTTGAAGCAGTCTGCCACTAGGGTAACCACTGTCCATACGATAAGCAAGGAAGCCGAAAGACGTCCAAAGCTGCACAACAGAGAAAGATCTCCCCAACTGCCGATCTTGCACAATGTAATTGTTACTACAAATTAACATCAAAATAATTACTGTGTAAAAACATTCAACCAATTACAACGTCCGCTGAAACTTTTTTCATTAAAAACTTCCTATATTTTTATAAGCATTGTTTAATAAATAGAAAACTTACTGATTTATGAGAGAATTTACAGGACTGACATTGTTCGGTGGAGTAAATCTATAGGGCAAAAAAAATAAGCGAGTATCAGGTTTCGTTCTCTTCGACAAGGGCAAGATCTTTTTTACCAGGAATTAAGAACACGATTCTAACCATCTGAGTGAACAACTTACACCAAAACCTTGCAGGTTACTTCTAGAGGTTTTGACGGGTCTGTGGCATGGTTGGTAAATGCTTGCTTTGCACGTCGGAGGTCGTGGGTTCGATTACCACCCAGGACAGATATTTGTGTGCATAAACATGTCTGTTTGTCCTGAGTCTGGGTGTAAATTATCTATATAAGAATGTATTTACCAAACAAAAGTAGTATGTAATATATCAGTTATCTGGTTTCCATAGTACAAGCTCTGCTTAGTTTGGGATCAGATGACCGTATGAGAAAAATATCCTAAGAAGTATTGGGAGCATTTGTAATTTTATATAATTAGAGTACAAATGCTCCCAATACTTTAATTTATTTTACAAACTTGGGTGAACAATTCAGAGGGCTTAAGAAAACTACGGTATGGTGTACGATAAAATCAAATCCCATAAAAATACAAGATTACACATGCTCGCTAGTTTAGGGTACTTCTGACCTGGCCTTTCTTGAGAACGTATTCGATTTGATCAGACGATGTTCTACGAGGTCTTCCCCTTCCGGTTGTGCCATTCACACAGGCCAGGTATACTTCTTTTGTCCATCTTTTTCATTCATCCATTCTAAATGCCCAAATGATCGCATACCTTTTTCAATCTTTGTGACTACATCCTCTTTCAAACCACAACGCTCTCTTACATCAGTATTTGCTTTCATAACAACAGGGTATAATACTACATAAAATGCAGTGTAAGCAGTTATCTGTTTGCTAGATAAATTTTTATCCCTATTGTAATTACTATGTAGTTCTACTAATTACTATTCTACGACATGGCCACACTATACAGTTACGTATGTACTATCGCTGTAAGCACGGCGAAGGGAAAACAAATGACGCTCGTAAAATTTAACAAACGAGTATTGGATATTCCTACACGTGTCGGGTCCTTTTCGTGTCAATGTCAAGGCATTTCTAAAATTATCTAATAAAGCATTGTAACTGTCGATAAAAGTAATATTAGGGAAGTAAAATACTCTTTATTGTAAAAGAAATTGTAGTACATAAATTAGGTACAAAGAGCGGTCTTCTAGCTACAGTGGTTTCTTCCAGACAAGTATGGAATGTATAGAAGAAGGAAAGGGGAATCAGGGTAGACAGGTAGGCGTAACAATCATGTCAGCCGAATTACGTCCACTGCTGGACAAGAGCCTCCCCAAGAATAGCGGGATATGCCATAATCGCCACGCTTAGCAGACGGGTTGGCGATCGCAGTTCACAGAAAAACGCTGCTGCCCGTTCTCTGGTAGTAATTCCCTCAGAAGATTTCTATGGTGATTACAGTCTATGCCGTCACCACACAGCGGCTAAATTATCTAATAAAGCGTTGTACCTGTCAATAAAAATAGTAGTAAGTAAGTAAAATACACTTGCTGTGTGGTGACAGCGGTGAATATCAGAAAATCATGAACCCATCTCATCCCGAGGGAGGCGTACAAGTCGACCCGTGAATATAGTAAGTGAATATCTACCAGAAAACGGGCAGCAGCGTCTCCCTGTGTACTATGACCTTCATACTGCGATCGCCAACCCGTCTGCCAAGCGTGGCGATTATGGCATATCCCCCTAAGACGATTCTTGGGGGAGGCTTTTGTCCAGCTGTGGACTTTTTACAGCTGTTATGAGAGTGAGTGAGAGAAGATAAGCTTTATTGTATACCATTACATACTATTTTGAAATAGACGTAAATAAATTAGGTACAAAAGGCGGCTTTATCGCTACTGCGATTTCTTTCAGACAACCAAGAAGGGAAGGGGAAAATAGGTAAACTTAATGTTAACTTACACTAATATAAAATAAATACATATTATGATTAAAAACAGTCAAAGAAAGAAAGAATATCTACGTAGAAAAACCAAAGGCGGCGGCGGCAAACAAATATTGTAGTTCACCTTTTTGAAACATTCTTAATTATTCTATGTGAGGCGCTCACACCTAGATGCTCTCAGCGGTCCGTAAGTGATTGGCGAGGTCGAGCAATTAGGCTCGCGGTCAGTCCATAGATGGGTGACCGCAAAAGTGGTTTAATTTCTGAGCGTCTCCGTGCTTCGGAGGGCACGTTAAGCTGTTGGTCCCGGTTGTAGCCATTAGGCAACAGTCGTTAAGCCATGTCAGAGGCCTAATGGGCGGCTTGAACAACTCTGACAGGTAACCACTGCCCACACGATAAGTAAGTAAGTATGTGATACTTTAATACAATTTTCCCTTTCTTATGAAGAATCATGAGTAACCTCATACAGTACCCAAAGCATAAGTAAACACATTGTAAGAAACTGAAAATAATTATTATATACCTAGATTAGTTTTTGAAATTAATTATTTATTAATTATATTTTATCCGAATTCAGAAGAAGCTCTCAATAACATTGAAGGTATTAATATATAATAACCTTCAACTTAATTGAGTACGTTGGCCTAGACGGCGCTGTATAACGATGTCCCGGATATTTATTATTATAATCCCAAGCTGTTTCCAATTTGTTTAACAAAAAAGTGTTATCGAGTCGGGACAAAAATTGTTATCGGAATTTTTCTAACAAGAATACCCAATAGCAACCCGGAATCCGAAAGGTGTTAGTGTTATTCCATCCCATCTCAGAGCCAGGAGACCACATAAAGCTATTTGTCCTACACCTGATCTCTCCCCGGTTGTGTCAGTACGCCGTACTACTGGATTATGAGATTGCACCTGTGTGTTCTGTAGCCAACTACGTGGGGCATAATATAGCATAGGTGGTGCTGTAGCATACTTTGCGTCCTAGCCAACTGGCTTCTTTCCATAGAATTTGGCCAGGGATCACTGTCTCGGAGTTGCAGTGGTGGTTACCTAATAGAAAAGGACAAGTCACGTAAAAATAATGTCTATTCGTTATAATTGTAGTCAGTTGTATAAGATGGCTTGCTTGGTGGAAAGTAGAACAAGTAATTTATTATACATTTTCATCGTGAGTTACATTTTTAAACGACCAAAACGCAATCGTTCCATATCTTGACAGACCAGTAAATCATATTGAAACGATCAGATTTCGTTTGAATATAAATGAAGGTGACTACAAAACAATTTTATTGAATCCATCCGAATGGGAAGCGTATAATCCATTTATTATTATTATTTTTTATTATAAATTAAATATTTTTTTTCATTAATAGAATGCGAGATGCAGACGAGAGATTAATTAACATCTGTGAGTTCTATAAATTTCAATAATAATTAATAATACCAATGTCACACAGATCATCTTAGCCCCAAACTAAGCAAAGCTTGTACTATGGGTACCAAGCGACGATATACATAATTATATAGATATATAAATACTTATATACATAGAAAACATCCATGACTCAGAAATAAATATTCGTGCTCATCACACAATTATTTGCACTTACCGGGATTCGAACCCAGGACCACCAGCTTCGTAGGCAGGAGCACTACCAACTAGGCTACGGTGACCGTCAAACCGTCGTTATGTAAGTCTTACAAGGATATTTTCAATCTTATCAAGTAGGTATTATTTGTAGGATATTGCCTGCTCTATAGAAGTAAATCCCTGATTCATAGGGACTCTACAAACATTATTTCATTTATTCGAATGGCAGCAGTCATTATAGTGCCAGAATTGTTCAAGACACCTGACATGACATATCGACTGTTTGTGTGTTTTATGGCTACGGGAGCGTCAGCTTAACCTGACCTCCAAATCACGGAAACTCTCAGAATGTAACCATTTCTGGGCTCACCTTTCTATAGAGTGACCGTGCGCCTAGTTGCCGATATATATCTATTATTATTATTAGATTTTTTTAAGACATCGCCCACACTAGGGAGTCTAATCCCTGTATCGCGGGGTACTTTAAAAACATATAATAGACGGACACAAATTATATCCAGACTCAGAACAACAATTTATGGGTCACACTAAAAGATGTCCGGCACGGGACTCGAACACGCGACACGAAGAGACGAAGCGATTATTGTACCCGCTGAGCCGCACGTGCAGTCAACCATACTAAAGTGTCACAACTACAGACGCCCTATTCTTTTCATAAGATATATAATAATAACTAGTTGTGCCCCGCGGTTTCACCCGCGTTAAACTTTATAAATTATCACAGCTCCTCCCCCGAAGGTGATAGCGTGATAATATGTAGCCTATATGTTGACCCGACGTCTTAGTAATATTCATGCAAAATTTGAAGTAAATCCATGAAGTACTTTTTGAGTTTAGCCCGGACATACATACAGACAAACAGACAAAAATTCTAAAAAATATATTTTTGGCTTCGACATCGATTGTAGGTCACGCCCCAAGTATCCTTTTAAAAAAATATTCAGTGTACAGTTTTGACTTTCCTACGATTTTATTATATGTATAGATAAAAATATCTAGGGACAATGTCACACAGATCATCCTAGCCCCAAACTAAGCAAAACTTGTACTATGGGTACCAGGCGACGATATACATAGAAAACATCCATGACTCAGAAACAAATATTCGTGCTCATCCCACAAATATTTGCACTTACCGGGATATGATAGAAAGGAAAGGACACCAAGTTATTCCAATGGATATACCGCTCTTTTTTCTTTCTGATTAAATGAGTTGGGGGATCCAAGACAGTTAAAGCGATTCCCCGGGACATGCCTGAGCCTCACCGCTCAGTGTCATTTCATCATGTTTCACTGTTGATCCTGGCTTACAGGAGTTGCAGTGGTGGGTAAGAGAGAGGGACTAGTCCTATAAAAAAAGATATACCGCTCTTCTAAATATACAGAAGGGGCTATCGTGGAGTTTCGCTTACAGTATGCAATACCCCGTTATTCTACCAAAGCCGTATACCTATGTTAGATTTCCCTACAGAAAAAAAGTTATACATTGACTCGATAAATCCACGTCTAAAGTTAAGAAGAAATAAATTTACTCAATCGACCGCCTACTCGAACTTTATTTTTAGAAGAATTGCCGTAAGAAAGTTTGGACTTTGTAAACTACGGAAGGATGTCATTAAGAGATGTTGTCTGACGGTGGAGACCGTAACACTATTTAATGGCTAATTATTGCTATTTTTACTTGATAAATAATGACGTCATGTTTAATATAATGTCCAAAATTCTTAATGAAAATGTCTATGAGACAAGCTCTACTATTCTACAGAATATCTATCTTCTTTCTAGTAGTTTGAAATACAATACTAAGTAAGCTTATATTCAGATAATTTCTAATAACTATTTAAATTGGTAAAACGATAATTACAGTCAGCAACTGCCGCCGCTACTTCGACAAATCCATTTCCAATAATCTACAATCGATATCGAAGCCAAAAATATAGTGTTTAGAATTTTTGTCTGTATGTATGGCTAGCCTGCCTCGTTGGTCTAGCGGTAGCGTGTTCACCCGTAGAGAACGAGGTCCTGGGTTCAAATCCCGGGTCGGGCCAAAAGTGATTTTGGGACTTATCTGTAAAAAGAAAAAATTCTCAGCATCAGCCCGAAGTCTGGAAGTTGGCGGTATTATACCCCCGTGCCTCGGAGAACACGTAAAGCCGTCAGTCCTGTACCTGACCTCTTTCCGGTCGTGTCGCCTAGGCGTCCCATCCGATCATGACAGTGATGGAATAGAAAGTGCTCCTGTGTTTGCGCACACATTTGAGCACTATAATATGTCTCGCACAGATGGCTAATCTCTGTTGAGACTGGCTGCCTTGGTCGAAATTCGGCTAGGAGGACATTATTTATTTATTATTATTATGTCCGGGCTGAACTCGAAATTTACTGCATGGATTTACTTAAAATTTTGCATGAATATAGGTCGGGTCAACATATAGGATACATATATATTATCACGCTATCACCTACGGGGGAAAAGCTGTAATAATTTATAATATTTAACGCGGCTAAAACCGCGGGGCACTGGTAACATTCCATTCCCATACATTTTTGCCTTTTTTATAGCCAATGGTACGGAACCCTTCGTGCGCGAGTCCGACTCGCAATTGGCCAGTTTTTTAATATTTATAAGGTTGAACCCTGATTTTCTAAACGTCCCTGCCGCAAAGCTTGTTAATCGAGGGCGGAGTTGAACTTCTCTTTAAAACCATGATTTGTCACGCCGCCCGTTCGTTAGGAACTTTTGGGGTACGGACCACACGTTTATTAAACAGACTTTTTTAGCTTTGTGGCAACGAGATTACGAATTTGTTGTAAAGGTCACTTAGTAAATTTACATGTTACAAATAGGGCTTAGTGAGTTTACGCAACCCATCATTTTTCTTTTATAATATAGGATGGCAAACGAGCAAGTGGGTCACCTGCTGGTAAGTGATTACCGCCACCCATGAACACTCGCAACACCAGAGGAACCGCAAGTGCGATGCCGGCCTTTAAAAAAAGGAATGGTCTCGCTTCTTGAATGGGCAGCTAATTGATTCCACAGAGCGGTAGTGTGCGGCAAAAAGTTTCTTGTGAAACGCACGGTGGTAGATGACTATTCATCCAGGTGTTAAGGGTGATATTTCCACTTTTGGCGAGAGGGTCTGTGGCGGCAGGTATAAGCTCGAACAATTCCTCTGAACACTCACCGGGATAAGTGCGGTAGAGGACACATAGAGACGTATCATAATGTTATCTTGGGAGTAGTTGCTTATTATACAAAAATATTATCAGCTTTCTGCACTCCTTCCCCATATGAATTTTAACTGTTCTAAATTTTATACTCCTCTTTGATTTTGATTTTTGCTTCACGTATTAATATGATGATTGTATATAAAAAATAGGTATATAGGTCAGCTCAAGTGGCTTGTCCGATGAAGAAGTTTCACTAGCTCACTTAAATAGATTTCATTGTATTTTTCTGTCTACATTTTTTTTAAGACATCGCCAGCATTAGGGAATTTAATCCCTGTGTCGCGGGGTACTTTACAAACATATAATAGACGGACACAAATATATTTTAGGCTTATGATTAAAAATTAAAAAAAAAACGCGCTAGTTAGAAAAATCGGCCACCTCGTTATGGTGTTTTTCAGCCGTCATGGTATTTATGATCCAAAAGAGGTCTGTTCTTCCACCAAAATGAATTCCTGCCCAAACCAGCCGTTGCATGAATGGACTTCCTGAGGATGTGCATGCGGTTCTCACGACCGGGAACTCGGCAAACACGTACTCTACGTGTATATAATAAATATCTTAAAAAGGATTCCTACTGAGTTTTCTGGCAGTGTTTCTCAGTAGCTGCCACGTCATGCACTGCACGGTAGGGTCAAAAAATATTGACGATTCGAACAAATAAATTTTGAATTGAATTGGATTTGAATCGGTAGGAAACCGAACTGGGACCCATCGGTAAACAGCACTACAGACCACTGATTATCTTCCCATAGCAAATGTTCACGAGCCCACTATAGTCATCATCCACGATTTCCTCGGCGTAGTGCTGGAGTACAAAGCGGTCTGCAAACATGAAGGTTAGCTTCATGCAGCCTTCTCCTCACAGTTTGGACACTCACAAGCAACTGGTGCTCTGACTAGAGCCTCTGAACCAAATGCGGCCATGCATTTGGTTGTGTTCTCGCGGCAAATTGCAAAAATCTGTGTTATTGTTGAGTTGTTACGCTCTTCCCGCCTGGGTGGCGTTCAGCCACTTCACCAGTAGCACGGTAACCTGACCATAACCTGGATATCACGTTTTGTCTTGTTTCAATCTCCTCAGCAATACTCCGTGGAGTACCCCCAGCTTTGAACATGCCTACTGCCCTGAACATTTCCTCTCTCGTTAATTAGCGATGCTGTATGATGTACACAATAACATTATATCAAAATTTACCGATAACTTTTTAAAAAACTTAAATTTGACATGAAATAATAGGCAAAAACTACTGCAGATATATGAAACCATCGCGATCGGTCGGTTTTCGCCAGTTGCGTTCACTGGTTTTAAGTGGTTTTCGCTACCATTATGTAGCGTAAATCTTTTGTTTTTAATTTATTTTTCCAAATTCAAATTTAGAATCGTTCATAAAGGTTTACAAAATAGGTTTTCTACAAAATAATTTAAAACTGGCCAGTATTATTATCGAAAAATCGAGTTTAAGAACTTTATACAAAATATCCCTTGTTGATGTGTGTAGTTTGTAATTTGAGCCTTACATTCAAATATATTCTTATTTGTTTCAGGTATTGTATTGTTTAAGTGAAGGATCACTTTTCACAATTATAACAATATGCTGCCTTGTCATCGGAGAAGAAAATTAAGGTTTTTATTTGAAGACTAGCCTAATTCCTCTTTGATTTTCTTTCAATTATTTACACGATCTTCCCGTTTTATAATTTTAGCAAAGGATTTATTTTAAATAGCTATACTTAATTCCAGTATAATACAAATTGGTATTATTATTATTGTTGGCCTTTGTCCAGCAGTGGACGTCTTTTGATTGATATGATGATGATGATACATTATGAAGACACGAAACGTACATAGTATCGCAATATCTACCTAAAGTTCCAGCAATAAAGATACATTTTGGTCTGCGCACACAAATTAGGTCGAATAGTAATTAGCTATATAGAGTTAATTCAGAAAGTTAATAATTCAGACCCTGGATTCGGAATTCTCTTCGAGACGTAAATAGTGAAATGAACTTCAATTTCTTAATTAGATACGTGCAATGAATATATCAGGTAAATTCACCAAATTCAGTGTTATTCTCGTACAAGTAGGTTAGTTACGCTTGTTAGTTCTTAAGTGATTAGATACAACATAATGCTTGTTTGCTTATCGTATGGGCAGTGGTTACCCTCCTGTCAAAGTTGTTCAAGTCGCCCAGTAGGTCTCTGACATGGCTTAACAACTGTTGTCTAATGACTACAACCGGGACCGACAGGTTAACGTGCCCTCCGAAGGATGGAGACGCTCTGATATAAAACCACTTCGGCGGTCACCCATCTATGAACTGACCACGTACCGAATTGCTTAACCTCGCCGATCACTTACGGACCGTTGAGACCATCTAGTTAGTGTGATGATAGTGAGAATGCGGCTAATTAATTCTAGTACTAGATAAACTTGCTATGTGGATGACGGCAAAGAGTATCACCACCCCGTCTCATCTCGTGGGGGGCATAAACGAGGTCCTGAGGAAATACCTCCCAGAGGACGGACTGCACCGTCTCTCTGTGTACTATGACCATCGTACTGCTCCAGTACGATACCCAACACGTGTTTCAGTACTCCACGGACCATTCTCAAGGGCTGTAGTTTAGCAGCCTTGCGCAGGATTTGATTTTTTATATTGTCCTTTTTGCATGTGCACATGTTTGCGGGCGGGAGGGCGCGAATATGTAGTGTTAATTAGCGGAATTAACACTGCATATTGATTTTGCATTGTGACTGTTATGGATTTCCGCAAAGTAACGCCTGATTGATGAGGTTATAATGTTTAAGTTAAGCCACAAAACCGCTTTATGTTCATATTAGTAAATCTTTCTTTTTATTTTATTGATCTACTCGTACGAAATGGTACCCCAGGTCGCTAGTAACAAAAATATAGAATCATAATTTAATTATACTAATATTTTATTGTATAATATATTTTCTAGTAAATATAGGTACTCACAAACAAAACATACACCAACCTACGTGATTGTAATCGAGTCTGAAGAAGCACAAGTGCGTACATCCCTTCGGGATGGTACGTGGGAATAATATCGAATAATATTGCGACTTGTTATTCACTAAACTAACTACATATGTTTCTTATTAAAGTAGAATAGATAACTACGGTATTATATACGATATTATATCTATATTTATCTATATTGAAAGGCCAGGTCAGAAGTACCGTAAACCGGCGAGCATGTATGAAGAATATAATGACAGTAAACGAGGCAAAAGAGGTGTGCAAAGATCGTGACAAATGAAAATCCGTTGCCTCTGCCTAGCCCTCTCGAAAACATGCGTATGTATGTGTTAGTTAAACCTTTCGAGAAGGGAAACAATTCAAATACAGAATACAATACAAGAATTTATTCAATTATATCACAAACATACAGCTAAATAATATCCAATAATTGTACTAACCTTACTCAGAGACGTCTCGTTCAAAAGTGAAGTGTCGATGGCCGACCGGAACTGACACTACTTGTGACACTGACATTCGGACAGCAACGGTGTTCTCCAGTAATAAGTACAATAACTACCGTCGTTATGACATGTGAAAAAGTAAAGAGTTGCCAGAGTACTATAATAACGATAGTCGTGTTACATATGTATGTATATATGTATTTATTAAAGAATAGTTTCTAATTTCAGTTCAAATCAAATCAAATCAAATCGTTTATTTGCATAACACAGGTTATAGGTGGTGGTAACATTGTAATACATGTGCACTGTGTTCTACCACAAGGTGTGCAAATTTTGTCATAGGACATACATACATGTGTAGGTGTTGCATAAAATATAATATGTTGTGAACAATCAGCAATTTTAAATAAATTTAAATATTCCACCTGCTTCCTCTTCTTTATTTATTTTTGGATATTTCTCTTTTACATAACATTATGAACGGATCGACCGATGTTACGGAATTTGTTAGTAAAATAGGTTTGCGCGTAGCGTCGGAGTTACTTCGAAGATACCACCTTCTTCATACTCCTGCCGCACATAGTAACTATAGAAAAAACTCGATTCTGTTGAGGGCTTGCCATCTGTACAATGATGCGTGCCAGAGAGTTGACATTGATCCTTTTAATATGAGCGCTCCACAAGTGAAAAAGATCTTATGTGACAAATATTTTTCTTAAAATGTAATGGTTAATCATTACTATTTTATTGTGTGCCTGTATTACCTTTAATTACCAATCGTTTAAATAGTATAAGTGAAAACTTGTAATTGGCCATAACTTAAACATACAACCTTATTAGTATTTAATTAGCTTTAAGTCTCTAAACTTAAAAATAAAATAAATCACAGCAATTAACGGATAGAGCGGTTCTTAATAATGTACAAGTCATCAGTTCTAACTTATGGGACTACTCTGTAAGTAGAAATGGACTTATGAACGGCCTCATCCCGTAATTTCCATACTATTAATAATAATATCTTGGGAAATTATACACCATATGGCATATCCCCCCAAGATGATTCTAGGGGGAGGCTTTTGTGCAGCCAGTTTGCTTCTTGCAGCTGTTCAACTTTATAGTGATGGGCAGTAATCCTATAATAGATAGTAATCTAGTGTTTTGCAATCATTCTGTACGAATACGTAGAATGTTATGTTATATTCTAAGGAACATTATTCAAGTAGCGAGCGCTAATCCCGCCGACAAACTGTTACGTTGCTTGGTGGATTAAAAGATTATGTAGCGGGTTTTCAAAATAAATGATTTATTTCTATTATTCTTATTCTATTAATATACGTCAATAAGTATATGGTTCAATATTATTTCTATGCGTAATTGTTTATTAATGAATATTGATTTTAGATAAAAACCGCGAGTTATTCAAGCAAATATCTATCATCTGTAATTATTAAAGACTTGATGTTAAATAATTCAAACAATTTGTGATACTGATTTTTTTTAAAAGACAAAAAAATAAATAAAGACAACTTAACAATAATATCGATTATTTATGTGGCAACACCAAGCGGTGACGTTAGACAGGTAGTGGGACCGAATGGGTCGGCACTTTTGTTCTGGAGCTCGCTACGAATTGGTCGTATGTAATAAGGTGTCGTTAGGTTATATTTATTGTACTGGATTATAGAAGTGGATACCCTAGTGTCCGAGCTGCTCCTCAGGCCGCCCAGTAGGCCTCTGACATGGCTTAACGACTGTTGCCTATTGACTACAACCGGGGCCGACGGCTTAACGTGCCCTCCGAAGCATGGAGACACTCAGAAATTAAACCACTTTGATGGTTACCTATCATTGGACTGACCACGAGCCTAGTTGTTTAACCTCGCCGATCACTTACGAACCGGTGAGAGTATTAAGCTATGAGCGCTGCTATATGGTAACCGTATGATTACGAATAGACAGAATAGGAATTACCTAGCAGCATACCCGTGTTCCCGGAGCTCCCCACATCAGGCGCCATGAGAAGTCCACGGCAGGATCGGTTTAGTCAGTGCGAGTCCGACATACCCACCCGCAGACACTTTTTGTGGGTGGCATGCGTAGACATTCCTCCTGCCTTAACAAAAAAAACTGGCCAGTTGCGAGTCGGACTCGCACATGAAGAGTTCCGTAGAAGCAAGTATTTCAGTTGATTAAATGAAAGGTAAATTGCGGTTTAAGATTTATGACGTATAAAAAAACTTACTAGATCTCGTCCAAACCAATTTTCGTTGTTAGTTTTCATGGTTATGTACAGACGCCAGCACATCAAGCTACCCCCATCTGTCAAATTTCCCCAATTGAAAGTGAACCTTATACTTATGTGATAAAGTTGAAAATCTATAAAAGAAATATGACAGATTGGGGAAGCTGGATATGCTGGCGTCTGTACCTACATCATATATTTTAATTAGTTTTATCATTCTCTTATTTTAGAAGTTACAGGGGGGGGGGGGACACTCATTTTACCACTTTGGAAGTGTCTCTCACGCAAACTATTCAGTTTAGAAAAAAATGATATTAAAAACCTCAATATCATTTCTAAAGACCTATTGACGATTCTAAGACCCTACATGTATGGGTCCGATGAAAAAAAATGTTGAGTTTCAGTTCTATGTATGGGAACCCCTAAAATTATTGTTCGTTTTCCATTTTTGTGTGAACCAAGTTTCAACAGTACAGCTCTTATAGTTTCGGAAAAAACAGTGACATACGGACGGACAGACAGACAGACAGACATGACGAATCTATAAGGGTTCCGTTTTTTGCCATTTGGCTACGTAACCCTAAAAAGGAATTACCTAACATTCTTCGAACTAGCAGTATTTTTAAGCCACATCTTGTTATACATTATTTATGGACCATAACTTTGGGATAAAATGAGAGCCTCATCTTTTCCGGTCACGTTTCATACTATTTGGGATTCAATAATAAAGATATAGTTGACAGCTTGTCGCGCCATAAAGTGTGGTAGACTTACGATATTGTTGGTGCCCTAATTGATCCGATAAAGTTCTGTGGACTGTTGTTCTGGTTGATTATGAGATATATGAGATCCCAGGTTGACATTGTATCAGTACATACAATGGGAATTTTATCCCTGTGTTGCGGGGTACTTTACAAACATATAAAAGACGGACATCAATATTTATGGGCGCGGGACTCGAACGCGCGACACGAAGCGGCGAGGAGACTGTCTTAATAAAATATAACATTTGCTATGTGATGACGGCGGCGAATATCAGAATATTATCACCCCATCTCATCCCGTGGGGGGCGTAGAAGTCGACCCGAGGGAATATCTATCAGAGGACAAGCAGCAGCTTCTTTCCGAGGACTATACCATCATACTGCGATCGCCAACCCGTCTGCTAAGCGTGACTATTATGGCATTTTCCAAATAATGGACACAACTCTAGTGTGGAAATCTTTTGGAGAGGCCAAATCCAACAGTGGATGTTATTCTACTGACATTATTAATATCCGGTGCCTATTTACAAACCCGTAACCCGGAAGTTTCGTAGCATTTCCAACAAGTTTGGCATCTTTTATAGTTTATTTCGTTACTCTACAGAAGCTCTTTAGCAAACATTTCATCCTACTAATATTATATTTGCGAAAGTTTGTGAGCATGGATGTACGGATGTTTGTTACGCTTTCACACAAAATCTACAGAACTTTTATGCGACTAACACATAGGCTACAATACAATTAATCAAGTTTAACGCTGGTAAAACCGCGGGGCACAGCAAGTAGTACAATATAATAAACTTACCCGCTTATCTCTTATAACTTGTAGTCAAAGTCAAAGGTACTTTATTCCGTAAAAATTTTACATTTATGTGGAATCGTCATATTCTTTTTACCCTACCGTGCAGTGCATGACGTGGCAGCTACTGAGAAACACTGCCAGAAAACACAGTAGGAATCCTTTTTTAAAATAAAATATACCTACTTAAGATTAATTACAATCATGTGTGTTGACTCAGAACAACTCAATCCCAAGCACTTTTATCACTTAAATAATCACAAATTTTGTAATATGCCCTGCTACACAATTTGGCTTTAATAATTCTTTTAAACTTATTCGTGGACAATTCTCTAATATCAATGGGAAGTTTGTTATAGAATCTTATACATTGCCCCATAAAAGAGTTACTTATTTTGTGGAGTATGCAATATGAGATTATTCTTATATCTAGTATTTACATTATGTGTATCGCTCCTTTTACAGAAAATGTACCTATTCATACACTTTTCTACGTCTTTTCTTGTTAGCTGGCATTGACCAAAATATTACGGATCATAAAATATATTATTTTTCTATGTGGTGGTTATGAGTGTTAACCTCATTGTTTTTGTATATCAATGGTTAACCTTTAATTTGTCATATGAATTTTTTATAACCAGTTTAGTTCTTATTACTACAGATTAGAGTTTAAAATGAGGTGGTAACTATTATGGCAACATGGGAACACCCAAATACTCCGAAATATTTTATTCCGAATTACGATGTTCCGATTTTCAAAAGTTCGAATGTCATAATACCTACGATTTGTAATGTCTATTATTAAAAATCTCGAAATTAATTTTACCGGAAGTCGTAAATACTATTTGTTAGTTTTCCGATTTTCAAACGTTCGAAGAGTCAAATGCTCGAAGGGTTCTCAGTCCGAAAAACGACATTCCGATTTTCAATAATTCGAATTAACTAAAAGTCAACATGTTATGCTACAAAATTTGGTGACAGAAACGAATAGCTGCACAACCGACTTCACGTAGTCTTGTCTGCCCTACCCTAGAGTGTAATTTAAGCCCGCATAGGCGCGGAGGGGTGGGGCGGCCCGCGAGCTGAGGAGCAGGCGGCTTGAAGGCCCGCCACCGCGGCTGAGGCTGGCCGGCCGGCGAAGCCGACCAGCAAGCTGAAGCTGCGGTGGTGAGCGTTCGAACCATCTGCGACAATAAGCTCGCGTGGGCCCGCCTAAACCCCGCAGCGCCGGAGCCGTGACAGAAACCATGCCTGCTGCATGTTGCATGCCTGCTGGCTTGTTGCATGCCTGCTTGCATGCTGCATGCCTGCTTGCATGCTGCTTGCATGTTGCATGCCTGCTTGCATGTTGCATGCCTTCTTGCATGCTGCATGCCTGCTTGCAATTTGCATGCCTGCCTGCATGCTGCATGCCTGCTTGCATATTGCATGCCTGCTTGCATGTTGCATGCCTGCTTGCATGCTGCATGCAGCCGCCAAGTTTCAGATCTCAAGATCTCAAGTTAGAGTTTCAGATCCTCTATTGTTGATTAATCATTTGGGTTAGGTTAGGTTAAAATTGTGACCAGGGAAACAAAATATTTTTATTGGTATTGTTCATATTTCGAATTATCATTAAGTCGGACTTTTTGTTATTCGATCTATTGAAGCTCGGTGTTTTGAGAAGAGTAATTATAATCGTAAGGAATATTGAAATATAGGAATTATAAAAATAGAAGTAATGATAAATCGGAATTATAATATTCGGAATTTTGAACCATTCGGAATGATGGAAATCGGTATTTTGAAATTCGTGTTTGTGACTGTCGGAATAAAGTTTTTCGTATTAATGTAGTGTACCCTGGCAACATAGGTTGTTTTGTGTACTTCATTAAATTTATTCTTGGGTAGTCGTTATCTTACTGTGTAAGTAGTTCAATGCTTATAATTAGCCATATAATAACAGTTATTAATATCTAGATTAAAAAAAATTGCATACTAAACAATATTTTTAGAAACTGTGGGTCTTATGCACCAATTAAGAATGTAAGCCATTCTTAAGTGCCCGCTAAAACCCACAGTATTGGGTTAAAATAATACTAATAATTTGTATTTTTATTACGTTTAAAATCGTACGTATATGTTGCTGTCTGTTTTCAAATTCGATTGCTTCAAAAACCATTCTTATCAGCAGATACTTTATAATACAATCTCATGTTTTTACTGAGTTTTATTTGTCAACTTTCCAAAATCTCATTATTTTAGTTCGCAAAGCATACTTAATAAAGATAATAAATAGCTTTCCTTTCAAAGCAATTTTGTGAGACTTTGTTAAACATGAACAAAAAATGTTGCCAAGTGAACTAGTTTCAAGTTCCGCTTACATCAGTGAACATAATCGATCAAACATTAGAGACAGTACAAGAAATATGAGAACCTTCCAAGCATTAAAGTGTGTTTTAGTATGTAGGGCGGCGATGCAATAATTAAACTAGAGATTGCACTTGTTCGAAATTCGACCACAAAGATTCTATTGTCAAAGACCATAGACTATAAGACAAATAATATTAATCTGTTCTCAATTTTGACACTCAATATTTTGTCATCTCTTCTCAGTTTGTCAGAGTGTCAAACGCGTGGTAGTGTGTGTAATAAGGATTAGAAGTACAATAATTAACTTCTAATGTATATTATATAAAAAAATATTAGCTTTCTGCACTCCTTCTCTACTATCTATGAACTTTTAACTGCTCTTCCGTACAATTTTCGTAAAAAGAGGGTCAAAGCTTTTGCTTTGCGTATTAATATTATGATGATGATAAAGAAACGCCACATGCAGTTCACGGTGTCGTGGACTCACTGACAAGCACTCTCAAACTCAGAACAAATCAACATTTATGTAAAATGTTTCTTAAAATTTACGATAAACCGCCACGATTTTTAAGCGTGAAGCGCGATTAAGCGAATACATATAGATTAAGCGAATACATAGAGTCAGTCCTTGAGTCATCAAATAAAAGTTGCATCAAGTTAGAATCGTTACAAAAAATGTTTCAATGAGACGTCGGATTTTCATAGCACTCCAGGAAACAACAATTCTATTCAGTTCATACAAGTATGTTTTAGATAAAATATACTTTTCCAGAATAGTACTAAATACGTTAGTTCCGACAAGTATTAATTATCATAATATAGGTAACCAATTGGTTATTATTTTAATTATATCAAATGATATAATTATAAGTTTAGGTAACAACTCGTACACGAATTGTAAATTATTATATAATCGTATTGATGAACCCACAGATACACATACCTCGAGTATCTCATACACTATTCCCAATTGAGTAATTATTTACTTAGAAATAAGTGTAATAAATCATACACGAGATGTCAAAATGTTATATATTTTTTTCGATTCGATTCGATTGTTATATATTTTATCGATTTGTGGAGTTTTGCAATACTGTCGAACTTATATATTTCGCAATAATTTAAAGCTAGAACAAAAATGTATTGGTATAATATATTCTTAGTTACCATAAACACTATTCAGTTATAGAGTCAGTACATTTTTAGATGTTTTAAATATTATTTGTCTTAAACTATGATCTAAAAAAATTCGTATGTAACTTAACATAAAAATGTTGGGAATGCCCCGTTAAACTCAATTTAAAACATCATATATATCATCCTAAATTTTATATCTTATAAAAATTCAAAAACTTGTTTGAGTTTGTTTAACGTCAAATTATAATTTTACTTTGAGTCCTTTATGGGCCGTTATTAACTGCTTTAGCGGCATTGTGCACTTTTTGGGATGGATAAAAAATGTTAAACTCGCGTCAGGACACGTGACCTTATCGAATATTCGTAAGACAGAGGGTCTTTTTTAGGGTTCCGTAGCCAAATGGCAAAAAACGGAACCCTTATAGATTCGCCATGTCTATCTGTCTGTCTGTCCGTCCGTATGTCACAGCCACTTTTTTCCGAAACTATAAGAGCAGTTACTGTTGAAACTTGGTATGTAGATGTATTCTGTAAACCGCTTTAAGTTTTTCACACAAAAATAGAAAAAAAAAAACAATAATTTTGCGGGTTCCCCATACATAGAAGTGAAACTAAAAAAAATAAGAGAATGATAAAACTAAAAAAAAAATATGATGTAGATTACCATGTAAACTAACAACTAAAATTGGTTTGAACGAGATTTAGTAAGTAGTTTTTCTTAATACGTCATAAATCGTAAACCGCAATTTATCTTTCATTTAATCAACTGAAATACTTGCTGCTACGGAACCATTCATGGGCGAGTCCGACTAGCACTTGGCCGGTTTTTTTTTTAATTCCTACTGGCCGTTTATACACTCATGTCCGCAGCATTTTTTTCTTAATTATGTTAGAATTTTACAGGCGACTACCTAACCAAATATCTCTTTTTAAAACGGGACCACCACCAACCATATAGGGAGGGAAGCAATCTTAACATCTTCTCTTCTCAACACTCGTTACTCGGATCAAAATAATAGTTTTCACTTCTATCCTCAGTCCCAAAGACTGCCACATGTTTTTGAAGTTATGTTTCTTTTGGCGCGATGGAGAAAAATGATGAGAGTGAATTTTTACGATGCGCGCGCACACCGACACCAAAAAATTTAACAGCATGAAGTTAGTTCTAGGTGGTATGAAAGTGAATTTTTACGATGCGTAAAAATTTAATTCGCAAAAATAACAGCATGAAGTTTGTTCTAGGAGGTATGAAAATTGATAACTATGTTCAAGTTAAAGTTAAGAAGTATAACTTCTACCGCGTGTACATAAGTACACACAAGTTTTTTTTTTATTGTTCTGCCGCAACACGTCAAATATATCACTGTGTTACCCACTACACTGTTTACTTTTGAAATTGAAACTTTACTTTAGTTCAAATAACCTTTCGTGCCGCTTGATCAAAATCAAATTATTTGAGAGAGACTGGGTTCTATGAACTTTGTCATCATAAATAAAAGAAAATAGGATCTTTGGACGTTTCGGTAAAGTTATGTAGGTACTTTACTTGTATGTACAGACGCCAGCGCATCCAGCTATCCCAATCTGTCAAATTTCTTTTATAGATTTTCAACTTTATCACAAAAGCATAAGGTTCACTTTCAATTGGGGAAATTTGACAGAATGGGGTAGCTTGATGTGCTGGTGTCTGTACATTGACATAATTATGAATACTTGTCTCGATTTCTCTACTAGTTCAAGTTCTTTATTGCATTCATGTGTTACAATACGTGTTATTGTACATAATTTGTGTCAAACATGAACCCTGTTAGGGTGTTGCAAATATATTTCTTATACCAATCTTAAATTATATTAAAGGTAAATATAATAACTTTAAATAAATTACAAATAAATTTAACATTATTAATTACTACGAATATCATTATACAATGAGAATTATAAAAAAATTCAAAAAAGTTCTGCCAAATAACATGCGCTTTTTAAAGTATACGTGAATAAAAACAGTTTAAATTTATTATTGTACTTATTTATTACTTACAAAACAAAATAATCAAACATGACCACCATTACCTGATACCGTATTAAACAAGATTTTTCAAAGTGCGACTAAATCTGTCAAACATACAAAAAACAAGAAGATTTTTATAAATTTTGTTTTAACACTGTTTAAAGTACAGGTTTTACTATTAACTAATTAATTAGATTATATTTCTTGAATTAAAACATATATATTTTGGAACACTGCCATTGGATCCCAAACTATGCAGAGCCTGTGCTATAGCAAACAGAAACGTTTAAACAATTGATAAACATACTGATATATATCTAAATACATACACAATGGCCCCGATTCTATGAAATATCATCTGAACTAATTTTAATACGACTATAGTAATATTACTATTATATATATTATTATACTTGATACCCTTTTACCTGAATAGCCTACCAGAAGATCTACAAATATTGTACAAAAAGGTTCCAAAATCTGTAAGCACAAATCTAAAAAGTTCTTCTTAGAAAACGGTGTTAGTTAATTATTATTGTATTGTATATTTTATATTCTAATAACTTAATTTTGTATCTACCTATTATGTATCATATAATTATACCTTCCTATGTATTAACCTTGTAATACGGTATACGTGAACGGATCGCCGGTACCCAGATAAACCCTGTGAGGTTTTCGTGGTACAGCATGCATTATTGTAAATCTAATATAAGTTTAATGAAAATAAAAATACATAAACAAAATAAAAAATAATAGACAGGGCATCTTTAATTGTACCAATTCAGTTTTATCGCGAAATACTGAGCAAAAATAAACGGCAGTGCGCATTTTAACGCTCTGTTTAAGTAGTATGACAGTTCGATGTATGCCTGTTATTTTCATACGAAATATATTATCAGATAATCCCGACAACATGCTTACATTGAACCTATATTATAACAATGAACCCCACAGCACTCTCAATTACATTTCCAATATCGAAATCTGTGGATAGCGGTTTCATTTGAATGTATCCAAATGAACACAAACCAATCATGAACGATATTCATAAGATAAATATGTTGTGTTGTGTTCTATTTATTCACTGGTTACGATTTTAACATATGAATAAGGGGAAGGTTATTGTGCTCCATTTGCTATAGAATTCAACGCGATTGTTTGTTGGGTGTCACAAAGGGTTCAGATGTTTGAAGTGAAACTTCTGTATCACTCCGACTCACGAGAGCGTTACGACGTTGAGAGGGAGATATAAGTTAGTGAAGATATAAAAAGAAAGAGTTACGTGACGTATATTATTGTAGGAGCAAGAGAGAGAGAGAGATGTGATCACACATTTCTTTCTCTCTTTCATTCAAAGCCAGTTTTGTATATAGAATTTTTACTTCAGTCGTGTGGTCTAAAGCATACACGTGTTATTTTATCATGTCACTAGTTAGCTTAGTAATCACTGCTTCACAACAATAGAGGCAATAAGGTCCTAACCCTCTGTCAAATAAGACTGGTAATGATGATTGAACCGACCGATTTTAGTCATGGCAACCGCTTCAACACCTAGTGACCACGAAGATGGCTGCCATTCTTGTTTTTTCTTATTCTTCTGGTGGCGGCTATTTCCAGTCCCCGGAGGTCCTGGTAACACTGCGTCCAGTGATCAATTATTGTGCTCGCCGCTCCAACTAAACTTCCCTGTCCAACCCTGCAACATATGTAAATTGCAGAGCCTATATATATCTGCCATGGTTCTTCTTCTTAGAAATCTGTCATGTGCACTAAGCGCTCGTGATGATGCCATCAACACAATTGCATCGAATAGTCGCGGGTAGGCGGGCTTTATCGCGTATTGTATCGAGATGGATTTTGACGAGTTTGCGACATTCCTGTCCATAAAAGGCCGCATTTGGATATGAATCTCAGCTAAGACTGCTTACTGACATGAATATGCTTGATGAAAGGTTTTAAGGAACATTTTATGCATTTGTCACATACTGTAACATTGGCCTGTATTACGCGAAGAAGCCGACCTACGATTAAGAGTTGCAGGGGCCATTTTGTCGATACGAACGCAAATCAAGGGGCATGGTAGTTGCAGCGCGTTCGCGGTCTGACTCTCGGCCAATGAGTACAATATACAACCCGATATATGTATTTTTATTTATATCGGGTTCTATATGAAAAGAGCGCCATTCGCATGAAGATGTTGATGTTGAGTTTGGACGGGCTACGCGCGTAACACCGTAGCTTAAGTATGTAGAGCTCTGCTACGACTATAAAATCGTAGTGGAAGTACCTACGCGTGTAACAGGTGGCTACGCCTGCAGAGTCGTACCTAAGGTAACGCCGCATTGCTTTCCTAAGTTTTTATAGATGTTAATGGCGCATATCAATTTAATTTATTACATGCTCAAGTAAGACATAACTTTTACAGTCTAGAGAGTTTCTAGTATTATAATTATGAAATCTTAGAATACTTTTAACATTAAGAAAGCACAAAGTTCTCTTTCATCTTGAACACAATAATAATAATAATTAATACGTTATTTATTACTTCATGTGAAATAAGTAATAAATTAATTTTTTTTGATAAGCACCCTTCGTGGTATCAGAGTGATCAAATGTTTTATTAAAAGCTGTACGAATCGTACTTACAGTAGAGTTTCAATAATTTAATAACCATATTTAATAATCAGTATAAAGATTTATGAGTAATTATTTTTGTATAAAAATATATTATTATAAAATTGCGGTAACATTTTTATTATATATCTCTGAAAAAGTAGGTAGGTACTTAAGCTAACTAGAGTTACTATGGTATAAAGAAAGTGAAATAAGATAAATGTAATTTAAATCGATTGAAGAATGGGAAAATGGAAATTATATCAATATATGATATCAGCTGGGACCGGTATATTAAAGTGCTCTCCGTAGAGAGGGAGAGCATATCCTCTCTTCGGAAAGAGAACGAAAGACCAAAAATTAATGGACCAGTGAGAACATCTATATATTGAGCGAAACCACATAAAACATTCAGAGAATAACAAAGCCATACATAATGCCATCATCATCATATTAGCCGATAGTCGTCCACTGCTGGATAAAGGCCTCCTCAAACATCTCCACAGTCGCTGGTCCTGTGCTACCCGTATCCAGCGACTTCCATCGACCCTCACAAGTTTATCAGTCCATCGTGTAGAGGGGCTGCCCTAGCTGCGTTTTCCAGTTGGTGATTGCCACTCAGGAACCGATCTTGCGGGCGTGGCCACGCTTGGCAGACGGGTTGGCGATCGCAGTTTGATGGTCAAATTCACAGAAAAATGCTGCTGCCCGTTCTCTGGTATGATTTCTAAGCCACCCACGGGATAGGATGGGGTGATCATATACTATGTCGTCAATTCAACTCAATTAATAAAATTATATCAATTCAATAAAACTATAGCCAAAACAAAACTAAAACAGATTTAACTTAAACGCGAGTATAGTTTTAATATAATTCGACTAACATCGGTCAACATACATTTGTGAATAATAAATTACTAATGCTGTGTGGTGACGGCGACAAATATCAGAATCAGAATATCATCACCCATCTCATCCCGTGGGGGGCGTAGAAGTCGACCCGAGGGAATAACTACCAGAGGACGGAAAGCAGCTTCCTTCTGATTACTATGACCATCTTACTGCGATCGCCAACCCGCCTGCCAAGCGTGGCAATTATGGCATATCCCCCCAAGACGATTCTTGAGGGAGGTTTGTCCAGCAGTGGACTCATTTAGCTGTAATGATGAATTATTATGTCCACCACAGAAGACAAAACAAAATAGTTGTTTGTGAACTAAGTGAACAAAGAGTTATGACAACATATGAGTGTACTTAAAACTTTTGTAGTTGCCTTTTGCTAGCATTACAAATTGCCTACATTTAATATTAATTTAAATAAATTTGAAATGTCATTTTATTAGCTACATTGCAAAAACATTGTAATGACATTAAATAAAAACATATTTACTTGAAATGTGTATAAATTAAATTACAAAATAGTCGTTAAAACTATATAAATTATTTATATATACTCGTATGTATGTATGGCACATGACATCTACAATCTTGATAATTCTTATGGAAATTTGATTAGTCATTAACAAGTTAAAGGTTTCACCCTATTTCTACTTAAAACGAATAGCGTGTCACGTATGCAATTCCAATCAGCTCAAAATAAAATAAGTTAAACAAACTTAATTTCTCATAAAATACATATGCAGTAAAAACTTTTATCAAAGCCTTGATAAAGGTAAAATAAATACAATTCCTGTGTGACCAAAGAGAGTATAACAAACTACGTTTACTTGTGACTAGCTGAAACGTCACACGGATGGCTTGTCAAAAAGTGTAAACAGTTGAGAACATATGGAATGAAAAATGCCCACTTTTATTTAACTTGCTACACCACCAGAAGATATTTACTTCGCTCCAACATAGGGGTGCTGGCTGCTCTCGGGAATTAATAAAAACAGAATAAAACTCCACATACCAGCTGTAGTTTCAGAATGACCCATCCACCAATTCATTTCAGTTTAAATTTGTTTCTTATAGCCGAAGCAATTAGTTCTAATTTTGAATTGTACTTTAATGCTCGGCACTTTAAATATTAACAGCATGAATAAGTTATGTTATTTGAAATTTTCTGCTCTTTGAGCTGATGAAATATTTTTTTGGGTTGTGAACTTAATTTCGATGTTTTCTTTGCCAATTTTATAAGGCCATAGTTATTGTTTTCGGAAAATAGTAAATATATGAACGTAATACGATTAACATTTATTTACTTTGATGCTTCGTAAGTCAAGTTCATAAATAACGAAGGTAGTTCTTTACTACCGTAGCAACAAACATTCTGTTTAGGGTTCCGTAACTTAATATGAAAAAGGTGCCCTTAGGCTGTTTTCAGAGTCGCGCGCGCTTACAATTACACTAGATAGTAGTTGCGTTTCATAGTCACGCAGTTCAAACAGGCAGCGTGTGACACGCGCGTCGTCGGCCAGCGCTGGCAGCTAGCGTTTCAGAGTGACGCGTCTCGCACGCGCCGTTGCGTACACTTAAAATGGCTGTTGAGACGCGCAGGCCGCCGGCGCGTGCCGCGCGCGTCACTCTGAAATCAGCCTTATAAGGTATTTTCCGTTACGCCTGTCTGTCAATTCCTTTTTGACATAGATATATTTTTTTTATTATTATTAATGGCCTAAATCTGCCGTTTCGACATTAATATCGCATAGGTACTCAAGTCATTACCTTTCAAACTTTTAAGTCATGACGGGCCGGTTGTTGTGGTTGGAAAATACTTGCCTTTCACGCGGCAGGCCGTGGGTCCGATTCCCACACCTGACAGATATATTGATATTTGCTTGAGTCACAGTGGGCTCAGTATATTTTATTTTTTCGAATTGTATTTAAGTTTTATCATGTTTATTTATATGTAACTACCTGTGCCCCGCGGTTTTACCCACGTTAAATTTTATAAATTATCACAGCTCCTCCCCCGTAGTCGATAGCGTGATAATATGTAGCGTATATGTTGACCAGACCTCTTAGTAATATTTAAGTAAATCCATGCAGTACTTTTTGAGTTTAGCCCGGACATACATACAGACAAACAGACACACAGACAAAAATTCTAAAAACTATATTTTTGGCTTTGATATCGATTGTAGATCAAGCCCCAAGTATCCTTTTCAAAAAAATAGTCAATGTACAGTTTTGACTTTCTTACGATTTTATTATATGTATAGATAAGTACCTTTACAATTTATTTTTTTTATTATTTATTTTTATTTAAACTTTAGTACAGCGAAAATGTACATAGGCGGACTTAATGCCAAAGGCATTCTCGACCAGTCAACCTTAGGGTAGTGCAGAGAGATCGAGGCAGGTGCATTTGGGTTATATAAAATGTATTTTTACTTATTATACGTATAATTAAACTAATAATAATTACGAACACTATATAATATATATAATAGATACTATACAATAAATACTTTATGATTTTAATCTAATGAATACTATACTATAACATACTATACAATAATAAATATAATTATTGACGAGACATTTCTGTGTGAAGTTTCTTAGAAATATACTCACGACCTTTCATTTTAAACGTGAAGCGAGTCTTAGCCATCCTGATTCCTACAGGAAGCTCATTCCAAAGAAGTATAGATTGGACAAAGAAAGAGCGGTGAATGAAGTCAGAGCTATGAGGTGGACATCGTAAAAGACAATTATGACTAGAGCGGAGAGTCTTACTATGATTATCAGAAAGGTATTGAAACAAAATTTATTCCATTGCGAAAGCTTGTAATTGACCATGTTTTATATAATTTCCGGAATTTTAATAACAGTAAATTTCGAAATGTGAAAATGAAATAAAATTGTATTCATAGCCGTAATATTATTGAATACCATTGAACTATTTTATTCGAAAAACAGAAGTAGCAATAACATAATGTATTGGGATTGTAAATATAAATTAAACAGTTCATTCAAGTGCAAACAAATTAGTGGCAGAAACGAATCGTTGCAAAACTGAATTCTCGCAGTCTTGTCTGCCCTACCCCTAGATTGTATTTAAAGCCCGCGTATGCGTGAAAGGGTGGGGCGACCCGCGAGCTGAGGAGCAGGTTGTAGGACGGTCCGTAACCGTGGCTGTGGCTGAATCCGGCCAAGCCAGTTAGCAAGTCTAAATGAAAATAATATTAAATGACAAACATTTCATTGAGCACAAAACACAAGAAAATGAGGAGTACAAATATATAACACACAGTTCTACAAGAGATTACATATTCATAGCTGAGGTGGTGAGTGTAAGGCTGATTTCAGAGTCGCGCCGGCGAGCAGCGCCGTCCAAACGCGCGCGCTTACAATTACACTAGACAGTAGTTGCGTTTCATAGTCACGCAGTTCAAACGCGCCGCGTGTGAGACGCGCGCCGTCGGCCAGCGCTGCCCGAGCTCCTCTATTGGCAGCTAGAGTTTCAGAGTGACGCGTCTCGCACGCGCCCTGTTGAGACGCGCTGACCGCCGACGCGTGCCACGCGCGTCACTCTGAAATCACCCTTAAAACTATCTGTGATGATAAGCTCCCGTGGGTCCGCCAAAATCCCGTAGCGCCAGAGCCCAATGCTTGCGATGAATTAATATCGATATTTAGTACATTCAATACTCTGTACTTCGATATTAAGGTCTTTCGATTGTTAAGAGAGCTAGGGCACAGCGTTCATTCGCTCGAAGAGCAGCCCGACTGGGGAAGTACCTCCACCTTACAGAAGACATTCCTTAATAATAATATTAATAATTTAATATTGTGTTTCTGAGTGTGAGTAAGGTCGCCAGAGCTCATCGGGGTGGGGGGGAAGGGTCAGCAACACTGCTTTGCTGACTCTTAAAGGCCGGCAACGCACCCGCGACTCCTCTGATGTTGCGAGTGTCCATGGGCGGCGGTGATCACTTACCATCAGGTGACCCACTTGCTCGTTTATCGACCTCGGACATTAATAAAAAAACTACTGTAGATAATTTGATTTTAGATAGCGTGCTGTGTGGTTGACGGCAAAGAATATAACCACCCCATTTCATCCCATGGGAGTTGTAGAAGTCGACCCGAGGGAATATCTCTCTGAGAACGGGCAGCAGCATGTGTACTATGACCATCATACTGCGATAGCAGAACCGTCTCCCAAGCGTGACGATTATGACATATCCCTAAAAATTATGAACAGAACTCCATTCTGAAAATAAATAACTAACAAATGTATAAACAAGAAATAACTAACAAAAATAAATAACTATATGTATACTAACTATATGTATGTATACCTAGAAATAATTATAAATTAATTATATATTACTACAAACATGTTCTAAGTAATAGAATCAGGCGTCACTTTGTGGAAATCCATAACAATCAAAATACAAAATCAATATGTAGTGTTAATTCCGCTACTTGTCAGTTTAATCAGGCCGGGATGCAATTTCCACCGCCCTCCCGCCGGCAAAAGTGTGCACATGCAAGAAGGACAATATAAAAAAGCAAATTGCATGCGCCAGTACGATACCCAACACGTGTTTCAGTCCTCCACGGACCATTCTCAAGGGCTGCTAACTCGTCGAGTGCTCGAAGGAGACTAACAACATGTTCTGACTATTTACAAGCGATTTTTTAAAGTCTACCTGAATGAAAACCTTTTTTATTTAATTTCATTATTGGAACGAAGTTCCTTATCGCGCGTTGTGAAAGGGGGCTAGACGGAAAAAATCTTACGAAAAGTTGTCACGACACTTTTTGCAGCTGTGCGGCGTGCGCATGTTTCTCTGTCTGTCTGTCTCTCTCTCTCTCTTATAGAAAGCAAGCCAGATATTTTCATTTCTATTTCGCATTGAACAGTGTAGTGTCGCGACGATTATTTTTGTTGAGTGTATACTTCGTTCCATCCGGGTGTCCCTTGACACCTCTCAAGTTTTTTTAATTTATAAAATCTTTTGGGGCAGCCTCTGTCGACATGATAAAGTATGTTTATCAGTTGTTTGGTTTCCATAGTACAGGCTCTGCCTAGTTTGGGATCAGATGGCAGTGTGTAAATTATACCAAAATATGTATTTATTTATATTAATATTACTAAAACACCGCCAAATAATTGAGTATATATTTATATTACCAAAATACCGCCAAATAATTGAGTATATAACAGTCTGAAGCCTCGAATAATCTTGCTTGCATTGCTAGATTAAATATTAGCAACAAACTGAAATAGAATGAACACCTGTGCCACCACATTCGCAGAGAAAATTGCAAATTATAGGACAACGACCCTTAGGCGTCGTGTTGAAACTAAGGACCAGTTAGTATAAATAAAAGAGTACTGAAAATTTAAACCTTAAATACACTTGAGCAAAATCAGTAAGTATATAAGTATAGTAAGTGAGACTGACTGTTGAATGGTTAGTGATTTATGGACGATCACCGTAGCCTAGTTGGTAGTGCTCCTGCCTACGAAGCTGGTGGTCCTGGGTTCGAATCCCGGTAAGTGCAAATATTTGTGTGATGAGCACGAATATTTGTTTCTGAGTCATGGATGTTTTCTATGTATATAAGTATTTATCTATCTATATAAGTATGTATATAGTCGCCTGGTACCCATAGTACAAGCTTTGCTTAGTTTGGGGCTAGGATGATCTGTGTGACATTGTCCCCAGATATTGTCCCCAGATATTATTTGACTACTAGCCGATAATCGTGGCTTCATTCCCCATCCACAAATCTTTGTGTGATTAGTACAGTCCAGGATAGTGTATCCTCGTGGCGCAATACTGTAGTCGGCGTACCACAGGGTGGCGTTCTTTCTCCGCTTCTCTTTGCGTTATTTATTAACACTATCTCTAGTAATCTTAATTCTTCCTACCACCTTTACGCAGATGACCTGCAAATATACAAGCAAGCCGAGCTTTTAGATTTGCCGATGGCCATTGATAGCTTAAATGAGGACCTAAGACGTGTTTGCACTTAGAGTACACAATACGGACTGACTGTTAATCCTGAAAAGACGCAGGTTACAGTTGTTGGTAGCCCCAGGTTAATTTCAAAGATAGCTTGGTTTCAGGTTCCACCAGTTCACTTTAACAACATCACAATATCTTATATGGAAAATGTTAAAAACTTAGGAATTTATATTGACAATAGGTTATCCTGGGATCTACAGCTGCAAGAAGTTAGTCGTAAGGTTTTTGCAGGGATCTTGCGAAGACTACGCAACTTTCTACCCACTGCCACAAAAATTGCGCTCGCACAATCCCTCCTTCTTCCTATCCTTGATTATGTCAATACCAGCTATCTTGATCTCACAGAAGCACAACTTGATAAACTTGAGCGGCTTCAAAATGTCTGCATAAGGTTTATATTTGGATTACGCAAATATGACCATGTTTCTGATTATCGCCGTCAGCTCAAGTGGCTTCCTATTCGCCTTCGCCGGAACACTCATATTTTAGCCCTTCTTTATAATATACTGTTTAATCCTTCATCACCATCTTATCTTAAAGAACGTTTCGAGTTCCTACATGACACACATTCAAGATGCTTGAGGTCATCAGAGAACCTTAAACTGAAAATGCCAAGTCATTCCACCGATTATTACGGCAAATCATTAACAGTGCAGGCTGTGCGCCTGTGGAACGCACTGCCCTTAACAATAAGACAAGCGCAATCAATAAATATTTTTAAAAATAATGTTTAAAAAATGTATTTATCTGCCTAGATATTTATTTACCGCTGTCGCCTTTGGTTTTTTTTTCGCGCATTCCTGCTTTACTAGACTTTAAAAAATTATTCTATGAATTTCTTTTGTTTACTTTTTATTATTATTTTGTATTAGTTTAAGTTTACATTAAGTTGACCTATTGTTACACCTACCTACCCTGTTTTCCCTTTCCTTAGTCTATCCACTCCATAATTGGTTGTCTGGAAGAAATAGCAGTAGCGATAAGACCGCCCTTGGTACTTAATTTATGTATGCTCATTTTAATTTTAAGTTATGGTGTACAATAAAGAGTAGTTTACTTTACTTACAATTATTTTTTTCTTTGTCTGGAATGAAATTCATCTATAATAGATTTGTAATTAGAAATATATGAGTATGTTTATCAGTTGACTGGTTACCATAGTTATATAAATGTATCCTACTTATATTATAAATGCTAAAGTTTGTGAGTGCATTTATAATATTAATAGCATACATTTCCATATATACATACTTATATATATAACTAGCTGTGCCTCGCGGTTTTACCCGCGTTAAATTTTATAAATTATCACAGCTTCTCTCCCATAGGTGACAGCGTGAGAATATGGCCTTTATGTTGACCCGACCTCTTACTAATATTCATGCAAAATTTGAAGTAAATCCATGCAGTACTTTTTGAGTTTAGCCCGGACATACATACAGACAAACAGACAAAAAATTAAAAACTATATTTTGTGCTTCAATATCGATAGAAGATCACGCCCCAAGTATCCTTTTAAAAAAATATTCAACGTACAGTTTTGATTTTCCTACGATTTTATTACATGTATAGATGACGGATATAATTTCAGTAAACGAAGCGAAAGCGGTGTGCAAGGATCGTGACAAATGGAAGTCCGTTGTCTCTGCCTACTCATCTGGGAAACAGGCGTGCGATGAAACTACATCTAACTTACTACTAACATATTCTTTCTTTTTTAACGAATTGTGGCTTTTGGACATAGTGAATTCGGCAATACGATGCGTGAGTCAATGGTGATGGTATGGAACTATCACCATCACCATCTGACCCATGAATCTGAATCTGAACCCATGTTCAGCTTCAATAACTTCATTTTTATTTACCATTATTGTCCCTATGGAATCCGTAAAATCAAATTACACAGTAATATTTTAATGTCTCTGCAAAGCGATATTGAAATACACGCTCTGAAAAATTCCAAAGGAGACCGAAAGGTCACGTTATTTCGCTGTAGATAATCCTTATTCTCCTACACAAGTAAGAATATTTTACTGGAAAATTACATACATACATAGACTCTCGCCTGTTTCCCAGAGGGGTAGGCAGAGACAACGGATTTCCATTTGTCACGATCTGGAAAATTTAAATGATAATACAACGTGAAACATATACAATTTTGATCTTTTGTCATTGCGGTGGTCTGCTGATGTTATGGAGTACTAGATTTTATTTGTATTCCAAGTCTGTCAGACTCCAATGGGGTGGCTAGTCAATACGACAGAAGGGAGATAATACCATTCATTCAGAACCATTCAGACAATATGTAGTAAAATTTAAATTTCAATACATAATATTAAAACCTTCAACTAAACATAATCTCCTTGGCTATAACTTAATACAAGCTAGCGAAATGTCTCTACCATTATAAAATAAATTGTATAAATGTTTTAACATTCCGTGTACCTAAATATCTGTAATAAGTAACTAGAAATAATAACTGTTTTACTACAAACATGTTCTGACTATTAACAAGCGCTTTTTTAAAGTCTACCTGAATAAAAACCTTTTTTATTTTATTTATAAGCATGGCTAACGAACGACATTTCGTGGTTTCCAAAGCAGACCTGGAAAATTAAAATGATATACAGCGTAAAGCTTATTATATAGGACACCTATACAATTTTAAACTGTAGTCATTGCGGGGGTCTGCTGATGTTATATAAAGCACTAGATTTTATTTTTATTTCCATTCGGTCAGAATCCAAAGGGGTGGCTAGCCAATACGACTGGAGGGAGATGAGACACATGACCAATGATTTTTCGTTCTTGCCAATGCAGAGGGTAGTTACGATGACAAATTTCTGAATTTCAGATACCTTCTCGTTTCCGTAGGTATATGGTTTCAGGATAAGACTTTTTAATTAAGGAATTAGAACATTAAAATATATAGTACACATACTCGAGATATTTTTTATGTTCGTAAAGTTTTTGAGCATTTAAATAAGGCGATAATTATTTTTTGGCGTCCTTTCAATTTCAATGTGTCTTGTAATGTAATATCGATACTTAACAACTCATTTTGACGACGCCATATAATTATAATAAACCCTGTTCATTGTATAGTTAATTTTTATATTGCATTAATGTGACATAATCAAAATACAGGATTTATTTTTGACAATGCCCGCACTGGGGAAATGAATCTCTGTGTCACGGCTTACTTTACTAACATAATAATGTAATTGACAGTCAGAAAGTACACCCAGGCTCTGAACAACTACTTATACCTATTATACTTAGGTTACCAGTACTTAAATACCAGGGCACGAAGTGGTAAGGCGACTGTCTAAATGGTATAACACTTCCAATCAAATAAAGGACAAATAATTGAAATATAGTAAAATTATTATTGATTGCTGTGTGGTGACGGCATAGAATATCATCACCCCATCTTGTCCCGTGGGGGGCGTAGAAATCGACCTCATTCTTTGGAGAGACTTTTGTCCAGCAGTGGACGTACTTTGGCTAACATGATGATTATTAAAATAAACGGTCTCTACAAAACTGTTTAAAATACAGTATACAAAAAAACTAATAAAAATAAGTAAACCTTTAACGTCTAAACACTCAATTATTTGCACCGTTAATTTTAAAACACTCTGCAAGCATATTATTATGAATGTTGGAGTTTGTTTTCATTTCAAATAGTATTAAGTACTTCGAACCTTAAAGCTTTTTAAAAAGAAAAGCGTATTTACAAAACAACACAACTGGAATTGAAAATAGCTCAGAAATAAACACACTACTGTTTTATTGCTAATAGTATTCTTAGTTTTTAATTGTTTTGACGTTAAAGTAATAATCTAGTGTATAATCACCTTACTCAGTCGGTCGCGGCTATTAAAAAGTGAAGGAACAAATAAGATAAAAATAGTTGTTATGACCCATTAGAATTAATTGAAGTGGGTCAGAAAGTTCTTAAGGTCCATGTACACATATCTATCAATTGAGTACGACCAAATCTAGAACCTCCTTACAATTCACAAATGCAACTTAAATAAAGCTCACAAAGTTTTAATAGATTGTTACTTAGCATTTTTTTGAAATACATGCAGTTAAAAACCGATGAATTGAGTTCTGAGAGAATCTATATGTAACAGCGGTCCGATTAACATTATTCCAATCCATACAGCCGTATATTAGATTGATGATGACAATAATGACCAATGGTTTTTTTTTCAACTTAACTTATACAGTTAGCCTAGGAGGCTTTCACTGCTTCACCGGACTATAAAAATGAGTGGGGGGCCGTCCAACATCACCGGCCGTCTAGCCAATATATCAAACTAAGTACCCGCGCCGGAGGGCACCCCCTTTGCGATTCTAACCTCGTCTCTGGGCGGTTACTGGCGGGAAGATGCATGAGATTTTAATTCTATTCTTATTCAATTCATATATTTTGTAATACAATCAATTATTATCACCTGTTATTATTTCCTGGATGTCTTGATTTTATTTCATAGTTTTTCAATTTACATAATTTATTATGTTTTGTTACACGGTCATATATATTTCGGATGGCCGTTGGCCACAGTTGAAAATCAGCACAGTCATCTGTGGTAGAACTGTGGCATTTTAGTCACTAAGTTGTTTAGTATGGGTACCTCATCGAATAGGTGCGTAAAATTATGTGAAATTAGTGATAATAGATAAATGTATTAATTATCTATATATATAAAAATCAATGCCACTTTTCGTTGTAATGTTATAACTCAACAACGCCTTTACCGATTTGGCTAATTTTGGTCTTGAATTATTTGTGGAAGTCAAGGGAAGGTTTAAACGTAGAGAAAATTTAAAAAATCGACCTCATTCTTTGGAGAGACTTTTGTCCAGCAGTGGACGTACTTTGGCTAACATGATGATTATTAAAATAAACGGTCTCTACAAAACTGTTTAAAATACAGTATACAAAAAAACTAATAAAAATAAGTGAACCTTTAACGTCTAAACACTCAATTATTTGCACCGTTAATTTTAAAACACTCTGCAAGCATATTATTATGAAATTTGGAGTTTGTTTTCATTTCAAATAGTATTAAGTACTTCGAACCTTAAAGCTTTTTAAAAAGAAAAGCGTATTTACAAAACAACACAACTGGAATTGAAAATAGCTCAGAAATAAACACACTACTGTTTTATTGCTAATAGTATTCTTAGTTTTTAATTGTTTTGACGTTAAAGTAATAATCTAGTGTATAATCACCTTACTCAGTCGGTCGCGGCTATTAAAAAGTGAAGGAACAAATAAGATAAAAATAGTTGTTATGACCCATTAGAATTAATTGAAGTGGGTCAGAAAGTTCTTAAGGTCCATGTACACATATCTATCAATTGAGTACGACCAAATCTAGAACCTCCTTACAATTCACAAATGCAACTTAAATAAAGCTCACAAAGTTTTAATAGATTGTTACTTAGCATTTTTTTGAAATACATGCAGTTAAAAACCGATGAATTGAGTTCTGAGAGAATCTATATGTAACAGCGGTCCGATTAACATTATTCCAATCCATACAGCCATATATTAGATTGATGATGACGATAATGACCAATGGTTTTTTTTTCAACTTAACTTATACAGTTAGCCTAGGAGGCTTTTACTGCTTCACCGGACTATAAAAATGAGTGGGGGGCCGTCCAACATCACCGGCCATCTAGCAAATATATCAAACTAAGTACCCGCGCCGGAGGGCACCCCCTTTGCGATTCTAACCTCGTCTCTGGGCGGTTACTGGCGGGAAGATGCATGAGATTTTAATTCTATTCTTATTCAATTCATATATTTTGTGATACAATCAATTATTATCACCTGTTATTATTTCCTGGATGTCTTGATTTTATTTCATAGTTTTTCAACTTACATAATTTATTATGTGTTGTGCTATTTACGCTTTTTGTTAATACGCGACACGAGCTTCTCGTCCGATTCAGGTTCGGAGAGGGCATTTTATCGATTCAAGTGCAAACTAGGGGTCATGGAGGGCGCTAGTGGTCCTGACGCGTTCGCGGTCGTACTCTCCTCCGGCGAGTAAATGACGATGGTTGGTGGCGACAGACGTTGGAGGTTGGCCAATCGTATATGACGCTAAGACGCATGTAAATGCCACTTTACAGGTTAGAACTCAATTAAGGTGGCTCTCGCTGCATTATGACATGCATACCTCGTAATACCAAAGAAATGGCACGTAAAGCTATTTCCAAGCATCATTAGTATGGAAAAATGTAAGTCGATTTTATATATTCCACGTGAATATCAATAGGTCGCGGAAAGTAAGATTATAAAAAGTGAAAGTATAAAATGTTGCCATGGAAACTTAGAATAGACAGTACTTTTTTTTGTTCACTGTCGTCAAGAATATATTTTACGTATGAAAGTTTACTATGCGATCTAATGATATTAGATCGCATATCGCTTTCATATAGTAAAATAAAATAGTTCTACATATTATAAATTCACAAGTAATTATAGGTGGACTGACGATCTTGCATAGGGTCGCGGGAGATCGCTTTCATATAGTAAAATAAAATAGTTCTACATATTATAAATTCACAAGTAATTATAGGTGGACTGACGATCTTGCATAGGGTCGCGGGAAGCCGCTGGATGCGGGCACCCGGCCATTGTGGATATCTTTGGGGGAGGCCTTTGTCCAGCAGTGGACGTCTTTCGGCTGATATGATGATGATGATGAAATATAATAGATATTGGAGCCAATGGCCTCTGGAAGTATCAAATTATTCCTGTACCGTGCCAAAGAAGTATCGTGCAATTTTACCTGTCAGATGTCAAATTTGGAACTCACTTTGATATAATTGACAATGTGTAGCGCCGCGTAGTGTCATATTTTGGCAATTTTAGATGCCATTGTTATGTTGGTTGTTGTTGTTTCATTTGGCAGTTAGGCAGTTTCATTGGTATTTCTGTGTTAGTGAGGCGCTCAAAGCCAGTTGCTCAACCGGGTCCGTAAGGGGACGACGAGGTTAAGCATCTAAACACGCGGCCACTCTATAGATGGGTGACCTTTAAAGTGGCTCTAATTACTATGGTGGTCAAATTAAACTGTGGGTTCCTGTAGATAAGTTATGTCAGAAGCCTACTGGGCGGCTTGAACAACTCTGACCTAAGAGTAACCATTCCAAAGGTTTCGATAGTACAAGTTCTGCTTAGTCGCCGTCAGATGGCCGTGTATGAATAATGTCCCATGTTATTATAATTACTATTACTATCGTGCTCATTAAACTAAAATAATCTCTGGTTGGGGATCGAACCCACGACAACTGGCGTAGCAGTCAGGGTCACTAACCTATATATCAACATATACTTACCACCAGAACAGAAAAATCGCGTAGGTAATTGTATTATGGGATTGCATTACTGCAGTAAAGTCACGATTAAAAGCAATCATTGGGTAACTTAGTACAGTTTTTGTATAAACCGACAAATAAATTTGACCTCTTATCCGTGTTTCCATTGAGATGAGCCAATAACGGAACTGACCTAAATCTTCTGGCAAGGTGAATAGAAAGGTTGAAATTCAAATGTATTTCCAACTTTCAAGGACCGTAGTGGAAACAATTCGGCTAATGCAGAGAAAGCGAATTGGCATGAATATTTACGTAAGTACGCCGTATTCAACATGAATTCAGAAACGGCATTGTATTCCCTTATTTGCTGGAGCAAAAAGGGTTAAAAGCCGTTTAGCAGTCAAAATCATGTATAATTTTCCAATTCAATATTCCTCTCTTTAAAATTACATGGCATTTCTACAATGCTCCCGATGAAACCTTTTTATAAGACTAGGCTATACTTCTTCTTACGCTCATACAGAATTTAGTTGAATTCATTTATTCTACTCATTCTTCCTCCTTGCCCTTTTGCCTTTTTTATTAGGCCAACCAGTTTTCGATAGCTTTTTATTTTTGATAAGGCAGAGGAATGCCTACGCATGCCACCTGCAAATAAAATTTGCGGGTAGGTATGTCGGACTCGCACTGACTAAACCTCTTGCGGTGGACTTGTCTTAGCACCTGATGGGAGGAGCCCCGGGAACGTGGGTGTTCTGGTCCGGTGACTCCCTTTTGCGCCATGTCCCAGATGGTCAGGACACGTACCCTGAGAGGGTTCTGTATTGCCGTCTCTTGCCAGGCCGGCACAGCGACTGCGCCACAACCAGAGCGCTGTCTTCCCGGAGCTGTTTACAAGTGGCGGCAGTAGAGGACACGTCTTGTACTGGCACCGCAGTTGTTTTTTATAATAATGTTCAAAAAAACACATAAAATGTTAGAGTATCTTCATCGTATTTCATTTTGCATTATAAGAATATCTGTGGCATTATTAATCAAAAGCCTTAGAGTGAGAGGAAATCAAACGCCAATAAAAAATATTACACGTCGCTCAGCGTCAAATATTAAAAGCCCTAGCAATAGGGATGGCGCGCAAAAGAGTTTCCAATTTATTGATTATATCACGTGCGTTTGCATCGAAGATGATATAAGCTCTGCTACAATATTAAAATGAGATACTGAAGGCAATAACGTGTTTCTCTTTCTAATCTGTATTCTGTCAGGTGTTGCAAGCAACAAGATATGAAACCACGATTTATGTATTATTCAGGCCACATTTAACATGCTCAATGCCATCAATTTCCAGGTTTTTGAGACGGGGAACATTTCTAGTGGCACACCAGAATCTGGAAGCGATTTCAAACCCACGTACCTTGAAGAGCACGCATAATTGTACGGTTAACTTTCTTCAGTTGGATCAATGTATCCATCCAAATGGATTAAGCTATATATGGTGATGTGGTTGATATTGTAATTATTACTCTAATTTTAAGCTTACTTTGTAAATATGTAAATTGTAATGTTGTATATTTTACCAAATCAAGTAAAAAAAAATGATATAACTTGTCCCGCCAAAATGGAACTAGCAGAAATGGGTGATTTATGTTTGTTCCTCATGTCCAGTCTCCTTCCCGCTTCAGTTGTTGTATGTGGCTTCAGCCAATACTGTCAGTGTTGCCGATTTTTTGGCAGAAAAATATAAATCTAACCATAGACACGATAAGCAGAAGGCTGGATTCAGCGAGTAAGACATATTTCCAGGTATATTTCCCTTAATTTTTCCACAGAATTGTGAACTTTATTGAGTCCCGCGTAAATGGTTAGTCCTTTGAAAATGGCTGTTAAGGCCAAAATTCGACACGGAGGAGATTATTATCAATAGTACAGACGCCAGCACCTTCAGCAACCCCAATCTGTCCAATTTATTTTATAGATTTTCAACTTTACCACAAAACTTTACTTTTAATCGGGGATATTTGACAGATTGGGGTAGTTTGATGTGCCGGTGTCTGTACAGAAGGTCTACCCTCCTACAAAAATTTAATTTAAATTTAAACTTACTTGTTTACTACCTACGTGGATAAATTTCATAAATTGTTATTACCACAAAATGATCCAGTTGCAATCTAATTGATCAACGAAATTGGTAAAAATTAATTTGCCGTGTTATATTGTACCTTTGCTGTGTGGTGACGGCATAGAATATCATCACCCCATCTCATCCCGTGGGGGGTGTAGAAATCGACCGAAGGAATACCTACCAGAGAACGGGCACCAGCGTTTTTCTGTGAACTATGACCAACAAACTGTGGCGATTATGGCATATCCCCCCCCCCCCATTCTTTGGGTAGGCTTTTGTCCAGCTGTGGACGTACTTTGGCTGACATGATGTTATATTACCCACAAGTTTTTACTCTCATAAAATTTTTAGAATTTCTTCTGTTCAATAATCGGAAACTTTGCAGGCATGATAACTGTTTTGCTTATTTCTACACTGCATACTAAATGTTCACTTAGACAACCCTAACATACCTATAAGTACAGGTTGGAGCTATGAAATTTTATGAACAGATCGAAGGAGGAGATCAGATGCCCTTTCGCGAACTATTTGCTTTTATCTTGGTACGTTTGGTGTTTATTTAACAGCTCCAATATTGCAGGATTATGTCAAGCTATTCAGAATAATAAAACTTTTAACATTTTATACACATACATGCATAAACTCACGCCTGTTTCCCAGAGGGGTAGACACAAACAACGGCTTTCCATTCCTTACGTTTGGGGAAGTTCTGAAATAGGGTATTTTATTTTTATTTTATTTTATTTGGAAGACCAACAGCACTTAACATATTGAAAATAATTTAAATATTAAACAGTAGGCCGATTATAGGTCTCCACGAGTAAAGAAGATCTTGAGAACATCTCCAACTTGGTCAGAGAATGTAGGACGAGGTCTTGCCCTTCCGTTTGTACTATTCATACACTGATAGGCCTTTATACTTCTTTTGTCACTCTGCTTTCATTCATCCATTCTAAAGGCCTAACGTATCTCAGCATACCATTTGCAATCTTTGTGACTACATTCTTTTTTACACCTCAGAGCTATTCTTTCTCTCAAACTCACACTACACAAACTTCTTAGAACTCTCATTTCCACTCCATTTATTCTATTTTATTACTTTTTTCAACGTGTGAATAATAAAACGTTCTCTGGGTAAAATTTTGGCCCTTTCCGCGGGACATCTTATAGTGTATAAGTGTGTGAAAAAGAATGTGTATAACACCATCCCTTACCTAACTCCTGATTGCGAGTTATCTATGACAGACAAACCCCGATAACACTATTTGTCTAGACTCAAATTTGAACCCAAGACAACATTACCTCCGGAAGAACGCGTGAACAACTTGCCAGTCATACAACAAAGATAACAAATATGCTAAGACCATAATAGAAAGTATTTACTCCAGCATACGACTCATCCATAACCTCACACTTCAATGAGCTTGGGTCTCAGTAGTCTTCTATATTGTATGGGCAGTGTCCGAGTTGTTCAAGCCGCCCAGTAGGCCTCTGACATGGCTTAATGACTACAACTGGGACCGACAGCTTAACGGGCCCTCCGAAGCACGCCGACGCTCAGAAATGTAACCACTTTGGTGACTACCGAACTGGTTTAATGTCTGAGCGTCTATGGACTGACCGCGAACCTAGTTGCTTAACCTCGCTGATCACTCACGGACCGGTGAAGCATCTTGCTATGAGCACCTCGTATTTTAAATTTGTGTAATTAAAAGAGTTAATCTATAAAAATAAAACCTACACATAGCTTATGTCCATGGAATACAATGGACAACATGGAATACAATTTGCAAGGTAACGTACCTTGCAAATTGTTGAAAGATTTTTTTGAATCAGTTGAGTCTGGTCTCTATGATGATGATCTTGTATACTATAGTTTCGCCAAGAACATTCCTGCAGAGAATAAAAAAAATTATATTACCTGTTTCTGAAAGTAAAATATGCTTCATAGAGAATTCGTCAACCGTATTGCATATTTTATTTTGTAACGGAGAGAGGTTTTAATAACATTGTTTTATAAATATTAAGCCTACCTTTTTTGCAAGCCTTTATTAAACATGAAATGCTTGTTTTTACGGGACAAATCTTGCAATTTATTTTAAAAGCTGTTATTCTCAACCGATTGGCTCGAAATTTAGTAATCGCATGATAAGTGTGAACAGTATAAAAGTTTTGTAGTAGTTGATTGAATGAAAGGGAAATTGCGATTATGATTTATGTTGTATTAAAAAACTACTTACTAGATCTCGTTCAAACCAATTTTGAATATTATATTAATCGAAGTTTGCAAAGTAATGTAGATCATATATTTTTTGAGTTTTATCACTCTCTTATTTTAGAAGTTACTACATTTTACCACTTTGGAAGTGTCTCACGCGTAAAAGATTCAGTTTAGAAAAAAAATATATTATGCACCTCAATATCATTTTTGAAGACCTATCTATAGATACCCCACGTGTATGGGTTCTATTTTTGTGTGAACATCTTAATACGGTTCACAGAATACATCTACTTACTAAGTTTCAACAGTATAGTCCTTATAGTTTCGGAAAAAAGTGGCTGTGACATACGGACGGACAGACAGACAGACATGACGAACCTATAAGGGTTCAGTTTTTTTTACGGAACCCAAAAATTAACAATAAATAGGTATATGTCTTAAGAAAATTAGCACACTGCCATCTGATCCTAAACTAGACAGAGCCTGTAACCACACAACTGATAAATATACTTATATATTTCTAAATTCATACATATTATAGATAAATTACACCCAGATACATAAAATAATCGTGCTTATCACACAAAGATTATCCTGTGCGGGGATACTAGATTCCTTTATAGGCCGGCAATGTACAGACGCCACCCCAATCTCTCAATTTCTTTTTATAGTTTTTCAACATTATCACAAAAGAATAAGGTTCACTTTTAATTGGGGAGATCTGACGGTAGCTTGATGTACTGGGGTCTGTATTTGCGCCCTCTCTGGTGTTACAAGTGATTACTAAGCATCTGGTGATCCGTTTGCTACATAAAATACAGCTAAATGTGCGGGCTGATTCCTAGGATGAAAGGTATGATTTCGTTTATGCAGTTCTATTTAGCTGTTGGAGAATGTCTATATTGCTACTGCTTTGATCTCGGTTTAACAAGTCAATAAATCATTAAAGTTTGTGATTGGAGCGAACTATAAAGTTACCGTTTAGGAATATGAGTTTAGGTGAGATGAAACACACGAGTCTATATAACGTTATGAATTTATTATGCAATAACCGTACAATTACTAACACGGTCCCTGTTGATGGTTCCAACTGAAAAACAAATACAGGAATACAATCAAATTCGATACACGTGGACACTAGTGGGCTGAGTTCTGAGAAATTTTCTTGCCAGGAATATCCCTATAACACTTTTTGAATTTCCCGGAGATCTTACCCAGACCCCTAGGTAGCTTACGTTACTTCCAGGAGTTATAAAGCAATAAATAATAGCAATAAAACATTTATTTCAGACACAATTCATATTATTTGAATTATAATAACTATCATCATCATCATATCAGCCGAAAGACGTCCACTGCTGGACAAAGGCCTCCCCAAAGATCTCCACAATTGCCGGTCCTGCGCTATTCGCATCCAGCTGTTTCCAGCGACCCGCACAAGATCATCGGTCCATCTTGTAGGGGGCCTGCCCACGCTGCGTCTTCCGGTTCGTGGTCGCCACTCAAGAACCTTTCTGCCCCAACGGCCATCGGTTCTACGAGCTATGTGCCCCGCCCACTGCCACTTCAGTTTTGCAATTCTTCGGGCTATGTCGGTGACTTTGGTTCGCCTGCGGATTTCGACATTTCTGATACGATCCCGCAGGGAAACTCCGAGCATAGCCCTCTCCATTGCTCTTTGGGTGACCTTGAGCCTTCTAATAAGGCCCATAGTGAGCGACCACGTCTCTGTTCCGTATGTCATCACTGGCAACACACACTGGTCGAAGACTTTCGACTTGAGACACTGCGGTATTTTGGACGAGAAGATGTTACGTAGCTTCCCGAACGCTGCCCAGCCGAGTTGGATTCTACGATTGACCTCCTTCTCGAAGTTGGACCTACCTAGTTGGATGGTCTGTTCTAGGTAAATATAGTTCTCTACAACTTCGAGTGCAGAGTCACCAACTTTCAATGGAGTGGGTGCAACATGGACGTTTGACATGATTTTCGTCTTATCCATGTTCATTTTCAGACCCACTTGTTGAGAGACTCTGCTGAGGTCATCGAGCATTGTACCGAGGTCTTCCATGGTCTCAGCCATGACTACTATATCATCGGCAAATCGAAGGTGAGTGATGTACTCGCCATTGACATTGATGCCAAAGCCTTTCCAGTCCAGAAGCTTGAAGACGTCTTCCAATGCAGCGGTGAACAGTTTCGGAGATATAACATCTCCCTGTCTCACGCCTCGCTGCAAGTGGATAGGTTTGGAGATCTGGTCCTGGAGTCGCACTGACATAGTGGCGTTTTCATACAAACACTTTATCACCTCGATATACCGGTAGTCAATTTGGCACCTTATGAGAGACCTCAGCACGGCCCATGTTTCGATAGAATCGAAGGCTTTCTCATAGTCCACAAACGCTAAGCACAGTGGCTTGTTATACTCTTCGGTCTTCTGTATAATTTGCCGCAGCGTATGTATGTGGTCTATGGTGCTAAAGCCTTTTCGGAAACCGGCTTGTTCGGGAGGCTGAAAGTCGTCAAACCTGCGCGCGAGACGATTCGTAACGACCCTCGAAAACAACTTGTAAACATGGCTCAGCAGTGTGATGGGTCTATAATTCTTCAATAGGGTTTTGTCGCCCTTTTTGAAGAAGAGCACCACCACACTTCTGTGCCATGCTTTTGGCGTTTGACCATCTAGTATGACGGAGTTAAATAACTTCTGAAGGGCCCGTAGGATTGGTGTACCACCCGCCTTCAGAAGCTCTGCTGTAACTCCATCATCACCAGGCGCCTTCTTGTTCTTGAGTTGTTTGAGAGCCATTCTAATCTCGTACAGGCTGACGTCCGGGATGTCTTCGGTGTAATGTCGGGTTAGTCGTGCTCTGGGATCTGAGGCATGACTTTTGACAGGTGGCTGTGTTGTCGTATATAACTGTCCGTAGAACTTCTCGATCTCTCCCAGCAACTCAGGCTTAGACGTGACGATTCTACCATCCTCAGTCTTCAGCTTCGTCAGTTGGCTCTGTCCAACAGACAGAGCTCTTGCGAACACTTTAGAGCCTTTGTTTCGCTCGATGGCCTCTTTAATACTAATTGTATTAAATTGCCGCGTGTCGCGAGTCAAAGACTTTGAGATCTGTCTGTTGAGCTGCCGATATCTGATAGCATCATCTGAGGATGTCAGAACCATTTTCCGTCTATCTTCCATAAGTTGCAGGGTAAAGTCAGAGATCTTTTTAGTTCTGTTTGTACGACGGGCCTTGAAGACCTTAGACCCAGCCGTATGGACAGCTTCTACGAGCCTGTCATAGTATGAGTCCACTTCCTCGCAGTCTGCTAGGCATTCGAAACGGTTTTGCAGTTCGAGCTGAAATGGTTCGGGGTTTTGGACGTGGATAGGTAAAGGTCGGAGCGTAGACTTTATCAGTCGGGACCTCTGGAGTTTGACATTAAGGTTCAATGAGCCTCTGACCAGTCTGTGATCGCTCCCGGTTTTAACCGCATTGATCACGGAGACATCATTGAACATCTGTCGTCTCGTCGACAAGATAAAGTCTATCTCATTTTTAGTTTTACCATCGGGGCTCACCCAGGTCCATTTGCGGTGATCCGGCTTCCTGAAGAAGGAATTCATCATAAAGAGTCCCTCCTTCTCCATGAAGTCGGCCAACATTTGGCCCCGGGGGTTCCGGTCTCCAGTTCCAAATTGCCCCACTCTCAGCTCATTACCGAATCGTTTGCCCAACTTCGCGTTAAAGTAGTAGTAAGTAAAGTAGTAGGTAAAGTATCTTAATAACTAGTTTTAGTAATAACAATCTAAGTATAATGTCAAGCACAAGTTTATATCAAGCCCAGAACACGACCACCTGTAGAGTGTAGGGTCGTGCAATGCCGGAACATTTATGCGAGTCCCAGCGACTACCGAACACACTCAGAATGCTATCGAACTGGATCGCATGCGGTCCATCATGGAGGCGCCTCGTTTCCTACCCATAAAGGCATACAATACAATACTGCAATAATATACATTTAGAGGATCAAATGCTACCGCGTCTGGTGTCTTTCGCTTTAGTCACCTTACACATGATATATAGGGACGACTTCCTTGTTAGTTTTCTGAGACTCTAAGGCAGTTTAATGTGATGATGAGAGTTTATATGCACCGAATTTTACTTAAGAAATGAGGTTCTACGCCTGCTTTATTAGTCACATACATCCACTACTTACACTATAAGAAATGATAAGAAACAAGTCCGCATCAATGGTAGGTCTACTGCGCACAGCACCTAATATTCTTCTGAGCGTCTTCTCAGATCAGTGGGCCCCTTTGTTGCGGCACTGGGTAAGGATACATACCAGTTATAATGTTGAAGCCTTACTAACACAAGTTTTTAAACTATTTTGTTTATACTGACTAATATAACTATGGACTGAAGTCTGATACAAAGAATTTATTTTGAATTATATAGTGACAGGAGAGATGCAAGCCGCACACTACAATAAGTTAAGCATAAACATTAAGTCAACCGAAACCACATAACAAAAATAATTGCCTAGTTTGATGTTCTATCTTTTCATACATCCCAATAGGCAGTAGGTGAAAAAAATACTGTAACATTATGAATAACTTTCCACTAAGTATGTACCTAATTACCAGCCTCATCATTTCGTTTCATCATTGTAAGTATTTGCAGAAGCCTCTACAAAAGCTTGAAATGTCACGTTCTCACTCAGACCCAATTAGAAGCGTATTAACTTTGTACATATATACAATCTAAATAAAAATATATGGTTATTATGCCAAAAATAATTGGTTTTTGGTATGGAAATAACATATTATTATGTTATTTAAGAATTAAATAAGTATATATTTTAGGCTTGTGAAGATGACCAGGTGGTTATTAAGTCCTATTGTAAAGTAAGTGGGCTTGAGCTCTAACTCAAGGCGGGCACTACAAACTTATCGAATTCACATGCGTAATAGACATTAATTATGTCGTACTTAAGACGGTGAACGAAAACATTGAGAGCAAGCCTGCATGCCTTAGAGTTCTACAGAAATGTTCTTGTTAAAGTTTGCCAATCCACCAGCGTGGCAAATATATTGAATGTAAGAATTGAAGTGCTATGTGTGTGTGTGTGTGTGCTCGCGCGTGTGTTTGTGTGTGTGTGTGTGTGTTTGCGTGTGTAAATGGACCCTCCGCATTTGCTAGCTTCTGTATTAAGTAAGTGATAAGTATTATGGTGAATGCTTGGCTGTTACCTATTGGATAACTGAATACCTATCCAATATGTAACAACGTATCAATATATAGAGAATAAGACCATGCAAATACATATTGCCGAAGTAATTTTTGCGATCATTCGGATTCATTAGCTGTAACGGCTTTTCAAATAGAATATTTAATCATTCGTGAAAGTACTCGGTGATTAAGCGGTGTAAATTTCAGTTTTGATACTTGACGTTTTAATGAAAAACGAAGTCTGAATTTCCAGTGGCTTTACCTTTAATCAGTTTGTGACTGATGGAGTTTCAAAATCGTTTTGGCATAGGTGCCTAAGTACCATCATGAATAGCGCAAGGCCGGCAATTGTGGAGATCTTTGGGGGAAGCTATTGCCCAGCAGTGGACGTATTTCGGCTAATATGATGATAATGAATGAATGTGATGAGCATTCGGTTCAATGTCAATCCTACTACTACTAATAATTACTAATTATGACAAATATAAATGTATCTTTATTCAAAACTAGCTGTGCCCCGCAGTTTTACCAGCGTTAAGCTTCATAAATTATCACAGCTCCTGGCCCGTAGGTGATAGCGTGATAATATGTAGCCTATATTTTGACCCGACCTCTTAGTAATATTCATGCAAAATTTGAAGTAAATCCATGCAGTACTGCATAAAAATATCGATTCCTTCTGTAAACGGAGCGATACACATAATGTAAATACTAGATATAAGAATAATCTCATATTGCATACTACCCGTCTCCACAAAATAAGTAACTCTTTTATGGGGCAATGTATAAGATTCTATAACAAACTTCCCAATGATATTAGAGAATTGTCTACGAATAAGTTTAAAAGAGTTATTAAAGCCAAATTGTGTAGCAGTTTTACAAAATTTCTGATTATTTAAGTGATAAAAGTGCTTGGGATTGAGTTGTTCTGAATCAACACACATGATTGTAATTAATCTTAAGTATATTTTATTTAAAAAAAAGGATTCCTACTGAGTTTTCTGGCAGTGTTTCTCAGTAGCTGCCACGTCATGCACTGTACGGTAGGGTAAAAAAATATGACGATTCCACATAAATGTAAAATTTTTACTTTTTTGATTTGATTGATGTGATACTTTTTGAGTTTAGCCCGGACATACATACAGACAAACAGATAAACAGACAAAAATTCTAAAAACTATATTTTTGGCTTCGATGTCGATTGTAGATCACGCCCAATGTACAGTTTTGACTTTTCTACGATTTTATTATCTTTATATTCAAAATGTGAACCGTACTACTAACTCTACTAACCATGTTACTTTGAATGCTGTTGTTGTCTACAAATGTTGCAACACTTCTTCCTATATTATATATATGTGTATACATATGTCCTTTGTCTTTTGTAAGTGTCTGTAATGTTGATAATCCTAAAATAACTAAATCCAATTTAAGAGCTACCCTCTTGTAGGTATAGCTTCCTCTATTGCTTCGCATCGCATTTTCAGCAAATGCTTTAAAATCTGCATTCTATTCTTCCACTTACTCTTATAATAATAATATAATATCTAGGGACAATGTCACACAGATCATCCTAGCCCCAAACTAAGCGAAGCTTGTACTATGCGTACCAGGCGACGATATCCATACTTTTATAGAAAATATCCATGACTCAGAGACAAATATTCGTGCTCATCACACAAATATTTGCACTAATCGGGATTCGAACCCAGGACCACTAGCTTCGAAGGCAGGAGCACTACCAACTAGGCTACGGTGACCGTCATTTTATTTGATTGAGATTTTCTTTTATTTGATCCATTTAAGTTATCTTCGGTCTCCCTTGACATCTCCAGCTGATTTTTTAACTGAATAAGAGTATAGGTATGTGTAGATGCGTGCGCGCCAAATCTTGTAGGAATTGAGTACAGGGAACAAGACGTAGGTGAAAGTAGGCAGAAAGAATCGAGACTAAACTTTCCGAGTTGCGAACTACTGTTGATTACCGGCCGGCTGGTCATACACAACACTTGAACAGAATGGTTTAGAGTACACATACGACACGTGTCTGAGTGCGTAAACGATTCACTGCATGAATATGAATGCGCATGACATGACTCAGCAGCACGTAAAACAGAATTCAGTGTCTAAAATCAACAGGATGGTATGGGGTGTCCCTATTATTCCTTTTCACACACACAATATAATCACACTAATATTATAAAGGCGAAAGTTTGTGAGTGTGTAAGAGTGTTTGTTACTTCTTAACGTCTAAACGGCTTGAGCGATTTTAATAAAATTTGGTATGGAGTTAGCTGACACCTTGAATTGACACATAAGCTCGAATTTATAAAGTTTAACGCGGGGCTAGTTGTTTATAAATTCCATAGCCATATTTATAATAGGCATCTTAGTTAAATCTACCATCAAGAAAACATTGTATGGAAAACTCGAATGACAAATACTTATTCATTTTCCAACAAACTGCGCTCACATTTCTGGAATAATTATTCATTTTCAAACCATTAATTAAGTAATATAGGAGCTGAAGATTCGCGTATACTTACGAATTCCACGGCTATCCAAACTTATTAATTCCGGAAGATGCCCACTGCTGGACAAAGGCCTCCCCAAAAATATCTTCTAACTCTCTTCTCGTGGTCCGTACCTAGATTTATACCTGAATATCTTTGTCCGTATCTCAGAATAGTGTACAGGCGCCAGCACATGAAGCTACTCCAATATGTAAAATTTCCCCAATTGAAAGTAAACCTTATGATTTTGAGATAAAGTTGAAAATCTATAAAAGAAATTAGACAGATTGGGATTGCTGGATGTGCTGGCGTCTATACATCATTGAAATAAATTTACTAAAATTTAATTAATCAATAATGTCTGCGGTATAAAACTCATGGACTTACTCGGTTATCCGTTAAAATATATACTTTAAAATTGTGTTAAATAACTATTTATTTGTAGTTCAAAATAGTTCATTCAGTTTCACATAGTGGTTCTGATGCAATATTTATCAATTCAACAAAAACTTTGAACAAATACACCTTCGTCACCTCAATGTCCATTGTTGAAAAAAATTGTTTAGCACAGATAGGCAGAAAGAACTTTAAATATGTATTTTAAATAAGTACATTATTTGAACAAATCGATTTTTAATATTTGTAAACGTCTGACAGGCGGACGAACTCATGAGATTTCTTGGGCTGCTATAAATAAATAAATAAAATAAAAAAGGTTTTTATTCACGTAGACTTTAAAAAAGCGCTTGTAAATAGTCAGAACATGTTTGTAGTAATATAGTTGTATACATTATTATTTCTAGTAACATAGATATTTAGGTACACATTGTATGAAAACATTTATAAAATTTATTTTATTATAGCAACGATATTTAGCTAGCTCGTATCAAGTTATTGTCAAGAGATTATGTTTTATTATCTAGTTTAAGTCTAATATTTTTACTACATATTGTCAATGGTTCTATCTATATTAAGGTATTATTATTATGACGGACCTTGTGTTAATAACGACGGTCGCGCTTTAATGCTCCCACCGGATCCAATGCGCCCCAACTGAGAAGACCCAGCGAAACAAACTCAGTGGGTTCATCTACTACCGGTTTCAACACGACCCAGTTGAGACGGTCCGGCGAAACATACTCAAGCGGGCATGAACACGGGATTTGATGTATGTTACATGAATCATTGAAAAACAAACTGTGGCACGAAAAAAAAATCCTTACCCAATTTATTTAGTAGCGATCTACCCGGTGGCTTCACAACTGGCCAGGTAAATAAGGTTATTTAGCCAAAACCATTTATTGTGATTTAAATAAACTATCTTTAAAATTCAATTTAACTATTATAGTTTAACAATTATAAGCTCACTGGTTTTTTGTGGTACTATGAAAATGTTGGTCATTATTTTAAGTATTATCAATAGCTTTTGTAAAGCCCGCAAAATAATTACTTTTTACTTACCAATTTTTTACATCTTATTTTGTTAATACTACTGGTCTGTTAAATCTAAAAAAATTACAGTATGTTCCAAACATTTTTTTAAATACGTGCCGTATCACTAGGAAAGTTTTTAACATCTACTATAATATCATCATTCACAATTTAACTTGTGATGCTTGACCATGGTCCGTGTGGTAAGTAATTAACCACCTCAAAAGAGAAAAAATTTAAAAAATAAATAAAACTAATAATAATTATATGAGCGATAGATCATTGAAATCGGAATGACCTCTAGAAAAAAACTTGTGTGTACTTATGTACACGCGTTAGAAGTTATACTTCTTAATATACAACTTGAACATAGTTATCAATTTTCATACCACCGAGAACTAACGTCATGCTGTTATTTTTACGATGCGCGCGCATCGTAAAAATTCACTCTCATACATTTTCATACCACCTTGAACTAACTTCATGCTGTTATTTTTAAAAATTCACTCTCATACCACCTAGAACTAACTTCATGCTGTTAAATTTTTTGGTGTCGGTGTGCGCGCGCATCGTAAAAATTCACTCTCATCATTTTTCTCCATCGCGCCAAATGAAGTATAACTTCAAAAATGTTTTGATGGATTAAAAACTACGCAAAAATTGCGATTGTAAGTTGTAAGTAGGTACGTAATAAGAATTGCCCGGTGAAGCAGTGACAGCCTCCAACAGTAACTGTAAACATCAAATTAAAACCTCTGATGATAGCAACCTTTGTATTATTTAATATGCATGAACTTGGCATAACAGAGTTACAGTAATTATTTACTGTAGCATTGGGTGAGGTAGGCGCCTTTTCCTCACTTGATCGATATGTAATTTTTTTGTAAGTAAGTAATCTTTATTTCGCTAAAAATATGGTACAGGCAAGATTTTATAGTCATCACAATTACAGTTTCACATATTTTGTCGACAATGACATGCGAAATTTTATCAAATCAAAAACTTTAGTATGACACATACTTGGCATACGGACAAAATTAGGTATCGTCAGCTTCTTAACATTTTGATCGCTGGCACGAGATCAGATACAGGTGGTTAACGCAATCCTTGGTGGTGAGGATCCTATCCTACCTGAACTGCAGATTCCACTAGCTACATTGTTAAATGTACGACGCCCTTTAAGTAAATGCTCTAGTTTAAGCCGATAAGTACCTAGCTACGTAATCATTCTATGGTATAAAGAAAGATCCTAAATTTCGGTAATAAGTAAATTTCATCAATATGCACGTGTGGAACAGCGGCTAAGACAGTTTTATTTAAATAAAATAAATAAAAAAGGTTTTTATTCACGTAGACTTAAAAAAGCGCTTGTAAATAGTCAGAACATGTTCGCAGTAATATATAATTAATTTATAATTATTTCTAGGTACATATAGATATTTAGGAACACGGATTGTAGGAAATAATTTACAATAAGATTTATTTTATAACAGTAACGATATTTAGCTAACTAAAATTAAGTTATTGTCAAGGATCATGTGTAGGTTTAATTATCTAAATTTTAGCTATATTTTTACTACATATTGTCTGAATGGTTCTGTCTATGTTAAGGTACGAATTAGATCCCAAGCAGCAAAATGTGGTCTAGTAATTGTCCTGGAACCACCATTTCATAGGACTATAACGGAATAGTAAGCAATTATAACCACGGAAAAGGGCCCAATTTATAGGCGTATTTTAGCTAATTAAATATCTATAGTAGACTTGGTGAATACCATTTTGACCAATAACGGCCATATAGTTGGACTATGTAAAACTATTTTGTCCCGCGTAGCCAACTATCAGCGCTTAATGGAACCAATCACGCCAATAGTAATCTTATAGTTAGACCACGTAGAACTATTTGCTCTCGCAAAGCTAACTATGAGCGCTAAATGGAACCAAACACGACAATAACGTACACAGTGAATATCTTACAAGCTCATACAAAGTGATGTGAATTGGTGAATGTTGCTATGCACATTTGTAAAGATTAATTAATATTGATAAAGGTAAGTTATTATATTTTTATAATAAATATTATCTAGAATAAGAGTAGGGTGTTAGTTAACAATAAGTGAAGCCGTGTTTGAATGTGCATGGCGCAGGTATATTTTCGGTGAAGTGTAATAAGTTTTGTGTCAAAATTTTTAAGCGCCCCTCGAAATTCACGTTTTCATTAAGTTGAATTTTAAAATAATGTTGGTTTCAGTAAGACATACAACGAAAAGTCGCCATCTTGACAAACTAGGTCTTCCCAAATACATTAACAAACCGTTATAGGCGTACTTTGTTTAAAAATGGTAAATATCAGAACTATTGCTTGGCCATATTGTTTGGAATTAGAGTTCCGCAAATATTGTAATGTTACTCTATGTTGTTTTTAGGTACCGATGTCTTATTTTCATATTTTTGTTTAGGTGTCAGGTGTGAAAATGGTAATGTTTCTGGACGTCGATAGCTTTATAACTAAAAGGGATTTTCGAGCTTTAAAAATTGTTTGAAATATTTTCTACTTCTATTTTTGTGCTTTCCCTTGCTAACTTGGTTTATTATTTCACAGAATCGTGATCAAGACCAAATTAGTGAGATGCCAACGGTCTCTCGAGAAGATACTCGTTCAAATACTACAAGATCACTTCATTTACAACAAAACTCGGCTACTATTCAATCCGGTTCAGCAATTTTACCTGTATCTTCTTTTGTCGCGCAAAACCCTCAACTTGTCATAACAGAAGCAGAAGAAACACTGTCAGATGTCAGTTTAAATGCTCAAAATTGCGTTCTTTACAACACGGATAACCAAATACAGCCTGTCGAGGTTGGTCAAATTCCACAACTTCAACATGAAGTAAAGTCAATCAAAGAAGACATTATAACCATCATACCAAATCAAAATGCACTTTATGAAATACAAACTAACATGTGCTGAGTGCTGTGTCGAAGAGAGATTCAGAATGAATTAAACTCGTACATTAAGACGTAGATGTAGACATGTTATAAGAGATCTAAGAGAACTTGAAGAATTTGAAACAAATACATTTATTCAAAATTTCTAATAAAAAATTGAATGCCGCATGTCGTATTGTATTCTACAGCCCATTTTCTAAGATCGCTATGTAGTTGAAAATTGGAATAGTTTTCAATATCGCATTCATCTTCTTGTACAGGTTCCTCACTAACACAATCTTCCAAGTGTACATTTAAAATTGCTTTTATCGATTAAACGTTTTTTCGTGCAGAATCATTAAAATAAACATTTTGTCTTAAATTTTCACAATAACAATTTTGTACGGAACCTTCTCATATTTCTACGATTCAACAAAATCAAAATATCCGTACTGAGACTATAACCGAATTTGCAAGACCATTATAAACCAATGTTTTCTTGTTCAGGACACCACGGATATAGTTTTGGATACTAAGTATATTATATTAAACCTTTATAAGCGTGTTAAGATTATAACGATATTGGTATATACCACTATATAACCGCTCCATTTTACTGATAATTGTTCTGTAAAGTAAATTTATAAACCCTTATAAAACCAAGTAATAAATGCAAATAGTATCCAGAGTGTTTAGTTCTGTTTATCACTCTTATTGGTGTACTTTACTTATAGTGGTTCTATAATGTTTCTTGTTAGTAGTTATAAGCATAGCTTACCAGTTTATCTGCTCTTGAGTGCGTTTACACCCTCGCGATACTTTTATAGGTCACCCAAGCTTATATTTGACTTTTAATTTCGGCCTATAAGTAATTATAAGTTAATGTATAGGAGGAGATATACTATAAGGCCCAACTAACTCCATGCTTGCTATTATAAGCGATGCAGCAAAAACTAGAACCCTTAAGAGAACATTAAAAGTGCTGGAGTCCTATAACGTCCGCACTATAGGATAATTTTGCTGCTTGGGATGTTATCATTATGGCGGACCTTGTGTTTATACGACGGTCGCGCTTTAATGCTACCACCGGATCCAATGCGCCCCAACTGAGAAGACCCAGCAAAACAAACTCACAGTCGCCTCGCCGCTTCGTGTCGCGGGTTGAGTCCCGCGCCGTACAACTATTTGTGTGACCCATAAATAGTTGTTCGAGTCTGGATGTAATTTGTGTCCGTCTATTATATGTTTTTAAAGTAACCCTCGACAAAGGGAGTACATTCCCTAATGCAGGCGTAGAGAATAAAAAAAATAAAAGAACGTTGTATTTTGAATGTTATGGAGTTCCGCAAAGTGAGGCCAGATTCCATTAGTTATCACTACTTAAAAAATATTAAATCAAAAGATTTGAAGTATATATTATTTAAAGTAACAGTTAAAAGCCAATAATTAATTGGCCTTCTTATTCCTATTCTTTATTGCACACAGAAAATATACATTGTAAGTATACATAAATGTGTATTTGTAAATTGATGTACAAAAGCGAGCACTCTCTGAACTCATTGATGAGGGCTGTGCATATTGCATCTCGGCTTGATTAAACTGACTGATTAATTTTGTATTTTAAGTGTCAATAAGACACTAGATGAGTTTCGAACAGGTTTAGACTGCCGGGTCAGGTTCCAAGGACACTGTATCCATTGTTCGTAGTTTCAAGGAACTATTGCTCCTTCGGCGGTAAATAAAAGAGTGTTCTAAGCAAATTGACTACTTATAGCACATATCACTCGGGTGTAGCGGAAAAAGTGAAGAAGAAAAAGTGAAGTCTAGAAGCTGGATCTTAGTAACATCACTTCTAACTCTATTAAGGTATGCCACAGACTACCTACACTAGGTTAGAAAACCGCACCAGTATGGGTCGCTGCCAATCTCTGTTTGGAGACTCCAGTCTGTGGCATACCTTAATAGACTTAGAAGTAATGCTGCCAATTATTTTCTCTATGACTAATAATCTTGTAATAAATAATGATTTGTGTAATATTGCGACTTGCACTGGACCGTATTCATTGTTAATCTTAACAAGCCTAAGTATTTGACGGTTAAGTTACGAATGACAAGCGTAATTTAAGCGTTACAACTCTTAATTACAACTTAAAACAAATTCCGTAAAACATGGAATAATACCGACCGTTTCACTTATAAACTCATTATCGCGATAATTCGTGAAAGTGAACCCGCTAAAAACAAAACACCGAGAAGTGAGACCAGTCATAAGTTAATTATAAAACAATTTGTCGTAATGAAATCACAACACTGCGGGTCGCTCCTCCCATGGAGATAGATATCTCCATTTTGAATGAGCAATGATTTTTGTGTAAGCCTTTGACCTTTTAAGTTCTCTTTGTGATGTTAATTTTAATGTCCCGTGTCATGTTTTATTAAATATCTTCTGTAGAGTTAGACTAGGTATGTTTTTGTGCTGCTCTGTAATTAATTAGAATCCTTTCCTCTTGCTCCAAAAGCTATAAGTTCCTAGGTATGGTTCGTATATCTTTTGTGTAGTTAACTCGTTGCTCTAGCGGTACCCCGCAGTAAACTGGACTAGCCTGGTCTACGGATCTAGTGGTTGGTGACCCTGCTACTGCACTGTTAAACCAGAGGTCGTGGGTTCGTTGCCCACCCAGGACAATTTTTTCGTGTAATGAGAACGATTTGTCTGGGCGTAATTTATCTATAATCTGTATGTATTATAAATAGTATTAGAAATGTATGTATGTAGAAATACTAGAAATTTGCATTTTTTCGTAATTTGAACATTGAAGTTCTATTGTCAAAGCCTAGATATTAAAGACAAATAATTTTAATCTGTTCTCCGTTTTGAAACTTAGTTTGTCAGTGTGTCAAAACATAATTGCGTTTTAGGGTTCCGTAGCCAAATGGCAAAAAAACGGAACCCTTATAGATTCGTCATGTCTGTCTGTCTGTCTACCGTCCGTATGTCACAGCCATTTTTTTCCGTAACTATAAGAGCTGTATTGTTGAAACTTGGTAAGTAGATGTATTCTGTGAACCACATTAAGATTTTAACACAAAAATAGAAAAATAATAATAATTTTGGGGGTTCCCCATACATAGAACTGAAACTCAAATTTTTTTTTTTCATCGTACCCATATATGTGGGGTATCTATGGATAGGTCTTCAAAAACGATATTGAGGTTTCTATATCATTTTTTTCTAAACTAAATAGTTTCCGCGAGAGACACTTCCAAAGTGGAAAAATTTGTGTGTCCCCTCCCCCCTGTAACTTCTAAAATAAGAGAATGATAAAACTAAAAAAAATATATGATGTACATTACTATGTAAACTAACAACGAAAATTGGTTTGAACGAAATCTAGTTAGTAGTTTTTTTTAATGCGTCATAAATCGTAAACCGCAATTTACCTTTCATTTAATCAACTGAAATACTTGCTGCTGCGGAACCCTTCATGGGCGAGTCCGACTCGCACTTGGCCGGTTTTTTTTTATAATTTACTTCTAATGTCTATTTCATAAATATATTAGCTTTCTGCACTCCTTCTCCATATGAACTTTAACTTTTCCAAATAACGTACTCCTCCGTCCGCGCAATTTAATTAAAAGGGGCACAAAATTTTTCTTCACATATTAATATTATAACATAAGAATGTTTATCAGTTATCTGGTTGCCATAGTACAGGCTCTACCTAGTTTGGAATCAGATGTCAGCGTGTTAGTTGTCCTAAGATATTTATTATTTTAATGGACACTAAATGACGTAATTGGCAGGCAGCAAATCCATAACACTAATTATCTTTACTATTCTTATTTCCCGGAATGATTCAAGATCACATCGAAATCGCTCGAGTGGTTCTGGTTGCTAACATTACCTAACTTATGTACTGTTGTTTCACAGTAGTCTAAGGTTCAATATTCTTGATGTCGGTTGGTATAACAGCGCTTTAGTTTTCCCTTTGTCAGCGGAGGTTAGGATGTTGTACAAAGTTGCACAGTCTGGCATTAGAAAAAGAGTGTAATTACTTAAGTAGTATAAATATTTCATGTATAATTACTGTGGTGACATGTTTACACAATGCCTGTTCTAGATGGCGGCAAATCAACGTTCCAACCCTGACCCAAGGTCAACCTGGTGGTTGCCATCCATCTTTTGCGTCATCTGTTGCTATCAAACGTCCTTGGTTTGCGGGCGCGTGTTTACAACCGCGGCTGGCGCTCGTGATTTCCATCCGCGTGGCCGATGGTGGTTGGCATCCGTGTAGCCGAAACACAATCGGCGGATGGAAACTAGTTCCCACCAATGTGACCTCCGTTGGGACGTTGGATTACAGCCGTCTAGAACATGCATAATGGGAACAAACCCCTTTCAAACATAAAGAAAAAATAGTTATGTACTGGCAGTCAATACAGGTAAAAATGTTTAAAGGCCATCAAGATGAACTGACGAGCAGAACTATAGCTTGTCCTATTCGAAATTTAAATTTGTATTTATGTACATTGAATTGCAATACATTTAGATTTGTATGTGTGACGTGTTCAAACGCAGATAATTAAGTCCTAAAATAAAATAAAAAAAGGTTTTATCTACATAAACGTTAACAACACCTATACATATACCACGTAGCCACGATGAGCGAGAGCGCACGAGTGTAACAGAGATAATGTCCCATGCGGCTTCTTATCATGACATAGCAAACGTTCCCACTATACAGCTACCATCGGACACTAATCTTAGTCAGCTGTTCAACGATGGACATGGCTTTACGCTAATAAATAATAAGAAGAGTAAGTAAAACATGTATGAAACAGCGGATTCCTTATTAGCGGATATTTATTTGTAGAATAAAAAATACTACATATTAAACGCAATACTACGCAACGCAATATTATACGCAGGCCTGGGAGGCCGCGAGGCGAGTCCTGGTCGCAGAGATCGGACTGGGTCTGTCCCCACCAGCGATGGTAGGCGCGATGCTGTGGTCTCCTTCTGTGAGGCAGTCATGCTCCAGAAGGAGGCCGCCGAGCGGATTCGGGAACGAGCCAATCGCGCTCGTAAATGGAGGAGGCGTCGGAGCGGTGGCGGCAGCCGGTAGCCCAGCTCCCCTCGGGGCTGCGGTGGCAGTGTGAAAGTGTCCCTTACTGCCGCCACATACAAGCAGCTCCGGGAAGACAACGATCTGTTTGTGGCACAGTCGCAGTGCCAGACTGGCTGGATTCGGAAATAGGGGAGGGCAATCCCAAGCCCTCCCAGGGAACGTGTCCCGATCATATGGGACATGGCGCAAAAGGGTGGCACCGGAGCAGCATACCCGCGTTCCCGGGGCTTCTCCCATCAGGCGTCAAGAGAAGTCCACGGCAAGTAGGTTTCGGTAGTCCGACATATTCACCCGCAGACACTTTTTGCGGGTGGCGTGCGTAGGCATTGCCCCTGCCTTATCAAAAAAAAAAAAGCAGTGGCACACCCTCCCGAACGTCATGTTTCCAGACTTATACAACATGGGTTTATTCAAGGCTGAAGTAAACAGGCATCTTATGGGTACGCGCGGTCCACCTTCGACCACATCTTCACTTACTATCAGGTGAGATCGTGGTCAAGCGCAAACCCATCTAACATAAAAAAGTATATAAAATTGAAGGGTGAATTTTGTATGAAAGTTCAACTACTTACTCAAAAATAGGAAACAAATTTTCGTTCATTTAACATTATTGTGTCTAGATTATGTCTAAGTTTCATTTTAAGTCCTGAATTCAGGCCATCGGTATTATTACATTATAATTATTATTGGATGTGATCGTTTTTTTTAAATATTGCGAGTTAGTATTTTTAGTTAATTCTTATTATATATGATACTAGCTGGTGCCCGCGACTTCGTCCGCGACAATTTTGAATGATGACCAATGTAACTATTTACTTCTAGCTTAATCTAAAAATATAATGTTTAAAACAAATAAGCAATATAAATTTAAGAAAACCTAACACATAAATAACCTAACTAAGAAATAAACTACAGACTACTTTATTACTGCTATTTAAAAAAAAGGACACTATATCATCAACCAAAAAAATAAAAAAATCATATAATAAGTCCTTAAGTATAAAATAAATAAAATAATAAATAAAAAAGGTTTTTATTCACGTGGACTTTAAAAAAGCGCTTGTAAATAGTCAGAACATGTTTGTAGTATTATAGTTGTATACATTATTATTTCTTGTAACATAGATATTTAGGTACACATTGTATTGATAGTATTAAAACATTAATTAAATTTATTTTATAACAGCAATGACATTTAGCTAGCTCGTATCAAGTTATTGTCAAGAGATTATGTTTAAGTTTAATGGTCTAGTTTAAGTCTAATTATCTAGTTTAAGTCTAATATTTGTAATACATATTGGCAATGGTTCTGTCTATATTAAGGTGATATTATTATGACGGACCTTATGTTAATAACGACGGTCGCGCTTTAATGCTACCACCGGATCCAATGCGCCCCAACTGAGAAGACCCAGCGAAACAAACACAGCGGGTGTCTCTACTACCGGTTTCAACACGGCCCAGTTGAGACGCTCCGGCGAAACATACTCAATGCCCCATTGAGTATGTTTCGCCGGAGCGTCTATACGTATATACACGAGATTTGGTCCACTTACTGTAATTATTTAGCAGGCAAACACAATATATGCTCGATCGGTTGTCTGAATAATTATTTATTTTAGGTTTAATATATTAGAAAGAGAAAATAAAAACGTCAAAATAAAAGTAACATTAATTATTTTGAGACACAACCAACAGTTCTGAAATTCGTAGAATATTTAAATAATAGATAGTTTTATTACAGATAGTTCATGTAACATAAAAGATTACTCTTGTCTATATGGCTATAAGATCTCCAGCGGACTATGTGCAGGTAGATGCCGACCGCCAAATGTCTTTATCGTCAATGTAATCCTTAGTAGTGTAGTAACCCTTAGCCATAAGTTCACGTTTAATGTGTGACTTAAACTTATTATCAGGTAGTTTAGTTATATGAATAGGGAGCTTGTTATAAAACCTAATACAATTTCCCATGAATGACTTTTTAGTTTTGCTAACTCTAAATGCTGGTATAGCTAGTTTGTCCTTACTTCTTGTATTGACATTGTGCAAGTCACTCCGTTTTTTATATTTATCTAAATTTTTCCGCACAAACATTATATTCTGATATATGTATTCAGATGGAACAGTAAGTATATTTACCTCTTTAAAAACGCTTCGTAGAGACTCGCGACTGCCTAGATTATAAATAGCTCGGACTGCTCTTTTTTGTAATACGAAAATAGCACTTATGTCAGCTGCTGAGCGCCACAGCAGAATACCATAGGACATAATGCTATGGAAATAAGCAAAATATACAAGTCTAGCAGTTGGTTCGTCTGACAATTGTCTGATTTTCCAAACTGCATATGAAGCTGAACTTAATTTGGCAGATAATTTTTCAATATGAGGACCCCATTGTAATTTTGAGTCCAGTGTTATTCCCAAAAATACGGTCGAAGGAACTAAATCTAAAACTTCCTCGTTAAGTGCAACCGTTGGTTTAATATGAGTCACATTCGGCAATGAGAATTTGATGCATTTGGTCTTTCCTGCATTCAAAAGAAGATTAGTTGCCGAAAACCATAATATATATAGTCAGTAAGTCAAATAAAGTAAAATAATAAGCAACGATGCATTAATCACAAAGGTAACTGCCATTAGATTAGGTTGCGACCATGGCATTGATAGGTCTAATATCACATTTTGTGAACGAAACCATAGCGCGATCTAAAACGATGAATACGCCATCTACTAACAAAAATATAAACTTGTAAAGCGGTAAAATTAAGATGTGTGCATAGTTTTTGGGTCAGATTTAGGCGATCATCTATTGATTCATTTTTGGACTACCTTTTATTTCAAGCATTTATTTATTTTAACCGATATACCAAATAAGTTCCACGGTATTAACGCCATCTAGTTACAAAATTGTGAACTTGTAGATTAAGATGATATTTTTTGGGTGCGATCATCTCGACACGAACAATTTATATTACGCTAACTCGAATTTTAGGTAAATTCCATTTTTATTCCAATTTGCATAAATGTCGTTTTTTTTTAATTTGTTATAAAAATTACCCAATAAAAGAAGAAGTTACAAATCTTATAAAACCCTAAATATTTACTTAGATGACGACGACCACGACATTTTAAGCAACTTGGCAAAGAAACGAATTTCTCAAAAATTTGGGTTGGCGTAGATTGTTGGTGTCGATCTATTGAATCAGTTTTGGTTTCCCTTTTTACCATAAATTATTCCCTGTATTTTTAACTGAAAGACCAAATACCAATTTACATGCTTTTAACCCCAAAAAAAACAGATATTCATACAAACTTACATCGCCAATTTTACGCCCTTCGGGGTGGAATTTTCAAAAATCCTGAAATATATATTTTGATTTTTGACTGCAAGACCATATACCAAAGCCTTTAACATCAAAATGACGGATTTTCATAAAATATTTCATCACTTATTTTACTCCTTTAGGGGTGGAACTTTCAAATACCCTTCTTTAGTGGATGCCTACGTCATAAAAGGTACCTACTATCAAAATGTCAAGTCTCTAACTCTAGCCGTTTAGGCTGTGCGGTGATATATCAGTCAGTCAATATAAACTTACATCCCCTATTTTACGTTCCTGGGGGTGGAATTTCTTTTTATTTTCATTTAAAATTTATTTTAAATTACTATTTTCATGCGTTTAACTTCAAAAATATCGCATTTTTCATACAAACTTATGTCCCCTATTTTATGCCCTTCGGGGTGGAATTTTCAGAAATCCTGAAATCTATATTTCTTATTTTTAACTGAAGGGCCAAATACTAATTTTCATGGGTTTTACTTCAAAAATGTCGTATTTTGCAAACAAACTTACATCCCCTATTTTACGCCTTAAAGGGCTAGAATTCCCAAAAATCCTGAAATACATATTTTTAATTTTTAAATGAAATGCCAACCAATACCAATTCTCATGCGTTTCACTTAAAATTGTCACATGTTTCATACAAACTTACACCCCCTATTTTACGTTCTTGGGGTAGGAATTTCCAAAAATCCTGAAATACATATTTTTTTTATTTTTAACTAAAAGGTAAAATACTAATTTTCGTGCGTTTTACTTAAAAATTGTCACATTTTCATACAAACTTACATACCCTATTTTTCGCCCTTGGGGGTAAAATTTCCAAAAATCCTGAAATAAGTATTTTTATTTTTAGCTGGAAGGTCAAATACCAATTTTCATGCTTTTATCTTCAAAAACGGCAAAGTTTCATACTAACTTTGCACCCCCGTTTTACCCCTTTAGGGGTTGAATGTCGAAAAATCCTTCCTTATTCCTTGTCTACAGTGTAAAGAAAACATTTGTGCAAAATTTCAGCTTTCTAGGTCCAAGGGTTTGGGCTGGGCGTTGATGAGTCAGTCAGTCAGTCAGGACTTCTCTTTTTATTTATATAGATTTTATTAATTATATATAATACTAGCTATGCCCCGCGGTTTCACCCGCGTTAAAATAATTATGGCGTAAAATGGTAACAAACACACATCCATACATCTATACTCACAAACTTTCGCATTTATAATATAAGTAGGATGTGTACCTCTAGCGGTTTTGGCAGTGCACGCCGGAATAGCTCGCAGATGGTAGATTTTTTCATACTTACTTGACACTTATCGACATATTTTGGATAATTCACACAATATCTTGGTGTGAAAAATGTTGATTATGTGTTATTCTGATGTATAAGCTATATTATTGTAAAGTTTCATTAAAATCCATTCAGTAGTTTTCACGTGAAAGAGTAAAAAACACCTAACCATCCATCCATACATACAAACTTTCGCGTTTATAATATTAGTAATATTATAAACGCGTTTATAATATTACTAATATAGTACCTAATAAATAAATTATTATTTAAAACTAAAGTCTTTAGTTTAATCCAGTAAGACTGTTATGATTTAATGATCCACATTCTTTTTCATTTAATTAGGTTAATATTTTACTGTTCTGACATAAATAGGGACAGTAGGTTAAGGAAACCAAAGTTGTTAATCCCAAAGGCGGCTGGGTGGAAAAGGATAACATGAGTTCGTTTGACTTCGCTAATGTGATCAGGGAATTAGGGAACGTGGCCGAAATATGCAGTGCCACTTGTTATTGTGGGTTATTAAATAGACATAAACCGACTTAGTTATTTTTATACGTGATAAGTGACTTTTTGTTTTATCAAACCCCAGACTTGCGCAAGCGAAATAAAAAAAGATATGCCTAAGTATGGTTTAGCAGAAATCCTGACTAATTTTTAAATACGTATGTTTTTTTTTTAAAAGACAACGCCCGCATTAGGGAATCTAATCCTTGTGTCGCGGGGTACTAACAAACATATAATAGATGGGTACAAATTACATCCAGACTCAGAACAACTATTTATGTGTCACACAAATAGTTGTCCGGCGCGGGACTAGAACCCGCGACGCGAAGCGGCGAGGCGACTGTCTACGTCGCTGCGCCACACGTGCATTGTTATGTATCGACAGTAGCGTAAAAATTTGAGTAATATGACTCTACGATCTATTGAGAATACTTTGAATTTGACGGTCACCGTAGCCTAGTTGGTCGTGCTCCTGCCTACGCAACTGGTGGTCCTGGGTTCGAATCCCGGTAAGTTCAAATATTTGTGTGATGAGCACGAATATTTGTTTCTGAGTCATGGATGTTTTCTATGAATTTAAGTATTTATCTATCTATATAAGTATGTATATCGTCGCCTGGTACCCATAGTACAAGCTTTGCTTAGTTTGGGGCTAGGATGATCTGTGTGACATTGTCCCTAGATATTATTATCATTATAATTTGGACATAGGAGCACATAATATTCAAAATATTAATAACATTAAATTTTATGGCTGTAATCATTATACCTTCTAAGTGATTTGGATTACAAACAAATATAAACCTTAAAATTATTCAACGGAATCTTAATGATGTTGAAATAATCATATTTTGTTCCTACACTCCCTGAAAATTCCACAGACCGTTTTGTATTTTTGTATCAGGTTTCATTGTTATTAAGCTTTCACAATTACTTGAACATTTTGCGTTTTAAAGCTGTACACGTGGGAATATAAATTTTGGTAGATATCTTCTATACATATAATAAAATCGTAGGAAAGTCAAAACTGTACATTGAATTTTTTTTAAAAAGGATGCTTGGGGCGTGATCTACATTCGATATCAAAGTCAAAAATATAGTTTTTATAATTTTTGTCTGTTTATCTGTTTGTCTGTATGTATGTCCGGGCTGAACTCAAAAAGTACTGCATGGATTTACTTCAAATTTTGCACGAATGTTACTAAGAGGTCGGGTCAACATATAGGCTACACGCTATTATCACGCGATCACCTACGGGGGAGGAGCTGTGATAATTTATAAAATTTAACGCGGGTAAAACCGCGGGGCATATTAATTAATATAATTATCTTAATATTTTAATTTCATTAATAGACGACGGCTGTGACTCAGTCGGTAGGGAACTCAGCCACAAAGACGGAAGTCCAATATTAGACATATATGTACAGGTATAATATTGGCCCCCACAAACATCTACACAATTGCCGCTCTTGCGCTACGTGCCTCCAGCAACCCTCATAAGATCATCGGTCCATCTTGTAGGGGGCCTGCCCACCACCACTCAAGAACCTTTCTGCCCTAGCGCTCGTCGGTTCTACGAGTTATGTGCTCTGCCCACTGCCAGCTTGGCAACTCTTTGGATCTCAGCATTTCTATTAGATCTCGCAGGGCAATTCCAAGCATAGCCCTCTCCATTGCTATTTGGATGAGAAGCCGTCTGATAAGGTCCATAATGAGCGACCACGTCTCTTTTCCGTAAGTCATCACTGGCAACACACACTGGTTGAAAACTTTCAACATGAGACACTGCGGTATTTGGGACGAGAAGATAAAATAAATAAATAAATAAAAAAGGTTTTTTATAATAGTCAGAACATGTTTGTAGTAATATAGTTGTATACATTAGATATTATTGCTAGTAACATAGATATTTAGGTACATCTTGTATGAAACATTTATAAAATTTATTTTATTACAGAAATGATATTTAGCTAGCTCGTATCAAGTTATTGTCTAGAGATTATGTTTAATTATCTAGTTTAAGTCTAATATTTTTACTACATATTGTCAATGGTTCTGTCTATATTAAAGGTATTATTATTATCACGGACCTTGTGTTAATAACGACGGTCGCGCTTTAATGCTACCACCGGATCCAATGCGCCCCAACTGGGAAGACCCAGCGAAACAAACTCAGTGGGTTCATCTACTACCGGTTTCAACACGACCCAGTTGAGACGGTCCGGCGAAACATACTCAAGCGGGCATGAACACGGGATTTGGTCCAATTAGAGTAATTATTTAGTAGGCAAACACAATATATGCTCGATCGGTTGTCTGAATGCTTATTATTTTAGATTATATTTAGGTATACAAAAGAAAAACTTCGAAACAATAACATTATTCATTTTGAGACAGAGTCAATAATTATAAATTAAGTATATGATAGCAATCATTTACAGATAGTTCACGTAACACAGCAGATCAGTCATGTCTATATGGCTACAAGATATTTATATAATCCTAAAAAATAAAGGTACATTTTAATAAGTATCTTCTTAACCTATTAATATTTTTCCAATAGCAAAATCGCTTTCCATCATCGTGCGTTTAATTATTAAAGGCGGGCTTAAATGTTGGCAATCAAGACACGTCTGAGCGAACCCCAAACAAAGGACGATTGATTTTTCAATAGAACTTTACCGAAACGATCCAATATTCGATCGAACTCTATTTTTATGTTAATTGGTTCTGTACATTTCTTGGCCTTGTCATGTATCGACAGTAACGTAAATAGCCGAATACAATACCGTTTGTTGTGGGAATCGTCGAAGGACACTGATTTATGGGCAACGTACAATAAGTTAGGAAAGTACATAATAGGGAACAACGTTATTGTTGAAACAAGGTCATTTAGGTGACTGTTATTGAATAATTAATCCAGATCTAATCAAGTATAGTTCATGCTCTTCCTTATTTATTTGTGCGTCGTCAAAGATACACACAGCAGCATAGCTAGGATAGTGACGAAGAAACGTGTTTAAGAGTGCTTTTCCTCCAGAGATATGCTATATCTACTACGTCGCTAACGATGCGTTTCATATCGACCAATCATATTGATTGGTTCATGAAGGTTATCATAACAGCTATAAGACGTCGACTCCTGATCAAAAGCATCTCCCTAGAATCATCTTGAGGATATGACATAATCGCCACGCTTGGCAGACGGGTTGGCGATCGCAGTATGATGTTCATAGTACTCAGAAAGAAGCTGCTCCGGTAGATATTCCATAGGGTCAATTTTTATGGGCTGATGGGGTGATGGTATTCGCCACTGTCACTATACAGCAAATAGAGATTATCACTGGTAAAAATAAGTATGGTAAGCTATAACTTGCCTAAAACCTTTTTTATTTATTTATGTTTTCTTAAGGATGGATGTGTGTAAGCGTGTTATGTATACGTGCTCTGCTATGGATGGTCGCGTGGTGTAGCAATGAACAGAGCAGATAGGTTACGGTAAGCGCATATACTTTAATTAACAAAAATCTTTTTGTTCAAAAATTTAAATCTTAATTTGCCTTTATAAATATATAATAAATGTAAATAAAAATTTTTTTCTACTATTTTGTGTTACAAAATCGTTTAACGGAAATTAGTTTAGTAGTTTTTCGTATTTAATACATTTGTAAATAAAAAATATGTGTTTATTTCAAAATAAAAAACATTGGCTCTGCAACCGGCAGTAGGAACAAGGTTCATATACTGCCAGAGGTTGTTCCTGAGACAGGAACCTCTTTCCTGACATTGTGTTAAGTACTGCTCTTTTTTTCCTGGTTATTATTACATACATAGCGACATAGACTCATGCCTGTTTCCCAAAGGGGTAGGCAGAGACAACGGACTTCCATTTGTCACGATCTTTGAACACCTATTTTACCTCGTTGACTGTCATTATATTCTTTATACATGCTCACCGGTTTAGTGTACTTCTGATCTTGAGAACATCTCCAATTTGGTCAGAGTATGTTCTTCGAGGCCTTCCCCTTCCATACCATTAAAACAAGCCAGGTATACTTCTTTTGTCAATCTTCAGGTTATTATTATTACTATTAAATTAGTGTTTAAATCGAAGAGTGCTACAAAGAAAAGTAATCAAATACCCGACACTTCGCAAAACGATGACAAATGCGATAAATCTACCGAAAGTTTATAACACGATTTATGGTCCGTAAATCTTATAACTTTGATCAAAATGTAAAACAGTGTATAGCTAAGACCTTCAAAAGTGCATGTACACTAGTCGTTTAAACTGTCGTGCTTCTTTACGGTATTTTTGGCGATCATTTATCAATGACATTGCAGTTCTGGTATAATGGAGTTTCTAACATGCAATATCGGCGGTTAGGCACCATTGATCTTACACTATCTATGTGGTACAATTACAATCAAGAATGTGTTATATAATGGTTTAAGGCATATTGTAGACGATAGTTTTTGTTTTTATCATCATTATTTTATAAATAGGTGTCTATATCGAGGTATGCTGTCGTTTAAACTGTTTTAACTGTATTTTTGGCGATAATTTATAATTCCATTGCATTTTGGTACAATGGAATTTCTAACATGCAATATCGGTGGTAAGGCACCATTGATCTATGTGGTACAAATGCTATCATATCATGGCTTAATGTAGATGATAGTTTTTTTATTTATTTATCGTCATTATTTAATAAATCGATGTGTAAATCGAAGTATGCTGTCGTTTAAACTGTCTTGCTTCGTAACTGTATTTTTGACAATAATTTATTAACGACATCGCATTTTGGTATAATGGAGTTTCTAATATGCAATATTGGTGGTTAGGCACCATTGATCTTACACTATCTATGTGGTACATTTACTATCAAGAATGTGTTACATACTGGTTTAAGGCTTAGTGGAGATGATAGTTTTTATATTTATTTCTCTTCATTATAATATAATAATAATATCCTGGGACATTATTTACACACCGCCATCTGATCCCAAACTAAGCAAATCTTGTACTGTGGAAACTAGATACCTGATATACTACATACACACTTTTCTTTTGTAAATACATACTTACATAGCTAAATAAACCCAGATTCGGGACAAACTGACCCGTTCATGTACATAAATATCTGTCCTGGGTGGGAACCCAACCCACGACCTCCGGCGTGAAAAGCAAGCATTTGCCAACCACGCCAACAGGCCCGTCAACATTATTTAATAAATAGGTGTTTACATCGAAGTATGCTGTCGTTTAAACTGGCTTGCTTCTTAACTGTATTTTTGGCGATCACTTATCATCACATTGCATTTTGGTACAATGGAGTTTCTAACATGCAATATCGGCGGTTAGGCACCATTGATATTATCACTATCACTAGCTATGTGGTACAATTACAATCAAGAATGTGTAATATATTGGTATAAAGCTTAGTGTAGACTATACTTTTTACTTTAGTTCAGAAAAAAAGGATTGCATAAAGGTCGGTTTTCTTTAAACTGTCTAAATTAAAGGAAATAATGGGAAAATAAGGGCAAGGAAGAAATGGTGCAGATTCAATGCCAACTTTTTTTTCTGTATGTCATTGTCTCTATATCTATATATTATTATTATATATTATATATATATTCTTTTCCCCCCTACTGACATAAAAAAGTAAAAATACGAAATATTAAAAGTTTAGATATGAAAATAGTGCGTAGCTTACTGTATGTATGTACGTAAAAAACAATACTAAAATTATGGTTTCTGGTCAATAACCGAAAGGATTTAATTTGTTTAGCAGTAATTAAAATACAAGAAAATGGATGTGACTAGTCGGTCAACTCGCGACGTCGTTTTCCAGTCGCCAGATTAATTTTCGGCAGTTTGAAATTGGCGTTTCAATTGATACTTGATACCGTTACTTCTACAATAATAACTTTACCAACAAAAACGAAACTATTGGATATAGTCGTGGCAGAAATTTGTATTGCATAAAAGAAATATTTGTCTAATTTAAACATATAGAGAGGAAATGGCAATTATATTTGTATAGAAAATGGCCATAATTTCGAGGATCAAATTACAAAATGAAACTCTTCTACGATCATTTACCCCTTCCGTGAGTCCTGTCAGTCCGTCCAGATATTTTTTTTTGTATTTCCAGATTATGAACGCGTAGCACGTTAAAAATAACATCAAAATATAGTTATTCGAAGTTAATTTCATCGCGTAAGTTTACATACATAATCTTAGAAGTTTATAAAGTGACTTAGAAGCTAAGTCAATGTAATCAAAATAATATATCATCAACATTTAGTGCCCTCACCACGTACAGGTTACTCCTAAGTATATGTACATCTAGTAAAATAACTTCTCTTTTTAATATTTTTGTAAATTCTTTTATTTAGTAAGTTTTACCTATCTTAATTAATTTTGTAAGTTAACGAGAGTGCCCTGATTCCCAAGATACAAGTTTACTTAGTTTGGGAATCAGGAACTTCAACTATTTAAATTATTTGTTTTGTGTGAAAATAAACAATTTTTATTTTTTATTAGGTAACAAAATTGACTGAGAATTGTTACTTAGTAATTATATCATTATACAGAGTGAGGCCTCCCCCAAAGATCTCCACAATTGCCGGTCTTGCGCTATCCGCATCCAGCGATTTCCAGCGACCCGCACAAGATCATCGGTCCATCGGGGAGGCCTTTGTCCAGCTGTGGACGTCTTTCGGCTGATATGATGATGATGATGACAGAGTGAGATATATAGAGTGATAGATAACGTATACGTGCAGTTGTCATGTAGATTCGTGGAATGGAGAACATTATGTTTGAAGTAAAACTTTTTACGCAGGAGTAAGCTGGTGAATGCGTCATGACAGCGTTACGAAAAGTGTGATCAGGATGTTTAGAGAGATATAAGTTAGTATAGATATAGGTTTAGGTTTAGAGATATTTAAAACTAAACCTATATCTTTAAAGAGAGAGATATATATAAAGAGAGAGAGAGAGAGAGAGTTACGTTTCGTATATTACTGTATAGACAAGACAGAGAGGTGAAATCACACACTTTCTTTCTATTTTTCTCCAATAGCCAGTTACGAATTGTATAGCTAAGTTTACTTCAGTCGTGACGTCTAAAGCACACTCATTTATTTAATGCAATGTTTTATTCTCCAAATTACCTTTATAGCAAAGATTTACCTATTCAACTAGCAGCACCGATTCACTCGTCGTTTTTTATTCATTCATTAGCTGTTTCTCCGTAAAAAAAAATAAAAACGATTTTGTAAATAGGCTTATTTGCGATGAATCAGCTAATGAACACAGAAGCGTATATTCGTTTGAGTTTTTGAATTAAATCCTTCATCGTGCAGTATTATCAGAACGGGAAAATAATGTTGGCGTGGTTGGCAGATGCTTATTTTTCACGCCGGAGGTCGTGGGTTCGATTCCCACCCAGGACAGATATTTGTGTGCATGAATATGTCTGTAATATATAGGCAATATATAGGGACAATGTCACACAGATCATCCTAGCCCCAAACTAAGCAAAGCTTGTACTATGGGTGCCAGGCGACGATATACATACTTATATAGATAGATAAATACTTATATACATAGAAAACATCCATGACTCAGAAACAAATATTCGTGCTCATCACACAAATATTTGCACTTACCGGGATTCGAACCCAGGACCACCAGCTTCGGAGGCAGGAGCACTACCAACAAGGCTACGGTGACCGTCACTTCGTCTGTTTTTATTATTTATTAAAAAGACAACGCGCCCACTAGGGAATATAATCCATGTGCCGCGGGGTACTTTACAAACATATTAGACGGACACAAATTAAATCCAGACTCAAAACAACTATTTATGGGTGACACAAATAGTGGTCCAGCGCTGTCTTAGCCGCTACGCCGTTGTCCTGGGTCTGGGTGTAATCTACTATATAAAAATAAGTCGGGTTTTCCTTCCTGACGCTATAACTCCAGAACGCACGAACCGATTTCCACGGTTTTGCATTCGTTGGAAAGGTCTCGGGCTCCGTGAGGTTTATACAGACATACATATGGGAAACAGGCGTGAGTCTATGTATGACTCACGCCTGTTTCCCAGAGGGGTAGGCAGAGACAACGGATTTCCATTTGAAACGATCTTTGCACACTCTCCGTGAGGTTTATAGCAAAGAAAATTTATAAAATTACACGCGGGTAACACCGCGAGGCACAGCTGGTTATCTATAAAAGTTTGTATTTACAAAAGAAAAGTAGTATATCAGTTATCTGGTTTCCATAGTACAAGCACTGTTTTGCATGGGATCAGATGGCTGTGTGTCAATAATGTCCCAGGATATTATTCATATTTACTATTAATAATATTCATATTCTCGTGCATCAGCTATCGTCAATAGACAGTTTTTAGACCTTTGTTTCTGAATTATTGTTCTCCGTATTTAGTGAATAAATAAAACCTAATAATAATGTACCAGGATATTATTGTTATTATTCTTGGTAATATTTAATTTTATGTAGGTTTATTGTTCACAGTCTGTCTTGATAAGAAAACACGTATTTCAGGAACAATAGATGTATATTTAATTCTTCAGAATTGCACCATTACAACACTTATTAAAATTAATTCACTTCTGTATTATAATAAATCAAGATACACACAACATACAACACTTATTAACAACCTTTCGGCTCGAGCACTCGGTAAGAACTCCGAACTAGGCGACCATTCCAAATGTCATGAACGGGAATGAACTGAATGCATCGGCCACTCCGCTCATTCACCTCTTTTAGGCAGATTATATCTTTTTAATAAATATTAAATTAAATACAACGCAAAATCATACCTTTTTAAGTAAACAAATCACCAAAAATGTTACCAATTATTTGGAAATCATAACAGTCGTGTACACGGGGTTTAACTATTATGTAAGAATGTTAGGACGGGGATGGCATTCGTGATTACAATGCCCATTCAAAGGGGTTACAAGGTTGAAAATTTTCGAGTGTTACGACTTTTATATACGAATAGCTTATGGGCTATATGCTGAAAGAATCCCTTTTGAAATAGAATATTACCTACGTTGAGTGTATAACATAATAGGTCTTTACCTATGAAATTGCCGTTTTGTATGAAAAAATTTAAACGAATTTTTTTCATGAATTTTTTTATTTGTATTAATCGAAGTAATCACCCATGCAATCAATGCATCTTTGCCATCGCAGTGGCAGTTTATTGATGCCCTTCTTAAAGAAATCAGCTGGACGGGAGGCAACAAATTCTTCAAAGGCATTTTGTACTGCCTCTCGGGTATTGAATTTTTTTCCCGCCAAGAAGTTATCCAAATTCTGGAAAAAGTAGTAGTCTGTAGGCGCAAGGTCTGGTGAGTAGGGCGGATGACGGAGAGCTTCCAACCCCAGTTCTTGCAACTTGGAGACCGTCTGCTGTGCAGTATGAGGTCGCGCGTTGTCGTGCAGGAGCAGCGGAGACGAGCGATTGACCAATGCTGGTTGGAGATGCGCCAGCTTCTCCATCATTGTGCTCAGTTCTTCACAGTACACATCTGAAGTAATGCTCACCCCGTTTGGTAAGAAGCTGTGATGAATCACACCGGCGCTAGACCACCAAACAGTGACCATCACTTTTCTAGGGGTAAGTTTTCGTTTAGGGCATTGTTTAGGTGCTGAACCAGGATCCAACCAACTTGCTGAGCGCTTGCGGTTATCAAACAGAATCCATTTTTCATCGCAGGTAACAATGCGGTTCAAAATTCCTTCATTTGTGTGTCTGTTGAGCAGTGCAAGGCACGTCTCGACGCGTACTTCGCGCTGGCGATCATTGAGTTCGTGGGGCACCCATTTGTCAAGCTTTTTTACCTTGCCAATTTGACGCAAATGGACCAATATTGTTTTGACGCTAACGTCGAAAGCTGCTGCTAATTCAGCCGTAGATTGTGTATCATCAGCTTCCACAACCGCCTTTAATTCGTCATTGTCGACCAAAGTCTTCGGACGACCGCGAGGTTCATTTTTCAGGTCGAAATTTCCAGAACGGAAGCGAGCAAACCAATAACAGGTGGTGCGTTGGTTTGTAGTGTTAGCTCCGTAAACGTCGTTGATGTTGCGTGCCGCTTGTGCCGCGTTGCTGCCACGACGGTACTCATATTCCATAATTACTCGAATTTTTAACGTATCCATGATGACGAAAAAGATTGAAATGCGATGAAAATGTAACACTAATCAATAAAGAAATGACTACTTTTGGAAAAAAGAATCCATGTTTTTAAAATAAAATTAATTTGAAATTAGAATTCTTAGCCAAACAAAAATTATTTTGATTTGAAATGGCCAGTACTGCAGAACGGCAATTTCATAGGTAAAGACCTAATATTTGAACTCTGTAGTACCAACAGCTATCACCCAATAATAATAAATGTCCTTCTAGGCGAATTTCGGCCATCACTGCCAGTCCCAATGGGTACTAGCCATCTGCGCGGGACATATTATAGTGCACAAGTGTGAGTTCAAACACAAGGGCACTTTCTATTCCATCACTCTCATAATCCGATGGGATGAGATTAGGTACAGGACCGACAGCTTTACGTGTTCTCCGAGGCACTGGGGTATTATACGTCCAAGTCCCAGACTTTGGGCTGACACTGAGAAATTATTTTGTATATCACTTTTGGCTCGACCCAAGATTTGAACCCACAGTGTCTTTTTCTGCAGGTAAACACGCTACCGCTAAATCAATAATGACTTACCTACGTAGGAAATTACTTTGTTAGTTTAAGATAAGATAACTCTTTATTGTACACACAAACATTACAGGATACAAGAATACAATAACATACATTTAAAAATGGTACAATTGGCGGCCTTATCACTAAATATGATCTCTTCCAGGCAACCTAGGCAGGGATTGGAGTATGGAGTAACAGAGATAGGGTAGTTGTCAGTGTACATAAGTATAGAAATGATACGCACTGGTATCATTACAAAAACAGAGAGTTTTCTACTTCATATAAGATAAATTACATATATATTATATACACGCACATTATATACTTATATTTCATAAATAAATAAATACATACATACAATTCTTATCATGAAGCAAAACTAAAGTAGTAGCTGTTGCTGAAGTTCCATAAACTAGTCTAGAGTAAATTTGTTGTAGGTACCTTTTTGTAGCGACAAGTAGTGATCTTTTACTAGACTCTGAAAGTTGCGTAGAGATTGAGCTTGGCGTACTGACAATGGCAATGTACCGGCAGGGTTGACTGATGATGAGGTTCTTTAAATGAGGTTTCTTAAATCTCAGGTAGGACCAAATTGTAGTGAGGTGCGTAGGTGTGGTGGTATTATTGTGTGGTGACGGCGGCAAATATGAGAATATCATCACCCCATCTCATCCCGTGGCGGGCGTAGAAGTCGACTCCAGTAACCTTCCACTAGTCCACTTCCTTCTGAGTACTATGACCATCTTACTGCGGTCGCAACCCCGTCAGCCGAGCATGGCGATTATGGCATATCCCCCCAAGATAACTCTTGGAGAAGGCCTGTCCTGTACATTTGTTTCATTATTTTGCTGTCATAGAATATCTCACAGAGAGTAATTCTCTTTAACAATGTATCCTGCTGCATTTAAAAATAATAGGATCGGTATTTATTTAGGTACAGACGCCAGCACATAAATCTACCCCAATCTGTCAAATTTCTCCAATTGAAATTGAACCTTAGGCTTATATGATAAAGTTGCAAATCTATAAAAGAAATTTGACAGATTAGGGTAGCTGGATGTGCTGGCGTCTGTACATTGGTACTGAACACGCCTATCATTTATCGCAAACGTAAACCCAAAGATATTGCCCAAATTATGTTATTATTCCCACAAATCTTTTTTTATGGTTTTAAATGAACAGATGTTCGGCATTAAGCTTCTGGGTACGTGTGTTTCCGTCTTCATAAGCGGTTTTATTTATTTATTTATTTATTCATAAAACAATTTACATTGTATCTGAATTGTGATTACAAATAAGTGCATTAATTAAAATTAAATATATGAATTACATTAACATAGGTCAGGTACAAGTTAAACATATAATAGAATAAAATTATAAAACATTAAAAACAGTCAACATAACATAAACAAATCTACGCATAATCATTATTACAATGTCAATTACAATTGTCATTTACAAAATCAGTCACAGAGTAATAACATTTTTTAATTAGGAAACGTTTTAGCCTTATTTTAAATAAATGTGTGTTATATACAGTCTGTTTCAAGTTGTCTGGTAACTTATTAAATAATTCTGTTCCCTGGTACTCAGTAGAATGTTTCACAATATTTAGTTTAGGCGCAATTTTATTTTTAATAGTCTTTCTACGGGTGTTTTCTCTAATTTCTCTTTCTTGCTGAGTTTCATATTTGTGTATATATTTAGAGAAGTTACTCAAGACACATAGGATATATAAACTTGGTACTGTTAGTATATCTAATTTAATAAAATATTCCCTACATGATTCCCACTGTGGTATTTTTACTATAGTTCTTACAGCGCGTTTTTGGAGGACGAATGCTCTTTGACAGTTGTAACCATAGCTATTTCCCCAACACATTATGCTGTATCTCAACCTGGACTCCACCAAACTATGATATACAGCTTTCAGGTGTTTTATGTCAATTAGATCCCTCAAGGTCCTAAGTGCATAACATGCTGATGACAGCGATGAGTCTATGGTAGCCATCTCTTGTTTCCAATTTAAACTTGAATCTATATTAACACCTAAAAATTTTACATTATCTACTAAATAAATTTTTTTACCATTTAAGTTTATATCTATATTTGCGTTCTTTCCTGATGTAGTTTTAAATAACAGCAATTTTGTTTTGTTTGTATTAATTATCAGATTATTAGCAGTGAACCAGTTACTTAGGGATACTAAAGTATTGTTAATATTTATTGACAGTGTTTCAATGTCATCCGAACTTACTACCAAATTAGTGTCATCTGCAAAAACAACAAGTCTTACTTCGGGTTGGGTATTATGTATATAGTTGAGTAAGTCATTTGTAAATATTAAGTATAATATAGGACCTAGAATTGACCCCTGAGGTACTCCACGATTTATATTAACTATTTTTGATTTATATACAATTTCTTGATTATTATCGTCAATATTTTTTATTTCGACATACATTCGTCTGTTTTGTAGATACGATCTCATTAGTTGTAAAGCTTTGCCTCTTACTCCATAATGTTCCAATTTTGCTAAAAGTAAGTCATGATTTATCGTGTCAAACGCGGAACTTAAGTCAATAAACATCCCAGCCACTTTCATTTTGTCATTTAAATTACCTATAATATCATTTACGAGAGTATTTATTGCGTCCGAAGTTCCTATACCTCTTTGATAACCAAATTGTCGACTATTTATCACCTTTTTTAAATTAAAATGAGTAATTAATCGGCTTTTAATAATTTTTTCAAAAACTTTTGATAACGTAGGTAACAAAGATATTGGCCTATAATTCTTTGGATCCGTCTTTGTGCCTTTTTTGTGAATTGGCACTACTTTAGCTAACTTTAGTTGATCTGGAAATACTGATTCTTCAATGCATTTATTAAAGAAAGTTGAAAGTGGAGTAGCAAGTAAATCTATGTTTTCCTTGATAGTTGTAATAGGCAAGTCGTCATAGCCACATGAGAATTTATTTATCATTTTAGTAACAATTTTTTTTATCTCATTTGGTGTTGTTGAACTAAAAATTAATTCAGCTTCAACCTTTTTAGTTGATTCCTTTAGAAATTTTTTAGTTGCCTTGTCTCTGTCGGTAGTGTTTAGGTTGGACTTATAATTAAAAGTTTCAACAAATTCATTTGCAACCTCTTGCGGATTTTTCATAATTTTATTATCGATTTTTAATATAATAGTCGAGCTAGGTATGGTTTTGTTTTTTTTTATGTTGTGGTTTACAAGTTTCCACACTGCCTTACCTGTGTTTTTAGCATTATCTAACTGACTGGCTATAGCTGATTTTTTGGCCTGATTTATTACTCTTCTAAAGATTCGGACGTATTTTATCTTATAATTTGTTACGCTTATATTGCTGGATGGACTATTACATAGGATTCTTTTCATTTTACTTGAAACTCTTACACCTTTTGATAGCCATTTGATGACAGTATTTTTCATTGGTTTTATTATGATCTTCTTTTTTGGGTAGGAGAAATTAAAAATTTTACTAAAGTTTGTTAGAAAACTATTTATACCTATATCGAACCAATTACTATTTCTCAGTTTTTCTCGAAATTTAGTTCTGTTCCTCGTATTAAACAATCTCATTTTTGTAGACATCGTGTATTCAGATTTTTTTGCACTATTAATTTTATCCATAAATAATTCACAAAAGAGCCCTCCATGACCATCTGCTAAACCATTATGGTCCACATAACATGTTTCTATACAAGCATCTGGTAAATTTGTTAACATATTATCTAAGCAAGAACTAGCATTATTCCGTATATATGTAGGGCTGTTTATTAGATATCGAAAATTGTAACATTTTAATAGACTTAAGAATTCAGTACTCTTTTTATTATCAGCTAAAATATCGACATTAAAGTCACCACATAATATACAATTTTTATCAATAAAGTGTTCTAACAATTTTTCCAGTCTTTGCATAAAATCATCAAAATTAGAATCTATAGGATTTCTATAACAACAACAGATGTTCAGCCCAGTTTCAATGTCCTTTAAGCCACATATTTCAAAACTCTCTGATTTGTAAAATTTATTAACAGAATATAAATTTTCACACTGTTTGTTGTTATGTGCTAAAATAAGACTTCCCCCTCTTTTTTTGTTTGCTCTAGTGTTATAGGACACTAGGTTGTAATTTGGCAAATGGAAAGTATTTGCAGACTCTGAATTCAAAAAATGCTCAGATATGCATAAATAGTCTAACTTAATATCGCAGGTATCTATATATAGCTCAAGTTCAGTTGTTTTATTGCTTATTCCACACACATTTTGATGAAATATTGTACAAGTCATTTTAATTTCAGAGGAATAATTATTTCTAGCGTTGATGCAGTCATTTAAAACATATTTTTTTTTATTTTCAAAGTCCTTGATCATGAAAAAGATTATTTACATTGTCAGTATTTTGATTAATAGAAATGTTAGAATTGTCACTTAAAGTTAATGGGTTAGAGCTGACCTGCATATCTAGTATGTCCGTCTGCGTGTAACTATCTATGAGTAAGGGGCGGTTTAATGTTTCACTTTTACATTTTCTATATCCTATATGCAAGATTTCCTTTAACAATGATCTACATAAATTAACTGGAAATAACAATTTATTCGGCAGGAATCGTTTATAATTCATATCAAGATAACAAACGTTTTTGTATTTTGTACATAAGTAACGTTGTAAATTATTTAATTTATTTTCATTGAGATTAAAATTATATGGTGTTTCTGATACAATAATATTAGTATTATTAACAGTTTTCAAGAAATTGCTTAAGCTAAATTGATAATCATATGGATCTTTGTCATTTATACCGGTAAGGATTATGATACAGTCATCCATCGTCAGATTTTTAATTTCGTCACATACAATTACATCACTGGTTCTAGCACCCGGTTTTAAGAAGGACTTTACATAATATTTAGATCCCAACATATGCTGTAAATTCTGCTGAACAAATTTCCCTTGTTGATCGGCCAATATGATTACTTTTTTATAGTTTGTTTTCAGTAATGAACTTTCTTTTACGTTTGCATTCGGGTTTCGGATTTCAAAACTTTCCTTAAGCGAGGGAGTTGGACTAGGAAGCGAGCATTTTTTGTTCTCGTCTGTTTGTTGTATTAATAGATGGTTATTAGTTACTGGGTTTTCTGCTGACGTGCTCGCTATTGAAATAGTCCTATTACTATCAAAGCATTTGTATCTCTTATCCTTCCTAGCTGAGGATAAACAAGATATATCCGTATTTTCCATAGGTTTGTACGTTTGCAAAGTCTTAGTGCATCTTTGTAGTTCATCCTTTAACATCTCTTTTTCTTCCTTTAATACATTTATTACACTAATTGCATTCTGTAACTCTGAGGTTAGTTTCTTTATTTGTGTTTGCAAATCTTGACAGCAATCGTTGGTGCCATCTATGGAAGTATTGTCCAAACTCATCATCGTTGATTCAAGTATATATTGCGCCTGAGTATCCAATAAGTTTTCTGACGTTGTTTTTGAATGTTGCCGTGCCTTTCGATATGTGATATTTTCGTCATTCATTTTATAATTTTTATTCTCTCACTTCAATATTGTGTTAGACAAATTTTAAGAAGCTCAAAAAGTATTCTATATATTATTGCGGATTTGAACGCTCGACCTCATCGATGCAATTCCACAATGTCGTGCTATGTGCCAGACGTTGACTTACGCAAATTGTTGAAATATTGCCTCTTATTGTGCGACTATCGATTTAGTTATGTCGTCACGCAATGTCTTTTATATTTTTTATAACATGTGGGTGATACGGTAATTTTTATGTAAGTACACAATTTTTGTTTGTTCTTTTTTCTTGATATTTTTACACTTGCACGTATATATGTTTATTTTTAACACTTTATATAGTTTTTTATGACTTGGTCTTATGTTTTTACACAGTTTTATTTTGTATTTGTGCACTGAATGAGTGGTTACTTCACAATTAATTGTTCGGATTTTATAGTCACTTTTTGCATATAACTAGTGGTTAAAAACACAAACTAACACTTGTGCTATCGTAATGTAAGCTATTGTCCGATTTAGTCACTGTTTCACATTTGTAATACGCATTTATATATTTTTAAAAACATTATTTGCGCGGAGCCGAAGTTTATCCTGACAGCGCCACCTGTCCTTGTCCTTTTGCGGAATAAGTTCGATGAAATGCTGACTTATAAAGTGCATATAATAATAATAATAATGTCCTCCAAGACGAATTTCGGCCACGGCGGCCAGTCTCAACAGAGATTAGCCATCTGCGCGGGACATAATTATAGTGCTCAAGTATGTGCGCAAACACAGGAGCACTTTCTATTCCATCATTCTCATGATCCGATGGGACGCCTAGCAACACGACCGGAAAGAGGTCAGGTAGAGGGCCGACGGCTTTACGTGTTCTCCGAGGCACGGGGGTATAATACCGCTAACTCCCAGACTTCGGGCTGATGCTGAGAAATTATTCTTTTTACAGAAATGTCCCAAAATCACTTTTGGTCCGACCCAGAATTTGAACCCAGGACCTTGTTTTCTGCGGGTGAACAAGCTGGCCCTTGACCAACGAACCAGTCATTGCATATTATACTGTATCTATGAAAGAAAATCCTAATATGTGATTGTTTGTTTCAGATCATCCCAAGTGCGATGCTATGGAACGCGGCGTCTGCAGTAAGGTGACATCACACAGCATGGAGCAGCGCCACGGATCATGGAACGGCTAGTGTGAGCATAAGGGACAGAGATAGCGCTCCCCATGGAGATGAACGGGACGGACGCGCGGGCCGAGGGCGAGGAGGCGGTGGCGCTCGCGCTTAGCGTCGCCGTCACCGTCATCTCCGCCATTGGACTCATTCTCAACGCCTACATTTTATTTGTCATCGTCATCACCAAACAGGTAATAACTAAGGGCTAAGGATGTGTTACCTAGGGTTTTCTAAATACTGGAAAAAAATACAGTCGAACTGGAAACCACTTTTTTTTTAAATCGGTTGTAAAGCCAATTATTACACTGACGCATCCGTAAATTACAGAAACTTTGATACTACAAATCAAGGGTATGCATCAAAATTAGTCTAGAAACTACCATTTTTAGTTTGGAACCTACAATATGGGGGGGGGGGGGGGGAGGGGGAGTTGCTCCACTTATGAAATATAATATTTTACATTTATTTATTTTATGACTGATTGAAACAAGAACAGTGGCTTTGGCATAAACTATCGAGATAAATAATGTGGTAAAGTTTGTGAACAATTACAAGTAAGAATGTTTACCGCTCAACGAAGTGGGCATGGATCGGCTAGTACTGGATATAATAATATGTACGTATAATCATATGTTACATACTATTCATCTCCATAGATCTCTCTTAAGGAGTAATGTAGATATAATATTCTATAAATAGGTCTGCAAGGCTTTCTGCTGCTTGACATATGGAGATGTGTCTATACTGTTTAATTTCAATGGGACATTTTTTCGGTGATTATTCCTCCGCGGCTTCTTAGAATTTTATGAATTGAGATATTACTTACGAGTAAGGTACCACTGTGCTAAGTGTGAAAAAGATCGGTTCAGCCGTTCAGGTGGAGAACGATCAGGAACGAACTACATGAACCGCCTAACAAAGAGACTTCCCGTTGATATTAGAGTATTGTCAAAAAATTGGTTTTAAATAATAATAAAGGCCAAAGGGCATGTTACAAAAGTTCTAATTAATTAAGAGGCAAAAGTGCTATAATTGAGTTGCTCTAAGTCAACAAGTCACATAAAAATATGAAATTAATCTTAAGCAAAATTTATTTTATTAAAGGATATTCCTACTGAGTTTTCACTTTTCTGGCAATGTTTCTCAGAAGCTGTCACATCACGCACTAAAATACGATTCCTAATAAATGTAACACTTTAACGAAATAATTGAATTTGAATTATGAATCATGTGATTTTAGATTTTATTCGAAACTACAATCAGTCATGATCCGAATAGGTCAGTGTATCATACAAGATTCAGGATGGATATATATTGAAAATCACAGAAGCTAGATTACATAAATAGTAAGATTCGAAGGTTCGCTAGAGTATGTACTTGTCGGCGTGGCGTCATGGAGTTGGTGGTTGGAGTCCATTATGGAGGAATTCCAGCAGAATAATACGATAAAATAACGAAACAGCACTTTATTATTTTCACTTTAACAGATGTTTACACTTTGACGACTATCGGAGAACTGTGTCTAACATTGTATTGAGACGGTTTTTATACTAAATTTGAGTGAAGTAAAATATTCATTCACCGCCAATTTTCACAAAAATATATTTGTTACAATAAAAATAAAACAATAAGTTAACAATGTTTTTAAGCCTTAAAAATACAAACATAATTAATCGCCAAGTGAATAATATTAATATAACCTAACCGGATGTTTCACCAAACACGTGTCAACCATAGGCATAACCTATAATTAAAACGCGCTTGGTTTTAAACTAATGTAAAATACAAACAATTTATTTCTAATGAATTCAAGAATACAAATCTGATTATCTCTAATTATTATGAAAAATCAACATCAATTGAGTAAATAAAACTGAGACGACACAAAACGATTCATAAATCGAATAATAATCGATTTAAATCTTATTTAGTTCTAAAAATCAGTACAGCGCCCATACGGCCATACTGATTCAGCGCGCTCTCTGCGCTATATTATTCCAAATACAACATCATCTACAGGATTTAACCAACAAACTGGCATTACCCTTTGCGGGATCTAGCCAACACACAGGCATCACCCATCACGGGATCTAGCCAACACACAGGCATCACCCATCACGGGATCTAGCCAACACACAGGCATCACCCATCACGGGATCTAGCCAACACACAGGCATCACCCATCACGGGATCTAGCCAACACACAGGCATCACCCATCACGGGATCTAGCCAACACACAGGCATCACCCATCACGGGATCTAGCCAACACACAAGCATCACCCATCACGGGATCTAGCCAACACACAAGCATCACCCATCACGGGATCTAGCCTCCAAGACCAGGAGTTAAGGATACGCTTGGTGGCCAGCCAGCGTTTAAGGAAGGACAACAGGAAAGGTTAAAATACACTGCAAAGTAATTAAATAAATCATTCATCACTAGCCCATACGGCAATATCATCATCACCAAAAAAAGGATCTTTTTGCGCAGTAGGCGCTGGTCTTAGAAAATCATGACTAGCTATCTTTTCACTACAACCTCGAAGATTTACATGCTTAACCTTGTAACGGTCATTAGGCAGGATTTCTAAAACTTCCATTGGACCTTCAAATTTCGGACCAAGTTTTGTAGTATGGCGCTCATGGCGACGCATGAGAACAAAGTCACCAACCTTGAAAGGATTTATTTTAGCTTTACCTTTATCAAATCTAATCTTGTCATAAAAAGACCGCTCGTCCATCCTTTTTTTACTACATGCTCTAATAGCTACTAAATCATCCGTAGGTACCTCATCATCAATTTGAAGTAGCTTAATAAGCGGTGGTGAACATTTTTTTCCAAATAACAATTCCATAGGACTTTTACCAGTGCTTTTAGACACCGTACAATTAATAGCTAATTGCAAATCTTGAATGGCAGAGTGCCATGGTTTATCAAGCTCCACAACAGACATGTTGTCTTTTATAATTTTCATTATACGTTCTACCTGACCGTTTGCCCTACTAGCGCCCTTAGCAACGACATGATGATCAATACCATGATTATGACAAAACGACTTAAATTCTGAAGAAGTCATACTCTTATCTTGGTCTGTTATAAGACGGGAAGGGGTACCAAAAATAGTGATTACCTCTCTAAAACATTTTATGGCACTCTGTGTAGTGCGGTCATTAGTAAATACGAGATGGACATATTTAGTAAAACTATCAATAAAGACAAAAGCATATTCAGATTGGTTACGCTTACCATTCATACAACCAGTTATATCTGCATGAATAGTATGAAATGGTATAGCAATTTTATCTATAGGGTGAAGTGTAACCTGTTTAGCTCCTGATGTGCCTTTTCTTACTCTACAACTGACGCAGTTTTCTACAAATTTTCGCACTAATTTTGTCATATCTGGGAACCAGTACTGTTCTCTGATTTTAGCTAGTACTTTTTCCCAGCTAAAATGCTGTAGTGTATCATGATAATGGCTTATAAGATTCCAACGATAATTTCGCGGCACAGTTATTAATTTTCGGGTTTTACTATCTATTTGAACTTTACGTCGCAATAATTTATCCTGTAATATAACATAAGTGTCAGCTACTGTCGGAGGAATAGAGTCAGATTTAAATTTATCCACAATATTTTTGAGAACTGGATCACGCTTTTGTTCAATTAAAAGCCAATTGTGGTCAAGAGTTGAAGAGTTTACCAAGAAACGCAACATTTTACAAATACAACTTTTACCTAATGCAATATCGGCCGATTTGACTGGGTTACGACTGAAAAAATCAGCATGAGCCAGACGATCACCTTTCCGGTATTCAATCTCAAATTGAAAACTTTGTAAAAATGCCCACCAACGGTGTACTCTAGGTGTTAACTCCTTTTTATGTCTCGATGCCTTAAGAGAATTGCAATCGGTTACTACTTTGAATGCTCGGCCATGTAAAAAATGGCGAAAGTGCTTAATGGATTTTACGACTGCCAGTGTTTCTAGTTCATATGAGTGGTATTTACTCTCAACGCCAGTTGTTCGCATGCTAAAATAACCAACAACATGAGCATTAGAATCACGTTTTTGTATTAATACACCGCCATAACCCAAAGCACTGGCATCCGTGTGGAGCTCAGTCGGTAAGTCTGGGTCAAATATTGTTAATAAAGGAGATGATGTCAAATGCTCGATAATTACTTTTCTGGCTTGGTCTTGTCTTTCAGACCATTTCCAGGGAATATTCGCTTTGGTCAGGTCATATAGAGGGGCCATTATACGGGAAAAATTAGGTACAAATTTTCTGAAATAGCCTGCTAGTCCATTGAATTGTCTCAATTCTTTAACGTTTTTGGGAACTTGAGACTTTGTCAAAGCAGCAATTTTTCTAGGACTTGGTTTAATAGTTCCATCTTGAATTATATTACCTAAATACTCTACACTGGTTTTAAGGAATGAGCATTTTGAAATGTTAAGGGAGAAACCAGCATTTGTAAGTCTTTCCAACACTAAATTGAGATTAGAAAGACCCTTTTCTATAGTATCTGACATAATCATAATGTCATCAACATAAACCAGGGCAATTTGATCCCTATAGTCTCCCAATGCTTTATTTATCGCACGCTGGTAAACCGAAGGACCATTGCAAACTCCAAAAGGCATCCGCAAATACTCGTATTGGCCATCGGGAGTCACGAATGCGGTCTTTTCTATTGAATCTTTTGCAATCGGTATACCATGAAAACCTGCAGCCATATCTAGGCAGGTAAAGTAACGGGCCTTTCCTAGTTTATCAAGTTGGTCTGCGATAAGAGGTAATGGGTAGTTATCTCTAATAGTATTGGCATTTAACTCTCTAAAGTCTACACAAAGTCGATCGGAGCCATCTTTTTTTTTTAACTAATAGAATCGGGCTACTAAATGGAGACGAACTGTCACGGATAATATTATTTGCTTTAAGGTCATCTATAATAATTTTTACTTTTTCTCGTTCGAGTGGTGATAGCCTATACGGCCTACGCTGAACAATTTTATCTGGATTTTTAAGTTTAATATTTAATTCACCAGTTTTAACTTCGGAAACACAATTGCCAGCTGTGAAGTTATGTTTGTACTTTTGAAGAATATTTTGCAATTGCCGCTGTGTGGTGACGGCGACAAATATCGGAATCAGAATATCATCACCCCATCTCATCCCGTGGGGGGTGTAGAAGTCGACCCGAGGGAATATCTACCAGAGGATGGGCAGCAGCTTCCTTCTGATTACTATGACCATCTTACTGCGATCGCCAACCCGTCTGCCAAGCGTGGCGATTATGGCATATCCCCCCAAGACGTTTCTTGAGGGAGGCTTGTCCAGCAGTGGACTTATTTAGCTGTAATGATGATGATGACGTTTGATTGGACTGCAGTTATTTATAGATTGATTATTTGACAATTTTAATCGTTCATCACTTTGTTTCCGAAAGCAATTCTTTTCAATATGACCTTTCTTATGACAATAGTTACATTCCACAGATTTAAACGTTATTATAGTTTTTTGGGTACCAGACGATGAAGGTTCCGAAGAGCCAAGAACATTAAGAGTCTCCTTACACCCGCGAGCATAATGACCCGGCTTATTACATTTAAAACAATTATTCGTTTTGTTGGTCAATTCGGTAAATCGCGGTTTTTTAACTTGGTTGTTATTTCCTTCCAAGTCATCGTATCGTCGTTTTCGATATGTTTTTAAAACAGACACTAATTTGGGCAAAGATTCGGGCGTATTCCTAAGTAGCTCAGATCTAATATATTCTGGATAAATACCTGTTATCAATGAGTCGATCATCTCGGCATCACTTGCTTCCGGCCGGACTCGCTTGAACAAAGTCCAACCGGTTATCGCGTATTCGGCGTAGCTCCCGGCTTGATCAGATGTGAATCTGCGCCACCTTTGTACGTCGTCAGCATAGCGAAACTCCTTCCCGAAGGTCCGAAGAAGGTCGTCTTTAACTTCTTGCCACGTAGTAGTTTGCAGAGACCACGTGTCAGCCCAAATTTTCGCTCTGCCTTTAAGCTGAAGTATGGCCTTCATTCTTGCTTCCTGTTGCGATATGTTTAATGTGGCGATGGTTTCGTCCACATTTGCGCACCAATCTCGTATGTCATGCGAACGGACATCCGGATCAAATGGCGGCAGGTAAAAATTGCTTCGGTCCCGTACAACCATTGGCACATGATTCGCAGACAAAGCAGCAGTTACGGCGCTTGACGCTGCCTGCTTTGTGACTGATGTCAACAGATTCATCACCTCCTGCATGGTAAAGGTCGGTTCAGACCTTCTTGCGACGCGTGCGGTGCCCAGTATAGGGGATTTGGATCCCACCGCTGCTGTCGGCGTGGCGTCATGGAGTTGGTGGTTGGAGTCCATTATGGAGGAATTCCAGCAGAATAATACTATAAAATAACGAAACAGCACTTTATTATTTTCACTTTAACAGATATTTACACTTTGACGACTATCGGAGAACTGTGTCTAACATTGTATTGAGACGGTTTTTATACTAAATTTGAGTGAAGTAAAATATTCATTCACCGCCAATTTTCACAAAAATATATTTGTTACAATAAAAATAAAACAATAAGTTAACAATGTTTTTAAGCCTTAAAAATACAAACATAATTAATCGCCAAGTAAATAATATTAATATAACCTAACCGGATGTTTCACCAAACACGTGTCAACCATAGACATAACCTATAATTAAAACGCGCTTGGTTTTAAACTAATGTAAAATACAAACAATTTATTTCTAATGAATTCAAGAATACAAATCTGATTATCTCTAATTATTATGAAAAATCAACATCAATTGAGTAAATAAAACTGAGACGACACAAAACGATTCATAAATCGAATAATAATCGATTTAAATCTTATTTAGTTCTAAAAATCAGTACAGCGCCCATATACTCTATTGTAAATAAAATCGGGATTAGCTACACGTTTTGTTATAGGCTCTTTGCCCGATATTCATTGATATGTATTAAAGAGAGATTATCCCGAGTATGTAACAAATACACTAATTAGACTTAATTTATTTGTAATTAACGTAAATGTTTTATGGTTGGAATATACCTGATTGCTGTAACTGATTTAGGCGTAAATTGACAAATAATATAGTTACAAACAAAATATACTTTTGGAATATTAATAAGTTAATAATAGGTTTACATAGCTACCAAATGATGACGTTTATATAAATGGTTTATAATTTCGTGAGGGCAACGAATATCACCATCCCATGTCAGCCCGTGGGGAGCGTAGAAGTCATCCCAAAGGAATTCTACCAGCAGCAGCGTCTCTCTGAGTATTATGCATCGATCATACTGCAGAATTTAATACAATAAAATGGTTTATACATACATACATACCTAGACTCACGCCTGTTTCCCAGAGGGGTAGGCAGAGACAACGGATTTCCATTTGTCACGATCTTTGCACACGTCTTTTGCCTCGATTACTGTCATTATATTCTTCATACATGCTTGCCCGTTTAGGGTACTTCTGACCTGTCCTTTCTTGAGAACGTCTCCGATTTGGTCAGAGAATGTTCGACAAGGTCTTCCCCTTCCGGTTGTTCCATTCACACAGACCAGGTATACTTCTTTGGTCAATCTTCTTCCATTCATCCTTTCTAAATGGCCAAACCATCTCAGCATTCCTTTTTCAATATTTGTGACTACAATGACTACATCCACTTTCACACCACAACGCTCTCTTACATCAGTATTTCGAATTCTGTCTCTCAAAGTCACACCACACATACTTCTCAGAGCTCTCATTTACACTGCATTTATTTTACTTACATTCTTTTTCTGCCATACTTACCCAACTAAAAATAGTTTATTTCGGTATCTTATACTCCGTACTGTACAATTTATCTTACATAGGGGTCTCCTTATAAGTATATTAAATACTTATGCTAGGAAGCCCCGCTCTTAACAGATCGTTCAAATGTAGAAGTCTGAATACATAACAAAAGTGTGTTTTCTTTTAAACAGAAAGAGAAAAATATGTTATTTTGTGGCAGTAAGTCATGTGTGTGTGATTAGATGTATGTGTGGGTGTGTGTGTGTGTGTGTGTGTGTGTGTGTGTGTGTGTGTGTGTGTGTGTGTGTGTGTGTTTGTGTGTGTGTGTGTGTGTGTTTGTGTGTAGGTGAGTGAGGGCTTCTTTGTATATTGGTGTAATAGTAAGGCTTCTACCTAATTTATGGACACAATTCCGTTGTGGATATCTTTTGGTGACGTCATTATTTTTGTAGAATAATTTAATTATTTAGCTATTATTTGTCGTGTTGTCTGTGGAAAAGACCTTCGTTTGTTATGGCTCCGTACCTCGGAATGAAAAAACGGAATCCTTATAGGAAAACTTCCCCGCACACCCGTCTGTCAAGCCATAATCATCGCATATACCCCCCCTTTCTTGGAGGAAGCTCTTGTCCAGCAGTGAAATTCAAGTAGAAGTCCCGAATACCTACACGAGAATGAGCATCATCGTATCTCTCTGTACCATAATACAACGATCGCCAACCCGTCTGCCGGTGTGGTGATTCCCCCTTCCTTAGAGTAGGCTTTTGTCCAGTATTGAACTTCATTAATAATAATAATAATTCGCTAGATCACTGGGTCAAGGGTCGGATACAAAAGGCGGCAATAATGGGAACGGCACGCATTGTAAGGAGGTTCCTTACTCTGTCGCCCTGACCACCGGCGGCCTAGGGCGTCAAACCTCGCCGCTGGAGGACCTCTATTTTTTTCATATTTATTTATATATTATTGTTTTCTTTTTTGTTTCAATTTTATAGATATAAATATGTTAAAAATAAGAACTTTAAATAAATAATTTGGAATAATAATAAATCTTTATTTCACTAAAATACACATGGTTATTACATAATATTCAGTGACATCATCATCATATAATATTAGCAAGCTGGTCAAATTCTTTAAGCTTTTTTTACAGCAATAATTTCGGATCAACGTAAAATGGGAATCTTACTTGTATTTTTGATTTTTTTTATCATAACTTATAGAACTTGCAACAGAAACACGAATTCAAAAATATTCGTTATTCGTTCTTTCTCAATTTTATATTTTCCCGTATAACCCCACGAAAAGGGAGCGTAGCTATACGCGGCGTCAAACCGAAAAGATAATTTAGTCTTTGATCTTGTTGACTCAATATAGGAAGGAAAAACATTGAAACAAATGAAATGAAAGGAATCAAAGAGTGATCGAAATCAGTACGATATGATTCTATTAATTTGTGAGAGACGGAATTTTCCTTTTATCGAGAAATATTGGCTTAGGCTTATACTTATTTACAAATAAATTAATGTTAATTTGATATATTTAAGTATGAAGCGAATACATTAGATATTAGACGCTTATTTTATAACTAAATCATAGATTATCTGCAAGTATTTATTTTGACAAAATTGACTCTGATTATATGTTAATTATCAATAAATTATTAAATTAATTTTAAAACCTCGAACACCGCTAAGTTTTGCTTTAAGCTATATAGCTCATAATAATAATAATAACCTGGGACAATAATATACAATATCCTGGGATATTATTCGTACCGGGCCATCTCAACCCAAACTAAGCAGAGCTCGTACAGATGCCAGCACATCCAGCTACCCCAATCTGTGAAATTTAATTTTATAGATTTTCAACTTTATCACAAAAGCATAAGGTTAAAAACTTTAAGGTTGTAAACTTAATCGCTATTCTCTAGAAATGCTAAGTTTTAGCACTTACAATACAACGGCCTACACTAAAATAGAATAACTTAACCGTTCCAATACTATAATTACATAATTTTGGAAAAGAGCTGATACTCATACACTGCTAGAACTATACTAACCAAACATAGCTAAAAACAACCCCCAGAATATTGGCTTCAAATGAAAAAAACACATCGAAATTGGTCCATCCGTTTCAGAGCTACGATGCCACAGATACACACACACACATACACACACACACACACACATACACACACACACACATAGAGAGAGAGAGAGACAGATATCGACATCAAACTTATAAAACCCCACTTTTTGCGTCAGGGGTTAAAAAACAAATCGCTTACATCAAGAAAACTGGTGAGCCGTTACTTCGTTGAATGGCCAGATAGAGGACATAATTTTAATATTTTATGACTGCAGTCATTTAAAGAGTAACAGTTGAGGTATTCCTTGGTGTGTGACGAGTACAGTTTACATCTTAAATGAATTACAGTTGTAAACTGAATCGCAATTCTCTAGTTATGCTAAATGCTACATAAAATACAACGGTTTACTCTAAAACAGAATAACCTAACTGTTAGAATTACTTACATAATTTTGGAAAGACACAGCTAAAAAGAACCCCCAGAACATTGGCTTCAAATGAAAAAAAAACTCATCGAAATCAGTCCATCCGTTTGAGAGCTACGATGCCATAGATAGACACACACACACAGAGACTGACATCGACGTCAAACTTATAAAACCCCCCCTTTTGGCGTCGGGGGTTAAAAATCAAATCGCTAAAGTCAAGAAAACTGGCAAGCCGTTAGCTCGTTGAATGGCCAGATAGAGAACGTAATTTTAATATTTTATGACTGCAGTCATTTAAAGAGTAACAGTTGAGGTATTCCTTGGTGTGTGACGCGTACAGTTTAAATCTTTATTTAATTACAGTTGTAAACTGAATCGCTATTCTCTAGTTATGCTAAATGCTACATAAAATACAACGGTTTACTCTAAAACAGAATAACCTAATTGTTAGAATTACTTACATAATTTTGGAAAAACACAGCTAAAACAACCCCCAGAATATTGGCTTCAAATGAAAAAAAAACACATCGAAATCGGTCCATCCGTTTGAGAGCTACGATGCCACAGATAGACACACAAACACAGAGAGACAGACATCGACATCAAACTTAAAAAAACCCCCTTTTTGCGTCAGGGTTTAAAAAACAAATCGCTCAAGTCAAGAAAACTGGAGAGCCGTTACCTCGTTGAATGGCCAGATAGAGAACGTAAATTTAATATTTTATGACTGCAGTCATTTAAAGAGTACCAGTTGAGGTATTTCTTGGTGTGTGACGAGTACAGTTTACATCTTAAATGAATTACAGTTGTAAACTGAATCGCAATTCTCTAGTTATGCTAAATGCTACATAAAATACAACGGTTTACTCTTAAACAGAATAACCTAACTGTAAGAATTACTTACATAATTTTGGAAAAAGCTGATACTCTTAGACTGCTTGACCGAGATTAACCAAACATAGCTAAAAACAACCCCCAGAAATGAAAATGCTTCAAATGAAAAAAAAACACATCGAAATCGGTTCATCCGTCTGTGATCTACGATGCCACAGACAGACAGACACACACAGAGACTGACATCGACGTCAAACTTATAAAACCCCACTTTTTGCGTCAAGGTTTAAAAAACAAATCGCTTACGTCAAGAAAACTGACGAGCCGTTAGGGCCGGGACACATAAACACGATACGACGTCGTATCGTGTTTATGTGTGCTGGCCCTTAGCTCGTTGAATGGCCAGATAGAGGACATAAATTTAATATTTTATGACTGCAGTCATTTAAAGAGTAACAGTTGAGTTATTCCTTGGTGTGTGACGAGTACAGTTTACATCTATAATAAATTACAGTTGTAAACTGAATCGCTATTCTCTCGTTATGCTAAATGCTACATAAAATACAACGGATTACTCTAAAACAGAATAACCTAACTGTTAGAATTACTTACATAATTTTGGAAAGACACAGCTAAAAAGAACCCCCAGAATATTGGCTTCAAATGAAAAAAAAAAACACATCGAAATCAGTCCATCCGTTTGAGAGCTACGATGCCACAGATGGACACACACACAGAGCGATAGACATCAACATCAAACTTATAAAACCCCACTCTTTGCGTCAGGGGTTAAAAAACAAATCGCCTACGTCCAGAAAACTGGCGAGCCGGTAGCTCGTTGAATGACCAGATAGAGGACATAAATTTAATATTTTATGACTGCAGTAATTTAAAGAGTAACAGTTGAGTTATTCCTTGGTGTGTGTCGAGTACAGTTTACATCTATAATGAATTACAGTTGTAAACTGAATCGTTATTCTCTAGTTATTCTAAGTGCTACATAAAGTAAATATTAGCTTCGAGACAGATAAGGTTCACCCAGTTGTCATGCCTTAGGCGGAAAATGTGAATTATATCATCGTTTCTAGGTATATAGATACTTTTTTTTTATTTCTTTAGGTGGTTATTGGTCTTTGGTTCATTGTTATACTAAAAAAATATTTATTTCATTTACTTCACGAGTGGCGCAGCTGCTAAGATAGTCGCCTCGCCACTTCGTGTCGCGGGTTTGAGTCCCGCGCCGGACAGATATTTGTGCGACCCACAAATAGTTGTTCTGAGTCTGGATGTAATTTGTGTCCGTCTATTATATGTTTGTAAAGTACCCCGCGACACAGGGATTACATTCCCTAGTGCAGGCATAGTCTGTTAAAAAAAACGTGATTATTGTATACAGTGTTGACCTTATAAATTAAACAAAGTCTAACAAAACGGTACAAACAGTTTAACCGAGTGATCAAAATGCGAGATTAACAATCTTTGGTAACAATGTTATATACATTAAGATTTTCTATAATAAACTTGGGAAATTATTCACACACGGTTATCTGATCCCAAACTAAGCAGAGCTTGTACTATGGAAACCAGATAACTGATATACTATATACCACTTTGCTTTTGTAAATATATTTTATACAGATAATTACACCGAGACTCAGGACAAGCAGACATGTTCATGCACACAAATATCTGTCCTGGGTAGGAATCAAACCCCGACCTGCGGCGTGCGAAGACTTCCCCACCTTCCCAAAGGATCTCTACAATGGCCGGTCTTTTTATTTATTTAGAACCGCTAGATATAAGTATGTTTATCAATAGTCTAGTCGCCATAGTACAGGTCAGTGACTTTCTTGTCCGAAGATGTACACACGTCAGCACATCAAGCTACCCCAATCTGTCCAATTTCCCCAATTGATAGTGAACCTTATGCTTAAGTGATAACGTTGAAAATCTATAAAAGAAATTTGACAGATTGGGGTGCTTCTGTACTTTTATTTATAACTGTGCCCCGTGTTCATTGGCGAGGTTGTCGAAAACTAAACCTTATCATTAAGATAAGAGTAAGAGCTGGTTCACATTAGGTCGGACCGACAGTTTTATCGGCCCGAAAAACGTGTCGTATCCACATTGGCGTATGTATCTCAATAGCGCCGTTCACATTAGGGCGACCCGACCAAACTGTCGGAGCCGACACTTTTACCGTACGTCCAGCTACGATTTCTGTCGGAACGGACATAATATTGGCGTACTAGCAAGTATGGCGCCGTTCACATTTGTCGGCGCTAAGCGCCGGCGACACCCGCCTGCCAAATTACCCCGCTCTCGGCACTCGCGCAAGCAGTTTCGTCGACGTGTATGCAGAGAAGACACGTTTCAACATGGAGGGCGAAATTAATGTATAAGTTTTGATTTCTCTTGTGGAAGACAGGAGTTTACAGTGGGATAAAACGTGTGAATAGTACAAAAATAAAAGTTTAAAACTAGCGGCATGGCGTGAAATTTGTTGCATATTTTATGGAATTAAATGAGAGACAATTTTTATAAATTCTTAAGTTATTATAAAACTTTAGCTCGTCACTTCTTAATTCACTTATTAAAGTTTGAAAAGTTCCAACTTCATTTCGCTCGGCAATTATTGGATACACCCAATATTTCCTTTATTCTGCCTTTTATTTAAATACCACATTGCAATGAAAACGTCGTCGTCTTCCATCCTATACGAAAGCCAACTCACAACTGTTTAGTGACGACCCAGGCCGGGCAGTAAAACGACCGTACCGACAGTTATATTCACATTAGGTCGTGTCGGCGGCGTTTAGTGTGAACAGCAACTAAGAAAGCTAATAAAGAAATTGCAAATCAAGGAAAATAGCAAACTAATAAATAAAATAAATTCAATCAAGTGTTTAGTCAAAACCACCACACTTCAGAAATTTAAACAATGAACAGACAGTAGGATCTGATCGAATAAATTTGAATCGTCTGTACGTATCGCGGTACAAACGAATCGATAGCACAAACTTTCGAACGAATGACACTAAACCAAAACCATCCTGTACGTAAATTAATTTGCCCAAACAAACCCAAAGCTATTCTGACCAAATTCGAAGAACTACTAATAACATCTAGACAAATGAGACCTTTTTTTGAACACGGGCGAGGGTCATTCTCCCGCGGAAAATGGACATCTATCGAATATGGAGTTCAACTATCAACATTCGTTCTTCAAGTAGCTGAAGAGCGTGTGTTATTTTTCTTTAAAAACTAATATCTCTTGATAAAGTAAACGGATTGGGATGAAACAAAAAGTAAGTAATACTTGAAGTTACGTACCATTTTTAAGAATAAAATGTAGGTATCTACATTGCTTTCGTACTTTTTACGTGATACGTGCACAGAAAAACAAATAAACAGACAAAAAATCCAAAATGCCGGAAATGGGTTCTGTTGGATATCCTTTAACACCCTGACTATTTTTTTTTCTGAATTATTTTCTATATCCAAAAAAGAATTTTCTACAAATTTATTATGTTATGTACACATTAAAATTTTGGCGCAGTCAGCCCTTTACCATTTCTCATGAATAATTGTTAGTTCCCTAGTGACAGACTCTCCGAAATGTTTAATTACGACGTTCTATCCTCTTAAGAAGTAAAGTTGCTTTTCGAAGCCTGTACCGTGGGCTGGCCTTAGCGATAGCCGTAGCCGATCAATCGTAGCGCAAGTAAACAAAGTTCGCATTTATAATTTAATTAATCAACCGTTTCACCCAGATAACATTGTCCGTGGGAATTCTAAACTAAATTGCGCTCCATGTTGGAATTGTACCAAACTGTTCTAAAATGTTTATGGCTTGGAAAATGGCTTCGTGGCGATACATTTCATCAATGATAACTATCTAAGATGTGGGTACATCTTTGTCGACATTATTAACTTTTGAAATTATGGCCTTGATTATGCAGCCAAATAATGTTCCACTGCAGGGCAAAGGCCTCCCTCAGGATGCCGGGGCATAGGCGATGTTCCACTCGTGCGCATGTAAATTCTTGCAACCCGCACTTGACCGTCCTAGTGCGAGTTGGCAGAATTCATATATCATCATGAATATTCTGAAGAACTCGGCAGGTTTCCTCAAGATATTTCCTTTCACCGATTTTAATACGAGATAATTAATTTCCAATACGCTCATGAATTCCGAAAGTCACAAATGCGGTGCGTTGCCTTGAGTTTGAACTCGTTACTACAGTCCTACGGACTACTCACTAGGCTTCTCCGCTTTCGTTGCAATGTAGATAAATTTCATACTTATAAATGGTGCGCATCTTGAAGTATTGCTTAGTATTAGTTTCATCCGAATCCATTCACTTTATGAAGAGATATTAGTTTTTAATGAAAAATAACACACGCTATTCAGTTACTTGAAGTCTTATTTTTTAACAACAGTTATACAGCACTTTTTTTAATACAAAATCTAAATACAATTTGATCTCCTGGCGTCACTCTACAATCATAAAGGGTGCAAGTATGACCGAGTTCGCGTACAACGATTCAATTTATTATTTCCCAGTTCATGCTTATGTAATTGCTATTAAAAGGTAGCTTAATCAAGCTTGATTTAACGTTTAAAGAAATAATAACAATATGCTATATTATTCACACACGACCATCTGATCCCAAACTAAGAAGAGCTGGTACTATGGAAACCAGATAACTGATATACTACATATACTACTTTTTCTTTTGTAAATACATACTTATATAGATAATTTACACCCAGACTCAGGACAAACAGACATGTTCATGCACACAAATATCTGTCCCGGGTGGGAATCGAACCCACGACCTCCGGTGTGAAAGGCAGGGTATCCACCAACCACGCCAACAGGCCCGTCAGCCGTTTAGGTTCTCCAAAGTTTTAGGACTTTTTCTGGAGTCTAGTCTTTAGCAAGATGTTTACGTTTACTGGCTTACGAAAAAGTTATATTAAGTAGTTTTGAGATCCATCGCCAATTTGTGTCTAAGAAGCACTTTAAAACGACACATACCTACTTGTATCATATGTATAGCTAAGTGAAAGTGCCGCAAACCAAAGTAAGAAGAACCGAAAACTCACCAGGGAAATCGTTTTAATGTAAGAAGAATACTCGTTCATTTTACACGTATTATCTTACACGAGTCACGACCAATCTGCTGGAAATTCTAATTAATTTCTTGGAATTAATTAACATGGCTCAAATATTTGCTTTGAGATGAGATGATAAATGCGGTTTACGAATTAACTTTGTTCTGTATGCAAATACAATATTTATGAAAGATGGAATATTGAAGTATGCCTTGCATCTTTAATGCCTTTATCTTTGAAAATTGCTCAGTGAGAAACTTTAATAAATTAATGTTTTAAACGCACATTAAGATCGATGCTTCCCAAGACCAGAGATCTGGCCTGTTCGTAGATCAGAGGAACAGCATTGCTATCCAGCGTGGCAATGCGGCCAGCCTTCTGGGCACATTGCCCATCTGCGATGGGGAGGGATTCATCGACACCTATTACAGTAAATATAAGTAAATAAAAAAATACAGTAAGTATATAAAAGGGTTTCTGCGGTTTTGTCTAATTATTATCATTTTTGGGAATAGTTTTTTTTTATAAAAATTAACTTTAAAAATAATATCAAATGCGGCTCGTTTCACCTTAAAGGCAGCTTAAGGTATATTTACGCTTGTATAAAGAAGCCAGTTAAAATTGTTAATAATTCGATTCCAGGTATATCGCTATCGCAAATCATATTTTACCCCTTTTCTGATACATTTTAATTATGAAAAAACGGACATTAATATCTTTTTGTGTCTTATAAATAATTAAAATTTGGAATAGCACGATTCCAACCCACTCTCAGGAGCCTCTTAACATGAAATTTGGTTACTTGTTTAAAATAAATACCACACAAGGTACCAATTAATTAAACTTGTAAGTTACGAAGGAACTTATTTAATCCAGTGGCAATCTAATAAAAACGTTTATGGTCGAACAGAACTTATGGCATCCCGAGCCAGCCTTTGATTTAGTACACGTTTGGTTAGTCAAATGTATGTAAGGATGGATAGGTTTCTATGTATGTATACAACATGATATTCTAATTTGGATGGGAAAAAGTTAAAAGGTTTTTATTAACATAGATTTTAAAAAAGCGCTTGTTAATACACACAACTTGTTTGTAGTAATATCGTTAACTAAATATAACGATAACTAAATAGACAATTCTTTTAGGGTACGTAGGTATGTTATTGGTAATGCTTAAAATTTGGAACAATTTAGGGTTATATAAGCAATATAACGAAATAGAGCAGTGAGTTTTAATTGAAGTAGAACTGTTTTCTCCTTCTTCTCGGAACGTTTTCACTTTTACACTCGATTCATCTTTGAATCAAGAGTTAAAGTGCAAGTGAACAGTGCCAAGTATTCCGTACACAGTGAAAAGTGTACATTACGTCGGGACTTTCCCACAGTGCTCGTCGCGGGTACTCTGTAAGTGCGCCACGTGTGAACTGTGACGCAGTGCTTGTCTCCAGGACTCTAAGTACGTGTGTGTTCCGTAAACTTAGTGTTGCACCAACTGTCAATGTTGACGCCAGTAAAGGTTCCGCTTGCAAACATTCGTTTTTCTAACAATCCTCTCACCCACCGCTTGCCACAATATAATGTCCTCCTAGCCGAATTTCGGCCACGGCGGCCAATCTCAACAGAGATTAGCCATCTGCGCGATACATATTATAGTCTTCAAGTGTGTGCGCAAACATAGGAGCACTTTCTATTCCATCACTCTCATGATCCGATGGGCTAGCGACACGACCGGAAAGAGGTCAGGCACAGGACCGATGGCTTTACGTGCTCTCCGAGGCACGGGGGTATAATACCGCCAACTCCCAGACTTCGGGCTGATGCTGAGAAATTATTCTTATTACAGCAAAATCCTAAAACCACTTTTGGCCCGACCCGGGTTTGAACCCAGAACCTCGTTATTTACCGCTGAACCACCGAGGCAGGCCTAAAAATATATTGTGATACATACACTCATACGCACATAAACGCTAACGCGTTAATGTCCCATGAGTTAAAAATCATACACTATACAATACAGTATATACAATATCGTTTATCAACACAATTGTCTTTAAAAATATTATAATTTGTGGAAAAAAATATAATATTTTTTGTATCTTTATTTTATATTTCACATAATCATTCCACGTAACTTGCAACGTACACACGGCTATATATCAAGCTAAACATTTCCAATATAAGCCGACCTCTCATTGTGTGTAAATCCTACACAACGCGGGATCAGCTTATACTGGAAATGTATAGTTTGATATGTAGCCGTGCGTACACCAGGTAGAAGGCTTTTACACTAATTTTATCTTTTATTACCAAGTAAAGTAATATATATTTCTAGGCATAACGTAGTAAATTAAGCCGCAAACAGAATATTTGCATGGCGAAAATACGTACTACAAAATAAACACATACGTTATTACAGCACCGTGTGAAAAAAGTTACATAAACCCAGCCCAAAGAGAACATAAATTGCTTTATACGGCACGGTGCGGTTTTTGCTGAAACTAGACCGACAATTTTACACACAAAAATGAACACCAAAGTAAAACAAGCTGAAATACTCGTAGAGTAACTTGGTATAATGAAACCAAGTAAGTACGACGAATGCCACTGTTATTTTAACTCTGACTCATGAAGAGGGCGGTTTTAAGTTTGCAAATTACTTGTATAGCAATCACAATACGCTGTCTATTGTTTGAAGCACAGGTATAACCTAGTTCAGATACGACCTAACTTTAACTTAGACTAAAGTAATATTTTTAGTATTTTTCTAGTTTATCTCGAGCCACTTTTTATTAACCTGAAGCTATAATATAATTTATTTGTATATCTTACTACCTAACACTATTAATTAATCTAAAATACCAATGTTAATCTTTGAACAATAAATTATTATTATTATTTATTATTATTATTTAAGGTGTTGTGCGTATCCTCGTGATAGATCAAATATAAACCTAAGTGGTTTCTTAGAGCTTTATTAGTAATTTATAAATTTTTTAATGAAAACCAACAAAAAACAGTATGGAACGACTCAATTTTTTAACAATAACCGGTGTTTTATTCTGTTATTTTTTCTCAGATCCGATATTCTAAGGCATAGTCTGCCTTAGAATATCGGATCTGAGAAATAAATACACGTATGATATTTACTTTGCGGAAATCCATAACAATCAAAATACTAGATCAATATGTAGTGTTAAAGCCTCTAATTGTCAGTTTAATCAAGCAATATGCACCGCCCGCCCTCCCGCCCGCAAAAATATAGTTAGCAGGCTTGAGAATGGTCCGTGGAGGAACACGTGTTTGAAATTGGCGCATGTAATTTGCTTTAATATTGTCCTTCTTGCATGTGCATATTTTTGAAGGCGAGAGGGCGGTGAAAATTGCATCCTGGCATGATTAAACTGACGATTAGCGGAATTAACACTACATATTGATTTTGTATTTTGATTGTTACCTTACCCTTGTTAATTTTATCAAAATAACCAGCATCGAAATATTTAAATTGGTACCTAGGTATGACCACTACTGTCATGTTTAGATGACAAATCTATATGTCCATAATATCCAACGAGGTTGGTGTATTTGCGCCGTTTGAGGGTTTCAGCTGATGCAGCAGCAGCGCCCGCAGATCTTGACGTGTAGGGAAGATGAGAAGGTGCAAGGGTGTCAACGCATGTAGCGTCCCACACCAAGAGCCTTCCCATCTTCCACGATGACAAAGGCATACCATCTGATCTTTTCCCGTACTTACTTAATTATAGACAACTAGCTATGCCCCGCGGTTGATAGCGTGATAATATGTAGCGTATATGTTGACCCGACCTCTTAGTAGAATATACTAAGAGGTCGGGTCAACATATGCAAAATTTAAAATGAATCCATGCTGTACTTTTTGAGTTTAGCCCGGACATACAGACAAACAGACAAAAATTCTTAAAACTATATTTTTGGCTTCGATATCGATTGTAGATCGCGCCACAATTATCAGTTCAATGTACAGTTTTGACTTTCCTATGATTTTATTATATGTATAGATACTTATAGTTTTAGATATACATATTTTACTACATCTTTTCTGAATGGTTCTAAGGTCTACTCAGTAACAGTATCGTTACAAAAACATTTAAATATTACTAGTTACTCTTTTTGTTACTATTTGAGTCGTGTAATTTTTATTTAGCCTTGGATCAAAAACTAGACAAAGCCTTTTTTCCGTATATTGGTCTACACTGTTTTGTAGACCGCGGCTATAAAGACTACATTGGATAAGGTAACATCAAGCTATAAAAATTAAAGTCTATATCCTTCTCTGATGTAGACAAAGCTTGCTAAATAGACAAAAACTTTACTTATCTTAAGGGGTACTTATTCTCAGTTTTAACAAAACTATTACAGTTAGTTCCCAGACAAAGCCTTATCTATATTTTAGAGCCATCTACTGTCGTAAGACTCAAAAGCTCTTGGTTATTTGTATGCATGTCCTCTTGAGATCCTCTTATCAGAATTGGGACCAGGCTGATTTCAGAGTGACGCGCGCGGCACGCGCCGGAGGCCAGCGCGTCTCAACAGCCATTTTAAGTGTACGCAACGGCGGCGCGTGCGAGACGCGTCACTCTGAAACGCTAGCTGCCCGTAGAGGAGCTTGGGCAGCGCTGGCGCGTTTGAACTGCGTGACTTTGAAACGCAACTACTATCTAGCGTAATTGTAAGCGCGCGCGTTTGGACGGCGCCGCTCGCCGGCGCGTCTCTGAAATCAGCCCAACTAAACAACAAAACTTGTCTTCGGTGTCGTCTCAGTGATGGATACGGCTATATATCAAGCTATACATTTCCAGTATAAGCTGATCCCGCGTTGTATAGGGTTTCCATACAATGAGAGGTCAGCTTATATTGGATATGAATAGCTGGATATGTAGCCGTGTGTACTGAATTTGGCTCCGCCACGTTTAGATACGTGACATACTTAATTTTACTGCATGTTATGTGTATACATTTTTTATTCCTAGTTTTAGATTTGTCCTAGTCTATAATAAAATAGCCAAGTAGGTATTATGGTTTAAGACGTTTATTTCTCATAAAAAATACAATTCATTTATCTGAGAATACAGGATACTTAATTTAAGCTTATTACTATACTAACAAGAATTCACAAAGCCGTACTGAGTAAGTATGATTAACAAAGAAAAGTGATTTTATACGTAACTAGTGGTACCCCGCGGTTTTACACGCGTTAAATTTTATAAATTGTCACAGCTCCTCCCCCGTAGGTGATAGCGTGATAATATATAGCCTATATGTTGACCCGACCTCTTAGTAATATTTACGCAAATTTGAAGTAAATCCATGCAGTACTTTTTGAGTTTAGCCCGGACATACATACAGACAAACAGATACACGGACAAAAATTCTTAAAACTATATTTTTGGCTTCGATATCGATTGTAGATCACGCCCCAAGTATCCTTTAAACAAAACATTCCATGTACAGTTTTGACTTTCCTACGATTTTATTATATGTATAGATAAAGAATACAATTCATTAATCTGAGAAATACAGGATACTTAATTTAAGCTTATTACTATACTAACAAGAATTCGCAAAGCCGTACTGAGTAAGTATGATTAACTAAGAAAAGTGATTTTATACGTAACTAGTTGTGCCCCGCGGTTTTACCCGCGTTAAACTTTATAAATTATCACAGCCCCTCCCCCGTAGGTGATAGCGTGATAATATTTAGCCTATATGTTGACCCGACCTCTTAGTAATATTCACGCAAAATTTTAAGTAAATCCATGGAGTACTTTTTGAGTTTAGCCCGGACATACATACAGACAAACAGACACACAGACAAAAATTCTAAAAACTATGTTGTGTGTTTGGATTCGATATCTATTGTAGATCACGCCCCAAGTATCCTTTAAAAAAAATATTCAATGTACAGTTTCGACTTTCCTACGATTTTATTATATGTATAGATTTGTTGGTATATTTGACAAAAAAATAAAAACATTGTAAGTATTACAAGAACAAAATATTAGCAATGCCACAACCTAACACTATTGACGCAGGTCCTTATTATATGTCTGTACAGTCTTCAACTGTACATATTTTGCTGACTGCGCTCGGCACGAGCGCGCGTCAATTTACTTATTATAAATAAATATCACATTCATGAATGAATCTGTGTGGGTTCGTTACTACGCCGCGAACAACATTAGAGAAAGGAAAAGTCACTGTTTTACCTAATATTTGTGCTAAGTGAACTTTACGTTAATATATTACTTTAGTGACAATAACTGCGATCTTTTCTCTTCACACTCAAACTATAACAATTACTATTTGCAAGTGTAAGTAGCGTACAGTGTCATAACATAATTGTTAAGGCATAGCAATTTAGAATAGCAACTATAGTTTTTAGGAGATAAATTTAAAATAAGTATTCAAGTAAAACTTCTTTACGCAGTTTTGACTTGGGGAGTAAGCTGGTGAATGCGTGACGAGAGCGTTACGAAAAGTGTGATCGGGGAGCAAACGGAAGTTGATATAAGTTAGTGAAGATAGAACGTATATTACTGTAGGGGCAAGACAGACAGGTCCGAGCACAGTTTTTCTTTCTCTCTTTCTCTCATGGCCAATTAACTAGTAAATAACATAAATAAAGAGCAGGTTAAGCTTACTTAACTGCAGATAAAGCTAACACTTTTATTTTTAAGTATTGATGCCGAATATAATAATCATACTAATATTATAAAGGCGAAATTTTGTGAGTGTGTGACTGTGTGAGTGTGTATGTTTGTTACTTCTTCAAGGCTAAACGGCTGAAGCGATATTAATAAAATTTGGTATGGAGTTAACTGACACCCTGGATTAACACATAGGCTATAATTTACAAAGTTTAACGCGGGCAAAACCGCGGGGCACTGCTAGTAATGTAATAAATCGTTTACTGTCGAGTGACCATGACTCAATTCTGGTCAGTAATACATAAAAACAAAAACTTAAGTCTAACGGGTATGGAGTTAGCTGACACCCTGGATTAACACATAGGCTATAATTTACAAAGTTTAACGCGGGCAAAACCACGGGGCACAGCTAGTAATGTAATAAATCGTTTATTGTCGAGTGACCATGACTCAATTGTGGTTAGTAATACATAAAAACAAAAGCTTAAGTCTAAGGTAATAATTTACAAAAATATTAAAAACGAAGATAATAAATTAATTGTGTGTTACTATCACCGCTGCACCACTCCATGCGAATGTGCACAGCAGTGATTTACATATATGCAGTCCAGCCTGCATATTATGGCCAGTATACTGTTTGAGCTTGCCCGCACCCTGCACACCAAGGTTGCACACCATTTGCTCATAGTAGTCAAACAGTCTAGTCGAGCTTCAGCGAACATCCCTGACGCGCTACAGAAACGGAGCAGCCCCAATAGCAATGTTGTATTTATTTATATATAATACAACCACATTGTACTTTTTTTTGTATTTTTTTGTAGTTTGTATTTTATTGGATATATAATAGAATAGAATATTCTTTATTGTACACCATAAGAATACATATTTCATAGGATATTACATAAAAAAGTTGTACAAAGGGCGGTCTTATCGCATAAAGCGATCTCTTCCAGACAACCTTAGGATGGATAGGAGCTGAATAATAACAAATAGCAGTATGTGTGCAACAAGACATACACCAAAATTGTGGTAAAAAAAGTTATTTAATAAATTTACTGTTAAAAAGAAGGAAATGTAAAAATAAACATAATTAAATAACTAAATAAGAAAATTATACAATATAAAGGTAAATAATCCTAGTATACTAGACTCAATGAGGCTGGTCGTTCCAAACACCAGGTTGCGGCAGGCGCCGAGGGCACGGCTTTTTGACGTCTCGGTGGCGCGTACTAACATTGGTAAATTCGCACCGGTGGCAAGAGGCATACGAGTAATAAACAACGCCTCACAAAGAGCGGATATTTTTAATTGTTCATTGACGGAATTCATGAGGGTGACTCTCGATGTACTTAGTAATAATTAATAATTTTGTTCGCATTATCGCATTGGGTACTAAACCTGTAATGATAATGTTTAGTAGATTAAATAAATAAATATGAGGGAAGTGAATCTATGATTCATAAATAGGCTTTGATACACATTCAAGCATGTAAATTAATTAAATGCCCAGTGAATTGAGGAAACAAACTCTTACTAAGTCTTTTAATTAAAGAATACCGCTATAAAGTTAAATTAGTTTGACAAATTCCAAAACTGGTAGCGAGCTCATCCGAATTTTAATTTATTTTCATATACCTTTAGAGGCTTTCGTAACTTTTGTTCTACTTTATAGACTTTGAAGGACAAAATCAAAACAAAGAATAAGATAAAAGTACATTCCGTGCAGTAACATCAGATAGGTCGCATAGCTAAACGTGCTGCAATGAAATGGAGTAAAAGCCTTTATAGTAGGAGAGCTGGCACGCATTTTTGGGTAGGTATTTGAGGCAAGCTGAAAACTTGTCCTATAACTCTTCAGACACACCCCAACATGGAACTGCAGACCTGGCAGGCGGGTAGGGGGTCTAAACCATTTTTGTTTTTTTTTAACAAATAATGTATTTGAGGCAAGTTGAAATTTTGATATGTTGTAGTTTAATGTTTATACAATACAAAAAAAAAGACAGGCGATTCTGTCGGGTCTTTAGCACTACCAGGCGTGTGCAAAAATATTTTGCAAAAAAATCGAAAAACTGTATTTGAGGCAACTTCAAATTTTAACAGAATGTTATTTATGTATTGTATAAACATTAAACTACATAACATTACAACATTTCAGCTTGCCTTGGATTACATTTTTTGGATAAAAAAAAAATTCAATAATTTAGGGGTTGGTTTAGACCCACTACCCGCCAGCCAGGTCTGCAGTTCCGTGCTGGGGTGTGTCTGAAGAGCTATAGGACAAGTTTTTAGCTTGCCTCAAATACCTACCCAAAAATGCGTGCCAGCTCTTGGACTATTACTGAGAGGATACCGACAAGCTCACGAGTTGCTCCGCGTTCTAAGTAGAACATCTCAAAGAAAAATAAGTAATGTAGTAAACTTAGTAGTAGGGAAACTTATGGTGACTGGCGTCCGCTGTTGTACAGGGTCTCCTCGAACGATCTACACAATAAAATTGAGTACTTACTACCCGGCGTGGTGGGTAGATGCTTGCCTTTCACGCTGCAGGTCGTGGGTTTGATTCCCACCCAGGACAGATATTTGTGTGTATGAATATGTCTGTTTGTCCTGAGTCTAGGTGTTAATAACCATATAAGTATGTAATTTACACTTTTAAGATTTAGAGTTAAGATTTAATGTAAAATAATTGTATTACTTTAATTGAAATAAACTGATTTTTTATTTTTATTTATTTATTATTACAAAAGAAAATTAGTATATCAGTTATCTGTATTCCATAGTACAAGTTCTGCTTAGTTTTGGATTAGATGGCCGTATGTGAATAATGTCCCAGGATATTATTATTATACTGCACAAGTGTATGCGTAAACTGAAGTAGAGAATTGCCAAACAGAAGTGACAGTGAGCGGGGACATAGCTCGAGACCCGACGGGCAGAAAGGTTGTTGAGTGGCAACCACGAACCGGAAGACGTAGCGTGGGCCTCCGACAAGGTGTACCGGCGATCTTATAAGAGTCGCGAGATGCATTTGGATGGGGGCAGTACAAGACCGTCGGTTGTGGAGATCTTTGGGGAGGCCTTTGTCCAGCAGTGAACATCTTACGGCTGATATGATGATGATTATTTGCGCATAAACTGGGGCACTTTCTATTCCATCACTCTCATGAACCAATGGGACGACTAGCGACCGCCGCGATGATTCCAGACTTCGGGCTGATACTCAGAAATTTTCTTAACAGAAACGTCCCAAAATTACTTTTAAGCCCGACGCTTCATTTGAACGCAGGACTTCATTATCTTTGGTTGAACACGCTGTCGCTTGACCAATGTGGCAGGCAACAAATAAGTTTAAGCTATACTAACATCGATTGGTTGCCGAGGTATTGCAAGAAATAAATATCGTAAGTCAAGCGAATACAATATAACATACGCTGTATCAGGAAAGTAGGAAATACTCTTTCATGTCACGTACGGCTATTTGTAACTTGTGCACAGAAGCATGTTCCAGCCGAGTAATCAGTACAAGTTTTAAGAAGAACGTTTCGTATGTTGCTTCAGCCTCCAATATAAAACCCATTTTCTATAGGATCCTGAAAGGATAATCTTTAAAGAGAAAGTTTTAATTATCCTACTTCCTACTAATATTATAAATGCGAAAGTGTGTGCGTATGGATGCATGGATGTTTGTTACACTTTCACGCAAAAACTATGGAAAGGATTTTGATGAAACATTGTAGTAATATAGCTTACTAGATGTGCCCCGTGGTTTTACCCGCGTTAAATTTTATAAATTATCATAGCTCCTCCCCCGTAGGTGATAGCGTGATAATATGTAACCTATATGTTGACCCGGCCTCTTAGTACTATTCATGCAAAATTTGAAGTAAATCCATGCAGTACTTTTTGAGTTTAGCCCGGACATACAAACAGACACACAGACAAAAATTCTAAAAACTATATTTTTGGCTTCGACTTCGATTGTAGATCACGGCCCAAGTATCCTTTTTTAAAAATATTCAATGTACAGTTTTGACTTTCCTACGATTTTATTATATGTATAGATATATCCAAATAACATACAGGCTATCACACTTATATTACAAAGACGTATGTTTGTGAGTGTGTGAGTTTGTTACTTCTTCACGCAAAAACTACCCAACGGATTTTGATGAAGCTTTGAAGTAATATAGCTTATATATCAGAATAAAACGTAGGTTAAAATTTATAAAGATTAACGCTGGTGAAACCGCGGGGCATAGATAGTAAATTATAAATGCGAAAGTTTGTGATTATGGATGCAGGGAAGTTTGTTCACATTCTCTCAAAAAACACCGAACGGATTTTGATGAAACTTTGTAGTAATATAGCTTATTATATTCAAATAACAGATAGACTAGAAATTATCAAGTTAAACGCGGGTGAAACCGCGGGGCATAAATAGCATATTATAAATACGAAAGTTTGTGAGTGTGGATGCAGGGATGTTTGTTGCTCTTTCACGCAAAAACTACCGAACAGATTTCGATGAAACTGCAGTTTGATATATTGCTTATATATCCGAATAACATACAGGCTATACCTACCTAATTTATAACGTTTAACGCGGGTGAAACCGCGGGGCATAAATAGTAAATTATAAATGAAAAAGTTGGTGAGTATGGATGTTTGTTTCTCTTTCACGCAAAAACTACCAAACGGATTTTGATGAAAATTTGCAGTAATATAGCTTATATATCCGAATAAAACATAGGCTATAATTATTAAGGTTAACGCGCGGGAAACCGCGGGGCACAGCTTGTTATTATATATTTAGAATAAGGATTTTATAACAATCTCTATAATATTGTTTGTTGACGGCTTAAGTCCTCGCTTGCCTTTATTGTTCGGGGAAGTAGCTAAGCTCGTTAAATCGTTTTTTGCTAATCTTTCCTTCCAATAACTAAACTAATAAATAAATAAACTAATTAACTAGCGCCCAAATTTATATTCGTTATGGCCTAAAGTCGATTAAAATTTTAGATTTCATGATTAGGTATATCGTGATTTTCTGAGTGGCATTTTGAATTCATATAACAAATTAAATAGAAATAATAATATATAATTACAATGCTAAGACATTTATTCACACGCGTCCATCTCATCCCAAACTAAGCAGAGCTTGCACTATGGAAACCAGATAACTGATATACTATATACCTATAGATAGATATGTAACTCTTTATTGCACAACAAAAACATTGACTAAAATTTATAAATACATACAATATATAGATAATTACACCCAAACTCAGAACTAACAGACATGTTCATGCACACAAATATCTGTCCTGAATGGGAATCTAACCCACGACCTGCGGCATGAAATGCAAGCATTTATCAACGACGCCAACCCGTCATAGATTTACAGTAACGATTCGAACGAAGTTTCAAACTCGAGCAAATTTTCAGGCCATTATCGAATATCGATAATCGTAAATTAATTCCTGAAGTGCCTATCATCGATTAGTTGTAAGATTGAAGTAAGCTCGGTTCGTGGCTTATCTGTCTCATCGCTATGCCCACCTCACAGATGAACGCAATTATATCTATAATAATATCTAGGGACAATGTCACACAGATCATCCTAGCCCCAAACTAAGCAAAGCTTGTACTATGGGTACCAGGCGACGATAAACATACTTATATAGATAGGTAAATACTTATATACATAGAAAACATCCATGACTCAGAAACAAATATTCGTGCTCATCACACAAATATTTGCACTTACCGAGATTCGAACCCAGGACCACCAGCTTCGTAGGCAGGAGCACTACCAAATAGGCTACGGCGACCGTCAAAATTGAAATTAGAACAGGAGGTGTTGTGGTAATAAGGTTGATTATCTAATGAGGATTTATTATATCAAAACAAGTAAGTCTTTTCTCCACGAGATTTTATTGCAACTAAACTAGAAACATCAATACATGCATGCGTTTATATCTGATTTGGCGTCAACACACCTCGTGTTGACGCATTTCAAGTTTCTGGTCAAATATTCTAGGAAAAAACATGGATATATTGTAACTACTAGATTAGTAATTCAAAAAATTTTAATAATTCAATGGGAAAAAACGATTGTAGTAAATTATTAGTCGTTTAACGATTGTAGTAATTATTAAACTTTAAAATATTGTCACGTTCGGGCTTCGAACTCCGAACCAGCTCTCTCGGGCTACTACCAGTACCTAAGGGTTTTTGGTGGATTTTATAACATTACTAAAATGTTCTAGTTAATACCAGGACAAGAGAAAATGAATACGTGATGGATAAGGACATAGAAAATGGTGCTTATAAAAGCGGGTATGATGGGATACCCTAAAATAAGGTATGGTCAACCTCTTACACAAGTTTCTGCCCGCGACTTCGTCAGCGTGGAATAGTTACTTAAGAAATGTGTGCAATTTGGTTGGCATAAAGGTTATAGTATCTCAAAAGATATACGTATGTTGTTGTGATTTTTTTTGAACCTTTAAAAGGGGAACAATTCTGTCACACATTACTTTTGTAAAACTTTAACCGTTTACGCAGCACATGCAGCAGAAGCTCTCAAAAGGAAAAGAAACCCCCGATTTTGAAACATTCTTCGTTATATAAAAAAATATTGGGAACTGTCAAACGTGAAGGTACAGCTCCCAGTTAAAAAATAAAAATCCATTAATATTAATTAAATAAAGTAATAACTGTGCAAGATTTTTGTTGCCCGAAGTGGATAATATTGTGATTAATAAGAACAATTGTTATTTAAAGATATAGTGTAATATAAACTAAATTATACAACTTTAACATAACTTACATCTTATAAACTACCTCACAGTGAACTAAAAGTGAAAGTGATATTTATATATGTACGATAAACTGTCAGTTTAGTGCCTGGATTCGGCCTAATTATATAAATTACATACAATAACCCGCCTTGTTGTATTAATTACATCAAAATACAATAATATAATATAAGACAGACATTATTGATCGCGTAGCGCCATCTAGTAGCTAACAGAAGTACTAACGCTATCTGTTTACCATATAATGACCAACTGTGCGCATTGTGGTAAATTCTTGTCAGTACGTGGAGGCGCCACCTGCAGTAACTGCAGGAAAAAATACCATCTAGACTGTGTTCAGCTGTCTGCAGTACCGAAAGCGGGTACCTGGAAGTGTGGCGGATGTCGCGTAAACTCCAATTCCAAGGCAAAAACCCTGAATAAAGAGACAGACGCAAACAGCTGCAGTTCTATGTCGCAAAATAGCCCCAACACCGCATTCGAAGATGCTGGAGAGCTGACCGACTTGGAGCATGAAGAGGACCCGAATGAAGCGCCAATATCACAGGTGGAATTGCTCAGACAAATCAAGTCTGAAATTCAGCAGATGAGGGCTGAAGTTAGGCTAGATATCAGGAAGCTGACGGATCAGGTATCAGCACTAGGGACGCGGGTGTCTAAGTGTGAGCAACGGGTCAATGACTTGGAATCAAAGATTACAGTCATTGAAAAAAGACCACCCGCCACCGCAACAGATGACTCCGTTAAGCAGCTGGAAAATACAGTGGCGCAGCTGAAATCACAGATGAATGATCGAGATCAGGATCTGTTAAGCTCTGATTTGGAGATCACTAACCTCCCTGAGGATAGGGGTGAGAACATCATACACACCGTTGAACTAGTTGCCAAGAAGCTTGGGTCACCCTCGAAGCGCGAGACATAGTGTTTGCCGAACGGGTGGGCCTGGGCCCCGGGCGAGTGGCCGAGCCTGGCTCGCCTGGCGCTGTGAGCGGGCCGGCGCCGCGCGCGCGCCGCGTCGTGCTGCGCCTCGCGCGCCGCCAGCTGCGCGACGAGCTGCTGCGCGCGGCGCGCGTCCGCCGAGCTGTCGACACCGAGCACCTCGGCCTGGCTGCGCCGCCCCAGAGGTTCTATGTCAACGAGAGGCTAACATACGTCAACAGGCATCTGTTCTACCTCGTTCGACAGGCTGCCCAGCGCGTTCATTGGCGTTTCACTTGGACTAAGCATGGTAAAATATTGGCAAAGGAATCTGATGGAAAGCGCACCTTTGCGATTCGAACAGAGGCTGACATCCGTCGTGTTTTTGGCGAGCAATCGTTTGACAAAGAAGCATAATGTTGTGAAGAAGAATAATGTAAAACGTGGTACTATTACTCCTCTTACTAATGTGATTAATCTTAGTGCTGTCTTTATATCATATATACAGTTTCGGATCTGCATATACACCATATTTCACCTATTGAATATATCATATTTGCACAATTTAGTTAAGAGTGGCTCATATAAATATTTACAATTACATTATATTATTCATTTAAACATTATTCTTTTATCTGCTTATTGTCAATTTTCTAAATTAATAAACATAGGGTTTAACTTATATAAATATTTACAATATCATTATATTATTTATATAGATATTTTCTTGACTACATTGTGTAAATTGTCTAAATATATAGACATAGGTTATAGCTTATTCTACATACAAATCACATTATTGGTTCTCACTCAATACATCTCATATCAATACACACATAACTTATTATACACAAATGGTTAAACAAAAACAATTAAAAGTTGGACTTTTTAACGCGGGATCACTCGGAACACGGCATGAGGAATTTATAGTAGCCATGGAGAATCTGGATGTGGACTTAATGGCAATAAACGAAACCTGGATCAAAGCGGGAGAGGAAGGTAGGGCACCATTCGTTCCGAACTATAGACTACAACACATGCCACGTACAGCTGTCTCGGGAAGGTCGCGAGGTGGCGGCGTTGGGTTTTACGTGCGTCAGGGGCTGCGAGTCCGCGCGTTGCCGCACCCGTCTGTACCAACTGTAGAGCAGATGTGGCTCCGGCTGAGCGTGAACACACAATCGGTGGTCGTCGGCACCGCGTACAGGCCGCCCTGGCTCGATGTCAGCGTATTTCTTGACGCCATTACTGATTCTGTTACTTCCTTCCGGAATGTTGATAAAATAGTATTACTGGGAGACTTTAACATTAATTTACTTGATACCTCTGATAACAAAGTGAAGCTACTCAACTGTTTTCTACACAGCACCAATCTCATTAATATAATTACGGAACCAACTCATTTTACTGATCACAGTGCGACCTTGATTGACTTGATTTGTACAGATGCCTCTGTCCGTGGAGTATCAGTAAACCACATACCTGACCTTGGACATCATGCTATAGCCACAACTGAACTTAACTTTAAGGTTTATAAACCTGCCCCTTTCTGGGTAAGATATCGGCCATTAAATGACATTCTGCAAGACTTATTCCAGTATGACTTAGGGTGTATAGACTGGGACTCCATAGGCAAGCTAGGAGATGTCAGTTGCATGGTTGAGACTCTAAACAACTACATTACAACTTTATTTGATCTACATGCTCCAGTTAAAAGAATTTTGATTAAAGAAGTATCTTATCCCTGGATCACCACCACTATTAAAGATATGATGCAAATAAGGGACAAACAGCACACTAAGTCTAGGCGGACCAAATCAGACATTCATTTAGAATTCTATAAGAAACTTAAATATGAAGTAAGGGCAGCCATAGACAGAGAAAAAACTGCTTACTTTAAGACTCATATTAACAGCAAAATTAAACAACCTAAAATATTATGGAAGTCCATTAAGAAAAATTTAACAAAGCACAAAACCCAAAGCCATGATTTACCACAGCACTGCAACAATCCTGAACTTTTAAACATTCACTTTTTAAATATACCTAGTAGTGATGAAGTAACTATATCCCATCTTACACAGTTTGAATTCGACAGGTTTGGTTGTGGTAGTTTTCAAATTCAGTTAGTCAATGAGGAGCAGGTATATCAAAGATTATCCATAACCTTAGGTCTAATGCCATGGGAATAGATGACATATCACTAGACATGTTAACACTGACACTGCCACAAACACTGACAACCCTCACGAGAATCATAAACAGGTCAGTGTCTACATCAACTTTCCCCGACATATGGAAGACTGCTATTGTAAGACCAATACCTAAAAAAGATAGTCCCAATGATATTAAGGATCTTCGCCCAATTAGCTTATTGCCATGTATATCCAAAATTTTGGAGAGGGTGGTATGTGACCAATTAAGCAAATATGTAGAACAATTTGGTATTTTACCTTCAAGGCAATCAGGCTTCCGTAAAGGCCACAGCACTACTACAGCTTTAATTGATGTAGTGGATAATATACTACAGGCCAGGGACGAGGGCATGGGAACAATATTAACTTTACTAGACTTCTCTCGTGCATTCGACTGTATAAATATTTCCCTTCTATTGTCCAAACTGACATACTATGGGTGCAATGTGGAGAAAGTTAAGTGGTTTCATAGTTACCTTACAAAAAGATACCAAATAGTACGGATTAGTGGTGACAAAAATAGTCATGAAGCTTCATCCTCGCTTCGTCAAGTAAACAGGGGAGTGCCACAAGGCTCAATACTTGGGCCTCTGCTGTTCTTGATTTACAGTGCAGACATTGTCCATTCCATAACTTATTGCAAATTCCATCAATATGCAGATGATCTGCAACTGTATCTCTCATGCCATCCCACAGACTGTCTTGACTCTGTAACAAAAATAAATTATGATTTAAGTAAAGTATCTAAATGGGCATGTGAAAATTCACTAGTCCTAAAACACCATAAGTCAAAAAACACCATAAGTCAAATGGAGCAGTATCACCCTACTATTAAAATTGATGGAGACTCTATAGAGCAGGTATATGAGGCTCGCAACCTGGGTGTTATTTTCGATCCACTATTACAGTTTGAAAAGCACGTAGCAAGTGCAGTTCAAAACTACTTTTATCGCCTCAAACTATTGTATCGAATAAGACCTTACATAAACACCGATATACGCATATTACTATGTGAGTCACTAATCCTCCCTCGCCTAAATTATGCAGACACTGTGTATGGAGCCTGTCTACTGGCTAGAACACAACGGCTAGTCCAGCGGATACAAAATGCCTGTGCCCGTTTTTGTTTTAATATACCACTACGAACACATGTAACATCGCACATAAATAGTGGCAACATGTTAAAAATGTCAGCTCGTAGACTACTTCACTTGGCAACTCTTGTATTTGGTGTGATTGCCAACAAAAGGCCTGAGTATCTGTACAAGAAATTAACTTGGTCAACAGATGTCAATAGTTATAGAACCAGGTCTTCAGCTCACCTGATCCTAATTCCGAGACATAGGACTGCAGCTTTTCGTGGATCTTTTAAATATGCCGCCGCAAAGGTCTGGTGCAATATACCTCCTCCGTTGAAGTGCCTGCGAACAGTACATACATTTAATGCCAATTATAAAAAAGAATTGTTGACGCGACAAAAACTCAGTTCAAATACTATTTAATACTTTTTCAAGGCTGAACTTACCCATCTCTTTGCACACTTTTGTAGGAAGGAGTATCGTACGTAAGACACACTATTAATGAGCTCAACACAACAATGCCCAGACGCTCCAATCATTATTGTTTTCATACATATTTCACTTTTATATCGAAAATTCACAATTAAGTAGGTACCACTTTTACCCATACATCAAACATATTTACGCTATAAACTTAGTATTAAGAAGCATAATAATTTACTGTTCATAATAGATTTTTCAAGTATGTAATTCAATTTCCGCGTCCCTTTTTTCTTCACATCTGTCTGACAGTCAATCCAAGAGCATATAATTGACCGACTCAGCTAAAAAACATGGATTAAATAAATGTAATGTATGTATATTGATTGTGTTATAGTAGAGTCATTTTTCTTGGTGCACTTATGTATTGTTATGGACAAGTTATGACAAGAATGTCGACATTATAACAATAATAATTATTTTATATACTGTCTGTGTTATGCATCTCCAAATTGGTGTTAATTTATTAATATTTATTTTTTAAGTTCTTTTTTCTATACATTTATTGTTTAAATTAGCTATAAGTTATATTTTGATGTCCAGGTACTGTAAAATTCTAACTGCGAGCTGTACACTAATTGTTCGTGAGTTATTTTACGTGGTTCCATCATAAAACCAGCGCTGCAACTGTTAATGTTGCAGCTAGTGCTGAGATGGGACCAATTCGGACTCACACAGATAAGAACTAAGGACTTCTGTTTGTGTACATTTATATACATTGTTATTATTATCTGTGTCAGTTTACTGAATAAATGGATTTTCTTTCTTTCTTCTTCTTTCTTTAGTGCTCCGCTCATTATTCTGTCTTAGCGTAATGATATAGAACCTATAACATTCTTCCATAAATGCGCTATCTAACATTTTAATATGTAATATATCTAACAATTTTTCAAATCGGACCAATAGATCTTGAGATTAACGAGTTCAAACAAATAAACAAACAAACTCTTCAGCCATAAGCATATATATTATGTAGATAACCTTCAAAATGATTAAGACTGAAAGAGGCAATCCGAACTAGGATTATTATCAAAGACTCGAAAGTGGTCATAGATTGGAATGTTCATTAGAGAAATGAAATACACCGACAAATAGGTATTCGAGCCGTGCCGTATCTGTAGCATCTCGACTCTAGAATCACCTACCTGAAATCTAGCTACTACGTAATTGGACATACCGTTCTTTGAAATTGTAGTGCCGTTCTTTGATTGTCTCATTGGCCTAGCGGTAGCATGTCCAACCGTAGATAATCAGGCCCCAGGTTCAAAACCCGGTTTGAGCCCAAAAGGGATTTTGAGATTTCTCAATGTCAGCCTGGTGTCTGGAATGTGGGGGTATTTAACCCCCACGAAAGCATGTAAAACTACCGGTCCTGTACCTGAGTCGTCCAATGGGATCATGAGAGTGATAGATAGAAATTGTCCCTGTGTTTGCGCAGATGGATCACCATTGAGACTAGCTACCGTGGTCGAAGTTCGACCAGGGGCACTACCGGCTAAGTCGCCGAACATCGATTTCTTAAATGGCGTTCAAATAAACAAAGGTTAAAAATGACTTCATCAATCTTTAAATCGGCTTCAACGTTGACAATCGATTCCAGACCATTTATGACGTCACATGTGCTCATGGAAGCCAATTTAACGATTGAATAAGTAATTTTTGATCTTTATTTATTTGAACGCCATTTAAGAAATCGATGTTCGGCGACTTAGCCGGTAGAGCCCCAGTATTAGTGGAATTAGCTTTTGTTAAAATTCACAAATTGCTCGTAACCAGATGCTCTCACCGGTCTGTAAGTAATTGGCGAGGTTAAGCATATAGGCTCGCGGTCAGTCCATAGATGAATGGCCGCCAAAGGGGTTAAATTTTTGAGCATCTCAGTGCTTGGGAGGGCACGTTAAGCTGTCGGTCCCGGTTGTAGTAGTTAGGCAGCAGTCTATAAACCTCTTCAGAGATGCATTCGGCAGCTTGAACGTCACGGACATACGAAAATATCCTGGGGCATTATTCATACCCGGCCATTGAATCCCAAACTAAGCAGAGCTTGTACTATGCAAACCATATAAGTAATATACTACTTCATTTTTGTAAATATATACTTATACAGACAAAGACACCCATACTCGGGACAAACAGACATGTTCATGCATACAAATATCTGTCTTGGGTGGGAGTCCAACCCACGACTTGCGAGTACCTACCAACCCATTCGTTACCCACCCAGGTCAGATATTTGTGTGCATGAACATGTATGTTTGTCCTGAGTCTGGGTGTAATTTATCTATATAAGTAATTATTTACAAAAAAGTAGTATATATACATATAATAAAATCGTAGGAAAGTCAAAACTGTACATTGAATATTTTTTTAAAGGATTTTGGGGCGTGATCTATAATCGATATCGAAACCAAAAATATAGTTTTTAGAATTTTTGTCTGTTTGTCTGTATGTATGTCCGGGCTAAACTCCAAAAGTGGATTTACTTCAAATTTTGCATGAATATTACTACGAGGTCGGGTCAACATATAGGCTACATATTATCACGCTATCACCTACGGGGAGGAGCTGTGATAATTTATAAAGTTTAACGCGGGTAAAACCGCGGGGCACAGCTAGTATGTAATATATCAATTATCTGGATATAATATAACAAGCTCTGCTTAGTTTGGGATCAGATAGCCGTGTGTAAATAATGTCACAGGATATTATTGTTATTATTACATCTGTCCTGGGGCTCTACCGGCTAAGTCGCCGATCATCGTTTTCGTGAATGGCGTTCAAATAAATAAAGGTTAAAAATGACTTAATCAATCGTTAAATCGACTTCAACGTTGACCATCGATTCCGGACCATTTATGACGTCACATGTGGTCATGGAAGACGATTTAACGATTGATTAAGTCATTTTTAACCTTTATTTATTTGAACACCATTCACGAAAACGATGATCGGCGACTAAGCCGGTAGAGCCCCTGGGTGGAAATTGAACCCACGACCTTCGTCGTGAAAGGGTACCAACCACGCCAACTCTCCCGTCTAAGTGAAGTAGAAAGCAGTTACTAGTTTTCTAGTTACTCGAAGTCAGACGGCAGTTTCTTGTACATATAATATATTTATCGAAAGCTGTCTCTCAACTTACTTACTTATCGTATTGGCAGTGGTTACCCTATTGTCAGAGTTCTTCAAGGCGCCCAGTAGACCTCCGACATGGCTTAACGATGGTGCCTAATGGCTATAACCGGGACCAACAGCTTAACGTGCCCTCCGAAGCACGGAGACGCTCAGAAGTGAAACCAATTTGGCGGTCACCCATCTATGGACTAACCGCAAGCCTCGTTGCTTAACCTCGCCGATCGCTTACTGACCGGTGAGAGCGTCTAATATCTAAATTTCAACTGCTTTTGAATGATACACGTGCCTCGTTACAGTGTACGTTTCATACTAATAAAACTTTAAAGTGCTACTAAGGTCACCCTTTTAACTACTCATCGCTTAGTCACAATAAATGAATGTCTGGCACTCGGCTGACGCTTTTATGGATTACGACCTACTTACGAATGCGGACAATGAATACACCAGACAGTTTGGCGTATACGAGTATTCTAGTACAGACGCCAGCACATCAAGCTACTCCAATCTCTCAAATTTGCCCAATTGAAAGTGAACCTTATGCTTATGTGATAAATTTGAAAATCTTTAAAAGAAATTCGACAGATTGTTGTAGCTGGGTGTGCTGGCTGCTACAATCATAGATTCGTGTACAGATTCTATAAATTGTTGCTATTTATATGACTATAGAGGTAGATTCGTTATTCTTTAAGGGCCATAACACAGTTATTGTCTATGATTGTCTGTGGGTTTTTCCATAGATAGAAATAGTACGTTGCCGGAACGCGTTTGCCACTTCGATACAAAAGTGTGTAAATATATTAATCATGTTTTTGTATGGACGAACCATCAATCGCTGTTGAGCAATGAGTTGTTTATTCTATGTATGTACAGACGCCAGCACATCAAAATACCCCAATCTGTGAAATTTCCCCGATTGAAAGTGAACCTTATGCTTATGTCATAAAGTTGAAAATCTATACAAGAAATTCGACAGATTGGGGTAGTGGCTGGCTGCTACAATCATAGATTTGTGTACAGATTCTATGAATTGTTGTTATTTATATGACTATATAGGTAAATGCGTTATTCTTTAAGGGCCATAACACAGTGATTGTCTATGATTGCCTGTGGGTTTTTCCATAGATAGAAATAGTACGTTGCCGGAACGCGTTTGCCACTTCGATACGAAAGTGTGTAAATATATTAATCATGTTTTTGTATGGACGAACCATCAATCGCTGTTGAGCAATGAGTTGTTTATTCTATATAAGTACAGACGCCAGCACATACAGCTACCCCAATCTGTTAAATTACTTTTATAGATTTTCAACTTTATCAAATGCATAAGGTTCACTTTCAATTGGGGAAATTTGACAGATTGCGATAGCTTGATGTGCTGGCGTCTGTACTACTAATGCACTATGGTTCACAAAAAAAAGGGATAACACGAAACCTGCAAATGAACACATTAAAAGGAGAAATAAATGCTGTTGCCAAACGATTGAAAAGCCGACTAACAAACCTTGTCAATCAACTTTTAGCAGCTCTCGCCAACACCAATGATGGCAAACGGCTCAAATGATACTCCGTCAATGAGCTAACAGAAACTGCTTGATAAACACAAAGGATTAGAAAAGCCATTTAAGGAATCGGCCGTCTCGAATTTCAAATCTACTGACCCATGTTCTGTTTATAGTGGCCACACACACACACACATACATTTTAGCCCCAGATGATACGTATCATATGTTTTAGTATCCTTGTGAGCGTTGTTTAAGGATATAGATATAACGATAGGGTGTGTGGGTGATCGTTACTTGCCAGCTCTTTATGCATTATAGGTAGCCTTAGATTTCCGAAATAATAAACGTTGCACTCGACAGATTTAATTATAACAAGTTAATGCAGAATCAGTAGCAAATACACGTGGCTCGGATATAATTTGATTACTTTCGGAACGCAGTGAAGTCGGGCCGAGATTGGTAACACGTGTGTTCAACTCGATGTCTGAGTTCAAAAGTGAAGTGGCCCGCGCTACTCGTGATTTGACAGATAGCTCAGTGTTGCCAGCCCCCGATTCTGAATACACCCAAGTCACTTTCGGATTGACGTTCTGTTTTACGCTCTGTTACTCATATAATAACGGACTTCGTAAAATACAACTTCCCGCTGCAATTATTCTTAATTGAAATTCTTTATTTATGATTTACTTCAAATTTTGCATGAATATTCTAAGAGGTTGGGTCAGCTAGGCTCGCGGGGCAGCTAGTTACGTATAATAATTAAGTATAAGATAAAATATATTCCCAAAACTTACATACAGGTTATAAGATCCTTTTCACGACCTTCAATAAAAATTACGTTTCGCATCTCTACAAAAGTTATCCACAGAAAATCTATAACTCAATTGCTCAACAATTCGCTTGTGACGGAAGATAATTTTCCAGTGATTTGATAAGCTTAGTGATTTGAGGGGACTAGGAGAGCTTAAGGGGCTTACCTGTGACGACTCAGTGAAGCTGTCGCCGCTGATAACCAGGTCATTACTGCCGAGGCTCAATTAGGTACGAAAGTACTTACTTTGCTTACATTTCGTTTTAAAATGTACTTATATTTTCAGTTAATAATGTTGGTAGGTGTTTTTAGATGACTTGAAATTAATAAGGATGTAATTTCAACACTTATTCTTTATTGAATAAAAATATTTGTCTTGTGTGAGGATCAGAAGGTAGGTTCATATCGGGCTGGTTGGCGTGGTTGGTAAATGCTTGCTTTTCACGCCGGAGGTTGAGGGTTCAATTGCCACCTAGGACAGACGTTTATGTGCATGAACATGTCTGTTTGCCCTGAGTCTGGGTGTAGTAAATATCTATATAGATACAAAAGAAAAGTGGTATATCAGTTATCTGATTTCCATAGTACAAGCTCTGCTTAGATTGGGATCAGATCGCCATGTGTGAATTATGTCGCAGGGTATTATTATGTTATTACTGGCAACTGAGTCACGGCGGTTGTCATATGGCTGATGGCTCTATCTTATCCCGGGGGGGTGAAAAGTCGTCCCGAAGGAATATCTACCAGAGAAGCAGCAACAGCAGCAGCATCTCTTTAAGTATTATTATTATTATTATATCCCTTTTAGTGTTGAACACAGTTACATTGTGGAGATCTTCTTATCCAGCAGTGGGCCGTCATGACGAAATTTTGTTTAGGTCGTTTGTTTTATAAAACAGCGTTTTTCTGTGAAGTACTTAGAGCAAGGTGAAATACGACCATCAAACAGCGATCGCCAACCCGTCAGCCAAGCGTGGCGATTATGGCATATCCCCCCAATCTTTGGGGAGGCTTTTGTCCAGCAGTGGACGTACTTAGGCTGACATGATAATGATATTTGCTATAAAGTGTATCTATAACCCTGTATATCTATATACTTATACTCAAACCAAATGTTACGTAATCGCAATTTCGTAGATGATCTTAAATTTTCTACGAAATTCGTAGCAAGAGGCGTAGTAATTAATGTAGAACTTCTGTTTTCTCGTAGAAGATATTTCAAATGAAAATTAATATCCTACATGATGTAAATTTTACAAATCGTTGTTATCTTATTCTTTATTGCACACAGAAAACAATAAAAAGAAATACAATTTATGAAATAAAGACATGCACATAGGCGAGCTTAACTCAATAATGAGTTTTCTTACAGCAAACCAAACACAGAGGACAATTTGTTTTACAGGGTAGAACAGTGTACAACATTATCTATCTAAATTAATTTTACCTACCTATATGTATAAATACCTACATACTATATTATATCAATACTACATAATAAATAATATACACATATATAATAAATAATATTATTATATATACATATACTTACATACTATACAAAAGATTACGATAGGAAATGTGTCTTTATTCTTCTTTTACAAGAGTCTAGAGACGGACTAGCGCGAATAGAGTGAGGAAGGGAGTTCCAAAGACGCACTGCACGGACGGTGAAGGAACCATCATAGCGACTAGAGCTGTGTAAAGGATTACGGAGGAGAAGCGAAATAGAAGATCGACAGGGTTTTCCCCTGGGGACTAAGTACTCAAAGCGTTCATGAAGGTACGTAGGAGAATTAGGATTATGAAGGATAGAGTAAAGTAAAGAGAGAATGTGGGAATCTCGACGCCTACGAATAGGCAGCCACTTCAAGCGTGTCCGAAATTCGGACACATGGTCGTACTTCCGGAGACCGTAGATGAAGCGGATGCACAAGTTCTGCAGGCGTTCAAGCTTATCCAGAAGTTCATTAGTAGCATCAAGAAAACAGACATCAGCATAGTCAAGAAGAGGAAGTAGAAGGGATTGACCAAGAAGGACTTTGGTCTGAAAAGGTAAAAATTTCTGAAGACGCTTGAGAGACTGAAACGAGTAGTACACTTTCCTGCTTACCTCTGCAACGTGATTGTTCCACGAAAGATAGTTATCGAATAAAACTCCCAGATTTTTAGCGGTCATGGAATATGTGATAGCGTCATCATCGAAGACGATAGGAGGAATAGTATTATTTTTAAGGAGACTGAACATATATCTGCCACCAACAATGAGAGCTTGTGATTTGGATGGGTTGACCAGAAGGCCAAACGATTTAGCCCACTCACAAATGTTTCCAAGATCACTATTGATGGCATCTACTGCCAGACTCAAGTCCTCTGCTTTGAAGTGACGATATAGCTGCAAGTCGTCTGCATAGAGATGGTAATGAGAAGAAATAATTTTAGTGATGGCGTTTATAAAAACGGAGAAGAGCAGAGAAGAGAGTACGCCACCTTGAGGAACACCGGCTGTCAGGTCACACCATCCAGAGAAAGCCTCATCAGAGCGGACCGACTGCGAGCGACCTCGAAGGTATGAGTTGAACCACATGATAACAGGTGCCGAGACATTAAGTGAGGATAGGATGCCAAGAAGGATGTCATAGTCTACAGAATTAAAGGCATTGCTGAAGTCAAGCAGAACTAGTATAGTGAGGAGTTTCTGCTCCATGGCTAATCGGATGTCGTCGGTGATTTTCACTAAAGCTGTGACAGTGCTGTGGCCAGGGCGGAAACCGGATTGGTAGGGACTGAGAAGACAATGAGAGGAAAGATACTGAGAGAATTGATTATGCACCACACTCTCTAGTACCTTGGACAGGATCGGAAGGATTGATATTGGGCGGTATTGGGATACGGATGTTGGATTGGTTGATTTGGGAAGTGGGATGATGTGCGCTTTTTTCCACGCTGTGGGGAAGTAACTCGACTCCAAAGAGAAGTTAATGAGGTGTTTTAATATAGGAGCGATTTCTTCGACCACTAGCGAAAGCATTTTTAGTTCGAGGCCATCATCACCAACGGATTTTGTGGAAATGGAGTTAATGGATTTAATAATGTCGCGTTCTGTAATCGTGGTGAATGAGAATGAAGTATTTAGCGGCTTCGGAAGGCTGGAGAGGTATTCAAGCGTAGACGACTTAATATCAGCGCACAAGGCCACCGGAGGCTTAGCGAAGTGAGTATTGAGAGCATTAAGGTCCATAGTATTTCTTTTATCTCCGGATCCCTTGCCTACACCAAGGGATTTGAGAAATTGCCATACTTGTGCTTTATCGAGTCTGTCAATTGAGTTATGAATGTGGCGTCTCTTGGCATCTCTACACATACGACTGCAGCGATTCCTAAGTTTTTTGTACTGTGCCCAATTCTCTTCGGTTGCATTCTTCCTGTACTTCCTTTTGGCTTTATCACGAAGGGACATTTGTTTTTTAGTGCCATCGGAGAGCCAAGGCGCAGGTGGATGTTTCACTTTCACCATTCTGACAGGAGCATGAGTGTCGTAAAGTCCAATAATCGAGTCGCAGAACTTGGCAACCTTGGTATCTAAGTCGTTGCAGTTGTAAATAGGCGACAAATCAATGCTAATCGCATCAGCCCTCAAGCGCTCCAGAACGATACCTTTGAAACTGCGGAGAAACAGAAATTGGGATTTACGTCGAGGACAGCGTATCTTATAAGAAACATAGATGAGGTCATGATAAGAAAATGAAGCTGGAAGCTGGCCATAAGTTGTGACTTTAGCAGATTGCGAAACAAGTATTAGGTCTAAAAGTGAAGGAGTACAATGCGGGGCATGGTGAGTGGCATCTAGTGGTAGGATTGTCATATTTACTGAAGAGACCAGGGAGAAGAGGCGAGCGCTCCGTGCATCATTCTTAAGCAGACAAGTATTGAAGTCACCAAGGATTATTATATCTTCATATATGGCTGCAAAGTTTTCAAGTTTAACTTCAAACGATGAAAAATAGTCTATATGACATGATGGCGAGTATAACACCCCTAAAAGTATTTTGGTGTGGTGGAGAGTTACTTCTGTAAAAAGGTGTTCTGCAGATTGTGAATAAACACTTGATGACTGATCAACTACTTTATATTTGATATCCTCGCGAAGGTAGATAGCCACGCCACCGCCACCCTTGCCAGTTCGGTCATTTCTCAGTAATTTGTAACCAGGCAAAGAGTACTGAGAAGAGGGAAGTGCTGGTTTAAGAAAATACTCTGAAATGAGGACAGCATGAACAAGGTTAGAGTCGAAAGTTGACAAAAGATCGGGATAGTGGGAGTGGATGCTTTGAGCATTTATATGTACAACATTAAAATATTTAAGAGAAGAAGAAAGAACAGAAAGAAGATGATCACGTAAAAGAACGGATTCATCGTCACTAAGAGCACTAGTGTAGTGCTCGTCAGAGGCGCTAGAAGAAGAACAAGTTAAAAAACTATCGTCGTGGTTATCATACATAAAAAAAAAAAAAAAAAATGCTATACCTACAAGATTATTATATAAAAATATAAATATATATATATTAAATCTAGGTTTATATCACATAACTTTCAATACTCTGAGCACTCACTACTACATTATATTTAAAATAACACTCATGGTACCAAAACTCAAAAGCCTCAGTCAAGAAGGGCATAGTAAAATTAAAACAATATGTTAACAAAGTAATAACCGTAACAATATAAAACTGGAGGTAGTTATATTTTGGACGGCTAAAGCCGTCGATAATTTAATTTCCGAGGTAATAAGTTGTTAGTGAACAAAATAATAGTGACACAATTGTTCAAATTCAAATTCTTTCATGATAAGTACATCATAATATCCTCCTGGTCGAATTTCGATAATGGCGGCCAGTCTGAATGGAGACTAGCCATCTAACGCAGGATATATATAGTCCAGAACACTGTGCGCAAACTCAGGGCCACGTTCTATTCCATTACTCTTATGATCCGATAGGACACGACCGAAAAGAGGTCAGGTACAGGACCGACGGCTTTACGTGCTCTCCAAGGCACAAGGGTGTAAATACTGTCAACTGACAGACCTCCGGTTAATACCTAGAAATTTCGTTTACAGATAAATCCCAAATGATAAATCCCAGAAAACCAGCGCTGCATCAGTAATGTCGCAGCTAGTGCTGAGATGGGACCAATTCGGACTCGCACAGATAGCCGTTAAGAACTTCTTTATGTGTACCTATATATTATTATTATTATCTGTGCTTGTTTACGGAATAAATATATTTTCTTTCTTTCTTAAATATCACTTGTAGGTCCAACCCGGGATTTGAACCCTGGAACCCTTTTTCTGTTTTGGGTGAAAACGCTACCGCTAGACTAAAGAACACATGGTTAACAACGATCATATAATATAATAAAATGCGGACAGTTTTATCCCTCATGTCCACCTCATTATTTCCCTAGAGGTTTGTTAGATGATAAGGGACATGCCCAATTTATTAAGAAGCCCAACGCCATCTATCCCCGTCTTTATAATGGAAAATGACTATCATCAATTTAATCTAAGCGCCGTAGCGTAATGATTGTCTTTATGTTGCCACTCGAAGCTAAGCGACGCAATTCTTGTTTATAATATCACAGCATAATTGTCTATTCCATTTTAATATGCTACTAAAATGGTAATATTCAAGCAAATTATACATAATGACTTGAATTCACTCCGATGGAGATAGTAATTACAATCCTTTTTGGTTATATTAGGTACTCTTCCTTCTATTTTAATATTTTCGTTGATTGAGTTTCATGGCGCGTGGAATAGTAACTTAGGAACTTAAAGATATTTCAAGTTTAAAGCATAGGAACAATGTTATGGATATGGCAAGAAAGACCAATCACTTATGTATATAGTTGGTTAATACAACATAATAATAATATTCTGGGACATTGCTAAACTAAGCAGAGCTTGTACTATGGAAAGCAAATAACTGATATACTACATATACTACTTTTCTTTGGTATATACATACTTATATAGGTTTTTTTTATCTTTATTAAACGACTTTGTACACAAATAACATGACAATGCGCCCTAATACAATACAACACTAAGTTATAGCTATTAAATAACAACTAATCAAGTACATAATACGATGATCGTCAATTACTGAGCATGGCATATTACAGTTTTAACAAAATTAACACAATTTTAGTACATAGTAATATAACTATAACTAATTCTTAACAGTCGCGAAACAAGTTTAAAAAATATTTCTAATCATAAGCTTAAAGGATACGTCCACTTATATAGATAATTACAGCTAGAATCAGGACAAACAGACATGTTCATGCACACAAATATCTGTCCTGCGTGGGAATCGAACCCACGACCGTGAAAAGCAAGCATTTGCCAACCACGCCAACAGGTCCATACACTGTAGACGTACACTGTTATCTTGGACTTCATTTAAATGATTTCTTCTCATTGGTTGGAATAAATGGTAAGTTTGGTTTGAACCAATGCGGATTTCGCGTGAGTTTCCAGTCAATAGGTCGGTTGGTTACTAGGCGCGGTTTAAAAATGGAATGTGGTTTGAAATTAGCGTTTAATTTGAAAGTTGCAGTTTAGAAACTTCTAATACAGGATTATAGTTAACCAAGGAGGAATTTTGGGATATTTCTATCAATTTTTTTAAAATATCAGCCCGTAGTTTGTAAATTTGCGGTATAGTTTACTCGTGCCTCGGTCCTGTTCCTGACCTCTTTCCGGTGGTGTCCCAACGGATCATGAGAGTAAAAGAATAGAAAGTGCCCCTGGGTTTGTGTACACACTTACACTATAATATGTCCCGCGCAGTTGGCTAGTCTCCATTGAGACTGGCTGCCGTAATCAAAAATGGAAAATATAGTGGCCCTACGGCTAAGCCAGGGGCTCTACCGGCTAAGTCGCCGAACATCAATTTCTTAAATGGCGTTCAAATAAACAAAGGTTTAAAATGACTTAATCAATCGTTAAATCGGCTTCAACGTTGACAATCGATTCCGGACCATTTACGACGTCACATGTGCTCATGGAAGCCGATTTAAAGATTGATTAAGTCATTTTTAACCTTCATTTATGTGATCGCCATTTAATAAATTGATGTTCGGTGACTTAGCCGGTAGAGCCCCAGGTCGTGGATTCGATCCCCACCTAAGAAAAATGTTTGTCTGATGAACACGATTATTTGTTCAGTGTCTGTGTAATTTATCTATAACATGTAAGTATTTGGAAATATATAAGTATGTTAATCAGTTGTCTAGTTGCCATAGTACAGGCTCTGCCTAGTTTGGGATCAGATGGCAATGTATTAGTTGTCGCAAGATATATTTACATTTTATTTATATATTATTTATATTTACTGAAAAAAATATTCAATATGGATCAGTTTGACGTTGGCAATACAAAAATACGAAGCCTTCGTGCCGACGATTTTACTGTTTTCTCTTTCACACATATGCGCCGAGAGAGAGATAAACTCGTCAGTAGCAATACGTCTTAATGATCATTGATAAAGACACTTGTACAGGAAATTGTAGTCGTTCTAATTGTAAAGGTAAATCAATTTGAATGAAAAGAGTCAGGAAGATTAAACTTCTCTAGTTCCACATCCGGGTAATTTCGTGAAATATATTGAGATATTACGCGCAAACTTTGTCGTTTTCTTGATACACAATCATATATTATCATTTCATATATATTATAAAGGTCATTTGGCTTACCAAATTTAAATTATATGAGCAATTAGATAAGCATTTAAGCTATTGATATCTCTCTAGATATCAATAGCTTAAGAGCCTTAAGGTCGTTATTTTAAATTTAATATCTTCCCAGATAAAAGTTTGGGTGATATGTTATATAATACGGCAATTATATTCTACTACCTGTCCCGGCGAACTCGGTACCGCCCTAGTTTTTTGCCGTTAATACTGTCTAAACTCTAATAAATAAATAAAATAAATAAAATAAAATAAAATAAAATAAAATAAAATAAAATAAAATAAAATAAAATCTTTTTATTTCAGACACTTGGCCCATAATATTGTTAGTAAATTACATCTTAAAAACTATGTTAGTCATAAAAAGTAATTAATTTAATTTAAATATCTGCCACATTCTGGGGCTCCAGGTACACGCACTTGCACTTGAACCCAGTGCCCCAGAATGGTACTGTCTATCTTCTGACAGAGGACGTTCAGGATGGTGTTGGGGCTCCCACGCGTACGAAACATCAGCGAAGCGATCCGGCGACGCAGCACCGTGTGAAAGCCGTCTGTGTGGGCGTGCGCAAACATCGCAGACGCACTACAGAAGCGTGGGAGCCCCACCAGCACCCTGAACGCGTTGTTGTATTGTACTCGGAGAGCGTTGATGGCCCGCTGCGTGTAATTGACCCACAGACTGCAGGTGTAGAGAGTTTGGCAGAACGCTTTAAAAAGAGCGATCTTTACCCCCAAGCTACACCTCGCGAATCTGCGTGCCAACATGTTACAGCGGACCGCCATCGCTCTCCTCTCCCTTTCGATGTCAGAGTCATCTTTTAGATCCTCGGTAACCACATGGCCGAGGTATTTAAACTCGCTCACTCTTCTAAGAGCGACTGCGTTAAGCAGCACAGGTGTCACAACCCCCAGTTTACGACCCTTGGCTTGAAATACCAGGAGCTCACTTTTTTTGCAATTGTACAAGAGGCCGTGAACCCTCGCATACTCTTCACACACGCTTATCAGCTTCCTGAGAGCGGCTTTTGATGGGCAGAGCAACACCATATCGTCTGCGTAACTAATACTGTTGATACAGTGACCATCAATTGAGCATCCTACACCGGTGTCACTCAGCTCAACAATCAGCCCGTTCACGTACAAGTTGAAGAGTGAAGGCGAGGTTAACCCCCCCTGCCTCACCCCACACCTCAACCCGTACTCGTCAGAAAGTTCACCAAGCCATTTGACCTGGTTAGTTTGGTGGCCATACCAATATTTAAATATATTAATTAACTGAGCCGGCACACCTTCATTCTTCAACTTATTCCAGAGAATATCATATCTAACCAGGTCAAATGCCTTGGAGAGGTCAAGAAAGGCTGCATACACCGGCGTTCTCCTGTCTGTGTAATACCTGACGGTCTGCTTGAGAGACATAACTGCACATTCTGTCGAAAGTCCTGGCCTGAAGCCAAACTGTGCGTCATGCAAATTGAGGTGTTCTTTCAGCTGTTTCTCAAGCAGACTAATACTTGTATCATTATTTTAATGTACAACATTTTTGTTTATCTTCTTCCTTCCTCAACTCAATATTTTTTTTCATCGTAATACATGTGTGTGGATATATAATAGGTCTTTACCTATGAAATTGCCGTTTTGTATGAAAAAATTTAAACGAATTTTTTTCATGAATTTTTTTATTTGTATTAATCGAAGTAATCACCCATGCAATCAATGCATCTTTGCCATCGCAGTGGCAGTTTATTGATGCCCTTCTTAAAGAAATCAGCTGGACGGGAGGCAACAAATTCTTCAAAGGCATTTTGTACTGCCTCTCGGGTATTGAATTTTTTTCCCGCCAAGAAGTTATCCAAATTCTGGAAAAAGTAGTAGTCTGTAGGCGCAAGGTCTGGTGAGTAGGGCGGATGACGGAGAGCTTCCAACCCCAGTTCTTGCAACTTGGAGACCGTCTGCTGTGCAGTATGAGGTCGCGCGTTGTCGTGCAGGAGCAGCGGAGACGAGCGATTGACCAATGCTGGTTGGAGATGCGCCAGCTTCTCCATCATTGTGCTCAGTTCTTCACAGTACACATCTGCAGTAATGCTCACCCCGTTTGGTAAGAAGCTGTGATGAATCACACCGGCGCTAGACCACCAAACAGTGACCATCACTTTTCTAGGGGTAAGTTTTCGTTTAGGGCATTGTTTAGGTGCTGAACCAGGATCCAACCAACTTGCTGAGCGCTTGCGGTTATCAAACAGAATCCATTTTTCATCGCAGGTAACAATGCGGTTCAAAATTCCTTCATTTGTGTGTCTGTTGAGCAGTGCAAGGCACGTCTCGACGCGTACTTCGCGCTGGCGATCATTGAGTTCGTGGGGCACCCATTTGTCAAGCTTTTTTACCTTGCCAATTTGACGCAAATGGACCAATATTGTTTTGACGCTAACGTCGAAAGCTGCTGCTAATTCAGCCGTAGATTGTGTATCATCAGCTTCCACAACCGCCTTTAATTCGTCATTGTCGACCAAAGTCTTCGGACGACCGCGAGGTTCATTTTTCAGGTCGAAATTTCCAGAACGGAAGCGAGCAAACCAATAACAGGTGGTGCGTTGGTTTGTAGTGTTAGCTCCGTAAACGTCGTTGATGTTGCGTGCCGCTTGTGCCGCGTTGCTGCCACGACGGTACTCATATTCCATAATTACTCGAATTTTTAACGTATCCATGATGACGAAAAAGATTGAAATGCGATGAAAATGTAACACTAATCAATAAAGAAATGACTACTTTTGGAAAAAAGAATCCATGTTTTTAAAATAAAATTAATTTGAAATTAGAATTCTTAGCCAAACAAAAATTATTTTGATTTGAAATGGCCAGTACTGCAGAACGGCAATTTCATAGGTAAAGACCTAATATATGGATAGGTCTTCAAAAATGATATTGAGGTTCCTAATATCATTTTTGTCTAAACTGAATAGTTTGCGCGAGAGACACTTCCAAAGTGGTAAAATGGGTGTCCCCCCCCCCCCCTCCCTCTAACTTCTAAAATAAGAGAATGATAAAACAAAAAAAAATATATGATGTATATTACCATGTAAACTAACAACGAAAATTGGTTTGAACGAGATCTAGCAAGTAGTTTTTCTTTAATACGTCATAAACCGCAATTTGCATTAATTTAATCAACTGAAATACTTGCTGCTATGGAACCCTTCATGTGCGAGTCCAACTCGCACTTGGCCGGTTTTTTCATACAAACCTCGTGACAATGACGAATACATGAAAAAAGATTTATTAATTTAGTGCAGTTGTTTGGAAGTTATGAGCGTACAAACATTTCGGCGATTCATTTTTTTATAATAAAAATCAAATGCCGAATATATGTACTGGTACTTCAGAATAACAAAAACAACTTTTGGCGGGCCCAAGAGCTCCGTACTTCGAATATAATCCTGAAGTGGTCTTGAAAAATGACAGGTTTAAAATATACTGGGATCATCCCGTGCTGACTGACCGAATGGTAGGTGCCAATCAACCCGATATTGTCGTCATTGACAAACAAACAAAATGAAAAAGACATCCTTTGTGGATATAACAATACCGTCCATCACTAACGCATTACAACAAATCAAAATACCTTGATTCGAGTTTTGAATATGCGCAAATATGGAGAACAGAAAGGCCTGCGATCATACCTATTGTTACATCCACAAATGGCGTTATTCCTTAACCCCTGAAAATCAACCTTGCAAGTTTAGGACTTCATATCTGGCTGGAGAGTTACATGCAGAAGGCAGTTTTTGGTGGCAAATGCCAAGATTGTGCAGAAATTTCTCTCAATGTAGCCCACATATAGTATGAGTTGTATTTGTATTAAAATACCCTTGTATGATATCTTGTAAATAATCTTGGTAATTATACTCTGGGACATTATTCACACACCGCCACCTGATCTTGCTCAAAATAAGCACAGCTTGTACAATAGAGAAGAGATAACTGGTATACTTCATCTACTACCTAGTTTTACTTTTGTAAATACATACTTATATAAATAATTACACCCAGACTCAGTACCAACAGATATTTCCATGCACACAAATATCTGTCCTGGGTGGGAATCCCCGCCCGCGTGAAAAGAAAGGCAAGTAACTACTTACCACGCCAACCAGCCCGGAATGGCTGCGCTACTTGGCTAATTCTTTTTCTTGGTTTGGTTGTTAGAATAAAGCTTTTCTGAATGAAAATGTTAGAAAAACTTTCCGACACAGTAAAAAAATGGTTTGAAATGCTACATATAAAAGGAGAGTGATTGAGCGAGACAGAATAAAGTTAAAAGAATTGACATTTAGTTGTTCAGTATTACAAATTGTTTTAGCTGCTACATACAAACTGTTTGAAATAAAGTCACGCAGTCAATGTAGGTTTATATTATATTTGCTATAAGTATAGATACAATAAGAACAATTTTAAGGAAAGGATTGTTGTACATGTTTGGCTCCCTGGATAATTTAGATTTACAATTAGACTCGATAGGTGGTGCTGCGATTTTCAAGTTCTTTTTATAATGGCTGTTGTGTGTCTGCCAGGCCAACTATCTTAATATTAATGGTATGGTAGTTTGCCTGGCAGATACGCAATTTATGTATAGCGTAAATAACAAATATATAAAGATACATATATTTACTATGGCTTCGTTAATGACAGTTATCTCGGTGTGTTTTAAATTTGTAAAGCCCCCCGAGATGCGAGCATATATTTAAAGAATAAGGCAATCACCTATTTTAAAAATCAAAATTGAAATGAAACTGAGATCTAGTTAAATTTAAAATCATGGTAAATCCAAAACTGCCTCACTTGAGTAAAAAAATCGCCCGTAAGTATTATTTTCTGTGAGGTGTGTGGTGACGGCGGCAAATATCAGAATATCATCACCCCATTTCATCCCTTAGGGGGCGTACAAGTCAATCTTTCTGAGTACTATGACAATCACACTGCGACCGCCACCCCGTCTGCCTAGCGTGGCGATTATGGTAGATTCTTGGGGGAGGCTTTTGTTCAGCAGTGGTATTTTTCAGCTGTTATGATGACTCTAACTGGGTCGGAAATCGAAACCAAACCATAAATCACACAATGCGAATGCCAGCCCGGCCCTCGGTTCATAGCATTTTATATTCACAGTTTCACAGTTCACATGTGCTACGCACTGCAAATGGTCCTATGTCATTTCACGTCATGGGTCCTATTATCCCGGATTATTTATTTAAACTATTCATAAAAAAAACAAACAAAACCAATTAAATACAACAAAGGTAGTGTTAACAAATACTGTTACGGTAAACAGGATCACTAACAAAGTGATGTGCATCAGTTTAATTGGTGCACGTGACCAAACACGATATAACACGTAAACAGAAACGCATAATTTCAACGCTCGACAAACAATTGGATGTAGTGGGATGGAAAATCGCCGCTAGTCTAATGGAAAATTTGGTGCATTGTAGGCATTCAATATTAACTAAAACTCTAATCTAGATTTCTAAATAGATTTGGAAAACGAAACTGAGATTTTTGTTGATCTGAATGATCCAACCCCTAATTAACGTCTAATGCGGGATGACAAATTAAATAATTATTAAACTTAAGACAGTATTGACGGCAAAAAATACGGCGATACAAAGTTCGCTAGGACTGTAGTAAATAATAAAAACAACAAAGACAGTGTTAACAAATACTGTTACGGTAAACAGGATCACTAACAAAGAGATGTGCATCAGCTTAATTGGTGCTCGTGACCAAACACGATATAACACGCAAACAGAAACGCATAATTTCAGCGGTTAACAAACAGTTGAAAGTAGTGAGATGTAAAATCGTCGCTAGTCTATAGGGAAAAGTTGGTGCATTGTAGGCATTCAATATTAACTAAAACTTTTAGATCTCTAAATAGTTTTGAAAATCGAAACTGAGATTTTTGTTGAGTTGTCTGATCCAACCCCAAACTAACTTATAATGCGGGATAACTATTTAAATAATTACCTGTCTGTCTGTCTTTTGAAGTTAACAACATAAAAGTTTGTAAATAAACTTATGTTTACACACAAAGACTCATTATCCAGTAAATGCGAGGCGGCTTCTTGGAGCGTGAAGTGTGGTGGTAAGGGAATTTGTAGTAGAAGGTGAACCGTGGCAATAATATAAATATTCACTCTTGAATAAACCTTAGAAATAAAGCGATCGCATGGCAACGGATTTGTAGCGACTACGAAGCTGTAAAGTACATTACAATTCTAGTATACTAATGGAAGTAGGGGGAAGAAGGTACAAGACCACGGACTAAATTCTGTATCACCCCGCCACACGGTAACAATAATAAACTAAAGCTTTTTAGTAAAATAATAAGACTTCTAAACATTTTTGTTTGTTATCACAAGTAATAAAAGCCTTCAATGAATTTAAAATTTAATTAATGTAACTGTAGACGGTCAAACAACTACATACATATTAGAAACATACACTCCACATAAATGTTAGAAACATGTTCGTGTTCCATGTTTTTAATTTGAAATAAATTAAAAATCTTAAGGAATAGTGGACACTCCAAAACTGGAAAACCAACTGTTGTATTCTTTTTAGGTTTTCAATAGTAGAGATGTTTTAACTTCCCCGTGTTCATCATCTATATTAGATCCAAAATATCCATGATACATACTGGAACACTAGCAAATTATTTATGCATTCAAGTTTTACTTTGTTAGATCTGAAGAACGTATTAATAGGCTAATAATTTATTCACTTATAGAAAATTAGCTGTTGCTTCGGTCGTTTTCAGATTTCTTCACACTGCCTGTAATAAACTTAAGAATTTAAAATATTGATGTTGCTAATGTTAAATTCTTTTGCATACGTGTTTGATTAGCTTGATTTTTCACTTGCACAATAATTACATTTCGAGAATTATTTTTAACCGCTGATTCGTCTTTATCTGTTAGGTAAGAATGTATTGCTTTGTAAGCCTTTGAAACAATTGTTTCGGAAGACCGCACATTGTTATGTTCTGTCGTTTTGTTTCCAAGCTGGCTATATTGTGTACCATTTTTATAAATATGTATTTGATAATCATTAATATTAGTAGCCTTTTGTTTAATGCTTCGTCGCCTGCGTACAGGAAGACCTTTTATTTCATCTTCATATTCTTCATCCGTAGAAATCTTAGGTTTATCATTTTTAGGAATAACATTCATTTGCCTGAAAATTGAGAAACCATGAGCAACTTTCACACAGCGCAGAAGATAGCTGACCTGACACTTTCACGCGTAAATACGAGTAAAGTAGTAGATAGAATACAGACACACATAAATGATAATAGTAGTCTACTGGTCAAATCTATACTATTTTAGACCGGTATCTGTACCACTTGTCTAATGTGCAAGCATAGTTGTACTATTAATTCTCTCTATGTGTTGGGACGGTAATCTAGCCTGACCGATATGAAGTCAGATGTAAATCTGACGGTTGTATATGCTCTCCGAGGCTGAGACGTAACCTTGTAAATTTTATAGCCTGAGCTGCTACTGAAAGATATTTTTCTACGAGATCTACCTACTAATAAAGTAAAATATATAAGCAGAGTGTAGCTTAAAATCTTTAACTATCAAATTTAACTATTTACCTAGGATCTGCTAGTAACAATTCTTCTTTAAATTGCTCTAATCTTGTATCTTCATCTTCAAAACCAGCTGGCACCGTCCTCAGTGGACTACCGGGCGCAAATGGAGTCCTAGTTATTCCCAGTGTTTGTACATTCACTGTTTTAGAGGCACTTGAGATTGAATTAAGCTCATCCTTTAATGGAATTGGTGACGGATAGGAAACAGATACAAATCCCTTGTCAATTACAGTATTAAACAAATATGGTACTTTTGGGGAAAGCCAGTATATTTGGTCAGCTAATTGTCCGTCAGGGTTTGTTGTAACTACTTCATGTTCACCCATTCGTCTTATCCCTGGTCCATCCATATGGTTTGCCCCAGGTCTAAACTTCCGTATCGCTTCCTGTCCATCCATTTGTGTGGCCATAAGATTAGCCATCAATAGAGGTTTTGGCGTCTCAATGTGACTTATGCCTATGTTTTCCAAGCCATTTGGCCTCGATCCACCATTCAGTCCTGGATCATTCTGACGTCTCAACCCCGAATCTGCTGATTCTTGCCATCGTGGAACAAACTGTGTTGTTAGGTCAGCCTGCTATACGTAAAAATGCGATATATAATTACTGCTAATATCAATGTTAAAATAAATAAAGATTGGTTAGTAAAAAAAATACCTTCACCAAGTTTCTTTCAGTAACCCCCATGTACCGTCTTGCATCAATAAGACTTTGTATGGCTTTTAGCTCATTAAGGGATCCTTCCGAAAATTGGGCTCTAATCTAAAAATATACCAAAATTAATCAAATCTATCGTAGTACACAATATTTTATTTAACTTTATGTACGTTTGACTGACGGTGTATATATGTGCCTCAATCGAACCGAACTTTATGCCGTATATCAAATTCCCGCAGGAAAAGTATATATGGCGTAAAGACATGAGAATGAATTTATAAAAGTTCTGGATATTCTTCATAATATATGGAACCCTTGGCTATTACCAAATAAATATTGGCATGGCTTGGAAAAAATATAATAACTGGGAACAGATGTCATAGTAAACAAGACTCACGAACCGCTTCACTTTCTGTGTTGGTTGTTCGATGCAGAGTTGAGTCCTGTAATGGAATCTTTGCAGTCATCTTCATAAGAGAACCTTCGTATTGATTATTAACGTCTCCTTGATAAACCGAGTCATCCAGTCTCCTGCCTGATCTCAGTGGTGGGGTTTCATCATCAGCTGGGAGTCCCGTACGTACTGTTATACAAGGCATAATATAAGATACTACGATAGAGAAGCTAGCGAATAATTTACTTACGTTCTTTAGTTACTAAGTAAATTAAAGATTAACAAACCATTTTTTTTTCTACAATCGTATCAAATCTTATGTTACCAGCGTATGAGCGTCAACTAAAAGATAACACGTCCTATGTTGTGTGTCATATGCGAGAAAAGGACCACTAATTCCCCGTCGGCACCATTCTCATATTGCTCAACCGTTTATAAGTCAATTCAATATTCTTTTGCGTCACAAATTATATTTTTCCCGTTGGTCATTGATTACCTATTGTGTCTGGAACGAGTGCCGCGTAACGTATTATTCTTTTATGGTTACAAACGGAAGTCTTTTGTTTCTAAGGTGAGAAAAAAGAATGAAGAGATGCTTATTCATCAATACGTCCCTTTTTACAATTTATTTCTGACCGACGCAATTACACTTTTCTTCCATTCATCTCTTTTTTCGCCATTCCTTGACAAGTATTTATACGACTATCATTTATTATATTTAAGTTTACACTAACGATTACCTTTATTTATATTTTAAAATCATTCTTACAATTATCAGAAGCGATGTGTCCAGCAATAGGCATATGGCCGGCTCTTCGCCAATCCATGTCATCTTGGATCTCATCATCAAACACACCTCTTTTCAAGTAAATGGATACATTCGTTTCTGCAAAAATCATCATTATTTTGAAAGACGAGCGAGTTATATATGCAATGACACATCTGTAGATTTTGAGACGGTAGAATATTCTTTTTCTTCTTTGCCTTTTTTGTCTAGTTAAACATCAATAGATATAATTTGTGATGTTAAATGTCACAAGATGGAGTGAAGATTGTCTAAAGCAGTCTTAGGAGCTATGCCAATGTCTTGTTGAAAATTATATTGAAAACGGCTTTCAGGTGGGTGCCTTTCCAATGTGTTCATGTCTCGGACAGGCTGGTATCTTACTACAGAAATTTTAACAAAGGCAAAGTGAAGTGACTGTAAGATAGTTTTACTGTCTTTCCGTATAGTATATAATAATTAACTTTATTTCTGGTTAACTTAATTTGATTAAATTTTTCTTGAACTTTCTTTTATGAATACTGTGGATATAAGAAATTTTGACAACATAAGGAACGTATATTTAAATTACTAACTATCATAAAGATCTCAGTGTATGTAATGTTGATATTCCATAATATAAAAAAGGAAATAAATTTAGAAGCAAACCTTTTAAGTCGACATACTCGGCAAGTGCGTAGTTGTATCCCATGGCGATGCCCGAAACGGATGATGTGACAATTATGCAGCCGCCAGCTCCCGCTATGCAGCAGGACATTGTGAACGTCCAGAATCTACAAACCACATTCGAAACTTCTTACGTGACTTCAATAATATTTAACATTGAATCATGGTACTCAATCTTTCGAAAAATACTGTGATTTGTTCACCAACCGTACCTTCTTTAGACGAATAAAAATATATAAATTTAATCATCCTGCTAATATTTAAGTGCGAACGTTTGTGAGTATCGATATATGAATGTTTGTTACTCTTTCATGCAAATACTACCAACCGGATTTTGATGAAACTTGTAGTAATATAGCTTATATATCCAAATAACATATAGGCTATAATTTATAAAGTTCAACGCTGGTAAAACTGAGGGGCATACCTTTGAACAAGATCTAGCACCCAACCACAGCATGTAAAAATACAACACATTTTTGTAAATGAAATCTACATTCCATTAAAAACATACACATTCTGAAAAATACAAATAAAGTATATTAGATAAGTAAAGGAATCAGTCGGAAACCCATGATATTCAAAATACAAACTTAATAGTGTTAATTCGCAGTTAATAAATCCGGGATGCAATAGGTAGGCACCGCCCGCATATGATTGGCGAGTTTAAGCAACTGGTCACGCGGTAAGTATGTATATAGGTAGATGGGTGATCGCCAAAATGGTTTAATTTCTGAGCGTTCCTGTGCTTTAGAGCACGATAAACTAATTGAACTGAATTTGAATTTTAAAGTATATTGTAAATTCAACTCCTATCACATTGTGACCCTCAGAAACAAAACCAGAATTATAAACTAAGTAATGAAGAAACAAAATGCTTAATACAAACATTCCATAGAAATGAATTAAATTAAATTACGAGAACCATAAATAATTACAAATACGTTTATATCCACACCCCAATTATAGTTATGAATAAGGATAATCAAGGACAATTTGTTATCGCTTTGGAGAAATTGAATACAGCATTTATGAGCACGTTCATGAAGCCACGCAATATATGGGGTACGCAGTGAACGCAAAGGGGTACGTACAATTTGGAGCGCTTATAATTGGTAAAAGCCGATTGGCCTTCTCCACAAACCCTCAATTTCTTCTCTTTCTTCCAGTCATTACTGAATTTTAACGAATTTTAACTCCGTGAATCTGTATACATTTTATATCAATTTCCCTACAAATGTCAAATGTCATAAAAGACATAAAAATTTAAATACATGATTTAGTGTAAGAGCCTGTGCACACTACGTTTTTTAAGCGCGCCTTCGACGCGCGTTTGCAAAACGCTTTTATCCTACAGTTTGTTGTCGTTTGTATCGATACAAACGCGCGTTAGCATCACGTTTGCATCGATCTTGAGGTCGATGCATTTGTAACTTGTTATTTTTATGTTTCCCACCCTGCGCGTGCCCGTCACGTCCGTTATTCCGCCGTATGCAATCGCTCGGTTCGTTCATTTGTTTAATTACCGCAGTAACTTCTTCCTCATCTAAAGCAATAGCAATTAAAGCCAATTCTTCAAATGAAAAATCCATCTTTCCTTGTTAGTTCCGAGCTACTGTCACGGTGTGTGTGCATATTAAAATCCCCGTTCGAAGCGTCAGTGTCTACCAACCACGTTCCGTTCCACCGCCAAAACAATAATTATTTGGTTTCTGTTACCTCCAACAACGCGGCGCCATACAATTCCCACTAAAGGAATTCTCAAACAAGAATCAACAAGTTTATTTCCAAATACGTACATGTCATGTTTTACTACGTCGCAATTCCTCACTGATTGTACTGCCTCATATTGTACCTGGTTCTACCTAGCCCTATGATCCCTAGCATTTAAAATATCAATCTCGTCCACGTCGAAACGCCGCTATCCCGTACCAGTCTACATATGCAGAAAACCTTTCATAACGACTCCACACAATCCAATACACCGTCCTCGCCTATAGTACGACCGCAAATCGCCAGCGACCATCTTTATTTATGATAAAAAATATGTTTTTTAAGATGACCTCAGTCGTCCGTGATATTATATATAATTAATGATCCGTAAGAATCACCTAGCATCATCAGAAATAGCAGTAAAATATTGTTGCAAATTAAAAACAAATCAATGAACATTTTATTTCTGAGAAAATAATAAATTTACTCCAGATCCATGACTTCTCACATTTTGAAATGCAAAGTTTTATTACTTGCAAATCTATGAAAAGCCATCACAATTTGTTCTTGACCTGATTGCTTTAGTATTATGGTCAAATATCTATGGTTAATGGTCACAAACAATGATAGGCCATATTTCCCTGAGGAGTAGGCAGAGACAACGGATTTCCATTTGTCATGACCTTTGCACACCTCTTTATTGTCATTATATTCTACATACAGGCTCGACGGTTTATGCTACTGGTATATTTGGGAGTGGCAGACGGGAAGAGATAATAGGAAACAACCATTCATAGTATAATATTAATTATTTTGTAATGTATTGTGATAGGAAAATCTAAAACCATATTCACTATACACAATTGATATAACAGCACCATGACACTTGGTATATATTAGGCTGATGCTACACTGAATATATCGCTTCAACAGATACTTCTGACCTGGCCTTTCGGATTTGGTCAGGCAATGTTCAACGAGGTCCTCTCCTTCCAGTTGTACTATTCACAAAGGCCAGATATACTTCTTTACATAACATAATATTACATAATATAGAAATCTTACAATGACCAGTGCTCCACTACTACCACACTAATATTATAAAGGTGAAAGTTTGTGAGTGTGTGAGTGTGTATGTTTGTTACTTCTTCACGTCTAAACGGCTGGAGCGATTTGAATAAAATTTGGTATGGAGTTAGCTGACCCCCTGTATTAACACATAGGCTATAATTTATAAAGTTTAACTATTATTTTTATTATTTCTTACGTAAGAAATAAAGCCCAACTGTAGTATTTTCGTGTATGCTCGTATCCGTAGGTACCAGCAACAAAATGGATACAAATCCTTGACTACCTCGTTGGTCTAACGGTAGCATGTTCAACCGCAGATAAAAAGGTCTTGGTTTCAAATCTCGGAGCGGGCCAAAAGAGGGACTTTACTGTAAAAATAAAAATTCTCAATATCAGCCCGAAGCCTGGGAGTTGGCGGTATTACATCCCCGTGCCTCGGAGAGCACGTAAAGCTGTCGGTGCTGTACCTGACCTCTTTCCAGTCGTTTTACTAGTCATCTCATTGGATCATGAGAGTGATGGAATAGAAAGTGCCTGTTTTCGCACACACTTGTGCACTATAGTATGCCCCGCGCACAGTCTTCATTGAGAATGGCCGCTGTGGCCAAAATTCGGCCAGGAGGAAACAATTATTAGTTTTGACCATCACAAGAGTTCTAAGCTGTTCAGTACTCATTTTCACAAACTAGACCCAAAAAAACTAAACATGGCGCAAAGATAAACACGAGGAAATGAAGTTAAGATTTCATTTATTATACAGGACTATACACAGTACTATACATGACCATACAACATTTCATTTAATGCAACATAAACACTTACATCATAAATTTATACATTTAATGATTATATTGTCTTCAGTCTTACTTTTACTTGGTATATATGTTTCGCTGACTGTACTAGACTAATTAATTTATAACTGCTATACCTCGTTTTACAATTATTGTCAACCAAAAAAAACATCTTAGTTTTTTACTATTCATTTTTCAATTTACTTATTGGAAGAGAAACAGTCTTGTTATATGTCTTGACATAAGACGGTCCCATAGTTACTGTTTTTTTAAGTATGATTTCGACTACTCCAGGCTTCTCATTGTCTTTTTCTTCGAAATTGGTAATTTTATCTATGTTTAAGTTATTATTGTGTACCAATTTGAATATATTAGTAGTAAGTGTAATTGTTTTAGTTGGTGTGAAAGTACTGTTTAAACTTTGATAAGTCTTAGAGGTATTGCTTGTAACGTTAACTTTAAAGGAAGTGCTTGTAGAGTTATAAACGCTTTTATTAATACTTCTTCGTTTCCGAACAGGAAGTCCTTTTATTTCATCTTCATATTCATCGTCTGCTGAAGTCTTATTAGGTTTATCTTTTTTGGGAACTTTATTCATTTCGCTGCGAATAAAAATAATATTACTTAGTTAAAGTATGTCTTTTCTTTTAATGCTTATTAATAGTTTGAATACTATTTATTATACTACTGGGCTAATTCAACAACTCTGACACAAGGATAATCACTGCTCGTAAAATGAAGAAGAAATAATGATTATAATCAATAACATTATATTTATTATGCATAAAATTATGAATATTGCAGCAACAGTTTTGAATAAAATAAAAGAATAATAATGATAACTAGGCATCACCCAACTAGCACAATCGCCCAATGTTGGATGACCGGATAACAAACAGTACTTTGTACAGCTCTTAGGATGCTATTGCGGGTACCGTGCACTCTATTCATGAAAGAGGCTACTTTTTAATCAAACATGCCAGACGGACTGTGATGCCACGGCAGCCCGAAAAGCATCCTAAATTACATTTGCCACTTTAAAATGTTTTTGGTTATAAACATAAAATGATTACAGGGTATACGATATTGAAAACTGATGCAATGGTTTAGTACAAAAGCCTACTGTAATAAAATTTTACGTTTTAAGCTGAAAGGCAATTTTCGAGAGTTTATATACTCGAAAATAGCCTATAAAGAACGATTGGCAGTATTTATATACTGTAAATCGTTCTTTCAGAATCGGCTGGATGAAAATCTTAAACGAGTTGTGTTATTAAGATTTGATTCTGATCTATTGATCAGAAATTAAACAGTTCCCGTTAAATAATGATTAGGATTCAATCTTAATTTAATTCACTTTGTTATAATCGAGTTAAGGAATTCTCCTTAACTCGGTTATAACAAAGTGAATTAAATTACGCTTAAGATATGCAACACCTTTAGGTACTAACCATTCGGTACTAAAGGTGTTGCATATCTTAAGCGAAAAACTCATTAAAATTAATGTTTATGGGAATAATAAATTATAAGCCACTTAAAATAAAAGAATAGGTTTTACCCGGGTTGCCTTAATAGTTCTCTAACACTCTCGTCAATATTGCCCATATTAATAGGTCCCAAGCTGGACACTGTTGTCATCACTGGTATAACCTTAACTGTGGGGTATACAGTCCTCGTTACAAACAAAAGTCCACCAGTCGACATAAAAGTCATAGCTGTTGGGGGTCTTTCAGGACCAACGTTCAATGGAATTGGTGACGGGTATGTAGCAGGTATAATTCTGTAATCACTGTCACCTGTCAGGTTAGGGTATAAGTATGGGACTTTTGGGTATAGCCAATTAAATCTTAGACCTATTTCGTTATTAGGAACGGCTAATCTTGCAGGGTTTAGAGTTACTTTTCCATAATTATCCAAGTGTCCAACCATATTCATATTATTGAAATCAGACCCCTCGATGCGTCTCGCTCCTGGTCTAAACTTCCTTATGACTTCCTGACCATCTGATGTTACGGCTTGAGGTGAATGTACCAATGCTTCCTCATTCGGTGCCTGTATATTCCCTGATCTCAATTCGGGTCTGTTCACCTGTCTCATTCCTGGGCCAAATACTTCTGGCCAACGAGCTACAGACCCAGTTTGCTGTTTGAATTGCTGTGTCTAAAAAACATGTTAATTCATCAGTCACAACTTAACTCTCAAAATACATAACACTACATTATATTCTCATTGTAATTCTGACAAATTCAAGTATTAGGGAATATCCAAGATCTGAATAAGTAAATATAATTTAATTTAGTGTAATTTTAATATTGAAACTAACGACGATCATGACTACATTATGATCGGTGTTTTAATGGGATCTGGTCTAATTGTGATTAAGTTCTGAATAAGCAGCTGAACTATAAGGAGTTTTCCTTCTTTTTATCAGACAGTGTTAATTAGTTATAGCTTACAGAGACGACAAAAATAAATATTACAAATTCTTACTTCCTGATCACTTATAATATTGCTTTTAGTAACACCCATGTACCGTCTTGCGTCAATTAGGCTTTGGATCGCTTTAAGTTCATTGAGTGACCCCTCAGAAAACTGTGCTTTTATCTGTAAAAGTGAATGGATTTTGGATAGAGTATTTGAAAATTATTTATATTTCTATATTAAGGTATCTATCTCCATATATTTTTTTAAAACATCCGTATATACTACCGAATCGTCAAACAAGCGTATGATTCATATCTTTCTCCATGCTAAGCTCTGTCGACGTACTAAGGAGGTTATCATAATAATCAAATTTCCTAAGTGTATTCTGTAAATTGGAAGTCATTTGAAACTGCTTATAAAGTAAACAATCAAAAAATATAACTTTACCTCATCTGTAATTGTCAAGTCTGGCAATAAATCAAAAACAATGTTTCTATTAAAACACATAGAAAGCATTTTCCACTTAAAACCTCTATCTTATCTCATTCGGTAATAAAATATATTTTTGAAATTAACCAGCTGCCAATTCCTAATTTAATTTCACTAAACCTTCAGGAACTTGGTAAGGAATATTGCAAAACACAAGAGTCTTATATTATATAAACGGTACAATGTGTTACATGTAAGGCAAATTAAGTGTTTTATTTATTGGGCCCTATCCATGCTATTGTTGCTTTTTTACCGATTTTACCCTCGAAGTTTTAAAACGATCACTAGCAAAGATCGAAATTTAATGATAGATTTCATCACTTGCTCAGAATTCGAACTAAACGCTTACAACAAAAACAAACTTTGTTATCTTTTTGAACAAATAACGAACAAGTTTAAGTGCTAGCTTCAATAAAAACAATACTTTGAAACATTAAGAGGTGCCTACACTATACCAATTTGATCAATTACTCAGCCATTCTTTGGCCAAACTTCGGGGTACTTTCCAGCATAGTAAGTGGGGTCCATTAGCTAAATAAAAAAAGATTTTCGAACCGCCTGACTTTCGGTGTTTTCTATATGATGGAGAGTGCTGTCTTCCATTGGTATTTTAGCAGTTAGCTTCATAAGAGAGCCTTCGTATTGATTTGCGCCTCCTTCATGCACCGAGTCATCCAGTCGTCTACCTGACCGCAGAGGTGGAGTTTCTTCATCAGCTGGCAAACCCGTGCGTACTGTGATATAAAAAACGGTATCATTGCTGTGTGTAGACCTCGAGGAGAGGGCTATTGGAATGACACTGATAGTTGCCCCTTTGAAATTATACCTATTTGTGATCATTCCGTGGTTGTCTGGAAGAGTTCAAACACAAGTACAAGTGATTAAGCCACTAAGTGTGTAATTTGTAATGATATGTTCTTGTGTTATGTTATATTTCTATTGGTGTACATTCTAATCTATGTTAATTAACATGAAACCAGTTTTTGTTTACTTTTTGCTATTCTAAACATTCCATTCCATTTCAATCATTTTTACTATTAAAAATTGCATTTAAATTAAAAAAACTAGTAGATTTCAGGAATTACACGTACTATTATTAAATTTCGACTTTACAAATTGTGGCTAGTAGTTTACGTCACTAGTACCTAACTGCATCACTGATTTACTGTAAAAAATGAACACCACTCAACTGCACTACTGTTTTTGGACAGGATTTTGAAACCCTGAACAGATTATGCCTTGGGTCGTTTTCTGCCGCTAATCCGATTACCGCGAATGTATATTATTAAAAAATATGCAATTCTCCATTTCACTCGAGTGTCAGTGCTGGCTTTGCAGGTAACAATCTTGTTTATATTTGAAGCCATAATGTATTAAATTGATTTATACATATCATATTTCTTTCAAGAATTAGCAAAAAGGAATTTGATATCTCACCGTTAAGTCAGCTGTTCTTACAAAATAACCATTATTACCAATAGTGACAATAATATATTTATTCCTACACTTACGATTATCGGAAGCTATGTGTCCCGCGATGGGCATGTGGCCAGCTCTTCGCCAATCCATATCATCCTGAATTTCATCGTCGAACACACCTCTCTTCAGGTAAATTGAAACATTAGTCTCTGAAATCAACAACAATAATTAAAAGTGTATAGTATGATTTTAACACAAGATTAATTCACCAATGGTATAGCGGTATACCTTTCAAGTCGACGTACTCAGCGAGTGCATAGTTGTATCCCATGGCGATGCCCGAAACGGATGATGTGACAATTATACAGCCGCCAGCTCCCGCTATACAGCAGGACATTGTGAACGTCCAGAATCTACAAATTTAAAATGAATAAACATGACTCAAATATAAATATTGCAATACTTTTCTGCTTCGTCATAAACAGCTCATTTGGAGACCTCAATTACATAGAAGGTGTCACACCAACAACTGTCGCTGTGCCGGACTGGCAGGAGTTGGCAATAGGAGAGAGCAATCAAGAGCCGGCCCAGGGTACGTGTCCCGACCATCTGCGACATGGCGCAAAAGAGGGGCACCGGAGCAGCAAACGATCGAAGCCCATCAGGCGCCAAGGGAAATCCACGGCAGGTTAGGATTAGTTGGTGCGATACCGACATACGCAGCCGTAGAAAGCCGCTTTTTGCGGGTGGCATGCGTAGGGCCCTGCCTTAAAAAAAGAAAAAACAAGACCAACAACTGATTTCTTCCCCGAAATTTTGAATAAAAGTTATATCGAAATCGGTTGAGTCGTCTGCGAAATCACTTAATATAATTATGTCAAGTTTAAATAGAGAGCAAAGTTTTACAAGCATTCTAGATATCATCATATTGCAAAACAGCCTTATAAGTTTTAGCTTCTCTAGTTCTCGTGCTGCGTCCTCCGATTCGCGATCGCCAACGAATCGGAGGATGCAGCATGGACAGGCCCCTACAGGATGGACCAATGAGCCTGTATTATCGCTGGCCGTATAAGCCTAGATATTTTTTTTTTTTTTTTTTTTTAATCTTTATTTAAGGGGTCTAAGTCAGAATTGACGATGCCGCCCCGTAATAAAAAATACAAATTAACAACAATTTAAAGTTGACAAGAAGTATCGTAAACTATACTCTAAACAACATTTCTACTTCTCGATAAATATATCGTACAAAGCTTCCTAGCCTCCTCCGAATATGGTGAGGCTAAGAAACTATTGCAAACCCCTACATCCATAGACACTAACCACACCCTTCGACGTTGATTTTCGTTCCTTACACATTCCAATAGAACATGTTGGATATCATCAATTTTAATGCAATCTGAACAATCAGGCGAGTCAGTCTTACCCATTAAAAACGCAAATTTATTCGATGGGATGTGCCCGGAACGTATTCTCATCATTGTTACAGCAAATTTTCTTGTTGTTTCTTTATCTTGGAACCATGGATAACTAGGAGGTAGTGATTGAATGGTTTTATACCAAATGCCCTTTTCAAGCGATCGTTTATCAAAATATTCTTGCCACATATCTTTACACATCTCTTTTATTTTGTGTATATGGTCAGTGTACAATGGAAGACATCCATAAAGTTCGCCATCACTTAAGGCTTGTTTTGACGCTAGATCTGTTAAGCCTAGATATAATCAATCATCACTTGTTTTATTTTTTTATTTATTTATTTGTTCGGGAATACAAACGGTTACACACTTTTCTTAATAACTAAGTTATAGTTTATAGGATTTGTTAATGAGTAACCCACATCGTTATCCACATCTTAAGTTATCCACATCTTAAGATTTGTTACTCATGATGTATATTACACTGACGCTCGTTTAATAGGTCAGTATAATATGCTGAAGTAGGAAGGACACTAAGGGTCTTCACAGAGTAAAAATATGGGTCCAATCATGTGGTTTGTTCCAAATTTAAAATGAAATGATAAAACGTGATCTACCTTTGAACCAGATCTAGTACCCAACCGCAGCATGTGAAAATGCAACACATTTTGAAAGATTTGTTTCATTCCATTTAACCGCGCAAGTCCTGCGAATCATGAGAATAACATTTATAGTCCAAGAGCTGGCACGCATTTTTGGGTAGGTATTTGAAGCAAGCTGAAAACTTGTCCTATAACTCTTCAAACACACCCCAACACGGAACTGCAGACCTGGCTGGCGGGTAGCAGGTCTAAACCAACCCCTAAATTTCTGAATTTTTCTTTATCCAAAAAATGTATTTGAGGCAAGCTGAAATTTTGATATGTTGTAGTTTAATGTTTATACAATACATAAATAATATTCTGTCAAAATTTCAATTTGCCTCAAATACATTTATTCGATTTTTTTGCAAAATATTTTTGCACACGCGTGGCAGTGCTAAAGACCCGACAGAATCGCCTGTCTTTTTTCTTGTATTGTATAAACATTAAACTACAACATATCCAAATTTCAGCTTGACTCAAATACATTACTTGGTTAAAAAAAAATTAAGGGGTTGGTTTAGACCCGCTACCCGCCAGCCAGGTCTGCAGTTCCGTGTTGGGGTGTGTCTGAAGAGTTATAGGACAAGTTTTCATCTTGCCTCAAATACCTACCCAAAAATGCGTGCCAGCTCTCCTACTATTACCTTTGATACTTACGTGCTGTAGGTATGTAGGGATACGTAAGCACACAAGTCGTATGTGACAAACAAGTTAGATCGGAGTGGCATTACGTGACTACTCATATTAAAGTAAAGACGTCGTAAAAGACATCTTCTGCCCTAGGGAAATAAATCCCTTTATCGGGGGAACCTTACAAACATACATTTAACTATGTAAACCCATGCTATTATCTATATATAGACGGTCACCGTAGCCTAGTTGGTAGTGCTCCTGCCTACGAAGCTGGTGGTCCTGGGTTCGAATCCCGGTAAGTGCAAATATTTGTGTGATGAGCACGAATATTTGTTTCTGAGTCATGGATGTTTTCTATGTATATAAGTATGTATATCGTCGCCAGGTACCCATTGTACAAGCTTTGCTTAGTTTGGAGCTAGGAAGATCTGTGTGACATTGTCCCAAGATATTATTATTATTATATATATAATAGTCAAGACCGGCAATTGTGGAGATCTATGGGGGAGGCCTTTGTCCAGCAGTGGACGTCTTTCGGGTGATATGATGATGATGATGATATATATAAAAAAATTGTAGAAAGTTCGTTTTTAAAATAATAATTAAAATAGACAGGGTTTTAAAGGATAACCAACAAAACCAATTAACAGCATTTTTTTAATTATTGTCTGCTTGTCTGTGTACGCATCACGTAAAAAGTACGAAACCAATGTAGAAAACTTTTTATACGTAATAAAAAAAACTTCGTTTAAAAAAACCGACTTCAAAAACTAAAAAGTATAAAAAAAATATCTTACACGTCTGCACGCTTGGGTTGTTTGTGTAGAAATACGAAGCTATCCCGCTGAAAGTAACACGCGGCGAGTGTGGTACATTTGGCTTGGCACCGACTTCAAACCTATCAATAGGTAGCACATACAAATTATATTATTTCATTAATATTATATTATAAGTGATGTATTAAATTAAATCTTTATTAAGATATTTTTTTATACTTTTTAGTTTTTGAAGTCGGTTTTTTTAAACGAAGTTTTTTTTATTGGTTACTTTTTAGTGTCTAGCACTGGTTAGGACCAAAGATATTATAATATATATAATATCTTTGGTTAGGACTTCGAAAGGTGCCGCGCGCCTCAAAACTATAGATCCCAACAAACGAGAACGGAAAAAAGAAACATCTTCCGAAAAAATGTTGTTCGAAACTCTTTTTCACGTTCTTGTGGGACAGTGAACGATCTAAAAGACCGTTTGTAAAGTAAGAAAAACTACATAAAATTACGTTCACTCTAAGAAAACTTGCACAGTACGAGTCTAGACTAGCTAAGATTTATGAAAGTCTGAACAGCAAGCGCATAGGTTAGGCCGTATTTATGACTATCTAGCTAACGAGTCTGTGTGCTGAGGGCTTATACACTAGATCTTATTATGAATCGAATGATCTTATGATCGAATAGCCATCTAATCTTCTGAACAGAGGGTATGAGTCTATGAACTAGGTCTTATTAATGATCGATTAGCCAACGAGTCTACTGAGCAGAGGGCTGATAGCCTAGGTCTTATTTATCATTGATTAGATAATGAGACGGACTCGCCCGTGAAAGGCGGAATGTTTCTTTCCGTAGCAGCAAGTATTTGAGTTGATAGAATGGAAGGTAAATTGCGGTTGACGATTTATGACGCATTAAAAAAACTACTTACTAGATCTCTTTCAAACCAATTTTCAGTGGAAGTTTGCATGGTAATGTACATCATCTATTTGTTTTAGTTTTATGATTCTCTTATTTTAGAAGTTACAGGGGGGGGGGGGGGGGGGCATTTTACGTCTTTGGACGTGTCTCTCGCGCAAACCATACAGTTAAGAATTTTTATTATTATAAACCTCAATATCATTTTCGAAGTCCTATCCATAGATACCCCACATGTATAGTGTAATGATTTTTTTTAAATTCAGTTCTAAGTAAGTATAGGGAACCCCCAAATTTTATTGTTTGTTTTTCTATTTTTGTGTGAAAATCTTAATGCGGTTCACGGAATACATCTGCTGAACAAGTTTCGACAGTATAGTTTCGGAAAAAAGTGGCTGTCACATACGGACGGGCAGACATACAGATATGACAAATCAAGAAGAACCTTTGTGAAAGACATTTGGCTACAGAACCCTAAAAATGTCAGCTATTCCGCATCAAACTAAAGAAGAATCACGTACATCGGTTCATAAATCTCAGCGTAATCGGTGTACGTACATAAAAAAATACGCTGGTGTTAAAAGGTGCGCCTACATGCGCTTCCATAAAAAAGCTTATACGTGCGTATTAAACGCTAGTCGTCTGAAATTGTTGTTTATGTTCATTCCAAGACACACTTGAACAGGATGAGTCTAGCTTGACTAGCTAAGATTTACAAACGTCTGTGCATCATCGACATCGTCCACTTAAACAAAAAAAAACATACAAAAATGTCCATAAAATGAAAACTACTGGGCCAATCAACTACTCCGCATCAAACTAAAAAAGAATCACGTAGATAGTCCCAAGTAGATACTTCTATAACGCATTAGCGGTCCGCACGAGCACAAAATCTATTATGTAAGCTGGTTTTGGAGAATTTAATTAAAAACACAATGGTTTGTGTGTAAATTTGATACTGGCTGTTCAAATATACTTGTTCTCCGTCCATTAACGACCGACTTGTGGAGTCAAAGTGGCTACGCAATGTCTATAAGAATAACTGTCAGTGCGGAAAGTGATTATAAATCACTTAGGCACAGACGCCAGCACATCCAGCTACCCCAATCTGTCAAATTTCCCCAATTGAAAGTGAACCTTATGCTTTTATGATAAAGTTGAAAATCTATAAAAGAAATTTGACAGATTGGGGTAGCTGGATGTGCTGATTTTAGAGACTCCGCGCGATTTACTGAAACTCAACTTCGGAAATGATGAGGAGATATTTATTTATAAAATATTAGCCAAAGAAATGCTATTTATTAATTTTAATCGGAATCTTGGAGGCTTTTCTGCTTTACGAGACAATATGGGCGAGAAGGGGGGCTACCGCCTAATTCGCCGGTCTTTTTTTTTTTTTTTTTTTTTAAGTCGGGACTAGTCCCTCCCTCTTACCCACCACTGCAACTCCTGTAAGCCAGGATCAACAGTGGCACACAATGAAATGACACTGAGCGGTGAAGCTCAGGCATGTCCCGGGGAATCGCTTTAACTGTCTTGGATCCCGCAACGAATTTAATCAGAAACAGAAAAAAGGAGGAGTTAGAAAATGAATAGTTCCACTTCCCTCCAGAGCATAGCGGGAGACAGAATGATGTAAAGAGGCTATAGCCTCATAAAATGAGAGATTTGCAACTAGAGAAGCCAGCTGCAAAAGCACCGAGGATCAATTTAAGGGTCCTAAGTGAGCTGTTATATTTGATTCCAATCAAATATAACAGCTCACTTAGGACCCTAATTCGCCGGTCATCGTAATCGTGATCGGGGCGTTCAAATAGATGAAGCCGATCGGACTATTGATTTAGTAATTTTATCCTTCATCTATTTGGACGCAGATCGCAATTAAAGTAATCTTAATAAAATCGTGGTCATCACACAAAGATTTGTCCTGAGTGGGGATCGAACTCACGACCCCTGGCTGCTTTCCAATTAGTGTCACTAATAACCACTTGAAGAGGCCAGTCATACTCATAAGTATTCTATTTGTAGTTCTTACAATTCGAAGCGCTCATAGCCATTTCTATTCACCCCACCGGTCTGTAAATGATCGACGAGGTAAAGCGGTCAATCGATAGATGGGTAAGCGTGTCCGAGCTTCAAAAGGCACGTTAAGCTGTCGGTCTCGGTTATCGTCTTTAAAAGTACATTCGTTACTACGCTACTGGGTGGCTTGAACACCTCTGACACGAAAGTAACCAATGCCCATACAATAAATAAAATACTTACAATTTAGAACACTTGAGGGGAAAAAGAAGGCTTTATTATATCCACTTCAACAACATTCCCTCAATTTCTTCTTTTACGTTTAGTCATCACTAAAATTTATTACTAACAGGGAATAATGTCGGAAATGCGTACATTTTCCAAAGACACTACGACATTGTCCATTACTTTCACTGAATTTGACATATGACAGGTTGTCAAAGACTAAGATATAAAATGTTCATGGTTGTAACTTTGCGATTTACCCATCCTTTTAATGCTTCCTTTAATGATACGTATGTATATAAGGAGTACAATATAATATAGTGGACGTAACTTAAGGAGCACTATCTATTTTAACGATACGAATGCAAACAAAAGTTTATTTATTTTTTATTTTATTTTATTGGGACATTTAATAGTTACACATTGCAGTATAATCTAATAAGAGGAGATAAGCAACGAAGTCAATGTGTAACCCACACCAATGTCTGCAAAATAGTAGTCAGAAAAGGTAATCTTAATCAAAGGGTTATGGAGAACGTAACCAACGTTCTCTATAACCCTTTGTTTCTCTTTCTTTTCTCGCGGTGGTATATCAGTTGGTAAACTCGTAGAAAGCACCTCTCTTCAGCTGTATACCTAAATCCTCCGTCAAATTACTACTGCACTTGTGGCGCAGTGTTTAAAGTTTTAATTATAATTGCTTTGTATCTACAAGCCCTCAAACTGTTAGCAAGAGAATGCGCTTTTGCCGCAGTGGACGCAGAAACAAATAAAAGCGAGAATATTAGAGGTGCTTTCATCGCTGGTCTAACATCACCTAAAATACGAGAACGTCTTCTTGAAAACCTTACACTTACTCTGGATGACGCCTATAGTAAGGCAATATCGATGGAAATGGCGGAGAACAACTCGCAAAATTTTAACCTACCGGCCGTCAATGCAATATCTGAAGGAAGGAGCATCGTTCAAGTCAACAATGAGCAGTCTGCTGAGACAGATGAATCATCTCAAGTGGCTGCTATTACTGCGATGAAGGGCAACATAAAATCCCATAAATCCCATTGGAAATGTTTCTTTTGTGGAGGAGACCGCTTACACAGGCGTAAAAACTGCCCTGCCTCAGGTGTCACCTGTCAAATCTGTAGCAAGAAAGGTCATTACGCGTCTGTCTGCCGTAGCAAACCACACAATGTGTCCAGTAGTCCTCCGGAGAATTGCGCACACTGCGCCGCAAGTATCATGGCCGCAGCGCCAGCATCTCTAAGAAAAGCTATGATCCCTGCCTTCATTAAAGGTATCAGAGCGGAGGCGCTAATAGACACAGGCAGTAGTATTAGTTTCATTAATGAAAATTTTGCTAACCTAGCACATTTGAAGAAAACTCCCTGTCGTCAGATAATCTCCATGGCCTCGCTTACTCTAACGTCGCAAGTCACCGGAGCTACGGTCCAAAATATCAAATTAGGAGAAAACACATATGACAATGTTCAATTACTTATAGTCAAAGATTTGTGCGCTGATGTCATTATAGGTCACGATCTTCTCAGCCTACATTCTTCATTGGAGCTTGAATTTGGTGGACCGAAGGACACTCTGAAGGTTTGTTCTGTCGCCGAGGCATCAGTTCCTGCCGTATCGCTGTTCAACAACGTTACTTCTGATTGCAAACCGATTGCCATACGATCCCGGAAGTACAGTTGTGAAGACCAGGAGTTTATTAGAGGTGAAATCAAGAAATTGCTGGAACAGCACATAATAGAGGAGAGTAAATCACCTTGGCGAGCACAAGTGCTGATAACCAAGACTGCCAGTCATAAAAAGCGAATGGTTATAGATTATTCATTGACAATCAACAAGTATACGCTCTTGGATGCCTATCCGTTACCAAATATTGAAGAAATAGTCACGAGAGTTTCTAAATATAGTATCTTCAGTGCCATTGACTTACAGAGTGCGTATCATCAGATTCCAATTGTCACTCATGAACGTATATATACGGCTTTTGAAGCGGCTGGTAACCTGTATCAATTTTGTCGGATTCCTTTTGGAGTGACAAACGGTGTGTCTAGTTTCCAGAGAACTATCGACTGGATCATCAGAAAGGAAGGCTTAATTGGGACCTTCGCGTATCTAGACGACATAACTATATGCGGAAATACTCAAGATGAGCATGATCAGAATCTAAGCCGTTTTCTGTTGGCAGCCGACAAGTACGGGTTGACGTTAAATAAAGAGAAAAGCAAATTTAATCAGAAATCACTCAAAATATTAGGGTACTCGATTGAAAATCACATTGTCAAACCTGACAGCGATCGTCTACAGCCATTACTTAAACTACCTCCTCCAGAAGATATGCCCGCGCTAAGAAGAGTACTAGGCATGTTTGCACATTATTCTAAGTGGGTGCCAAACTTTTCCAAAAGAATACACTCCATTGCACATACGGTTTCGTTTCCATTGGGCATTGAAGCCATGAAATCTTTTGAAGACTTGAAATCGATGATCGCAAAATCTTCTATACACGCAATCGACGATAAAATGCCATTCACAGTAGAAACTGACGCTTCGGAACATACAATTGCTGCATTACTCTCACAGGATTCCAGGCCAGTAGCATTTTATTCTAGAACGCTAAGTAAAAGCGAACAAAATCATTCCGCCGTCGAAAAGGAAGCCTATGCCATTGTTGAAGCACTCAAAAAGTGGCGCCATTTTTTGATAGGTAAACCATTTAAGTTGATCACTGACCAGAGATCGGTAGCATTCATGTTTAACGCAAAACACTCTAGTAAAATTAAAAACGAGAAAATACAGCGGTATCTATTTAATATTTTAGTCAATTTAATTGACTAAAATTGTTGACAACTGTGACATGAATATTTATCTATCAAACATCATCATAGAGAAGACTATAAAAGGAGGATTATCTAAATATTTAGGTAATGAGTTTCATATCAAAGTTCTCACACTATTTCTGTGCCCTCGTGTTTCCAGTTCCATCCTCGCATAAATGAACTATTTGTGAGATCCATAAATGGTTGTTTTGAGTCCGTCTCAATGAATTGCATGCTGGTAAAGTCACCCGCGATATGAAGATGAAGTATGGCAACTACGTCGGTTATCTTTTCAAAAATTAAAAGAATTGACTGGATCGTAAAATTCTACACAATCTCTAAAAAAACTATTGTATACATTTTAGAGTCAACCAAACACCAGACAATTCCATATGACACGACTTTCTACTAATATCAGGGACGATTGCCTTTTTCCTCTCAAACTAATAAAATAAACTAAGCATGTATTTCACTATACCATTTGGGCTTAACGATCATTTGAGTTAATGTTCCTTCTTATACTGTTCATAAATTTTATGACCTTTATTCGATTACTCACGCCTACTCATTATTGATAAGACGTGTTGCCATCCAAGAGTCTCATAATAGGGTACAACTTCTCAGAAACACTATGAATTCGATTCCACATAAATGTAAAATTTTTACGGAATAAAGTACGTTTGCCTTTGACTTTGACTTTGAAATGGATGTATATACCCAGCAAAATACAAATTAATTGATAAAAATATAAAGTTTTATGTTTCGCAAATTATGAAAAAAGCATTACTTTTTTTACTGTCGCGCAATAGTCACACTAGAGATTTTAAAAATAAAGTTTCAGTGTCGTAAGGAAGTGAAAAACATACCAAACAAATTCTTAGAAATGCCAACAGTAAAATACGAATCGACACTACCGGTGGACAACGTTGTTTGTATACTTACATTTGATGTCACCCGTTAGGACTGCTGTTTGCTTGAGGTATTGAATATATTAAAAATTGTAGATTTAAGATGTAGCTGGCGATGAACGACGTCCTTGAATATGCACCTTAAAATGTGAAGCCCATTGTGCATGTCTTTTAAAATATCATTGTTCGGAACGAAATCATCATGTACAGACAGACGCCAGCAAGTCCAGCTACCCCAATCTGTCAAATTAAATTTATAGATTTTCAACTTTATCACATTAGCACAAGATTCACTTTCAATTGGTGAAATTTGACAGCTTAGGGTAGCTTGATGTGCTGGCGTCTGTACATAATTATGTTTGTGTATAATATTGGTCCTGACCACTGGTCTCAGTAAAATTGCGTCCCAATTCTATACAGTATAGTAGTAGTATTATATAAACAATATTGACAGATTTTGACTTTTGCAGTTGGCTTCTCTAATTCTTCCGTTTTATGAGGCTCTAGCTTCGTCATACCATTCTGTCGTATTGCTCGGGACGAAAGAAGAACTACATTTTACCAACAACGAATTTAAACATAAAGGAACAAGGTTCCCTTTTGATTATTTTTTTTGCGGGATCTAAGACAGTTAAGTCGATTCCTCGGGACATGCCTGAGCCTCAGCGCAGTGATAACTAATGAGTGAGGGATTATTCATTGAGTATTAACGCTTATACCTAACTAAAACAAGAAGGCTTTTGAATAACTTTCTTCCTATCTGAACTGTACTGTATTGCACGGAGCAGAGACGTGGACGTCGTATACGAAACAGGAGTGCCAAATAGGTTTCTTTCACATACATTGTCTTCGTAAGATTTGGGGCATTACATGGGAAGATAGGGTCACTAACGAGAGAGTTCTAGAAATAGCACAGCTACCTAGCCTAAAAAGCGTTTCTTAAACAGTAGCGTTAACGTTCGTTGGGGCGTGTGCACGGAATGGAACCCACTCGAATACCACGATGTGTTCTATTGGGTGCGGTAGCTAATGCGAAGCGCGATTTCGGTAGACCTCTGCTTCGCTTTAAAGACTGCACCAAGCGGTAACAGTACATTCGGAATCTATTATTCCTAACGGAAGAAACAACTTCCTCCTATAAAGTGTAACATACGTGTATTAATGCGTTCGTCGTAAGTCACATGATGACCTGGACGAAATGCACGACTGGCACAGGTCGTGCAATGATTGTTTATATTACAATGACAATACCTGGGACAATTAACTTAACCCGTTTTTCGGGGTTCTGTGATAAATCACACTAATATTATAAATGCGAAAGTTTGTGAGTGGTGTGTATGTTTGTTACTTCTTCACGTCTAAGCGGCTAGTGCGATTTCAATAAAATTTGGTATGGAGTTAGCTGATACCCTGGATTAACACATAGGCTATAATTTATATAGTTTCGCGCGGGTAAAACCGCGGGGCACAGCTAGTACACTATAATACAATCCGATCACATCATCGACCTGATTTCGTCCACTGCTAGAGAACTATAATATTACCATTTGGAGGGGTTTGCCGTAGTCACCGCTTTTGGCATGCGAGTTGGCAACCGCCCGACCACCTGGTGTATCCCTTTAGTCACCTTTTACGACACCCACGGGATGGTATGGTGGCTCTGATATTCTTTTAAGCCGAAAATTACATGGCTTTACTTTTAAGCCGAAAATAAACAATCCAATCACATAGCATATTTTACAAAATGAGGTTCATTACAATCCATCTACTATCTATCCTCCTACCTTAAATAACGTTTAAGTTCTAGTTCAAGTAGAGGTAGGGCATAGCGTTCATTCGCTCAAAGAGCAGCCCGACTGGGAAGTATCTCCACCTTACAGAAGACATTCCTTAATAATAGCATAATTAATTTAATGTTGTGTTTCTGAGTGTGAGTAAGGTCACCAGAGCTCATAGGGGTGGGGGTGGGGAGAGTCAGCAACAATTCTTTGCGGACTCTTTTCAAGGCCGGCAACGCACCCGCGACTCCTTGGTTTTGCGAGTGTTCATGGGCGGCAGTGATCACTTGCCACCAGGTGAGTCACTTGCTCGTTTGTCGCCCTCTTATATAAAAAAAGTTCCTTCACACAATAACGCAGACGTAGCATATGCTTAGTCAATTATTTTAACCTAATAACATAAACAATAAACCTATAAGTACCTTATTGCAAAGAATAAGGTACTTATATGAACGTCATGGTTCTATACATATTATTATTGCTCAGCAAATCTATAAGTTTCGACTATTTATTACGCGTTTTAATCCCTCATTGTGTAGGTAGGTACTTTGAAATGATCCTGCAAATGTTATTAACAAAACTTGATTTTGAACGAATTTTGATGATTCAAATCTACTAGACGTTCCGTAAAGGCCCCGTTTTTATATTAGTGTATTGGTACGAAGGTGCATCATACCATGTTTGAAAAATAAATCTATGGTAATATTTCACAAGAGTAACCGAGTATAACTTTTTCAGCCAGCATCGGCATCTTCAGTACTGCTGGTGCACCTGGGCGCAGTGGGGGCACTGGCGAGTGGCGCTGCGCTTTGCGGTGGCGGCGGAGCATGCGCCTGCAGCGCTTTGCTACACGCACTACATCCGCTGCAACTGTGGACTGTGTGCGGCCTGCACGCGGATCGTGCTGCTGCCATTGCTGCTCCACTGCATTATGCTGCAATCGTATCAGCGAAGAAGGTAAAGAACTACTTTTAGAATCTACCCTAATATCCTTGATATCGATTCTAGAGATGCCATTAATACAATTTCTTTTTAATATTTTGGTAAATATGTGCTTTGCTTTCAGGTGATGATTTGCGTGGCTAGTGGTTGGGTAGCCATGGCGGCTCTGCTGGCACCGCTAGCGGTCGCGCAGCCACCTCTCACGTATAATGCTGGGCTGGGTGGTTGCGCACCTGACTGCAGCGCTGGACCCGCTGCACTCGGTTTCTGCCTGGTATACGCACTGCTCACCCTGGTGCTGCCCGCTGCGCTTGTGCTGATGTGTAGCCTCAAGATCCTCCGCATTGCACGGTATCACCGGCACAGGATCGCAGCGGCTATTTACGAAGTGACATTGTCGGCACAGGTCACTGTCACACACCAAAGGAATCCGTTCTCACCTCCACCACCGCCACGACGCCGAGCTCTTTCGGCGGTGCTCCAACCTTTAGGATCATTGGCCATTTTGTATTTTCCATATTATTGTGTTTTGATATGGCCGGCCGTAGCAATGCCTCCACAAACGTTAGCCGCCCTGTCAGCGGCTCTGTTGGCGGCTGCTCCTCCTGTCAATGGTATTTTGTATGGCATTCGAAGTAGAGCTCTGCGGGACTCCTTACGTAACTATAGAAGGAAGAGATTGACAAAAAGCGAAGTGACGCAGGAGATTCAGGCCCGGACGCCGAGTGCTTGTGGATCTCGGCGACCGTCTTTGTCTGCAGGCTCAGGATGCATACGACCACCGACCACGAGGAGATTGTCCGACGCCGCCGCGATGGGTGCCCGGGGATCCGAAAGGCCCGCCGTCAGAGCGGCATCCTGTAACATGTTACAGGATTCACAAGAAGAGGAGGTCCCACGTCCACGAACGTCTGCCATTCCGATAATCCGTGCTCCACCGCATGTGGTGCTAGGGCGCGCATTGGGGCTAGAAGAGCCTAGCGGGCGTGACCGGCGTCGGCGCCAGTCACCACGCATCACGGTGACGCGCGCCATGTCAGACGAGAGCGAATCTCCAACGCGACGGCCGCTATGTCGTCAGCAGTCGCGCTCCAGCGGCGCATTGCTTGGTGGCGTGCCCTACTCGCCCGCCATTTCGGAACATGTGCATCTAGACACGCACGCCGACGAGCAGTTGCTGCTCACATGGCCGCAGAATGGCAACCACCACAACCATGACGCTTTATAAAACGGGTATTAAGCTTAGAGTAGTCGCTCATGTATGTGCATAGTGTGTAAAGACAATAACTATATGTGTGCGGGTTGAAGTCGAGGCGGCTTCAGTATTTTTAAATGTTATTTTAATCGCTTCGTACACCCGTCTCCGCTCGCCTCCGGCCAGACGGAGACTGATGAAGTTTCCTATAACTTTTACAACTGTATCGTAGGCGTTACGATTTCTCCTACAGGGTTCCTCCATATCGTTAGCTTTACCTACTGAAGTATTACTTTAGTGTATCGTAAAGATAATTTCCGAAATATTCCATAGGTTAGTGTTTTGAGATTTTGTTGTCTTGTTATAGTTACGTTAGTACATTGAAATGTTTAAATATTTTATGATTAATTTATTTATAAAGTTGATAATTATGTATATGAACAAACAAAGCCAAATATGAATATTTTGTGTCTGCTTCGATGCATATGATAGTCGTAGAATGAGCAGCTCGTTATATATTTAGGTAAATCAATGTCAATCAATGAACCAAGTTCAAACCTTCTGCCAATAGTGTAAACTAATGAAATTGTCCTTTGGTACAGATTTATATCATAAATATTTAAATAGAGTTACATAAAAAGATACCTATTTATATTAACAAATATTACAGAAACCGTTACTTTTAAACATGAATCAAGTTGATACTGTTTTATCTCTGTAATTATATCATAAACATAATATTGTTAGGTTCGAGCGAATTTAACAAAATATACAAGCTGATATGTGTAAATATGTAAGAACAATAGTTACCAACTTAGTTTTAAAAAGTAAATATCTATAATCATTGACCAACCAAATTGAAACGGAAGACGCAGCGTGGGTAGGCTCCCTACAAGATGGTCCGATGATCTTTTGCGGGTCGCTGGAAACCGCTGGATGCGAATAACGCAAGACCGGCAATTGTGGAGATCTTTGGGGGAGGCCTTTGTCCAGCAGTGGACTTCCTTCGGCGGATATGATGACCATTGACCAAAGGCGTTAATATAGCTGTTATAGTTAGTCATAGCTATTTGAAGGATAAATTATATAAAAATAGATACGTATTTATTAATTTATGCTTATCTTACGCATACCACGGGCTACTTTTGGTAACCACGGCAACAATGACAAACAAAAAGGCAGGTAACCAATCACACATCTAAAGTAGATGTACACACGGCTACATACCAAGCTATAATTTCCAGTATAAGCTGATCTCGCGTTGTAAAGGATTTCCACACAATGAGAGGTCAGCTTATACTGGAAATGGATAGCTTGATATGTAGCCGTGTGTACAATCAATATAACACGGATGTAAAATCGTTATATAGAACCGTTCTACAAAGTTACATATAATTTTGATTTTCTTCATACATAATATGTTTTGCTTGCGATTCCGTCTTTTACACCACTAAACTAATTGAAAGGTCATTGCAACTCTTTCTAATATTGTCTCGTATGATCATGATTACTTATCGTATGGGCAGTGGTTACCCTACTATCAGAGTTAGTTAGAGTAGGCCTTTGACTCACATGGCTTAACGACTGTTGCCTAATGGCTACAACCGGGACCGACAGATTAACGTGCCCTCTGAAGCACGAAGACGCTCAAAAATAAAACCACTTTAGCGGTCACCCATCTATGGAGTGACCGCGAACAAGGCAGCTTGACGTCAACAAGAACAGGGTACATATTGAATTTCGAAACAACTAAACCGCGCAATTATTCGAACACCGGGCAGATAATTATTTACTTGTCTTATTTAGTACACAATATATGGCGTACTGGTAACCAAAGACAATTGATAGAGTTGGGAAATTATCGAATGAAGGACTGAACGAATTCATACAGCTGTAACCGAATGATATTAGTAATGTAGGATTTCCTGACAAATAAAATTTTAGTTATGGCCCTGGGAATAAATTAGCGTTGATAATTTTGTAGTAAGCTGCCAGAATATCACACATTATCTTAATCACAGAAATAATTCCTGAAATATATCGTTGGCCTATATAAAAAATTAAACAAAACTATTTTTAATTTATTTATTCATTTGATTCACTACATGTATCTTCACTTCTGGAGTCTTCCGATTCTGACAGGTGTACAATGAAACCCTGGGTAGGTGCATCTGTTGCAGCATCTAAAAGTCCGTCAAGCTGCATCATTTTATCCTCTTCTTTTTTTATATGGTTTATACAATTATTCCAAGACATCGTACCAATTTGGCTTAAGCCTTCTTTTAGTAACTCCTTGACTTCAGCCATTTTAAAAGTTTTATTATTTTATCACTTCAAACACACACAGAGAGCACCTGTAACGTACAACATAAAGCGAGGCGTCGAGACGAATGACAGGACGTACCCCGTCAAAAAATTTCACTTGTCAAATAATACTTTTAGTCTACGACCAGTTACAACAAAAACTTTAGTTTTTAAAAATAATGCCTTACATTACCATACACACATATAACTTGAGATATATATATATATATATATATATATATATATATATATATATATATATATATATATATATATATATATAAACATTCTGCTTTTATTATTCAGTTTTTTACATTAAAATTACACAGTTCACACTGGTCAGAATCATTCATTCACTTTTCCCTTCTCTAAGTTCCGAAGACAAACTAGCATTTTGAAATGTCAAATTGCCAATATAATTATTAATCTGTGAAAATGGATTCTGATATTATTTTGATTTTAAGAGAATTAATGTGTTTGGATGGTTAATTTGAAACAGTTTTTGGTGTTATTTATATAGTATGTGTTTCTTCCAACAATCAAGATGTTCATACCTAACTAAAAGTGCGTGATTGATGACGAAACTAGTGATTTTCGTGCCGAGTAGTGTTTGTTTACCAAATAAGACAAGTAAGAAAAAATGAACCGTACCTACTATACTCAGTATTTTAAATTATTTTATTTTATAATATTTACTTGGAACAAAAAACGATAACATTACGACGGTCACCGTAGCCTAGTTGGTAGTGCTCCTGCCTACGAAGCTGGTGGTCCTGGGTTCGAATCCCGATAAGTGCAAATATTTGTGTGATGAGCACGAATATTTGTTTCTGAGTCATGGATGTTTTCTATGTATTTAAGTATTTATCTATCTATATAGTATGTATATCGTCGCCTGGTACCCATAGTACAAGCTATGCTTAGTTTGGGGCTACGATGATCTGAGTGACATTGTCCAAAAAATATATATATATATATAACACTGAGTAAATATTCTAAAATTAAATTTATAACCATATAACCCACATCATTAATAGATATTTATCCCTGTGTCGCGGGGTACTTTACAAACATATTATTAACGGACACAATGTACATCCAGAATCAGGACAACTATTTATGAGTTATACAAATAGTTGTCATACGCGGGACTCGAACCCGGGACACGAAGTGGCGAGGCGACTGGCTCAACCGCTGCGCCAAAAAGTTACTGAAATCATAATAATAAACAGTAGAAAAACGCTGTAATTCAAGAACGATAATAATGTGGTAAAGAAATATTCATAAACGAGGTGTTATACTGATAGTAACTCTGTAATTTTGCGTCTAAGTTGAAGATTCATCAACGAGAATATGTCGAACTCCATAAAATATGTGTTATACTTTAATTCATAAAAATAAAGCACGGTTCGTTTTCAGCGTTCATACATCCCACGTACACACGGCTACATATCAAGCTATACATTTCCAATAGAAGCTGACCTCTCATTGTATGGAAATCGTATACAACGCGAGATCAGCTTATACTGCAAATGTATAGCTTGATGTGTAGCCGTGTGTACATGCAGGCTCTGGAATGAATTACCTGCTGCGGTGTTTCCCCAGCGCTACGACATGTCCTTCTTCAAACGAGGTTTAAAAAGAGTATTAATCTCACGGTAGGCGGTTTGCTGTGCCCCCTGGCACTGCGAATGTCCATGAGCAGCGGTTACCACTTACCATCAGGTGGGCCGCTAGCTCGTCTGACTCTAAAAGCAATTAAAAAAAAGTTTCTCTTCTAATGTCAATTTTAATGGCATCCTGCTGACCCCTGTGAGTCCACGCACATAGGTAAGTAGAAAAATAGTTATACGAAACAACGCTTTTATACATCGCAACCGTCCTAAAAGCCTCATGAGACTTTGCTAACGTTTCGGATAAGTTACATCAAAGTTAAATTGACTTGGCAAGTAGTTAGTATCACTGTTAGTCCACCATCTAACTTAAACGGCCTAATTGTACCAAAACCTCTCCAAGGTGTTTCTTTAATCGTGTTAAAGAATGAAACAAAGTGACCTGTCACTAATATGGTCATAAATAAATTTAATGAATTCGTAATCTAAAATCACAAAATAAAATAATTATAAAACAAAGTCAAATGGCGGGTGTAATACGTACCGCCAACTCCCAGACTTCGGGCTGATACTGAGAAATTTATTTTTACGGAAAAATCACAAAATCAATTTTTATCCCGACCCGGGATTTCAACCCAGGACCTCGTTCTCTGCAGTTGAACACGCTACCGCTAGACCAACGAAGCAGATATATAAAATACTAGCTGTGCCCGCGACTTCGTCCGCGTGTTAATTAGTTTATTTCGTTTTTTTTTTGTAAAATAAAAGACTTTCTTAAATAAAAGTAGCCTAAGTTACTCCTTATTACATCAGCTACCTGCCAATAAAAGTCCCGTCAAAATCGGTCCAGCTATTTCAGAGATTAGCCGTAACAAACAGACAGACAGACAGACAAAAATTGTAAAAAACATTATTTTGGTGTATGTACCGTATATATATTCATATTAATGTAGTAAAAACCGGTTATTTCAATATTACAAACAGACACTCCAATTTTATTTATTTGTATAGATGTGCTGCTAACTTGAAAATGTTACATGGATTATGGATTATGACTATATTTGCGTTTGCATTGCGTTTAAGTTGTGTCAGACGCACTTATACACACAAACATATGTATAAGACGCCGTTTGCATAGGCTTTTAAGTAATCTATTCTTCACAGTTACAAAGAAGCCTCTCTGTACTTAACAACTTAATATCTACTTAAGTACTTAAATTTGGTGGTACAATACATTTGTTGTAAACATGTCGAAACTTTTTAGGTTTGTTATATTTTATTTTTATTTTACCAAATATTTCATAAGTCATAAGTAATTTTATTTGCAGAACACAGGTTCAGCAAAGCTATATATAACATTCGTCTATAAACAGATATATATTTTACTTCAACACTTAAGCTCGTATCGGTTTTTATTTGACATATTTATGACACTAGTGACGTTTAAAACACCGACTACTTTAAGATATACCGGTGATTGCTGACAATAGCCAAGTTCGCTGGTGAATGTTGGTTTCAGCTCCGTCCGTTTTGTTCATAACTCGCGAGTTTTTGAAGTGAAAACTTCTATAGGCGCATTGAGCACTTTTTGGGTGAACAAAAAGCGTGAAATTCGCGTCGTCGTCACCGCACGCTTTCCATTAGCTATATGTATACTGTTTATATTGTACATAGATATACATACGTCTGTGCGTATTCGTATACATTATACATGTACAATGTGAAGTGTCAACTATTATATTGTAGATTATTTAGATTAGAAGTGTAAAAAATAGCTATCACTTCTATTGGCAGACCCTAAAGACTGCTCCGGATGTTTTTTGTTTCCCCATGCTTGACATACTTAGTTTGATTTCAACCTCCTGCCTATTCAGATTTTTTCTTTGAAGTAGTTTTTCTGGGATAAGACCATTGAGTTAATGTAAATGGATAAGACTATATTAGCGATACACTATGCGCTGAGCTTTGAAATCTAGGCACGTTTCGGCGATTCGTTAAAAGTATTTTCAATCCCTAAGGAGTATAGTAACCCTTGTCCAAAAATATAAGGAGTTTTTCTGCGACTTTGATCTTCTATGAACTACTGCGGAAGTCCATATTTAAAAAAAAACATTTTTATGTACCATAATTATTGTTTTGGGAAAATATTATAGTATCATTTCACTATAAAATATAATTATTATATAATTTTATTTATTTCCCACTTCATAATATTTTCCATCAAGAAAATTTCAAGCTATTGTATTATAAAATATATTTACAGTCACCGTTATATCTCAGATCGCACTAACATGGTTGAAATTGGGGATTATCGACTTTCACCGGTGAATCTTAACATTCCCTAAGATTCTCGGTGGCAAAACTGTAATTTTAATCCAAAAAAACTCGCAGTTTTTATTCCTATACATTTTATATTTACTACAGCTATTATTTATTTTTAGAACTTTAAGTACTAACGAAAGTTAGCAATTGCTTCAGATAATATAAATGGGATGAGCAAAGTTTTACTGAAATTTAATAAAAGAAACATTATCTGAACTTGTGTATTAAAGAATTATTAACGATACGAATAAAAAGTCGAGGCCAATAATCTAAACAAATAATGGGTATAAGAAAATACAATTATATTTTTGAAATCACGTATAAAAGTATATTCTTACTGTTAAAACTTATAAATACCTTCGTACAGATATTTATAAATACAGTATACTTATTAAAGGAAAAGCTTTATACAATTTCATATAACACGTAACTATTCCATATAATGTATATAGTCCACATTACATTTAAATAAAAAAAATATATATATTTTCACGTTGCATAAAAGGGAATTCAAAATTACTTACGTACTTTAACGTATGGGCAGTGGTTACCCTAGTGTCAGAGTTGATCAAGCCGCAGAGTAATCCCCTGACAGGGCTCATCGGCTGTTGTCTAACGACTACAACCGGGACCGACAGCTTAACGTGCCCTCTGACACACGGAGACGCTCAGAAATAAAACCACTTTGGCGGTCACCCATCGATAGACTGACCGCATGCCTAGGTGCTTAACCTCTTCGATCTATTACAGGCCGGTGAGAGCAACTGGCAGTTACTAAACTCTATGGTGTATATAGATGTGTTAGTAATGTTAAATTATGATTTTACAAAAAAAAAAAGTAGGTCGTGAAGGTTAATTTTTTTAAACTGCCTGTATATTTTGGTTTCTTAGATAGTAATACCTATTTTGACCAAAGAAATAGACGGAAACGCTTTTGATAACAGCTAGTTTTTGACCCCAAATATAAATATCGTTTGGCAGCGTTCAAGTGTCAGCGTAACATAAATTAATTCTTGAATTTAAATAATAATAATAATAAACCGCTTAATATAAAATGATTTGGTATCTTTTTGTCATTACAGAGTCTAAAGTTAGTCTCAGAATTAGTCTTATGGTCAAGTCATAAGTTTATCCAGATTACAGACCTAGGAAAGACACTCGTCAATAGACTATGTAAAGAAATGCTTTTTAACAGTAAACAGTGTCATTTAAAACAATATGTATAAGTTGAAATTATGCAACTAATTCGTTTTGTAACAGTGGAATTTAATTTCAATAAATAGCAGCATTGATTTATAAAAGCCATTGATATATAAAAAAGACCCAAGATACACTGAGCGTCTCAAAATCGTCTGCCAGAAATGAGCGCACAATTCTAAATTGTGCGCTCTATCCAAATAGTATGGCGTCGCTCGCATTACTACACGCACGCTAAAAATGCCCAAGTGTTCAATGAAAAATTGTAAAAATACTACCTCTAAAATGTTAAAAAGGGATGGGATACCGTATCGTTAATTGATTTATTTTTGTTGTTCATATGACTAAATATAGGAAGCAATATGTGATTTTCATTGAATTTTTCTGAATAGACTTGTCTTGGGATTTTTATAATCAATGGTAAAAGCTATAAGAATATGAATTAAATTATTGCCATTGCTGGGACGGACGTCAAAATGTAAAAAGCACGATACCCGACACCCTCTACCTAAATTTATATTTTTATTACGCTTTCACACGATTGGAGAAATTATTACGAGTATACAAAATGTATTAGAAATTATTTTTATACCTCCTAGATTGTATTCCACTGAAGAAATATAATTTATATTGAGTCAAAGACAACCGCAGATGCAATGTACGTAGATATTTCTATTAGTAATGGTAATACCATCTTGATTTTGCAACGTTTACTCACCGTTTAAAATAACTTAATTTTTTTCTGAAATTGGTAAGCTCCTTCAGTTTGAACTTCTCCTGACCGTACTCTCTGGGTAAAAATAGTGATTAGAATTGTTATTCTTTTCTAACAATGTTTCAGACATCTTTAAAGTGAATTGTATAAATTTAAGTGCGGGTGGGAATCGAACCCACGACCACGGGGCTACCGGTCCCATGTGTGTTAACCGCTCCGCCACCGCATCGTGGTACTGACACTTCGAATTTATACAATCCATTCGATATTTCTAAAAAGCATTAAGACGCTTTTAACGCCATCTTGCCGAAACCTACACGGCTAACAACGGATGGAATACCAATATTTAGATCGAACAATTCCAACAGATGGCGCTTTAAATTATTCATTTTTGAATACTTATTAAATGATAGTTTTTATTATTAACTATGATTTTATTTATTATTTTAAGCATTTTAATTTTTTTTTATCCCATTTTTCGTAAGTAATATGTTAACACTAAGATCCATGTTGACCCAGAGAATGCGGTCAGCATAAGCTATATTTTAGCTAGTCTGCTGACCCTTAATATATCTGTAGGGACAAGCGAGTTAAGTATTTATAGCCGGCGCCCACTTACCCTTGTATAAGACTTGATCGTGACTTGAAGTGACGATTAAGTTAAGCTTTAGAAGTGAATAAATATCGAATGGATTGTATAAATTCGAATTGCAGAACCACGGTGCGGTGGCGGAGCGGTTAACGCACATGGGGCTGGATACCCCGTGGTCGTGGGTTCGATTCCCATCCCCACTTAATATTATACAATTCACTTTAAAGATGTCTGAAAAATTACTTCTTACTAGTTAGTTACTTGATTTAAGTTTACTGTCCGTATACGGGCCTAAGTTGTGTGCTACCATCAGTGTCAGAAAAAAAATTAAGTTATGTTGGATGGTATTTAGAATCGTGATGTAGATAGACATAGATTATAATAAAGATTTAAGTAGTTGTAAAAGATTTGAATGTCGTTGTTCAATGATAAATGTTTATATAAAATAAATACGAATTGTTATTCTAGTCAAAGAGCTGTTGTTTTATGTCTGTGTTAATTTTAAATTATGTATTAGTATTTAATTAAATAACACATTGTAAGATTATTCCGTTTTTTTATTTACATATCCTTGATCTTTAAATTATCTTATAGCTGTTCAACTAGTAAACTACCAACACACACATTATTTTAATTATTTTTTATGTATTCGCATGTCTCTGTAGACAAAATGTGTAAACTTAAACCTTCTGTAAACATCCTGTATGTACCACGTTTTTAAGCGAAATAAATACTTACTTACTTACTAATTCTGGAAGAGTACCGAATAACGAATTCTCTTCATCATAACTCTGCTTTAACAAGTCCACGGCTGGACAAAAGCGTCCTCTAAGAATCATATTGGGGGGATATGCCTTAATCGCCACGCTTGGCAGATAAGTTGGCGATGGCAGTAAGGACTGTCTTACGTCATAAAGGCAAAAGTGTGTGAGTGTGTGTTTGTTACCTACTTCTTCTTCTTTCTTCGTTCTTCTACGTCTAAACGGCTAGAGCGATTTTAATACAACATGGCATGGAGTTAGCTGACACCCTGGGTGGCACATAGGCTATAAATTTATAATAATAATAATAATATCTCGGGACAATGTCACACAGATCATCCTAGCCCCTAACTAAGCAAAGCTTGTACTATGGGTACCAGGCAACGATACACATACTTATATATATAGATAAATACTTATATACATAGAAAACATCCATGACTCAGAAACAAATATTCGTGCTCATCACACAAATATTTGCACTTACCGGGATTCGAACCCAGGGCCACCAGCTTAGTAGGCAGGAGCACTACCAACTAAACTACGGTGAAGATTAAATTTATAGCCGATGTGCCAAATCAATTTTCTCTTAAAGTATGTAATTTAGAGGAACGAACGATATGTCATGTTTTAGTTAACTAAAACGTGACATATCGTTCGCTCCTCTAAATTACATACATTTTTCATTACAATTACATACATACACGTTCCTCGAAATAGTTAAAACTTTTTTCATAATTTGCGCTAATCCAGCAGGTTGAGCCTAGTCAATTAAGTTGAAAATATTGGATTCTCAGTTCTGATATTTTAGTAAAATTAAACTTTCATTTACTTCTTAACAATTGACTTCTGTGTCGTTTTTCCCTTTTAACTAATTCACTTGAGCATCTAAGTTAAATATGTTGAAGTTGTATTTATGTATTTATTCACATTAATTCATGTTTTGCAGATTCCTCAGATCAGACAATAATGAATTGAGGGCCGTATATATACCGCTATAAATCTGTAATGAAATATTCTGCAGATTTGAGAATTTCTTAAAATATTAAGAAATTATTAAATAAAAATAATAAACCCAGAGATAGCACTTACAGAGATTTAGACTATGCCACTTTATACATGCGTCAGGATTGAGGGCCCAAGTTATTTAATCATAACAGTTTCAATTCACGTTTGAGAAATTCGTCGCCTTCAGTTTTAACTATTTTTAACTAATTTTCCTCAAAGTCTTATTCCGTTTCATAAAAGTTCCAGAAATGGGCCCTCAGTTCTGACGCACATGACAAACAAACATGTTCATGCACAAAAATATATGTCCTGGGTGCGTACCGAACCCACGACCCGCGGCGTGAAAGGCAAGCATCTACCAACAACGTATGACGCTTTCGGCTCTCTTCACACTAGCGTTTGTCTAGCGTAGGCGTTCGATAAACGTATGCGCAGGCGTCGCGTTGTTGCGGCGTTTCCTCTGGAGTCGAATGAACGCTGCGCTAACGCGGCGCAGACGTCACACAATTGCGTTGTACTCCGTAGTTACGCGGCGCTAACGCAGCGTATTCATTTAACCTTGCACTGACGCCGCGGCAACGCAGTGCCAGCGCTGAGTAGTCGCGGCGTCTGCGCTGCGCATCCGTTTATCGAACGCCTACGCCGGACAAACGCTAGTGTGAAGGCGCTCTTACTAATAAGATAGTAACTATATCCCACGAAGTATGGGGTTTGTGCCTTCCTCAATGCCAAAAACCTACACAACCTATGCAATCTTAGGGAATATTTCCTTCAATTGAGTGTGGGGTGCATCGTGACTCGCTAAACTTATGTACGCTGGAACGTATCACTTTAGCCGAAATATTTTGGATAAAAAGATCAAGATTGTATCATATTGATTTTTATCACAATATTACTGAACCAACTAGGGTCAGTCGGCGATCGCCAACCCGTCTGCCGATCGCCAACCCGTCTGCCAAGCGTGGCGATTATGGCATATCCCCCCAAGACGATTCTTGAGGGAGGCTTGTCCAGCAGTGGACTTATTAAGCTGTAATGATGATGATGAACTAGGGTCAGTGACCCTAGACATAGACATAGACATAGACATAGATCATTTTATTGCCAGAAACTGTGTACAGAAGATGTTATAACAATTTGATTGATCAACAGTTACCCATATCGGGCATGCAATATTTTTTCTACCTACCTTAATATTAAATAATTATTTTTTGTAATCTTGACAACAGATAAATAACACATCATTATCAATAAATCAGTTGCTTCGATACTTGGTCATAAGCAAAAAACTCTTTAAGGTCATAAAATACGTTGTGCAATAGCCATCGTTTCAGCATAGATTTAAACATTTTACCATCAAGTTGTTTAATTTCAAGTGGTAGATGATTATACACACGTATTGCAGTAATGTAAGTACTCTTATAGTAAATCATGTTGCGAATAGATGGTAACTCTAAATTAAATCTATATTTATTACGAATATTAGGTTTAGATGCCGACTTTAAATTGAAAAAACTCATATTATTTTTTACAAAAATACATAATTCTAAAATGTAAATGCTAACTAAGGTAAGATACCCCTTGTCTCTAAATGTAAATCTAAGAGAATCGGTGCTATACATATTGTAGATAATCCTCAGACATTTTTTTTGAAGTATAAAAGTTGAATTTACGTTTGTTGAGTTTCCCCAATAAATTACACCATACATCAGAAGAGGATAAATATAACCATAATAGGCCGCTTTAGCAGCAGCTAAAGAAGTTACCTCAACTAAAATAGATAATACATAACAATAACTGGATATTTTTTTATTCATTCTATTGATATGACTCTTCCAGTTTAAATGTTGGTCTATTGACACTCCAAGGAAATTAATATCTTCTACTTCTTCAACTTTGGTATCATTATTTATTACATCAAGTGTTAGAGGTTTGGTTTTGTAATTTCTAAATTGAATTAGTTTAGTTTTTGTGAGATTGACTCTAAGATTTATGGATCGTAACCAGTTTGTAACAGTCTCTAATGTAAGGTTGATTTCTGAATTAAGGTTTAAATTTATATGATTTTCATTTGTAATAAATATCGTAGCATCATCGGCATACATTACGCATAGGTGATTCGTAATATTTGGAAGATCGTTAATGTAAATCAAAAAGAGGAGTGGTCCTAAAATGCTCCCTTGGGGAACACCCAAAATAACTTTTTCAATTGTTGAGTGTACATAGTCAATAGTTTTTGTACTTTTGTTATATACTTCGATAACTGTAGACTGAGTTCGATTGGTTAAATAAGATTTAAATAACTGAAGTGCGATCCCTCTGACGCCTATATTTTCCAGCTGTTTATATAGAAATTCATAAATTACGCAGTCGAATGCCTTGGACATATCTAGGAATAGTGCAATACACCGATTTTTCTTATTCATACTTTCCCAGAGATTTTTAAATAATTTAAAAACGGCTAGAGATGTAGTTTTCTTTTTTCGAAATCCAAATTGGTTACTATTTAGAATATTGTTACTGTCTAGAAAATTAGTAAGTCTGTTGAAAATAACCTTTTCAACCTAGTTAGTTTTGTAAATTTGTGATACATTCATTTGTTAATATTTTGCACTGATTTATTTTTATAAAAATCAATAATCAATCAGATTCAGTCAGGTAATTCAAATCAGTGGCTCACAAAATTCAATTTTCACCTAGAAATTGCTACTAAGTTTGTAATAGTTGCTTCGTCCAATCGTCCATAATCTAAAGTGCGAAGGGATCAAGCACAGCTTTATCTATAAAAAATATCCCACTAATATTAATGAAATCTAGTTTTTCATACAGATTTCTTTTTTTAATTCCTATTTAAATTAACAACTCCTTAATTTGTGAAAATTAAGTCGTCGATGTCAACTAAACGTCAAAAAGGTAAAATTGAGGATTAAAAAAAAAAACACCACGTTTCTTGACCACTTTAATAAGAGAGTGGCGACCACGAAACGGAGACGCAGTGAGTATGAGTGGAGTTCTATAAGAGAGGCCTTTGTCCAGCAGTGGACGTTTTTTGGCTGATATGATAATGGTAAGTATTATTACGCACTCGTCGGTTCTGCACATTAAAACTCCGAGATATTTTCCACACACAATATTTAATACAACAGAGTAACGTTCTCATCTACCGTCGTACAAAGAATGCCTCTTTAATAATTCTCCTACCCTATTTATATTTTTATCAGTGACAACCATTTGAAACTCTAATATCGAATATTAATAGTTTTAAGATGTAAAATTATTATAAAATTATTATAGTAATTAATAAAATGATAATCACTTATCAAATAAATAATCGTAGTGTAAAAATATTATTATAACTTAGCAGCTACGTCATAACAGTATACAAGTTTTTTTGTTAACAATAGCCCAATATTTTCATAAGATAAAAGGGTCAGAGTACCATTATTATTAGATTTATATTGGTGGTAAGTGGAAACAGGCAAACAGGAATTGATATTTGAATTTACTGTTGGTAGGTATAAACTACATAACAACACTTGAGGTGCCTGCTGGCGTGGTTGGTAGATACCTACTTGCCTTTCAAGCTGCAGTGTGATCGATTCGCACCCAGGACAGATATTCGTGTGTATGATGAACATTGCCTCTAGCACGAGTTCCTGCAGTTTACTTACTCGATCACACGTACAGTTTCGTCCCATACATTGAGCACCAGAGTTTTAGTTCTTAATAGTTTCCGCGAGAGGCGCTGGTGCTCAATGTATGGGAGGAAACTGTACGTGTGATCGAGTAAGTAAACTGCAGGAACTCGTGCTAGAGGCTCATGTCTGTTTGTCTTGAATCTGGGTGTTATTATATTTAACCAGTCGCGTGCACCTAAGTGACTTTTGTCACTTTTTCTTTTGACCGTTGAGTGCTCTCAAGTGACAAATGTCCCTTTTCAGTATGATGCATCAAAGCAATCTCGTTATTTCTTTCTATCGCGTTACGTTTCTTATCTTTTTCTCTTTTCTACTCGAATCTTAATACATTCCTTCATGCAAGAAATACGACAAAAGTTCCACAATAGTTCATCCGGCTTGAAAAAAAAAAGTCAAATGTCAGTCGTTGATTCTCGCGCGTAAGTGAGGTTAATCTAACGCCTGTAAATTAATAGTTTTGAAGTAAGAAGAATGTTTTTTTTTATTTTATGGTGTGTAAATAGAGCTATTCCACTGTTAAAAGTCATAAAATATATATGTTCAAAGGTCATTTGTCAACCAGCACCCTGGTTGACAAATGACCTTAAGTCAACAATGAATAAAAAAGCAGCGGCAAAATCTAGGTATAAGGCTCGCCCTAATTCACTAAATTGGGAAAAATTTGTTATTATTCGAAATCACTGCAATAAGGTGTGTAGGAAAGCGCAACGCCAACATATCCATACCTCTGTGGAAAACGGAGACCCAGCTAAGATCTGGAAATTTCTTAGATCACTAGGAGTTGGAAAGACTCGTCAAGAAACTTTTCCAAAAGACTTAAACTTTGATTTATTGAACCAACATTTCTCATCGTCGTCTGATATTAATAAGTCAGTTAAATTGAATACTATAAGAAATCTGTCACTGCTTCCAACTCCTGATCATTCACCGTTTTTCTTTAGTCAGTTCACCGATTGTGATGTTAAGAAGAGTATTCAATCAATCACTTCTAACGCGGTTGGTAGTGATTGTGTTAGTCGTAATATGATCCTTCCTATTTTAGATGAAATCCTTCCTGCTATTACCCACATTTTTAATTATTCCGTTTCCAGTGGCTCTTTTCCATCTCAATGGAAAGACTCCCAAATCACTCCGCTGCCAAAAAAATCCCATCCTCAATCCTTTTCTGAGTACCGCCCGATATCCATACTGCCCTTCCTCTCAAAAGCCCTTGAACGCCTTATCCATAACCAACTCAACTCCTTTCTTTGTAAAAATTCTCTCCTGAATCCTTTCCAATCCGGCTTCCGTCCGGGTCATAGTACGACTACAGCGTTAGTATATTACTGATGACATGAGATCCGGCATGGAAAATGGCAAACTCACAGTCCTCTGTCTGCTAGATTTTAGTAATGCCTTTAACACCATAGACTACGATGTATTGCTCGCCATTTTACGCTCTCTTAACATATCTCCAACGGTAATTGATTGGTTTCACAGTTACCTGTTTGGCCGACGTCAACGGATACGCATTGAAGACTCTTATTCTTCCTGGTGTAATACATCTGTTGGCGTGCCACAGGGTGGCGTTTTATCTCCTCTTTTGTTTGCAATATTCATTAATGCGATTTCCCATAAATTAGTTTCATACTACCACCTTTATGCAGATGATCTCCAGATCTATAGTCAAGCATCTCCCGATAACCTGCTCGAAGCTATTTGTAACATAAACACAGATCTTGCACATATTTCTTCCTGGAGTAATAGCTATGGGCTTACCGTGAACCCGACCAAATCGCAAGCTATTGTTGTCGGCAGTACTAGAATGCGGAGTAGAGTGGACTGGTCTCAAATTCCCAATATTACTTTAAATAATACTGTGATACCACTGGTTCAAAAAGTTAAGAACTTGGGAATCTTAATAGACCAAGATCTCTCATGGATTCCGCAATTACAAGAAGTCAGCCGTAAACTCTTTGCTTCAGCAGGGTCTTTGCGGCGTCTTCGTAATTTTTTGCCTATTACCACAAAAATTGCGCTTGCACAATCTCTCCTTCTTCCTATTCTCGATTACGCCGACGCCAGCTATCTCGATTTAACCCAGGAACAACTTGACAAACTTGAGCGTCTCCAAAATGTCTGCATTAGGTTCATATTTGGACTCCGCAAATATGACCACGTTTCAGAATTCCGTACTAAACTCAAGTGGCTTCCTATCCGCCTTCGTCGGAATGCAAATATCTTGTCTCTCTTGTACAATATTCTCTTTAATCCCTCAACGCCCTTTTATCTTAAAGAACGTTTTCAGTTCCTCAATGACACGCATTCAAAGTCACTGAGATCATCAGAAAACCTGCAATTAAGCTTACCAACGCATTCCACCAATTTCTTCAGCAAATCATTTACAGTTCTAGCTGCTCGTCTTTGGAATGCGTTACCAGTAACAATAAGACGCGCTCAAACCTTAACTTCCTTTAAAACACTTGTGACAAAACATTATTTATCACAGTAGTATTCTTTATCTTGTCCACCATATAACCCTACTAGATATAATTAATATTTCCATCAAAACTGGTTATATGTATATTAATTCATATTTTATTTTACAGGTATTTATGTATATTTTTTTATTATTATGTATGTATGTATATATTATATATATGTATGTGTTAGAATATTATTTATTTATTATTATTTGTATTTAGATATAGATAAGTTTTAGTATTATAAGTATTTTAATTAGTGGTAGTACTACAACTAAGTAGATATCACTACCTATTAGTGTTAAGTTATTATCACCTAATTTCTTACACCATACACTATACCCCTATACTCCAAATTCCTTACAATATGGTCCAACTGAAGGTTGTCTGGAAGAGATCGCTGTAAGCGATAAGACCGCCAATTGTACCTTTTTAATATAATTAACTGTATCATAAATTGTGTTCTGTTAATGGTGTACAATAAAGTGTGTTTATCTTATCTTATATGTTACCGATTTACTTTTTAAAATAATCGTATTTCAAAAACACATTTTTTTTTTTTTTTCAACTTTATCAATGTTTAGCCCTAAATATAATTAATTAGAAACGAAATGTCAACAAACATTCATTACGACTTGAAAGAGTCATTCACAAGCAAGAATAAAAACAACACTTGTGTTTGTGCCTTCCTCAATGCCAAAAACCTACACAACCTATGCAATCTTAGGGAATATTTCCTTCGATTGAGTGTGGGGTGCATCGTGACTCGCTAAACTTATGTACGCTGGAACGTATCACTTTAGCCGAAATATTTTGGATAAAAAGATCAAGATTGTATCATATTGATTTTTATCACAATATTACTGAACCAACTAGGGTCAGTGACCCTAGTTAGTTTTGTAAATTTGTGATACATTCATTTGTTAATATTTTGCACTGATTTATTTTTATAAAAATCAATAATCAATCAGATTCAGTCAGGTAATTCAAATCAGTGGCTCACAAAATTCAATTTTCACCTAGAAATTGCTACTAAGTTTGTAATAGTTGCTTCGTCCAATCGTCCATAATCTAAAGTGCGAAGGGATCAAGCACAGCTTTATCTATAAAAAATATCCCACTAATATTAATGAAATCTAGTTTTTCATACAGATTTCTTTTTTTAATTCCTATTTAAATTAACAACTCCTTAATTTGTGAAAATTAAGTCGTCGATGTCAACTAAACGTCAAAAAGGTAAAATTGAGGATTAAAAAAAAACACCACGTTTCTTGACCACTTTAATAAGAGAGTGGCGACCACGAAACGGAGACGCAGTGAGTATGAGTGGAGTTCTATGAGAGAGGCCTTTGTCCAGCAGTGGACGTTTTTTGGCTGATATGATGATGGTAAGTATTATTACGCACTCGTCGGTTCTGCACATTAAAACTCCGAGATATTTTCCACACACAATATTTAATCCAACAGAGTAACGTTCTCATCTACCGTCGTACAAAGAATGCCTCTTTAATAATTCTCCTACCCTATTTATATTTTTATCAGTGACAACCATTTGAAACTCTAATATCGAATATTAATAGTTTTAAGATGTAAAATTATTATAAAATTATTATAGTAATTAATAAAATGATAATCACTTATCAAATAAATAATCGTAGTGTAAAAATATTATTATAACTTAGCAGCTACGTCATAACCGTTGAGCGGCTATTGAGTACTTGATAACAGTATACAAGTTTTTTTGTTAACAATAGCCCAATATTTTCATAAGATAAAAGGGTCAGAGTACCATTATTATTAGATTTATATTGGTGGTAAGTGGAAACAGGCAAACAGGAATTGATATTTGAATTTACTGTTGGTAGGTATAAACTACATAACAACACTTGAGGTGCCTGCTGGCGTGGTTGGTAGATACCTACTTGCCTTTCAAGCTGCAGTGTGATCGATTCGCACCCAGGACAGATATTCGTGTGTATGATGAACATTGCCTCTAGCACGAGTTCCTGCAGTTTACTTACTCGATCACACGTACAGTTTCGTCCCATACATTGAGCACCAGAGTTTTAGTTCTTAATAGTTTCCGCGAGAGGCGCTGGTGCTCAATGTATGGGAGGAAACTGTACGTGTGATCGAGTAAGTAAACTGCAGGAACTCGTGCTAGAGGCTCATGTCTGTTTGTCTTGAATCTGGGTGTTATTATATTTAAGTAAGAAACATACATTCAGTATACATTTAACTTAAATGTATGGGTCTGTGTGCAGTAAAGAATAAGAATAAGTATGTATTTACAAAAGAAAAGTAGAATACATAGTATATCAGTTGTTTGGTTTCCATAGTACATACAAGCTCTACTTACTTTGGGATCAGATGGCCGTGTGTGAATAATGTCTTCGGTCATTACTTGGGGTTGTAAAACTATTTACTACGTTACTCATTCCAGGGCCTCTACCGGCTAAGTCGCCGAACATCGATTTCTTAAATGGCGTTCAAATAAATAAAGGGTAAAAATGACTTAATGAATCGTTAAATCGGCTTCCATGAGCACATTTGACGTCATAAATGGTCCAGAATCGATTGACAACGTTGAAGCCGATTTAACGATTGATTAAGTCAATTTTGACCATTATTTATTTGAACGCCATTTAAGAAATCGATGTTCGGCGAGTTAGCCGGTAGAGCCCCTGAGGGCATCCCCTATATATGGGATGTGAACCACGGCGTTTGCTGACGTGGAAATGCATGATTGGGTCGGCTTTTAGAGACTTTTTCAAAAACGATCGCTCTACGTTAATACACGGATATGGAGATGGTGGTCACGACACGTTAGCGGTCGTACCCACTTGTCCACCACCGTGACTCTGTAGGTAGTGACCCTGCCTTCTGATACAAAGGTTGTGGGTTCGATCCTCGCACAACTCGTAGCTTAACGCAGAGCGCCTACCCCGGATTGGTAGATGGTGACGGACGATTAAATTTATGATTACCCATATTTGTGTTCATTAACCTGTTTATTTATCCTGGTATGGGTGTCTACTGTGAATTGTATCATCATGTAAGCCAAATCACGTCCACTGCTGGACAAAAGCCTTCCCAAAGAACGGGGGGGTATGCCATAATCGCCACGCTTGGCAGGCGCGTTGGAGATCGCAGTTTGTTGGTCATAGTTCACAAAAAACGTTGCTGCCCGTTCTCTGGTATTTCTGCACCCCCACGGGATGAGATGGGGTGATGATATTCTACGCCGTCACCACACATCGTGTATTGTATGTAGGTATATATTTACAAAAAAAGTAAATGAGTATTTCTATCCGTTGTCCAGTGCCTCTAGCACGAGTTCCTGCAGTTTACTTACTCGATCACACGTACAGTTTCCTCCCATACATTGAGCACCAGCGCCTCTCGCGGAAACTATTAAGAACTAAAACTCTGGTGCTCAATGTATGGGACGATACTGTACATTTCGAGTAAGTAAACTGCAGAACTCGTGCTAGAGGCACAGATCCATAGTTCAAGTCTTGCTTAGTTTGGGCTAGATGGCGCTATATGATATCGGCTGAACAAGATATAACGGAATGCGTACATGCCAGAAGAGCATCTAATAACTTTGACTTGTGCTAGGTAAGTCGTAATATCTTCAACCTAACCTTCTAAAATTTTCCTGGGTTTGACTGAGTAGGTGTTCCGGACATCACACCAGGCGACGCTGCGCTTGCGCCTCCGACCGGTCCGCTGACCTTCAACGTCCTCCCCCACCACGCTAACCGGCCGTCGAGCTACAGCGGCGGGGGATTCGCTCTTAAGACTCAGCGCAAGCAACGCGGCTACTTACATCATTGAATCTGTTTATAATACAGTTTTTATATATCGCAGAAAATAGTTTTATTCATTAGCTAAGACCCCCAGAAGCACAACTGGAGCTTGGCACTCAAACAGTAGGTTATTGTGAGTAATTGGTGAATTTATTTTAACTAATAACTAGCGCCTTGATGTATCCAGGTGTATGATTAATTTAATTAGGTTTTTCTTACACCGGGAACAATTGTTAGTTAACGATTTAATTGATGCTATTAAAAAAAACAGATTTCAAGATTTTTTTTTATATGTAGGTATACCTATCTAGGACCAACTATTACAGTGCCATCTAATCCCAAACTAAGCAGAGCCTGTGCTATCACAACCAACTGATAAACATACTTATATACTTCTAAATACATAAATATTATTGACAAATTTCAGGCAGCCAGAACAAATAATCGTTCTCATTACTCAAAGTTTTGTCCTGTCCTGGGTAGGGATCGAACCCACGATCTCTAACTTAGCAGTCAGGGTCATTAAGCTATTTACTTACTTATCGTATGGGCAGTGGTTACCTACCCTAGTGTCAGAGTTGTTAAAGCTGCCCAGTAGGCCTCTGACAAGGCTTAACGACTGTTGTCGAATGACTACAACCGGGACTGACAGCTTAACGTGCCCTCTAAAGCACGGAGACGCTCAGAAATAATACCACTTTGGCGGTCACCCATCTATGGCCTGACCGCGAGCCTAGTTGCTTAACCTCGCCGATCACTTACGGACCGGTGAGAGCATCTAGTTATGTCTACTGACCAGGTTTTAACAAAACATGTCCATATCAATAAAAGCTTCATATAACTTGAAATACTTTTAACAAATTTTCTTTCGTGAAAAACGAAAAGCTTGAGTTGCGATAAAGGTTTTCCCATGTTATATTCATGAGGCTGTGGTTCCATTACAATCGGACTGAATTATGCATCTCTTTTAAAAATGACGACGACATTTTTTATTCTATTGTAGTTTCATCACGAGAAATTGTTTTAATATAAGTGGAAATGGAAAAAACACTCGTGCTTCGAAAGCCAAATGAATATGATGATTGATATATTTTTACTAGCTGTGCTCGTTTTCACCCGCGTTAGGGTGCCTTTCCACATCAGAGATGTGCTATGCAGCTATGCTGCGAGAATGTAAAAGCTAAGCTACGATACTATGTGACCATTTTCACTGATGCTAAGCTATGTATCGGTGCGCGTGAGATGTGTGAGGTGAACATTTGAAGTAAATCCATGCAGTACTTTTTGAGATTAGCCCGGACATACATACAGACAAAAATTCTAAAAACTATATTTTGGGCTTCGATGTCAATTGTAGATCACGCCCCAAAAATCCTTTTAAAAAATTGTTCATTGTACAGTTTTAACTTTCCTACGATTGTATTATATATATAGACTAGCTGTGCCCCGCGGTTTTACCCGCGTTTTTATAAATTGTCACAGCTCCTCCCGCGTAGGTGATAACGTGATAATATAATATAAAATAAAATAAAAAGGTTTTTATTCACGTAGACTTTAAAAAAGCGCTTGTAAATAGTCAGAACATGTTTGTAGTAATATAGTTGTATACATTAGATATTATTTCTAGTAACATAGATATTTAGGTACATCTTGTATGAAAACATTTATAAAATTTATTTTATTACAGAAATGATATTTAGCTAGCTCGTATCAAGTTATTGTCAAGAGATTATGTTTAATTATCTAGTTTAAGTCTAATATTTTTACTACATATTATCAATGGTTCTGTCTATATTAAAGGTATTATTATTATGACGGACCTTGTGTTAATAACGACGGTCGCGCTTTAATGCTACCACCGGATCCAATGCGCCCCAACTGAGAAGACCCAGCGAAACAAACTCAGTGGGTTCATCTACTACCGGTTTCAACACGACCCAGTTGAGACGGTCCGGCGAAACATACTCAAGCGGGCATGAACACGGGATTTGGTCCAATTAGAATAATTATTTAGTAGGCAAACACAATATATGCTCGATCGGTTGTCTGAATGCTTATTATTTTAGATTATATTTAGGTATACAAAAGAAAAACTTCGAAACAATAACATTATTCATTTTGAGACAGAGTCAATAATTTTAAATTAAGTATATGATAGCAATCATTTACAGATAGTTGACGTAACACAGCAGATCAGTCATGTCTATATGGCTACAAGATCTCCAACGAGCAATGTGCAGGTAGGAAGTGAGAGCCAGACGTCTTTGTCATCGATGTACTCTTTAGTGGTGTAATAACCCCTAGCCATAAGTATACGTTTAATATGTGTTTTAAAACTTGTGTCAGGCAGATCAGTAATTTGAGTAGGAAGCTTGTTATAAAACCTAATACAATTTCCTAAAAATGATTTATTAACTTTGCTTACTCTAAAGCCTGGCATAGCTAGTTTGTTTTTATTCCTAGTATTTATATTATGCAGTTCACTTTTCTTTTTATAATTATGAATATTTTTTCTAACAAATATTATATTCTGATATATATATTCCGATGGCACAGTAAGTATATTTATTTCTTTAAACAAATTTCGCAAAGAATCGCGACTGCCTAAACCATAAATAGCTCTGACTGCTCTTTTCTGCAATACAAAAATAGTACCTATGTCAGCCGCCGAACCCCACAGCAGAATGCCATACGACATAATGCTATGAAAGTACGCGAAATACACTAATCTAGCAGTTTGTTCATCTATCATCATAATCATAATATGTAGCCTATATGTTGACCCGAGCTCTTAGTAATATTCATGCAAAATTTGAAGTAAATCTATGCAGGACTTTTTGAGTTTAGGCCGGACATACATACAGACAAACAGACAAAAATTCTTAAAACTATGTTTTTGGCTTCGATATCAATTGCAGATCACGCCCCAAGTATCCTTTTAAAAAGTATTCATTGTAGTTTTGACTTTCCTACGATTGTATTATATGTACAGATAATTTATTTGTAAGTCCGATATATAAGCTACATTACTACAAAGTTTCATCAAAATCAAAAAATCTGTTCCTTAGTTTTAGTAAACAGTAACAAACATCCATTCATCCATACTCACAAACTTTCACATAGGTATATAAGTACGTAAGTAGTAGTAGGATTAGGTGAGCGCAACAAACCAAAATGTTTTTCTAGCCGAATTTCGGCGGCCAGTGACATATTATAGTGCACAAGTGTGGTCACAAACACCGTGGCACTTTCTATTCCATTACTCTCAAAAAGTTTATCAGTTGTCTGGTTGCCATAGGAGAGGCGCTGCCTAGTTTGGGATCAGATGGCAGTATGTTAGTTGCATCAAGATATTTATTGATTACTAGCTGTGCCCCGCGGTTTTACCCGCGTTAAACTTTATAAATTATCACAGCTCCTCCCCCATAGGTGATAACGTGATAATATGTAGCCTATATGTTGACCCGAGCTCTTAGTAATATTCATGCAAAATTTGAAGTAAATACATGCAGGACTTTTTGATTTTAGCCCGGACATACATACAGACTAACGGACAAACAGACAAAAAATCTACAAACTATATTTTTGGCTTCGATATCGATTGTGGATCACGCCCCAAGTATCCTTTAAAAAAATTTCAATGTACAGTTTTGACTTTCCTACGATTTTATTATATGTATAGATTAACTTTGTAATTTACATAAAGTAGTTATGTTTATTACAGAGCGCATTCAATAGACTGCAGTAGACATTAATTCGACGCTACGCGTGACTAGAATACTACCAATCTTGTTCAGAGACAAGTATTTACCACTCAGCTTAGCAATGCTGCCAGACTTCTAGTCGTTTTCTATTGGCAGCGATATAGAGGTATTTTCCTGTTTTGATTATTATTTAATTTAATACTAACTATCCCTGAAAATTTCGTTCTTGTTATATAAATATCATCATTTTATTAGGGTTTCGTACCCATACGGTAAAACGGGACCCTAATACTAAGACTTCGGTGTCTGTCTGTCTGTCCGTCTGTCACCAGGCTGTATCTCATGAACCGTGATAGTTAGACAGTTGAAATTTTCACAGATGACGTATTTCTGTTGCCGCTATAACAACAAAAATACTAAAAAACAACATAAAATAAATATTGAAGGGGGCTCCCATACAATATACATCTTTTGCTCGTTTTTATAGATAATGGTACGGAACCCTTTGTGCGCGAGTAGCATTTGGCCGGTTTTTTTTCTATTGGCAGCGATACGAATCTATTTACCTGTTTTGTTTATTTATAAATGTTTTTTTTCTTTTTTACTTATCAATTAAGAATCCCTGGTAAGTACTAATTATCTCAGGAAATTTCGACCTTATTATGTAAAAGTAATAAAAATTTAAACCATTTTTTAACAAACGTCAAATCAAATGAAGTCCAATCGTTTATTTGCGAAAATGGGTGTCTTACATAAGTTGTTACAAAAAAGGTAGTAGGTATCACCATAATCAGCTTTTAAACATGCAAATATTTAAAGAGCGGCCAAGTGTTAGTCGCACTCGCCCATGAAGGGTTCCGTAGCAGTAAGTATTTGAGTTGATTGAATAAAAGGTAATTTGCGGCTTACGATTTATAACGTATTAAAAAAAACTACTTACTAGATTTCTTTCAAACCAATTTTCGGTGGAAGTTTGCATGGTAATGTACATCATATATTTCTTTTTAGATTTATGATTGTCTTATGTTAGAAGTTACAGGGGTACACACATTATACCACCTTGGAAATGTCTATCGCGCTACTAAATATATAAGAACTCTCAATATCACTTTTGATGACCTATCCATATAGTATACCCTATACATATGTATGAGTTCGGTGGAAAAAAATTTAGTTTCAGTTCTAAGTATGGGGAACCTCCAAAATTTATTGATATTTTTCGGTTTTGTGTAAAAATCTTAATGCGGTACACTGAATACTAACTATATATACTAACCAAGTTTCAACATTATAGTTCTTATAGTTTCGGCAAAAAGTGACTGTGACATACGGACGGACAAACAGACAGACAGACATGACGAAACCATAAGGGTTCCGTTTTTTACCATTTGGCTCCGGAACCCTAAAAATGCTAAAATAAAAACATTACATTTATATAAATGTCGTCATTAAAATGTTCTAATGAATGTCAAGAAAATTACATTCATAGAAAGAAACTAATACCTTACAAAATATAAAAAATACATTAATACAAAATGAATTATAAATATTTGTCCTTCAAAAAGCGCTATAAACCGGTTATGTACATATAAATATATAACCCTATTGATTTCTCAGCATAGGTGCTGATAATAGGTTATTTGCACAATGTGGTCCGATTATTATGCTATTAATGGCTGTAAATAAAAGATTAAATAAATAGAAAAAGTATTTAATATCAAAGATTAAACATGTATTAAATATTAAGGTACAATTCTGTAGTGGACATTTAATTAAGGACAGTAAAGTATAATGAAAAATACAGTTAAACAAAACTTATAATCTGCAATGTTATAATATCTTTAACAGCTCCATTTTATTACGTGTAAAATCAGTACCCAGTGGCAAAACCTTTCTTAGTAATTACCGCTTGACACCGATGTGGCATAGACATTATCAGTTTCTGACATGTTTCGACAGGAATGTTTGCCCATGCCTCACAAAAAGCTTCATGAAGTTCATCCAAATTTGTATTACGATAAGTGGCAACTTTTTTCTTGATTTCGTGCCAAAGGTGCTCAATTGGGTTGAGGTCCGGGCTATTTGCTGGCCAATCTAGCACCGATACAGACTGACTGGTAAGAAACGACTTGACTGAATGGGCGGTATGTTTCGGGTCGTAATCCTGCTGAACGTCCATATAATAGGCAGATGCTCCTCAGCATAGGGAAGCATAGTTTCTTCCAATATTGCCTTGTATTGATGTTGGTCTAAGTTACCCTGAACTTTCCTCACAGGTCCCACGTCCAGAAAATGAACCCCACATATTAATGTTTCCACCGCCATGTTTCACCTGTTCTTTTATGAATCTTGGATTCATTTCCGCTTTTACAGTACGCCGTACATCATATTGCCTTCCATCTGAAGAAATCAAATTAACCTTGTTCTCGTCAGAGAAAAGTACATGTTGCCATTGGGCGTAGGTCCAATGTCCATATTTACGCGCAAACGCCAAACGAGCATTTCTATGTTCTTTCTTCAACAACGGTACTTTGCGAGCCACTCTTCCGAACAACCCTGCTTCTACCAAACGTCGTCGAACGGTCCTCGCAGATACACCGGCTCTTTCGCTTGCCCCAAACACTTAGTTTTTAATTAAAATAGAGCCTAGAAAAGGATCTTTCTTAGTTAACTTGGTTATCATTCTATCTTCTTGCGGAGTCGTTTTTCTCGATCTTTTTGTTATGGAAACATTTAAAGCTGTGTTGTAGCGCTTGAAATGTTGCACTGCATTGCATACCATAGTTTTTGAAGAATTTAAATGTTGTGCTATCCTTCGGTTTGACCAACCACGCTCGACAAACTTCATGATAATTTGTCCTAGTGTTGGATTGCAACTTTTATTTTTGCCCATTTTTCTTCAAAATAATTCTCAAACTTTAAAATAAAAAATCTGGATTGCCGCCAAAACGACCACGAAACAATAAGAAAAGAAACAAAAAAGTATTAAAATTCCAATTTTGAAATTAGAACGCAATACAGATATCTTATTGGTGTGCATGTTATCACCTCTCTGCCGAAATGATTATGATTGTGCGTCTGTTCTCTTTAAAAAAATTAAACTTTTTGATGTGTGATTTGACATGGTCTATTGGTTTAAACTGTTTAAATGTTAAAAAATATTTATATTAAGATAAATAGAACTGTGTGTGCAAACTCTGCGAAATGGAACGCCAAATAATCGAAATAAATAAATAAATAAATACCTCAGTGTCCCTAATTAAATGGCCAGCCAGCATTCTTTGAACAAAAAGCACTATGATAATCTATCAGCTATACTGTAAAGAGGTTTAATGTTTAAGAAGTTGTTATTGTTTGTATAATCGCGCATATAAATGACTAAATACACTTACATCTAAAAGATATGGAATAGTGTTGACTCGTTGAAAAATAAAAAAATAATTCACAATTTGGCTTATTTATAAATACAGTATACTTATTAAAGGAAAAGCTTTATACAATTTGATATAACACGTAATTATTCCATATATGTATATAGTCCACATTACATTTAAATTAACATATATATACATATATTTTCACGTTGCATAAAACGGAATTCAAAATTACTTACGTACTTTATCGTATGGGCAGTGTTTACCGTAGTGTCAGAGTTGTTCAAGCCGCACAGTAATCCTCTGACAGGGCTCATCGGCTGTTGTCTAACGACTACAACCGGGACCGACAGCTTAACGTGCCCTCTGACACACGGAGACACTCAAAAATAAACCACTTTGGCGGTCACCCATCGATAGACTGACCGCATGCCTAGGTGCTTAACCTCTTCGATCAATTACAGGCCGGTGAGAGCAACTGGCAGTTACTAATGGTGTAGGTATATAGATGTGTTAGTAATGTTAAATTATGATTTTACAGTACAGTGAAGGTTAATTTCTTTAAACTGCCTGTATATTTTTTGTTTCTTAGATAGTAATACCTATTTTGACCAAAGAAATCGACGGAAACGCTTTTGATAACAGCTAGTTTTTGAAACCAAATATTAATACCGTTTGGCAGGGTTCAAGTGTCAGCGTAACATGAATTCATTCTTGAATTTAAATAATAATAATAATAAATCGCTTAATATAACATGATTTGGTATCTTTTTGTAATTACAGAGTCTAAAGTTATTCTCAGAATTAGTCTTACGGTCAAGTCATAAGTTTATCCAGATTACAGACCGAGGAAAGACACTCGTCAATAGACTATGTAAAGAAATGCTTTTTAACAGTAAACAGTGTCATTTAAAACAATATGTATAAGTTGGAATTATGCAACTAATAAGTTTTGTAACAGTGGAATTTAATTTCAATAAATAGCAGCATTGATTTATAAAAGCCATTGATATATAAAAAAGACCCAAGATACACTCAGCGTCTCAAAACCACCCGCTACAAATGAGCGCACAATTTTAAATTGAGCGCTCATTTCAATAGTATGGCGTCGCTCGCATTATTAGACGCACGCTAAAAATGCCGAAGTATTCAATGAAAAATTGTAAAAATACTACGTCTAAAATGTTAAAAAGGGATGGAATATCGTATCGTTTATTGATTTGTTTTTGTTGTTTATATGACTAAATATAGGAAGCAATATGTGATTTTCATTGAATTTTTCGGAATAGAATTGTCTTGGGATTTTTATAATCAATGGTAAAAGCTATAAAAATATGAATTAAATTATTGCGATTGCCGGGACGGACGTCAAATGTAAAAAGCCTGATACCCGACACCCTCTACCTAAATTTATATTTTTATTACGCTTTCACACGATTGGAGAAATTATTACGAGTATACAAAATGTATTACAAATTATTTTTATACCTCCTAGATTGTATTCCACTGAAGAAATATAATTTATATTGAGTCAAAGACAACCGCAGATGCAATGTACGTAGATATTTTTATTAGTAATGGTAATACCATCTTGATTTTGCAATGATTACTCACCGTTTAAAATAACTTAATTTTTTTCTGAAATTGTTAAGCTCCTTCAGTTTGAACTTCTCCTGACCGTACTCTCTGGGTAAAAAAATAGTGTCTAGAATTGTTATTCTTTTTTAACAATGTTTCAGACATCTTTAAAATGAATTTTATAAATTAAAGTGCGGGTGGGAATCGAACCCACGACTACGGGGTTTCCGGTACCATGTGTGTTAACTTCTCCGCCACCGCACCGTGGTACTGATACTTCGAATTTATTATTATATACCCGCACTTAAATTTATACAGTTCACTTTAAAGATGTCTGAAAAATTACTCTGATTAGTTAGTTACTTGACTTACATACGGGCCTAAGTTGCGTGCTACCATCAGTGTCAGAAAAAAATTAAGTTATGTTGGATGGTATTTAGAATCGTGATGTAGATAGACATAGATTATAATAAAGATTTAAGTAGTTGTAAAAGATTTGAATGTCGTTGTTCAATGATAAACGTTTATAAAATAAATACGAATTGTTATTCTAGTCAAAGAGCTGTTGTTTTATGTCTGTGTTAATTTTAAATTATGTATTAGTATTTAATTAAATAACACATTGTAAGATTATTTCGTATTTTTATTTACCTACCCTTTATCTTATAATGTCCTGCTAGCCGATTTTCAGCCTCGGCGGCCAGTCTCAATAGAGATTAGTTATCTGCGCGGAACATATAATAGTGCACAAGTGTGTGCGCAAACATAGGAGCACTTTATATTCCATCACTCTCCTAATCCGATGGGACGTCCAGCGATAACGCCGGAAAGATGTCAGCTACAGGACCAACGGCTTTACGTACTCTCCAAGGCACGGGGTTATAATACCGCCAACTCCCAGACTTCGGGCTGATGCCCAGAAGTTTTTCTTTTTACAGAAAAGTCCCAATATCACCTTTGGCCCAACCCGGGATATGAACCCAGGACCCGTTATCTGCGGGTGAACACACTACCGCTAGAACATCGAGGCAATCAACAAGGCTCAAGACCAACCCGTGATCGTAGTATCGATATTATGTTATAACTGTTCAACTGGTAAACTACCAAAAAATGAAATGGTTTTACTATGTCTAGAATGAGTGCCGAATAACGAATTCTCTTCATCAATAGAAGCTGAAGAGTTGTAACAAGTCCACTGCTGGACAAAAGCCTTATCTAAGAATCATATTATAATAATATCCTGGGACATTATTCACACGCGGCCATCTGAGCCCAAACTAAGCAGAGCTTGTACTATGGAAACCAGATAACTGATATACTACATATACTACTTTTCTTTTGCAAATACATACTTATATAGATAATTTTCACCCAGATTCAGGACAAACAGACATGTTCATGCACACAAATATCTGTCCCGGTTGGGAATCGAACCCACGACCTCCGGTGTGAAAGGCAGGGTATCTACCAACCACGCCAACAGGCCCGGCAAATTTTTTATATTTTACAATATTGGGAGGACTCAATCGCAGTAAGCTTATCATAGTACTCAGAAAGAAGCTACTGCCCGTCCTCTGGTAGATATTCCCTCGGGTCAACTTCTACGCCCCCCACAGGATGAGACAGGGTGATGTTCTGGTATTCACCGCCGTCACCACACAACGAATTCTCTTATACAGTTCCAAATAAAAATATTTTTATTCACTTTCATCATATTGCGGAGCTCTTAGTTCGTAAAATTTGATGTTACAAGAAAATAAATGTTAACTCAAAGGGTAGATAATATTATAGGTTACCTATTCAATTAACGACTATACTTCATTGAATTGAAGTGATACTAACTGTTTAGGCCCTAACGGGTGTTCTCAACAAAAGCAGTGGACTGCATAAATAGGTATATTGGAAATAGTTGGTCAGTACAGTTACATTACAAACAATATAGACGTGCCCAATCCCTAGCTCGCGTGGAAGGCAAGTAAAAGTGCAGCGGAGACGAATGCGGGCGCGACGTGAGGGCGGGCGCGAGGACGCAGATCACGGCCCCACCATTCCGCGCTGCTACAGGTAACTTAGACGACGACACTGACAGAAAGAGTTATCTTCTATACATATAATAAAATCGTAGGAAAGTCAAAACCGTACATTGAATATTTTTTTTAAAGGATACTTGTGGCGTGATCTACAATCGATATCGAAGCCAAAATACAGTTTTTTTTAATTTTTGTCTGTTTGTCTGTATATATGTCCAGGCTAAACTGAAATTTGCCTGATAGTTTTTCTATTTGTGGGCCCCATTGTAGTTTCGAATCAATTGTGATACCCAAGAACACAGTTGACTCAACAGGGGTAAATCCAGCCCCATTAAGCTGTACATTGGTGGCCACCTGTTTCACATAAGGTGTAGAGAATTCCAGGCTCAGCACCTAAGACAGTCGCCTCGCCGCTTCGTGTCAAAGAAAAGAGGAAAGTATGATTAATATAACATATAATAATATCTTCCTGTATTAAACAAACATTGCATATAATTGAAACTAATCCTTATGTTAATCCTATTAATATTATAAATGCGAAAGTTTACGAGTATAAATGCATGGATGTTTGTTACTCATTCACGCAAAATCTACGGAACGGGTTGACTGCCCACTTATGAGTTGATTCTTTAATCGTATTATTCAGTTAAATACGTGACTGCTAGCTAAGTCAAACAGTATATCTATTCAACAACGTTATAGGTCAGTCTTAGTCGCTGCGCACCACGTGCAGTCGAAGTCGTGCATGGGAAGAGCAAGGTGCTTCATGGTACGTTTCGGTGACCTCTTTGAGGAACGTGAAGGGTTTTCTTATGGAATTTCTGATGAAGTTATTAAGACGGGGAACCACCGGAGACATATGTTCTGGGACGGTACTATCGACATCTGTTGGACGAGGCACCGTCCCGAAGAGTCTATCAACTATGAGTCAAAGGAATGTTATTAAACCTGGATTAAGTACTTAAATTGGATAGACTCGCCTAATCCCATGATTAGGTCAAATGACCTATAACATTGTTGAATAGACATTTTGATCGGCTTAGCAGTCACGTAATAAACTGAATAATCCGATAAAAGAATCTACTCATCTAGTGGGCAGCCAGTCAGTTCCGTAGATTTTGCGTGAATGAGTAACAAACATCCATGCATCTATACTCACAAACTTTCGCATTTATAATATTAGTAGGATTAACATACGGATCAGTGTCAATTATATCCAATGTTTCTTTAATATAGTAAGATAGTGTACGTTATATTAAAGCATACTTTCCTTATTTACTATCCAAATTATAGCTACCTATAGCTATAATTTGGCAAAATAGGAAAGTAGAGTAGTAAGGGTAGTAGTAAGGGACGAGAGAATATCAGTTTCACTTGTACTGAAACAATCTAAATTATTTATGTATAGTTTATATATCTATAGTTTTCATACAAACACTTTAACACGTCAATATACTGGTAGTCGATTTAGCACCTTTGGAGAGAGCTCAGCACGGCCCAGTCTTAGAGCGAATCAAAGGCTTTCTCATAGTCTAAACGCTAAGCATTATCGCATTTTACTCCTCAGTCTTCTGTATAACTTGGATATAGTCTATGGTGCTGGCCTTTTCGGAAACTGCAGTCGATTCGTAATGACTCACGAAAATATCTTGTAAACATGGCTCAGTACTATGATGGTCTATAATTCTTTAATAGGGTTTTGTCGCCCTTTTTGTGAAGTAGACCACGGCACTTCTAGTAAGTAAGTATTTATTTCGCTTAAAAACGTGGTACATACAGGATGTTTACATAAGGTTTAAGTTCACACATTTTGTCTACAGAGACATGCGAATATTTGTTTTTACGTGTAGTCTTAATAACTATATAATTAATTATTGTAATATAGTCTAATCTATACATATAATAAAATCGTAGGAAAGTCAAAACTGTACATTGAATATTTTTTTTAAAGGATACTTGGGGCGGGATCTACATTCGATATCCAAACCAAAAATATAGTTTTTAGAATTTTTGTCTGTGTGTCTGTTTGTCTGTATGTATGTCCGGGCTAAACTCATAAAGTACTGCATGGATTTACTTCAAATTTTGCATGAATATTACTAAGAGGTCGGGTCAACATATAGGCTACGTATTATCACGCTGCCACCTACGGGGGAGGAGCTGTGATAATTTATAAAGTTTCACGCGGGTAAAACCACGGGGCACAGCTAGTCTACAATAAATATCGAAGCCAAAAATATAGTTCTTAGAATTTTTGTCTGTATGTATGTCCGGGCTAAACTCAAAAAGTACTGCATGGATTTACTTCAAATTTTGCATGAATATTACTAAGAGGTCGAGTCAACATATAGGCTACATATTATAACGCGATATATACGCGGGTAAAACCGCGGGGCACAGCTAGTACATAATAATAATAAAAGACCATCATAGTAATATAAAAATAAATAATCAATAATCAGAATATGTCAATAATTGTTCAATTGCTCAATAGCTGCTGTGTTCAATTGCTGTGTCGCATCTGGCGTATTTATTATTATTTTCCTGACTTGATGAAGTATAGTAAAATTATTCCATTGTTTAAAGCTGGTGATACTTCAGATCCTTCAAATTTCCGACCTATTTCCGTATTGCCCACTCTAAGTAAAATATTTGAAAAGCTAATGCTTAGCCAGTTGCTCAGTCACTTTAATATACATAATTTACTTCATCGGAAACAGTTTGAATTCACAAAGGGTTGTTCAACTATAGATGCAGGAGTCAATCTATTAAAAAGTATATTCGCGGCTTGGGAGGACTCGCAGGATGCATTAGGTATCTTTTGCGATTTGTCCAAAGCATTTGATTACGTTCATCATGACACTCTTGTCAGGAAACTACACCACTACGGTATCAGGAACAAGGCTCTCAAACTTTTGAGGCAATAGAATTCAGAAGGTCGATATAAATGGTAAAACATCTGCGGGATCCCCAGTGGTAATGGGCGTTCCACAGGGATCGATTCTCAGCCCATTCTTATTTTTAATCTATATTAATGACTTACCCTACTATGTAAGGGATAAACATGAGATTGTTTTGTTTGCGGATGATACTTCATTGACGTTTAAAATAAATCGACAATTACGCAATTTTTACGAAGTAAATGACGCAATCTCTAAAGTTGTTCATTGGTTTAATGCTAATAATCTTTTGCTAAATGACAAGAAAACTAAAGTCATTAAATTCTCTACACCTAATGTGAAACAGGTGGCTACCAATGTACAGCTTAATGGGGCTGAATTGACCCCTGTTGAGTCAACTGTGTTCTTGGGTATCACAATTGATTCGAAACTACAATGGGGCCCACAAATAGAAAAACTATCAGGCAAATTAAGTTCTGCTGCCTATGCTGTTAAAACTATAAGACGGCTTACTGATGTGGATACAGCTAGAATGGTTTATTTCAGTTATTTTCATAGTATAATGTCCTATCGAATTCTTCTCTGGGGTAGCGCTGCGGACATTAACACCATATTTGTATTGCAAAAAAGAGATAAATTGAAATCAGATCAAAAAGAGAAATCAGAGATAAATTGATCCTATTTGTAGATGTGGTACGCCCAACTTCAGGTACTTCAAACGACGGAAACACTGCCAGAACTGCGTTTTCTGATCGACATCGTGCAACGTTTGCGGAAATTTTAGGTATTGAGAAATGGCTTTTGGATGATTTATACATCATTTCAATTATTTTATCCAGCGATTTATGGTTACTGGATTAAATACAGCAATTGATGTTGAAAAATTCATCCAATGACAAATAATAGCTACATCGCCATTGCCAGTTGGAATGATGTCTGAACAAGCGGCTGAATCAAGAAACAAGTTTTGGAGGTTTGATAGGGAGTATCATTCTCGAAAATTTAGTCGTGAAGCTACAATGTTCGACCTGTTCCACAGAACGCTTACTACCCCTGACCCAGATATTTCTGATTTTCATTTAAAGGACAGAAATAAAAGTGCAAAGAGTATCTCATTACCACAGAAGCTTTAAGTTTGCTGAAAACAGTTGATGTTGATATTGTTTTAGTGGATGATCATTCGTCATTCACTGAACATGATGAAGAGACTTTATCATTCGAAATGAAAACCAAGATTTATAAGTTTTTGTTTTTTGTTAATTAAATTAAATTATATTTTCGAATGTGTTGGCTAGGGAGCCAAAATAGGAAAAATCTCATAACGTCTAAATAACTCTGAATTAGATTGTGGTTTTAATATTGTCGATAGCCATTCATGTAGACATTGGCTGGTCAAATATCTCTATCTAATACCGCATTATTGCAAAGAAATTAAATAAAAAGTAAAAAACATAAAAATATTAATATTTCGCGGTCTATTTGCAATACAGACACGAAAACTTGTCAGATAGTCGGGTATTATAAGTTTAATTAGTAGTTATAATGGAAATATAAATTAGTAGGCTGGTTTTTTTTATATATTTTTTTTTACTATTGTCATGGCCCGGTTATACAGGAACTTTGAGATTTTTTTTATCTACATGTCGTATCGATGCCGGATTTTGACTGTAGTGCTTCAAATGATAAATACTATAGATTTCTGTAATAAAAAGGGCATGCAACAAAATCGGGCTTTCTTAACACACTGTCAGGCGCGTGAGTTTAGCGTCGCGACGTCGTTCACGCTTCGCCATTTCGTTTATGAATGAAACATGGACCTACAAATTTCTACCTACAGTACAGCAAAAACTATAATATCATTTGTTTCTCATGTATTGAGTTATGTCCGAATTCGTAGAACAAAATTTGTTGCCTATGGTGTTGGCCATCTAGTCTTGCGACGTTGTTGGTGTTTTACAAATACCTATCTTGGAAGAAGTAATACAGTGCCATCTGGTCCCAAACTAAGCAGAGCCTGTCCTATAACTACCAGACAACTGATAAACATATTTACATATATCTACACACATACATATTATTTATAAATTAACGAATAAATTAATCGAACCCACGATCTATAACTTAGCAGTCAGGGTCATGAAGCTAATCGCGTGGGCAGTGGTAACCCTAGTGTCAGAGTTGTTAAAGCTGCCCAGTAGGCCTCTGACATGGCTTAACGACTGTTGTCGAATGACTACAACCGGGACTGACAGCTTAACGTGCCCTCTAAAGCACGGAGACGCTCAGAAATAATACCACTTTGGCGGTCACCCATCTATGGCCTGACCGCGAGCCTAGTTGCTTAACCTCGCCGATCACTTACGGACCGGTGAAAGCATCTAGCTATGTCTACTGACCAGGTTTTAACAAAACATGTCCATATCAATAAAAGCTTCATATAACTTGAAATACTTTTAACAAATTTTCTTTCGTGAAAAACGAAAAGCTTAAGTTGCGATAAAGGTTTTCCCATGTTATATTCATGAGGCTGTGGTTCCATTACAATCGGACTGAATTATGCATCTCTTTTAAAACTGACGACGACATTTTTTATTCTATTGTAGTTTCATGACGAGAAATTGTTTTAATATAAGTGGAAATGGAAAAAACACTCGTGCTTCGAAAGCGAAATGAATATGATGATTGATATATTTTTACTAGCTGTGCTCGTTTTCACCCGCGTTAGGGTGCCTTTCCACATCAGAGATGTGCTATGCAGCTATGCTGCAAGAATGTAAAAGCTAAGCTACGATACTATGTGACCGTTTTCACTGATGCTAAGCTATGTAGCGGTGCGCGTGAAATGTGCCATCACGCGTCCTGCAGTGCAGGCGACTCGTTCAGTTCATTTCTAAGGTACTGTTCTCTACTCTGCACATACTCTACACAATTTGTGACGACCTATGGCAGGCATCCATAGCCCACATCCATAGCAAGAATTCATAACACGCATCCATAGCCCACATCCATAGCATGCATCCTTCCATATAAAATCATAATTCTTAGTGCACATGCACACTGGTGAAAACGGATCTACCAGTGTGCATGTGCACCAATGAATATGATTGGTGGATATCAAACGCATCCATAGCAATGGTGGATAAACAGCCTTAAAGTTTATAAATTACTAGCTGTGCCTTTAAAAAATAAAAACAGTAATGATATTTCGAAACATCAACAATACGATTCGGAATTATGAAAGTCGGTATTTTGAAATTCGTATTTGTGACTGTCGGAATAAAGTTTTTCGTATTAATGTAGTGTACCCATAAAAACGAGCAAAAGATTCACGTATATTGTATGGGAGCCCCCTTAAATATTTATTTTATTTTGTTTTTTAGTATTTGTTGTTATAGCGGCAACAGAAATACATCATCTGTGAAAATTTCAACTGTCTAACTATCACGGTTCATGAGATACAGCCTGGTGACAGACGGACAGACAGACAGACAGACACCGAAGTCTTAGTATTAGGGTCCCGTTTTACCATATGGGTACGGAACTCTAATAAAATGATTATATTTATGTAACAAGAACGAAATTTTCAGGGATAGTTAGTATTCAATTAAATAATAAACAAAACAGGAAAATACCTCTATATCTTTGCCAATAGAAAACGACTAGAAGTCTGGCAGCATTGCTAAGCTGAGTGGAAAATACTTGTCTCTGAACAAGATATAAGATAGTATTCTAGTCACGTGTAGCGTCGAATTAATGTCTACTCGGGTCTATTGAATGCGCTCTGTAATAAACATAACTACTTTATGTAAATTACAAAGTTAATAATAAATAAATATCTTGGTACAACTAAGATACTGCCACCTGATCCCAAACTAGACAGAGCCTGTACTATGGCAACCAGAGCACCGATTAAACATACTTATATATTTCTAAATAGAGGACAACTGATAAAATGATAAAAAACGCACATTCTATTGATATAAATGACATTCAGACACAGAACAAATAACTGTGCGCGTCACACAAAGATTTGTTTTGTACCTCTACCACGTAGCCAAGTTTACTTACTCGATGAAACTTACCATTTTTTAGTATAGACATTTCAAGTTCATTGAAGTTTCCGCTGGGAGCGGTGCTAATTAGTTAAAGTTAAGTACATTAATTAATGTACTTAACATTTTCTTTTATTACTGGTTTATGTATATATATTCGTTTATGTATTGTATTATGTAAGTATTCACATTTGATGAGAAATATTAAAAACATTACACGCGGCAGATCGTGGGTTATAGTTATATCATTATATTATATTAAGTAAACATTTAGTATTATACTTGTACTACCCCCGTCCGTGCGTGACTTCCAGGGTTGCCAACTAAAACCAGCGCTAGGTGTAACCCACCTAGATTGTGCTGAGGTGGTGGTTCGGCAGAACATGCAAAAATCGTAATTTTGTGTGTTTTTCTCAAATCGCACTTGTAGAACTGTGTATTATATATTTGTACATTTTCTTGTGCGTTGTGCTGAATTAAATGTTGTTTCATTTCATTTAAACTTAATATTAAAAATTATAAGACCGATTTAATGATAATTCGAAACATCAACAATACGAATAAAAATATTATTTTCCCCGGTCACAGTTCTTACCTAACCTAACCCAAATGATTCACCAATAATAGAGGAGATCTGGCACTCGGCGGCTGCATGCAAAATGCAAGCAGGCAGGTATGCAACATGCAAGCAGGCAGGCATGCAACATGCAAGCACGCATGCAGCATGCAGCATGCAAACAGGCATTCAGCATGTAAGCAGGCATGCAGCATGCAAGCAGGCATGCAGCATGCAAGCAGGCATGCAGCATGCAAGCAGGAATGCAGCATGCAAGCAGGAATGCAGCAAGCAAGCAGGCATACAACATGCAAGCAGGCATGCAACATACAGCAAGCATTGTTTCTGTCACGGCTCCGGCGCTGCGGGGTTTGGGCGGCCCCAAGCGAGCTTATCGTCGCAGATGGTTTTAACGCTCACCTCCGCAGCTTCGGCTTGCTGGCCGGCTTCGCCGGCCAGCCTCAGCCGCGGTGGCGGGCCTTCCAACCACCTGCTCCTCAGCTCGTGGGCCGCCCCACCCCTGCGCGCCTACGCGGGCTTAAATTACACTCTAGGGTAGGGCAGAGAAGACTACGTGGAGTCGGTTGGTGACATGGTGACTTTTAGTTTATTCGAAGTATTAAAATTCGGAATGTCGTTTTTCGGGCCGAGAACCCTTCGAGCATTTGGCTCTTAGAACATATGAAAATCGGAAAACTAACAAATCGCATTTACGACTTTCGGTAAGATTAATTTCGTGATATTTAATAATAGACATTAGAATTCGGACTTTTGAAAATCGGAACATCAAAATTCGGAATAAAATATTTCGGAGTATTTGGGTGTTCCCTGTTTTTATAGATACGGAACCCTTTGTGCGCGAGTCCGACTAGCATTTGGCCGGTTTTTTTTCTATTGGCAGCGATACGAATCTATTTATCTGTTTTGTTTATTATATAAATGTTTTTTTTATTTTTTGCTTATTAATTAAGAATCCCTGGTAAGTACTAATTATCTCAGGAAATTTCGTCCTTATTATGTAAAAGTAATCAAAATTTAAACCATTTTTTAACAAACGTCAAATCTAATGAAGTCCAATCGTTGATTAGCGAAAATGCGTGTCATACAGAAGTTGTTACAAAAAAGGTAGTAGGTATAACAATAATCAGCTTTTAAACATGCAAATATTAAAAAAGCGGCCAAGTGTTAGTCGCACTCGCCCATGAAGGGTTCCGTAGCAGTAAGTATTTGAGTTGATTGAATAAAAGGTAATTTGCGGCTTACGATTTATGTCGTATTAAAAAAAACTACTTACTAGATTTCGTTCAAACCAATTTTCGGTGGAAGTTTGCATGGTAATGTACATTATATATTTCTTTTTAGTTTTATCATTCTCTTATGTTAGAAGTTACAGGGGTACACACATTATACCACCATGGAAATGTTAATCGCACTACTGAGTTTAGAAAAAAAAAATATTAGAACTCTCAATATCACTTGATGACCTATCCATAGATACCCTATACATATGTATGAGTTTGGCGGAAAAAATATGAGTTTCAGTTCAAAGCATGGGGAACCTCCATAATTTATTGATAGTTTTCGATTTTTGTGGGAATATCTTAATGCGGTACACAGAATACATCTACTTACCAAGTTTCAACAGTATAGTTCTTATAGTTTCAGTAAAAAGTGGCTGTGACATACGGACGAACAAACAGACGGACAGACATGACTTTGCCATTTGGCTACGGAACCCTAAAAAAGCTTGTAAAATTAACATTACATTTATAAAAATGTCGCCATTAAAATGTTCTAATGAATGTCAAGAAAATTACATTAATAGAAAGAAACTAATACCTTACAAAATATAAAAAATACATTAATACAAAAAGAATTATAAATGTTTGTCCTTCAAATATACATATATCTAGATCTAAATCTTACTCGGCTATAACTGACTAACTATGGCCCGGAGAGCCTGCCAAATAATAATATCTGGGGACAATGTCACACAGATCATTCTAACCCCAAACTAAACAAAGGTGAAAGGATGTACTATGGGTACCAGGCGACGATATACATACTAATATAGATAGATAAATACTTATATACATAGAAAACATCCATGACTCAGAAACAAATATTCGTGCTCATCACACAAATATTTGCATTTACCGCATTCGAACCCAGAACCACCAGCTCCAAATCATTAGGAACTAGTCGTAAATAAAGCAGTTAGACTTGGATTAGGTCACCTGGTCCTGTGAACATGTAAATTTAGTTCATCTAGTGCCAGGAATGGCTTGATTGCACAACTGTCAAGCGGAGGTCCAGTTATAAACTAATCTCACATATGAATGATAGACACCTCTTATGGGAATAAGCTTCATCCTTTAGATTATTACTAGCAGTGACCCGCGGTTTTACCCGCATTAAACTTTATAAATTATAGCCTATGTGTTATTCGGATATATAAGCTATATTACTACAAAGTTTCATTAAAATCCGTCCGGTAGTTTTTGCGTGAAAGAGTAAGCAACACACTCACAAACATTCGCCTTTATAATATTAGTATGATGTGTACCTCTAGCGGTTATGGCAGTGTACGTCGGAATAGCTCGCAGATGGTAGATTTTTTCCTACTTACCTAGACACTTATCGTCATATTTTGAACAATTCACACAATATCTTTATAAATTGCAGCCTATGTGTTATTCTGATGTATAAGCTATAGTATTGTAATTTTTCATTAAAATCCATTCAGTAGATTTTACGTGAAAGATTAACAAAGCTCCATCCATCCGTACTTACAAACTTTCGCGTTTATAATATTAGTAGGATTATCATTAATGCAATATGCTTGATGGAGTTACCTCAATTTATTTGTACTGAGACGTACTGATACGTTGTGCAACTCAGAACAGCTAGAGCCCTCACTCGCCTCGATAGTCCGGTGAAGCAGTGTTAGCGTAGGCTAACTGTAAACGTTATATTAAAAACAACTATAATATTGAACATTGCTGTATGGCTAGTTGCTCTCACGGGTCCGTAAGCGATCGGCGAGGTTAAGTAGCTAGGTTCCCGGTCAGTCCATAGATGGGTGACCGCCAAAGTGGTTTAATTTCTGAGCTTCTCCGTGCTTCGGAGGGCACGTTAAGCTGTCGGTCCTGGTTGTAGTCATTAGACAACAGTCGTTAAGCCATGTCAAAGGCCTACTGGTCGGCTTGAGCAACTCAGACACTAGGGTTACCACTACCCATACGAAAAGCAAACAACGGAATAGAATATCACCACCGCACCTCATCCCGTGGGGGGCGTAGAAATCGGCCGAGGGAATACCTACTAGAGAACGGGCAGTAGCTATTTCTGTGAACTATGACCATCAAACTGCGATCGCCAACCCGTCTGCCAAGCGTGGCGATTATGGCATATCCCCCCTTTCTTTGGGGAGGCTTTTGTCCAGCTGTGAACGTACTTTGGCTGACATGATGATGATGATTGAACTTTATTTTTATATTTATTACACTACCCTGTTTTGATAAAAGTAACACTAAAACAGCGGGCCGGTTGGCGTCGTTGGTAGATACTTGCCTTTCACGCCACAGGTCGTGGGTTCGATTCCCATCAAACATGTCTGTTTGTACCGTCTGTCTGGGTTGGCAGTCTGGGTGTAATTATCTACATAATTATTTATTCACAAAAGAAAAGTAGTAAATCAGTCGTATGGGTTTTTACTTAGACTTGGACTTTGTGCAATGGCCCCAGTGAAGGGCTGAGTACGATCCGGAATATATTAAACTGCTCCTTGCTGGAAGCCACCAAGGTCATTAGGTCAATCAATCCGTACTAAATGTGTGGGAAAATGAATCCCTCATAATATTTTTTTCCATGAAATTTCCGATTATTCTTCTTCTAGTCAGTGTGTAGTGTGACGGCCTTCTTGGTTGTACACCTTAGTTCATCCAAGCAAACGTTTTAAAAAGAAATCGTTTGAATTATTTTCAAACGATCAAATTCTTTATTATTACTATTATTATTTTATTCATGGATATACATAAGATCCCGAAGGCATCTGGAGTGCAGAATGCCATAGCAGTAAGTTCAAAAAAAATAGAAAAGTCCAGCTGTTTTTAAATAAACCGGCGAGCATATTATATGAAGAACATAATGACAGTAAACGAGGCAAAAGTCGTGTGCAAGGTCGTGACAAATGGAAATCCGTTGTCTCTGCCTACCCCTCTGAGAAACAGGCGTGAGTCTATGAGTGTATGTTGTTGAATATATGAATAGAAGCTATGTATGCGGTAGTTTAGCATGGTGGTGGCTTTAATTATTAAGTAGGTGTTAACTTTCCCCACGCGTAAAATATTTCGGGACCCCTTAAACACAGTGTTGCAAGTATATTTGCCCATTTGCCGTGTTTGTATTTGTCATACATATGTAGATACGTATGTAGATTCCATTCGTGCCGTCTTTTTAGGTCAGCCGCCGTGCGGGCGTGAATATTGTTTTATTTGAGCGGTGTGATGAGGTGTCTCTATTACCAAAAAGAAGTTATCTATACATATAATAAAATCGTAGCAAAGTCAAAACTGTACATTGAATATTTTTTTAAATGGATACTTGGGGCGTGATTTACAATCGATACCGAAGCCAAAAATATAGTTTTTAGAATTTTTGTCTGTGTATCTGTTTGTCTGTATGTATGTCCGGGCTAAACTCTAAAAGTACTCAAGATTTTTGAGAAAATAATGAAAGATCGGCCTTTGAAACGTATAAACACTCAAAATATTTTAAACTGTCAGCAATTTGGATACCAAAAAACTAAAGGCACCACTGATGCTATTGAAGCTTTAGTGGACGAGTTTGTCTGTAAATTAAATGACAGGCAAAAGTGGCAGGCATCTTTTTAGATTTGAGTTCTGCATTCGATACCGTAGACCACAATATCCTGTTGTCAAAGTTAGAACACTATGGTATTCGAGAAAATGTACTAAAACTTTTCAGTTCATATTTGCATAACAGAAGACAGTATGTAGAAATCAAAACTATAGTAGATGATGAAGAAAACGTTTACATATCAAACTTAGTTACAGTTTTCCGTGGAGTACCTCAGGGCTCTATCCTGGGACCAATTTTCTTTATTTTATTCCTGAATGACCTGACTGAATACATAAAATCATAAATACCCGATATCAAACTTATTATATTTGCAGATGATACAAATGCTATTATATCTGCAGATACAATAACTGATTTAGAATCTAAGGTAAACGCGGTCGTAAAAGCTTATGAGAAATGGTTTGGCTCTAATAATCTGAAACTTAACGTAAATAAAACGAAATGTATGCTGTTCAAAACTACAGTAAGAAATAAAAACAGTCTTCAAGTAGTGTCTTGTGGAGATAAAGTAGATGTAGTTGAAAATGTTAAGTTCTTAGGAGTATATATTGACGCTTTGCTGAATTGGAAATTGGAAACATCATCCATAACGAAAGCAATTAGTTCTGCATGCTATGCTATTCGTAATTTGAGAGACGAACTCAGCTTGGCTCATCTCAAGCTGGTTTATTTTGCTCTGGTTGAGTCGAAGCTCAGATATAGCATCAAATTCTGGGGCAATAGTTATAACTACAACATCCAATCAGTGTTTGTTTTACAAAAAAGAGCGATAAGAACAATGGTCCGCTTGCAGCAAATGGATTCATGCACAGAATATTTTATTAAGCTAGAAATGTTGACTGCCCCGTATATATTAGTTTTATTAACAGGCTTTGTAAAAAATCTCCTCAAATTTGAAAATGTTGAGGAAAGACAAATTAGAGAGCAAACTCGTAGAAAGGACATACCTTCAATGTTCCAAGCCAAACTTAATGTGGTTCAACACAGTTCCAGAGTACAATCGGTCTCATTATATAATAAGTTGCCTTTAGAATTTAAAAGCATATATAGACCAAATCAGTGAACGCTGGACCAAATATATTCAGGGACAAATTAAAAAACTATTTATTGAAGAAAGGCTTTTATAGTGAACAAGAATACATGACTTCCTAATTATATAATGAAATGGTATGACGCATGAACATAATAATATAAAATTGATAACAATGTAATTAATGGTTAATAATAATATAAAATTGATAATAGTGTAATGTAATTAATTTTAATTTGTAAAAATTTTCAACACAAATGTATTTGTTATGAAAATAAATGACTATGACTGCATGGATTTACTTCAAATTTTGTTGAACATTACTATGAGGACGGGTCAACATATAGGCTACATATTATCACGCTATCACCTACGGGGCAGGAGCTGTGACAATTTATAAAGTTTAATGCGGGTAAAACCGCGGGGCACAGCTAGTGTTCAATATAGAAATATTCCAACGCTTCCTAAATAGTATCCTTAAACTAATATGAACAATATAGATGTTGATACTGTTCATATTAGATATATAATATGAGAATGAACAATAAGGTCGCTGGATACGGATAGCGCAAGACCGGCGATTGTGGAGATCTTTGGGGGAGGCCTTTGTCCAGCTGTGGGCATCTTTCGGTTGGGATGATGATGATATAATACAAGGCAAACGAGCAAGCTGATAGTTAATAATCGCCGCCGCCCATGGACCCTTGCAACACCAGAGGGGATGCAAGTACGTTGCCTGTCTTTGAGCAAAAAATTGATTCGCTTCTTGAAGGTTGCTATGGAACATGTAACTCCGGATCCGAAATACCTCCGCAGTTAAATAATTACACAGAGCATGTGGTACCTTGGTTCATAAAAAACATAGAGGTTCATGAATACTTGGCAGTCCGAACTATCTAGGACCCGCACACTACAACTTTGGGAATTAATTGACTGCGGAGTTATTTCCGATCCGCTATGACATAGCCACCTTCAAGTAGCGAGCATATTCCTTTCTTAAATGTGAATGGAAAATAAATTATTTGAATTATTTGAATTTGAATTAAAGGGCTGCAAAGCACTTGCGGCTCCTCTGGTGTTTCGAGTGTCTACGGGCGGCGGTGGTAACTTACCATAAGGTGATCCACTTGCTCGTTTGCCATGCCATTCTATAAAATAAATTAAAAAAAAAAAGGTTTTTATTCACGTAGACTTTAAAAAAGCGCTTGTAAATAGTCAGAACATGTTTGTAGTAATACAGTTATTATTTCTAGTTACATATTACAGATATTTAGGTACACGGAATGTTAAAACATTTATACAATTTATTTTATAATGGTAGTTACATTTAGCTAGCTTGTATTAAGGAGATTATATTTAGTTTCTAGTTTCATTCTATTAAAAAGACTAGTGAACACTACAGACATAGACTAAAATTTCACAGAAATATATTAGCCAAGACACTCAATTCTACATATTGATTGATATGAAGCAGCCACGGCTAGCCACAGTATCAATATAAAATTTTAATTTAAATAAGAGAGAACAATCAAAATGTTTCGGAAATTTGATAGGTTTTACAGAGCTATTTCATTAATTCTACCAAATAAATGCTTTTCCACGACGCGGACGTTCTTCCAAAGTGACAACAACCACGCCTCCAGTTTTATTAGAAAAATTTTTACTTTTAGTTGCGGCTTTTAGCCGACCCTAAAATTGCCACTTGACAGTAAAGACGCCTGTATCGAGGTTCAAACCCCGAAAATGTTTCCGTCTGGCTTGGGTTACTTGGTTGGTAGTCGTATTTACCAAATCACTCCCACTAATCTTTATTGTCAGATGCAGCAGTGAAAGTATCAATGTCCCCTTTGACAGCACGTGTCCCGCGCCGGACAACTTCACACAGATTCCCTAGTGCGGGCGTTGTCTATTATAAAACTGAATAAAATTACTAACTGGAAACTTCAATTACAAAAAAGCATGTTTGAAGAGTATTATGGTCATCAGTTTATTAAATACGAAGTTTACGCGTACGATGTCGCGGGAACAACGCCGAATCAAAATTATCCTATAAATATTTTAAAACTAGCAATGCCCCGCGGTTTCACCCGCGTTAAAGAAGTTTTGGCGTAAAATAGTAACAAACATACATCAATGCATCTATACTCACAAACTTTCGCATTTATAATATTAGTAGGAGATGAGCCTCTAGCGGTTTTGGCAGTGCACGCCGGAATAACTCGCAGATGGTAAATTTTTTCTTCTTATTTGACACTTATCGTCACATTTTGGACAGTTCACACAATACAATATAAATTGTAGCTTATGTGTTATTCTGATGTATAATCTATATTATTGTAAAATTTCATTAAAATCCATTCAATAGTTTTTACGTGATAGACTAACAAACATCCATCCATCCATACTAACAGTAGGGCATAGCGTTCATTCGCTCAAAGGGCAGCCCGACTGGGGAAGTACCTCCACCTTACAGAAGACATTCCTTAATAATGACATTAATAATTTTAATGTTGTGTTTCCGAGTGTGAGTAAGGTCGCCAGAGCTCATTGGGGTGGGGGGAAGGATCAGCAACACTTGTTTGCTGACTCTAAAAGACCGGCAACGCACTCGGGACACCAGAGGGGTCGCGAGTGTCCATGGGCGGCGGTGATCACTTACCATCAGGTGACCCACTTGCTAGTTTGTCACCCTCTGATATAAAAAAAAATAATAAAAAAAACAAACTTTCACGTTTATAATATTAATATAATAGGGTGTATAGAATCGAAATTCTAAATTCCCGTTCACCGTACCCGCCAATTCTAATTTTGTACTGCAATAGAGGATTGGAACGGATTTTCCCTCTCATCTTAGCTGAGCACTCCACTTTACCCTTCAGTACATACTTTAGCACCGCTCGTCACACACTTGGATGGTACGAATTCAGGCTAAGTTTTATATATTTTATGAATAACTTGATGTACTTACCGCCTTCGACGCCTCGTCAATTTATTCACATACAGCCTTATTTATAAATATAGACTACACTAAGATTAATTTTATTCCAGGTTTAAATAAATAAAATAAGAAAGGATCTTTTCACGTAGACTTTAAACAAGCGCTTGTAAATAGACAGAACATATTTGTGTGAATATATAATTAATTTATAATTATTTCTAGGTACATATAGCTGTGTGGTGACGGCATAGAATATCATCACCCCATCTCATCCCGTGGGGGGCGTAGAAATCGACCGAGAGAATACTTACTAGAGAACGGGCAGTAGAGTTTTCTGTGAACTATGGCCATCTAACTGCGATCGCCAACCCGTCTGCCAAGCGTGGCGATTATGGCATATCCCCCATTCTTTGGGGAGGCTTTTGTCCTGCAGTGGACGTACTTTGGCTGAAATGATGATGATGACTTATAGATATTTAGGTATGAAAACATTTACAATAAGATTTATTTTATAATAGTAATGATATTTAGCTAGCTTACGTTACGTTATTGTCAAAGAGATATATGTATAGGTTTTAATTATTTAAATTTAAAATGTTTTGCTATTTTTTACTACATATTTTCTGAATGATTCTGTCTATATTAAGTAATGAATTAAATATTATTATTATAGCGGACCTTGTGTTTATAGCGACGGTCGCGCTTTAATGCTACCACCGGATCCAATGCGCCCCAACTGAGAACCTTAAACGAAGTTAATATGTGGTTGCTCTGGGAGTAACAACTCCAAGATTAGCTTCGTTCGGGCTAAGCTAGAAACGATTTTTTAAATATGGCTTTTAAGTTTTTAAGTTTTTCATTTGATTAATTTTTAATAGATAATAGCAGGTCCCCTACAAGATGGACCGATGATCTAGTGAGGATCGCTGGATGCGGATAGCGCAAGACCGGCAATTGTGGAGATCTTCTGATTTGGGAGGCCTTTGTCCAGCAGTGGGCGTTTTTCGGATGATATAATAGCAAGGTAAACGAGCAAGCGTGTCATTTAATGGTAAATAATAACCGCCGTCGATGGACACTTGCAACACCAGAGGGTCTGCAAGCACGTTGCCTGTCTTTGAGAAAAAAAAAGATTCTCTTCTTGAAGGTTGCTATATAACATGTAACTTCGGATCCGAAATACCTCCGCAATTAAATAATTCCAGAGAGTGGTAGTGCATGGTAAAAAATTCTTGTGAAACGCACAGTGGTAGAGGACCATTCATCTTGGTGACATGGATGAAATTTCAACATTTGGTGAAAGTTCGAACAATTCCTTAGAACATTCGCCGTAACGAGACGTCCTGCGTGAGCGATCTTGACGCGAACGCGAAGCGGCGCGGCGCGCAGACAAGAAACAGTCGAAACCTTTTGAAGTGTCCTACGTGACCAAATGCGCGTGAGGTGCGGTGCGGAGCGGCGCGACATGAAGCGAACGCGATCAGTTGGCTTGATATTTTCGCGCGAACTGGATGCGGTGCCGTCGTGTTTTTGCGGCGTCGGTGGCGGCTGCGCGAGCACGTAGGAAACCGCCACCGCGTCGCACCGCATCGCATTGAATTCGCGTGTCACCGCTTCATAATCGCGTTCGCTTTGCACCGCCTACGTAGGACGTAGCGTTATAAATACGGTAAAGGACACATAGAGACATAGATAACGCGGGTAATCTCTGGATCTACTGAACCGATTTTCAAAATTATTTCACCAACAGAAAGTTACGTTATTGTGGAGTGTCATAGGCTATCATTCATCGTCATATTTTTTATTTATCCCGAACTTTTAACCCGAAGTATTACGTGGGACAAACGGGCAGGCACAAAAATATTATTAACGCGGAACGAAGTCCGCGGGCACTGCTAGTACTCACAAACTTTCGCATTTATAATATTTGTAGGATAAATCTTTACAGGTTTTTTTTTGTGATATCTTAAACTAAACTAAATCCTAAACTTAACTTAAACAATTATTTTAGAAATTACAACCTACAAATATTGGAACGTACTTATGATGAGGTCAAGTAGGTACTCAAGAGACACCCTTTTGAATCCCGCCCATGTACAACAAAGGAGTGGTAATGTGTTTATCAGGCTATGTATGTATGTTATACACTATGGACATATAATAAAGTATCTATTAGGTATATTGGACTACCTAAAATATCTAACGTCTAACACGGTCGCCCATCTTCAACTTCAAACGATTTAGTACTTAACTTCATTTGAAAACCTACATATAGGTAGGTACCTACCGAAATCGAATGTTTTAAATGCAATGACAAAGATATAAAGAACAACGTCCCTTTGCTTGGTGTGAGAATCGAACTATCAACAGCCGAATTTCATGCGCGTTGTGGACAAGGTAAAATTTAAAGAAAAATGTTACCTTTAATATTATGTTGGGGGGTTGCAACTTGTGTACAGTTACACAAGTTGCAAGGGACAACTTTGAATAGAGCCGTTGTCGATCTTAGTTCGTGCATTTTAATTTTGAATTGAATTGAATTTTGAATTTTTGATAAAGCCAGATTAGGTCTTTAGATGATTGAATTATTAGTATTCTGTACCACCGCAAGCTACTAAACAATCCTCATGATATCAAATCTCTCAATGAAATCACGAGATTGCGAAATTGGCCGTCATATAACAATAACAATGACTGACTTATCTCTCAGCTTAAAGAGCTGCTTGTATTAACGTGATATTTGGCCCGGATGTTTATTTATTCATTATCATATCACAGATTAAAAAGAAAACAGTAAAAGAAATAAAAAAAAGTAATAAATGCCACTTTGGAAAGTGGAGCTCAAATTAAATATTGCCAATCGGACTATCTCGTAAATAAGCATGGAGTCCCACAAGGCAGTGTGCTGAGACCAGTATTTTTTCTTTTCTATATTAATGTCATACCAGATATAACTCATTAAACATGCACTTAGTTTGCAGACGACATCTCTATAGGTTTGGCATAGAATCTGTTAAAAATTAATTGGCTTGATAAAAATAATCTGACCGCGAATTTGAGCAAGACACATTGATATTACAATCAATATCGAAGCCAAGAATATAGTTTTCAGAATTTTTGTCTGTGTGTCTGTATGTATGTCCGGGCTAAACTCTAAAATTACTGCATGGATTTACTTCAAATTTTGCATGAACATTACTAAGAGGACGGGTCAACATATAGGCTACATATTATCACGCTATCACCAACGGGGCAGGAGCTGTGATAATTTCCACGCAAGCAGGTCACCTGATAATTAATCATCGCGGCCGCCCATGGACACTTGCAACACCAGAGGGCTTGCAAGTACGTTGCCTGTCTTTGAGAAAAATATAGATTCGCTTCCTGAAGGTTGCTATATAACATGTAACTCCGGATCCGAAATACCTCCGCAGTTAAATAATTTCACAGAGTATGTGGGTACCTTGGTTCATAAAAAACATAGAGGTTCATGAAAACTTGGAAGTCCGAACTATCTAGGACCCGCACACTAGAACTTTGGGAATTAATTGACTGCGGAGTTATTTCCGATCCGCTATGACATAGGCACCTTCAAGTAGCGAGCATACCTATACCTTTCTTAAATGTGAATGTTGAATGAAATTATTTGAATTATTATTTGAACTATTTGAATTTGAACTAAAGGCTTGCAAAGCACTTGCGGCTCCTCTGGTGTTGCCAGTGTCTACGGGCGGCGGTGGTAACTTACCATAAGGTGACCCACTTGCTCGTTTGCCATGCCATTCTATAAAATAAAATAAAAAATAATAAAGGTTTTTATTCACGTACTTTAAAAAAAGCGCTTGTAAATAGTCAGAACATGTTTGTAGTAATACAGTTATTATTTCTAGTTACATATTAAAGATATTTAGGTTCACGGAATGTTAAAACATTTATACAATTTATTTTATAATGGTAGTGACATTTAGCTTGTGTTAAGTTATTGTCAAGGAGATTATGTTTAGTTTCTAGTTTCATTCTATTAAAAAGTCTAGTGAACACTACAGACATAGACTAAAATTTCACAGAAATATATTAGCCAAGACACTCAATTCTATATGAAGTAGCACGGCCAGCCACAGTATCAATATAAAATTTTAATTTAAATAAGAGAGAACAATCAAAATGTTTCAGAAATTTGATAGATTTTACAGAACTATTTCATTAATTCTACCAAATAAATGCTTGTCCACGACGATCTTCAAAATTGACAATAACCACGCCTCCAGTTTTATTTAAAAAAAAAGTAGTTGCGGCTTTTAGCCGACCCCAGAATTGCCGCTTTAATGACTCCACATCAGTAAAGACGCCTGTGTCGAGGTTAACAAACCCCGAAAATGTTTCCGTCTGGCTTGGGTTACTTGGTTGGTAGTCGTATTTTCCAAATCGCTTGGTCCCCCGCTAACCTTTATTGTCAGATGCAGCAGTGAAAGTATCAATGTCTCCTTTGTCTGCACGTGTGACGCAGCGGCTAAGACAGTCGCCTCGCCGTTTCGTGTCGCGTGTTCGAGTCCCGCGCCGGACAACTATTTGTGTGACCCATAAATAGTTGTTCTGAGTCTGGATGTTATTTGTGTCCGTCTATTATATGTTTATAAAGTACCCCGCGACACAGGGATTAGATTCCCTAGTGCGGGCGTTGTCTACTATAAAACTGAAAAACTAATTACTAACTGGAAAATTCAATTACAAAAAAGCAGCATCTTTGAAGAGTATTATGGTCATCAGTTTATAAAATACGAAGTTTACGCGTACAATGTCGCGGGAACAACGCCGAATCAAAATTATCCTATAAATATTTTAAAACTAGCAATGCCCCGCGGTTTCACCCGCGTTAAAGAATTTTTGGCATAATATAGTAACAAACATACATCCATGCATCTATACTTACAAACTTTCGCATTTATAATATTAGTAGGAGATGATCCTCTCGCGGTTTTGGCAGTGCACGCCGGAATAACTCGCAGATGGTAAATTTTTTCATACATATTTGACACTTAGCGTCATATTTTGGACAATTCACACAATATCTTTATAAATTGTAGCTTATGTGTTATTCTGATGTATAATCTATATTATTGTAAAATATCATTAAAATCCATTCCATAGTTTTTACGTGAAAGAGTAACAAACATCCATCCATCCATACTAAAAAACTTTCACGTTTATCTATACATATAATAAAATCGTAGAAAAGTCAAAACTGTACATTGAATATTTTTTTAAAAGGATACTTGGAGCGTGATCTACAATCGATATCGATGCCAAAAATATAGTTTTTAGAATTTTTGTCTGTTTGTCTGTATGTATGTCCGGGCTAAACTCCAAAAGTACTGCATGGATTTACTTTAAATTTTGCATTAATATTACTAAGAGGTCGGGTCAACATATAGGCTACATATTATCACGCTATCACCTACAGGGGAGGGGCTGTGATCATTTATAAAATTTGACGCGGGTAAAACCGCGGGGCACAGCTAGTAATATTAATATAATAGGATGTATAGAATCGAAATTCTAAATTCCCGTTCACCGTAGCCGCCAATTCTAATTTTGTACTGCAACAGCGGATTGGAACGGATTTTCCCTCTCATCTTAGCTGAGCACTCCACTTTACCCTTCAGTACATACTTTAGCACCGCTCGTCACACACTTGGATGGTACGAATTCAGGGTAAGTTTTATATATATTTTGAACGAGCTGTGCCCCGCGGTTTTACTCGCGTTAAACTTTATAAAATATTATCACAGCTCCTCCCTCGTAGGTGATAGCTTGATAATATGTAGCCTATATGTTGACCCGACCTCTAAGTAATATTCATGCAAAATTTGAAGTAAATCCATGCAGTACTTTTTGAGTTTAGCCCGGACAGACAAACAGACACACAGACAAAAATTCTAAAAACTATATTTTTGGCTTCGATGTCGACTGTAGATCACGCCAAACTGTACATTACAAAATATTCAATGTACAGTTTTGACTTTCCTACGATTTTATTATATGTATAGATAACTTGATGTACTTACGGAAGTTTTACCGCCTTCGACGCCACGTCAATTTATTTACATACAGCCTTATTTATAAACATAGACTAGACGAAGATTCATTTTATTCCAGGTTTAAATAAAGCGCTTGTAAGTAGTTAGAACATGTTTGTAGTAATATATAATGAATTTAACATTATTTCTAGGTTCTAGGTACATATAGATATTTAGGTACACGGATTGTAGGAAAACATTTACAATAACATTGTTTTATAATGGTAATGACATTTAGCTAGCTTATATTTAGTTATTGTCAAAGAGATTACGTATATAAATTTAAAATTTTACTATATTTTTACTGCATATTGTCTGAATGGTTCTTCTATATTAAGGTACGAATTAAATATTATTATTATGGCGGACCTTGTGTTTATAGCGACGGTCGCGCTTTAATGCTACCACCGGATCCAATGCGCCCGCCCTAACTGAGAACCTTACACGAAGTTAATATGTGGTTGCTCTGGGAGTAACAAGTCCAAGATTAGCTTCGGACTAAGGTAGAAACGATTTTTAAATAGAACTTTTTAAGTTTTTCATTTGTTTAATTTTTAATAGATAATAGCAGATGCGGATAGCGCAAGACCGGCAATTGTTGAGATTTTTGGGGGAGGCCTTTGTCCAGCAGTGGACGTCTTTCGGCTGATATAGTGATGATGATGATGAATAGCAGGTCCCCTACAAGATGGACCGATGATCTTGTGAGGGTCGCTGGATGCGGATAGCGCAAGACCGGCAATTGTGGAGATCTTCTGATTTGGGAGGCCTTTGTCCAGCTGTGGGCGTTATTCGGATGATATAATAGCAAGGTATACGAGCAAGCGGGTCATTTGATGGTAAATAATAACCGCCGTCGATGGACACTTGCAACACCAGAGGGTCTGCAAGCACGTTGCCTGTTTTTGAGAAAAAATAGATTCTCTTCTTGAAGGTTGATATAACATGTAACTCCGGATCCGAAATACCTCCGCAGTTAAATAATTCCAGAGAGTGGTAGTGCATGGTAAAAATTTCTTGTGAAACGCACAACTTTCACAAGAAATTTGGACCATGAATGGACCATTCATCTTGGTGACATGGATAAAATTTCAACATTTGGTGAAAGTTCGAACAATTCCCGTGCATGTGATCTGACCCCCATTTCGAATTCCATCTTTTTACTTTAGCGGCCGCCTTAGCTGTGGCCCGAACCCCATAATGGTGCCCTCAGGTATTAGTCGCTTAAATTAAGCTAGTGGTTGAGAGCCTTTTGCGCTACCTTACTGCTCGTTATTTTCAATTCTTTAATTTTAATAAACAATTGCTAAATGTAACAATAATAGCTTAGTAACTTGCTATTTATTATTTATTTAAGGATATTAAAAATATATGTGACGAAACAGACCGTACGGACGGACTAAATAAAAATATTTTGTTACTTTAATTACTGTTTTTAAACTGTGTTTAAGTAATACATTGTGAGTTTGACAAGTACAAGTGTATTTAAATACCCAAGTGCTGAATAAATTTCATTATTTCATTATTTCCTTAGAACATTCCCCGTAATAAATACGGTAGAGGACACATAGAGACAGATAGATAACGCGGGTAATCTCTGGATCTACAGAACCGATTTTCAAAATTATTTCACCAACAGAAAGCTACATTATTGTGGAGTGTCATAGGCATTCATCATCATAAATTTTATTTATCCCGAACTTTTGGCCCGAAGTATTACGCGGGACAAACGGGCAGGGACAAAAATATTTGTAACGCGGAACGAAGTCCGCGGGCACTGCTAGTACATTATACTCACAAACTTTCGCATTTATAATATTAGTAGGATAATTATCTTGACAGGTTTTTTTTGTGATATCTTAAACTAAACTAAATCCTAAGCTTAACTTAAACAATTATTTTAGAAATTACAACCTACAAATATTAAAACGTACTTATGATGAGGTCAAGTAGGTACTCAAGAGTCACCCTTTTGAATCCCACCCATGTACAGGTGAAAATGTCTAATTTTAGAGAAACAAAGAAAGAAAGTTGAAAGAGAAAGTTTTTTTTTAACGTGGCGCGTGCAGTTAGCCTCACGGCTTTTACTGCTTCACCGGACAGTAGGGGTGAGCGTGGGCTCTAACCGCCTAGCAAATATAAAACTACAGACTAAGTACCCGCGCCGGAGGGCATCCCCTGTGGGGTTCGAACCTCGACTCTGGGCGGTTACTGGCGGGGAGAGGGCTAGAGATCATGGTTTTTAGGGATGTTTTGTGCAACTTCCGCTCTACGTTAATATTATTTTCAGTCGTTATAATTTCATTGCAGTTAATTTCCTTTAATTTAGATTTGAACAGTAGTATATTTTTATCGTTGAATCTCCTTTTTTTTATGTACCAGTTGGTTTGTTTTGTTTTTGGGGAATATTTAAATGTAAAATTGTACTATTATGATCTGAAAAACCTAGCTCTTCTACTGTGGTGTACCTACATATCATTATGTTTGAAGTTTGTGAAGATTAGGTCTAAGCATGTTTTAGTTGGTTGGTGTTGTTAGGTTGGTGTTGTGCGTGTTGGTATTTTAATGTGTTGTTTTTAAATTATCTGATAAAACATCAATATTGAAATCTCCCCCAATGATTATATTTATTTTGGAGTACTTTATATTTATATATTTTAGAATTTGTTTTAAGATGTTTATAGAAAATGTCTTCATCTCTTCTGTTCCAGTACATCGTTATTGAAACAGAAGATAATTATTATCTTGTTCAGTATGATCTGATGATGATCTTTAATACCGCCGCGTTTCTTTCTTTCGCTGTCTTTAGTTACCTTATCACGGAATAGTAGGTTTAAAACAGTATATTGAGGCTTAGTCAAATTAGGTGAATGGAACGTCTGCATGGTTACAGTCAACTAACCTAAATATTACTTACGAAAAACTTAATTAATCAAGAGACAACTACTTACCGTAAACATTGAAAGAAAATTGTCATCAAATATCGTTACGAAGCACGCGATATAGCCGTCTTTTCCGTCAACCACGAAAGCGTACCAGAATGAACGCGTAGATTGAGAACATTGTTCCGATTTATAAAGCCTAAATTCGTAATAATTTTAAACCTATGACATTTTCTAAATTTAAAAAGATTTAACGCGGTGGCTTGCTGAAAAATGTTTCTATAGCATTCATGATTTCTTTGAATTTAAATTATAAATTGACATTATATTGTTAGATTGTGCTGTTGAAAAACAAGAATGTATTTAGCTTCATAAAATATTTGTACGCTCGTTCTTACAAAAACATAGTGGGCCATGATTAATTTATAACACCTTTAATGTACCTGTGTTTGTTGTCAAATAAACATTATTCTTATTCTTATGTTTATTAATATTTTCTGCATTAATTAATAACCGAAAGGTGGGTTTGATTCCCACCCAGGACAGATATTTATGTGCGTGAACATGTCTGTTGGTCCTGAGTCTCGGTGTTATCATCATCATCATCATTACAACTGAAATAAGTCCACTGCTGGATAAGCCTTCCCAAGAATTATCTTAGGGGGATATGCCATAATCGCTACGCTTGGCAGACGGGTTGGCGTTCGCAGTTAGATGGCCATAGTGACCAAAGCTGATGTCCATCCTCTGGTAGATATTCCCTCGTATCGACGTCTACGCCCCCCACGGGATAAAATAGGGTGATGGTATTCTATTGATGATGATTCCGCCGCCACCACATAATAATCTATGTATTACAAAAGTCGCCTTCTCATAAGTCGCCATCTATATAAGTAGATATGTATTTACAAAAGTCGCCGAACATCGATTTCTTAAATGGCATTCAAACAAATAAAGGTCAAAAACGACTTAATCAATCGTTAAATCGGATTCAACGTTGAAAATCGATTCCGGACCATTTATGACGTCACGGAAGCCGATTCAACGATCGTTTAAGTCATTTTTAACCTTTATTTATTTGAACGCCATTTAAAAAGTCGCTGTTCGGTGACAGCCGGTAGAGCCCTGATCCCACACTAAGCAGAGCTTGTACTATGGAAACCATATAACTGATATATTACATGTACTACCTTTGTACATGTAATACGTATTTAATAAGAAAAAGGTTTGAATAAATGGTAATAATAATATCCTGGGACATTATTTATCATTATCTAATGACAATAAATCCATTTATTTAATAACAAATTTTCCCAAAATGGTTATTATTTTCTTTATATAATAGTTGTAACATCGTTAACGACCTGATACATAAGTCTAGTAGACAGGCAATCAAAGAATACCCTCCAGAAACAAATTGTACCTTCTCCTGAGAAATTCTAGCTTCGTTTCACCGCTTGCGAACTGTTTTCATATGTTATTATAATTCATATCGAAAAAATATCTATCTTTGGCTATTATGCGAGAAATGTTTATAGGTATGTGAAACTATTGAATTAGGAATATTTGTATTTATATAAATACCAGCTATGCCCCGCGGTTACACCCGCGTTAAAGTAGTTTTGGCGTAAAAGAGTAACAAACATCCATCCATCCATACTTACAAACTTTCGCGTTTATAATATTAGTAGGATGTACATGAATACGACTGCACGTTCGTGTCCCGGGTTCGATTCCCGCGCCGGACAACTATGTCGGTGTCAAGGGACACCCGGATGGAACGAAGTTATTTCTTATTATTTATTATGTACAAAAAACCTGTATACACTCAACAAAAATAATCATCGCGACACCACACTGTTCAATGCGAAATAGAAATGAAAATATCTGGCTTGCTTTCCATAAGAGAGAGAGCGAGAGAGACAGAGAAACATGCGCACGCCGCACAGCTGCAAAAAGTGTCTTGACAACTTTTCGTGAGATTTTTTCCGTCTAGCCCCCTTTCACAACGCGCGATAAGGAACTTCGTTCCAAAAATAATGTCCTCTGACATAATTATATCAGTAATAATAATATCCTTCTTCATTATTATCTGTTGGCTTTAACTTATTGCCTACACCGTTTAGACAGGCATTTTTCTGATAATTCAGGCATTTTAGGTACCATAGACAGGCATCCCTCTATTAATATAATGGTAACCTACTCCTGCTGAACTTAATGTCTAGAAAAATACGTTTCAGCAAATTACAAAACAATCGGAGTTTGGCCACTCAAGTTCTTTAAAAATCCAGGGCTAGCGTTAGGTGTATATAAGGCTAACTATACAATCTAATAATGTTTAGATTCTGGTTTTGAAACAGCTGTAAACTGTCCACTGCTGGACAAAAGCCTCCCCCAAGAACCATCTTGGGGGGATATGCCATAATCAGCATGCTAAGCGTGGCGAGATGAAATCAAATTACTTTAAACTAAATTAAGTAAAATTTTTAATACTTAAGATACTGTAGAGTTATGAAGTGAAGAGTGAGAGCAGAGTTAAGAATTGATACCACGTTTAAAGAAGCCTAACTTTGACTGACTTTGACTGCCTCTTTAGAATAGAATAGAATAGAATATCTTTATTTGCTTTGAATGTAGGTACAAACATTAGTTGTTAACAAACATTTTGAAGAATCCTTGTACATTCTGCCTTAATAAAGCATGCAAATTCAGTGTTAAACTAAAAATACATAGATGCATTAATTTAAATTTGCTTATCATCTAGGAATTATTGCAAGGTATAATAGCATTTTTCAGCAAGCAGTGCTGTGTGGCGTTGGCCTAGCGGTAGCGTGTTCACCCGCATAAACGAGGTCCTGGGTTCAAATCCCGGGTCGGGCCAAAAAGTGATTTTTGGATTTTCTGTAAAAAGAAAAATTTCTCAGCATCATCAGCCCGAAGTCTGGCAGCTGGCGGTATTATACCCCCGTGCCTCGTAGAGCACGTAAAGCCGTCGGTCCTGTACCTGACCTCTTTCCGGTCATGTCGCTAGGCGTCCCATCTAATCATGAGAGCAATGGAATAGAAAGTGCTCCTGTGTTTGTGCACACACTTGAGCACTATAATTTGTCCCGCGCAGATAGCTAATCTCAATTGAGACTGGCCGCCGTGGCCGGAATTCGGCTAGGAGGACATTATTATTATTAAAGAAGCCCATAAAGAAATTTCGCCCTCGTTCATCTTAACAGCTGTAACAACCGTCCACTGCTGGACAGAAGCATCTCCCAAGAATCATCTTGGGGAGATGCCATAATCGCCACGCTTGGCAGACGGGTTGGCGATCGCAGTATGATGGTCATACTAAGTAGGTACACAGAACACAGGTACTCAGAAAGAACTTGATATTACACGCAGTCACCAACACTCCCGGGTTAAACTATATAAATTATAGCCTATGTGTTATTCGTATATATCTATATCTATACATATAATAAAATCGTAGGAAAGACAAAACTGTACATTGAATATTTTTTTAAAAGGATACTTGGGGCGTGATCTGCAATCGATATCGAAGCCAAAAATATAGTTTTTAAAATTTTTGTCTGTATGTATGTCCGGGCTAAACTCAAAAAGTACTGCATGGATTTACTTCAAATTTTGCATGAATATTATAAGAGGTCGGGTAAACATATAGGCTACATATTATCACAGCTCCTCCCCCGTAGGTGATAACGTGATAATATGTAGCCTATATGTTGACCCGACCTCTTAGTACTATTCATGCAAAAATTGAAGTAAATCCCTACAGTACATTTTGAGTTTAGCCAGGACATACATACAGACAAACAGACACACAGACAAAAAATCTAAAAACAATATTTTAGGCTTTGATATTCGCCTCAGTCACCACACAACACTCCCGGGTTAAACTATATAAATTATAGCCTATGTGTTATTCGTATATACTACATGTAACGTAATTAACGCACACCCTCAAACACCCCAATTAGAATATTATGTTATAATCATAATACATACACTAAATTTTTTATTTAAATTAGGTTCTTAGAATAAGGTTTATTTTTCTTTATTTTGTTATGAATATAAATAAAACTGCTATTTAGTAAAGCCATATTACTTTGACTTACGGTCCATTTCAATTTGTTTTGACTGTACAGGGTTAATATAACGATAATCTCCGTAGTTTTAATTATTTTGAAAAAAAAAATTCCTATGTTAAAAATGATATAAATCGATTCAGTAAACGATTCTGAACAAACTATTTTCAGGAAGTTCGTTAATTAAGTTACATGATGTATAAGCTGTATTACTACAAAGTTTCATCAAAATCAGTTACGTAGATTTTGGCGTGGAAGAGTAACAAACATGCATACATCCATACTCATAAACTTCCGCATTTATTATATCAGTAGGATACCCACTACAGCCGACTTGACGTCAGTGAATACACTTGCACTACAAAAACCACCCTTAGTGCCTAGGAAATAAAGACTGAAGTTAGCGAAGACTGTACAAATGTCTCAAGGAAATAATTTGGCTACTAAATGAACCGCTTTGATTTTCTCATCTTGATAGACCACTTTGTTATACAATCGGCTTATTTAATTGAGAGGAAAGTGATAAAACACTTACTGAGGATATTACGAATTTACTTCGAACTTCCGTATTTTCGTGTAGAATTGCTAGGAAAATAAATTAATTGGAATAAGTTGGTTCATTTTATAAATGGCTGCCGTGTGGCTGACGGCATAGAATATCGCCATCCCATCTCATCCCGTGGGGAGCGTAGCAATCATCCCGATATCTATCATAGGACGGGCAGCAGCGTCTCTGAGTACTATGAACATCTACTATATTCTGCACATCATAGCCAGTTGCTGTCAGCGGTCCGTAAGTGATCAGCGAGGTTAAGCAACTAAGTTCGCGGTCAGTCCATAGATTGGTGACCGCCAAAGTTGTTTAATTTTTGAGCGTCTCCGTGCTCCGGAGGGCACGTTAAGCTGTCTATCCGGTTAGCCATTAGACAACAATCGTTAAGCCCTGTCAGAGGCCTAATGGGCGGCTTGAACAACTCTGATAGGGTATAAATAAACCACTGACCGTACGATAAGCAAGTGAGTATACTGCGATCTCCAACCCATCTGCCAAGCAGTTACCATGGCAGATGGGTTGGCGATCGCAGTATATCCCTCCAAATGAGAGACACACTCCATTGCGGAAATTTTCCAGCAGTGGACGCCATGATGATGATGATGATTTTATATATAGCATAACTATCACTAGACCAACAAATACACAGATACAGACGCCAGCACATCAAGCTACCCCAATCTGTCAAATTTCCCCAATTGAAAGTGAACCTTATCCTTTTGGGATAAAGTAGAAAATCTATGAAAGAAATTTGACAGATTGGGGTGTAGATGTGCTGGCGTCTGTACATTAGAATAGACAACAAATATTATTTTTTATATCAGAGGGCGACAAACGAGCAATTGGGTCACCTGATGGTAAGTGATTACCGCCGTCCATGCACACTCGCAACACCAGAGGAGTCGCAGCTGCGTTGCCGGCCTTTAAGAGTCAGCAAACAAGTGTTGCTGACTCTTTCCCCCACCCCGATGAGCTCTGGCGACCTTACTCACACGCAGAAACACACCATTAAATGTATGAATATTATTATTAAGGAATGTCTTCTGTAAGGAGGAGGTACTTCCCCAGTCCGGCTGCTCTTTGAGCGAATGAACGCTGTGCCCTACCTCTCTAATCACCTTATAAGACCCCCCTTTTTCTGTTTATATCCTAGGTTTCATGTTCAAAGTCAACATTGCATAAGCACTGAATTTGAAGGTTGGATTTTCTCTGTACGGCTTTTGTAGTATAACCATAGCTGTCTTGATCTGTTGGGACATTAAATGAAAAACTTACTCGCGATCAAGGTTGCCAGTGATATCTTATTTATTAAAAAGTTGCTGTGAAGTGGGCACTTATTGCCTTAATATATATTTTTAAAGACAACGCTCGCAGTATGGAAATTAATACCTGTGTCGCATATAATTGACTGTATAAACATATAAGAGACGGACGCATAATAATCGTACATCCCGACTAAGGACAACTACTTATCGGTTACACGAATAGTTGTCCTGCGCGTGAATCGTACCCGGGACACGAAGTGGATAGGCGACGGCATTAACCGCTGCGCCACACGTGCAGCAATATAGATAGGTCAGTGTTTTTTTGTTCTGAACATGACTGACCGCAAGCCCATTTGCTTTAACCCTTAATTTGGCAAAGGTACAAAACATCTAAATTCATACTTTTTATAATTGCGGGGTGTATGGAGTATGGTAAGGACTACCAAAAATGTGAAAAAAAAAATCCTGGATTTCCCAATATTGGGAAAATTCATGTCCGTCGACATTGCCAAAGAATAAGCCATTCATGTGTCCGCAGTAGCGGGCATTGTCAAATTAGAGTAAATAAAAAAAAAGTAATTTTTATATAAATTTATTTTAAAAAATACAAGAAAAGAACAAGAAATGAATATAAACGGCAAACAAACTTAGGAAAAAATCTATTACACATTTTTTTCACTTAGTGTGAAAATTCAAAAAACAATGTCATGGATTTTTTCCTGTGATAAAACATAATCTCGTATTACATTTTTTGCAATACACCACCGTCTTCTTTTGGCAGTATCTGCAGCGCCCTTCTTCCATTGTCGAAGGGAAATGACCTACATTGTCAAATCTAACCGGACTTGAGGGGCGTGCTGCATGCGGTTTGTAACACATGTGATCATTTCTGATTCTCTTGGCAGATCTGTTTTTCTTCAGTAATGATTCGTAGATGTCATATCTGAATGTTTTAAGAGGAATTTGTGCCTTCGCATTACCTTCATGCCTACGGCGGTAGAGTAACCAAGCATTATTTACACAAATGTCTAACATCTGCGCAAAAATAGTAAAATACCACCTTCTGCTTTTAAATGGTGTTTTATACAATGATATAAGCATATCAGAAAGGTCTACGCCTCCCATGTGTTTATTATACTGGCGTACAATTTGTGGACATTGGACATCAATCTTTGCTTTTTCGTCTTTAGAATATCTACGGATTTTTTCAACAGGGTCACTTGCAACGAAGCTACTAATAAATGTGACACATTTGTTGTCATTCCAGCGAACTATAGCTAATCTATTTCGATCACAAACTACTTTTGCAAAATAGCCTCGAGGTTTCTTTTTAAAGACCTTTTCAGCAGGCAAGATAGTTTCTGCTCCTCTTAAACGATTACCTCGAATAATGCCCAAAGCAAATATGCCATAATTTTCGCGAAGTACGTAAAATAGCTCCGGTGACGAAAAAAAGTTATCGCAAAAGACAAATGCTGGTTTACGGTCAATACTTTAACACAAAGCTATGACGATCTGGGCACCAAAACCAAGTGAAGATTCCTCTTCAGTGAAATTGTGGTAACGGAATGTATCTTCACCGCCATATATCACAAAATCATAAATAATCCCTGAAACTCCGGCTCGTACATAATTTTTAAAACCCCATTTATTAGGCTTATCTTTCATATCTTGTTTCCGCTTCCCTGCTTTTGATCCTTTATAAGCTATCATCATTTCATCTATACTATACTTAGTCTCTCTTTTTTGATGTTTTAAACAATTTTGACGTATTTGCTCTACAACTGGACGTATTTTGAAGTATTTGTCTCCATTATCCATAGTATTATCAACAAAATGTAAATATCGTCTTATTTGCTGATATCTTTTCAATGTTAGAAATTTTTTTATACTTCTCCGACCAATAATCAATGTATGAAGGCATTGAAGCAATACCCATTAATAAATGAATAGCCAAAAAATCAGCTAATTCTACTTCTGACAGCTGAATTGACCTGCCAGATTGTTGCATCGAGTATAAATTTGTCTGCTCTACGATATTTATTATCACGTCTTGAGAGAAGAAAAGATAAAAAAAACTTAAAGGCGAGTCGTCAGCAGGTAAATCAATGGTATCCTCATCATTAATTTCTTCTATTGTCGCGTTATGACGGAACTGTGCTACTTTCCATTTATAGGCTAGCTGATTTTTTTTTCCTCTCTTTGCTCGTTTGGCTGGTATCGCAGGTGGTTTTGTAGATCTAGTTTTTCGCGATGTAAGTGAAGAAGAAGCCACAGGTGTTATAGGCGTAGATGGTAGTGAAGGAATAGCAGATAAAGATGGGATATTCTCATAATCAGATTGATCAATTTCATGCACAATGGAATCAGGTATTAAATTCTGAGTATTGCCTTCTTCATCTTCAGATGAACTGATGCGGAGGTTTTCAATTGAAGATGCAAGTGATGGTGCAGGAGATGAGAAAGGGGTGGAAGCATTAGAACATTCATCGTGGATTTCTGCCTCAGAATTAGATATTTCGCTAGCATCCGACTGTGCATGGTTATTTGGGACTAAAGATATAATTTTACTAGCACGGTTTAGCTGTGGACAAAGAAAAATAAACCACATTCAACACCGCAACCAAAAAACAAACAATGTTACGCATTTGGCATTGTTCGCCACAGCGGACATAAAGAAATAGTACTACTTTGCTATGTAATTGGCAATGTTCGCTGTGATGGACAAAGTATTACGGCAACCAAAATCTCAATAAAAATTAAACAAAGCGGGTTTTTTTTGTGTTACAAATATTTCTACAGATGTTTTCTAATAACCAACACAAATTTTGAATGAATTAGTAGGTAAAATACACAAAAAATAATAATAAATACCTTGAGGAAAACAGGTGGCCGCCGTCTCGCCGACATTTTGTGACAAAACTGACATTCACAGTGTTGCCACACTCGAAAAATATTTTCTGCCATTGCTTAATATCACAAATAACTGTTTAGTAGATTTTATGTTCTTGAAAATTCAAACAGGGCTTCGCAGGATTTTTTCAAAGTGGTTGTCCGTCTCACCGTACTTTGTCAAATTAAGGGTTAACCTCGCCGATCCCATACGGTCTTGCGTTGTGTTGCATTGAGTTGTGTTGTTGGAACTTGGAAGGTATTTTTTAGGGTCCTGTATAATGATTATACCTAACACACAATGATTTAAAATTTAACTTAAAAATATAGTATACTTACATCTTCTAAAAGTTTGGGCTTATTATAATTATAGTAAAAATTATATATTATTATTTAATAGTAGATATAATTATATATAAATCATTGGTGTTGAGAACTCCTCTGAACGGTCAAGTGCCATAATAATTATATTTTTGGGATTGCAAACACATTTAGACAGATATAGTGTTCTATATATAAATAAGTCGTTTGGGATTTATGAACATGTGCAGAATATTTCTACCAAAAATGCACCTTGACAGTATGGTTATTTTTTTTAGTAGAACGGAAACAGTGTTCAAAATCTGTGAACTGTAACTTCAATATACTATAACTTCAATGTGCAGAAGATCCCTACCAAAAATGCACCTTGGCATAACGCTTAAAACAGCAGGGTTTCATTTTGTGAGTATTACGAAATCAGTGTTCAAAGACTGTGAACTGGTAACACTATAACTTCTGGTTACCCCAAAACCAATGTGATATACTACGGGAGATTTACCGACGAGCTTACCGGAACGTTGGCACATTGAAGATTCACGATACAGGAACACATTCTACCATGTTTGTACACGAGTATTCGACTATAGAAATAGTCTTATACATACATGAGATTGATAAATGCAAGATTTTTAAGTTACTTATAAAATAAAATTATTGCACACATACACACACAATGTTACTGGATTGTGTGTGCGCGTGTGGGTGGGTGCAAATTCTTTTAATATACCTCTAGGGTGCCTATAGGATGGGTATAATAATAATTAAAATCCATTTATTACTGCCTTTATTGCATGTATTATCTAAGTTAATAATACTATGTATAAATGCAACGTCTAGTTTCATAAGCGAATTAAGCACCATAAGTAGCGTACATTATTTATGTGACACTTTGTATATAAAGATAGTTAAATACTGAAGATTCTATCAATCATGTGTTGTGACATTTCGTATAAAATTATGTAATGGAAGAAGATTATGACTCGCTATAAAATGTCGAAGGGCGGGCTCCTGAACTGCCTAATAAAATAGCTATATGTAGATAAGTTACATTTGCGACGACGCTAACAACAAACTATACTGTCAATTGTTTGATGAAAAATATTAGGTGGCACTAAATGGTTTGTCTTGTTAGTTGCTATGACGTGGCAACTTTTAAGAAGCGAGATTATTCTTTTCTTAAAGGCCGGTAACCCGGTAGCGGCTCCTCTGGTGTTGAGAGTGTTCATGGGCGACGGTGATCACTTACCATCACGTGACCCTCTTGCTCGTTTGCCATCCTATTTTATATAAAAACATACCTTCTGGCTTGGTTGGTGTGGTTCAAAATACTTGCCTTTGGCGCCGCAGGTTATGGGTTCGATTCCCACCCAGGACAGATATTGGTAAGTAGATAGATTATCTTAATACTTATTTTAAGTATAGGACAAGTATGGGTGCTAATAGTGTGCGAGTGCTCACGCGAGGTTGTGTGTGCGTGTGTGTCCGTTCTCTCATTTATCATATTATCGTTAGTTACAGTGTACTTTTAGCTCTTCGAATTGTTCTTGGGATCGGAAGATGAAGTAAATACTCCATCTAAGCATTTATTTGGTAGTGTGGGAAGCTATAAACTTATGGATTGCACTATATTTTCGATCTCATCATAAGATTTCGTTTTAAGCCATATAGTTGTAGTAGATTTACACTCTCTAAATGTTAGAGGGAAAATAGTTAACTCTTGATTTATAAAGTTGTATAAGTAAGAGGATTGCCTAACGTATTGTCTTTTAGCCAATGTAGATTTATCGTGAATTGTAGGGGCAACCATGTACTTCCTCCTACCTTTTACTGTTTCGGGATCATAGGCAAGTGTTTTGTGTTTTTTTTAATTATAGCAAGCACATAAAGCTTTCCTACCGTTAGAAGGTCTGCAGTAAGATAGAGGTCTTCGTAGAGAATATTAGTGGTTTAAAAAGCATGATTTTTATTAATGAGCTCTCTCCAATTTAAGAAACTTAATATTTGTTATTCCGCCCTATACTGGAATACAATAAGTGAGTATTGATTGTGCTAATGAGATGTACATTTGTTGGAAAAGAGATTTAAAAGTTACGTGGCGCAATGTTTTAAAAATCCAGATGAGTCTTCTTACTCTTTTCATTAGCAGTTCTGTGTGTGTGCCAAGATAAACGTTGGTCTGTTATAATACCAAGATACTAGGTACTGTTTACTATATCAATAACCACGCAAGGACAATTAAGGCTAGATGGGTTCTGGCGCCTGTGGATTTTTAACATAAACTCTGGGTACTATCGTATTTGGTGAAACAGATATAGTTTATTTTGGAACTGTTAAGAGTTAAAAGGTTGTGGTCGAACCAAGCGGCGATACTTGTTAATTCAGCTTCGGTATATTGTTTGACGATATTCCAAGTTTTACCACTGAACACAACGGCAGTGTCATCGGCATATGAATAAATATTAAACTTTTTTCGATATTTAAGTTACATAAACTTTTTATATAGGCTAGGAACAACGTCTGGCCAATTACAGTTCCATGACCCACCCTAGTTAGTTAGTTGACCACCCTATAAATAACAGTTTCCTCGAGACTTATGAAATTACCCAATTTAACCTTTTGTTTGCGATTGTGTAGATAATTATGAAGCAGTGTAAGTGGTTAGCCTCTTATGCCACTTTTTTCTAAACTTTCAAGAAGCATGGGGACAGAGACCGTGTCGAATGCCTTTTTGAGGTCGAGGAAGACAACTAAGCATTTTTCTCCGCTGTCAACCTTACTAGTGACAGCGGAGACAAGCGCCATATGCGTCTACAGTCGCCATTCCTTGCCTAAAGCCATATTTGATCGTTTGGGACCAGTATGTCTACTAAATCGTCATAAAAATAGAAATAATGCTGAGATATATAGTATGATATTCATTTAAATAATTTAGGTAAAAATACCGAACTTTCCTAACAAATTTTCATTAATTTTGGAGCAACCACAGATGTGAACGTATTTTGCACTTCCGATTACAAAATAAAAAGGATGGTCAAAATATCAAGACTTATCCACAATACTTAACTTAAACATGATATTAAAATCTTTTTGGAAGACTGTTTGAGTAATGTCCCGGGTTTGATTCCGCACAGGACAACTATTAGTGTGACCCATATATATTCTTAAATAGTTGTTCCGAGTCTGGATGTACTTAGTGTCCTTCAATTATTTGTTTATGAAGTACCCACTACCCAGCAACATGGGATTAATTTTCCTAATGTGGGAAATATCTTTATAAAAACAAAAACCAAAATATTACCATATCTTTCAATAATAATAATATCCTGGGACATTATTAACACACGGCCATCTGATCCCAAACTAAGCAGAGCTTGTACTATGGAAACCAGATCACTGATATACTACGTTTTTTTTTTATACATACATACTTATATAGATAATTACACCCAGACACAGGACAAACAGACATATATCCATCCATCCATCCTGCCCACAAATATCTGTCCTGTCACCGTAGCCTAGTTGGTAGTGCTCCTGCCTACGAAGCTGGTGATCCTGGGTTCGAATCCCGGTAAGTGCAAATTTTTGTGTGATGAGCACAAAAATTTGCACTTAACATTTGTTTCTGAGTCATGGATGTTTTCTATGTATTTAAGTATTTATCTATCTATATAAGTATTTATATCGTCGCCTTGGACCCATAGTACAAGCTTTTCTTAGTTTGGAGCTAGGATGATCTGTGTGACATTGTCCCCCCCAGATATTATGTGGGAATCGAATCCACGAGCTGCGGCGTAAAAAGCCAACCACGCTAACCATCCCGTCATCAATTTCTCTTATATACCAGAATATCTTTCAACACAATATATGTATTTTACACTCACTTAGTCGTATCTTTAGGCAAAGTAGTCTGCGAATCGTTGTACCTTTTAGGATAATCAATACCCAATGCACGCATATACCTGCCTGCCTAGCAGGTAAGTGTCACCGTTATAATAGCTCAGCCACTCACGGATTTATAGTAAACGTTATGACTTTTATATACTTATGTCTTTTATATTATGAGGGAGTGTTTCGCAATATCGAGAGTCTGAACTTGATCTGATGTTATTGTTAAGTGAAGCGTGTAAAGTAAAGAAAGTATGTAAGACAAATTGATGGTATTGATCTCCAATGTGTCATATTAGTATCTATACATATAATAAAATCGTAGGAAAGTCAAAACGGTACATTGGATTTTTTTTTTAAGGATAGATAGATAGATAACTCTTTATTGTACACCAAGTAAAATAAAATATAAGGAACAAGGATGCATTACAGAAATGTACAATTGGCGGCCTTATCACTAAATGTGATCCCTTGCAGACATATATTTTAGATACTTGGGGCGTCATATACAATCGATATCGAAATCAAAAATATATTTTTAGAATTTTTGTCTGTATGTATGTCCGGGCTAGACTCAAAAAGTACTGCATGGATTTAATTCAAATTTTGCATGAATATTACTCAGAGGTCGGGTCAACATATAGGCTATCACCAACGGGGGAGGAGCTAAATAAATATAAAAACTTTATAAAATAATGTATAAAGTTTAACGCGGGTAAAACCGCGGGGCACAGTTAGTTCATAATAATAATGACGTCTTCCTTGCTGAATTTTGGCTACGGCGGCACGGGACATATTGTAGTGTGTACGCAAACACAGGGGCACTTTCTATTCCATCACTCTCATGATACGATGGGACGACTAGCAACATGACCTGAAAAGAAAAGTTCAGGTACAGGACCGACAGCTTTACGTGCTTTCCGAGGCAAGGGGGTATGATTCCACCAACTCCCGGACTTCAGGTTGATACTGAGAAATATTTCTTTTTACAGAATAATCCTAAAATCACTTTTGAACCGACCCGAAATTTGAACACCGTTAATAGCTCAGCGACTCACGGATTTATAGTAAAAGTTATGACTTTTATATACTTATGTCTAACGGAGTGCTTCGCGATATCGACAGTCGAGTGCGACAATCTGATATTATTGTTTATCTGTTAAGTGAAGCGTGTAAAGTAAAGAACTAATATAAGAGAAATTAATGGTATATGAACTCAACTGAGTCATTTTATTATTACTGTAGAATACAAATACAAAATATTTATGTGCATAAATGTGGTGTACAAATAGATGACAAAATTTTCATGGTATCACACATTTACCATCTTTATATCATGGCATACAAATATCAAACTTATATTATAATTAAAGATAAAGGAAAAACTACCTACATGATAACGGTAACCTACAAAATAAATAATAATTATTATATCTTAAATTTAAAGTATTCATCTAGATTATAAAAACACTTGTCACACAGAGATTTTAATAATATACTCCTTAATTTATTCAAAGGCAATTCTTGCATACTCTGGGGTATATGGTATTCGCACACACATAGCGTAGCTGTTGCGACTATATTGTTCGGTCTTTAAAGGTGGTAGGACAAGTTTGTCCGGATATCGGGTATTAAAATTACATAGGTACGTCTTTTTTGGTCGGGAATAAGTTACGGTTACATTTGACAAATATGGAAGAACTAATTAGGTTTCTTAGGATGTCTTATTTATTTATTTTATCCTGCATTTATGTACACACTACAAGCATAAAATATAAGAGGTGACAATGCACAAGGTTACTACTTACTTATAAAGAAATTAGTTCCAGTAGACCTGGAAGAGGAGATTTTGGAAGATAGGAAGATATGAGTGTGTAGGATGATACATACGAAAAAATACACATATAATTACATACATAATTTAAAAGAACGAACTACATAAACTACATAATATTATGACGGGCCTGTTGGCGTGGTTGGCAAATGCTTGCTTTTCACGCTGGAGGTCGTGGGTTCGATTCCCACCCAGGACAGATATTTGTGTGCATGAACTTGTCTGTTTGTCCTGAGTATGGGTGTAATTTATCTATATGTATTTACACATTAATAAGTATGTATTTACACAAGAAAAGTAGTATATCAGTTATCTGGTTTCCATAGTACAAGCTCTGCTTAGTTAGGAATCAGATGGCCGTGTGCGAATAATGTCCCAGGATATTATTATTATTTCAAATTATTTATTAAAAAAAAAAAATAATAATAGTATAGATGCTCTCACCGGTCCGTAAGTCTCCGTGCTTCGGAGGGTACGTTAAGGTCGGTCTCGGTTGGCCTCTTATATAACGACTGTTGTCTAATGACTACAATTGGGACTGACAGCTTAACGTGCCCTCCGGAGTACGGACACGCTCAGATATGAAACCACTCTGGTGTTCACTCATCAATGGACTGATAGCGAGCCTTGTTGCTTAATCTCGCCGATCTCTTAATAATATCTGAGGACAATGTCACACGGATCATCCCACCCGATTCCCACCCAGGAATCGAACCCACGACCTCCGGCGTGAAAAGCAAGCTTTTGCCAACCACGCTAACAGGCCCGTCAAAAAGTAAAAAAAAAGTATTTTACTGCAATGTGAACATATTTGAAAATATATCACCGACTTTTGTAAAGTGAAGCAAATACGATTTAATGCATTCAAATAATATGCGGCCCTGGATAAAAGAGCTTCTAAATATATCATAAAAGAAAAATGTCCGAATTCTAGTACCTACGCTAAGTCTGGACCTTCTCGAAATTATCATATAAATGAGATTGAATAGGTATATTGTGAGCTGAGCACTTCGTAAACGAACCGTTCGTTGGTTAATTGCTTCTCGAAAGCATATGTTTTGCTTTGCGTTTCTAAGTGTTAGATACTTCATAGAAACTCATACCAAAAGTTTGAAATAGTCTGAAGTAGGTATACCAAAAACGATTCGGACCTTTATTATGAAATAGGGCCTGTTTTTATTAGGGTTCCGTACCCAAAGTTTGGAACGGGACCATAGTAATAAGACTTCGCTGTCAGTCTGTCAGTCATCATCAGGCTGTATCTCATGAACCGTGATAGTTAGACAGTTGAATTAAAAAAACTTTAACAGTTCACCGATGATGTCCCTACTCGTATTTCTGTTGCCGCTATAACAAAAAATACTAAAAAACAAAATAAAATAAATATTTAAGGGGGCTCCCATACTACAAAGGTGATTTTTTTTTATTACGGAATCAAATGCAGGGGAATGCCCCTTCTCTTCTGAGGTAGGCACCTCGCAAGTGGAGGAGCATGTCCCCGCGTGCGATCCAAACGAGATGATATACTACTCTGTCAAGAAAGTACCGGGAAATAAGAATATGCGTCCCTGGATAAAAGAGCTTCTAAATAAATGTTTCATAAAAGAAAAATGACCGAAGTCCTAGCTACCTACGCTAAGTCTGGACCTTCTCGAAATTATCATATAAATGAGATTGAATAGGTATATTGTGAGCTGAGCACTTCGTAAACGAACCGTTCGTTGGTTAATTGCTTCTCGAAAGCATATATTTTGCTTTGTGTTTCTAAGTGTTAGATACTTCATAGAAACTCATACCAAAAGTTTGAAATAGTCTGAAGTAGGTATACCAAAAACGATTCGGACCTTTATTATGAAATAGGGCCAGTTTTTAATAGGGTTCCGTATCCAAAGTTTGGAACGGGACCCTATTAATAAGACTTCGCTTTCTGTCTGTCCGTCATCACCAGGCTGTATCTCATGAACCGTGATAGTTAGACAGTTGAATTAAAAAACATTGACAGTTCACAGATGATGTACGAGTAGGTATTCCGTTGCCGCTAAAACAACAAAATAAAATAAATATTTAAGGGGGCTCCCATACAACAAAGGTAATTTTTTTTTATTACGGAATCAAATGCAGGTATAGCCCCTTCTCTTCTGAGATAGGCACCTCGCAAGTGGATAGACATGTCCCCGCGTGCGATCCAAACGAGATGATATAAATACATTTTGTGTTGTAATATGTGTATACAAGCAAGTTCACGAGAACGATATTATTATTAACAAGCTATGCCCCGTGGTTATACCCGCGTTAAACTTTATAAATTATAGCCTATAAATATGTAAATCCAGGGTGTCAGCTAACTCCATACCAAATTTTATCAAAATCGCTACAGCTGTTTAAACGTGGAGAAGTAATAAACATACACACTCACACAGTCACAAATTTTTTTTGGCAATTTCGTACATATCATCCTAGCCTCAAACTAAGCAAAGCTTGTACTATGGGTACCAGGCGACGATATACATACTTATATAGATAGATAAATACTTAAATACATAGAAAACTTCCATGACTCAGAAACAAATATTCATGCTCATCACCCAAATATTTGCACTTACCGGGATTCGAACCCAGGACCACCAGCTTCGTAGGCAGGAGCACTACCAACTATGCTACGGCAACCAGACAACTAATAAACATAGGTAGATAGTGTATTTTTAAATACATATCTATACAAATAAAATAAAATTGGATTGTCTGTTTGTAATATTGAAATAACCGTTTTTTACTACATAAATATGAATATATATACGGTATATACACCAAAATATTTTTTTTACAATTTTTGTCTGTCTGTCTGTCTTTTTGTTCCGGCTAATCTCTGTAAAGGCTGGACCGATTTTGACGGGACTTTTATTAGCAGGTAGCTGATGTAATAAGAAGTAACTTAGGCTATTATTATTTTGGAAAAGTCTTTTATTTTTGAAAAAGCAAAAATAAAACAAAATAAACTAATTAACACGCGGACGAAGTCGCGGGCACAGCAAGTTATAAATAAATTATACCCAGATACAGTGTAGAAAAAATAATCATGATTTTCACACAAAGATTTGTCATTATATGTAGGTGGGAATCGAACTCACGACCTCTGGATTAGCAGTCGGGGTCACTAAATACTAGGCCAAGTTATGATATGGTCATTTAGAGCTATAACTATTAGTAATGTACAGACGCCAGAACATCCAGCTACCCCAATCTGTCAAGTATCTTTTATAGATTTCGAACTTTATCACATAAGCATAAGATTCACTTTCAATTGGGGAAATTTGACAGATTTTGGCTTAGTGGTTAGTGAACCACTAGACCAAACTGCGTTACGAATTAAAATATATTTTTAAGTATATAATAATAATATCCTGGGACATTATTTACACACGGCCATCTGATTCCAAACTAAGCAGAACTTGTACTTTGGAAATCAGATAACTGATTTACTACATATACTACTTTTCTTTTGTAAATACATACTCATATAGATAATTACACCCAGACTCAGGACAAACAGACATGTTCATGCACACAAATATCTGTCCTGGGTGGGAATCGAACCCACGACCTCCGGCGTGAAAAGCAAGCATTTGCCAACCACGCCAACAGGCCCGTCAATAATGCGTATTTGAAGTTATAAGTTTATAACCATGTGTACAGACGCCAGCACATCAAGCTACCCCAATCTGTCAATCGTACCCACCACTTAGTAATCTTAGTAACCCAGGGTAATGACACTGACTGCTAAGCCAGAGGTCGTGGGTACGATTCCCACCCACGACAAATCTTTGTGTGAACGATTATTTGTATCAAGGTGTCATTTATTTATAATATGTAAGTATTTGTAAAATATAAATACTTACCTCTGTTTATCAGTTGTCTGATTGTCATAGTACAGGCTCCGCCTAGTAGGCTTAAATATGGCCTTATAACAGAAATAGTATTTCAATACAATTCTTCGAAAAGTGTCAATAATGAAATCTGTAAAAAGCTTCAAACGCGTAAACTCAGAACGCCTACCATATTTTTATTGCAAACGTACCTAATCTAAGTACTCAATTTAAAACATGATGCATTTTGCTTTCAATTTTTTTTTTTAATTTTGTTATCAACTTTAAAATAAAACGTTTGCTTTGGACCTCATAACTGAAATATAGTGCGACAAGGATCTTTATGAACGTGGCTGACATTGGAACTAACGCCGCCATCTTGCAAAATGTCTCTTTGCCAGTTCTGCCACAGCTTTCTTCGCAGACTGTTGTTTCTACGTTTATTATTGTATTGCTTGTTTTAAAACACTAGCAATTTGCCAAAAGTGATAAGAAGTGGAGTCCGGGAAATAGTCTTAAAGGTTAAGGAGTTTTTCATGATGTGTAAATGTTACCATGCTTTAATATTTTTAAGTCGCACCCGTGTTTTATTTTTCGTCTGAGTTTTAACACTAATGTAGTACTAAGTAATGCGAATGAAAGAAATAAAAATAGATAAATAGATAAATTTATTTATACAGATAAAAATGACTTTTTTTCGATTTCTTCCTTTGTGCTATCAAATTATTTATTACAATAAATCGATAATATATGAGGTACTCAATAAACATTTAGAGTTAGATATTCCTGGGTCATTATTCACACACGGCCATCTGGTCCTAAACTAAGTAAAGCTTGTACCATGGAAATCAGATAGCTGATATACACCATATGCTACTTTTGTAAATACATACTTATATAGATAAACACCCAGACACAGGACAATCAGACATGTTCATGCACACAAATATCTGTCCTGAGTGGGAATAAAAAAACACCAACTGGCCCGTCAAAGTTATACAATTGATACAAAATAGAATGGGTACAGTCTATTGCCATTTAAACATTTTCCCGTTATATTAGGGATTCTTTTAATAGCAGCCATCACAGTGTCGCCCTCCCACAAATGTCAGTCACGTTCATAAAGATCTTTGTTCCACTGTAACTAAAATTTAGATATATGAAAAGTAACTGGCTACTAGAGAAAGAGAGATAGAAAATGTGTGTTCGAACCTGTCTCTTGCCCCTACAGTAGGGCCTGTTGGTGTGGTTGCCAAAAGCTTGCTTTTCCCGCCGCCGCGCGCCGCGGCGCCGGCTGAGTCGGGGTGTAATTATTTATATAAATAAGTATGTACGTATTTACAAAAGGTAAGGTAAAGGTACAAAAGGCTCCGCTAAGTTTGGGATCAGATGACTGTGGTAAAAAAATTTTTCAATCTAAATCCTATACAATGTGACATCAGCTCATACTGGAAATGTATAGCTTGATATGTAGCCGAGTGTACTACATTTGCTGGTTAGTGTAGTAAGCAGCGCGGCTTATGTACTAGCTACCACTTAACTGCGATCGCCTACTCGCATGCCAAGCGCGGTGACTACGGGAAACCCCTGCAAATGGTAACGTTGTAGTAACCGTTGGGAGAGGCAATGCAAATGAACAAATCAGATTTATTAACAGTTAAATTAGAAGAACTTTTAAATAAAAAAATAAATATAGATGTTATTTGCATATCTGAGCACTTTGTCGAATCAGGCTATGAACATTTGTTACATATACCTAACTATCACCTCGCCGCTTTCTTTTCAAGACAAGTTAAACGGGGAGGAACCTGTATTTTTGTTCGAGCGGGATTACAGTACAGGGAAAAATTAGACATAGCAAAAAACTCAATTCCAGGTGTTATTGAATATTGTGGCATAGAGCTAGTGTCTCACGATATCATAATTGTATGTGTGTATAGAATACCTAAATATAACTATAATTTGTTCTATGAAAAATTAGATAATATACTACGCAAAATTTCTACATCTACAAATAAAAATATAATTTTAACAGACGATTTTAACATCGATATTCTTAAAAAAAATAATATTACTTTTGAATTTGAGAACTTTTAGGACAATATAATCTTAAACTATCACTAAGTCAACCAACTAGATTAAGTAGTAACTCTTGCATCGATAATTTTGCACACTCATACCGACGTGGATGTAAAGCGGAGGTAATAGATTTAGTCCTTTCAGACCATATGTCACAATTACTTAAAATACCTGTTAATAAAAAATGCATCCTAAAATTCTGGAAAACTAAAAAGCAAGACTTATCAGTTCCTAATTTAACTAAGTTCAGAGACTATTTGCAATGTTTATCTTTCTTGTCAGTATATAAATCTGATGATGCTAATGAATCTTATAAACATTTTATAGATGACTTTATAATGTTGTATAACTTATGCTTTCCAATAAAAATTATAAAGGTAAATACTAATAAAAAAACTAAATGGATTTCCCGAGGAATTAAGTTATGCAGTAAAAAGCAGAGACAGTTTTTATGGGCTTATAGACTAAAACCTAACCCAAGTAATAAATTCAATTTTAAAAGATATTCCTCAGTTTATAGAAAAATTATAAAATTAACACAAAAAGCCCAAAATAATTATTACATAAATAACTCGCAAAATAAGGCTAAAGCAGCGTGGCAAGTAATAAAAAATCGATCATCGCAATCCTTATTTATGTTACCTGTCACATCTGATGACATAATCAAAATTATTAGTAATCTAAAAAACACACAAACTGTTGGACATGATAATATATCAACAAAAGTAATTAAGTATGTTAAGGATATAATAGCGCCGATACTTTCACATATAATTAACATGTGTATTACTGATGGTATATTCCCAACTGAACTAAAAAAAGTTATTATTAAACCCCTTTTTAAAAAAGATGATAGATCCGACATAAAAAATTATAGGCCTATTGCAAAAATTCCCGTGATATCAAAAATTATTGAGAAAGTAATTTATAACTCCCTATATGCCTATTTTGAAAAATTTTAACTATTTTGCAGTGAACAAAAAGGCTTTAGAAAAAATATAAATATAAACATGGCACTATTTGATTTGCTTTCTGGAGTTATGAAATCCATGGATAAGAGAAACCGTGTATGTGCTATATTTACAGATATGACAAAAGCATTCGATTTTGTGGATCATTCAATCTTACTCCGAAAATTATATTGTTACGGGATTAGAGGCAATATTCTTCAACTTATAGAATCGTATTTAAGTAATAGACCCAATATACAGAAATCACTAGAATTTGTCCAGTAACGTATTTAGAAAAAATATATATATCGAAGACACGAGAAATAAAATATGGTGTGCCTCAAGGTAGCGTCTTAGGACCCCTACTGTTCTTGATATATATAAATGACCTTCCACAAAGCATAGGACACAAAATGGTACTCTTTGCTGACGACAGCACAGCAATTATAGAATGCAATAATACAATTAATTATCAACTTGACATCAATAATTCAATATCTAAAATAATCAATTGGCTTAATAATAATAATCTCGTAATTAATCTAAACAAAACTAGAATTATGCACTTCCACCAACGGACTGAAAATACACCAATTTATATTAGTTATAATAATTTATCAATACAGGAAGCTAGTAATGCTAAGTTTTTAGGTATAACTTTAGACAATAAATTGACTTGGAAGACACACGTAGAAGAAGTTTGTAAACGGTTAAGCAAGTCAGCTTATCTTCTTTTCCAACTATCAAAAAAAGTAAATATGGAAACCTTATTAACAGAATATCACGGATTGGTTGCTTCAGTTCTGCGATATGGTGTTATTTTTTGCCGACAATCAACAAACAGGGAATTAGTATTTAAAATGCAAAAAAGATGTATACGGTCGATGTGTGGGTTAAAACAGACTGATAGTTGCATTCCATATTTCCGAAAACACATAAGTTTACCTCTACCGTCTTTATACATCTTTGAATCCGCATTATTTATTAAAAACAATCCAGACTTATTCCAAAAACTAGCAACAGTAAAGAAACTGCCAATCCGAGCTCAATATATTAACAGATTATGCCATGTGAAATGTAAAACTGCACTTATGAAAAAGAGTTTTTTTGGTATTGCTCCCCAAATCTATAATAAAATACCTGAGAAGATAAAATGCTTGCCAGTAAAAATAATTTAAAGTCATTCTTTGGGAGCTATTACTTACTAAGTGTTATTACACATTAGATGATTTTTTTAATGATAATTTAATATAAGTAATACAATAATTCTATAATGTCAGATATACTGTAATTTCTTTATAAGTTTAGTACATATTTGAAAAATTTGTATGTCATTATTGGCAAAACATAGCGCACACTGTATAATGTAATAACATAAGATCTTTGTACACCTATGTTTGACAAATAAATAAGTTTGAAGTTTGAAGGCCTATATCCAGTATTAGACGATATCAGGCTGATGATTATGATGATACACATTATAATAATAATAATATCTAGGGACAATGTCACACAGATCATCCTAGCCCCAAACTAAGCAAAGCTTGTACAATGGGTACCAGGCGACGATATACATACTTATATGTATAGATAGATAAATACTTATATACATAGAAAACATCCATAACTCAGAAACAAATATTCGTGCTCATCACACAAATATTTGCACTTACTGGGATTCGAACCCAGGACCACCAGCTTCGTAGGCAGGAGCACTACCAACTAGGCTACGGTGACCGTCAGAAACCCTAATATGATGATGACCCTAAATAACCAGTAATTAGTTTCTAGAAAATTTATATCACTAAGACGACTTCTTATTTATAAGAGACATATACAGTAGCCTAAGAGGCTTTTACTGCTTCACCGGACAATAGGTCATAGCCAGATGGCCTCACCGGTCCATAAGTTATTGGTGAGGACAAGCAACTAGACTTGCGGTCAGTCCTTAGATGGCTGACCGCCAAAGTGGATTAATTTCTGAGGGTCTCCGTGTTTCGGAGGGCACGTTAAGCTGTCGGTCCCGGTTGTAGCCATTAGGCAACAGTCGATAAGCCATATCAGAGGCCCAGTGGGCGGCTTGAGCAACTCTGACACCAGGGTAACCACTGTCCATATTCACAATAAACTCGAGCTTATTAGCTTAGCCAAGTTATTTAGCAAATAAAACTACTAAATATGCGATCCACGCCACGTGGAGGTGCATAAGAGGGTATGTCTTTACAAAGGCGTAATGATTAACAAAAATAATCGGATTGAGGTATGAGGGAGTGAGTTGCGCTAGACTGCATGCAAATCCGAACGTGATCTAGCTTATGTCAAACAAGCAGTGCCCGCGGACTTCGTTTCGCGTTATAAATATTTTTGTCCCTGCCCGTTTGTCCTGCATAATACTTGGGTTAAAAGTTCGGGATAAATAAAAAATATGATGATGAATCATAGCCTATGACACTCCACAATAACGTTGCTTTCTATTCGGGAAATAATTTTGCAAATCGGTTCGGTAGATCCTAAGATTACCCCTTACAACGTCACAAACTCAGAAACGTTACCTCTTTATAAAATTAGTGAGTCATTTTAGCAGGGTAAACCTTATTTGAAAAAGAAAAAACCAAATAATACGGAACGAGACATTTCGTTCTATTTACTAATATCTCTTTTTATGAACTTGTTTATACAAGGTGACGTCTCCAAGTAATTAAATACATACATACATAGACTCACGCTTGTTTCCCAGAGGGGTAGACAGAGACAACGGAATTCCATTTGTCACGATCTTTACACACCACAACCAAAAGTCGTCAGCCAAAGTAAGTCTACTGCTGGAGAAAATCCTCCCCAAAGAATGGGGGGATATGCCATACTCGCCACGCTTGGCAGACGGGTTGGCGATCGCAGTTTGGTGGTCATAGTTTACAGAAAAACGCTGCCGCCCGTTCTCTAGTAGGTATTCCCCCGGACGATTTCTACGCCCCCCACAGGATGAGATGGGGTGATGATATTCTATGCCGTCACCACACAGCCACGTTTACTGTGATTATATTCTTCATACATCCTCACCGGTTTAGGGTACTTCTGACCAGGCTTTTCTTGAGAACATCTCCGATTTGGCCAGAGAATGTTCTACGAAATAACATAAAGATTTTAAATTAAAATACCAAGGATATTATTGTTTGTTACTCGTTTTCAATAACATTCATTACGAGTTTGTAATACAATGTATTATTTATATATGTTGACTAGATTTTGCGTAACTACTCTATAAAATATATGAAAACTATGCTTACATTGTAACCCCTACAGTGGGGTAAATAACTTGAGAGTTATTTATCTTACATCATATCAGAAGTAACATATGCATTGCGACAATGACACTTAGTATCTACGTAATAAGAACGGTATCAAGGTGAAAAATATCTACCGATATGCCGTGAAGAGATTGCGACAACAATGACACTTGATATTTTTCTTCATCTTTGTATGCCATCTTTCCTGCTTCAAGATGTTATTATTGGTTCCAACCACTTTGGACGATTTTAGCTAAGGTATAGAGTAAATTAATATATTTTCTATTATATACTAGCTGTCCCGGCGAACTTAGTACCACCATATATTTTCCCATCAATACTATTTAAAGTCTAATATTTTAATTTTTTTTACGTTTTTTCTTACAGAGAATAAAGTTTACATTTCATTTATTGCAGTAACATATTTTATACTTTGTTGAAAATTTACATTTAATTATAAAATTAAAACAGTTAGGTATGTACAATAAAAATCATAAAATTACAATAAAAATTAATTAATAAAACAGTAACCAAAATAAATATTATAAGAAAAGTTAAAAATTTTCATCATTACAATTAGTTTCAAAAGTATAATCTTAATGCCAAAAAATATACACATAGTTATATTGTAATACGATGTAGGTCAATTGAACAATGCCATACAAAGTCAAAAATAAAATATTGCATAATACCAATACAATAATATCTTAAGATGGAACATTGCAAACAAAGAAATGAAGCCGGGTAAAACTACGCCTTGCCGTATACATACACAATTACACGCACACACGTTTAACGAAACTACGCCTTATCTTGTCAGTCAAACTCACGCAGCGCGTCTATTAAAACGTCATCAAAAATATCATTTTTTTATGTAAATATGCCTAATTGTGTTGTGAAAGGGTGTAAACATCAAACTTCAAATAATAAAAGTAGGACGGAAGCACATTTCACGCGAAAGTAAACTTGAAAACCATTATTTTCAGTATATCAAAATAATATTGAGGTTAGTGCTTGGAACACAACAAGTGTTGCCATTATAAAGCGTTACAGTTTTCCCTATTATTAGGCAATGTCATATTATTCGTTGGTTTTTTTAAAGGTTCCCCGTGGATGCCCTGTGGAGAGGCAAAAGACGTGTAGAGATAAGTAAAGGTGTAATTAGTGTGTTTATTGCATAGATTGTACTTGTTGTATTAAATTATGGGCGAACGGGTGATGCTTTTGACTCTCTTGCAATCATAAGCATTTGTGTAAAAGTAGGGAGCTGTTATTCTATCTTGCTTTATTAAAGTGTGAGGATAAATATTTCAAGGTCTAAGTAATTGTATACTTACCGCTTAATGTTTTCTGACGACAGATTAATTTTATTAAGTCAAATTGAGTCATTGCTCTGGAATTAAAAATGTCGAACATATTGTTTATTGCAAGTACAAATGTTTCTGTTGATTCTGAGTTTTGAAATTCTTTTAATTGTTCTCTGCTGATTTTTGTAGCTTTTGCAACACTTGCACTGAATATTTGTGTAGTGACCATACCATTAAGCCAGTGTTTTGCGATGTGGAAGACAAGTATCAAAAGTTTGTCCGACGTAATTGTAAGCTTTCTGAGAATAAAAATTCAACGTCAGACAAAACTTTTTTATTGCAGCAGAGTACTTATTATGTTTTTTAAGTCTACTTTTATTATAATCGTTGAACAAATCTGCAGGGCAATGTTTTGATTTAACCTATTGAACAGATCAGTGTCAACGTAGTTTTGGTTCTTAATTGTTTTTAATATGTCCTTCTAAGTTTTATTTTGATCTTGGAAACTTCTAATTTCTTTATTCAATGTTTTTATTCTTTTTTTTTACAATAACTATTAGTTTTTTAACTTTTCCTTTAAATTTCGTTTCCTGAGTGTATCGGTAAGTACTGGAGCCTTAAAATTAGAGGCTGTAAATGGCGATGATGGACCACCGATTTGAGATAGCTATAACAAAAGAGCAAACAGTTACAACCCTTAAATAGTCTGTTGGTTTTGTGTTTTAAAATGTATTTTGTATTTTAAAGTGTCAAAAATATAATAAATAAACCAGTAAAATTGTGCCTAACTAATAAGTTCTTCCTTGACACTTTTCCTGCGATGTCGAATTATTTTTACACCATTTCACGACACAATATGGCATTATTTTATTACTTGACGCAATCAGTACCTACACGGTCGGGATACTTACTGTGCTTGAATTTTGGTATGTTCTTAGCGCGGAGTCCATCTTTTTTATACGTCTATGTTTATATTACGCTTTCGGTGAAATTTACGATACCGAATAATTTAGAACATAGACCCAAGACAATCGTTTTATCATGTGATAATGTTATTGGATAACGTTTATGATTGGTAATTAATGTTAATAATTATTATAGTGTGATTGTTGTAATATTGGAGTAATTTGAATTATGATGGCAACACCGGCCCATGCACCACATGCATAACAAACCGGCTTCACTTCGTATTTCAATACATTTTATCTTAACTTTTATTTGATCTAAGATAATATCAATAAAAATAGTAAGCATGAATAGGTCTAGTTGTACGAGTATGTATCACAGAGAAACACATCAAGGGTGTAGTAGCACTTCTCTACCAAAAATGATTTTAACTTCTGCTTAAACCGATTTAAGTTGTAAATTGACTTCAAGTGTACAGGTACTTTATTAAAGAGTTTAACCGATAACCTGCTGCATGACGCACTACTTTTACATGAGGTTCCATCTTACCTGCCCTACGCCTAGTAGCTTCTCGCTTACTTCTTTCATCTGGTGTTTCGAAAGTGCTGCAAATAGTGCTGAAGAATTAATAAAAAACAACGTCTCACAGTCCGTATCATAACTCTTATGTTTCATTTGCACACTCACTTTTCTGATATTTTTAATAGGTAGGTATTTGTTTTTTTTCTTACAGATTAACACTAAGCATTGCGAATAACGCTATAAAATGAAATATTATATTTCATTTTATAGCTAAAATTTAATAAATTATTGAAATATTTCCTTTAAATAGTTAAAATTTTATTTTAAATAGCGTATTTATTTATTTATTTATTTAGGACAACCAGTAACTGTTACATTATTGCTAGTCTAAATACAACACTTAAAAATTAAAATCAAATGCACAGTTTATTAAGGTGTCACAACATGCACAGATTCATGACACTTGTGACATCAGTAAAAAACAAACAATATATAACAACTAAAACTAAATATAAAATGAAAAATACTATAGCTAAAATAAAGTTAAAATTTAGGAAACAAAATTAACATAAAAAACGCAACATAAAATATAAAACAAAGAGTAAAAGTGAATATTAATGATAAAACAATTAAAATTACTTAATAATATCAAAACATATTTTTTTATAGGGCGACAATCTGTTATTGAAAATATCAACTTCTCCGCAGATATCGTTATATAATTTGGGTAGTCGACATATGGCAGAGAACTGCTTCAGATTCGTTCTGGCAAGTGGCTGGTGCAACAGTCCAGCAGCTACGAGGGCACGTCTAGGCACACGGCGTGGGACACGAACACTAATCGATTGTAGTATAGGTGGACAGTCGAAATGGTTTCTCAATATTTTGTAGAGGAATATTATGTCCTGTACCTGTCTACGAATCGTCAGTTTATGCATACCAAAGTGCTTTAATTGATCGTTGTATGAGGACAACTGTCTATGTTGTCCACAAGAAAACACAAGATGTTTTAAAAAGCGTTTCTGAATACGTTCTATTCTAAGCTTATGAACATTGTATTGTGGGGACCAGACAACGCAGCAATACTCTAAGTTACTCCGAACATACGCATTATAAATAGCTTTCTTTGTAGCTAGGTTACGGAATTTTTTGCCATTTCTCATAATAAAGCCTAACATTTTAGATGATTTTGTGACTATATGATCTATGTGGGGCGAAAATGTTAATTTGTTATCAAAGATAACGCCTAAGTCTCTTAATTCTGTTTTTTCTTGTAGAACTACCCCATTGATGAGATATTGAGCCTTGATAACCTTGTGATTACGAGTGAATGTAATAGAGAAGCATTTATATTGTATTCAAGGACATTTTGTTGGTATCACACCACTTAGTTATGGCATCTAAGTCGTTTTGGAGTAGTTCACTGTCCGAAGGGTTTTTTATAGTTCTACAAAGTTTCAAGTCATCGGCAAATAGGAAAATGTTGCTATGTTTAATGCAAGAAATTATATCATTAATAAATATGTTAAAAAGCCACGGACCTAAATGAGAGCCTTGTGGAACTCCAGATAAAACTTTGTATGGCTTCGATTTGAAGCCTTTTACCGTTACATATTGTAATCTGTTCGATAAATATGATTCAAATAAGTTTAAAAGGAGCCCGCATATACCATATGACTCAAGTTTCCTTAACATCACTTTATGGCATACTTTATCAAACGCTTTAGCGAAGTCCATGTAAATAGCATTAATTTGAGCGCTAGAGTCAACCGCTTTTACCAATTCGTTATGATAAGCAACTAGATTTGTACTTGTACAACGGGATTGGATAAACCCATGTTGTTCATCTATTAAGATCTGTTTGGTGTGGTTTTTAAGATAAGGATGTATAACCGCTCAATTGCTTCAAAATATTTTTTTTTGCCCTTGAGTGCTAGCTGCTCTCGGTGCACGGCGAGCGTTCAACCCGCCTCAACTAAAACTTGATTTACGGTTTTCCTAAAGAGAGCATTTTGAAGGTTTTGACTGTTCTGTATAGCCAGTAAAATAAGGTACAAAAGTGTATATGTTAGGTTATTTAAGCTCAAATAAATAATATTCCATTAGCGTTAAAACTAGAGGTGCGAGTAAATGTTAGTGTGTGAGTTTTAAATCAAAATTACAGAAAATTTAAATTAAAAAGTGCATAAATATTTAATATATCCATAAACTAGATGAATTACTTGATATGATCATGCACATTTGAATATTGTTCATGTGGAAGAATGACAAAAAACACGGAACAAAAAGAATACACAAATTTTAAAAGTCGCTCACTGAGATTCAACTACCAATATTAGAATATTTTTGTTCCGTGAAGTTGGTAATAATACGTTTTGTCTATGCTCTTAGTATTAGAATTTGTTTTGAATACGTTTAAATAGAGCTCTAAGCCATTGTAATAAGGATCATAATTATTTAAAAATAAAATGTCATAATGCAACCACGGTTGCAGCGAGCATGGTAGGCATTTGAAATTTTGCAACTGTGGTTGCAGAAAGCGATTGAGCGGTTAAGTGCTTCAAAAGATTTCGCAAAAACGGATAGTATCGATATGGGTCTATAATTAGAAATATTATCTTTGTTTCCACTTTTATGAACAGGAACAACTTAGGCTACTTTCCATATTGTTGGAAATATGCCAGTAGATAAAGACTTATTCATAATAAGAAACAGGGGATAACTTAAACTTAAAGCGCATTTTGTAACAAAATATGGGGAAATGTCATCTGGTCCTGCTCCTTTATAAATATTGAGTCCTTTTAAGTGCTTAATGATACTGCTATGAGTAATATATAATTCGCCTAAACTATTTATGTTTAAACCGGTGTCAGTTGGTGCAACCACTTGTTGTGAAGTATTGGTAAAAGTTGATGAAAAGTAAGACGCAATTAATTCAGATATTCCTGTTCCGTCACAAACACTTGTGTCATTCAAGGACATAGTGTGGGGTATTTTAACAACATTGCTGCGTTTGTCTTTCAGATACGTATAAAAGTGTTTTGGATTTTTGTTTATGTTTTCTTCAGTTCTTGTAAGATAATTGTTGTAACAAATTTTGGATAGCTTTTTACATCTTTTATTTAATAATTGTAGCGATATTTCATCGAGGGGATTTTTGAATACTTTAAACTTATGTAACAATTTGTTCCTTTCCTTGGTTAACGTGATTAATGCCTTGTTGAACCATGGTGGATGTTTACCTTTGGTAATTTTAGTTTTAGGCACATATTTATCAATCAGTTTATTTAAGATAGTATAGAATAATAGTAACATTTCATCTACGTTATTGCATTGTGAGAATTCACTATACCAATCTACTAGATCTAATTCAGAATTAATTTTTCCGTATTCAGCTTTATAAAAGTTGTGGCGTAAAGTTTTGTTACATTTTAATGGTGTTCTATTGCTGCACTCTACTACTATTTCTAAAGGAGGGTGGTGTGGATCTATATTTACTAAGGCGTTTGTAGATGCTGTAACTGTTGCCCCCACCATATTGCTCAGTACTAAATCTAAAATGTTGTCTTTACTATTTCTTACATTATTATACTGTATGAGGTTGTTAACTGCTACAAAGTCAATAAGCAGTTGGCCTATAGATGATCCTCTCTTTAATACAGGGTTGTAATTGTTGTTGGAACACACAGGCCATGTTATACAATTTATATTGAAGTCCCCCACAAGACAGACATTATCCATGTTTTCTATTGCGTGATTAAATTTATCTATAAAGTGGTCGAGAATATTTACATTAACTGGAGGGGGAAGGTATACAGCGCAAAAATGAACATATTTTTGTGGTCTTATTTCAACCTTTACATAGAGATCTTCACACTGACTTTCCACATCTTTACAACGTACAGAATAAAATTTGTTAGCTACAGCGATTAATACACCTCCTCCATCCTTAAATGCATGGAAGCCTGTGTTTAACCTATCTCTTCTGTATACGGTATAGCGATTATCAAATAATTCAGCATCAAAAAAAGCGTATTCGCATTGCACGTAAATACGTAAATAAATCGCAATAATGGGAAGTAGTTTTCAATATAATATGATCTTTCGACTTGTAACTGTGAACATATGCGTCGGCCATATTTCTAGAAAAACAAAGCTGAAGGATAACACTTACAGTCCCACAACCTTATCTGGCCCGCTGGCAGCGTCGCTGTTATTGCATTAAGTGGTGCTAGTAACTATTTTTTGCAGTAAAGTGGGTAAAAATAATAAGCACAGAGTAACGTAAATATTACTGCACTAAAAAGAAAACAAATACTGTCATTACAAATCTTTATATTTTTATACAATAATTATGATCATTTACATAAAATGTATGCTGAGTGTCCTCTAACGGGGATACTCCAGGTATTATTATGTCACCGGAATTGTTTAATGCAGAAGTCATTTCATCATCATCATTATCATAATCACTGCTTTCACTTTCACTATCACTACCAAATTGATTGATGAAAGACTAAGTCTAAGTATCCATCCCTTTTCGATAATCATTTTCCATATTTTTTACATGATTGCAATGCTTTTGCCATTCATTGGCTGGTATTTTATCAAAAGCTTCTGCAATCAATGTAGGCATTTCAGAATTCGATCTACCAATATTCTGATCTGCTATAAATTTTTGCATCTGCTTGCTCTTTTTCTTTCACAAGTTTTCTTACAAATCACTCCCCGACACCTACAATGGAAATAGCAAAAATTAAATAAATAATGAATATTTTAAAATAATTATGTATTTAAATTTAAAGTGCGAGGGGGAGTTTCGTATTTTATCAAAAGCTGACAACACTAACCTGTAGCAGCAGCAACGCGTTCATACAACTTATTGAAGGGATAATTGGTGCCTGAAGGTGTTTTTCTTCATTCATATAATTCAATACTTGTAATATAATGTTCCTCGCATCACTTTTTAAAGCTTTCGGCATTTTTCACAATTAAAAACCACAAAAAGAAAAATAAATACGCGCAACAAACAATCAATGGCAGGAATGTCAGGAAATAACAGCCGATTGACATTTCAAACTGGCGTCGTTAGTTCTACTTTTGGCCACCGGGCCACATAAGTTTGTGGCACTATACATCGTCCGAATATATACATATAATAAAATCGTAGGAAAGTCAAAACTGTACATTGAATATTTTTTTAAAAAGGATACTTGGGGAGATCACGCCCCAAGTATCCAATACAATCGACATCGAAGCCAAAAATATAGTTTTTAGAATTGTTGTCTGTTTGTCCGGGCTAAACTCAAAAAGTACTGCGAGGATTGAGTTCAAATTTTGCATGAATATTACTTAGAGGTTGGGACAACATATAGGCTACATATTATCACAGTATCACCTACTACGAGGGAGGACCTGTGATAATTTATAAAGTTTAACGCGGGTAAAACCGCTGGGCACACGAGCAGGAGCACGAGCATTTAAGGGGGAGACAGAAATCATGGTCTGAATAGTTTATTGAACTAAAGAGATAATAATCTTTTTTATACCGTCTATACATTCTCTACTTGGCAACACAGAGTACTCAACGTGTTTTTGACGCATGCAGAATTTATTATACTTTGAAGTTTTTTATAGTATTTATTTATATAATTTCTTATACTCGTTTATTAATCTTCAAGCTTCAAAATGTGTGGTGGGTGTGGGCAATGGACGGGGAACATGGCATATGTTATAGAAAAGTGAGTGTAATGCAGTGAAATAATGTGGTCTTCCATCATCTGAAAATATAATGCCTATAATGTAATATCCTGGGACATTATTCACATACGGCTATATGATCCCAAACTAAACAGAGCTTGTACTATGGAAACCAGATGATATTCTTTTCTTTTGTAAATACATATTTATATAGATAATTACACCCAGAATCAAGATGAACAGACATGTTCATGCACACAAATACGTGTCCTGGGTGGGAATCAAACCCACGACTTGCGGCAAGGCAAGTAGCTACCAAGCTCGCTAACCGGCCGGTTAATATGTCTTGTAGTCTAGCGGCATCAATAGATCTAGACTCGAGTCTCTCTAGTGTGTGTTAAATTGATGAAATAACTGAGTAATTTATGTGACTTCATTTTTTAAAGGCAGTAAATAGACTATTAACTGATATACTAATAAACATTCAATTTATCGTTATAAGTATTTAAACTGGATTGTGATTTTCAAAGTGGTATTAAAATGATCAGGGGCTCTACTGGCTAAGTCGCCGAACATCGTTTATTCGTTTATATAGTTTATAAATAAAGGTTAAAAATTATTTCATCAATTGATAAATTGGCTTCACCGTTGACAATCGATTCCGGACCATTTATGACGTCACATGTGGTCATGGCAGCCGATTTAACGATTGATTAAGTAATTTTTAACCTTTATTTATTTAAACGCCATTCACGAAATCGATCTTCGGCGACTTAGCCGGTAAAGCCCCAGATGTGGCAGGAAGGTCATTATTGGCGACCACGATACAAGGTGGACCGATGATTTTGCAAGGGAAGCCGCTGGATGCGGGTAGCACAAGAACGCCCATTGTGGAGATCCTTGGGGTAGGTCTTTGTCCAGCTGTGGACGACTTTCGGTAGATACTCGTATGATACGATGATGAATATCACGGAAATCAATGGGCATAACAATCTAGTTGTTTGTATTTGATCTCAGTAATGTATATACTTACATATAATAAAATCGTAGATAAGTCAAAACTGTACATTGGATATTTTTTAAAGGATATTTGGGGCGTGATCTACAGTCGATATCGAAGCCAAAAATATTGTTTTTAGATTTCTTGTGTGTTTGTCTGTATGTATGTATGTCCGGGCTAAATTCAAAAATTTTGCATGAATATTACTAAGAGATCGGGTCAATATATAGGTAGTAAGAGATGCACAGAATAAACTTAGTGACGTTATGAATTATCTTACAGACTGGTGTCCTGTGCAGCCTTAACCTTTGTGGTGATCTGTATTGTGATCACTACCGCTATCGCAATGGGGCTCGGCGTTGGATTGGGATATAACTATTGCTTCGTTGAAGTCAAATCTGCGACAGGTATGTAAATATAGCTGTATACTCGACTTACTTACTTCCATATATACATAAACTCACGCCTCTTTTTCCCAGAAGGGTAGACAGAGACATCGGATTTCCATTTGTCACGATCTATGCACACCTCGTTTGCCTCGTTTACAGTCATTTTATCATACATGCTCGCCGGTTTAGGCCACTTCTCATGTGCTACGAGATCAGGCCATGTATACTTTTTAACTTCCATTCAATTTCACAAGGTCCTCTTAAGAGTCCATTTTAACACATTAATTCCACACTGGAAGCGAAAAAGCCAAATACAAACTACTTATGTCTAGATTGTTTTGGCCACTGATCTCCGTAATGTCCACTACTGGATAAAACCTTCCCGCCAAGAACCTACACATTGGACGGTCGTGCGCTGCCCACATCAAGCGGCTTCCTGAGACCCTTGCCAGATCGTCAGTTAACCTAATAGGGGGTCTGCTCACGCTGCGTTTTCCAGTTCGTGGTCACCACTCAAGAATCTTTCTGGCCCAGCGGCCGACAGTTCTACGAGCTATGTACCTCCCCCACGCACATTCAGTTTTCCAATTTCGTGATATTACCTAACTAAATCTAGACCCAATTTTGTATTATGTATAAGACCTCTAAATCGGTATAGAGTAAGATCCTAGAGCCCCCTGACCTACATCATTTTAGCGAAGCTGGAATTTTGAGGACTTTTAGTGTACTATGTAGTTAAGACAGTATGCGTACTTACTAGTTCAAAAGCGGGGCCTTTTCACGGGTAGCGCAAAATAAAGGTGTCTTAAAGCTTATTTAATGTCAGAGCTTTCCCTGGGCCATTACTTTCGCCAGACATTATATAGATTATTAAAAATTTGGTGAACTACGTTACGCTAGCGAGCCTACATTTTACATTACTCATGGTAATATTTGAAGACCCTTTGAAAGCAGCCAGACCAATCTGATAGGCTTTTCAATCTCCCCCCTGCGATGAAGTAGTGAGTACGCATACTGTCATAACTACATAGAACACTAGAAATCCTATAAATTTCAGCTTTGCTATAATCACTACCATTATAAAATAAATTGTATAAATGTTTTAACATTCCGTGTACCTAAATATCTGTAATAACTAGAAATAATAACTGTATTACTACAAACATGTTCTCACTATTTACTAGCGCTTTTTTAAAGTCTACGTGAATAAAAACCTGTTTATTTATTATTTATTTTAGTTATTTAATGACTCGGCTCAAGGATGGGGCTCTGGGATCTTGAACTAGTATTTAGCAGTAATTGAATCTGATTCAATGGGCTCGCGATTTATATTGGTAATCTCATTAGAACAAGCTAAGGTCCAACGAAGCACGGGGGTAAACCCTTAAACCAACCATTATCTGGTTGGTTGTCTATCAAATCTGTCATGACCATATTCCATTTTGAATCACGAACTTGTTAGAAAATAATTTAGTAGTGAGTTTTTCATAGAAAATTGAAGATAACACACAAATTTGTCCTGGGTGGGTATTGAGCCCACGATCTCTAGCTTAGCAGTCAGGGTTATTCACAAAAAACCAACAGGCCATTCATCAGCCATTATTTTTGCAGTTGTCCCAAGCACTGAACCAAGTTTGATTAAAGGCGGCGCTTTGGAAAAATTTGAAAAAGATCATAATAAGGAGTCTGGTGCTCCTAGTAGCCTGAGGCGAACTATGCCTATGACGCCATCGACAGTGGGAAGTACTATGCCTCTGCCACCAATCCAACAAACAATATCTATACCGCTCCAAGCAGATATTGATTTCTCGTCTCTGCTTGCCATTTTAAGGGGCCGAAATAAAAATGTCACGCTGCAACTTCTCACATGAACAATGAGTAGTTATTTGATCGGATTTAGTTCTATGATATAACTTATTCTTTTTTATAAAATGTCATTTTAATTTTTTTCTTCCCGTCATTATTTGCCATTACAGGGGCCGAAATAAAAATGTCATGCTGCATCTTCTTACATGAACAATGAGTAGTTATTTGATCGGATGTACTTTTGTGCTACAATGTTTTTTTATAAAATGTTATTTTAATGTTGTTTTTTGTTCCCGTCTCTGTTTGCCATTTTAAGGGTCCGAAATAAAAATCTGCTGCATCTTCTTACATGAACAATGATTAGTTATTTGATCGGATTTACTTTTATGATATAATGCCTTGTTTTTTATAAATTTTTGTTATATTCCTCCTCTGTTTGCCATTTGAAAAAGCTGAAATAAAAATGTCACGCTGCATCTTCTTACATGAACAATGAGTAGTTATTTGATCGGATGTACTTTTGTGCTACAATGTTTTTTTATAAAATGTTATTTTAATGTTGTTTTTTGTTCCCGTCTCTGTTTGCCATTTTAAGGGTCCGAAATAAAAATCTGCTGCATCTTCTTACATGAACAATGATTAGTTATTTGATCGGATTTACTTTTATGATATAATGCCTTGTTTTTTATAAATTTTTGTTATATTCCTCCTCTGTTTGCCATTTGAAAAAGCTGAAATAAAAATGTCACGCCGCAACTTCTTACATAATGAGTAGTTATTTTTTATAATATTATGTTATTTTAATTTTGTTTTTCTTTCTTCCCGTCTTTGTTTGCCATTTGAAGACGCCAAAATAAAAATATCACGCTGCAACTTCTTACATGAACAATGAGTAGTTATTTGATTGGATTAACTTTTATAATATAATGCCTTGTTGTTTATAAAATGTTATATTAATTTTTTTTTCTGCTTTTGTATATGTCTGTCTGTGTATGTCATTGGAAGAGGCCAATATAAAAATGTCACGCTGCAACTTCTTGCATGATCAAAGTTTATGACCAATAAGTAGTTTGATCGGATTTACTTCCATGATATAACTTCCTAGTTTTCACTAAATGTATTTTTTATGGTATTGAGTCCCATCAAAGGCCGCCCTAATAATGAGAGGGGGTGGGAGGAGGACGAGTTTGACCGTTGGATAGAGTCATCATCGGAACGCTAGCTCCATCTGTCGGCGCTCGACGAAGTCAATTATTCACCGGCTGAGCGGCGCGCCGGAACAGCAACCGGCCAGTGCGGTCGAATATTGAAAATTATAATCGAGTTAATTTACTCCGTTGTTCGTTCCGTCGTTCCGTTGTTCCAACATTACCCATTGATGCCCACAGCTTGGAGGTTAGAAATTCTGAAAATATTTTAGAAGTATCTCAGTTTTCTATTTAGTCCTATGGTTGATGACATGGTAAGTATAAATTGTATAAAACCTTCGCGTTGTCTATTATTTGAGAGCAAAATCTGGCCACATCACCACACGTCAACAGCAAACACTTAAATGTCATTGTCATCAATAATCACGCCATGCCCATTTGTTTCATAATACATATTTTTTATAGTTTTTTATATTTATATTTTTTATTTGAAATATGATAGGATATACTATATTGGAAATGGAAAAGATGCCAGAGATCTTGAAAGAGTAAGTACTTACTTCGATAACTAGATGCCTTTAAATAAGGCATAAATGCCTGTCAATTATTATTTTGTAAATACTTTTGTGGGCTAGGCTAAGTATGTACTTTATCAAGAATAAGTCTCCGGAGCACAATCTTCAATGGTAACTCAAACCTATTACCTAGATAAATCACTAATAATTGAACTGATTTGTTTTATGGATATAAAGTAAAACACATCAGTTTGATAAATAAGGAAACGCACAACAACTATTTAGTTAAAGAAAAAGCTGTAACTGGTAACTGAGGTAATTAAAGAGGTGCTTTAAGGCCGGCAACGCACCCGCGACTCTTCTGGTGTCGCGAGTTTCCATGGGTGGCGGTGATCACTTACCATCAGGTGACCCACCTGCTCGTTTGTCGCCCTCTGATATAAAAAAAAGGTGGTGCGAGTCCCATTCGCCCTGAACTGCAACACTTGTCCGAATCCAATATTAAATTAAGTACGTGAGTTACCAGTTACAGTATTTAACTTTGTTAGCTCTTAACGTCATTTTTCATCATCCTCAACCTCATCATATAAGCCGAAAGACGCCCACTGCTGGACAAAGGCCACGCCCAAGATCTCCGTAATTGCCAGCCTTGCGCTATCCGCATCCAGCTCCTTCCAGCGACCCTCACAAGATCATCGATGCATCTTGTGGGGATCTCCACTCGTGAATCTTTCAGCCCCAGCGGCCATGCGTGGGCTCTACGAGCTATGTGCCCTGTCCACTGCCACTTCAGCTTGGCAATTCTTTGGGCTATGTCAGTTACTTTGGTTCGCCTGCGGTTCTCAGCATTTCTGATTCGATCGCGCAGCAAACGATTTTCAGCGTTGAAGCCAAAGGATCGAATGATTCAGTAATTTTTAATCTTTATCTATTTGAACGTTAATCACGATCAAGACGATCGGCGAATTAATCAGTAACTGTAGTCCCCCGGGCTTTTCTTAAGAACAGCTCCAACTTGGTCAGAGAATGTTCGACGAGGTCGTCCCTTCTTTATGTAAATAAATACTAAATATTTAGGATCGATTCACTCTAGTTTAAGAGAGGCAGGGCACAGCGTTCATTCACTCACAGAGAAGCCCGACTGGGGACGTACCTCCACCTTACAGAAGACATTCCTAAATAATAACTTTAATGTTGTGTTTCTGAGTGTAAGTAAGGTCGCCAGAGCTCATTGGGGTGGGGGGAACGGTCAGCGACACTTGTTTGCGGACTCTTTTGAAGGCCGACAACGCACCTGTGACTCCTCTAGTGTTGCGAGTAGCCATGGGCGGCGTTGATCACTTACCATTAGGTGACCCACTTGCTCGTATGTGGCCCTATGGCTTAAAAAAAGTCCATGAAACTACATAAGACCTTATCCACTAAACTGGCTATGGTTCCTGTTAGCACCCCAAAAACGTTAAGAAATCAGGCCAGGGCTATTCCAGCCTAAATTAAAATGGCAGGTGTAATAATTGGCAACATGTTTTAGTAAACCTCGATGGCTGACGTGTGCGGCTGTGGCGGGGGCTGTCCTCATCATTGTCCTATCCGCAGTCTCTGTGGGTGCCTTCATCGGATACACATACTGCTATCTCGAACATCGGACGGGCTTTTCGAGGAGTTTGGTCTCCTTAACAGTTGATATACCAGGTGAATTTTTTAATATGGTATCTTATATATTATTTTATCTTACTCCTCCTTGTTCCTTACAGATTAAATTCGTTGCTCTAAGCGATTACCTGGGATATTCCTGAGTCTCACTGCTCAGTGTCTTTTCATTGTGTGCTGATTTAATTCGTTAATCCAAAACAATAAAAGCGATACTCCAGGATGTGCCTGAGCCTCACTGCTCATTATCTTTTCATTTTGTGCCATTTTTGCTTCTGGCTTGGCCCAAGCGGCGGAGTTGCAGTGGTGGGTAAGAGGGAGAGACGCTATTTTTTCACTTATAAGTACACTTTGTATAGGGGTGTTGGTCTAGCTGTAGCGTGTTTAACCACAGATAACGAGGTCCTGGGTTTAAATCCCAGATCGGGCCAACAGTGATTTTGTGTCAAAAGAAAGATGTTAATATCAGCCTGAAGTCTGGGAGTTGGCGTATACCCCCGTGCCTCGCAGAGCACGTAAAGCCGTCGGTCCTGTACTTGACCTCTTTCCGGTCCTGTCGCTAGTCGTCCCATCGGATCATGAGAGTGATGGAATAGAAAGTGCTCTTGTGTTTGCGTACATACTGGAGCACTATAATATGTCCCGCGCAGATGGCTAGTCTCTATTGAGAATGGCTTCCGAACTGCAGTGTCTGAATTATGGCTATGGACATTATAATTAGAGGGGAGGCAAAATGTCGTACTTACCAGCCGTGAGTACAACCGCGAACGTTCCTCCACTACGCTCGCGCTCCATTACCTTTTTTTTGCAAAGAATGCCCTCTCGAACAATCAATCGGATAAGCAGCTTCGCTATTCCTATTAGAGATGGGCCGAATGTGGTTTGAACCTAATATGAACTTCGGTTAAGCATTCGGTGAAATGAACAATTGCGCCGGATATTCGGTATTGAAACCAAATATCGGCTGAATGCCGTACCTAATTCGGCTCGAGCTTCCGAAATTCGGTTAAACCGAATATAAAATGAATTTCGGCTCAGGTTTGAGAAGTCTTTATTTTCTCATAAGAATTTACTGTAATTCACTTAGGTACATGAGAACGTTTAATTAGTGAATGGCATCTTGTGGGTACGCGCGGTTCACCTTCGGCCACATCTTCACTTACCATTAGGTAAGAAGGAGGTCAAGCGCAAACCTATCCATCAAAAACAAAAATCCATCAAATGCCTTGCTTCGAGGTTCATACCCCAAAGCGGGTTCCTTAGTTGATAGATTTATTTTAATCAGAACACTCATTATATTTATTTATTATTTCCAGCAAATCTAACACACTCTACCAACTTGCAAATAATTCAGTTACCACTGACAGAAACAGGTGACATATTTAAAAACACGAGTAACGGTGTGGCATCCAGCATATTATTATCGAGGATCATGAATATTGGCCATGCGGTGGTGGATGACGATTTTTACTCTATGCCCTGCTCTAGCGAAGAACAATTGGAGAGTATACATCATAATTGATAGATGATCGATAAAAAGTCAGTACAGTGTAAAAGTGTTCATTTTCAATAAATACTATCTTCAAAAAAGACTTTCTTATATTTAAGTTTTACTGCCCAACCAAACTAAATAGTTTGGTTAGGCAGTAAAACCTCTTTCTGTTTCTGATTAAAGGAAACCTCTTTCTGCCTCTCTTAAACTAGAGTGAATCGATCCTAAATATTTAGTATTTATTTACATAAAGAAGGGACGACCTCGGCGAACATTCTCTGACTAAGTTGGAGCTGTTCTTAAGAAAAGCCCGGAGGACAACCGATTAATTCGCCGATCGTCGTGATCGTGATCAACGTTCAAATAGATGAAGATGAAAAATTACTGAATCATTCGATCCTTTGGCTTCAACGTTGAAAATCGATCGCGCGATCGAATCAGAAATGCTGAGAACCGCAGGCGAACCAAAGAAACCGATATAGCCCAAAGAATTGTCAAGCTGAAGTGGCAGTGGACTGGGCACCCCCTATTTAGTTTGTGTGGGAAGTATTTAAAAAGGAAAGAAAGAAAGATTTCGTTTCAAAAATTGCACAGACAACACAATAAAAAACATCAAAAAAAATTAAAATTAAAATTAAAACGAAGACTTGTCCGTGCAAGTCTGAAATGGCACCACCTCAGCATTTGCTAGAACACTTTATAGTTCTAGCGCTGGTAATTCTGATGGTGCTGAGGGACTATCACGGAACTTTAGCTTAAATATAATATAAACAATTCACGGACAATTGAGCTGTCTTACAAATGAGTGATAAAATAAAACACCAATTATTAACAATAAAAACATAGTATCTAAACCCTAAACATAAAAAATAAAACTAGTGTGTTTGGTATGCTAGTGTCACATGGCTAATAACTAGCTTTTTCCCGCAACTTTGTCCCCGTGTTAGTCGAAATAGACATCAAAGAGGTCAAAACGAATTTCTATGTTACAGATGGAACCTTCCCCCTACCGAAAAAATACTCATTTCGTATATTTTTTTTATTTGATCAAGTTTCTTACAATTTTTCAACCCCTACTTTAACTCCTTACGGGGTAAATCTTAGTATTAAAACATGTCATATGAATATAAATGAGATTATATTGTGAGTGAGTGAGTATACAAGTTTGAAGTTGATCAGACCAAGAGAACACGTTGTTCCATACAAAATTTGCAACTCCTTTTTGCTTTACCCAGGGGTTTAAGCTGTGCGTTGATCGATCAGTCAGTTTCTACTTTTATATACTATCTGGACGGCCAGAACTTCTACAATAATAGTTTTATACGGCCTTTTTATTTCTTAATTCTCCTTTCTGTACTATTTTTCAAACATATTTTTATATAAATCTTGCCCTGACAATGACAGATATAACTAAATAAGTGTTATGCAAACTTTTGACCATTCTGAACTTTTGCGCTTACGTACATTCGGCATTATTTTTCAAAGACTTTAGCAGAAATACGGAAGTTAATAGCTATCTTCCGGGGTAGTTTACAAACATAAATGACGGGCACATAGCACACACAGACTCAGAACAACTACCTATGCATCACACAAACTAACGTAGCGAGTGTCTCACCGCTGCGGCACACGTATAGTCAAATATATTAAACCCTAATCCTACTTTCTACTAATATAATAAATGACTGTGACAGGCCGGGTGGCATGGTTGGTAGATGCTTGCCGCACACCGCAGGTTGTGGGTTCGATTCCCACCCAGGACAGATATTTGTGTGCATGAATATGTCTGTTTGTTGTGTGACTGGATGAAATTATCTATATAAGTAAGTATTTACAAAAGTAAGTAGTTCATGTAGTATATCAGTTATCTGGTTTCCATAATACAAGCTCTTCTTAGTTGTTATTCTTCTGTGTACCAGAATATTATTGTAAATGTTAAAGTTTGTGAGTATGGGTTTGTTACTCTTTCACGCAAAAACTGCCGAACAGATTTTGATGAAACTTTGTGGTAATATAGCTTATATATGCGTTATATGGCTATCTTTCTATATGTATAAAATGAATGTCTGTCTGTACCTATGTCCTTTTATATAATCGTAAGCAATGCATTTGATCATGTGATGAAACTCCAAGATTTCTAAAAAGGCATATAAGAATATTTTATATTCCTTTTTCGAAATTTCTCTATAAAAAACTTATCAAAACTACTATGGACTAAAGTGCTTCACATAAAATTTAAATAAATCACATCGATTTCAACTCTATCTCCAAAGAAGTAGCCATTTTGACTTATAATACATGGATTGTCGATATGAATGTATAAATATTAATTTAATGTATACTGAGGTCATGAACGAAGACTTTTTTCAAATCGACTATCTTTTGCTCGGTGAACGCCTGTTCAATTTATATCTGCAACATTATCTTCGCGTACAATTTCATTTTATTTGACGAAATGTATCGAGAGTGATAATGAGTGTAGGCGTTAGCAGGCACTTTTAAGAGGGATTTTCTGATAATAACCGTTAATCCCTCAAAATTCATACCACTTGAAGTATATAATTAACACTTCTGACGCTATTGTCACGAATATTGTAGATATAAACATAGAGGAATTATTCAAGTTACAAAACAATGAATCCCTATATTCTTTTGTCCCTAGAAGAAGTCAACCCGAGGGAATAGCTACAAATAATAGCCTATAATAACCTGGGACATTATTTACACACGGCCATCTGATCCCAAACCAAGCAGAGCTTGTACTATGGAAACCAGATAACTGATATACTACCTACATAGGTATACTACTTTTCATTTGTAAATACGTACTTATATAGATAATTACACCCAGACTCAGTACAAACAGACATGTTCATGCAAATAAATATCTGTCCTGGGTGGGAATCGAACCCACCTCCGGCGTGAAAAGCAAGCATTTGCCAACCACGCCAACAGGCCCGTCAAAGTATGCTATAAGAGCAATTACCAAAGCGGAAACAAGCTGTGAAGTTTGCAACCAAAATGTACCCATGAAAAATCCAGTTATCCTCTGATAATCATCATTTCCAGGTAAAGCGGAAGGAAGGAAGTATTAGCCTTCACACCGACGATTATTCCCAAAGAGGCGAATGAGATGGTGCGTCGCCATTATCGGTATGACGAATAAGCCGTGATTCACAGGTGGTTGAGCGGATTATTTGGGATCTCCGGTTATCTCATGTCAGCCAAATGACGTCCACAGCTAGACAAATGCTTCCTCAAAAGACTTACTCAATGGAGATAAATTCATTATTAGGTGAAATATGCCATTGCCTGCTACGCTTGGCAGGCGGGTTGGCGATCGCAGTACTATGGTCAAAGTACACAGAAATACCCTCCTGCCCGTTCTTGAGGAGATATTCCCTTGGGATGATTTCTGCGCCCCCCACGGGATAAGATGGTGTAATCGGGACTAGTACCTCCCTCTTACTCACCACTGCACCTCCTGTAGGCCTGGATCAACAGTAGCACACAATGAAATGACAATGAGTGGTGACGCTCAAGCATGTGCCCGGGAAGATAAAGATAAAGATAAAAGTCATTTATTTGCGTGAATAAGGTGACAAAAGTTCTTAACATAATACAAATAGGTATCTCTTACTCTACTTTTCAGCATGCAAATATACATTTTAATACAAAAAATTACCATACAATTTATACTTAATTCATTATTAATAGTAATTTATAGCAATATAGATTTTTGTAAATATAAACACACAAGGCTCACAGCTTATAGTCAAGGTATTCTTGTATACTATAGAAACATTTATCCGTTAAAAATTTGGTTAAGTAACGTTTAAATTTAAAAAATGGTAGTGCTTTTATGAAACTTGGCACTTTATTAAATAATTTAATACACATAATATAGCTGTTGTTAGCTGTACACGTGAGATTCGTTTTCGGTCTGTATAGCATATTGGCATTAACAGACCGAGGTGCATAGTGAGGCGTTGCTTGCGGGAAAATTGACCTGTTTTTAAATGCAAATAAACAACATTCCGATATATATATACAAGGTAAGGTCATTATATTATATTTTCTAAAGTATGGACGACACGAATCTATCTGTTTAATGCCAAATATAGCTCTTACACACTTTTTTGCATTATAAAAGCTTGGTCAATATCAACACAACGACCCCATAGAATTATGCCGTACCGGAGAATGGCAGATATGTAACCGTGATATGCGGTGATTGCAGCATCTCTCGAGACTTCAAAACTAATACGCCTCAAAGGATAGACAAAACTGTTCAATTTGCTACAAATTTCATTAAGATGATTTTTCCAAGAGCAGTAATTATCTAGCGATATCCCAAGAAATTTTACCAGCCCAGTTTCGGACAGCGGGATGTCTTTATAGGCTATGTTTAGTTTCAGTGGTTTTGATCTATATGTGTTGAATTGCATTAATTTAGTTTTACTAATATTAACCTTTGAATTGTTTACTTCCAGCCACTCGATAGACATTTTTAATGCCACGTTTATATCGTGCTCATATGAATTTTAATTAACACCCTTTACGATGATTGTAGTATCGTCCGCAAATAGTACACATTTATGATTAATAATATTCGGAAAATCATTTATGTAAAGCAAGAACAAAAGTGGGCCAAAAATACTGCCTTGTGGTACACCATATCTACTAAACATAAATGAGGACTGAAATGACTCTATCGTCTTGGATTTATCATTATAACTTATTATTTCTACTTGTTGGGTTCTATTATATAAGTAGGATTCAAGCCAGTTATACGCTTTTCCTCTAACTCCATATCTGAAAAGTTTTTCCAATAACCGTCTGTGGCAGACATGATCAAATGCCTAACTCATGTCCATAAAAAGTACTGAAACGGGGATTTTGTTATCAATACATTCCATTATTGCCTTTATCAATTGAAAGGCTGCCAAAGAAGTGCTTCTATTTTTACGAAAGCCATTCTGTTCGTCTTTAATTACTTGATGCTTTTCCATGAAATTTAGTAACTTACGATAAAACATCTTTTCAAAAATTTTTGAGAATATAGGTATTAATGTTACCGGCCTTTAATTATCCATTTGAGTTTTATCACCTTTATTTTTATATAAAGGTTTCACAATAGATCTTTTTAAAATATCGGGAAATATTCCTTCATCTAATGATAGGTTAATAACATGCAACAGAGGTTCCAGTATGATATCAATTGATAATTTTACAATATCAGTGCGAATTCCATCATAACCGGAGGCTTTGGAATTATTTAAAGAGCTGACAATTTTTTTAAGATCACTTCCTCCTTAAGGGGACAAAAATATAGATTTACTTATTGACTCTATATTTTTAATGCTGTTGACATTCGATTTTACCTTATTATCAGGGTCACTGTCAGAAACCACATTAATGAAAAAATTATTAAAATGATTTGCAATGGAGCCGGGATTCGTATCATTGTGGCCATTGACAGAAATACTAGAGATACACCTGTTTTTAACGTTTGTATTAGTATGTTCTTGTATAACATTCCACACTGCTTTGCACTTGTTGCGAGCTCTATTAATATATTTCGTATTATTACGTTTTTTTGAAATAAATATGCATTTTCTTCATATACTACAATAGTTTTTATACATGTTTCTGTGATATTGATTATGTTTTAATTTATAATGAATTTGATTTTTTTTCTTACAACTTATTTTTATCCCTTTAGTAAGCCAGTTCAATTTATTTAAAGTCTTATTTGTAACTTTTACTCGAATGATAGGAAAGCATAATTTGTAAAATAGCAAAAAAATATCGTTAAACCTACGAAACGCTTCATTTGTTGAAGTTTCTTGCAGAACGTCATTAAAGGACAAGCAGGATATTGCGTTTAGAAATTTATCTATATTTTCCTTGCTGTAATCTGGTCTTAGTTCATACCACCATTTTGGACCAGGTTGCTGACGCTTTATAACAGCCCAAGAATACGTTTGAGCTGTGTGATCCGATAATTCTAAATTATGTATTGCTGCACAGCCTTCTTGGATACCGGTTATTATGTGATCTATACATATCTCTGTTTTTTCGGTTAATCGAGTAGTCGTTAATATTACATGTTTTATATTATATGTTTCTAACAAGTTATTATATTCTCTAGAGTCTTTAGATTGTTTTAAAATATCTATATTTACATCTCCACAAAGAATAATCTTTCTTGTATTGTGACAGAGCTTTCCCAAAACAGTATCAAGTTTATTGAGAAAAGTTATTACATTTGAGGACGGTGTTCTATACAGACATATTAATCTTATACCACATTTAATTAATTCCACTCCACAACATTCAAATACGCATATCTCGCATAAAGTTTGTATTTCCTGTAAAATTTTAAATTCAATATCATTGTTAATTAGAATAGCGACACCTCCTCTTTTGGACGTTTTTCTGGAGTAGTATGCTGCTGTTGCTGAAGCCTTTTAGACGTAATTTATTTCAGTGCCTTCAAGCAGGAATGTTTCACTAAGACATAATGCGTCTATACGTACACCTCTTTCTGATAAGTCCAACAAGGCAACCGAAATTTCGTCACTCTTACTTAAGGCACCAGCTATATTTTGATGCATAATAGTTAAGTGGGGATCATATTTACTAACGAAAACATTCATTTATCGTTTCAGTTTCCATACCAATATTATTGGTCTGCACACTAGCATTTTTTAAATTAAACGTTTGTGTCATGACTTCCCTTGTGCACAGTTTTCTTCTCTGTGTCATTACATTTTGAGTGTAAGCTTGGTAATTATTTTTGTAAATTACATGCAAAATTTGTCTGTGAATTAATCCACAAATATGAAGTTTGTTCGCATAATTTGATGATGTTATACAGTCACTATGCAAAGTTACATAATAAGAATTTTTACAATTATGGCATACAAATTTCAGTAGATTATTTACATTATTTATGTTTAAGAATCTGTGATTGTAGAGTTGACCAACCAACACATTAGTAAACTTCATTTGGCTTAATGTATGATGTAAATACGTTTGAATGTTCATAGGTTGTCTATCGTTTAAACCTGCTAATATTATAATAAAATCGGATTTACTTCTTCCATTGTTGCATACGGTTTTATAATTGACGTTACTGTAAAATTCGTCACAAGATAGTGCTGCAGAATGTTTCGGATACCACGTCCAGATTGATCGGCAAATAACATAACTCTGTGAGTCCCTTTTTCTTGGGTTTGCGACTGAGTCATCACATGGCTATTTAATTTTATTTGCGTTTGGACCTGTAAGCAAGGGCTTTTTGAATTTGAATCTATATCAGTTATGGAAGAGGACCTCTGTTTATTTGGTATATCCTGATTATTTGAATGTACGCATGTATGAGTTTTCTCAAAAGTTTGGTTCAGTGACTTTTCATTCATCTGTCCTTGAGTACTACAGTTTGATAATGCTGTATTAAAAGAATTGCCAATATTGGGTGTTGCATGCGTTAATACGACAGAATCAGATGGATCATTTACTACAGGAGAATGACTCAGTTGCAGTGGAGTAGAAAAACCGCTCATTTTCAATATATTTTTTTTCAGTGTAGATTTAGTCGTACGGTTCTTTCTTTCCGATAAATTCACTTTCTTATACGTTTCCATAACTTTTATGTATCGGTCTATATCCATCTTTAAGTGACTATTTTCACTGTTTAAATTTTCAATTTCAATATGGGCGCTTTCTAAATCCATGTTCAATCTTTTAATGGTTTCTTTGAGGCTTAACACGAGATTGCTGTCCTCATTGTGTGATGTATTCGGTAAACTCATAATTGTAGTATCTAGTAGCGACGAATTTACATCGAAAAGGCTGCCCGTTGAATGTGATCTTTGTGGTTTGCGAACAGTAATATTATCCATTTCATGAACATCCATATTTGCAAAAAGTTTACAAAGTATTCGTTATTAATTGATTTTTCAATTCGTTTATGGTCCAGAACCGCAAAAAAAATATAAAACCCAAAAAGAAGTTTAAAAAACAGACAAAAAGTTCATAGCGCAAAAATGTATGTTATGGTGATTTGAACACACGACCTCATTGCATTAGACACGTATTTTTCTTACTTTGCTACGGTCTCATGTATGTTGTGGTTCAAAATAAGGCACCGTTAAAGTAAAATTATCTAGCATGCAGCTTTTGATCACCCAGATGACCATTTATGGTAATGTTCACGTCGCGTCGCGCACTGTACGATGAGTCACACTGAGTCACTTTCTCACAGCACAAAGTAGATTATATTATTATTTTGATTGTTTTTACTGTTTATTGGCACACTATTTGCTTTAGTACAATACTGCTTTGATATTATTCACACTCACATGTATACCTTTTAATTAGTTCACTTTCGTCGATAAATACTCATATTTGTAATTTATAAAAAATATTTTAACGGAGCTATCACTATTTGTGTGCGGTCAGCTGCGACGCGCGCGCGGTATCGTATAGACACTTTAGAACTTTGTGAGGATTCTTTGTGAGGAATCTCTTTAACTGTCTTAGATCCCGCAAGGAATTTAATAAAAAAGAAACAGGGAGGAGTTAAACAGCGGCTAATATCAACAGAGACTAGCCAACTACGCAAGTTATAATTTATTTGCTAGATAATATATTATGTTTATTTTTGTAATAGACATGATTAAGCTAATTTATTTGAGTTATTGTCAAAATGGTTATTTGAGGTTTTTAAATACTAGTTTTAAATACATAGATATAGGTAATACATAATACAGTTAACAAGGTCTTGTCTGGTTGTCAAGGAACGGTTCTGTCTCTATTGGAGTTAAGAATACAATATGATTATTATGACGGACCTTATGTATATAGCGATGGTTGCGCTTTAATGCTATCACTTAATCCAATGCTCCCAAACTGAGAAGACCCACAGAGAAGACGGCACAGAGCACCCAAGCGACACGAACTCATCTAAATCGGTTTCAACACGGCCCAGCGAAACATACATTATTTAGTAAGTGAAAACTTAATCGGTGTTTAAGTAAAATAAAATTTGTATGGGATTATTCTACAATCCTACTAATATTATAAATGCGCAAGTTCGTGAGTCGTCGCAAAATCTACGGAACTGATTTTGATGAAACTTTGTAGTAATATAGCTTATATTATTATTATATTCGAATAACAAATAGGTTATAATGCGGGTGTCACGGCGGGGAGGCGCAGCTAGTTTGCTTTTAAATAGCGTTGCTAATCAGTTTTGCATATATTGCTAAAAAGACATAAATGTGTTTTGCACATATGCATCCTATACAATGTCCTTAAATCTAGTTTCTTAAGCTTCATATTTCCATAAAATTTACGGCCTAATTGTGAGCTTGACAAGTACAAGTATCCGTTAATACATAAGAACAGACATAAGTGATATCGGGTCACTCTCATGATCCGATGGGACGACTAGCCACACGGCTGTAAAGAGGTCATGAACAGGACCGACGGCTTCACGTGCTCTACGAGACAAGAGGGTGTAATACCGCCAACTCCCAGACTGACTGATACTGAGAAATTTCTTTTACGGAAAAACGCCTAAATTGCTTATCACTCGACCCCTGGATTTGAACCTAGGACCTCATTATCTACGGTTGAACACGCTACCGTTAGACCCCTATTCAATGTCCTTATATACAACATGTAACGTAATTAACGCACACCCTCAAACAGTCCAATTAGAATATTATGTTGTAATCATAATACATACACGGAATTTTTTATTTAACATGTATATGCATTGTTATTTACTAAATTAGTTTCTTGGAATAAAGTTTATTTTCTTTATTTTGTATTGAATTATGAACTTCGAATGAATACAAATAAAATTGCGATTTTTAAAGTCTTATTACTTTGACTTACGGTCCATTTCAATTTGTTTTGACTGTACAGGGTTAATATAACAATAATTTCCGTAGTATTAGTTATTTTGGAATAAAAATTACCTATATTAAAAATGATATAAATCGATTCAGTAAACGATTCTGAACTATTTACAGGAAGTGCGTTAATTAAGTTACATGTTGTATAGTTTCATAAGCTTCATATTTCAATAAAATTTACGGCTTAACTGTGATATTGACAAGTACAAATGTCCATTAATACATAAGTGCTGAATAAATTACTTCATTTCAATTCATTACGGTTAAATACAATACCATTAGACGAAGAGCAGTCACTCCCTATGAGTCATAAAACTGTACTGATGATCATAATTTGTAGGACAATTGATCAAAGAGCTCGTCAGACGGTACTCAGACCCAATTAAATTGATTTAGAAATGCGGAAGAATGCGATGTAGGTACTTTGATATTTAATCTTCATGTCGTGTTCGTTCATTTGATAATATCAACTTCATTAATGGTTACACAAGCATTCTTCAGGCGGCGTACAATGCCGCCGCTTGACTTACTTATCGTATGGGTAGTGGTTACCCTAGTGTTAGAGATGCTCAAGCGGCACAGTAGGCCCCTGACATGGCTTAGCGACTGTTTTTTTTAATCGGAAATACTCCCTCCCTCTTACCCACCACTACAACTCCTGTAAGTCAGGATCAACAGTGGCACACAATGAAATGACACTGAGCGGTGAGGCTCAGGCATGACCCAGAGAATCGCTTTAACTGTCTGGGATCCCGCAACGAATTTAATCAGAAAGAAACAAGAAGGAGTTAGAAAGTGTATAGTTCCACTTCCCTCCAAAGCAAAGCGGGAGACAGAATTATATATTGCTTAACTACTGTTGTCTATAGACTACAACCGGGACCGACAGCTTTACGTGAACTCCGAAGCACAGAGACGGTCAGAAATTAAACCATTTGGTAGTCACCCATCTATGGAATGACCGCGAGCCTAGTCGCTTAAACTCGCCGATCGCTTACGGACCGTTGGGAGTATCTAGCTATGAGCGCGCTTGACTAATTTTGTCAAAAGTGTAATAACTACTCTAGCCGTGTGGTATCTGGCTGAGAAAGAATAACAGGGCCACCCCATACCATCCCGTGGGTGTCGTAAAAGGCGACTAACGGATACAGCAGGTAGTCCAGCAGCAGCGTCTCCTGTGTACTAGCTACCACCTAACTGCTGTCGCCAACTCGCATGCCAAGCGCTGTGACTACGGCAAATCCCTCCAAAAGGCAACGTAATAGAAACCTTTGGCGGAGACCTATGTCCAGCAGTGGACAATGTCAGGCTGATGATGCTGTAACAACTAGTCATAGGAATAAAAAAACAAAGTATTAATATTGGTTAGCGTGGTTGGTAGATACTTAACACGCCGCAAATTGTGGGTTCGAGTACTACTCAGGACGGATATTTGTGTGCATGAACATGTCTGTTTGTCCTGAGTCTTTTGTTTTTAAATAAATAAAATAAATAATAAATAAAAAAGGTTTTTATTCACGTAGACTTTAAAAAAGCGCTTGTAAATAGTCAGAACATGTTTGTAGTAATATAGTTGTATACATTATTATTTCTAGTAACATAGATATTTAGGTACACATTGTATGAAAACATTTATAAAATTTATTTTATTATAGCAATAATATTTAGCTAGCTCGTATCAAGTTATTGTCAAGAGATTATGTTTAATTATCTAGTTTAAATCTAATATTTTTACTACATATTGTCAATGGTTCTGTTTATATTAAGGTATTATTATTATTACGGACCTTGTGTTAATAACGACGGTCGCGCTTTAATGCTACCACCGGATCCAAGTCTAGAGTGTAATTCTCTATATAGAGAATTATTGAAACCAGATAACTGATTTACTACATATGTTACTTTTCTTCGGTAATTACCTTCATACTTAAATAAGTAGTTATGTAGGTATTTACAAAAGAAAAGTAGTATATATGTAGTAAACCAATCATCTGGATTCCATATTACAAGCTCTGTTTAGTTTGGGATCAGATGGCCGGGTGAGGAATAATGTTATGATAAGATAAGATAAGAAATTTTATTTGCTTAAACATGTGTATGCATACAGAATTTAAATAAATACATGCCTGCAAGATCTTAGAATAAAAGTGACTCACTACATGTCTGCCATTTTCCATGGCGTGCAAATATCATAGGTATTACACAAGGATTACTAAATACATATAATCTATTATATTATTATTAAGTACTACGAATTAATATATAGGTACAGACGCCAGCACATCAAGCTACCCCAATCTGTCAAATTTCCCCAATTGAAAGTGAACCTTATGCTTATGTGATAATATTGAAAATCTATAAAAGAAATTTGACAGATTGTGGTAGCTTGATGAGCTGGCGTCTGTACATAAAATAACACCAATATCGTTAATAATAAAATAAAAATAAAAAAGCCTTTTATTCCATGCACATTTAAAAAAAACATTTAGTTACACAATAAGGATTTATAGTTTGACATTCATTATATACTACTAGCAGGGAAAATTAATAAAGTGTTAGTGAAAAAAAATATATAATAAGTGATTAATATATTGCTAGCAGTTAGGTAAGTATGTTAATTAATAAAAGTTTTTTCATAGACCCTTCTCAGGTGAAGGCCTCCTCCAAAGATTTTCATTTTTATCTACTCTTGGCAGTTAGTATCCAGATAGTTCCTGCGATCTATTTTATATCATCCTCCCATCTCATGTAGGGGCGCCCTGCTCGGCGTTTGCCAGGTGGGCCTTTCCATGTGGTTACATTTACGGTCCACCTCTTATCGTCGAGACGAGCGACATGACCGGCCCATCTAACTTTTAGTGTTTGGGCGTAAGTCAGCACGTCTATTGGCTTCGTGTAATTCCTTATTTTTGTGTGACGTATTTTATGTATTATCTTTATATTCAACATACTACGTTCCATTCCTTTCTGACACGAGCTAATTTTGTTTTTAATTCGTTGAGTAAATTTCCACGTCTGGCAGCCATACGTTAGAGAAGGCAGGATGCATGAGTCCATAATTTTCTTTTTAAGCTTTATCTACATATTACTTTTAAATACCAATATCGTTATATATTATTAATCTTATTTTTTTACATTCAATTACTTACATATTCACATTATCAAATTATTTATATTTCATTATTATTATAATCCAAATTAATGATTACAATGAATATATATTTATTATTTTAATTATATTTAATAACATTCAATTATAATAATATTATTCACATAGGCATATTACAAAAACCTTAATTACGACAATGTTAGTTCTTATACCTACTTATTTATATTTTACAATCACGGGGTAATTTAAAAATTCCTTAATACTGTAATAGGCTTTCTGTGCCAAAAACAATTTCATGTCATATTCAATGTTCATTGTCCTAGGATATTATTTGTGTCAGACATAGGTCCGTATAGTCTTAGTGCAAAATTTCTTATTCTATGTTATTAACAATATTATTATATTAGTAACAAGAAGAAGGTTTTTTCGTATCTATCTATACATATAATAAAATCGTAGGAAAGTTGAAACTGTACATTGAATATTTTTTTTAAAAGGATAAGGGGCGTGAACTGCAATCGATATCGAAGCCAAAAACATAGTTTTTAGAATTTTATCTGTGTGTCTGTTTGTCTGTATGTATGTCCAGGCTAAACTCAAAAAGTACTTCATGGATTTACTTCAAATTTTGCTTGAATATTACTAAGAGGTCGGGTCAACATATAGGCTACATATTATCACGCTATAACCTACGGGGGAGGAGCTATGTTAATTTATGAAATTTAACGCGGGTAAAACCGCGGGGCACAGCTAGTATATTATATATCATTTTACACACTTATATTTTCCTATCTTCCAAATCTCCTCTTGCAGGTCTATTGGAAGAGTTTTCTTTAGAAATAAGTATACCTTTGTGCAATGTCATCTCTTGTATTTTATTCTTTCTTACTTTTATATTTTTACTAGCTGTGCCCCGCGGTATTACCCGCATTAAATTTTATAAATTATCACAGCTCCTTCCCCGTAGGTGATAGCGTGATAATATGTAGCCATGTAGTAAATCCATGCAGTAGGTACTTTTTGAGTTTAGCCCGGACATACATACAGACAAACAGACAAAAATTCTAAAAACTATATTCTTGGCTTCGATATCGATTGTAGATCACGCCCCAAGTATCTTCTAAAAAATATATTCAATGTACAGTTTTGACTTTCCTACGATTTTATTATATGTATAGATTCTATGTAATTAACAATATTATTATATAAGCAACAAGAAGAAGGTTTTTTTTGTATCATCCTACACACTCATATATTCCTATCTTCCAAAATCTCTTGGAAATAAGTAGTACCTTTGTGCAATGTCATGTCTGGTATTAAATTACTTCTTTCTTTTATATTTTTAGTGCGTATATCAATTGAAATAAATAAACAAAATTAGAACTTATATATGTCATGTCTTATAATGCATGTTACTCCAGTGCCTCAGTATTGTATGTACTATCCATCCTGTTCGCAATTCTGTTCAGAATACTGTTTACGCTGCCATGCAACCTGAGAATTATTGAGGCGACACTGTGTCTAAGTGTAGCTTGGAAGCCATCTGTATTTTACTTCACTTTGATGTAAATTAATTTGAGTGTAAGTATATGACCTATTGAGTAGACCATTGGACGGTGGAGTCCAGTGGTCTCGAGTTCAAACCCAAGGCGCTCACCACTGACTTTTCGAAATCATGTGTGTATAAAATTAACTATCTCGTACTTAAGAGGGTGAAATAAACGTCTGGAAGAATCATGTTGAAAATATCGTGTTGTCTTTCTTTATTTCTGCTTCTTAACTATCCAAGGGTTGTCTGGAAGAGATCGCTACCTGCAATAAGACCACATATTGTATAATTTCCTTGTGCTCTTTCCTATATTTTACTCTGTAATTGGTGTGCAATAAATAGTATTTAACTTATCTTTAACCTGCCTATCTGAGAGTCTCCAGAATCTTCTTTATGGGCTGTGAAGTTTGCCAACTCGCACTAGGTTAGCGTGGTGAACTATGGCCTATGTCCTTTCATTGTGAGAGGGGGGCCTTGCCCTGCAGTGGGGCAGTAATCAATATAACGGTTATTATCGGATATTTTCAGTCTGCCTGAATTAAATACAGAAATACATGAAGTCTATAACTGTGAGCATGCCCGTTAGTCGTACGCTGTAAAGATACACGTATCCTCATCGTGCACTTAAGCATGAAAATAAATATATAGTGAAAATAATATAGAAAACTTTAAAGCAGAAATCAGGAAAATCGACTGGTCCTTAATAATAACTGATACAAGCAAAGTAAATGATAACTATAACTCCTTTAATAAAGCTATAAGTAAGTTCTTGATATGTGTATCCCTAAAATAAAAATAAGATAAAAAAAATAAAGAAACACATGGCTAACCACAGGCCTCAGAATCTCATGTAAAAATAAACGACATCTAAAATTATTGAAAACAGTAGAAGAAGTAGTAGAAGTAGAAAACCCCATTCTAGATAAGCATTATATAACCTACGAAAAACTCCTCAAGAAAACAGTTCACAATGCAAAAAAATTAAACTATATAAACCAAGAGAAAAGATCCAAAAACATACTAAAAACAATGTGGAAAATCGTTAAAGAACGGACCAATAAACTGCCAAAATCAAATAGGCAAAACATCAAATTAAAAATAATCGATTCCCTCGTTGAGGATCCATTGAACGTAGCTACCACTATCAAACAATTTCTTTGTATCGGTGGGCAATAATACTGTTTAAAGTCCAGCGATGCAGACGCTCGGTAGACCAGTCCTAATACCAGCAGAGAATTCAATATACCTACAACTAGCAACTCCGTGTGAAATTCTTGATATTATAAACAATCTAAAGAACAAAATAAGCTATGGTTTTGATGAATTACCCCCAATTCTCGTAAAAAAAATGTGCCAATGAACTCTACTTACCGTTAACTATTATTATAAACCTATCTATAACTGAAGGAGTTGTACCTGGCCTATTAAAATTTTCTAAAATAAAAACTATTTATAAAAAAGGAGACAAGACCGACACCAATAACTACCGACCCATAGCCCTATTACCGACATTTGCTAAAATATTAGAAACTGTAATATCAAGGAGACTGACGTCCTTCGGTGAGAAATACAATATAATAGATGATAGCCAAAATGGATTCCGAAGAAACCGTTCCACAACATCAGCTGCTTACAAATATATTCATGAAATATTAAATGCTCTAAATAATAAGAAATATGCAATCGGCTTACTACTAGACATGAGTGAAGCATATAACCGAGTGTCCCACAAAATTTTACTAAATAAACTTAACGAGATAGGTGTTAGAAGGATAGCTCTAGATTGGTTCAAATAGTATCTGAATAACCGTAAACAATATGTAGAATTGGACTACTATGATTCAAACACAAAGAAAAATGATTATCATAAATTCGCAAACAGCAGAAGTCAATGGGTCCATTCCTCAAGGAAGTGTCCTGGGGTGTTTACTGTTTCTCATATACATTAACAACCTTCCAAAGATACTAAAATCAACTAGTGTGCTCTTTGCAGATGACTTATCAGTCATATTTTGAAGTATTAACGAAACAGAGGCTAATAATGAATTAACTAACACATCAGTATCAATTAATCAATGGATAGAATAATAAAAAAAATAATAATAATAAATGGTTTATTTATTTATCACTTAATGCACAATAAATTGTACAAAGGCGGACTTAATGCCCTAGGCATTTTCTGCCCGTCAACCTTAGGGTGGTGCAGAGAGAGCATGGTAGGTGCACAGATCGTAAAGTAAAGATTAATGGTAAAAAAAACAGGATTATACAATACTATATAAAAATATATAAAAATATATTGTATAGTATAATGAAATGAAATAATGAAATTTATTCAGCACTTGGGTATTTACATACACTTGTACTTGTCAAGCTCACATTGTATTACATAAACACAGTTTAAAACAGTAATTAAAGTATATATATATATATATATATATATATATATATACAATACTATACTATTCAATCCGATCATGTAATCATACATTTATAATCAACGCGTTTCTGCTAAGAATTTCCGAAGGATATGCTCTCGAACTTTCCTTTTAAATGTGAAGCGACTCTTGGCCATCCTGATTTCGAGAGGTAATGCATTCCACTGTAGAATAGATTCTACAAAGAAAGAAGAGTGAAGGAAGTCAGAGCGGTGAGATGGACATTGAAGGAGACGATTGTGGATGAGCGAAGATTTTTACTGTGGTTGGTAAAGAGATATTGAAAGTGGGAAGATAAGTAAGGTTTATTAGCAGCCAATAGTACAACGGTTTGGTATTTTAACATTAAGTTATAAGTTAATTTTTTTAACTTAGAATATCAGACAAAATAATATAACAAAATAGTAATTAAAAGAAAAACAAGGAAAATGTACCAAACAGATATTGTCTAAACTAAATTTCGGCTATACAAGTAGTAGATAGAGTTGCCCCTGACTCCCAAACTAGGAGAGATCCTGTGTGTTGAGTCAATCAGTGGTTCTTCGCTTTGACTACAAATAAAGCGAGATTTTATACAAATTAAGTTTACGTGTGTATAGAGTTATATTAATAACATAATCTGTGGCGTATGAAAGTTTTTTGTCGGTTTGTGTGTGTGCGCGTTTGCGTGGGTGTGTATGCGTGCTGAGTGTGTGTGTGGGTGTGTCTGTGTGATTTGTGAGTGACTACTTACGTGTGGAAGAGTTTGATGGGTATAATTAATTGGAAATAAGTAATTCAGCTTCATCGTAATTGAGTGTTAAGAGCCATTTGAAGAGCGTTTTCTTACGCCCGAAATTAATAAACGATCCGCAATCTGTCAGTCAGCCCTATCTCTAGATTAGCTCTATCGCTATCTTGATCTTTACCTGCGTGACAATAACCAAACATATTAATCCATCCATTTTTTGCCCAGAGATTGGGGTGCGATCTTTTCCCTCTGCAGCGTTCCGTTTTATGCAGAACTCGGTAACTCAGGACACAATTATACCATTTAATTTAAGAAGAAAATTTATATTTAAATATATTAACGATAAGTCATCAATACTGACTTATTTATAGCTAGGTTTTACTAGACGACTAGGGTATATAATAATAAAATGAAACTTAATAGGTCAAACATTATGTTTTGGTGGAACGGAACGTATCTAAATTTGACAAGCATAACGAATCGGATCAAAAACAAAAAAGCAGTAAGTTGGTTGTTTGTTTTTGTTGCAAAGCATTTATAACTAATATACAAATAATTACTTATTAATAAATATAATACCTATAATGGATTCTGATATGATAAGCAATAATTTTATTATTGATTTCTGTGTTTGTTTTGCAAATAATTTAAACAGTGACGTGAAGTGGTTGCCGTCTATTTTGTAATCAAAAAAAAATTCTTATTATTTATATGCAAAGCTATTTTGGAATATAATGAACTATTTCACCAATTTTATCTTTAGAACCAATTGTCAATCCACCGAATTTCTAGGATTGCAACTTTAGATTGTTTTGGCTATCTAAGCTTATGTCAAAATTAATGGATTGGTTATTGGCACGTGCAACCTGTCATTTTAGTACAGAGGCCTATCTTTTTCTATGATCCGTCCTCCCAAAGATCGCTCGTTCGGAAAGATTGCTTTTTCAATCTGTGGATGCTTTATTGGCACGGTTTAATAGACAAATGGATCGAAATTGCTATCGTAGATAGCATAAAATGGATTAGGATCGTTTATTAATTTCGGGCGTTAGCTTTCCATTTAGTCATGGGATAGATATTTAAATGTTTGTTTGCTGTGTTGTATAGTGAGCTGCTGAGAAAATATGCGTGTTTTTTGGCTAGGGTAGTTCTACACAGCTTTATGTCGCAGACTTTATCGAATCGCCGTTTACGGGAATAAATAAAAGGGTCGTATTGATTTTTGACATGGTTATGTAGTATAATTTGTTGAATAAATAAGCGTCTCACACTGAGGACAGATGTATCGTTATATAGTTGCACTGTGGGATATCGAAAATGCTTCTTGGTCATTACCTTGAGGACAGCGCGTTGGGCTCTTTCTAATTTTATTAATATTGACTTAGATGCACCTCCCCAGGCAGTATTGCAGTACGTTAGCAGTGACTAGCAGAGTCACAGTCAAGATCACAACCTACTTTTAAACTATAAAAAAAACTAAAATCATGCAATTTAGACCGTACCAGAAAAAACAATTAAATATACTTACACTTTAAATTTGATAATGCAGTACTTGAGTGTGTGGAAAACTTTAAGCTCTTAGGTATCCACATAGATACATATTTAAATTGGAAACATCACATACAACATTTATCAACAAAGCTGTCAAAATTCACTTATGCATTAATCCACCTAAAAAAGACTACCGATCAAAAATCTGCCAAGATGGCATATTATGCGTACGCCCACGCTTGGCTCAACTATGGTATTATTCTATGGGTAAATAGTTCTGAAGTGAACAAAATCTTTATACTTCAGAATTAATGCATAAGAATGTTGGCCAATATAGATATAAGAGAAAGCTGCCAGTCACATTTTGGAGAATTAAAAATATTAACGATCATTTCTTTCTATATTTTAGAACTTTGCAAATTTGTGAATAAATACTCTTATTTATTCAGATGAGCTAAAGACAACTATTCTAGACCTCTCAACCTAAGACATAAGAACAGACTAGCCTTGCCACTGATCTTAGCCTATACAAATCAGAGCCATATATAAGCGCTATTCAAATTTACAACGGAGTCCCAAGATACATCAAAGATGAAGAAAGGTTTCAACCTTTTGTTAAGAAATTAAAAGAATTCCTAATACATAAAAGCTAAGGAGTTCTATAATGACAAAAACTAAAAAATGTAAGTAGGTTAGTGTTGTATATAGGTATAGGGTATATAAATTATTTCAAATAATAATGTTATTTTGTTTTTATATTGACGACTTATTAATTAAATACTACATAAATCGTAATCGAAAATATAATAGAATATATATTATTATAATGTTTTGACATACCTACCAATACTTGAAAATTGCATCTTATCGAAATTGTTATTAATTATTTAAGCTTGCCGTGCCCTAACAGGGTATCATGTTGAAACATTTAATATGTAAGACCTATGTACACATGATTGCAATAAAGATTGAATTGAATTGAACAGGACCGACTCAATCACCAGAAATTTCATCGAAATTATTCCGCTTTGGAGGAGTTCAGTGGCAAACACGCGTACAGAACAATAATGTTTTTAATAATAACCTAACCTAACCGTTAGAAAACCCCCGACTCCAACTATAATTACATCATTTTGGAATAGAACTGATACTTATACACTGCTGGACCGATATGAACCAAACAAAACTATGAACCACCGCAAGAAAACTCGCTTTCAAATAAAAAGCAACATCGAAATCGATTCGTCCGTTTGAGAGCTATGATGACACAATCAGACAGTCATCGACGTCATACTTATAAAACTCATCCTTTTGCGATGGGGGTTATAAATAAATATCTTGGGACAGCTAACATATTGCCATCTGATCTCAAACTAGGCAGAGCCTGTTCTATGGCAACCAGACAACTGATAAAAATACTTATATATATTTATAAATACATACATAAATTACACCAAGACACAGAACAAACTATCGCGCTCATCACACAAAATTTAAATATTTCTTTTTGTAACGATTGGTACAGTAACTATGGAGTTAGAAATGGCAAACATTATTTTGAATGCCTACTATAGAAACAAGGTGAAAGAGCACTAGACCACTTCGACGGTGAAGTGGAATTTGAATCTCGAAAATACCAGCCATTTTATTTCATTCTTCGTACAGAACGCTGAGTCTTACAGATGTCGATATTGAGGGCAATTATTCCAGTACCTTACTAAAAAGTTTATATTCCTTAGTTATTTGTAAATGTAATGAATGAAGGACAAAGTCTATAGTCGTTATAATTTCTAAAGTTGCCTCTTTCATCACTTGTTAAACGTACTTAGTTAACTTTGACATCGTCGACCGGAGTGATCACCAAGCAATATTATAATTATATCGTTGTCTTGTGGTTTTATAAACATGTACATAGTTAGTTTGTTGGACTGTGGAGTCAGTGAATTCGAATTCGAAACCAATGACTTTTCGTATACATGAGCGTATAATAAATTAATCAACCCCTACTTAAAACGGTGAAGAAAACATCGTGATGACACCAGCAGCAGCATGTCTAAGAAACATAGACTCCGTTTCCCAGAGACAATGGATTTCCAATTGTCACGATCTTTGCACACCTCTTTTGCTTTCTTTTTATGTCTGAGTGTTCTCCAAAAATTTTCTTGATGGCATTTGTAGTTTGGCAGCTGTTAAAAGTCCACATACTAATATCTGTGGTCCACAGCTGAACAAAAGCCTCGCCCACGGGATGAGATGGGGTGACGATATTCTGTCTGATATTCGCGCGCCGTCACCACACAGCAGATAATTAAGGTTAGGTACATACATTTAAAATTTAAATCAATAGACCCAGTACATATTAATAAAGGATTTCATTGCACGTCCCGCTGAATGGTCGACGTCACAGCATTAGCTGGGTGACTTTCACCACTAATGATGTGGCCAATCGAGTACATAATTATGGTCGACCTTGTACTACCACCTACAATTATGACAATGAGCTCGTGGATTACCACACAACCATTGGAAGTAAGCATGACTAATCTTTGTAGGATTAGTAATCACTACAATAGCTAGTGTTCGTTTTTACATATGGTACGGTTCCCTATCAAAAGTGTTCATTTTTACCTATGGTACGGTTCCACAAAAGTGTTCATTTTTACCTATGGTATGGTTCCCTATCAAAAGTGTTCATTTTTACCTATGGTACGGTTCCCTATCAATAGTGTTCAGTTTTACATATTATGGTACGGTTCCCTACCAAAAGTGTTCATTTTTACCTATGGTACGGTACCCTTGCTCTATGGTTTACGCCGCGGTGACGAATATCACCAACCCATCTCGACCCGTGGGGGTCGTAGAAGTTGTCCCGTGGCAAGGGAACATGGTCAAGTTCCCTTTCCGTTAGTAACTTAGTAGCCAAAAAATTGTCAAAACAACTTATCGCAATTAGAAATAGTTCATTATACTACTCTGTCAAGAAAGTACCGGGAAAAGATCAATAATATACAAAATGTTTGTTATTCATCCAAATTTAGTTTATCACCTTGAAAGTATGCTCCTTCAGAAACGATACACTTACGCCAACGAATAATCCATTCATCAAAACATTTTTTAAACGCTGCTTTCGGAATGGAGTTCTGTTCTCGTCGCGAATTCTCCTTTATGTCTTCTACCGATTGAAAACGGGTACCACGAAGTGGTAATTTGAATTTAGGAAAAAGAAAGAAGTCAGCTGGAGCCATATCTGGTAAATATGGTGGTTGTTGGATGGTATTTGTTGAGTGTTTGGTCAAAAATTCGTTCACAATGATGGCCTTGTGCGAAGGCGCATTATCGTGGTGCAAAATCCAAGAATTTTCTTTCCACATATCTGGCCTTTTTCGTTGAATTTGCTCTCTTAAACGCCGCATAACGCTCAAGTAATATTCTTTATTTACCGTTCGACCTTCCGGTAAGAATTTAGAGTGCACAACACCCAGTGAACGCAAATAAACATGGAAGCATTACTTCAAGGAAACTAAGCGCAAATTTTGACCCAATATCCCAATCAAACTGACACAACGGAATACCGTCTCTGATTGGCCAAAATATTACCGCTCAGATACACCTTTTAAAAGTAGACTTTATGACGTCATGTTCGGGTCTAAATTACCATGTTCATGACATTCGCCGAGGGATGTTTTATGTTATAAAGTGCAACGAAAATAATTCACCGTGACATTGATATTATTAAAATAATAAATAATTATGATAAAATTACAGTATCTTGAACTTTACGGCAAGAGTTTTTTCTAAGGTCTTTAAATAGAGCAGTATTTGGCGAGTAATGGGTTTATTTGCTATGATAATAGGTAAATAAAACATATTTGTGACCAATTATTCACTAATTATTATTAACAATTTCCGTAGGTATACATAACACTTAAGTACTACTTTTTAGGGCCCCCTTCACTTCTTTATCCATCCGTCCGTCTGTCTGTCAATATCCTTTATCTTGAAAACGCGTGGACAAATCGACTTGAAATTATAGGTGATCTCGATATGCAGGGTTACTTGTAAAATACCAACAACCTCGCAGGACTAGGAAGCTAACACCATAAGCAACAACTTACTCTACGGGCATCGCAAAGATTACGCAAGCCGCCTGGTTACATATTATTTACGATGCACGTAGAGTTATAAACATTCAAGTGGTAAATTAATTAATATAGACTTTTTACAAAAAAAAAATACAAATTATCAAAAGTTGTAAAATAAATGTTGTTGCTTATGGTTTTAGCTATCTAGTCCTGTGAAGTAATTGGTACTTTTCAAGTTAACCTGTAAATATATAAATAAAATTGAATTGAATTCATTTCCAAACGAACCGTTTTCGTCCATAGTTCTCTTCGCTTTAGATCGAGTGGAAATTTGAAGAAACCAAGCTGTTTTAATACCACCATTACCATTCTTTGTGCATACCCTAAAGATGCTGAGTATTTTATCTAAGATTAAAATAATTGTAATAAATAAAAAAAATCGTCATAATTTTTGTGTAGATAAATAAATTGATTCGTTTGCATAACAATATCACCATATATTTTGTGTCAATTTGATTGACTTCATATTTAATAAAATTAAAATATATAGCGATGTACTTACTCGTAATAACTAATTCCAACACTCTTGTTATGCAAATGAGATTTATTAATACACCACTTCACTGCACAGGAAGGCATTTTTGGAAATTAAACACGCTGAAACTAATAACTGACAGACGACCGCCATTGATGCCTGTAGTGCGCAAACTCGGTCCCACTCGGTCCGCGGCACAATTTTTAAGCCCCGCCTACCGCGGCACAATCTGCGTTGGGTCATTTTCGCGAGCTAGGAATGCTTCCATGTTTATTTGCGTTCACTGACAACACCGCGATAGTCAAAGAAAACAGTCAACATGACTTTGACGACTTTGGCGTGGTTTTTTCGGTTCAGTTGGAAGGCGCCACTACGAAGTTTGAATTTGGAACCATAAACAAATCATCCATTCCCGATACTTTTTTGACTGAATGTATTTACGTCGCAGTTCTAACATAACCTAACTTACTTTTCTATGAGCAATTTCTAGGTGAACTAAATGCGAAATGAAACATTGCTAAATATTAGTTAGTTTAAATTTACCAAGTAGGTAAATGAAATTAGAGCGATAAGATTGTTTAGACGTAAAATTTGACCAAAAATATTTTGCCCGAAGGGCAGTACACAATCTACGTATTTGTCTTATCTGGGTGGTTTCTGTGAATTGTATGAATATATTTACAAACTTTTGCTTAGTTTGGAATAGACGGCGCTGCGGGTTGTGTACCGAATATTTATTCATTTATTTAATATCTCACAGAGAATAGGCTACAGCGTCTCATTGTACACTTTGTCTACCATACTGCTATCGCCAACCCGTCTCCCAAGCATATCGTTTATGGCATATCCCCCACGACATGGACCCAATGCCATTAAGGTAATCCTTAATGAAGCACTAAAACAGTGGGTTTAAGTAAGTAAGTAAGTATTTATTTCACTTAAAAACGTGGTACATACAGAATGTTTACATAAGGTTTAAGTTCACACATTTAGTCTACAGAGACATGCGAATATTTTTTATTATAATAAAGTATAGTCAGTAATGTTTTTTATTATTTAAAAGAATTCTTTATTCACAGGATATGCTGATGTTTATTTTATAGTGACTACGATGTTGACATGAATACTAAGATAGATGACATTATTATTTTTAAACTACCTATGCCCCGCGGTTGCATATTTTGAGCGAAATAAAGATTACTTACTTCTTTGTCCAGCCGTGGACATCAGTCGGCTAATATAATGATAGCGGTACCCCAAGATAAGTATAATTATTATAATTCTAAAACTGATTGTTACTGCTCTTAGCCTCAGATCTGGACACATTCCATACAATAAATTGCCTTTATGATGTAGATCACTTTACCCAATTGTGAGGTATGTGGATTTATTGAGGACCTAACACATTTATTGATGGAATGTGTAGCGATATGAGTCTAGTGGAAATATTTTAATAATTTTCCCTGAATTTGAACAGAACCGTTGTGGGCATGTTCCATAAAATTCTATCCCAACCAAATAGTGATGACGCGATGGGTTTGTTCAAATTTTTTTAACACAAGTTAAATCTTACTTTGGATACCAGAGTGTCAATTATATACTTACATACTTACTGTATTGTATCCTATTATGTAAGCTTTGGGGGTGGTTTGGGATCTACCTCCTCGCGGTCCACCCTGGGCAACGGCACCATAGGCTTGCCTTTGGTTACTTTGCCGACGATATATCAATCATAGTGACATCAGATAAAAAGAAAAACAAGACTGACCATGAGTTTGACATAAATAATACAATAGACAAATTACTGCTTTGGCTTGACATGAATAAATTAAAAATAAATTTAGATAAATCCGTTTACATTCAATTTAATCAATCAAATAATAATAAAAACAATATAAAACTTAATATTAATAAAATTGAAGAGACAACCCATACCAGGTTTTTAGGCGTAATAATAGACAAAGATTTTAACTGGAAAGAACATGTAGATAATGTAAGCACTCGAATCAATAAATTTGTATACGCACTGAAGCAAGTTAAAAACGTAACTAACATAAAAACTGCAATTATGTCATACTACGCTTATGTTGAGTCGCTACTGCGATGTGGTCTCGTAATGTGGGGTAATGGTACCAATATGGATAGAGCATTCATCGCACAAAAAAGTGCATCAGAGCAATAAGTGGTATTAAACCTGATGACTCATGTAGACCAATGTTCAAGAGGTTTGGTCTGCTACCTCTACCATGTCTGTATATATATGAGGTATGTATATTTGTAGTTAACAACTAACATTTATTTAAATCAGCAAATGATGTAAAAAATCCCAGAAACAGACGAGATCCTCATAAACTGGTATTAAGTGATTTGCCAAGACTTGCGAAATACAACAAAAACTGCCTTGCAATGTGCGTACGTATTTATAACAAAATACCAAGTCGTTTTAAAATATTGAACTCGAGAAAATTTAAGATAGAATTACACAAGTGGCTTATTGAATGTAATTTTTACAGTTTAAAAGATTTTATGGATGTGAGATGTTGATTCCTTTTGTCAAAATATAAATTTTTGCATGCTATGTTATATCTTAGCGAAACATGTTGAGCTACTGTAATAATATTAACATCAATGTATACCATGTTTTACGCAAATAAATAATTTACTTACTTACTTACGGCTGAACGATCCCACTTAAAGCGGTGGTAGGCTCCGCAAGGGGCCGCCTGGCTCGCGACCACCATCCCGCTGAAGTCCGGCTTCAAGCAGCTTGCTGTGTTCCGTCGGTGTGCGGGAGTGCCAGTGCCTTTGGGGGAGAAGGAGAATGTCAGTCGCTCTGCTCGGAACCGGTCTTGGTCGCTGGGCTGGGCTTTCCGGGTAACTCATTTTGGAGGGTAGCGGGATCCGAAGCACGGTGCCAGCCGTTGGCCGACCGCAGTCAGTAGGGGGCCCAAGTAGCACGCCAGCCACGTGTGAAAGGCTGCCCCGCCAACTAGCGAAAAATCCCGGTATGCTCCACCGTGCCAGCTGGCGACTGGAAGGGAGAACCCGGTGGCCATACCCGGGGGGGTTCGGGCGTCCCCGCAGTCTCCAAATGAGTTCCCCATAGGTTAGTTTAGCTCTAGTATTCCACTTGGTTCTCTGAGCAGTGCCTCGACAATTCGACTTTTTTCCCCGACTCATCATCATCATCATATCAGCCGAAAGACGTCCACTGCTGGACAAAGGCCTCCCCCAAAGATCTCCACAATTGCCGGTCTTGTGCTATTCGCATCCAGCAGTTTCCAGCGACCCGCACAAGATCATCGGTCCATCTTGTAGGGGGCCTGCCCACGCTGCGTCTTCCGGTTCGTGGTCGCCACTCGAGAACCTTTCTGCCCCAACGGCCGTCGGCTCTACGAGCTATGTGCCCTGCCCACTGCCACTTCAGCTTGGCAATTCTTCGGGCTATGTCGGTGACTTTGGTTCGCCTGCGGATTTCGACATTTCTGATGCGATCCCGCAGGGAAACTCCGAGCATAGCCCTCTCCATTGCTCTTTGGGTGACCTTGAGCCTTCTAATAAGGCCCATAGTGAGCGACCACGTCTCTGTTCCGTATGTCATCACTGGCAACACACACTGGTCGAAGACTTTCGACTTGAGACACTGCGGTATTTTGGGCGAGAAGATGTTACGTAGCTTCCCGAACGCTGCCCATCCGAGTTGGATTCTACGATTGACCTCCTTCTCGAAGTTGGACCTACCTAGTTGGATGGTCTGTCCTAGGTAAATATAGTTCTCTACAACTTCGAGTGCAGAGTCACCACCTTTCAATTGAGTGGGTGCAACATGGACGTTTGACATGATTTTCGTCTTATCCATGTTCATTTTCAGACCCACTTGTTGAGAGACTCTGCTGAGGTCATCGAGCATTGTACCGAGGTCTTCCATGGTCTCAGCCATGACTACGATATCATCGGCAAATCGAAGGTGAGTGATGTACTCGCCATTGACATTGATGCCAAAGCCTTTCCAGTCCAGAAGCTTGAAGACGTCTTCCAATGCAGCGGTGAACAGTTTTGGAGATATAACATCTCCCTGTCTCACGCCTCGCTGCAAGTGGATAGGTTTCGAGATCTGGTCCTGGAGTCGCACTGACATAGTGGCGTTTTCATACAAACACTTTATCACCTCGATATACCGGTAGTCAATTTGGCACCTTATGAGAGACCTCAGCACGGCCCATGTTTCGATAGAATCGAAGGCTTTCTCATAGTCCACAAACGCTAAGCACAGTGGCTTGTTATACTCTTCGGTCTTCTGTATAACTTGCCGCAGCGTATGTATGTGGTCTATGGTGCTAAAGCCTTTTCGGAAACTGACTTGTTCGGGAGGCTGGAAGTCGTCAAACCTGCGCGCGAGACGGTTCGTAACGACCCTCGAAAACAACTTGTAAACATGGCTCAGCAGTGTGATGGGTCTATAATTCTTCAATAGGGTTTTGTCGCTCTTTTTGAAGAAGAGCACCACCACACTTCTGTGCCATGCTTGTGGCGTTTGACCATTTAGTATGACGGAGTTAAATAACTTCTGAAGGGCCCGTAGGATTGGTGTACCACCCGCCTTTAGAAGCTCTGCTGTAACTCCATCATCACCAGGCGCCTTGTTGTTCTTGAGTTGTTTGAGAGCCATTCTAATCTCGTACAGGCTGACGTCCGGGATGTCTTCGGTGTAATGTCGGGTTAGTCGTGCTCTGGGGTTATGCTCAAGAAGGAGGCCTCCGAGCGCGAGAGGGAGCGCAACGATCCCTCCCGTAGGAGAACGAGACGGCGCCGATGAACTGGATATTGACACTAATATCCGCTTCATCGGCGCCGGCGCTGGGATGTAATCTCAGCGCGTGAGAGTATGCGGCGTCCGGCTGGCTTCTCCCCGGCTTGACGTCGCCCCTGGGACCGCTGGCGTTTGGAGGAGGGGAACTCCACTCGTCTTACATAAGCGGTCCCGGGAAGAGGTAACCTGCTGTAGCTCAGGTTGCCTAAACGCGCTTGTGCGTGAAGGGGAGGGGAGGAGGCATTTGGCCCCCTCCCGTCCCCGGAGGAGAGTCTCAGACGCTCAGTGTACAGCGGGGGTACTGGCGAGATCGTTCACGAGTACCCAGGCCCCCCGCTACAGGCATTGTGAGGCTGGCTACCATGGTGGTTTTAGTGCGTATCCCGGGACTAGCCCGAGTGAGTCCCACATAACCCGTCGCCTCCCCAAGCGGCGGGTATGCGTAAGTTTAATGCATTTCCACCATGTAAAAAAAAAAAAAAAAAAAAAAAAGTCGTGCTCTGGGATCCGAGGCATGACTTTTGACAGGTGGCTGTGTTGTCGTATATAACTGTCCGTAGAACTTCTCGATCTCTCCCAGCAACTCAGGTTTAGACGTGACGATTCTACCATCCTCAGTCTTCAGCTTCGTCAGTTGGCTCTGTCCAACAGACAGAGCTCTTGCGAACACTTTGGAGCCTTTGTTCCGCTCAATGGCCTCTTTAATACTAATTGTATTAAATTGACGCGTGTCGCGAGTCAAAGACTTTGAGATCTGTCTGTTGAGCTGCCGATATCTGGTAGCATCATCTGAGGATGTCAGAACCATTTTCCGTCTATCTTCCATACGTTGCAGGGTAAAGTCAGAGATCTTTTTAGTTCTGTTTGTACGGCGGGCCTTGAAGACCTTAGACCCAGCCGTATGGACAGCTTCTACGAGCCTGTCATAGTATGAGTCCACTTCCTCGCAGTCTGCTAGGCATTCGAAACGGTTTTGCAGTTCGAGCTGAAATGGTTCGGGGTTTTGGACGTGGATAGGTAAAGGTCGGAGCGTAGACTTTATCAGTCGGGACCTCTGGAGTTTGACATTAAGGTTCAATGAGCCTCTGACCAGTCTGTGATCGCTCCCGGTTTTAACCGCATTGATCACGGAGACATCATTGAACATCTGTCGTCTCGTCGACAAGATAAAGTCTATCTCATTTTTAGTTTTACCATCGGGGCTCACCCAGGTCCATTTGCGGTGATCCGGCTTCCTGAAGAAGGAATTCATCATAAAGAGTCCCTCCTTCTCCATGAAGTCGGCCAACATTTGGCCCCGGGGGTTCGGGTCACCAGTTCCAAATTGCCCCACTCTCAGCTCATTACCGAATCGTTTGCCCAGCTTCGCGTTAAAGTCCCCCATGACCACAGTGAAATAGGAGTTAGAGGTATGTATGGCTCTGGATATGTCCTCATACATAACCTCGACTTCATCGTCGGAGTGTGTCAAAGTGGGTGCGTATACCTGTATAACCTTCAACGAATACCGCTTGGTGATTCTGAGTATAAGGTACGCAACCCTCGTCGACACACTCTCGATTTTCACTAGGTTGTACACGAGGGACTTGTGGACTATGAACCCGACACCACCTTGGGATATTTGGTCACCCTCCCGGTAATAGAGCAGGTTTCCGGATTTCAGTATTATCGAGTCCTCCCCCTCTCTTCGGACTTCAGATAATCCTACAATATCCCAATGTAACCTGCTCAATTCTTCCTCCAGTTCGGTTATCTTCTCGTCGGACCGCAGTGTACGTGTGTTATATGTTGCCAGGGCCAGAGGTCGTCGGTGTTGGTAACGCGGAATCTGCCGGGGATTCTTAGCACCCCCCCCCCCCCCCCCCCCGACTACTCTCCATAAAATGACCAACAAAGCAAAGTAGAATAAGGTGAAACAACGGCTGCACTTTCTCCCGCTCAAAGTGCACCTCACCAACATCAGAGGGTTGCACTCCAATCTCGATCCGGTCCACCACCACCTTGAGACCGAGAAGCCGCACCTGTTTTTCCTAACGGAGACGAAGATAACAACCCCGTCGGACGTGGCGTACCTCAACTACCCGGGCTATTCTCTAGAACACAAGTTCAAGAAGCAGGCTGGGGTCTGTGTGTACGTCCGCGATGACATTTGTTGTCGTCGTTTCCGTTGCTTTGAGAAGTCGGGTTTTTCTGCCATATGGCTACTTGTGGATACTGGCGTGGAAAAACTCCTATATATCGGCGTATACCGATCGCACAGCGGTGACCAGGAGACAACAGCGTTGTTTAATTCCCTCGTGGAGTCGACTGACATAGCCCAGCAACGGTACCCAACGGCGAAGCTCATTTTTTTGGGGGACTTCAACGCCCACCATAAAGAGTGGTTGTTCCCGTACCAGAAAACTGACCATGCCGGGTTAGAGGCGCGCAAATTTGCGATTACGCTAGATCTGACCCAGCTGGTGAATGTGGCAACGAGGGTACCGGATATTGACACGCATACACCCAATTGCTTGGACCTTCTGCTGACAACTGATCCGGGCAGTCATTCAGTATCGGTCTCAGCCCCGCTGGGAACGTCTGACCACTGCCTGGTGAAGTCTGTGTTGACCTGCTCTCCTCCAGATAAGAGCCCTAGAGGCACGAGGCGAGTGTGGCGATACGAGTCAGCAGATTGGGATGAGATGCGGCACTTTTTTGCGTCTTATCCCTGGCGGCAAATGTGCTTCTCCTCGGGTGACTGATGAGATTGCGGACGTGATTCGGCAGGGGATGGAGTATTTTATTCCATTCTCCGACATCCCGCTCGGTCACAAATCCCGGCCCTGGTACAATTCAGAATGCGCCCACACTGAGGCCCGTAAAGAATCTGCTTACCAAGCCTGGATCAAGGCCCGCGATCGAAAGGCTAAGGCGCGTAGAGTTCGCGCGAGGAAGAGAGCCTTCAATTCTGCCGCTAAGTCCTGCAAGCGGGTTTTACGTAGGGCACGTTTCGATCATGTTGGACGTATCGGGGCCAAACTGGCATCGCACCCTCCGGGTAGTAAGCAGTTTTGGTCCCTGTCGAAAGTGGTTGAAACGAATTTCTGTCGACCCACTTTGCCTCCAATGCTGAAACCTGATGGTTCGCTGGCTCATTCTGCAAGAGAAAAAGCAAATTTATTTGCATCTCTCTTTGCAAGCAATTCGCGTCTGGACGCTGGCTCCAAGCAACCACCAACTTTACCTCGTTGTGACTCTTCGATGCCGGAGATCGCAGTACACAATAAAGAGGTCCGTAGAGTATTGTGCAGTCTAGACGTGAATAAGGCCAGTGGACCCGACGGCATTCCAGCAAGAGTGTTAAGGCAATGTGCACCTGAACTGTCTCCTGTGTTGACACGCCTGTACCGCCTCTCTCTTGTAAAAAGAACAGTGCCTAAATCATGGAAGCTAGCAAATGTGCAACCGGTGCCCAAAAAGGGAGACCGTGCTGACCCTGCACATTACCGTCCGATCGCCATTACCTCCATCCTATGCAAGGTTATGGAAAAGGTTCTGAACAGTAAGCTGCTAACCTACCTTGAAGACAATGATCTCCTCAGTGACCGTCAATATGGCTTTCGCCGGGGACGGTCAACTGGCGATCTTCTTGTGTATGTCACGCACTGCTGGGGCGAAGCCATCGAGAGACACGGCGAAGCACTTGCCGTGTCGCTCGATATCTCGAAGGTTTTTGACAGGGTCTGGCACGCAGGTCTGCTCAGCAAGCTTCCTGCTTATGGCATCCCAGCTGGTTTTTGTAGCTGGATATCAGACTTCCTGAGTGAGCGGTCGATCCTAGTGGTCGTTGACGGCTGCTCCTCTGACCTCATGGCTATTGATGCCGGAGTTCCTCAGGGGTCGGTTCTCTCTGCAACTCTTTTCCTGCTGCACATCAATGACCTACTTCAGCCTGGTCTTGTTGGGTACGCAGATGACAGTACGGTTTCAGAGAGATACTTGTCCAGCGCAACAACCAGAGGGGTTGAAGTTCGTTCCTTGAGAGAGGCCATGGTAGAGCGGACAAATTTGACCTTAAGCGTTGTCTCCCAGTGGGGAGATGACAATCTGGTCACTTTTAACGCCACCAAAACACAGGCGTGTCTTTTTACCGCTAAAAGGAGTATTTTTGATCAAACTCCTACTTTTCGGGGTACATCTGTACCTGTGACTGAACGGCTCGAGCTCCTAGGCATGGAGTTGACATCCAGTCTCAACTTCGGCGCCACCATCGAGCACAAAGCCCAAACTGCGGCCAAAAAGCTGGGCATCCTAAATAAGGTGAAGCGATACTTCAAGCCTGGACAGCTTTTAACCCTTTACAAAGCACAAGTCCGATCCTGCATGGAGTATTGTAGCCACCTTTGGGATGGCTCAGCTAAATATCAGCTTGCTGCGCTTGACTCGGTGGAACGCAGGGCTAAGAGGCTCATTGGTGACGTAAAACTGATGGATGCCAAGCTACATAGCTTGGCTGATCGTCGTAAGGTTGCCTGCTTGTCGGTCTTCTACAGATTGTACTTCGGTGAGTGTGCCCAAGAACTCCACGACCTCATCCCACCGGCCCCCTTCTACCATCGGACATCCAGACGCACTGCATCTTACCATCCTTACCTTGTAGCTATTCCACCAATTCGCACTAAGCGTTTCCAAACGTCTTTTATAATGCGCACAGCAAAAGAGTGGAACTCACTGCCTGCGTCGGTGTTTCCAAAAGCTTATAACCCTAATCTCTTCAAAGTTAGAGTGAACAGGCTCCTTCTGGGTAAGCTCGCTCCATCGTAGACTTTGTCTTTGTCATCTCTGACATAGACTAGAGTCAAGAGCAAACTCATAAAAAATAAAAAAAAAAAAAAAAAAAACCTAAATAACATTACAATGTATTTTGGTCTGTAAGTGGTTCTGTACAACTATATTCTGGAAATAAAGTGAATATTATAATATATATATATATATATATATATATTCATGGCCCATGTTCTGTGAAAATGCAATTGATTTAGATATGATGGGACTGACATACGCTATGCATAAAACTCCCTTTAAATAAAAAAATAAAAAAAAATAAACTAAAATATTTTTTGTTTAAGTTACTTAACGGTCGGTGAGTATTGTTAATGAGAACTAGTTTTTAGGGTTCCGTACCCAAAGGGTAAAACGGGACCCTATTACTAAGACTTCACTGTCTGTCTGTCTGTCCGTCTGTCAACAGGCTGTATCTCATGAACCGTGATAGTTAGACTGTTGAAATTTTCACTGATGATGTATTTTTGTTGCCGCTATAACAAGAAACAAAATAAAATAATTATTTAAAGGGGCTCCCATACAACAAACGTGAATTTTTCTGCTCGTTTTATAGATAATGGTACGGAACCCTTCGTCTGCGAATCCGACTCGCACTTGGCCGGCTTTTTTAATTACTTTGTACTATGAATAATGCTGTTTATATTTAAAGATCGTGAACAGTAGATTGTTATGAAATTACAATAATGCAGTAACAATGCATGGGTGTATATCGTGGATAATTATTCAATACCGCCTAACTAAAAATGTTTGCTAAGGTATAATGATCCTAATTTCGTCATAACATAAGAATTAAAAATGTGTAGCAAACATTTTTAAATACGCGGTATTTGAGTACCTAGCACCGAATAACACAAGTCAATTCCTTGACTGTAACGATGTGGTCGTAGCAAAAACTAATTGTGTGTGGTATATGTTTTTAGGGTTCCGTAGCCAAATGGCAAAAAAGGGAACCCTTATAGATTCGTCATGTCTGTCTGTCTGTCCGTCCGTATGCCACTTTTTTCCCAAACTATAAGAGCTGTACTGTTTAAACTTGCCAAGTAGATTTATTCTGTGAACCGCATTAAGATTTTCATACAAAAATAGAAAAAAAAATAAAAATACATAGAACTGAAACTCATTTTTTTTAACTCATACATGTGGTGTATCTATGGATAGCTCTTCAAAAATAATATTGAGTTGTAATACCATTTTTTTAAACTGGATAGTTTGCGCAAGAAACACTCCCAAAGTGGTAAAATGAGTGCCCCCCCCCCCCCCCCCCGTAACTTCTAAAATAAATGATGTACATTACCATGCAAACTAACAACGAAAATTGGTTTGAACGAGATCTAGTAAGTAGTTTTTTTTTTAATACGTCATAAATCGTAAACCGCAATTTAGCTTTCATTTAATCAACTAAAATACTTACTGCTACGGCACCCTTCGTGGGCGAGTCCGACTCTCACTTGGCCGCTTTTTTTTGTTGTATTAAAAGAAAAATATTACAGATTGTTACAAATAGCACTAAAACACCATTAAGGTTTGTACTCATTCTACACAGTCATCAGCATCACCATATTTACATTATTGTTTTCTTGTCAAAAACCCTAAACAATGATATTACGATACTTTAACTATAAAGACTTAAACTAACTAAAAACTTAAAGTATAAATTTATTTATAATAAGTATAAATTGACAGGCCTGTTGGCGTGGTTGGCAAATACTTGATTTTCACGCCGGACGTTGAAGGCTCGATTCCCACCCACGACAGATATTTGTGCACATGAACATGTCTGTTTGTCCTGAGTCTGGGTGTAATTATCTATATAAGTATGTATTTACAAAAGAAGAGTATTGTATGTAGTATTTCAGTCATCTGGTTTCCATAGTACCAGCTCTGCTTGGTTTGGGATCAGATGGCCGTGTGTAAATAATGTCCCAGGATATTATTATATTATTATCTATACATATAATAAAATCGTAGAAAAGTCAAAACTGTACATTGAATATTTTTTTAAAAATGTATGTCCGGACTAAACTCAAAAAGTACTGCATGGATTTACTTCAAGTTTTGCGTAAATATTACTAAGAGGTCGGGTCAACATATAGGCTACATATTATCACACTATCAGCTTCGTGGGAAGAGCTGTGATAATTTATAAAAGTTTAACGCGGGTGAAACCGCGGGGCACAGCTATTATTATTATAAATCGAACTATTACGTAATAAATTCTAAAATCCTGAGTTTAATATTTGCAAAATCCAGCCAGCAAATGAAATACTCGAGACATGTTCGAACCTGACGACTTTAAAGTCGACAGGTTCAACTGTGTCGCTTATTTTCGCTCTGCATTTCGAGCCAATTCGCACACTAATTGTAAAATTACTTACTACCAAAAATGCCATTTCCTCAAAAATGCCCTCTACTAGAAATGGTCAAAGTTTAGTTGGTTCTGCGAAGTATCAGGTGTAGTGTCCTTTTTTGACTAAATTACTATATATATATATATAATAAGAAGACTAGTTTACAAAATATACATACATAAATAGACTCACGCCTGTTTCCCAGAGGGGTAGGCAGAGACAACGGATTTCCATTTGTCACAATCTTTGCACACCTCTTTTGCCTCGATTACTGTCATTATATTCTTCATACATGCTCGCCGGTTTAGGGTACTTCAGATCTGCTCTTTCTTGAGAACGTCTCCGATTTGGTTAGAGAATGTTCTACGAGGTCTTCCCCTTCTTTTGTCAATCTTCTTTCATTTAACCTTTCTAAATACCAAACCATGTCAGCATACCTTTTTCTATCTTAGTGACTACATCCTCTTTCACACCACAACGCACTCTTACATCAGTATTTCGTATTATGTCTCTCAAAGTCACACCACACATACTTCCGAGAGCTATCATTTCCACTGCATTTATTCTACTTTCATTCTTTTGATGGTTAGGTTCTCAAACAGTTAAAAAAATCTCAGAATCGTCTTATGATTTTTTCATCTGGCAACCCTCAACGTGTCGCTTATTTTAGTCGTTCGATGCGTGTAAATAAAGTGCGTTAATATAATCATACGTATTAGAGAGAGATGTAATTCATTTAGAGGTGTTCAAGACAATATCACTTTTCTTTTAAGAATAAATTACCACAACATTTATTTATTTGAAATAAAAAAATAAATAACTATAAATAAATGTTGTCGTAATTTATTCTTAAAAGAAAAGCGATATTGTCTTGGACACCTCTAAATGAATTACACCTCTCTCTAATACGTATGATTATATTAACGCACTTTATTTACACGGTTATATATATATATATATATATATATATATATATATATATATATATATATATATATATATATATATATATCGTGCTGTTGGTACCTTATTTTTATTTGTACCATATCTCAATTTTGTTATGCAATATCTCTACGTAATGCAACCTCCACCTTAAGGTTGACTGGGAGAAAATGCCTTCGGCATTAATTTATTAAATTATTTTAATCTAATCAAAACCCATGGTGTTCTACCCATTACAATAATTAAAGATAATTATTACAATAATGATTTTCAATATTAATTTGTAAAGAAAAATATTGCTTTTAAAACACAATCATACATAAAAATAAATAAATAGATCATTCTTTTATATCATTATGCCAGCACATCCAGCTACCCCCGTCTGTCAAATTTCTTTTATCACACAAAAGCATAAGGTTCACTTTCAACTGGGAAAATTTTACAGTTTGGGGTAGCTTTATGTGATGATGTTTAAATAAAAAACCGGCTAAGTGCGAGTTGGTCTCGCGCACGAAGGGTTCCGTACCATTATTTATAAAACGTTTGTTGTATGGGAGCCCCCTTTAATATTTATTTTATTTTGTTTTTTAGTATTTTTTGTTATAGCAGCAACAGAAATACATATCATCTGTGAAAATTTAAACTGTCTAACTATCACGGTTCATGAGATACAGCCTAGTGACAGACGGACAGACAGACAGCGAAGTCTTAGTAATAGGGTCCCATTTTACCCTTTGGGTACGGAACCCAAAAAATAAAAATAAAATCGCCAACAACGAGTTGTATTGTATGTTGGAGTTTATTTGCGTAAGTATATCCTAAGTAATCATCACACAAAACGATAGGGGTAATCGATGGTCTCAAATAACAAACTGGCCAGCTTCTCACAATAACAGAGAACAATGGAGCATGTGAAGCCAAACAATTGTGATCCCGAACCAAGAGCGAACCGATTTCATACCAATTAAGGCACTGACAACAGTCAAATTCGTTTATTCTCGCAAAAAACTTGCGAGAATAAACGAATTTCAAAATCCAATGTCAATCAATTTTATCTAGTTAAAGCACGGAGTTATTTAGTTTTGACTGGTCTGTTGTTTGAGTGGTCAGTGACCCTGACTGCTAAGCCAGAGGGTGTGCGTTCGATTCCCACCAAAAAAAATCTTTGTATAATATTTTTTTATAATTACTAGCTGTGCCCCGCGGTTTACCCGCATTAAACTGTACATATTATCACAGCTCCTCCCCCGTTCGTTATAGCGTGATAATATTTAGCCTATGTGTTGACTCGACCTCTTAGTACTATTCATACCAAATTTTAAGTAAATCCATGCAGTACTTTTTGAGTTTAGCCCGGACATACATATAGACAAACAAACAAAGACACAAAAATTCTAAAAACTATATGTTTGGTTTCGACATTGATTGTAGATCACGCCCCAAGTAGGTATCCTTTTTAAAACATATTCAATGTACAGTTTTGACTCTCCTACGATTTTATTATATGTAGGGTAAGGAAAGGTATATCGGTGATATAAGTAATTTGGTGATAGTTTTTGAACCGAATACCACACAGTTCCCTATGCAAGCAGATTCAAGAGATAGAGCTATCCAGTCGGTACAAGTGTGAAGAGGATATATATACATCACGCGCTTCGCTGCATTGTCCCTGCATTTAGTAAACAAACTTTTTTGAAATTTGTGCATCAGTGGCGCCATTTTTGAGAGAAGGTGGGCTGCGTTTACTTATTTCCTTAAAATTTATGAATTTAATTGGTGTTTCAGTGTTAAAGATTACTAAAATGTTTCATAAAACTAATGATTATTAAAAAAAACTTGAAGGAAAGTCGTGAATCATTCCTGGTAATTTTTTATTCCTTAAGTTGTGACCGATGTTTCTTAGTATTTTTGTCAAAATGTTGGATACGTTTTTGAGAGGCTAACTTGAGACCTATTTTGTGCTTGTATTAAAAATAAATATGAAAAGCCTAATATAGAGTTTGAAGGGTTTTGTTTTGAAGAATGCACAATAATTTAGGTACAGACGCCAGCACATCAAGCTACCCCAATCTGTCAAATTTCCCCAATTGAAAGTGAACCTTATGCTTTTGTGATAAAGTTGAAAAGAAATTTGACAGATTGGGGTAGCTCTATGTGCTGGCGTTTTTTTGTTTTTTTTTTTTTTAATTATATTATACACAGACATAACAATTTTACAATTAACACTATATCCTCGCCAAACTCTGTACAAACATAACTTAATAATAAATCTATAAAAGAGATTTGACAGATTAGGATAGCTGGTGTGCTGGCGTCTGTACATTCGAAATAGGTATCATAATCTTAACTTTAACATATTTTAACTTTACATAATAAATATTAAAATTTAAGTAGATGGCCTCGTCTGTCTGTTATGTCTATCTTATCAGTTAAAACACATACATATAGTCTCGTGTCCTTACATAAATAACAAATTTTAATGGTCAACTCATAGCTAGTAATAAATTACTACCTATGACTTTACCATAGCTTGATAATCGCAGTATTCCAAATAAATTCCAGTAAGTAAAGCATGGCTCCCTGTGTCACTTCACAAACATACCTATATTTGACGATCATGAAGCACAAGGGAACAACCGGAAGGGAAAGACCTCGTAGAGCATTCTCTGATCAAATCGGAGACGTTCTCAGGAAAGGTCAGGTCAGAAGTACCCTAAACCGGCGAGCATGTATGAAGAATATAATGTCAGTAAACGAAGCAAAATAGGTGTGCAAGGATCGTGTCAAATGGAAGTCTGTTGTCTCTGCCTACCCCTCTGGGAAACAGGCGTGAGTCTAGTATGTATGTACATAATATGTACAAAGCACATCCCAACTCAGAACTTCTTATGGGTCACACAAATAGTTGTCTTGTTCGGGAATCCCACAAAGTGAAGAGGCGACTGTCATGACTGCTGCGCCACACGTGCAGTCAACTTCAGGTTTTCAAATTAGTTCATTATTATATCAAGTGAGTGAGATGCTGTGTGCTGAGAGCAAAGAATTCACATCTCATCCCGTGGTAGGTTTAAAAGTTGACCCGAGATATCCGAGATATTCCTAAAAAGAATAACATGGCGACCCCATAGCATCCCGTGGGTGTCATAAAAGGCGACTAAGAGATACACCAGGTACTCGGGAAGCAGCGTCATCAGTGTAATAGCTACTACCTAACAGCGCGCAGCGGTCACCAACCAGCATGCATAAGGTGACTAAGACAAACCCCTCCAAATGGCACATTATAGAAACCTTTGGGGAGGCCTATGTCCAGTAGTGGACGATATCAGGCTGATGATGATGACTATATCCCAGAGTATGGGCAGCAGCATTTCGTTATACTACGTTCCTCGACCCATTTGCCGAGCGTGTCAATTATGGCTTAACCCCCCAAAATTAGGGCCACGCGGCCCCTAGTCCCCAGCAACCCTGCTATTCCCAGCCTTCCTAACGGCTGTAGTAACGGTAGGGTAAGTGCTAAAAATCCCCTGCAGGTGCACTGTTACCAAAACCGACGACCTCCGGCCCTGGCAACACTCGTATATAATCCGTGAAGAGTGTAAATATGTAGATCTAAATTTATATTTTTAAGTGAAAAACAACATAGCATGCCTTGTAAAATATGTAGCAATAAGTAATTTCAGTTCAAATATGTATATAAAAAAATACTCGCATTTCAATTGACTTGATATGATATGACCGAATTGATATTTATCTATGCTCGAAGATTGACATTTTGATATGGGACAATATCAATTCGATTAAAAATATAAAGAATGTTTTTTTATGGGAAACGTACCATAAAAAAACCAAAAACAATATCGGTTTACAACCAAGGGAGATAGTACGTGTTATGTACGTATATTGGATTTTCGAATTGATAACATCCTTCTATTGAAGTCGTTAGAAATAAAAATATTTATACTGCACAGTTCGCCTTACAGATAGCCATGTTGAACGTGTACGTATGTTAAAATTTTAATATCATAGTATTATTCCCAATGAAAGGCATAAATCTTATATCAAAAATGGCAAATCATAAATGATGAGTTTTAGGATTCTGATGGGGCTCCCACGCTTCTGTAGTGCATCTAATATGTTCGCCGAGACACATGTTGACGACTTTTACGGCATAATAAGAAAGCGATCAGTGTTGACTCGGTTGCATGGCAGCACTAACGGAATTCTAACTACGCTGCAGGGAAAATGGATTGTCCATTCCTTGAACATTGGGCTCGGATCCACGTATCAACCCGATGTTCAAATCCTGCTAGATATTAAAAACAGATCCTAGTAGTACTAATATAGTTTTTAAGTATTTTGTATTAACACTATATGGCTGTTTTATAGCTGAAAGCAATAAAAAAATGCGATTTTAATAAAATTTGGTATGGGGTTAGCTGACACCCTGGGTTAACTAAGGCTATAATTTATAAAATTTAATGCGGGTAAAACCGCGAGGCACAGCTAGTATTATAAAGGCGAAAGTTTGTGAGTGTGTATGATTGTTACTTCTTCAAGTTCTTACTACTTCTTCTTCAAACGGCTGGAGTAATTAAAAAACAATTGGTATGGAGTTAACTGACACCCTGGTTTAACATATAGGCTATAATTTATAAAGTTTAACGCGGGTAAAACCGCGGGGCATACCTAGTTTAATATATGGCCGATGATAAACAACATGCCTACTACAATCTGTGTTTCGAAACTGTATGAATATCTTACAAATCATATTACTTATAGATAGGGTTGCCCTTATTTTTGAGAACAGATACCTACGGGACTTATTAGTGGCAAATAAATAACAACTGTAACGGATTATTATAATAAAAATCGTCCCTCCCTTATCTCTCCTGTCAACCGCGCGCCTCCACGTGCCTCGTTGCCTCGTTGGTCTAGCGGTAGCGTGTTCACCCGCAGAGAACGAGGTCCTGGGTTCAAATCTCGGGTCGGGCCAAAAGTGATTTTGGAACTTTTCTGCAACAAGAAACAAATTCTCAGCATCAGCCCGAAGTCTGGGAGTTGTCGGTATTATACCCCCGTGCCTTGGAGAGCACGTAAAGACGTCGGTCCTGCACCTGACCTTTTTCCGGTCGTTTCGCTAGGCGTCTCATCGGATCATGAGAGTGATGGAATAGAAAGTGCTCCTGTATTTGTACGCACACTTGTGCACTATAATATCTAATAATGCAATCTTGTGCACTATAATATATAATAATGTCCCGCGCAGATGGCTAATCTCTATTGAGACTGGCCGCCGTGGCCGAAATTTGATTAGGAGGACATTACTATTAGCTTATGTACGTGTATATTGAAATATTGTTAAACGGGACAAGTAAAAATATATTTCAATGAACCTACCCTAACCTACCTTGTAACCTATGTATTTTATATACATATATATGGCCTTTGCGTCTGTTACAGACGATTTACGGCGCATTGTCTTAGAGACATTTCTTTTGGTGGCTAAACAAACCGATGCCAGAGCGACATAGCCTGCAAGCCAGGCCTGACAAGAGAAGTTTGCGGTGGTTGGTGCCGAGCCGCTTTCATGTCGCTTCTGTCTCTTATCAGCAAGTACTCCGAACGAAGCTTCATCACAGATGTATTTTATACCTTCAGCCTTAAGACTTAAATATATGTATAGCTTCATAATAACCATAACGCTAGTCAATAAGGGAGTGATCTTTCTGCCAACAAACTGCTGTGCAGTTTGGCGGATAGTGTTTATTTAATAAGATTATTAATTATGTAATGTATTAATGTAGTGGAGGGTCGTAAGATCTGTGATAAAACCTGGTTCGGAGTACTCCCCTTTTGGATTTTATTGCTGATCTTGAGGTATTTTGGTGCGCTGATTACGAATATGTACTTGGATTTGTCCTATCACCCTCAGTTTTTTTGAAAAATCCTTTTATGTGAAATCGGAAAAAAAGGCCAACTTTACAAAGATTTTTTTTATTACAATTAAGTAACAATTATATTACTAAACTTAAAACATTAAAAATACATTGAAGGGACAGTAATAAATAAATTAAAAATATTAAATACTTTTATGGTATCTTGCTTTTTTTTCACCGAAGCTCCGATTGTGAGATTTTCGCTTGAAATTCCGACTTGGATCATCACGCTTTAATAGCCAACAGTAGTCTGCCATCATTACTTTATTCCACTTTCCCTGATAGCGACGTTCCATCTCCGTCAAGTGGTGAAATCTTTCGCCTTGCTTACTTACAGCTCCCAAGTTATCAGGAAAGTAGTCCAAATGCGAATTAAGGAAGTGAAGTTTAATGCTCACCGAACATCCCATTTTGCCGAAATTTTCAATCATTTTCTTTACAATTTCCTCATAATTTGGACTTTTATGGTTTCCTAGAAAATGCCTCACTACTTCCTTAAAAGATTTCCAGGCTTCTAATTCAATTTCACTCAATTTTTCATCGAAATCTATATCTTTCATCAATTTTCTTGTATTTTCGTTGGCCCGGACGGGCCAACGAAAATACCTTCTTTCAGTTTAGCTTCAGATATAGATGGAAAAATCTGGTGTAGATATTTAAAACCTTCTCCTTCTTTATTCAGCGCCTTCACAAGTTGTTTCATCATCCCCAGTTTTATGTGTAAAGGGGGTAGCAAAACTTTTTCTCGGGGCACTAGATTGTCTCTCACAACATTTTTGGTTCCAGGGACTAGTTCAGTCCTCGGTGGCCACTCTTTCTTTGTCCAATGTTGTCCTCTGTTTCGACTATCCCACTCGCAGAGAAAGCAAGGGTACTTCGTATAGCCACCTTGTTGACCGAGCAGCATGCCTAAAACTTTAAGATCTCCACAGACCATCCAACCGTGTTCTACGTACTTTATTTTATCCAAAACATTTTTCAAATGTACAGAATGGGCAACTGGTATTGAAGCGTATTTATTGCCATTATGCAAAAGGACTGCTTTTAAACTTCTTTTTGATGAGTCTGTGAACAATCTCCATTCGTTCGCATCATATTCGATGTTAAACATTTTCACTAAGCCCGGAATGTCTTCGCAATACACTAGATCACGATCTTCAGCAAAATATGGTACAAAGTCTTTTTCTCTGTTGCGATACCAAGAAAATGAAGTGCCAGGAGCAAGCATATTCTTTTCCTGATAGTCTTGATCCGAGGAGCTCAGCTGCGTCTTTTGGAAGGTTTAGATCTCTCGTTAAGTCGTTCAGTTCTGATTGTGAAAATAATTGTGTTCCACTTGTACTTGGCTCAAATTCAGCGTCAGGTTGAGATACCTCTTCAACATCACTGTCACTGTCTTCAGCTTGTAATGATTCCAAGTATGGTGGTGATGGCGGTGCAATGTTCTGGTCGCGATGCACAGCGAGTGTTACTGACTGCAATATTGGATATATCAAGTCCTTTTTTGTTTTTGAATTGTAGCCTGTAGTCTTGCAGCAGCAAAAATAACAGTCTTCAGTGTGATTCTGAGGTTCTCTCCATAAAACAGGCGATAGGAGATCAAACGTATTGTTCTTTCCTTTTGACCACTTTCGGAGTTCACGAACGCAGGTGGTACAAACTTTATGTGGGACCCACTGTTTATCTTGATTGGCGATTGATAGGCCAAAATACATATTATAAACGTTCCAAGTATAAATTCGGTTATGTTATGCTGCTGTTTTCTCAGCATAAATTGCCCACAAATGTAGCAAAAATTGTCCGGAGAGTTTAAACACTTTCGCGATGACATTTTTCAAGTAAGCGTTACGAATTGCACAGAAGTACTGACTTTTTAAAAATAGTGATGGTGCTATTTATACAAAATAATATTAATCTACCCTCATTAACTGTCTTCTAACGATTTAAGTTAATTTCTATAAAAAAAGCATTTAGCCTACAAGAAATGAGGTCTTTAGCAAATGACCTAAAAATCCACTAGTTTTATTGATAATGGGTATATCACATACTTAATTAAAAGTTATGTTTAACTACATTTATGAGAACTCATTCATTAATGTCAATTTAACCATTTAGTGTGTTTTTTGTTCAATAAGATACGATTAAAATAAAATAATTAATAAATTACTAGGAAGGCTTAAGTAAATTAGGCAAAAAAAAGGATGATCTATAACTAAAAATCCTGACGTGATGGAATTTTTTTAATATTTTTCCCGTAATCAGCGCCCCAAAATCTATCCAAATCGCTCATCAAAACTGAAAGGGGAAAACCATTGCAGACCTTTGAATTATTATTTATTATATTGACCCGACCTCTTCGTAATATTCATGCAAATTTTTTGAGTTTAGCCCGGACATACATACAGACAAACAGAAAAAAATTCTAAAAACTATATTTTTGGCTTCGATATCGATTGTAGATCACGCCCCAAGTATCCTTTTAAAAAATATTCAATGTACAGTTTTGACTTTCCTACGATTTTATTATAGGTATGTATGTATACCTACGATTTTATTATAGGTATGTACGTATAGATTACACTGAATACAGTGTTCGCTTGTGTTATTATCAGTATACGAGGAGATAATTAAATAAAATCAAAGATCATTGTATTCACATCAATGATGAAGTGATTGATCGTTGAGGTTCAGGTTCGAGTTTTCCTCATTGTATAAGTATTGCTAATACCTATATGTTGTATGAATGGTTGCAGTATAAAAACAGATAGACGTGTTGTTAAACCTGTTAGAAATTAAATCGGCCAAGTGCAAGTCCGCCTCGCGCCAAAAGGTTTTGTATCCACCCAAATCCCATGTTTATTCTCACTTGAATATGTTTCGCCGGACAATCTCGACTGCGCCGTGTTGAGACCTGTTATGTTTATTTCGCTGGATCATCACTGTATGTACCGTACGTGGAAACGTCGCTTAAGAGTTGTATAATTAACTATTCACCCTTATCACATTTTAGCTGTATTGTATAGTAGAATTTTTCCTCCCACAAAAGAAAAGAAAATAAAGCAATACGGTATACATTGATAAGTACTTATGAATTTTATTTAAAAACTTTATATGTACTATGCGCTCCGGCAACCTCTACGGCATTGGCTCGCCTTCTCCGACGGGCACGCATTTGCTGTCGGTGCACTACCACGTACTCCGATCGGAGTCGGGCAATTTATATACACTATGCGCTCCGGCAACCTCTACGGCATTGGCTCGCCTTTCCGACGGGCACGCATTTGCTGTCGGTGCACTACCACGTACTCCGATCGGAGTCGGGAAATTTATATACACTATGCGCTCCGGCAACCTCTACGGCATTGCCTCGCCTTTCCGACGGGCACGCATTTGCTGTCGGTGCACTACCACGTACTCCGATCGGAGACGAGCAATTTATATATACTATGCGCTCCGGCAACCTCTACGGCATTGGCTCGCCTTCTCCGAAGGGCACGCATTTGCTGTCGGTGCACTACCACGTACTCCGATCGGAGTCGGGCAATTTATATATACTATGCGCTTCGGCAACCTCTCCGGCATTGGCTCGCCTTTCCGACGGGCACGCATTTGCTGTCGGTGCACTACCACGTACTCCGATCGGAGACGGGCAATTTATATACACTATGCGCTCCGGCAACCTCTACGTCATTGGCTCGCCTTCTCCGACGGGCACGCATTTGCTGTCGGTGGTCGCCGACCACCAATAGTGTTCAATTAATCTCAAACCTAATTTAACCACGGTGTTACAGAATTAGGTTTTTTTCATTTTGTTTATGAGGTCAACCAACAATTGCTTACACATTCAATTTGAGTTTGGTAAGTATATTAACATACTAAATACATTTTTTTGCGTAGCAACCAGTTACAGGTTAACACCACATGTGAAATATACTGAATAGCATGTATTAAATTATATTAGTCAAAAATAAACATTTCAACACACAAATTATATTAAATTACTTTACAGATAAAATTATGAGTAAGTGAGATAAGATTAAAATAATAAAATAAGAATTAAATAAAACTAAATACTTAGTTATATAATTAGGTAAGAATCAAATTAAGTACATACGCCAGCACATCAAGTTACCCCAATCTGTCAAATTTCCCCAGTTCATAGGTAACCATATGCTTATGTGATAAAGTTGAAAATCTATAAAAGAAATTTGATAGATTGGGGTAGCTGGATGTGCTGGCGTTTGTACATAACAATAAAAATTACATTGCATTAAATAATAATACTTTTGATGTGAATCTGATCTGATATTTAAAAAATACGGCGCCTTTTCCAGATCTCGAGTCATCATCATCATCATAACAGCTGTAAAAAGTGCACTACTGGACAAAAGACACCCCCAAGAATCAACTCGGGGGGATATGCCATAATCGCCACGCTTGGCAGGCGGATTGGCGATCGTAGTATGGATTGATGGTATATACATATAGCGTCTCTCTGAGTACTATGTATATATACATAGTACTCAGAGAGACGCTGCTGCCCGTCCTCTGGTAGATATTCCCTCGGGTCGACTTCTACGCCCCCACAGGATGAGATGGGGTCATGATATTCGCGCGTCGTCACCACACAGTAGTTAGTAGTCGAGAGTTTAAACCGTTATTTACCATATTGTTACTGAACCCCAAAAGTAGGTAGGTACAAGAATTAAGTCTCCAAGAATTGTTTGACGACGATAAGGAGTTACACTGTATGTGTATACAGTGTATACATACCGTCTCTGTGTACACCACACTTTCATTTAATACGAAATATCAACGACATTACGTCACTTTTATGCCCGTAGGTATAAGTTTTTGATAACTGCGGTTTCACTTGACACCATTGTCAATATACAATTAACAGTTCAGTGGTAAAGAAATATTGTAAAACGAAGCATGGTACAGTCAACGAACGAGATATCTGTAGTGAAGTATTTTTTTATTTTTTTTTAATAATAATATCTAGGGACAATGTCACACAGATCATCCTAGCCCCAAACTAAGCAAAGCTTGTACTATGGGTACCAGGCGACGATATACATACTTATATAGATAGATAAATACTTAAATACATAGAAAACATCCATGACTCAGAAACAAATATTTGTGCTCATCACACAAATATTTGCACTTACCGGGATTCAAACCCAGGACCACCAGCTTCGTAGGCAGGAGCACTACCAACTGCTTTTCTCTTTTAAAGACAACGCCATTAGTATAAATAATCCCTGTGACACGGGGTTCCTTACAAACATATAACTGAGGGACACAAAGTACATCCAGACTCAGAATAACTATTTATGGGTCACACAAATAGTTGTCCAGCGCAGGACTCGAACCCGAGACACGAAGCGGCGACGTGACTTAACCGCTGCGCCACATGTGCATAGCCTTTGAATATTGAAAAATAATGGCTTTTAACTGTCGAGTCACACTAATATTATAAAGGCGAAAGTTTGTGAGTGTGTGACTGTGTGCTTGTGTATGTTTGTTACTTCTTCAGGTCTAAACGGCTGAAGGGATTTTGATAAAATTTGGTATGGAGTTAGCTGGCACCCTGGATCCACACATAGGGATTTTGATAAAATTTGGTATGGAGTTAGCTGGCACCCTGGATCCACACATAGGCTTATAATTCATAAATTTTAACGCGGTTTAAACCGCAGGGCACAGCTAGTTAACAATATACGGTGGTTTATAATTAGGTAAACAATACAATTATACTGTTAAATAAAAAATAAAATTAATGTACAGGACATATCACACTGCCCCATTCAGCCCAAACTAAGCTATGCATGTACTATAGATAGGTACTAGAAAACTGATAGAAATACGTAAATACTTTTTTGTACATTTTCGCATATACATACAACAAGACCAAGACATTTTCATGAACACAATATTTAAATGTTTTTCTACTGCAAGGATTGAACCTGCAACCTTTGGATCAGAAGGTAGTTTAACTATCAACTGAGTTACGGTGGTAAAGTAGGAAAAGTCTCGCATAATGTATAATAATAATATCCTGGGACATTATTCACACACGGCCATCTGATCCCAAAGTAATCACAGCTTGTACAGACGCCAGCACAACAAGATACCCTTATCTGTCAAATGTCCTCAATGGAAAGTGAACCTTATGCTTTTGTGATAAAGTTGAAAATCTATAAAAGAAATTTGACAGATTGGGGTAGCTGAATGTGCTGGCGTCTGTACTATGAAAACCAGGTAACTGATATACTACACATGCCTAATACTTCTCTTTTCTAAAAATATACATATATAGATATTTACACCCAGATTCAGAACAAATATTTGTCCTGGGTGGGAATATATTATCTAATATAGGGGATTTGGAGAATTCTACGTACAAATATCACTTTTAAAGTGGTATAAAGCTTATCGGTAAAATTTACCGATGTAAAATTTGTAGGCACCAGTTTTAGTCAGCTGGAGTGGTATAGATATCCCGTTTGCTTACTGTACGTCTCATCTAAAACTCAAACCATTCTTCTTATTATATTAATAACTCTAAAATGTCTGGGTATTGATGTGAGAACTAAACTTTTATTCTCAGAATGAATTACGAATTTATTCAATTCAGCCCGGCCCATAGCAACGTGCCGTATTATTAGATGTCGAATGATTTAAGCTTTTATAATTATAACCTTTACAATTAATTTCGTGGTACTCACACAAAAAATTATATAACTCGTTCAAAGGTGTCTCTAAAAATAATATTTCGTTTCTGCTAAGTATTATTAAAATATGTAAAATAAAAATAATACCACAGTTAATAAAAACTATGATTATATGGGGCCATTCGCTATCGAATTAAAAAATAATTAACATAATTGTTTCACAGACAACACACAGAACGATTTTACGCGTTCTGTGTGTTATACATACAAAAACCTGGCAGTCGAATTGAAAACTCCCTCCGTTTTTAGTGTCTGTTAAATACATATTGCTTGTATCGGATTTTCGATTTTCAATATTTGTAGGAATCATTATCCATTGCACATGTTTTCCAACACAAAAACCATATTGCAATTGACCTGTATGTAAACTAAGTTGCCACAGACAAATACATAAACACACTTGGGCTTTAATTTAACACCTTCCTTTTTGTAACTAGGTTAAATATAAACTGCATTGACACCGTCTACGCCTGCTTAACTTCTTACTAAAGCCAATATAATCCGGTTTACCCATCCCATTGAACCCTAAAAAGGACGAGTAGTATTATAACAAAAAGTTTTAACTATGGCTTGCTACAGAGGTGTTCCCGAGTAGTCCGAGTGATCGCACGTACCGTCGCGCCGCGAGACGTGCGTACGCGCACTCGGCACAATTCTTTTCCAATTTAATTAGCCAGTTCTTATAAAATATGGAATTATTAAACCGTTTTAAAAAATATATCTTGTTTTTTGTGTCGTTTGCTTAATTTGAGTGGATTTTGATGATAGTTCTGTGATAGTAGTTACTTTTTGTTAAAAGTTTTTAAGAGAGAGTTTTTATTGGGTGTGATTAGAACCAGTTGCCTTCACGGCTAGGTTAAATAATAGGTTCCGTCGCGTTAAGTTCGTGATAAGAACGGTTCTTTGGATTTGTGCTGAAGTGTATTTATTGCCGTGTTTGCTGTCAAGGTAGGTAAACTAAACAGTAGTTCTGCATGTATTGCTATAGTTCTTATAAAACACTTGGCCGGTATCTTATAAATTAAATGCTTAAATACTCGTCAATCTTTTATTTTAGTTTTATTTAATTTAAGAGAATATGACTGTCATGGCGGTCTAAACTGGCTGCTAAGCCAAGGTTCGATCCCCCATTTGTTCTGTCTCTGGGTGTAATTTCGTTTCTTAGTTTATCTATAATATGTATGTATTTAGGAATATGACGAGCCTGTTGTCGTGGTTGGCAAATGCTTGATTTTCAAGCCGGAGGTCGTGGGTTCGATTCCCAACCAGGACAGATATTTGAGTCTGGGTGTAATTATATATAATTATTTATTATGAAAGAAAAGTAGTATATGTAGTATAACAGTTATCTGGTTTCCATGGCACAAGCTCTGCTTAGTTTGGGATCAGATGGCGGTGTGTGATAATGTCCCAGGATATTATTATTATTTTAGTTTTATTTAATTGAAGAGAATATGCCTAGCATGTTTGTCTAATTTGACTGCTAAGTCAAAGGTCGCGGTTTAGATCCCCAACCAACCAAAGAATCATGAGCATTAATGTTTTTAAACTTTCGCGATTTGTACACATTTTTTATATACTATGGACACGGGTCTCATCGCGATAAATATTTAGGTAAATCATTACCTTGGTTACCCGACGTTTTGGCATGGATTGCACCAGCCGTGGTCACGGGTCGACTGACCACGGCTGGCATGATTATTTGTTCTGTGTCTGGGTGTAATTTCATTTAGTTAATTTATATATAATATGTATGTATATAGTAAGCCAGAGGTGGTGGGTTCGGTCCTCACCCAGGACAAATCTTTATGTGATGAGCACAATTTATTTGGGTGTAATTTATTTATAAGAAGAAGAAGTACACTTTATTTCAAAAATAAGTAAAACAAAACAATGATTACAAACAAGGAAATAAACTTATAATGCAATTGGCGGCCTTATCGCTAAAAGCGATCTCTTCCAGGCAACCATTATTGCGTTGAATGGACCGACCAGAATACGTAACAAGTCATACGACTATACATATACATATATAGATATATATATATATATATATATACATATGTATAAATATATCGTCAAATATAGTGCTGTTTCACCATATTTTTAAATACATGCTGTCATGCGCACCTGATCTGTATTGGCAGCGCATTCCATAAGCGCACAGCTTGTACACTGAAGGATTTGTCGGTGAAATTAGTGGAATGCGCTGGCATTTTGGGTCGTAAGTAGTAGTAGTAGTTTATAATATGTATGTATTTAAAAATATACATACATATCTAAGTAAGTTGATTAGTTGGCCGTATGCCATATTACTGGCTCTGCCTATGGATCAGATGGCAGTGTGTTAGCTGTCTTAAGATGTTTATTTCTCTTGTCAATGGCTTTACGTCTGACTTTATTCACGTAATCCTAATTCCTTAGTCTTCTAAACTCCTGCTTCCATGATTTTTTTCATTTTATCATGCCGTATGACGTTTCCCCAAATCTTTTCCACCTCTAACATATTTTTTTCATAGTAGCGAAATTCTAACAAATTTCAATTTCAGGCACAAAGTCACTAGATATTTCCATGATTTTTTTTATACTTTTGATGAGTTTCGATTATATTTGAAATCTTAAGAATTGAGCTAGAATTTACTACAAATCAACCTTCTTGTTAGAAAATTGTAACCTATTCATTGGTTTAACAAAAACTTAAATCATCAAAAGTTGTGTGAAATGTAAAAAGTTAAAAAAAATCTGTGACAAAAAATATTTGATACTTAATTTGTTTCTATCAGTTTGCCTCAGACCTAAAATTATAGAGATATTTCTTGTTTTAAAGTTACTTACGCATAAAGATAATAGTATAGTAATAGTATACATTGTAAATGTATTATATTATTTTGCCCTTATATACAACATGTGACATAATTCAGAATCGTTTACTGAATCGATTAATTTCATTTTTAATATAGGTAATTTTTTATTCCAAAATAATTAAAACTATAGAAATTATTGTCATATTAACCCTGTACAGTCAAAACAAAGTAAAACGGACCGTAAGTCAAAGTAATAAGACTTTTAAAATCGCAGTTTATTTGTATTCATACAAATTCCATCGTTCAATACAAAATAAAGAAAAATAAACTTTATTCCAAGAAACTAATTTTATAAATAACAATGTATATACATGTTAAATAAAAAATTCAGTGTATGCATTATGATTACAACATAATATTCTAATTGGGGTGTTGGAGGGTGTGCGTTAATTACGTTACATGGTGTATATTCCCTTTATCTATGTATTATTAGTATGTAATGTATACATACACTTTGTATGTAGTATCTATATATTAGCGTAAACTACACACGATATACTCTTTTCTGGTTAGTTTCTCATCTCGCGGGTCTGCTGGAAGAGATTTCTATTGAAATAAGCAACTTACCTTTGTGCAATCTTTTCCTTTTTGGTATTTATTGTTATTGTGTTTTTTGTATGTACATAAATTATTAAATGAATAAAAAATAATAATGTAATTTTTCCCGTTTTTAAATAAATGGCCGAGTGGAACAGCCACCGTAACATTCTACAGGATAGTGAGGCATCAAGCAGAACACATGGCAACTTCACGTCACTAATTGTATACCAGGAGTTTTGGCGCCAACGCGGAAAAAGACGCATCGAGGCTATGTTTTATTTTCAAAAACTGGTGTAAATTCGAGTTATTATGTGTAAATATGGTGGATTTTTAGCCATAACATCTTCGACAACGTACACAAGTGGAGGAACGTGCGATATTGCCGTGAATTGTGATTTTCCGTGTTGTAACCAAAACTCCATAAAAGCCTCTAGTAAAGTCTCCACTGCTTTACTGGGGTTGGACAAGGACTATGTATGACTTGACTGTGACGGACTTTACTTGACAATGACGAAATAAATGATATAAAAATATATTTACTGAAGGCTCATAAGGCCAAAGAAGCCAGAGCCGTAAATCAGAATAAAAAATAAAAAAAAAATGTATGGGGACCACATTTCATTTGTTGTTTAATTGTCATAGCGGCCATAGAAAAACGTAATCTGTGAAAGTTTTAACTATCTACTTACGTAATATGGTTCTAATATCTTAATAACATTAGAAATACGAAAGTTTGTCAGTATTGATGTTTGTTACTCTTCCACGCAAAAACTACCCAACGGATTTTGATGAAAGGAATATAGCTTATACATCCGAATAACATATAAGCTATATTTTCTAATTTCAAAAATGGGAAATCATAAATTTAATCGTCCGGCGGGTCTCGAACCTGCACCATCTACCAATCCGGGGTATTGGTAGATGATGATAGATGATAATAATGCTATAAAAATACAAATATAATTATATTTTATAATTTTTAACGCGGGTATAACCGCGGCGCACTCCTTATATAATATAATATTTTAGGACATTATTTACACACGGTCATCTGATCCTAAACTAAGCAGAGCTTGTACTATTGAAACCAGATAACTGATATACTACTTTTCTTTAGTAAATACATACTTATATAAATAATTACACCCAGACTCTGGACAGACAAACATGTTCATGCACACAAATATCTGTCCTGTCGAACCCACAACCTGTGGAGTGCAAAGCAAGTGTTTACCAACCACGCCACAAGTTATGACGCTGACGAACGTAAATCGAAAGTATATCAAATACCTAAAAATAAATGCGATAGTAACTCTGTCGTTCTGTCTGTCGCGCTATCACGCCAAAACTACTGCATCGATTGAAATAAAATTTTGTACACAGATAATATAAAACATCAGAAAGGACATGGGCTAGAAGAGTTGTTATGAGTTTAAAAGGGGGGGGGGGGGGGTGATGAAAAGTTGTATGCAGGCTTGTAGCAATTGTTTTACCCTCAAGGGTGTAAGACAACAACAGGGAATATGGAAAAATGTAAGGTTAATGTGAATGTTTTATAAGTTTGCAATAACGTAGGGCACAGCGTTGATTCGCTCAAAGAGCAGCCCGACTGGGGAAGTACCTCTACCTTACAATAGACATTCCTTAATAATAACATTAATAACTTAATGTTGTGTTTCTGCCTGTGAGTTAAAAGTTAAATTGCGGTTTATGATTTTTTACATAATCAAAAAAACTACTACTAGATCTGGTTCAAACCAAGTTTTTTAGTTTTATCATTCTCTTATTTTAGAAGTTACAGGGGGGGGGGGGGGGGCACTCATTTTAATGCGGTTCACAGAATACATCTACTTACCAAGTTTCAACAGTACAGCTCTTATAGTTTCCGAAAAAAGTGGCTGTGACATAGGGACGGACGGACGAAGAATCTATAAGGGTTCCGTTTTTTGCCATTTGGCTACGGAACGCTAAAAAGACAAAATATAAGAGATATACTGATCTGTTTACGGAGTCATTACGACATGTCCGCACGAAGTCGCGAGCACAGATAGTGTTTTATTAATTCTGAGAAAGAAATAATTCCCTAACGCCAATATCTTCGACTCGTCTCCACAAACAATGGCGTCTGCTTTTCGTAGTCATGATCACAGGGAAAGGAATAGTCGTTTCATCATCATTTTACCATCCGAAAGACACCCACTGTTGGACAAAGGCCCCCACAAAGATCTCCGCAATTGGGTCAATCAACTATTTCATTTAACTCTTGACAATAACTTGATAGGAGCTAGCTAAATATCATTGCTGTAATAAAATAAATTTTATAAATGTTTTCATACAATATGTACCTAAATATCTATGTTACTAGAAATAATATCTAATGTATACAACTATATTACTACAAACATGTTCTGACTATTTACAAGCGCTTTTTTAAAGTCTACGTGAATAAAAACCTTTTTTATTTTATTTTATTTTACCGACACTTTGCTGTCCCCGACATTTTTTAATAAAATTGAGCTGATTGGTAATTGTTACACACAAAACTAATATCACTATTGTATCTATAGTTATTAGGCACAACGGGAAACTGAATTAAGTTGTAATGTTTTATTTATTTCTATATAATTGTATGGTAACTCAGGATACTAAATATGCGCGCCATACAAAATATTTCTGTCCGAACGCCACATTCACTCGGTAACTTTTATTAAAAATTTACTATTTCTGCTTACTTAAGGTTAACTTTTATTATAGAATAAGATAGTATTATACAGTTTATCGTGTGCAATACAAAACAGCAATAAGACAAACCAGTTCTACAAAAATAAATCTCAAAGTTATGTCCCTTGTTAGAATGATTTCGCCCTTGTATACTGAGTTACCTTCACGAATTCCAAATATAAATACATAGATGGCTCTGTTATCCGTAAGTAGCTTCAATTCCCTATACTCTCACTGGCACGGCGCTGCGCCGACCTTTGATCGTGACCATCGTGCCGCCAGTCCACGAAAAACATTTTATGGGAGTGCGTACCTTTTTGTGTCGTCTGCTGAGTGACCGCGATTTCTCGATGTAAGTTAAATATTTATTTATATTATAAACAAAATCTTGTAGTACCAATCATATGATTTCGGCTAAAGTTCACACCAAATATGATAATCAAATAATAATGTGTTTTGTTTATGCAAATATACCGATTGTCTGCTGAGTTACATGTATACTGAGTTACTTTGGCGGTAACTCCATAGACATTCTTGGTAACTCCTAAGACATTTACGTACCTGTACGTGAATAAGTCATCTACTTGGTTCATAATTTCAGCCGAAAGACGTCCACTGCTGAACAAAAGTCTCCCCAAAGATTTCCACAATTGCCGGTCTTGCGCTATTCGCATCCAGCAGTGTCCAGCGACCCGCACAAGATCATTGGCCCATCTTGTAGGGGGCCTGCCCACGCTGCGTCTTCCGGTTACTGGTCGCCACTCAAGAACCTTCCTGCTCCAACGGCCGTCGGTTCTACGAGCTATGTGCCCCGCCCACTGCCACTTCAGTTTGCAATTCTGCAGTTTGCTATGTTGATGACTTTGGTTCGCCTGCGGATTATGTCATTTCTGATTCGATCCCGCAGAGAAACTCTGAGCATAGCCCTCTCCATTGCTCTTTGGGTGACCTTGATCCTTCTAATAAGGCCCATAGTGAGCGACCACGTCTCTGTTCCGTAAGTCATCACTAGCAACACACACTGGTCGAAGGCTTTCGACTTGAGACACTGCGGTATTTTGGACGAGAAGATGTTACGTAGCTTTCCAAACGCTGCCCAGCCGAGTTGGATTCTACTATTGACCTCCTTTTCGAAGTTGGACCAACCTAGTTGGATGGTCTGTCTTAGGTAAATATAGTTTTCTACAACTTCGAGTGCTGAATCTCCAACCTTCAATTGAGTGGGTGCAATATGGATGTTTGATATGACTGTCGTCTTATCCATGTTAATTTTCAGACCCACTTGTTGAGAAACTCTGCTGAGGTCATCGAGCATTGTACCGAGGTCTTCCCTGGTATCAGCCATGACAACTCTATCATCGGCAAATCGAAGGTGACTGACGTACTCGCCATTGCCATTGATGCCAAAGCCTTTCCAGTCCAGAAGCTTGAAGACATCTTCCAATGCAGCGGTGAACAGTTTCGGAGATATAGCATCTCTCTGTCTCACGCCTCACTGTAAGTGGATAGGTTTCGTGATCTGGTTCTGGAGTCGCACTGACATAGTGGCGTTTTCATAAAAACACTTTAACATCTCGATATACCGGTAGTCGATTTTGCACCTTATGAGAGACCTCAGCATGGCCCAGTTTTCTATAGAAGCAAAGGCTTTATCAAAGTTCACAAACGCTAAGCACAGTGGCTTGTTATACTCTTCGGTGTTCTGTATAACTTGCCGCAGCGTATGTATGTGGTCTATGGTGCTATAGCCTTTTCGGAAAACGGCCTATTTTGGGAGACTGGAAGTCGTCAAACCTGCACGCGAGATGATTCGTAATGACTCTCGAAAACAACTTGTCAACATGGTTCAGCAGTGTGATGGGTCTATAATTTTTCGATAGGGTTTTGTCGCCCTTTTTGAAGAAGAGCACCACCATACTTCTGTGCTATGCTTGTAGCGTTTGACCATCTAGTATGACGGAGTTAAATAACTTCTGAAGGGCTCATAGCATCAATCTGTAAGGGCAGATAAAAGAAAGAAATGAATGTCGAACTTTCGGGATATAATTCTCCAGATTTTTTAACAGAAGATGAAGTACCGCTTTCTGAACTGAAAGATATAAAAAATATACCACCTAGTTCTAGTATATTCCGCGCAATTGATGGGTCTTCATCAGATAGTGATGGTCAGGTCATTGATCACAACAAAACCGCGGCAAAGAAAACTACAAACGTGAATCGAAGAATGGTATATTTGAATATTTTCATTCAGAGGGACCGGTGGCTTCGACGAGTAACCATGAAGTTTCACCACAGGTGTCAGCTACAACAAGAAAAAGTATATGTATTCTTAAGTGTGCAATGCTTTAACAACAATCGAAGAAGATCGTGAAGTGAACGTTGTGTTCCTACGGGTTGTAAAGATGCTAAGATTTTCAGGATTGATAACAATGATATAAGACATTATTAAAATCGTGATTACACTAGCGTATTTGAGAAAAAAGACAATACAAATATGAAACCCCGATTGTTATTTTCGACGAATACTGAATTATAATCTAACGAATCAACAAATTAAACGAATTGTATTTATTGATGTCTTAGACGTTACCCATATTTGTCTCTGGAGTTACTTGTTGTCCCCTAATTTAAAATAAGATATTTAAACATAACGTGCTATTTTTTTTATTGCATGTTGATTCATCAGTAGTTCTTTACTCGCACTATTGTTGAGCTTCTGTACTTAATTAATTATTATTGTATCACTTTTAAATTTCGTTTTATTAAAAAGTAGCCCTATTTTTTTACATCAATGGTAACGCAAAAGACAAACCAGCAGTTGGTTTTAAATTAAAATGCAAGAAATCTTAAAGACTGATTATGCCAAAATAGTTGATTATATTTGTAAGAGTAAATGAAAAATAATAAGTAATAATTTCATGTTTCATTCACTATTTATCTAACACTGAATGTAGGTAACTCAGGCGACAGTTTTGGTTGTATGTTTTTTAGTTTTTTGCTATAACTGTCTTAAATTTCTATTAATTGCGCGGCCCTTCTAGATTGTTATAGTTGATTATATTTCTAATGCCTTAATCAAAATTAAATAAAGGAATATTACAATTTATATTTTCAAAAAAAATATTCCTAGCATGTCCTTTGTGTCAGTAAAATAGTTGATTGACCCAATTACCGGTCTTGCGCTATCCGCATCTACCGACTTCCAGCGACCCTCACAAAATCATCGGTCCATCTAATATACGCTGCATCTTCCGGTTCATAGTCGCCACTCGAGAACCTTTTCTACGAGCCTTGCACACTGCCCATAGTAGTTTACTAACGCCAAAATTGTTTTGTTTTTTCAAAAGACAACGCCCGCACTAGGCAATCTAATCCCTGTGTCGCGGGGTACTTTACAAACATATAATAGACGGACACAAATTTCATCCAGACTCAGAACAACTATTTAGGGTTCACACAATAGTTGTTTGGCGCGAGAATCGAACTTGCGACACGAAGCGAGGCGACTGTCTTAGCCGCTGCGCCACACGTGCAGTCTTGTAGGGAGCCTGCACACACTACGTCTTCCGGTTCGTGATCGCCACTCGAGAACCTTTCTGCCCCAGCGGCCATCGGCTCTACGAGCCCTGCACACTTATTTTTCTTAGCGTGTCGATGGCAATCTAAATTAAGTCAGCCCAGAATTCAGCTACGAATTGAGCGTTGTCAGTAGCGTCCATTTAATGGACGCTACTAATTTAGTTCTTGTACCTAACGTGCAGGCATTAGGGCACGCAGGTCATGGTTTTTTTTTATTCAATTTTACGGCCTTGGCTTCTTTGGCCTTATTAGCCTTCAGTAAAATATATTTTTATTTCATTTATTGGTCAATGTCCTGTAAAGTCCGTCACAGTCAAGTCGTACATTGTCCTTGTTCTACCCCAGTAAAGCAGTGGAGACTTTACTAGAGGTTTATTATGTAGTTTTAGGGACAACACAGAAAATCGCAATTCACGGCATTATGGCACTTTCCTCCACTTGTAATGTACACAAGTGGAGGAAAGTGCCAGAATGCCGTGAATTGCGATTTTCTGTGTTGTCTCTGAAACTACATATAAATAAGTCCATGATGTTATGTCTAAAAATCCACTATATTTATACATAAAAACTCGAAATTACACCAGTTTTTGAAAATGAAACAATGCCCCGATGCGTCTTTTTCCGCGGTGGCGCCATAACTCTCCAGGACATGTTAACAAGTGTGCTGGCTAGTTTGAGGGACGGAACCACACTTGCACTTGCACCTCCACACTGCCCAAACTCGTATACTAACGCCAAAATATCAGTACGATTCCAAGCAATTTGTAGACTTAGCGCTAATTACCTCAAATCTTGTATATTCTAACTAAATACATACATTACATCGTAACTAAACAAGCTAAACAAATCATGTTTGTATAAATCTTGTATTAATATTACCTACCCACTTATATTACCTACACATGGTCGTGTTCCGTGAAATATTGTTAGTTTGTTACCGTCCTACGTAACAGTAACCCAATAATGATTAAATTTCCCTGAGGGATGAGGGTTGTTACACAAGTCTCCAAGAGGAGTTGTGGGAATAACTGCCTATATAGCTTTTGGTCGCGACATGTCCTGGTACAATTAGATAGTAGACATTCAAAATAAAATAAAAAAAACCGGCCAAGTGCGAGTCGGACTCGCGCACGAAGTTTCATGATACTTTCACGGTACTTCTGTAACGCATTAGTGGTTCGCACCAGCACAAAATATGCATTGGAGTTTCCTCTGATTCTTGGCAGAATCTGCAAATTGTGCCGTCGACCAACTTTAGGTTGTATGTGCTTATTCAACTTGTAGTGTCCGGTGAGGATTCGAGTTACTGCACATGTTTAGTAACATTTGAATTCAAGTAATTCTTTCGACATTTTTTGAAGTTATACTTCTTTTGGCGCGATGGAGAAAAATGATGAGAGTGAATTTTTACGATGCGCGCGCACACCGACACCAAAAAATTTAACAGCATGAAGTTAGTTCTAGGTGGTATGAGAGTGAATATTTACGATGCGCGCGCATCGTAAAAATAACAGCATGACGTTATTTCTAGGTGGTATGAAAATTGATAACTATGTTCAAGTTGTATATTAAGAAGTATAACTTCTAACGCGTGTACATAAGTACACACAAGTTTTTTTTTTGTTGTAGCCCCTGATAGCCGCCTTTGTCAAATATCAAAATAAAAAATTCTTTATTCTGTAAAAATTTTACATTTATGTGGAATCGTCATATTTTTTTACCCTACCGTGCAGTGCATGACGTGGCAGCTACTGAGAAACACTGCCAGAAAACTCTTTCTCTCTTTGAGTGTAGAGATCCAGATGAGAATTTTCACTTTGGGTCTAAGTAACGAACATACCGCCAGGTGGTTTTCGGCCCATGTAGAATATCGGGGCCACACCATACCATACCGTGGGTGTCGTAAAAGGCGACTAAGGGATACACCAGGTAGTCCAGCAGCAGCGTCACCTGTGTACTAACTAGAGATGTAAAATGACTGAATATGACTAGTCACAATTATCATAAACCTTAAATGACCGGTCATTTACTGTCAAATTCAGTCAATTTGACTCAAATATTATTGTCTATTCTCGACTACCACCCAATTATTTATTTATTTAGGAACCCAATTTATATGCAAGTTTAAATGAAGCAACGCTTTATTTTCTATTATATCATGAGAGGATAAGACGACATCAAAGACGATGCGCGAGGCGATGCGACATTGCCATTTTGTCTTAAATGCACGCATGATTAGAAATGTTGAAGGATTAACACTATATGATAATACTATAAGTCATAAAAACCGTTCCTTTTAGAAGTTGAAGACTTTTATCAACGACAAAAAGTTAAAAGGTACTAAAATATAACTGAAATCAAATTGACTGAAAATGACCATTTTTGATCAATTTGACCGTAAATGACAGTCAGTCTAATTCAGTCACTTTAGTCATTTTCAACACTAGTACTAACTACCAACTCACTGCGGGACTACGGCAAATCCCTCCAAATGGCAACCTTGGAAACCTTTGTGGGAGCCCTATCTCCAGCAGTGGACGATATCAGTCTGATGATGATGATGAACGAACAAACCATTTTACATTTTCTACTGGTATTTCCTTTAACGACTTAGATATATATTTGTTTCCCACAACGATGATATCATTTTCCGTAGAATCGCACGCTTACTGTCGTTTAGGGTTCTGTACCCAAAGGGTAAGACTGAACCCTTTTAATAAGACTCCGCTGTCATTCTGTTCGTCTGTCACCAAGCTGTATCTCATGAACCGTGATAGTAAGACAGAATTTTTGCAGATGATGTATTTCAATGTTGCCGCTGCAACAACAAATACTAAAAAAAAATAATAAAAAAAATAATTAATTAAAAGTAACACACTGCCATCTGATCTCAAAATAGGCAGAGCCTTTACTATGACCATCAGACAACTGATAAACATACTGATACAACATGTAACTTAATTAACGCACATCCTGAAAAGAGTTTGTTCAGAATCGTTTACTACTTTACTGAATCGATTTATATCATTTTTAATATAAGTAATTTTTTATTCCAAAATAATTAAAACTACGGAAATTATTGTCATATTAAGGGTTAATATGACAGTTAGTTACAGTTAAAACAAATTGAAATGGACCGTAAGTTGTAAGTATTAGGACTTTTAAAATCGCAGTTTTATTTGTATTCATACAAATTCCATCATTCAATACAAAGTAAACAAAAATAAACTTTATTTCAAGTAACTAATTTAGTAAATAACAATGCATATACATGTTAAACTAAAAATTCCCTGTATGTATGCTGATTACAACATAATATTCTAATTGGGGTGTTTGAGGGTGTGCATTAATTACGTTACATGTTTGTATATGTATTTCTAAATACATACATATTATAGATAAATTACATCCAGACACAGAACAAATAATCGTGTTCATCACACAGATATTTGTCTCGGGTGGGAATCGAATCCACGACGTCTGGCTTAGCAGTTAGGGTCACTAACCACTAGAACAACAGGCCAGTCAAATAATAACAAACGTGATTTTATTGCCGTTATTATAGACTATCTGTGCCCTGTGGTTTTACCCGCGTTAAATTTCAAAAATTATCACAGCTTTTCCCCCGTAGATGATAGCGTGATAATATGTAGCCTATATGTTGGCCCGACTTCTTAGTAATACTCATGCAAAATTTGAAGTGAATCCATGCGGCACTTTTTGAGTTTAGCCCGGACATACATACAGACAAACAGACACACAGACAAAAATTCTTAAAACGTCCTACGATTTTATTATATGTATAGATAATGGTACGAAACCATTCGTGCGGGACTCCGACTCGCACTTGGCCGGTTTTTAATTATCATGAGAGTAAATAGGTAAATTGTAGGGACATACGTCAAGTAGTGATTATAAAATTATTATTGTCAATTATGTTATTGGTAGGCATATTTATTAAATTTATTTATTTAAGTTTATTGACCAAAACTTTGGATATAATATTGGATATTTAGTAGGAGTCACCAATTCAGTGAGACTAATAAATTAGTAGAAGGAGTAAAAAATCAGAAGCCAGTTAACATGTAAAATTATTTTATTTCTTGACTTATATTTGAAGTTATATATCTTTTTTAAACGTCACTCACTATCATAAACAATTTGTAGAAAGTAGGTTTTATACTGTAGTTGTTGCCACTACAGATATAATATTTATATGTATTTAAGTATTTATGTAATTATTAGTATGTATGTGTATTATAGACCTACACACATTATTATGGTTTTCTAAATTTTCTCCTGTCGCGGGTCTGCTGGAAGAAATTTCTTGTGAAATAAGCAGTACCTTTGTACTTATCATTTCTTCGTACTTGTATCAATTTATCGTCTGTTTTGTGTGTACAAAAATTAATAAATAAAACTGTACAAAGGCGGACATAATGCCAAAGACATTCCCTCGTCGACGTGGGTTGTCGTCGCGTCGGTTTGAATTATGCAGAAAATATCGGCAGGTTCACTATAGATAATCAGATATAATTATAATAAAAATAAATAAAACAATTAAATATCTTGAGACAACTAACACGTTACGTGGCTATCAGATCCCAAACTAGACAGACACCAACTGATAAATATACTTATATTAGCTATGCCTCGCGATTTTACCGGCATTAAACTTAACAAATTATGCCCATAGGTTTACGGATATGTAAGCTACATTACTACAAAGTTTCATCAAAACTCATTCAGTAGTTTTTACGTACATGGATGTAATGCGAATTTTTGCTCGAAGGAATTTTTGTAAGTATGGACTCACAAACTGTCGCATTTATAATATTAAGCATGATAGTTCTAAATATGATACTAAATATAATCTGGGTGCAATTTGTCTATAAATATATAGATAAATTACACCCAGACACACAACAAAAAATTGCGTTCATCACACAAAGATCTGTGGGGATCGAATCCACAACATCTGCTCAACGAATAAAACTAAACAGTGTGTCAAATATAAAATAAAAAGATTATCAATATACTTTTTCCTTTCCAAATATTTTTTCTACATATTTCACAAACTTATGTTTTTTAATTTGTTCATTTTTATGGAACATGAAGACGATCTCTCTTTCTTTATCGTATGGACAGTGGTTACCCTGGTGACAGAGTTGTTAAAGCCACCAAGGGGGGCTCTGACATGGCTTATCGACGGTTACGACAACAACTGGGATCAACAGCTTAACGTGCCCTCCGTGCAGGGAGACTCGAATTCGAACCAGTTTGACAGTCCCCCATCCATAGACTTACACGCGTGCATAGGTGCTTCACCGAGCTATAAGGCGACTACCTACACCCACCACACCCTACACGTGTAATCGGAATACCTACGTGAGTGCGAAAGCCATATCATCGAATTTTGTTTCTCTGCAAACCTTTCAACGACATCTCTATACTGCGACGCCTTGTTTAATCGACGTCTTTTCACTGCGATGTTTCGTACCATCGAAAACTACTGCGTACGATTTTACTGCGAAAATAGCAGGGAATACTTCCGTGGAATCACACGTGGAGCGCTGCAAGGCCAAAATATTTACAAATAGTGCATAAATCTGGAATTGTTTTGAAACAGTAATTTATTGTTTTCCAAAACATACAACCCACAACAAAAGTTCTAGCTAATAACCTATTTAAACAACATATAATTAGTAACATTCCGTAAACATTCCTTTTGTAATGATAATAATTATGAAAATCGGTCTTACCAAGAAAACAAAAAATGCGTAACATAAATACAAAACAAATGAAGTAGATTTATTGTTTTAAAGATAATTCCCGCACTAGGCAATATAATCCCAGTGTCGCGGGGTAATTTACAAACATATAATAGACGGACTCAAATTACATCCAGACTCAGAACAACTATTCATGGGTCCCACAAATAATTGTCCGGCGCGGGACTCGAACCCGCGACACGAAGCGGCGAGGCCACTGTCTTAGCCGCTGTGCCACACGTGCAGTCAAAATTGGAAGCTTCCTTATTTTGAAGTCGATTTAAGAAACAATTTCCAATGAATTATTCGTTTTCCACTTAAGACTTAAGTGAAAATAAATAGCGCGCGTAAACGGCTAATACTTGATATTCTTTCTAGTGCACGAAACATGATACACTTGTTATAATAGTTAATTACAATAATTATTGCCTCTGACTATAAAGTGTGCATTGTGCTGATCAGTCTGAATACAGATATAACAATATTCATGTGCATTATTTTCAAAGCATGATATTCAACAAGTTGTTCATTTTGATTCTGGTCCTTAAGACACTTGAAATTAAAAAATGGCTAACAGAAAATGTTTCTACAATATTAACGAATTTTTAGAAAAGAGCCAAAAATTATAACAATTTAAATAATTATAATTTTTTGTATTGTACCTAACTTTGATGTATACGCGTGTCATAACCTCTTATAATATAAATATTGTATATCCAAAACTGACTGTTTGATATTGTGTATACCGTGAAAAATGTAACCACTGTATTATTACTCAATCAGAACAATAAAGACGACTATTACTACCGCATAATAGTCTAACGCAAAATATTATGAAAATATAGTGTTAAAAATAAAAAAAGATAACGTAAAAGCTCCTATTAACGACCCCCTAAAAAGTGTACTCTATTAACGATCTAATTTTTAAATCACTCATATTAGATATAATATAGGGTTCCAGGATGTGATACCTTAAAAATTAGTAATTTATTTTAGTTGGGCAGCAAAAAGAGTAAAGTTTATGTGTGTAAATAGCCAGTGAAAGAAATAATTTGAGAATGAGTGGGACGCACCTGAAATTGACGCACGTTTCATAGTGTCGCGTCTCCGGCCACGTAAGTACAGCTAAATATTACTTAAGGAAAATAACACACTAAGAATGGATTGGTCTTCTTGCTATCACATAACAACTGTAATGTATATATTTGTTTTCTAAATTAACACTTGATATAATACTTCTTATTAGTTTTTGTGTTATAAAATCATGTTTTAATTTAAGGCGGTAATAGAACCCGAATTTCAAAACTTGATACTAATAACGACCCATGGCGTTGTTAAATTTTGAGAACATTTAGTATTTTTAAATAATATCTTTTATAAACTACCTCATTCGATTTTACTTTTTTCTTGTTCAATTCTTAAAATTATTTTACTTCGTTAGCTCTATTAACGACACAGCTATTTCTTAAAGTTTTTGTGTAAAACTCGATTCAACGTTAGACAATATCCCTATTATTATAACGATATTATACTGTAAATAACCATTATTATCTGAATTAAAGACTAACTGAGCCTAAAAAAATATTATAGTAGTGAGATCAAATTTAACAGTATTCTATAAAACGGATATTTTATCTGTTTATTATTAATTTAATTGGTCGCTAATAGAATCTTGTAACCTTCATACGTGATTCTATTACCGACTCACAGTTATGACGATATTTTTGGTAGTATTACAGTACACAAAAACAAAATGTATATTTTTGAACAAATTGGCTTATTTCTTGCTAACGTGACCTTTTGAGAGATTTTGTCACAGGCCATATTATTAATGTAAAATAATATTTGCTATCCAGTTTCATTCATGGCTTCATGGCATTGGGTATATTTCATATGTTTTCAAATCAAATAAAATGGCGGGACGGAATGAAGGCCATGTAACTTTTTAAATGTTCTTTCAAAGAATTAAATTCTATATCGTTGATTAATGCCTCAATCTCTCTGCTCCTAGCCTTATTAATCCCAAGCATCTTGGGGTCGGCTTCTGTATTGAGTGAATTATAAATGTGTTATTATAAAATTAACCTATTATAAAGGTATTTTGTGATTGTATTACAGATAAAAATATTTTTGTTATTGAATTATAATATATAATTAGTATGTAGGTAATGAAAAAGTAAGCTTTTAATTATTTGAAGACTGTTTTCTGCGATTGGTTACATTTTTAATTAATCAAAATAACTAAGCGTTAAATAAATATGTTCATATTGTAATAATGGTGATCTCATAACTATTGTTATTATATAATAATATACCTTAAAAAACATTTTTTATTTTATTTAATAGTAGAGAAGAAGTGACATCTTCGTAGCGGTCGGTAAAAGAAGTAGAAAAATCGGTAATTGAATCTTGCCGCATACTATGGGTCGGTAATAGAATCAACTACTCTTTTGGATTAAATAATTATTTAGAAATTATTGCGTTATTGAATATTGAATTTAAGTACTGGATTACAAAGAATACTTTGTTGAGATTAAATAAAAATTATAACATCTTTTCTAACATAACAGCTTATATCTATTTTTTTAAGGTGAATCCTAAGACAGCTAAAATTGGCGGTAATAGGAGCTTTTACGTTATATACTTATTAGGTACATATATTTTTAATTTTTAACACTATCATCATCACGTCAGCCAAAGTACGTCCACAGCTGGACAAAAGACTCCTCAAAGAATGGGGGATATGCCATTATCGCCACGCTTGACAGACGGGTTGGCTATCTCAGTTTGATGGTCATCGTAATATATGTGGTAAAAAATACGTGGTAAAAATATATGTAGTAAAAATATAGCTAAAATTTAAAATTTCGATAATTAAACCTACACATGATCCTCTTGACAATAACTTAAATTAAGCTAGCTAAATATTGTTACTATAATAAAATAAATCTTATTGTAAATTATTTCCTACAATCCGTGTACCTTAATATCTATATGTACCTAGAAATAATTATAAATTAATTATATATTACTACAAACATGTTCTGACTATTTACAAGCGCTTTTTTTAAGTCTACGTGAATTAAAACCCTTTTTATTTCTTTATTTTATTTTATATTTATTTATCGTTAACAGAAATACGCGGCTACCCCTTATCACGTCTCAGGTAGGATAAGGATGAGATGAGGTGATTATATTCTATGCCTTCACCATAATATTTTTATAATATTAATGTAAACTAATTTTAAGCATATGTTTCCACTCACTCTTACCTGGGTGGTTTTCGGCTCAGAAAGAATAACAGGACCTCCCATACCATCCCGTGGGTGTTGTAAAAGGCGCCTAGTTCACCGGCCACCACCATAACCCATTTCACGTAAGTTTAAGGATAAAGATTATAAGAATTTTTTTATTTTTTGTTTTTAACACTATAGTTTCATAATATTTTTCGTTAGACTATTATGCGCTACTTAATGACCCAAATCTAAAATAATCGTCTACTAGAATATATTTTTTTGAAAATAATGCACATAAATATTCTTATATCTGTATTCAGACTGATCAGCACAACAAAGTGTACATAGTACCTACATTTTATAGTCAGAGACAATCATTATTGTAATTAACTATTATATCAAGTGTATCATGTTTCGTGCACTTGAATGAATATCAAGACGTACCCGTTTACGCATGCTACTTACTTTCACTTTAGTCTAAGTCGAAAACGAATAATATATTGCAAATTCTTTATTGCACCAAATCAAAATATCACATCGTAACATGAATTGTCTTAAAACTGTGAGTTACAAACGGCGGTCTTATCGCTAATGTCAACTGCTCACCACATCCTGTGGGAGTGTGATCTCTGGCAAAATCAGCGTGATATTATGTTAAACAGCTTGCAACCAATATCTGGAGTAGTTTATTATACGGAACAACTTCCGTGCGTTTAAGAGGCCTATTACAGTATTTGTAACAAAAACGGCCGTTTATGTTTTGAATGCACGATTTAGCTAAACAGCTATATTTCTAGTGTTGATAAGGTGTTATACAATTACGTTATTGCCTTTTCCACAATAATAATAGAACATATTTTGTATTTTTGATTCTATTTACGAGTTATGACATTTTTTCGATTGGCGGCGCTAGTGGACTGTAAAAGGCCCCTTAAGCGCTTTTGCCATACCTACTATTGGAATCAAATATAACAGCTCACTTAGGACCCATAAATTGATCCTCGGTGCTTTTGCAGCTGGCTTCTCTAGTTGCAAATCTCTCATTTTATGAGGCTATAGCCTCTTTACATCATTCTGTCTCCCGCTTTGCTCTGGAGGGAAGTGGAACTATTCATTTTTTAACTCCTCCTTTTTTGTCTTTCTGATTAAATTCGTTGCGGGATCCAAGACAGTTAAAGCGATTCCCCGGGACATGACTGAGCTTCACCGCTCAGGGTCATTTCATTGTGTGCCACTGTTGATCCTGGCTTACAGGAGTTGCAGTGCTGTGTAAGAATGTCAATCTCTTCCAGATTATCATATTAACCCTGTACAGTCAAAAAAAATTGAAATGGACCGTAAGCCAAAGTAATAAGACTTTTAAAATCGCAGTTTTATTTGTATTCATACAAATTCCATCATTCAATACAAAATAAAGAAAAATAAACTTTATTCCAAGAAACGAATTTAGTAAATAACAATGCATATACATGTTAAATTAAAAATTCAGTGTATGTCTTATGATTAAAATATAATATTCTAATTGGGGTGTTCAAGGGTGTGCGTTAATTACGTAACATGTTGTATATACTGAGATAAAAAAAAATTAGCATTAACTGTCACGGCAATTTATGAAATTTATTGGAATGTTAGTGGCGCTACCTGTCGAAGATTGGTCGTACCAACTCAGAAACCTGCGTGGGCTGTATTATCGAGTAACATAGGCTGTATTCTATTTTTTATTATTACAGTTTACTAGCTGTACCGTGCCCGCGGTTTTACCCGTTGTTAATTACTATGTGTTTTGCCGTGGTACCTACATATATAGGTACCACGGGGCACGGGTTTTGCGTCAAAAGAGTAACAAACATCCATATAATTATCTTTGCATCCATACTTACAATACGGGCCTGTTGGTGTGGTTGGCAAATGCTTGCTTTTCACGCCGAAGGTCGTGGGTTCAATTCCCACCCCGGACAGATATTTGTGTGCATGAACATGTCTGGGTGTAATTACCTATATAAGTATGTATTTACAAAAAAAAAGTAGTAGATATATGTTGTATATCAGTTATCTGGTTTCCATAGTACAAGCTCTGCTTAGTTTGGGGTCAGATGCCCCGAAAGCCCCAGGATATTATTATATTACAGGATATTAATCTTTCGCATTTATAATATTAGTAGGAAATATTCGTAAACAAGTTAACATGTATATGATTTTACATGAAATATAATAGGCGATTTACTCTCGGCTAAAATTGTATAATATTGAGTTTCGTTACACATTGTCAACACTTGAAATATAGCTGTTTAGCTAAATCGTGCATTTGTCACAAAATCGGCCGTTTATGTTTTGAATGCACGATTTATCTAAACAGCTATATTTCAAGTGTTGATAAGGTGTTATACAATTACGTTATTGCCTTTTCCACAATAATAATAGAACATATTTTGTATTTTTGATTCTATTTACGAGTTATGACATTTTTTCGATTGGCGGCGCTAGTGGACTGTAAAAGGTCCCTTAAGCGCTTTTGCCATACCTACTATTGGAATCAAATATAACAGCTCACTTAGGACCCATAAATTGATCCTCGGTGCTTTTGCAGCTGGCTTCTCTAGTTGCAAATCTCTCATTTTATGAGGCTATAGCCTCTTTACATCATTCTGTCTCCCGCTTTGCTCTGGAGGGAAGTGGAACTATTCATTTTCTAACTCCTCCTTTTTTGTCTTTCTGATTAAATTCGTTGCGGGATCCAAGACAGTTAAAGCGATTCCCCGGGACATGCCTGAGCTTCACCGCTCACGGTCATTTCATTGTGTGCCACTATTGATCCTGGCTTACAGGAGTTGCAGTGCTGGGTAAGAGGGAGGGACTAGTCCCGATTTAAAAAAAAAACTAATGTCAATCTCTTCCAGACGACCGTGGATGAACC